>OY998176.1:30260624-32831136 GCA_963921935.1 Galeruca laticollis | reverse complement strand
GTAGTTTTGGTACTGATTATTATTATAAAAAATTTCAACTTTTTTTCCACCCAGATACTTTACAAGTTCTTTGGGCGGTTTCAAATTACCAAATGAATCGAAATACTCAACAACATTGTTTTTCTTTATGTATGCCACCCAATGTGTTCCGTCATTTTTAGACGAGTCCAAGTTAACCACTGCACACTCTTGCTGTCGAGGAGCGGATTTAGGCAGAGAGTCTCGCATGAAAACACCTCGAAAATGTTTAATTTTATATAATTTTGCATAACGTGCAATATCAATGTCGTACAGTGGACGATTGGGTAGCTTTATCGAGAGTTTTTTGACTTTTTTAAATACAATCCAAATCCTTTGCCTCCACCATACTTTTTCAGATATAAACCATTTCCGACATGTTCCATAGCCTTATTATGACGTATATCTTCTTCCAATTTCTTTCGAGCATTATTGGCATCAATGACGGTCTTTGCCACCCCTGCAGCTCCACCCGATAACGCTCCAAGTGCTGAGAGCCCAGCAAACAGAGGTATAAGTGGTAGAAAACCTCCAGATTTCACTACAGGTATCACGCGAGGAACATCAATTTTCTTTGATCCTCCAAACTGTCGAATAAGTGATTTGGCTGCTCGTAAAGCAAACAAGGCGCTTTCTTTCAAAGATGCTCCTCTCTTCATGGATTTTCCTATCTTTAGCACAACATCTCGATGGAAGGAACGACGTTTTCCCATTCCCAACTTTCGTTTAACCTTCATACCGCCCGTAACAAGTAATGCAGCACTCTTTTCACCAAAAGATGCGTCTTTTGATTTGACTCGATCCCAAGCTTTATCTTCCAACTCCTTATCTGCTTTGTGGCGTTCTTCAAGAGTTTTATTTATGTGAATAAGCGATATCGTGTTGTTTACAGGCGTCGTCTAAGGGGTTAATACCAACGTCACCACGCACAAGTCGTTTTTGTAACTTTGTTCCTGCTGTAAAAGGAGAGAGAGAGAGTATAAGTCTTCAACTGTTAAGAAATTATTTTCATCATAATCATCACTTACGTCCACAATAATTGTAGGTGGGTAAATGAAGTTCGAATGGTAGTTTATTGATTAGAGAATTCAAAAGACCTTCTCCCTCAAACACCAACATTAAGACTGATTTGCGACGATGTAATGACATATATATATATATATATATATATATATATATATAAATAGATAGATATAGATATTGAAAATACTTTAATAGCACCCATCACAAGATGAAGATCGTTCAACAAGAACAGACGCTACCCATTGAAAATCTGGACTTTACATCTAAACCAACTGTTGGTAAACATGGAAAACTACTACCAAACTCATTTAGAGCTATAATATGTGGACCAAGTGGGTGTGGAAAGACGAATGTAATGTTGGCACTCCTGTTCAATCCAAATGGTGCAAGATTCAAAAATATTTATGTTTATTCAAAGTCACTATTCCAACCAAAATATCAACTGCTGCAAGATGTTATAGCTCAAGTCAAAGACGTTGGGTATTTTCCATTCAAAGACAATGAGGACATTATTAGCCCGGAAGAAGCTCGACCAAACTCCGTGTTTATATTCGATGATGTAGCATGTGATGGACAACAGAAAATTCGACAATATTACTCCATGTGTAGACATAAGGATATAGATGCTGCTTATCTTTGCCAGACATATTCGAAAATCCCCAAACAGCTAATACGAGATAATTGTAATTTGATTGTACTATTCAAGCAAGACGAAATTAATCTCAAACATATATTCGACGAACATGTTTCTCCAGACATGACTTTCGAAAAATTCAAAAAAATGTGTTCTCAATGTTGGTTGTCAGACAACTATGGAACTTTAGCAATAGTAAAAGATTTTGCTCTGAATAATGGTAGATATCGCCAAGGATTTGATAAATACATAAAGATTTAAGCTAAGTCTTCAGTTCACATTAATATGTCAGACGATAAAGTAGCTGCTGCCTTGCGTAAGAAAAAGGTGGCTGAACTAGCCAGATCAATTCGCAAAAAATATTTAGCTTTGAAATTGGGTAAATCAGAGCACGATGAGTCTCTTAATAAACTCTTCAAACCAATATCTATGCCATTGAAGGAAATTGTAGAGTCTTCAAAGACATTGCAGAAAACCATTTCAAATTTGAATCCAATTAAAAATGAGGAGGAGGAAGTAAAGAAAGAAGAAAAACTAGATGATGATGTGTTTGTACCACCATCTTTTCTCGAATCGGAATCTGTAGCTGAAACAGATGAGGCAGGGGATATTATACGCCCCGAATCTCCAGAGGAGATGCGTCCTAACGTTTCACATGAAGCTTTTCAAGAATATATGGATCAATACCCTCCGATCAGTTTAAAATACATTGAGGATTATTTTCAAAAAGATGATAAAATTGACAAAAATTACGGCCCCATCTACGATGATATGTTTGGATGGATGCTGGGTAAACGCCGAATTGCCTTTGATAAAACAAGCGGTAATATAAACGTGCTACAGGATGGTAACAAAGAGGCGGGATACTTACCTGGAACTAAAGGATTGTATGAGCTTCTATTTTACAACGATCCCCATTATAAAGAGGAAGATCTAAAACATTACAAAATTCTGTTAAACAATACACAAGTCCATCTTGATACCCTTAATCGTCTTAAAGGTTCAAGTACTGACAAATACAGATATATAATTAAACCATTATTTAAAATACCGCGATCAGACTCAACACCGAGTAGTTCACAAAATACGTCTTCAATTCAACGATCTGGCTCCATGTCAACAAGAACTCGCCAGAATTCAATTCCAACTAATAGAGGAAAAGGACTTGGCTTAACGTACAACGAAAAACCTATGGAATATATTTATTGGGATGATCCGAATGAATTGGTTGAACGTTTGAAATTATTGATTGCTTCAAAAGAGGCAGGTAATACGTCTTACGACAACGAAATAGTTGCCATCATAAATGAACTGAAGGAAGCAAATATAATAGAATAACCAAAAATAAAGTCTATTCATTTCAATCATGCCTCTCGATAAGTTCGGACACCGCCGTCGTCATGCTAATGAACGGATTACACCGTATATGTCGAAAGTATCATATCCACACACTCCGGACGGCAATATTGATGCTGAAAATGTGAGAATCTGTAATGTTAAGACGCCGACTACAAATAACGATGCTGCTAATAAACTTTATGTCGATGAGCAAATGCAAGTGTATCATAATGATGTACAAGAACTTCATAAGAAACTAATTCCTACATTACAAAAGAAGGTAGAAAATAACCGAGATGGAATCCTCTACATTAATTCATTTATTTCGAGAAATCCGCCCGTCACAGCTCGAGATATGGCAACTAAAAAGTACGTCGATGATGTGATTGTTGTGACCAAAGATAATATGAGACGAGAATTCAAATCTTTTGTTCAAGTTTTTATGGACGTATTTTTAAAAGATATAAAACAACAATTCCAGAGTAAAATTAGTGAGCATGAAGTATCTATAAACGAATTACGAACAAATTACTTGAAGAAAGATATCAAATAGTATTGAAAAGATATCATCAGTTGAGAACGTGTATGTGCTTACGAAGCATGTCATCCAAAATTCAGCTTGTAAACGAACTCCACAAACCGATACGTAAAAATTATCCGCGCAGACGTACAATTGTCAAAGGTATAGATGATTTATGGCAAATGGATTTGGCTGAAATGCGACCTTACGCACATCAAAATAAAAACCATAAAATGATACTAGTCGTTATCGATTGCTTCTCAAAGTTTTTGTGGACACGTCCGCTAAAGACAAAGACCGGTGAAGAGCTAACTCGTGCATTCTCAGACATTCTCGCTCACACAAGACGAACTCCCAAAAATCTTCAATCAGACCAAGGAACGGAATTTTACAACAACAAGTTTCAACAATTAATGAAAAAACATGCAATTAATCACTATAGTGTATTTAGTACGAAAAAGGCTTCTATGGCCGAACGAGTAATACGAACATTGAAATCAAAACTATATAAGCATTTCAGTTTAAATGGTACCTATAAATGGATAGACATTCTACCCGAAATAACTAAGAAATACAATTATACAAAGCATTCAACTATCAAGTATAAACCTTCCCAAGTCAATAAATCCAACGAAAAAACTATTTTAAACAAAACCTATAAACATCTAAAGATTGCAGGACCGCGAAAATTCAAAGTTGGTGATATTGTTCGCATAAGCAAGTCGAAACATGTCTTTGAAAAAGGGTACACACCCAATTGGACAACTGAACTATTCAAAATCGTTAAAATCAAAATTACCAATCCCATCACGTATTTGCTTGAAGACATGCATGGTATACCAATCAGTGGAGGGTTTTACGAGGAAGAGCTGCAGAAAACGTCAAATCCAGACATTTACTTGGTGGAAAAGGTGCTTAGAAGAAAAGGCAACAAGATGTATGTTAAATGGTTGGGTTTAGACAAAAAACATAACAGTTGGATAGAAAACACAAATGTTGTTGGGTAAATACTTTCACTTTGATTGTCGCATGTGAATACAAGGTTTTGTAGCGGGGACATTATTATCCTCAAAGATATAGGAGTGGATATAAATTGGAGAGAGCTGCAAGCTAGATTGTTAGTCGTCATTATGAATTCTCAAGATAGTGGTTATAGTAGTATTAGTAGTAGTAGTGCTTCAGAAAGTTATACTTATGATGCTGAACTAGATCATATTTTAGAAAAGTATGAAATTGCTTCCAAAATGGAAAAGCACTACTTACTTTATAGCGAGTATTCTACAGATACGAATTTTCGAATTGGATGTGGTCTAAGCCCAGCACGGACGTTTACTAGTGTAATCACTCTCGCAAACGCTGATACAAAAATCTCCTTCAGCACTTACGAATGGGACACGTTTATCAATATTTTAAATAATAATTCATTTATAAGTGTACCACTTCCAGCATTATACGAAGAATATAAACCAGAGACGATACGTTGTGGAGACTATTGCACTATTCGGCAACTAATATTTGATGATGTTAAATGGTTGGAAGTGACTAAACACGGCATAAGCTTCCTTCTACGAATACAAGATGTTCTTCAAATTATACAAGTTGATAATTGTCTCATTTCCCATCGTCTTGCTCATTTAGAATCTCTAGATTTTTGTGAATTCTATAGAAATGTGATTGAAATTATCAGGAATTTCGCTCAAAATAATGGACATTTGAATAAATTTGAACTACTGTATACCATTTGTGATTGTAGCAATAGTATAATGTCAGTGGCCCTTAGAGAATTTATATATTTCTATAAACCTAAAGTTGTGAACGATTTAGATAATGTAATAAATTGATTGATTGAAATTATTTTGTTTTATTTCCACTTCTGATGTCACTTGAGCTGAAATGGAAACGTATCAAACAAATACATGTTTGATGTAAATAAAATAAGTTTAATATACTATGTTTTTATTTCACAAAATTACAATGTTACACAATTTCTTGACTACTCTCAGTTATAATTTATAAATAATTATGATATATTTGTAACAAAGTAGGTAGTACATTTCGAATACAAATAATCAAAAAAAAATCAATCATTCAGTGGTATTTAATGTATAGTGACCCCAGGGAAGCGTATCAAAGGACTCCGGAATTAGTGATCGCTTATCATCTTCAGGAGACAGTCCAATTTTCTTTTGCTCAATGCTGAATACTTTATGTGCATAAGACCGTATTGTATTTTGAGAAATTATCATTGATTTACAATTTTTTAAACAGTTCACGTAATCTTTGAAAGTAATTTTATTTTTTACTACATTTCTCTTTACCCCTTTAGATTTTTTAACAATTTTACCTCCCTGAACTTTAAAAGCATACATTTTTGAGCGTAACCCTATAAAATGAGTCATAATAGAACCATTACACTCATCCTTATACAACCCCAATACTTTTTTATTCACCAATGGTATGTTATAACAGTTACCTTCAACATAATCACTAGTATCAAACATATGAATATCGGACTTTATCACTTCTTCGTAAACATCATTACACTGAAGTTCATACGTAAAACTATCTGTATCTGTATACAATAATTTACATTTTTCTTTCCCCAATTTGGGAAGCAAATATGAATAATGAAAATTGTACATGCATATTTTTGAAATGTCTAAAATTACCATCCCAACGTACAGGGGCTTATTGAAGATGAGATTAGTCTTTTTCAATTCTATAGCAACCATATTTTCGTCCAAAATGGTTCTAGAATGAAACTGGGGACTGGCAATCAAATTTTTAGCGCCATAACGTCCTAAATATGATCTTGACAACTTCACAACCCGATGATTTCTTATATTTTCCATGGTTTTACCGAATACCGCATTATTCATTAATTTGTATAAATTTTTTGAAAAAGCTGTAGTGGCGTCCGTTCTTAGTTGAGTATTTAACATTATGTAAGGTTTTAACCATGCAGCTTGCTTAAATTTCAAAATGCGATGTACTTTTTTTAGAATTAATCCATGTGTCAAAGCCTGTTTCAAATTTCTATAATGTATGATATAATTTTGTTTATTGTACAAGGTAGTCATTAATTTTTCTAATTTTGCCCCCGGCGGCTTGCGGTGCTCCGGACAAAATGGGAAATCACTATGGAGATCGTGAAGCTCCTGAGGATACTCTACATCCACCTCCAGTATATATCCTTCTGGAGAGTCGTCAGCAATTTGAGTAATGTCAATGTTAGTGTAATCATCTACCCATTGAAAAGTTTCATAAGGAAGGAATTCTGACATTGCCCATCCATAGAGGTTATTTACATCAAGATACAAGAGATACTTGGAAGGTTTTCGAGGGTCAAACTTCTCATTCATGTATTTATTGTTAGCTTCAGCATACCGATTTGAGCAAACAGTTATTCCTCCACGAATACCCCTTTCAACAAACAAAAGCATATCAATGTCTCTAAGTAGTTCTAACTTTATTTTAGTGTACTTTTGACACTAAAATGCTTTTATCATAAGATCAATCCATGTATTTGTGCTTTAACAAATGTTTTTACCTTAAATAAACATTTCATAGTGAATGATAAGTAAAAGAATAGATTAAATTTTTAACGATAGATATATTTGTAGTGAAATTAGGAAAACAGTTATTATATATAGTTCTTAATTGTGTGTTACTTAAATGACTCTGTAAGTCTTTGTTTTCTTTGGTGCAGAATCAGGACTAAAGATATGTGTTCTTTTGTAATTGATAAACATTTTCAATAGATCTATATTAGTGCAATATATTCTTTTTAAATATTTTTTTAAATAATGAACATAACTTGCAGGACTTTTAATATTTTGAGCACTACATTGTAATTTATATGTGTTGGTGAGTACCTTTCTTAATTCCGGTGTTAATGCTGTAAATTCTGTAGTATCAGTGCTAACAATAAATTTCGAATAATCAGTTTCATATTTTGTTAATTGTTTCTTGTTAAATAATGTTGTAGAGAAGAATAAGACATGTAAATGATATCCTTTGTTCTCGGAATGTTCCATAATACCTAACACATTATATTCATCATTAACTCTGGATACTTTCCAAAAAAGTTTATCAAAAATAGCTATTGCAAAATTCTTATAATCTGAAGTGCTGATTCTTTCAATTAAAAATACTAAACTACACATTCTTTGTGATGTCCAATTTTCAGATAATTCTATGGCCTCTCTATCAGGTACTAGAAACTCATTAATTGTATCAATACTATATCTAGAATAACAATCTCTATAAACTAAATCATGTAAAGCATAAGAAAACGTAGGTGTATATTCTAATTTTCTATCATAAAATAAAATTTGGGATTCATTAAGGTTATGATAAACTTCTGTATATAGAACTGACCATGTACGAATAACTCCCCAATCGTCATTAGAGTTCTTCGAAGATGTGCCAGTGACATTTGAGGCTGCAGTCGTTGTCATACTGAAATTACCAATGACTTACTTTTGGTAGTTGTGCGTTGAATCTGTGGAAGATATAATATAAAATTAGTTAATTTATTATCTGAAATTACCTATACATGTATTGTAGGTTTATTGAACCATTTTATTTCTTTGTTAGGTTCAAAATTATTCATCCAATATCTTCTGAACGATGGGTAAAGTTTAAATAAAGCACTTGGATTATCTTTATATTATTGCTCTTGCATATCATATTTTTTAATGTCTTGGTTACTATAGCATAATGTTAAGATTTTAGCATACTTACTTGTTAACAATAACTTCAGATTCAAATTCGTCACCTTTAATGTGATTACTTGAATTAGGAACAAACTGTATCTTATTGAATATATATACACACATGTTTAATTTTTTACATGCTAATTAACGTAACAAGTGTATACATAATTTCCTCTATTACGTCAGACTCACGCTTTGACTGCCTCTGGCTGGTTTTTTTTATGACAGAAAAGTTAGCGTCGAACAACTTGGAACGAGCATTTTTATACCTTCGGGACTGGTTTTTAAATAGTGTATTTATTACCTTTGTAAACATTATATATTAATAATAATCGATTGATTTTTTTATGAAATGAATGATATTTTTATCAAAACACATTGTATGTGCTCAATCAACTATTATACAATTTCCTCATCTACGAACGTCATAACAATATTATCATAATTTCCGATGGCAGTGTGGTTTAACTTTCACTGCGAGTTTGATGAGTTCATTGAACTCTTGGATCGAATTGTTGTAGGGGTCTTCTTTTTAATAATCTTTTTAACTTCTTTTTTATGTCTCTTCTCTATACAATTGAATATTTATTTTGTGTAACGCTCTTATGAGACTTTTTTGTTAGAATCGTAAATTTATGATTGAATTCATTTATATTACAATTATTACAATGGTCTCCATGGTGTAACACATAAGGTACATGACTATGATGTAGTAGGTAGAGGGATCGATTCCCCGTCGTGAGAATTTTTTTTTTCTATTGTGTAGGGGTTTTCTTTTTAATAATCTTTTTAACTTCTTTTTTGTGTCTCTTCTATACAATTGAATATTTATTGTGTGTAACGCTCTTATGAGACTTTTTTGTTAGAATCGTAAATTTTTGATCAAATTCATTTATATTACAATTATTACAATGGTCTCCGTGGTGTAACATATAAGGTACATGACCATGATGTAGTAGGTAGACGGATCGATTCCCCGTCGTGGTAGAACTTTTTTTTCTAATTTAATTAATCGTATGAATTTACTGCTTACGTCACACACACACAGAACATAGACGACACACAATACATAGCGATATACGTCACAGAACACAAGATGGACGACGAAGATAGATGAAATACAATACACGCTGTTACGTCACGGCCGACCAGAGCGCCAACTAGCGGATGTTTTTCGAAGTTGTGATGTTGAACCGCCACTAGATATCTACTTAGTACGTAACTCAAGGCTATGTTGTTATGATTCCATTTATTTTGTCAACATGTAGTTAACAAATTATCACATATATAGCTGGATTCGTTGTTATACAATTGGGAAACACCTTGAAATGTGAAGCATGTATTGGGGCATTAACTGGACTTAATGCAAGTTTGCTTAATTCTTTGATTGCCCATAACAATAAAGGAGGATTAACATATTATCCAAATGATATTATACGCATTTGTAAAATGTCTGAAAGTGTTTTAAGAATTCTTGAATAAAATCTGCATATGAAAAAGTCCTTGGAATTATTAACTAACATAGTTATGAACAAAGCTCTAATAATGGATTTGTCCGAAGGTTTGAATAAGCATGTGCTGGAAAATGACGTTAATCATATTTACTTTTTAATAGCCATATGCACAAGATACCTAAAAATCAGAATACACTTTAGTGTTAAGAATAAATTGGAATTAAGACGCCAATTAGAAACCATTCAATTGAAATGATTTTGTTCTCCGCACAATCGGAGATGAGAATATCATATATTCATATTTTTCTATTGATTGTTTAATTTTTATTTGTAATGTACAGTTACGGTCAATAAAATATTGGGCAACTCTTATAACAGATTTTTGTCAAATTCTAGCTGCTTGAATTTGTCTTATGTATATGTCATAATGTGAACATTGAATATTTGACACCTGTCAGACAATTCCAAATTCGATATTAACGATTGCTAATTCTAACAAACCTTCAGTGAATAACAGACCTTTTCATTAGTCATGAACCAAAACCATTGACTTCTATTACTAGTAATGAGTTGAAAAATTTTGAATTCTAGTTTTTTGATACAGAATTAAATGATTCAAATTTTGACAACTTTTAATTGCGAAGGTAAGGCTAATTTGCAGACATATATTTAAAACGTTCACCATAGTTTTACTGACTTCAAATAAATTGATGGTAAAACTTCTGATATATGTACAAAGAGAAGTCGTTAAATTTCTTTCAATACTGCATGACCTTGTATATCATATTTTACAACTTTTAGGTCATGTAGAAAGTATTGTTAAAAAACTGTATTCTTTGTAAAAGTAAAGAACATAAATCATACGTGTTTTCACAACTCATAAAAGTTTGTGTTCTCTTATTAATTGAAAAATATTATAATGCTGCTAAGAGGCCTAACAAACAAAAATGATTTTTTTTGTTGGTAATTTAATGTACTGTTTATTTCTTTTCCGCCCAACCTATCTAATATGCGAGTAGTAAGTATTGGTTTACCCCAAAAAAAGTTGGAATTTTGAAAATAATTCTTACGTTTTTCATCAAGAACAAAACTAAAAAACGGTTTTTATGTCGTCGTCGTCGGCCACTGTTCGTTATATGCCTAGTTAGCACGATACAGCCTCCAGAGTGCAACAAGTCACCAATTTTTAGCTCACCCAAGCCAGTACAACGGGTGCTATGGTACTTGAAGTACGACATTCTTGTAATTTTTTGAGAAATTTCAGTTTGTTAGCACGATACAGCCTCCGGAGTGCAACAAGTCACCAACTTTATGATTGAATTTTATTCAAGACCTCTCCCAGATAATCCCTATTGACTTTTTGCTCACCAGAGCCAGTAAAACAGATTAGTGTTTTTAAATGAAACTCACGGTCTCTAGTTAATTCCACAATGTAATAAAAGTTATTGAAAATTCTAAAAAATTGACAATTGTTTCGATAAATCAATATCATCGTCAGAATGACAGAAGTTACATTTCACTTTATGCCTACCTGATGTTTAGTAGTTATTTTTGGCTAGACCAAGAAGTAACCTAACTTGTGATTGGCTTAATATATGTTTATAGAAACAAGAAGAAGATGTGATATTACAAATATTGAAGCTTAGATATTATTAGCCCTATGGTGATATCCAGGATATCACCATAGCCAATCACAAGTTAGGTTACTTCTTGGTCTAGCCAAAAATAACTACTAAACATCAGGTAGGCATAAAATGAAATGTAACTTCTGTCATTCTGACGATGATATTGATTTATCGAAACAATTGTCAATTTTTTAGAATTTTTAATAACTTTTATTATATTGTGGAATTAACTAGAGACCGTGAGTTTCATTTAAAAACACTAATATGAGCATATTCCACGAAGTAAGGGTTGAGACAGTCAATTTCAGTAAAACAGATGCTATAGTACCTTAAGTACGACATTGTTAGCGCGATACAGCCTCCAGACTGTACAGAAGTGACCAATTTTATGATTGAATATTGTTCAGGGCATCTAACAGATGAACCTTATTGATTTTTAGCTTACCAGAGCTAGTAAAACGGGTGCTATGGTACCTGAAGTGCCACATTTTTGTTCCTTTTTGGAGAAATTTCGGGTTGTTAACACGATTCATCCTCCGCAGTGTATACAAGTGACCAATTTTATAATTTGATATTTTTCAAGGTGTCTCATAGATGTACCCTATTGATTTTCAGCTGACTAGAGTGAGTACAGCGGGTCCTATAAATCCAGTTATACTTTATTTTTGGTTATTTTTGGAGATATTTCGGTTTGTTAGCACGGGTCCACATCAGTAGGTATGTACGTAGTTCGTCGGGATATTTATTGATGTGGAGGAGGTGAAGCACCAACCCGGCGCGTCTCCAGGTGGCGGATAGAAGAAAGGCCTCTGAGATGATTTTATATGAGGAGGAGGTCTGCAGGTCTGCGGGGAAATACCTGGGGGCTCATTGTGTCTAAAATCTCAACTGACCGCCCTCGAATACCCTAACGCGGACCAACTTTACCTGTCCCAGTTGTATTATCGTGGCTAAGGGATTGCACACAGGGTTAAGATGCCGGGTGAAATTTCGAGCTTACCTCGAAATCACCTGTTATACCAATGTCTTCTGGCTGTCTGTGGTCAAGTCGCGCGGGCCAGTGGGATGGTGGGGTCCTTGCTTTACTGCCCGGACCAAGAGGAGACAACCTCATTAAAAACCTAAAGTCAAGGTGGGAAACCAGGCCGAAGAATGCGTGGCTTTATAGAAGAATAGTCTTTACTGGTTCGACCTTGTAGCATCGGGGAACTCCATTGTATTGAACCTGCATGCGGGGCTCTGCAGCGGTGGACCGTATTGACCCTATCTTTTCGTGGGACCATTTATGGAAAGAGAAAAGGAAAGTAAAACTTAAACCGGAAAAGTACCCCCACCTCTTTATCCGGGCACCTCACAGAGGGAAAAAAGGCCAAACAGCACAAAGGTAGTATGCCGTTCGACCTCCCAAAGCTGGGAGAACCGGGCGGCATAGACGACCCACTGAGAAAAGGCCTCAGTGGAGCAAGGGTGCGGAAATACCTGCGACTCCTCAATCAGGGAATATAACCTGAAGAGACCAGGAAGCAGGTTATTCAGCGCCCAACCCCCTCGAAGGAACCACCAACGAGAAAGATAAAGCTTAAAAGAGGCCTGGAGCATATCACTCCTACGCAGCGACCTCTTAGCAAAAAACCAAAAACAGCTGCAACGGTAACCGGGCAAGCCACTGGTTTCGCAAAAGCTGTCAAAATAGAGAAAGCTTTTAGGATGGGAATAATACCCAAGGATTATCCTGGGGTCATCCTAAAAGCAGAACAGCTCTCCACCCTGGAAGAAACTTTGGTGGAAGAGCTGTGTCAGAGCAAAGAGTAAGGAATCCACTTCTCAGGTATCCATTTTCGTTGTGGAATGATACTGGTGGACTCTGGGGCCCAAGAATCGGCAGACTGGCTCATGAGGTCACGGCCGAAATTAAACTCTTGGGAAGGGCCCGAATTGGTTGCTCGAAGTGGAGACGACATCCCAAAGCCGGTCACCATAACGGTGTTCTTCCCAAGAAGCCACAACATGAAATTGGAGAAGATCCTCCAACTTGTCCAGGTTCAGAACTCCAACCTCACTACTGGGGCTTGGAAGATCCTGAACTCTAAAAAAGAGGGACAGGGAACTATCCTCACGATTGGGATCGATCAGCAATCTGGGGAGGCACTGAAGGCAGGAGGTTACGAGCTAAACTTCCGTTCTAGGCGTATCCCTTTCTTGATACTGGGAAAAAATAACACCGCGGAGGATCGATCCAAAGGACATGGAGATACCCTCCACATCCGGAACCTCTGGAAAAGGAGGAAAAAGGCGAAAGGTTGACCTGGGGTCAGCCCGAGATCTCCTCCGGCTCTGCTGAGATGACTGGGGATGCGAAGATTGCTTCTACATCCTGGGAAAGTGGGCGGAGCAGCCTGGGAGTCGAGAGTCGGACTCGAGATCAAGAAACCTGCTCGAACTCCGAAGAAGCTATTATCATGGTGGTCGAGCAGGGTCAGGGAGAGATAAAGGACGGGGATGAATAGAGGCTGAGTAACTCGGCCCCTCTCATCCATAATAATTCACCTTCACGTTCCCGAATGTAGCTCAGATTAACCTGCATCACTCGAATGGAGTTTCAGCCGTGATTGCAAGGTTGTTAGCTAGACTAAACTGGATATTGTACTGATCCAAGAACCATGGATCAACAAAGAAGGCCAAATCAAAGGTTTGGCATGCAAGGATTCTAAATTGATTGATGATCAAAGGCAAGTCTCTCAGCGTGTCTGTGTAATTATAAGAAATAACATAAGATACAATTGACTGTCTCGACCCTTACTTCGTGGAATATGCTCATATTAGTGTTTTTAAATGAAACTCACGGTCTCTAGTTAATTCCACAATATAATAAAAGTTATTGAAAATTCTAAAAAATTGACAATTGTTTCGATAAATCAATATCATCGTCAGAATGACAGAAGTTACATTTCATTTTATGCCTACCTGATGTTTAGTAGTTATTTTTGGCTAGACCAAGAAGTAACCTAACTTGTGATTGGCTTAATATATGTTTATAGAAAAAAGAAGAAGATGTGATATTATAAATATTGAAGCTTAGATATTATTAGCCTATGGTGATATCCTGGATATCATTTTTCCAATTAAGATCAGTATAACTGTGCAATAATATAGAAAACCAGGAAAACTATATCTGCTGAAATTTACAATTATCACTTAAGAAGACAGTTTATTAGTGGAGAACTCCCTAGATTTAACTGTTCATTGACAACTTCATATTGTGGGTTTCTTAAATGTCTTCTAATTTCCAGTTCTTCAAGGAAATCCAGTTCTTGTTTCTTTTCACAAATATGCAGCACTTCTAGTTCTGTGTTAGGTGTCAATGAATGATTGGTGTCAAGTAGATGTTTTGCGTAGTGGGATTTATCTGGTTGTTTTAATCTGTATGCTCGTAAGTCCTCACTGTATCGTATTTTAAAATTCCTAAGGGTCTGACCCAAATAGACAGCATTACATTCTGGACATTTGAGTTTATATATACCTGACTTCTTTAATAGTGGTATTTTTGTTTTTACATTTAACAATTTTGTACTAACGTTACTTTCTGTTTTCAAAGAATTTGTTGTATTCGTTGCTGAAGATATTATCTTTGAAATATTATTAGAAATATTTCCTGCATATGTGATGGCATTACAACTAATATATCCTAAACAAGCTGATGGAATTAAAACTTATGAAACCATCACTGATTGGTCTCTTCACAAAACCAACCTGAAGGACAATTTGAAACACGTCGAAGTGAATAGGGTAAATTACCCGCACATATGAGTGAGGCAATAATGGATGCTTTTCATTCCAGTTGCCCACTGTCAAAAGCTCGTTCAGAAAAGGATGTTTCTTGGTGGAATGAGAACCTGTCAAACCTCAGAAAAGAGGTACGTCGGTTCTTTAATAGAGCCAAACGTGACGGTAATTGGCAGGGGTACACTGAGAAGCTTACTCAAGACAATAAAAAGATTAGGAAGGCCAAAAGGCTTAATTTTCAAGCCTTTTGCGAAAAGATCACTCCCACTCACACAGCGGCCAGACTACAGAATGTCATGGTAAATGAGGGAAGTAACTCCACAATGTCGCTGAAAAAGCCAGACGGATCATACACGGAAGGTGAAGAGGAACGATCGATTCTTCTTTTTAGAACCCACTTTCCAGGTAGTGAACCAGCAACAAGTACTGAAATAACAATGACTTACACCAAAAAATCCCGCAAGGAAGATTGGGACATTGCTAAGAAAATATTTACCAGGCAACGATTGGAATAGGCAATAAGTACCTTTCAACCATATAAATCACCAGGAGTGGATGGAATATTTCCAGCAAGGGATAGAGGAGATTCTTCTTCATCTGCTGAAGATTACAAGAAGCAGTCTAGCAGTGGGTCTAATATCTAGAAAATGGAGAAGGGCAATGTTAACCTACATACCAAAAATAGGGAAAATAGATGGGACTGATCTCCGATCTTTTAGACCCATCTGTCTAACATCGTTTCTACTCAAAACGATGGAGAAAGTAGTGGATAACTACATAAGAAAAGAGAACCTAGAGAATATACCACTTCATAAAATGTATGAGTTTTGCTGATGACATAAGTCTAATAGTCAGAGGCAAGTTCAAGAGCACCTTGTGTGATTTATTACAAAAGGGCCTCTGAATCATTGAGCAATGGTGCTTGTCAGTGGGGCTAGATATTAACCTATACAAGACCATAGTAACTCCATTTACCCGGAAAAGAACACTTCCTGCCATGAAACCCATATCCTTAAACGGGGAAATCACAGAATGGAAATCAGAAGTTAAATATCTAGGGATAACCCTGGACACTAAGCTTCTGTGGAATAAGCATGTTGAAATAACTGCTAGTAAAGCAATAAGAGCTTTGATGGCGTGCAGATATCTTGCTGGTAAGAGGTGGGGCTGTAACCCAAAAATACTGCGATGGATGTACGCCATGATTGTGAGACCAGCAATTACGTATGGGGGAATAGTTTGGCATACAAAAGCAAGTCAGTACAGCACGAGCAAGACCCTCATCAAAGTTCAAAGGCTTGCCGGTGTGTGCATCACTGGAGCTATGAGAACGTGTCCAGCTAGGGCACTTGAGATCATCATAGATCTCGCACCTCTACATCTGGTATTAGAAAGATCTGCCCAAGAGGCAATTCTTAGAATATCTAAGGAATGTTCAGGCAATGAAAGTATTAAAAATCAGGTAGCCTGGTCCTGTCTAACAAAATAAAACACCATTAGATAGTATACGGATGGTTCAAAAATCATCACTGGAGCAGGCGCTGGAGTATTTGGGCCTGGCACCAGATACTCATTATCGTTAGGCACCTTCCCGAGCGTCTTTCAGGCAGAAATACTTGCGATCGGAAGATGCGTGGATATGAACCTAGAGAGAAACTATCAGAAATGTGACATATCGATCCATTCTGATAGTCAAGCAGCTATCAAAGCATTGAGCTCCCATGTCATTGACTCAAAGTTGGCATGGGAGTGCCGAAGAAAACTTGATGAATTAGGCAAGAATAAGACGGTATTTTTAGTCTAGGTTCCTGGCCACTCGGAAATCACGGGAAACGAAGCGGCGAGTACACTTGCCAGGAAAGGAGCACATACGCCCTTTATTGGCTCGGAGCTGTGGTGTAGGAAAATGCTCCTATAAGAAAGAGTTTCGGAAGAAAGAGGAAACCGATAGAGAAGCACTCTGGTGGATCCTTCCCGGGCTGGAACATTCCAAAAATTTCCTGCGGTACTTTGATACTGCTAGATCCAAAAAATATTTGGACCTCACGGGCTTTCTTACAGGACACGGCTGCCTTAGGAAGCACCTAATGAGAATAGGTTTAGTAGAAATTGACGAGTGTAGATTCTGTGGGGAGGAGGATGAAACTCCGGATCACCTAGTTCTTGTATGCCTCGGCATTGTAAGCCAACGCAAGAAACTTGTAAGAGTGAGGATATAACCTCGTTGAAGCCGTTCCAAATACTAGAGTTCATTAGAACCCTGGAACTGGAAGGCGAGCTGTAGTAGTAGCGAGAATAGCTCTGATAGGGGGGCACAATAAACCTTAGGTTTCAGTGCATTGTAACCCCGTTAAAATCTAATGTAATCTAATATAGCACGATACATCCCCCGAAGTGTATACAAGTGACAATTTTATGATAGAATATTGTTCAGGGGATCTCGCAAATGCGGAAAAGTTAGCTTTAATCTTTAAAACCTTTTATTTTTTATCGTTTCAGACCTATTCCTGTTTTCATGGAAATGGAGAATTTAGTTTTTAACTCCTTTTTCTTAAAGTATTTTTTGTAGTTAATAATTTATATACCTAACTTAATGTGCAATTTGAATGTTATATTGGATTAACTTTCTGAAACATAATGTAATTTTAGTAAAAAGATGTAATTTGGTGAATAATAATATATAAACTGTGTGATCAATTAATGATACATATATAATAGTATTTCATGTAACGATCATATAATATGATAGTCATTATTACACGAAACTATTGTCGGATACATGCAAGTGTATTAATACATTGAAGTTGCATATATATTTTTTCGATTCATTTAATAATTATCATTTATTATAAAAAAGCAAGAGCAATGAAGGGAACTTCAACAAATAAATTTACAACTTTTGAACATATTAATTCTCCAATCCTCTTTGTTTATGGATAAATGATTTATTGTACAATTTGTAAAATTTATTTGGGGGGTTGCTCCTGTTCGGATGGTTGTTGAACTGGAGGGCAAGTTAATGTTTGTGTCATTCATATTGTCAATTGAACTGAAAATTTATTCTATTCTACATTATCACTCATTATCATAATAAAATTAAATTATTTTTTGATCTAGGTACTTTATTAAAAAGTAACTTGATTCCTTTGGCTTAAAATTCTGTATCGTAATGAAAATCTGTATCATAATGAACTTCATTAATATACATGTTCAATTCTTTTAATAAGTGAATTATATGACAGGAGTAGAAAAATTATTTTTTTGTTTGTATTAACAGATGTATTATAGAATAAGAATTTTAAGTGCTATTAGAACGATTTTTTAATAATGGGTAGTTTTGGTAAGAATTTATATTTCTCTAATAATAATGTAACTATGATAATTTGATCAGATTTCTTTTTATTTTATGATATTAACGTTAACTAAAAAAAATCCAAAGATAAAATAAGGATTTAAATGTTGATAATGTTTATAGAACAATATATAGCAGTCCTATGTTTAATTTTTTTTGTTATTATGAAGGTGTTAATACAAAATTTAAATGTGTATTCTTTTCTTATTTATCTAATGTATTTATCTTAAAATTGTTTATTGTAATTATTTCATCATAAAAAATGAAATATAATTTTATTTTTTGTAATAAAATTGTAAAATTTACCTACCCATAATCGAACGTAACATAAAATGTTTTGATAAATTTTTTATAGTGGGACAGTGGAATATTACTTCAGTTTCATTCATTTTAATTTATTCAAATAATATAAAAAGTTTGATACATTAAACTTGTTTACAGTTTTTCCCAGATTTAGCACGAACTGTTAAAAAAATGTGAAGTATGTGGTATTTTTGAAAAGGTAGTTAAACAACCTTTAAAATGAGGTATTAGTCAACCCCTCTTTCCATTTAAGATGTTAGGGGTTATGTCCACCTCCGATAGAGGGTTGATGTAATTTAAATGAAAATCAGCCTACAAACTGTACCGCTTAAAAATAAGTGTGACGTGGCTTTCCATATTTTTGAATTTTCTGGGGTCGAAATATAGAGTTTTGTACGCCTTCAAATTGACATCCCGTATAATACAGAAAACTATAGCTTATCCACATACTTTTGGACCTCCCGCATCCTATAAAACATCGGCTAAAAGTAAAAAAAAGTGTTTCATTAAAACTGCAACTTTTCAACCATCAGATCGGAACAGAGACAACCAACGAGACTAGTAACTCAATGATGAAATTTTGATCGGTGAAAACTGCTCTGGCGAACTGTAACGAAAGCCATTTGTAGAGGGCGCGCAGTGAAATTGCTTAGCTTCGGCACTATTCGTGTCCTCTTCGGAAATCTTAAACTGTGGCGGGAAAATTCAAATATAACGCCTTTTATTCTAGACCTCCCATTTAAACTTCAGTTGCTTGTTAGCAAAACTCAACAACTCCACAATTATCAGGAATTGAGTAAGGAGTCGATTCTAGTACCAAAAATAGAAAAACATTGATTGGATACATGTATTCTAACTTATATCCATTCGGTGTTATTCTATTTGCGATACTAGAATAGAGTCCTAACTCAATTTCAGATAAGTTAGACTTGTTATGTTTCGCAGGCAAGCTACTGTTTTATATTTTCAATTACAATGTGTAGAATTATATCCCTTCCTAAGAAATTGCTGCTATTTGCTACATTTATCTTCATTTTTAGTAATGTAATTACTGTTTTTTATTTAAATAAAAAATACTTTTATGGTTATACATAATAAATAATATATAATAAAGGCGACAAATTGGAAGGCAACAAAATATTTTATTTAAAAATATATAATTCAAGTCGTTATTATAATGTACATGCAAACACATCTTCTTCCAGTTTACTGTTTTATGAGTGCTCGAACTTTTGTAATTTTTTAGCATGAGTATGCTGTTTTTGCTCTCTATGTTCACGCATTTTTCTCTTGCACCACCAAGGAATACTGGTGACAATGGTAAAATAATGTTATAATCCAAAATATCTGTAAAAAAATAAAACTGTTACAATCATGAAATAATGTGAATTTTACAGTCATTGACAACAACATATGGTTTGACTTGTTAAAAAAGTAAGCTTACAACAAAGATTTTTTCCAAACATATTTATAAAGTAGATGAATTTACCTTTGAAAGTACTTTAAAATATGGGATTATAATTATAAATATAATAAAATATACAGCCTATTTAATACTACTTACTTATCCTTTTCTCCTCATTTATTGTTACATTTTTTTCTTCTTCCATAAATTTAATTGGAAGAGCATTTGATTTTAACTTCCATGACTTCTCTATATAATCGTCTTTGTTGAAATGAGTGCTGCAGATTCTCAAATGTCTCATATTTCCTGGATACTGAATTCCCAGACTATCCTGCCATAACTTGCACCTAAAAATTTTGAACCATTGTTACAAACAGAAGAAGTAAAGAGAACTTTCTCAATATCCCACCCTCATGTACTACAGTTCAGGTATATGGTTTTTTCAGAACAGGATTTAATCTTTTACATAAGCATTAAACGATTACAAGAACTCCAAATGTTGTTTAGATGGAGTCAAACCAATAGTTTCATGATCTATGAGATAGTTGCCTTCAACAGGCCTTGCAAAAGTGTTACGATTACACAGATATGGGTTACGACGGTTTGCTTGTGACTGGAGTTTTTCGATGTAATCTACTAGAATATATCTGCTATAAAACGTGTCAGGCAGTGTTGTATGACAAAACAGGATACAATAATGTGAAAACACATTTTCGTCAATAGTCTTTTTGCAACGCTCTGGAGATGTAGTATATTTCATAACAGACACAAACATATCAAACACATTTTATGTTCTTTCATATCTATAGGTACTTACTTTTCAGTATTCCTTGGAAAGCAATGCATCTTGGGCACCTCATTTTCATCACAACCACACACTAAACAATACAATGTTTTTTAATATCCTTACTTTTCGATAATCCACCAGTTGAAAAGACAACAACAATATCACAACAAACGTAATACAAGCAAAATACCAGAGAAGTCTCTGAAAATACAAACCACATAAAAAATTTGGAGGTTAAAGAATTTCACAGTCACATGGAAAGGACATACACTGTTGCCATGTTTAATATCGAATTTTATGAAGGTGTTCAAAATTATAATTCAAAAAAATAATTTTTTTTATTTACAAAATTTTTATATAGCGAATAATTTAAAGCGCTACATTTTAACTGTGTGTACGAGTTACGTTTTTACTTTCTAAGCAATAAACATAAACATTTAATTTTTACACACAGTTGAATGTTGGATATTGACATTTGTAGGGATAAATAGTGAATTTTGTCAACACTGTTACACTCCATGTCGTGATGGTAGCGCCATCAGCCTGTGGCTTTCAATTTATTGAAGCGAAATCGTTTAATCACAAATCTAATGAACAAGAGAAAGACGAAGTATAGATGAAAAGAGAGCTACTCTCCATAAGAGATAATCGTGCAAGAAAAGGATCGATTATTAGTTGACCTGATTGAAGCAATCGCTTCACAACAGAACCATTTTTCCTATTAGCTTAGCAGTCTCGTTGGTTGTCGCTGGATCGGAATAAAAATTTTACAGCTACCTAATATAAATCAGTTATGTATTTGTGGCGCCATCTGCGTGTCAACAAATATACGTTTCAACCTAGCGTGAGAATGTTTCACCATAATGAATGTTGTAACTTTATTTCACAATAAACTCTGATAACGGAAAATCTGTTTTGAAAAACATAAAGTTTTAATTATTATTAACATAACGCAACTTAATGTAAAAGTGCCAAACACGGATTCAATTTTGTGTTGTTAGTTCCATTCCGGAGTTACACAGCTATTGAAATATTCTGAATTTATTTTGAAGTTTATGCTATGCAATAATAATAAGACATAAGAGCAACGTCGGTTCAGTTGATTGCCCTAAAAGCCAGTATTTCACACGAAGTATCACAAATTGAAGTTAGTTAATACAAGTTTATTGCCATTAAAGCAAGCATCAGACATTTTACACTCTGAGCCGTGTAAATTTTATACTAGAAAATCCCCTTGTGCCGATGTTCAGCAAATAAACTCCTCTCTTGTGCAATTACTTAGATGCCTTTCTCGTCGTTACGTTAAAAATTAGATGAGAGAGACATTCATTAGTGTACACTATGCTATATTGCAATTTAAAGATTTTTTGTGGTAGATTTTAGATTGATTCAATAGGCTAGTCTGTGAACAGTAATAACTGTAAAGAAGTTGAATAAAATCTGTCAAAAAACTACTTCCCAATTATATGAAAATTCTGGCTGTATTGAGTCCAATTCTACAATTCCACATTATTGGCGTCCCTGGCGGGGAGCTGGAAATAGAAATGGAAGCAATAAAATTCACCACAACAAATTTTCAAAGAAGTTGATGTCGTGGCGAAGGAAGAAGAGGAAAATATACAAAGATTCCTGCAACAAATTGAAGATAAAGCGGAACAGGTACTTCTTCTAGACAATGAAAGACGCAGTATTTATAGAAGAAACAGAACTATCTATAGAAAATATTAATAAAGAGTATAATGATTAGTCGATGAGGCCTCTGACAGCAGTAGATAAAAAAATAGAAGAAGTCAATAGTTATTCACAAAAATTTCACCATTTTTTGTTATTTCATATTACTTATTACTCCTGTGTAATTATTTAATGTTAATTATATTATTTCTTCAGTTTAATGTGTTCCGTACAAATATGTGTGTGTAAGACAACCCACAATTAACTCTGCAGTACTCGCGCGGGATACACACGTATCCCATTAGAACTTAATATGCCCCTGCTCGGTAGTGGGGACACTGACGATCGCCTCCTTCTAGGTAATCCTACTCAGTAGTATGCTCGTATAGGTGACAAAGTACGGTTTGTTTATTTTTATTTTTTCGTTGCGATTTTTGATTTTCTTTTTAGAGGGATACGAGTGTATCCCACGCGACCGCCTAAGTTAGGATTTTGTTGGTTGTATTCTGTAAGCTATTTGTTGATTTTTCCTACTTGTTTCTTTTATCATTCAGTGTATTTTAGCTCATTGATCATGACAAGCCAGGATCCTAGAAAATAGATGGAATGGCTTAGAGAAATCGAAGAGGAAAAGAGGTATTAGGAGAAATTGATCCTGACGAAGATGAAAGTGACCACTGTGAAAGAAGTGATCATAACTCGGAGTCTCAAGAAGATGCTTCCATATTATTTAGGAGAAGATAAGGTAACCCAATGGAAAAAAATATGTCCACCTAAAACAAGAACGAAAGTACATAATATGTTTGACAGGAAACCAGGCCCAGTAAATAATGCTGCAAATGCGAAGACCATTTTAGAATGTTTTGAAATATTTTTTACTGAGAATATTATTCAAGCCGTGACCCAGTCAACAAATATTTATATGCATAAAAGGAAAATATCAACGCGATAGAGATGTAAAATCGACTGATATCTGCGAAATCAGGGCACTGTTAGGAATGTTATACACGTTAGGAATTTGTAAGTCCAGTAGGAAGAATGTAGCGGATTTCTGGAGAACAGATGGGACTGACATGGATGTTATTTATTGCACAATGTCTTATAAGCGATTTAGATTTCTATTACGTTGTCTGAGATTTGAGGATGAAACTACTCGCGAAGAAAGAAGACGAACTGACAAAACGCTATAAGAGATGTTTTCGAAATGTTTGTAGAAAACTATAAGAAGTCAGTGGTTCCTGGACCTGAATTAACTGTTGATGAACAGCTTCTTGCGTTTAGAGGTCGATGCCCTTTTAGGCAATATATACCTTCAAAACCTGCCAAATATGGCATTAAAGTATTTGCCTTGTTTGATTTAAGTAACATGTACACGCTGAACCTTGAAATTTATGCTGGAACGCAACCAGAGGGTCCATTTCGTATGTCAAATAGTCCAGGTGATGTCGTAAAACGTCTTGTAGAATTTCTTAGGGGCACATATCGCAACATAACTATGGACAATTGGTTTTCTAGTTTTCAGCTGGCAATTGATCTGAAGTATGATCTAAAACTCACTATGTTGGGAACTCTAAGAAAAAATAAGAGAGACATACCAATCGAACTAGTAAATGTAGAAAATAGACCAGAAAAAAGTTGTGAATTTGCATTTCACAAGGACTGCACTTTAGTTTCCTACATTCCTAAACAGAAAAAGAACGTTTTACTTTTGTCCACAACCCACGCAGACGACAAAATTGACCCAGAAACAGAAAAACCAATAATGATAATAGATTACAATAATACCAAATATGGAGTTGATGTCGTAGATCAGCTGTGTGCTAGTTATAGCGTTGCAAGAAACAGCAGGAGATGGCCGCTTACTGTTTTTTTAACATGTTGAATATATGTGGTATAAATGCACCAATACTGTATCAGATAAGCAATGGTGATATTTCAATTGCACTTCGTGAATTTTTACGCACACTAGCACTAGATTTGCTCAAACCAGAAGTAAATAGAAGATATTGTCTGCAGTAAATTCCCAGACAGCTCAAGCGAAAGTGCAGACTTATTCTTGGCACTTCGGCTGACAATGCCGATGAACTACAGCAGAAAAAACAGAAAGTGGAAATGGGTGATGCTATTCATGTCCAAGAAAATAGAATAAGCGTACTTCTGTACTGTGTCTAACAAGTGGATATGTCAAGAGCATCAAAAAATATTACCGCTAAGTTGCGTACATTGTGCTGAAGAGGGCTGCTTTTTATTGTTCCTAAAATTCAATTTTTTTTCTCTTAGATCCTATTCTATCTTCATTTTTGTTATGAGTATATTATTATTATTTCATCACTTTGTCTAACAAAATGTTCCTCTAAATTTTATAGAGCGACCGTTTACGTAAGAAAGCACCGCGCGAGTACTGCAGGGTTAAACACAAATCGCTCTACTTTTTTTCTGGTCGGTAAAAATAACCCGGTGCTTAACACCTTCGCATCGGCGAAGGTGTTAAGCACCGTGGCGCCCAACGTCGGACTAGAAGAATTATTCGTGTATGTAACGTGTGTTAATTGTTTTACATTCTAAACAGACACTGATCGGCTCGACAGTACTATTTAGAACGTTTGTTGTTGCGTTAACACTCCATATTTGACCACATCAGGAAATTATTTTGTTGGAATTTTCGGTAGTGACTATTGAATTTCCTGTGCGTTTTAATAACTTTTATAGTTAACTGCATGTTATGTAATGAAATCAAGCCTTAAGAAGCTAGACAGAAACATGACAGTTTCGATTCAGCAGGTAGTAATGTTACCGGACATGCTGGAAAATCTCATAAAAAGCATTTGTATCAACATAAAAGATGATAATCAAACAGTAAGTACTGCTAATATCTATGCATGCAAAGTTTGATTTGATGGATCTTCAGGAGCGGATGTGGATGCATTTATAGATGCAATCACAACCTACAAAGAATGTTTAAAGATTTCAGATGGTAATGGGAAAACAGATATATTTGTGCCTTATTTTCAAGATTCAGTGTCTCTGAACATGTACAGATAGATATGCTGTAAGAATTGCTAAATCCAATGATTAGATGTATAATCTGTCGTGAACAAATTAATAGTTTCCGCGAATTTATTGAAGCAGCTCAAAAAGCAGAAATGTCTTTACAAGATAACGGCGCTTTAATACCAGTTACTTCAAATCAGACACACAATAATGTTCGAAAACAAAAACACACTGTTCTTATTGTAAAAATTATTGACATAATTAAAATGAGTGTCGCAAGCTATTAACCCGTGAGGGAGAAAGCACCTACTGACACTACTAATAATCAAACCATTTCTGATACTAATGGTACATCTAAAGTTTTAATTTGCCATGGTTGCCAAACACTAGGGTATATACGAAGCAACTGTCCTAAATGTTCAAAACCATCAACGTCAACTCGACCAGCCGAATTTTTGTGCAGCTCGTTTTCTCAAGCTTCAGGTAACTTGCGTCCTCTAGTATATATTTCGATATATCTCGATTCAGGTGCTCAATCCTGTATAGCAGGAGCAAAGCTACGGGAAATTTTTTTTAATGACAAGATTCCTTATACTACTACAGCCATGGAAAAGTCAGTTTAGTAACGGCTCTGTTTTATGAAGTCTCTGTTACGCTTCAAGACCGACAACAGAATTTAAATCTAATTTCACTTCCTGAGCATACTTCTAGTAGAATGCTACTCGGCTCCGACTTTTTGAAATTAGCCAACATTTTTTTGAATATCCCACGTGGTTGTTGGTATTATGGGTATGCTCCACAGATATTGCATCCATTTGTAGAAGAACCCCTCAACCAGTATTATATCTTGAATGCTATAAATCTCAGAAGTCAATTTCGAAGCGACTAATTTAATTCCTTTTCAACGAACTGACCTTAATAAGGTGTTGCAGGAAAATAGCGACATCTTTGAGGAAATTCTAGAGTCTACAGCGTACGCTGAACATTCTATCCAATTATTGGGTGATACACCTATTTCAGCCCCTCGGAATATAAAAAGAAATTTCTTCGGAAGGAAATCGATAAATTGCTGTCCATGAATATTATCGAAGAGTACCAGCCTCCGTATACAGCGCTAGTGGTATTGGTTCCCAAAAACGATGGTGGGGTAAGGCTTACCGTAGACTATCGTAAACTTAATTCAATTACCAGCAAGGATGAATATCCTCTACCCCTGACTGATGATAAAATCCACAGTTAGAAATAACTCAAGTATATAACTACGCTGGATTTAAAAGATGGTTATCATCAAGTCCCTGTAAAAATTTCTGATAGAGACAAAACTGCCTTCATTTGTCCACTTGGTACCTTTGGGTACACTAGAATGCCGTTCGGTCTCTGCAATGCGCCAGCGACTTTCCAACCTCTCGTTGACCGCTTCAGGTCAGGCCTTCAAGACGTTAATATCCTGGCATATTTGGATAATCTGATCGTCCTTTCGTCTTTTTTTTAATCACTCAAAAGACCTAAAAACAGTATTTAATCGTCTTCACCATTTCAAGCTTCATATAAATCGAAATAAATGCTCTTTTTCATTTGATACTGTTCCGTACTTAGGTCACATCATTTAACCTCTAGGAATTTCATCCAATCATGACAAAGTTAGTGCCATATCTAATTTACCAGAACCTAAAAATGCGCAGAACCTAATTTCATTTCTGGAAACCTGCTCCTGGTATCGGAGGTTGCTACCTAGATTTGCGGATATAGCCCGACCATTGTCCATGCTCACAAAAAAGAAATCAAAGTGGTTGTGGGATTCTTGTCAAATAGAGGCATTCAATCAATTAAAAGCTATGTTAACCACCAGTCCAATCTTGCGACAAGATGATCAATCAAAGATTTTCATTCTAAGGAGAAATGCCAATGCCTACGCACTTGGAGCGTGTTTACTCCAGGGTGAGACATTGGAAGATGATCGTCCTTTCGAATATATTAGCAGATTGTTGACGGCAGCGGAAAAGAACTAATTCCGACAGAAAGAGAAGTGCTAACTGTCGTTTGGTCAATAACCAAATTTAGATGTTACCTAGAAGAGTCTATTCTACAGTTGATATCCCTTGAAATGACTTATGTCTCTGCGATCCCCTTCAGGTCGCTTAGCACGTTGGAGTTTAATTTTGCAATCTTATGATTTAAAAATTGAATACACCCTACACAGTTCAAATGTTGTATCGGACATATTCTCTCGCCCAAGTATGGCGGAAGCCACTGAGACCAACCTGGTATCGATATATATGCCCAGACAGCCACTTAGCGAAATACGCAAGATGCAACTGGAAGATGAAGATGTTCTTAAAATTATTATCTCTTTCGAGAGCCTATCAAAAAATGACTTTGACCTCAAGAGATGACTAGAGAGGATATGTGATGAATAATGGGATACTGTACAGATATGTTCCTGAAGCCGTTGAAGAAGAGGCTCAGGTTGTACCCCAAAAGCAGATCCCATCCATTTTAGCAGAATATCATGACTTCGAACTCGCAGGCGATTATGGTGCTGAAAGGACTTATCGAAGAATTGCAAAACGATATTATTGGCCAGGAATGCGAACATGTATTGCGAAGTATGTGTCAAACTGTATTGAGTGTCAGCGCTGGAAAGCAAATAACTTAAAACCAGCTGGACAATTGCAAACACCTGATCAGTCTAGAAGGTTTGAAACCCTATAAATTGATCTCTTTGGTTCATTACCGGAGACCATGGATGGTTACAAATGGGTATTCATAATAGAGGATACTGCCAGTAGATGAGTTGAACTATTCCCTCTGCAGTAAGCCACTGCAAAAAGGTGCGTACAGTGTTTAATCGATGAAATAATTACAATAATTATAACAGGTGTATGGACCATAATAGGTACATTTATTTCCACACATTTTATAAACTGTTCTATTACTAATTTATGAAATTGTTAGTTATAACAGAACCCGGAGAGGTAAAAGGTAGAGAGGTATCAAAAATCGAGATCTTACAACGATTTAACAAAAACTACATATTGAATAAAGAAAACAGGTATGAGGTGAACTTACCATAGGTAGACGGATATCCAAATATAACATGAAATTTAAATTTAGCTGAAAAAAATTATTTTCTAATACAAAACGATTAATATGTATTGTTCTCGGTCTATAACGAAGTATTTGAAGAATGGGAAAAATGGGAATCATAGGAGTTCCAGAAATGACCGAAGAAACTGCTGACTATTTGGCACTTCAAATGGTTTTCAAAGTAGACAGTACAACACCAATTATCGTCCAGTATTCGACGCTTCAGCTAAAGAAAAAAACGGTACTTCTCTAAACGATTTATTAGAATAAGGTCCAAATTTGATTGAGCTTATCATATCATTAATATTATAATTTAGATTACATAAAATAGGTATAACAGCCGATCTAGCAGAAGCGTTTTTCCAAATTAGTATTGCGGGAAAGGACAGATATTACTTGCGTTTTTTATGGTGGAAAAATTATCCTGAAAGAATAATTAAAATATACAGACATTGCGGGTTATTTTTTGGGTCGAAATCTAGTCCATTCATATTAGCAGCCACATTAAATTTACATTCAAAAAATGAAGAAGATACAGTGACACTGCAAATAATTTTATGTTGACAATTGCATATATAGTGTAAAAAATGAAACATATTTGAACACATTTATAGAGGAATCAATAAGAAATTGATGAGGGGTAAATTGGACTAGGGAGGATGGACATTTAACAAAAGTAACAGAAAAATTAACAATTTTCATTATATTGTGGAATTACCTAGAAACAGTGAGTTTCATTAAAAACACTAATATGAGTAGATTCCACGAAGTAAGGGTCGAGACAGTTAATTTCATTAAAAAATCTTCAAGAGAAGATTTGACCCGACTGTACTAGCAGTTACTACAAAAACGTTACAAAACATCACAAAACATTTGGTTTAACCAAGAATGTCATAGGAAAAAGGTAATACCAAATTATGTGAATATAAAATGTCACACTAAAACACCACAAGCACAAAAAGCTATAAAATGTTCTCAACGAGTTTGAATAGAAGGAGAATGTAAGAAATGGTGAGGGACTCCTTAGACAACTACATAAAAGTTGTACATTCAGAACTCACGTTCCAATTACATCCAGTAGAATTTGACTGTTTAGGTGACAAAATTAAAAAAAGTGTCAGCACGATGAAGCATAAGAAATTTAAGAAACAAGAACAAAAGCTACAGAAACTTGAACACACATAACATAAAATTCAATACTCTAAACATCATGAGTACCTACATACCAACACACTTTGCACCACGATTTGAAAACCTTTCAGATACTAATTTTACAGATAGTGAAATAGGATTTTTAAATAAAGGTTCAAAGTACAGCATACCACCAAAATTTACGAATAATATTAAACAAATTATAGCTACAGAGTCAGAAATAGCTTTAAAATCTAATTCAAATAATTTTATTGATGATAAATTAAAAATTACCAATTCTATCAAAAATATTGAACCTTCAAAAGTTAAACATCAAACAAAAAAAGACATTACAGTTTTAAATGCAATCAAAAAGAAAGTAGAAGATAATAACCTAACAGTTACAAAATCTGATAAGGGGAACGCAACTGTCATATTGACCCATTAAAATTTATTAAAAAAATATATAACTTTATAGAATCTAGCGATGTAAAAGTACTTAAAGCAGACCCAACAAAAAAGTTTTCTAATAATGTAAGTGATATTGTTAATAATTATCTTTTAAGTGATTACGAAAAGAGGTCTATCATACATAAGAATCCTCATTGTCCACAATTATATGGAACCGTTAAATTACATAAAATAACGAAATCAATTAGACCTGTAGTTTCTTATGTTAATACTCCTAATAATTTATTGGCAAAGAGGCTTAACAATATACTTAATAGTTACGGATATACATCTCAGTACTCAATTAGAAATTCAATAGAACTAATCAAAGAATTAAAAGCAATCAACTAGCAAGAAAACTATAAACTTATTTCGTTTAATATTACTAATATGTTCACTGAAATTCCTCGTAAAGAATGTCTAATACTTGTGAGAAAATACCTAGAAGATAAAAATATTAATCCAGGAATAATATCAGATATACGTAATTTATTTGATGTATGTATTAATCAGAATTATTTCACGTTTGACAACAAGATATATAATCAAAATGAAGGTTTACCAATGGGAAGCCCTATATCACCTACTTTGGCAAACATTTTTATGGACAGTTTCGAAAGAAAGATCTTTGAAAGAATATTTCGAAAAATGTTTTATTTTGGTATAGATATGTAGATGACATATTAGCTTGTTTTATGAGTAGTGAGCGACAATTATATGTATTTTCAACCACAATAATAATTTACACCCAAAAATTAATTTTATATTAGAAATTGAAGAAAATAGCTCAATCGATTTTCTTGATTTAAAAATTAATAAGAGTTAATAATATACTTGATTATTCAATTTACCGAGAACCAACACACACTGATGTGACAATTCTATATAGTTCCAATCACCCCATGTCACATAAACTAGCAGCATATAATTCAATGATACATAGAGCTTTTTCAGTTCCTATGAACAAATGTAATTTTGAAAGAGAGATTATTACAATTAGACAAATAGCAACATCCACGGTTATCCATTACATATGATAAATAAGCTAATTAATCAAAAAGAGGAAAAAGTGGCATTACAACTAATATTTCCAAAACAAACTGATGAAATAAAAACTTATAAAACCATCACATATGCAGGAAATATTTCTAATAATATTTCAAAGATAATATCCTTAGTAACGAATACAACAATTTCTTTTAAAACAGAAAGTAACGTTAGTACAAAATTGTTAAATGTAAAAACAAAAATACCAACATTAAAGAAATCAGGTATATATAAACTCAAATGTGCAGAATGTAATGCAGTCTATTTGGGCCAGACCCTTAGAAATTTTGAAATCCGATACAGTGAACACTTAGGAGCATACATATTAAAACAACCAAATAAATCCCACTACGCAAAACATCTACTTGACACTAATCATTTACTGACACCTAACACAGAACTAGAAGTGCTGCATATTTGTGAAAAGAAACAAGAACTGGATTTCCTTGAAGAATTGGAAATTAGAAGATATTTAAGAAACCTACAATTTGAAGTTGTCAATGAACAGATTAATCTAGGGAGTTCTCCACTATTAGACTGTCTTCGTAAGTGATAATTGTAAAGATCAGCATATATAGTTTTCCTGGTTTTCTATATCATTGCACAGTTATACTGATCTTAATTGGAAAAATAATATACAGGATAACACCATAGGGCTAATAATATCTAAGCTTCAATATTTGTAATATCACATCTTTTTCTTTTTTCTATTAACATATATTAAGTCAATCACAAGTTAGGTCACTTCTTGGTCTAGCCAAAAATAACTACTAAACATCAGGTAGGCATCAAATGAAATGTAACTTATGTCATTCTGACGATGATATTGATTTATTGAAACAATTCTCAATTTTTTAGAATTTTCAACAATTTTCATTATATTGTGGAATTAGCTAGAAACAGTGAGTTTCATAAAAAACACTAGTAACAAAGAAAGTTTAAGTCTGAATAAAAACAGTGAAGATGAAATGATTCCAATCCTGGGAATAAATTAGAATTACCAAAATGATACTTTGATGTGTGATATCAAAAACTCTGAATGATATTTCGAGAACAAAACGAGGTATTTTATCAGCTACACAGATAGTTATTGATCCTATTGGGCTCACAGCTCCATTCAATCTGTTGCCAAACTTACTATTACAAGAAACATAGAACATGGTATCAAAAACTACCTGAAGATATTGAAAAACGTTTTGAACGTTGGCTTAAGTGCATAAAGTACCTGCATTTTTGTAGTTGTTGTGATATGACGATGACAAGTCAATCGCAAGAATTTTCATATTCCTATGAATTCTCGGACAAGTTTGAATGTCTATTGTAACTTTAAACCCTTAGTCTTTTCTTTAATGGTCGTAAACGCCCCGTAATAAAAGAAAATTTAGTTTCTAAGTGCCTTCTCAACACGAGACCAAACAATTGAATTTTAAATGGTTCGAATGAACCTTATGATCTTTTTATAAAATAGAGATTATGTAACTTTCCAAAACCATTAATATGTTACAACACATAACTTTGAGTGATCTACGATCCTTCAATTAGCACTGTGAACAATATTTCAAACCCTTACAAAATTAATAGAGAGATCTCAACTATTCGAAATAAATGTTTTATAAATTGACATAAAATAATTAATAGGACACTATTTATCGCTTCACGGTGATTGGGTGATTAACTTTACGTTAAAAATATCATCTGAAAGAGAAAGTTCTACCCCCAAAACTGGCGACCCAATATATCTATAGAAATTAACATTCATTCACACGGCAGTCAGTTTTTCAACATCAAGCAGAGTTCACAACTAAGACCACACTCGATCGGTCGAGATAAAAAAGTGTGACAATTCCTCGCGTTCGAAACATATGGTGAACGACAAACTCAACAATCCACTCCAATAATCTAGTTCATTACAAGCCCTAAGATTGATCCTTTGAGCCGTGATATAAACCATTGGAGCTCTAAACTAAACATAATCTAATACACGTAAATCGAAGTGAACTCTCTCGCTAAACAAAGTGCAAGCAAAAAAAGTGATGAGTACAGATTAACATGTGTACCATCAGAAAAACTGTAACCAACTATCAACTCGCTGTTGACATTCTTGTTGTTCTATCTTGTGACTATTTTTTGTAAAGTGATTTACGAGCTTAATATTGTCGTATTTAAGTGTTTTATTAAACTTTACTTAAAATTACGACTGGTCCTTCTTTCCACAACCTTATCGAAGAAAAGCAAAACCTCATCTACTTAGGTGCAGTAGTGAACGACAAACTCAAGAGTCCACTCCCCTAATATAGTTCAATACAAACCCTTAGAGTAGTATTCTAGATATATTTCATTTCCTAAAAATGAAGATATGTTAAAAGATCCATTCACGTTTTTGTTGATGCTAGTAATTCTGCTTATGCAGGATGCGTTTTCCTTCGGTTACAATTTCCAAATTGAGTTTTAGTCAAACCGTTATTGGCAAAACCGAGAATGAGTCCTATTAAACGTATAACAGTTCCAAGGCTGGAATTATTAGCTGCTCTTATAGGAGTTAGATTAGCGGAAACAGTAAAAAAAGTTTCATATTCTCTAGATTTGACTACTGGAGCGACTCAATGATAGTATTGACCTGGATCAAAACAAAAGGTTCTTGGAATATGGAATTTAGACCTATAGAGCAAAGGAATCATATACCGGGAGAAATGAATATAGCGGACATTTTATCACGTGGTTGCAATGGAAAACAGTTTTTAGAGAAAAAATGGTAGGAAGGTCCTCAACGGCTAGAAGAAGGCAAAGAAAAGTGGTCAAGAGGAGAAATAAGTTGCACAGAAGAAAAAATAATGATAGAAAGAAAATGGTTAACACGAATTTAGTAGAAGAAACAGGAGAAAGGACCCGGCACGATATCAACATCGAACATCGAGCTGGTGTGAGTCACCGAAATGCCAGATGGCCGTTCCCAACAGACTGTTCCCACTGCAACAAGGCGGAATCTAGGAAAGCTGCAGTTTCAAGAACTACTGTAGTCAACGAAGAATGGTCACCCACCAGGATCAGAGAAGATCAGGAGAATGATCCTCACCTAATGAAGATTCGGCAATGGAAGGAAGAAAATCGGCAAGAAGTGTCAACATTTTCGCCGAAACTCAAGGCATATTGAGCTTAGTGGGACTCACTTGTCCTGGAAGAAGGGCTGTTGAAAAGAGTCCTTGAAAACGATGATGGATCCGAGATGAGGAGACAGCTAGTTATCCCTAGAACGAGAGTAGCTGAGGTACTGAAGAAGTTACACGACAGTCCATCGGGAGGTCATCTGAGAGTGAAGAAAACCCTTCAGCGAGTCTGTGAAAGGTTTTATTGGATGAACAGCTCCGACAATGTGAAGGGCTGGTGTAAGAAATGTACGACTTGTGCTACGAGTAATGAACCACATCGCAAGAGAAAGGCACCTATGAAACAATATAATGTTGGAAGCCCTTTGGAAAGGATTGCTTTAGACATCGCTGGACCATTTCCGATGACAGAAAATGCTGATGAATACATCCTGGTAGTAATGGATTATTTCACAAAGGGGGTGGAAATTTATGCGATCCCGAATCAAGAGGCCTCAACTGTCGCGGATGTACTGGTGAAAGAATTTATTCGCCGATATGGAGTGCCCTTGGAATTCCACAGCGATCAAGGGAGAAATTTCGAGAGCTAGGTATTCCAAGAAATTTGTGACAAGCTGGGAATGAAGAAGACCAGAACAACAGCGATCCACAGTCAGATGGAATGGTCGAAAGAATAAACAGGATCATAGGAAAATACCTGTCCAAAGTAGTTTCCAGCCACCAGAGAGATTGGGACTAGTATCTGTGCCTATTTGCATTGGCTTATTGATCCGCCATCAATGAGTCCCCGGGTGACACACCTGTTTGGACGTGAAATGAAGCTTCCTGGTGATCTAGAATATGGCTGTCGGCCTGGCGAAGATCTGGACGGAGAATATTACGTCATCCGATTGAGAAGAAGGATGGACGATGTAAACGAATTGATTCGAACGTATCTTCAAGTTGCCAGCGACAGAATGAAAAAACGGTACGACACGAAGACCACCTACAGCAGTTTCAAAGAAGGGGACAAAGTATGGCTGCACAACCCGACGAGGAGAAAAGGGGTTTTCCTAAAATTACAGAAATCTTGGGAAAGTCTGTGCTTAATTAAGAAAAAGATCAATGAGGTCATCTATCGCATAAGCAAGATGGAATGCAAAGGAAAACCGAAAATAGTCCACCAAAACCGATTAGCGCCATTCGAAGAAGACCATTACCTAGAGGTCCTAGAGGAAGGAGTGAACCATATTCGAGAAGAGCCTGACATAACCTTCGAAGAATTTATGGGCACATATGGAGGTACCGGGAAGCTAGATATGGAGTCACTAAAATAACGACAAGATTTGTTCACGCTCCCGGAAGAGTATTCACTAACACACAACATCTCCACCAGTAACAAACACGCACGAGGGTTGGCAACTGTCTTTCGAAAGAAGTTTGGGAAATTAGAAAAGCTTGAAGATCAGATTCCAGCCCCTGGCAAGACACTGAGACTCAAACCTTTTTTAGCTGGTAACTAGAAACGAATTTCAAAGTCCATCCACCTACCGGAATTTGTAGGAAGCGCTACGAAGCTTTCGAAATCATGTGCTGGAATACCACGTGGAGGAACTAGCAATACCCAGGATAGAGAGCAATCAGTTGGATTAGCGAGTATCCGATGAAGACGGTTCACTGTTATTTCTATACGACCGGAAAGTGTAGAAATGGGTCCAGTTGCCGATTCAAATATCCATTCCCAGTTACACATAAGTTCCGAGAAGAACTTCCTTTCCAGGAGAAACTGCACACTGTGGTAGTCCCTGAAGCCGATTCTGCTCTAGTTAGATATATAAAGTTTAAAAGTTGGCGGGAACGGTTTTCTGTGAAGGACTCGTTATTTTTTTTCTATTGTTTTTATAGAGACATTCTATGAAAGTCGATTGTTTGTTGGGAACCGTAATCGAGAACTCTCAGGAACCCAAAGATTCTAGAAAAAGGCAACAACCTGCGAACCAGGAGGCAGTCTATAGTTTGATTTCATAGCCAATGGATCAGAACAACTAAACAATAAAAGTGAAATTTGAACAGCGTATTTAATATAAATTAGAATTAAGTGTATACATAAATCAAGCATAAATAAATAGTGTATAAATAAATCAACTAAAAAGATACGATGTGTGTATAAATTTATCCCACTCATTGTATTACAAACTATTTAAATAAATAAAAAAAAACGTTACAGTATATATACATTACAATTAAGTATAATAACCTCTACTTCAAAAATTTTTGTTACTCTAATTTGTAGCCTGTCAGTATTTTTTAGCTTGCTGTATTATAATTGCCTCATTAATATGGATGTATCACATTAGCCCTTATTGACCCTATCTTTTTCTCATGCCGCGATTACTTTGATTTGTTTTTGTTTGTTACTTTCTTGCTTCGTTAGGTCGTTGTTGATAAATATTTACTGTGAGAAATTCCTGTTTCAATTTATTTTACGTGACCTCGTACTTGTCTTGTTCATTTGCCAATCCAATTAGACATGTTTTAGAGAAAAGTTCTGCGATTTTGATATCTACTTTTAATTTATTTGCGATAAAATCTTCTAATGTGGTTTTCATTGTGGTTAAATATTAGATTTAATGCTAGATATAAATTGATTAGATCGTCAATTGATTCTGACAGTCAAAAGAGTAGACATAACACGATGGCGATTGCATGATTGAATCGACTTAATGTTCTGTCAAAAGACGCCATTGCAAGAAACAGTTTTTAAATTGTAATAAATATTATTAAAAATATTTAGTCCATACTATTTACAATACCCAAACACATTGTTTCAGTGTAAATTTTATCGTCATCCAGAGTAATTTAGCACACTCTAAATATTAGTTTCATTGTATCTTCACATCTAATCATAATATTAGGTTCCATAAACATACAAATAAAAAAATTGATATCTATAATTATATCGAATTGCTTAAATAATCTATAGATAGGTGGCGGAAGAAGCAAAAATAAAATAACTTTAATTATCGATTAAGACAGCAATTCAAAAAGTATATGATGTAGGTTAAGAACTGGCCTATAATTTCTTCATATTATTTTCTCTACTTTTGAAGATCCCACCGACATCGCTCGTATTTCACCTGCAACTGTTTAATAAAATAAATTTCCATGATGCTCCCCAGTCTCCGAATAGGAGTGTATCGACCGTTATGCAGTAGCGGTAATAACAGCGGTAGATTTTTATAATGTACCGAGTGTCGCGGAAGCGCCGTATCGTTTCAACTGCAATCACTAGTTTTCAAGAAATTTTCCAATTTCAGCCGGTTTTATTGTTGAAATTTAGATTGTATGTTATAAATATGTTTTGTAGTCGTTGATTCTTCAGGCTAAGAATAAAATATGGTTGTAAGCGGCTGAAAGAAAGATAATTATTTACGGGACCCGATTCACTCCTTGTTTGGTTCGCCTTAATTTTTAGTGGTAAAATTGGACAATAAATGGTCTAAGAACACTCACATTGTTGTTGAAAATGTTGAAGCAAAATTTTCGATGCAAATTGCATTAATATCATGATCGATTTTCAACAGTTAGAGAGGTATATTTCCTATCCGATCTAATTTCTAAAGACAACTGTATTCTAAAATCATTTTCGAAGAACCAGTGGATTTTTAATCCACAAATAACAAATTATTACAATAATTGGAATAGTAATCTTCTTAATTGGCGCACATAATACACAATGGACAATGACATCTCTTTCAACAAACTCAGATAAACAAACTTCACTTTTTTCTTTACTGCTTGATTAATAAAAATAAAATTGGAAGGAATGATTGTCAAAAATATTAAAGAATGTTTGAACTAATTTCAAACATACTCCCCCCCCATTGAAGCTTCTTAGCTTCGTTAAAGGAAAAATAAAAAAAATTGCAAAAACAAGAACGTACTATTCAAAAACGTAGAAATTAGTTTTCTAATTAATCTTCTTTTGGTAAAGGACATAATTTTGTAATGTTTCTAATATAAGCTTCAGTTTTCGTTTTAATTTTAACTAAACGTATTTTATCATCATTACTAGAAATAATTTCAACAACTCTAGCAAGGGGCCATTCTAACTGACGCGAATTTTCTTCCTTGAGCAATACAATATCATTTTCTTTTAAATTTGGATGAGAATCGAGCCATTTTGGTCTATTTTGCAATTGGTTTAAATATTCCTTTGTCCAACGTTTCCAAAAATTCTGTTGAAGACGAGTACATTTTTCATTTCATTTGATAAATACTCATTTAAATCTACATGTGGATTTTCTAGAAATTGTGGCCCATCCCACCACAACGACCTTTTGATTATGTCCTTTGGAGGAATGCCTCTAGTAATCAAATCTGCAGAAATAATTTTTGAATCTATGTGCCGCCACTGACAGTTGGAAGTTAAATTTTGAATTTCAGAAACTCTATTTGACACAAAAATAGTCCACCTAGAAGGATGTGATTTTAGCCAACACAAGACTATTTGAGAATCTGTCCACAAATTCGTAGTAAGTGTAGGAATTTTATTTTTAAAAATTGAAATCATTTTTGTAATCAAATTTGCTAATAAGACTGCAGCACATAACTCAAGACGTGCTAGTGTAATAGTTTTTAAAGGAGTTACTCTACTTTTTGAAGCTATAAAATTACAAGAAATCAAACCATTGTCATAGAATGCACGAATATAAACAACAGCACCATATGCCTTTAAGCTACTATCGGAAAATCCATGAAATGCAATTTTCATAATTTTTTTTTTGAAGAAAATGTGTCTAAGAATTAATAACTGAGACAGTTCATGAATATGTGAAATGAAATTTGTCCACTGATGTAGAAGTTCAGAGTTTATTTCATCATCCCAACTTAATTTTAACAACCAAATATTTTGTATTAGAATTTTTGCTACTACAAAAACAGGAGATGTAAACTCTAAGGGATCAAACATCTGTGCAATTTGGGATAGGACATAACGTTTAGTAATCAAATTTTTATTAAGATTTTTAGGAAGTTTTTCTGAAAATTAATCCAAATTTGGATCCCTCGAAACGCCTAACACTTTAATTGAAGAACTTTCCATTTTCAAATCAACACTTTCTTGAGAATTCTTTTTTATACCATTTTTTAGAAATTGTGGATCATTACAAGCCCACTTATGCAATGAAAAATTTGCTGACTGTAACAACTTTACTAGCTGATTATAAGTTTTTATCAAATTATCTATAGAAACACTACCTGATAAAATATCATCTGAGAAAGAATGGTATTAGAAGATAAGGGAAATTTTTCTTTATTTCAATAAGGTAACTCATTCAGTGTACGAGTAGCTAAATATGGAGCACTATTTGTGCCATATGTAACAGTTAGTAGTTCTAAGCATCTTAGAGGATCTGTAGGATTTTCTCGCCAAAATATATTTTGTAGGAATGTCTGATTTGGATTTAATCTAATCATTCGATACATTTTTTGTATATCACAAGTAAGCACAAAATTAAACTTACGAAAACGACAAAGAATATCGAATAGTTCTGATTGAACTGTGAAACCCTTTAACATGATGTTATTTAACGAAACATTGGACGAACTTTCCATGCTAGGATCAAACACTACTCTCAACTTAGTCGAACTACTATCGTCTCGAATCACACAATGGTGAGGAAGGAAATATTTATTTTCTAGGAACGCATTCATCAATTTCAACGGAACATATCTAGCATGATTTAATAAGACATATTCGTCTATAAAGGATTTATAATCTTTAAATAAACTAGGATTTTTCTAAAAACGTCTTTCTAAATTGTGAAATCTATTTTTTGCCATGGAATAGGAATTTCCTAATTTTAGATGTTCATTTGAACTTTTTAAAGGCAAAACTACCTGAAAGGAACCATTTTCTAGAATTTTTATACTATTTGTGAAGATATTCTCAGCTAACTCTTCATCAGGACTAAGAATTTTTTGGGGAAATTTTTTCTATTTCCCAGAAGTTTTGCAACAATTCATCAGTATCAGAACTGTGAAGAAAGAAACAACTATTATTTGAACTATCACCTTGTGAAACATATGAAATAGCTTCTCTAGGAATAGGACCACAGTAGCACAGTAGCACAGTATATAACCTAACTTGGTATCTACTAGTGTCAAATTTTTTTTTCAATTTTTATTATACCACTATTTATCAGATTATAACAAATATCAGCTCCTGAAAGTATGTCAACTTGAGAAGGAATGTGGAAATTAGGATCTGCTAATTTCACATTGGAAGGAATTACAATTTTTTCTCTACGCAATGAAAATGGTGTCAATTTTTTGTAATTTTCTTGATAACCAAACAGTTTATGTTGAAACTAACATTTCTTGCAAAATCGGAATGAACATTTTAGTAGAATTTGTAATTATGCCATCAACACCATGTATTTGAATAACCTTTGATTGTGGAGTAAGTTAGGGACCATCTGTAAAGTTTATGTAATTATTGAAACTGTACTACAAGGATCTAAAACAGCTTTTACTTGAATATGCTTGTTTTTTGAATTATATACTTTAACAAGTGCAGTTGCTAGGAGTGCTTCTTCACTAGAGAATAAAGTGGAGAGAGTAATACCATTATCTTTACTTGAAGAATGATTTTCTAATTGTGGATTTAAAGGATTTCCTTCAAGGTTTCTACTAGAATTGGGGATGTGTGAGTTATCATTACTATTTGGAAGTAATCTATGAACATTTGAATTATTCTGTAAATTTCTAGGAGAATTTACCAAACTATTTGACTGATTATTATTATCAAAGGTAGAACCATATCGATTAAAATTATTTGAATTGAACTTTATCTGTCTATTTTGACTATTATGATTAGTATTTTGCAAATTTCTATGAAGCCTTTCAGAGTTGGGTGAATACCTGGAATTGAAATTTCTATTATTAGAAGAAGTTTGTTTAGATAACAAAGTATGATTATAGTTTTGACATTGAAACACCCAGTAGAGGAATAATCACTTACATAATGATTGTAGGCCAGACACTTTATACATAACTGGTTATTTTTTATGAATTGCAGTTAGTCATGAGAAATGGCACTAAATTTCAAACAACTATAAATTCTATGATTGTTTAGATTGAAAAATAGATATTTACCGCTTACAATTTGTGAATTCACTGTTTTCAGTAGCAACTTGAATATCCCCACTATGCAAATAAATATTACAGTTATGTTACTTCAACATCACATTGTGATAATGTTCTTCCTTTTTTTCCTCTTGTTTTCATCACATGCACATCTATACAACCGCTTATGCCCAGCTTGTGGCTGTTAACTTTTGTGATGTTTCAACTTAACTTCTCAGCGATGTTAAAGCGCTGCCTTTTTACATTACTGTGATGTTACTAGAACTTCCTCAAAAGGAAGTCTTTATAACGAACTAAAAACAACATTTCTGTTACATTCTGAAATGCCTTTTAACATCTTGTCGATGTTAATGCAATGTCTAAAAAATAACATCTTATCAATGATCTAAATACAACATTTCAAAAACAATACAGTGTATTCTCGTAGATGTTGTATGGACATTACATAAACCTCTAAATAATATACCTCAAACATTCTGGATGACATCCTATAGATGTTTCTGTGCCTAATCAGCAAATACAGGGTGAACAACTAAGAACGCCGGCTGTCGGCCATATTTCAAAAAATAGTCATAGTACAACTTTAAAAAAATACCTTCAGGAAAATGACCCTGAAAAATCGCTGGAAAATATTTTTGAGTTCCTAAAATATCTCCTATGGGGTGGAATGAACACTTAAAAACATAATACTGTGATTATCTCCAAAAAAGACATACTAAACGTATCCTATAAACACAATGTTTGATATATTGTTGAGATTATGAAAAAATGTAGTTAGGGACTTTTTGTCTGTATTCTTCAAGTAAGGGGTGGGGGAAGGTTCAACCCAAACAACAAATGTCGTAACACTTTTTTTTAATCGACATCCATGTTTTTAGTTTCATTTGAAAGAGTTTTTCCTTTTTAATAAGAAATGCTTAACAAAAATAATAAAATTGGACAATTTTGTCAACGCTTTGTGAAAAGGTCCACAATTTTCCCATTTTTCTCGGAAATTTCAAATGTTATGAGGCATTTTTTAAGTACTGATGGAAAGGGGTTAAAAATAGGAATCTATTCCAAGATATAAGATTTACAATATCAAATATAAAAAAATGCTTAAATTTACATTTGAAATTTCCTAGTGGATACAAAATTATCTAATTTTGTTATCAATCTTATTAAACAGAAAAACTTTTAAAGGCAGCTAAAATCATCAATATCGATTAAAAAACGAAAAAGTTATACATTTGTACATAAGTTTGAACCTTCCCCACCCATTATTTGAAAAATAATAGCAAAAAATCTCCTTAATTAAATTTATTCATAATCTCATCAAGATTTCAAAAATTGTAATTTTAGGACACCTTTAGTATGTTTTTTTGGAGTATTATGTTTTCGAGTGTTCATTCCACCCCTAGCGGATATTTTAGAGACTGCAAAATATTTTCTAGCAATTTTTCAGGATCCCTTACCCAAAGGTAATTTTTTTGAAAGTTGTACCATGATTCTTTTCTGAGATGTGGCCTACAGTCGTTCTTAGATGTTCATCCTGTACATTTAAAATAAAATAGCAAAAAAATAATAAAGGATTTAAAACGTTTATTCACTTTTAATGAACAGTACAGTAAATTTGAAAAAAAACAGGTACAAAATTAGAAAAAAAAATATCTTGTCCAGCAATCCAACCTAAAAGAAAATTGTGTAAGCATATTACATAACAAGTCTGGAAAGTGGAAACTATTGAACACATTCAGTGAAAGTAAGAAATAAAAAAGGGTATATTAATCCGTAGTTGTCATAACCTAACATACTTTGAAACTGAATTAATAAAGTTTAACGGATACACATACACTACAGCTAGTTTACAGAAAATTTATTAGAATTGTCTTTTAATTATATTAAAACTAATAAAAATTTTACACCATAAAGATTTAATGAAACATTACGTTACATCAACAGAAATCCAATCTGATTAAAGAAAATTCTATCGTTTACTTACGGTTACTTTTTCCGAGTGCCTCAACCATTACATAGCGTACACTTCAAAATCCTAATCTGTGAAATATTTGAAGGTGTTCTGAACAACAGCTAATAAAACAATTAGGTACTTTAGATCAAATTGTGCCCATGGAGACCTTTGATCGATCATAAACTACATCAAACTTGATTTTCAGCCAATTGACTGGGAATAATAACATATTTTATTTCGAGAAGTGACTTTTCATGATTTACGTTCTATTCCATGCCTCACTCCATTTGGCAGGTAAATTCAGGTGTGCTATGAAAATTCATACTTCTTTTCTGTATAAAATAATATACTATTCTCATCTTGTTATTTTCATCCTGGAACAAATTGTATATTAACATCGTGGAATTGTAACTTAATAAAAACTAAGCATTATTAATACACTGTATACAAAAAAAACTACTTATGAAGAAGAGATATGAACACATTATCAAGTTAAATGAGTTTATAATTAATTGTATCCAATTGAGTATCCAATAGCTGTGTTTCTACAATAATAAATCATTGAATGCTGTTTGTTGACTGGAGCATTCAGTATCATGAGTTACATATTCTTCAACTAGATTAATATAGGTACCATTTTAAGGGACAAATACAGCTTATTTATTGTGTTCAGTGAATTTTCAAATGGAAATGAGTTTTTTAACAGAAATTTCTGTTTTTAAAGTCTTAAACAGTCTCTAATTGTTCACAAGAATTGTTAGTAATGATGTTAAAATTTTCTAAACCTGCAAAACTATATTGATGGCTAAGACTACTACTAAAAAAACTAAAACTAGAGATACTTGATTCAATATTTTTTGTACTGTTTAATACAATGTTTCATTCCATAATTACCAACTATTTGTTTTTTATTTTATTTGTATAAGTAGCTTCTGAAACATCTTGAACATTGGAAATGTTTTCTTCTAGATTTGAATATCTGCGAACATATGAGCATGTTTTATTATCAATAATAATATCTACCCTATTGCAATATCAAGTTTTTTGTAGGGTATAATGCATATCTAGGATTTGAAATATTGTGAATCGTTTTCAAAATATACTTACTAGGTAACTAAAATATTTTAAAAATTGAAAAAACCCTTATTTTGTAATATAATGTTAGTGTACAATTCCGCCACATGGAATTTCAATGTATAATAGCCGATTAAAGTATTGAATGAGTATTAAGTTTTAATAATTATGATTTTGGAATATGTACTTACCGATAATTGTTGTTCGTCCATTATAACTAAGTATAGAAACTGTAGCTTAGTAGGAACTAACGAAAACGAAGACCACTTTATTCAAGTGCTACTTGCAAAATATGTGCTTCCTGCAAATAAAATATAACTATAACACATAACTGAAAACCATCCGCCATTTCATGCTTGTCATTTTTGTTTCCACAGATAACTACTGTATGTTTCGTTCATCAGTTCCTCTTCTGTTTTCTTCTTTTTCATGTTGCTGTGATGTTTAATATGAGATATTACTGAGAGTTCTACGAACTAACGTCGTACAGACGTAATAAGTACGATGTTAATAAAAATTATTTCGAAAGATGTAAAAGTAACTGCATGTGATCATCTTAGAAACATGTTCATTTATAATATTACAGTAACGTTCTATATGTGACATTAGTGAGAAGTATACAAATTAACACCGTATGAATGTTTTCTATAGGAAGTTACTAAAAAGAAGTTCATAGGATGTGTATGTAACTACGAATTCAAGTATTACTGTGTACATCAAAAATATGTTTTATTTACATGACATGGATGTTAATAGAGTTGGTAATAAAATTAAGACATCTAGGAGATATCTTATTAACGTTTTAAATAAACATCACGAAAAGTCTCTAAAAAGAACATCACAAAAAAGACTTGTTATGTTTCTTGTTTAGTGGGTCTGATCTAGTTTTTTGAGAAATATGAACAAAATGAGAGGTTTTCTATCCTTGACCTCTTTTTTGAGTAGAATTTAAATCAGGAATTACTTGTCTTTCGAGAATTGAACACCTGTATTCTAAAAATTGAAGAAATTGAGGTAACGTTGGACTTGCATTTGGAGGAATTTCAAAATCAAAAGCCTTTTTTGGGAGAAAATGAATACTAGTAACAAATCCCAATCATCAACATTTACTTGCAAATTTCTGAGACCATCTATATTTTGTTTTATGGAGGTGACAAATTCTCTGAGGGTTGTGGAATTTGTTTTGCTCAAGGAAGGAGTATCTAACACATTTTTAATATAAGCATAAATTATTTTCAGGTGATTACTATATCTACTTTTTAAGGAATCTAGAGCTACCTTGAAATTATCACTAGATAATTGGAGATTCGAAATTAAGTGCAAAGGTTCACCCTTTACATAGGACTTTAAGTATATTAACTCTTCAATATCTGTCAACGATGAATCGTTTACTATCAAAGTTTCAAATAATTGTATGAAAGCATTCCAATTAGTAATATCTCCTGAAAATTCTGGAATGATTAATTAAAATTTGTTCACATGTGATATCTGAAATTCTGATTTTATACTACTCGAATCCTTTTTGACAGAAAGTGAATTAATCTTTTTTTGCAATAAGGATAAATTTAAACAATTTCTATCTTAGACTACCTCTCTATCTGAACGTTGATCTTCATCTAAATATTCTATTTGATCTTGTATTGCATTGTAACTATCGAATGCTTTAGATAAAAGATCTAAACTGATTTTAAATGATGGTAATTCACTTTCTGTCATAGAATTTTTATTAACCTTCCAGTAGTCGCGCGTATCTGAGATATACATACCGATACTTTTTTCTCTCATATATCTTGAACACCTACTTAGCGGTGGGGATGTGCTCTTCGTCTACCTACCTGCTCGAGGGAAGTTTTGAGGTTAGTATTGGTGCAAACTTTGTAGAGTGAACAGTTTGTAAAAAAAGTGCCACTTGTATTTGAGAGATACACTGCAATCATTCATGTAAGTTTTGCTGATTTGCTTGTATATTTATTTAATTTATGTAAGCGCAGTCCTTTTTATTTCAAGTAGACCATCTGTTAATATTTTATACTCAGCTACTAAAAAACATTAAAAAAATAAACTTGTATTTGTGAGATACCCGCCAGCATTCTTGCCTGTTCTAAATTATTGTCCTAACTATCAAGGATTTTTGTTGTTTTTGCAGTGAATTATGGCTTCCAAGAGAATGTATAGCTTCAATAATGACGCAGACGTATTAGAGCTCCAACGACTCCTTCTTGAAGACGATGATGATGACGCAGTTGAAGACGTCTTAGAAGAAGATTATGATACTAACTGTTCCGAAGTCATAGAAGAAAGAAAAGAGGATTCAGATAGTGAACAAGACGATACGGATGCAAGTATATCATCAGATGATGAAGATGAAAATTGTTATGTTGCTGTCAGAAAAAAGAACGGAAAAATGGTTGACAAATATTTATGGAAAAAAACTCCCTATAACAGAAAAAGAAGATTAGAGAAGCAAAACATACTTGCACGTCTTCCAGGAGTTATTGGCAACGCTCGCCAAGTTACAGGATGCATTGAAGCGTGGAAGTGTCTATTCGATGACCGTATTCTAAACCTCATAGTCACTTACACGAATCAGCATATAATAAGTGTACAACCCAATTTCAGCAGAGAACGAGACGCACGTATTACTGATATGATCGAAATCCATGCATTTATAGGCCTACTTCACTTGGCTGAACTTTATAAAGGCGGCCGATTGAACTTAGAAGAGCTGTGGGACGCAACAGGAAACGGTGTTGAAATATTCAGATTGACGATGAGCTTAATTCGTTTTAGATTCCTGATGCGCTGTATCAGGTTCGATAACCGACAGTCTAGAGATGAGAGAAAAAAAATTGATCGGTTAGCTGCCGTGCGAGAAATATTTGAGATGTTTGTTGAAAACAGTGAAACATCTTATTCACTAGGAGCTAATGTAACAATCGATGAAAAGCTGGAAGCGTTTCGAGGCAGGTGTAACTTTATTCAATATTTACCATCAAAACCGAACAAGTACGGTATTAAGATCTTTGCGCTGGTTGATGCTAAAACATATTACACTAGTAATATGGAAATTTATGCTGAAACACAACCAGATGGCCCCTATTCTATCAGCAACAAAAGCGTTGATGTTGTAAAAAGGATGATCTTACCCATACACAACACTGGACGTAACGTCACTATGGACTATTGGTTCAGCGATGTTTCATTACTCCAAGATTTAGCTATAAACCATAAGTTGTACATGGTAGGAACATTAAAAAGAAACAAGTGGCAAATTCCAACACCGTTGAACGTTTTGAAAGAACGGCCTGTAAAATCAAGTATGTTTGGTTTCAGAAAAGAAGGAACGTTCCTAAAAAAAAACATGTTCTAATTTCTAGTTTACACTTTGAGGACAAAATTGACGATACTACTAGGGATCATATGAAACCCGAAATAATTACTTTCTATAACGAAACCAAAGGAGGTGTCGACGTTGTAGATAAATTATGTTCCTCTTACATTGTTGCCAGGAATACAAGACGTTGGCCGATGGTTGTATTTTTTTCGATGCTTAATGTGGGAGGAATAAACTCCCAAGTTATTCATATAGGGAACGGAAATGAAACAAAAAGTCGGCGGCATTTTTTGTGAAAACTTGGTAACGTACTAATCAAACCACACCTCCAAAGACGTAGTACCTCCAACTGGTCTACCTCGCGAGCTATCAACCAGACTCAAAGAAGTAGTCGGACAAGAAGAAGAAAAAGTGCAGCAACCAAATGATCAAAACAATGAGCAAAAACGTAAACGTTATGTGCCATGCCAGCGAGAAAAACGCACCAGGTTAACAAAATTTCAATGCTCCTCCTGCCAAAGACATCTTTGTCTCCACCACTCTAGTGTCGTTTGTCTAGACAATTGTGGAGTGCCTACCAAGAAAAGTTGACTAGAAGATTAAGATATGTGGATTAATGGCTCACAATACGCAATTTATGCAAATAACAGCAAATTATTTCGTTTTTTATATATTTTAAGAATTATTGATTTATGTAATCATCTTTTTACTGAAAATACATATGTTAACGAATTTAATCATTGCTCTCTATTATTTACTAGCACATAAAATTTACCGTTTTAAAAATTGGAATTGTATTTCAATAATAAAAAATATGTATCCGTCGGATACATCTGCGACCATTTTTGTTGAGCAGCACCCGCGACTACTGGAAGGTTAAACCAATTCTCGGTTCTAGTAATTTTACCTTTTTTAATGGCTCTCTGTTTAATTAAGTCATCCATAGTTCTATATATTAAAAATATTCAATCTAAATCAGTAGGAATCTAAATTATTAACTATTTAGTAGGATACACTAAAAGAAATATTTAATCTGCTTCTGTATACTATTTGAAATCTCAAGAGTTTATTAACATGTATTAATTTTAATTTGGAAAGAAAACAAAAGATCATTCAAACTAGGAACTGCCTCTCAATTACTTATATGAAGTTAGAATTTATTTATCAAAATTAAATGTTTATCTGACCTTATTTTCCTGAGAATGGATAGGATGTTTTATGAATTTATTGACCAACTTTCACATTACTTCCTTTCTTTAACACACACTATTCTTGTGGAACTATACTGGAACTCTTCTTTTACAACGAAATTGCTGATCTATTATCCGGAACTGTACTCTCTTCGAAATATACAACAACGCTATTTTTTCTTTATCAGACAGAAACTTTAATTTTGACAGGTAGTTACTTTGAAACAATAACAAAACGATTGGAACGGAACTGGTGAAACTAATCTTTAAAACTCTAACCTTTTTTTTTTGAAATGTACTTGTCGACGGAAGTTAAATTCTTCCAAAGTTTAAATAGTTTCTTCTCATATCCGGTTCGAATTAGGATCCATTGAATTGATTTTCAACAGTCAGAGAGGTATATTTTCTTATTTATACCTCAGAAATAATTTCCAAAGGTCGGAAAATGAAATCCAATGTAATTTCTAAAGACAACATTATTCTAAAATCTATTTCGAAGGACCAGTGGATTTTTGATCCACAAATAACAAATTATTACAATAATTGGTATAGTAATCTTCTTAATTGGCGCACATAATACACAATGGACAATGACATCTCTTTCAACAAACTCAGATAAACAGACTTCACTTTTTTCTTTACTGCTTGATTAATTAAAATAAAATTGAAAGGAATACTTGTCAAAAATATTAAAGAATGTTTGAACTAATTTCAAACAATCAATTAATTTTAGGATTAGAATGATTGAAGACTGGCATTAATTTTCAATAAAATAATATCATCGCATATCGTGAGAAAAGACGATTTCCATTTAAAATACGATTTCTATTCTTTAATGAATGATTCATTTTCGATTTATTATTTAACGACCCTTTTAGAAGAAATTCGGATAAACGAATTGGTCCAAAGAAAAGCGCTTTAAATCTCAACCTTACCACTCCCGCTGACTTATAGAATTTTCGCTTTTAACCCTCGATAGACTTTCGCTTTTTTTAAATTGTTTGGTGAAAGTGAGATCGCGAACATTTTTTTTTATGTCGAAGAATACTATCAAGCATTCGGTGAAAAAAACCGCAATACAAATATAAAGATAAGAGGTTACTTTAAAGGCGAAGCAACAATAATTATGTACGAAATTGATACGTATTTCAGAGTACTCTTTCTTTTATAAAATGAGAGCCAGGGCCTGCCAGTGTGGTATTTATATATGTTGTTTAAATAACGATTTTAAAACAATATTTATAGAGCCAGACATATATGAAGAGTATAACACATCTCCAGACCCAGTATCTAACTCCCTCTCTTATCCGTCTACTCTCGGAAGAGTATGGTGACCTCATGTCTCAATTGCTCGGATCGTAGTTCTCCACCCTTCTCTATCTTGAGCTGCAAGAGAAGCTTCCTGTAGACCGTGACCGATGATTTCCTTGGTTTGCTCCATCCAGCGCGTCGGAGACCTTCCTCTTGGTCGTTTGCCATTGATTTTGCCTCCGACAATAAGTTTTTCCAGCCCATTTATTCTTCTTGAGATGTGTCCAAAATACCTTAGAATAGACTGGTTGAGAGCTTTGTGGTGATTTTTAGTTCATTAGGAATTGACACGTTAGTACGATGTTCTGTTTATGAGATTCGCAGCATTCTTCTATAGGCTCACATTTTAAAGGCATCCATTTTTCTTCGATTGACAACCTTCAATGTCCAGGTCTCAGAGGTATATGTGGCAATGGGAAAGATCAAGGAGTTTAATAATTTCAGTTTATTGCGTGTAGATATTGCAGAGTTTTTCCATATTCGGGTTAGTTTTATTGTTGAGTCACGTGCTATTGCCAGTCTGCGTTTGATTTCTTCGTCGCAACCGCTTTTGTTTGTAATAAGTGATCCTAAGTAATTAAATTTGTCAATTACTACAAAACTGTTTAACATTGGTAGGGTCTATTATCATAATTTGCGTCATCTTTTTGTTCAGCGCAAGACCATGCTCTCAGCTGATCCTATCCAACTTTCTTATGATTTCCTCGAGTTATTCTTCAGAGCAAGCTAGTATTAAGGTGTCGTCTGCATATCTTAGGTTAGTAATTCTTCTTCCTCCTATGGTTAATTCCCTTCGCCAGCCTTGCAGAACTTTTCTAATTATATACTCCCCGTATATATTAAAAAGTATCGGTGACATAATACAGCCCTGTCTTATACCGCACTTTGAAGTGAAATACTTATAGTAAAAACCAAATAAAGTTGCGTTTACGTCACCAAGGGCGTATTTCTATCGCATGTGTGGCTACATTTCTATCGAAAAGTGCATATACTTAAATTTGTTAATTAATCGGTTCTAAATATCAATAAAAAAACTTTTGTACCAAAATAATGTATAAGCAATATAGCTTTATTGGGTTTGGACGTCCCTCGATGTAAACATTTGTGTTAAAATTTTCATAAAGAAGCCTCCAATTATTGACGGTAAAATAGTCACTGCCAGAAATAATGTCATGTTGCCGCGTTGTTTGTGACTTTTCTACTCGTGTATTGTCATCGATTTTTGAGGTTATAGTTACGTGCTTTATAAAATTTTCTTGTGAGAAATATTTAGAATCACAACTGTTTTTGTTTTCAAAACAACAAAGCATTTTCTTCTGTGATTGTTAAAATGCCCAAACAGCTGATAGCCGACGCAAAGAACTTGTGGCTTCATGAGTGAATTATTTTGAACAAGAAAGGAATAATGATGGTCCTTTGTTGCCCTTAAATGCTGTACAAGAGGTAGGTAATACGTGAATAAAATATCCTTACTTTACTTTACGAAAATTTCTATTATTTTAGCGTGTAGCTGCTGCTTTAAAAATCAGTGTAAGAACAGTAAGCAAAATTTGTCAAACAAAGAAAAAAGGTGAAGAGTTTGAGTCACGAAAGAAAAAACGTTGCGCTCATAAACGAGTAACAAATACAGAAACTTTAAATACAAACTCTATTCGTGATACCATTTACAACATGTACCAGAGAAGTAAGTATAATTACGACAATTGTATATTTAACATATTTTTATTTCTGTATGCTTTTAGAACAGCACATAACGATTCAATCATTGTGGTCCCAACTAAAAGAAAAAGAATTATTTAATTGTAGTACCACTTCTTTAAATAGATTGCTCAAAGAACTTAGGTTTAAGCGGATGAAGGATAATCCACAACGAGGACTTATGGAATTACCTAATGTTGTTTTGAAAAGAGTAGAATTCTTAAGATATTATAAAGAAGCAAAGAACGAAGGTATATAACAATTTGTGTTCATCGATGAAACCTGGATATTTCAAAATGACAAACTTTCAAAAACCCAACTTAATGATTATCATGGGGAAATGAACCAGGCAAACTTCTTGAAATGGTTTGAATATCAGTTGCTGCAAAATTTAGAGAATCCTTCTCTAATTATACTTGATAATGCACCTTATCACAGCATGTTATTACATAAAACTCCAAATACAGGATGGTCAAAATGTGCTATTCAGGAGTGGTTGACTGAAAAAAACATTCCCTATTCAAAACAGAACTGTTGCAAATCGTTTCTTAGTAAATATACAGATATATTCTTACTTATTGCCATTTATTTTAAACATTTTTTTTGTTTTTTTTAGAAATAAGCCACCAAACAAATATTTAGTGGACGATATGGCAGAACAGTATGGACACAAAGTTTTACGTCTTCCTCCTTACCATTGCATATTCAACTCTATCGAATTAATTTGGGGCATAGCAAAAAATTACTACAATAGGCATACTGATAGGGATGGTAACAGTGCGAATAACTGCCTGAACATGTGGCCCGAGTCACTGCACATGATAACTCCTGATATGTGGAAAAATTCTATACAACATACTGAAAGAGGGAAAGAATATTTGATCGTCCAGAAAACAGTCCGATAGTTATAAATTTTAATAGTGAAGAGAGTGCCACTGATGTTGAATCAGATGAAGAAAATGAACAAGAATTTGAATCTGCCAAGTTTCATTTCACAATATGTTGATTTGTTTAATGTTAGTTTTTGTCTTTGATAATACGTTCATTATTAAACATATTTTATTTTATTGCGTGTATTTTTATTACATTTATTTATTAAAAGATTTGGTAAGTCAGTAATAACCTTACCACTTTTATTCTAGAATTCCTTACTTTGTGAAATCTATTCATAAATTTAATTTTGGCCACACCCCAGTTTGCCAAATCTCAACACACAGCCTGTGGATTGCATCAACACCGAGGTCGCCCATAGCTTTTATTGTTTCGGCGGGTATGCCATCATCACCAGGTGATTTGTTGTTCTTTAGAAGGTTTATGGCTTTTTCTACTTCGCCTTTTAAGAAAATTTATTCATTTTACAAATAGAAAGCACAATAAAAATCATAAGAAAAGTTACTAATTCATTTAATTTTATTTTAATGGCTTTTCAACGTAGAATTCCATTGGTACAAACAAAATATAAAGAACCGGAACACGTGGTTCATGTTTCTTGTATCAATATTTTAATAGAGAATCAATAAGAATCATAAGAAAAGTTACTATTTCATTTAGTTTTAATTTAACATTTCTTCATCGTAAAATTCCATTGTTATAAAAAAAGGTATAAAGAACCAGAACAAAATATATATAACAAAAACGAAATCGACACAATATATCTCTGTTACTGAATGTTTTAAAGAAAAATTAATTTGAAACTATTAAGTACCACCCAGCAAACATGTTACACGTGGGCCTCTAGAGGCACTTTAAAAACAACCGACGGACAACATAAGTGGGCCACAATCATGATACGTCGCCGGTCCGGCTAGCCCGTGTCACGATGTCCACCAGTAGGCCTCCAGACTATCACCCCCTTTGTTACATAGCGGGACTTTAGCGGATTGACTAAGTAAGGGTGAGCTGATATTGCATAGTACAGATTATGGCGCGATTGCGGGTATCCTACTAATCAACCGCCGGCATCCCACTAAAAAATATTCCATATAAAAAATATATATGTATATATATATATATATATATATATATATACAAGAATATGTTCACCAATAGTATTGTTTCTCACTATACTGGGTCCGGGCTCACTATCAACACAAAGATTATTACTTCTACGAGATATATTGTCTATTATAACCTTAGCCTCTACAGTAGAGACTATATCCTTAACAGCATTTTTCGCAAGACGCTGTGTTTGACGAGTGCTCTTTGAGATATTATGCAGGGGTTTTCTAGGGGAAACATATATTATGATGGTATATGATGCAACAAAAGATGTATGTATTTACTTTTCTGTGTTTCCGGACATATCTGCTCGTTCCTCCGAATAGATTGGATACAACATACAAATCTAATGTCGCTACAGTGATTAATTATTAATTACCACACCACAACACAACACAACTAGGTTAGGTTAATTTTCAACACATGTTGAACACAACGGTTAGCAAATCAGCAGTAGTGCCATCTGCCAAGGTGATATTCAGTAATGTCAATGTTTTATTTTCATTACAGGTCGCATGCTGGCATACGTACTGTGTCAAAACAACATCGGCGCGACTATCGCAAATTTTCAACGGGTAATTTGTGGCTAAATTACAAACATCCACCATAAATATGCGTATGTTCAGCCAAGGCGGCAAAACTGAATATCATTCCAATTATTTACCGATATCGCTGTGCCGCTGCCGACATCTAACCGCAGTTAACAGCTATGGCCCGTCTATTTACCGCTCATTCATGTTTGCTGGGCATGTAAGAAAGAATTAGCGAAAAAATATTATACATTTTAAGCGAAACTACTTACCATTCATATGAATGCACTTCGATACGGTAGGATTACAGAACTCAACAATAAGTATATTTCGTTGATGAAATAAGGGCAGAACCTCAGCGCGCATTGGCTTAAATATCCTAATGAAAACGAACTCATCCGAAAACTTAAAATTCGACAACCATCGACTAGAAGTATTATTCGATGTTACTAGGGGTAAACGAAATTTACGTTACTCTTTCATCGACGAGAAATATTACGAGTGGTGAACGAAATTCACGTTACAGTATACACGGTACCTGTGACGTCATCATATAAGCAGTGACGTCATCGCATTGAAAAAATACAATGGAAGGGGGGATCAAACTTAGCACAAATGAAAGGGCTTTTTATTTCAAATTTAACGGTGTATCACAATAAATAATTATACCAAGTTTTTAATGTATTGTTTATTTGCAACAATAACCAGTGATCGTTTAAATGCCGCAATTATAATGTCCGGATTCACTTCAGATAGGCCTATTTTTACTTTTTAACCAGTTTTTATAAAAGCCAAAGAAAACAGTTGGCGTTGGAATTGTTGTCACTTTCTAAATACTCATACCTAGTACCGTTTTAAAACAATACATAGTGGGAAAACTCCGAAGTTAAAATGTAATTCCTATTCACACCGAATGAATATGGACATATGTTGCTAATCTATGGTGAGTGAAGAATGAATTCTCGAAATGCTCAGGCCTTATACCAGTGGCGTTTTCCTGAAAGAAGAACACCTTCTCATATGACTTTTGCTATTGTTGAAGAGAAGATGCGGCAAAGATCATTTCTAAACTGAAAGCATAGTAATAATAACAAAACAATGCAGACCGAGCAGAATGTGGTGAATGTTTTAGCATATGTAGCGGTTAATCCCCATGTGTTCATCCCAACCATTGCTGCAGAAATTGGTGTTTCTTCAAGTTCAGTTCATAGAATTTCAAAAACCCACCATTACCATCCATTTCAATTGCATTTGGCTCATGAGTTGCGACCCACCAATCTGGATCGGAGATTAACCTTTATCGCCATCATGCAAGTTATGATGCAAGATACTCCCAATGTGTTGAGTAAAATTTTGCGGAGTGATGAAGAGCGTTTCCATAATAATGGCGTCGTCAATCGCCATAACTCTCATTATTGGTCAGTGGAGAATCCGCGGTGGGTAAGGGAAACTCGCTTTCAAACCAGATGGGGAGTTAACGTTTGGTGTGGATTATTCAATGGTCGGTTAGTAGGCCCATATTTTTTTGAAAGTTATCTCAATGGTCAGAGATATTTAAATTTTCTAGATGATGTCCTACCTGCATAACTGGAGAATATTCTTTTGAATGAAAGAAGATATATGATATGGCAGCAAGATGGCGCACCCCCACATAATAGCGGTATTGTAGTAAATTATCTTAATGCTAGATTTCCAAACTAATGGATTGGAACTCATGGACACTTTCAATGGCCTCCACGATCGCCGGTGCTGCCACTCCTTGATTTTTTCGTATGGAGATACTTAAAAGAGCTTGTAATGAAAAACTTTTAGACACGAACGATTTAAAAAATAAAACCTTAATGGCCATAACATAATATGGGGCTTGCTACATACAGACACAAGAGGCAAAATTGTGGAAAAAGTAATCTCGGATCTTCAACTGAATTTTCTTAATGATGGAACCCCAACTAGATTCAACATCAACACCGGGGACTCAACTGTAATCGATCTATCCCTTTGCGATCCCTCGTTAACACCTCGCCTATTCTGGGAAGTCCTGAACTTTACCTACGGTAGTGACCACCACCCTATAATAATAAATCGTTGTACTCATCAATCTCCGGAACTTTTTCTGCCAAAATGGAAAATCGACTTTGCTAAATGGTCCGATTTTGCTGAGTATATTCAAATCGCTATCTCAAACTATAAACTATCTGAAAACATCGATGAATCATTATCAAATTTTAACAATATAACTCTGAGCAGTGCTGAACTAATTATAGGCAAAACAAAAAGGTTCCTGTACCTTGGGGGAATCCAGAATGTGAAGCAGCAATTCGAGCAAGCAAAGCAGCTTTGAATAAATATAAAAGACACAAGACAGTTGAAAACAAGATAGATTTCAAGGAACATGAAGCCAATGCTCACATTACAACGAGACTTGCATAGAAAAATTCCTGGATTCAATATATCTCAAAAATAAATAGTTCTACTCCTATCAGTGAAGTGTGGACAAGAGTAAGGAAAATTTCGGGCCTTGATTATAAGCCAGTAATAACTAGTCTAAAATTCAACAACACAGTCACATCCTCTGCAAGTGAAATGGCTCACATATTAGCCAGTATTTACAAGCAAATGTCCTCGAACGAAAACTACAACATCACTTTTCTCGATAATAAATTAGCTGCAGAAAACTCGAATCTATCACTGGATGGAAATGAACATACTGCTTTAAACATGAGCTTCACAAAGGCAGAATTGGATAACGCCCTTAATAATTTAGGAAATTCCAGTCCAGGACCAGATGATATCCCAGCCGTATTTTTAAAACATCTTCCCGATATGGCAAAAACAACGCTCCAGAAACTAATTAACTGCATTTGGAAACAACACAGTTTCCATCAATCTGGTCAAAATCCATAGTCCTTCCGCTCCTTAAACACCAAAAATCTCGCATTGAACCTTCATCTTACCGACGTATAAGTTTAACATGCTCAACCAGCAAACTGATGGAGAAAATGGTCAATGGCAGACTTATGTGGACTTTAGAAAAGGCAAATCATTCAATATCTGAGCAAAATGGTTTCAGACAAAATCGTTCAGGGATTGATAACATCCTGGATTTAGAAAATGACATTCATGAAGCTCTATCGACAAAACAAACCTGTATTGCCATATTATTCGATCTTTAAAACGCTTTCAATACTTGCTGGAAACTTAATATTCTAAAGCAGCTGCACATGTGGAACATTCGGGGAAGTTGTTTAAAATTCATCAGTAATTTTATAAAGAACCGATCTTTTCGTGTAAGAGTCCATAGCTCTTACTCTGCAGATCAGATAGAAGATAATGGGACACCACAAGGATCTTTTCTCAGCCCCACATTATTCTTAGTGGCCATAAGCAATATCATCAAGGGCTTATCGAAACCCTTGAAAGCGCGCGTGTATGCAGATGATCTTGCTGTATACATTAAAGGAAAAAATACTTCTCTCATGACGAATATTTTGAAAAAAAATTTAACGCAACTCGAACAATGGTCTTCGAATACAGGTTTCGAATTCTCTTCACCAAAAGCAACCGCCATGTTCTTTTCAAAAAAAATTCCAGACGCTTATCCAACATTACAATTATATGGTAAAAATGTATCGTTCAGATCATCGGTAAAATTTCTGGGAATGTGGTTCGATGAAAAGCTTACATGGCAGGAACATATTAAAAAAACGGCCTGTTCTTGTAACAAACGACTAAATCTAATGACATTGGCTAATAAATGTTGGGATCTGATTTCGATACACTACTTACTATTTATAAAACATTAATCATGTCAAAAATAGACTACGGTTCCATTGCATACGCCTCGGCTTCCAAAATAACTCTAAAGTTACTGGACACTGTGCACAACAATGGCCTCCGAATTGCACTAGGAGCTTTCAGAACAACTTCCGTTGAAGCTATATATTGCGAAACTGGTGAGCCACCTCTGCATTACAGAAGAATATTCTTAACTCTCTCACACGCCACATCTATAGCATAGAATAGAAACAAACCTCTCTACACCAATGCCTTCACCAAAAACTATACTAACTACTTCAACAACAAACTGCATACACCTAAACCTTATTCTGAGAGAATACGTACATATCTCCAGTATTTAGACACCCAGTTTCCAGAATAGATCTAGACCACCCTCCTCCTTGAACCATCAACCTCCCCACCATTAACACTAATTTGAGCAGGTTTAATAAACATGAAGTATGCCCAGCCGTCTTTGAAACTAACCTTAAATCAATATTGGAAGAATATGAGGACTTCATCAAAATATACACAGACGCATCTAAATGTGAAATGGGAGTCGGAGCAGCAATTGTAACAACCAATCTTAGTCTGCAATTTAAACTTTCTCCAACCTTGAGTATTTTCTCAGCCGAACTTTTTGCCCTCTATAAGAGCCTCCAACACATAAATTCTTGCAACATACCAAAAACGTTAATTCTTACTGACTCTCTCAGTTCTTTGTTAAACTCAAAACAGATCTATCTCCAAAACCCTATTGAGAAAATGATAAAATCAAAACTGCTACAGGCCCAAGAAAACTCCAGTTGCGTCAACTTCATATGGATCCCATCCCACATCGGCATCGAAGGCAACGAAAAAGCAGATATTTGTGCCCGTAGTGCTATTTCTAATGACGAATCCGAATCGGAGTTCTGCAAGTGATCTCAAGGTATTTATTAAAAATAAAGTTTTGTGTGAGTGAAATCGGGACCGGGAAAGTTCTCAGTCGAAATTACGGCAAATCAAAAGTGACGTTTCTCCATGTCAGTCGACGTACGCAAGTGATTCTTACACGCCTACGCTTGGGCCATACCAGGTATACTCACTCCTACCTTTTTTCAAACGACGATCCACCAAAATGCACTATGTGCAATGTAATAGACAGTGTAAAACATTTCCTGGTCGAATGTCCCAGATTTCATAATCAACGTAGCATGCACAACATTCCTACCGATTTGAAGAAACTCATTGGAAATTCCTGCGATCACCTAAAATCAATTAATATGTTTTACAAAATATAAAATTTTCGATTGTACCGTCGCGAATAACTTTCGGGTGGATGCGACTCTTCTAAATAAAAAAAAAATTAGACAAGCTTGTAGTAAAAAGTTGGTCGACATAATTTGAAAGATCGGGTCGGAAAGGCCACTGTGGATATGGTTTGTGTAGTGTCGTTTTGAATTAGATATGTTTAAATGTTTGCAATTTGTTGTTTGTTTACCATGTTAAACTGACAAAAGCAATATTGTGGACAATTTTAATATGTCTCTGGACCGACTGACGAAAGCCCTGATGATGACGTAATAACGAAAGCGCTTGGCTGAATTTAATAAAATATTACACAATTCTTCACAAATTCATTTATCCTTGTTAAAGCTTGTGATAACCTTTCGCAAGAGATGATACATGCGGCATGTACACGTGAACTACTTAGACGGTTCGATGCTTGTGTTGTTGCAGACGGAGGCCATTTTGAACATATTTTATAAAATTACTGTAAAGTCGAAATGTTCTGGTTATTGTCGCAAATAAACATTAAACTGAAAATTTGCTATAATTATCCACTTGAGTATTCTCACTGTGATACACTGTTGAATTTGAAATAAAAAGCTCTTCCATTTGAGCTAAATTTGATCCCCCCTTCCGTTGAATTTTTTTCATTGCGATGACATCCCTGCTTCTGTGATGACGTCACAGATATCCTGTATACCTCGGATGAAATTACTGTAGGTCACAATAACATTACCCAATTTTCAAATGAACCTATTCGTTAATTCCTGAGTTACAGCCTGTAAAAAGAATCTTGGGCACCCTGTATACTTGAAAAAATTTCGAGTTATAAATATGATTGGACAACTTGCCAGATCAAACTCTTTACGATGATATATGGGAACACGTCCTTCCCCCTTTTTTTCTAGGGATTTTCCGCATTTGGAGTGGCTATAGGTGTTCTAATAAGCACAAATATGGCAAGGGAATTTAGGAACACCCTATATATAAAAAAGTTTAATCAAATATTATTTTAATCAAAATACGTTACAAAAGTCTAACAAAGCGACCTAGTTTTCTATTATTGTAGGGAGTAAAACTTAAATGAGCATTAATGAAAAATCAACAAATTAGCCCCAAGGTTGTCACTCATAAATGTCGAACACAAAAACACCGTTGTTTATGAATATTATAAAATACAGACGAATTATGCAATTAGAATAGAGAAATTTAGAACAGCAATTAAAGATAACCTTCAACAATCAAAACATATAGAAGCAAGGACGAGTAGGTGACGCATCGAAAAACAGCAACGTTTGCTGCGATGGCAGAACCAACTCGTCCCAAAAAACTGGAAATAAATAGAAAGAAGAACGACGACGACAGGACAGTTCGGTACAGCGACGGTACAGTACAGTACGGTACTTCCAGCGGTTGCCGACATACGACAGCACGCGTTTTGACAGTGCGTTTCAGTGATTTTCGCGAAGTGCTGGAATCAGAAATAGCCGATTAGAGCTCATCTCCCGTCGACCGATCGAGAATAAAATCCAGACGCCGTTTTTTTCTTGTGTGACGTTCGACCCGGATTTTCCAAACTAAGTTTTGAATCTGAAAATCTTTTCCATTTTTTTTTGGGAAAAGCATATTATTTTTTTTTGTCCGATTATCCATCCCGCCATAAAAGTGTTATACTTAAATTTGAGCCGTATATCACCTTAATTAGAAAGTATTATACTTTGTAAAATTTGTTTTTATTTTACAATTTTATTCAGTGATATTTACGAGGGGTACACCCCCCTAAACCTGAGCTATACAGATTACTCCAATCATACGCTGAAAAATTTTCGTATCAGTTATTATAGAGCTTTATTCCTGAGATATCTATTTATGGTACTGTCAATTTGGTATTCTGTACGTTCTTTTCAAGACTAGTGAATAAACATTTTACACTTTAATTAGAGATAAGTCTACTCAATACCAGTTTCTACCCCTGGTATGTAGAAGACGCCAATGACCTTATATTTATAGCATTAATTATATTCGCTTCGAAAACTAAGATTTCATTATTCATTCAAAATTTATGGGGCGCCGAAGGTCACCCATGTCAGCAGAAGAGTCCGGTTACAAAATCATTTTTTTGCAGGAAGTAATTCAATGTAATGAAAGACAATGAAGTAACCATTAGCTAGGTCATGTTCATATTTTAGTAAGGAGACGCTAGATATTTTTATTCTTAAGCAAAACCCCGGTCGCTTTTCACTGACGAGATGAACTTCGTTGTCCTTACCGGACACTAACTGAAAGAGAGGGTGAATATATTAAGGAATCCTAGCTATTTTTCCATTTGCCGAACGAATAATTTTTATTGTATTATGCTTTCATTGTAAACCGTAGGCGTCGAAAGTGTACCCTAAATTATTTTATTTTTGTTTTTTGTTGACTTTATTTTGCTACTTACTTGTTCGTAATATAGGCATATCTATATGTTATCTACCTAGTCTGCATCCTTTGCTCCCGACAAATCCCCCTAGACACAGGTGAACTGGGATCCATGGACGTACAGGGTATGGAAGACACGGTGAACCTCAGGCTTGGCACATCGTTTAAGCCCAAGAGGCCCCACGGCACCCTCCCGCTCGAGCCAGGAATTTACCCTCCCTCGAGGTTCTTCAAAAGGGGATTTCCTGCTCTCTTGTGCCCTACGGCACTCGTGACAGCAATCGTTGCAAACAAATTAAAAAAAAGAGAGAAAAACAGACGGATAAAAAACAACCTCGTCGCAACTCATTACATTGTCATGGGATTGAAATATTTTTAGGACCCCTCAAACAAGCCCCCCCTGGAACGGAATTGAACGTGGAAGTTCTAGGTGTTTTTAGGTATATGCTCATCCAGTGGTCGAAAAAACAAATTTTACCTCAAAATTTAGCTGGCCAAATTGTTTCGAAATTTTTAGGCCAAATATACTTCTTGTATAGGGGCTAAAAAATGTCTATATACTTTTCTAAGCGCTCTCTACATTTTTAGTCACTTCCATTTTTTCGATATCTCGCAAAAATTTTATTTATTCATTAATTTCAGTGTATAAATTTATCCCACCTGTTTTGTGATAAGAACAATTTAAATAAATAAGAAAAACATTACAAGACGATATCAAAAAAATCTCATTCGTTACCTAATTACTTTACAAAAATTATGTGAAGACATTTTTTTGCAAAATTGCCTGCTCTTTCGAAAGGTCTTACTTTAATTTTATACAAACGCTTAGCGAATAAGTTATTAACAAGAAACATATATTTTTAATAATCATTGTTAAATAAAAAAATCGCACTATTTTGCGCTGCGAACTCTTCAGATTTTGTTTTTGGATATCAAAATGAAGACATTCCAACAAAATCTAAATTTCCGCGAATTTGTTCGAGGTTATTTCCCTGGTTGACTCCATTAACAAGATCTGAACAGCAGTAAAAAACTGACGTCATGTCTGTCGTTTTAATAATATACTTACTATTAATCTTACTGATAATTCGAATGTGAACCAGGCGTTACACAAATGGTCTACAGCTTGAAAATATGGATATGGTCTGGTGCAGTTCAAATTTGATGGATCTAAGGGTTCGCATTTTTCTCTCATTCCAGGATGGGTCTTGAGGCAAAACGAAAAAACCGAAACGCATATAAAGAATACTGACGCTCCAGCCACTATCTGTAAAAAGAGTTTTTATTATATAATTATATATATACAGGGTGGGGCACCACATACGGCACTATATTTGGTGTCCAAACCATAACAATTTGAAAAAATATTTTGAGTCGATAAGAGCTACATTTTGAAAATATTTATGAATATACAGGGTGGTTGTAAAAAAATTTTCATATCAAAGTTATATTTTTTAAATGGAATACCCTGTATATTAACACATTTTCGAATTTAACGGAAAAAATAATGTCTGTCTGTTGAGGATTCCCTATACCTATCTATTATGGTTTTTGAAATATCTCGGTTTTTCTCGAAATACAGTTTGTAACAAAAAAAAACAATAACGATAAAACGGGTAGGAATGTAAAAAATAACGATACAAAGCCTTTGGGCTACTATTTGCAATATTTAGGATTATGTATAAATGTACAGGATGTTCCAAAAATATTATGGACTCCTGCTAACTTGAAAAACATGCTTATCTTAAATAGAACACCCGGTATTTTTTCATTCTATCTGACACAGTAAACGATTCTCTTGCAAACGGTATTAGGGTTCCCTATATCCAAGTTTGGTATTTTTCCCGTAATCAATTGAAAACATATTTAATGTCAGCTCTGTGTCTTTCGTTATAAAGGAGTAGTAGGTTGTGTATTATTCAAAGCATTACTTGAAATATTAAATTTCTGTGTAATATTGAAAATCAAAATAATTGACATTAGGAGAAAATAATTTTAATTACATGTTACAACAAAAGACCAACATCAACAGAATATAATTAACTAGATCTAGCAATGACAATACACTTCCAAACAAACTCAAACTAACAACCAAATAAGGTGTTCAAAATGATGGCCATCTTGTTCAATACACAATTGAACTCTTTTAAAAAAAATGTTTTTAACCCGTTACTGCATGAATTTTTATTTTTTGCCAAAAAATTCCTGAATAATTAAAAAGTTTTATAATATTTTCGAGAAAAATAATAAAAAAAATATATTTGACTTTTTTCAGTTATATTTTACAAAAAAATGGTATGTGCCATTTATGGAACGTCATGAAACTAAGAATAGTTTTATTAACAGAATAATTTTATTCAGTATGGTATCGCATAAAGCAATTCCTATCTTTATTAAAACAGTGAAATTGAACATTAATAGCAAAAAGTATATATTTTAAAAATACGTTCTGGGAGTATTGCATCTTGATTTAACATTATCACGCTATTCTGGCAAGTGGTCCATACCATCTCGACGAACATCTTGCTGTGGAATTTCTTTGGTAGGTTTTTTTTCTCTTTCGGTCATAAGCCTGTTGGATGTCATTGGTTGATCGTCTTCCTGCAGATTTCTTGACGGTTTTTACTTCTAAGCATAGTGCATCTGCTTCTTAAACTATTGCCGAAATTGCATCTTGTGCCATATATAGCACAAATCGTTTTTGACTTTTTTTTATAATAAAATAATTGTAAAAAGTTTTCTCTTAACTAGACGTACTCTACAAGTATGAAACAATAACTGTATAATTTTTTCGTGATGAAAATAGCACTTTTTACAAACTAAATGACTTTACAATCCGAGAATTTAGAACGTAGCCACAGCCTAATGAACACACAGCCCAGACTCTTAACGTTGGCACTTTGATATTATTTATTGAAAATCTGTGACCTTGAGGACGCCATTTGGGTGTAAATGTCAGAACTTGCTGTAACTTTATTTTGGTACCGCTGGCAGGGCCGTCCTTAGAAATGTAAAGTAAACATGAGAGTTTTATGTTTATTTAAATTTACATAGATAATTATAAAAATAGAATATAGGTAAGCTGTTCTAGTGATGTGAAATATTGATATTTATTATTTAGCTATATAACCGCGTTGGGAAATAGGTAGTTCGATTCGTTTGTAACGAAGCGAATTTTTATATCTACCGATTAAAAGACTCCCAACTACGTACGACTATGGTTACGACTAGTTCCTTCTGCATTCTCGTCACTGATCTGGGACGTTTTACACCGGAGGGCGTGTATGCGCGAATAGCTGCGTATTCTGTTCCCGCCAAGTAAGAGTCTCTGCTGTGTGTTTTATATGCTGTGACGTAGCACGTAGTAAACAACTGATACAGTATACAAGTCGGAGATGTGGATGGACGCGGGATTTTTTGCTGTCTAAGCATAGCTATGAACGTTCCATTTATGATCTTTCAAGCAGAACCGGAGTTTATACGATTCTTAAGAAACAAAATAATAATTAATTTTTGGTATGTGCTATATATGGCACGCCATGCCATAAAGGGTTAACATTTGAGGTGATAATGTTGTGAAAGCAGCTCTCATTCTCACTTTCATGTCATCTGGAGTTGTAGGCTTGGTATTATAAACAATAGCTTTAGTTTAGCCCCATAAAAAGAAATCGAGAGGCGTTTAATCTGGAGATCTTGATGCCATTTATGCGGTCCACCTGTACCAATCCATTTTAGTGAAAATAACCTATTTGAACAATTTCTTACTCTTAAACTGAAATGGACTGAAGCACCATCTAACTGGATCCACATTCTTTGTCCTACTACTAACGGAACGTCTTCCAAAAGTTCAGGATATTGACATAGTAAGAATCTACGAAATTTTGCAGCATTTAAATTTTCAATCAAAAATTAAAGACCTATCATCTTAGATCCGACTATTTCTCACCATACATTCAATGACCATCGTTTTTGATGATCGAGAGCCCGGAAATAGTGGGGACTTTCATTGCTAAGGTAATGAAAATTATGTTTGTTCACTACACCATTGCTTTGGCATGTAGCTTCATCAGCAAAGATTACAAGGTCAAAAAAGTTTTCAGTTATCGCCATCTGTTCCATTACCTATAAACAAAAATCTATCCGAACTGTCTGGGTATGGTGTACACACTAGATATAAATTTAGTGAATGAAACAACGAGTACTCAGTGTGTATTTATTATTAAAATTCAGTTAAGCGCTTTCGGCCATTAGGCCATTCTCAAAGCTGTCCTAAAATTATAATGTTTGTAAAATTTGAAAGAAAAATTTTCAAAAGTCGAACTTACATCATAAAAAATCCTACAATAGGTGTCAAAAACATCCAATGAATACAGAACGTAGAAATGTATGATGTTACATCATTCTTAGAATAAAATGATTAAAAACATTAAAAATACCCTTTCAAGATGGTGTACAAGTATATTTTACATAATTAAATGTCCCATTTGAAAGCGTAAACTAAATGATAACTGATGACAAGTTTGACGTTAATAGACGGTGGCTAATGAGCCAGCGTGCAGTAAAACAACAAGTGTATAATAATACAACGTGTTTGTATGATTAACATTGAATCAAATGTATGTTTAAAAGGATGAAAATATTCATGTAGTGAAATGCAAATTGAAGGAAAATTTATATATTACTTTTATTTCAAATTTCAAAAAGGAAGTTAAAGATGTGATAAAATTAAAAAATCTCTATTCAAATTCAAAATTCCCAAAATTCATCTAGCCTAGATGAATAGGAAACACCCCTCCACCATTGATTGTCTAAAGAAAAGTGACTTAGGGGCTGGATCCATTCTCCAGCCAGTCAGGAAACAAGCGCAGAAACTTATATGTGTAAAAAACTAGGTAATATAAATTAAACGTTTGGTCGTAAATACATCCATCGAGGAGTTTACATAATGTCGTGACGAAGGTGGAAAAGTACGCTGGCAAGGTGAACCCAACAGCTGATGATTTGTTGCAGACACCTAGAAACTTTCATGCTCCATTCAACAACGTATTCATCGTTTATTTGATTTCAAAATAATAGGAATAAAACCCCCCCCTGATGAACCTATCTGAGACATGCCTAGTTTGGATCTGGGATTGTTTTTGGAACTGGTTCTAGATTACCACAGTGTACTTCGGACACCATGCTATGTATGGGTCATAGTTTGGTTCAGCATACAAGCAATATTATAAATTTGAGCAAATCATACCCTCCTTTTCACTTTTTCTTGATTTCTTCTTCTCCTGCGCATGCCTAGTATGGTTCTAGGTATGGCATACTACCTTATATTCTTATTGCTAGCACATCTGCTATCTTTCCACTCTTAGCTACTCTCTTCCTCGGTTTCCTCTTTTTCGTGATAGGCCTAGTATGGATATGCCATTCTTTTCCTCTCTTTCTAATCTCGTTCGGTTTCTTATCTTCTGTACATGCCTAGTATGGATATAGGTTTGTCATAACTACCTAAAAACTTCATAAAAACATGGTTTCCCTGTAACCTAGCTATGTATGGGTCATAGTAGGGTCATCAGTATACCAGTTTTCTATATCTGATAACTCTTATCATCTTATATCCTTCCCTCTTTTTACTCTTGACGCACTCCTTTGACTTCTTCTCTTCTTATTACAACTTCTAGCATACCCGCCATCCCTTTCTTCTCTTTACACTCTCACCACGTTTCTTCTCTCCTGTACATGCTTAGTATGGATCTAGGTTTCTCATACCTATCAAAAAAACTTCTCAACCACATTGTTCCCTTGTAACCTAGCTATGTATTAGTCATAGTTGGGTTTATCAATATACAAGTGTTCTATATCTTACAGCTCTTATCATCTTCTACCCTTCCCTTTCACTCTTAACATGCTCCTATGAATTCTTCTCTTCTTGTACATGCCTAGTATGAGTCTAAGTGTGTAACAATTACCTTAAATTTAATAATCACATTGCGTTCTTGACGCCGGGCTATGTATGGGACATTGTTTTGGTCATCAGGTCACAATTACTTTACCATTTACATCTAATTCATATGGGAGGCCATCAACTGTTGGATTCACCTTGCCAGCGTACTTTTCCACCTTCGTCACGACATTATGTAAACTCCTCCATGGATGTATTTACGACCAAATGTTTAATTTATGTTACCTAGTTTTTTACACATATAGGTTTACTGCGCTTGTTTCCTGACTGCATGTGGATTCGATCCAAGCCCTAAGTCACTTTATTTTAGACAATCAAGGGTGGAGGGGTGTTTCCTATTCATCTAGGCTAGATGAATTTTGGGAATTTTGAATTTGAATATTACCACATCTTTAAATGGGACGTTTCGTTATGTAAAATATACTTGTACACCCTCTTGAAAGGGCATTTTTAATGTTTTTAAAAATTTTATTCTAATAATGATTTAACATCATACATTTCTGTATTCTGTATTCATTGAATGTCTTTTGACACCTGTTGTAGGACTTTTATGACGTAAGTTCAAATTTTTCAAACAAATTTTACAAACATTATAATTTTAGGACAGCTTTGAGAATGTCCTGATGGCCGAAAGCGCTTAGCTGAACTTCAATAATAAATACACATTGATTACTCGTCGTTTCATTCACTCAAAAATCTATCCGTTGATCAAAATCTCTATCGTAAAGTTCCTGGTGAAGCTGTATGTGATAAGGATGAAATTTATATTTTTTTATTATTCTGGATACGCTTCTTCCACTTATTCCTATTTTTTAACTAATTTGTGTTTGTCTTGAATGAGGATTCTCTACAAGTAAACCACTTACTTGGAATTTAATATTTTCATTGCCTACAATAATAGTTGAATTTTTGGGTTTTTCATAAGATACACTACCAGTATTTCGAAATGCGTTGAGTAACTTTTGAAAACTTTCCTTTTTCGGATGACTCCTGTTGAGGTATTTTGGCGCATTATCACATGAAGCTAATAGGCAACTTTCTAGACACTCGCCCAATACTAAAATCATATCAATTCTTTCTTGAACTGAATATGCTTACATTCTGAATGTTATGATGAATTAATTGTGAATAATTGAATGCAGTATCTAAATTGGTGAAGCTTCATGGAAAACATCAGCAACTAGACATAATATTGACATTAAATTTAACATTTCAAGTATTGCTCAGAATAATACACAGCATACTACTCCTTTATAACATAACTGTATCGAATAGGATAAAAATACTGGGTGTTCTATTTAAGATAAGCATTTTTTTCAAGTTAGCATGTGTCTATAATATTTTGCACTTTTCGAAACACCCTGTACATTTATACATAATCCTAAATATTGCAAATAGTAGCCCAAAGGCTTCAAATCAACAGGTTGAAGGGAATTTTTTTGATCCTATCCGTTTTATCGTTATTCTTATTTTAGTGACATACAGTATTTCGAGAAAAACCGAGATATTCCGAACAGAAAGGTATAAAGAATACAGGGTACTACATTTAAAAAATATAACTTTCATATGCTAAAAAATTTTGTACCAATGAGTCTATTTACACATATTTTTAAAATGTAGTACTTATTGACCTACATATCTGCATATCTAAATTGTTATGGTTTGGACACCACATTCCGTGCCGTATGTGGTGCCCCACCCTGTATATATATATATATATATATACAGTGCTATTCAAAAGTCCCCTCCTCCCCTCGTATCTTTTGAACGGCTACACTTACATTAATAAAATTTGGAGGGTGAAAATAAAGTGTTGTAAACTTCTCTACGAATGGTAACAGATGAAGTAATAGTAATGGATGACGTCACAGTGCCACTCTGGCCAATAATTTTAAATAGGACCTTATGGCAAGTGATATCTCGTTTGAAAAACATTGACATTAGCTATCAAGCCATATTAATTTTGACGGATAAATTAAATAAATACCAAAATTATTATTTCACAGTTAAATAATGAAGATTTTTCAGTCCGCCTCTGGTTAGTTGTCAAAAAAATTGACGATTTTAATTTAATAGTATTTGTTGCTTTGCAAAGTTTTTCTAAATAGCTTTAATATTTAATTTTATTATTGTTTAACGAGACGTTTAAAAGTTTACATAGGCAAAATGGTACGTACTCAAGCCGACAAGTAGCAGCTATATTAATAATTGGTGAATCCAGAAATAATCTCCATGAAGTGGAACGTCTATTTAATGAGAGATACCCAGATCGCCATATCTCGAGAACTTATTTGAGGGAGCTTCTTCACAAGTTTGAAGCAACAGGTAGTGTTCAAGATGCCAAAGGATCTGGTCGACCAACATTTAGTGATGATAAAAAAATTGATATAGTTGCTGGAATGGTAGCAAACCCTACTTCCTCTTCAACTTAAGTTGCGTCTGTGAAGTAAGTAAAAGTACAGTACAGAGGGTGTTGGCTAAAAATAATTTCATCCATACAAGTTAAAAATGGTGCACCACCTTTCGGATGACGACCCCGACAGAAGACTCAAATTCTGTGAATGTATGACAAATAAAATTAGTCAAAACCCACATTACATAAAAACAATTTGTTTTAGTGACGAAAGTACTTTTTGCCTCAATGGAAATGTGAATACACAAAATGTAAGGTATTGGAATGACACAAATCCTCACACCTTTCGTGAACAACATACTTAATTTCCAGAAAAAGTCAATGTTTGGGCAGGTATTTTGGGAAACCACATAGTTGGTCCTGTTTTCCTAAATTCAAATTTAAGCGGTGAATTGTTGTATCTGGAGATGTTACAAAATGCAATTGAGGAAGGAAGTAGACGGAGCACATTTCGAACACTTGCTATAAGAATGCATTGTTGATATTTGATTAATTAAATTTTAAAAAATAATTTCAATAATTTTGGTATTTATTTAATTTATCCGTCACAATTAATTTGAACCCAAACAAAATTAATATGGCTATGTAGCCAATGTCAATGCCTTTCAAACGAGATATCACTTGCCATAAGGTCCTATTTAAAATTATTGGCCAGAGTGGCACTGTGACGTCATCTATTACTATTACGTCACCTGTTACTATTCGTAGAGAAGTTTACAACACTTTATTTTCACCCTACAAATTTTATTAATGTAAGAGTAGCCGTTGAAAAGATACGGTGGGGGAGGGGACTTTTGAATAGCACTGTATATCGATCAACATGAATTACTACGACAAGTTTACAGACTAACGGAACTAAGTCTACACTACTATTATTGCAAACAGTTAAAGTTCTTACAAAACAAAAATCACAATAGCTAAAGCAGTATTAAAGATGAATGGCATGTATAATCCAGCAGTACGTCTAATTAATTTGTTAATTTATCTTTCATAAAAAAATATATTTACTAATATATTATTATTAGCTATAAATACAAAATAACTAATAAGTTGATAAGATTAGAACAATAGTACGAGTTTTGAAAATGTTATGAGTGAAAGACCACGTTATACAATGAAGGGATATCATTGTTCGCTGGTCGACAGGTAGTGGAATCACCGTCCGTTAGTGGTCCAAAGTGACCATTTTCATGAAAAATCAGAACCATTGTACGAAACTTGAAATTTGATGTATGCTAGTATTTATATTAAAGTTTCCGAAAATAATAGTCCGCTACATGAATTTCGGTGGAAAAGTCGTCCGCTACAGCAATAAATTAACGCGTCCCCGAGCTCGCATAAGCTAGCGCGCACTTGGCAGGGGACGATCTTTCCACGGGACGATCTTTCCACGGGACGATCTTTCCACGGGAATTCATGCAGCGAACTATGATTTTCCGTAATCCTGAATGTGCATACTAGGATCCACTAATATTTAAAGTGTCGTACAATGGTTCTAGACAAAATATTGTTAAAAATATGCGCTCATTTTCTCAGAACTGAAAAAGAAAACAACAATCATAATTGCATGAAACGGCACTGAGCAGTTAAAAATTGAAAAAAAATTATCGGCTCCCAAACTTTTTTGTTTGGGGACACACCTTCATTCTGGATTTTCTCATGACCCACATGTGAAATAATATTAATAATTACTATTATTACTATTATTATTCCTAGAAGATACCGGCAGACGTTATCTTGCCAAACATTGGTCACTGTTTACACTCTATGGCACTTTTATGTCAATATTTTTTTGACAATATAACATTATAGACACGTGTTTTATTTGATAACCCCGTATATGATTGAACACTGTAGATGCTGACAGCGGACTTCATTATATTGTTTATTGAAGACTTGCTTATTGTATATATGTTATTGCTGATGTAGATAGTTTTGCTAATTAATTAATTCATAATATAAATTAAGTCTCATGTTAACTGTTAAATAATAAAGATCATAATATTGTTTAATTAAGTTTTTGAAAGTAGTTGTATTAAAGTAATAAAATTGTTTTTTAAAAATAAGTTCTCAATACGGAGACTTATAAGTCACGTTATGTATTCACCATTGGTTGACATGTCAGTCTCAGTTGCACCGACTTGTTAGAGTGACCAGTGGCACATAAAAAACGCAGTTGTTGTTATTTACATCATTATATATATATGACAACTGACAATCGATTTCTAAGTTGATTGTTGTTATTAGCGAAAATTGATGGAATGAAAGAAAATACTTAGAAACGTGTTGTATTGATTTTAGCCTCCAGATCTCGGAGTAGCAGTTCATCTGATAGTTTCGAGGATGAACATGCTATGCTCACTCCCACTATAAATTTTGTCATGTTTATTTAGTTATACCACCCGTCGCCGGTAGCGCTACATAATCAATGAACTGTCAGATTTTTAAAATCTCGCCATTTCTATAACCTCCATCTCATTTTGATACTTCGATCGCCATTATCAGCCATTGCTTTCGTTTGTATATTATACGGTTATTATTATATTAATTTGTATAAACAGACATTTTTGTGCTTTTCAAGTGATTGTGTATAATAAACATTAACAATATGGTTCAATACTGTATTGTTCCCACTTGTAAAAATACGAGTAAAGACAATAAAATGCATCTCCTTCCTAAACAAACTTAAAAGCAAATGCAGTTCCAAACTTATATATACCAGCACCAACAAGAAGTATTGAGGAATTACCTGAGAAGAACCAGGACATTGTTGAATCCCAAGGTAATGTACAATACTATTGTGGAAATTGACCCATATCATAAGTAGTCGTAGCAAAAACTGGTTTTAGGAAATGTATTTTAATCTGACAGCGAAAAACACAAAAAAGTAATTAATTGTAGTTTCATCAGCTTGCTTCATAATTATGAGGAGCAGCCCAGTAAATATGAAAATTTAGATTTGCTACACTATAATTGAAGTTCTCACTAGGAATCGTTTTCAGTGTGTGCTATTGAATATGTCAAAAATAGACAAAGCCACAAACTTTGTTGTATATTACAAAAGTTAAAAGCGATTTGGCCTATTTATTTTTGTTTTGCTAAAAAAAATTTTCTGATGATGCTTTAAAAAAGTTTCATTTTGACTTAGCAAATATAACTAAAGCTTTTACTATTACAGGTTCAGAGTCATATCCTGCCATCGCCTCCTGCAGCACTCCAACTACCTCGAACACCATTCTTACTACATTAAAGACACCCAGCAAACGTAAACGTAAATTTTTAGAGTATGTAGAAAGTTTACTGTTTTGACCTTTACTTTGTTGAAACTAACTGTTTCTAAATAATTCCAGACTATATTTTAAAAAGTAATATGTAAAAAGTAAATCGCAATAATAAATGTAAGTAAAAAATAGTACATATAATATTTTTTCAGATATTAAACAAAGATTGAATTTACTAAGCCATGGAGATTCAAGTAGAGCCATTCAGCTAACGCCCAAAGCTAGAAAATTTTATGGAATTGCGAAAAACATGGTTTCACTAGCCAGAAAAATTGACAGACAAAATTCCGGTGTACGAAAACAACTGTTTGAGATTAAAAAAAGAGTTGAATTATAAATAAATCTAAATTTGGAATAAGTAAATTGATTTGTTTCCTGTTTTTCATGAATAAAAATAATGTGTTCAAGCAGTCTTTTATTTTGGAATATTAATTCCACTTCATAAAATTCCTTATTAATAGCGTTGTCGATTGATAAAATTGGTGTAAGCTAATGTATTCTCGAGCCCTTTAAAAAGGTGCATGAAAATACATTAGAGCTCACTATTTCTATCTGTTGAAAATAAATAGCAAAAATAGTTATTTCCATATATTTCAAAAAGCCCGCTGGTTCTATATGCAGCGCTATAGCGGTGGGTTGAAGAAGTAAAATAACATTGAATAATTATTCAGTAGAGTGGCCCATCTATTGTATATTATATTATCTTATCTATGAGGATGAAATAATAGGCGTGTTTCTTGAGGTTAAGCTGTCATTTTGTACACCACCAAATTTATTCACCACCTCGAAAGAGCGGTGGAATGGTTTGCAATTTTGGTTGATAAAACAGTCATAAATGAACGCGTCATTTCTTCAATCTCAAATTCGCCAATGAATATAAAGACGCATGAGCCTTTCAACGTTATAAACTTAGACTAGGGAAGAGAGGGGACTCGTAACGCTGTCAACTATTGTGATACCAATGCCCAATAAGTCATAAACTTCATTATCGTTATATGATAGTTCTAAAGGACTGAAATTTTTATTTTATAAATTAATCTTTATACATGGGAAATTTAAAAATAAAACTATATTGATTTATTCAACTAACATGAAAATTGTAGGCATTAGTAATTAGTAATTATGATCTTTTGGGGTTAGGAATTCAGAGAAACTGAACAATAAATTCGTTAATTTTCAATGAAAAAGTTTCGTAATGTCTTTTCCACTAACATAAATGAATTTATTATGAAATACGTTTTAACTCACTAGTGGGGTTTTATGATTAAAAACTTATTTTTTAAGATATAAAGAAAAAAGTAGCTACCAAAAAAATTAGTTAGAAATAACTTAACTATGAAACGAAATTTCAGGTTCTTTCTTTCTGCTAGAACTCTTACACTGGTAATCACAACAATTAACCATCTTAACAAAATCAAAAGTCCACTTTAAAATCACTTTAATCGCTCAATAATCGCAAAAAACTCTCTGGTGTTCACTATAGCGTTGACCACCAAAAAATGGCGTCGGCTTTGAAATATGCATCAAACCGTCACCACAGCTTGCATAGAGAGTTACGCGTTCCCTCTCTTTCCTAGTCTAAGGTTATAAATGATTCTCGTGAAGACATTAATACCCATTGTCATATTAATCAAAATCCCTACATTGAAAATGTCATGAATGATACCTCTGAAAATAGCAACTTTAGACCCAGAACACTTTGGAAGATTTTGAATATGGGGTTCAATATACGGCTTCCACTTGTAAATCTTTTACGTCATCAAATCTGACTGTCAGATTCAACAGCACCTCTTGTAGAACCGGGAGGAATGTTATTAGTACTTATCATACCTACATACTTATCATACCCCCGAAATGACGAAGAAAAATAATATCGAATTTCTCGCACATTCTTTAACTTCTTGTTAAAAGGGATAAGATGTGCGACTCAAGAATCGTCAAAGATAAGTCAAGGATATGATAAATGGTTAATATAGTCTTTCGTAGAAACCAAATTAAAAAAAAAACATTTATGGATTTCCTTTTGTAATGACGAAGTTCGTTAAGTTTCCGCTTGAATCGGAAATGACAATCAGATGTTTAGATACCTGAAATGTTCATCCAACTTCGTGGGCAAACTATATATAAATAGAAAATATGTTTATTTGGAATATGTACTGTTTATTTTTTGTTTCACTAAATATTTTTTATTACTATTCTATCTAAAACTCACTTCAATGATGATACTGATCTGAAAACTTGCAGTCATGCTTGATTCCTCACTACTCAACGAAATACTTTCAAGATGGTGATCCTTCAGGTTTTACTGAAAGTGGACATCAACTTCGTTAATTCAATAGAAATAATAAATAATTCATTACCTCTTATTCTATTGATATGATCTTCATTAGCGTTACACCTAAGTCTAGCAATTCTAGTGAATTTCATGTTCAGACTTTTATTTTTGAAATTCAGTTTCAAAGTTTTTCTCCAAAATTCAGAGCATAACCTTTCACGGGGTTCGAATTATTCAAGAGAATGAAAAAAACTTTCATCAGCCTCATACGGCTCGATGATGTATCTTAGTATATCTAAAGGTAAGTTGAGTTCAATCGTAATATTTTAAGCTCTAGTTCACTCTGTAGGATTAATTGTATGTTGATCTGGAACACCCTGTATACAGACGACCACACCAGTAGAAACATTTGCACATGTTTAAGTTTTGCATTTTTCAGACACCCTGTATATAGGAACCTAGCTTCCATTTTTGCACTGCACTGTTTGGAACCGGTGGTGTAGTAAAGAACAATAAGTTTTTTCCCAACACCAAATCGCTAAGGTGTTGGGAAAAAAATCTAGTGTATACGTAGCTTTCATTGCTCTCTACAACTTTTATTTAAGACATTTTTCTCCTTAGATCAAATAAGGAAGCAGCTATCGTCCGTCCAGTAATCATTGATATGTGCAAGAGAGAGTTTCAACGTCTCCGAAATGTGTATATATTTTTGTGAAATTGAATATTCTAGATAAACTACTAACAACCCACCTAGTAGTCTGATGTGCATTTAGGTTTTCCGAATATTCACGAAGAAAAGTTGACTTCTGCTATCTGCTATAGTGAAGTAGAAAAATACACCCATTCAAAATTAATCTGAAAATTGAGTAGTAGTTTTACTACATCTAGTGGTTCACGTTGGAAAGTCCAATTAATTCTCCCTTTACTTACAGAAATTCAGAATCCTTTAGTTTGTTTTATCGCCAGTATTGTTTAATTTTGCCTCAAAATCTGATTTGAGTGAATTGTAGGACCACAATATGATTTTCCAATTAATAACGGTAGATCTTCTGCAATAACGAACATTCTCGGCATTGTCAACAATGGTATCAAAAAATTAAAACAGATGGAAATCATCACATTCAATGTTAAAAACTTTCTATTACCAGAAGTGTGGTCGCCAACACTGCCAGGATGCCACTTTGCAAGAACAATACATATACAGACGCCAAACTATACCGTTCATCGATATGAATACTAAGAGATGCCAACTTGTGCGTCAGATATATAACAAATACGTAAGTGTGGTACTATAACGCCGCGTGCGTATGTGTCAATTTTGAGGATGATCAGTTGAATGGTCTAGAATTTGATATGCTGCAGCGCTACCTGGTGAGAAGTTACAGCAAAGTGGATGATTCAACTTCAGCTGCTTCTAATTTCATTTTAATGAATGTTTAATTATTTCTTTTCTGTATTTAGTAGCTTTCTATACCCTTTTATGACTCTGCAAGTTTTACCGTTACTCTCATTTAAATTTTCTGATTTATTATTGCAATAGGCCCTCCCTTACTTACTCTTTTTCTTGCCAATCAACAAATTCTTTTGTTTTTCATCGGTAAGCTTTGCCACGTATCTCTTGATTTTTCTTGTCCAATATCAATATTCACATTTTATATAAATTTAATGTCTTTTCATCATATTATCTCTATATTACATTTACCTTTTGCTTTGGAAATTAATTATTATTAATATTTTAACATTTACATATCCTTAAAGAGAAGTTAATTAATAAAATACTTGTTAATGTCGTTTATCATTCAACATAAAAATAAACAGTTCTACAATCTGTTTTCAATTTAGCATATATGCCGTTCTTTCAAAATTATCTAATAATTCTCCCACAAACGGTATTTTACATAAACTGTACTTATATTTTCTTTTCGATAATTAAATTATTGGGCTTGTTTTCAAATCAACAATCTAAAATTTGTTTAGAAGTATACCGTTCCATGTTCTTGTAACCATATTATATGATTGATATCATAGATAAATACTTTTAATACGGGGAAGTATGGAATCTTCTGTACTAAGTCCGAAGTTTTTTCGAGTGCTGCGCCATCTATTGTGGTTGAAGGTTACTATTCACCAACAGGGAAAAAAGGGAAGAGACCTGCATGATTAGTCACAGTTTACGAGCTACTACTAGATGGCAAGCCAAGCAAATACTGAAGGTTTTTTGAATTATGCCTATATTTTTTTTTCTTAAATAAACAAATAAAAACAGTCACATAAAGTTTAAACACTTTTTGAAACAACCTGTTATTTTATTTTGGCTTAAAAGTAGGATAGGTTGTTTCAAAAAGTTGTTTAAAGCTTTTATCCGTTTTTATTATCCAGGATAGTTTATTAAAAGACGAATGTCGACAAATAGTTTTAAAAATTTAATATGAAATTTTGTTTCTAAAATAGTACAGGTGATTTTCTTTATTTTCTTCTCAAACTTAAGATAAGAATACTTTATTGATAATAGCATGTGCTAACAAATATTACACATATGATACAATATAATGGATTCCAATGTTTTTCAAACACTAATTTTTTTCCGATATACATTGTGTATTTTGTAGTGTATTTGTCATCCAAGTGGCGATCTTCGTGTTTTTCCTTTTACATTTTTTTGTATATGTACAGTCGTCTATATATTTTTTCATAATTCGCGTATAAAAGAGACTTCATTATAACATTGTTTAGAGTGTCACAATGAGTCTCTTTGAACATCGTTTTAGTAATTTTTAGTGTCATACTGTTAGTTATTGTGTGTAATATATATTTTTATTTGACATTTCACTTTAACCTTGAAACAAATTATAAGTAAAATGATCTAGCGTTGTTATAGCTAGCAAATTATTATTTTAAATGCTCTTAAAGGTAAATTTGAATCAATTATATATTAAAAATAATAATAAATAAAGTACGCTAACTTTTATTCATCAATGATTTGTCAATTGTTTATTTTTATATTGTATAGGATCAATATATAGGTATAGATAACATTCGATATTTGGGATAAATTACCAGATATCTATGTGAAGATGGATTACAGAAATAATTCTGCTCATGATATAATATAAATAGATCGTATAGGAAGAAGCTCTGTTTTAAACAAATAATTACCCTATGTTTGCTTGAATGAAAGTTTGTTTACAATTTACACAATTGTTCGGTCACAATATGTCAAAAGCGCTGAATAAAACAATCTGTGATCTGACCAAACAGGAATCCACATAATTGCCAACTTAAATACAAACCACTCCTCCTAGTTTAAAAACAGGGATTATATGTAATTCTATTTTAATTAAAAAATTAAATAAATGCGAATTATAAAAAATATTGTGTAAAACTTGTGTCACAATGACTTTCTGTAGTACTCGTACTACAAAACGAGTCATTGTGACACTTGTTTCACAAACAACTATTGGAGTGTTTCAATGAAAGTATTTGTTGCATAGTTAGGATCTGAATTCAAGTATAAGAAATCCCAAGATTTTTGTCTGATTGTATTTTTAAGTTTTGTTTCATCTTTGTATTTCACTATTCCTCGTTCCTTGGGGCATTTGGTCTTTTCCAGTACTATCTGTAGTATTGTTGAGAAATGATCTGTAATGTCGGTTTGCAATACTAGGGACAGTATTTGATCGAGTACGTTGAATTTGGATTTTAAAAATATGCGTCGAATGTCGAATTACTGGAATTTTTTCATATAACGTTTTCACACTATTTTCAAACGATGTTACTTGCAGGTTACTCGGAATTCTTTGTGTTTTCAAGAGAGTGCCAACGCTTTCAATTAAAGTGTTAATTTTTAAATTTAATTGAGATATTTTATCTATCATCAACCTTTTAAATTCTAAAATGAATTTAAAATATGATTAAATATAAAAATTAATTAGTTTAGTCACCTTGATCATCAAATGTATCTATTTGTGGTGACGATTTATCTCTTTTGTGAAGTGTTCATCTGATTCCACTGCCACAAGGTATTGACTCTAAAAAAAATTAAAAAAAGGGACATTATGAAATTAAGTATTTTTATACTACAAGTTAAATTTAATATGCAAATTTTAGGTTATTATAACTTATGATTTAACTTAAGAAACAAATTACCTCTAGGAACAGCAAATCTCGCCATATCATTTGATTCTTTATTCTCAAGGGAAATTCCTTCACCTTGAGACCTCATAGTTTCGGCAATAGATTCCACTTGAATCTCTGGAGAACTACTACCCGATTTATAATTCTTTTTATACAATACTGAAAAATATATTATTTGCACAAAACATTCCAATGAATTTCTTTAAATACTTACAATTTGTTTGTGGTGTAGGTTTAAAAACAGGATAAATGTTACGATTTAATGGGGGACTCTCGTCTGAATCAGAACTAGAGAGATGGGAAATATACCTTGTATTTTTTCCGTAACCTTGATCCCCGTCCTCTGTAAATATCGGAACTAGACGAAAGGTCTGTTGTAATTAAAACCTTTTTGGCTTTTCTTTGTGCTACAGTAAAGTCATCTACAAGTTAAAAAATTATTTCTCTTTAAAAAATGACAAATACAATAAAACTCTGTCAAAGTCTCTAATATACTGATCCATTTGTTATTGTTTTACTCCTGACATTTTGATGTCGTTCGTAACCTTCCAAGCGAATAGATGGCGTTAAAAATGCAGTTTAGCAGTGGCTATAAAAGATCGCAGGGCATGCTTGATATTTATTACCTCTGAATTATTCTTTGACAATTATGTCATCCTGACAATTATCCAAACTATCTATGAATTTGATTTCTAATTCTTATTCAATAGTATATTGTATAACAAGTGTTGAAAATGAAAGATTTCACACTAGTTTGCAGAATTGGACCACGAGTCGTAGGCGAGTGGCTTAAGCAAACGAGTGTGAAATCGAATTTTCAACACATGTTATACACGATATTTTTCCGAGAATCACAAAAAACCCAGAGTTAGTATTTATTTTAAAAATAAACTGATGCTTCAAGACCATTGTTGACAATTTTATGTTCTTTGGTTAATACGACGTTTTGAATTTTATGTATCTCACAATTACAGAAAATTCTATATTTCGCTCCGTCACTTGCTAACGGTTCAAAAGTCAAATTTAAAAAGTCATCGACAAATCACTATAACTGCGGACAAAATAATTATGCCATTGTGTGGAAATGTAGACATCGGTAATCATCGACCTGCAGCGCTATTTTTGACATTGCTCGTAACTTTGCGTATACGTATTACTGCGAGCGGATAATTTGCGAACACTTCGTGTAAATGGTATTTTTGAGCACTGTTCGAAAGTTAAATTCTTGTACGTGTGAAATAGATTTGGCAACGTGGTAATTTCGAAGGTGTCATATTGACAGATATTTTAAGGTTAGTTATCAAGAAAGAATTGTTTACCTTTGTTTATCACACCCGCGCCGCGCTGGTAATAATAAATTATTAATAATAGAACAGTGAGAATTGCTTTTTAAAAATGGCTGAAAATCCTGCTGTGAAACTTCCTTAATGCACTGACTAACCATAGACTGTAATACTGCCATGAATATGCTTTTAGCAATGTCCATTTGATAACTACCACAAGCAAAGAACCGCAGTGCTATCAAAACCTGTAAATACAGAAATTTAGGTCTTATAGGTAGTTTTTATATTATAATAGTTAGTAGGTATAATACAGGTATAAAAACTAACCCTCATTTCGACACTCAAGTCAGTAGTTTTTCTTTGTTGTCTCATAAATGGTTCTACAATGTTTACTATGATGTTTACTAAGTAACGGCAAAGTTCTTTTTATAGACGGAAATATTGAGTAAAATGGTGTTCACTTAAGACTTCGAGTAGATCGATCATCTGAAATCGGTTATTTCTTTGAAATAGTGCCTCTTCAACATTTTCCAGGTTCTCAATATTAGCAATTTGTTGTAAATCGTCCATTTCAAATTATATAAATGTATATTTAGATTATAATTTATTCAAATGTCAGATTATGCTTATCATTCGCACATGGTCTACGACTACCAAATACCGCTCGTTGATTTATTGCGAATACTCGCAATTTGGCGAATGGCCAAAAATAGCAATATGCCGGTTTTTGTTCGCACGTTCAATATTGCGTGTAACCTTTAAATGTGCGAATAGTCAAAAATAGCGGCCCTGTGCGCAAAATAAAAACGCACAGCCGTTAGCCAATCCAATTTCTAAAATTTTTCATTTCACACGGATATGCCGTTCGTTCGTTTCCGTGTTGAAATTGTTTGCAATTTAAAATTGTCACTAAGGGAAAACTGTATGAAATGTGTCATATTTCATAGTGGTCGTCGGAAAATATCTGCTTTCAACTGCTGTCGGCGACGCTACTAAAAATATGATGTCCATATCGTAATTAAATGAATACATATATAAATGTAATTCGGGATAAGTTACATGCATTAAAGTTATTGTGAATAAACGTGAGATTTATTATTGGGGCACGTTATTTAAATAAAATGGATACACCATAAAATGGCCTAACTTAACACATTCACTGCCCACAACGCGCCTGGCGCGTTCACCATAACCACGATGTGGTGCCCGGACCGCGCTAGGTGCGTTTTGTGTAGATCCGAATACTACGCTGTGTTAGGAAGGGAGGCACAGCCAGATTACCACGAATAATTGCTGGGCGAGTCAGTATGTATTTAGGTATTGGGTGAAATAGGTGGTTCGGAGTTTTCGCCTGCGTTGTTTTTATTACGTTAATATTTTTGAAGTGCGATTTGTAAAACGTAAGTATATTATTTTATTGATTTAGTTGATGTTTAAATGTTTGAATATAACACAAAACAAATAAATATGCTTGCCTTTTCAAATATCAATGACAAATATGCCTGTTGAGCGCAGTGATCAGCTGGTGACCGCACCAGGCGCGTTGTTGGGCACATGCAGCACATACTTTTAAAAAATATTATATTTCATTGTTTTGTTATAGTTTATCATGGAACCAAAGCCTGGGATATCAAAGGAATGTGAACCTCAAAAAAAAGGGGAAAATATGACAAAAATGAAGGTCTTACAGATGACGAACTTCTTGCATTACTTGACCAATCAGACGAAGAGGATCCCTTTGTAAATGACGATGACGATCCCGAATATGATCCGAGCAGCAATTCTGAAGAGGAGTTACAACTACCGTCACCTCCGACTACACCAGTTGCCTCTCAATGGTCATACGATGAAGTACAACAGCCAGATATCCCATTTACACGTCCACCAGGTATTCTTGTCGATGCAGAGGGGTCAGAGCCAATTGATTATTTTCACTTATTAGCAACAGAAGAGCTATATAACATACCCTGTGCTAATGCTAACGCACATGCCGTGGAATTGCTGTCGAAAAGTGAAGGTGTTCAATCCAGAATTAGTCGTTGGAAGGACATTACTCCCACTGGAATGAAAATATTCCTCGGGCTTTTATTTTACATGGGCACAATTCGTCTGATCAGAATAAACGATAACTGGAAAACACATTACTCATTTAACCTTCAAGTTTTCGCAACATTTATGAGCCGAAATCGTTTTCTACTGATATTACGAGCGTTGCGTTTTGAAGATTTCGAGAACCAGATATCTCGCACCCAATTAGGAAAACTTCTTCCACTAGTAAATTTTTTCAACAATAGGATGCAGGTTATTCATTATCCAGATAAACGGTTATCCTTAGATGAATCTATGGTGCTATGGCGTGGAAGGTTGAAATTTCGTCAATATATAAAAGGAAAACGGCACAAATTTGGGGTCAAATTGTACGTCCCCTGCGAACCAAATGGGTTAACTTTAAAAATAATTGTATATTCTGGATCCGCTGACGCCGAGTTATCTGGTTTTCCACATACAGAAAAAGTTGTAATATCCCTTTTACGAGAAAAGTTAGGTGTTGGGCATTCCATATTTATGGACAATTTTTACAACAGTATACAATTAACCAAGGAGTTGTTAGATAATAAAACATACGTTACAGGAACCCTGAGAGCAAATAGGAAAGGGAACCTACCTGAAGTTTTATAAAAAAAAGTTGAAAAAAGGTGAACTGGTTATGCAGTTCAGTCCGGAGGGAATTTGTATAATTAAATGGAAGGGCCGTAAAGAAATTTTAGCTATTTCCAGCGAATTTAATGGACATATGGAAGAAGTAACTACACAACGTGGTAGAGTAGTGATGAAACCAAAGCTCATTAATGAATATAATAAATGCATGGCTGGTATTGATCACTGCGACCAAATGTTAGCTTATTATCCGTGCGAACATAAGACTCTAGTCTGGTACAAAAAACTGGCCATCCATTTATTTCAGATCTTGTTATTCAATTCATATCATTTGTACAAGATAGGTGCTAGAAAGAGTAAAAGTTTTTACGAATTCAGACTGGATGTAATAGGAAGTTTGCTTGGACCACGTCCGCCAAATCCAATACCTAAAATAAACCTTCAGCATCTTCCTGAGTACTGTCCAGTAGGAGAAAATGGAAAAGGTAAGAGAAGAAGATGCACCGTCTGCTGGTGTGAAGGCAGAAAACGAAAGGATTCAGTTTACTACTGTTCTCAGTGTCCTGGTGGTCCTGGACTTTGTCTTACGCCATGTTTCAGAGTATTTCATTCAAACAAATAATGGCCTTTTTTATAATATGTTTTTCAAGGTCAAATTATTTTGTGCGTTTGAACTTTCAGTTGATTTAGTGTTTGTAATAATTTTTGTAACTGCAATAATTAAATAAAAATTATTTATCATTTTTGTTGCAATATTTCCCTACACGAACGCGCCTCGTGCGGTTATCGGCACCGAGCATGATTTATTAATTACCCTGTGCCCACAACGCGCCTAGTTTTTTTTGCATAATTTTTTTTAAAATGTATAGTTATATTCATTTTAATACCAATTCACTGCTTTTATGTTTAATATACAAAAAAAAGTTACGTGGCACATGGCAGAATACAACCTTTTCCTAAGGGTCCAAACATTATAACAATGTTAAATAAACACTCACAGGAGCTAGGCTAACAAAGGGGGGTGTCATATCGGAGATATTAGGAATCTAACAAAAAAAATAAAATCAACTGTTTCGACCCTTACTTCGTGGAATCTACTCATTTTACAGTTTCAAATGAAACTTACTGTTTCTAGGTAATTCCACAATATATTAAAAAAAATTTAAAAACTTTAAGAAAATTGACAATTGTTTCGATAAAAATATCACCGTCAGAAAGATAGAAGTTACATTTCATTCGACGCCTCTTTGATGTTTAATAATTATTTTGGCTAGACTCAACAGTGACCTACCTAGTGATTGACTCAATATATGTTAATATAAAAAAGAAGAAGAATGATATTACAAATAGTAAAGCTTAGATATTTTTAGCCCTATGAGGATATCCTGGATATCATTTTTCCCAATTAAGATCAGTATCACTGTGCAATGATATAGAAAACCAGGAAAACTATATCTGCTGATTTTTACAATTATCACTTAAGAAGACAGTTTAAAAGTGGAGAACTCCCTAGATTTAACTGTTCATTGACAACTTCATATTGTGGGTTTCTTAAGTGTCTTCTAATTTCTAATTCTTCAAGGAAATCCAGTTCTTGTTTCTTATCACAAATATGTAGTACTTCTGTAAAATTATTTACACTTATTTCTGGGACTATTGTTATTGAATTCAATATACTGATTAATTATTTATACTTGATTTGATCACTTTTATTAAAAATTTTTAACGCAGATCCACATGGAGCTGTTCCCTCAATCAACTTCGGTTTCCCTCTCCTGGTTTTCTTAGCGTCCCCAAGCTTTGTTGTTGATAAGCGGAAATTCGTAAACTTCTAAAATTTTCTATATTTATAGCGTCTGTTTGTCACTTTTTTATTGTTCACAATCACTTTATTTATGACATAAACTTACTGTATTTCGCAGTTTTTTACACTTTGTATCGATAATATTGTTGAAAAAATGTCTATTATTATTATTTTTAATTGTCTTTATAAATATTTCACAAAATCGGAGTCTTCTGATTGGTCGTAAACTTATATCTAACTTTCACAAATTTTACAACATGAATAATATTTTGTTACATTTGTACTCAATTCATTTTATTCTTGTTTGTTATTTATTATATTATTAAACATAATATCTCAATAGTTTTCAATTTCTATTTTACTTGTTCATTATAAATTCCTTTATTATTAGTTGGTAGAGAATGCATCTAGTGATGGAAGAAGAATTTTTATTATATTCGAAAATGGTCACACAGGGAAGTTTGAGGACATCCTCCTGTCACAAGAAAAACTCAGAAAATAAACAAAAGAAGAGCAAGTGCTACACTCGGTTATACAATGCCTGCGAACATAAACGTAGAGTCAAGATCAGATGAACAATTTTGCTCAATTCTATTCGAATCGCCACGAACTATCGGTAGAAAGGGGAGTTTTAATGTGGCAAGGAAGAATAGTTGTACCGCAGGTACTCCGGGAGCATCTGATGAAAGTACTGGGCAGTGGTTACCCTGGCATCGTGGCGATGTGGGCTTTGTCACGTTATTACGTGTGGTGAAAAAACATTGAAAACTACATAAAAAGTGCAGAAACTGTAAACAAACTAGTCAGCACCAACCATATATACCATTGTGCTCGTGTTCAATACCTGATGCCGTTTGGGAAAGAATCCATATTAACTTTGCTGTACCGTTCGAGGGAGTTTACTGATTCATAGTCGTGCACGCCACATGGGCTGATGTAAAACCACTTGAAGTGATCACAACACAGGCACTTTGCGAAGCGTTGGACAGGGTATTTTGTAATCTTGTACATCAACGAATTATTGTATCTGACAATGGTAGACAATTTACTTCACAAAATTTCAAAGACTATTGTAAGAAGAAGGGAATCCAACGCGTGACATCAACACCATACCACCCAAAAACGAATGGATTGGCGGAGCGCTTTGTGAGAACTTTTAAGAGTAGAATGAAGGCTAACCAATCAACCACATCGACACAAATGCAAAACCTCCAAAATTTCATTTTCCATTATCGTAATACACCGTATAGTACCACTAGTAAATGCCCAAACGAGACGGTATTTGGAAGAAGACTTCGCACATTAATGGACAACATTAAACCAAACGTCAGAGATTTCTTAGCGTTTCGAAATGTTGCAACAGATTGAAGAAGAGAAGCCATACCTCAATAAGCGCTCGTTTATTGATGGGGAAGACGCGTATGTACGCACCAATCTAGATAAGGATTGGTCACCTGCAAAGATTACTTAACGCACCAATAAATATTCGTACAAAGTTATTATGGATGATGGGGTGGAGAGAATGCGACATGCAGATAACATAAGACAACGCAATGACATCGACCCGAGAGGTAGCATCACCTGCCGATGTATCGACCCGAGATATAGCATTGCCTACAGTTTCCTGTGGAGAGCAAATCCTTGAAAAGCAGAACACACAAACCGTTATTCCTGGAGAATCAGCAGAACTACGTCGGAGCACCAGGGAGCGCCGAAAAGCGAAACGATTTTTAGAATATGATATATATTGTACTTTTGTTAAACGCGAGGAATATAATGTTGATAACAGTGTGATATGCCATCTCATATCATATAATTTAATGCCAACGTGTGGTTAATCTATACTCACTGATAGTTTATTTTTAAATTACTTTAATTACATATTTAAGTTTCAACGTAGTGTACTATTACCGAAAACATAACAACCTTAACACGTTCTACAACTTTTGCGCTTAACATTTTTTTCTAAAACGTACATGAAAACATTTATTTAAGAAAATTCACAGCATTACCAAAAAAATGATGTATTGTATTTTTTTGTTCCTGATTTGATGCAAAAATGTTACTTGAAATAAGCGTTTCCAATTGGTCTTGTGCTATTGGGATTTTTAATTTGACGTTAAAACTGTCATAACTATTCAAGTGCAATTCCGTATTGTTAATGTAATTTATCATATACAGGTTGGCAAATTAATTTTGGCAGTCGGAAGTTTGGCAACTTTCGATGCGCCGTAGCAAAGACGTATGCGGATTGCAAGACCTCACTTCGCTGGCAGAATTCGTAAGCTTCGTTTCGACAGTACAGCTCAGAGAAAAGTGTGATTACCGGGGTTGTGGCAATACTAACTTGTTATGGCGACTCCAGAAAGAAAAGTTGTTTATAAAAAGTTGAGTGAGCAGTGTCGTGAAATAATTATGAACGTTTTAAATTTAATGACCGAAGAGGCAAACAATGGCAAGTCGATAATTACATCAACAAAGGTAAGTTTTAATTATTGCAATATAATTTTTAAACCAAAGTAATTATTTAACAAATTTACACTCCATAGTAATTTTTTTAAATCGATTTTCGTACAAAAAATATTTATTTATTATACGATTTAAAAAAGTGACATTAGGGTGAGACAATAGTATATTATACATCAAGGTGGTGAAGACTATTATTATCAACCGAGCACCAAAATTATTTCGCGAGGGGCTTTGCCCCGAGTAAGGTTTATAAATGTTTTCACCACCGTGGTGTATATACATCTTTTTCCACTACTAGCCAAATTTAAGACAATAATAAAAATTAAAAAAATGTCTTATAAAAATCATGTATAATTTAATCACACAGCAATAGAATACCATTATTCCTATAGTTCAATCACCAATATTAAGTGCAACGAAATAACGAAACCAATTATACGATCACATCCAAAAATTTCAAAAAACGTGGTTTATGTTTTACTTTGAACTTTGAACAATTACAGCGGTAGTGCGTTCACAACACTTGGGTACAAAGTAAGCGTTCATAAAATATTTAACAAATACTTCACCATAGAGAAAGTTATATATTATTTGTCTATGTAGTTCACGCTCTACACCACAGCGTTCACAAACGAACCACGAGAATCGACGAGAGTGCACTCCTAGTTCCCCGCTTGTTATCGGGGAAACTATTACCCTGATATGCGCAATTCCTATAATATGTACAATGTACACATGTTCTTATTTGTAGAGGTTAAGGCACCGGTAATCGATATTTTGTGGGTCAAGGTTAGCTACCAGTTTCTATCAACAGAAGATTTTCAAATTCCACTGGTGATAATGTTGAAGGTAAAAACATTCCTCTATCCACGTTTTTCTGCAATTAAGGGAAAATAAACAACATATTTCAATGTCAAATTTTTATAGTGTCGATCTACAAATCGTTCAAACTAATTTCTCCCTAGGCGTTTACTCCGTCGTCTGACTGACACTGACATTGTTTTCGCCTCACCTCACCTATATATTATGAACGCACTCCTTATGTCATCAGAAATTTTTGGTTGAGCGCTAATTTTATACGAATGATAGTTTTATTGAAATAATTTTATCTTGTTAGGTAATTTTAAGCAGTAAATATGTTAAAGACAATCTCCTGGGTATTCAAAATTATGTTGCACTAGTTTTTGTTAAGCTATTATCCCTGAATTCTCAAAACATTTGAATTTGTCCATTATTGACCTAGGTTAACAATAGAAAATATTATAAACCACTAATAGAGAAATTCTACTTCTCACTTGGCTAGAAGACACAATAATTGTCAACTTCACAGCTAGTAGTGGAAAATAGTTATTTGTAAAACAAGTCTCACAATGACTCGTTTTGTAGTACGAGTGAAGTTTGCACAACGAACCGCGAACCGGTGAGTTGTGCAAATCACGAGTACTACAGAAAGTCATTGTGGCACAAGTTTTACACAATATTTTTCATAATTCGCATTTATTCAATTATTTAAATAAAATAGAATTTCATATAATCCCTGTTTTTAAACTAGGAGGAGTGGTTTGAATTTAAGTTGGCAATTCTGTAGATTCCTAATTGGTCAGATCACAGATGGTTTTATTCAGCCCTTTTGACTTTTGACATATTATAACCGAATAATTGTGTAAATTGTAAACAAACTTTCATTTAAGCAAAAAGAGAATGATTATTTGTTTAAAGAAGAGCTTCTTCGTGTATGCTCTTGCGATTTATTTATTTTATATCATGAACAGAATTATATCTGTAATACATCTTCACATAGATATCTGGTAATTTATGCCAAAAATGGAAGGTTTTGTATACCTATATATTGATCCTATACAATATAAAAATAAACAATTGACAAAACATTGGTAAATAAACGTTAGCGTACTTTATTCATTAATATTTTTAATATATAGATCATTCTAATTTACCTTTAATATAATAATTTGCTAGCTAGAACAACGCTAGACTATTTTATTTATAATTTGTGTCAAGGTTAGGGTCAAATGTCAAATAAAAATATAACTAAATACAATAACCAACTGTACACTAAAAATTACTATAACAGTGTTCAAAGAGCTTCATTGTGACACTGTAAACAATGTTATAATGAAGTCTCTTTTATACGCGAATTATAAAAATAACTCTTCTGTTTCTGTCTACAGGAGTATATAAAAGGGTACATGTTTATTGTCTGTTAGGTACCTATTTAAATGTAATAGGTTTTTTAGCTTATAACTATAATTATTATACTCATCAGACCTAGCTCTATTACGTTTCGGAATGAACCATCTTCCGATTTCAGTTACAATTGCGGTTTGGTCATATTAAAATATGTTTGAACTAAAATCTAAAGATCGTTTAAAACAAATAATGAACTGAAATGTTATATTGTATTTTTGAATTTAATACTTCTTTTAAATGACCGAAAACCACGCCAAAAATTTTTATTACAATGACCGGTCACTGAAAACAAATTTAACTACTTTCTCATTTTATTTTTATAAAAATACACATGAGTAAAACTTTTAATACAACATTTATATCGACTCATTTTAATGTCAGGTCAATGAACGAGTTTCAGCTGCTACGAAATTTAGCTATAGAACAGTTTCCCGTATTAAAAAAGAAGCTCTGGCAGGAAGTAATGCTGACACTGATGTGCCTACTAAAAAACAAAGAACGTCCCGTATCCGTACGGATCAGTTCGACAAAACTGTGCTTAGAAGGTGCATCACATATTCGAGAAAAAAATACCCACGTCAAGAAATGTACACCAAACCTTTGCAGAGAGTTATGGCTTCGCAGTAAGTCGCGAATCTCTGCGGGAACAAATACATTCTTTGGGATTTCGTTGGACCAACATGAAAACCATCAGAAGTTTGTTAATGGAACGTCACGAAATCAGACATTTACGCCTACTATATTTAAGAAACATAAAAAAGTGCAGAGAACAGAACAAACCTATCATTTATATGGATGAAACATACATTCACTCATGTCACACGCTCCTTAAAGGATGGAGCGACAAGAGTAACGAAGGATTAAGAAAACCCGTTTCAAAAGGTAATAGGCTCATCGTTGAGTATGCAGGAAGTGAAAATGGTTTTCTTCCTAATGATGGTATTATGTGGAACTCCCAGTCAAAAACAGGAGATTATCATAAAGAAATGGCGTACGAAAATTATGAGAAGTGGGTAAAAGGTAAACGTATTCCAAACCTTCCAAAAAACGCTGTTGTGGTAATTGATAACGCCCCATATCACAATGTTCTAAATGAAAAATTACCTACGACTGCTTGGACTAAACAACAATTAAAAAACTGGCTTTCTGAATGAAGCATATATTACAGTGAACAAATGTTAAAACCGGATCTTTATACCGTTGCAAAAATGTAAAAAACCCCAATATAAAATTGATGAATTGTTTATTTGACATAAATTGCACCCGGACTTAAATCCGATCAAAAGTGTTTGGGCGGCACCCAAATAATATGTGGCCTAACGAAATGTTACCTTTAATTTTACAAAGGATAAAGAGTTCTGTAATTAATTTTTTGACACATTTTCTGGAAATGATTGGAAAGCTAGATGTGACCATGTTAAAAAGATTGAAGATGAATTTATGAAGAATTAACCACTTTTAGATACTGTTGTAGATAATATTATTATTAATTTGGCCGAAGAAGAAGATAGTGAGTTGATAGATAGAAAGTGATATTGAAGAATCATTTGTAGATGCACATCATTATTTTACTGTTGATGATCCCTGTACATCTAAATCATATTTTTTAGACGACGCCATCTAAAAGTTGCTCGTTCTGTATTCATTTACATACCGAAAGTTGCGTTTTGAGTGTTCCATGTAGTGAAAGTGACAGTTCCGTACTGCAAAACACTTTCGGGGCGCTCTGGAGTAGACAACTATTAACTTCCTTAATTGTGACTCTAGCCACTTCAATGTTGACAGTTGACATCTAGTAGAGATATACAAATTCCATCTGCATCCAATCCAATAAATATTAATAATTGTCCTGGAGGTACAATCAATATTACTTTTTGCAAATATTTAATAAATTAATATTGACATTGCAAATATCATTAAGTACATTATATTGTTCAATAAATAGATTGTTTATATTTCTCTATTATCTATTTTCTTTCCTCAGTGTAATTGAAAAAGTTTTGGATCTTATGCGTCGTTTAAAAAATGTTGTGTACACCGCGGCTGTAATACTACTTTGTTGAACTCGTCTGTTGCTCGCCTCGTTTCACTCGTCTCGCAATTGTCAGACTCGTTCAACAAGGTAGCACTTTCAGTCCTTGGCATACAAATAACTATTTCATTATAGTGTTTGTTTGTAGGTGGTATGACACATTTGTAAATAACTTTTGCGTGTATGTCCATCCTGTGTCATTTGGAATCAACTTATGATACGTATCGGGGGTTTTTAATCTTACAGTTTATTTAGCTAATAAAGAATTCATGCGTTATTCTATGTACTGTGTACTGTCACTCCAAGAATATTTAATACTGTAGACTTGACAAATATTTTTCACGTGCAATTACAGTACGCAAGTTCAATGCTTTTCGCATTTATGAATTTATTGAATAATTATCTCTCTTCACCCAGTTCTTTCAGAGTCAATTTGATTTATGTTAAAAATACTCAACAGGAACAAAATCAACATTAGCAATTTTGGATCGTGTTTGATTGCGTCTAACTCAAACAAAACATTAATTTAAAAGATAAACAGTTTTGGCATAGAATGAACGTTTTCCGGTCGCTTCTCTCTCTATACCTATCTATACATTATACTCAATGCACGAGGCGCTTTTAATTCAATTTTCGTCGAAAATTTTAACGTAAATATGAGCGACAACCGCAAATTATTCAGAAGTTTGAAATAGCAAATAAAAGTGACTCTAAATTTAATTGAAAATTTAAATGAAGGTAATTTTGATTATTATCATAATTTGAGTGAAAATTACTGAATTAATAAATTATTTTTCAGTTGTAATTAGTTTTTGTGAAGTACGTTAAAATAAAATTTGACTAATTTCATTACAATCATGTATATACAATGAGATCATAAAGTAACGGTTTATATCATTTTTTACGTAATTATTAAACCGAAAAAAATATCCTGAATAGCGAAAAAAATAAATTTATTCATCTACCATTTCAAATTCGTTTGAAAGATTTATACGAGAAAGGATAGCGTGTGACAATGTTTCAAATTGGCTTTAATAATATTAATGTTAACTGAATAAAACAAGATTATTCGTGACCAAGTTTTTACTTCCTTCCTCTGATTCTAACCTCTCCTCTACAACAGTCACCTGCCACGCGACCACAGTCATCGAAGCTAGACATGACATGTCATATACGTAACATCTCTCTTTTTTGGACTTTGCTAATATTAATGTTAAAATCATTTTAACATTTGCGTCGACCCCGCCAAATTATTTAACCCTTTCATCGGCGGTGGGAAGATAAATTCCCACCATCAAAAATATTTTATATGAAAGACGGTATTAAATATTTTGCAACGGTATTGGTGTCCCCATCTATCTATAACATGTGGAAATGCTTACAAACTATGAATAATTTTCAAAGTGTAACATACCTCAGTTGTTCTATGACTTTCTACAGGAGAACACGTGTTTGGCTCATTTTGAGATACAAATTTTGTGATTTTTCGACGAATCTTGATCAATCTTTGCAATCAGGTGAGATATAAGATTTTTTTGTGATTAGATAGGTGGAGTTATATATTGACAACATATATAACGCTATATTATCGTTATTCAGAATTTCATAATGTCAAAAAAATGACTTTTGTAGGTGGGAAGTATTCTTCCCACTGCCCATAAAAATTCCTATTATCTAAATATTTTTTTGCAGTTATGTGGGACTTTGATAAACGTGAGGATCAGAACAAGGCCATTGAGTACCTCTTTAATCTTCCAGACAATGAACAGAACTCGGACGAAGAACCAGATGATGGAGCAAATGAAGAATTGGATTTTTTAGACACCACAGCGACTGATTCCAGTTTCAATTCCCCCTCAACTAGCCATGCTTCTTCACCCCTTCCTCCAAATTCCAGTTTTATTTTCCCATCAACTAGCCACGTATCTTCACCCATTCCACCTAATTCAGAAAATGACCTCATCAGGGCGGTTCCTCCAGAGTTGATACCCATACCGGAAGAATCGCAAGTCAATGAAGAGGGCGAAATTGAGATTGATGAAGAGCCCTTTATCTGGATGCAGAACGACGAGAATATAGAGTATATGAATATAGAATTTGATAAAAATCCAGAAGCTACAACCCAAATTCCTCAACGTGCTAAGGAAATTGAATATTTCAACGAAATATTCAATGACGATATTATAAATCTCATTATCGAACAAACAGACTTATACGCAAAACAAAATCTTCTCCGGAGTGGCACTAACATACCAGGCCCATCTAAAAACTGGGTAGATACTTCCAAAGAAGAAATCAAAGCACGAATAGGAATTATGATAATAATGGAAATACATCAACTACCTCAATTAGCAAACTATTGGTCAAGTGAACCATTTCTGGCAGTTCCCTCCGTGGCTCAAGTCATGTCATCTAAAAGGTATAAAAAACTTATTGAGAATATTCATCTAAATGATAATACCAAGCCTGCGCCGAAGGGCGAAAAAGGATATGACAAGCTACATAAAGTGAGACCACTTATTGATATGCTCAATGAATCAATAACCAAACCATACAAACATTCCTCCTTTTTGGCTGTGGACGAGTCAATGATTGCCTTCAAAGGACGATCATCTCTAAGACAATATATGCCTCTGAAGCCCGTCAAAAGAGGTTACAAAGTTTGGTGCTTGGCTGACTCTGTTAGTGGTTATATATGGAAATTTGATATATATACAGGCAAATCTCTAGATGCAGAAAAAGATAATTACGGTTTAGGTTGTGTATTTTTACTTCTTCCTCTGATATACCAGGTTGATTTTCCTTATTTTCAGTTTCTTGATCATTAGAATATGGTCGGTCAGTTACAAACGAAGTTAAGAAGTCGGCGTCCTTAAACACATCTGGATGAAACGGGTGAATTCCTGATTTTCTGAACCCCGCGACTATATTACTACGCGTGAAAGATTTTTGGAGTGCTTCTGAAATTCGTCCTGCTGAATAGTAAATGGTCATAGGAACTCCAGGATGTTGAAGCATATACTTGTCGCATGCAGTATTATAATATGCTTTAAAAGGTCAGTAAATGGAAATATCTAAAGGTTGTAATTTGTTACTACAATTTGGACACCTGCTTGTCGAGCTCTTTCTACCACCTTTAGACAAATGTGACTTTCATGTTTATCATATATAAGAAGGGTAGCGTTTTCTTTGGATGAATTGCTATGAGCAATAAAATGATTTAAAACATCCAAGAAAATTTCTGAATTCATCCATCCACTTGGCCTAAAGTACCTGTTGAACCATCTTTTAGCATATGATTTTTAAAGCGTTTCCTGGGAAATATAAGTACCGGCGGTAAAAATGTTCCAGATGCCGAAATTATTCCACACATTGTAACTGTTTCCCCCCGCTCACCACTTGTAGATTGATAAACCTGTTTTACTCCTTTTGGAGCAACAATTCGTTTTGGACTTTGAACTGTTTGGGTGCCAGTTTCATCTAAATTGTAAATACGGGAACCGTCTGCCAAACTAGGGTATTTCTTCAAAATCTTGGCCTAATTATCAAAAAATATTTTAACATTGTGTACATTAAACGAGGTTAGACGTGATAAGCTACATGCTTCTGATTTCCGAATGGAAATCTCATTATTTCTTTTCATGAACGCCCTACGCCAATCTTCACCAGCCATTTTGTTGTTTTCCCAGGACACAGGGATATCAAAACAATTTTTAATCGCAAGCTCATAAGCTAGCTTTCTTGTAGCCTCTACTGTCAATCCGTTAGCCATTTTACTGCAAGTTATAAGATAATCAGCAAGTAGTTTTTCTTGTTCAGGTTTAAATACTTGTCTATGCCGATAATTTGGTTCCATTATCGCATCAGGCTTATATTTTTTTTTACATACCTCGCTAACGTTTGAAATTTTATATTACAGCGGTCAGCAGCAACTCTCAGCGATAAATTTTCATTGCAGACTAAATTAACTGCATGCATTTTTCCACTCAATCGGGTTTGTTCGACCATATGCGACGATTCGTGAATTGTAATTTTGATTGATTACTCGGGTCTGTTTACTGGGTCTGATAGTCAATTAATATTGTCCCAGGATTTACCCGGCAAGTGGCATCTGGTAGTCCCATAATATGTCAACAATTCTAGTTCTAGCTCGAATCTGCCTCTGCCGGATGTTAACCAACTACCACATATCACCCACCTTATAGATAGATCTCACAACAGTAAAATGTCAAACTAAAAAGTGCCGCGTTCAATTAGGAATGGAACGAATTATTAGTGGCAAATTTAAAATGTAGGATTTGGCGGTTAATTTAAAATCTCTTAAGCAATTAAGGTGGGTAATTTGTGAAGCAATTATTCCAGTATTTCAATTCGGCTATATTCTGGTTGCACTGTTACCAGAAAATAACGTCGATAGAGATACTGTATACTTTCTGTTTTCTCATAGTCTCAGTAAGATTAGTTTCTTCCAATTATTATCAAATTATAGGACCCAAAAGTAAGTATAATTTAGGAAAATTTATACTGTCACCTATAAGATGATACTTGTAGCTACAAGGAAAGATAATATGGTCAGGAAAAACACTTCCATATCATATGGCATATTTCCATGGAAATATCTACCAATAAAAAAAATAAAAATCATTTATTTACCGTAAAAGCACGTCCATAATATAATAAATGCCACTTATCAGGCTAGTGAAAAACATTACATCATTAGATAATAAGAAAAACTTTATGATATACAAAAAACAAAGGATATACAATAATAATTTATTTATTCACGGGCAAGCCCTTTAAAATTATATAAAATACAAAAGTGAGCGTAATATATAATGTAGACAAATCTAAGCATATATACACTACAGTTGAATAGATGAGGCTTTTACTTGATGAAGATCCATACTGAACGATGAAATAAAACAATATAGTTTGTTTAAATCTTCATATATTTGAACTAATGTTCAATTTAAACTTGTTGACGCGTTTCACTAACACAGTAGCTTTGTCAAAAAGATTGAAGGTAAAATATAAAAATGTCTTAATATATACAGTGCTAAATCTATTTACTAAGGTTAACAATGGTATTAAAAGATATTACATGGAAATTCATTCACTACAAACATTCCTAAGCTATCTTCTAGGTAAAGAGGTTCAATAAAGGAGACTGATTGATATCTGTTTGGTCGTTAAGGAGATTACCTGAATATTTATTTTTGTTAATCTCTAGGGCTTCTAATAAATTTAAACTAAAGGATTTACCGACTACATGGAGAATTTCAAAATTTGGGTCGAAAATGTGTTGGTTTTCTAATAAATGATTTGAATAGTTAGAATCTAATTTTTTGTTGTCATAGCTACGTTTGTGTTCCGAAATTCTAGTTTTAAAATTTCTAAAAGTTCTACCGATATAAATTTTATCACAATTGTCGTTACCACATTTTAATTTATAAACTCCTGATTTGTTTAATTTTGAAGATTTAGATTTATTATTTTTAATGAATTTGGATAAATTGTGATCAGTTTTAAAGGAAATATTCATGTCTAAAGTTTCTAAAAATGATTTAATTTTTAAGGATGGTGTTCCAAAGTATGTTAAGCTTTTAAATTGTCTATTATTTCTATCTGAAGGGAATACTTGTTCTAAAGTCTGTTTTTTTTATCTTTTTATTTATGATATTGTCAATTAAATTTGGATCGTAATTATTATTAACTGCTATTTGTTTTATGATATTTAATTCTTTGGTATAATTATTAATATTTAATGGGACTGTTAAGAGTCTGTGTATCATACTATTGAAAGCTGCTAGTTTATGACTGAATGGGTGGACCGAACTATTATGAATTGTAATATCTGTATGTGATGGTTTATGAAATATAGAAAAATCATGTTTATTATTTATATTTGAAATTGTGAGGTCTAGAAAGTTTATAGACTTATTTTGTTCAAGTTCTACGGTAAATTTGATATTATTGTGAATCGAGTTTATGTAAGTAATGAAGCTCTCTAATTGTCTATTTGTACCGATGAAGCTAGCTAAAATGTCGTCCACATATGGGTGCCAGTACATAAATTTTTTACTAAGGGGGTGTTCATGAATATTTTTTTCTATATTATCCATGAATATTTCTGCTAGTAGGGGGCTGAGAGGGTTGCCCATAATCAAACCATCTTTACTGCTATAAACCTCTCCATTGAAATGAACATAATTTTGATTCAAACACACTTTTAATAAAGTAATGATATCAGAGTGAATTATAGGATTAACATTATTGTATGTGAGCAAGTTATCAACAAGAGTTATAGTTTCTTTAGGAGGTATACTAGGGAATAGATTTGTTACATCGAACGATATGAATTTAGAATTGTGGGGTAGTATTATATCTTGAATATTATTAATTAATTCCGTTGAGTTTTTAACTGAAAATCGAGGTATGAATGAACAATATTTAGAAATGACATCTATGAGAATCTTTGAAATTTTGAATGAAGGTGCTGATTGATATCTATTTGGTCGTTAAGGAGATTACCTGAATATTTATTTTTGTTAATCTCTAGGGCTTCTAATAAATTTAAACTTAAGGATTTACCGACTACATGGAGAATTCCAAAATTTGGGTCGAAAATGTGTTGGTTTTCTAATAAATGATTTGAATAGTTAGAATCTAATTTTTTGTTGTCATAGCTACGTTTGTGTTCCGAAATTCTAGTTTTAAAATTTCTAAAAGTTCTACCGATATAAATTTTATCACAATTGTCATTACCACATTTTAATTTATAAACTCCTGATTTGTTTAATTTTGAAGATTTAGATTTATTATTTTTAATGAATTTGGATAAATTGTGATCAGTTTTAAAGGAAATATTCATGTCTAAAGTTTCTAAAAATGATTTAATTTTTAAGGATGGTGTTCCAAAGTATGTTAAGCTTTTAAATTGTCTATTATTTTTATCTGAAGGGAATACTTGTTCTAAAGTCTGTTTTTTTATCTTTTTATTTATGATATTGTCAATTAAATTTGGATCGTAATTATTATTAACTGCTATTTGTTTTATGATATTTAATTCTTTGGTATAATTATTAATATTTAATGGGACTGTTAAGAGTCTGTGTATCATACTATTGAAGCTGCTAGTTTATGACTGAATGGGTGGACCGAACTATTATGAATTGTAATATCTGTATGTGATGGTTTATAAATATAGAAAAATCATGTTTATTATTTATATTTGAAATTGTAAGGTCTAGAAAGTTTATAGACTTATTTTGTTCAAGTTCTACGGTAAATTTGATATTATTGTGAATCGAGTTTATGTAAGTAATGAAGCTCTCTAATTGTCTATTTGTACCGATGAAGCTAGCTAAAATGTCGTCCACATATCGGTGCCAGTACCTGAATTTTTTACTAAGGGGGTGTTCATGAATTATTTTTTCTATATTATCCATGAATATTTCTGCTAGTAGGGGGCTGAGAGGGTTGCCCATAATCAAACCATCTTTACTGCTATAAACCTCTCCATTGAAATGAACATAATTTTGATTCAAACACACTTTTAATAAAGTAATGATATTAGAGTGAATTATAGGATTAACATTATTGTATGTGAGAAAGTTATCAACAAGAGTTATAGTTTCTTTAGGAGGTATACTAGGGAATAGATTTGTTACATCGAACGATATGAATTTAGAATTGTGGGGTAGTATCATATCTTGAATATTATTAATTAATTTCGTTGAGTTTTTAACTGAAAATCGAGGTATGAATGAACAATATTAAGAAATGACATGTATGAGAATCTTTGAAATTTTGAATGAAGGTGCTGTGAAATAAGAAACAACTGGCCTGATAGGGTACCCCTCTTTATGGAGTTTAATTAATGAATAAAGTTCAGGGTGTTGCGGATTGGGTAAAAATAATTTATATTTTTCTTTATCGTTAATTATTGATTTAACGTTATCTACTGCTAATTTTATTTCTCTCTGAAATTTATTAGTTGGGTCTTTTTTAAGGGTCTCAAAATTGCTTGCCTGAATAAAATTGTTGGTTTTTAATAAATAATCTTCTTTAGTTAATGCTATTACCGTATTTCCTTTATCTGCTTTTGTGAAAATAAGACTATTTGACTTTGATTTTTGTTGAATTGATTTGGCGGCTGATAATTCATAATTGGGTTTGTTAAACTCGACGAATTCTTTTTTAATAATTTCTGAAGCTTTGTGTTTTAGATTAGAATTATTTGGAATATTATACAAGTCAATTTCTGTTTCTATACCTAGTTTGTTGAAGTTATCCAATGAACATGTGGGTTGAATATTATGTTTAAAACCTTTTTGTAATAATTGAATTTCTTTATCTGAAAAAATTGTATTTGAAAGATTGACGAATCTATTAAAAAATTCATGTTCCGAGAATTTGGTTTGTGGGTTTCTTGATACTGGTTTGTTGGTTAATAATGACTTTAATTTACGTTTTTGTCCTTGGTACTTTTTGTGAATAATTACTTTAATCTTATATCTTATGTCCCTATCTAAAATGTCAAACTCTATGGGATGTAGTATATGTGATAGTTGTGAATGAATTACCTTAACATAAATACTAAAAATATATCTCTTACTATAATGAATGTTCTTTTCTTCTTTTAACCATTTTTCTTTGCCATAGATACTGGCCTTGTTGGCTGGACTGCTCTTGTTGTCTGTTTTTAATTTCATGTATCTAGGGAATACGTGATTTCTGGAACACTGCCCGAAGAACCACAAATTTTGCGTACACACTGCACTTTTTAAAAGTAATTTAAAATACCATATAGCCAAATAGCTGATATCAGCTTTCTTCAAAAATTGAATAGATGAGGCTTTTACCTGACAAAGCTACTGTGTTAGTGAAACGCGTCAACAAGTTTAAATTGAACATTAGTTCAAATATATGAAGATTTAAACAAACTATATTATTTTATTTCATCGTTCAGTATGGATCTTCATCAAGTAAAAGCCTCATCTATTCAATTTTTGAAGAAAGCTGATATCAGCTATTTGGCTATATGGTATTTTAAATTACTTTTAAAAAGTGCAGTGTGTACGCAAAATTTGTGGTTCTTCGGGCAGTGAATCACGTATTCCCTAGATACATGAAATTAAAAACAGACAACAAGAGCAGTCCAGCCAACAAGGCCAGTATCTATGGCAAAGAAAAATGGTTAAAAGAAGAAAAGAACATTCATTATAGTAAGAGATATATTTTTAGTATTTATGTTAAGGTAATTCATTCACAACTATCACATATACTACATCCCATAGAGTTTGACATTTTAGATAGGGACATAAGATATAAGATTAAAGTAATTATTCACAAAAAGTACCAAGGACAAAAACGTAAATTAAAGTCATTATTAACCAACAAACCAGTATCAAGAAACCCACAAACCAAATTCTCGGAACATGAATTTTTTAATAGATTCGTCAATCTTTCAAATACAATTTTTTCAGATAAAGAAATTCAATTATTACAAAAAGGTTTTAAACATAATATTCAACCCACATGTTCATTGGATAACTTCAACAAACTAGGTATAGAAACAGAAATTGACTTGTATAATATTCCAAATAATTCTAATCTAAAACACAAAGCTTCAGAAATTATTAAAAAAGAATTCGTCGAGTTTAACAAACCCAATTATGAATTATCAGCCGCCAAATCAATTCAACAAAAATCAAAGTCAAATAGTCTTATTTTCACAAAAGCAGATAAAGGAAATACGGTAATAGCATTAACTAAAGAAGATTATTTATTAAAAACCAACAATTTTATTCAGGCAAGCAATTTTGAGACCCTTAAAAAAGACCCAACTAATAAATTTCAGAGAGAAATAAAATTAGCAGTAGATAACGTTAAATCAATAATTAACGATAAAGAAAAATATAAATTATTTTTACCCAATCCGCAACACCCTGAACTTTATTCATTAATTAAACTCCATAAAGAGGGGTACCCTATCAGGCCAGTTGTTTCTTATTTCACAGCACCTTCATTCAAAATTTCAAAGATTCTCATAGATGTCATTTCTTAATATTGTTCATTCATACCTCGATTTTCAGTTAAAAACTCAACGAAATTAATTAATAATATTCAAGATATGATACTACCCCACAATTCTAAATTCATATCGTTCGATGTAACAAATCTATTCCCTAGTATACCTCCTAAAGAAACTATAACTCTTGTTGATAACTTTCTCACATACAATAATGTTAATCCTATAATTCACTCTAATATCATTACTTTATTAAAAGTGTGTTTGAATCAAAATTATGTTCATTTCAATGGAGAGGTTTATAGCAGTAAAGATGGTTTGATTATGGGCAACCCTCTCAGCCCCCTACTAGCAGAAATATTCATGGATAATATAGAAAAAATAATTCATGAACACCCCCTTAGTAAAAAATTCAGGTACTGGCACCGATATGTGGACGACATTTTAGCTAGCTTCATCGGTACAAATAGACAATTAGAGAGCTTCATTACTTACATAAACTCGATTCACAATAATATCAAATTTACCGTAGAACTTGAACAAAATAAGTCTATAAACTTTCTAGACCTTACAATTTCAAATATAAATAATAAACATGATTTTTCTATATTTATAAACCATCACATACAGATATTACAATTCATAATAGTTCGGTCCACCCATTCAGTCATAAACTAGCAGCTTCAATAGTATGATACACAGACTCTTAACAGTCCCATTAAATATTAATAATTATTCCAAAGAATTAAATATCATAAAACAAATAGCAGTTAATAATAATTACGATCCAAATTTAATTGACAATATCATAAATAAAAAGATAAAAAAACAGACTTTAGAACAAGTATTCCCTTCAGATAAAAATAATAGACAATTTAAAAGCTTAACATACTTTGGAACACCATCCTTAAAAATTAAATCATTTTTAGAAACTTTAGACATGAATATTTCCTTTAAAACTGATCACAATTTATCCAAATTCATTAAAAATAATAAATCTAAATCTTCAAAATTAAACAAATCAGGAGTTTATAAATTAAAATGTGGTAACGACAATTGTGATAAAATTTATATCGGTAGAACTTTTAGAAATTTTAAAACTAGAATTTCGAAACACAAACGTAGCTATGACAACAAAAAATTAGATTCTAACTATTCAAATCATTTATTAGAAAACCAACACATTTTCGACCCAAATTTTGGAATTCTCCATGTAGTCGGTAAATCCTTTAGTTTAAATTTATTAGAAGCCCTAGAGATTAACAAAAATAAATATTCAGGTAATCTCCTTAACGACCAAATAGATATCAATCAGTCTCCTTTATTGAACCTCTTTACCTAGAAGATAGCTTAGGAATGTTTGTAGTGAATGAATTTCCAGGTAATATTTTTGAATACCATTGTTAACCTTAGTAAATAGATTTAGCACTGTATATATTAAGACATTTTACCTTCATTCGTTTTGACAAAGCTACTGTGTTAGTGAAACGCGTCAACAAGTTTAAATTGAACATTAGTTCAAATATATGGAGATTTAAACAAACTATATTGTTTTATTTCATCGTACACTACAGTTATTAAAACAAGATACACAAAAATCATGGGTTGACAAAATATAAATTACTGAACATTCAAATCACGAATAAAGTGTTTAAATTTAGTAATTGAGGCATCAAAAAGTGAAAGGTCTTACAGTGAGTTTGCAAGTCTTATAGATCTAGGAAGATATGTGTAGTATGCAATTATATCTGTGAAAAGGTATGTGAAGTGTTCGATTCTGCCTAGTGGTCTGCGATGGAACAAGTAAACTAATTTTATTTAGAAGTTGAGGACAGTTATATGTACACTTCGCGTCATATAAAACTGGTACACTTTTTTTCCAATGTAAACCTAACTAATTAAAATGACAATGAGTACCATGTGTCAAATTTGTCAAGGCGCATTATACACGATACCAGCCCATTTTTGAATAATTATTTTCAAAGCAGTTGTTACTGAAGCAATGAAGTTTACTGCTACTTTTGCATGTCTTGCCGTATTATAGGAATTTTCGTATAAATAATAAGTTAAAGCTTTGTCTAGCCTTATTCTAGTTAAAACTGGTCTTCCATCTCCTATTTTTCTAACAACAATTTGATCCTTGTTCCACCTGTTTTCAAGTGAGTCATCTAATAAACCTTATATTTTAAAAAATATTCGAACCAGTAACAATGTAACATTTTTATATGTATTAAAATATTACACTATTTCTAAATTTAAGCCAGTTACTCTTTTAGTAAAAATGTAATAAATTTGTATTTTTTCCATCTCGTTCTATTGCTTTACAAAATTCACTTTTATCATTACATCTACTAATATTTTTGTTCAGCTAGCATCACTGTCCTAGAGATTATATCACAACAACTAGTTTAGCACTGACACTTTTAAAAACACTATTTTCAATTATAGTAGTTGTACCAGTTTTATATTACGTACAGTGTACCATTTATGATAATAAAAACTAATGTAAGATATTTCTCATTCCTGCGGTTCTCAAGAGAGGAGATTCGAAGCTGCTGCAGCCACACAGCATAGTTATACACATGTAGCTTAAATGAAATATAGCTTATAAAGTTGTTCTGAGCATGTTCGAGTTTTCTAATGTTAACTAAGTAAGGTGGAGACCATACCGAACAGTAATTGAGGTGAGACCTAACTAAAGAAAAATATAAAATCACGAATATTTCTCTTAACGAAACCCAACATTTTCAAGGACTTATGCACCACAGTAGTGATGTGGTGGTTAACCTTCAAGGAACGGACATCAAAATTTCACAAAAAGGACTAACTGGGGTCCGAGAAGACCCCATGCGTAAAATTGCAGAAATGCTGTATTTTTCTTTAAATTCAATATATAGAAAAGAAGTTTCATTAAAGTTTTACTATTAACCATTTATTAGTCAAAAATAATCACGAAAAAATACAAAATACCCTAATCACTAATACTACTAGCTACATATCATTTTAACATTTTTTACAAACTATTTCCGATTTTGAATGTTCTAGGCACACAAAGTTATTACACCTAATACATATTTTTCTGGATTTTCTGTCTTTTCCTCTTTGACACATATGGCAGCGCCCCCTGGTAATGTTTTGTTGTTCAACTCTATGTTCTGTTGCATCCAGTAGTTCGGGAAAAACGTCTGTCATATGCCGTTTTCTATTCGTCTGGATGTATTTATTATTATATCGCCGGAAAACGTTTTTCTTTATGAGTTCTTTTCCTAGTCCCAAAATACACATTTTACGTTTATCCAAACTGTTTTTTCGCCAATCCGGGTTTTGCAGTAACCACAATTTATAAGCATTTATTCCTGCGATATCTATAAGATGCGAAAATATTGCCATTGACCAGCGGTTTGACTTTCTCTGCACTGTATATTCTTTGGCCAACTTATCTGAAGTGTCGACAGCACTTTTTGTTTTGTTGTAATGAAGAATAATTTCTGGTTTATAGCGCTGCTCTTCTCCAGCTACTTTACTATTAGTATGCTCACTTGAAAGTAACATGACAGCATGTTTTTGTTTTGGAACATAGGATACTAGCGTTCTTTGATTTCTAAAAGCCAACATACTTGAAAACTCTTTCTTGTACGATGCCGGTAGAAATTCCCTGGGAATAAATGTTTTATTTTTCCGGAGGGTTCCACATAAAGTAATATTTTTTTTCCACAACTTGTCAGCAAGTTCTAAATTTGTAAAAAAGATATCGGTCGTTATTCCAAATCCGCCTTCCAAATGGTCTGTCAAATCTAGGACAACCCTTCGACCTTGACCCTTTTCCGCTTTGTTACCTTGTTTTCCTAAAAATTAATAGATACATAGGAATATAAAGTTTGCTTATATTGCTTTTCAAATAACTTATGCAAATAAACTTGCATGTTTGCAATATAAGAAGTGGTGCAGTCCACAAGAGCCCATATTTTGATTCCATACTTATCAGGTTTACTCTTCATATAGACTCGGAATGGTGCCTTACCCCTAAATGGTACAAGCTGCTCATCTACACATAGATGGTCGCCAGGATTGAGTGATTTTTTACAATTAGAAGTGAAAATATCGAATATATCTCTTATCGGAGCTAGCTTATCTACTAATTTTCGTTCTTGTCTTGTTTGAAAATTATCAAAGCGTAAAAATGAAGTAATTTGTTTGAATCTGTCTCTTCACATTGCAGCAGGAATTATAGGACGACAGTAAGAAATATCTTGACACCAGAGCATATCGATAGCCTCTTTCGATCCTTGAAGTGCGCCAAGAATAAGCAACAGTCCAATATAAGCTTCAATCTCTGTAGAATCAACAGGTACAAAAACTTGAATTTTATTCGGATTTTCTATATTCCATTCATCATAATATGTTTGTGCCTTTCTGTTTGTTTCGGTTACTATTATGTTCAGAATATCCGGAGATAGGGAAAGAAGAAAAGCGTCTATTATACTTGAGATATCAGAACTGTAATTTGTAAGGCCTAGAGCATGTCTCCGAATAATTAGCTTTTGAACGTCTAACTTTTGTGTTTCCTGGAATTTTTGACCACTCAGTTCCATCTTTAGATTTATATACTGGAATGCTCTGGCTGTTACTAACTGTTGGTTCCTCTGGGTTCGTTTTCTCTATACTTTGATCAACAACTATTACATCATTTTCTTCCTCTACTTCTGTGGCATTGTCTTCATCTTCTAAGTCACTCGATGTTTCCTCATTGATAACACTATCAAACTCTGGATCATCACTTTCAAGTATACGTAACATCTCATCGTCAGTAAGCCCCTTGCGATTGTTTCTAAATAAAAACTGACTCATTATGTACCCTACTCGCAATATCACAAGAGACTAACCCGAATATTCAAGTCTAAAAATTATATCGCAGTGCGGGGAATCCCCCATTTGAACTGGTAATTTCCATTTTACAATTATATGGATAAATTCCCTCTGAGTAAACAAACGTTAAATGTATGGGATTCCCCGATTTTACTAACAGTTACCGGGATTATTTTATCGGACGTAAAAGACTGACCGGGGTCTGAAGAGACCCCTGGAATATAAAACTATTTTTTGTTTATACCAGCCAATAAAAACTACTAAATACATCATGTTTTATCAAAATAATTCATAAACTGCAGCTAGATGAAAGATCAATGTTTAAAAATTTGCGTTTGCAAAGATACAGCAAAAACATACGTCATGGGGTACAAACGGACCCCGGCCAGTCCTATGAAGGTTAAAGGTAAGTGCATGGTCAAGAACCACTTCTAAATCTCTTATCTTGTTGATTGTATCAAACAGTTGACCTTTTGTGTTATAAGTGAAAGTTATTAAGTGTTGGGAACGACAAAAGCAAATCACGTACCACTTTAATAACTGCTTGTTTGGAGCATTTTCCAGCATCAAAAAGTCTTTTTCTAATTGAATGTGTGCGGTTTCTCTCTCTACTATATTTTTTGTGAAAAGATTGCATTGCCCTATATAATTTACGTTTCCTGGGTGTTACAGTTTGTTTTAGTACAATATTTTTAAAAAGTTTGTATGGATTTGTCCCATCAAGTTCTGTAAAATAAAAATAAAATTTATGCAATTATAATAAGCTACTAAACTAATTAATTTAAACTACTAAATGTTACAGATGATTTGGTAGAATGTTTAAAACCGTTTGTGAACTCCTCAAAAATTTAAAATACATTTCACCATTCATATGTACTGTCCCAACACCATCAGAATTATGTAGGGAAGATTTCTGGATGCCTTCGATATGTGAACATATTTCAGGGTCTGTATAAGGTTCCATAGAACTTGATGTTGATGGCAATTTATAAATTTGCAATATATTTATGTTGCCTGTAAAAGAAAAAGTAAATGAAAATACTTATACAGTTATAGAATGGGTAGTCAGAATAGAAAGAGCATAATGGAAATCACATATTAATCATTATCATTTATAAACATTTCTATTTAAAGTTTTCAGAACATCCAAGATTACAAATAAAATAACTCACCTCCTAAATTTAATGTTGGTACTGAACTTGAATGCAGTCTATTTGACATGCTTGAAATAAATTTTTCTTCGAAATGTAGGTGGCAGACTCTTTTTGAAGCATACATTATTGCAGGATCCATATTTATTAAGGTGGTATTGTTGATTGCATCTACCCACTTTCTAAATGGGGTTAAATCTGTTTTTGGATTTGGAAACCCATGTCTAATATCAGATGGATGTCTATTTTCGCCACAATCATTGACACAACACTTGATTAAAGTCATATTAAAAAAACTTATCAACAAATTAATACAACTTAATAAAAATATAACTACCGAAGAACAAATTAAACTAAATAAACTTCAATCAAAACGAACACTACAAAAATACAAACTGCACTACTAGGATCTTCGTGACGATTCCTTTAACCTTCAATTCGCACAACTTTCGATCAATTACGTGAAACGTCAAATTTTCGCCCTCTACAATTAGGAATGGAACTAAAATTTTAATTTGACCTTGACAATTCAAGTGAAACCACCGTGCCAACTACTGGAGTTTATCTGCTTGATTCTGATGTGGGCGGAACTCTGCAGCATCCATTCCTCTGTTGAGCAGAAGGAACTTTGGTGTAGAACTTCCAACGTGTTTCTTGCTCCTGGTCATCCGGGTCGTATGGATCATATAGGGGCCGTTGTGCTTCATCCAGTGGGATTCTTCGTCGTTGTCGGACCGGACTCCACCCAGTTTTGGCAGCTATCACTCTTACATAAAAAAGAAATAAAAACAAAGGTAGTATTGGGGCAACCATTCCCTTACTTATTATTTTAAGAATAAACAACACGTTTTCCCCCATAAACCCCAACACAAGTACACTTGGCAAAATACACAGAAAAATTAACGTAAACTCAACAAAAATATCGAAACCGTAGTTCACTGAAGAAATGAGAGATCTAGCATATGGAAAAAGAAAAGCATATCTGCAATATTGCAGTAACAAGACAGCCGACAGCTATCAACAATACAAAACCATAAGAAACGATGTAAACTCTAAGATAAGAATCCTGAAAAGAGACTATTGGACACGATTTACCAAAGGAATGGAGCACGATCTATACGGATCGCAATGTAAACTGTGGAAAGTCATTAAAGGCAGAAAAAAACCAATCAATGAATATAAAAATCTAAATTAGATAGAAGGAGAAAAATGGACAGCCTCTATTAGAGAACTTTATAATCCAGAAACGAATATACCTAGAAATGAATATACAGAGGAAGATTAAGAAGAATATGTCGAGGATGAACAAAACAGAAATAACAAAGGAAGAACTCAAAAATGGCATAGGAAAATTAAAAAATAGAAAAGCCCCAGGACCCGATGGTATACCGAACGAGCTATTAAAATACAGAGGAGAAACGATAATGGAAAACATATGTACACTTTTTCAGAAAATCTTAGACAGCAAGAAGGTACCAGAACAATGGAAAACAGCATTACAATACCAATATATAAAAAAGGAAACAAGAATAACCCTAGCAATTATCGAACCATTACCTTGCTATACACAACACTCAAGCTATTAACGAAAATACTCGCCAATAAGATCAACAATAAAGAATATACGAAATCAGAAGAGCAACAGGGCTTCAGACTAAACAGATCAACAATAGATGCCATTCTCATAGTCAGACAAATAGTTGAGCAATTGAATATAATAATCCTGTATATATTGAGATAATTGTATCTTTTATTCATTAAATTGTTTATATTATTTATATTAGGTTTATATTATTTATCATAATTTTAGTTGTTGAGCGCCAGATGAAATTAATGAAATAATAAATGAATGTCTGTTTAGTTTAAAAAGTAAAAGGCCAGCTAACTTCAGTCCTCAAGGTGAAACTCTTAATTATTTGTAGGGAATTATCGTGAGTGAGGATACGTTTATATTTAAATTTAAACTTCAAAATATTTAAGATATTATATAATTTATAAGGAAAAGAAATATTTACACTAACTGTTACTTATTATTTTCCAATAATTTTTAAATAGATCTAAATAGCACTCAATAAGTCTCTGTACTACTAATAAATACCTTGGCCAATGGGCTTAACTATCTTACTGAATAATATTTAGAGGTTATGAGAAATTATATTATTGAAATTATCGAAAAGTTCCTTCTTTTTCTTATATTAGTTATAAATCTATTCAGTAAAATTTGTTATAATATTCTTATCTAAAATTTGTTAAGTAACTTTTTATCTAGTCGTTGAATTTTATGTGAAATATGTCAAAAAATTACCATTTGAATTGAGACAAGTCCGATCACATAAAAAGGTTATGTATGTAAATTTTAACAGTTCCTTTGTGAAAAATAGAAATGATATAAATTTAGTTTTTTATAAATTCACCTTACAGTTTGTAATTATGCACTGGATTTTTCTTCGATACTTCTTAATTTAATTATGTGTAGTAATGAACTGAACCAAAATTCAGTTCTATGTCCTTGCTGGATACCGAAGACTGCTTTTCCGTAGTTCCAGTAAGTAATGTTTTATTATATTTACTTGTATTGTGATCAAACACTCCTCTTTATTTAATCTATATTCTCCACTAGTGTCATTGTACTCTGAAGTAATATTTAGTTGATTTTACTTATATTTAAGAATAATTTCTTCCACAGCTTCTCTTATATCTCAACATGTATCTTCTTTCTTTAGTTTTCTTATTATAATCTTATTTGATTCTTCTGAATATCTTATCTAATGGTTTTACAATAGATTAAGATTAAAATCGTTATAACAAATTATTGGATTAATAATAAGTATAAAATAAGATTAATTTGAGAATTAAAATTTTAGTTCAATATGTGCTTTATAGACCTGACCAAGGCCCTTGACCGTGTCAAATTAGAACATGTACTAAAATTACTAAAAGCAGGAAACCAATCCAACACAATGGTGAAGATAATTAAAGACGTGAACACAAACAACAAACCTAAGATTAAGGTCGATAATGAATTAACATCGGAAGTAAATATTACATCAGGAATTCGACAGACTATTCAATCTAGTAATGGATAAAATAATAGAAGAAGTAAAAAACGTGGGACACGGATACGGGCTTGGAGGAAAACAAATAAAAATTTTGTACTAAGTAGACGATGTAATTCTTATATCAGACAATGAGGACAACCTACAACATATGGTAAAATGCCTTCAGAGCATCGGCGGAAAAATATAACATACAAATATCAACCAGTAAGACCAAAACTATGGTAACGGCAAGAGAACCCAGACGATGCAAAATTGTAATTGACGATGGAATAATAGAGCAGGTTACAAGGTTCGAATACCTGGGTATAGAAATATCCAGCTACGGAGAGCTAAAACAAAGTGTAAGAAAACAAGCAAATAAGGCATCTTACATATCAGGTTGTCTGAGGGATGTTATTTGGAAGAACAAAGACATGAGACTGGATGGGAAAGTTCGTATATATAAAGCATGTGTGACCAATATTGATATATGCAATAGAAATGAGAGCCGACAAAGCAGAAGAAAAAGAAGTGAGAACAACAAAAATGAAAACTTTAAGATCAATTGCTGTCAAAACATTGAAAGATAGAATTCCAAACAATCAGATAAGAGAACTATGCAACGTACAAGATGTTGTACGATGGGAAAGACAAAGAAGACGGGAGTGGAACCAGCATATTACGCTCATAAGCGCAGACAGGATAGCCCGAACAGCAAGAGATCTACAACCAAATAAAACCAGACCACCAGGAAGGCCATTTAAAAGATGGAGACACAGCTGGCCATCGACATCCCAAATAAGATTGTAGCACTAATCGGTATAGAACAGGCACAAGAGCCTATATATATATATATATATATATATATATATATATATATATATATGAAATAGAAGAAGAAGAAGAAACAAACAGAATTGCAAGAAAGATGATGGAAGCAGGAAGTACTATCCACAGAAGAAGAGGAAGACCGAGAAGAAAGTGGATAGACCAAATAAGGGAGATAGGGCATCAGAAAGGAGAAACCCTAGATGAAATGAAAAGGTTAGTAAGAGATAGGAAATAGTGGAAGCATGGGGTACAAGAGGAACCGGAATCCTAGTTCGACACCTAAAAACGTAGAAGGAGAAGAGAAGAAGAAGTATTCTATAATTTTTAAATATTTAATTTTTAGTTAGCGATTTCACACAACGAACAAAATGTTTCAATAATTAAAAGTAGTTTAAATCCTATTAAATAGCTAAAGCAGCAAGAGATGGCCGGCGATGAGAAAAGGCGGTGTGAAGATGGATGCCGTGGCATATAGTTGATAATTATATGTAATGTATTATGATGCTGATTTGATTAATTCGTTTGGTTTTTTTGCTGTAGATTTTTAATTTTGAATATGCTCACAAATAAGTCCCTTCACAGCTACTGTATACGTCGTGTAGAGCCATCTTGTTGAAACCATAGGATAAATGCACCAGGGAATGAACTTTTTGAACTTCACTGTATTTTTATAAACCATCCGTACTGATTTTCAGCTCCAGAAAAATAACACTTCGTGTTCAATGAAATAGTGAACACGTTGCATACGATAGTTACAGAAGTAAACAGTTTGAGACTTAGTAAAAAAATAAAATGTAAAATGTTGCATAATACCCCAGTAAATGAACGAATGCTACCATTGATTGAACATGGCTGATCCAATGAATGAACTTTGAATAAAATAGACGTTGAACAATTTTTAATCAATGATTATCAACGATAACACAACATATGGCGATACAATATTATTTCAGACAAATTTCAGCATTTCTGGCCATTTGAAAGTATTGGGACCTGCTGGTGTCATAGCGCGAACTTCATATTCATCACCTTCTGCATTTTCCGCTACTCCAGGAAAATATTTCTGGTTATACATTATTATGACATAAGCTCCAATAGCAATTTCTTGTGAATCATTGATTCTTGCTCCATTTTAATTCCTGTTGATATCATCCTCTGGAGAAGATAGTATATTCCTTATGTTGCTCGGATTGATATTTTCAGAATATTTACGAATTTTGGGACACTCGTAGGAACCACGTCTAATAAGCTTAGGTGCTTCGATCACTTCTGCAATTAAAGACTTCTTGTACCATATCTGGTCAACACAATCTGGCAATCTAAAGGTATTAAGACCAGCTGGTGCCATAGCGCGGACTTCATATTCATCATTGTCAATAGTTTCTACTATGCCCGGAAAATATTTCTGGTTATACGTTATTATAACATAAGTTACTACAGTGATATCTTGGGAAACACTAGACTTTTTATCTTGATTGCCAGTATCGATCATATCAGCCTGTAAACAGGTAACTTCTGTTGCTGGTGGTGCTTTGGTTCTTTTCGCGGTTCTTCTTGTGGTTGTTTCTTGTTTTTTTCTCTCTAATTGATTTTTGTTTCAATTTCTCAGCTTCTATCTCCTTTTTCTCAGACTCTTTTGTATCTGTATAGTCTTTCCATTTTTTGGAAGTGATGGCAAACGGCATTAAAGTTGTCTGCTTCCTTTTGCCACACTTTTTTTCAATATTTGGCCAATGAAAATGTTGTAGCCATACGTCTCTGGTAGTTTTCGGCTTCTGCGGCTCTTGATTATGGAAATCGACACTATTTTATCTGGAATCTTCTATAGAGTATCATTATTAGTTGCTCGGTACCGTCCAATATATCTTCAGGATTTTCAATTTCTTCTATGATAACGTTTTCTATATCTTTCGTTCTATCCACATTCAATATTATTGTTGAATTGTCAGATATGTTAGCTGGATAGAGAATACCATCAATTTCCAATGGTAGGTTCAACAGGTCATCTGTTAAGACTGATGTGTATTCTTGTGTATCCGGTATGTCAAAATTAGCAATATGCTGCGAGTTTTCTTCGAAGGCTTCTTCACATTCTTGGTTCATTCCATCAGCATTTCTCAAATTATTCGTTCCATCGGCATCGGTTGCTTCTTTACATATTTTCCAAAAGTTGTAGAACTGAATGTCGACTGCTTTTTCACCTTCATAGGCAGTATTGAATTCTATCAAAGTTTTTGAATTTACATGATGTTTAATGACTTTTAGAACAGTTTCATATTCGTCTCTGGTCACGGAAACTTTCTTGTCACAATTTAGGTCAAGCTGCTGTCTCCTGTTGAAATGCATTGGGAATAATTCACAGCGTCTGCACTAAATGGCAACAATCCACATTTTCTGAAACCGTTTTTGATGATTTCCGGTTTGATCGATTCTTCAAAAGCTTTTTGGAAAAGGGGGGCAAAGGTATTTTTTATAACTGATGTATTGGTGTTCTGTTAATGTTTCTAAATGGCCTTTTCCAGTGTACTTTGAGGGACTTGAATACTGATACGTCATAAGGTTGCAGGATATGTCTGGCATTGGGCAGAAGGTAGTATAGTATTATTCTTTTCTGTACACAGAAATTATACAAATCTATATTGATATGCGATTTATGAATGTCAAGCAATAGTTAAAGAGGAAATTTAATGTTGTTTTCTTGAAGCCAAGGGAAGAAAATATTCGCAATAAATTCGTAGAATGTTGCACTCGTCATCCATCCACTATCTGATCGGCCAATACCCCACTCCTCAGGTACAGTTTGTGCAATATCTTTTGGAATACGCTTGTACGATTACACAATCATAGGTGGAACAGATTCTCTTGAGACAGAAAATGTACAGAGAACTGTTATGCATTCTTTTTCTGGGCCACTAGCAATTTCATAAAAATTCCTGTAATTTTTGGGACCCAGAAACTTTCCAGTTTGGGAAAAGCCTGCAAACAGGTTTCATCCCCATTATAAATTCTATCAGGCTCAGAAAGGATGTCTTCAACGCCTTCTCCAATTAAATATTCCTTGATCTCCTGAAACCATTTTCGGATATTTTCCTCTGTTACAGATGCTCTCCCCTTGGATATTAATTCTGTATTGCTTGTGGTTATTTTTGGATGTCTTTGTAAAAAAAGATGTAACCATTTTTTACCCGGTCTATCATCCACGAATTTATTGGGCCTATCATCAGCTTTGAATACACGTTGCACTGAGTCCTTCACCTTATCGGGATGCATGGGAAATCCTAATAGAGCTTTGGATAGAATCCAAGTTTCTAGAGTAGTTTCTTCTTCGGAAGTTAAAATGGTGGGAGGTCCCATTTTTCGAATCATGGGAACTTTTCCAGTGGTTTTGTTGAGAAGTGTACTTTTCGGAATCCCATATTGTCTGCTGGCCGCATTGATGGTGATTTCCTTTTTTCTTATTGCATCCACGGTTTTCTGGAGACCGTCATCGGAGTATCGGAATCTTACATACTTTTTCTGATGTTCTGGCTTGGACTTTCCACCCTCCATATTTCTGTCAAATGATTGAAAAAAATATGAAATCAGAAAAAACAGAGAAAGAATAAATCGTTCGTTCACTGGAGCACCATTGATCTATGTTATGATTCAATGAATGAACAAAGTCGTTCATTTACTGGATAGCAAGGATAGTAGACATTACCTGACGGAACCCGTGAAACAGCCTTTCTAAACGAGTATATAAGGATTTTTACGTTTTTATCTTAAATGTTTTTCACTGATGGTGAAGAACCTCGATTCCAGCTAGCTCAAATGAATCGAAAATGTTATTCAACGGTAGAGTAGGGATGGATTCATAAATTAAACATTATTAGATTGAAACCATTGAAATTTTAATTTGTAAATCACACATATGATCTTTGTACGACCGAGTGGTACCCCTTGGTGTTTACAGGTAAGTTTAAAGATAAATCGATAATAATGTTTGAAGTAGAGGTTAGTTAGTAATGTATAACTTGTCGGAATTATGTTAAAATTTCAGATTCAGATGCTTGTCCTTCAGATAGCAACCCTTTGTAAATGGTGAATGTAAATATAAATCGGAAAGTTCTTACTTGTATGATTGGCCGTAAGCTCAACGTCAGTACTTGCGGTAGTTGGGTTGACTCGGCCTGGATCCTCCTAGGTTTCAAATCTAATGAGATGAATCGCTTGGCATGCATCAAAATTCATGCAGTACGGGGTTACTAGTTACATCTACTATCTACTTTTCTACTACGGATGAATGATGTAATCTGGAAATGGTTAGACAGCTTAGAGGAAGCGATACTCATGAAAAGCGGTGAGTGATACAGCGAAGTTCAGCACATATAGTAAGCGAGATAGAAACAGACAGAAGAAAATTAGAAGAGAAGGAGAAGGCCTAAAAAACGTAAGAAATATGTGAAATATTAGCTATGAATTTAATAAAAGTGAATGGTGGATGATTTTTCTTACCCAAGTTGTAGGGTGGCCTTAAAGAGGTTTTTAGATTTTGGTCCAGATCCAATATAGATAATTTTGTCTACACTGACAATTATGACCAATAAAATCTAATAAAGTTTACTTTGTCCAGCTTATAAGATCCGATTTACAATCGAAAATTAAGGAACCATGTGCTCCGAATCAAAGCTGATATAAAAAGAAGGAAGGATTAAAGTCCAATCAAGTAGGTTTTGTAGGCCATCCACAGAACTCAGGTGAAGTCACAGAACACAGAACATTCAGCGAAATAGTAAGTTGGATTGGTATGAAATAGTAGAAGAAGAAGAATAAATTGTTTTCCATGAATATAATAGATATCAAATATCAAAATATAAAATGACAATTCAATTTGGAAATAAGAGATTAAAACAATAAATTGGAGTAAACAAAAGTGCTTCGAGTTTTAATTATATTTTTATAACCAGGTAAATTAGAACTTTCAACTTATAATGATAAAGGATACGATATCTTATTATGATTTAGTTAAATAAAGCTCTGTTGTAAATGTAAACAAACCATTGATTTTTGGTTAATGTTGAATGTTGAAGTTATTGATTTTACTCTAATCATTGAAAAGGTGAGTTTCAATATATTTTTGAAAGAAATTATTATGTCAACCATTTGTATATAAGTGCATGATTACATTCCCAATAAATTTTGTATCAATGTTTTTAAAACTGTAACAGGATCAGATCGATAAAATCTAGATTAACACGTAAAATCCCAATGAATGAACATTTTGTTCGTTTACTGGGTTCAGCACATGCACCAATGAATGAACACTCAAATTATTGAATTTAACAACGATTTCGGTGTATTTTGAGGTTAGGTTCTCGATCAAATCAGTTGAAATCAATTAATTGATGTGATAATGACGACACGCCACACATCTCATTTGTTAATATATTATTCTGTACTATTGCTCACCTGGTTATTGCTTAATATCGTTCCAATAACAGATACGATTCTCAAATTTTGTCAACAAAAACATAGCGGTACGTTCATTCATAAGAACTGACTTGAACCAACGAAGTATCACGTTAAGAGGAACATGTTGCACGTCATGAGAGATATTGCAGTGTTTACGAGAAAGACACCATATTCTTAATAATTTCAGATATATTTCAATTTGTTCATTCACTGATGCATTTACACTATATGTTTGTATTAATGTCTGCGGGGTTAACAGTAACAGGAGAGAGTTCTCTCGATTCAGGTATTGAAACATTTTGTGAAAAGTCCAAATAACTGTACATAGTTAATCCCCCCCGTCAATAAAATACCAACAACAATAAGTATGGATTTAAATATCTCATTTTTTGTTTTTCTTGAGATATCTTCATTGTTTTAAAATATTTTGCTCATTCTGTAGAAGTTTCGTTGTTTTTCCTATTTTTATATCCACATAAATTATTATTCCTAGATATTTGGAAGGGGAAGAAATTCCTAGAAAAAAAAGCGTTGTGTACCTGGGAGTCACTATCGGTGAAAACTGTAGCTTCATGCAGCATATAAAAGCCGCCGCACAAAAAGCCGAGAGAAGGGTAGCTGCCCTGAGTAGAATAACTCCAAACGTGAGAGGTCCTGGGTCAAGAAAAACAGAGATGCTTTACAATGTAGTACAGTCGATTCTCTTATATGGACCACATATATGGCATATATCCCTTACAGTTAAATGGCACAAGCAACTATACACGAGAGTGCAACGGAAAATGCTCATAAAGGTCATTGGTGCATATCGTACAATATCCGCGAAGGCCTTGCAGGTGGTTGTAGGGAAGATACCTATTGAACTGATGGCAGCAGAAAGAGAACGATTATACAGGAGACGAGTCGGGAAAACTACGGAAGCGAAAACAGAGGAGAGATTGATCACCCTAGCAAAATGGCAGAAACTGTGGGATCATATGGAGAACGAGGCGCAATGGACAAAAACTTTAATACCAAACGTACGAGACTGAGTGGAGTGCAAACATAGAAGAGTGGACTATTTTCTGACACAAGTCCTCACAGGCCATGGCTCGTTCAAAGTTTACACAAAGAGAATTGAGAAAACAGATGAGGAATTGTGTTTGTACTGTAAAGCAGTAGACACAGCGGCACATACAATTTTTGAATACGATAGATGGGGAGAACTAAGGGACCAGTTGACGCAATCTATAGGAGTCAACCTTAATCCGCAAAATTTAGTGGATACTATTAGAAGTAAAAGAGATACTTGGAACAGAGTACATACTTTCGTGAAAAGAGCTAGAAGAAAGACAAGAGGTAAGCCGAGCATAAAGTGATACATGCTCTTCACTCCTGAAGATAAGCGGTTCCAGGGTGGAGAGTAGATAGATAAAAAGAGGGTTCTTCAGTCAGTAGGAGTCTGACAGTACGCAGTAGAAACCAGTGGGAGATGCGAGAGGGGTGAGGTTTTAGTTGGTAGGAATCCGGCACTCCGGAAAGACCGGAGTCTAATGTAAGATTTCTTCTCCTCGAAAAAAAAGATATTGGGAAGCTGACATGTTCTTTTCCAGTTCCTTCCAAAATCACTTTTAGTTCGTCCTGTTCATCTTCTTTTGACATTATTTTTGTTTCATGTACATTCACACTCATAAAAATAACTATTCCACATTACAAAAAAGATGATAAAAGGTACACAACGAGAAGTTAGGTAGTCTTCTGTTTTTCTTGAGAGATCTTCATTGTCTTAAACTGTTCATCATGTAGTAGTTTCGTTATTTTTTCTATGTTTATGGTGATTTTTGCGTCTTAATAAATTGTTATTTTTAGACTTGTTCTTTTTCAGTTGCTTCCAAAATCACTTTTAGTCTCATATTCATCTCCTATTGCCATTATTTTTGTTTTCATAGTCTCCAAAATAGCATGTGCATATTATTACTACTACTATATACATTACTGAAAGACAGTTTGTTTAACGAATACGAGGTATACTTTGCCTCACTGAAACGTTTACAGGACGCCGTTGCTAACTATTCACTATTCACCTCTCAAAGTCGCTCTTTCCGATTTGTAAACGAGTTCCTGAATGTATAATCTTTATTCCTGACTATATTATTCAATTTCTAGTAATAGCACGACCATATATCAAATATTTACCTAACAGTAAATCCTAGAAAAGCGACTAAAAGGGCGAAAACAACTTGATTAGTGACTTCAGAAAAGTTTGTGACAGTCTGAACCGAGTTAAATTAACCAATGTTTTATCTGCAATGACAATCCAGAATTGAGTGAAAAACAACAGAATTTGAGCGAGATGAGTTTATGGATTATCCTCAACGGTTTGTAACGTGAATGACCTTAAGATATTGTATAGTGAGAGAAAACCAAAAAAATGATACATACTTGGTGATGGTAAGAAGTGAAATCAAACAGATATAATGAAAAAACCGAATGAGTGATATTTTTTAGAAGATATAAATTGACAAAATTAATAGTAGTATTCAGTTGGCTGTAGAATTAAATACCGAAAACTGTAGTCACTTTGGCCTTTAAGGGTAACTTTGGCCCAAGCCTTGGAAAAAAATGTTTTTGCTTACTACGAGCCAACCAATACAATTATCGACTCAGTTCTTGTGTGAAACGACAGGTAGCAGCACTGCCTAGACTGCTATGCCAAAATTGAGAGCCAAGATTGAGTGTCGATTTTTGATCTACTTGTACAAATCGTAGGTGTATCCCATTTGTCAGTCGGTTGTCCCAATGTGGTTACGAAAGTTTTTCTTGAAATTATGAATAAATGTTTTTGACGATTGTTCAGAGTCTGGCTTTACGTGTGGTAAATAATAAATAGCCCGCATATGTTAGTATATTATGCGTTTAAGATTTTCATATTGTTCCTGTAACATGGTCCAAGCAATATCATAGTTTTCGTTATTAATAGGTATGCCTTCAATGATATCTGCATCTTCGCCCTTTAAACACCCTTTCAAATAATAAAATTTTTGTACTTTCGATATATTCTCATTTTTATCCACTATATCTAAAAATAAGTCGCGAACGCCTATCCATTCGTCTAATTGGCCAGTGAAGCTGGGCAGACTTAAAGTAGGAAGTTTTATATTACTTCCGATAAAATCACCCGTTCTAGCCGAGTCTGTGTTAGTCTGTCCAGTGTCAAATTATTTTGATTACGTAAATAGCCTTGCGTAGTTTTGGTTATGTTAAAATATGACTTTTCAAATTCAATTCTTACTTATTCTTCGTCTTGAAGTTCAGGATTATCAGTATTAGATATAAGTATTTTAATATGCCCTTGAATGTCGTCAAATTTATCAATAATGTTCTTTATACGATTAAATCGCATTTCTAAATCTGCACAGTCAATTAGTGTTTTAAATGAAACTCACGGTTTCTAGTTAATTCCACATTATAATAAAACTTATTGAAAATTCTAAAAAATTGACAATTGTTTCGATAAATCAATATCATCGTCAGAATGACAGAAGTTACATTTCATTTGATACCTACCTGCTGTTTAGTAGTTATTTTTGGCTAGACCAAGAAGTGACCTAACTTGTGATTGACTTAATATATGTTAATAGAAAAAAGAAGAAGATGTGATATTACAAATATTGAAGCTTAAATATTATTAGCCCTATGGTGATATCCTGGATATCTTTTTTCCAATTAAGATCAGTAAAACTGTGCAATTATATAGAAAACCAGGAAAACTATATCTGCTGATCTTTACAATTATCACTTAAGAAGACAGTTTATTCGTGGAGAACCCCCTAGATTTAACTGTTCATTGACAACTTCATATTGTGGGTTTCTTAAATGTCTTCTAATTTCCAATTCTTCAAGGAAATCCAGTTCTTGTTTCTTTTCACAAATATGCAACACTTCTAGTTTTGTGTTGGGTGTCAATGAATGATTGGTGTCAAGTAGATGTTTTGCGTAGTGGGATTTATCTGGTTGTTTTAATCTGTATGCTCGTAAGTGTTCACTGTATCGGATTTCAAAATTCCTAAGGGTCTGACCCAAATAGACAGCATTACATTCTGTACATTTGAGTTTATATATACCTGACTTCTTTGATAGTGGTATTTTTGTTTTAACATTTAACAATTTTGTACTAACGTTACTTTCTGTTTTAAAAGAAATTGTTGTATTCGTTGCTGAAGATATTATCTTTGAAATATCATTAGAAATATTTCTTGCATATGTGATGGTTTTATAAGTTTTTATTTCATCAGCTTGTTTAGGAAATATTAGTCTTTTTTACTAGTTAGCTTATTTATCATATCTAATGGATAATTATTATTTCAATTTTTTTTCAATTGTTAATAACTATTAGGAATAATGTTTTATTTTAATCATTTACATCGGCCGCATGTGACAACCTTCTTATATATATCAAAAACGTGCTAAATACAACAAGCAACATTTGTATCTGACGTCTGTCATCATATTTCATATTGATTTTTACGTGTCACTGCAAGAAGTTCGAAATAAAACTAGTTAAGAACTAAACAAATAATAGTTTCAATTAATAATATTAAATAGAACTAGCATTATTCGAGTGAATAGTTTATCAAAGGCGATAAACATCACGATATTTGACATTTGGTCCTTCGAGCAGGATATCTGTTTTCATACATCAAATCAAACGTTTATGGCAGTGAACATCGGACAAGAAAGTTGTGGAAGCTCGGTGAGTCCATTCCAATTTATCCCTTAATTCATTTGCTCCAATTTGCAATTTATTATAGTTTTCTTACTGAATTTCAACATATCAATGAATTGTTAAGATCTAACGCTAATAACAGATTCAATTTCTAATTCATAAAGTTACTATTGAATACAACTTAAATATCCTTTGCAATTATTTGAATTTCAAAAATTTGAATAAAAAATGTAGATAAGTACTTATACGAGTATATAAGCATCCCATCAAATTTTTCCAGTTTCGTTAAGATTTAAAAAAAGACAACCATAGATGTTCGTTGCGCTCAGCAAAAAGCACTGTTACAATTTTTTGTCCGACTCACAATCTCTTTCTCAAAACAATTTATCTACTTACTTTGACGAGCCTACAGACGTTTAGTATTCCAAATAACCTATTAGTCTGAAAGATTCAAATTTCTATTCACTATACATTCAAGGAATATTTTTTATCAATAATATTTTATACATTCAAGTTTAAAATAAATAACAATGTCCAACAACGTCGACGAGTAGCAAGCTATCACGAGATTGATTACACGTCGTCGACAACTAAAGACACAATTAACACGCTTTAAAAATTTCATTACCGACCCAATTAATTTCTCAAAACTCCAAGAAATAACAACGCCACTTCATAAAATCGAACTCGCATTTGACGAATTCAATTCGGTACAGTCCGAATTAGAAATGTATAATGAAGAAACATACAGCGAACAGAGAATCTCGTTTGAAGACGAATTTCATAATAATGTTTCAAAGGCAAAACAAATTATAGTTGAGGCTGATCGTTATCGAAATCAAAGTTTTATACAACAAAATACAAATTCAGATGCACAGCCCGCGACATCAAGCCAAACTTTGAATGTTCAACTTCCTCCTCTAAGTTTACCGGAATTTGACGGCTCTTACGATAAATGGGGAACATTTTATGACTCTTTTACAGCATTGATTCACAATAATCCCGGTTTGACAACCGTTTAAAAATATTATTATTTACAGGCTTCTCTAAAAAAAAGAAGCGTCCAATGTTATCGAGTTATTGGAAATTACCGATTCGAATTACACCGTAGCGTGGAGTTTACTCCGAGATCGTTATCATGGCTGTCTGGCACAAACAATATTCAGTCAGCCACCTTGCTAATAAAAAATGTCAAGGAAATGATGAGAGAATTTTAGACGGTTTTCAGGACAAGAGTAATCAGACGAACAAAGAATACGAAATAAAAGATAATCAGAATTCCAAAACACTGGGTATCAGATGGAATTCTTCAAACGACATGTTACAATACGTGACAAATAACAACACACATGTGACATTTACTAAATGTGCAGTGCTATCGATCATAAGTCAAATATTCGACCCTCTCGGACTAATTAGTCCTGTAATTACCAAGGCTAAGCTGTTTATGCAACGCCTATGGCAGTTAAAAATAGGTTGGACGATACAATTCCCAAGAACTTTCTAATGTCTTGATAACAATTCTACAATCAACTAAACGCTCTTAATGACATAGAAATTCCCAGGCATGTCTTCATAAAACAGGCAGCTCAAACCGAAATTCATGTCTTCTCTGATGCGTCTCAATCCGCTTATGGAGGATGTGTATATTTCCGATCGATAATTTACCTAGGACAAATCATGATCAAAATAGCTTGTTCAAAATCTCGTGTAGCAGTGCTAAAGGTCATATCTCTTCCACGTTTAGAGCTATGTGGTGCTCTTTTGGCTGTTCAGCTAACTCGGGCCACAACAGACGCTATTAAGGGTAATCATATGGTGTATTTTTACTCCGACTCAACCATAACATTGGCTTGGATTTGTTCAGATCCTAGCCGTCTCAAAACGTTTGTCGCTAACCGTGTGGCCAAAATACAGAATCTATCTGACCCATCTCAGTGGCGATATGTTCCTACCAATTTGAATCCCGCAGACTTCGTTTCCCGCGGAGTTAATCCCAATGAGATGAAGCAACTTACTATGTGGTTTAATGGACCAGAATTTCTATATCATAATGAAGAACACTGGCATATTTTGAAATCCTTGCCATCCGAAAACGATTTAACTGAAAGCAAAGCGACTAATGTTACATTAACCAATACTACTGTTCAAAATCAAATAATATCGAAATATTCCTCATTCAACAAACTTATTCATGTAGTTGCCTATCTACTTAGGTTCAAACTGAATTGTCTTCAAATGTCAAAGGAGTTGAGAATTACTGGTAATCTTTTGCTGAGCGAATTAGACGACTCGATTCACACGATCGTTAAGATTGTTCCACGCGAAGTCTTTTCACAAGAAATCAATTCTTTGAAGAGGTCAAACTCAATACCTCGAAACAGTAAATTGATATCTCTAGATCTGTTTTTAGACGAATTTAATATTTTGCGAGTAGGAGGACGCTCAAAAAATGCGGAATTAAATTATGAAAACAAACATCCCATGATAATACCCTCGAAACATCATTTTACAAACATTCTCGTTCGTCATGAACATTTTAAAAATTTGCATACGGGCCCTCAAACACTACTGTCTATAATCCGTCAAAGATTTTGGCCACTAAGTGGTCGACGCACAATAAGAGGTTTGTTAAGAAAGTGTATTGTATGTTTCCGCGCAACTCCATCTAATACTCATGGAAAAATTGGCGATTTACCTCCCGCTCGAGTAAGACCTGCTAAACCATTTGCTACATGTGGACTATGCCGGACCGTATCTCATAAAAATAGTTACTTGAGAAATACAAAATCACTCAAGGTATTTTTATGTATATTTGTGTGTTTTGCGTCGAAGGCAGTGCACCTTGAATTGGTGAGCGATTTAACTACCGACGGATTTTTAAATACATTGAAAAGATTAGTCTCCAGACGGGGTCTCTGTAGTAATATTTACTCTGATAATGCTAATAATTTTGTAGGTGCAAAAAATGTGCTTGATCATGTCAATAACACTAAATTTCAGACATTTCTCTCAGAAAATAAAATTGTTTGGCAATTTATTCCCCCCCGATCGCCTTATGTCGGTGGCCTGTGGGAGTCGGCGGTTAGACTCAAAAAGTTTCATTTGAAAAAAATATTGAAAAATAATTTACTTACATACGAAGATTTGTACACCGTGTTAGTTCAGGTGGAGGCTGTAATAAATTCTCGACCCCTTGTTCCCCTCACCGAAAACCCAGAAGATTTTGATATTCTGACTCCTGGGCATTTTTTTATTGGTAGCTCGTTGCTATCTTTAGCTGAAGCTACAGCTGATGAAGCTAAACGCACTCTTACCAAACGATATAAACAGATGCAGCTTCTGTTTCAACAGTTTTGGGTAAACTGGTCACGAGATTATTTACACACGTTACAACAAAGACACAAGTGGCAGCATTCGACTGATATTTTCAAGATTGGACAGTTGGTGCTTTTACAAGAGGATAATCTTCCCCCACTTCAATGGAAGATTGGTAGAATCAGTGAAGTTCACCCGGGACAAGATGAAGAAATTCGGGTAGTGACAGTAAAAACGGGTAAAAGGTATTTAAAACGATCAGTGTCCAGACTAAGTGTATTACCTGTATTGAAAACGAACTGTGATAAGTTAATAATGTTTGGAAGGTATGACCTTTCAAGGCCGGCAACTATGTGGAATCTCATTACTATTTCTATTATTTTTAATTATTAACTATTAGGAATAATTATTTATTTTATTCATTTACATCGGTCGCATGTGATAACCTTCTTATATATATGTCAAAAACGTGCTAAATACAACAAGCAACATTTGTATCTGACGTCTGTCATCATATTTCATATTGATTTTTACGTGTCACTGCAAGAAGTTCGAAATAAAACTAGTTAAAAACTAAACAAATAATAGTTTCAATTAATAATATTAAATAGAACCAGCATTATTCAAGTGAATAGTTTATCAAAGGCGATAAACATCACGAGATTTGACACAATTAATGCATTTATTTGGATTTTTCTTCATTCTTCATTAAAAGAGAAGCTTCAGAATTTAAAATGATAAAAATTCGGAGTATTCACATTTTGTAGCAATAATTTGTAAAAAGAGATTAAAATATAACGTCAAAAAGACGTTACCTAAATGGCGTCGAAGATACGATATTTAAATTACGTCATCGGCCCGAGACGTTAGGAAGTCATATTCACGTCAGAATTACGTAATATAACACGTCAATTCTCGTCACCATGTGACTAGTTATTGAAATTATTTTCACGTGACTCCGCTACCTGGGAAGGGAAAATCGACAATTAAAAAGATGAAATAGAGATGATTTTAGGAGCGGAGGGTATGTTTTTTACAATTTTTGACAAATGTAGACGTCATAATGAAAAATGTTGGTTATAAGACAATATTTGTTTCGAATTTTTCAAAATAACCTTATAGCCATAATCATTATTATTAAAATCATATTAAAACTAGTCTAAACTGAAAATTGATTTATCCGTTAGACTTCCCCTAATTTTCAAGATCAATTTTGACAATATTTCATGCTTAATTCGTTTACTGAAACTAGTAGTCGACAATACAAACGTTGATTACCATATACTTCATATTTCGCGAGTAGCTAGCTTCATTTTGACGAATCTACCACACTTTTCCTCTGCGACTTTTAATTTTTCCGCTTTTCCACTCGACAAAGGCAAAAACCTGGTCTTGAAAAGTCAAGGTCACATCTTTTTTTTCAGCTTAATTTACTTGAAATTTTGTTGCAAATGCTGATTGAAATTTGTCCGACATAAATTTTTCCGACATTGACGTGTCTACTGCCCGAAACATGCCAAAATTATAGGTTAAATCGAATATAAAAAATTGATAAAGTCAAAAAATTTCATTGTCCGATAAATTTCAAGCCGCGTTTTTGCAGTATGACACCTGGAAATCGCAGTTTTCACGAGACTTTTCTGAACTATTTCAAAAGTTAACTTTTTTATGATTTCAGCACGATTCTGGAAACTTTTATTTCGTTTTATACACTTTAGTTCTTGTCGACTATCTTCAGTACACTATTTTTCATATTTTTTTGTTTATTTTCATCACGTATTTTGAATTGTAAACATTTCAAATAAACAAAACAAATAAATAACATTAAAACATGTTCTAAATATTCAAAACGTGCGGTTTAACAAGGAACTAACAGGGTATAAATTTACATTATTTACTACTTCAACTTTCTACTGAATATGAATAATGAAAACTAACTACGAGAATAATATTAACTACGAATATAATTATAGTTTTTATAAATAGTTCTTAAACATAAATTCTTGAATTAGGTAGAAACAAAAATTTAAACATAACGTATGAAGACTAAATAAGTATATAGAAGTATGGTAGATGTACGATTTGAGCCAACTTGACTTAAGAAAATATTGATTATAAGAGAGTCAAAGTTGGAATTTTCAAATACGTTTTTTGTAACAACTTCAACGTTTTTGAAAATAATACATAAAAAATACTAGGGGTCTTTGGGTATAAAAAATCATAATTCGGCATCTACTTCGATATATTTTTCAGAGGGCACCACATCTGTGGCATAAATGTGCGAGAAACGTTTTTGTGCCTCAAGTCAGCGCTATTTTTATCGAAAAATATCAACAACACACCATTTAATAAAAAAAGTTACGCTTATAATTTCAAAGCAATATGATGGAATATTAACGTATAATAGAAGTTGACGACAAAATGTGTTTGTCACGTTGAATTAAGTGCGGCCTCCTCACAGGTATATAAACCTAAAAACCTACGCAATACTAGTTACTTATCTAGTACTTATTTGGTTCAAAATATTTACGATAGATGTCTATAGTAGTACTGAATCGGGTTCTACGTATTCAACATATATTTTCTCTCTATGTCTTTCCACTCTTGACGGTTCAAAGAAACGCATCTCTGAATCAGCTGTTCGGATGTTTTGGTTTCAAATATTTCAACTTTTTGTGAGCGCTGAAACCTTATCTCTGTTTTTTAGGTTTCATCCAAACAAAACTTGCTGACAAGTATTTCCATTTGAGTGTAGATTTTTGATTATTTAAGTGTTTTTGAAAGAAATAAATTGTTAAAAAGTGAGTTATCGTATCTACCCGATATCAAAAATGATAGTTATGATAATGTACATTATCCTGCAATCCGTATTTCCTATTTTTAAAGCTATGTTTGAGGTTATGTTCACTGGATTATTTGATTAATGTGAAAAGATAAGATGAACAATACTGATTTTTTATTCTAGTATCATGAAAACATCTTTCAACATTTTCTTGAAATCCTGTTTTAATCATAATATGGGTTCTTTTAGCGAAAAATGGTTAATTGAAGTGAAGTGATCTTTCAAGTATCTGAATGAAGAAAAATTAAAACTGCTCTCAAAAGACAAGAATTACATAATTCATTTTGATGGAAATATAATAGTGATAATTGAAAAAAATAACGAAATTAACTGTCTCGACCCTTACTTCGTGGAATCTACTAATATTAGTGTTTTAAATGAAACTCGACGTTTCTAGCTAATTCCACAATATAATGAAAGATATTAAAAATTCTAAAAAATTGACAATTGTTTCGATAACTGAATACCATCGTCAGAATGACAGTAGTAACATTTCATTTTATGCCTACCTGATGTTTAGTAGTTATTTTTGGCTAGACCAAGAAGTGACCTACCTTGTGATTGACTTAATATATGTTAATAGAAAAAAGAAGAAGATGTGATATTACAAATATTGAAGCTTAGATATTATTAGCCCTATGGTGATATCCTGGATATCATTTTTCCAATTAAGATCAGTATAACTGTGCAATGATATATAAAAAACCAGGAAAACTATATCTGCTGATCTTTACAATTATCACTTAAGAAGACAGTTTAATAGTGGAGAGCTTCCTAGATTTATCTGTTCACTGATGACTTCATATTGTGGGTTTCTTAAGTGTCTTCTAGTTTCCAACTCTTGAAGGAAATCCAGTTCTTGTTTATCGGTCTCCCACCAAAGAAATATATCAGTTTTCAATGAAACGCTAACTGATTTCGTTGAATTCGTGAATAACAAATATAAAAAAATCATTATCATGGGTGATATAAATCTGGATATCGATGGTAATACCGATCACGTAAAAAATATGTGCAATCTCTTCTAAATGTATGGCTTGAGACACTTAATCCACCAACCTACTCGAATAACTATCTCGTCAAGATCATGCCTTGATAGCATAATAACTAACGTTGGCGAGGAGAATCTTGCCTCTGGTGTACTAAAGCCAATTGTATCGGATCATAGTGGCATCTATTTCTTTCTGAACTCAAACATTTCTAAAAAACCAGAACACTTTAAGAAAAGGATTATAAACGAGAACACAATGAAGCGTTTTATGATATCTTGGAAGGAGTAAATTGGGATATTTTTAATATCGACTCTCTGAACTCAAGTCAGTCTATTGATAAAAAGTTTAATCAAATGCGGCTGAAAGAGCATTTCCCTCAAAATCAATACACTGTACACGGCCTCGATTGAAATGGCTTACCCAGAGTTACAACTAATGCGACAGCAAGTATATGAATTTCGAAGTGAATTAAAATCTTCAAATTCACCATTACATTGGGGCGAATATTGTAGATTACGAAAAAGTTATAAAAAAGCACTAAAGGAAGCTAAGAGGAGTGCTTGTACGGATAGAATCTTCGATTATGCTCAAAAATATCGTCCCAAATATTCGTATTGAGACAGTTACATAAAAATATTAGTGAAATTAATGTAATGAAAGTCGCCTACTGTGCCTTGATTCACAGTCTCCTGTTTAATGGCATATCGCTATGGGGTAACTCAAGCGGGCTCCAAAAGGTTTTTACGCTCCAAAAGGCAGCAGTCCGAATTGTGAACGGAACAGCATACCGAGCGCACTGTAAAAAAATTTTAAAAAAATATAAGATTCTGTGTCTACCCTTTGACCAACTTCTTAGAATACATCAGGACCTAAATTCTATTTCGAGTCAGCGATTTCCACGGTTACAGTACTAGAAATGCAAATGATCTAGTAAATATCTTTTCACGTCTGTCAACGGCTAAACGGAATCGACTTGATTTCAATCTGTTTAATAAATTACACAAACTAAACCCGGAGGAAAAAAAAGGAAATGGGCGATACGAAGTTTTCTAAATTTGTCAGAATTTATCTGATAGAATACTGTTTTTACAGCATTAATGAGTACATGAGCTATTTCTTTGGGTGTGCATTATACTTGAATACCTGATGAAATATGGTTAACCTATGAACATTGTTTATTTTTTCTATACAGTTAAATGGCCTTTTACATGTGTTTTTATAGAGTTTTTCATCCTTTTATAATATGTCTTAGTGTACTTTTCGATTTTTATTCTATTGTAGATATTTTGTAACTATTTTTACTTTTTATTGTGGGATTGTTCTCTTTTTCTTTTTTTATTGTTCTTTTTCATAATGTAACTAATTATCTGTTAATACTTTGTAATTATAATTATATTGATATTTTATGAGATGACTATAAACGTGCTCTGTATGTAAAATGGTCAATAAACGAATATATATATATATATATATATATATATATATATGAAATGAGCATGCTACACACTATATGTGTGAAGTGAACAGGTATTAAAAAAACTATTCCATTTTAAAAAAGTTAAATAAACTCACTTGTGTTGTGTGTAAATAGTCAAACTTTGAAATTTCACAGACATTGTTTATCGCCATATCCGCCATTCAAAGTCCTAGAGTTTTTTGACCACATAAAAAAGTTAATGTATATAATGTTGCATAGTTGTACTTATATTTAATAATAATCCATTGGAGTGAATGTGTTTTGAATGAATGATCATCATAGATAAGTTGTTCTTTTTATAAAAATTTTGTATTTGAATAATGTATTTGTTTTTTTTTGATTTCATATTAAATAACGTTTTTCATTTGAAAGATTTAACTACATTGTTTCTTTTATCATTTTGGTCAGTTGGCATCATTGAACAGACGGATCACAACTGTAGAGGGGTCAAGAAACAGACTGTACAGGACCGTTCTGTAGAATTTTATAGAAAAAAGAAAAGCAAGAATTTCATTTTTATTTGAAACTTTTTAATTAATAAAAAAATTTGTTTTTGTCGCTTATAATTTAAATTAAAAATATTTTATCCTATTCCCTGAACCCAAGAGCCTGAGGTTAATGATTTCTCATGCAAATAACTAAAACTAGAATTTCAAAGCATTAAAAAAAGGTGAGTGTAATTATTTCATGACATATTTGAAAAAAAATTTGATATACCGGGCGAATCAAAAATTCTATTCATAGCATAGCAAACCACAATAAATTGTCACTGCATCGTGGGGCAAATATAAAATAGAATAGCTATCCACAATAATTTGTCACCACAACGTGGATCAAATATAAAATAAAATCAATCCACAATAATATATTCGAATTCAAACACCATCCCAATTAACTTGACCAAGTACTTTACCTTTTTTCAATAAATTTTCTAAGTTATCGTCAAACTATTCAGGAGTAACATAGAAAGGGATCAATTGAGAAGCTACAGTTAAAAAACGGCACATATTAATAGCCTAGTTAGAGAGTTTCGGGACAAATTACGTTAGCTATCCCATTTTGTCCAACTCTCCCCTACCATAATTGAAAGTCTGCTGGCAATACGTTTCGTACAGGCGTCCATTATTATTTCATCTTTTTGGTCAAGCGCAATGATTCTCGGTCGTCCTAAGTTATCACGTTCACGACGAAATGAACTGCTTTCCCCTAACTACCTGAATAGGTTTCGAAACGGTTGGTGATTAGATTGTAGCCTGTTTGGAAATCTCCTCAAATATTCCCGTTTCGCAGACGGCCTAATATTGTTGACAGTAAATAGCAAACCTTATATCTCATTTTTGTATTCGAAAAATTATGCCTTGAAATCTTATGATTTTCGTTAATCAACAGAAATATTAAATAAAATCTATCATGGAAGTCACAAAGTTTGGAAACAAGAATCTTCAGTTAACAAAATCATTCTAGACGCCAGCCTACTACGCTAATATTTCTCGTGATGAATTAAATAAGAATTATGCAGGTGATTTCTGAAATACGATTATCTCGAAACCTGTTCCCAGCAAACACAAATGTATATGTTACATAAAAATATATAACAGGGGAGGAATGATTTTTATATAAAACGTTTATATATTTTTTATGTAGTATTTATGTAACAAAATCTTCATAAATTTTGTTATATATTCTCAATATTTATATTATAAAATGTTTTATATGTTGGATATATCTAATTTTATATGTATTCAAGATGTAAATTCTGCTACATAAATATGAAATATTTTTTATATATATTTATTACGTAAAATTTGTTACATAAAATATTTTATATATTTCATATGTATTTCTTACGAACCTCGTCTGGTGTATTTCTAAAAAAAAGAAGAAAGCACTTCAATATTATAACCTTTAAATTGTCACGAGTCGATCTACCCACATACCTGCAAGTATAATAACGTTTCAAAAGGATATTCTTTAGTTTCGTCTGTGTGTTTGTTTTTAGTTTTGTTTGTAGAGGAATGGAGAACACATCATGTAAGTGTTATTATTATTATTATATTCTACAGGCATGGGGCATCGCCAATGAAGCCGTTCATTCAACTGTCGTTTACAAAAGATTATTTAATAAACGTATTAAAAAGGTTAACTATATTAAAATATACAATGAAGTAAACATTTACAAATCACATTATACCTATCTATCACCTATCTACTTTTCAAGATATTTTCGTTTTAACTTACAACTTAGACATGATTTAACAATAATTCCCTATGTAGGGAGTCGTTATTCCGAAACAAATACCGCTGCCCAGGTATGCATTTAGGGCTAAAGTAGATTTTGTAATAATATCAAATAAAATATACATCTTTAATCCTCTGACCACAGGTAGTAAGTCCAGACAAAATATCTTGAAATGGATTAATTAACACTTATCTGTTGAAAGTTATTTATATTCGAATACTTAGATTAATATAAATGATGAATTTTAGGCAAAATAACTATTTAAAACGAAAAAAATTGAAAGACTTCTGTGATTTATCAATCAGACAGAAATACGATAGGTAGTACAATCTTACAATGGTGATGGTGAACCAGAAATACATAATATAGAGACATCTCACTCATGGTTAGGACATAGAAATAACTACAAAATAAGGAACTTAAAATCAATTAAGTTATTTCAAGGTATTGTTACTATATGATTTGTTCATTTAATATAATTAATATATACCTACATTTTTAGAAACGTTGCTGAAACAGTTTAATATCGCAGGCACTGATTTTGATCACCTTGGTGTGGATAAGGCTAAGTAAAGAGACTCTAGAAGGAAAAGAAGGGGGAAACTGTAACCCTTCAAAGCAATGGGTAATATCACTTCGCTTACAAGTGGACCTCGAAAAGTCTTCTAAGAGAACATTTTCCATGGTTAATTATTGTTTTGTTTTTGAATATTCATTTGTTTTGCATTATCTTTTTATATTTTATTATCAATTAGTTTTTGAATATTTTTAGTTTTGCAATATGTTTTTTTCATTAGGTGTTTTGTTTTTAGTTTCTCTTTTTTATGTTAATAAAATCAATGTACTTATATGCTGTTTTTTTAGTAACTAAGTACCAGCTACTCAATTCCAAAGATAGATAAATACCATATACAATATATACATATTAAATTGTAATAAGTTGCTTTAAGTTTGAAGTATTCATAAGATAGGTATTGAATAATGTAGTAACAATAGTTTGGCCATCAACACTACTAAAAATATTGTATATCATTTCATCTATGAAAAATAATGTTTTAACAGATTTTTCTGAATTTATTATAAATTAAGAATTTCGCTGAATTTTTTCATAGATCCAATGAAATAAAATATTCTGGGTAAGGGGTGAGGCAAAAGAAAAATTAGGTATCTTTTGTTACATCTATATTAGGTAATATTTAATACATAAATATTCTCTAGATATTATCTCATTTTTACATATATATTAGATAATAATTTGGATATATTTGAGATATAATTTATAATATGTATTTCTTATATCATTATTGTTCTCTAGCTGTGCCGGCCTTTGTCAGTATCCAATACATAAATATTATCTAGTTGTGACTTCAGTTTTATATAACTGTGACTTTTATATTTCAAAAAATATGTAACATATATGTATTCAATATGTTTTTGTGTTTGCTGGGTTGAGTTTTGTGGTCAATCACAGGTATTACTTACTTTTGATTAAGTTATTTGTCATCGATATTTTTTTCAATAAAAATAGTGCACAAAAAAGGTTGGCGGGTATTTATGCCACACATGTGGCTTATGTAGTGCCCTCTGAAAACTTCATCGAAGTAGATGCCAAATTATGATTTTTCATACCCATAAACCCCTAGTTTCATATTTCTTATATCACATGTTCAAAACGTTGAAGTGATTGCAAAAAATGTATTTAAAAATTACACCTTTGACACCCTGTATTTCACATATATCAATATTATATTAAGGCGAGTTGGCTCAAATCGTAATATTTTGAAGTAAAAAATCTACCATACTTCTATATACAATTACTTAATGACCACCCTGTATGAAACAGCAGAAAAAGGTTTGGGGCAACAATAACAGTAGTTTACAATTTAAATGTGAATGAGTATATTCAGAATTACGAAAAGTAAGGTTGGGTTTACACAGCAAATAAAATGGCGTAAAATAAAATAGAAAGGAATAAAGGCGATTTGTTCGATTTACAATAAGGTATATTGGTTGGCCAATAGAAATAGATCTTTGTGAAGAACAACGTTTCAGTAAGTTCAATTATTTACCAGCTTTCTTTTCCAATAACATAATACAAGGTAGGGATCTAGGTATAATAAGTTTCACTCTAAATGATATTTGCATATCAATTGCAATAAACTACCTGGTTTAATCCCATTGTGTAGAAAATCATCAAGTGAAAGATGTATAAATGTTATAACTACAAATTATTATAATACAATCCGGCCCTTTTAAATTTATAATGGACATTCTCGGGTTTTACAACTAAAGGGTCTAATTGGTTTTATTATAATCGTTTACCGTGAAACTTATTATACTTACGAATACACCAATATCAATTTTACGTAAATTTATTAGTTACAAACAGCAAACATATGTGTAAGTAAGTAAGGGTATGTGTACTAAACATGCAATAATCAATAATCTCATGTATTGGCGTTTCAGAATTGATTGATGACAAAAATCAGTTATTAGATTATCTCTTTTGCTTGGGCTAAAATGAGAAAGTTTCCCGAGAACAATTAGAGAAAATATTAGGTGATAAAAATGAAAAAAACCACTTTTAGAATGGAGAAGATTGTAAAATCAATATGTTTCAAGCCCGTATTTACTAAATTTTCCGATTAGGTGTATCAAAAAGAAGAAGGAGATGCATCTTCACATGGTATATAATCTACTTACTGTCAAGAAAATACCTTAAAGGGATCGTCAAAAGTTATTTTATCGCCAAGTTTACTTTAGTCATTATTAAATTATTTGGTATTTAATATAATTCGTAGTTAATATCAATAAAAATGAAGAAAAAAATTCCAAAAGCTACACATTTCGATATGAAAAAACCTGAAATCACACCCATGTTAGTTAAAAGTTAATATTCACATTTCGGTGTTGCACATTGAACGGTGGTACCTTGGCCTGAGAAGAGGAGTAGGGTTCATCGAAGAGCGCCCAAATTTTAGGTTTTAATTTTTGCCACCTGGTAAGAGTGCCGGAGTAGAACGCCTCTTCGTATCCGAACATCCTAGCCACCTCTTCATCTGTTGGACGGGCAGAGTCGATATCGAGCTTGTCCAGAATCGCCAAAGTCGCCTGAAAGTAAATATCAATAGATAAAGTGTATTCATTAACTAGATTTTATAGTTGAGATAGTAGAGACAAATATCCAAATAATTGACAATAAAACCAAGTTCACCTGAACCAAAAATTTTACAAGAGCATCACTTCTAAAGTGACAGTGACGACATATGACATGATTTAATTGTAGTACAGACATATCCAACAGATTTTGAACTCAACACCATAATGACGGAAAAAGAGGAAGGCCCAGATTAAGCTGGAAATATTTTATCGATAACGACATTAAATAAAGATCTCCTCGAAAATAGTTCTAAATAAATGGTATGTAATTAAAATTAATATATGAGAATTGGATCATATTGTTCTTCAGCAATACGAGAACGAATGTTGTATATTCTGAATCGATGTTAGATGCAAGAATTTGTATATTACATTATAATTTGAATGCAACAGAAACCATAACAAGGCAGTAACTGCAATAAAAAACTTGTTGTGGAAGTTACAGGCCTAGAAATTTCGAACACAACAGAAGAATGCAACGTCAGCGTATTATATATATATATATATATATATATATATATATATATATATATATATATATATATATATATATATATATTTTGGATTGTTCTTGGGGATAGGTTTCTTGTGAATAATACGAAAATTTTATGACGTTTCGCCCATCATAGTAGGCTTTATCAAAATCTGTTTTATTTTGTGGAACAGTACCTCGATGTTTACATTTTAATGGTAAAATTAGCAATCCAAAAAAGATAAATATATAATGGTTTAAGAAATACTACAAATATATATAAACATGATGTGGTAACCGCAGACATGCATGTTTCTGGATCATTAGCCGTCCTCGTTACCACTCGTTTCAGTAGCCCCTTCTTCTATTTGCGTACAATACCCACTAATCTCTTCGTTGCTTATGTCACGCAGTATTCGTGATTATTTCATTAATCTGGGTTGGAAGTTTCAGACGGGAGTGTTATATGCGCCTCCGTGTCTATGTTGGTTGTTGCCTCGAATATTCGAGACACAAATGTTGTGTTTGACTATCCTGCTGAATTCTGTTATATTTTCTCATGTTTAATTCAACACCTTTGCTCCCATGTTTTACATCTTTTCTTGGTTGTACCGTATCGAGGACGGTTAATGAGCCAGAAACATGCATGTCTGCGGTTACCACTCTTTTCAGTAGCCCCTTCTTCTATTTGCGTACAATACCCACTAATCTCTTCATTGCTTATTGTTCATATGTCACGCACTATTCGTACATCTTGTTGTTTCATTAATCTGGGTTGGAAGTTTGAGACGGGAGTGTTATATGCGCCTCCGTGTCTATGTTGGTTGTTGTCTCGAATATTCGAGATCTTCTAATATTACTGACACAAATGTTCTGTTTGACTATCCTGCTGAATTCTGTTATATTTTCTCATGTTTCATTCAACACCTTTGCTCCCATGTTTTACATCTTTTCTTGGTTGTACCGTACCGAGGACGGCTAATGAGCCAGAAACATGCATGTCTTCGGTTACCACTCTTTTCAGTAGCCCCGCCCCTTCTTCTATTTGCGTGCAATACCCACTAATCTCTTCGTTGCTAATTATATATATATATATATATATATATATATATATATATATATATTCTTTGTTCTTCTTTAATCTTGTATATAATTTTTTTTCATATTTCTTGGGCATTAGGTTAATCATAAATTCTGTATCAATTTATATTTTTATTTCACCTTTCGCTCCCTGATTCGGAGCATTTTCAAAAATTGTATACATTGATGTTAAACAATAAGTTGAAAACGATTGAAAGATTAAAATTGAATGTCTACACAGAGACGACAAAAACTGGTAACTAATAAAATAATTTCAAAAACAATAGAATCGAAAGTACCTGCCTTAGAAACAACTCTTTACAATATACAAGGGACATTCAATAAGTTGATGTTATTATTATAATAAATTATAATATATCTGGATTAGATTTTTGATATCTTGTTTATCGTTTACTGCATCGTTCTCTTTTTTTATATGTATCATTTCTTTTATTGTTAGTTTTTTGTAATTGGAATCTTGGTTTATTATTTTAGTATTAATAAAGTCAAATTTATGTTTTTCATTTTTCTCATGTTTATGAAGCGCAGTGGAGGCGTTTTTTTGTATATTTATGGCCATTAAGTCTATTTTCAAGATGCTGGGTTGTCATACCTATATATTTTTAGGGACAGTCTTGGATGGATAGTGATTATTTTGTAATATTGTTTTTGTTTGATATAAAATTTCTGGACGATATTCAGGTGATGTGAGTGTGATGGCTCTATCTACTAATCCTATGATTACGCTGTTTTTTGGGAATTAGGATGGTGGGGGTGGTAATTCAACATATTGACAGAATTATTAAACAACGCACTCATAAATATTACAATAGTCAAATCCAATCAACACAAACCAATACACTATCCCCTCTTACATATATCGCAATGCCATACACAAATCAACTATCAGAGAAACTAAATTATATATTATCTAAACATAACATAAAAGTTTGTCATAGGGCACAAAATACTCTATCACCATTGTTCTCCAAATTAAAAAGTCAAATAAATGCTTCAAAAAAATCTAACGTCATATATTCTATACCATGTTTAGACTGTCCCAAAAAATATATAGGTATGACAACCCAACATCTTGAAAATAGACTTAATGGCCATACATATACAAAAAACGCCTCCACTGCGCTTCATCAACATGAGAAAAATGAAAAACATAAATTTGACTTTAATAATACTAAAATAATAAACCAAGATTCCAATTACAAAAAACTAACAATAAAAGAAATGATACATATAAAAAAATAAAACGATGCAGTAAACGATAAACAAGATATCAAAAATCTAAGCCAGATATATTATAATTTATTATATATATATATATTCAACTTATTGAATGTCCCTTGTATATTGTAAAGAGTTGTTTCTAAGACAGGTACTTTCGATTTTATTGTTTTTGAAATTATTTTATTAGTTACCAGTTTTTGTCGTCTCTGTGTGTACATTGAATTTTAATCTTTCAATTGTTTTCAACTTATTGTTTAGCATCAATGTATAAAAAATTTGAAAATGCTCCGAATTAGGGAGCGAAACGTCAACTAAAAATATAAATTGATACAGAATTTATGATTAACATAATGTCCAAGAAACATCAAATATATATATATATATATATATGGGAGGAATTTTCTTGAATAAAGGTACTTACTTTTTAATAATTTCTTTATTATTTGCCAAAAGACGCGTTTCAGTTTGTTAAGTCATTTTCTGTTTCGGCTAAAATGTTACATTTTGATTGATACATAACAGATAAGTTAAAAAAGACGTTACAAAATTTTGTATATGAAATAATAAAACAATTACCTTAATAACACTGTCAAAAACATGAAGTCATGGAAGGTTAAAAACTAAAATTAAAATTCTGTATTCATTTTGTAGTTGTTGTCAGTAAACTCTTAAAATGTATTATTTAGTTTGAAGGTGTTTTTTCATTTTCTTTTTCTAATGCGATGTGATGTTAGTCTGGGCGCATTTGCTTGATTTAACAGGTGTATATTATAGTAAGTTGCAGAAGTTCTCAACAATTTATTGGTTATTTTAAGAGACCATCATATATTACATTAAAATTACGAATATCGTTTCTGTTATTAACACTATTTATATCTCTTTTTATGTTAATCATTTCTGGCACAGTAACTTTTTCATTATTTTCTTTAGCTAATATTTTAACATTGTCAAAATCAAATTTATGCCCTGTATTCTTAAAGTGATTGGATAAAGCTGTTACATCAGTTGTTGAATACTTATGAGCTTGTATTCTTTTTTGGAGGTATTGTTTGCTTTGACCAATATATGATTTATTGCAATATCCACAAAGAATCTGGTATACTGTGTGTGTTTGTTTATTTTTTGGAATTATTGGTTTCATTTTTGAAAGAAATGTTTGATTGGAAATCTTTTATTTGTGGGAAACAGTTAAATTTTCTTTCTGAAGACTTTTGTTAATTTTTTCTGATAAAGCGTGTACATATGGTAATGATATGAATGATGTTGGTTTTTTTGTGGTTTTTGATTTGAATTGTAGATTGCATGTATTCTTCTTTTAATAGTTTTGTTCACAAACGGTAATGGGTAATTTTCTTTAAGGATATTTCGGATTTTATTTATATTGTTCTCTCTGAATTAAGGGTGAGATAATTTAATTGCTCTGTCAGTTAAATTTTTAATTACATTTTTCTTATGAGATAGGGGAGCATTTGAATAGTAACTTGTGTACCTATGAGAAGCTGTTGGTTTTGAATACCAGTTGGTATTGTTTTACCTTCGTTATCGTATAAGATTGTGACGTCCAGGAAATTTATCGATTTTCTCTTTCGCGTTCGATGGTAAATTTTAACCTTGGAATAAAATTGATAAATTTGTTTAAAATCTCATCGATTCTATCCACTGGTACATATGCTATTATATCATCTACATATCTCTTAAAGAATACGGGTTCAAAAGTAAGTGACTTTATTATTGTTTCTTCGACAAATTCCATAACAAGATTTGCAATTGTAGCTGCTATGGGTGATCCCATTGCGATGCCAAATATTTGTGAATAAAAGTTGGCTTCATATTGAAAATATGTCGAAGATAAACATAATTTGGCCCCACTTAGAAATTCTATTAAATTTAATGTTGTACTGTTTTGGATATCGTTCCATTTTTCTTTTATAATGTTTAACGCTAATGTTGTGTCTATATTTGTGTATAATTATGTCACGTCAATAGATATTATTATATGATCTTTAGGTATTTTTTGGGTTTTTATGAATTTTACAAATTCCCATGACTCTTTGATGTAATAATAATTTTTTCCGATTATATTTATAAGTATGTTGGATAAGTATTTAGGCAAGTTATATGTAGCTGCTTGAACATTTCTTATAATAGGTCTTAAGGGAACTTCATTTGTATGTGTTTTGGGTAAACCATATATTGAAGATGGTTGGGCATTGTGTATAGATAATTTATATTTGGTTACCTTATCTAGTAATTTTGATTGAAACCAATTATTTATTAATTTATTATAGGCTGGGATAAAATATACAGCCAAGGAAACGATTACTAGAGATGACAAACTATTACGAAGACTTGGAGAAAACCATAGGTAAAACTAATACCCAACATATGAAGGACTATGCACACACTCTCAAGAAATTTGCAAGGGAACAGAACAGACGTATATTTTTAGTGAGGTGCTGGTACTGAACTGGTACCTAATTTTTTGAGAATTAACAAAAAGTTTGTTTTTAAAAACAATGAATTGGTGAGTAAATATCATAACATACTACATATATTTTATTTTAAATTGCTTCTGTTACATATCAGCGAGACTTTTAAAACCTAAACTCTAATGAATAAAAAACTGAATGAAATGAAAATAAAACCACGAAATATACCTACTCATATTTTAAATAATTTCTTAGAACATCAACAACATTCATACGAAAATATTTTTATAAAAACAAAATTCAAACGCCAAAAAAATTGACAATCTGATTTTAAAACAGAAACCACATTTATGTACCAAACCAAATAAAAATTGGATAACTAACTTGACTAATGAAGATATACCAGATGATGTATAATTACAAAAACAGAACATAGGGAAAAAATGTTAAATGTACTTAATGGCACAACAACATACAAAAAAGAAAGATTCAATCTCAATGAAAAAATTCAAAACAATGTAAACAAATTAATAAATAATTGGTTTCAAACAAAATTAATAGATAAGGTAACCAAAAATAAATTAACTATACACAATGCCCAACCACCTTCAATATATGGTTTACCCAAAACACATACAAATGGAGTTGCCTTAAGACCTATTATAAGCAATGTTCAAGCAGCTACATATAACTTGCCTAAATACTTATCCAACATACTTATAAATATAATCGGAAAAAAATATTATTACACAAAAGACTCATGAGAATTTGTAAAATTCATAGAATCCAAAGAATACCTAAAGATCATATGTTAATATATCTTGATGTGACATCATTGTATACAAGTATAGATACCACATGAGTGTTAAACATTATAAAAGAAAAATGGAACGATATCCAAAACAGTACAACATTAAATTTAAAAAAAAATTCAGTGGGGCCGAATTATGTTTATCTTCGACATATTTTCAATATGAATCCAACTTTTAGTCGGGGGTAATACCACAAGAGCTCAGATTTAGCCAGATATTTTTTGTGGTTGTTTTCGAATACTTACTTTCATTGGCAATTTAACGAGAGCTGTTCTGGCAAAATCACGAGAGCGTAGCTCGAGTGATTTTGCCTGAACAGATCGAGTTAAATTGCCAATGAAAGTAAGTATGAGAAAACCACCGGAAAAAATATCCTGCTAAATCTGAGCTCGCGTGGTATTTGGTAAGACAATCCCATGAGTAAAAAACTCAATTCAATTAAACTTTATTCAACAAACTAAATGAACAATGAGTAGAAACATAATGTTTAGAAAGAACAATTGTTAAAAATACAATTATTATATACAATTGGTCCAGTAGACATTTGCTCCTTTACTGATGTAGACTTTGTTGTTGACATTGACATGGATGTTGTTGGCACTGTGGCTAATTCATTATTCAAAGCTTTATCTCGGAGATTTGTCACAAGATGCGAATGATGCTCATTATCAAGTTGTAGATAAGGCTTTATAGACTTCGAAGAGGAATGTCCAGTTATTTTAATTAATTCTTGTTCATTAATACCTGCCTTAGCTAAAGTTGATACGGCGCTTGAGCGATGAGAATGATTAGAAATTTTTTTATTCTTTGTATCCAGTCCAATTTTTTCAGCTGAAATCTCGACATACTTTTTGGAATTGTTATATGCTGTTTAATTCATTCTGTTTTTGACATTTACAATTGTCAAATTGACGTGCTTTGCTTGGTAAACAGACAGTACCTAAATGCTAGGGTTGCTACGGTAACGTAATTTATCCGATATTTTTATCCACTTGCAAACTCTCTTCCTTCCTATTTAGCCGACAGCAAACTACGATTTTTGTATTCACAAATGGGAATTATTATACATGAATGGGATTGTCACAAATATTTGGCATAGCATTGGGATCACCCATATCAGCTACAATTACAAATCTTGTTATGGAATATGTCGAAGAAACAATAATAAAGTCACTTACTTTTGAATCGGTATTCTTTAAGAGATATGTAGATGATATAATAGTATGTGTACCAGTGGATAGGATCGATGAGATTTCAAACAAATTTAACAATTTTATTTCAAGGTTAAAATTTACCATCGAACGCGAAAGAGAAAAATCGATAAACTCCTGGACGTCACAATCTTATACAATAACGAAGGTAAAATCAATACCAACTGGTATTCAAAACCAACAGTTTCTCATAGGTACACAAGTTATTATTCAAATGCTCCCCTACCTCATAAGAAAAATGTTATTAAAAATTTAACTGACATAGCAATTTAACTATCTCACCCTAAATTCAGAAAAAGCAATCTAAATAAAATCCGAAATATCCTTAAAAAAATAACTATCCATTATCGTTTGTGAACAAAACTATTAAAAAAAGAATACATGCAATCTACAATTCAAATCGAAAACCACAAAAAAAACCAACATCATTTATATCATTACCATATGTACACGGTTTATCAGAAAAAATTAACAAAAGTCTTCAGAAAGAAAATTATTTTTGAAATCTTTTGAAGCCATTTTGAGCATGCTTGGAGGATGATGATAAGTTAAAGCTAAAGCAGGTGTATTTTTGTTGGAGAATCTAGCATCCAAAGACGAAGTTAAGGAATCAAGATAGGGGATGATTATTGACCACTTCCAGTATTCAACTGCAGACTCAGATGGTGGATTACTTCTGTGTACTCGCTTTTGAGTGACTCGTGGTACTGACAGCTCAACCCCTACTTTCTCTGCTATATCAAGTGATTTTTTAAATAAATCTTAAGAAACCTTGTCGATCTTCTTTGATTACATCTAGAATATCATCAATACGTTTCTTCGCCATAACCAAATCTATACTTTTACCTTGTAAAACATTTACAACGGGTTCCAAAAGTGCAGAGTATCCAATTATGTTTAAGCCTAAGATGAATATTGGTTTAGTAACTGTACAGTGTAATTGGTAGGCAGATTTTCTTGTTGTATAGTTTCCTTCGACAGATAGATGTTCTAGTGCTTTAACAATGTCAGTGAAGCTTCCTGAAAAAAAATTATTCTCTTATATTTTTCCAACCATCTGGTCTCACAGAGCCTTGAAATATTTGGAACCGATTTGTACTTTTTTGTAAGAATGGCCTGTACACCACCTTCTTTGCCGGCCAACGTGGAACACCCGTCAAATCCGAATCCCAAACAATTATCAGCAAAACATTATAATCCTCTAAAAAACTTATTGCGCTAGCGATTGTAGAAGCATCTTGGCATTTTAATTCAATGTAGCCCACAAATTCCTCCCTGATTATTTTTTGGCTGTCATCATAGAACCTTAATCCAATAGAAAGCTGCTCTTTTCCAGCGGTATCTGCTATTTCATCGGCCATTACAACATAAGGTTTTGCCCGTTTACAGTCTTCGATTATTTTTCTTTGATAACTTCACCTCATAATTGTATGATCTCATTTTGAATTGAATTCTTTTCCTCTAAGCGGCAAATCATGAATTCCACACAATATTATGCATGAAATAATTGCTGACAATATTTGTTTATTTTCTTCAATCGTCTTATGGTGCCCTATTTGCAACTGGACATCAACAGCAGCATTTTCAAGAAATGCTTTTGCAGCAGCTGTTGAAGATTTGTGGTAATGGCTGCCAACGTGCTTTCTACAATCTTCATGTACAGGGTTATTGGTTATAATTTGACCTCCCCTTTATTTCTTTTATGCGTACATATACAAAAAAAAGTTTTATACAAAAGTTGTAGGAGTATAGATGAAATTTAATAAAATGTACTTTGCACACCAATAGCGTTTTTGAATTACGGGGTATAATATAAAAATATATTTTTTAAAATAGAACGCCCTGTATATTATGACATATTCGGATACGGCCTTTTTTTCTTATAACAAAAATATATACTGTTATAGGTCTAGCTTTTATACTTTCCAAAATAATGGAGAGTAAACTCCTAAAGTATTTAACTTAGTATTTAGCTGAAAAAAGTAGTTGGCTATGCATGGCTTACTGCACTTGTTGATATTATCTGTCAAAACTAAATAACTTCTAAAGTAATAGACAGTAAATGTTTAAAAAATAGGCAACTGGGTGTGACATTAACAAAGAACATAAAAAACAATACAGTGTTTATTACGAAATACAATACAATAATAGCAAACAACATAAAAAGCAATACAGTGTTTATTACAAAACAGAAACCGATTTGATATTTTCATAAATTTTCAGCAAACTAAAGTAAGTGCTCAAAATGACCGCCGTTAGTTTCAATACAAAGTTCATACCTTCTCCTTAAATTTTCTATACAGTTTAAAATTTTATTACTATTTCGATGGTTAAAAAGTTCAATTTCAGCTTCAATTTTCTCTCTAATTATTGCAATACTGTTACTGGTATCGGAATAAACTTTTTTTTAAATAGCTCCATAAAAAGCCATCTAAAGGCGTTAAATCAGGACTATTTGGCGGCCATTGAATCGTGCCACCATTACCTATCCAAGTTGCAAACTCATTATTTAAGTGTTCTCGCACTTCTCTTACATTATGCGGAGGTGCTCAGTTTTGTTGCCATATTATGACATTAAGCGCATCTTCTGGAAATTCCTGAAGTAAATCGTCAACTTGTGGCAGAATGTCATTGAAATATAATTGACCCGTTAAAGTGAAATTATAGAATATTGGCCCAACTACTTTACCCCGAAAAATGCCACACCAGACATGAATAGATTTTCGACCTGATTTTTTAATTTGTTTAATTTTGTATTTCCTAAACCTTTTTCGTTCCCACGAACATCTATTTTTTCTGTTACAGACAGACCTGATATAGAGAAACTTGATTAATCCGTCCAAACAATTTGTTTATAGTAATTATCGTTGTCGTCTAAATTTCTTATCAATTGTTGACAGAATTCCAATCGTTTTCGCTTATATTCTTCACATTGTTCCTGTACTGGTAAAATTTTGTAAGGACGATAGTTTTTATTTTTTAGTGTTTTTTGAACTTTATAGTAACTTGTCTGTAATTCGTCGGACGCATTTTTTATACTACTTTCTGCATTCTCTAAAATGAAGATAATCGATGTTTTGATGTGTCTCATTATAAGAAAATATTTTTAGATAATTTAATATTTTAATTGAATAAAAGTATTATTTTACTTTCAAAGTGTAACAGTATATTCAACTGTTCTTATTCATTTACTATGGCAATACGTTTCTTTCTCAAAAAGTTATGAAAGACATTGACGTGATGGTAAATATTTACAAATGTGTTTAGACTAGGACATCGTCGATTTGGATTCAATTCTAGATATTCTCGTCTAGCAGCACGTTTATTATTGTTATTTTTGACATATACAGAAAATATTTCTACTTTTTCAGAAGCCCTATAATCCATTTTTGATAAATTTAGCTAGCAATTAGTTGTATTTGTTACGTTTATAATTTTGACAGATAATATCAACAATATTGCAGTAAGACATGCATAGCCAACTACGTTTTTAGCTAGATACTAACGTAAATACTTAGGAATTTACTGTCCATTATATTGGAAAGTATAAAAGCTAGACCTATAAAAGTATATATTTTTGTTATGAGAAAAAAATTCACTCTCCGAATATGTCATAATATACAGGGTGTTCTATTTAAAAATATATATTCTTCTTTTATACCCCCTAATGCAAAAACGCTACTGGTGTACAAAGTATATTTTATTAAAATTCATTTATACTCCTACAACTTTTATTCGAAACTTTTTTTTGTATCTCTATGCATAAGAGAAATAAAGGGGTAGTCAAATTATATCCAATAACCCTGTACATCCTTAAACTTCATGTAATGCCTTACCATAAATGATCCCAAAACACCTTTAACTGTAGCAATTCTTGGCGGAAATAAAACACAATACAAACATAGAGCACCTTTCAAACGACTTGAGTACACCAGCCATGGAGTATATTGATCTAAGCAGCGATGGTTAAATTTTCTTTTCAAGTGAATGGCATCAGAAGCAAAATCGTAATTGGATGATGCAATCCAAGGGTTTGTCAACAATTCCTTCTTTTTTTCGGACGGCAACATATTGGCACAACTAACATAAAGACCAATGTCATTTTCATGGTAGCCATCGCGTTATTCGGTTTGTTTAGAGGTCCCCGTTCCAGAGACAGCTTCATGTAGATTTGAAGAACTACTTGAGCCTTCTTCAAAAATAGATTCCGATTTTGATGTTCCGACCATTTTATTTTCATCTTCATCACAATAATTGCTTCCACTACTGTCATGATGAACTATTTTCCGTTTTAGAGATTTTTGACCTAAAAATCATAACCTAATATCATTCTTGTTCTTAGTCCATAGTATAAAAATTAGTATAAAACAGAACTACCATGTAATGATAGCTTATAATGTGGCGTGGATATACTATATCTGATGTTCATATTTTTTCTCTAGAGTGAAAACACAAAATGAAATTAATAGCGCGTATAAAGTGCTGTTTGATCTTTAATATATAAAAATTTCAAGCTTTTATATTTAGTCCCATTTGAGATATCAGCTGTCAAAATCGGTGCATTATTGTTATAATTAGATTAGAAGGCAAAAAAGTCTGCATCATAATAATGAAAAATATATAAAACTATAATAATAATGCACAAAATCTTTTGCTAAAGCTAATAAAAATTGTTGCACAAAGATACAAGCAAAGAGAGAGAGAGAGAGAGCAATTGAATTTTTTTCCAAACGTTACGATACAAAAACGGCAGACAATTAAAAAAAATAATTTTTAACAAAAATTAACATAACATATCTAGTGTTTTTAAATGAAACTCACGGTCTCTAGTTAATTCCACAATATAATACAAGTTATTGAAAATTCTAAAAAATTGACAATTGTTTCGATAAATCAATATCATCGTCAGAATGACAGAAGTTACATTGCATTTTATGCCTACCTGATGTTTAGTAGTTATTTTTGGCTAGACCCAGAAGTAACCTAACTTGTGATTGGCTCAATATATGTTTATAAAAAAAAGAAGATGTGATATTACAAATATTGAAGCTTAGATATTATTAGCCCTATGGTGATATCCTGGATATCATTTTTCCAATTAAGATCAGTATAACTGTGCAATGATATAGAAAACCAGGAAAACTATATCTGCTGATCTTTACAATTATCACTTAAGAAGACAGTTTATTAGTGGAGAATTCCCTAGATTTAACTGTTCATTGACAACTTCATATTGTGGGTTTCTTAAATGTCTTCTAATTTCCAGTTCTTCAAGGAAATCCAGTTCTTGTTTCTTTTCACAAATATGCAGCACTTCTAGTTCTGTGTTAGGTGTCAATGAATGATTGGTGTCATATTCCACGAAGTAAGGGTCGAGACAGTCAATTTTCAATAACATATCTACATTATAACATGGTAGTTTTGCCTTATTTGGTGTTGGTGCTGCTCATTGCACACAGCAATTTTGAGGTATAATTAACTCATACAAAAATACGTAAAATTGAAATAGAATAAGCACTTCACAACTCAACAGGTACCCGGCGCTCCATATTGACAAATATTAATTTAGGACTATATATTATCTAGTTTCTTCTTCTTCTTATTCTTCTTCTCCTCCTCCTCCTCCACCTCCTCCTCCTTCTTCTTCTTCTTCTTCTTCTTCTTCCTCTTCTTCTTTTTCTTCTTCTTCTGCTTCAACCAAGATTCATCGAATTTGTTTTTATTACGTGAGGATGTCTGATATTTAACACTATTGGACCGTCGCGATAACAACAAAAAACAAATCTTTACATAGCTAGCATGAGCATCAATTCAATAACCTACATGCATGACGTCACGAAGCAATTTATATTAAGCACTGTGGCCAACTCCAGTCATATTGGAACAGGCGCTAACTATTTCCCGAACATTACTTGAAGGACGTTGGTGCACAAGTGAATCGTGGACATTCAGTACTATAGCTTTTTCCCTTAAAGTGAAAGCAGCCTTATTAACAGTCTTAACTGTGGTAAAGGCGAAACTTGTTGACGTCATTTTAAATTAAAATATACTCGGAGTGGTGATTCCACAAAGTTTCTTTATAAACTGCCAATCAATAAACAAGAAATCAAATAAGTATATATTATATACACTTGCAAAATAAACCATTAAATGAAAACGACTTCTATTTATACTGGAAAGTACTATTCTCTTAGCCTCCGCCCATTAAATCGAGTAAGTTGTTCATCCATTGGGCGGAGCCTATGAGACTACTATTTTCTAGTATAAGTAGGTAGTACGTGCGCGTAATTTTTATGTTTACGTTTTAGGTTCCCACGTTTAAATATCCTACTGATTGTCCATATTTATGCGCTTTTGGAGAATTGAGATACAATTGATTTATTTTATCCTGCCTAAATTCCAATGTCTGCCTATGGTTTATTGCGGTTTTAGGGTCTCTTACCTGAAATCGTGCTATCGATATGATAAAAATATATTATACATGGATCAAGATTTCAATGTGTCGAGGGGGGTCCCAACCCCTTTGTGGGTATACAATCGTAAGAAGTAGATAGGTATTTTTAGAAACTTTTCATTTTATTTTTGTTTTGGTGGAGAAAAATGGAAGATGAACTTCACTTACCATGTATTAATAAATTATGAAGACAAATACATCAAATTTATAACTATAATTTTAATAATATTGTAATAAAATATATTTTATTTATTTCTTTTTAATTAAAACATACACCTATTTTTGCTGCAATTTTTTTGAATAATCAATAAGGGTCAATGAAAAAGCGGACATGTCTGTTTATTGCCATAATAAACATTTTTATAGTTTACTCAATTAATTACGATTTCCTTGCTACAATTCATTTGAATGATTAAGAGGGGTCAGTGTCATCTGTCATTGAAGTTCCATACAGCGCCATCCATCAAGACGGTGGAATGATGGAACTAAAGTAAAAAGTTGTTCGTTTGCAAAAATTTTCGTGCAACAAATCTCATAAAAAACAATGATTTGAGAATTCATATTTTCAGAAGCGAATTCTCTAGGCTTTCTTTTGATGATCAGATTTAGGCGTTCAAGTTGGTGACCACAAATTGTCAACACTGTCAAAATCATACCATCACTTAATGGCTTACATATTTTTTATAACAATATAAAACGTAACCAAAATACCTGAACCCCAAGACAAATGTTCAAGTTATATTGTGTTAAAATTTCAACACTCAAGTTTACTGCGTTCTTCAGATTTGTTGTTCACAAAATGACCGAAATTTTGTTGGAAATCACGAGTGCCAACTGTTTTGAGGACACTAAAATGTGAGGCCCCTCTTAAACATCAACTTTGATGAATTTATACTTACGTTTAAAAACATTAATACAGAATTTAACTGAATTGCTTTTACCGAGATATGGCTTCTTAATGATATCACTGTCTACAATATTCATGTACAGACTACATTAAATAATCAAGATGATTTTAATCAAACGGATGGAGTTGTTCTACTTATGAAATCGCATATTTACGTAAGTCATCAAACTATAAGGTTTAATGAAAGTTTTCTTTTTCAAGTAAAATTAAAGTTTATGAACAATACTTTTATTTTAAACTCGATATATAGATCTACTTCAAACGATCCGGAAATAAATATCTGTCTGGAGTGACTTACATTACACAGAACTTTATCTATAACTTAATTTTACACAATAGATCTGTAGTAGCCACTTCTGCATGATCGACAAATCTTACGAATTTAGAATTGACTTGAAATCTATTTCCCGTCATTACTTAACCAAAAACAGGATGATGATAAAGTATTTTTCTTGACCAACGCTGTTTTAAATCTGGAAATTCAAACATACTTCCCAAGCAACACTGGCCTATTAATTGTTTTATTTCACTAACTGTCAACTCCTTCCAGTTATTTTTATTGTTCTTTCTGGACCTAGTGGTTTTAGGTTTAGTTTCTTCACCTCGTCTATTAGTCTCCTGAACAACAATATCTAGGATATCTTGAAGAAACATGAAGTAAAAATAATCAATTGGCTTGGCATCATCTGGCAAGTAGACATTATAACAAGGTTGTGCAAGACAAGCTATTTCTGGTGGTTCTTCGTCATCTTTCCCCGTTCGATTGAACGATCTGTGTTTCTTCCGCAGTCTCATTTTCATCAAACTCACTATCACAATCGAGACTCTCCTCACTCTCGTCAATCTCACTCTCACTGTCATCTTCGGGATTATATGCTTTGTCATACACTGAATCGTCGCTTGAAAATGGCTCCTCCAAATCACTTATTTCATCTAGGTTGTTTGCAAAAATTTTTAGTTCACTTTGTTTTAACGGCTCTAATTTCATTTTGCGAGTTTTGATATCTGAATATTTGCTGCATTAAACCTGTATGAATCACTTTTTGTACAAAACAATATTAACTTACCCTGGTATATTCCGATTGTTCATTATTTATTGAGTATTTTACTATTATTAATAACATAACACTACGTGCACACTATGCAAAACAACACAATTCTGTTCTCTAAATAAATATAAATTAATTAATATTTTTAATTCGTATGGGGAAAGTCCCATAACCGGGGACATCTATTGGTGAATAGTAGAATTAATAGTATTGGCTGCAGTTACAGAACGTTTTTACGCACTTTACAAAGGACCCGGGATTCAATTCTCGAGTTCGTCCGTTCGCTAAACGTATACGTTCGTGACGTCATGAGCGTAGATTTGTGGGAACTGCAATTCTCAGGGAACGAATCATGAGCTAATCGTTCCCAAACGGTCGCTCAAATAATCGTTAGACGGCGAGTGTTCTTTATCTGACGTTCGTTGGGTACGTTGAGTTTAGCGATTTTTTATTGACTGTTTCCTGTGTACCTATCACTAAAATATTTAATCATTTCTCTTCCATTGTGCTTTATTGAAGTAGAAATGAATGTAGAAGATATTTTGTTGGACAATATGAATGATATTGTAAGGGAAACTGAATTTTTGGTACAAGAGTCAATATTACGAGATATTTTGGTGGGATTCATTTGAAAATTTAACAGAAAACATGCTTATCCGTTTATTTCGTTTGAACAAACATTAGTTAGATATTTAATAGAAATGTTGAATTCTTTTCCCATTCCACCTAGGAGACTTCATGATTTGGATAAACAAAAAAAGTGAGCTGCTATTCTCAAAAGTGATGATATATGTACGGCTTGCACTGAAATTTTTTGCATCTGGAAGTTAGCAAATGGACATTGGTGGAAATGTTTAGATATAAGTCTGCCAATCTTCTGTGAGTAGGTGCATCGAAGAGGTTTCTGCTAATCTCAATTCCAATCAAATTTTCAACGCACATGTCAAATTTCCTTCGACAATTAGAGAATGTGAAATTCTACGTGAAAAGTTCTCTAGTTTTTCAAATGAAATAATCTACCATATGTACAGCAAATAATGTTAATAATGTTCAAAGATAATTTATGATAATTGGATGAAAATTTTTGTTTTAATTGAGGATGAAAGTGCAGAAACTCAATTAAAATGTCCTTCTGTTGAACAGACATCGGCTTTTATTTCTTTTATTATCCATGTTTGACCAGAAAAACACAAAATGATATTCACAACCCATCCAGAACCAAATCAAATTCTAAAAAATAAACTTAAAACAACCCAAATATGTGTATGGTTTTGAGTTTCACATCTCAAAACAATTTAATTCAAGCATGCTACGTTATGCTTCAAGCATAACGTAGCACACAAAACACCTATTCATCGATGCATTTTGCCACGATGCCAAGTTTATTCTTCTTTCGAAATGAGCGAATACTTTCGTTGGAACGAGTAGTTGAGTCCGAGAATTGACTTCATTCGACTTCAATCGTTCACGAACATCGATCCCGAGAATTGACCCCCCGGCAGCTTATGTGAGCTATTTAGTGGCACCCGCAATAAAATGAAGTACGTTAAATTAAAGAGAAATCGTGACTAGTTCACTAGTCTTCTTCATTCATTTCTACACCCGAGGACTTTAATTGATTCAAGACACTATCGAATTTTATCAAAAAATCTTCTATTTTTTCATCCTCTGACATCTTTAGAGACATAAGTTTTCTTTTTAGGAACAACTGACCTAATAGTCATCTCTTCTCGCACGTGTTAATTATCGCTTCCCACATATCATATGCTGTTTTCTTTTCTTTTATTACAGCGATCTGATTGTAGTCAACACTTTGGACAATGAGAGATTTGCATTTATTATCCCTTCTTGTTTCTTTTTCAGAATTACCAGTCTGTGCCTGCCTTGTCGCAATACAGTCTTCTACCCCTTCTTCCGTTAATAGAACCATGACACGTTTCAAAATTCTTCCCATTTAAGGGTACAACTATGTTCGCGTAGTTCTTATTCGGCGTGGAGGTCATTTTCCATCAATTATTGTTCACCACGTGTTTAACCTTACACTTTATTTTTGATTATACTTCGTGGCCTGGTCCCATAACCTGTTGTTTCAGATTATTAAGTAAAGTGTGGGTTTGTAAATAAGCTCTCTTGATATCTAACGTATATTTATTCTTGTAATTCTACACGAAAAAAGGAAATAAAAGGTTAAAGCGACAGTATAGTCTTTTATGGACATCATACTTCACACACACAAAAATGGATACAGTTCATTCCTTACATATAGGTTTGCATTGCTGACAACCAATTCATACAAAATGTTACCAAAACTTAACAATAACAATCTCGACAATTTATTGAATTAAAACGCTTCAAAAAATAAAAAGTAAAGGTTATGATCATGAAAATAGGAAACCCTTTCCTATTTCCATGGTTATGAGCCAAGAAAGTCTGCAGAATGAACCTGACAAGAGTAACTTATTGCATAAGGTACCTATTTTTGCATACAATACTCATTAATATAGCATATTACCTATTTAATTACTTATTGTAGGTTATTTTGATTATGGGATATTTTGGAGGATGTCGAACTCAATTGATTAACATGAAGATTACTGATATTGAAAACAAGGGTTCTGTTATGGTGATTACCATTCTTCAGAGTGAAACAGATATTCGTAGATAATTTACTATTATTGAAGAAAACGAGCATGGGCGCCGGCAGAAAATAATCCAAGGGGGTGGGGGGGCAAAAAATATTCCAGGGGAGGGGCAAAAAAATCACGTCAAATCTTCTTTTACATTTACCTAATACATTTGTCTTAAATTACAAAAATTTATTGATAGGAAATATAAACATGGATAGAAACATTTACCTATGTAGGACTAGATATCAAACAAAAACTAAATAATGTATTTTACATTTTACCTAAAAATCTTACTATGTAAATTTGCTCTCAGTAGATAGCGAATTTTTTAAGGCGTGAATCTCGGTCAGATCAAAAATTATTATTCTTAAGTAGCATAAAGAAACATAATTATATTTATAGAGTACTAGATAACAATTAAAAACTAAAAAACACAGAAGTAATTTTATTAAAACTAAAACTCTGGTTCTTTAAAATTATGAACTAATATAAAAATATGTATCTAGAACTATATAACATTAAGAAAAAAACTAAAAGTGTTTAACTTTTTTGTTAAGAAAAGACAAATTTTAACCTTCTTCGATATTGAGCAAATTGATCAAGTACTGTTTCCATAAATTGTGTTTTATGGGTTTCTATTTTGTTTCTATCTACATTAATTTTGTATAAACCTGCTAACCGATTCTCCGCCATCGTTGACCTTAAACAAGTTTTGACCCTTCTTAGTGTAGGGGAAAGTGGGTAAAGATGACGCACCTTAGGGAATAACGTTATATTTTCTTTAAAATTCGATTTAAAAAGTGGGACTTGAAGCAGTCACCTAAAGTGATGTTTGAGAAGAAAAATATACTTAATTGTATGCCTTTTAAATTGATCAAGGTGAAAATAGATAAAAAATTATGAAAAAGTTGCATTGCGTCATCTTTTCCTGGTGGCAGGGTAAGATGACGCACATGTGTAATCGAAGAATAATTGTTTAGAATCTTTGTAATGAATAAATAAAACAGCAACAAATAAGTTTGTTTATATTATGTACTAAAAATATATCATTTTTGTATTTGAATTTGGTTATTTAACTAATAACCACAGAAAACGCAAAACTTAAGAACACTATTAAAAGTCAATATGTTGACCTCACGGCCGGCAATGGTCACAGATATATCGCGTAGTTGAATCGTAACCGCTACATTCTTGGTGTGCCCAATAGTCGCAAATGGTGCATATATACCATGCTCGGGACACTGAAGACCGTGCCATCTATAGAGCCTGTCGAGTAAGTAAAATCAGTAGATTTCAAAAAATTTCAAAAAATTCCAAAACATCTAACGAAAACTGTAACGTCGTTAATAATACAATTTTATTGATTTTTATAACTGCGTATGCGCGATGTGATCGTTTCTTAGTTCAAGTGTAGAGGTTATTATGTGGTTTCGGTATTTTGGTGTATTTTTTAATTGCTTTAGTATAATATTTATTTGTTGTTTGCTTGCTTTACTATTATATGATTGTTATTAATTGAAAAGACAATGTCAAAGTGTATTGTTAAGGAGTGTAATAAGTGGTGTACTCGGTAAATTTTATTTTTACAAAATACAGAATTTTTACTAATTTAATCGACCACTTTAGAGATCATGGTTGTTTTTCACATTAGCTAAACTGAAAATTGTTGAATAACTAAAGCAAATATTTCTTTATACAGTTTTGTTCCTCCAACCCAGGAAGATATAAAATTAATATGGCTGGAACGCAGTGGTAATAAATCATCAAATTTGTCGACGAGGAAACAATGGAGGATATGTCCCCTTCATTTTCAAAATAGTGTTTATTTAGATTTGAGAAAGACGAAGAGAGGTTATTAAGACAGTTTGATTTGCCTTCCCTTATGAGAGGAAATTAACAAAAATTGATGGTAAGTTTTATTGTATTCAATATAGCATGCTATAATTTTGAACATTTTAAAATGTACCCATTGATAAAATAATAATCTGGGTTTTATTTTATGTTATAACTATTCCCTCCACCGGTAAACGTGTTGAGCCATTGCCACCCTCACCACATGTGGAAGATATTCCCTCCACCAGCTATAGGATGTAAGGTATTGAGCCCGTTCCGATTTTCATATATAGCACATGGTATGACAATTTATGGGAAATGAAAGTGAGTATTAACTTTTATTGAGCCATTACGTCGAAGTATTTGGAATAGCGGTGACCAAAAATCCAAAATGTCCAATAACGACAAAGAATATAAAACAATAAATCAAAAAATTGTTCAGAAATCCAAAAAATATTTAAAAACCCCCAAAAAATTTAAGAATTCCAAAAAAAATTAAAAACTCCAAAAAAAGGAATTCAAAAATACCAAAAATATTTAAACATTCAAACATTTATTGATACTTTTTTTGGCTTAGTACAAAAACATGTGTCAACTTATTATTTCAATAGTAAGCGCATTTTGTTTTCTTTTGTTGATATAAATGTTCAAACATATTTGTGTGTTCACTTATTTATTGTTGTTATTTTGTGTGTCAACTTGTAGAAGCTCAACCAGAAACGAGAAAAGACTTTCACAAGACAGTGGGATTTTTAAGAGCCCCTAAGAAACATTTTAACCATCATAAAATGCCAGGAGCTGCAGAGTAACTTAAACAGGCTTATGCGATGGTCTCATAAAGAACCGAATGCTTTTAAATGTAGAAATATACAAATATGTAATATAGACCTATTCAATACTTCCTTCACTGTTTAGCAGTCTTATATGTAATTACTTGGCACCTTGTATTTACGGAGCTACTTTTCCTTTAAAAATATTTTAATTACTTTTGTTCTAACAGCCACAGTAAATATACTCAAATAATTTCTTTCACAGAAAGTTGCTAAAAATAGTAGTTAACTACTCATTGCTAACACTTTTTTTTGATTAAGTAGTTAGCAGTTATACTCCAGTAGTTTGTTCAGCTCTGTGTGTTTATAGGAGTATAATAATAAATAAAAAAATTAATATAAAATTATCTCCGAGATGAGGAGACACGACAGTCCATCGGGAGGCCATCTGGGAGTGAAGAAAACCCTTAAGCGAGGGAAGAAATTTCGACATCCATCTATTCCAGGAGATTTGCGACAAGCGGGGAATGAAGAAGACCAGGACAACATCATTACATCCACAGTCAGATTGAATGGTCGAAAAAATGAACTGGACTATTGGAAAATACCTGTCCAAAGTAGTTTCCAGCCATCAGAGAGATTGGGACCAGAAACACCTGCGAAAATCCTGTTTGGACGTGGAATGAGGCTTCCTTGTGACCTGGAAGATCTAGCAGGAGAAGACTATGTGATCCAATTGAGAAGAAGGCTGGGCGATATTCATGAATTAGTTCGAACAAATTTTCAAGTTACCAGCGACAGAATGAAAAGTCGGTACGACACGCAGGCCACAGTAGGCGGTTTTAAAGAAGGGGACAAAGTATGGTTACACAACCCGACGAGGAAAAAAGGATTTTCTCCAAAATTACAAATATCCTGGGAAGGTCCATACTTAATCAATGATGTTATATATCGCATAAGCAAGATCCCCAACGGAAAACCAAAAGTAGTTCACCAAAACCAACTAGCGCCATTCGAAGGAGACCATGACCTAGAGAAAGGAGTAAACCATATTCGACATGTGCCAGACCCTACCTTCGATGAATTTATGGACGCCTATGGAGGTACCGGCAAGATTTGCTCACTCTCCAGGAAGATTATTCACTGGCATACAACATCCCCGCCCGTATCAAGAACGCACGTGGGTTGGCAACCGTGCTTCGAAAGAAGTTCGGGCACTTATAAAAACTTGAAGATCAGATTCCAGCCTCTGGCAAGTCACTGAGACTGAAACACAATTCGCGGTACGTCTTCTACGTGGTAACTAAAAATGAATTTCAAGATCGATACACCTACCGCGATGTGTGGGAAGCATTTCAAAACCTCCGAGACCATGTGTTGGAATCCAGTGTAAAGAAACTGGCTATGCCTAAGATAGCGAGTAACCAGTTGGATTGGCGTCGTCAGGAACATGTTAGAGGTGTCCGGTGTCCAGATATTAATTTTCAGTTACAACCCCCCGTATCAGTATCCGTTGAAGACGGTGCCCTGTTATTTCCATAAGATCGGAAAGTGTATAAATGGGGCCAGCTGCCGATTCAAACATCCAGTCTCGGCTACACAAAAGTTCCAGGAGGAACTACCATTTAAGGAGGGGTAATGTTACGAACTCGCGCACCGAAGTAGATACTAAGTACGGTCCTGTAAACTTATGTTCACGGAGTTAAAAAAATTGTGAGCGCGCATAATTCTGAGAAGTTCTATTGGGATTTTTTTTCACCATTTTCATTGACATGTTCTCCGAAGATCTTTTAATGATTGAGCGGCCATTCGAGAAATATGCCGGAAAGGCGATTGTTTTTGTGTAAGCCGCAAACTAGAATTGAGTAGAAAATATGGCCACTTATATATAAAGGACCGACCAGCGGGAGATTGAGTTTATTAAGTGATCTCGTGATATAAACAGTGAACAAGTAAATAGTCTAAGTGGTGAAGTGTATACAGGGTGTCCCGGGACTAATGGGAAAAAAGTCAGGAGCGTATAATCTGAGCCAAAATAATGTTATTACTTCATATAAACTTTTTCTATGCAGGCCCTCGTTTTCGAGTTATAGGCCCCCAAAGTTTTAATTTTGAATTGGGTTTTAATTTTTATTTTTTGTACTAGTCATTTGATCTTTATAAAATTTACGGCAAAGCTATAATATACGTTTACGTTTATTATGGAAAGGTAAACAGATTTACAGTTGTGTCTTGAAGCCAGGGACGGACTACCCGCAATGGCTAGTGATCCAAAACTTTTGCAGGGATGGCACACCCTGTATGTATATATCGAAATTGACTTCCTCACACATTACGCTAAGGAAAAGGTACTCTTGTTGGAATTCGATAAAATAAGCCGTTTGGCTAATATTTACAGTTTTATTAATGCACTAACTACCAATTTACCTGACTAACTTATTAATACGATGTCCAAGATTTGCCTACAGTACTACAAAAAAATAATTTGATGATAGCATATGATAGAAACATTAAGAACTCATTTAATGGGAATTAAATAGGAACGGAAACAACGTAATTAGTTGCGTTTAATCAAAATTACGAACACAACATTATTAAGCCATTAAGAAAACCTCTAAAAAGACAAGTTCAAAAACATTTGACAAAAACTAATTCCTAAACAACAACAAAAACTAACGTTAATGTAATAAGTGTTCAATATCAGCTTCTCCCACTTCCATGCACATTCTAAGTCTACGAAGGTTGTTTCTTTGCACTTGAAAGAGCAATCCCATATTATTTCTAATAACATTGCAGTGTAACATAATTCTGTCTATTAAATCTTGCCTTGTTTGCACAGGTGTTGCGTATACCTTACTTTTGAGATAACCCCAGAGAAAGAAATGTATAGGATTAACGTCTCCTGATCGCGGTGGCCATTGAAAAGGGCCTCCACGACCAATCCATCTATTAGGAAACCTTGTATGTAAATGCTGGCGTAAATCTAAACTGAAATGAGGAGTGGCCCCATCATGCATGAACCATAAATTCCTACGAGTTTGTAGAGGCACATCGTCAAACAGGTTCCATAACTCATTTTGCAAAAACTCCAAATATCTCTGACCGGTCAAAGTACCGTCAATAAAGTACGGTCCTATCAAATGATTGCCCAAACATTAACCATGAATCTATGCTGGTTCCTAGTTTGGATAATGCCATGTGGATTCACATCATCCCATAAATGCATATTGTGAGAATTAATGAATCCATCTCTGGTGAAACCAGATTTGTCCGTAAAAAGAACGTTACTAATAAATGTATTGTCTGCTTGTTGTTGTCGCAGAAACCACTGGCTATACTCAATTCATGCAGGATAATCAGCGACTGTGTACTTTTTTCATGTGAAAAGGATATAAAAGCTGTTCTTTTAAGACGCGATGAACAACTGATTTCGAGACGTTATGTTCTCTCGATAATTTTCGTAAACTCGATGATGGTTCATTATCAACTGCATTTAACAAGTTCTGTTCAACTGCCACAGTACGTACGCTTCGTACTGGACCTTCTCCACCGTTGTTGGCACTAAATTTTGTTTTGTATACATGGAAAATTACATTTACTTATTCATACCTGTTTCTCGTAACCTGAGATCAATACGCTCAAACATTCGTCTGTCTGGCAATGCTCTGTTTGCAAAATGCTCTGCATAAAGCCTTCTGGCTTCTAAACAGTTTCAAGAAGCCAGTCCATACATTAAATGCAATTCTGCGCACTCAATAAAAGTGAATTCTGCCATAGTTAAATTAAGGACTTATGAATTATTGACTACGAACTATTCTACACAACGTTTGACCAAATTATCCTATGGTTAGTTCATAAACGGTAAAAACACTTTTAAAAAGTTTCTACCAACTTTCGAATTAATAAGTCGTTAATGTTTTTCATCTTCTGCTATCGTTAAATTATTTTGTTGTAGTACTGTAGGTGTAAATCTTGGACATCGTATTAATAAGTTAGTTAGGTAAATTGGTACGTAGTGCATTAATAAAACTGTAAATACTAGCCAAACGGCTCATTTTATCGAGTTCCAACAATAGTACCTTTTCGTTAGCTTAATGTGTGGGGAAGTCAATTTCGATAATTTAATACAGGGTATGCCATCCCTGCAAAATTTTTGGATCACTAACCATTGCAGGTAGTCCGTCCCTGGCTTCAAGGCACAACTGTAAATCTATTTACCTTTCCAAAATAAGCATACACGTACATTATAGCTTTGCCGTAAATTTTATGAAGATCAAACAACTAGTACAAAAAATAAAAATTAAAACCAAATTCAAAATTCAAACTTTGGAGGCCTATAACTCGAAAACGAGGGCCTGCATAGAAAAAGTTTATATGAAGTACTAACATTATTTTGGCTCATATTATACGCTCCTGACTTTTTTCCCATTAGTCCCGGGACACCCTGTATATTAATTAATGTAAGTGAATAGACTGTGTATATAATATAAATTAGTAAATAGTGTAGTGAATGAATAAATTAAGTTAGTAGACATAACGTGTGTGTATAAATTTATCCCACCCGTAATAAAACCTTTTTTAAATAACTAAGAAAAACATTACAATAAGTTATTTATTTAAAAGAAAATACATGAAGTCGCTTAAGTCTTCGATAATGGGTACAGTTCCCCTAAGTATTTGCAAAAAACCCAAAAATTTGCATATGAAAGTAGAAATATCTACCATAAAAAAGTTTTAATATTCTATTTATATTATTAGTATACTTATTAGACCATCTCTAAAAGCGACTTCTCCAATTTGTTTTTTATATTTTATGTATAAACCCGAATTTTTACATTATTATCTATTATTAAGAATAACAATTTTAGAAAGCTTAACAGGTAGGTATGTCATTAACTATTACTACGAACAGATAGTAAGAATTGTTGGCCATTGTTAAATTTAGAAAGTCGTTTAACAATACTTATCATATTGTACGCTTTATCTACAAAATCTACCCGACTTCCAATTTATATACAAATAAACCTCAATGACGAATATTATAAAGAGACCACTTAAAAGACATTAATTTGCAGTAAAGGTGAAAGTTTATGTCTCTTGGAATCTATTTATTATTTATTATTAACATCACATAAAATAATAAAGGGTAATTATAGAATTCCCCGTATGGTTTTTGAAGCAATAAATAATTATGTCTGTCCAAAAAAACAATTTTCATAGAAAAATCTAATGGTTTTTATTTCCTTATTCATTTAATTAATAATAAAGAACGCATTAATGTAATTTTGTTTTGTAAACTCGATTTTATATAGCATTATACATGTGCCACAATTTATTATTTTTGAATCCAAAAACAAAAAATATTGTGTTACCCTCGTACGTATTAGCAGCCTCATAACCTTTAAAACTTTGAATGCGGAATGTACGTCGCCTGCGCTTCCTGGTAACTGCGTTAACAACGCTGTCAAGTTGTATGGCTTTCTCGCGCTTTGTCAACTGCCAAAATTAATTTGCCTGTATTAGTAAGTAAATAAACATTCAAATTTTTTAAAACTGTCAACTGTCAATTGTATATGTGAGGGTTACCAACATAAATAAAGAAACACAAAAAAGACCTAATATTGCAATTATATTTTTATGTAAAACATTTTTGGCACGCTGAATCAGCCACGGAAAGAAATTATAAAGTGGGTGATAATGATACTTTTCGGCCCAACTTATCTAATATGCGAGAAAAGTATTGGTATGGTTGAAATATGAGAAAAAAATGTGAGTTATATTCACTTTTTCCATCAATAACAACACGAAAAAACGGTTTTTAGGAAAAAAATCTTGTTAGTATGTCGTCGGCCACTTTTAGTTACATGCCTTGTTAGCACGATGCAGCCTCCGGAGTGCAACAAGTCACCAAATTTATGATTGAATATTGTTGAAGACATCTCGCAGATGAACCCTATTGATTTTCAGCTCACTCGAGCCAGTGCAACTGGTGCTATAGTACTTTAAGTACGACATTTTTGTCATTTTTGAGAAATTTCAGTTTGTTAGCACGATACAGTCTCCGGAGTATATACAAGTGACCAATTTTATGATTGGTTATTATTCAGAGCATCTCAAAGATAAACCCTGTCGATATTCAGCGCACTAAACTCAGTACAACGAGTGCTATAGTACTTGAAGTACCAAATTTTTGTCAGGTTGTAGAATTTTCAGTTTCTTAGCACGATACAGCCTCCAGAGTGTATACAAATGACAAATTTTATGATTGAATATTGTTCAGGGCATCTTATAGATGAACCTTATCGATTTTTACCTCACCAAAACTAGAACAACGGGTGATATGGTACCTGAAGTGCCACATTTTTGGTCCTTTTTGGAGAAATTTCTGGTTGTTAGCACGATTCAGCTACCAGTGACCAATTTTATAATTGAATATTTTTCAAGGCGTCTCACAAATGTCCCCTTTTGATTTTCAGCTGATCGGAGCGAGTACAGCGGGTCCTATAAATCCAGATATACAACATTTTTGGAAAAAGTTCGGTTTGTTAGCACGATATATTCCCCGAACTGTATACTAGTGACAATTTTATGATAGAAAATTGTTCAGGGTATCTCACAGATGCGGAAAAGTTAGTTTTAATCTTTAAAACCGTTTATTTTGCTTTGTGCAGAGACCCGTTCTAAGTTAGAAACAATTTACAGAGGTCCTATTACAAATTAAGGTAGTTTATGTTGTTATTGATGTAGGAAATAGAAAGTTAGAAGTACACAAAAATAGGGTAGAACCATTTTACATTTGAGAGCTGTGAATGGAAAAAATTGAAAATTTCAAGAAAATTTGATTTTTTTCTCTTTACAGGGGAGGTGTGATATGCAAAGTTATTGATGGTATTGTCATAGTTGTAGCGTAGTTCCAACTATTTGCCCAATTTATAGGAAATTATAATGATTTTTAAATAAAGAAGTTCTGACTTTTATTTCGACATTTAATCAATAATCCCAAATTATTAGTGTAAACTATGACAACAAGATACAGGATCAGTAGGAAATTATCAAGTCAAACCACTTCTAACACTTCCCCTGGATCTTTGATCCCCAATTTCTTCAAATGATCATTCAAAACATTTGCTGATATGATCTTGGTGAATTGTTCGGCAATGTTATTCTTTGACTACACTTATTTCAGAATTATTTTCTTCTGTTCTATCAAATTCCTGATATAAAATAGTCTCAAGTCTATGTGTTTGGATCTATCAGATGTTGTGTTGTTTTCTGCTAATTTTATTGATCCTTGATTGTCTACAAATGTGGGATATGGTTCAGCAAAAACATTCTCCATGTGGATTTCATGAACTAGCTTCTTCAAAAACATGAATTCTTTAGAGACTTCACTAAGTGGAACGAATTCAGATTCCACAGTGCTGAGAGCAACACAATTCTGTTTTCTGCTACACCAACTGATGGCTCCTCCGGCGAGAACAAATACATATCCGCTGAATTATTTCCTATCCATTGAATTTGAAGCCCAGTCTGCATCTTTGAAAGCTTCGACTGTTCTCTCTGTCTTCTTATATTCAATACTATACGCTTTGGTCCTATTCAAATATCTCAGCATATGTTTTATTCCCATCCAGTGATGCTTGGTAGGATTTTGGTTGAACTGACTCATGAAAGTAGCTGTGAATATCATGTCAGGCCTGGTCGTTACACTTAAATATAGACCGCTTCCAATACACTTTTGGTATCACATTCGTTCGTCTTCGCTAAGTAATTCGTCATTCATGCAAAACTTTTCCCCAATAGGTATAGGTGTAGCTGCACCTTTTGCTTGTAGCATGTTCATTTCTTTCAATAGCTCTACAGCATATAAAGTCTGGTTCAACATAATTGAATTTTCGTCTCTGGTCACTTTTATGGACAATACGTTCCTTACTTCCCCTAGATCTTTGATATTAGACCGTTTCTTGAACTCAGCCTTCAAATTCATTATGTTCTTGTGGTTTCCATATATCAGTATATCATCAACGTACACAGTGATGATGAGGTTTCCTTTCTCCTGATAATAGACACATGGATCAGATATGGATCTGGAGAAACCTGTGCTTTTAATGAACTGATCTAGTGTCCTATTCCACATAAGACCCAATTGATGTAGGCCATATATGCTCTTATTCAACTTACAAACCAGTTCTTTCTTTCCATCTGAATAATTCTCTGGTAAATTAGGAAACTTCAATTTGAGTTTATCGAACAACTGGAAATATCCATCCGGTATTTCCATATAAACTGTTTCGTCTAAGTCAGCTGAAAGATATGCTGCAGTAATGTCTATTTGATGTACAGACCACTTCTTCTCAACTGCTATGGCAAAAAGTAACCTCATATAGTTTTTCTATACAACTGGTGAGTATGTCTGTTCGAAATCAATACCTGTCATTTGAGTGTTACCCAAAGCCACAACTCTTGCTCGCTATCTTTCGACTACTCCATCAACGTTGTTTTTGGACTTGAAAACCCATTTCGTGTTAATGATTCTCCTATTTTCTGGTTTTTCCACGAAAATCCAAGTTTCATTCCTGAGAAGATTCTCGAATTCCTCGATGGTGGCTTCTTTCCAGGAAATTTTGTTATCCCCGTTCAATGCTTCTCTGAAATTGCTTGGTTGCATGAATTTGAATTTTCGCCAACTTCGAATTGTGTCATCCATTCAGGTTTTCGTATTGTTCTTCCTGATCTTGTTTTGTTTTCTGTATCTCTATATTCTTCTGCATTATTTCCTGATATATCCTCATTTGTAGTTTTTTCTTCTACTATTGTTTCATCATTATCTTCCCCTTCGACCGGACTGCTTTCTGTTTGATTTTGCTCTGTTACTTCTTCATTAGAAGAATGATTTCTCATTGCGAATATATCCGTTCCACGAACATGAAAATCATTATGAAATATATCTCCTTTGGAAGGTTCATCTTGATGATTCAGCAAAGAGAATACGTATTCCTCGAATTTGACATTGCGGCTGATGACAATTTTATCATTCATAGGATTCCACAATCGATACCCCTCAGAATTGCTATCATAGCCCACGAAGATATTCGAAATACCTTTTGGAGCCCATTTACTTCGTCTAAATTTATTGATTGTCCATACTCTACAACCAAATACTTTCGAATGGGATAGGTCAATTTTCATATTTGGTTTCCATTTTTCTATTGGACTGCATCCGTCATTCGCTATAGTGTGACTTCTGTTTCTAATATAACAAGATGTTGCTACTGCTTCTGACCAAAATTTATTTGAAATACCAGATTCTATCAATAAACATCTAGCTGCATCAAATAATGTTTGATTGAATCTTTCGGCAACGCCCTTTTGTTGAGGTGTGCCTGGTATTGTTAGTTGGTGACTGGTACCATTTTGTTCCATATAACGAATGAATTCTCGAGACAAATATTCACCCCCATTGTCGCTTCTCAAACAGGATATCTTCTTTCCAAGAATATTTTCAACTTTAGTTTTGTATTTCTTGAAATTTTCGAACACTTCATCTTTCGATTTCATGAAGGCAATTTCGCAATATCTTGAATAATCGTCAATGAACGTCCATTCGAAATAGGATTGATAGGACCTACGACGTATGTATGTATGAGGTTCAAAGGAGACGTCTCTCGATTTGAACAACCTTTTGGAAAATAACTCCTTTTCAACTTCCCCTGGTAGCATATTTCACAGTTTAGTTTTTCGGCGTCAATGCCATTTGAAATTGTCACATCTATTTTTCCAAACATCTTCTTTATAGATATATTTAAATGTGCCAATCGTCTATGCCATAGTTGATATTCTTTCGAAATCGCTGTATTCGTCATTTTGATGCAACATGGTTTGATCATGTCCAAGTGATGTCTCTCTTTGATACAATGTAAGGCTCCAATTTTGGTTGAGATCTCAATGACGTCTCCATTCGGTGTCATAATTTTCGAAGAATTGTTTTCGAAAACTATCCTAAGACCTCGTTCGGCTGCTAAACTCAAAGATTCAACTCAGGTACATATAGAGCGTTTAATAAAGTAAGTTGAGTCGATCCATTTTCGTCTGGTAATTTCAAGTTCACATCTCCAAAAACCGGTAGAAACGAGCATTCGTCCACCTGCTACCTCCATTTTAGATTCATGATGAACAAAATTTTGAAATTTTTTCATTGAACTCGTCATATGATCTGTCGATCCGCTATCTAATATCCATATAATTATTTCAGTCCTTTTATTTGCCATATAAGATAAACGATGATGATCAGCTAAATCAGGAGTAGATTTGATGGCACTAAACACAAAATTGGAATTTGAGGGACCTGCTTCTTCTTTCGTCAACAACGGTTTTTCTTTTCCGATGGATAGAGAACAATTTTTTCCAATATGTCCAATTTCCAAACATTGGAAACACCTCAGAAATTCGTGCGAACGAGAGGGCTTCGTCTGATTTGAATTTTGTGCATGGACCTGCCTACCTTCTTCCTTAAAATTATTAGTATTGGTTTGTCTATTGTGTTTATAGTTTCTTCCGTACTTTCTTCTTACTGTCAGTGCTTTTGCTTCATCTTCACCTTCTGTTCTACATGTGTTTTCTATCCTCCGTTCTTGGTAAACCGAGTACCGTGAAACCAGCTTGAATTTTTTCATTTAAATACTCATGGATTGATTCGTTCTGATTCTTAGTAGTATTTACGAAATCCTTCAAGAGTAGTAACCCATGCCAAGTATCATATTTTGTGTGTATGCTTTCCAACGTCTCCCATACTTCTTTTGCCGTCTTGCACTCCATAACATCGTCGATACTATCGTTTCCAATCAACAGATATAATATCGACTTCGCACTGTGATCAATCTTTTTATTTTTGGGTTCTTGAATTTGGGTATCATTGAAACCAGGATCTATAGCATTCCACAAATTTTTCATCTCCAGAATCCCCTGTGCGCGCATCGACCAATATCGATAATTCTCTGGATTAAGCTTTTCGATTTTTAGATCTTCCATCTTCGAATCAGATTCTTCGTCGTCTTTTTAGTAGGAAAAGTTCGTCGTCTGCATTTACCTCGATTAAAAGTACGAATTGCGTCGTCTGCTGGGACCATTCACAACTTTATGATCCAAATCGTCCTGGACCCGTAACCTGTTATAGTTGTGGCGTAGTTCCAACTATTTGCCCAATTTATAGGAAATTATAATGGTTTTTAAATAAAGAAGTTCTGACTTTTATTTTGACTTTTAATCCATAATCCCAAAACATTCATGTAAACTATGACAACAAGATACAGGATCAGTAGGAAATTATCAAGTCAAACCACTTCTAACAGGTATGTATGTATAAATTATTGTTATTCATTTCAACGAGTTTATATTTATATTTGCAACTAATAACATCATTGGGGTCTTAGAAGTAGGACAATAAAATTACATCTTGAGCTGAAAGGTTGTTTTGTTCCGCTAACTATAATTTTTAAAGACCTGTCTTTTACCATTTAATGGAAGAATATCACAGTACCTTACCGAAATTCCTCAGAAAAACACTACACTCTTTGTAGATGTCAGCCTACCAAATAAACAGTGAGTGTGGCTTATCTGTGGTGAACACCTGTTGTGTTCGAAAAAATCGCTATCTCAAAATATACTAATAGTTCAGCAAAAGATGGAAAAAATAGTAAGTTATTTGAAATTCATATTCCCAATTCTTCTTAATAAAACGAGATATGGGGTAGTGTTAATTGTCTGGTGTTATGTTTAAGATGTTTTTAAATATAAATAGGTTAATATTATGCATTTTGTTCTATACATTAACGCTAAGTATCTTAAAAAGTCGGATGGTGCTCCATAATTGCGGGTTAAAAATAATCGTTAGACATTCGATAAATGTATTTATTAATTATAAAATTATTAAATACATTTTAACGATTATTAGTTGAAATTATAATATTAAATGAATATATCGTCAAATAAGCATTAAGGATTATAATATTGACTGGACTATGACGGTATTTGAGTCAAACGATAAGCCGAAACCTTAAAGTTCGCACCATATCTCTAACGTCGACTATACCTTATATATTTACACATTTCAAAAATATACCACATATGTTACTCATACCTTATACTCATATATATAAGCTTATACTGTAGTAAAAAATCAGCGTTTTTCTCAAATGTCGTTTGTTTCAGATTTAAATCTTATTCTACAGAAAGACGTTTCTGAGCTCATATTTTATTCAAATCATGTAGTAGCTTTTGAAAAAATATCTTGAAAAGAAATATGAAGGTCTAAGTAATACAGTGAACAATTTTCTAAGAGACACATTAATGTATGTCAAATGAAAGACTAAAATAAATGGAACGAAATAAAAAAGACCATATTAAGAACAATTCCTAAAAATTAGTAAGTAGAAAATCTCAAAACCGTACAGAAATAAAAATATTTGCGAACGATAGGAAATGAAAGAATACAAAAACTTGGAATACTAAGAAAATTCCTGGAAAAAACAGATATCCCCAAATACATTCATTTTTAGTTGAACGTTTTTTGATATCCCCGACTCTATTCAACCCAGAGCTGGAAAAGATACTAGAGAAGGGCGGGACTAGACAAGAAGAACCCAATTTATAACGTCCCCAGATGATCTAAATATAGTATGGGTGGGTTATATTCGATGATTAGTACAGGGATATGGGAAACTATAATAGCTAGAGAGTCGGTTAAATTAGGAAACATTTTCAGGTTGTTATGCCTATTTCTAAACACCTTTTACATTTTCAAAAAAGTCATTGCTTACTAGATATTTGAAAACAATTTAATATGAATGTTTTTATCAAATTATCGATAGAATCACTGCCAGAAAAAATATCATCTACATAACACTGAGAAAGGATGATATTAGAAGCTAAGGGAAATTTTTCTTTATTTCTATAAACTAACTCATTCAGTGTACGAGTAGCTAAATATGAAGCACTATTAGTGCCATATGTAACAGTTAGTAGTTCTAAGCATCTTAGAGGATCTGTAGGATTTTCTCGCCATAATATATTTTGTAGGAATGTCTAATTTGGATTTAATCTAATCATTCGATACATTTTTTGTATATCATAAGTAAGCACAAAATTAAAGATACGAAAACGACAAAGAATATCGAATAGTTCTGGTTGAACTGTGAAACACTTTAACACGATATTATTTAACGAAACATTAGACGAACTTTTCATGCTAGCATCAAACACTACTCTCAACTTAGTCGAACTACAATCTTCTCGAATCACACAATGGTGAGGAAAAAAAATATTTATTTTCCTGGAACTCATTCATCAATTTCAAAGGAACATATCTAGCATGTTAGTGGTTTAAATGAAACTTACTGTTTCTAGTTAACTCCACAGTATATTGAAAAATGATAAAAATTCTAAAAAATTGACAATTGTTTCGATATTATCTAAATATAATCGTCAGAATGACAGAAGTTACATTTCATTTGATGCCTACCTGATGTTTAATTATTTTTGGCTATGTGGCACTTCAGGTACATTAGCACCCGTTGTACTAGCTCTGGTGAGCTAAAAATCAATAAGGTTCATCTATTAGACGCCCTGAATATTATTCAATCATAAAATGGGTCACTTGTATACACGCTGGAGGCTCTATCGTGCTAACCAACTGAAAATTTTCCAATAATGACAAAAATTTGGTACTTCAAGTACCATAGAACCCGGAGTACTGGCTTTAGTGAGCTGAATATCAATAGGATTCATCTTTGAGCCGCTCTGAATAATATACAATCATAAAATTGATCACTTGTATATACTCCGGAGGCTGTATCGTGTTAACAAACTTAAATTTCTCCAAAAATTACAAAAATATCGTACTTAAAGTACTATAGCACCTGTTGTACTGGCTCTGGTGAGCTGAAAATCAATAAGGTTTATCTGTGAAGTGTTCCTAATAATATTCAATCATAAAATTGGTGACTTGATGAACTCCGGAGGCTGTATCGTGCTAACAAACTGAAATTTCTCAAAAAATGACTAAAATGTTGTACTTCTAGTACCATAGCACCCGTGGTGCTAGTTCTGGTGAGCTGAAAATAAATAGGGTTCATCTGTGACATGCCCTTAACAATATTCAATCATAAAATTGGCGACTTGCTGCACTCCGGAGGCTGAATCGTGCTAACAAGACATGTAACGAAAAGTGGCCGATGACAACGACGACGACGACTACATACACACAGGATTTTTTTTCTAAAAACAGTTAACAGTTTTTTAGGATTGTTGTTGATGGAAAACGGAGAAATAATTTAAAAAAAATTCCAACTTTTTTTGGGGTAAACCAATACTTTTCTCGCATGACAAAGTTTCATTTCTTCAAAACCGAAAATCACGCAATTTTAAAAAGTAAATCAAACGAATTCGCAGGACCACATGCACGATCCGGTATTAAGAGACTATTCTTCGATAGCGCCTATGAGGAGAGTTAAGCTTTTGGATTGTACAATTCATCCCAAAATAATGCTCGAAATCGTGTTTTAATAATTAAGATGCCAAATTAAAGAGAATACAAAATGACCGGTAACGAATAGAGATTTACTCACCTCAGGTTTTATCTAGTCAACAATTATATTCAGAGAACGCACTCCAACACAGCGTCGTAGACCATCACCAACACTCTTTTGCATAACTCATAAACGTAGAAAAAATATGAATATCCGCACATGGAATTATTTTAACCTCATCACAAAATCTATCAGATGAATTCTATATGAGCTGGTTCTCAATCGAATGTCTTAAGTATACATCTCTAATTAACGCGAGCCTAAAGGCAATCACGATCACAAGAACTTGTTGTTTGGGTTATCTACCTCGAAGGAAAATAATTAAAATTATAGATAGTCTAACGGAAATCCAACAAGCACTGAAAAAACTTTTAAAACTACACTTTATCTACTCGGTTTTTGGAAAAGTTCATTTTTTATCCTATTGTGTCGCCTCTCCATATATATCACAGTAAAAGATTTAAGTAAAACTTAAATAATAGGCAAATCCAGAAAAGATACAAAACATTTTTTCTGTAATATTTCAACTTTTACTCAAAGTAGGCCCTTTTTAAAGTTAAATCAAATTGTTTGACACGTCCTTGCTGCATGCATTATAGTTAACATGAGATTTAATCATTTCTTAATACAATTCCGTTGATGATAACTATCCCACAATTAATATTTTTATTTAGTTGCGCGTACCTTGTATACTGTTGTTTTGTTTCCGATACGATATATTATGAGCAAATGGTCCGTATTGATCCGTTGCCTTTGCGGCTTTTTAAATTTTTAATAATCACGGTCCATTTGGAAAAGAAAAGGTGAAATAGCTTCGTTAATAATATGTACTAGAGTAAGTTCAATCGCGGATGGAAATAAAAAAGTAGTCGCAAAAAATAGTAGGAAAAAGGTCACAAGAAAGGTGTCATATCACAAGATTCCTTGACCATATTATGGTAAATAACTTTGTTATCAATAAATTATTTAAACTACTAATAGCAGAGTGCATGAAAATCAGTTCGGATTTCGAGAATAGACCAACTAACATAATGGACGATGTAGTAAGTATGCTCTACAATCTTCCTAGATCTGCATGAAGAATTCCGGGATTTTCGCTATAATTTGACCCCCCCCCCCCGTTAATTTTGTAACTAATAGAGATACAAAAAAATGTTTATCATAAAAGTTTTCCGAAATCAACTAATTTTTTTAAAATTTTTCTCACAACATGAAGTATATACAGGGTGGACACCATACTAAATGCAACTTCATTTTTTCAAACAATTCACCCTGCATATTCTTCTATTTATTGGTAGCCCTTTTTCTTCTGATCTCAAATACATATGCATATATTGGTCTGTCACTCTTATTTTAAGAACTACAAAGTTTCAATTATTCTCAAAAATTTTTATATTCGGACAATCTAATAAGAATCATTTTTTCAATATATACTTCCATAATTATTAAAGTAAGTTTCTTCTTCAGGAACGGCCACAAAAACTTATCCAACGGTGTTGTATTGAAAGGGTCGTTCTATTGTATTTGAATGAACAAATAAACACAGACCATATATGGTATATATGGTCTGTGCAAATAAACAATTTAATCCTCAGAGGCGTGCAATCAAGACAAAACAAACTTGGTATATGAATATGAAGGGACTATGAAATTATAATTACGAAAACTATTCAAAAGAGTTCACAATATCGATTCAATAAAAACACATTTTTTTGTGTTCCTATGAATCAACAATAAACATAAAATATTATATAAAAAATAGCAAATTTTTGTGCAGTAGGTATCAACTTTACTACTAATATACCGTTTACAATAGGAGAGGAAAAAAGAAAAATGCAGGAATAAAGTACGAATTAATGTAATATTTATAAAAAAAAGTCTAACAAATAATAGTAATAACTAAAGCTTGGAAAATATGCAAAATGCATGTTAAGTGCATATGTGCATATTTCGCCATTTTTTGAATAATGCATATGCAAAATAAAATAATACATATTTTACCGTATTTTTGCAAAAATTTAATTTTTTAGTGCATTTTTAGAACAAGGCACAGTGCGACGGCTTGTCAGGTAGCCGCAATTCATCTTTGTATCGGGATTAGGACCCACTAATTACTATTTTACTGCCGTTCTTGTGTTAAACGACAGATGGTCTCATAAAATGGGATTATTTTTACATTTCTTTCAAATACTAATTCTTCACGTCCGGCTTAAATATTTCGGTGGTTGTAAAAACCATGGGTCGTAACAAAATAACCTTGCTAGCTCGTAAATGATATTCTTCATTCATTCCCGCTACCAGTTTTCAAACTATTAAATATGCTTTTGGGGAAGGGATTTCTTTTCCTTTGCTTGTCTTTAGAAAACATTAGTTAAAATTGATTTGGTAGTCCTTCTGTCAACAAGAGAATAATTTTGTGAATTGTGGAGTTTAAAGTTTTATCAAAGTTGCCAAAATGCCAAAACAACCAACCGAAAAAAATATTCTGCTAAAAAAGTGGATCAACAATAGAAAGGATTTAAAGATAGTGGATTCAACATCCGTTTTCTGCACAACGGTAAGCTTAACAACTATATTATTGAAGTTTAATAATATAAATAAATAAGTATAGTGTTTTTTCACTCTGTTTTTTGTTTACCTTAAAAATGATGTTTAGGTAATATCTATATAAAGGAGAAAAGTGCATATTTAAGAGCACAAGTGCATATTTAACTGCATATTTTGACCTATTTTTAGAGCATATTTGCATGCATATTTTGGTATTTTTTAGTGCATATTTTCCAAGCCTTAGTAATCACTAATACAAAAACTAGTCTATATATCAGAATCAGACGATTCTGTTGAGCTTCCATTATTAACATTGATTATAAATGGTTCAATCATGTGTTCACTTATATGATCCATTTCCCACATATTTAGTTCTTCTTGTATCACGTGTTCAACACATTTCTTCCAGTTTTCTTTGGTTACGTTACCTAACGCGTCTTCGAATAAAACTTTTACGTCACTCATTTTGAATGTCGTATTCTTTCTTGAAACTTCCCCTATCACATGGGCCCATATTAGTTCTATGGGATTGAGTTGACAGTGATAAGGAGGAAGCCTCAGCACCGTTATACCACGCGCTGATGCCATTTGATCTACAACGTATCTACTATATTTGTGTTTATGTGAATTGGCCGGTTGCAAGAGCTCATTTTTCAGCGGGTTATCTGGGCATTCAATATTTTTCGAGGTTAGCCAATCGTGGATATCTTGTTTACGCCATGCAGTTGAAGGTAATTTCTCCACTAACCTGGAGTGATAACTTGCGTTATCCATAACAATGACTGAGCCCGTTGTAATTAGATCTAACATTTGTGAGAAATATTCTTCGAAAACGTTTGCATCCATATTTTCATGATAATCTCCGGTTTGCTTCGACTCAAAGCACAACAATCCACCTTTAACAAAACCTTTGGCACTTCCGATATGAGTAATGATGAGTCGACGTCCTTTTCCTGCTGGTGGATTGAGGCCTGTTGATTACCCTTCAAGAGCTGCCTGCCTCCGACTTTTGACATTCGTGTCTTGCCAAAACATTGAAACAGTATGACCTTCATTTAACCAAGTCTCATTCAAATAATAAATTCGTTTTTGATCTAGTCTTGCTTTCCGAATATTGCGCAAATAACTCCTCCTCCAAATGACAATGTCGTCTGTATCAATCAAGATTGCGTTCCGATAATTTTTTTTATATTCAAATCCAAGTTCCTTCAAAATTTTCCATAATGTACTTCGAGACATTTTCGGAAAATCTGAATCTTCTTGAACCGAAGCCATAATTTTGGAGAGAGTTGGGATCTCTTTTCTAAAGAAAAAAGCATGCACCTTACGCCTTATTCCATTCTTCAAGTCGTCATCCATTTCAAGTTTGGGTCGGCCTGGGGACTTTGCTGGGGCTGTGATGTTTCCATTTTTTTCTCCTTCATTAAATTATAAATTGTTGTTTTTGAAACACCCATCGTTGTTGCAGTAATCTCCACAGTTTCATCAACACTTCCTGTCAAATTCATTATTTTTCTTCTTATTTCTTCGTTCTTCAACGAGGAATAGCAATTTAATATCAGATTTTTTTCGTTCAGCGATAATGGGCCAACTTTAGGTCGCTTAGATGGTGATAAATCCTCCATATCTGGTCAAATTTGGTTGGAACACTATATAGTTGGAAGGTGTAGTTAGATGTTTGTCTCGTGTGATGAGAACAGAACTTGTATAGATGAACAAAAATAAACACCAGTTAACAATAACGGTAAAAAATAATAACAAATAACAGTAATAATGGGGAAATCAATCAACACAGCAGTTTCTCCAGATCAGATGAACTGTAAATTGAAAATATTAAACCTTTCCGCTACTTTTATAGTTGAAAAGTTCTAGTAAGTACATTGTATTATGGGGGCATTTTCTTAGAACTGAAAAGACTATATTTCACAATAATAAAACCATTTTTGAGCTACCTTTTTGTCAAGTTTCTTCAATTACCTGCTATTTGGGTGAAATAATCGGCAAATGGGGTTGGTTTGGGTATATATATGTATTTGTATAAAATTGTTATTAACTTTTATTTTATTATTTATTGTATGTAGGATTATAACTACCTGGAGCTTAGTGGAGGGACTCGTCTACGCCCTTTTATACATAATAATAAATTTTCTGGAAAATTGATGTCAGTGATATAATCCACAGTTTATTATATTATTGATAATTTGAAATTTCATTTTAAATAATATTACAAAACGGTTATTTTTGGAAATGAGATAATTTTAGAAGCCTTAACTTTTTGTAAATGACTAAATGTGGTATGCCTATGATTCCGGCCAAAATGAGTGATTTATTACTCCATGCCTTTTAAAAACTACTTTTAATAGATATTTTCAAGTTTATAAGTTAAAGATTGACAAAGAACTGAGCTACAAAATGTATAATCCTAATACAGTAAAAAATGCAGAAATAACAGTTTGCATGAATATGATGATATGAGAATCTGCTGACGTTGAAGGTTCCATAAGAAAAGGCGACATAATTCCTCCCTTCGAAATTTCAACTCTGAGGTCCAATGGTTGATCTTCTTTTTTCTTAGATTTGAATTGGATCGATAGTTTTCTAACAATGATAAATCCTCCTAGTATAACCAATAGACAATAAATTATAATTGTCCATATGCTGGGAGTGTGGTGTATTTTTTGAATTTTTAACTCTGGTTCGTTTTCGAGAATTTAGGTTTTAATTTGGCTCAGGTCATCTAGGTTGATCCAGTCTTGCTTTTGAATACTGGTAGGAACGTTTTGTATTTCCATAGCTTTGACTTCTAGTTCAGGAAACAAGATGGGTTGACTTGAGATTTGGATGTCGTTTCGGTTTACGATTTTGGTGACTTGGGTTTTTATTAGGCATCCTTTTGGTATGTATTTTTCACTGTTATGGTTTCGGCTTGATCATGACATGTCAGTGTAAGGGTTTCTTGAAATGGAAAAACTGCAATCCATTGGTTGGTGTTGTCCAGACGTTGGAAAAACGTTTTGGGGATGGTGATTCTTGACTGTTCGTACTCCATGATTCCTCGGGTTCGTTGAAGTTTTTAAGAGCTCGAAAGTGTTTTTGAAAGTTATCTAAAAATGACCTTAAAGACTTGAAATAATCTTTGTTCACGTTAGGTAGCTCAAAAATTTGCCTTGTGTGATTTTTAATAATGATTTTTTTTTATAACGATCTCGGAGTAAACTCCACGCTACGGTGTAATTCGAATCGGTAATTTCCAATGACTCGATAACATTGGACGCTTTTTTTTTAGAGAAGCGGGATTATTGTGAATTAATGCTGTGAAAGAGTCATAAAATGTTCCCCATTTATCGTAAGAGCCGTCAAATTCCGGTAAACTCAGAGGAGGATGTTGAACATTCAAAGTTTGGCTTGATGTCGCGGGCTGTGCACCTGAATTTGTATTTTGTTGTATATAATTTTGATTTCGATAATGATCAGCCTCATCTAAAATTTGTTTTGCCTTTGAAACATTAGTATAAAATTCGTCTTCAAACGAGATTCTCTGTTCGCTGTATGTTTCTTCATTATAAATTTCTAATTCGGACTGTACCGAATTGAAATCGTCAAATGCGAGTTCGATTTTTTGAAGTCGCGTTGTTATTACTTGGAGTTTTGAGACATTTTTTTGATCGTTAATGAAATTTTTAAAGCGTGTTAATTGTGCCTTCAATTGTCCACGACGTGCAATCAATCTCGTGATAGCTTGCTACTCGTCGCCGTTGTTGGACATTGTTATTTATTACTTTTCCGCCAACCTATCTAATATGCAAGAAAAGTATTGGTTTACCCACAAAAAAGTTGGAAATTTTTACGTTATCCATCAACAACAACACGAAAAAACGGTTTTTAGAAAAAAAATCCTGTGTGTATGTCGTCGTCGTCCACTTTTCCTTGCAAGTCTTGTTAGCACGATACAGCCTCCGGAGTGCAATAAGTCACGAATTTTATGATGGAATATTGTTAAGGACATTTCACAGATGAACCCTATTGATTTTCAGCTCACCAGAGCCAGTACAACGGGTGCTATGGTACTTGAAGTACGACATTTTGTCATTTTTCGAGAAATTTCAGTTTGTTAGCACGATACAGCCTCCGGAGTTCAACAAGTCACCAATTTTATGATTGAATATTATTCAGGGCATCTCACTGATGAACCCTATTGATTTTCAGCTCACCAGAGCCAATACAACCGGTGCTACAGTACTTTAAGTACGATATTTTTGTCATTTTTGGAGAAGTTTCAGTTTGTTAGCACGATACAGCCTCCGGAGTATATACATGTGATGAATTTTATGATTTGATATTATTCAGAGCGTCTTAAAGATGAACCCTATTGATATTGAGCTCACTAAAGCCAGTACAACGGGTGCTGTGGTACTTCAAGTACCAAATTTTTGTCATTTTTGGAGAATTTCCAGTTTGTTAGTACGATACAGCCTCCAGAGAGCATACGATTGATCAACTTTATGAATAAGTATTGTTCAAGGTGTCTCACAGATGTACCCTATTGATTTTCAGTTGACTAGAGCGAGTACAGCGGGTCCTATAAAACTAGATATACTAAATTTTTGGTTATTTTTAGAGAAATTCCGGTTTGTTAGCACGATACATCCCCCGAAGTGTATCCAAGTAACAATTTTATGATAGAATATTGTTCAGGGCCACAGATGCGGAAAAGTTAGTTTTAATCTTTAAAACCGTTTACTTTAAACATGAATGTATAAAATATTATTGATAAAAAATATTCCTTGAATGTATAGTTAATAGAAATTTTAATCTTCCAGACTAATAGGTTATTTGGAATACTAAACGTCTGTCGGTTCGTCAAAGTGAGTAGATAAATTGTTTTGAGAAAGAGATTGTGAGTCGGACAAAAAATTGTAACACTGCTTTTTGCTGAGCTCTACGAACTTATGGTTGCCGGCTTTTAAATCTTAACGAAACTGAAAAAATTTGATTATATACTCGTATAAGTATACTTATCTAAATTTTTCATTCAAATTTTTGAAATTCAAATAATTGCAAAGGATATTTAAGTTGTATACAATAGTAAATTTATGAATTAAAAATTGAATTTGTTATTAGCGTTAGATCTTAACAATTTATTGTTATGTTGAAATTCAGTTAGAAAGCTGTAATAAATTGCAAATTGGAGCAAATGAATTAAGAAATAAATTGGAATGGACTCACCGAGCTTGCACGACTTCCTTGTTCGATGTTCACTGCCACAAACGTTTATTGTAATTGTAGTGAAATGTCCCTATTGGGTTTGTTCTTAAATAAAAGAAATAAAATATGGCTATGCGAAAGAATTTTTTTATAATGTCACCATTTGCTCACTAGAGACCGTATAAATACCGGTTACTCACCCTGTAGAAATTAAATTGAATTAACAGTTTTCAAAGTAAAAAATTTTTTTATTATACACCTAACTTTGGTCAAGGATTCATAAAAAAACAATCTACAACATAATATAATGTATTTATTGAAAGTTTAACATACCATACTTATTTCGTCATCTCTTACTGATATTTTGGATACTTTCAATCGAAACAATTATCTTTAAAATACGTACATCTATTCAAACTCGACAGTATGTCCTTTATATGTGAGCACTGCATCCACCAGGAATAGAACTCCGTCAATAATAGCTAGTGAACCTTTTGCTAAACCATAATCCCTGGTTTTCGTTTTAAAATGTCCATCGAAGGTTTGGATGTTCAGAGCGCCCGCAGCTATAAACATACAAAGTCCGACAACAGAGTAGAATATGTCGATCTTTTTGTCGAAAGGGCATCCCAAAAAATAAGCGAGTGCTTCTCCTGCAAGTATAATTATATAACCTCCAAAGGCGATTATTGAAACAGTTTCTATGTCCAAATCTAAAGTTCGGCTGTAACAGTGAAGACCCATGCATGTTGCTGCAATGAGCAGTTCTAAAATTTTTATAATGCATAATGGACTTATAGCCATACTTTTCGATGAATTCGAATTTTATGCAGAAATATTTTATTGACAAAACTGTCGTAAATATCGATTGTCAATAATGACAACAGATAACTCGAAGTGAATTAAGAACGTTACTCTCTACCCAATTATGACAGCTCTTATAATATCACCATGCCCTGCGATCTTTTATAGCCACTGCTAAACTGCATTTTTAACGCCATATATTCGCTTGGAAGGTTACTAACTTACTTTATTTTACTGATTGTATAATACCGTCAAAGTAATACATCAATATGTCAGGAGTAAAACAATAACAAATGGATCAGTATATTAGAGACTTCGACAGAGTTTTATTGTATTTGTCATTTTTTAAAGACAAATAATTTTTTAACTTGTAGATAACTTTACTGTAGCACAAAGAAAAGCCAAAAAGGCTTTAATTACAACATACCTTTCGTCTAGTTCCGATATTTACAAAGGACGGGGATTAAGGATACGGAAAAAATACAAGGTATATGTCCCATCACTCTAGTTCTGATTCAGACGAGAGTCCCTCATTAAATTGTAACATTTATCCTGTTTTTAAACCTATACCCCAAACAAATTTTAAGTATTTAAAGAAATTAATAACAATGTTTTGTGCAAATAATATATTTTTCAGTATTGTATAAAAAGTCAGGGAATTATAAATCGGGTAGTACTTCTCCAGATAATCAAGTAGAATCTATTGCCGAAACTATGAGGTCTGAAGCTGAAGGAATTTCCCTTGAGAATAAAGAATCAAATGATATGGCGAGATTGGCTGTTCCTAGAGGTAATTTGTTTCTTAAGTTAAATCATAATTTATAATAACCTAAAGTTTGCATATTAAATTTGACTTTTAGAATAAAAATAATTAAATTTATATTGTACCTTTTTTAATTTTTTTTAGAGTCAAAACCTTGTGGCAGTGGAATCAGATGAACACTTCACAAAAGAGATAAATCATCACCACAAATAGATACACTTGATGATCAAGGTGACTAAACTAAATAATTTTTATATTCAATCATATTTTAAATTTGTTTTAGAATTTAAAAGGTTGATGATAGATGAAATATCCCAATTAAATTTAAAAATCAACACTTTAATGGAAAGCGTTGGCACTCTCTTGAAAACACAAAGAATTCCGAGTAACCTGCAAGTAACATCGATTGAAAATAATGTGAAAACGTTATATGAAAAAATTCTAGTAATTCGACATTCGACGCATATTTTTAAAATCCAAATTCAACGTACTCGATCAAATAATGTCCCTAGTATTGCAAAACGACATTACAGATCATTTCTCAACAATACTACAGATAGTACTGGAAACAAAACTTAAAAATACAATCGGGCAAAAATCTTGGGATTTCTTATACTTGAATCCAGATCCTAACCATGCAACAAATACTTTCATTGAAACAGTTCAAAAATATACAGACGACTATACATATACAAAAAAATGTAAAATGAAAAACACGAAGATCGCCCCTTGGATGACAAATGCTTTACTTACCTCAACTACCACAAAAAATAAAATGGCTCAACTTTTGAGAAGAAACCTGTACTATTTTATAAACAAAATTTTATATTAAATTTTTGAAACTATTTGTCGACATTCGTCTTTTAATAAACTATCCTGGTTAATAAAAATGGATAAAAGCTTGAAACAACCTATCCTACTTTTAAGCCAAAAGAAAATAACAGGTGGTTTCAAAAAGTGTTTAAACTTTGTGTGACTGTTTTTATTTGTTTATTTAAGAAAAAACAATATATGCATAATTTAAAAAACCTTCAGTATTTGCTTGGCTTGCCATCTAGTAGTAGCTAGTAAACTGTGATTAATCATGCAGGCCTCTTCCTTTATTTTTTCCCTGTTAGTGAATAGTAACCTTCCACCACAATAGATGGCACAACACTCGACAAAACTTTGTGGCTTCGAACTTCCAGGAAATTCCATTCTTCCCCGTATTAAAAGTATTTATCTATGAATATCACGGAATTTGTTTGATGATGGATCTCTGAGTATGCAATTCTTGAAATAGTCTAAGATCCTATCCCTAAATCCTGCAGATATCTGTTTTTTAAATGAAACTTAATTTAAGCAGCTGTCAAAACAGGGAAAGCTTTTAGGGTGGGAATAATGCCCAAGGATTATCCTGGGGTCATCCTGAAAGCGGAGCACCTCTCCACACTGGAAGACACTCTGGTGGAAGAGCTGTGCCAGAGCAAAGAGAAGGGAATCCACTTCTCAGGTATTCCTTTCCGTTGTGGAATGATACTGGTGGACTGTGGGTCACAAGAATCGGCAAACTGGCTTATGAGGTCAGCGCTGAAATTAAACTCTTAGTAAAATTAAACGCAATTACCTGAAATTAATTTTTTTTATTTTTAAATGGAAATACCTATCGTTAAATTTTTAACACAGTGGGCAAGGAGAGGGAAATAATATGATCCAACAATGATTCAAAACTTTAAAAAGGAAAAATTTACTCATTCATATTAATAACTGACAATATCAAATATAACTATGACGGAACAGAGTCTAAAATAAACGGTTTTAAAGATTAAAACTAACTTTTCCGCATCTGTGAGATGCCCTGATTAATATTCTATCATAAAATTGTCACTTGTGATGTATCGGGTTAACAAACCGAAATTTCTCCAAAAGTAACCAAAAATGCAGTATATCTGGATTTATAGGATCCGCTCTACTCGCTATAGTCAGCTGAAAATCAATAGGGTACATCTGTAAGACACCTTCAAAAATATCCAATTATAAAATTGGCCACTTGCATACACTCCGGAGGCTGTATCGTACTAAACCCGAAATTTCTCCAAAAAGGACAACAAAAAATATGGCACTTCAGGTACCATAGCAGCCGTTGTACTAGCTCTCGTGAGCTAAAAATGAATAAGGTTCATCTATGAGACGCCCTGAACAATATTCAATCATAAAATGGGTCTCTTGTATACACGCTGGAGGCTGTGCTAACAAACTGAAATTTCTCCAAAAATGACAAAAATTACGTACTTAAAGTACTATAGCTCCTGTTGTACTAGCTGTGGTGAGATGAAAATCAATAGGGTTCATCTGTGAGATGTTCTGAATAATATTCAATCATAAAATTTGTGACTTTTTGCACTCCGGAGTCTGTATCGTGCTAACAAACTGAAATTTCTCAAAAAATGACAAAAATGTCGTACTTCAAGTACCATAGCATCCGTTTTACTGGCTATTGTGAGCTAAAAATCAATAGGGTTCATCTGTGAGATGTCCTGAACAATATTCAATCATAAAATTGGTGATTTGTTGTACTCCGGAGGCTGTATCGTGCTAACACGACATGTAACGAAAAGTGGCCGACGACGACATACACACAGGATTTTTTTTCTAAAAACCACTTTTTTCTTGTTGTTGTTCTTGGTGAAAAACGTGAAAATAAATCAAATTTTTTTTTCAAAATTTCAACTTTTTTGTGGGCAAACCAATACTTTTCTCGCATATTAGATAGGTTGGGCGGAAAAGTAAAAATCATAACATGTCCACGATGCGCTAACATAGCTCACAGTCTCCAATGCCCTCCCATCCAATTCTCTAGAAAATTACATAATCAATAGAGTTGAAAAAACATTGTTGAAAACAAAATTTAGAACCTCGACGGCTTCTTTACTAGACGTCCACGGCGAGTGACATGACAATTTGGGACTTTAGAAGTGGAAAAATCTTTATTTTCAGTCCAAGAATCATCCTTGGATATGGGTTCATCTTCTTCATCTGACGGCAAACCATCTAGAGCAACTTCACGTGTTGGCAGCATTGATCCGATCACCTCAACTTCAGCAAGAGGAGCCACGACGTCGATCTCCAATCGAAATACCCTCTGACGCGGTCGAATCCATTCACCTGCGGATGTCTTCAGGTATAGTACACGGATATTCGCGTCAGAGCCACTGATTACCTTCACAACCCTGGCTAGTGGCCAGTCCAATATTTTTATGTCATTAGATCCAACCAGGACGACTTCTCCAATACTTGGTCCTCGTGTACCTCTCCCGCAAGTGCATGACAAGAAACTAAGGTACTCTGTACGAAAACGAACGTGCAGTTGATCATGTAGAGTTTGGCGATACTGCAATCTTCTGTTGAGATTGCCACGGTCGATGATGTCATAATTTGGAGTCTCCCAAGCCTGAATGTCTTTCAGGAACAGCGCTAGCGTCAAAGGCAAGGGATCCTCATTTCTTTCAGAAATGTAAGTGATAGGCTGGAAATTGATTTAGGTTTCACATTCGCAAAGTACGGTGTAAAGCTCTTCGAATCTCAATGAGGATTCATCCTAAATGCGACGTAATACACGTCTCACCATTTGCACCATCCGCTCAAAAAGTCCGCCCCACATTGAAGAAGAAGGCGGGTTGAACTTCCAACAAATTCTTTCCACATTGCACATTCTATAAATTTCATTCCAGTCAATAGAGTTGAATCTGTTGTCAGCCTCACGGAAACATGTACCATTGTCACTGTAAATTATTTTTCGGAGACCTCTTCTAGCTATAAAACGCCTTAACGCTGGCAAAAACACATTGCTAAGGGAGGTTACAATTTAGAGATGTAGTGCCCTGTAGACCCCGTAGGTGAATAGCGCAATCCAAACTTTTTGTCCATCGAAAACAGTCCAGGGTCCAGCATAATACACGCCACATACCTCGAAAACAGAACCATCAATCACTCTAGTTCGTTACAGTGGTGGAGATTCAGTGTCGAAATTCTTGCAGCTAAAACGACGACAAATACACTTTTGTACGATATGGCGAGACAGTTGTCGAACTTTCAGATTACAAAAATGTTCACGCATAGGGGTCCACAATGTTTGCGAGCCAACGTGACCGAGCCGCTTATTATGGTCAACAACCATTCGTTCCACTACAGGACGGTTGTAAGGGAGTAAAATAGGAGTGGTGAAGGACTTGAAATCTTCTCGTTCGGCGATTTTGTCTTTACCCTTGTGACGCCCGTTTCATCTTTAAAAGGGTATAAATCGCAAATCTTTCTGTCCAAAGAATCGAATGCGTCGTCTTGGACTACCATTAGTACGATTTGTTCGAATTTTGAGAAATATTCATTCAGCCAACGATGACCCCGACCACCATCCAGACAAAAAATGGTAGCTTTCCTCACAATTATTTCTGTCGCGCCTTCCTTTTCAGTGTAGGTACAATGAGACTGACGCCAAGCGTCTTCATCACTGTACTGCCACGAAGGGCCTTCCCACCATCGCATTTTTAGAAGGTGCTGGATGGTACAACCTCTTGATGGAAGCTGGATTTAGTTGGCCAGATATGTGACGCCGTATTATACAAGAGCCGAGTTCTCCAACTTCTCTGACCCGGTTCCGGACAAAAAATCTCCAATCCTCTTGACGCTGAATCGAGGAGAGTACTGTGCTAGAATCGCATCAACCGTACACTGGAACCCTTTTCTAACCAAGAGCATCGCGCATACACTTCAACAAACGGACTCAAATCACAACTCCCATCAACTCGAGTCGAGGCATAGTTGGACGAGAGTTGACGTACACAATCTTTGACTTCGCCTGAACAAGATTGACTGGCACATTGCCGTCGTCAATTTCACTACGAACAAATATGCATGCTGCATAAGCATCGCAAAAATAAATAAATGCATAGACCTATTGCGAGTTCCGCCAAACCAACGGTCAACAGACACTTCTCGCAATGGATGGGCGTTTTAAAGGACTCCACCAAAAGCTTGCATGGTTTCGTCACTGAGTCTATCATTCCACTCAAGTTTTTGTTTCCAGAAGATCTGAATTAAGCGCTTCATAATTACAGTAACTGGCGAGCAAAACCCAAACAGATCTTATATCTTTTGGACCATGAAATAAACACTCCTTTTGCTTAGTCCCTCCGTCTCATTCAAAACAGTCCATGTTCAAACTAAGGACGTCTCGTTGTCGATCCCACTTCAGTCCAAGGACTGAGGCTGAGGAATTATCGGCGCCATCTTGGGAGTACTTCCATCTTCTCAGGTTGAGCCCACCTTCCGATCAGTGCTACCAACACGTGAAGTTGCTCTGGATGGTTTTTCGTCAGATGAACAAGAAGAACCCGGATCCAAGGATGAATCTTCGACTGAAGATGAAGATCTTTCCCCTTCTAAAGTCTCAAGAAAAAGCCGTCGAGGCGTGATCTGTGAATTGTCAATGTAACTCCCCCAGGTTCTAAATTCAATGTTTTTTAACTCTATTGATTCTGTAATTTTCTAGAAAATTAGATGGGAGGATGTTGGAAACTGTGAGCTATGTTAGTGCATCGTGGACGAAATACTCTAGTGTATTAATTTGGCACTTATCACGTTGATTCGTTCCAATCGGATCGCAGATGCCTATTGCCTCGAACGTCCAAAGGTCACTTTCATCCCCAGATAGTATGGAAACCATTGTGAAAGTCATGGCGAGTTCCGAATTCACAAAGTTGCGCCTTCTCTTATTAACTCCGATGAGAGTCCATCCAGACAGTGTTTCAACTGCTACTACACCTGATGAAAATATCTTGCGACTTCCAGACCAAACTTTCCCTGCTATATCTTCGCCGATGAGAACGTCCACGGACCCGGCGGAATCCTCGGTGAGTTGAATAGTCAGCTCTGCCAGCTCCTGCTGAATTACACAGTCAGCAGTGATTTGGGGAAAAGGGCAGCTATACTTCCTTCATCGAGAGCTGTAAAATTACAAGGATAATTATTTTCCAAGCTCCGTTTGCGTATTTTGTATGAAACCTGCTTCACCACTCACATACTGCCACCTCCAACTCTTGGGCTAATTTCCGCAGATTGTAGGAGCGCTGGGAACCATTATCAACCAGAACTCTCACCTTTTTGCTGCCTATAACCATTGTAAAGTATACCCACAAACGTCTGCAAAAATACTTCTGGACTATCGTGCACAGAGAGGGCGTGATTAACAGAAAGGAATGAAGCTTCGACTCAGCATTAAAATAGCTTGGCTCAGCGCCTAATTTGTTCTCCGACTCCTTCGATTTTGGGCACAACAAACCAATATGACGACCCCCACAAGTGCATTTGGTGCGACAACGACGGGCGGGGTGATTAAGTTTAGCACATCCAAAACCAGTCAGTGTCAACTTATGGGTGGATTGAGTAGCTTGTCAGTTGTCACTGCCGGTCCCAAGCCCGGATAAAGAAGGAGGGTTGAGCAGAGGGGTAACCACCCACTCTCGTAAAATGGAGTCTGATTATGAAAACCGCAATTTTGCCTCGGACCCGAACAGGAACAACACGAAGACGACAAACGCAACGGGAATATGAGTATTGGAACCTGGAACGTCCAGAGCTGATATAGAGCCGGATACACTACAAATGCCATTCAACAACTCGAAAATATAGGAATGAATATAACAGCAGTCCAAGGAATAAGATGGCCTGAGGACGGAAATTTTAATATGAGTAAGTCTGTTATATTTTTTAGCGGCAGTGAACAGGGAAAACATGAATTTGGAACAGGTTTTGTCATTAGAGAAGAAATGATCAAAAAGTTCTACATTTCAAACCAATAAATGAAACAATGCACTACATTAGACTAAAAGGAAAATGGTACAACATATCGATCATCTCAGCACATGCTCCAACTGAAGAGAAGGACGAAGCAACCAAAGATGCCTTCTACGACATCTTAGAGAAAACCATTGACACATGCCCAAACAAGACATGCGACTACTCTGTGGAGATTTCAATGCCAAAATAGGCAAAGAACCCTGCTTCAACCCAACAATAGGCAAACACAGCCTGCATAATATATCCAATGATAATGGGCAAAGACTTATAGAAGCGGCCACTTCCAACAATATGCTGATAAAATCGACTATGTTCCCACATAGAGACATCCACAAACAGACCTGGATTTCAAATTACCACACCACCCGAAACCAAATAAACCATATTATAGTGGATGCGGGTCACGGAAACAACGTCCTAGACGTAAGAAGCCTCCGAGCAATAGATGGGGATACAGACCATTACCTAGTCCGAGCGAAAGTTAAAATGAGAATATCGAACCATAAATACATTAGAACTAAGACAACCCCCCAATGGAACAGGGACGAACTGCAAAATGAAACATAACAACGACAGTACAGAGAATAACTCGAACAAACTCTAGACTCTGAGACAGAATTCAATGAACCTGAAAAGTTGTGGGAGGGAACTTTAAAAGTAATAACAGAAACCGCTCAAAAAGTATTCGGAAAAAATAAAGTAGGAAGGGCACAAAAATGGTTTTACGACGAGTGTCAGATTCTCCTAGAAGCCAGACAAAAGGCAAGGAAGATAATGCTACAACAACAAACAGAGGAAAGTATAGAAGAATACGCAAGGTGTCGAAAAGAGACAATAAAACTAATAAGAACAAAGAAAAAAGGTGAATATCAAGCCGGCTTCAGAAAATACAGGTCAACTATAACCAACTTTTCACACTAAGGCAAATTCTAGAAAAGGCTTGGGAATAGAATCAGTACATAATCTCTTCATATATTTCCGACAGGATTGTGATAGCATAGAGAAGCCAAGTATGGAACGCAATAGCGGAGTTTTCAATTCCAAAAATGCTGATCCAGATGACCAAAATTTGCATAGAGGGAGGAGTATCAAAGGTACGGGTAAACAATAACTTATCCAGCATCTTTGGAATAGATAACGGACTAAAACAAGACGATGCCCTCTCGCCACTACTGTTCAACCTCGTCCTAGAGAAAACCGTGAGAACAGCTGAGATAAAAGCTGAACTGCTAACTACGAAAGGTTCCAAATTGCTGTTAGCATACGCAGATGACATCGACATCATCGGGGATTCTGTCGTAACAATAAAGGACATTTTCAACAAGATCGAGAAAACAACAAGCGAAATAAGACTAAGAATTAACGAGGAAAAGACGAAATACATGTGCGTAAATAGAACGGCACGAAGAGATAGATTAGGACAAAACGTCACAATGAACAATTTCAACTTCGAAAGAGTAAAACACTTCAAATACCTTGGTGTCACAATTACAGCAGATAACGACGTCACTGAAGAAATCAAAGGCAGAATCCAGTCAGCAACCCGCTGTATTTTTGCACTAAATAGCCTCATGAAATCGAAGAGTCTAAAAAGGGCTTTAAAAATAAAGATATATAAAACTATCATCAGATCCATAATAACATATGGTAGCGAAACGTGAACAATGACCAAAGCAAACGAAGATAAACTCAGATGCTTCGAACGAAAGATTTTCAGAAAGATATTTGGACCCTACCACGATCCAGTGACCAACCGATATCGCATTAGAACTAATGCAGAGGTCCAAAAAATATACAAAGATAGTGATATTATCCAGGAGATTAAATCCCAACGTTTAAGATGGGCAGGACACGTACAGAGGCTACACGAAGAAAGACTTGTAAAACTGATATGGGAAGAGACTCTAACAGGCAAAAGACCATTCGGACGCCCCAGAATGCGTTGGAGAGATAACATTAGATCAAACCTCCAAAAAATGAACATCCCACTCGATTACAGGTTGATGGAAGACAGGATGGATGGAATAAAGTTGTGCAGTCAGCCAAGATCCACCCAGGGTTGTAGCGCTAATTGATGATGATGAAAACCAGCACGTGCTGGCTGCAAAACAGCCTTTTTTCTTCAAGCGACATAGGGGCAGCCTTTTCACAACCAACAACTTCATGGCACGCCAAACACAACTTTTCTCGTTGCTGCGATTGGCCCAGTCGGCAGCTGTGGCACTTCTACCAGCTCGGTTCTGATTGGACTTACCACCACGGACTTGATCTCCGTTGGTGGCCATTGCTACTCTCTCCTCAGTTTCATCATCAGCCTTCAGGAATGCCACGTTCCGTGTTTGAACGCTGCCAAACTTCCAGGTCGTCAACAGGAATACATGACTCAATTAGCGGAAATAACAACGCATCGTAGCGGTCAGAGATAATATCAAACGACCCCAAAGCTCTAACCTGAGTTTCCAAACAATCGTACAGCTCGCACAGCTTCATTTCTTGTTTATTGGAAACCAATTGCAATAAAGCTCGAACGTAGTGCTCAGTCAACAAGTCCAAGCAGCCAAAACGATCGTTCAATGCTACCAGCGCTTCTAAATAGTTGTTGGCAGATGGTGTAAAGCTCTCTACAAGCGATCTTGCTCTAAAACCATGAGCAGTAGCTTGTATCAAGTACTGGAACTTATCTTCATCAAATAGATCGCTATCTACGTCAATACTAGAAAATTGTGTCCAAAAAGGTAATCCACTGGGAGGTGTCGCCATTAAACTGTCTCAACTGGAACTTAGGCAACCTAATCTTAGCCCTCCTATCACTACCCTTTTCACTGGACACAATCGTGGGTCCAGGCCTTATCAAGGATTTCAAGGATTCAACTCTACACTTGATGATGTGATATTTCAGTTCATACTCGTTACAGCTTTACACGTCAGTCGGTAAGGCTTTATAAAATTTAGCTGGGCTAACTCGAAAAGTTTCATCTGAAACAACTGATTGAACTCAACTAGTTCAAGATATTTACCTTCTAGGAGTTTGAATCGGCATTTTACCTCAAACACATCGACGTTCACCTCTGAAGGGAGCGGCTACAGCCCGTTGTAAATATTCGTGAAGGTAGCACGAATCACTCCACGTTACGCCGAAGTTGAAGACATAATTCTTGACGAAATTCTTCAATGACGAACGGATATTTCAAAGAAGGGCTTCCGACACAAACACGATGGTCAATTTCTCACACACAGGGAGCCGACAGACACTTGCCACACTATGACCTGCCACGGTCGCCAAAAATGTTAATTTTCTAACTCAGTGGGCAAGGATAGGAAAATGATACGATCAAACAACGATTCAAAACTTTAAAAAGGCAAAAATACTAACAGAGGCAATATCAAATGTAACTATGACGGAACATGAACACAGAGTCTAAAAAAATCATGAAATATCGTTTTTGAGTTGTCAACTTCATTCTTTTTCAATGGTTCCAATTTCGACCACGATGCGCTAGCATAGCTCACAGTTTCCATCACCTATATAAAGTTTTTTAAATGAATTATACGTCATTTGAAAGGAAATGATATGAATTAAAAAACAATGGATTCCAGCCTCTAGTCGGTTGCAAGTGCAAAACCCGTATTAAAAGTAATTATCTATGGTGCAAACAAGTATATTTAATGTTAGTGTTTTTAAATGAAACTCAAGGTCTCTAGTTAATTCCACAATATAATACAAGTTATTGAAAATTCTAAAAATTGACAATTGTTTCGATAAATCAATATCATCGTCAGAATGACAGAAGTTACATTTCATTTTATGCCTACCTGATGTTTAGTAGTTATATTTTTGGCTAGACCAAGAAGTAACCTAACTTGTGATTGGCTTAATATATGTTTATAGAAAAAAGAAGAAGATGTGATATTACAAATATTGAAGCTTAGATATTATTAGCCCTATGGTGATATCCTGGATATCATTTTTCCAATTAAGATCAGTATAACTGTGCAATGATATAGAAAACCAGGAAAACTATATCTGCTGATCTTTACAATTATCACTTAAGAAGACAGTTTATTAGTGGAGAATTCCCTAGATTTAACTGTTCATTGACAACTTCATATTGTGGGTTTCTTAAATGTCTTCTAATTTCCAGTTCTTCAAGGAAATCCAGTTCTTGTTTCTTTTCACAAATATGCAGCACTTCTAGTTCTGTGTTAGGTGTCAATGAATGATTGGTGTCAAGTAGATGTTTTGCGTAGTGAGATTTATCTGGTTGTTTTAATCTGTAAGCTCGTAAGTGCTCACTGTATCGTATTTCAAAATTCCTAAGGGTCTGACCCAAATAGACAGCATTACATTCTGGACATTTGAGTTTATATATACCTGACTTCTTTAATAGTGGTATTTTTGTTTTTACATTTAACAATTTTGTACTAACGTTACTTTCTGTTTTAAAAGAAATTGTTGCATTCGTTGCTGAAGATATTATCTTTGAAATATTATTAGAAATATTTCCTGCATATGTGATGGTTTTATAAGTTTTAATTTCATCAGCTTGTTTAGGATATATTAGTTGTAATGCCACTTTTTTCTCTTTTTTACTAATTAGTTTATTTATCATATCTAATGGATAACCGTTAGATGTTGCTATTTGTCTAATTGTATTAATCTCTATCAAAATTACATTTGTTCATAGGAACTGAAAAAGCTCTATGTATCATTGAATTATATGCTGCTAGTCTGTGTGAGACAGGGTGGTTAGAATTGAATGGAATTGTCACATCAGTCTGTGTTGGTTTTCGGTAAATTGAATAATCAAGTACATCATTAACTCTTTGAATTTTTAAATCAAGAAAATTGATTGAGCTATTTTCTTCAATTTCTAATGTAAATTTATATATGCAGGAAATATTTCTAATAATATTTCAAAGATAATATCTTCAGCAACGAATGCAACAATTTCTTTTAAAACAGAAAGTAACGTTAGTACAAAATTGTTAAATGTAAAAACAAAAATACCACTATTAAAGAAGTCAGGTATATATAAACTCAAATGTCCAGAATGTAATGCTGTCTATTTGGGTCAGACCCTTAGGAATTTTGAAATACGATACAGTGAGCACTTACGAGCTTACAGATTAAAACAACCAGATAAATCTCACTACGCAAAACATCTACTTGACACCAATCATTCATTGACACCTAACACAGAACTAGAAGTGCTGCATATTTGTGAAAAGAAACAAGAACTGGATTTCCTTGAAGAACTGGAAATTAGAAGACATTTAAGAAACCCACAATATGAAGTTGTCAATGAACAGTTAAATCTAGGGAATTCTCCACTAATAAACTGTCTTCTTAAGTGATAATTGTAAAGATCAGCAGATATAGTTTTCCTGGTTTTCTATATCATTGCACAGTTATACTGATCTTAATTGGAAAAATGATATCCAGGATATCACCATAGGGCTAATAATATCTAAGCTTCAATATTTGTAATATCACATCTTCTTCTTTTTTCTATAAACATATATTAAGCCAATCACAAGTTAGGTTACTTCTTGGTCTAGCCAAAAATATAACTACTAAACATCAGGTAGGCATAACTTCTGTCATTCTGACGATGATATTGATTTATCGAAACAATTGTCAATTTTTAGAATTTTCAATAACTTGTATTATATTGTGGAATTAACTAGAGACCTTGAGTTTCATTTAAAAACACTAATATGAGCATATTCCACGAAGTAAGGGTCGAGACAGTCAATTTCAGTATATTTAATATTTATTGTACATGATAACCCATATTTGCCAGTTGAAAAATGGTCGCAAGCAGAGGTTGTCATGATTTAATAGTATATTATTAAACGAACAATTTATGATAGCCGTTTTGAAGACAGGATGACAATTGCGTCCCGAGCCGTAGGCGACGGGCGCAAGTGACCCGAGTGGAGTACTATACTTTTTCCACAGCCCTTGATCACTTTATTAAATAAAAATTACTTTTTTTCAAATGAAACCAGCTGTTTCTAGATAATTCCACAATATATTGAAAAAATGGTAAAAATTCTAAAACATGACAGAAGTTACACTGTAATTTCTTCTTTTAAATCTAAACTGTCACCTTGACAAGTGAGTGTGACTACTCCGCCTATTAAGTATTGTTCTTCGTCCACTCTAAGCTGTCATTCTGACATCCATAAAAACAGGTGTAACATTGCTCCCCTCTTCAAGTTATTCGTCTCGAATAACAGGGACTTCGACATCTTTTTGGAACAAATTGGGTGGATATTCACCATAATAGGAAACCAATTTTTCGATATGAACGACCTAATGTTACCTGTTTGGAGTCAGAAGTATGCGGTAAATTAGTCGTTAATTTTCTTGACCTTCCCAATAGTAGCTATGACAGTTGCCCTACGAGGTGATGCTCTTGATGTCCTGCAAACCTTCCATAACAACGAGTCGGAAGACTTCGACCAACTGGTGAAGCGCCTAGAGATTAGGTATGGCCAAGCGCACCTAGAGCAAGTCTACCAGTACCAGCTCAAAAACAGAAGGCAGAAAGCTGGTGAATCTATCCAGAAGTTTGAAGCGGAGAATGAAAGAATGGTCCGCTTTGCATATTCTTGGGCCAATGGAAGCATTTTGGAATGCCTAGCTATCCAGACAATCATAGACGGCATAAGAGACCAGGAATTCCAAAGAGCGCTGCGCTTGGCCCGTTCCAAAGCTCTGGTGGATGCCCTGTCAACGGCATTGGAGTTTGAAGCAGCCACTGAGGCGTTTTGTTCCCATGCCAGAGTTGGATCCGTTACCAGCCAGTCCAGAGAAGAGGTGCACCAAGAGGATCCGAGACAAGAAATCCTACAAGAACTGGTGAGCCTGATGAAGACGATGGCATCGAGGAGGAGGAGAACCGTACGATGTTGGAACTGCAGTGAACTTGGTCACGTCAGAAGCCCATGCCAACGTCGCGGGAAGATAACCCAAGATGACCTCGAGCAGTAGGAAAACTAGAACGGGTCGACTCCAGAAGGGCGATATCGACCTCAAGCAGCCTGCAAGACCCTCTACTCGTCCTGACTTCAGTAAGACATCGACCCAACAGCATCTACGTAGATGGTACAGTGGACGGCAAGAGATATTCAATGTTGGTAGATACAGGAGCATCGAAGACCATAATTCGCCGAAGTGTCATTAAAAAAAAGAAGTTGTCGCCCTCCAGATGGCGACTACGAACCGCTACAGGGGAAGCAGTCGAGGTCCACAGCGAGGTAGACGTAAGAATTATGTTTGGCTCTACCCAGGTTTCGCACTCAGCTTCAGTAGCCGAAATTGAAGAAGCCGTCATCTTGAGAATGGACATCATCGTTTCCTATGGCTTCCAAATAGATCTCAAACATCAAGCCATCCACGTCGGTGCTGAGGAATTAATTCTACATCAGCGAGAAACAGCCATCGCGGAGGTGATGCTGTCTGAGGATGTCGAACTACCAGCAAGGTGTCAGTCCATAGCCGTAGCTTGTCTGAATAGGGCCATGGAAGACGCAACTGCAGCCATAGTAGATCCCAGAAACCACGACGAGGAACTGAGACGGGGCGTTCTTGTTGGTAAGGCACTGATCCAATCCGCTTCAAGGGTGCCAGTTCGCCTGATCAACCTAAACGACCATCCAGTTACCCTCAAAAAAGGCACTCAAATAGGAACTTTCGAGTCAATAAACGAAGCTATTCACCGGGGGATCCCTAAGGAAGGACATCACTCGGACAAGCTCAGTCAGATCCTAGCCACCGTCCATCCATCCCTGTCCCGGCAACAAAAGAAGAAGGTGAGAGACCTAGTTAACCTTTACCATACCATTCTCGGTTCATCCGATGCCAAACCAGGAATAACCAGAGTGGTAAAATATAAGATCGATACTGGTGATGCTCGTCCTATCCGTCAAGCTGCTCGGCCACTTCTCCAGGTGAAGAAGGCAGAAGCAGAAAGTACTCTTCAAGGGATGATAAAACACGGAGTAGTAGAACCTTCAAACACCTCTTGGCAAGGTTCTGCGTTGACTACCGCAAGCTCAACGAAGTCACCAAGAAGGACAGTTACCCGCTGCCTAGAATCGACGACGCATTTGACGCACTCGCAGGTTCCAAGTTGTTTTCCACTTTGGATTTGAAGAGTCGTTACTGGCAGGTGGAAATGGATCCTGCCGACAAAAAGAAGACGGCTTTCACCAGCGGAACAGGCCTGTGGCAGTTTACGGTTCTTTTGATAGCAGTAGAAAAAGTAGCATATTTCTCATAGCTTACTTAATTTCAAAACCATATATTGCTCACACTGTGAGAAATATTATTTCTCACGGCACTTTACCCACACTACATACATTTATATGGAGAATCCAGTAGGGGATCCTCGATGCCCAGCCAATTTCAGAAACTTATACTCGATGCACAGGCGTTTTTGGTGGGTGGTCCTCGATGCTTAGACTTTTTCCACAAAACTACTTACTTTTATTCTTAAATTTTGTGCAGTTGTAGAAAAATATAGTGTGCAACATGTGGGAAAAGTGTGTTTGGCTCGTGCGACAAATTTCCACACTCGTGAGAAAAGTTGAACTTTTCCCACTTGTTGCATAATATACTATTGTCTTACGCATTCATCAATCAGACTAGAGAGCGTTGAGGCACAAAGAGTCCTTGAAGCTTTTGGGACTCTTCTGATGAGAGATCGTTGGCTCTTCAATTTTGCTAACTTTAGATGAAAATCCGTATCTTTTATTTCCTTATTGCTGAGACTTTCTTTTGTATTAGAACTTTGTCCACCATGGGTCTTGTTTTGGTGTGTTTTCAGGCCTCGCTTCTTAAAAAATTTACCGCATATTTCACATTTTATGGTGACTGGTGTTGACATCAGGCTTCTAAATATGTTAGATAAATAAATTCGTTATAATAATTAATATTTTTCACTATTTCTTGTTTTAAACTACGCGCAATATTTCCCCATAGGATGGGGAATTGTGTTTACTAAAACGTTTGGGATTCATTTTACTAATTTCTTGAAAATTTTAACCTTCAAAGTTGAAACTAATAAATGTAAATAATTGGGTAGAATAGGTAGTGTGCTAACAAAAGATGGCTTTTAATTTCATGAGATTTTATGTCAAACTGTTTGTTATTGTTGATAATTGCTTACAGTGTTTGTTTTTACTACTGAAGAATGTATTAAAGTGGTAACAAAATTCATTAAGTGTATCTCCAGCAGGGAAATCGTACAAAATTTTATTGCAGCATATCCGGATGGTCCTATTCCGAGCAAAAGCAGAGTTCTGTAGTTCTACAATATTTTTCGTGTAAAGGGTTGTTTAAATCATGTGCACAAAAAGAGTAAAAATAATTCTAATGTAATAACCGAAGATTTAACACTGACTCTCTGCTTGGAGGTTGAAGACCAAGATACCGCCAGTCTTGCTGGGCTGGCAAACGAATTTCAAGATTCAAAAGGGGGTTGCCGTAAAGCTTTGAAAAATGAAAAGTTTAAGTCTTAGAAAGTGAAAAAATGTGCAGAAATTATTGCCGGGGGATTACTTTCCAATGATGGGATTCTGTGTGTTTTGTATGGATAAAATTAATGATAACTGGAATATCTTAAATAGTATTCTATTTTATGGTAAGAGTGCCATTAACCTTGATGGTAAAGTCAACAAACAAAACAGACGCTTTAAGGCGAGAGAAAAGCCGTACAGTGCAATTAACATTAGGTTCTACATATTTTTTTGTACGGAGAAAAAATTTAAAACAAACTCAAGGTTGTGCAATGGGTGCACCAATTTCAAGTGTAATTGCACAGCTTGTAATGGAGGACTTGGAACAATCTATACTTGGAGGCCTAGAATATCAAGTTCCTTTTTTCTTTAGGTACGCCGATGACTGTATAGCACTAGTACTAATAAACAAAACAGAAAATATTTTAGATAATTTCAATAGCTTTCACAATAAACTCCAATTTGCTATGGATAGGGAACAACATAATAAGCTAAATTTTTTGGACCAAACACTTTACCACATAGATAATACTATCAAAACAGAATGGTATACAAAGGAAACTTGGTCGTCTAGACACGTGAATTTCAATTTCCGGCATCCAATATCGCAGTATAAATCGGTAGTCATAGGAATCGCGAAACGGGCAGCTGTAAAACTCTCTGACTGCGAATACTGGGAAAACGCAATTAAAAAAGCTAAAAAAGCTCGCCAATTAAATGATTACCCAGATAAACTCATTACCACAATCTTTGAAAACCGTATCCACCTTTTTCACCACCAAACTCAACCTCTTATTTTGATTTTTTGCAGCATTTTACGGATATTGTGTGTACTTTTACTAGGCTATTAACTTTATCTCTTTAATAAGAGTTTGATATAATTTTAAATGTTCCTTTATTGAACATAAAATCTTTCCGAACAATAAAAAAAATTCTCCGTTTCAGTACGTCTTTGCGATGTTAGAGATAATTAACGAATAATTTAGAAAGCTCGATTCGAAATTGTATAAAGCTTTTAAGGTTTACGTTTTATTCGTTTTCTGTTCATCGGAGAACAAATTGGCGCGGTTTCTTCCTTTAAAAACAGTGGAATTACGTGACCTTTTAAATTTTATAGAAGTTGTTTACGTTTAATTTTATATGAAATTGTTATAAATAATATTAAATCCAATTTGAATATATATAAAAAGAAAATATTTGTTGAATATATAAATTTACTACACAATTCCTTCAACTCGCCATTTCGATGTGGTCAAATTTACATATGGGTTACATGTATGTGACAACCAATAACGCTGAAAAATAATAGACCTAGCATCTAATTCATAATATCCGAAGTCTTATGAAGTCTTCATTAAATTGTAACAATGTGGTAGAACAACACAAAATACATTCACTTTCTTGATTTGTCAACACTGTATATATGGAGTCATAAGATTTCCAGTGGCGCACTGCTATGATAATTCGTTTTCTAAATGTTTTACATATCAAATTCAGTTCTGTATACATTTATCTAGTCTAAAACAGTGACACTCCACTCACCTGCGTGTCTCTATGGACGCTGTACGTGCTCCAGCAGCATGGCTCCACCTGGTTTGAATCCAATCCCCAAAACTCCAATTCTTCCTCGAAAAGAGGGCCGCATACGTTTGTAGGATAGTGAAGTTTTCCCGTTCTGTAAATAAACACCAAAATAAGTCTTTGACAAAAATAAACGATAAACAAAATCAATTGTAGTAAGAAATATATACAATTATTGTTAAATAGTAAAAAACAGAAATTTAGTGAGGAGAATAGTTGAGAACAACAACCATAGTGAAAATATGCTGGTGAATGAGAAGAGTTGCCTAAACTGCGGGTTGAAATTAAATATTCGTTATTACTGTTATGAAATAGCACACTAGTGTAGACCCTGAATCCGACCCTGCCTGAGTCATGTATGAAAGTTAAAATAATGGCGGATGCGCAGGGATTTCTTAGAACTGTTTATGATTTTTTGTGACCAGTCTTATCTAGACAATGCCAGAGAGCCAATTGTTTTTGTGTAAGCCGCAATCTAGAATTATCTAGTAAAAAAGGCACTAATATATAAAGGACCGACCAGCGAGAGAAATGGAGTTGATAAAGTGATCTCGTGATATAAACAGCGACCAAGTAAATAATCTAAGTAGTGAGTGTTTATATAAATTAATTTAAGTGAATATACTATGTATATAATATAAATTAGTGAATAGTGTAGTGAATAAATAAATTAAGTTAGTAGACATAACGTGTGTTTATAAATTTATCCCACCCGTAATAAAAACTGTTTTGAATAAATAAGAAAAACATTACATTGATGTCAGGTGTGGGGTAATACAAATAAATTGCTACGGAAAAATGACCAAGAGACTATGCGACCTGAAAGTGACGGAACTAAGAGCAGAATTGGAAGATCGTGAGTTGGAAACGTCCGGTAAGAAAAGTGAATTAGTAGAAAGACTTGGCACTGGAAAATGACGGCTTTAATCCAGAAACAATTTTATTCAATGACGAAGTTTCCACCTTAATCTCGTCAATTTCTGCCATGGAAGAAAATATTTCAACTAATGTGAAGAACGATATTTATGCCATGGAAGAGAATATTTCAACGAATGTGAAAAACGATATTTCTGCTATGAAGAACGACATTTCTGCTAATATGGACGCGAAGATTTCTGCTATGAAGAACGATATATCTGCCGATATCTTATTAATGAAAAATGACATTGCCGCTGACGTTGGAAATGAAATGTCGTCTCTAAAATCTGAAATAGAGAATAAGATACCAACGATGGACGAGAAAATTGAGAATAAGATGACAACGATGGACGAGAAAATCAAGGAGTTAGAAAGAAATATGACAGATATAATAACTCAAGGCACGCTAGCGGAAAAAAAGAAGACCGAGCAAACGAAGCCTTGCAAGACAGAAACACCCTAAGTTAGAAGACATTGGCAGTTTTACCCGAGTTAAGGCCCCAACGTTCGATGGAAAAATGTCGTGGACCAATTATGTGAAAACGTTTGAATCAGCTGCTAGAGTGAATAATAGGTCCGATAGGGAGATGCCTTAGATGTACTTCAGACGATACCTTTTGAAGAAATGGATGACTTCGAGAAGCTGAAGAAGAGATTGGACATGCGATATGGTCACGAACATTTGGAACATTTGTACAGATTCCAGCTGAAGAACCGAAGGCGGAAACGTGACGAAACCTTTCAAGAGTATGAACTGGATATTGTCCGACTAGTTCGATTTGCTTATCCATCAGCACCAGATAACATGATGGAATGTTTAGGCATCCAGGCCTTTATTGACGTCTTATATGACCACGATATGGAGAAGGCAATTCGATTGGCCCATCCTAAAACATTGGCCAATGCATTGACTGCTGCTCATGAATATGAAACAGCCACGATGGCTTCCGGATACAACAAAGGTAGCACCATGCAGGAAAAAGGTGACAATGACAGACTTGACCAGATCGTCAACTTGTTGAAAGGTATGGTAGACAAGGAGCCGAAGAAGATCAAATACCGGAAGTGTGGCGAGCTAGAGCACGTACGCAGTCCGTCTAAGCGCCCCAAGACTCCTGTAACCCAAAAACTCCAGTCACAGGGGAAATCAGACAGGGGTGAATATCCAGCTGATGTGAATCACCGAGAAGCCAACTCTTTGCCTAATCGATCATGCCCCGTAGACTATTCACAATGCAACAAGTCGAAATCTAAGGAAGTTGCAGTTTCAAGAATTACAGTAGTCAATGAAGAATGGTCACCCGACAGGATCAGGGAAGATCAGGAAAATGATCCTTGCCTAAATAAGTTTCGGCAGTGGAAGGAAGAAAATCGGCGACCTACCTGGCAAGAAGTGTCAAGATTTACTCAAAGCGTATTGGGCACAGTGGGACTCCCTTGACCTGGAAGAAGGGCTGTTGAAAAGTGTCCTTGAAAATGATGATGGTTCCGAGATGAGGAGACAGCTAGTTATCCCTAGAACGAGAGTAGCTGAGGTACTGAAGAAGTTACACGACAGTCTATCGGAAGGTCATCTGGGAGTGAAGAAAACTCTTCAGCGAGTCCGTGAGAGGTTTTATTGGATGAACAGCTCCGACGATGTGAAGGACCGGTGTAAGAAATGATCGACTTGTGCTACGAGTAATGGACAGCATCGCAAGAGAAAAGCACCCATGAAACAATATAATGTTGGAAGCCCTTTCGAAAGGATTGTTTCAGATATCGCTGGACCATTTCCGACGACAGAAAGTGGTGGTAAATACATCCTGGTTGTAATGGATTATTTCACAAAGTGGGTGGAAATTTACGCTATCCCGAACCAAGAGGCCACAACTGTCGCGGATGTATTGGTGAAGGAATTTATCAGCCGGTATGGAGTACCCTTGGAAGTCCACAGTGACCAGGGAAGAAATTTAGAAAGCCATCTATTCCAGGAGATTTGCGACAAGCTGGGAATAAAGAAGGCCGGGACCACAGCATAACATCCACAGTCAGATGGAATGGTCGAGAGAATGAACAGGACTATTGGAAAATACCTATCCAAAGTAGTTTCCAGCCATCCGAGAGATTGGGACCAGGTTATTTCCCTATTTGCAATGGCTTATCGATCGGCCATAAATGAGTCCACGGGTGAAACACCTGCAAAAATCCTGTTTGGACGCGAAATGAGGCTCCCTTGTGACTTGGAGTTTGGCTGTCGGCCTGGCGAAGATTTAGCAGGAGAAGATTACGTAATCCAATTGAGGAGAAGGCTGGACGATATTCATGAATTAGTTCGAACAAATCTTCAAGTTGCCAGCGACTGAATGAAAACTCGGTACGACACGCAGGCGACAGTAGGCGATTTTAAAGAAGGGGACAAAGTATGGTTACACAACCCGACGAGGAGAAAGGGATTTTCTCCAAAATAACAAAAATCCTGGGAAGGTCCATACTTAATCAAGAAAAGGATCAATGATGTTATGTATCGCATAAGCAAGATCCCGATCGGAAAACCAAAAGTAGTCCACCAAAACCGACTAGCGCCATTCGAAGGAGACCATGACCTCGAGATGTGTCTGACCCTACTTTCAATGAATTTATGGCCTCGTTTGAAGGTACCGGGAAAGCTAGATATGGAGTCACTTCAGAGCGACGATAAAATTTGTTCACTCTCCCAGAAAATTATTTACTGTCATACAACATCCCCGCCCGTATCAAGAACGCACGAGGGTTGGCAACCATCTTCCGAAAGAAGTTCGGGCAATTAGAAAAACTTGAAGACCAGATTTGAGCCTCTGGCAAGACACGGAGACTGATACACAATCCGCGGTACGTCTTCTACTTGGTAACTAAAAATGAATTTCAAGATCGATCTACCTACCACGATGTGTGGGAAGCACTTCGAAACCTCCGAGACCATGTGTTGGAATCCAGCGTGAAGAAACTGGCTATGCCTAAGATAGCGTGTAACCAGTTGGATTGGCGAGTCATCAGGAACATGGTAGAGGTTATCTTCTAAGAGACCGGGGTCCAGATATTGATTTGCAGCTACAACCCCCGTTATCAGTATCCGATGAATACGGTGCCCTGTTATTTCCATAAGATCGTAAAGTGTAGAAATGAGGCCAGTTGCCGATTCAAACATCCAGTCTCGGGTACACAAAAGTTCCAGGAGGAACTCCCATTTAAGGAGGGGGTAATGTTACGAAATAGCACACTAGTGTAGACCCTGAATCCGACTCTGTCTAAACCATGTATGAAAGTTAAAAGAATTATCTAGTAAAAAAGGCACTAATATATAAAGGACCGACCACCGAGAGAAAAGGAGTTGATAAAGTGATCTCGTGATATAAACCGCGAACAAGTAAATAGTCTAAGTAGTGAAGTGTTTATAAAAAATAGTTTAAGTGAATATACTGTGTATATAATATAAATTAGTGAATAATGTAGTGACTAAATGAATTTAGTTAGTAGACATAACGTGTGTGTATAAATTTATCCCACCCGTAATAAAAACTGTTTTAAATAAATACACATACACACATAACACATTATATAAAATTGGTACAAATAATTATAATTAGCAGATTAGCGAAAGGTTAAGAAAGGAAAAAATAATATCGACAAAAAGCCAAGCAGTTAAATATTGTTATGTTTGTCCTATGTAAATAGCATCATAATTATTTCAGAGTGGGCCACAGAACTCAGTCCATCTCGATATTTGGCATAATTGATTAAACTTTGAGGAAATGCTGAACACATCGATTTTTGTCAGATATCTGTATCGTAAAAATGTGTCACCCTAGAACAAAAATTCGTATAATTTTACTTGGAAAATAGATCAAAACCTCCTTGGGAGGTAGGTCAGAACTGACCTGAACTGGTTTCGATAAGAATAAACTCAAAACGCCGATAGCAAAAGAAAGAGCTTTAGAAATGCACTGTCGCGATAAGTAGACGAGATAAGTAGCCAGAGAAGTAGTTTCGTTTCTCAGAAAATTATCAACAAGTTTAAGAAAAGTCTATTTACCAACAAATAGCCTGACATGCCAAAACAGGACAGAACAGCACGAAGAAGACCGTTGTCAAAGTTCAAAGGCAGGTGGCCTGTGTGTGCATCACTGGAGCTATTAGAATTGAGATCATCACAGATCTCACACCTCTTCATCTGATGATAGAAGATCAGCTAATAAGGTCATTCTTAGAATATCTAGAGAAAGCTCAGACAACGAGAGTATTAAAAATCAGGTAGTCTAGTCCTTCCTAACAAAGTACAACTCATCAGCGAATCATACCAGTGACGAAATGATCAAGAAAGTAGAGATCGAAAATAACTTCACTTCGATATTAAGTAAGGGGGGAGACTGGGAAATGGAATAAACCACCCAAACTCTTGAAAAAAATACCATTAAACGGTACACATATGATTAAAAAAACACCACAGGAGCCGGCGCTAGAGTATTCGGGCCTGGCAGTAGCGTTAGTCTCCTCTCCCAGCGTCTTTTAGGCAGAAATACTTGCAATTGAAACATGCATGGAAATGAACCTATAAAGAGACTATGAGAAATGTGACAAAGTGATTCAGATGCCATTGGCTCAAAGTTGATAGAGGAATACCGAAGAAAACTTGATGAAATAGGCAAGACCAACAGGTTTTCTTAGTATAGGAATCTGATCACTCATGAATCAAAGAAAATTAAGAGGCTAATACACTCGTTAGGAAAGAAGCTCGAGCCTTTTATTGGCCCGTAGCTTTTCTGTGGTGTATCAAAATGCTACTATGAGAAAGATTTTTGGAAGAAGAAAGAAACCGTAACAGAAGCACCGCCAGATCCAACAAATATTTCGATCTCAGCAAAAATAAATAAGGCATCTCCTCACGGGTTTGCTGACAGGCCATTGCTGCCTCAGGAGTAAGCACCTAATGAGAATAGGTATAGCAGAACCTGACGACTGCAGATTCTGTGGGCAGAAGAAAGAACTCTGGACCTCCCAGTTCTAGAATACCTCGCCATTACAAACCAACGCATAAAATACTTCGGACAAGAAATTGAATTGAAAGGCAAGCTGTAGATGCAGATGGTAGCGAGAACAGCTCAGAAGGAGCACAATAGGCCTTAAGGTTACAGTGCATGTGACTCCGTTAACGATAATGAAATCAACAAATAGATACCACTAAAAGTAATCATGAATCGAAAAGTATCTACGAAACTTCCAAAATTTATTTACGTTTGTCCAACACATCGGAAATTGGGAGATCCCAAACAAAAGCTACTGAAGCATACGTTAAGCTTCAACTTAATTATTCCAGATTAGTTGATGAATAGATATAGTTTCTGATTAACCTATTAGGAGCCGGCTCAATTACAATGTCAGCAATTAATGAATTCTCTCTACCATTGTAACGCAAACAAATCAAGCTTACGTGATGATATTGAAATGTATTTCAGGGAATATTGCAGGAAACTATACAGTTGCACACACGAATTAGAATATCTGTTTACACTATATATAGCGATGTTAAAACTTTAAATGGCATAGTATTTTTAAAGTCAAGAAGTAATTTATAACAAGAGTTCCAGGTGTTCTCAGTATATCAGGAATCATAATAATAATTCTTATCGTGGCATATTATAGACCATCGCCATTGTTAAAGTATAAAATATAACCTCACATATAAAAAAATCCAACAACGGAAGAACTGGCGATCTAGCTGGCCACGTATTAGTAATTCTTTGTGCAATCGAATTATTTCAAAAGATTTAGTTTAAGAAGTTTATACTATTAAAACATAATGCCTTACGCCATCCTGGATCCTAGATCTACCAAAATGAGCAAAATACGGTGTCACTTTCGTAACTTCATGGGTAGAAGTTCTAATTGCGCATCATATATCAGCAAGATGTTCGTCCCAACAACGATGATTATACGAAACATAGTTTTAATTGCCCGATTAGCTGGTTCGCATGAATTAGCCCTTGGATGATAGTTGGCATTCAACTTAACACGACAATGATAGCGCGAAGCTAAGCTTCGTGAAAGTTTACTACGGTATTGGGGACCATTATCACACAAAATTACCTTAGGTACCCCGTATACAAGAAATACCTCCTCTTCAATTTCACAAATAACTATCATTGCAGAAGCTGTACTAAGTGGGTAAACCAGGACATACTTGGTCAAATAATTTGTGACGACAAGAATAAAAGAATTACCCCGTTGCGACCTTGGCAGTGCCCCCATTAAATCTGTACAAATCATTATAATAATAATATTTATTCACCATGTCAATTCACAATTACAAAATATACACATACATAAAAATCTCATAAAATTTAGAAAAACCACAGGAGGGCAAGCCCTCTTGGGTGGCATAGAATAAACCATTTAGAATATAAGTATTTATATAAATCTTGAACATTACCTAAACAATCCAAAATTAAAATTGCGTTGTTAAGTTTGATTGATACTATAATAATCGTGATAATTTTAAAACATTTACACAATTTTATAAAGCAACTAAACAACTATGTAAGTGAATAAATAAATAAACCCTAAGGTATCCGAGAGGTGTGGATACACCTGTTTCGGCAAAACACAATTAAAAATACAAGTTAAAACAAATACACTAAATTTAACAGTATTGAATATCATTCAATAGTTTTGAATAAAATAAAATTAGGACCAAAGTAAATATATTTATTTATTTATTTTATTGTTCATCCTAACAGGTCTATTGACCTAATTACAAGGATAATAATGTTAATAAAGAAATGTACAGTTATAATAATAATGAAAAGTAACAAGAGAGAGGGCCAATCACAACTAATTAATGCTATATATCTACACAGATATCATTAATATAATTTATTAATATTACATACCATACATCTTTATCATGGCCAGAAAAAACAGAAGAAGCATAGAGACAGGAGATTCAATTTAATTAACAGATATGAGTCTAAGAGATTTTTAACTATTATCGACAGACCTACAAGGTTTTTAATGAATCACATCGAAGTAATATCCAGGTATTCATTTATTAAATTTTGATAATCCCTACATGGGGTATTAAACCAATCCAAGTCTTGGACAACAGCCGAGATGTTATTAGCCAAACGTAACATGTTAACAATGGGTGGAGAGTTAGAAATATTTGTATATAATGGTATAGAGAATTTTAATCTGGTTCGAGTGTGCCTGGGTGCTACATACAAAGACGTTAAGGATAATATATTAGCACTGTTTATCAGATTATTAAAATTTTTATACAAAAACATTAACATTTCATATTTACGTCTTATTTCTAATGATCTGATATTGAATTATGTTCTTAGGTAAGATGTTCTTATAGTATGGTAATCGGCACGAACTCGAAATTTTTTATAATATAGATCGCAAAAACTTGTTTTGTATTTTTTCAATTTGTAGTAAACGTGTATGGAATTCGCCTTGCCATATAATAGAGGCAAATTCTAATTTGGGTCTGACTAATGTGTAGTATAACATTTTAATTACATTGATTTTTGTGAAGTTTGATGTTTGACGTATAATAAAATCTAGTACCCGATTGGCTGAGTTTACAATATTTTTTACATGCTGAACAAATGAGAGTCTGTCGGAATATGTTATTCCAAGATCTTTTATTTCTGATTTACGCTTTAAAGATATATCGTTAATTTTATAATCGAATTTAATAATATTTTGTGCTCTAGAAATACTCATAATGGAACATTTTTTTAAATTGAAAGGTAATTTGTTGGTTGTGCTCCATTCTGTTACATTATTAATATCCTTCTGTAATTTAACACAGTCAATAATTGAAAAGATTTGTTTAAACACTTTAAAATCATCAGCGAACATCAAACCTTCTGAATATTTGAGCACCAATGGTAGATCGTTAATAAAAATAAGAAAAAGTAATGGACCCAAATTGGATCCCTGCGGGACTCCAGAGGGCATCGCGATTTGACTGGAAGTACCGCCATTATAACGAACTGTAAAAGTTCTATTCATTAGATAAGAACCAAATAAGCGCAAAAGATTCGATGACAAGCCCAAGTTATTTAATTTTTCCAATAATATATCATGGTTCACCTTATCGAAGGCTTTACTAAAATCTGTATAGACTGTATCCAGTTGCAACTTCCCTTCTAAGGTCTCCCATCCCGTGTTCATAAACAAAAATAGATTTGAATGAATTGATTTTTTTCTTACAAATCCATGTTGCTGCTCAGCCAAATGTTTCTCAAAGTAATTATAAATATTTTTATATACAATCTGCTCAAAAATCTTAGACGGAGCGCACATTATGGATATAGGACGATAATTTTCTATTCCACTTTTAGTGCCTGATTTAAAAATAGGTACACAAATTGTACTTTTCCATTTATCAGGGAATGTTGAAGTTATAATTATTAAATTGAAAATATGTAACAAAGGCTTTTTAATCCAATTAGAACAACCCTTAACAAGGAAAGGAGGAATTCCATCAATTCCAGCAGCCTTTTTTGGTTTCAGATTTTTAATTGCTTGATCAAAATCATGCTCTGTAATTTCAGGCATTCTAAGAGTATCAGAAACAAATGTAACCTCATTATTACTACAATTAAGTCTATAATTTGATGGATCCGTACTGAAAGTCGTACTAAAAAAGTCAGCAAACACATCTGGTACATATGGACAACATTAGATTTAAGCGAACGCAGAAATTTGAGTAAACGTAACTTCTATATTTTTTAAGTAAAGTAATAAGTGTTTACCCCAACATAACAATATGACAGAAATTTCTTGTCTGTTACAAGAGAAATTTTTTCAATTTTTTTTTTTGAAAACAATAACATATTCTTGATACTATCCGGAATACAATGGGCTCGTTTCATGAAATTCAATGATAATGTCACAAGATATATTGGGTCTGAACTAAGAATTTGCGACTAATAACGCCACTCTACGATTTCAAATAAAAATCAAAAAAAATATTGAAATTTGAATTCTTGTGGTAGACTGTGGTAGGCTAGAGCCAATGGCAAACAAAGATATTTTGCGCTGTTGTCACGAGGGAAAACTTTATAAGTAGACTAGTTATCTTTTTTCTTTAACACCCGTTAAAGAGAAACGCAAAATACTGTCAAAACGTACTCTTTCAAATAATGTTCTCCTAATCGGGTGCCTCTTATTAAAAAAGGGAACTCTCTCGTAGACAAAGAAATTTGGAAATATATATTTTAAACTGCAGTGATGATGCTTTCAAAATAGAAAATATAACGTAAAATGTATGTATAATGAAAATTAAATGTTCTCCATGTAGGTTGAGTTGTTTGGAAAACGTGTCATGTAACACATCATACACAAATTGCGTTACCTCAGAGTTCCAAACTCGATTTAGTACCGGATCGCTTAGTCTTCTTCTGTTTAGGGGAGTTTGAGTGACTGAGACATCATGTCCACATCCACTTGAGGAAGATTTGTCGAATTAGCTTCGGTGAAACCTGGATCCATTTTAACGATGTCTTTTAAAAGGCAAACAAACAGAAGCACCTTTTCTACTATAAAATAATATAACAAACAACTAAAAAGTCGGCGAGGATGATATCTGTTTGAGGTTGGTTGTGGATATTGATGTCAATTGTCAAATTCTTCTAGTCGATTTTCACTTTGTATTAATCAACTTGGATAGTCAAGTAGAATTTGTCAACAGAACGTACTTTCAATCTGACAACAAGGGCTTCTGTCATTGGTCAACTTACAGCGGTTTATTTAAATCTAATTTTCGAAGATATTTATAACTTTTTGAGATAAATATCGTTATCATAGAAAACTATATGATATTTTCATTCCTTCTGATATGATTTCACTTGTTAATTCGGGCATATCCGAACTCTGCCACAAAATAAAATTTTACCTGACTTGTATCAATTTGAGGATTACTGAAATGTTCGAACTGTGCCGCAACCATTTAGTTTAATCCTATTAGAGTCATTAGGGTTTATAATAGATAAAATCGGAGGCCCATAGAATTATGTATATTTCTGAAAGCTTTCAAAGATTTCTTGTATTAAATATTTTGAAGAAATCTTGATCGTTTTGATCGATATTTAGGGGATTAGGGGAAGGATGTTGATGCACTTACACTATATAAGAGTTATATTTGCATTCAGTTACTTCATATCGATCTACAGAAGTTAAGAGTGTAGTACACATAGCAAACAGTGACCAAAATGGAGAACAAAGCATCTACAATGTATAGTGAAAGAGGAAATAAATTAATAGTGTTGAACAGTTATAAATTTTCGAAAGCTAATACTAGCAAATGTGGAAACATTAGATGGAAGTGCTCTAACGCAAAATGTCCAGTTAGAGTGTACTCCCACGTTTCTGATGAAGAAACAATCACAGAAGTCAAAGGAGAACACAATCATACTATGGAAACGAACCTATCAAGAAAAGCAGTGAGTAACAGCATTAAAAGGAAAGCGACTGAAGATCCCACTGAGAAACCCTCCAAACTAATTCGGCAAGAATTGGTGTCAAATAATTTTGCGGAGGATATCAACACCGAAGATATTGACCGAATAAGGAAAAATATTCACGCGGCGAGAAGAAAAATTTTACCCCTATTGCCTAAAAATCAGGAAGAATTATTTAATAGTGTTCGTGAATTACAATTACGAACGAACCGAGAAGAGGAATTTCTATTAACAGCAGACCAGGTATTTAAAATTATTGTGTTCTCCTGTTTTTCCAACCTTAATTTTTTATGTAATTCGGATTGTATTTTGATGGATGGGACTTTTAAATACTGTTCAACTTTTTTTTACCAAATGTTTACCATTCATGGTTTTAAAAACGGCTATTACGTGCCTCTTGTTTTTTGTTTGCTGCCGGACAAATCAAGTCAAACATATTCAAATTTGTTTTTAATTTTAAGACAAAAATGTAAAGAAGTAGGCTTAAATTTTCAACCTAAAGAAGTCGTAGTAGATTTTGAACTAAGCATTCATAACGCTATATATGAATGTTTTGGCAGAGATCAAATTCTTTTTGGTTGTAAATTTCATCTCTGTCAAGCTTGGTTTCGTAAGATTCAGGAGTTTCATTTGGTACAAGAGTACAGACAGAAAGGTTCTGTAATTGGCGAATACTTAAAAGTACATTTCGGTATTATGTATCTTAGTCCTGAGGAAGTTGTAGAATTGTTTTATAATGAACTACATTTTTTGCTTTCGAATGACGAAAGAGTTATAGAATTACGAAATTATGTCAATAAAACATATATAACGCAAAATTCGATATTTCCACCAGTTATTTGGGCAAATAATGCATCCTTTTTTAAGAGAACAACGAATTCTTGTGAGAGTTTTCATTCGCATTTCGGTGCTTCTTTTTACAAAGCACATCCAAACATTGTTCAATTTACTAGTGTGTTATTGGATTTACAAACGGAGGTATACGCGAAAATTCGTTCGGCAAACCAAAGCCAGAAAAAAACCAAAAAAACTATTAATGTTAAAATTAATTTCATTAATGATCATTTGGATCAATATAGGAAAAATGTTATTTCTCGCTTTATGTTTGTGAAAACGGTTGCATGTAAAAATCTTCCACACGTTTAATTTTTTGTTTTTTTTTATATGTTTATGTATATTGAATATATTTTATTGTAATGTAGATGTAATTTTTTAGAAGTGGCAAATATACGTTGAAAATATATGTATGTTATTAATATTTTCTTATATTGAATTTGAGTACCTAAAGTTCAAGGTAAATTGTTAAATCGGATTAGGCTATTAGACCCCTACTGGTTTGGTAGTTAATCTCCAAAATTTTAAACACTGGCAGAGTTCGAACAACCCGTAATGACTACCTGCATTTTGTGGCAGAGTTCGGATACTCCGGTTAATTCATACCCATGAAACTAGCCCATTATAGAATTTCGGAGCTAGAAATGAAAAAGATCGTTGACAGAAGGACTTTATCATTCTCGGAGCAATGTAGTGGTACTTGTTCTTAGTTACATATCTATGTACAGGTAAGTTTTTTACAGTTTCTATTGTGTGGTATTTTATAGATGCACATAGAAAGTACAACTGTTTCAGGTCCATTATGTTGCTTTCCCTATACAATCGATCTGAAGAACAGGTATAGGGTTTACACATAATGATCTTCAGAAATCAATTTTGAATGATTTCTAACGGAAGAATGTGAGTTTTCAGGGCACTTCCCCAAGCCAGTATACCATAACAGAGGTGACTTTCCACTACTGCGAAATACAGCGTTCGAAGGTATGCATTTTCTTAAGTATTTAAATTTGTAAAGGACGAATTGTAGTTTTTTTATAATAAATTTAGTATGACAATCCCACTTTAAATTTGCATCCATGATAATACCCAAATATTTCACATTTGTTACAGGTTTGATGCTAAAATTTTGTCCGTTTTGTAATATTTCAAGAGTTTTGAATAGTTCTATGCTTAAATTGGAGTTGAATAGTGGTAGGTAAAATGTTTTTTCGAAATTTATGGTTAGTATTTTATTATCAAACCAGGTCTTTATCAGTTTTAGGTCAGTTTCTGCTTTTAATTTTAGCTCATACCAGTTATCTGCTTCATAAGTAATAGCAGTGTGATCAGCGAACCCAGTGATATGTCCTGCACTGCGCAATGAAAATAATCCATTTATGTAAAAATTGAATAAAACGGGGCCTGAAATTGTTCCCTGAGGTACTCCATATGCAATTTATTTCTATATACCTTGTATTTTACAAGTAAATCACAGTTATTGGGATGGAGCTTTGTTTTTCGATATAATCTATTTTTTTTTCATTAATGGATTCGATGAGAGCTTTTGTAACCCATGGCGCAATTTTTGTGGTTTTTCTATTTCCTTTCCTAAAATAGGTACTTTTATTAATGTTTTTCTGTATAATTGTTATTAATTTTTCTGTTGCAGGGTCTACAATTTTGGATAATATCCCATGATTCTTTGGATATATTGTCTACAAGTTTTTTATAGTTGACGTGGTTATTATAATACTCAGCTACCTTTTCAGTTGTTTTATTATCAAAAACTATTTGCAGCGCTACTGTATAGTGGACTGTTATATTATTATTAATCAGGTATACTTGGCTTATTATTTTCCTTAGATCTATAAAGATCAAGAATCGTAATTTTATTGTTATTATTGATAGTTGCAGTCACTGTTAAAGTATTTGTGGGTCCTAACTTTAGGACATCATATTTGAAAGGGTATTTGCAGTTTATGTAAGTCACGACTCCATCGTTTTGATTTAGATCGCCATTGTTGTATATCATATCCCGGTAAGTTATACAAATTGATGTCAGTAATCTTCCAGGTCTCAGTTAGAACTAGACAATCAAAATCTGTAACATTAGACAACGAGAGTTTAAGCTCATTAGATTTTTACCTATACTTCTGATATTGTTATGAAGTATAATTAAATTATGATTAGTTTGGTTCATTTTGAAAATCTCATCACATTCACTGATATCTCTTACGTTATATGTTTCAACAATGGGTACATTGAAATCCCTTACATACTGGTCCATTATAGATGTATAAATAATGTAACAAACAATTAAAATTTGGGGTTAAAATCAGTCATAAACTAAAATCAAAATGAAATAATGGCATTAAAATATATGTTGAGGAGTGTGACTATACATCCAATAATAATAAAGTCCCACGACCAAGTTCAACAAAAACTAAATCTAAATGCACAATCCAATGAGCTTCAAAAAAACGAATGAAAAAATATATTAAAAATAACTGTTGTGTAACTGCAATTATTTATTTTTCTAGATTGCCAGTGCCAGTTCGGGATCTGGTATTTCGATTTTGTGAAGGTCCCTGGTGTCCTTGAAGTTTTCCTATTTTAATAGGAGTATTTGCTAGGTATTTCAATTATTTTTTATTTCCTAGTTCTCATTGTTCTATTCTTTTTGGTTTTATTGTAGTCAATTCTTCGAGGTATTCGCCCTTTTTATTTGAGTAGGGAGTGGGTGGTCCACTATGGGTTTGGTGTATAGATTCGGTTGCTTGTTCAATTTCTAAGATTTCACCAGCTGTATAGTCGTTTACATACAATTTTTCTCCTCTAATGTAACATTTGTTGTTTGATGTTTTTACCTTGATCAAATATCTTCTTAAAGTCGTAGTAGTTTCACGTTGTGCTGGTGTCAAGTCATGGAATATAAATATATTTGTTCCTTTAAGCTTGCTGTTGGTTTTCAATATTTTGCTTTTAGTAAGGTATGAAACAAATTCTAGTTTCACCGGTGCCTTCTTACTTCTGCCCAAGGAATATATATTATTTATTTGGTCTTCTTGAATTGTCGTACCCAACAATCCAGATAATTTGGTACAAACAGTTTCGACGGTAATGTTAGCTATCTCTTGGTTTAATCCAAATACAACAATATTATTCTTTCTACTATGTCTTTCCAAATTCTCCACCTTTTTTTCCAAGTTTAAATTTTCCGCCTCTAGTTTCCTTATTTTCTCATTTGGAGATTCTACCCTTAGAAGTATGTTGACTTCCGATGCTTCTATGGCTACATCCTTCCATTTTACGTGTATGGCCGCCTTTAATTTAAGTACTTATCATACAAAAAACTTGTATGTGAGAAGGATTGTTGGATTGTGGATTACTAACACTATCTATAATAACTATATAAGATTATTTATGATTCTTTAATGCAGATTTTGGACAGCAACTGTACTATCATTAAACATAATTTTCCTAATTTACTTATATGTTTCTTTACTCACAGTTTTCGATAGTTTCTTTCAGAGCAACTTTTATAACATGTATTTCACCATACCCTGGAAACTTAAATGAGAATGACAGTTCTTTCTAAAATAGTTGATCCTCAAGCTGTAAGTGGCGCTGACTCAAATTGGCAAGTGACAAGTTTCTGTATTTGTCATAATTTTCTCTTATCTATGATATCTATGATATTTGTTTACAGCGACTTCCAATATATTTTCATTTGTGTTATTTGTATTGAATAAATTTCCAATAAAAATGGTGTTTGTGTGCTTTGTTAAAGACTGTTTTAACTCTACTAAAAAGGATTTGAGATGCATCGTTTCCCGAATAATAAGGAAGTAAGTTAACCTTAAAAAGTTCCCCAATGTTAATTGTTATATTTTGAATATAAAAATACACATATTTCAAACTAAATTTGTATATCTCTAGCTAAAAACGTTGGTTTTATAGAAAAGGTTTACATTGTGTACTGTGTTTGAGAATATTTTGTTACAATATTTCAATAAAAGTAATTGAATAAACTTAAGCAAACGGCATTTATTTTATAATTTTAGATGTGCAATATTTGGTTGACTGCAATTGTACGCTTGGATATGAAGGAAAAACCTCTTGAAAGAATTCATGCATCCTATAGAGTTTGTGGCATACATTTTGCACCAGAAGCTGTTTATGTTGGTAGCAGATATGGATCAACAATAAAAGCTGATGCTGTGCCCACTCTATTGGGTAATTCCATTGAAATATGTAAGTTTTTTTAATGAAATACCAAAGATAAATGATTAACTATTTTTTGTATTACATTGTGGAAATGAAGGAAAAGTAATTATACATTTATTTTTTAGTTCAAGAACACAATTTAAACCAAGTTGATTATCAACATAATATAAATGCTGTTCCTCTTTTTCTGTTATTTGAAGAAGACAGTACCAACATAGTGTGTGTTGAATAATATCGTCAACTAAGTCACCTGATGGAAAAGGTTCACCATTTCTACAGTATTTCCTTGCGTTAGTTGTTTTTTTAACTGTATTTGTAATATTTTTTAATGGATTTTTAATTTTTTTTTAATTTTATAATATGTAATATACTTGTTATTGTGTTCAAATTGTGTTTTATTGAAGTTGATTGAAATTGTCGAGTGCACTCAAATATTATACATTCAAAAGAACCGCCGCGCCAAATTTAATTGATCCTCCAGCCGTAAGGGGCGCTACCGGTTCTGGGATCTCGAGTTTTAACGTAAGATTCCGATCTATCCGTGTATATAATATTCTCTAATCTATGTATTTCATTAAACGTACACACACTATGAAGCCCCACGGCTTACTAGGTTTTGCGTGTGACACCATAATTTCGAACGGTTTACCTTGTGACATCTTATGCGCAGCACACACCTCATACCGATTAACAAATATCGCTACATTTAGTCTCATTTTCAACCAATGAAAGCGTTCGGCTACACTGTGGAAGGTGTTATAAATACCCGTATGCCCGGATGTGGGAGGGACGTGGGCTTCCGAGATAACACGCGACCTGCTAGGTTTGGAAACTACCAATTTCCAAGAGTCAGCATGCGACAGTGGTTGTGTATACCTATTTACATTATGTTTGTTGAGAAGACCATCCTTCGCAAACCAAGCCAGAAATTTAAGGGGGTTACTATTGACATTATTGACCATGTTACAATGCCACTTATAATTGGCAGTATCGAACGATGGAGGCGGTACCTCTTCAGAAAAAAACAGACACATCATCGACAACAGGGACAGACCGAGAAAGATCATCAGGTACCACGTGCTCTCGACCTTTACGATGTATAATTTGGAAGTTAATCTGCTCCATCTTAACTGCCCATCGTGCTAGACGACCCTTCGGACTTTGTAACTTCTGTAGCTACAATAAACTATAATGGTCAGTGTAGTATATTTGATAAGCTGGTTATTTACAGGTTAGCGTTTTTAATGGTTCTTGTGAACACATACTTAGTTTTAATATTTGTCGGGAATGTTTCGTTACTTGACATAATAATTTTCTACGTTGCCATTAATTATCTTGAATTATGTCGAATAAAGTTCGTGTATTGAGAGTTTAATTATTTCTGTTCAGATCAGTTTATTCGACATAATTTTCAACTATGGATCGATTTCTTCGACCGGAGAAATTAGAAGTAGATCTTTCGTCTCCAACTGCTCCCAAGGAATGGATTTATTGGCTGAGAACGTTTGAAAACTTTATTGGAACGGTAAATGAGATCACTCCAGAGATAAAATTGGATTAACTTGTTAACCATGTTTCATTGTCAGTATACTCCTACATGAGCGAATCTACAGATTATGATACAGCAATCAGTACTCTTAAAGCTATATTTGCCAAGGTGAGCGAAATTTATTCCAGGCACAAACTTGCAACGCGTTCTCAAATACCAAATGAATCAGTTGATCGATATATGTGTGCATTAAACTCATTGGTTGAAGAATGCGGCGTCAAACATGTAACTGCATCCGAGAATAGGGATGCGTATATACGGGACTCTTTTATAAGAGGGCTAAGCGATCTGAAAATTCGACAATGACTTTTGGAGAATACAACTCTTACTCTTGATCAAGCTTATTCTCAGGTAAGAGCGTTAGAAATGGCAGTTCTTCAGTTGAATTCATTCACTCCTGGCAAGTCACCTATAAACTTGAATGTGATATCCGAAATGGTCTTCCGGAAAACGCTATCGTACCTCAACCTCAAGTTAATTCGGTGGCTTCAACTAGTAAGTGTTATTTTTGCGGAAGGTCTCAACATCCTCGTAATATTTGTCCCGCATGTGAAACACTTTGCAGAAACTGTAACAAAAAGGGGCACTTCCGTAAAGTATGTCGCTCGTCTAAAAAAAGAGTAACTGCTAGCAGTATACCTGTTGAAGAAGAAACATTGACAGGGCCTACTTGCTTAGATAAGAGTTTAATTGATGTAACTATCAATTCTCAAGCTGCAACAGCCTTGATCAACAGTAGCTCTTCTCTGGGTTTTTTAAATGAATCGTTTGCCAAAGCTTTGAAATTAACCGACGGCTGATGTTCTACCAGTCTTTCCTCCTTTTGATACGAATAGGTCTCGATACTGCAAGAGAAATTCTCTCATTCTCTTTTTATCAGCTCGATTCAAGGATTGACCAGCTACTGATAACATCTGTTCGAATTTGGCATTAGAATTGTCAGTGGTCGTTGTTTCATGAACTATCGACGTCACTGGTATGCAGGATCCAATCCAGGTTTCCTTCTTGATGGTAACTGGGTAATCATTTACGTTTATCACACGTACTGGGATCTCTTTCGCAGACGTAACCAATCCTTTTCCAATTAGTACTCCTTTGCCAACCTCTTCGTCGTGGTTCCTTGGCTCCATCATAACCGGTGTACTTTCCTCCATGATTCCCTGTAGCCGTGCTACTATCATGGTTTCGCTTCGCGCAGGTAGCACGGTATCTCCCTGTAATACCTCCTCGGAACCCACTTTAATGGTTCTGTTTCTAAAGTCTAATTGGAAACAATGTACAATTATTACGTCCATTGCTAGAATCACGTCTTCTTCAATGAATGTCAGTTTCGATTACCTTATGCGTGAACTTTTCTGCGCCAACTCCCAATTGGATTTGTGTCTCACCGTGAACGTTGGCACTCTCGCCTGTGGCGGTCCGCAGTCGCAGTCTCGTTGGTAAAAGCTTCTTCATAGAGTTTATTATCTCTGGTCGTATAATGGTTCTAGCTGTTTCAACCAGCAGAGTATATTTCTTACCATTTACTTCGCCATCCACATATACACTGTCGTTACGACATTTGAGAGTAGCTATCAGCATGAGAGGGTCTTTGGAACGATCATGGGTCGGTGCTGTCTCCTCGTAGCCGACCCATTCTAGTTTTCCCGTGACTGGGGTTCTTGGTTTGCAAGAGTCCTGGGGCGCTTACACGAACTACGTACATGCCCTAGCTCGCCACAATTCCAGCATCTAATCTTTCTCAGCTTCTTGTCCATCATACTTTATTAAACTGACGAACAGGTCAAATCTGTCTTCGTCACCTTATTCTTAGATGGTCCTAACTTTGTTATATACCGAAGCCTTCGTTGCTGCTCCATATTCAAGAGCAGCTGTCAATGCGTTGACTAATATTTTGGGATGGGCTAAATGAATCGTCTTCTGCATATTGGGGTCACGTAACCCATCAATAAAGGCCTGCATGCCCAGACAATCAATTAGGTTCTCTGGTGCTGATGGATAAGCGAATCGAACTAATCGGGCAATATCCAATTCATACTCTTGAAAGGCTTCGCCACGTTCCTGCCTCCGGTTCTTCAGATGGGACTGGTACAAACGTTCTAGATGTTCGTGGCCATATCGCATGTCCAGCCTTTTCTTCAGCTGCTCGAAATCATCCGTTTCTTCAAGTGGTAGCGCCTGAAGTACATCTAATACATCTCCCCGAAGCGTCATTGTTAAGTTCACTGCTTTCTCCTCATCGGACCAATTACTCACTCTAGCGGCTGCTTCAAACTGTTTTACATAATTGGTCCACGATATCTTTCCTTCGAACGCTGGGGCCTTGACTCGGGTAAAATTGCCAATGTCTTCTAACTTAGGGTGTGTTTCTGGCTTGCAAGGTTTTGTTTGCTCGGTCTTCTTTTCTTCAGCTGACGTGTCTCGAGTTCTTATATCTGTCATATTTCTTTCCAATTTCTTGATTTTCTCGTCTATCGATGTCATCTTATTCTCGATATCGAATTTTAGGGACGAAATTTTATTTTCGACGTCAGCAGAAATGTCATTTTTCTTCATCTCCTCCATATTAGCAGAAATATCGTTCTTCATATTAGAGATATCGTTCTTCATAGCAGAAATATCGTTTTTCACATTCGTTGAAATCTTCTCTTCCATGGCAGAAATTAACAAGATTACGGTGGAAGCCTCGTCATTGAATAAAAATAATTCTCTCTTCTCTTTCTACTAATTCACTTTTGTTACCGGACGTTTTCAACTCACGATCTTCCAATTCTGCTCTTAGTTCCGTCACTTTTAGGTCACATAGTCTCTTGGCCATTTTTACGTAGCAATTTATTTATATTATCCCACTTCTGACACCATTGTAATGTTTTTCTAATGTATTTAAACGTTTTTATTACGGGTGGGTTAAATTTATACACACACGTTATGTCTACTAACTTAATTTATTTATCCACTAGACTCTTCACTAATGTATATTATAAACACAGTATATTCACTTACATTAATTTATATAAACACTTCACTATTTAAACTATTTACATGTTCGCTGTTTATATCACGAGATCACTTTATCAACTCCATTTCTCTCGCTGGTCGGTCCTTTATATATTAGTGCCTTTTTTACTAGATAATTCTAGATTGCGACTTACACAAAAACAATCGGCTCTCTGGAATTTTCTAGATAAGACTGGTCACAAAAACCATTGTCTAGATATGATAGTCATAAAAAATCGCAAACAGTTCCAAGAAATCCCTGCGCATTCGCCATAATTTTAACTTTCACACATGGGTGAGACAGAGTCGGATTGAGGGACTACACCAGTGTGCTGTTTCGTAACACTATAATAAACATGTTTATAGTTTACTTAGTTAATTAGCATTTCTTTGCTACAATTCATTTGAATGATTAAGAGGGGTCAGTGGAAAATCAGACATTCTGTATTATAATAAATATACCTACTACCTACTTACTTACTCTGTACTTCAAATTTGTAATACTACAATTATTAAACAAACAGATTGCCTAAATGATTTGTTTTTGTTTTCAATAAAAGAAAACACTTTTGCTATAATTTACTTGAATACTTGATAAGAGTCAATGGAAAAACAGGCATATCCGTTTATTACAAACTGGAGGAAAATGCAAAAAGTATAACATTTCGATACATAACCTGAAAAAATTGAAAATAAAAAATATATAACATTTTTATTCCTGCGTTTCTAAAATAAAAGATTACATATTGTATTACGTCTTGAATAGAATACGAAATGTCTATTTTGTTCAATTAATAAAATGCAGTTAATTCTATCCAGATGCAATCTGTGGCTGTGTACAGGTCCTTGGAGGAAGCAAAAAGCCTCGATATGGGGATCAATAAATATAATGCACTTGTGGAATCACTAGTAACATCTACAAATGCGAAGATGTTAAGCACCGGATTATTTTTGCCGACCAAATGAGAAGTCGAGTGATTTGTGTTTAACTTTGGGTTGTCTTACACATACATATTTGTAAGGAACGCTTTGAAATAAAGAAATAATATAATTAACATTAAATAATTACACAGGAGTAATGAATAATATGAAATACCAAAATGGCGAACTTTTACTTCTTCTTCTTTTGTTTTGAGGCCTCCGCTGCCAGGGCTATTCGGCCTGTTTTTTGCGTCCGGGATGATTTATGAGTGTCTATAATATAGTTTATACGAAAGTAAATACGAACAGAGTGATACCGCACTTATTGTTCAAAATTTTATCTGTAAACTGTTCGGTTTTTGAGGTTATATTTTGATGTTTGAAGCACTTAAAAATTTGGAGATGAGTTTAATGTTTTCACTGTATGGGAACTTCAGCACTATGTCTTGCAGTGTGTAGGGGCCATAAACATTATAAGGAACCTTAAAAGATTTATGAAGAAAATCTGTATCAACACTATTTAAGGAACAGTTGAAAAAGATGTGTGAGAGATCTTGTTTTTCAGCACATGGGCATGAAGGTACTAAGTTGAATTTGTGTAGATATGACAAAGTGGCACAATGGTTGGATCGAATTCTTGAAGAAATGCAGATATTTCTTCTGGACAAATTAGAAAGTGAAGGAAACCATGGATTTTTTCTTGGATATTTTATGAATTGAGAGTATAGATTTCCTTTTGTCAAGCTGAGTGTAGAGAAAGTAGAATTCCACTTATCTAAGATTGATTTATTAATAGAATGCACCACATCCGAATGGGGACCAGTTGGGAGGGTGGCACGATTGATAGTTCTCCCAAGATTTGCAAGATCATCGGCTCTAACATTTCCTTGTATAAGACTGTGTCCGGGAATCCAGCCAATTCGTATGTCTTTCCCTTGCTGATTCAACTTGTATAGTAGCTCCCTTATTTTTAGGAAAAATGGATTAGAAGATGAGGAGAAGGATTTTTTAGAAATGCATTTTATGGCACTTTGGGAGTCAGAGAAAATTATAGCTTTGGAAAGGTCAAGTTTTGAAATTTTTTAGATCGCAATTAGTAGATACATATTTAACTGACAAGATTTCTCTACGTACCTCCAGGGGGTTCTGCCCACATTCAGATAACATGATGTTGATAGGAGTAGATTTTAGATAGCCTACTATAACCCTTAGGGCTTGATATTGTAAACGATCTAATTTTTTAAGTAGGTATTTAGAACAGCCACCATATAACATGCACGCATTATCAAATAATGGAAGTATGGTTGCTTTGTATATATTTAAAAGAGAGATTTGATGACTACCCCACCATTTACCATATAGAGACCTAATCAAATTAATAGCTTTTGATACTTTGCAGGAAATAAATTCAATATGTGGTTTCCAGTTAAGTTGGTCGTCAAATATAGCTCCTAAGTACTTGACTTGAGATTTCCAAGGGATAGGTTGACCATTAATGACTATGGAATGGACTGGACTAAGCTTATGGTTTTTCTGAAAAATCATGGCGGCACATTTTTGAGGGGCCAGTGTCAAACCATAGACAATAAATGAAGATTGAGATTAGAAAGGAAGGTGTTGAGAGATGTTATAGACTCCTGGATGGTGTTTTCGGCACATATCACAGCAAGATCATTTGCATAACCACTAATTTTTATGGAGGGTGGAAGTATGTTCTGAAGAGAGTTGCACGATATATTGAATAACCGTGGACTGAGTGGAGAACCTTGGGGGACACCTCTACAAGAAACACCAGGGCCTATAAGTTCATTGTTGAGGGTGCATTTAATAAATAGATTCCGATCTGAAAGAAAGGATAAAATGAGGTCACAAATGTCATGAGGTAAATTAAGGGATTTTGAGATGAATAAATAGAGGATAAAAGAAGATTATCATATGCACCTTTAATGTCGAGAAAAACAACAATTGGGTTTTTATTGGCAGACAATGCACATGATATTTCGGAATAGATGAAAATGTGGTTATCAGATATACTTCTGCCTTTCCTGAAACCCTGTTGTGAGGGGTGAATTTTTAGGGAGTTTTCAAGAGACCAGTCAAGGCGATTTTTGATCATGCTTTCGAAAACTTTTCCTATGGTGCTGGATAAGGCTATGGGTCTCCAGCTGGAGGCATCGTTATGATCCTGGGTTTTTTTAAGAATAGGAATTATTAGATGATTTTTCCACTCTGAAGGGATAGGATGAGATTTATTGAGGATTTTATTGAAAATAGAGAGAAGAGTTTCTAGGGCTATTTTGGCAAGATGATTGATCATTGAATATGTGATGGAATCCAATCCAGGACTTGAATCATTTTTGTTTAGTAAGCTGAAATTCAATTCTTCTATTGTAAAAGGGTGAGTAAAAGGGTCGTTAATGGCTTGGGGAATAGTGTTGAGGTCTTGAAAAGGGATTTGAGCTAACTTGTTTAAGAGACTTTGGAATATGGAACTGTCTAGGGGAGGGGTGTTAATTAAATTACGATTTTCAATAGATCTAGAGAAATTTTTTATTGATTGCCAAATCTTCTTAACAGGTGTTCCGGGGTTCAGTTCTTTCGTGAATTTGCAAAAGCCTTCTGATCTTTTTGTTTTCAGAAAAAGTCGGGTTTTAGCTCTTATTTTCTTGAAATTAATGAAATTTTCCATGGAGAGAGTTCTTAGATATAGTTTAAAAGCCTCTTTTTTGTTTTGTACCATCTGGGAGCACCCTTTGTCCCACCAGGGAAGATAAGGTTTAGAAGGAGTGGAAGGAAATAAATAAATAATATAATTAACATTAAATAATTACACAGGAATAATGAGTAATATGAAATACCAAAATGGCGAACTTTTTTATGAATGACAATGTTTGCTCTTCTTCTATTTCTTTATCTTCTGCTGTCAGAGGCCTCGTCGACTAATCATTACAGTATCATATTGTAATTCATATTTCTTCCTTGATTTCCCCAGTAAGAGATTCAAAGTTTCAACTTTTGTACTATCTGCAATATCAGGGGGTGTGTTTGATAGTTCACTGTCACTATTTTCCATCAAGAAAGAATTGGTAAGATATACGATACAGCGATATGCAAGCGTTTTTTCAATTTTTCCGCTCACGAGCGCAAATGCTGTCAAATAATGACATTTCTCGGAAAACATCAACGTTGTGTTGGGATTTGAAAGCGTCAAAGGCTAATTTATTAAGCGGTTGTAGAAAATAGTTATTTATGTATTAAGAGCGAAAAGTGAGGAATTATTGTTCGAAAGCAAGGGTTAACGAAGAAATGTTTTCATCATACAAAGTGTATCGACAAAATAGGGAAACGAGTTCTTCCACAAAACATGGAGAAGGGGGTGTCCTCATAGCCGTCTCCGAAGAAATAACTAGTTATCCTGAGGATTATTGGCGGTCCGAAGCAGAGGATCGTCCCTCTTAATGGACTTCGAAAGGTGCATATAGGGTGTGTTTACATACCTCCCAGAGACATGGCTGCATTAAATTTTTTCTGTACTAAGCTTATTGATATTTACTTAAATAATATTAACGATACTTTTATCATATGTGGCGATTTCAATATTCCTGAAATTAAATGGTTATTGAACGAGGGAGATTATCGTAAGCCAAATAATTATATTAATCCTAGATCTAGCTTATTAGTCGACACTATGTCTCTGGTTCATATGATTCAGTATAACCCAAATATGAATATATCTGGTAACACTCTAGACCTCACATTTAGCAGTAGTTTTTCAATAAAAAATGTACGTCTTTCATCTAATCCATTAGTTCCCGAGGATCAGTACCACTGTACCTTGGAATTCGATGTGGATATTCCTTTTAATGTTTGGACTAGAGTTGGTAATCAATATCGCTGGAATTTTAAGTTGGCGAATTATTACGAAATTAACCGACTTTTATGTAGTGTTACTGGTTAGCTGAATTCCATTCAATTGACATAAATAAAGCAATTAATATGTTTCACAATATTATTGACCAGATCATTCACTTACATGTACCTCAATATCCCAGCTATTATAAAAAATACCCTCATTGGTTCCCTTCTTCTACAATAAAAGCGATTAAAGAAAAAATTAAATTTCACTGTCGAAGGAAGAAATACCATAATAATTTAGATTAACATTCAAAATTTTACGAGGCAGATCAAAATTTTTAGTTTATGAAGATTATAAAAAATACTTGACTACTGTAGAAACGAATTTTATTCAAAATTTTAAATGTTTTTGGCAATTTGTAAAAAGCAAATAATTTCCCTAATCACTTGCTCACTGCGCAGGGCCCTACCACCGATTTACAGAAAATTTGTGATATATTTCCAGATTATTTCGCTTCTGTTTTTGTAAGTGGTGATACTAGTAACTTTGATAATATGTATACTAACACACCACTGATTACTTCTAACTACACAATTACTCGTGAAACTATTGATAAAAAAATTGGAAATTTACCCAATAAAGGTCCTGGGCCAGATGAAATACCAACTGATTTTATTAAAAATTGTAAGGAATCGCTAATAAAGCCATTATTTTTGCTATTTAATAAATCTCTCAGGTCAGGTCAATTTCCTGATACATGGAAAACAGCCTTTATTACACCAATTCATAAATCTGAAAATAGAGTTGAAAATTATAGACCTATTACTAAATTAAATATCTTTAGTAAGGTGTTTGAAAGTATCATTTTTGATGTTCTTTATCATGACGTAAATAACCTATTTAACATTGAATAGCATGGCTTCATGAAAAAACGTTCGGTGGATACAAATTGATTCCTATACGTTGAATACATACTTAAAAGTCTAAATAATAGGCATAACGTTGATTCTGTGTATACTGATTTCAGTAAGGCCTTCGACAAAATTGATCATTCCGTCCTTCAAAACTTTCTGAAGTCGGTATACATGGTAATTTATTAAGATGATTCGACTCATATGTCAGAAATAGGTCACAACAAGTAATTTTAAGTGCTCTTAAATCTAAGGCTGTGGTAACTACTTCAGGAGTACCTCAGGGGTCCCATTTAGGTCCTTTACTTTTTAATTTATATGTAAATGATATTTCTAGTTGTTTTCAATTTGCTAAGTTTGTTATGTATACCGATGATTTGAAAATATATCACTCAATTTCATGTACTTACGACAGAGTTCGATTGCAAGAAGACTTAGACAATTTATCCGACTACTGTGTGAGAAATAATTAGTTTTTAAATGTCTCAAAATGTAATTACATACAGTTTTCTCGTAGTAATTAAGACCTGAACTACAACACATATGAAATTTCTAATAGCGTATTACACGCTGTAGATACGGTTAAGGATCTTGGTATTCTTTTAGACTTTAGATCGGCATATTTGTAATATAACTAAAGAAGCTAATCAGCAGTTAGGCTTCATATACAGAACATGTTTCGAACTTCAAAATCCTTTTACCGTTAGATCATTATATATGATATACGTGAATAGTATATTAACGTTTTGTTGTACTATTTGGAACCCGCGTTATTCGGTCTATATTTCAAAATTAGAAACAGTCCAGAACAAGTTTATTTCATATTGCAAAAGAAAATTTTATCCCGATGTGGATAGGCAACGTATTCGCTCTAATTTAAAGATAATTTCAGTAGAGCATGGTAGGTAAATTGCGGATGTAATAGTTGATTCACAAAATCCGCAATAAGAATACATATTGCCTTGAATTGACAAACTTCATAACACTTCGTCTTCCCAGCCACTCAACTAGAAACAATTATACCTTTATCACACATCAGGCATTCACCAATTATTTTCTAAATTCTCCTGCTCACAGAATAACAAATACTTGCAATGAATTGTCTAGTATTGTTGAAATAGATATTTCATACCACAGCGCAGATTTGATTAAAAAACTACTGACAGACTATTTTTTGCAAATTTAATTTTGTGCGGTGGTCAATTCATATATGTTTTATTACCTTTACCTCTCTTTTTTTTGGTATACTTGTATTTACTTTCATTTGATGTAGTTATATATGATTATATTTTTTTCACCTAATTTGTAAAATTATGTGTAACTATTAGTGGATACTTTTATGGGTTTGTCCTATTTGCATCCCAAATAAAATAAAATAAAATACGATTTATAAGTTGTTGAATTAAACTTTACTATGATGTGTTATGTTTATGAATAATACTATAAAAGTTAAGCAAACGTTCGTGGTGTATCAACATTGACAAGGTCTGAGCTCATATCAGTTTATAAGAATCATTTCTGACGTTAGGGATTAATAACCATAATAAGTGTAAATTCTGGATAAGGAGGAAACTCCAGATCACCTTGTTCTAGAATGCATCGCCATTGGAAGTCAACGCAAAAAATGCTTCGAACAAGAAACTTGTAGGAGTAAGTATCTAATCTCCTTGAAACCGTCCCAAATACTAGAGTTTATTAGAACCATGGAACTGGAAGGCGAGCTATAGTAGTAGCAACAACATCTCTGATAGGGGGGGGGGGGGCATAATAGACCTTAGGTCTAATCTAAAGGTTTGTAAAGAGAAGTTGAACCTGAGTAACGAAAGCAAACAAAACAAGTGGAAGAAAAATAGAAAGATTATAAAAATGTTATTTTAAAGGCAGCAGAAAGTAGTTGCGAAATAACAAGAATAATAAACAAGGGAAAAGATTAAAACAGCATACAAAAATTATTCTTCGGAACACTAAAACATATGACACAAGGAAAGAAAGAAGTGACTTCAATCATAAAAGACAAAAATGGAAACCTTATGGGTAACGAGGATAAAACCATGGAAAGTGGGAGGGAGTACTTTAAAGAACTTTTACAAGAGATAGACGAAGATAAAAGTAAACATGATACAAATATACAAACTAGACAAAAAACTGAGTTAGGTTCCAATGAAAAAATAAGGAAAAGGGTTCAAAGAAGATTTATAAAAACTGAAACTATGTAAAGCACCAAGACATGACAAAATAAGTGCTAGGCAATGCCAGAAAAAGCAGTTAGTTATGTAACAGAGCTCAGGAACGAAGTACTTGGAGCTGAGGATTGGAATTTGGGATCATTACCCCAATATATCATAAAGGTGATAACAGAGAATGCCGAAATAACAAAGGCATCATATTGACGAGAACAGTATCCAAAGTGTATGCCAGAATTTAGGAGAAAATACTGAGGGAAAAAGTGGAACACACATTAGAATAAATGCAGTTCGGATTCAGACCAAACAGGGGTACAACCGACGCGATTAATTTCATTGGTAATAGATGAAGCAATTAGAGAAGCAAAGAAACAAGTTAAGCCGTATGAAGTAGGATACTGGAAAATGTAAAAGGTACCAGAGCTCTACTATTAGGATTCCATCGATATATTCAAGAAGGCAATACAAAATATTAATATGAGGATAAACGCACAAAAATAAAAACCATGATAATAGAGAAGAAACGACAAGAGTATATAATGCATACAGAAGGAGAAGAAAATATAGAAGTAGTCCAAAAACTCAAATACTTGAGCTCAATTATATCAGAAGGTGGGAAATTAGAGGAGGAAATACAAGAAAGAAGAACGGCAGGATGATTATTGTTTAACAGTATATAAAACACATTCCTAGGGAAAAGAGAGGAATGCAATATATAGACAAAATTTTAAGTTAAGACCGATAGATGAAAACATGGGAGAAAGTCAACAGAGATGTTTCGGCCACCTACAACGAATGGATGAAAAAAGAATAGTAACAGGTATTTGAAGCTAATATGTATAGGAAGAAGTCCGGAGGAAGACCAAGAAGAGCATGGTTAGAGGATGTGAAGGCGGCAGTAAGGAAGAGAGACGAAATAGCTAACGCAGGACATTTGAATGAGTGAAGAAATATCTGGAAAATAATACCAACATACTCAACTGCAATTAACAACCAATACCTGCAAGCGTACAGGGTATAAGGATTAAGTATGTAAGTATCCTTATACGTTATAGATAGACGTCCATCTGTATCTCGGTATGATTTGAAGTACCTATATACAGTGTTAGGAAAATTCTGAGGGCACATATGTTTTATCGTCAATGTGTTAGAAAGAGACAAATACATATAAATTCAGTGTATTATTCTTTTTCGCTAGCAGGATATCATAAAGTGGAAAAGGTAGGCACCGCTCTCGAGAGGCGTGTCCATAACGTCAATGTGTTACAAATTATGTCTACATACGAACTAGATAACAGAAACAGTGCTGCCAACTTTAATTGTCTATTTACATTAATTGTAAAATGCATGAGAATACATGAGAACAAGTTATAAGAAGCTTTTAATTATGATAAATCAAGAGGTTGTAACAGATCAAGATAATTAATCCCATCTATTTGTTGTCTAATGCTGTAAATTGTTCTAGTTTTCAGTTTGAAAGCGGTTAAAACCTTTACTTTTTTCAGATTTGGCAACGTGAAATTTGTCTCTGAACATCTGGGGTTTAAATGTAGGTTTTAGTAAAAAAATTTTTAGTGTTTCACGTTTGCAAATGAGAAACGAATTCTCTGTGTAAACACACACAGTACAAATTAAAAAACGCTATGTTGATAAACTTAAATAACATCAAATTATAATGAAAGTACCTACTATTTTTATATATATGTAATATTCTGATAGGTAATAAATAAAAAAATAAAAATAAAACTACTTAATTCTTCAATGATTTCAAATCAAATATTCGAATAAACCCCCGTTTTGAGCTAAACAGCAACATTGAGTGACGTGCCCAGTCAGTACCCAGATGTACAGATAAACATGCTCAAGATGCGCTCGCGTGATTCGTATTCGTCTGGTATAATAATCTACGCTGGCTTTTGATTATCTGTCTCACTATTATCTCTCTCTAACACACTGGTAATGCCATGGGACCCTTATATTTTCCCGTTGACTATGAGAGAATTATCGTTTTACGTCGAAATTTAATGGAGAGTTATTTCTCCTAAAAAGAAAATGGATATTTTAAGGGAATACTTCTAACGTGTAAATTGAGAATGAAGAAAGGAGATAGATAAAAATAGAAGAATTACGGCTGTAGACGAAATCGTTTAATCAGGAGCGTAGGAATTACAGGCGGTTTTTTATGGAGATATTTTTGTAAATAGAATACAGTTATAATACAAATATAAGCATACGACTTATTTCGCATGTTATGATACCCTGCTAAAGAAAATGGTGATACACTGAATATACTTGTTTCATTACAACACATTGTAGCTTTTGGACTCTGTATTGTTGCCATAGAATATTCCTTATGCTGTTAATGATAATTATTATACTTATATTCATTAATTGCACTCTCAATATCAACGAATGCAATTTTTTTAGCTTTGCGCCGTTGATTGATATAAGTTATCAATCAACGCTATCATCCAGTGATTTTTTAGTGGCATATTATATCATCGAGTATAATTCCATGAATTGTTAATGCTTATTGCCATTAGTTGAGAATGTTGTTCGATAAAACGGCTCTTTGAAGAATATTAATATTGTAGACAAGTAACATTTGATAAATAAATCTTTATTCATAATAACAAAATAACAAATAATATTTATTAGAAAAAAGATAAAACATTTATGTATTGTCTACTTGTCATCGTCTCCGGTCCTCGATAGATCCCTTATACTGGTGAGTTACGCTACGATTAGAAGAATGTACCATTTTAAAGGTTGATGATCTGTTATTACGATTATTTCAGATCCTTCTATATATCCTCTAAATTTATGAATAGCCCATACGATCGTTAAAGCTTCTCTTTCGGTCGTATTATGATTCCTTTCAGCGCCATTCAATAGTCTGCTGGCATATTCTATGGGATGATCATTGTCTCCCTCCTCATGGACTAAAACGCCTCCTATATCATAGGAGCTAGCGTCCGTTTTAATATTGTAAGGTTGGGAATCGTCGGCTTGGTTTAGGTCTGGACTGGTTGTGAGACAATATTTTAATTTCTCAAAAGCTTTCTGCTCGACTTGGGTCCATTTCCGATTGCCTTTTTTGGTAAGATTGGTAAGAGGGCGTGCCATCGTTGCAAAATTGGGTATAAATCTTCGGTACCATGAGCATGTCTGGATGAATGATAATAGTTGCTTTATATTAGAAGGCGGCTGTAGATCTACAATTGCGGTAACCTTTTCAGGGTCCAGGATTATCCCTTCAGGAGTAATTTCATGGCCCAAATACTTGACTTCTGAACAGCTAAATCTGCACTTCTTCCTGTTGGCCCTTACATTGTAAGTGCGAAGATGTGCAAACACTTCCCTTAAATCTTGAAGATGCTGCTCAAAAGTGGAAGATCTAGCTATAAGATCGTCAATGTGTACCAATATGGTAACCTTACTGAGTCCTACCCTAAATCTGTCCATTAGCTGCTGGAAGGTCGCTGGCGCGTTACGCAGGCCAAACGGCATTATATTAAATCTGTAAACTTCAAAAAGAGCGTAATGAATCCGATTTATCTTTATCGTCATCGTGAACTGGTATTTGCCAATAGCCGGACTGTGAGTCTATCGTAGATATGTAGGGCAAACTTTTTGCAGCATGTGACAAATCATCAATGCGAGGGAGCGGATACATATCAGGCACCGTGATTGCATTAAGACGTCTGTAGTCTACGCACACTCTAACGTCCTGATCTTTCTTTGGGACCAAAACGAGGTGTACTACTTTCCTCTATAATTTCATTTGCAATCATTTCGTCTAATTTTCCCCGCAGCACTGTCTGGCGATTTGTACTTAGTCTGTATGGAGCAGATGCTCTGGGAGCATGGTCGCCAGTATTGATTCGGTGTACCGTCTGTACCGTTGGAGGACCCTCTTTAGGAAATCTGTCTTTATATTCTAGAAGTAGATTATCAAATTGGGATCTTTGCTCATTGTTAAGGCCTGGGGCTTCCTCGGGTTTGAGTGATATGTCGATGCAGAAAAGGTCAAACATCGTTTTCGAGGGTCTTGCTTTGGCGGACTGTTCCTATAATATTGTGGAACTGTATCCTCGAAGATTAGATCAATGGCCTCAGGAGAGTATGCCTCTGCACTTTCTTGTAACTCAACGGATTGTCGTTGCGGTGGAAGGTCCATTTCTATTAACTTAAAGGATGGTTCCTCTGGTAATGGTGAGGCGATCACCTCCAAAAAGGGTGATCATATTTGCCTCATCTCTGTTGAGTTGAGTTGTGTGTGGGGCTAAGTGCCTTTTGGTATCTTTGAATGTTCGTATTTAGATTCTATGGCGGTCCCTTGTGTGACGTCTACAAATTCGAACATTTGCGCTGGATTGTCAATGAAATACCAACATATTTGCGGAATTACCAAAACCATAGCTGTTTGGTCCAAAAAGTCTATTCCCAACAATGTACGGTTGTCTTCTACTTTTGGTAAAATAATGAAGTCAATAGGAAATATTCTTGTCCCTATTTCGATTTTTACTGTTGTTCTTAGTATTTCCTGATCATGACTTTGTAAATCAGCCAGAGGTACAGCAGCTGATCGTTTCAGGAATGTTACTGAAGGGATACTCTTAAGATGTTCATAGCCCGCTACGCTAGTCCGGGCGACCGTGTCTATGTGTGCAACCCCTTGAATTCCCTGTACTTTAATGGGTATGTATAGAATGGAAATTTATAGCCTGAGTGGTAACATCTGATTTTTCCGCGGTGCAGACAGGTCAGTTACTTCGATAATAATCACACCCATAGCAATTAAGGCCGGTTTGACGGTCTACCTTTGCAGTGTTTTCCTTATTTGCTGAAGTTTGCTTAAGTGCTGACTTTGTGTCTGTTTCTACTACTATTCGTTTTCGGCATGCTTCTTGTGTATGTCCTCTGTAGTGGCAAAAGTTGCATCTATTTTTATTGCTTTTTGAGACACTTATCTTTCCTGTTTCTGAGCTACATATTCTGTTTTTCGTAGTTTCTCTTCTTGATTCTTGCTGCACAGCTTCTACTTCCCTGTCTTTCTGAAGTAGGCCGGACGGTTTAGATGGCGAGAACGGTGCTTTAATTAGCGTGGTTGCCTCATCCCACGTACGAGCTTCGCTTTTGACCCCTTGCCACCAAAGTGAAGCTGTGTCGGTTAGCAATAAAGGCTTTCAGGGCGTCTTTGTCTGTTATTTTCTCAACTTCTTTATATATGGAGACGGTCGTGATAAACGTATCTACCGTTGTATGACATCTTATTCCAGCAAACCTAGCGGCGCATTTGCTAAAACTCCCGGACAAGGAAGGCGTTAGCGGTCCTTCTTTATTAGCCGAAATAGTTTTAAGTTATCTTTGTAATTGCTCGTCAGACATCTGCATTGTACCTTCTGTGACTAATTTGCGTTGATTGCGACGCAGGCCTGATGAGACGTTTTTCTTATGTTTTGGAATCTTGATGGGTTATTCCTAATCAATCCTTTTTCTTTTCGAGAATTTCGACAGACAACGCCAAAACAATGGCTTTTGTTTTTCTAAAATTCTCTTGAATAGATATAGCGAATCTCACTTCCAGATTGCCTAATCAATGCTTTTCTTCTCGCGAATTTCGACAAACAACGCCTAAACATTGGCTTTAGAATTCGAATTTTTTCGGCCACTATGCGAGTGTTGAAAATTGGATACGGATCATGCGCATTATGTATTCTACGTCACAGTGCATGTCTGAAATCAATTATCTGGTGTGCTGTTGATACGTATGTTAATTCTTATTGCAGATTTTACCAGAGCTGGCACAGCCATTTTCATATTTAGTCATTCTCGTACGTTTGAATCGTTTGATTATAACCAACGTTATTAAAATTTGTGTTTGTGTTTCGTTTTGCCATTATCGTTTTATTATTGTGTGTGAACTGTGTTTCATTACCAACAGTCATCAGCGTTAGTGAACTTTTTGAGACTTTTTTCATCAGCTTTTTCCATAATGGGGAAGAACTGCACGGTGATGTTTTGTAAGTACCGAGGAGACATTGATGGAGTGGATTATTTCTGGTACGATATATTTTCAATTATTCAAACAATGGGTCATTGTTTGAATTAATTATTTTTACATCATAGAAAATTATTCCAACCCTTTTATGATTACAGTTTAACTTCTAAGCGCTATAGGCCGTGGATGAGAGCCATTGGAAGAGATCCTACTCTGGAAAAACACCATCCTAGTAATAAGATATGCAGTGAGCATTTTTCAGAAGACAGCTTCCACTATGTCAAAGGAAAACTATGTTTGAAATCATGTGCCATACCTACCAAGAAGCTTGGTCCTAGGAAACCACTCATGATTTTGAACACACATGAACCTAGGTTGGTGCCTACTCAATATTTTGTTGTTTGAGGGTAATTGATAATGTAATGTTTCAGATCTCCATTGTACGAATAAGTAACTAGAAACAATTAGTAGTAAAAATTGAGAAATAATATAAATTTCAATTTTATTAAATTTCATTTCACAGTGTTTTCATTGTTATCAAAACTTTTCCACCCATTTCTTTTCATTTCAATACTTCATTTCACAGCATTAATCTAAACTTCTTTTTAGGTTAATTTTCATTGAATTTTTCTATTTTTTCTTTCATTATTTTTCATTCAGATTGATTATCTGCCTACATATGTCTATATAAACTCCCATTTTTGTCCCAATTTCCACAAGATAGTTTCTCAAGTCCATTTTTTAGACAATGGAATTCTAAAACAACTATTTTCAAAAGTATGTCATCAACAGTCTGTTTTGGAAAGTCATAGACAAAAATTATAAAAACTACCATGGAAATTTATTTTCGAATAAGGTTTTTCTACATAGCTAAAAAACAAACCGAAAGTATCAGAGGCACCTTGATTCGGAAAAACTGAGCAAAATAATATTATTTTCTAATCAATAATTCTGATTATCAATTTTTTTTCTATTTTTGTAAAATATATTTATAAGGAATTAATTGCTGCTGAATAAATATTTCGTTTTGAAAAAGGTGTGTATTATTCAACATTAACTTATATGTATACAGAAAACATTTGTAAAAAAATAACATTTATCACTTTTGAACTCTTCTATCTGACCAAATGTTCATTTAAAAAACAGAAATGAAATGGAATTTTTTTAAAGTAGAGTTAAATATACCCACTCAATTATGATGAATAAAAGGTTACTAATCTCTGATTATGTAGGTATATCAAGTATATAATAATTACAATTTTTCCACGAAAAGTGTTGTTAAAATATAAATCACAATCTGTCCAAATTCGTTTTGTAATTATTTTATGTTATTTTTATATAAACAAGTTTATAATTTTAATTCAGTCCTTACAAATAAAACTTTCTCAGTTTATTTAAATAAAACATAAGTATGTACTGTACCAGTTCAATAGTATTATTTATTTACAAGGCCGGTCCTGTACGGTTGATTGACTGCGCATGCTCCTTATCCAATTTTTCCAAAAGATCACGTGGTATGTGCGAATTCAATTTAGCGTAATACTGACAAATTGCATTATCCTTCCATTTGTTGTTTAAAGATGAGTGTACTCGATAGATCCCTTAATCTGGTGACTGGTGAGTTACGCTACGATTAGAAGGAGATAGTCCATTCGTACAGCGATATCGATGAGCGGGAACCGGAACTTCACAGCGACGTTAATAGGGATGCCAGCTCTTCACGCGTGTCGCGTTGGCCGTTGTGGTTTGGGTTGTGAGAATTACGGGCGATTGTTACAATATGTAAATTTCCGAAACTCTGGTAGTCGGGGAAGCATTTTTTTTCATAATATAGATACACGTATTCCAAATACTTACTAGGTAGGTTTTAATTTATTGTTCAAATCATAATAGCGTATACTAACCGAACTAATATAGTGAATTAGATTATTACTTCTGAATTATTTCTTTGTAAATTAATCTGGTTCTTATAAATCAAGGGATAAACGAAAATAATGTTGCTTTTTTATTGTTCATTGCATTAAGTTATCAGTTTAGTACAATTTTATTATTTCTCAATTAATAAACTAAACTGTCCACATTACACATCTGTACCTTAACTTCTTTAATTGCGAACTTTTACATAATGAGTTGTTGTTTATAAAACAGTATGCTGTGATAAACTGGCTAGTAGTAGCCTGAATGCATTTCTTGTTTATTGAAAAGTGGAAGTAAATGCCTACCAGACATATGTTTAGATCTATTGCTCGTTTTCCACTTTATGATATCCTGTTAGCAAAAATAGAATAATAAACTGAGTTTATATGTATTTATCTCTTTCTAACAGATTGACTATAGAACATATGTGCCCTTAGAATTTTCCTAACACTGTATACGCGCGTTTCGCATGATGTACAAATCATACTACGTTATAGAATGACATCACCGGCATGCAGAATTTAAAAACGCCCCCCGGTAACCAAATCTGGCTGTGAAGTCTGCGTATTGACCATTTCATTTCAGAACACGTGATTTTTTAGCTGGCGGGAGTAATTAATTAAATTTTAGCTTGTACCCACAGTTTATAAAGTCACCAATAAAAAATGAGCCAAAAGGAAAGCAAACTAACGAAAGAAGGAAAAATACATCGCTGTGTTCTTGTTTTTATTGCACTAAAACAATATAAAAAATGATAGAGTAGACCAAAATGTTTAAAATTATGTGAGAGATAGTTTGTGTTACGTGAATTATGTTTTTCCCATGACAATTTGATTAATAGAGATAATTTCAATGGAATTTTTACATTAGACTCTATTTGATTTATATAAAAAATGATAAATTGTTATTACAAAACTCTATACAGAATGATTAATTTAGAAATGTGTGCTATTTTCGATATGTACCCACAGTTTTTAAAATCACCAATAAATGAGCCAAAAGGAAAGCAAAGTAACGAAAGAAGTAATAAAACATCGCTATGTTCTTGTTTTTATTGCACTAAAACAATATAAAAAAGGATAGAGTAGATCGAAACGTTTAAAATTATGTGTGAGATAGTTTGTGTTACGTGAATTATATTTTTCCCATAACAATTTGATTAATAGAGATAATTTCAATGGAATTTTTACATTAAACTCTGTTTTCTTTATATACAAAATGATAAATTGTTATTACAAAACTTGATACAGGATAATTAATTTAGAAATCTGTGCTATTTTCGAAAGAATTATAAATAAACATTATTAGATCCCCCCTTCCCCAAGTAGCTTGGAAAACGCGTCGAATTAAATCCAATTTCAAATCTACAACCCATGCAAAAGTTGATTTATACCGAATCAATATTATCCTCGGCGGCGTAAGAAGCGATTTGGAATTCTAACTAGGTCGTAATTAGAACTAGACTTTCCTCTTTTCTTACGAACTTTGATCTTTGAAACCTTTTGTAGGTGTGCGGAAAGGCGGAAGAAAGTCGATCTAGATAATTATTATCATTAGAAGTAATCTGGTTGCCAGACCGTAAATTTATTAATTACCGAGAACGTCTTTTTTACGTTGAAAGGACTGCTGAAATTAATAACTTCAAATAAATTTTTCTATGTAAGACATACCAATTTACCAATAATAATAAATAATTATTATTTATACAGGGTGTGTCATTAATAATTGAAAATACTTTAACTGTTGAAGCTTGAGCTCAAAATATTAAGATTTAGCCTAAATCATTTTGTTTAAAAATTTAAAAAATATTTGTGCCCAGTACTTTAAAACTATTTGACGTATACTTGTCATACTTGGCGGGAAATGTAGGTACGGTACACTCTATTGAATTATGTAAACATTTCTGGCTACAACCAGAAGCGTACAATAGGGGCACAATTTTTCTCTATTTACCGGGTGGTCCAATAAGCCGATCTCTCGGCTATATATCAGAAATCGCTGGAAGTAATTTTAATGTTTCTAGGTTAACCGCTAGGGGCGTAACCTGTGAAGAAAAATTTAAAAACCAGTTTTTTGTGAAATATGCCCAATTATACCAAGTGTTAAATACGTAAACTAGAAAGAGGCCTAAATTCCGCAAAAAGTTGCTTAAGTACTTTTTTTATCTTCAAATAAAGGGCGGGGGAGAGTGGGAAGTGTTTGTGGATAAATACTTATGATTTTGGTTTGGATCAACCGATTTTAACGAAATTAGTGTCATTAGAAAGAGTGTAGATGAATTAACCTCTTTTATACCACAGTATCATATTTGATTATTAATAAATAGTTATTTCCCAAAAATCATGGTATTTCTGTTGGGAGACTGTTTTTGAAAATTGTACTGATATTTATTGAATTATCTGTACGCAACCCGTCACACAGATCTAGTACACATATCGCCAAAACCACATTTTATTTGACAGAGATAGACCGTAACATATAGAGTGACATTCACTAGTGATATTTTGTGAAATTTTACAGAAAAAGGTGTTGTAATAAATATTAGTAGACTCTTTTTGGATGTATTTACTTGGAATAGAACCTATTTTAGAGACAAAAAATCAATTTGTCATGACGTTTTAGCCATTTTTTAGTTAGTAACATATTTGAAACAACGGTTCATAAAGGGAGTTTTGCTGATTTCCCGCCTATTTCAAATATGATACAATGGATCATAACGGTTCTATGCTTTTGTCTCAAATTTGTAGCAATCGTAGGTTAATGAGGTATACATTATTTACAGATGAGTAAAAATAGGAGGAAAACTAAAGCTCTTGTTCCTCTAAGTGACAGTGATGACAGTTGCCTGGACAGTAATAGCGATGATTCCGATTTTTATCCAGAATCTGTTTTATCTAGCAATCAGAGTGCAGAAAGTGAGGATGAGGTTGGTCAGAATTTAGAAGGAGACGCAAATAAAACACAGAAGAAAAAAGGTCATGACTGGAGGGAAATAAAAAAGGAAGATAGTCCTAAGGATATACCTGTTTGGTTGGACAAATTGCCTGGAGATGATAAAGCTGTTGACACAACAATGATATATTTTGAAGAAGTGTTTGATAGTGATATGATACAAAATCTTGTAGAGCAATCTAACTTATACGCAATACAAAAAAATCCAGAAAACCCACTACCTATCACTATTACAGAAATGGAGCAGTTCATAGGCATATGCTTATATATGTCTATATTTCGTTTATCACGAACTCATATGTACTGGGCACAAGTAACCAGGGTAGCTCAAGTTGCTGATATTATGAGCAGGAATAGGTTCAACATATAAAAATGAATTTACATATGAATGATAATTCAAAAATTGATCAAAATAACATTGACTGTCTTTTCAAAATAAGGCCTTTGACGGAATCCATATTGAAAAATTTTAGAGCTATTCCCATGCAACAGTTTTTATGTGTTGATGAACAAATTGTGCCCTTAAAGGGAAAATCTTATCTTCGATAATATACCTCTCAAAAGCCTCATGAATTGGGTTACAAAATTTATGTTTTATGTGACGCCAATGGTCTGATTCACAATTTTGAAATCTGTACAGGAAAATCAGAACACACCCCAGGTTCTCCTGATATCGGTGTCAGCTCCAATGTAGCCATGAAAATGGTCCAATATGTTCCACACAATAAAACATTTCTGGTATTTTTTGATAATTGGTTTTCTTCTCCAAAATAATTCGTTCAGTTGCATCAAGTAGGAATCTTTGGTTTAGGTACAATTCAAATAAAGAGGTTTCCTGGTCTTACTTTCACATCAGATCAGGAAGATGTTCTATTGAAGAAAAGCAAACCACAATAAATGGTGTTGATCTCAGAGTCATAAAAAGGTTAGATAACAAATCTGTTCATTTGGCGTCTACATCCTCTGCTTATCCCACAAAGGAAGTAAAAATATTTGATAGGCTGAGAAAAACATATTTCTGTCACTTGTCCGAATATTGTATCTACATGCAATACGTTTATGGGAGGAGTAGATTTAGTAGATGGTCTACTGGCCTACTATAGAATCCACATTTGATCCAAAAAATATTATTTGCGATTATTTTTTCATTTTCTGGACATGGCTGTTGTCAATAGTTGGCTACTTCATAAACGAGATTGTAAAGCACATAATTACACCAAAAAGGAAATAGTGGATCTTCTTACTTTCAAGTCATCAGTGGCCGAAATTTTATGCAATCGAAATAATAATCCCCTGAAATGCGGCAGACCTTCTCGTAGCTACATTGAGCAAATACATTTAGCAAAAAAAAGGACCAACGAAATCAATTCCTGAATTCGAAATCAGGAGAGACAGCATTGGCCACTTTTCAGATGTAAAAGATGAACGTCAGAGGTGTAAGAAACCGGGATGTTCTGCCCTTACATCAGTTCAGTGTATAAAATGTAAAATATTTTTATGCTTATATAAAACTAGAAACTATTTCATGGGCATTCATTGATAAAAATATTAGTTATTTGTTTGAAATAATCCATTTTCAATTAGTTTAGTACAAAATCTTTCCGTCGTATACCGTTGTATCATAAATGAGACATACATCTAGTTTCTTTAAAATTGTGAGTAAAAAATTTTTTTTTAACAATTGTCTTCTTTTAAGTTCAACTTACACATAATAATCACATATATTATTTTTCTAACCTTTATGGTGCTGTGGTATAAGAGAGGTTAATTACATATACTATAAAACAATTGCATTAAGTTTTAATTGTCATAGGTAGAGGGTACTTTCGGATGTAAAATATTTGTTTTTCTTAAAAATGTTTAATAGAAACACATAAATAATATAAATTATAATGGAATTAGATTAAATTCGTAACAAAATGGCGCAAACCGCATGTTGATAGCTTTTGTCAAAATCGAGATATAAATAAAAACGCATAAACATAAGTAAGTATAGTATTGACTCACCCTGTATTATAACTTAAAATTAAATATGTGAAATAAAGATCATACAAATATCTCTATCATTGAAACTTAATGTTCAATTAAATGTTTAAATTGTTTTACATCGTTGTCTACACTAAGATGCAATCTATCACGCTTAGACATAAAACAACTGCTTCAATCTCAGCTGTTGATATACTATTTATTGCATTTCTAATGCGCTGTTTCATGTTGTCTCACGGGGTTCGCTGAGTTTGGTACACTAAATCCATCAATCCCACAGATTTAAGTCCAGACATGTTAAGTCTGGAGATCTACCTGGTCATGAAAATATACTTCCCCTTCCAATCAATTTATTTGGATAACTTACATTCAAATAATCTCTAACTCGTCTGGAAAAGTGCGCAGGATACCCGTCATTTTGTAATATCATATATCTTCTTGTTTGTAAGGAAATATCTTCCAATAAAACAGGCAAATGATTTTCCAGAAAATCCGAATATGTATCACCATTTGAAGTTCCATCAAAGAAATATGGACCTACGATCTTTCCCTCAACTACACCACACCAAACATTAAGACTCCATCTACCTTGAAGCTGCACTTCGTCTATCCAGTGCGGATTTTCTTCTGCCCAATAATCCATATTATGCAGATTAACACCACCTGCATTATTAAACGTAGCCTCGTCTGTCCACAAAATCTTTGACATGATATGCGGTTGTTTTTCTAGCAGACCTAACATCCAATTGCAGTAATCCAGCCTTGCATCAAAATCTCTCTCATGTAAAGCTTGATGGAGAACTACACCCATTATGCAAACAAATATTATAGTCACGTTAATTCAACATGACATTGTGATACTGTTCTTCCTTTTTTCCTCTTGTTTTCATCCCGTGGACATCTATACAACCGCTTATGCCCAGCTTATGGCTGTTAACTTTTGTGATGTTACAAATTAATTTCTCAGCGATGTCAAATCGCTGCCTTTTTACATTACTGAGATGTAACTAGAACTTCCTCAAAAGGAATTCTTTATAATGAACTGAAAGCAAGATTTCTGTTACATTCAGAAATGCCTTTTAACATATTGTAGATGTTATTGCAATGTCGATAAAATAACATCTTACCAATGAACTAAATGCAGCATTTCAAAAGCAATACAGTATATTCTCTTCGATGTTGTATGTACATTACTTAAACCTCTAAATAATATACCTCAAACATTCTAGATGACATCCTATAGACGTTTCTGTGCCTAATTAGCAAATACAGGCTGTCGGCCATATTTCATGGTACAACAAAAAATAACTTCAGGAAAATGACCCAGAAAAATCGCTGGAAATAGTTATTTGTATACTAAGGCCGCAAAATGCTTTTTCGTGTTCCGAGAGAGAGATTATCGCCGAGGCCGCTCCGGCCGAGGCAAGATAATCTCGAGGTCGCGAAAACATTTCGCGGCCATAGTATACACAATATTTTTCGTGCAACCGTGAAAATTACATAATTTCAATAAACATTATGTCTCTTTAGAAAAGTCAGCGTTTCAACGCGAATAGAGAAAATTACACGTCAATATCACAATGTTTCTATGGAGATGAAATATTTAGCAATACAAATCAATTTGACATTTCTCGTGAAGTCGTGAAGATGTCCGATAGCGATAGTGATATTTCAGTTACTTGCACTCCTCCTGAGCTGAGAGATCTCATAGACTCAGCACTTTCTGATTTGATACCCGAAAAATCTAAACGGAAATATGAAAAATGTTACAGCAACTTCAAAGATTGGTGTGTCAACCAAAATGTCAAGACGGTGTCAGAAAACATATTATTAGGATATTTGTTGCAGCGATCAAAAGTTGTGAAGAGTTCAACTTTATGGAGCATTTATTCTATGTTAAAGACTATGCTTAACGTACGAGATGGAATTGACGTAAAGAAGTTTTTAAAATTGGTACCGTTCCTCAAGAAAAAGTCAGTTGATTATCGAGCAAAGAAATCAAAAGTTTTTACGCACGAGCAAATTGATTCATTCCTCAAACAAGCTAGTGATGCAAATCATCTACTGTGGAAGGTATATAAATATGGAAAAAAAGTGAAGTATGATGTTTTATTCATAATAATTATTATTATAGGTAGTTTTGATAATGGGAATATCAGGAGCATCGCGACGAGATGAATTAGTGAGAATGACCCTCGAAGATATTCAGGAAGACAAAACTGTATTGATAGTAACTGTTCCTGATACTAAAACTGATCAAAAGCGTGTTTTTACCATTACTAATCAAGATTATATAAGAATTTACTATAAATATGTAACTCTTCGACCAAAACATACTGCTATTCGTCGTCTATTTCTGAGATATGAAAATGGAAAGTGCTCTGCACAGGTTGTTGGAGTGCATACGATTGGAAAAATACCTATTATGATTGCAAAATATCTCGGCTTACCAAAAACTATTTCCAAATTCACAACAGAAACATACTTTATTTTTGATATATATTAACATTGATTGTACTGTTTATATTATTACTGATATTCATCCCTGAAGATGAAGCAACTAAATCTATTGTTTCTGAACAATCATTATTTACATTAGACAACGTATTATTTTCTTTGGACATTAACATTTTGCGATTGACTACATTTGAACTAGATGGTTCGAAATACATTGTTATTGTCATATTTCAGAAATGTTGAATGCTGTAGTGGCGTTCAGTTTGCCGGCAGTCACTATGGGAACGGCCGTAAAAATGTTTGTCGGCCGTCAACGTTTAAAGGTTTCTGACCTAAACGTTCAGTTTATAATATGAAGAACCAGCCTGTGATGTTTTAAAATCCTTAGAACAGTAGTTTTGGGTATGTTTAATGCTATAGAGATTTGCCGACTACTTATGTGTGGATGAATGAAAGCAAGAACATTGATTGAATTATATCCGGACATACCTCTACTACGTCGTTTAAAACAAGGACGATGAAAACTACCAGTTTCTCTTCATCTTTTTGCCTTTCTTTCAAATACTTCTTTACCATAATGTCTCCTGTCAGGATATCTCACAGAATATATACGTGAGGCAATAGCGGGACTTTGGTTACATTCGAAATAAACTCCAATCATATCATACAATTCTGCATTTGATATACTCATCTCGAATTATTAGTACTAATAATGAATTACTAATATTAGCAATATTAATATCTATTTAAGAGAGTGCAATTTTCCATTCGAATCATATCATACAATTCTGCAATTGATATATATATTCATCTCGAATTATTAGTACTGATAATTAATTACTAATATTAGCAATATTAATATCTATTGAAATAAGTGCAATCTTCAGTTCGAATATAATTATAATATAACACTTCTTAAAGAGAACGCAATGTTTTGACTGCTGTCAATAAATAAACAATACGCAGTTCCTGTCAAATTTATTGTCGCAGCCTACTTAGTTTGGAAAAAAATATTTTTAATCGTATGAAATAACAATGGTCAAAATGGTTAGAGACATTAAGATTCTTCTTCTATAAAAAATTTGAAAGTAGTACTGACTTATTTTTTAATTATAATATAGTCAATACTATACTTACTTATGTTTATGAGTTTTTATTTATATCTCGAGTTCGACAAAAGCTATCAATTACAATAATTAGGTGTTTCCATTAAACATTTTTAAGAAAAATAAATTTTAATGTTTTTCATTCGAAAGTACCCTCCACCTATGGCAATTGAAACAAGATGCAATTGTTGTATGTAGATTTAAGTAATTCATCTATATTTTTTCTAATTACACAAATTTCGTTATAATCGGTTGAATCAAACCACAGTTATAGGTATTTATCCACAAACACATCTCCAATCTCCCCCTTCCTTTATTTGAAAAAATAAAAAAAGCACTTGAACAAATTTGTGCGGAATTTAGGCCTCTTTCTAGTTTACTTATTTAACACTTGGTATAATTGGGCATATTTCACAAAAAACTGGTTTTTAAAATTTTCTTCACTGGTTACACCCCCTAGCGGTTAACCTAGAAACTTGAAAGTTATTTCCAGCTATTTCTCTTTTACTAAGGAATGTTTTCTCCTAAAGTTATAACATGATATATAGCCATAAGCGTGGGAAACCTCAATAACGGTACCAATTTACAAGAAAGGGAGAAATGGAAAAAGGACGAATTCAGAAACTATAGAGGGATCGCGCTACTGGACACAGTGTATAAAAGCATGGCCAAAACCATAGAAAAAATGTTTGAAGGAGATGGAGATAACTTGTTCGGAGACTATCAGTCCGGTTTCAGATCTGGAAGAACAGCCTTGGACCATATTTTCACTCTGAAGCAAACGCAAAGAATGGGGTACGAATACGATCTACCAATCTATACCATTTTTATAGACTCCCAAAGGGCGTATGATACAGTAAATAGAAAATATTTATACAATATTATGAATGATTTAAGCATCCCTTAAAAAACTGACAAGTCTTACCAAAATGACACTCGAGCGTACAATAACTAAGATGAAGGTGAACCAAAAAACATCAGAAAGCTTCGAGACAAATACGGGATTAAAACAAGGAGATCCTTTGTCCACCACCATTGTATTATAATGGATAATACACAAAACCGGCATGAACAGGCCAGGGACACTGAAAACTAAGACAACACAATTACTGGCATACGCGAACGATGAAGTACTGCTATCAACATCAGAAAACGAACTGAGAAGAATATGCAGAGCGCTCATAGAAACAGCAGAGACAACGAACCTGCGAGTCAATGAAGACAAATCGAAGTTTATGAAAATGGCAACACCTCAAAGGACAGGAGCAATGAGGAATTTTCCAATACAACTGAATGGGCAAAAAATAATTAACTTCGAACAAGGCCAAAGCTTTGTATATCTAGGTGTGGTTATCAAGGACGACGGCGACGAAGGAGGGAATTTAGAAACTAGGCTGATGGAAGGAAGTAAACAGGCAGGATCATCGAACAAGATAATAAGTTCAAAGAAGATCTCCAGAAAGACAAAGATACATCTGTACAAATCAGTAATAAGACCAACAGTAATCTACGGAAGCGAAACGTGGATACTTAAAAAAAGGAGAGGAAGACAAATTAGATAGATGCGAAAGGAAAATACTCAGGAGGATATTGGGGGGAAAAGAGGGAGATATGTGGCTAAGAAGAATGAACAACGAAGTATAGAATTTATTTGGGGAGGCAGAACTGAGTAAAATAATAAGATCCAGAAGAATAGGTTGGCTGGGGCATGTACAGAGAATGCCAGATAGTAGAACGACCAAAAAAATGATTGATATAGAACAAGCAGGAATAAGGAAGAGAGGCAGACCAAAGAAAAGATGGTATGCAGAAGCGATAGAAGACCTAAGAGAGAGTGGGATCTAGGACTGGAAAACGAAGGCAAAGGATAGGAAGGAAATCACTTCCAAGGTATGGGCTTAAAAGGCATGCGTGTAGCACCTATATATATAGCCGAGAGATCGGCTTATTGGACCCCCCGGTATAATTTAGTAGGGTGCTCAGTACCTACACTTTCTGCAAAGTATGACAAGGATACATTCTGTAACTCCTCAATAAATGATTTAGGTTGAATCTTGATATAACATTCAACAGTTAAAATATTTCCAATTGTTGTGATAATTTGAATTGCTAGCGAAGGGCCCCCCCTGTGCTCAGGGAAAGCAGTAGACTGTAGTATTAATTATGAATGATTTATTTCTTAACTGTTAATATAAAAATGCGTGACGACGTGCTATATATAAAACTAATTCTTTTTTAATTAAAACCTTTTTCGTTATAATCTTGTCACTCTTGTTGTTGATACTACGTTACTCTTCAAATCCAGTCTGGTTGCTTGGTTACTTCACAAATCCATATATTTTAATAGCTATATCTGAACAGCAATTATTAATGAAACACCCTATACAGCGTGAAAGCCACTCATAGAATGAAATTCTGTGCTTATTTTAAAATATTATAAAAGGCACAGAGACATATCAAGGAATGGAAAATGCCACTGCATCTGTAAAATGATTTGAAACTCTATGAACCTGTAGCATAACTGTTTAGGAATATACTTATTTTCATTTCATTAAAATCAAGCGAGTAGTGTTGAAGTTACGACAATTTCAGTTTAATTCGTATTCAAATATTTCGCCCTAGCGCGCCGTGGTTAAATGGTTCCTCAGGGTTTCAAAAGCCGTTTGAATCTTCATCCCAATGGAAAGCTCTTACTTCTTCTGTGAGTTGAGTTAGTGGCTTTGAAATATCTCTAAACTTCCTTATAAACCTTCGATAGTATGTGCAAAGTCCAAGGATATTCCTAATTTGGTGTTTGTCGGTTTCTTGAGGACATTTCTGAATGGAAACAATTTTCCCTGGTTCCACCGCCACTCCTTCATTACTCACTATATGAGCTGGGAAGTTTGAAGTCGTTTGGATACATCATCCAAATTTTTCAGGCGTTTCTCAAAAATATCCACATTATTAAAATGTCGTCCAAACATATCAGTCGTGTTTTCCAAGAAACCTTTCTCAAAACATTTTCCATGAATCTTTCAAATTTCGCGAGCGCATTACAGAGCCCGAATGGCATGACGTTGAAATAAATCAGAGGAGTTTATAATGGACAACAGAGGAATAAAGCAAGTCGACAGTAACCTCGCTACTTATTATGGACAAGATAGTCAAGAACATAAAAAGCAATGTGGACATCTGAGTAGAATAATTGAATACAGAAACAACGAGTATGTAAAATGGATATCCTAATATATGCCGACGATGTGGTTTCAATAGTGAATTCCCAAAATATTGTTCAAAAGCTAATAAACATCTGGTCTACGTATCATTAAGCAAAATCATTATAATAAATGAAAATCGAAACGTGCAAAATAATAAATAATTAAAATATAATGATAATACTTTAGAAAGGGTAGCGAAATTCGAACATCTTGTAAGTACGATGACAGAAGACGGAAAAATAGATGCAGAATAACGGCAACGATGACAGACTTGACCAGATCGTCAACTTGTTGAAAGGTATGGTAGACAAGAAGCCGAAGAAAATCGGGTGCTGTAATTGTGGCGAGCTGGAGCACGTACGCAGTCCGTCTAAGTGTCCCAAGACTCCTGCAACCCAAGAACTCCGTCACATGGGAAATCAGACATGGGTGAACATTGAGCTGATGTGAATCATAGAAAAGCCGACTCTTTTCCTAGACGGTCGTGCCCTGTAGACTATTGTCAATGCAACAAGTCGAAATCTAAGGAAGTTGCAGTTTCAAGAACTACAGTAGTCTACGAAGATTGGTCACCCACCAGGATCAAAGAAGATCAGGAGAATGATCCTCACCTAAAGAAGATTCGGCAATGGAAGGAAGAAAATCGGCGACCTACATGGCAAGAAGTGTCAAGATTTTCACCGACTCAAGGCATATTGGGCTCAGTGGGACTCCCTTGTCCTGGAAGAAGGGCTGTTGAAAAGAGTCCTTGAAAACGATGATGGTTCCGAGATGAGGAGACAGCTAGTTATCCCGAGAAGAAGAGTAGCTGATGTACTGAAGAACTTACACGACAGTCCATCGGGAGGTCATCTGGGAGTGAAGAAAACCCTTCAGTGAGTCCGTGGAAGATGTTTTTGGATGTACAGCTCCGATGATGTGAAGGACTGGTGTAAGAAATGTACGACTTGTGCTACGAGTAATAGACCACATCGCAAGAGAAAGGTACCTATGAAACAGTATAATGTTGGAAGCCCTTTAGAAAGGATTGCTTTATACATCGCTGGACCATTTCCGATGAATACATCCTGGTTGTAATGGATTATTTCACAAAGTGGGTGGAAATTTACGAGATCCCGAATGAAGAGGCCACAACTGTCGTGGATGTATTGGTGAAAGAATTTATCAGCCGATATGGAAGTCCACAGTGACCAGGGAAGAAATTTCGAAAGCCATATATTCCAGGAGATTTGTGACAAGCTGGGAATGAAGAAGACCAGGACAACAGCATTACATCCACAGTCAGATGGAATGGTCGAGAGAATGAACAGGAATATTGCAAAATATCTGTCCAAAGTAGTTTCCAGCCATCAGCGAGATTGGGACCAATATATTTCCCTATTTGCATTGGCTTATCGATCTGCCGTCAATGAGTCCACGGTTGAAACATCTGTGAAAATCCTGTTTGGACGTGAAATGAGGCTTCCTTGTAACCTGGAATTTAACTGTCGGCCTGAAGAAGATCTAGCAGGAGAAGACTACGGGATCCAATTGAGAAGAAGGCTGTACGATACTCATGAATTAGTTCGAACAAATCTTCAAGTTGCCAGCGACGACAGAATGAATAGTCGGTACGACGCGTATGCCACAGTAGGCGGTTTTAAAAAAGGGGACGATGTATGGTTACACAACCCCACGAGGAGAAAACGGTTTTCTCCAAAATAACAAAAATCCTGGGAAAGTCCATACTTAATCAAGAAAAGGATCGATGATGTTATATATTGCATAAGCAAGATCCTCAACGGAAAACCAAAAGTAGTTCACCAAAAACCGACTAGCGCCATTCGAAGGAGATCATGACCTAGAGAAAGGAGTAAACCATATTCGAGATGTATCTGACCCTACCTTCGATGAATTTATGGGCGCGTATGAAGGTACCGGGAAACCTAGATATGGAGTCACTTTCGAACAACGATAATATTTGTTTACTATTCCGGAAGATTATTCACTGGCATACAACATCCTTGCCCGTATCAAGAATGCACGAGGGCTGTCTTTCGAAAGAAGTTCGAGCAATTAGAAAACCTTGAAGACCATATGCCAGCCCCTGGCAAAACAGTGAGACTGATACACAATCCGCGGTACGTCTTCTACGTGGTAACTAAAAATGAATTTCAAGATCGATCTACCTACCGCGATTAGTGGGAAGCACTTCGAAATCTCCGAGACCATGTGTTCGAATCCAGCGTGAAGAAACTGGCTATGCCTAAGATAGCGAGTAACCAGTTGGATTGGCGAGTCATCAGGAAGCAGAGGTGATCTTCCAAGATACCGGTGTCCAGATATTAATTTGCAGCTACAACCCCCGTTATCAGTATCCGATGAAGACGGTTCCCTGTTATTTCCATAAAATCGGAAAACGTAGAAATGGGGTCAGTTGCCGATTCAAACATCCCTTCTCGGCTACACAAAAGTTCCACGAGGAACTTGCATTTACGGAGGGGGTAATGTTACGAAACAGCACATTGGTGTAGTCCCTGAATCCGACTCTGTCTAAGCCATGTATGAAAGTTAAAATTATGGCGGATGCGCTGGGATTTCTTAGAACTGTTTACGATCTTATCTAGACATTGTTTTTGTGAGCAGTCTTCTGTAGAAAATGCCAGAGAGCCAATTCTTTTTGTGTAAGGCACAATTTAGAATTATCTAGTAAAAAATGCACTAATATATAAAGGACCGACCAGCGAGAGAAAGTTGGTTGATAAAGTGATCTCGTGATATGAAAATAAACAGCGAACAAGTAAATAGTCTAAGTAGTGAAGTGTTTATATAAATTAATGGAAGTGAATATACTGTGTATTAGTATAAATTAGTGAATAGTGTAGTAAATTAAGTTAGTAGACTTAACGTGTGTGTATAAATTTATCCCACCCGTAATAAAAACGTTTAAATAGATAAGAAAAACATTACAATATTATCACCGGTTTATATTTCCTGTAACTTTAGGTTTTCGTTCCTTGTAGTGTCCCAGTCGTTTTTTAAAAATTCTTGTATAGAGTATATAACTTGTTTGTGCCAGGTATATTGCTCTATAATTTTCGCATATAGTTTGTTCTCTTTTTTTATAGATAGCTATTATTAAGATTATTTTCTCATTCCCTCGGTATATGGTTTTTCTCTCTTGCTTTGATAATTGTCCAAATATAATCTATTCCTCTGTTTCCCTGTTGCTTTAATATTCTGTATGGCTTCTTCTACTTCTTCCCTCGTTATTTCTTGTTGATATCTCTCTATTTCTTCTACCGTTGTATCTTCCTTTTGAAGTACTGTGTGGAATTTGTCAAAACTATTGATAATATAGACAACTTTTGTTTGTATTCATTTTTTTTTAAATTCTGACTCATTTTTAAATCTATCTTTTAACAGAGTTTACGACGCTCCTATTAGTTGAATTAATCGCTGATTTGGAAATATAAGATCTAAAAGGGGAGGTAATAAATTCTCAAAGTGACTATCCCCTTTGAGAATAAAATCAGGCTACTGAACTACTAGCCGTTTAGTGACACGACTCTCTTTGGTGTACAAAATCGGGTAAATTTAATCTGCGCTACGCGTCCTCCTTAGTTCGTTAGGAAGCTTACATAATCCTATAAACGCGGTTCAATAATGTTTCTACTTCTTGCGAAACACCTAACTTTTCTTATTAAATTATCATTCATTTTATATTTATTATCTTGGAAAAATCCTTTTCTAAGTTAGAACACAAATTGAAAAATATCTTTTTGGGGATTGCAGCAAAAGAGGAAAAATACACTCTATTCAATTCTCCAAGCTTTCGTAAATCTTTATTTACATCATCAGGGAACTACAATAAGGGAAGAAAAACATAAATTATAAAAAGTGTTCTTACAAACCAAACATTTCTACAACTTACATTGATCGAGATTGCATCATAGATCTTGAATACAGGAAAAGTGTACAACAGCAAGTCATTAAAGAAATAGGTCCAGTCGGCAATACATTTGCCTACTACTGGTTCAAATTTAAAACATTATTAAAAAGTAAAAAGTTGAAACATTGAAAATCGAAAATCCACACACCCACGCGGACTTGTGAGAATAATGGCGGAAACTGAAAATGTCAGGTTAGGTACAGCATTCATCATTACTAAATGAATGAAAAGAATCGATCTTTGCAATGACGCGAGACACTGAAACAATCGAATTGAAACTTTCAAGAGAATACCGGGGTGGTACCAAAATTATGGAACTGTTGTGAAATATCACTCCAATGAAATTCACATTAACGAGAATTAATATGTGATTATTGATGTTATTTATTATTATTATTAATATTATTATGGATCTTTTAATAAAGGGGGAACACCTACCATGATGACACAAGTAGGAAACTAGTGAAAATTATTATTATTATCATTATTATTATTATTATTGTTATTAATATGAAGACAATTGTGCTTATCAAGCGTTAGGAGGAGGGAGTAGAGATTAATCAAATTCTGAATGTCAGTCTTCTTATTCATACAATCTTCTTCTTGGAAGATGAAAGCCATTTCCAAAAACAATCTTTTGTTATAACTTCTCTCACGAGAAAGGATTTTAACTCCTTCAAAATCAATGACATGATCCAACGAGGAGACATGATTAGCCAGAGAACATCTTTCAGGATGTAACCTTATATCACTTTTATGGAGGGATACACGGCTAGAAATTTTTTGGGAGGTTTGACCAATACATGAGAGGCCACAACTGTTACAACACAGCTTATAAACAACATTACTACAATCCACGACAGGTATCTTGTCTTTCAAAGGACTATAAATTGACTTAACAATCAAGGAACTCCTGCAGGCAAACCTAACATTCTGTAAGTATTGTGAAAAAATCCTAGTAAGTCTGGGCGTAATTTCCTTTATATAAGGCAGAGAAACCGTTAAAACGGAAGGAATCGTTCTAGAGGCCGAGAGAGGATCCAACTCATCTGCACCTGTTGCGTCAATTGATTGTATTGAAGTATGTGATAAAACACAAGACGTGTTGAAGATGATATTTCTTAGTAACTGTTTTGGATAGGAATTGTCTAGGAACAAATTGAAGAGAATATCACGATTCCTATTTCTAAACACAGGGTCAGAGAGGTTCATAACTCTAGCTGTCATTTGTTTAACCAAGTTAACCTTTATGCTAAATTTATGGTAAGAATTGTAGTTGAGATATCTCCCAGAGCTACTTTGATTGGTATAGAAAACAAAGTAGCTCTGGGAGATATCTCCACTACAATTCTTACCATAAATTTAGCATGAAGGTTAACTTGGTTAAACAAATGACAGCTAGAGTTATGAACCTCTCTGACCCTGTGTTTAGAAATAAGAATCGTGATATTCTCTTCAATTTGTTCCTAGACAATTCCTCTCCAAAATAGTTACTAAGAAAGATCATCTTCAACACGTCTTCTGTTTTATCACATACTTCAATACAATCAATTGACGCAGCAGGTGCAGCTGAGTTGGATCCTCTCTCGGCCTCTAGAACGATTCCTTCCGTTTTAACGGTTTCTCTGCCTTATATAAAGGAAATTACGCCCAGACTAACTAGGATTTTTTCACAATACTTACAGAATGTTAGGTTTGCCTGCAGGAGTTCCTTGATTGTTAAGTCAATTTATAGTCCTTTGAAAGACAAGATACCTGTCGTGGATTGTAGTAATGTTGTTTATAAGCTGTGTTGTAACAGTTGTGGCCTCTCATATATTGGTCAAACCTCCCAAAAAATTTCTAGCCGTGTATCCCTCCATAAAATTGATATAAGGTTACATCCTGAAAGATGTTCTCTGGCTAATCATGTCTCCTCGTTGGATCATGTCATTGATTTTGAAGGAGTTAAAATCCTTTCTCGTGAGAGAAGTTATAACAAAAGATTGTTTTTGGAAATGGCTTTCATCTTCCAAGAAGAAGGTTGTATGAATAAGAAGACTGACATTCAGAATTTGATTAATCTCTACTCCCTCCTCCTAACGCTTGATAAGCACAATTGTCTTCATATTAATAACAATAATAATAATAATAATGATAATAATAATAATTTTCACTAGTTTCCTACTTGTGTCATCATGGTAGGTGTTCCCCCTTTATTAAAAGATCCATAATAATATTAATAATAATAATAAATAACATCAATAATCACATATTAATTCTCGTTAATGTGAATTTCATTGGAGTGATATTTCACAACAGTTCCATAATTTTGGTACCACCCCGGTATTCTCTTGAAAGTTTCAATTCGATTGTTTCAGTGTCTCGCGTCATTGCAAAGATCGATTCTTTTCATTCATTTAGTAATGATGAATGCTGTACTTAACCTGACATTTTCAGTTTCCGCCATTATTCTCACAAGTCCGCGTGGGTGTGTGGATTTTCGATTTTCAATGTTTCAACTTTTTACTTTTTAATAATGTTTTAAATTTGAACCAGTAGTAGGCAAATGTATTGCCGACTGGACCTATTTCTTTAATGACTTGCTGTTGTACACTTTTCCTGTATTCAAGATCTATGATGCAATCTCGATCAATGTAAGTTGTAGAAATGTTTGGTTTGTAAGAACACTTTTTATAATTTATGTTTTTCTTTCCTTATTGTAGTTCCCTGATGATGTAAATAAAGATTTACGAAAGCTTGGAGAATTGAATAGAGTGTATTTTTCCTCTTTTGCTGCAATCCCCAAAAAGATATTTTTCAATATATATCTATATATATATATATATATATATATATATATATATATATATATATATTATTTTTCTTTGTTTATTTAAGTATGCTAACATTTCTGGGGTAATTTCATCTCCTCCGGGTGGTTTTCCTGGTTTTAGTTTACTTATAGTATGAGATCTGGACCCACAACTACACCCATAATCCCTTTTCCTGATGAAATGTTGTTTTTTTCAATATTCAATAAAATATATACATAAACATTCTTTTTCTTAATAATTTTGGTAGCAATCGAAAGCAAAAAGCATTTAGAAAATAATGCAAATAATTAACTATCCAGCAATAATACTCGCTCATTCTTTTTCCAAAAAAATGGTATGTGATTGCCATTTCAAATCGTGGCAACTCTAATGATTATTTTTGTTGTTATTTTTAGACTTTTCTTCAAAATGTTGAGCGAGTTTCCGATGGTTGACTATAGAAAATTTCAGAGTACGTAAATATCAGATTAGTGATTTTTTACTTGGTTCTCTGGCGTTTAATTTGACGTATTTTTTCCAAGTTTGGGATGAATTGGAATTGTCAGTCAAAAATGATACATATTTTGTTATGAATATTTATTACTTTGTTTGACGATGTATTTGGCTCTATATCTATATACATAAAAGAAGAAACTGACTAACTGACTGACTGATCGATCAACGCATAGCCAAAACCGCTAGGCATAGAGGAATGAAATTTGGCAGATGGTTTCCTCAAGTGACGTAAGTGAGCACCAAGAAAGTAATTTTGGAAATTCCATTCCTACGGTGGTGAAAGGGGGTTAAAATTCATATTCTAGGCCTAGCCGTCCTAGAAGCAAGAAATTTGGCAGAAATATTCCTCAACTGACATAAGTGAGTACTAAGAAAGGATTTTTGGAAATTTCACCCCTAAGGGGGTACGAAAGGGCTTGAAATTCCACCTCTCCAGAACTGCTAGGCCTAGAAGCATAACATTTGGCAAAAACGTTCCTCAAGTGAGGTAAGTGAGCACTAAGAGAGGATTTTTGGAAAATCAACTCCTAAGGGGTAAAATTTGCTAAGAATGAAACTTTGGTCACTTTTTTAATTATGGTTGATCTTACCCTAACGAGTTGATGGAATAAAAATGGCCTCAAGCAATTCTCTCTTCAGGAAAAAATTACAGTTAGGAGGTCCAAAAACTATTAACGGTTGGTTATATGTTTAGGTATTTTTGGAGTAACTACATTATGCAAAATTTCAAATCGATTGAGTTAATGGAACTACTACGGAGCTGATGGACTAAAATGGCTTAGAAACTAATAAAGGTTGATAAAATGATAAAATAGTCGTAACCTTACCAGTTTTATTACAGGTTGGCAAATTAATTTTGGCAGTCGGAAGTTTGGCAACGTCCGATGCGCCGTAGCAAAGACGTTTGCGGATTGCAAAACAGTACAGTTCAGAGAAAAGTGTGATTACCGGGGTTGTGCAATACTAACTTGTTATGGCTACTCCAGAAAGTAAAGTTGTTCATAAAAAGTTGAATGAGCAGTGTCGTGAAATAATTATGAACGCTTTAAATCTCATGACCGAAGTGGCAAAGAATGGTGAGTCAACAATTCCATTAACAAAGATAAGTTTTAAATATTGCAATAAAAATTTTAAACTGAAGTAATTTCTTTCGAAAGTAAATTTCTTAAATCGATTTACGTACATAAAATATTTATTTGTTAAACGATTTAAAAAAGTGACATTAGGGTGAGACAAAGTATTTTACCTACGACCACCCTGCAAGTAGTCAAAAACACAAGTCGGCAATCAATGTAAGAAGTCTATTACGCACGGTAATACAAAACGTACGGCTGTAAAGTGAATCGCACGGCTTCCCTAGCAACCACTTAGCAACTGTCAATAGACGTATCCATTTTATTAAATAGTATATTAAGTACCAAGTGTCAAAAAGGTTACTTTAGTCACGAGTTTTACAAGGCACGAGTGGAGCGAAGCGGAACGAGTTCCTTGTGAAACGAGTGACTAAAGACGTTTTTAACACGAGGTGCTTACTATACTTTTTCTTCGCCCGCGTGAAGGAATAAATATTATTTGAATTATATTGATGGACGATGGCTGGCAGCTGACTGTCAAATCTAATGACGCAAAATAACAAAATTATCACGGAACATGAAATTTAACATACAAAATATACACTTGATTTGACGTTTGAAAAACAAAAGATAAACGAGATGTGACTTTTCGCATTTTAAACACTAGTGTTTAAAGAGTCGTTTTGTGCCTGTCAAACCCGTGTTCAAAGTGCGGTTTTAGTAGCGTAAGTAGAAAAAATTCATTATTTCGATATCAGACGTTGAATTTTATTCTATATGTAAATGGTAGATAGCGTTTATTAGATATGAGATTGCATTTAATACTAAGAGTTATTTGGAATTATATGATCATTGGTTCCGTTTCATTCAATCCGCATCTTTTAGCTGTCTGAATGTATCTCATATTAGTAAACAATAGTATATTATACACCAAGCGACTAAAGTGGCCCATTTTATCCCGCGGGTGGTGTTTGATTCATGGGGTAAGTAATCCACCTAAGGGATTAATGTCACTTTAGTCGAGAGGTGTATACGCTATTTTTTGCAATTCCGGTAATTCTACATACATTTTTCATAAAAATAAATACTACTTAGAATGGACTTTTATGAAACTTGGCTGGGCATCGAGGATGTACATTTTTATTTGTACTTTAAGTCCCCTAATAAGATTATTAATACAAGTAGGTCGTAGGAAAAGTATAGTACGTAACACGTGTTGTAACGCATTTTACGCACTCACGAGTTACAGTTCGCTTACCCATGGTTCATGCATGGTATTAACCTTCGAGCTTCCGGTATAATTTACGACCGCTGATCCATGTTTGTACAACAAATGATGATTCTGCAGAATTGCATATTTTCAGTCTATAGCTGCATTTATTTTAGTATATAAGTTCGATTAATTGAATGTATTGAAGATAGTGTATTTTGTGTTTAAGTTGTGTAGTTGTATTGTCAATAAAGTATCTTTTTAAAAAGTGACTTTTCGGGCAGCAACCCTAAATTGGCGCAGTCAGTAGTATAGTGGAAGAGATCTTAGTGATCCTCTTCGTTCTTTAATGTTTATCCACTTCAAGAACCTTTGGGAAACGTTGAAGTTCGTCCAAAAGTGCCAGAAGAAGAATAAAAGTAAGTGAAGTGTATCCATAATTATTAGAAGAAAGAAAAAAAATCAATTTAAGTTAAGAAGAAAAACCTTTGGAAAACCAAGTGAAGTTCATCCAAAAGCTATAGAAGTAAAGAAACGAGAAGAAAACGACACTAGTAACCGGAATGCACCTCAGCATCATCGTTAGCCTGCAAGCAATTATAATTTTTCCTTTTTATTACCTATATGTCAGAAACACCTCAAGCGAACACTCCTCATACCTCTGAATCAGTATAACGTCCATCAATCCTAAATTTAAACACACCTAGACTCATAATTACCCCACCTCAAATCAACATCATGCCTGAATTTAATCCGAAACATCTAGACATCCTATCCCCATACGATGGAAATCCCAACGAGCTGTACAGCTTCATTAACACCGCTACTCTACTCTTAAGCCATTTCTGGGACAATAACAACATCCAAAGTTTTCAAAACTACCTCCTATTCCAAGGAATCCTAAGTAAACTGACAGGAAGGGCTAAGGAAGTCATCTCAGTCTATGGATGTACAGATTGGGATTGGGAAGAAACTTTGATCCAAAACATCGCTGACCAACGTAATGAGAGTTCTCTCACAAGAGACTTAGTAAATTTACGTCAAGGACCGAATGAATCTCCACAGCAGTATTACGAGAAAGTAATGGGTCTGCTAAATACAATATCTAACTACATAGAACTTCACAACGGCGATATTAACATAAAGGCAAGTAATAAGAGCTTTTTCCAGAAACAAGCCCTAACTTCTTTCCTAGCAGGACTTCGGGAACCCCTAGGTTCCACTACCAGAGCAATGAGACCAAGCAATCTATCTACGGCAATGCAGTACATCCAGGAAGAAAACAATATAAGATATTTCCAGAAAGCAGTAAATCCTCAACCAACAACCAGCAGGCATATCAGCGCAAACCAACAACATAAATCACCAGCTCCTATTATGTCTTCACAATGGCAACCATCAACGTTTAGACCACAATGGCAACCACCACATCCCTGACCGCAATGGCAGCCACAACCTCAACAGTCTGGATTTAGACCACCGGCACAACAAAACAATTTCATTCCACAAGGCCAGAAAGTATTCCCTGGACCGTCAAGGTTTCAACAGTTCAGTAGGCCTCAACAACAGAACACCTGGAGTAATAAACCTGGAATATCTCAGCCACAGAAACCAACAACGATGAGCATTAGCACTAGAGCTACGACTCAGAACTGAAACTGGAGATCTCAACAACAGCAAAATCCCCCAAGATTCACATCTGAAGAATTATTTAACATTGAATATGCTAACGAAGCATATGGTTATGATACCAACGAATGTGATGATGAAACAGCTTACGATTATTACCACCAAGAAAATCAGTTTTGCGAAACAACAGAACCGTATGAAGAAAATTTTCAAAATGACTACGAAGAACAAACGACAAATTTTCGGGAAAATGCCGAAAACAACAACGCGACGTAATAGAGCTTAGTTCTTACCAAGATAAAAGGGAACTACCCTATATAACTATCTCCAACCCTCCTCTTAAACTACTTATCGACACTGGTGCTACGACATCTTTCCTCAATCCCGACATCGCCTCGAAATATTTCCATGATAAAATCAAACATGAACCTTTCATAGTAACCCCCATTTTCCAAAATCATTCCCAAGATTATTGCGCTGACATTCCCATATTTTCCGAATTCCAAAAGAACGGAAATTTCAAATTCTACCTCTTCAAATTCCACAAAACCTTTGATGGCCTGATAGGCCTTGATAATCTCAAGCTTCTAAAAGCAAAACTCAATTTTCCTGATTCTGAACTCGTCACAGAAAATTCTGTTCTTCCTATTCAATATTATGAAAGTATCAAAACCCAATTTTACTCCATCCAACTCGAACCACAGACAATTACTCAAGTCCGAGTACCCGTTAAAGAAACACAAGGAACTATCGTACTTCCGAAACAAGAAATACAAGGAGCTTTCCTTAACGAAAGTCTAGCTACAGCAGCCAATGGTCTAGCATGGACAGAACTCATCAATGCCACAGACGAACCAATACAGATAGCACTAATATATCCAGTAACAAGTTCGGGGATCCACTTACCCGATTACCATCGTTACACAGCCGACATTATACCTCAGGAATACCAGAAGACAGATGTCGAACATCTACTTAGAACCAATCATCTCAATCCAGAAGAAGAAGGGCACATTAAACGATTGTGCAAAAAGTTTTCAGATGTCTTCCATCATCCAGAGTCACCCCTCGCCTTCACAAATCAAATTAAGCATAACATCAGAACAAGAGATGAAGTTCCCACTTACACCAAATCATACCGCTATCCTCACATTCATAAAGAAGAGGTCCAAAAACAAATAGCATCAATGTTAGACCAAGGAATCATTCGACCAAGCCAATCACCATGGACACGTCCTATATGGGTCGTCCCCAAGAAACCCGACGCCTCGGGAAAGATTAAATGGCGAATAGTGGTAGACTACCGTAAAGTTAACGAGAAGACAATAGATGATAGGTATCCAATCCCAAACATCACAGATATCTTAGACAAACTAGGAAGATGTCAGTATTTCTCCACCCTCGACCTAGCTAGTGGATTCCACCAGATTGAAATGGCAGAAGAAGACATCCCTAAAACTGCATTTAACGTCCCGAACGGTCACTATGAATACCTCAGAATGCCATTTGGACTCAAGAACGCCCCTGCAACATTTCAAAGAGTAATGGACAATGTTCTCAAAGGATTGCAAGGAGAAATATGTCTTGTATATATGGATGATATAATCGTTTTTTCTACGTCCCTACATGAACATCTTGTCAATCTCACGAGAATCTTCAAAAGACTTAGAGAAACGGGATTTAAGATACAGGTAGACAAATGTGAATTTCTGAAAAAGGAAGTCAGCTTCTTAGATCACATTGTGACTCCAGAAGGAACTAAGCCAAATCCAGACAAAATCAAAGCTATTGTCGACTACCCAATTCCGAAAACAGCCAAATAAATTAGAGGATTTCTGGGATTAATGGGCTACTATAGAAAATTCATCAAAGACTTTGCTCGAATAACGAAACCTTTAACTTCATGCTTGAAGAAAGACGCTAAAATAGAACACACACCGGTATTCCTAGAATGTATCAAGACCTGTAAGAACCTCTTAACCAATGAACTACTGCTTCAATATCCAGACTTCACGAAACAATTCAACCTCACCTCAGATGCCAGCAACTTCGCCATTGGAGCCGTACTTTCTCAAGGTCCCATTGGTAACGACAAGCCAATTGCATACGCGTCCAGAACACTGAACGAAACAGAAATTAAATACTCAACTATAGAAAAAGAAATGCTAACAATAATATGGGCTACTAAATACTTCCGCCCGTATCTTTTTGGAAGGAAATTCAAGATTCTATCAGACCATCAACCCCTCAAATGGTTGTTCTCGCTGAAGGACCCAAATTCTAAATTAGTAAGATGGCGACTGAAAATGGAAGAGTTTGACTATGAAATTGCATATAAAAAAGGTAAATCTAATACTAACGCCGACGCCCTCTCTAGAGTTGAGATCAACGCACATGAACTTGACAAACACCTTCAAGAAGAAATAGGTAAATTAGATAACGAAGACACGGTATCAATGTACAATCACCCAGGATCTATCCTCGATCCTTTAGAAGATATCGAAACAGAAATTTTTCGTACGACAGACCATCTAAATCTCAAAGAACTCCAAATAATTAAAGAATTACTAGAAGAAGGAGAGAAGCAACACTCTTCGTCAAACAATCTAAACATGGAAGAACTTCCAACTATAGAAGACTTACTTCAAGGAAGAGAAGACGATTCTGATTCAAATGCAACAAGACATACAGCCCAAGAAAACCCTATCTTAGGAGTTCCCATAAGCGAGAGACCACTAAATCACTACAATAATCAAGTGATATTCAAACTAGTTAACCACAGTCCAGCTCCACCAATTACCGAAGTAACTTCTGTTAATAAGAAAAGGATTTATGTTCAAGTTGGCAAAGACAGAAATTATCAATTTGTGTGATACTTATCTAGCCAGCAAATACGACAGAAAACCTCCAAAACCAAAATTCATTAACACCAACGCCAACAAAACCTTTGGAAATAATTCATCTCGATACCTTCCAAGCAAATGGTCAGAAGTTTCTGACTATCGTCGATGTATTTTCCAAGTATGGACAAGCCTATCCGATAGAAGGATCTAATTCTATCAACGTTCTAAATGCTCTCCTCATCTATGTAACACATCATGGAATGCCACACATGATGGTAGCTGACAGCGGTACCGAGTTCAAGAACGGACTTATGCAAGAGTTTGTAGACACCCATAAGATTATAATTCATTACACAACTGCGGATAGCCCACAGTCGAATGGAATAGTTGAACGCTTCCACTCCACAATACTCGAACATCTCAGAATCCTCAGAACAAAGAACAAAACTTCAAGCACTAAGAAACAAATGCTATATGCTATCTTGGGTTACAACAGCTCTGTTCACTCTGTAACTAAACAAAAACCAATAGATGTTCTGAATGGTCATTTCGGCGCTCAAGACCCTTTTGATATAGACATCGATAGAGCTTTGTTAAACAACTATACACAAGGCCATCAGGAAAAAACCAAAGAAATATATAAAGAAATCAACAAGAGAATCCAAGACATCAAAGAAAAAGCCATAGAAAAAAGGAATGAGAAACGACAAACTCCTATATCCTACAAACCTTCTACCAAAATTTCTACCAAAAAGATGGTCAAAAGAAATAAATTACTTCCAAGATTTTCTCCTAAAATCGTTACAAAAGACAACGAGGTCACTCTTGATACTCAAAATACAACTATACACAAGAAAAATGTCAAACACCACCCAAACAAATCTAATGTGAACCCTATATTACAGATGTACATACGTAATGGCCCAAGAAGTCCCGATCCAGGATCTCAAGGACAACCCAGGAATTCTACCCATCAAGCTGGGACTAGCAAGAATTCGAACTAGTAAACACGACTTTATACACTATTTTCACCTGAGACCATTAGCTGAAGAAATAAATGCACTTGAAAACCAATATCGAACAGTAACATCAGAAATTCGAGAAGGACTAACACAACCTTACTTCGATCGGCTTCAAAATTTCGACCAGAGTCTGCAATACCTACTCCACAGCACATATCCAGGATATAAACTGAAGAGAGGATTAATTAATGGTTTGGGAAGCATAATCAAAGTAATATCATGTAATTTGGATCAAGAAGATGCCGAAAGATACGACAAGGCCATCGCATCACTTGAGAAAAACCAAAACAACATTATATCAGAAATTGACAGGCATACGAGTCTAAACAAACTAATCATGGCAAATTATAATACTCCAGTGACACTTATTACACACAACCAAGAAAACATTGCTTTTGAGATAAACAAAATCAGCACTGACATGAACAAATTTGTATTTGACTTCAATAACTACATGGAAGTACGAAATATATTGGACCAGCTCAACCTAACTCTTCAGACTATCTTACAGCTTCTCAGGGACTTAGAAAGGGCCATTACATTTGCAAGATTAAATATCATTCATAGCAGCCTAATCAACCCAGAAGAATTGAAATGGGCAGTAGAGAAAATGCATGAACATCACTCGTCCGAACAATTGGCATACGTTCAAGAAGATTTCACGAAATACTTCAACATTCTAAGAGTTGACGGTTATTACACCAATCACACATTGGTATTTGTCATCCACTTTCCAGTCTTCTATCCCGATCCGTTCTCATATTTTCATCTATTTTCAACTCCCACACATAACCAAACAATAATCATTCCACCTGGTCCTTACCTAGCCTCTAATGAAAACCTTTACCAATATATGGAAACACCCTGTGAACCAATGGGCATAGAATACCTATGTGTAGAACAGCTACTTCAAGAAAGCTATGATTGTGTTAACGAAATCCTGAAGCTCACTAACGAAGAAGCCCGTTGCGAACATCTATCTATCTCAATTAACTCCACATTCATTCAAGAGATGTCAGAAGCCCATTATATAGCAGTTTTTCCCCAGGCTACAAAGATTTCTACACAGTGTTCCACCAAAAATTATGGTGCTTCAAGGAACATACCTCATCGAACTTCCTCCAGGATGTCGCTTCAGAACAAATACGGAAGCATTTGAAAACACAAAATCGGTAATACGAGAATAAGCTTTAACCCTGCCAAGAATCAAAACCTCCCCACAGACTCAGATAGCCAAGACCAAACCGTTGACAATCAAGAAAATCCCGTTGGACCAACTCCACCTCCTTACCAGGGAAGAAGAACGACTACAATCAATATCTGCCAATCAGCAAAAGACAGACCCCATACACTTCTGGATGACTCCAATCTACATCATCATAACCATTTGTATAATACTGGGATTATATAAACTTCGAGGACGTCAACGTAAAACTCCAGAAGAACCAGAGGTTCATCAGGATGTGCCATCATCACCATCAGTTTTGTTCGTCCCTTACAAAACTTCTTCAGGGGATGGAGAAGTTACAGTTCGCTGACCCATGGTTCATGCATGGTATTAACCGCTGATGCATGTTTGTACAACAAATGATGATTCTGCAGAATTGCATATTTTTAGTCTATAGCTGCATTTATTTTAGTATATAAGTTCGATTAATTGAATGTATTGAAGATATTGTATTTTGTGTTTAAGTTATGTAGTTGTATTGTCAATAAAGTATCTTTTCAAAAAGTGACTTTTCGGGCAGCAACCCTTAATTCACGGAATTACGCACTCGCCGCTACGCGGCTTCGTGTGTAGCTTCTCCGTTCGTGCGTAAAATGCTTCTTACAATACTCGTTACGTAATATACTATTATGCACTCATGTGTCAATTTTATGCACCGTTATATCATCATGACAAACACATCGACGCCATTTTTAGTCGCGAATCTCTGCGGAAACAAATACGTTCTTTGAGTTTGTTACAGTTCACAGATCTCTTCCACTCATATTCAACAAACTTTATTTGTAAATATTTAATATTTATTGGGCATATATCGTTTGGGGTTCACTTGTACGCTGTTTATAAAGTGAAAAAATAGTAATAGATACGTCGTGGAAACATAAAAGATTTATTTATCACCTCAATACATATTGAAATTTAAACTATTAAAACATACATCAGTAAGTGGATTGAATTATATCGAACAACTTTTTCAACTTAAACGGTACGGCTATGTTTCTATTGGTACTATCACTCTGGCCTCCTTATCAGAAATGCCTATGTTCGTGAAATATCCAGTCAACCTTCCTGACCTTGATTTTATTTTCCCAGATGGTCAAGTCCTCTTATTCGCTCATAAACGATTGGAACAGGTTTTTGTTGAAGATACCTCGATTGGTTTTGTTTGGTTATGAACTCGAAAATCACTTGGTGATACTATATGTATTTATCACGTTGTTTCACGGCTCTGCGGTTTCGAGAAATATCAACGAATCGGTGATAATCTGGTGCAAGATTTCATGATAGTTCATGGATGTGAGCACTGGTTCGACAAACCCCACATGAGGTCACCCACCATCTAAGACCTTCTTTTTCCCATGTTATATTCTATAACTGACTGTTGATGTTGGCGTAATTTGCTGTCCCACTATCACCAAAATCAAGTAAGATTAGCTCAATTAATTTAATCGTTAGGAACTACCGTTTGAGGGACCTTCAGTGTCAATTGGTAGAGAATGCTTGTCGTACCTGATGTATGAGGGATCCGGATGCATTAGTTAAATTCAATTTTAGTTATAAGATTTACGTTTATACGATTAATCGAATACATGTGATCCCGGAAGTATACTTCGGCGGAATATCTATTTTTAATAACTTTATAAATTCAATCACTCCTTTTTTATCAGTTTTTATTGTATGGCAATTGTTATTATACGGTGAATTATTAAATATAGTTTCTCCTATACCGATTAATTAATGAATTTCATTTTTTTGTAACTTGGAACTATTAGTACAGTACATTAGTATAATTAGAGGTGGGCTTGACCCACCAACTCTCCGAAGTCGAGTAGCCCGGAGCATAAATTTACCAATACAGCATTAAAACCACTTTTTCTTGCAACCCTCTCTGGTCAACATAGAGAGTCAGGTAACAAGTTTTTGTTGGACAAACATTAAAAACAACAGAAGTTTGTTAATGGAACGTCACGAAATCGGACATTTACGCCTACTATGTTTAAGGAACATAAAAAAGTGCGGAGAACAGAACAAACATATCATTTAAATGGATGAAACATACATGCATTCATGTCACACGCACCTCAAAGGATGGAGCGACAAGAGTGACGAAGGATTAAGAATCCCATTTCAAAAGGTAATAGGCTCATCATTGTGCATACAGGAAGTGGAAATGGTTTTGTACATAATGCTGGTATTATGTGTAACTCCCAGTCAAAAACAGGAGATTATCATAATGAAATGGCGTACGAAAATTATGAGAAGTGGGTACAAGAAAAACTAATTCCAAACCTACCAAAAACGCTGTTGTGGTAATTGATAACGCTTCATATCACAATATTCTAAATGAAAAATTACGTACGTCTGCTTGGACTAAACAACAATTAAAAAACTGGGTTTCTGAAAGAAACATATATTACAGTGAACAAATGTTAAAACCGGATCTTTATAACGTTGCAAAAATGTACAAACCGCAATATAAAACTTATAAAATTGATGAATTGTTTAATCGACTTAAATCCGATCGAAAGTGTTTGGGCGACACTTAAAAAATATGTGGCCAAATCAAATGTTACCTTCAATTTTACAAAGGTTAAATAAGTCTGTAATCAATTTTTTGACACATTTTCTGCAAATGATTGGAAAGTTAGATGTGACCATGTTAAATGATTGAAGATGAATTTATGAATAAAGAACCACTTTTAGATACTGTTGTATATAATATTATTATTAATTTAGCCGAAGACGGAGATGGCGAGGATGACAAAGTTGATATAGGAAGTGGTTTTGAAGAATCATTTGTAGATGCATATAATTATTTTACTGTTGATGATCCCTGTACATCTAAAACATATTTTTCATTATAGAGTTTGTTTGTAGGTGGTATGACTGAATACATTAAAGGCAACAAATGTAAATAGGTGTTATAAAATTGTAGATATTAGAGACGAATTCCACTAGAGTAGTATAATATTTGTAGCACATCTGTACATAGTTCTAAATAAACAATAATGGACGGCACCCATAACCAAGATTTTTTTGTTTTGCCAGTCCTAGCTCTGAAAAAAGTGTGAAGGGATGTTCTAATTTCATAGTAAATATTCGCCAAAAACCCAAAAATTTACATATGACAGTAGAAATATCTACCACAAAAAGCTTTAATATTTTATTTATATTATTAGTATACTTATTAAACCTTCTCTAAAGGCGATTTCCCCAATTTGTTTTTCAAATTTTATGTATAAACTCGAATTTTTACACTATTATCTACTACAGATTATTAAGAATAACAATTTTAGATAACTTAACAGGTAGGTATGTCATTAACTATTACTACGAAGAGATAGGAAAAATGGTTAGCCATTGTTAAATTTAGAAAGTCGTTTAACAATCCTTATCATATTGTACGCTTCATCTACAAAATCTACCTGTCTTCCAATTTATATACAAACCTCAATAACGAATATTATGAATGGACTACTTGAAAGACATTAATTTGTAGTAAAGGTGAAAGTTTATGTCGCTTGGAATCCATTTATTATTTATTCTTTACATCACATAAAATATTGAGGGGTAATTATAGAATTTCCCGTATGGTTTTTGAAGCAATAAATAATTATGTCTGTACAAAAAAAACACAATTTTCGTAAAAAATCTAATGGTTTTTATTCCCTTATTCATCTAATTAGTAATAATGAATACATTGATGGTATTTTGTTTTGTAAACTCGATTTTATATAGCCACAATTTATTATTTTTGAATCCAAATTAAAAATATTGTGTTACCCTCGTACGTATTAGCAGTCTCACAACCTTTAAAACTTTGCATGCGGAATGTACGTCGCCCGCTCTTACCGGTAACTGCGTTTACAACGTTGTCAAGTTGTATGGCTTTCTCGCGCATCGTCAGCTGCCAAAATTAATTTGCCAGCCTGTAATTTTTAGCATTATGTATTTTTTGGAGTAGGTACCTCACTACCTATACAAAATTTCAAATCGATTGAATTAATGGAAAGTTGTTGATTAATATCCATTACAAAATTCCATCCAAACAGATACAAATAGATGTTAGTTAAGTAAAGCGTGTTAAAAAAATAAACATGATATTTACTTTTTATGAGGTGAAATTTCAACTACTGTTTTACTCCCTTAGGGGTGAAATTTCCAAAAATCCTTTCGTAGTGCTCACGTCATCGTTATTTGAGGAACTTTGTGCAAAATTTCATGCTTCTAGAGGTTAGTTCTCATTCCGACGATTTCCGACGATCCGAAATTCCGAAAATGTTATGATTGGTTGATAAATTTCAAGTTTCTCAAATAATCATAACTTTTTTGGAATTTTGGATCGTCAGAAATCGGATGCATGAGAACTAACCACACCCAGCGGTTTTATTTCCTAGAAATTCCGCTAGAAGGCGCTGTACCGTATGACAGTTCTGTTCCAAGGTATCTACTCTACTTTTTTAAATTTCTTGCGTAGTTCTTTCACAAGTTAAACTTTTGCTCTCGTTTATTTAGGGTGAGTCCGGTATAGTTGCACCACTTTTATTGAAATTAACAAAACTTCATCGAAATGTTTAGTAAGATTCTGAATATTCGTGTAAGTATTTATTACATACAAAAGTACAGGTTGGTGATAACAAAACTAGAAAATATTATTCTCAAGAAGATAAAACTAAAAAAATATACAATATAGGTGAGGGTAAATATATTAAAATCCTTAAAATTCGTACAAGTTTTTTAATTACCACATGCCAACTAGTTTCGACTTAACAAGTCATCATCAGGGCGGGTAAGCTACAATTATGATGGTAAATTTAATTTAGCAAATCGAATTCTATTCAAACAACTGTAACTTACCAGTCAATCAAAAAATTTCCACAGGACGTATAACAACATGAATTTAAAATAAACAGCGAAAACAATACAAGACAACAGAACTAGACGAACTAACGTTTTAAATAATTTGATCATTAACACACTCAAGTGAAGATAACTTTTTATAATCTAAAATTCTAAACAGTGGCGGAACTTCAATAGTGGATTTTAAATTTAATGATATAGTATTTTCATTATTAATTGATTTAAAAATTTCTAAGTTCTCCAAAGCGTTCAGTCTAGTTCCATGTTCACGAACATGTAAAATTTTAAAATTTTCATCCCCCACAAAAGAATGGTTATTAAGTTGTAAATGTCTGTAGAAAACAGAACTATTCCTTGTCAAATGTTCTTGGATTCTCAACTTAAACCTCCTACCACACTGCCCTATGTATTCGGCGGTGCAATTGTTACAAGTCAACCTATAAACCCCACTTCTATCAAGTTGGGAAATTGGGTCTTTGGTTCGAGAAAAGATAGTTTAGATGTTTAAGTTGAGAATCCAAGAACATTTGAAAAATGAATAGTTCTGTTTTCTACAGACATTTACAACTTAATAACCATTCTTTTGTGGTGGATGAAAATTTTAAAATTTTACATGTTTGTGAACATGGAACTAGACTGAACGCTTTGGAAACTTAGAAATTTTTAAATCAATTAATAATGAAAATACTATATCATTAAATTTAAAATCAACTATTGAAGCTCCGCCACTGTTTAGAATTTTAGATTATAAAAAGTTATCTTCACTTGAGTGTGTTAATGATCAAATTATTTAAAACGTTAGTTCGTCTAGTTCTGTTGTCTTGTATTGTTTTCGCTGTTTATTTTAAATTCATGTTGTTATACGTCCTGTGGAAATTTTTTAATTGACTGGTAAGTTACAGTTGTTTGAATAGAATTCGATTTGCTAAATTAAATTTACCATCATAATTGTAGCTTACCCGCCCTGATAATGACTTGTTAAGTCGAAACTAGTTGGCATGTGGTAATTAAAAAACTTGTACGAATTTTAAGGATTTTAATATATTTACCCTCACCTATATTGAAGATGTTTTCGTACTCTAGTGGATTTGCTTCAGAAATAAAAAAATATAATTCCAAAAAACTTGGGTTAGACGGACCTTCTCCGGTTTAGATGGACCATCGACATCGGGAGAGACGTACCAGTAGAAAATGTATTCCTAGAGCTAATGACAAATGTCTTAAATAATAATTAACATATAATTATAACTAATATTAGCACACAAAAACATTTATTTCTTTTTTGCGGCTATTTTTCCACATTCATTGCATAAGTTGATATAACCAGTACATCCTTCATGCGTCTAACCTTTGCAAATAATGCAACAGAGCCATTCATCTTTCTTTTTTGTACTAAGAAACTCCTCCCCATAGCCTATGCACTCAGCATTGTCTTCTGTTTCACCGTCACTACTCTCATCATCTAGTATAGGGCTATCAGAATTAGAGAAATCTGAGATAGGAACTGTTGCTCTTCTTAACGGGCGTTTTACCATTTTCAATATATTTTTTTTTGCTTCTTTGATGGAGCTGTAGATAAGGGCGTATTAAGAACTTCTGCAAGTTGACGTCCGCGTCTCTTGGCTTTTTGTAAACACGCAGAAACAAGAATTGGTGATATGTCATCCAGAAGCTTCCCAGGTGTGACAGTTTTTGTAGACGGAGGCCTATTAATTATTTTGTCACTATGATGAGAACAACTTGGCTGTGGAGAATCGTTAGTGAACGACACATCGATGTTGACAATATCCGTATTGGACGGCAAGGAAAGCTTGGATATTGTTTTCTGCAGAAGCAAAATCAGCGTTTTCCTTTGGAGTAAGGTAAGCGTAATCTGGGATTGCATCGGGCCAAAATGGAACAATACCTGTGGCTTTAAATCCGGACACAGCATTCTGTACCGTAGCAGCTTTGTTCCAAGAGCAACCCAATAGTTCACCGAACTGGAGTCTACCGAATTTTCTTGCAGGATTTGCTTTCATGAAGCTAGTGCAGGCCAATTAATAGTAGCTCTTTAAGGACTTGAAAAAGGATCGATCCAATGGCTGCAGGAAATGGGTTGTATGCGCTGGTAGGCACAAAAGAATGATATCATTCGCTTCCGAAAACACCAACACACTGAGAGAGTTTGTGTGGGAGGCATGGCCGTCCAAAATAAGTAAGACTTTTCCATTCGGTTTTCTTGGCAGAAAATGAGTTTTCAGCCAATGAAGAAATATATCGGCGTTAACATATGCAGACTTTTCTGACATTGCGATATATGACCCAGGGGGCATGCTGGTTGAAAATTCTTCCCCTTAAAAATACAATATGGAGGCAGAAACACTCCTTCAGCATTGCAGCAGGCCACTACGGTTATCGTCTCCCCTTTTTCTGCTGAAGTAATGTTTGCCACACATTTTGACCCCTTCTTGGTTAGAACCTGACCTGGTTTATTGTTTAACTGTAGTCCAGTTTCATCTACATTGAATATATGGGCGGGCTTATCATTTAAATCATTTTCATCCAAAACCTGAGCTAGTAAGCGAAAATACTTTCTAGCATTTTTTTTGCACAAACATGTTGCTCGTGAATAATAAATTCCCTCGGCTTTACGGATTGAAATCTCAGGATGACGAGTTAAAAATAATTGGAGCCAATCATAGCCTGCTTCACACGTATCTCGGTTAAAAGTATGCCTAATTTTAAGTTTTTCTGCAAGTTCGTATGCCATTTTTCTAACGCTGTCTCTGTCTGGAGCAAAATCATATTTCTGTAACTTTGGTATGTGAGCCACTAATTTTTTCTCCGCCTCATCACCTAGCTGAGAGTCAGGTCCAAGGGGATTCATTCTATTACTATTACTAGACTTAAGTCTTCTTTTTTAGAGTGTTTTCGGTATCCCAAATTCTTTGTCTGCCTGATTAACGCCCATTGTCTTATTTGTCACAGCTTCCATTGCATTATGGAGTGATTCCGCAGAACTATTTCCGCGTTCTGATGTTCCTTTGCGTTTATATTTAGTCGGCATGGCTGTGTTAAAGAAATAAATGTATTGAATTGACCTACATATATGATTTTTGGCAATATAATTTATGGTCCAACTCACCCTAAAATATGCGATCCTTCTATCCCAAACTTACGGGAGAGATGGACCACTGGTTATTCATACTTAATCAAGGTGACAGAGCTCTTATTTTTAGGTTAAAATAGTCTACAGGGGCCATATAATATATATTCTGCATAACTGTCTTGTAAAATCAATTCACCATCACACAATAAAATTCTCGAATAATTTATTACGTAGTATTAAACGCTAATCGGTCACAAAAATGTATTTCAACATTGTTTAACGACCACCTTCGCTCAACTGGTATGGCGTGACTGGCATTTCGTCAAATTAGGATCGCGGGCGCCATCTGATAAACACCAGGCTAGGGACACTGCAGACTGTGCCATCTATAGAGCCCGTCGAATAACTAAAATCGGTAGATAATTCCAAAAAATTAATGAAAACTGTAACGTCGTTAGTAATAAAATCTTATTGATTTTTATAACTGCGTATGCGCGATATCATATTGCTCGTCCCCATTCCCACATGTTATATGTTATACTGTTATCATTTCTTAGTTCAAGTTTAGAGGTTATTTTAAGGTTAGGGTATTTTGGTGTATTTTTTAATTGCTATAGTGTAATATTTATCTGTTGTTTCGTTGCTTTATTGTTATTAATTGAAAAGACAATGTCGAAGTGTATTCTGAAGGAGTAATAAAAGTACTTTATTAAAAAAATTTGAGCATTTTTTCTTTCACAATTAACAACCATCATCTTCATTTTTATAAAACACACAGAATTTTTACTGATTTAATCGACAACTTTAGAGATCATGGTTGTTCTTTACATTAGCTAAACTGAAAATTGCTGCAATAATAAAGTAAATATTTCTTTTTACAGTTTTGTTCCTCCAACCCAGGAAGATAAAATTAATATGGCTGAAAAGAAGTGGTAATAAATTATTAAATTTGTCGACGAAGAAACGATGGAGGATATGATCCCTTCATTTTCAAAAACAGTGTTTCTTTAGATTTGAGAGGCTATTAAGACAGTTTGATTTGCCTTCCCATATGAATGGAAATTAACAAAAATTGATGGTAAGTTTTATTGTATTCAATATAGCATGCTATAATTTTGGACACTTTAAAATGTAAATTGAGTGAACGAAAAGACGAGTACTGAGTGTGTCATTTTATTAAAATTCCAGGTAAGCGCTTTCATCCATTAGACCATTCTCAAAGCTCTCGTCAAGAAAAAAATATACAGAAAGTGTCAAAAAACATCAAACCCTGTAACTGCTACATACAATGAAATAAAATGTTTGATGTTACATCATTATTTAACTAAAATTTGTTAAAATTACTCTATAAAGAGTGTGTACAATTGTAATTCACATAACGAAACGTCTAATTTGATTACCAACTAAATGATATGTGTGCACACCCTCTTTATAGGGTAATTTTAACAAATTTTACTTAAATAATGATGTAACATCAAACATTTTATTTCATTGTGTGTACATTGTACCTGTTGTATGTTTTTCTCTTGTCGACAGCTTTGAGAATGACCTAATGGCTGAAAGCGCTTAGCTGGAATTTTAATCAAATGACATACTCAGTTCTCGTCTTTTCATTCTCTCAATTTATATCTAGTGTGTACACCATACTCAGACAATTCCATTTTAAAATGTATGCATTGAAAAAATAATAATCTGGGTTTTATTTTATGTTATAGCTATATTCCCTCTACCAGCTATGGGATGGAAGGTATTGATCTCTTGCCGATTTTCATATATAGCCCATGGTGTGACAATTTATGGGAAATGAAAGTGAGTATTAACTTTTGTTGAGGCATTACGTCTAAGTATTTGGTCTAGCGCTAACCAAAAATCCAAAATATCCAATAAAGACAGAAAATAAAAAATTAGTTAAAAATCAAGAATTCCTAAAAAAATCGAAAGCTTCAAAAAAGGGAATCAAAAAAACCAAACAAATGTATACATTCAAGCATTTTTTGATATTTTTTTGGCTTAGTACAAAAACATGTGTAAACTTATTATTTCGATAGTTAGCGCATTTTGTTTTCTTTTGTTGACATAAATTTTCAAACATATTTGTGTGTTTACTTATTTATTGTTGTTATTTTGTGTGTTTACTTGTAGAACGTCAACCAGAAATGAGAAAGGACTCCATGAGACGGTGGGATTTTTAAGAGCCCTTAAGAAACATTTTAACAATCATAGAGTGCCAGGAGCTGCAGAGTAACTTAAACTGCCTTATGCAATGGTTTCATAAGAACGGAATGCTTTTAAATGTAGAAATATACAAATATGCAATATACTAGGTTTAAGCTTGTTTTATAAACCTATTTAATACTTCCAGTAAAGAAATAAAGATGTGTTTTAAGTGGAAATGAAATGTTAGATATATTATTTTAAATGTTGTACAGTCACAAGTTCTGTTTAGCACTCTTATATGTAATTACTTGGCACCTTGTATTTAGAGAGCTGGGCGGTATTTAACAACTTTTCCTTTAAAAATATTTCAATTACTTTTGTTCTAACATTCACAGTAATTATACTCAAATGTTTTCTTTCACAGAAAGTTGCCAAAAATAGTAGTTAACAACTTATTGCTAACACTTTTTTTGATTAGGTAAGTAGCAGTTATACTCCTGCAGTTTGTCCAGCTATGTGTGTTTATACGAGAGTAATAATAAATTAATATAAACTTATCATACATAATTTTCTACTTTTATCTTGATTTAACATCATTTGAAAATCTAATGATACTCCAATCTAGAATGTATGTTACTCAAATTATTTTTCAATTATTGCATGGTTTATACACTATAATGTATTTGTTGTCATTATGTTTGTTAAGAAAAGTACTTTGTGAAATAAATTATTTGTTGTGTATTTTTATACCAAAATAAATAAATTGTGTATGTGATTATTGTTTTATTTTTCCAATTTATTTAACCATTTATGGTACATCATTTGATATTTCATTTAATTTAACTCAACATCGAATCATTATTTAGTTAATGGAGTTAAATTGAATGAAATGTCAAATGATGGACTATGAATGGCTATTTTGATATAAAATAATTAAAATACAGTATATTTGAATATACCGCCAATCCGCCAAAACCTAAAATTACAGAAATCTTTCCAACATCACTCAGTTGTTTACTCGACGGGCTCTTTAGATGGCGCCACAATCTGTGGGTTATCTGTGATAAACACGTCTGGAAATTCTCGCCCTGGTCCGTCTATCCCGCTGGTCCAACTATAGCGGACTTACCCTATTTATCAAAGATAAAAGTTTATTTCTTTTTTAATTTGGTTTCCGAAACTTATTAGGCATTAGTGTAAATAATTCAAGATTTTTCTGTTTAGTAAATTTAACAGGATGATAGAGAGATAAATATTAACGGAGAACAGGTACAGCTAATTGTAGTGCCCATTGTTGGAGATGGTGTTTGCCTATTTCGATCTGTTTCTTTTTTGATGTATGGTAATCAAGGAAATGCCTTCAACGTACGTCGAGAAATTGTTAATTATGTTATAAATAATTGGGATGAACTTTCCATTATATCACACAATAGAAATGGTGAAACACTGCAGACGAATACTATAAGGATATGATTCAAACTGCAACATACGGCAAGTTACGTGAATTAGTATTTTTTGAAGTATATCGGAATGGCGAATTGTATGTGGATGCAGGCACTCGCGGTCGTCGGATGAAACGCCTTCAGTTTTCACAGAATCTATCATGTGGTCATTTTAATGCATATCTGTCTCTTGCAGAACTAAATCCTGTAGTAAATTTTAATTCTACAGAATCAGTTTCTGCACCAGAGTGTACACTACCACAAAAGAAAGGAAAGAAACGTAGAACTAGATACACAGGCAAAACAAGAAAGAATCAAGTTAAAAAGGCTCAGAAGAAATATTCTAATAGTAACCCTAACCACCGTACATAAACAAATGAATAGTAAGTTCACTCGACGTCCGCTCTTTGATGTAACGCTGTTAAAGGATTTCCGAAAAACGATCGTAAAACCACACGTGTCTCGAGTATATACAGGGGTCGCGCGAATTACTACCGTCATAGCTTGTTGATTTATAAATTGAGTGTTTGGTACGGGGGCTAATAAAAATGTACATTGTTAGAAAACTATTTCAAAAAAAGATAGGTATTGTTTTGTTATGCAGGGTACGTTTTACTATTCAATAGGGAATATGAAATAACTCATAAGAAATAAACTAGAATCATCGATTAAAATAGCTTTTATTACATTATATAAATAAAATAATTCATCAAAAATGTACAAATATATACAGTAGAACCTCGATAAGATAAAGACCGAGGGAGACGTTAAATAATTTAAGTTATTGAGGTTTCTATTTACTAAGGGTTTAAGTTAAGGAATTTTTATTGGTTTATATTTTTACTTACGGAGGTCCGTTTATGAGCTTTGTTCAGGAATTATAGAGATAGACGGCTGCAAGCTAATGATACAAATAAGTTACTGTACTGAGCCATTTGGTAAACACGTGTTAATTCATTTCAAATGACGACTCATTGATAGATGATTCAAGTTACAAAGGTCGTCGTCGTTACAACTTTGAGTTACTGACGTGCGATGCCCAAATTATTCGTTTAAGTTATTGAGGGTTCGTATTTTAAGTAACGGAGGTTTTGGACTCAGAGGGGAAGGGAGCACAAACTTTTATGATTTTATACAGGTTATTATGTTATCGAGGTTCAAGTTATCAAGGTTCTACGTATATAAATACTTAGAATAAATCAAATCCTCATGTATACATTACAATATGAAAATAGGAAGCATGAACAACTATATATTTAAAATAGTTAAAAATTATACCAGATTCTATACCATTCTGTAGAATTTGTTTTGCATATAAGAACAATATTGAATAATAACATATAGTTAAGAATGTAATCCTAAACCAAACTTATGAAGCAAAGCAAAAAGGAATGAATATAAATTTTGTAATATTAGTAATTTTGTATTAGGTTTATAAGATTTTTTAAGTTTTATTTCACGATTTGCAAATTTAATTGTGTAATATTAGCGCACTCTTGTATAAAGAGATAAGAAATAACTTAAAGGAAAATTTTTACAAGGATGCGTAAATGATACATTTTTAGAAAGATCTTTTAACGTCGCTCCGATAGAATTTTTACATGCTAATTTATTGAAGTTAACTACAAATATATCTTCAAGCTGGGTAACATATCCAACAAAATTTTGGCTAGGTACATTGAGCCCACCAAATGGAAAATTTGTATTGCTGACATAGGCTTTTGTCTGAGAAAAAATGGTTGTTTCTTTTCTTAAGGTATTTCTTTCATTATGTCGCAGGAATGTTGCTGCATACATTTTTTTAATAAATAACCAGTAACGTAAACTAACGCGTTGCCATCGGTACTGTTTAGATTTATGTAATCAGTTGTAAAGACTTTCAAAGGATTTGATGGTTCTATTGACGGTAAAATGAGATCTTTACAGTTGTCGGCTAAGTCTGTAATATTTAACAACAATTCATTAATGTCATTCGTGAAGTAGGCGCCGTCAACATGGTCTAAATACTTCAGAGTAAACAACTTTTTGAATGCTCTAGAAAACTGTATAGGCGTAGGGTTTCTTGAATTACCACAACAGTTTCTTACTTGCCCAAAAAAGTTTTCAAGGCAGTCTTGGTTTAAATTTCTTGTCAGTAAAAATGTGTAACCCTTTGATTTTAATATACCCCAAAAGGCTTTAACTAACTGATTTTATTGTAAGCCTCCACCCAAATATAAATTTCATCTTATTTGTTAAATTTTTTCCTTCACTGTTAACCACACGGACATTTTTCAGTAAAGTTTCAAATTCTTCCATTAGCTGAAACTGTTGTTGGGTACCCATCAATGCATTGAAATTATTTAAATGACACGAATTTAATAAATCGAAAACATTATTCATTGTTTTAATGAATTTAGCAGTTACTTTGGCATCTGCAGGTAAAACTTTAAAATCAATGTACGTATTAAGAGCAACTGCAACAGAATGACTAAAAATCTGAGAAGCATATGTTACTTTCATTTTCTGAAAATTATTTGGAAACATATGCTCGTCAGTTAATTTTGGACAGAATCTAAATTCTTTTTTTTTCATAATTGTAAAATGTATCCAAATACATTTTGTTTGTAGTTCCTTCTGGTAACTCAAACCAGTAAGAAAAAAAATTGTTCCTAGTAGATTTAAGTAAGTGTGGCACGTCAAAAAAGTAAACAAGCTTGATATTATCTACGTAAAAAAAATATTGTCTGTGCTCAATTTAAGGTAACTTTCAACTAATGTTTGGAAGTTAGAACCCTGATCAGACACCACACCTAGCACATTTAGACCGATATCACGTAACTTTCTAACTGTTTCGAACAAAATGTCTTTTATTTCATTTGAAGGCGCCGTTGATTTATAAAAGAAGTAGGCAAGCGGTTATTTCCAGCTGCTTGATACACCCCGTGCCATAACAACTAATGCTCTAGTTGCTGGTTCGGATTCGTTTTCTGCTGAAAGTGATTCTTGGAAGCCTACTATTTTATCCTTTGATAAATCATAAAATAAATGAGTTTTCAATGACATCTCATCAATGCATAAATGCAATCTTTTTCTTTATCACTTAATAGTCGAGATGTAAGATCAATAAGGCGAAAAATAAATTCGTTAAAGCCTGGGTTTACTGCCCAACGGCGGGTAAACCGGTTGAGCGTGCTTTTAGAAGGTAACCGATACAAAGTAGAAAATTTCTTGTATGCTTTAGGTCCTAAAAAGTAAACGCTCAAAGCAAACTTTTTAAAATCGTTTGTGTACCTACAACCTTTAGGTGATTTATTTAATAAACTTATCTGAGACGTTAGCAGTTTGCAGGCATCTTCTGAGTAATTAGTTTCCAAATATTTAGAAATATCTTCAAACGATATTCCGGTTTCCAACTTTCTTGAACATTGAGCAGGTACTGTTGATTTTTTCAGACACTTCATCTCCTCTCTCAACACTTTTTTCGAGGAGTATTGGCCGTAAGTGTCATTGAGGTCTGTGAATGTTGATCTAAAACAAATCTAAAGTTCTATAAAGGATTAAAATTTCGCCACCACTTTTAAATAAGTATTACTTATTAACCACGAAATCATAATAGACGTAAATATAAAAAATGTTTAATTTAAATCATTCATAGCGTAGCTTTTAGAAATGTATCTAGCTATAAAAAAACATTAAATACCTCTGGTAACCACAGAAGCTAGAGTAGAAACATCGTTACCACTTTCAACATTTTCTGACCAAAATTCGCCTTCTGTTTGAACATAAACATCTTGATATTTCATATCGTCTGAAAAATAAAATTGTTATGAAATACTTAACTCACATATATTTATTTTATCCAAAACACGCCATCGATAAGTATAATAACATACCTTCCCTGTGCAGCATTGTCTCAAAATCAGTTTAAACTGCGACTTCCTTTAAAGTTATACCGCCATCTGAAAAATTTACAAATTATTTGAAATACCTAGTAAAAATATACGAGACAAAATCCTATTGTCAGAAGTATTGTTTAGGCACTAAAAATTTTGGGAACTTACTATTTTTTTGCAAATTCAAGGACGGAACTGCATTATATTGCAGATTTGTTCTGCTATTACTGCACATATAATATTCTTGGGAAAAGTGTCTATCGCACACTCTAATTGTTTTGTTGCATTGTTCTGCGGCCAAATTGGCATACCTGTGACAATCAACAAAGCCTAAGGCCTGTTTCCAACGTTGACGTCTGAAAAGATATATTGGTAATATTTTATTTTGAAACACAATAACATCTACTACACTGCTTCTTATAACAAAATTACTAATATCCTTTGCTAAATAATATTGTAACATTTACCTTGTGTCATCCTTGGGAAATCTGAAGGAAGATGTTTTTGCCCAATCTCTACTTCTACAACCGTCCACACAACACATTCGTGGCATTTTCTTTTTAATAAATATCCCGTAATAATAATCAAATAATTCATTGAAAATACAGTCCACCCGGTATACTATCAACTCTGCTCGTACCTTCAACTACAAAAGACACACGGTAACTGTATATCGATCGATTCGGAGTTTCAGGATACCGAAAAAGAGTAGCATCGGAGACCGAGTGAGATAGACATCGCGCTAGGAGGAGCTTAGAGTGAACCTACTATTCATTTTTTTATGTACGGTGTCCCAACACAGAAGAACACAAAAAAGCAATCGCTAAATATCAAACGATTCATCCTGACGCCCACAAACAAGCTGAAGCTAAATATCAAAAAATTCATCCTGACGTCTGCAAACAAGCTGCAGCTAAATATAAAAAAACTCATCCAGACGTCCATAAACAAGTTGTAGCTAAATACCAAAATACACAACCTGAAGCGCACAGAACCGCTCAATCTCTATTCAATAAACGTGCTAGATCACACCTATGGTCAACGAACTACTTTTCAAGAATGTCATACAATTTTAAATTAAATTATGAATGTGATTCTACTGTGACTATTGGCAATATGAATAATAAGTGTAAATGTTGTGATGTGCTTAAATGGAAGGACGAGAAACTACTGGAATGTGTTGTAGTAATGGAAAAGTACAACTTGAGGCAATGTGTAAACCGTCTGCACCCCTGTTTAGTTTGCTAAAAGATCCCCATCGTGATCACCATCATTTTATAGCTAATATTCGTAAATATAATAACAGTTTTCAGATGACATCATTCGGTGGAAAACAAATGAGAGAAAAAAGATTTATGCCAACTTTTAAAGTACAGGGGCAAGTTTATCATTTAGTTGGAAGTTTATAGCCAGAATCCCACTATACAGCGAAATATTTGCAGATTTTTTTGGTCGGTGTAGATTATAAAATACTTTAGGTATTTTCTTAATATAAATTGGTTGAATTGGGTACAATAATTGTGAATTAAAACAAACACCTTTTGTTACAACTTTACTAGATGCTCTCTCATACCCAACTAACTACATAACATAAAGTAACGGTTGCAAAGGGAAAATGCAGCGTTGTCACGCTGAACACTTCTTCATAGTTTCCCAATATTTACGAAACAATAACAAATAAACAAATTTGACCATAAAAGGGAAATAATAAGATACAAATATAAACATGCCGCCCACCTTGAAAAGGCACTGGCTTCCAAACAAATACATATTATTAAAATAGATAAGCAAATACAAATTACATTTAAAAAAAATACATTTTCCATTTAATCCATTGGCAAAGGACATATTTTAGAAAAGCAACGTTTCATTAATCCGGATTGTGTTTTTATAACCGCCACTAGTGCTATTTTGTTTTTTCGCGAGACACTTTCACAATTTTTCCCAACTTCCACCTCATCGGGGGTGCATTATCATCTTTCACTAAAACCAACGCACCAATATTTAGACTATCATAGTTCTGCTTCCATTTGGTACGCTGTTGAAGCTCCGCAACATATTCCTTACTCCACCTGGTCCAAAGATGCTGCTTTAGCTGCTGTAAGTGTTGATACAGAGACAATCGATTTGTGGGCAAGTTTTTCAAATATGCATTCAACCAGGAATTTAATTGGCGTCCGATGATCAAATGTCCAGGCGTTAATGGTGTGAGATCCTCAGGGTCATAGGATAAGGGGGAAATGGGACGTGAATTCATTATTGCCTCTACTTTGGTTAATAACGTATAAAAATGCTCAAAGGTTAAAGGAGTATTACTTACTACTCGCTTCAAGTGTACTTGCTTTTAACACCTGCCTCCCACAGGCCACCAAAGTGAGGCGATTGAGGAGGTATAAAATGCCATTCTATATCTTCCTTACATATTTTTGAGGTTAATTCAATATTATTTTGTTTAATAAATTGACCCAACTCTTTAAACTCGAAATATGCGGACACAAAATTGCTACCATTATTAGAAAACATTACGGTGGGTTTACCCCGTCGTGCCGAAAATCTACGTAATGACAGTATAAAGGCTTCTTTACTGAGATCAGTCACTAACTCTAAGTGAACTGCCTTTGTTGAAAAACATATATAAAGACAAATATATGACTTCGAAATTTCAGTGCCACGACCAGACCGACTCTTTAGCAATAATCAACCCCCACAATATCAAAGGGATGAGTAGGAGTCAAGCGTTGTTCGGGTAAATCGCCCATAATAGGTTTCAACATTTTGGGATTATATCTAAAACATTTTAAACATTGATGCACAATTTGTTTGGCCAACGACCTACCTGCTAATGGCCAATATGATTCTCGTATTGAAGCCAATAAATGTTGTGGCCCACAGTGGTATAATTTCAAATGTTCATGAATAAAAATTAATTCAGTAAGATGGTGACGCCCTGATAAAATTAGAGGGTGTTTCTTTTCGAAGCTAAGTCTCGAATTTGACAATCTTCCACCAACCCTTAAAAACCCAGAGTCGTCAATAAATGAATTTAGACTAAGAATTTTTGAGGAATGTTTTATTTTATTAGCCCTTATTTCTTCATACTCCTCGGAAAAACAATTTTCTTGTACATGAAGAATCAATGTTTTAAACGATTGATCGATTTCATTCTTTGTTAATGGACCGTACTTACGGTCATTTGTACATTTTTTAGTACAATTGTGCATAAATCTACGCATTAACGCGGTTATTCTTTTTCGTCTACCACTGAATTGGTTGTACAATAAACTTTATTTTTACGCAAATCAGGTAAACCGTCTCTTTGGCCAGGAATTTTTGGCCACTCATTTTCAGGCAAAAGCAAAAATTGCGGTCCGTACCACCGCATATTTAAGTCCTTAATTTCAGAACATTTTATCCCTCGAGATAAATAATCTGCTGGGTTAAATTCACTTGGAACATGCCTCCATGTATCACGATTTGTAATTTCCTGAATTTCGGAGACTCTATTGCTCACAAAAGTTTTCAACTTATTTGGAGCGGTCTTTATCCAACCCAAAACAATAGTTGAATCTGTCCAAAAAACAGTTTTTTCCACATTTCACCTAAGCGCAGACCAAACCTTTTTAGCAAGTCTTGAAGCTACAAGAGCTCCACAAAGTTCTAAACGCGGCAAAGTCACAGTTTGTAAAGGTGCAACTTTTGATTTTGACGATACCAGACTTACCCTTGCTTCCCTATTTTCGCTCAGAGATTTGAGATAAATACAGGCCCCATATGCCTTTTCGGAACTATCAGAGAAACAATGCATTTCGATAGACTTCACATTTTCAGAAACTACACGACGTTCTATTCTGAGCTCATTCAGAAACTTTAACTCAGATGCAAAAGTAGACCAAACCACAGAAATATTGTGAGGAACTGGATCATCCCACGATAATTTTTCTAACAAGAGACTTTGCAGAAGAATCTTAACAACAATCACACATGGACTAACAAGTCCCAAAGGATCAAAAATTTTAGAGCTTTCGGATAATATTGACCGTTTTGTAATTTTTTTTGAATGAATTATGTTATTCACCTTGAACATTAAATTATCATGAATAGGACTCCAGATCAGGCCAAGTGTCATTTTTTCATCATTTTCACCGAACTCCACGATTTTAGATAAAGGATCATTATCATGGATGCCACCCAAAATACTAGGATCATTACAATAAAATTTACGAAGACGGAAACAACCCTGTTTAAGTGTCTCAAAAACCAACTCACATATTCGTTTTGCACTTTCTACTGTATCGGCCCCCGTAAGCAGATCATCTACATAAAAATCCCTTTTAATAATTTCTGCTATATCAGGGTGCGTATTTTCCACATCAAGAGCAAGTTGAAACAAACATCGAATCGCGAGAAAAGATGCCGAGGTGGTGCCATATGTCACTGTATTTAGTTCGTAACAATTCAAAGGATCTTCGGGATTAAATCGCCATAAAATACGTTGCAACTGCCTATCATCTGGAGAAACCCACACAGACCTATACATTTTTGTACAATCGGCAGAAATAACAAACCTATGCTGTCTAAATCGGAGTAGAATTGAAAATAAGTCTTCCTGTATTGTAGGTACAGCCATTTGAATGTTATTTAAAGAAAACCCTGTACAACTTGGCAATGATGCATCAAAAACGACACGAAGATTGGTCGTGATTTGATCTTCCCGATATACTCCATGATGACACATAAAATAATCACCAGAAAAAGTGGCGTCAAAATCGTTGACTTTTGTCATATGTCCCAAATTAATATATTCTTTCATAAATTCATGATATAATTTTTTATAATTATCATTGGAATACATTTTACGTTCCAGGTTCAGAAATCGTTTTTTAGCTTGCTCGAACGAACTGCCTACCTTTGAAATTTCAACTTTAAAAGGTAACCTAACCTCAAATGAACCATCTTTGTTTCGCTTTGTATTTTTTTTAAATGCCTTTCACATGCTAACTCTTCATCCGATAATTTTTCTCATCTGCACTAACATTTTCTAATTCACAAAACAACTTAAAATCGTCGTGGATTTGCTGATTAATATTGACCTCGGTATTAACAAAACAACAGTTCAAAACCGCCGGCTTATTTATCTTGCCGACAGGACCAGTCACAATCCAACCAAACTTTGTACTTTGTAAGATCGGCAGTTTGGAACCTAAACAAATCTTTTCTTCACATATCAAATCCCATAATACATCCGATCCAATCAACATATCAACTTCCTGTGGTTCAATAAATGCAGGATCAGCTAATTTACAATGACTGGGAAATTTTAAACTACTAATATTTATTGGCGAAACTGGCACAGGCCCAGTTATCTTTGGAATAACAAAGCAAGAAACATTTATTGAAAATTCAGTTGTCTTTGAAAATATTCGTGTGTTGCATTTATAATTTATAGTTGAAAAAGAATTATTTATACCATTAAGAGATACATTAATTTTTTCTTTAAACAATTGAAGTTTATCGCATGCACTCTCAGTAATAAAACTCGATTGAGAGCCGCTGTCTAAAATTACACGAACAGTATGTTTATTATTAAATCGATCCAAAATATAAACGTGAGCTGTGGATAATAAAACATCACTTATCTCACAATTAGCAGAGTTATTTACTACTTCTTTTAAATTGACCAGTGAGGAAGATGAACTTTCGTTTTCGATATTAGAAACTTGGTTTTTATTGCGAAATTCTTGCGAATCAATTTTGGCAACATGTAATAAAATATTATGCTTCTTGTTACTTTTTTTACATGTCGGCTTTCGACAACTCTTATTAAAATGTCCGGGTTTCAAACAATTCAGACATAACTTTAAAGAAATAATTCTTTCACCCCGTTTTTCAACAGGAATTTTCAAAAAGGAAGGACATGATTGAATATAATGTTCCCCTTTGCAAAATAAACACTTTTGTGATCTAGCATCAGTCAAATTTGAACATTGTAAATTATCATCTACCGCAATCAATCCTCTAAAATTACCACTACTGTGTTGTTTTTCTATGCGATTTTGTTCAAGATTGTCGAGAAGTTCCGCCTTGGAAGTTAGGAATAATTTAAAATCATCTAAAGATGGGTTTATTTTTACCTTCGATTTAAATGATTCCCGATCCCTGGCAGTGGTCTTATCCAATTTTGTGCTTAATAAATAAACAATGGGTACATCCCAGGATGCTGTGGGTAAACCAATTTGACTCAATGCACGCATATTTTTTGTAACATTATTTAAAATCGCACGCATACCCTTGGCGGACTCCTTACCCACGGCTTCTATATTGTAAATGTTTTTAATATGATTATATATGTATTAATAACTTATCATTATTGTATCGTTTTTCTAACAGCTCCCATGCAACTTTTTTTATAATTATTAGAAGACAATTCTATACTTGATATTAACTGAAGAGGTTCATTGCGTACAGAAGCTCTCAAATAATGAAAACGCTGAATATCTGATAGTGATTCATTTTTAATAACAAGACACTCAAAAATATCTCTGAATTCAAGCCAATTTTGCAAAGACCCGTCAAATATGGGTACATTTATATCCGGAAGCTTAACAGATTGCGTAGGGTTATTAATAACAGAATCTGTTCGAACTTGTAGAGGCACCGCCACAATCGTTTTCTTTTTTGTTGTCATCCAAATACTTTTTTGCTAAAGAAATCACAGAATAATATCTGTTTTCAAATTCATTTCGTTCTAAATATTCTTTTTCTAACTCCGTTAATTCACATGATGTCTCAATCTTGTCTTGGATTTCGACAAATGTTTGCAACAAATTAACATCTATATTATTAATACGAGTTTCTAACTCTAAAATTAATTGATGAGATATACTTGTGTTATTTTTTAAGTTATCGTCAATATACTTAGTTAAACTAGCCTTAACAGAACCTCTCTGCCTTTTTAATATGTCCATTTTATTTTATTAATATTAATAATACTATTAAAGTTACTATAATGATTTTCTTATAACGAACAATTCATTAATAATTCGCGAAATGAGGCAACAACGAAATACACAACAGGTTTGAAATTATAATATTTGGAAATTAAAATAGGAAAAGAAAAGTGGATTACTCACTTTTTAGACTTTAGCCTCTGGTACACTTAACTTCTGTAATTTTTGTAAAAGCCGGTGCTGACCAAAATAACCTCACAATAATTATGGCGCCATGGCTTACTACAAGCACGTGTTGTAATTTTTCAACTTATTACTTCAATACTTTTGACATCGGATTATCCGTCGACTACAAAGGACCATATAAAACACTTTAGGTATTTTCTTAATATAAATTGTGAATTAAAACAAATACCTTTTGTAACAACTTTACTAGATGCTCTCTCATACCCAACTAACTACATAATATAAAGTAACGGTTGCGAAGGGAAAATGCAGCGTTGTCACGCTGAACACTTTTTCATAGTTTCCCAATATTTACGAAAAAATAACAAATAAACAAATTTGACCATAAAAGGGAAATAATAAGATAGAAATATAAACAAAGATGAAAAAGCAACAAACACAAAATGCTCGAATAATCCAGAATTAAAACCTAACTAAATAAAGCAACTACAAAAAATACTACACAGAGTTAATCCCTACATTAAGGACTTGAAAAGTACAATTGATGAAATGCCTCCCTCTTGCGATTCGTTCAAAGTTGTTATACATGCTGAAAAAAATTCGCCTGGAAGCCACAGAGGTCGTTATAATATTCCAACGACAAATGAAGTTGCTCTGGTAATAGTAGACCAACAATTTGATCGTAGGGATATAATTTTAGAAAGCCGCAGTAATCATTTACAACGAAGAAGTGAGATCCATCGATCCTACGATGCTTTGCCGTACCCCTTAATATTTAGTCACGGAGAAGACGGTTACTCGATTAGGATACTACAAGGGGATCCTATATCTAAAATGCTTTTAATAAACAGTTTTTACTCGCATCGTATTATGGTTAGGGAGAATGGAGAAAACTATCTATTATACTTTTGTACTCTCTTTAGCCAATACTTAGTGGATCAATATGCTAAAATAGGGACAGAGAGGCTCAATTTCATAAGAAACAATCAGGCTAAACTACGCGCGGACAGCTACATTCGCCTTAAAGATGCTATTGGTAGGCAAAATGTACAAGCTGATCCATTAGACCAAATGTTATTATTGTCATCTTCATTTACTGGTGGGCCAAGATATATGCACGAGCGAACCCAAGACGCCATGACGTATGTTCGCCACTATGGTCGTTCTGATCTGTTTATAACGTTTACGTGCAATCCTCGACGGAACGATATTTCAAAATGTTTGCTTCCAGAGCAGAAACCACATGATCGACATGATATCATCGCTCGGGTATTTAGCATGAAAAATAGAAATTTTAGCAAACTATTAAATAAAAGGGCAAATATTCGGGGAAGTTCGATGCTTCCTTTATACAATGGAGTGGCAGAAACGTGGTCTTTCGCATATGCATATCCTCCTGTGGCAAATCGATTGTATTTCTCCTGACATGATTGATAATGTTATTTGCGCAGAGATACCCAACCCAGAATTAGATGCAAAGCTTTACGAAATAATAAAATGTAACATGATCCACGGACCTTGTGGAAGTTTAAACTTTATTTCGCGATATATGAACAATGAAACGTGCAGTAAAGGGTACCCTAAACCTTTACTTATTGAAACACAGAGATGTGATGATGGTTATCCATAATATAAAAGACGTTCCCCAGACTTGGGTGGCTTTACTGTTAACCTTAATGGAGTGGTACTTGATAATCGTTGGGAAGTTCCATTTAATCCAGTCCTCATAAGAACTGTTAACGCCCACATCAATGTGAAATGCTGTAATTCAGTGAAGTTGATAAAATATATATGCCAATACGTTAATAAGGGCACCGATCAAGCAACTGTTAGAGTAGAAAATGGAAAAGATGAAATAATAATGTACGAAAGCAGTTCAGAAGCGGTTTGGAGAATTCTCATGTTTCCCATTGAAGAACATTTTTCTCCGGTGGTCCACCTCGCCGTTCACTTAGAGAATAGGCAAAGAGTTTAATTCAACCTAGAAAATATGGCTGATAAATTTTCTAGTCCACCTAAAATGACACTCACTTCTTTTTTCGATCTATGTATAGTCTGTTTCTTATTGACTGACAGCACGCGAAAAGGTCACAGATGCTAGTCAGGTAGTAAAGCATAAGCGTCACAGTTCATCTAAGGAATTTATTTACTATTCAATTTTATACCCAATCTGATATATAAAGGTATTATAAATGTAAATTCGGTTAGTTAAAACAACTAACTGACCTTCATACATTTGTAGAGTACATATAGTTAAAAAAATAAATTATTTTTGAAATCATCTTGTAACGCAACTATTCTGACTGAATATTTCATTAATTATCTTAAGAATTTGAAGCAGGTCAATTCTTGGGAGACATATTAACAAACCATTTATCAATTCATTCTCCAGATAGTTACTTTCTGATATTCGAAATGTTGATAATAACATTTCCAAGAAACATTACAATAGGGTCCTAGGGTACTAGGGATTGTCCCAATGACTACTCAGAAATTTTGCAGGTATATACGGTGAAACTTTGTCTCGCCCAAATTTGTATAATTTGTTTTGCTTAGAGTCGCTTATGTTCCATGAGTGTTAACTGTGTTGTGAAAATGTCTTCAAGTTTTACCCCAGTAAAGTGTACGAGCGTGATTAGCTTACAAACGAAGACTGTAGTGTTAAATGTGCATGATGCTGTTGTACATCAAATGCCGGCTGCTACTGTTAGAAATATAGTTTCGACATGTTCCAATATGACAGGAGTTAGTGAATCTACTATTTACAGTCTTCTAAAAGGGAGGAAAAATGGAAATATATCTCCACCTAAAAAGTCAACTGGAAGAAAACCATTTGACTTTGATGAACATAACCAAAATACAATAAGACGAAAACTACATGAATTATATTTTAGAAAAGAGATCCCTACCCTTGACAGAATTCTAAGAATGGTGAAGGAAGAGAATTTGCCTGACATTGGGCAAAAAACTTTGTGGAAAATATTACACAAATTAAATTTTACTTGGGAGAAGCAAAGTCGCAAATCAGTGCTAATCGACAACGAAGAAATAATATGTTGGAGACGCCATTATTTACGAGATATCCGAAAATACAGACATGCGGGAAGATAAATCTATTATCTAGATGAGACATGGCTCAATGAAGGACATTCAGTGAAAAAAAATATGGCAGGACAAATGTATTCAAACCAGTCGTCAAGCTTTTATGGAAGGTTTATCTACTGGACTGGAAACTCCTATCGGTAAAGGTCGCCAACTAATAATAACGCATATTGGATTCAATCAAGGGTTCGTTGAAAGTGGTTTACTGGAGTTTCAGTCAACATCAACTAAAGACTATCATGAAGAAATGACTGCAGATGTATTTTACACAAATGGTCGAATTAATTTCAAATAATGCTGTAATCATTATGGACAATGCCACTTATCATTCGCGATTAACAGAAAATCTTCCATCTACCTCTTAGAGAAAAGCTGATATTAAAAACTGGTTAATCGTAAAATATATACCATTTGAAGATGATATGTTGAAAAAAGAACTTTTAAAGGTTGCTTCAGATGACAAGCTACAATTCAAAAAGTTTGTTATTGATGAAATAGCCAAGAATCGTGGGATAACAGTGCTTCGTTTGCCGCCATACCATTGTGAATTGAATGCGATAGAGTTAATATGGGCCCAAATGAAAGGTTATGTAGCTAGACATAATGAAGCATTTAAAATGAAAGATGTTTGTGAACTTATGAAGTACTCATTGACAACAATAACTGAAGAGAACTGGAGAGATGCTGTGAATCATGTAGTTAAAGAGGAAGAGAAAATGTGGGTTTTAGATAACCTCATAGAACAAACTATAGAACCGATAGTGATCTCTCTCGACGAGTCTTCGGATGATTTTTGTATGGCCAGCGAAAAGGATGATACTATAGATTGAATTTTATATTTCCTATAAATGGTATGTTTACTTTACTTAATATACATTAATTCATTGTCAATAAATTTGAATTATGAGAATTAAACTATATTTTCTTTAAATAATTTAATTTATTAAAAATGAAAATGTAACTTGTTAATAGACCTAAACGAATGAATTTTATTTCAACTGTAATGTTGACCGAATCTAATTAAATGATCAAAATGAACTAATATCGTAATCTCCGCCACTGCCGCACTGTTTATCATTTTGCTGGCATTGTTCAGTTTTATTACCATATTGTATTTTGAGCTGAAACAGGGATGTACAGATAACCAATACATACACCTACTTGTTTTGCATTAGAATTTTAGTATTTACTTGTAAAATTCTCTAATGATCTATGATCAGATAGATAGATATCCCACCGCTGTCACCACTCTAATGATATACGATTAGATATCACTATTATCCCTATTATTTACTGATGTCACCACTCTAATAAATGGGTATTTTCTTTTTCGTTCTTATGGTGAAGTCGTGATAAACTCAGCCGATGTTGCTGATATCCCAGGCTGTCACCACTCTAATGATATACGATTATGTATCACTATAATCCCTATATTATTTACTGATGTCACCACTCTAATAAATGGGTATTTTCTTTTTCGTTCTTATGGTGAAGCCGTGATAAACTCAGCCGATGTTGCTGATATCCCAGGCTGTCACCAATCTAATAAACACCACTATGTAGCTACCAAAGATATTAATCGCTGTCACCAGTGTAATAACTTGTATTGTATCGAATCGGTATTATCCTATAGTTCCTAGTAGTATCCTATATCTGGGGTAATGTATATAGTAGTTCTCTGTTACCAGTGTAGTAACTCTATCTATCGTCTCTTTTTTCTCTAACTGTACAGCTGCTGTCACCAGTGCCTGATGGCACAAAAAAAAATTATAGAACCCGGGATTATCCCTGCGGAATTTCCTCGAGGAAGGGGGGTTGTTCCGGGCTCGAGCGGTCGAAGACGTCGTGGGGCCCCTTGGGCTTATACAGTGTGCCAAGCCCGAGTTCGTAGTGCAGGGTTAGCTGGTCCGACCTATTTGACGGGTATGGGGTGGTGAGGATTGAGATAATTGAAAGGTTAGAGCATATGATAACAATATATTACAAAAAAAACAAAACTGTGTCAAATAACCTCCGAAAGTAAACTAGTATTAGCGGTACCTGAACTATGACCTCTATTTCTAGTATAAACGTCTACCAAACTCTATGATCTAGGATTTAACTAAAATTCTCAAGTGTACAATATAAAATATCTCTGAAATGGTTTTAACTTATGGATCTCCAGTGCAACGGAGAATATCAATATGTTTGACTAAAATCCCTAGTGTAACGTAAATAACTCTAAAAAAGATTACATATAGTGGAAAAGATCTCTAATGTCGAATTAGGTATAGTATCGAGCCAAATGTAGTTATATCTACGTAGTTTGATTAAACTGATTAGATGATAGAGAGATAATATGCACAAAAAAAAATCTCTGAATATAACTAGATAAAATGCCCCTATACTCTTGGGCCTTAGCGGTAGATGAAGGGCGCTGATGTATAAGAACACTCGATATGACTGAACACCTTGTAGAGTCCCTTAACTTTCTTGGGTTACCCGATTTAGTCAAAGAAAAAAAATATAATAACACAAACCAATATTCAATATAATAAATGAATTTGAACTTTTTAAAAAACTTACGTTTTGAAAATCCCACAGGTCACATAAATATTCACACTATTACTTTTTGAGGGTGAGGGTCCGTCAAGACTCAGACTTGCCTCACCAGGGGAGAGATAATACCTATCTCACCGACTGACTGACGGACTGACTGTCCATTTTCCTAATATTTTTTCCATATTTATTTCCGTAATTCACCTTCAATGAAGGTTAATTATTCATATTTGTTTATTTCGTGGTTTACCAAACTGACCTGTTCGTGATATCTAATATTGTGTTAACCTTGTTTTGTTTGTATATTTTCCTTTGGTTGAGGTCGATAATTAATAACTATTTTGAATTAAAAAACGAAATTCTATAGTGTTAGCCTTGTTCTGTTTAAATGTTTTAATTTATTTGAGGTCGGTAAATTTGATAACGATTTTGAATTAAAAGAAATTATCTATATAGGGTGTTTTTAGAACTTGTGTCATATCTCGTGTTTATTACATCACTTCCCCCCTTGTAAAAGTGTTGTGACGTTTCAGGTCCAACACCTTTTTTATACCTTAACTAATACATTAACATTGATGATTACATTAACATGAACTCTGTACTACATATAGTAAGTTTTTACGTACCGCGCACTTGACCGCACTCGCGTTCCGATTTAACTGTTTTTGATCCTGACCTAGGACACGATTATTTACACTCGCGACACTGCTGCTTAGTAGATCGTTCATGGAGTGATTTCTCTCCGTCCAGTGTTGCGTACTGGGGTGGCTCGTCTCGTGATGCTGTATCTGCTCCATTTCTATCGCCTCTTCGTCTTGTTTCTGGGTTCTGCTATGGGTATGTATTACCCATGCCGTAAGGGAATCCCATATGCTGCATAACATCGCTATCCCACATCCTACAGTCTGCTGGATGCGAATTGCGTTTAGTATTGTGTCTACTATGTATTTTAGTAGTTGGTATGTGCAGTATATACCAATTATACCGCTTATTATTGAACCTATTTCCGTGAACCATTTCCAAGTGTGTTTTAGGGTTGATTCGGCTAGGTTTTTGATTTCCTGGAAAATATCTTACACTATGTATTCTTGGCTGTTACTTCTCTTTTTATTTCTTGAGAATGTCTCTCTTTGTTAGGCGTCGTCTATGTATTGCATGCATACGTGATATTTGTATGCTTGCTCTATTTATGAGATCGACATTCTGGGGTAGAATTGGCATTGTCGGTTGAAGGTTTTGGTTGTCTTCAAGGCAATGGCAATTCTCGGGTGCTCTGTTCGCTATATTATGATAGTAGGTTTCTCTTTTGTAGTGGTAAAGCGAAACCTTTGTCTTCTTCTTCTATGTCTTAAACTTTTTCTGGGGTTTCGGTTGATTGTTGATACAATTATATTGCTTTGTATCTGTGCGTGGCTCGGCTTCTTCTTCTTCTGCTGCTTGGTCGACTACGGATGTGTGGCTATGCATCCCGCAGAAAAACATGAGTCTGGTTACAACTACTAGGCATGACCATACTGGTTGCCGTTTGGTTTCGTTGCTCTGGATAACTGGAATGTTCGTGCTTTCCCTGGCATACGTCATCTCGGGTTCCGGGCACTTTTGAACGTCTTTTGGGGAGATCACTGTAATGTTTGTATTGGGGTTCGAACAGTCTTGAGCAGTTAGCGTAATTGCTGTTTGAAGCCCGCACATAACGAATGTTACCCAGGTCAGAAAACGATCTGTCGTTTTATTGTCGCGCACTTATTATACCTTTACAATTATTTGAACAATTACGTTTGTTAACATTCATTGGTTTCATATTTATAAGCATAATGTTCATTTATTACAGTTATTTATTACTATTCCTTCGGAAAAAAATAATGCTTTTATTTTCCCCATGTTAACGCTGCATTTGCGTTTTATCCTTAGTTTATTTTTTTCTCAATTGACCGAACTGTACAATCATTTAGGACTGTCAATTGAGTTTCCTGTGTAAGATTATTTCTTAATTTTCTAGTTGGTGACTGGAGTGTAACTTATGTGTTCACCTCGTAGTTATTGAAATTAAATCTTTCTTTTAACCATACTTTGGTTGACCTTGCAACGGTGCAAAAAATATTTTTTAATATTGATTACCTAAAATGACCTTGCATTTATCGGTGTGTAATGGAGTTTCTTTAAATGTTTTATTTTGTCTTGGTCGACAATAATTACTTGTTTATTGTTTTACTTATAGTTAATAAATCTGTGTTTGTCTTAATTCTAGTGTACTTATTATGTATTTTATAACTTATTGTTTATGAGTGCTTGTGTATATCTATATGTATTACTGTTTCATAAAATTTTATTTCTTCTTAAAGCAAAATTTGACTTTCGTGTGAGATCGGTGTGTGTGAGTGACCTGTGTTTTTGGCGGTTAAATTTGTCGTCTGTGTGTATATTTCCGCCTGGTTTTGTGTGGTGTGTGATAGCGTTTGGTTAGTTCCGTCTTTTTCCTGTATAGTTTTGACGCCTGTGCCCATGTTATATTAATGTAGCTAGGTGCACTCGGAATTCGATTTCTTATCCTGGCTGATCTTCGAATTTCCGGTGGGGGTCTTAGTGAGACGGGGAGCCTTCCGCTCGGCTTATCTTTTAGTGGTTTTGTGCGGGGTACTGTCTTATCGCTGTGTGGTTGTGTTGACCATAATGGTAAGGCTGCTAACTTCCCTATGTTTAAATCGTTGCTGGTTTCTTCTTGTTGCTCTTCCTGTTCGTGTGTTGTGTTCTCCTCATTCTGGGTCGTTGTCGTCTCTAAAATTTCGTGTTGATCGTCGTCCAGCTTGCCGTAGTATGTTTTTAATCTATTAACGTGAACAACTTGTATCTTCTTTCCTTTGTTGGACGCTATTTGGTAGGTGACTGGTCCTACTTGGTCTTTTATTTCGAATGGTCCTATCCATCGGTTTTGAAGTTTTTTTGATAATCCTGTTGTGTTACTTATGTCTAGAAGGTAAACTAGGTCTCCTGGTTTAAACTCTCTTAGGGTGGTTTTTTCATTGTATCTGTTTATCCGTTCGTCTTTTGCCTTTTCTGTGTTCTCTAGTACTCTTGTGTATATTTGGTTAAGTCTCGTCTCTAGTTCTGACACGTAGTTATCGTCTAAGTTGTATTTTAGTCTTCTTGGTTTGATGAATTTGTCGAATGGTAGTGCTTGATCTTTCCCATGTAGTAGAAAATACGGGCTGTACCCTGTTGATGTATGTATACTTCCTCGATATGCCATTAGTACATATGGTATCCAACTATCCCAATCTCGTTGATTTGGGGCTATGTAATGCGCTAGCATATCTTTTATTACTCTGTGTAATCTTTCTATTTGACCATTGGTTGTTGGTGCGTAGCTCGCTGTGTGTATTCTTTTTATGTTGAGTAGTTTGCATGTCTCTCTCATTAGTTCTGACATGAAGTTTGTTCCTCTATCTGTTAACAGTTTCTGGGGTGTTCCGTGTCTGCATATTATTTGTTCTACAAAAACTCTTGCTACCGTATCTGCTTTCTGGTCTGGTATCGGAATTGCTTCGCAGTATTTCGTAAAATGATCTTGAAATGTTAGAAGGTACTCGTTTCCTTTGTTTGACGTGGGTAGCGGGCCTACTATGTCCATTGACGTTATTTCCCACGGTTCTGTGACTTTTGTAAATCTTTGTAGTGGTGCCTTTTTAAAGTGTGGTGAGGTCTTTCGTCTGTTGCATGCGTCGCAGCGTTTACAGTAATTTATTATGTCCGTTCTCATCGTTGGCCAGAAGCAACGCCTTTTTATTGCCAATAACGTTTTTTGTTGTCCTTGGTGACAATATATGGGTGAGTCGTGAAAGTCTTCTATAACTTTGGTGATATATTTCCTGGGTATAACTAGTTGGTCCTTGTTGTCCTCTTGATCTTGTCTGTATAGGAGTCCTTCTTTGTCGAGGTAATATTTTTGTTTTGTTTCGTCCTCTTGGTTTAACTGTTGTACTGTGCTAATGCAGAAATCGTCGTGTTTTTGTTCTTTCTTCAATAATTCTTTGTCCCACAGTGGTTCCCATTCTTCTTCTTCCTTGATTATTTGGATTTTTCCTGTGTTTTTTGTTGGTGTCGGTTTCAGTATGCTTACTTTGGTGGTTGACCCGTAGAATGTGAATTGTATCATCTTTGTGATTTCGTGCCAGCTTAATCCTGGAATTTGTTCTTGACTAGCTATGAAGGTTATGCGTTTTTCCGCATTCTCTTCGCATTGTTTTTTTAGCTTTTGGATAATATTCCACATTATTTCATATGATGTTTCTTCTTTGACTGATGTCCTATTTAATGCTACGTAGAATTTCGTGTCTAATGTGTCCCATTCTTTGACCGATTCTATTTGTTCCTGTGAGATGTCCGGTAAAGTGTATATGTTTTCTATCTTTTTAATTAGTGATTCCTGATTAGGTCTGTTTTTTGCTAGTAGGAGGGCTATTGATTCTTCTTCTTGGATGTAGTCTAGATTTCCTTCTTTCCAGTTTATTGTGTCCTTTCCTGGTAGGTCGTTTTCTGCAATATACTGTAAGTAGTCTTCGTATGTGGTTTCTATGTAGTTGCATGTTTTGTCGTACATTCTGCTTAGTGCGTCCGCGTTTCCATGTCTTCCTTTTATCTCATGTTTTAGGATCCCTATTGTGTGAACCTCCGTTAGTGCTGGTATGGTCAAACTGTCCTCCGTGTATATGTCTGTGCTGGTTCTTGTGCATTCTGTTCCTTCTCTACTATTCCTGATGTCTTCGGTTGTTTCGTTTTTTCCGTTTTCTTTCTTCGAGTCTGGGTCTGTGCGCCCTTTTCCGTTCATTATTGGTTTTTGGTTTGTGTGTGTAGTTTCTCTTCCTACGGTTATGTCCGTGCTTGTAGTTTCCTTTATTTTTCCTACATCTTTATTTAGGTCTACTTCTGGTTTGGTTATTTCTTGTCTGTACATTGATTCCACTGTTTTTAGCCATTTCTGCCATGCTTCTTTCTCCCTCGCGTTTTCTTGATCCCTTGTTGCCGTTATTTTTCCGTATGCCTCTGTCCGCCTTTGTCTATAATTATTCAGCAAATCTCTGATTTGTCTTGGGTTCATTAGTGGTATTTTACATCCCCATATTTCTAATGTTGGTTTTCCTCTGTATGAAATAGTTGCCTCGTGTTCTTCTAGGAAATCTCTTCCTAATAGTACTGCTGTGTCTCCCATTATACCATCATCGGCTGCAATTACTTCCGTGTGAATATTATAATCCATTTCTGTTGTTGCTATGGCTATTTGTGTTGATCCGTATAAGTGGATTGTGTGTCCCGTTATGCCTTTTAAGGTTAATTGGTCTGTGATCCGTGTGTCTAATTCGTTGTCTGCTACTATGGATTCACTTATTAGTGAGTATGCTCCGCCTGTGTCTATCATACAAGGTTCGGTTTTACCGTTTATTCTTAGGAGTACTATATACGGGGGTTCTTCGCTTTTACTTATCGTCGGTCCGTTATGATGCATTGTTTTTATCTGGTTTTTCTTGTCTTCTTCTTTGTTACCTTTTTGTGTTGCCTGTTGATTCCAGTTTTTTTCTGTGTGAGTCCAGTTTTTTCCCCTAGTTTCAGATTGACCACTTGTTTGGGGAGTAACGGTGGTCCTTGTTAGTTTAAATGTTTTCTTCCGTCTTCCTTGTTTATGTGTCCTCTCTCTGTGGACTGTCCTCTTCTGTTCTCTTCTCTTTGGAGCCTTTGTTTCTCGTTTGCATGTGGTGCTTCTCTGTTCCAAGTCTTTTCTCTGGAATTCCTTTGTCCGCTGTATTCCCCGTAGTTATTTTGGTGCGTTGTGATTCTTCTTCCTTGATCCCATTGCTTTGTATTCCATTGTTTATTTTCTTCACTTAACATTTTCTTTCTGCAGTTCTTAGCCCAGTGGCCCTGTTTTCCGCAGTAGTGGCATACATCTCTATCTGTTAATGGTTCCTTGGATTCTTTGTTTCTACAATACGCTGCCCAGTGTCCCTGTTTCCTACATATTTGGCATTTTTTCTCTATTTTTTCTTCTTCCGCTTCTCTTGTTCTGCAGTTTGATGCCCAGTGGCCTCGTCTGCCACAGTACATACATTTCGCGCTATGTCTACATTCTTCCGATTCATGTCCTGATTTGCCACATGCTGTGCAACTCCGTTGCTCATTCGTAAAAGCGACTCTGTGGCCATTATTCCTTCCGCTCACCATTGTGGCTGCCGTTTCTTGGCAACTTACTATCTCCTCTGCTTCTTCTAGTGTTAGGTCATCTTTGTGCAGTATGTAGAATCCTACTTCTCTAAGCAGGTCCTTTCTTAGCCCTACTTTGAATTGGTTCATCAGTACTGCGTTGTGTTTCTTTTGAATGTTCGGTATCTGTTCTCTGTTCGTTCCTTTTATGTCTTCCTCCAATATTTTATTCCCTATGAGCCGTAATCTTGTGCAGAAAGCTGCTACATCTTCGTCGTGCCTCTGGTAGCATTGGACTAGCTGCATCCACCAGTCCGCGATCGATTTCCTTGGGACAAATTTCCTGAGTATTTTCTCCTTAAATTCAACATATGTTGCTGTGTCTAATCTTGGGTCGGCTTTGAAAAAATCGTGGGCTGCGCCTGCGAGTTTGAATTTCAGTAGTGTTAGTGTTTCTGTTTCTGACCATCCGTCGAGTTTGGCCCTTAGTTCCAATTTTTCTATATATCTGGCTGCGTCTTTTCCCGTGAAGTCTGTTAAAGTTGAGGCGATCACCCCTAGTGGTGGTGCCTGTGGTATCCTTAGTGCTGCTGGCATATTACTCGAATCCCCTGTGGACTCTAACGGCATGTTGTTTTATTAGCTGGCGCGAGTGTTACTTACCTAGATGGTTTTGAAATGGATAGTTGGGAAAATAAAGACAAATAATTATTAATATTGTAATATATAAGAATCGGTATTATTCACTTTAACTAGCCCTGAACCAAATTTAATTTAACTTATTATTTTGCGTTTAAAGCGTGAATATTTCCTAACACCTTTTCTCAAATCGTTAATGTCTAGTTCATTTAGAGAATAGTCCGTTCGTTAGTCAAAATATATCCATATTTCCTGTAAAACCTTTTATATCTCCCGGACGTGCAGCTTTCCTCCGTACTATATTTTATATTGCTATTTTTGTCTTGTGCGGAAGCTTGTTGCTGACTTTGCGAATTCCTCACCTGTATATTTGCTGTTTTTCATCCGTTGTCTAAATGTTTATGTATAAAAATAGATTTGGATTCAACGTTCGTTTGTAATAAATAGAATAACTGAGTAAGCAGATATATCTGATTGAAATTATATCACTTTGGTTATATATTAGTTTTGATTAGACCTATGTCGCAATATTTATTTTATGATATGAATATGAAATTAAAAATAACGTATGTATCAAATGTAAATTATGTAGGTGAAATTTACACGGCCTTAATTAATGTAATTGAATGTAACTATCTCCTCCTACCTTTTGGGCTTCTACGATGCCTGAAATGGGTAGTTTAATTGGGATAGAGAAGAAAAGAAAAAAAAAAAAGGATTATTGCCAGGACTTCCCCTCTTGTTAACCTCTGCTGTACGGACTCAGTATCTGGAGCACCGCTGTCACCACTCTAATGATCTATGATCAGATAGATAGATATCCCACCGCTGTCACCACTCTAATGATATACGATTAGATATCACTATTATCCCTATTATTTACTGATGTCACCACTCTAATAAATGGGTATTTTCTTTTTCGTTCTTATGGTGAAGTCGTGATAAACTCAGCCGATGTTGCTGATATCCCAGGCTGTCACCACTCTAATGATATACGATTATGTATCACTATAATCCCTATATTATTTACTGATGTCACCACTCTAATAAATGGGTATTTTCTTTTTCGTTCTTATGGTGAAGCCGTGATAAACTCAGCCGATGTTGCAGATATCCCAGACTGTCACCAATCTAATAAACACCACTATGTAGCTACCAAAGATATTAATCGCTGTCACCAGTGTAATAACTTGTATTGTATCGAATCGGTATTATCCTATAGTTCCTAGTAGTATCCTATATCTGGGGTAATGTATATAGTAGTTCTCTGTTACCAGTGTAGTAACTCTATCTATCGTCTCTTTTTTCTCTAACTGTACAGCTGCTGTCACCAGTGCCTGATGGCACAAAAAAAAATTATAGAACCCGGGATTATCCCTGCGGAATTTCCTCGAGGAAGGGGGGTTGTTCCGGGCTCGAGCGGTCGAAGACGTCGTGGGGCCCCTTGGGCTTATACAGTGTGCCAAGCCCGAGTTCGTAGTGCAGGGTTAGCTGGTCCGACCTATTTGACGGGTATGGGGTGGTGAGGATTGAGATAATTGAAAGGTTAGAGCATATGATAACAATATATTACAAAAAAAACAAAACTGTGTCAAATAACCTCCGAAAGTAAACTAGTATTAGCGGTACCTGAACTATGACCTCTATTTCTAGTATAAACGTCTACCAAACTCTATGATCTAGGATTTAACTAAAATTCTCAAGTGTACAATATAAAATATCTCTGAAATGGTTTTAACTTATGGATCTCCAGTGCAACGGAGAATATCAATATGTTTGACTAAAATCCCTAGTGTAACGTAAATAACTCTAAAAAAGATTACATATAGTGGAAAAGATCTCTAATGTCGAATTAGGTATAGTATCGAGCCAAATGTAGTTATATCTACGTAGTTTGATTAAACTGATTAGATGATAGAGAGATAATATGCACAAAAAAAAATCTCTGAATATAACTAGATAAAATGCCCCTATACTCTTGGGCCTTAGCGGTAGATGAAGGGCGCTGATGTATAAGAACACTCGATATGACTGAACACCTTGTAGAGTCCCTTAACTTTCTTGGGTTACCCGATTTAGTCAAAGAAAAAAAATATAATAACACAAACCAATATTCAATATAATAAATGAATTTGAACTTTTTAAAAAACTTACGTTTTGAAAATCCCACAGGTCACATAAATATTCACACTATTACTTTTTGAGGGTGAGGGTCCGTCAAGACTCAGACTTGCCTCACCAGGGGAGAGATAATACCTATCTCACCGACTGACTGACGGACTGACTGTCCCTTTTCCTAATATTTTTTCCATATTTATTTCCGTAATTCACCTTCAATGAAGGTTAATTATTCATATTTGTTTATTTCGTGGTTTACCAAACTGACCTGTTCGTGATATCTAATATTGTGTTAACCTTGTTTTGTTTGTATATTTTCCTTTGGTTGAGGTCGATAATTAATAACTATTTTGAATTAAAAAACGAAATTCTATAGTGTTAGCCTTGTTCTGTTTAAATGTTTTAATTTATTTGAGGTCGGTAAATTTGATAACGATTTTGAATTAAAAGAAATTATCTATATAGGGTGTTTTTAGAACTTGTGTCATATCTCGTGTTTATTACAATTCTTAGGATCACTCTATGGGAGATAATTTTCTATTTGAATATTTAATGAGGCTGCTGTGCTGTCAGACATTAAGAAATAGACTATAAAGTAGAGAATTTTGCAAAAAGTCTCCTTTATTGTGAAATACTGGCATATTTAGTTTTGGAAGAACAATCAATTTGCAAGGAGATTTGAATTTGTTGGCATGAAAATTTTTGTGTATTACACGTCGAGAAAATGTTTTTCGAGTGCTCGTGTTGCTTCCCCTCGGCTACGTAATACTCACACTCGCAAAATATCATTTTCTGGACTAGTGATCCAAATAACTATACCCCATTCTCAATCAGTCCAGGTAACTTTTCATAATACATCGTACATCTTGGAGTGTAACAGGAATATCTTGTTGACTAACAGTGATGATGGGGTTTACTACAAACTCTTCTCCATCGGCAGTAAGGGATACTGGACGTCCTATTTATTTGTCGTGTTTACGTTTTAATTTATTTTTTAAGGTTGATCGAGGAATGTTGTAAACTTTAGCGGCTTCTCTTTGACCCTCTTGAAGGGAATCAGTTGTGTAATTTGACTTCGTCCTGTAAAGGCGAATTCCAGGTCATGAAAGGGTCTTTTTCACATGTTATGTTTAGACATGTGAAGGGTTAAAATTGTATTTGAGCAACATTGACCAGGGCCAATGTTAATATGATTATTATCAGATGTAAAGAAAGTTTGAAATAATACCTTTATATTTTAAAAATATGTACAGCGTGCCAAATAAACTTAATAAATCTTTTCAAGGAGCATTAATATTGATAATGCACTTATTACTTACCTTATTTTTCACTTGGAACTTAACGAGAATGTAAATTAATGTAATGATTCCGTGTTGAATCCGTTGTAATAATCCAGTGGCTGCTGTCACCAGTGTAATAATGTGAACTTTCACCACTGTAATAAATTTGTCTATTTATTCGGTCACCAGTGTAGTGATCGGTAATTTTATCCTTCATATGTAATCCAGTGTAATGAATATTTGGTCACCCTGTTTAGAGTTCACAGCCCTCCGTTACCAGTGTAAGACAACCTTTGGATTCCTATTTCCTTGAGTTTTGCAGCGTGCTGTCACCAGTGCCTTGCCTTATGGCCCCTGTGGGTAACCTCGGAGGAGGTAGTTTCCTGGCGCGAGCGGACAAGGTCTCCGTGGGGCCTCTTGGGCTTATACAATGTGACAAGCCTGAGTTCTAAGGCCGGTCGCGTCAACCCGTTTACTCCCGCTGGTCCGAGGGTAGGGGTTGTTGATAAAGGAAACAGACTGGGTGGATAATATGTACATATATATTACAAACACAAAATAATTAAGTACAGTAATTCAGCCCTGGTTGGGACAAAATAAAAGTTAATCGGGAGAGAATGTCCCGGTACAATACACTAGAAATTAACTAGGGAAAAGACGACTTTCATAATCTGGGAGTAGTTTCTCCTTATTATGACAAAGTAAAAGATGTCTTGCATATGACTATTCCTGTACGAGGTATGATTACAATTAATATGACTCGGGAAAAATGTCTTCCAAAAATCTGAAAGTAGTCTTTCCTGACTATGACATAAATGAAAGATATCTGGCGTATGAATAATCCCTGTATAATATAAGACAGTAACTATTAGGATTAGTGCAAAAAGTCTTTCGAAATCTGAAGGTTACCTGACCTGGTTATGATATAAATAAGATATTTATTACATATGAATATCCCTGTATAATATAAGAAAGTAAGTATCAGGATTTGTGCAAAAAGTCTTTCGAAATCTGAAGGTAACCTGACCTGGTTATAATATAAATAGGATATTTCTTACATATGAATATCCCTGTATAATATAAGAAAGTAACTATCAGGATTAGTGCAAAGAGTCTTTCGAAATCTGAAGGTAATCTGACCTGGTTATGATATAAATAAGATATTTCTTACATATGAATATCCCTGTATAATATTTAAATTCCCGTGACTAAAATTTAGGGTTTCCCTGAATTATTAAATCGATTGCAAATCGTACTATTTCCTAAATATGTTAGGTGAGGGGCTCAAATGTCAATAGTGCACTTAATATGACCAGGAAATGTATCTTTGGACAAATCAAATAAATGTCGATACGATATTTGTTCAAAAAAAATAAATATAATGACATAGAAAAAACTTACGTTTTATTTTTGAAATATCACAAATCACAACAACACAATATCACTTGTTTACGTTAGGGCCGTCGAAGATGGAGGAGTGTCAGGCCATACGGTACCTGAGCACTCTATGAGGGTTACTTCTTCACTGCCTCTGTTACCAAATTTTTGTGCTATTTATTTCAGAAGATTTGGGATATGTTATTTACTTTGCTTCGTGTTGCCCTTGTCTCATATTTTTTATTTTCATAATTGAAGGTTAATTTTCAATTAATTTCTTTATACTAAGTTGCAAGGTTTGTCTATATTTTTGATAAACAAACCATCGTGTGTTTTGTCATCGACCTTGTCGGTTGTTTGTTTAAATTCTTTTCTGCTGTAGGTCAACTTTTGATTTTATATTAAATTGAATTCGACTTATTTTATTATCAAGAAAATTATACCTATATAGGGTGTCCCTAAATTTCCCTTTGTCATATTTCGTGTTTATTACATTAAATAGAGTGCTTATAATCGGCGTTTTTTCAAGGATAGATATTTAGGCGCGACTAGCCACACATACCAAACCTGAGTTCAAACAATCGACACTAGGTGGCACTGAATGAACTGAAAGGCTATTTCAATAGACCTTTTCATCACAATTTATTTTTGTTCGCATGCGACAATTTCCGCCATCTTTTTCGTAGAGGTTTCCGATCGATTGATGATGTTACTAAAGATACATCTGTTCACTACATTTTCATGGAGAAAGTGGTCCAAAAGAAGAACATCCTAATGCTTTAAGTTATCAAGAATTTCAACAAATTGATGAATCTACAAGTAAGGTACTGTATAAATAAGATTTTCGTAGTTATGACATCTTGTTTGTAGGTGGCTAAAACAAGAACCAGTTTATTAAAAAAATATAAAAGAGTTCAGATGGAAGATACAAATGAATCTCCACCAAAAAAAATTACCCTGTAAATATTGAGCAGGTAAAAGGTATATCTAGAAATATACAGATAAAAGTTTTTTTTTAATTAATTATAGACATCAAGAGTTCAAGGAGAAGTTCATAGTATAGTTGATGATAATTTTTGTTTTAATTTACAGTCTCCAGATAATTCCTTACCTCTGGAGATGGATGTACTTGGAGAAAGTAAAAACAGTGAAGCCAACAAAACCTCTAGAAGTATAGACAGTCAAACCGATTTTGTAAAAATGCACCATAAGATTATACAAGTTGATAAACTGAAATTTTTTTTTTAATTCTATTCGTTGTGATGTTCAAAAACGCATTTTTTATACAAGTCTGCATTTTGAACAAATCCAGTCCAGCATGTGTAAACTTAAACTATTGGGGTAGTCGAGAATCTAAAAATGAACACACTGTAAATTATTCTAACCACAAGTTAACATGAATGCAACGATTTTGGTATTATTAAGATTGCGCATAGGGTATTTGATAGAAAATTTAGCTTACAAGTTCAATATTTCTGTAGGATCTGTTTACGAAATTTGCACAACTTGGATTTATTTCTTGCATATGAATTTATCACTCAATTGAAACCATTTATGTTTCCAAAATATTCAGGTCGATAAAAAATATTCGAGTGATAATAGATTCTGCAGAATTTTTTTGTCAATCACTGTTAAATTTTGAACATCGAGATAATTTATACTCAAGTTATAAAGCTCATACCACTTTTAAAGTTTTAATTGGGTGTACTCCAAATGGCTGTGTTAGTTTTGTATCCTATGCTTATGGAGGATCAATATCAGATCCTGAAATATTTAAACCATCAAAACTTGCAGAATTGTTGCAACTTGGAGACGTAGTACTTGCGGATCGAGGTTTTATTGTTCATGATATAGTTGAAGCTAAGCAAGCACATTTAAATATTCCTCTGTTTTTTTTTATATATCAATCGCATCAACCACGTAGGGTTATTAGCGAGTTAAAATGATGGAAGTTCACTTATTGTAGCTTGGTTATAGTCTCTATATTTTGCTACTTAATTTGCAGTCTTTTAGGTAGTTTAAAAGTTTTTTAGTTTCTTGCTTTTCTTGTAATAGTTTTTTTAGTGATAGTGGTAGTTGATTCTTTTTCCGTTCCTTGTCGTATTTCGCACATTCGATTACCAGGTGTTTCACGGTTAACTCACTGTTACACATTTCGCACATTGATTTATTTTTTCCTGCTGGTAAGTAGTCGTGTGTGATGCGCGTATGACCGATTCGAATACGAGAAAGGATCACTTGTTCTCCTCTATTTATGTTTTTACAGTTCCAACCGTGAGTATTTGTAGTGACTTCATATGATTTGTGTTGGTTATGTCTTGCTTCTTACTGCCATTTATCGTAGATTTTGCTCTTGTAGAACGCTTTCAAATCAGTATGTACGGTAAAATCGTTCCTTTCTGATTGTTGATTGGTGAATGCATTTTTTGCTATTTGATCTACTCTCTCATTCCCTTCTATTCCAGTATGGGATGGGACCCACATGAATTTAATATGTATGCTGCTGTTTCTGCAATTCTGTAGCTCTTTCTTGATCAGTATGGCTATAGGGTGATTAGAGTACAGTTGACGAAGTGCTGTTAGTGAACTTTGAGAGTCAGATATTAAAAGGACATTTTTATGCTTGCTTTTCTGGATTTTCTTGAGTGCTTCTAAGATGGCGAATAATTCAGCTGAATGAATAGATGTGAAGGGTGGAAGTATGTAGGATTTCGAAAAGTCCTCGGAGTAGAAGGCAGCCCCAATTTCATCTTGGTTTTTTGAAGCATCTGTGTATACCTTATAAATGCTACCGTATTTATTTAAGGCTCTTAGGAATTCTTGTTTCATTCTGGCTGTTGGAGTCTCTGATCTATTAAGGTAGGCGAGGCTTAGGTCTAGGATAGGGAGTGTTATTGTCCATGGAGGAGGATAATTTATTGCTTGTTTTGGTTCACTTTGAAAATATTCACTAATTACTTTTTAACTACTTAATCGTTTCGGAGCGCACAACTGTACTGTACAAAGGTTCAACACCGAATTATTCCTCTGTTTTTTAAATGGAAGAGATCGTTCAACTCCCGAAGAAGAGATTTTATCAAAGAAAATGAGCCAACCAACGTATATATTTTGAACATGTTATTGGTCGTATAAAGAAATTTCAACTTCTGTAAACTATTTTTCCATTAAATTTACGTACTATGATGTCGCAAATTATATTTGTTTGTGCATGTTTGGTTAACTTTCAAAATCCTGTAGTCTATGACGTCTAAATTTAGGAAGTGTGATTTGGTTATACCGTACTGAAGAAGGTTAATGAGCCAGAAACATGCATGTCTGTGGTTACCACACCGTTTCAGTAACCCTTTTTCTTTTTGTGTGAATTACCCAACAATATATTTGTTGTTGTTTACATATCATGAGATATTCGTACATTTTGTTTGTTGTTTACTCTGGGTCGGAAGTTTTAGACAGGTGGCTGTATGCGCCTCCATGTCGATGTTGGTGGTTGTCTCGAAAACTCGGGATCTTCTAATTGAAGGCATAAATGTTGTGTTTGGTTTTCCTATTCAAATCCATCGTGTTTTCCTATGCTTCAATCAACTGCTTTGCTCCCAAATTCTACACCCTTATTTGGTTATACCAGAAACATGCATGTTTACGGTTACCACCGCGTTTCAGTAGTCCTTTTTCTTATTGTGTGAAATACCCAAGAATATCTTTGTTGTTGAAAAAAATTCTATTATTGTAATTTATAAAAAATGTATTGCATTAAAGTTGGGGGAGCTTATTAAAATGTTTATAAAAATTCTTAATGGTTAGAATCAATTAAGGTGACTTTGGACATAGATAAAGAGAGTGTTTTTATGACTTTTGGATATTATTGTGATAGTGTGATAAGTGATAAGACATTTCTTTTTGTGTATTTTATATGCATAGTTTTTACAAGTAAATTATACTGTCAACAGATGGGTCAACAGCTACTTTATTTCGTATAGAATTTTTAACGCTAAAGATATAATTTACTGTATTAATATAATGTTCATTATCATGTTAATTTAAGGTTTTCTACATGTGCCGAGACATGTGCTAACAATAAATTTTCATAGTTAATTAGGATGAAATCATTTATTTAATTATATTTAAATAATAAGATTGTATTGACAACTAACCTCCCGACCAGTTCACTTTTTTGCCTTTTTGCGATCGCTCATGGCACTTCAGCCACCGTTTTAATTGTTCACAATTATGTTCTTCAACTGACTTATAAACAAGTGCAGCACCATCAATAATTTGTTCATGAGAAGAAATTGTTTGTGGACATGATATTTTATCCCCAGCCATTATTGTACAAAGCAGTATGAAACTTTTAAATTACCGCTCTTCCAACATAGCGGCTGCGCATGCGCTTGCCATGTGATGAAAAGTACTATTGGAAAAACGCTTACATTTGATGAATATTAGTTTATCTAATATCCATAGAAGATATTTCTAATGTTTGGGCAAATGTTATACTGGGGGCAAAGTTACTCCGATTAATTGTAAGTTTAATAAATAATTTAGCACAAAATGTTTACCTGTAATAATTTAAAATTTGGGCGAAAACCCCTGGATGCCTGTCGAAAAAATATTCGTTAAGTATTGGATCGTAATTAGCAAGAGCTTCCGTGAGCCTGGATAGTCTTGTAGCAGGAATTTTTTTTAATGTCGCTTTGTACGTTTCGTATCGAATTCCACCGACATTCAATATAATACGATTCTCGCCGTCCATGCTGCCATCGCTTTATCTCGTGAAAGTACCGAACGCCTCTGAAAAAAAAACAGAATTTAGTTTTTATTCAGCTGTAAAATAAATAATCTTTGCGATATTGAATTCTTGGTATAAAAGTTCCTTTTTAAGTATAAATATATTTGTTCGTGAGATTAGTGTCAGAATAAAAGCCGTCAAGTGAAAGTAAAACAATTAAAACTATATTACAAAAATTATTTAAAACTAAAATTGTACATAGATGAAACGAGTTCTCATCTCATAATGTTTAGACAATGTGCCCTCAAAACAGGTATGAAAAGATAGAATAGGGGTGGTTTAACCACTTGACTGTAGATACTGTCCAGACGCCATATTTTTGGCTCTGCTTTTTGTAGAGTGATTTAATATAATGACAAATATATAATCTGAGTGTAAGTAACTGACAAGCGTGAACATGCCCCAATCCTTGGAAAAAATTGCCGAAAGGAAGAGTACAAAAAAAACATACACTTATGACAATGCAATAAACAAAATTGTTGTCGTATGGGTAGTAAATATAGATATAGTTTATTTACGATAAAAAGACGATGATGTCATTTTTAGTTACTTTCCTGCTTATGAGAATAAATATTAATTTACCAACCGTGAATACAATTTATCCTCAACAGCCAGGGCAATTTACAGCTAACGGGTTGGCAAAACTTCAAGACGTTGTCAAATCAACTGGTAAAATTCCCCAGTTTGTTTTGACGTTTATTGACATTCGATCAACGTCTAATATTTACAAGTTTTTTTGGTTCTTTTAAATTCACCGCTTCTTTAAGATTAAAAAAACAGTTATTTTCATAACTAATTATTTAGGGAAATCTGCAGTGTGTGGTTAATAAAATGCCGAAGCAGCTGAACAGAAAATGTCAAGAGATGGTAACATCTTTGTTGAGCTATTTTTAACGAGAATGCCGAAATGGGGGCCCGCTTCTCCCGCTTACTGCTGTAAGAGACGTAAGTAATAGTATTCGCTATTTGTATTCATGATTATTAATATTATTGTTACATATTTAAATGTAAATTATTGAATGTTTTTAATGTTAGGTTAGGTTAATTAAACTTGATAATATATCATCCTTTCATAAATTGGAGTAATCATATTGTAGAGAGTTGCAGAAGCTTTACAACTTAGCGTTACCACTGTTAACCGTATTGCCGCCAAGCATAATAGAGGTGAACAGCCTAAAAGCCCACCTAGAAAGAGACAACGCATAGACCCTACTGTTGAAATTGATAACTTTGATCAAAATGCTTTCCGAAATGTATGGAAACAGTGAGTATATTGAATTTACTGTTTTATTTTATTCACAATATTTTTTAAGAGGAACACAACCTTGAAAACTTTAAGGGACAAGCTCCAGGAGCGTGAACTCTTTAATGGTTGTTTAACATCACTATGGAAGATAGTGAAAAATATTGGATTAAAATACCAAAAAGATTATCCTCGTCGTGGTTTAATGGAGTTACCACATATTGCATTAAAACGTGTACATGTTCTACATGAATATGTCAAAATAAAAAGGAAAGGTTTAAATCAATTTGTGTTTTTGGATGAGACCTGGATATTTAAAGACGGTACTGCTGGACGTTTTTGGCAGGATTCTAATAATAGAAGCGTGAAAAATGCCAAAATTGGTGGTCCAAGGTAATTGGATAATAAAATTTAGCAATTAATTTATGGTGTACTAACATTCCTGCCATTTTAAGACCTTTTCAAATATTTACTAGTCACACTATTTTGTTTGAATCTATATAATTATTAATAGTTGTTTTGAGCTATGCAGTCTATCTAGGAAACCTAGTAGTAATTTGTTATTTCCTCATTGTAGGTATATAGTATTTCATGCTGGTTCCTCTTCCGGATTTATTCCTGGAGCAGGGCTGGTTTTTTCTTCCAAATAACAAGATGGTCACTACCACGGTGAAATGAACCGAGACATTTTTTTGCATTGGTTTGAATACCAGCTTTTAGAGAACTTGGAACTGCCACAATTGTAATGGATAATGCAAGTTATCACAGTACAGTGATCAATAGAGTACCAACAACAGCTACCAAAAAGGCTGATATACAGAACTGGTTGATACAAAATGATATTCCTTTTGAAAATACTTTCCTCAAAACCCAATTGTTGAATTTAGTACAACGGTAAGTTGATATAAACATTTTTCAATATATTATGGTAATACTTAGATAACTTATGTTGTTTAAATATATGCATTTTCGTAGGAATAAACCACCAACAGTATATGAAGCTGACATATTATCTGAAAAATATGGTCACAAAGTGCTTCGACTTCCCCCTACCACTGTATGTTCAACCCAATTGAACATATTTGGGGCATAGTTAAAAATTTTTATAGAGATCATGTGGGAACTGATGGTTCTTCAACAGAACCAATAGGTGTATGGAAAAAGTCTTCAGAACAAGTGACTCCTGATATTTGGTCAAAGACAGTAGAGCACACTGAAAAAATTATACTAGATGGGTGGGATAGAGAAGTAGTATTTGATAGACAGGATGTGCCTCCAGTTATTATTAATTTTGACAGTGACGATGAAGATAGTGATGATTTTGTAGTGGAGTAGTGGAAATCTCGTGTTTTTTTGTATATTTTTATCCAATTTGCTTTATTTCCACCTCTTCAAAATCACTAATAACTATTATTAAATTAATAAGGAACAGTTATTTTATAATACACAAAATAAAACAACGACCACAGTATCTCTACATAAATAATACTGATAAAATGGGAGATTCTTTATTTTTATATCTTGTAACAAAATTTTATTTTGTGTATCTATATTTTTCTTTTCCATTCTATTTTTATTATAATAAATACAATAGATATTGTATGAAGAAACAATATTTGAATTTGCATGAAGATGATTACAGCTTGTATTGATTCCTTTTAGCGTAAACCCTTGCAGTGCTCTTGAAGATGGTTCTATAGAGCATAGAATAATGTATGAGGACCTACAGTTCGTCATTTAACCCTCTTTTATATAAAATAATTAAATGTTAATTCGAATATAGAATGATTGGTTACTGTTTCTTGTATCTTATCCATAGTTTTTCATGAATAAATATTTATATTAAATTAATCAAGCCTATCATACAAGCCTTATATGTTTAAATAAATATTTTTGATTTTTTGAACAATGAAAAAGAAGAACTGTCAATCTAATATCAGATTGGCATTTCTAGTTTTCGTTAAGTAAAGGAAAAAACTACAGCTTGGCAACATCACAATATTTTGTTTTGCAACGTCATCGTCTTTTCATCGCAAATAAACTATGAAACTAATACCTAATAATAAAATGGTGACACAGATTTTTTCTTGCAAATACAAGTAATATCATTAATTTCGGCAATAGCTTCGTGAAGTGACTTCTTATATTTAAATTTAACATGTTATAAAATCACACTTAAACTACCTAATGCGAACTTATATGCCTGAGAGTTTGAATTTTTAAAACTGTTTTCTGATTTAATTATTGTCTATATTATCGTTTACGGGTAACGGACATATTTTTGAAAATGAACGGGTTATAATGCCACTAGAAGTTTTAATTTTAAAAACACGCTCTACGCCGTCGTTACCACATATCACTTCACTAACGTTTCCACCTCATGGGTGGTAAACTGTCCTCTTTAATTAGGACTAGACGAGCTTCGACAACCTTATCACCTTTGGTAGCAACCCACTTCGTTCTCTTCTGCAACTCAGAGATATACTCCTTGTTCCACCTTTACCACATATGTTGTGATAATTTTCGCGTCAGTTGATAGCGTGATACTCGATTTATAGGGATGTGTTTAAATTGTCGGTCGCCTGATGTGGTTATAGAGCGACCAATAAAAAAATGTACTGGCGTTAGAGTGGTGTAATCGTTGGTGTCGATGGATAATGGCGGTAACAGCCGTGAATTTATTATTGCCTCAATCTGCGTCAATAACTAGTAGAATTCGTCATAAGCAAGGTGTGCGTTTGATAGAACTCTTTTAAGATGATGTTTGATTAATTTAACACCCGCTTCCCAAAGACCCCCAAAATGGGGTGAGTAGTAGAATTATTCATAAGTAAGGTGTGCATTTGATAGAACTCTTTTAAGATGATGTTTGATTAATTTAACACCCGCTTCCCAAGGACTCCCAAAATGGGGTGAATATGGCAGTGAGAATTTCCATTCTATCTCGTCTTTGGACAATGAATTGATGATTTGTTTGATTTAAGAAATGTACTAAGCTCTTTAAAATTCGTACTTGCAGACACAAAATTTTTACCAATTTCCGAAAAAATGTGTCTGGGTTTTCCCCTACGTGAATTAAACCGTTTTTCTACATTCATGCAAAAAAAACACTTTTGTGAAACACATTTAATAGAAAAAGTGGTTCTTTTTGGCACTAGCGCAACAAAATTTTTGTTGCACTCATCTGTCATTCTTGTCAGTTTTGTGATGATTTATGACAAACATAAACATTTAAATTAAATAAAAATCAAGAGCAAATGTCTGATCCTACTCTAATACAGCAATAATATATGTATACCTTACTACTTAGTCTCAACGAGTTACAAGTATTGCAAAAATCTTAGATTATTTAAAATTTAAATGGTGAAAACCAGCTATGATTAAGTACTGACAAGGTGGAGGCCATAAAGATACACCAAAAAGAAGAACGGTTAAAATACATTCTGAGTTCTGACATGGTAAATGATATATATATATATATATATATATATATATATATATATATATATATATATATATATATATATATATATATGGTTGGGCAGTTTCGAGGACAAATCCGTAGTTGTAATGGTAGATTTGAGGACATTTGGTGCTTATGAGGACGGTCCTCGTAAGATTTTATATGATTTGGCAGGTTTGGGGACGGTCCTCATATGGATTGTATATGGATTGGTTGTTAGGAGGACGGTATATAGTACTTATGTAGAAAATATTTATTGATTGGTTTCGTAAATTCAACGAAAAAAAGTGCCCCTTTCCTTGCTGTCATTACTTTTTTTAATAATGGGGAAACATGAACCGGCACTCTTTATATCATATTTTGTAGCTATGAGCGGGGTCTGGAAGAAATATGAAGTTTTTTAGAGAATTTATTGTTGAGCTACTGTTTACAAACCAATTCTACACAGTGACAATAAACCATTAATAGTGATGACTGCTGACATAAGTAACAGAAGACGTACATATCTATGTGACAGGATCCCTCACTATTATTATGGAAAATAGGTCCCAGTGGAATTTAATATAAATAGTTCATAATGTCCTAACAAATGCCTCCATGGCTACCTACTTATGGATATAATGGACAATTTTGAGATACGGAGATCAAACATGAAGAAAAATTATTGATACTCATGGATAATCGAGCGACAAAACAATCAGAGTATTGTTAAAATAAGTTGTATTAAAATGAAATATGATATAATTTACATTTCATTGATTGTAGATGTAGGTTATTATTGTTCTATCAGCCAATATTAAGATTTGTATGTCCTGGCCGGGACACGGTGTAGCCTGAATCATCCTCAATTTGGGAAGATTTAGTTAAAGCTCTCTAGACCAACAAAAAAGAACAAGTAGAGAGTTGTTAACCAAAAAATAGTTAGTGTTTTTAAATGAAACTCAAGGTTTCTAGTATTATATTGTGGAATTAACTAGAAACCTTGAGTTTCATTTAAAAACACTAATATGAGCATATTCCACGAAGTAAGGGTCGAGACAAACAATTTCAAAAAATAGTTATTTATGTACCTATGCATGATATTTTTTTTGTCGATTGTGAGAGAACGAAACTTTATTGCCGATGTACATAAAATATACTTCTTCTAAATCTCCGACACTAGATTATCTTTAAATAAAAAATGTATTCTCAAATCAGTTTCGTACACTACTATTTGATTATGTACATATTTTACGTTTGCTTCCTCAAGTATAATAGCGCACATTATTTACTTGTGAATAATAGGTGTGGATAATGGCTTATTATTTACAGGCTACATGCCAAGGATAAACGCCACTTATTGAATTAGATTTAAGTTAGGGTGAAACATAAAAATGTCGTGCCAGTGGCTCGATCCTCGACCTTGATTAAAGTTTATTCGCACCTTTGAGCATCAATCGGCAGAACTTGCCGGGAATGTACAAATGTTATGGTATATATTATTAATTTTGATTCAAATGTGCATTTATGTCCCGAACTTCAGATGAGTTAAATAAACTCATAATTGTATAATAGCCATTTTTTGCGAGTAGAATACTATACTTTGTCCACGACTATTAATTATTTCGTAATTTTCTTTAATCGCACTATACCTATTGTGAACGATTGGCCACGTAGTTTTATATAATAATATTTATTCACCATGTAAATTCACAATTACAAAATATATACATATAAAAAAATCTCATAAAATTTAGAAAAACAACAGCAGGGCATACCCTCGTGCGTGTCATAGAATAATATATATAAAATATAAGTACCTATTTATATAAATCTTGAACATTATCTAAACAATCTAAAATTTAAATTGCATTGTTAAGTTTGATTGATACTCTAAAAATCGTGATAATTTTAAAACATTCACAAAATATTATAGAGCGACTAAACAACTAAGTGAGTGAATAAATAAATGAACCCTAAGGTATCGGAGAGGTGTGTAAGCACCTGTTTCGGCAAAACACAAATTAACACAATTAAAAATACAATACACTAAATTTAACAGTATTGCTTCTTATTCAATACTTTTGAATTAAACAAATGAAATAAAATTAGGACCAAAGTAAATATATGTCCATATAGACAATATTAGATTTAAGCGAACGCAGAAATTTGAGTAAATGTAACTTCCATATTTTTTAAGTAAAGTAACATGTGTTTACCCGACCATAACAATATGACAGAAATTTATTGTCTGTTCCAAGAGAAATTCTTTGAATTTTTTTTGAAAACAATAACACTACTCATATTCTTGATACTATCCGGAATACAATTATAGATTTTCGGAGCTAAAAATGAAAAAGATCGTTGACAGAAGGACTTTATCATTCTCGGAACAATGTAATGGTACTTGTTTCTAGCTACATATCTATGTGCAGGCATTATATCCTTATACAATGGTGCAGGTAAGTTACTTACATCTTTTATTGTGTGGTATTTTATAGATGCACATAGAAAGTACAACCGTTTCAGGTCAAATATTTTGCTTTCCGTATACAATCGATCTGGAGAATAGGTATAGGGTTTACACATAATGATCTTCAGAAATCTTTTTTGAATGATTTCTAACGGGAGATTGTGAGTTTTCAGGGACTTTCCCGAGCCAGTATACCATAACGGAGGTGACTTTCCACTAGTGGGAAATACAGCATTCGAAAGTGTCTAGCATGTATGCATTTTCTGAGGTATTTAAATTTGTAAAGGACGAATTGTAGTTTTTTTATAATAAATTTAATATGACAATCCCACTTTAAATTTGAATCTATGATAATACCTGAATATTTCACATTTGTTACAGGATTGATACTAAAATATTGTCCGTTTTGTGATATTTCAAGAGGTTTGAATAGTTCGATGCTTAAATTGCAGTTGAATAGTGGTAGGTAAAATGTTTTTCGAAATTTATTGTTAGTATTTCATTATCAAACCAGGTCTTTATTAGTTTTAGGTCAGTTTCTGCTTTTAATTTTAGCTCATACCAGTTATTTGCTTCATAAGTAATAGCAGTGTCATCAGCGAACCCAGTTATATGTCCTACACTGCGCAATGAAAATAATCCATTTATGTAAAGATTGAATGAAACGGGGCCCAAAATTGTTCCCTAAGGTACTCCATATGTTATATCTCTTTGACCACTCGCTTGTCCGGCAACCCTTACTATCTGTTGTCTGTCTGACAGATAAATAGTTGTAAACAGTTGTTTCGTATGCCAATTTTTTTCAATGTTTACAATAGATTATTGCTATGGCGAACAGTATCAAATGCTTCATAAACTTTGATGTTAAATTTAAAACAGGATCTTATGTGGAGTTATTTTGCTTAAAACCAAATTGCTTGGACGAAATTAAATCATATTTATTTATAAACGATGTAAGTCTATTTTTCAACAATTTTTCAAAGTTTTTTGCCATGTGTGGAATAAGTGATATAGGCCTATAATTCGCGATAAGGGTCTTATCTTAATTTTTTTATACGGGTATGACTACAGTGTTTTTAAAGGATTTGGGCCATATACCTTTTTCTATACACATATTTATGATATGCACTAGAAGATCAAGTATAAATGGTGAAATTGCTTTCAGACATTCCGCACTCATCAATACCATTTGCCTTTTTACTCTTCAATTCATTTATTATTTTTTTTAATTTCATACCTATTTGTGGGTAATAAAACAATCGAATTTGGTAAAAAGGCAATATCAGCATATGTTTGGTGATGATTACTATTTATTTGTTCGGCCAATCTCTTGCCCATTTCTGAAAATACACGATTGAATTCATTCGCAATGTCACATGCGGTTTTTCAGTATATTTCCCATTGGACCCTTAATAGATTCATAAGACATTTTTACTTTTTTTTGTTCCACTCCAATCTTGCACCACGCTCCATAATTGTTTATTGTTATTTGACTTTTCCATGATCTTTTCCGTATAAAATTTGCGTTTTGTCTTTTCGATAAGCGAATGCAGTTTATTTCTATATACCTTGTATTGTAAATTACAGTCATTGGGATGGAATTTTGTTTGTCGATATAATCTATTTTTTTCATTAATAGATTCGATGAGAGCTTTTGTAACCCATGGCGCAATTTTTGGGTTTTTTTTATTTCCCTTTTTAAAATAGGTACTTTAATTGATGTTTTTCTGTATAATTGTCGTTGATTTTTCTGTTGCAGGGTCTGGATTATTACAATTCAGGATAATATCCTATGATTCTTTGGATATATTGTCTACAAGTTTTTTATACTTGGCATGCTTAGTATAATACTCCGCTACCTTTTTAGTTGTTTTATTATCAAAAACTATTTGCAGCGCTATTGTATAGGGGTCTGTTATATTAGTTTCTATATTACTACAGGGATAATATTTTCTAAAATGTTAGTTTTTGATTTAATGAATAAATGATCCAAGCAAGCTGCCATTATGGTTGGATTATTACTGGTGAACGTAAATCCACACTCACTCAGGCCCACTTACATATTCCATGGTATCATTTAAATCCAATAAATAAATGTTAATATCTCCAACAAATAGACAACAATTTTCAGAATTGATAGCACTATTATATAAGAAATTTTGGAAATTATTTTCATTAGACGGTGATCTATAAAAAACAAGAATCGTAATTTTATTGTTATTATTGATAGTTACAATCACTTTCAAAATATTTGTGGGTCCTAATTTTAGGACATCATATTCGAAAGGGTATTTGCAGATTATGTTAGCCACGACTCAATAATTTTGATTTAGATCGCCTTTGTTGTATATTATATTATATCCCGGTATGTTATAGAAATTGATGTCAGTAATCTTCCAGGTATAGTTAGAACTAGACAATCAAAATCTGTAACATTAGATAACGAGAGTTTAAGCGCCTCTAGATTTTTGCTTATACTTCTGAGATTGTTATGAAGTATTAATGAAATTAACTGTCTCGAACCTTACTTCGTGGAATCTACTCATATTAGTGTTTTAAATGAAACTCAACGTTTCTAGCTAATTCCACAATATATTGTTACGGAACAGCACACTGGTATAGACCCTAAATCCGACTCTGTTTTAGCCAGGTATGAAAATTAAAATTATAGCGGATACGCAGGGTTCTTTTTATAACTGTTTACGACTATCTTATCTAAACACTGTTTTTGTGACCAGACTTATCTAGAAAACGCCAGAACCAATTGGTTTTGTGTCTGTAAGCCGCAGTCCGCAATTTTCTAGTAAAAAAGGCTTCAATATATAAGGGACCGATCAGGAAGAGTGAGGAAGTTGATAAAGTGATCTCGTGAAATAAATAAACCGAAATACACCGAACAGTAAAGTGCTAATATAATCAAGTTTGTGTGCATATAAATTAAATTTAAGTGATTAGTTAAGTATATATAAAGTAAGTGTTAGTGTTTAAATGAATTTATCCCTCCCGTTTACTGTTTAAATAAATAACAAAAAAACATTACAATAATGAGAAATGTTGAAAATTCTAAAAAATTGACCATTGTTTCGATAACTGAATATCATATATCTAAGCTTCAATATTTGTAATATCACATCTTCTTCTTTTTTCTATTAATATATATTAAGTCAATCACAAGGTAGGTCACTTCTTGGTCTAGCCAAAAATAACTACTAATCATCAGGTCGGCATCAAATGAAATGTAACTTCTGTCATTCTGACGATGATATTCAGTTATCGAAACAATTGTCAATTTTTTAGCATTTTCAACATTTTTCATTATATTGTGGAATTAGCTAGAAACGTTGAGTTTCATTTAGAACACTGTTATGAAGTATAGTAAAGTTATAATTAGTTTGGTTTATTTTAAAAATCTTATCACATTCACTGAAATCTCTTACGTTATATGTTATATTATATTATTATTATATTTTATGGTCAAAGCAAGTCCTTCTGTATAGTCGCAATTTACAAGTATAAATAAATCCTATGGAACACAATGCTAATAGCTGTGATAATGATGAAATTCGAATTTGAAATAAATGAACATTTACATGAAGATGATAATTTATTGGTCACTACGTTGAAAGATACGATGAGAAATACGAGACATAAAATCAAGCAAAAGCTGCAAAATAAAAGTCACGAACTTAAAGTCTAGCATACACAAATACTCTGTTGAACATGTGATAGAAAAAAATGAGTAATTTGTTTTAGGACAAAACTTTCTAAATATAACTTCTAGATATTCTAATAACAGGTGTTTCTAAAAATTATCAGCCAAAACTACATTTTTACTCACACTGTAACAACATTTTTTACATTTGTTGTAAACTTCATACCCAGTTCATTCAAAACAACAAAATTCCGTTATTCATATAAAAAGTCGAGGGTCTTTGATACCCTAATTATTTTATTAACCTGGGTTAAAGTTAAGTTGAAATTGATTTATGGATGTGAAACATCTATAGAGGATTCGTTATTAGTGCTAAGCGATACGCCCTATAAAAGCCATTGTGCGGTCATTTTCGTTGTTGTGGTTTATGACAAAACTTAGACCTTCAGCTTTCAGTTGTGTTTATATTATTCTTGTAGTTGTACTGTTTTTGTCGGATATGTTTTAAATCAACCAGTTTTGCTGCGTTCCCCAGTGTCCATCTTGGATCAAGCGTAATCTCAATTTAAATTTTCATCTTTTCCCGAAAGCAGGAAAATCGAGAGTTTGTGCAAACTGAGCTTGGATCCAAAAAGCGTAACAAATTTAATTCGCGTTTATTCAAGTTTTTAAATAGAATAGAATTACATAATCCCTGTTTTTAAACTAGGAGGAGTGATTTGAATTTAAGTTGGCAATTCTGTAGATTCCTGATTGGTCAATTCACAGATGGTTTTACTCAGTACTTTCGTCTTTTGACATATGATCGAACAATTGTGTAAATTGTTAATAAACTTTCATTTAAGCAAATAGAGGATGATTATTGGTTCAAAAGAGCTTTTTCGTATATGCTTGCGTTCTATTTATATTATATCATGAACAGAATTATATCTTCACATAGATATCTAGTAATTTATCCCAAAACTCGAACGTTATGTATAAACATATTGAACCTATATAATATAAAAATAAACAATTGATAAATTTTAATATATAATTTGTTCCAATTTACCTTGAAGACAGATATATTAATTTGCTAACTAGAACCACGCTAGACCATTTTATAATTTGTTTCAAGGTTAAAGTCAAATGTCAAATAAAAATACATTTATACTACATAAAATAACCGTGTTGTTATAGACGATTTTGAGAAGTTTTTTTGGATAAAATTGATATTTTCGAGCGTTTTCCGGATCTCAACTGAACACAAAAAGGCGTGTGAATATTAGAACCATGTAAAAGAAGAAGTACTGTAATAGGTCTATAGTATTAAGATATTTTTCGATTTACAGGTTATGTTTACCTGTGAATTACTGGTCTAAATAACGAATTTGTAAGTAATATAAATATCAACAATGCGTTGTGCTGTGTGACCATGGATTTTGTTTTTACCATCCACGAATACTTTTTTACAAAATAAAATGTACTTTTGCAAAAAAATGTTAATATAGGAAACATATAGGTAATGCCATTTTAATAGGCTACATAATCTTCTACCAAAAATTAAAGATTAAGTGAAATAAAATTATTCAAATAATTAGAACTGTCTGTGGATATGTTGTACACACTAGATGTAAATTGAGTGAATGGAAACGACGAATACTCAGTGTGTATTTTAATTTTTTTTTTAATTTTGAATGAATTTACATCATGTAAATTATAATTTTACACCCTTCCAATAGGGTTATTTTGATGTTTTTATTCCAATGACTTAATCATAACAATGATTCAACTTTGAACATTGTTCTTAATCAACTTGATGGTTTTGACACCTACTTTTTAAATGACGACAGCTTTGATAATGGCTTAATAGCCGAAAGCGCTTAGCTGGAAATTAATAAACAAATACACACTGAGTATTCGTCGTTTTCATTCACTCAATTCAAATAATTGTTCTTGTACATATTTCACGATTCTGAATCGAAGACCCGAAAATAAAATGAAAATTATTCACCTATTACAAAGAACATCTAATTAGAAATCAATTGACGAAAAATTGTAATGTAAGTATTTTTTTCAACGTGAAAAAAATTTCATAAAGATTACGATTGTGCGCTTACACCCATCGTTCGTTTTGAACCCGAAGCCCCAAAATTTGTTCAAATTTTATTAACTGTTGCAAAGGATATTTAATTAGGAACCTATTAACAAAAAATTGTGATGTAAGTATTTTTTATAACGTCAAAAAAATTTATAAAGATAACGATTGAGCTCCGACGCGCCACGTTTGTTTTGAACTCGAAGCCCCCAAATTTCTTCAAATTTTCTTCTTAACGATTTCAAAGAACACAATAAGAAACCTATTAACAAAAAATTGTGATGTAAGTATTTTTTATAAAGTCAAAAAAATTAATAAAGTTTACGATTGAGCGCCGACGCGCATCGTTCGTTTTGAACTCGAAGCCACAAAATTTTTTCAAATTTTCTCTAATTATTTCAAAGAACACTTAATTAGGAACCTATTGACAAAAAATTGTGATGCAAGTATTTTTTATAATGTCAAAAAAAATTCATAAAGATTACGATTGTGCGCTGACGCCCATCGTTCGTTGTGAACCCGAAGCCCCAAAATATTTTCAAATGTTCTTCAAAAATTCCAATGGACACTTACTTAGGAACTCATTAACAAAAAAATGTGATGTAAGTATTTTTATAACGTCAAAAAAATTCATAAATATTACGATTGAGCTCCGACGCGCCACGTTCGTTTTGAACTCGAAGCCCCAAAATTTCTTCAAATTTTCTTCTCAACTATTTCAAAGAACACTTAATTACGTACATATTAACAAAAAAATGGGATGTAAGTATTTTTTATAACGTCAAAAAAATTTATAAAGATTTTTTATTCAATGGATAGGTTTATCTGCTACAAAACAATACAGATCTCAGCGAAATTCCACACAGGATAATTCTGTGGTATTAAAGTAAAACAGAAGTCAATAAACACATTTTTTCACCAGGTGCGAATAAAGTGAACACTCTTTTGTTCCAAATGATAAATGTATTTTAATTAAGAATATAAAAGGTATATAGTACAAATTTATATTTATTTTTATCTAACAATATTGTCTCTTGTTTATCGTAATTTTATAATTTGTTTTTATTTATTATTAATTAAAATAATTGACATGTTTTGTTTTCCCGTAACAAGAAAAAAATATATATAATGTTCATATTACTGACATGTCTCGTTATGCAATGTTTATTGTTGTTTTGTTTTGCTTATTAATCATGGTTTTAATATTGTAAGAATTTTGAAACAGGATTCAATTCAAGTTTGTATATTAGTATAGTATTATAATTGGAGTAGACAATAGGGTTTGCTTACAAATTAAAAAAAACTAAAAACCTAAACATCATTGAAATCTTCAATATCGGGATCTATGTCAATTGCGCTTGTATTTGTTTGTAATTTATTGTAGAAGTCATGGCAACTACTGTCAACTAAGTGAAGAATAATTAACAGGTCTTTCTATTTTTCCTGACTTATGGGCACTTGCCCCTCATTACATTTCTCAAAATTCAAAAATACATTTGCTCTGCCCCTTCGACAGAAAGAAATGTATTGAAATTCGTTTGTGGTGTCTAATTTTGTTTCAAGTTTAATTACACCCGATTCGTATTGGCCACTATATCTGCCAGAAAAATGAAAGTTGTTATTAACCAATTATACTTACGTTCAGGACATTTATTTAAAGCCAATGACATTATCTTTTTAATTCTGTTCTTTCTCAAGATTTATAATACACTTAAATACTAGAAACACAAATTTATAATTAGTTTACGCAGTTCAATACTCTTCAACTTCGAACGTGAAATGCGATTGACGGAGTACAACAATACACATTTACGAATGAGTCGACTTAAGATTTAAAAAATGACTTTATTTACAATAGTTTGTGTTTATACAATTACATCGATGACATACAAAATAATTGTAAGACCGATGTCCTGGCCTTTCAGTCCCTCTATGTGTTGCCCTCACGGAATACATGGTTCCTTGTTGAAAAACATTACCCATTTGTTATGGTTGGTTAAATAACTGTCCCGAATATATAATTATGACACCCCAGATGTTTCGACTGTTTTGTCCCTGAAAAACGGCTGAAAAACAGGGTTTCACGAGTCGACTTATTTCATCATGCATATCACAATTAAAAAATATTACGTATCCAATAATGAGACGAATATACTTAACTCTTTTTACTTTTTTAAGTATTCTATTGTTTCTGACTTGACTCGATTCGCAACTTCAAGTTTAACGAAATTGTAACACAAATACTGACTCATATCCTTTTTACCTTAATAGATATTTATGTTTAGTATCGTATCCTGCTGGTAACTCGTTTTTTAATATATATATAACTTATCCCCTTTTACCTTAACACTACAGAATTAATAACCACAAAAAGGGTTCCATACTGACAAACGAAGGGGCAAAACGCGAGAAATAACACATTTAAAAAAATACGCCAACAGCGAATCTAAAGACATTCACAAATGACAAATCTACCTAGATTCTTAGGATTTTACTAAGAGGTGCGGTAGATAGAATCTAAATATACGGTGTTCAAATTTACGATTACCGAGGAATTTAGCTATATAATGTAGACGTAGTAAGTTTTGCCATTGACGGTGAATGAGTACCTAGGTAGTGCAAGTATATTCCAGGGTTGGGAAACGATGTGATAATTGTATCTCTAATCTCCATGGAAGAATATATCCGACCCCTTTTTTCTTCAGAAGCTCTGTTTATTTTTATAGAAAACTCTACCTTGATGAAATTGGCATCATGATTTCGATTCCTATATTTGTATATTTCTTTTGGGGTATCTGTACACTGTACCGATTTGTTATTATTAACGAAATTACAATTACTAAAATTTTTTCACTTTATTAGTAACTATACCATCGAAGCTAAGCCGTACATAAAAATAATGCAAGTTCTTCAGAAAGAAGAGTTTAACTTTTCACTAACAAATTTGTGATGCTGCTGTTTTTTTGAACCACCCTTATCAAAGCGTAACATGATACGCCATAAATAAGTCGCCAATTATTTATGATGATGTCAGGGATACTTGTTTTTAATTGTATGTTATTATATGTTAAAATTATTTTACGTATTTCTACCTTTAAGAACACTTTACAAGATCTTGTGCATTTCAAGGGAGTAGATATTTTTTTTAATAACAGCCCAATAAATACAATGGGATACAAACGAGTACTAATATCACAAGACATCATAACGTTCCATTCAATGTGCAAAATAATAAATTAAATTACTGGTGATATAATTCAAAACATTTTATTGCACATTGAAAATTTGCCGGTCCCTTTCTAGGATAATAATCTTTTGTGATTAGTTATGCCGACACAATAGGGTTGGCCTGTTAAAATGATAATAGTATTACATTCAAGGAATCCCTTTTGAATATCGAAAAATTTGTAAAGACTACACAGTAGCAGTATTTCAAAGAGAAAAACTCTATTTTTCGGATATTTTGGCTTCAAATATGCATGAAAATACTACTACAATGTGGTTATCAAATTATTTAATAGATTATTTATTAAAGGTAATATCCCATGATACTCCCTTCCAAATTTTTTCATGTCATATGGTGGATGATTTATTAAAGGAACTAAAAAATGGAATCCTGGAAATAAAAAAAATCTATTTCAAATTTTAATATCTTCTCATTGGATGCTGGTTTATATAAACATTGAAGAAAATGTAGTTAATTTTTTTGATCATTTGGTGAATTGCAGTAAAAAAGGCAAAATATTATTTTGAAAGCATAATAGCACCTGTTCAAAAAGGAGTAGATATCTTAAATTTAGAAATGACACCTTTTAATTATCCCTTTCAAAAAGATGCCTGGAACTGTGGAGTATATATTAGTATATTACGCTAAAATTGTTATTATTGATGTAGATATGGATTTTAGCCCTAATGACTACCGTCATTACTTAAAATACATAATTCATTCGAGCACGGATGATATATCAAAAAATTGCTTATTATGTGGTGAAAAAAAACCCAAAATTAAAACTTTCTTGCAACAAGTATAATCACTACATATGTGCAAATATCAAAGATGTGACGTTGCGTGATCATATATGTGAATTATGTAATAATTAAAAAAAATTGATACTTTTGGGGCTTCCAGTTCAAAACGAACTTGAACTTGACTGTTTTTTATGAAACTTACTGTTTCTAGTTGATTCCACAATATATTTGAAAGATTTCAAAAATTCTAAGATAATTGACAATTGTTTCGATATTGCTATCATCGTCAGAATGACAGAAGTTACATTTCATTTGAAGCCTATCTGATATTTAATAATTGTTTTGGCTAGACCAAGAAGTGACCTACCAAGTGATTGACTCAATATATGTTGATAGAAAAAAGAAGAAGAAGATGTGATGTTACAAATATTAAAGCTTAGATATTATTAGCCCTATGGAGATATCCCGGATATCTTTTTTCCAATTAAGATGAGTATAACTGTTCAATGATATAGAAAACTGTATCTGCTGATCTTTACAATTATCATTTAAGAAGACAGTTTAAAAGTGGAGAACTCCCTAGATTCATCTTTTCATTGACAACTTGATATTGTGGGTTTCTTAAGTGTCTTCTAATTTATAACTCTGCAAGGAAATCCAGTTCTTGTTTCTGGTCACAGATATGTAGTACTTCTAGTTCTGTGTTAGGTGTCAATGAATGTTTGGTGTCAAGTAGATGTTTTGCGTAGTGGGACTTATCTGGTTGATTTAATCTATATGTTCGTAAATGTTCACTGTATCTGATCTCAAAATTTCTAAGAGTTTGACCCAAATAGACAGCATTACATTCTGGACATTTAAGTTTATATATACCAGACTTCTCTAATTGGGATATTTTTGTTTTTACATCTCACAATTTTGTACTTACGTTACTTTCTGTTTTAAAAGAAATTGTGGTATTCGTATATCATTCAATGATACATAGAGCATTTTCAGTGTCTATGAAAAAATATAATTTTGTTAGAGAGGTTAATACAATTGAACAAATAGAAACATCCAACGGTTATCCATTACATATGATAGATAAACTAGTTAATAAAAAAGAGGAAAAAGTGGCATTACAACTAATATTTCCTAAACAAACTAAAGAAATAAAAACTTATAAAACCATCACATATGCAGGAAATATTTCTAATAATATTTCAAAGATAATATCTTTAGCAACGAATCCAACAATTTATTTGAGAACAAAAAGTAACGTAAGTACAAAATTGTCAAATGTAAAAACAAAAAGATCTCAAAGAAGTCTGGTATATATAAACTTAAATGTCCAAAATGTAATGCTGTCTATTTGGGTCAAACTCTTAGAATTTTTGAGATCAGATACAGTGAACATTTACGATCATACAGATTAAATCAACCAGATAAGTCCCACTACGCAAAACATCTACTTGACACCAAAAATTCATTGACACCTAACACAGAACTAGAAGTACCTACTACATATCTGTGACAAGAAACAAGAACTGGATTTCCTTGAAGAGTTAGAAATCAGAAGACACTTAAGAAGCCCACAATATCAAGTTGTCAATGAACAATGAACAGATAAATCTAGGGAGTTCCCCACTTTTAAAGTGTCTTTTTAAATGATAATTGTAAAGATCAGCAGATATAGTTTTCCTGGTTTTCTATATCATTGCACAGTTATACTGATCTTAATTGGAAAAAAGATATCCAGGCTATCTCCATAGGGCTAATAATATCTAAGCTTTAATATTTGTAACATCACATCTTCTTCTTCTTTTTTATATTAAGTCAATCACTAGGTAGGTCACTTCTTGGTCTAGCCAAAATAATTATTAAACATCAGATAGGCTTCAAATGAAATGTAATCATTCTGACGATGATAGAAATATCGAAACAATTGTCAATTATCTTAGAATTTTTAAAATCTTTCAAATACTCGTATATTGTGGAATTAACTAGAGACAGTAAGTTTCATTAAAAACAGTAAAATGCGTAGACTCCACGAAGTAAGGGTCGAGACAATTAAATTAAATTGTTTTGACGTTATGAAAAATACTCACTTCAAAATTTTTTGTTAACAGGTTCAACAACATTAACACAAATTTTAGTAGAAAGAGGGCCTGTTCAGGTAACGCAATTTAATTTCCCTACTCATGAAAATGGTCGAAGGTTTTCGAAAAAATATTTCTATCGTTCTCTTCCAAATGGAGAAGAAATTGATAGACCGTGGTTAATTCATTCAATAAGAAATAATGCAGTTTATTACTTTTGTTGTACAATATTTTGCAAAATTAAAAACAATTTTTCGCAAAAGGAAGGTGTTTCTAACTGGCAGCATTTGTCAATATTGATTTCAAGGCACGAAAAAAGTGATACAATGCAAATGTTAAAAATCAGTTAAAACTTATAAAATTGTTATCAAAAGAACAAACTGTGAACCAGACGCAACTACGTTTGTTGAATGCAGAAGCACAGCACTGGCATGCTGGGATTAATTGTCACGTCTAATGAATTATTTGAAAACAATAACGGTAATTTTTAAAAGCTGTTGGGATGATCTCAAAATTGATTTTGTTATGGCAGAACATATGCTTCGGACTCAAAAGTCACAAAAAGTTGAAACACGAATGGTAAACTAAAATTATTTTGGGGACAAAATTCAGAATGAAATAATAGAATTAGAATTAGAAACATTTTCGATTTAATTATAATATGTATCATTCTTGACTGTACACCGTATATTAGTCATATCGAACAAATGACTATAATTTTTAATCACGTTACCAGTTTCTGTTTCGTCTGGTGAGAGATCTTTCTCCAAACTAAAAATTATTAAAAATTATATGCGCTCCACAATGCCACAAAACAGTTTAATCTGTCTATAATAGCAATAGAATACGACAGGATAGATTCCATCCAGTCAAACAGCTTACTACCCTTTTTGTATTCCGAAAACTATTGTTCGCACTGAATACCTTTTGGTAGCCCTCTTAAATTCTTCTGAAGTTTAAAACATTTATGATCGATGAAAAAAGTATCTATTTGATTTTATTGATGGCATTATCTGAAAAGGGTAGCAAATATTTATTGAATAGTTCCTTTATAACTCATGACCGATGTTGGGAATTCCAGAAAAAGTCTTAATTTGTGAAACTTAGATTTACTATTTAGTCGTGTTTGTGTCTTTGTTTGATTTAGTGTCATCCAAAACTCTTAAGAAGCAAGATGCATGTCTTAGTTAAATTTGAAGATATGGGGCGCAACTGAGATCCACTTTTTTATTATTCTAGCTAGCTAAAAATAAAAAATTGTAGCCGGAAGAGAAAAATTCGACTAGTATATGGGGCTCATGAACCGATTTTTTGATTTGAAGATTTATACAGGGAAAAATTGAAAAGTATTTTTGCAAAAATTTTTTTTTCGAATTTCAAGAAACGAATATCTTTACGTAAGAGATCACGTCAAACCCTCCTCAAAAACATGTAATAACATTTTCCTCCCCCCCTTTTTGGGGGGTCTACAGGTCGTCGAAAACCGACTTTTTTCGACATAGGTACTTAGGGCTGGGGGCTTTTTTTGCTATGAACGATAGCGAAAAACTGCCTCGTACGTTTTGAAGGGAGTAAGTCGACACGTGCATAGAACACATAAAACGGGGGATTAATGGGGGGAAATATACAAGAAAAAATTCGCGAATAAATTTAAAAAAATTTTTTTTGGGAATTTCGGGTTATAAATATGATGGGGCAACTTGTCAGTTCAAGCCCTTTACGACAGTGTATGAGAATACCCCCCTGCCCCCCTTTTTGGGGGGTCCAGAATTCGCCAAATATTAATGTTGGAATCGTGATTTTCAGGGGATCTTCCGGATTTGAAGTGCCCATAGGCGTCATGGGTTTGAAATATTTTTAGGGCCCACCAATGACCCCCCCCAGAAGTGGACTGAAATTGAACGTGGAAGTTCAAGATGATGTTTTTAGGCATGTGCGCATTCGGTATATAGCTACGGTGGTTGAAAAAAATTTTAACCTCAAAATTTAGCGCATTTTGTGGCGCCCTCTTTTTCGATAAAATTACCAAAGTATATATATCGAGAGATAGAGAAAAAAATTAGAATTTTTTTGAGTATGTACAGGGTGTTGAAAAATTTTTTTCGTAATTTTTGAACATTGAATTTTCGGAATTTTTAGGCGAAGTATACTTCTTTTATTGGGGCTAAAAAATTTCTATGTACGTGTCTAAGCGCCCTCTACATTTTTAGTCTCTAGCATTTTTTCAATATCTTGCAAAAAAAAATTATTTGTCCGTTATATTCAATGTAGTTAGGGGGACAAGCTTCACCCATAGGGGGGCATATTTTTCCTGTGAGTTACCCATGATGGACTATCATAACCCACCATCAGGTACACGGCCAAAAATTATTTTAAAAATATTTACCCCCCATGACCCCCCTAAGATTTTTTTATAGGCTCAATTACTACGCCAATGTTCATCATTTTTTATTCTCTACACGACAGTTTTTTTATTTTTTTTCTACGATTTTTTCTTCCCCTTCAAAAACCCAGCTCTTGTTGTCCGTTAACTATGTGTCAGGACCGGTTTTATAGGTCAGATTTTCAAAATGCGCCGATTGATACGGAATTTGGTATGGGGGTACAGATTTGGCCCAGAAACACGGTCCCGACATTAAAATTTCTTCAAAACGAATTTTTAACTGTCAAAACGTAACTTGAAATTTTCGCCAGGACCCATCAAGGGGGGGTCGGTAACTTTTATGCTGCGATTTGAATGAAAATCTAGGGAAAAGGGTTTTTGGGGATGATAAATACAATGAGCCAATGAGATGTTCTGTAAGTTATATCTAACATGCTTAAAAAAATAAAAACGTCAGAAATCGGGATATTTGCAAGTTTTAAAAATAGTAGTTATGCGATTTTTATAAAAATTTATAATAAGAGGTTTTCGATTAAGACGAATCGAATGATATAATAAGTTTTCAATTAAATTTTTTTCTTTAAATAGTTTATTTGAAGAAAATTCGAAAAATATTTTTTTAATTTCTTTATTAAAGAGAATTTTGGAAAACTGATAACAGAAATGGAATCTTCGGGTAAAAATACATGATGTTTGATCATTTTTTCTATACTTTTACTATATATCGAAATTTTCAAATTTTTATCCAAGACCTCGAAATTTTTGAAACCTTTTTGACATGTCTCTATTTAAAATTTAATATTTTCGGAAGTAAGAAAGATATTAGCATTATTATTACACCATTCGACAGAGGAAAGATGTACCTTCATCCTGAATCATTTTTTGTTTCTTCCATTTATCATTTGTAGGAATTATATAGGGTTAAAGTTGAGCTAAAAATTTTTATCAAAATTTACCTTAAAAAAATTCGTAGTACCTACGTTTATGATATGGGAATATTTAAATTGGTAAAAATCGGAAGAGGAGAGTTAATATTATTATAGAAAAAATACTGCAAGTTTCCAGCGGAATTAATAACCGAGTTATTAAATATCAAAGTTGACATTTATTAACCAAAAAATCCATTCCTTCGGTCAAAACACTGAAAATAAAACGTTTCGCTCCGATTTTCATGAAATTTTGCATAGAGGGGTTTTTTGATACGAGGAAACTGAACAATGTGTCAGTTGTTTGAAAAAAATTTTTTTTCCTGTGGAAAAGTCAGGAAAATTATTGAAAATGGGATTTTCTGGAAAACTATAACTTAAAATCAAAAACTAACATATTTTTTGAGTTCTACGAGACGAAATACATAATACTATATCACTTTTCACATACATTCACAAAAAAGCAAAATTTTCAATTTTTTAGTCAAAATAACGAAAATAAAACGTTTCTCTCCGATTTTCATGAAATTTTGCATAGAGGGGTTTTTTCCATGAAATTTTGCATAGAGGGGTTTTTTGATACGAGGAAACTGAACAATGTGTCAGTTGTTTGAAAAAAAAATTTTTCCTGTGGAAAAGTCAGGAAAATTATTGAAAATGGGATTCATGGAAAACTATAACTTAAAATCAAAAACTAACATATTTTTTGAGTTCTACGAGACGAAATACATAATACTATATCACTTTTCACATACATTCACAAAAAAGCAAAATTTTATATTTTTTGGTCTGGGAACCAAAATTCATCTTCAAGATGGAAACAATATTCTTAAACTTTATATATTTAATTAAAAGATGTTTTATGAATAACTTGAATTATTGAGCTTCTGAAATCACATATTTTTAGTCTCTTGTAACCTATTTCCCATTTACCATGACTATTAAAAAACGCATCCATCGTTTTTCAGTTAAAATATGTATGCCGACAATCTAGGATACCTGTAAATCATACCATGATTTATATGGACAGGTTTTTTATTATACAATGTATCATAAAAAATCAGCATCGTACGTGGTCTTCCTTACTCATTTTTCAGAAAACTTTATTCTTCACTAACCAATAAGTAATAAGCAAAAAAATGTCAAAATTCGAAAAGTGTTACATTGCAGCGTATAACAAGCGCCATATAATCCAATGCTCCCCTAGTTTCAGGAACATGAAATTAGTTGCTTGACGATTTCAGGCGTTGCAACTGCACTTTATTCATTGAAGAATAAACCTAAATTTTTAATTATACTTCTTTGGAACATTAAACAAAAATGAAAAAAAAAATAAAGAAAACATTAAAGAAACAGAAATTTTCTACTTGTGGTTTTAGTGAACTCTTTAATGGTTGGTTCGTGATTTATCATAGATGCTATATCTGCTTCGATAGATAAAACTGCCAAAGCTGAAAGTCTTTGTTGGCCCATATATAAAAAGCATCAGAAAATCTACCGACACATATTGTCATAAATTTGATAAAAACGTACAAAAAAATATGATTGCATAAGCATAAGCATTTGTGAATTCTTCATTGTGACGCAGATATATAACGAAGAAAATGTAAATAATAAAAATATAAAGAAAAGTATATGAAACCATCGAATTTCATTTTCACATAATAACCAATTCATACATGGAATACCATTCATTAACGTCACATTACGACGATTGGTCCTTCAGAGCTCAATACCATAAAAGTGAATACGACATTCCGCAATTTTGCTTTTCCAACATTAGAAAAGAGGAAAGCGCAAAACATGGAACGCTCTACAGGGTCTAAGGTAGTCCAAGCTCCTACTGAGGGGATGTACATGCTAGGGCAGCTATAGAACTACTAAGGAGTAGGTTAAAAAAGATAGCAGGACTCTTAACAGGGCACTGCTGTCTGAGGAAACACCTCCATAACTTATGTTTAGAGGAAAGTCCCAAATGTAGGGGTTGTGGCTTGGCTGACGAAACGTCGGTCCATGCCCTCCTTGTGTGTCCACATTAAGCTGATTTACGCAGGAGAGTCTTCGGAGTCCCTGTTATGACCCCTGGGGCACATGCAGGCCCCCAATAAAGAGGAGTCCTTCATTTCCTTCATTGAAGGAGTTGGCTTCATGGATGCATGAGTAGCAGGAATGGCACAATAGGCCCGCCAGAGGCTTCAGGCTTAGTAATTTATAATTAGTTTCAATTTTGAAAAGCTACTTTCAGCGGAAGCAGTACTTACAGGTATTGTTAACAAAATTCTAATGACAATGTGAACATTTGGGTAAATTTCTTTCAAATAGTTTTCTATGATATATTGCGGCGGATGTTTCACGTATTCAATAGAGTAAATTTGGGATGATATTTTGTAACGCCTCATACAACTCATAAGGTTGGAAGTCACTGCTCTTACCTACCTTTCTCGTTAGAAATTTGTTCAATCGCACTTTGTGAATCCGACTAAATAACACATTTCGTTAGACCTTTTTTTTACAAATTTCTACTGCTATTTGGATGCCAATTACTTCCGCTGTGCAGATCTGCATATAGTCATTCAATCTGGTAGAGTATATGTAATTGATGGATGGGAAGAAAATACCACATCCAACTCTGTGACTAATTGGTTCCATTGACCAGTCCAATCTCTATTTTTCCAAAATCCTTGTTTTCTACTGCAAAAATTACAAAGTGTGTTAATGTAGTCATTTAAGGGATTGTTTTTATCTTCAATAATTTTTAAGAAGAATTTAGTACTTAATATTAGTCTTCCATAATCCAAAGACATTTCACCAGCTTCGGCCAAAAGACAATTTGTGGGTGTGGAATGCATTGTACCTAGGACGATTCTTAAGCTCTTGTATTGTATTTGATCAAGTTTTACCAAAGTTAGTTTATTACTGGGTTTGTAGATGAAAGCTACATAGTCTAGGTGTGATCTAGTTATCCCTTTATATATCAAAAGAGGAGTGGCTGGATCGGCACCCCAATAAGTACCACTAACCGCTTTCATTATGTTCAACCCTCTTGTGTTTTATTTCCTATATCTTGTACCTGCGATGCCAAATTCAGATGTTGATTAAATATCACTCCCATATATTTTACTTTAGCCTTTATTTCTATAATCGTATTATTCACTTTAATGTTCGTCAAAGTTCCATTGTTTTTTCTTTTTGGTTTGAATAAAATAGCTGTTGACTTATCGGTTGATATATTAAAATTACGTAATTTTGTCCATTCGTAAATTTTGTTGAGATTTTGATTCATTTTCCCAATCATGTGGTTTGCATCATCACCTTCAATCATTATGATGAAGTGATCGGCGTACTGGATTATCTTCATACCCTCATCCACTACCTGATGCAAGGAGATGGTGTAGATGTTAAATAATGATGGACTTAATGGTGATCCTTGAGCCAACCCTTGAGTGTTGGCTTTAGGGCCTATTAATGTGCCATGTATACATATTATGTATATGTGTCTATTACTCAGCAAGTTGAAAATGAGATTTACATATTTAATTGGAATATTTAGTTCTATCATTTTGTGATATAATACATATAAGTTCACGTTGTCATAAGCTGACTGAAGATCTAGGAAAACTGCCAGTGATAGTTTCTTGGAGCTAAATGCATTTAATACAGCGCATGTTAACATTGCGATTGCATCACTGCTTCCTTTACTTTTGCGGAATCCAAATTGGGTTTCTGGGAAATATTTTCTATTCTCCGTAAGTCATTCGATTCTGATTTTAATTATAATTTCAAATACTTTACCAACACAGGATATTAAGGCAATAAGTCTAAAAATTATGGAGCAGTTAGGATTTATTCCTGGCTTGAGGAATGGTAATATAATCGTTTCTTTTCATTCATTAGGTATTTTATTATTGATTAGGATATTACTGAATATTTTGATAGAATTATGTTGGCTTATGGTAGGTAGATTTCTAATCATAGAGTACGTGATGTTACCTTTTCCAGTTGCTTTATCCCTTTTATTGGATATTACATTATAGTATTCTTCGTATGTAATAGGTGTGACTTCTTCATTTGGGCAATCAATTGTGAAATCAGGATCTACATTACATATTGTTAGAGAGTCCAGGATCTGTTGTGATATTTCTTTTTTCGAGAAATTATTATCGTTATTAGACATATAATTATTAAATCCTTTAATCTTGTTCCATATTTTCTTAATTGGCGTTTCTCCATTCAATGTTGTACAGAATTTTCTAAATAACATTTTTTTCTTTAACTTGAGTTTAATTTTAACCATTGCCTTGATTCGTTTATATTCAATATAATTTCCAGATTATTCAAGTTTCTAAAATTTTCTATAGCTTTTCTTCTTTCTTGCAGCTTGCTTGCAGCTGCATTATTAATTATCTTCTTAAAGTCTTCATCTTCCATTAGATCTTCCTCAGCATCGTAGCAATAGGTTTCTATCAGTGTTGAATATTGTTTGCTCTCTTACAGTTTCTTTTATTTTCCTTGAGTTGACTTTGAATGTATTTGTTGATTATACTAATATACTAATTGTTGGAAAGTGGTCACTCCCTCCAGTATCAGCATACGTTTTCCAGCTACATTTACTAGCAATTTTACTGGAAGCTATGGCTAAGTCAATTGCTAAAGAATTCTTGTTGCATTCTCCTAATCTTGTTGGAGGTCCATCATTTAATATCACCAGTTCTTCTTTTTCCAACGATTGTCTGACAATTCTTCCATTTGTGTTCCTATCAATGCATCCCTACATCGGATCGTGGGCGTTCAAATCACCCATAATGATGAAAGGTTTTGGCGTATTTTATAGAAGATCATTCCATTTTTCTTCTTCTAAGGTCTGTCCTGCCGGGCTTTGAATATTTACAATATATACATTTGAATTTTCTAGATAAATCGTTAAAACCTGTAAGCTTGACGAGTTAATTATCCTACTCTCTGTTAGTTGGTTTCACATTGACGCGTATCATATCAGTTGTCATCATGGCGTTGTTGTCGCTTTTTGCGTAAAAATGTTAATTGAAAAGAAAAACAAAATCCTCAAGGATATCGGTCCATCCTCTATGTCTTCAAAGACGGTATTTTTCTTCACTACTTACTGCCATTTTGCATTGCAACAAAAAAAGAACACCAAAACTAAAATGGCCTGCAACACTGCATCGAAACTACAACTGATGATATGCCTGCATGTGAAAATATCTATTGGTCAAATGGCTCCGACTTCAACCGATTCTTCGCAAACGCCACGGGCTGGACCGATGCCCGTGCGCTTTTCATCAGTCGACCGATGATACGCGGACATGTGAATGACACATATAAAACAATGAATAGGACGGATGGTCAGTCCTGATCATCATTCCTTTGTGAAAAGGTCCTAAATGAAAACTAATGATCAGAAACGACAGAGAAGATTTTTTAATTAATTCCTTTTATAACATAATATAAGTAGTTTATCAGAAATATCGATTGTTTCATTCACATTCATTTCGTGGCCGAAGAGTGGAATATCTTTAAGTTGAGAATACGTCCTAATGCATTTATTATAAGTAAAACCTTGTGGCGGGTACTTTTGGATTTTCTATAATTTTTCAAATTTATTTTCGGCTGTAAGGCGCGAGGCCGTGGGCGGTGGCCCACACCGCCCACGCCTATGCCCACGGCTATTCTTCATGACTGAGTAATGGACGTCATTATACTTGAGGAAGCACAAATAGCATATATACACATATATGTATTAAATAGTCGTGCACAAAATGTTTTGTGCGCTCATACTTATAGAGTCCTCATATACACCAATCCACAAGTAATTCATAATTATGCTTATTTTTGTAAATTTCGAAAAAAAACTTATATACATATGTTCGTATACACAATGTATACGGATGTATACACTTAAAAATAGCTGTTATCAAATGTCCTCAAAACTGCCATTACATATATATATATATATATATATATATATATAAAACTGGTGAATATTGTGGAAAGCAGCAAGAAGAAAACGGAAAACGTGTACTCTTAACGGAAAATTTTCAAGCTTTCGAGGATGATTGTCCTCATCATCAGGAATACTGAAATGGAAAAACAGCATTAAGATACTGTAGTTGATAAGTAATATATAATATAGAAGAAATCGCAACAGGTGCGAACTTACCTCTGAATTGAGGTTAGGATCCATTATGTTATATAAAAATAAACTACGGACATTCAAGTATGAAACAGTTCACTAAAAAAGGTTTAAAATAGCACAATCACAATCAGATGACTAAAAAAGCCAACATCTAACACCATTTTGCAGACAAACGAAACACGAGTGCTTTTTTTTCTGTTTGTCTGCAAAATGGTGTTAGATGTTGGCTTTTTTAGTCATCTGATTGTGATTGTGCTATTTTAAACCTTTTTTAGTGAACTGTTTCATACTTGAATGTCTGTAGTTTATTTTTATATAACATAATGGATCCTAACCTCAATTCGGAGGTAAGTTCGCACCTGTTGCGATTTCTTTTATATTATATATTACTTATCAACTACAGTATCTTAATGCTGTTTTTCCATTTCAGTATTCCTGATGATGAGGACAATCATCCTCGAAAGCTTGAAAATTTTCCGTTAAGAGTACACGTTTTCCGTTTTCTTCTTGCTGCTTTCCCCAATATTCACCAGTTTTATTCCTAACAGTCAGCAAAGACTATCTTCCTTTATATATATATATATATATATATATATATATATATATATATATATATATATTGATATGGTCTAATATTATGTGAGATGTTTTTTTTAATTGTTTAATTTTATTAAAATTGCTGTACGTTGCAGCGACAATTATTGTATACGTAGCTTAAACAGCGTATTTTTATTAGATTTCAAACAAGGCGTAAAACTGCATATATTATGTATATCAAAAGTTGACAGTTTTTTAAATGAGCACTCAGCTCCTTTAACAATAAACGCCAGATCTTAATATTGAACTTTGATAAAAAAATTTGTGATCTAAAATATTTGTATTCAATAAATTTGAAATTTTTCTCTTAACTAGTTTGAATTCTTATTATATCGGTGTCATGTATATATGTACAAGGTACATTATAAAGTTTAAATGAATTTCTTTAGTTTGATTTAGTTTAAATTTGACTCTCGAATAGAAAACCTTTCAATAATCTTATACTCGTTAATATCTTAAATTGTAATTGACTCGTGTTAGATATATATACAGTGTGTGGCATTATTTTTCCACATTAATATATATATATATATATATATATATATATATATATATATATGAAGCAAAATGGTATTCTTGACGGTAGATAAATCAAAAATCTCTTAATATCTTAGGGATTCCGTCGTAAGTAGGGCTGAATTAAACTTTTATTTACTACCCAACGTTTCGAAAAATTTTATTTTCTTTTTCAAGGCTGAAATATGGACATGTTGGTACATTTCATTAATTAACAATTTTTTTTATACTTACGTGTAAAGTGAGTTAATAAATATTAAAATAGTTCATATTCGGAACAAAAAAAAATTTATATTTTATGTATAGATACTTTTTAAGTACTAATTCAAAAGGATCTTTTTGATTTGAAGGAACATTATATGTCACAGTTTGAGTGAGATTGAGTGGGGTAGTTAGTGAGAGTAATATACCTTACAACTTTCGCTCGTTGACAAGGGAGAATATATGATATATAGGACTTCCTTTGTTCATAGGATCATGATTAAGTGACAAGTCATGCTACTAATAATGAAGACTGTCTCTTAAGTCATAAAGTTGAACACATCAACTAGGTTATGTCTCAACCAAAAAACTGTCACTCAAACTGTGACATATAATGTTCCTTCAAATCAAAAAGATCCTTTTGAATTAGTACTTAAAAAGTATCTATACATAAAATATAATTTTTTTTTTGTTCCGAGTATGAACTATTTTAATATTTATTAACTCACTTTACACGTAAGTATAAAAAAATTGTTAATTAATGAAATGTACCAACATGTCCATATTTCAGCCTTGAAAAAGAAAATAAAATTTTTCGAAACGTTGGGTAGTAAATAAGAGTTTAATTCAGCCCTACTCACGACGGAATCCCTAAGATATTGAGGAGAGATTATATATATATATATATATATATATATATATATATATATATATATATATATATAGATATATATACTCCAATTTTCCAGTATTTGCATGAATGCAGAAAAAATATTGTATGCAACTCGTACAAAACGTGTTTCTGCACTTGTTGCATAAATAACCATTTGTTGTCAATAAAAATGTTTCCTTGGATATATCCGTAACCAGTTCAATATGATAAAGCAAACAAATTTGCAAATGTAACCTGTTGTTAATTTGGAACCGCACTCCTTTCGGTCTCGAATTAAGTACGGCCCTGCGTAATTAACTCCGTTTACTATAAATGGTGGTCCAGGTAGGAGGCGCTGGGCAGGTAAATTGCCCATGATGGGCTGTATACCTTTCGGTTTAGCGCGAAAGCAAACTGTACAGCTATGAACTATGCGGCTATCTAAATCCCTGCCCCTTACTGGCCAATAGTTTTGTCTAATGTTGTCTAAAATTAATTGCGGCCCGGCATGATATAAATTTTGGTGATAGTAATTAAAAATTAGCCTCGTCAGTTTGTGATTAGATGAAATTATGATTGGATGCTTTTTATCGTAGGTAAACTCAGAATTTTGCAAACGACCTCCCACGAGAAGAATACCTTCTTTGTCAATAAATGGAGATAAATGTGTGATGCTGCTTGAATTTTTAAGAGTAGTTTTGGTCGCTAATAGTTGTTGTATCTCATTGTAAAAGCTTTCGCCTTGTGCGGCCTATAAAACGTAAATAAATGCTTGATTAAATTCATCGACTACAAGTGGCCCGAAATTACGCTGATCCCTTTTGACCTCACAATTAATAATAAACAGTAATACATATGCCGCACTTCTTTTCAACCTAAGTGAATTTGAAAAGGTTTTTATTAAAAATAAATCGCCTTCCGTGTGTAGAGCGAATGATGATATATGTTTTTTTATATCAGGAATTTCTTTTGGCGTCGTTAGTTCCAAAAAAGCCAGCTACCGCGAGACTCGGTTAGCCATTTAGGACCATACCACCTAAGGCTAAATCGTAATAAAGTTTCAGGCGAGACGCCCCTGGATAATAAATCGGCGGGATTATCCGAAGTAGGTACATGCCACCACTGTGCAAAATAAATTGCTTCTTGAATTACGTTAACACGATTACTAACAATGTCTTAAATTGATTTGCAGGTTTTTTTAACCAACACAGAACTATGGTCCGTCCATAAATAGCAATTATTAAATTTTATTTTTAAGGAATTAATTACATTTTAGCTAGTCTGGAAATAACTAATGCCCCACAGAGTTTCAAGCGAGGTAATGTTACCGGTTTTAATGGGGCGACTTCACTTTTAGCGCATAATAAATGAGAGCGTGTTTTATTATTTTTTATCAGTGGAGACAATATAAGTACATCCCCTGTACGCCTTTTCGCTGGCGTCTGCAAATCCATGCAATTCAATGTTCGTATAATTATGGAATTTTACCCGGCGTTCTATTTTAAGATTATTTAAAATGGGACGCTGTCGTCTTAAATTAATAAATGTTTTAATATGAGTAGGATCTGGCTCATCCCAGGAAATGTGTTCATGCCATAAATTTTGAAGCATTATTTTAAAAGTAGTTGTACACAGCATGAGGAGCCCTAATGGGTCATACACTTGTGAAATATTGGACAGTATGCGACGCTTCGTTATTTTTTCTTTGAATGCATTGAAGGGACTGATGCTGTAATGTGATAAATCTCTATGAGGCGACCATAACAGCCCCACCGTTTTGAAGTTTTCGTTCTCACCAAAACTTAATATTGCAGATGTGCATAGACCGTTACTAATATTTTTAAGGATCTCAGGGCTATTATAAAACTGTTTTAACGAAAAACGTCCTTTTTGTAGAGCCTCAGTTATTTTGTGACATGCCTTCTGAGCCTCTTTAACCGAATCAAAGCCTGTTAATAAATCGTCCACGTGAGAATCATTACGTATAATATTCGAAATATTAAGATTAATGTTAGAATAGTCTAAACCTAAGGTGTGAAGACATTTAATCACGAGATATGATGAACATTGCTCGGCGAGAGAATAGCGCCAAAGAAACCATTGTAATGTTTGTTGGTTTTCCTGGACTCAAACCTGGCGGTACATTTTCTCAATGTCCGCACTTATGAGGTATGTGCGCAATGGAAATCTTAATAAAAGGGATAATAAATCGTCTTGCAGGGTGGGACCGGCCATTTGTAGGTCATTAAGAGAGAGTCCTGAAGATGTGGCTGCGGTGCAATCAAAAACAACTCGAAGACGCGAAGTTAATGAGCTTTCCTTTAAATTACTATGATGGGGCATGAAGTAGAATTGTTTGAGTGGTACATTAGGAGGATCCAGACACTCTAATTCTTTCAAGTGTCCGAGATTAATGTATTCGTGTATAAAGTCAGTGTAAAGTTGATTTGGGGTTAAATTCTAGTTTCCTTTCTAAATTAAGAAATCGTTTTCTTGCAATGCGATAGGAATCGCCTAATTTTTCGGTCGGTTCTGTAAATGGGAGAGTTACTATAAATTTGCCATTGGAGTGTCGTCGCGTAGTTTCATGAAAATGTTGTTCGCAGGAAATTTCTTTCTTTGATTAGATTCGTTTTTCGACAATTTCCTCTAATGCCCAAAATCGCGCTAATTGATTTTGAAGATGATCCTCGGCCGACGTTGTTAAGAAATTGCAGCTTACTTCGTTGCGCTCTGAAAATTGTGCTAAGTACGGACCTGCTATAATCCAACCGAGTACTGTTTGGTACATTATGGGCTTATTTTAACCTAAACTAAAAGTATTTTGACCCAAGAGATTCCAAAATAGGTCACTACAGATAAGAATATCGATTTTCCGGAGTTTAGAAAACACATGATCGGCTAACGACAAGTGTTTTGGAATATTTAGCTATTGTAAATTTAAGGGGACAGCAGGTATATAACCCTAAATTTGCAGAACAATAAAGCATCGTAATTGTTTATTTTTGAGGATATTTTTATATTACATCCTTTCTCTAATTGGCATGAAATATTTGTTATGCCTGACACTGTCCAGTTGACCTGTTCCGATGAAATACCTAATTTATTATGCAATTCAGCAGATATAAATGAACTTTGCGATCCACTATCCAAAAGTGCTCTAGCTGTATGCATTTTATTGTATTTGTCATACATGTTTACTAGAGCGGTTGATAAGACTACCTGGCCTTGCACTGCGATATTAGAAAAGGAGCAATTTTCTAATGAAGTAGATGGTTCGGTTGAGGTTAAAGCGTCAATAGTCCAGGAGGAATCGGCGCATGAGTATCGAAAACTATTCTACCTCAATTTTTTTATGCGATCCTCTTTGAATTGCCCTACTGACGATATAAATGCATGTTGCCATGGGACAACCTAGTGCCATATTGTTTAAACCGAAATTGTTTAAACAATTGGAAGAAGTTATTATTTTTCAACCGGACACTTTTTTTATATTCTTTATTGAAATACAAATAAAAAAGGTCCTATGACTTTTCACGATAAAGTTAATATTTTTAGAGATATGAATTTTTAAAATTTCGAAAAATCTCAAATTTGGGTACTTTTGACCCATGAAAAATATATTAAAAAAATATAATAAAATATAAATAATATTCTTTTTAAATTCTTTATACAATAATTAATAATATTCTTAATAGGGATTCAAGAAAATTTCATTGTTTATACCTGTTTTTTAATTGTTAATTTCGCGCGCTCACAAGTATGCGTCGCTACCTTTAAGTATCGCAGTCTCTCTCTGACTCATGCGCTGCATACGGTCTCTCTGTGTCCTGAATCATTATTAATCATTTATCTAAAAAACCATTAACTTTATCAAGATTGGTAAAGACAGCAATGTTATTAATAATTAAATTGTCTACAATTTGTTTTTAACAAAAGTAATTTAAGTATGAATCGGAACATGTAATTAAAATTACTTTTTTGTTATTATCATAGTGATTTATGCATTTTTATCAACAATAATAAGATATAATAGTATTGGAAACATTTTTGGAATCACAATTATATATAAATAATAAGCTTTTGCTTAAACATACATTTGGAAAAATGCATTGAATGCGGAATATAAAACATTAGATTTTGATCAGTTGGAAATGGGGTTTTGTTTATAAATAAAGGTATTAGCAAAGTATCATTCTCTAGTTTGTATGCGAAATTCGTAAAATCTAATGTTTTATATTCCGGATTCAATGCATTTATCCAAATGTATGTTTTGAGCAAAAGCTTATTATTTATATATAATTGTTATTTCAAAAATTTTTCAAATACCATTAGATCTTAATATTGTTGATAAAAATGCATAAATTACTATGATAATAACAAAAAAGTAATTTTAATTACATGTTCCGATTCATACTTAAATTACTTTTATTAAAAACAAATTGTAGACAATTTAATTAATAATAACATTGCTCTCTTCACCAATCTTGATGAAGTTAATGGTTTCTTAGATAAATGATTAATAATGATTCAGGACACAGAGGGGTCGATGCAGCGCATGAGTCATAGAGAGACGGCGATACTTAAAGGTAGCGACGCATACTTGTGAGCGCGAAATTAACAATTAAAAAACTGGTATAAACAATGAAATTATCTTAAATCTCTATTAAGAATATTATTAACTATTGTATTGTTACGAACTCGCACACCGAAGCAGATACTAAGTACGGCCCTGTAACCTTATGTTAACGGAGTTAAGAAAATGGCGAGCGCGCCGAATTCTGAGAAGGTCTATTGGGATTTATTGGGACCGTCCTTTTTAAACATGTTCTCGAAAGGCATTTTAAGAAATATCGCGAAAGGCACTTATCCCATCCGGAATGTTCTAGTAAGAAAGCTTTGATATAAATACAGGACCGATCAGCGGATGAGTTTAGTTTATGAGTTGATAAAGTGATCTTGACAAATAAACAGTAATTAAGTGAATATAAAAGTGTTATAAATTAATAAGTTAGTGTGCATATAAATTAAATTTAAGTGACTAGTTAAGTACATATAAATTAGTGTTAGTGAGTTAGTGTTTAAATAAATTAGTAAGTAGCAATACCGAGTGTTTAAAATTTATCCCACCCGTTTATTGTTTAAATAAATAACAAAAACATTACAGTATAAAGAATTTAAAAAAATTATTATTTATATTTTATTTTATTTTTTTAATATATTTTTCATGGGTCAAATGTACTCAAATTTGAGATTTTTCGAACCTTTAAAAATTCATCAAATCTCTAAAAATATTAACTTTATCGTGAAAAGTCATAGGATCTTTTTTATTTGTATTTCAATAAAGAATATAAAAAAATTGTCAGGTTGAAAAATAACAATTCCTTCCAATTGTTTAAACAATTTCGGTTTAAACAATATGGAACTAGGTTGCCCCATGGCAACATGCATTTATATCATCAGTAGGGCAATTCAAAGAGGATCGCATAAAAAAATTGAGGTGTAATAGTTTTCGGTACTCATGCGCCGATTCCTCCTGGACTACAAGGATAGAGGTAGTTTCAGGCGAGCGATCATTGTTTTGAACGCGATGGAAATGAAATACTGTGTGATGCCCCCCATTACATATCTTACAAGAATTCATGTGACGACAAATTCTGTTGTCGTGGCCAGGTTTTAAACAAATATTGCATAATTGGGAATTTCCAGCTCTTTCATATTTTTCAGTGGGAGATAAACTCATAAACTCTGTGCTGTTATATATGACATGAGAATTTTTACATATGAAATTAACTGCCTCGACCCTTACTTACTGGAATCTACTCATTTTAGTGTTTTAAATGAAACTCAACGTTTCTAACTAATTCCACAATATAATGAAAAATATTAAAATTTCTAAAAAATTGACAATTGTTTCGATAACTGAATATCATCGTCAGAATGACAGAAGTTACATTTCATTTTATGCCTACCTGATGTTTAGTAGTTATTTTTGGATAGACCAAGAAGTGACCTACCTTGTGGTTGACTTTATATATGTTAATAGAAAAAAGAAGAAGATGTGATATTACAAATATTGGAGCTTAGATATTATTAGCCCTATGGTAATATCCTAAATATCATTTTTCCAATTAAGATCAGTATAACTGTGCAATGATATAGAAAACCAGGAAAACTATATCTGCTGATCTTTACAATTAACACTTAAGAAGACAGTTTAATAGTGGAGAACTCCCTAGATTTATCTGTTCATTGACGACTTCATATTGTGGGTTTCTTAAGTTTCTTCTAATTTCCAACTCTTCAAGGAAATCCAGTTCTTGTTTATTATCACAAATATGTAGTACTTCTAGTTCTGTGTTTGGTGTCGATGAATGGTTGGTGTCAAAAAGATGTTTTGCGTAATGGGATTTATCTGGTTGTTTTAATCTGTATGCTCGTAAGGGTTCACTGTATCTGATTTCAAAATTTCTAAGAATCTGACCCAAATAGACAGCATTACATTCCGGACATTTGAGTTCCTATACTTGATTTCTTTAATGTTGGTATTTTTGTTTTAACATTTAACAATTTTGTACTTACGGTACGTTCTGTTTTAAAAGAAATTGTTGTATTCATTGCTAAAGACATTGTATGTGAATAATCGAACGATTATTCCTTAAACACACATAAAGCTTCAATAGCTCTTATTTCACTTGGAAGGATTGGATATCATTCAAATTATCTTGAATCGTTGATAAAAATCAAATATATTTTATGAAATAGAAATTTTTTATTTTTGACAGTGACAATTTTTTGTAACTGACAGAAAAACTTCCAAGGTTGAATTGAAAATAAATATTTAAGCTATCATGTTAGCAGTTAGACAAGTTAGAAATTAAACATAACTCCCGCCTTGGACGTTTTCCGGGAGAAAACTCCAACTTAAACAAAACACTTCACTTCAGATAACTTCCGCACACAACACAGTACATAAAACATAAAAAATAGCTAACCTAATGACAAAGTTTAAGATTTAACAATACACAAATCTAGGTATCATCAGGAAGGGGACATACCTTCGCTATAGACCTAAGAAACGTTCCATCTGATGTTTTGACTCTAATTAAACGAACTTTGCCGTCTGAACCCTGAATAATTTCAATGATTCGCGCGAGAGCCCACCTGAAAGGAGGCAAGTTATCCTCCTTTAAAAGGACTAATTGATTAATTTCCAAATTTCGGGTTTGATTGGTCCATTTTGGCCTTTGCTGAAGCCTATTAAGATATTCAATGGACCATCGCTTCCAAAATATTTGTTTGAATTTAATACACTTCTGATACATTGACAATCGATTTTCTGGAATATTACTCAAGTCTTTGTCTGGGAATGCTGAAAGATTGTCGCCTATTAAAAAATGTCCCGGTGTTAAAGAGTTTAAATCAGTCGGATCATTTGATAAAATGCTAAGAGGCCGCGAGTTCATGATGCTCTCAATGCAAACCAAGACTGTCGAAAATTCCTCAAAATTTAGAACTGTTTTACCAATAGCTTTAATCAGATGATGCTTAGCACCCTTAATTGCGGCCTCCCAAAGACCGCCCCAATGTGGTGAACGAGGTGGGATAAATTTCCATTTTTCGATAAAAAATTTTCAATAGACTCAATATTACTTTTGGATTTAAAAAATTCGTATAAGGTTTTCAAATGGTTACTGGAGCCAAAAAAATTAGTGGCATTGTCAGAGTATATTACCGAAGGATTACCCCGTCGGCCTATGAAACGTTGTAATGTGAGCAAAAATTGTTCTGTCGACAAGCCCGACACCAATTCTATATGGACGCACTTAGTAGTCATACATACAAATATAGCAATATATGCTTTAACTTTAGAGGCTTTGCGTAAATTCGAGGTTTTAATTAAAAATGGACCCCCAAAGTCCACACCGACCTTTAAAAATGGACGACAAACTGAAATTCGATCTTTAGGCAGATCTGCCATCATTTGCTCAGCACACCTAGCTTTAAATTTAAAACAAGGGATGCACTTGTGGATTATGCGTTTAACAGCTCTAAGGCCATCTAAAGGCCAATAACGTAGTCTAAAGTTACTTAACACGGTTTGAGCACCGGCATGATATAATTTAAGGTGCTCTCTCCGTAGCATCAAATCAACAATGTGGCATCTAGCGGGCAATAATATTGGATGCTTTTGTGCAAATGGCAGATCAGCATTTGACAATCTCCCGCCAACGCGGATTAAGCCTTCCAAGTCAATAAAGGGATTCAAAGAATTAAACTGTTTATTTCGAAGGACCTTTTTGTTTTTTAATAAATCTTTTTCTTGAGAAAAATAATGTTGTTGCAAAACTTGCAATGTTGCCTTTAAAGCATGTTGTAATTCATCTACTTTTAAAGGACCAAACCTTTTATCATCTTTATGTTGTAAATTATGTCTAAACCGAAGACAGAATGCAACTATACGTTGTATTTTCAGAAAATCTGAAAACCTATTGAAAATACTTATCATATAATTTTCAGTAGAGGTTGTACTCATAACAACTCTTCGTTCTTCCGGAATTTTCTGAATATTAACACTTGACTGAAATGAATTTAAATTAAAATCAACATTTTTCAAATGTGAGGGCCCTTGCCACCACATATTATTAGAAATAAGTTCTTGCGCCATCATACCTCTAGATACATAATCAGCTGGATTTTGTTTGGTAGGAATGTACCTCCAGGTGTACAAGGATGTTAGTTCTTGAATTAAAGAAACTCTATTAGAGACAAATATATTCCATCTACTTGGATGTGATTGTAGCCATGCTAACGAAATTTGCGAATCAGTCCAAAGATTAACACTGGCTATTTGGAAGCTATTTTTGAATGTTTCTAAAATACGATGGGTGACCTTTGCTGACAACACGCATGCGCATAATTCCAATTTTGGAAGAGAAATTGTTCACAAAGGACAAACTCTAGATTTGGCACAAATTAGATGACAAGAAACACTGTTATTTTCATAAACAGTTCTTAAATATATACAACACCCATATGCCTTTAAGCTTGCGTCTGAATAAGAATGAATCTCAATTCGCTTGATATTGCGATTATTAATTAAACATCGCGGAATTTTTAACTCTGATAATTCAAGAATGTTTGTAGAAAATTGAATCCATTCGTTACTTAACTCTAAATTTAAACAGTCGTCCCAATTTAAATTCAATAACCAAAGCTTCTGCATGAAGATTTTGGCTGTTATGACAATTGGAGCAACAAGCCCCAACGGATCATAGATTTGAGCTATAATAGCTAAGACGTTTCTTTTCGTAATTGGATTTACATTTATGTTCTTGGGCAGAGAAATAGAAAAGTGATCTGATTTCGGCTCCCAAAAAACACCCAGCACTTTATTGGAATTACTCTCAGAATTTATAGAGTAGTTTTTGGATTCAGTTTCTGAGGTAAAATTGTTCATAAACTCAATGGAATTTGAACACCATTTATGAAGTGTGAATTGGCCTAAATTAAGTAATTTTATTAATTGGGTTTTCAGTTCACAGAGCTCCTCGAAAGAGTCAGCTCCAGCCAACACATCGTCAACGTATGTTTGAGTTTGGATTGCCATAGCTGCCAACGGAAATTCTTTTTTATACATGTCTGCCAATTCAACGAGACAACGAGTGGCTACATAAGGTGCAAAATTTGTTCCGTAGCTAACAGTTAACAATTCAATGCATTTAATATCATCTGTTATATTTTCTCGCCATAAGATGTTTTGTAGGTAAATGTGATCAGAATTAATCAAGATTTGCCGGTACATCTTTTCGATGTCTGCAACAACAGCCAACATATAAGCTCTAAAGCGACACAAAATGTCAAATAACTCTGGCTGAACAACAAGCCCTTTTAGACATATGTCGTTTAATGAATATCCCGAGGTGGTTTTTAGGGACGCGTCGAAGACCACTCTGAGACGCGTTGTAACTTTATCATTGCGAATCACACAATGGTGAGGTATAAAATATTTGTGGTTATTGTGAATATTTTTAAGATCAAGAGGAATGTACCGTGCATGACCTAAGTTGATGTATTCTTTAATAAACTCTGAATATTGGTCAAACAATGACTTATTTTGATGCAATCTTTTCTCTAATGAAAGAAAACGTTTTTTGGCATATGAAAAAGATTCGCCTAGTTTAGAACTCTCAACGGGCGATTTAAATGGCATATCCACTTGAAATCTACCATTATCCAAAATTTTTGTGGTATCCTTAAATATTTGTTCAGAAAGTTCATCTTCACTTGATAAAATACGTCCTTGTGGCACATCTTCAACTGCCCAGAATTTTTGCAGCAAATTGTCGATTTGATTGAAATTAATGAATAAAGAATGTGAGGGAACTTGATCACATGTTATAAAATTTGACAAGATTGTTGGGGATAGGACACCTCCTACCACCCAACCAAGATGAGTATTTTGTAATATGGGTAGGTTGTCCCCAAGGTTAATCAGACCAGGTAAAAGTAATGAATAATAAACATCTGCTCCTAATAACAAATCTACGTGATCTGGAACATCATAATTTGAGTCGGCCAATACAATGCTACAAGGGATTTCTAATCGATCTGTTTGTAGAGGAAATTGAGGCAACTTAGAAGAAATAAAATTTGTTACGGAACAATTTACTTCAAATGTTTTTGTTGGGTCAACCTTTGAGAACAATTTAATATCTATTCCTTCACTTACTTGCATGTGACCTGATACACCACAAATTGACAAGTTTTTATTATAGGTAGGGTATTGTAGTCTTTTCGCTAATTTATGTGTGATTAGTGATACTTGAGACCCACTATCAAGCACGGCTCTGGCAGATATTAAATGGCCATTGTTATTTGAAACATGTACGGATGCAGTTGCCAATAAAATATGAGATTTTTGGTTTATAAAAAGGCTTGACATAGTGTTGGATTGTGCCCCAAGCTTGTCACTAGTGGAAGCTTGAGTAACCTCCGAATTTTGTATTTGTTCTATGTTAGAAGCTTGATCTGAGTTACTACTCGATTTGTTCATGGAATAACCTTTTTGTTTGTAATTGGTAGGCCTACGATTGGAATCAAAACTCGAATTTTGTTGAGCATTTATTGTATTATTGTGAGAATTATTAGATTTTGATGAATTTCCCGCATGTAATAGGGAATTATGAGCTTCGCCGCAAATAGGGCAATTCTTCCACTCACATTGACTTACATGATGTGGAGCAAAACATTTTAAACATAACCGATTTGAAAATATAAACTGTTTTCTTTTATTCAATGGCAATTCTTTGAATTTAAAGCATTTAAACATGTTATGATTTGACATTTTGCAAAACAAACAACTTAACTTTTTATCTACATTAGCAAAATTAGAGTTTTTACGAGGCAACTCTGGCGAAACCAAATTTTCAGCAGCCTGACATCTTTTCTCAACGAACTTGAGGAACCTGTCTAAAGTAGGTAAAAGAGTAGGACCTCTTTCCAATTCATACCCACGTCTAGTGTTAATGTCTAGTTTTTGGGACAAAATATACACCAAAATCAAATCCCACTCTGCTATAGGAACATTCAAATTTTTTAAGCACTCAGTGTGCTGTTTAATTGTGACAACAAAGTTACGCAAATTCATTGAATTACTTTTATTTATTGATGGAACGTCTAATAGGCCCTTGATGTGAACGTAAATATTCGCTAACTTATTTTCATATCTTTCCTTAAGTATGTCAATTGCTACTGACAAATTAGAGGCGACCAATGGTAAATTTGAAATTAATTTTTGAGGTTCACCCAGTAAATTTGATTTTAAATAAATAAGTTTTTGTATTTCTGCCAAATCATCATTGTCTAAAACAAGGGCTTTAAAAATATCATAGAAACCATTCCAACTTTGGTGCCCACCTGCAAATTTGTCAATTACAATTTCAGGCATCTTAGATTTTACCTCTGTTTTAACATTAACATTTTGTATGGAATTTGCGTGATGACCTTGTTCGTTTGTACCTTGAACGGTAGCATTATCTTTAGGAGAAGAATGATCAATCAAAATTTTTAATTGAGTTTTTAAAGTACAATATTTTTCTTCATAGTCACTAGGGTCACCAATCTTATCAAGATCTGTCTCGGAGCCCTCAATGACGTCCTGAGACTCACAAAATTTTTTGAAAGAAGTTTCAAGTAGCTCTAACCTGGTATCATATTCAAGTTTATGCAATAAATTATCTGCATTTGCATTGATAAAATTCTCTATTCTAGTGATACTACCTTTAGCAGTTCTTCGAGCGGCGTGCGCTTTTAATAACAACGCATCCGGATCCATGTTTGATTACAGGTTTATATACGTAAAAAAAGTTTGCAAACTGTGTGCGAAAACTCGCACGTCAAATGTTGAACAGCTCAAAAAATAAAGAATATATTGGAAACGTCTGACCTGAATGAGTCCTTGACAAAGTCCAATTCACAATCGGTCCAGTCCAATTACCAGATACCAGACACACATTCCATTTTCCAATTTTAATAATTAGGATTTATCGCTGGTTTTATGCTCTGTCCGACTCGAGGGATCAAATTTATGTATGTGAATAATCGAACGATTATTCCTTAAACACACATAAAGCTTCAATAGCTCTTATTTCACTTGGAAGGATTGGATATCATTCAAATTATCTTGAATCGTTGATAAAAATCAAATATATTTTATGAAATAGAAATTTTTCATTTTTGACAGTGACAATTTTTTGTAACTGACAGAATTGAAAATAAATATTTAAGCTATCATGTTAGCAGTTAGACAAGTTAGAAATTAAACAGACATTATCTTTGAAATATTATTAGAAATATTTCCTGCATATGTGATGGTTTTATAAGTTTTTATTTCATCAGTTTGTTTAGGAAATATTAGTTGTAATGCCACTTTTTCCTCTTTTTTATTAATTAGCCTATTTATCATATGCAATGGATAACCGCTGGATGTTGCTATTTGTCTAATTGTACTAATCTTTCTATAAAAATTACATTTGTTCATAGGAACTGAAAAAGCTCTTTGTATCATTGAATTATATGCCGCTAGTTTATGTGACTGGGGGTGATTGGGACTATAAGGAATTGTCACATCAGTGTGTGTTGGTTTGCGGTAAATTGCATAATCAAGTACATTAATAACTCTTTGAATTTTTCAATCAAGAAAACTTATCGAGTTATTTTCTTCATCTTCTAATATAAATTCAATTTTTGGGTGTGAATTATTAAAGTGGTTGAAAAATATATCTAATTGTCGTTCACTACCTATAAAACAAGCTAATATGTCATCTACATATCTATACCAAAATAAATAATTTTTTGAAATATTATTTTCAAAGATTTTTCTTCCTAAATTGTCCATAAAAATGTGTGCCAAAATAGGTGATATAGGGCTTCCTATTGATAAACCTTCATTTTGAATATATATGTTATTGTCAAAAGTGAAATAATTCTGACTGATACATACATCAAACAAATTTAGTATATCTGATATTATTCCTGGATTAATATTTTCATCTTCTAGTAATTTTCTTACAAGTATTATAGTCTATTTGAAAATCAAGAGAGAGTAAATTCCCAGAATAAAAACTAATTCGGTATGCAAAACTATAGTACAGTACGTGCGGTAAAACTTCAATATTTGTAATGCATTCTAAATGGTTTTTGTTAATTTCAATACAAAATTTATTACATTTCTTGGACTATCACATTATTTTATGATCTTTCATTGTTACTACAGTAGGCCTAAGAGGATTAACGTGCGTCATAGGCGTAACCAGAATAGAAAGGGATAATTGTTATTTAACGACCTCCGAATGGCAAGAATGGCAACCGCTTCGGGCGGATGTAATTTCGGCCGGAAAAAGGGCAGGTACTAAAAGCCGGTAGGTAAATTCGGCCGGAGGTTTTAAGTTGCTTCCTTATCTCATAGGTATTTTCGGCCGCAAATCAAATAAAATAACAGAATGCTTTATATTAAAATATTTCTTTATTTCAATAAAATGATTACATCAACTTATTTCTATAACTTAGGTAAACTATAAATTTTTAAAAAACGTTTTGATGTGATACAGATTTAGCGAAATTAATTCTAGAAATATTCTCAGATCGAAGCATATTTACCATGTTTTCGATAAATTTTAGTTTGTTTTTTACTTGTTTGTCTTTAATTTTTGCTGGAATATTTAAATTTTTTATTTTTAAATATGCATCGATCTGACAATCTTTTAATTTTTCTATAAAAATAAATATAGAAGGGTGACTTTAATAAAAACTAGAATTAAAGTGCGAATGGAATGATTCGCAGGCATTTGTGGTTCTTTTAATTGATGGGTTTTCATATGCCCATATATTTGGTGGAAAATGAGATTCTGGCGCTATGTAGTTTTCTAATAAATAGTCTGCGTATTTATCTATAAGTTTATGGTCCGGTTTGTATGACATGAGATCAAATATGAAACAATCTTCAACTTCAGAGGGGTCTAAATAAGTTAGCCCAAAAGTATGAGTAAGCCATTTGCTTTCCTCGCAGTTTTTATCTTTATACATTTGGGTTAACCCTAATGATTGTATTTTCCTATACCACGCCTGGTGCAAGTGGAATCTACAACCATTTAGTTTGGTTTTGGGAAAGACAACTTTTAATGCGTTATGAATTGCGATTTCAAAATCCACAAATACCTCCTTCGGTTCAAAAACAATATTATAAAGTTCAAAAATTTTAGATTTTACCAACAGAATAATCTTAAGTAGGTACAACATAGTTATTAGAATAAAGAGATAAGTAAATTAAAGGTATTTCCGACAGGTACACAGGATTAGGTATTTCCAAATAAATACACAACTAATATTTTACAGAAACTATTAAGCGTAATTACCAATATTTTAATCTCATCGTAAACATCAACCCCTCGGCCGAAATTACCCCTGTCATAAATGGTACCCTTTGATTTATGCAGGTAGGCCAAGGGATTACCGGCCGAAATTACGCCCGCCGACCGCTTCTAATGACAGATATTTTGACTTAAATAGTGCTTAAGTTTCTAGAAATGCAGTTATTTGATTTTCGATAAACGTGACAAATAGTAGTGACTAAAAATGGAAGCAGTTTGTGAGTATACGCCAGTGAAAAAATTAAAACTAAACCATTTATCGCTCAATGAAAAGAGTGCTGTAGTGAATGTGTACCACTATTTTAAACATCAAAATCCCTCAAACACTATTGACAGTGTAGTTGAAACAACATCTAAGGCAATGGGATATGGAAAATCTACAATATATAGAGTTCTAAAGGAGGAAAAATCAGGTGGAGTAACCTCACCAAAGCCGAAACCAGGTAGACCAAAACTATTAAAAGTCAACGTGAACGAGTTTTTTAAAAATGCTATTCGTAAGCTTGTTCACTCATTTTTTATAAACAAGCAAATACCAACTTTAGATAAAGTTTTGCAAGCCATTACGAATGATGTTGATTTACCCACAATAAGCCGGGATAAACTATGGAAAGTGTTACATGAGTTAAACTTTAAATTTGAAAAAATGGGCAGACACTCAATGATAATTGATTCTGAAGAAATTGTATGTTGGAGAAGACAGTACCTCAGAAGAATACAACAAGTTAAAGCTCAAAATAAAAACATTTATTATTTAGATGAAACATGGGTTAATGAAGGACATTGTGTAGGAAGAGTTTGGAAAGACAAAAATATAAAATCATCCCATCAAGCTTTTCTAGAAGGATATACTACTGGTTTTAAGGAACCTATAGGAAAAGGTAAAAGATTAATTATTTGTCATATAGGCAGTACAAACGGTTTTCTTGAGAATGGTTTACTCTTATTTGAATAAAAAAAACCGTTGATTATCACGAAGAAATGAATGGAGACGTGTTTGAGGAATATTTTGAACAGATGATTCAATTCATACCAAAAGGATCGGTTATTATAATGGACAATGCAAGTTACCACTCCAGATTACTTGAACCTTTACCAACCACTAAATGGAAAAAGGATGAAATTGCAAAATGGTTATCTTCTAAAAATTTAGCCTTTGACAATACAATGCTGAGGGCAGAATTGTTAACTATTGCTAAAAAACATAAGCCAAATTATAAAAAATATAATATTGAGGAGATAGCCAAAAAACGAGAAATTGAAATCCTTCGTTTACCACCCTACCATTGTGAGATGAATCCGATAGAATTAATATGGGCTCAAGTTAAAGGTTATGTTGCCAGAAATAACACGACTTTTAAATTATCAGATGTTAAAAATCTCTTCAATAAGGCAATATCTGAAGTAACAAGTGAAAATTGGCAAAAATGTATTAGACACGTTACAGAAATAGAAAAAAAAATGTGGGAGCTAGATAACATAATTGATATTACTATAGAGCCCATTGTAATTTCTCTAGAATCAGATGGTGAATCTTCTGACACAGAGTGCAAGGAACCATAACTTTAAAATTATTAATTTATGTACTTTAATTTTATTTTTAGATTTTAATTTTTTAAGATTTAATATTGTCGTATTTTTTGCATGTTGCTCGTCAAATTTTATCCTTGCGGTTGGTTTTGTTTTTCTCATATACCTACTTAATTGTTTTTTTAGCTCCTCATATTAATTTATAAATAATTGTAATTATCTGTACATATTATATACATATTTTATAAATAAACATATGCCTAAAACAAAATGCCTAAAATAATATTGACTTTTTCTTCATTTTACCCAAATTAAATTACTACTTACGAATTATGTTTATCTATCTAAAATTGGTAATCTAGGTATAAATAACTAAAACAAATTAAATATTTCTATTTCCATATTAATTTAATTTTGAAAACGCACGTCTATGGTTTACTGCCTTTAACACTGATAACTGCAAAACATTTCTGGGAATTTACTCTCTCTTGATTTTCAAATAGACTATAGACATTCTTTAGGAGGAATTTTAGTGAACATAGTAGTAACGTCAAATGAAATAAGCTTAGCGTTATCTTGTAATTTGAATGCTCTTAATTTTTTGATTAGTTCTATTGAATTTCTAATTGAGTACTTAGATTCATATCCGTAACTATGGAGTATATTGTTAAGCTTCTTTGCCAATATATTATTAGGAGTATTAACATAAGAAACTACAGGTCTAATTGGTAGCGTTATTTTATGTAATTTAACGGTTCCATATAATTGTGGACAATGAGGATTCTTATGTATCATGGACCTCTTTTCGTAATCACTTAAAAGATAATTTGAATTATTAACAATATCCCTTACAATATTAGAAAACTTATTTGTTGGGTCTGCTCTAAGAACTTTTACATCGCTAGATTCTATAAAGTTATATATTTTTGACTTATTATTTTCAGATGTCAGTATGACAGTTGTGTTCCCCTTAACAGATTTTGTAACCGTTAGGTTATTATCTTCTACTTATAGTTCCAATCACCCCCTGTCACATAAACTAGCGGCATATAATTCAATGATACATAGAGCATTTTCAGTTCCTATGAACAAATGTAATTTTGATAGAGAGATTAGTACAATTAGACAAATAGCAACATCCAACGGTTATCCATTGCATATAATAAATAAGCTGATTAATAAAAAAAGAGGAAAACGTGGAATTACAACTAATATATCCTAAACAAACTGATGAAATAAAAACTTATAAAACCATCACATATGCAGAAAATATTTTTTATAATATTTCAAAGATAATATCTTTAGCAACGAATACAACAATTGCTTTTAAAACAGAAAGTAACGTAAGTACAAAATTGTTGAGTGTAAAAACAAAAATACCACCAATAAAGAAATCAGGTATATATAAACTCAAATGTCCAGAAAGTAATGCTGTCTATTTGGATCAGACCCTTAGAAATTTTGAAATCAGAACAGTGAACACTTACGAGCATACAGATTAAAGCAACCAGATAAATCCCATTACACAAAACATCTACTTGACACCAATAATTCATTGACACCAAACACAGAACTAGAAGTACTACATATTTGTGATAAGAAACAAGAACTGGATTTCCTTGTAGAGTTGGAAATTAGAAGACACTTAAGAAACCCACAATATGAAGTCGTCAATGAACAGATGAATCTAAGGAGTTCTTCACTATTAAACTGTCTTCTTAAGTGATAATTGTAAAGATTAGCAGATATAGTTTTCCTGGTTTTCTATATCATTCGTTTAAAATTGTGAAAATTTTATAGGCTGAGTTTAATACTGTTATTCCTCTGTTGTTGGAACATTCGAGCCGGCCCCATTCTTATGGACTTCTGATACTGTCCATCGATGTCTGGCTTTTGTTTTATGATTACTTATATTTCCAGAATCTTCGTCAAATCAGTCATTTCTCCTTATATTCTCTCGTTGGCCAACCGTTTTTTCTGTTGCATTTTTAATATTTTTTATACATTTCCAATTTTGTTCTATATTTTTTCCTTTTTGTATTCCTCTAATTCCTTTATTCAATTCCACTTCATATTTTCTCCCAATATTTTTATTTTTTAGTTGATAAATAAACTTACAAACAACAATGAACAACGTAACAACTAGAATTAATTTGACAAAAATATGAAAGCTCTAATTAATGAAACAATCTATAACATTTTATCATGAGTATACTTTGGATCTTTGACAGTTTTAATTATGAAAATTGGATCAGTAAATTATTGATTCAATTTTTTTGCAAATAAAATTATCACGAAATAGCACATCCTGTATTTTATTCTCTTTTTCGTTTCCATTTCTAATTCATTTTGACCCGATATATTATTATATTGTTTTCCATTTTTTATCTAAAATGACATATTGTTCATCTTGTCGTCACAATGTTCATTTCATCAAGTTGGATTTGGTGATGTTAACATGGCAAAGGAAACAAAGCCTGTGTCACCTGTCAGAATTATTTTTACGACGTAACGTATTGTTGACAAACAAATGAATTTTGAAATATATGAAAAAATACGATATACATTTGGCATTTATTGAATTCCAAAAGAATGTTATTGCTGCATCTGAATTATGTTTTCAACGATATGCAGAAAGAAGGTAACCAGACAAGAGAATGATTGAGATCGATACAAATTTACTGGAGTATGGATGTTTTGTAAAACCACGGCGAGTTATGAAACGATAGATGTCCCGTCAGCTGAATTCGTGACCTCATATGGCATTGTTACATCGAACCATCATCGGACGATCGACTACGTCATAATGCTGAATTGCACTACTGGACACCGCATAGCTTCATTATACATATTTTATATTCAGAATGATTATAGACTTCATATTGTTAACTTCAATAAATATTAATAAAGTGTAACTATTGTAATTAAATAATTTTTAAAAAAGTAAAGTTTTAACTTGAAAACATAAAGTGGCGCAGTCAGTAGGATCCAAAAGGATTCTCATCGTGTATTATCCTTCAGTTTCTACTGTTTATTTGGAAGAACCTTCATCGCGAAATTTTCCAAATTTTGAACAATCCGAAAAGTGCAAATAAACGTTTGAGAAGATTACGGTGCCAATCCAGAGAGTGCAGTCCATCGAGGATCAATGGAAATCATCGCAATTTTACTATAAATTGCTCATATTATTTATCCTATTATCTTTCTTAGCCTATGTCATTCTCCTCATCTGAAGATTCCATAGTGGAAAGCGACAGTGAGCTTAATATTAGTATTGAATCAAATTTTAATTCTAATTCTTCTGACGAAGAAAAAGAAAGTTCAGTATTAGAAGTTAGTTCTCTTTTAAATAGTTTAAGCATTGAAGAAAATATTAATTCTAATAATAGTCAATTGAATTCAACAATGTCTGTTCCCAAATTTGAAATTAAATTATTAGAAATAGTGCCCAAATTTGATGGTAATCCGCTTGAATTAGCGTCTTTCTTAGAGACGAGTAACACTTTAATTAAAACTTATTGGGATCCAAATCCCGCAAATGTCAATTGCGTTCAAAACATTAGTTTAATTTTCGGAATATATGGAAAATTAGTTGGAAACGCGAGAGAAGTTTACAGTATTTGCATAAACAAAGATTGGGAAACAGTTAAAAGCACTCTGGTAGCTCACTTTGGCGACCAGAGAGACGAAAACGGATTACTCTTTGATTTAGATCAGTTGAGACAAAATTCTAACGAACCTGCTCTTAATTTTTACACTAGAGTAATGTCTAATTTGAGTGCTCTTCATAATTACGTTGATTGTCATGAAACTAGTCAAGCTGGTGCAACCGTAAAGAAAAATTTTTACAATACACATGCTTTAAAAATATTTCTGGCCGGTTTGAAAGAACCTATGGGCTCCACAATTCGAGCTATGAAACCCGATACTCTTGCAACAGCTAGACAATTTATTATTGCAGAAAATAATATCCGTCACCTTCAAAAATCAAATAACGAAACTTTTAAGAATAAACCATAACCAAAATTTAATCAAAACTTTCAAAATCAAACTAATTATAATATCCCTAACTTCGGTCACAATTTAATGCCAATACAAAATTTTTCAAATCCATTTCCTCGTGGACCAATCAATGTTCAACCCAGATTCATCCCACATAGATTCCCGACTAATAGACAAGTTTTCGGTCCTCAACAACCTTCGAGAGCACCGAGTAATGTGTGGAAACCTAATTCAAATTTCCGTCAGCCCAAACCAACTCCTATGAGTGGCATCTCGTCAAATACATTTAACAGATCCAACTTTAATCGAAACCAAAATCGATTTGCACTTCCACCTCCACAACAATACCAACCATCACAACCCAGATTTACTTCTGAAGAACTGCACAATGTCGACCAAACGCAATATTATGACTATTATCAATCAAACACTCCTTACTACCCTCATGAAAATAACATGCTTGACCAAGATAACGTTTACGACCAAAATTGTATTTCTCCCTATGAATTTAATGACTATGTAGACACCACAAATTCAATATCTGACAATCCAGAAACACAAAGCAACGACGAACAAAATTTTCAAGACGCTCCCGAATCAACAAATCAGACGTAGAAATTTTTTCAATTTATGACAAGAAAGATCTTCCATACATAATAATTTCTGATCCTCCCTTAAAATTATTGATAGATACCGGAGCTTCAAAGTCATTTATAAACCCCGAAATTGCTGAAAATTATTTCCCAAATTATATCTATAAAGAACCAATTACCATCAGCTCAGTCTTCCAAACAACTACTAGAGATTTTTGCGCTAAAATTCCAGCTTTTCGCGAATTCAACTCAAATAAAATCATGAAATTCCATCTTTTTAAATTCCATCATTTCTTTGACGGCTTGATAGGTTACGAAACTTTAAAAGATTTAGAAGTACATATCGATCTAAAAAATTCACTTTTAAAAACACAAAACGCTAACCTACCATTATCTCACTACTCTTCTAAAGGCAAACTTTTATTTTTCGCTCATGTTGAACCCAATTCCATAGAAACCGCAAAAATACCTGTCAATATACCAAATGGTACTGTTAGAATTCCATACACTGAACTATCTAGTTGTAGTATCAAAGAAGGTGTCACTTTCTCAAAAAATGGATATGCCTCTGTTGATATTATAAATACCTCCGAAAATGTTCAAGATGTCTTTCTATACAAACCCATAGTTGTAGAACCTTTTGAAGACAATTACGAAATCTTCCAAATTTCTGTTCAAAGCCCTGCCGACGATCATCCCTATAATTTCGACACTGCCCAATGCATTCGAACTTCTCATTTAAATTCAGAAGAAAAATTCGAAATCGAAAAACTCTGTAAACAATTTCGTGACATATTCCATAAAGAAAATTCACCCCTATCTTTCACCAACCAAGTCAAACATAAAATTAAAACAACAGACGAACTTCCAGTCTATACTAAGTCATATCGATACCCCTACATCCATAAACCTGAAGTCGAACGTCAAATTAACGACATGCTAGAAAAAGGGATTATTAGGCCTAGCGAATCACCGTGGTCATAACCTATATGGATTGTTCCCAAAAAAGCTGATGCATCTGAAAGAAAGAAATGGCGCATCGTCGTTGATTACCGAAAAATCAATGAAAAGACCATTGACGACCGTTATCCCATTCCAAACATAACTGACATACTTGACAAACTTGGACGCTGTTATTATTTCACCACCTTAGATTTAGCCAGTGGATTTCATCAAATTGTACTAAAAGAACTCCGTAATAAAATTTGTTTCGTCTATATGGACGACATAATTGTCTTTTCAAACTCACTCCAAGAACATATTAATAATTTAAAAAGTGTTTTTCAAAAGCTTCGTGAGAGTAACCTCAAGGTTTAACTCGACAAATCCGAATTTCTTAGAAAAGAAGTATCATTTCTAGGTCATATTATCACCCCTCAAGGCATCAAACCCAATCCTGATAAAGTAAAAGCTATTACCAACTACCCCTTACCGAAAACCACGAAAGACATAAAAGCTTTCTTAGGCCTTCTCGGGTACTACAGAAAGTTTATAAAAAATTTTGCCAAATTAACCAAACCCTTTACAAGCTGTTTAAAAAAAGGCGCTCACATCAATATACTTGACCCGATTTACATAAAAACATTCGAAGATTGCAAATCTCTTCTAATCAATGAACCCATTCTCATCTACCCCGATTTCACCAAAGAATTCATTTTGACCACAGATGCAAGTAATTTCGCAATAGGAGCAGTCCTCTCCCAAGGACCAATCGGTGGAGACAAAGCCATAGCCTATGCTTCTCGTACACTTAACGCTGCTGAACAAAATTATTCAACAATTGAAAAAGAGTTGTTAGCAATAGTTTGGGGTACAAAACATTTCCGGCCATATCTTTTCGGCAATAAATTCAAAATCGTCACCGATCATAAACCTCTACAATGGCTAATGTCTCTAAAGGAACCAAATTCCCGACTTGTCCGTTGGAGACTGAAGTTAGAGGAATTTGACTACGAAATCGTATATAAAAAAGGTTCTTGCAACACGAATGCGGATGCCCTTTCCCGTATAGAAATTTATCCAATAGATAACGAAAATAGTTCCGGCTCTGATCTACCGCCAATTTTTCAATATATGAAAGAATTTAATGAAACTAACGCTACAACCAAATCAGACTCTCAATCTCTCGTTCCCGAAGTAGATTCAAATGACGAAAATGACGATCAAACAATACACACTAGTTTAGAAAACCCAATACTTGGAATCGAAATAACCGAGAAACCGTTAAATGTATTTTTAAATCAAATAGTAATAATCAAAACTGATCAAAATCCTCATCAAGAAATTAAAAAATTATTCGATAACCCTGCAAGAACCAGATGGTTCTTACACGTGAGTGAAAATTCTTTTGAAAACCAAATTATTCAATTCTTAAAAGACTATGCTGTTCCGAAGAAACGGTATGCCTTTTATTTTCAGAACGATATCGATGAAACTATTTTCAAAACCATGTGTAGAATAGTTCCCCAGACCTTTAAAAGCTCTGCATTTACCTTAATCAAATCAAATATTATACTACATGACGTTAAAATCGAATCCCAACAACAAAAACTTATAAAACAACAACACGAAGGCATTACAAATCACAGGGGAATTCACGAGACTGCTAACCAACTAAAAACCAAATTTTATTGGCCAAAACTAAATAACGACGTAAAAGATTTTATCAATAACTGTTCCATTTGTCAACAAGTTAAATATGAGAGACACCCGCCTCTAATAAAACTTCAGCTAACCCCAACTCCAAGAAAACCGCTCGAAACGTTACACATAGACACTTTTGAATTTGACAATACAATTACGATGACAGTATGTGACAGTTTTAGTAGATTTGGACAAGCTTACATAATTCCAACATTATCTGCGATTCACATCTATCAGTCATTATTACAATTCATTTCTACGTATAAAATTCCAGAAAACATTGTATCTGATAATGGCACAGAATTTACTCAATCCACTCTCAAAGGCTTTGCTAAATTATATGGTATTAACTGGCATTATACTCTTCCACATAATCCTAATAGCAATGCAATCGTAGAAAGATTTCATTCTACAATATTAGAACACATGAGAACATTATCCCTAACGAATCCAAAATTAAACCCATTCGAAAAATTGAGATTGTCCATTTTGGGATACAATAACTCAATTCACTCTGTCACCAAACATAAGCCTATTAACCTTCTTCTAGGACATCTTCACCTAAAAGATCCCATCGAAATCGACGACGAAGCTCAACCAGATAACATTCAATTAAATGAACATAAAGAAACTATGAAACAATTATATAACAGAATACATACCGACACTAGTAACAAAAAACAAAAAAATATTGAAAAATTAAACGAAAAACATACAGATCCCCCAGACATTCCCCCTGGCACTACCCTTTACAAGAAACAATCGGAACGACAATCTAAAACTAAACCTCCATATAAACCCGAACACATTTTGACATCAAAAGATATTACAGTAACGACTTACAAAAACAACTATCATAAACAACTATTTAAACCCGTAAGAAAACTAATTAATGTAACTTCACAGGACGTTGACTCTTCAGACAGTGACGAACCAGAAGATACAGATTAAATCCTTGAAAAGTAATCCTGGCATCTTATCTTTCGAACTAGGACCAGCTAGGGTAAAAATCGCTTCCCATACATTTTTACACTATATCCCTACAAACCCCATCCGAAATCAAATTACAAATCTAAGTTTACAATATTACTCATTAAACAACTTATTTAATAAGACGAACCATATTCATGAACATTCTTTGAGAAATGTTTATAAACAATTGCAATTTGAAGTTAATAGTATAAATGTTAAAATGAACTCCATATTTCCATCTAATCGAATTAAAAGAGGAATAATCAACCCTCTTGGCTCGCTAGTGAAACTCGTTACTGGCAATATGGACCAAGAAGATGCCAACAAAATATACGCAAGTATTAGCGAACTGCAAAATGATCAAAATAAAATCATTAGAGAAGTAAATTCACAAATAACTCTTAACAAAAATCTTATGGATAGCGTTAATGAATCAATATCAATAATTTCAAATAATCAGCTTCTAATATCCAATAAAATTAATGAATTAGGAAAAGCACTCAACGAAACATCTTATGATTATTCACACTACATAGAATTTCAAGAAATTTTTAGTCAAATAAAAATCAATCTGGACTCTATGTCCAGCTTTCTTAATGACATCGAAAATGCAGTAAGTTTTGCCAGTTTAGGTGTTCTGCATCAAAGCGTAATCTCCCGTGAGGACCTTAAAGAAATAGTCCAAATTTTATATAACACATACACATATGATCAATTATTATTCAATGAAAACCAAATATTAAAATATTATGCTATTGTTAATACTAAAGTTTATTATGATAAAGATGAAATCATATTTTCACTAGAATTTCCACTGGTCCATCCAGACGTATTTACCTACTACCACTTATATTCCGTACCTAATATAAATAATTCTGTCCTTATTCCTCCTTCTACTTACCTAATTATGAGCAACAACCAATATCAGTATCAATCCGATCTCCAATCCGTCTACTACTGTAAAACCAACAGGCTACAAGTAACCAGAGAAACAAAAGACTGCATCACATCTCTCCTCTCAGTCACATCATCGCCAGAGAATTGCCAACAAATCGCTGTAAAAGTCTCCGAACCAATAATAGAAGAAATTAACGAAAGCCATTACATTGTAATATTCCCAGAATCACAGAAAATACAAACAGATTGTGAAGAATCAGGAGTTTCAGTCTTACAAGGAAGCTATTTATTAACGATCCCGCCAAGATGCTCTATAGCTACTACAAAATACACATACAAAAACGAAAAAGATATCATCGAAGGACATCCTATAGCTCTCGAAGGAATCCAAGAAGTACCACTTCCAATTTTGAATATCCAAGAGATTCAGCTAAAGAAAATCAACTTAGACAAACTTCATCAACTGCAACTTCAAGAAAACAATGCAAATCCGCTTGATGAACTCAAGATGCCTGTGGCCTTTTCTCGAATTGCTATCAGTTCAAGTACCATAATCTGCATACTTCTAATCTGTTATTTCCTATTTAAATATAGAAACTTTATGAGAAAAGTTTTTCAGCATAAAAAGAAGCCTACCAACATCGATCCAACTCAAGTGGTTCCACCCTCGCTTCACCCTTGAGTTTTCTTTGGGGATGGAGGAGTTATGAAACGATAGATGTCCCGTCAGCTGAATTCGTGACCTCATATGGCATTGTTACATCGAACCATCATCGGACGATCGACTACGTCATAATGCTGAATTGCACTACTGGACACCGCATAGCTTCATTATACATATTTTATATTCAGAATGATTATAGACTTCATATTGTTAACTTCAATAAATATTAATAAAGTGTAACTATTGTAATTGAATAATTTTTAAAAAAGTAAAGTTTTAACTTGAAAACATAGTATGAAAAATATAATGAAGCGAGAGTTGTAAATATGTTGGGTTATATACAAGCATACAATAAAAATTCTTTACGCAAAATTAAGAAGGAAATCGGTATTCCAAACACAAGTGAATGGAGAATTTTAACACAACATAAATTTAGGCCTTATCAAACATCTGTCTGACAAAAATTATACCGAAACGATTATTTGAGAAGGATACAATTTGCAGAATGGTATAGGGGAGAGTTGGACAAAACCGGGTAGGTTGATAAAACCGGGTACCCATTAATTCATCTAACTAACTGCTGGCATCTATCAGACAATGTTAAAATGAGTGTCCCTAAACCACCGACAGTCGCGTGTATCCATTTCTACATCATTTGAGTAACCCGTGCCAAAGCAGTAAGACCTCGCCTGTTGTCTTGTTTACGAGTTGGACAAAACCGGGTAGTCCGAAAATCGACAAAACCGGGTACCCAATTTTATCAGACCTTTTGTTACTTCCAGTTTCTACAGCTGTTCTTTTGCTTTTAGTCAACTACAACATGTCGTATTATAAAAGAAAAACTACTCGTCAGTCATGGGATCAAGAAAGTATGCAAAATGCAATAGAACATAGAATGGGATACAAAAGAGCCTCTCAAAGTTTTAATGTTCCTCAATCCACTTTAGAAGATCGTGTGAAAAAAGTAAGAAATGGTAACTCTGTTGAAGAAGCTAGTAAGAAAGGTAGGAATTACCTTTAATTTATTTCTGTTTTCTAATTTAAAATAAAAATAATTTTAGGTCTGGGTCGGTACAAGCCTGTGTTTAGCGCTGCCCAAGAGGATGAGCTAGCTTCGCATATCTTACAAATGGAAAGCAGACTATTCGGATTTACTTTATCTGAACTAAGAATTCTTGCTTACGAACTAGCCGTGCAGAATAACATCAACCACAATTTTAATACAGAAAAGAAAATGGCTGGTAAATGTTGGCTTTATTCGTTTTTGTCACAGCATCCAAATCTTCGATTAAGGACTCCAGAAGCTACTTCAATTGGACGAGCTATAGGATTTGACCCAGCAGCAGTAGGGAAGTTTTTCACTTTGTTAACACAAGTTTATAACCAACACAAGTTTCCTCCTGAGCGCATATGGAATGTTGATGAAACGGGAATTACAACTGACCCAACAAGCAATCTAAAGTTATTTCTTTCAGAGGAAAACGACAAACTGGTGCTCTGGTTTCCGCTGAAAGAGGAACCTTGGTTACCGCCGAAATCTGTATGAGCGCAAGTGGTTCCTATATGCCTACAATGCTGATTTTTCCTAGAAAGCTTCCAAATGCGCAGCTTCTAGACCACGCTCCTCCAGGAATATTTGCTGAATTCCACCCAAGTGGATGGATCCAAACAGATATTTTTATTAAGTGGTTTAAAAAGTTCATCGAATCTACTCACCCGACACCAGAAAATCCTGTTCTATTGCTTCTTGATGGACACGCGACCCATACAAAAAGCCTGGAGTTGATAAATCAGGCCAGAGAAAATCACGTTATTATCATATGCTTTCCACCGCATACTACGCACCGGTTACAACCACTTGACGTGTTATTTATGGCTCCCTCAAACACATGTTATGAAGAAGAAGTGAGAAAATGGTTGCGCCAGCATCCTGGAAGACGTGTTAAAATTTATGAAGTGGGAGAGCTCTTTGGTGAGGCTTTTGTTAAACCGGCAGTTATGCAAACTGCAATAAATGGTTTCAGGAAGTCTGGAATTTATCCGCTCAATCCTGAAGTTTTTCCTGAGTGAATGTTTGCTCCCTCAGAAACTACAGAGCGAGAACTAAATATACAAGAAGATGAATCTACGACACCCAATTTGAACAAGGATTTAGGCAAATAACTCGATAAAGATTCTACCTCAACTACAAAGCTAACAGCTACACAATTATTAGCTCCGTTACCTCCACCTATCGATTCTCCCCAACAAAGCTGTAGCCGTATCGATTCTCCCCAACCAAGCTGTAGCCGTATCCATTCTCTCCATCCAAGCTGTGGCCGTATCCATTCGCCCCATCCAAGCTGTAGCTCCTTAAAGTCTCACACTGCAAATCATACTAAACAAGCCACCACTAAATCTGATAGTTTACAAGCAACATTACCAAAACCAATATGTGATTTTTCAGTCTCTCCAAAAGAGGATTTTCCGATACCTAAGGCAACCAGGAAGCCATCCAACGATAACAGGAGAAGAGGAAAGTCTGAGTTAGAGGCAAATTTTAAAAAATCTCCAGTCGTAAAAAAAATAAAGCTAAATGAACCGGACAAAAAAGGAAAAAATGTGGTAAAAAAGGCTGCACCAAAAACAAAATTGGTTCCGAAATTAAAGATTGCAGATTCTGATAGTTCGGAGGTAGAAGATAATAATGACGATGCGTGTCTGTATTTCAATGAATTATATTCAAACTCTAAGGCAAAGGAAGGCTGGATAAAATGTGTGTCTTGCAACAAATGGGCTCATGAAGCCTGTAGTGCCTATGATGATGTAGATGAAGTTTTTATTTGCGACTTCTGTTCATAGATATTCGATTTTTGTTCACATATTTTATTCGCCCTGTAGCTCCAACCACTGAAAATAGATATGTCATATCAATTGAAAGAGAATTGAACATGGAAACAAAATTTGTGAAAATGTATAGGGTGTCCCGTATAAAAAAAATAAGTTATTATTATATTTCCTTCCCCCTCTCTAGGGGAACTATCACCTTGCTGTTGGTGAGAGGGCTCAGTAACGTACAGCCAGGGAGCGATGCCGGCGGTAGCATAGCTACCGGTAGGGCCACCCATGCCGGTAAGGTCTCGAAGTGCTGAAGGTGAAGCTGAGAAAGTTCACAAGCAGCGTCTGATCCAGAGTGGACGGCTGCAAACAGCGTCTGTTCTCCATGTTAAGAGAGGCTGAGAAAACCATTCGCCAATACACCCGGCAAACGTGGCGTCTTAAGTGCCAAAACCTCTCAAAAAATGAAAATGAAATGTCGAACCCTAAAACAAAATTACCCCAGATGAGTAAAGTCCAAGACTCAAAATCTCACACTGAACATTCAGTCGGCTCCAAGGATTCTGAGGGGAGCAATAGTTCGAGAAGAGAAACACTCCGGCAGAAACTCTTTAAACCCGATGCACCATTATTTATCGCCACTTACAACATAAGAAATATAGAACACCTCGAATAATTGGAAGAAGAACTTATCCACATAAAATGGGACATCATTGGAATTTGCAAAACCAGACTGCCCGGAGAAAAATGTACTACTTTATGGTCAGGCCACACTTTCTATCAGAAAAATGCAGAGGACAGGGACCACATTGGAGGCGTAGCACTCATAATAAATAAAAACTTTAAATATAATATAACTAAATACCAAGCGATATCGGAAAGAGTCATACATATACAAATCAACTTAAATAAGAGATACAGTCTGCAGATCACTCAAGCCTACGCACCGACAAGTAAGGCAGAAGAAGAAGAGATCCGAAGATTCTACGAAGATCTGGCCAACGCTCGCCAAATGGAAAAAGCCCACTTCGTAATAGTCATGGGAGACTTTAATGCCAAGATAGGAGAACGGAAACATGGAGATACGAACTATGTCGGAAATTTCGGATTAGGCAAAAGAAATGAAAGAGGAGAGACTCTAACAAATTACCTGGATAAAGAAAACCTATACTGTCTCAATACATTTTTTGAAAAATCAAGACAATGAAAATGGACCTGGTGCAGCCCAGACAATAAAAGCAGAAACGAAATTGATTTTATCCTTTCCAACGAGAAGACAATATGTAGGGATGTATCGGTTCTAAACAGATTTAACATGGGAAGCGATCATAGACTAGTAAGAGTAAAAATTAAAATAGATACTGCAACTGAAAGGAAAAACCTCCTTAGAAATCACCGCTATTCTACTAGCGATGTTCTACAACTAAAAGAAGCAGAATATCAAAACAAGCTTCACCAAAAACTAAGAAAAATGAAAGTGAAGCAACTGGACATACACGAACTCGCAGATAAAATCACAAGCGCCGTGATAACTTCGGTAAAGAAGATATGTGCAAGGACAAAAAATCACAAAGACGCAAAGCTAAGTCAAGACACACTAAAACTATTGGAAAAAAGACGGTACGCAGAGAATTATATTTCAGTAGTGAGACCCCCTACAAAAATTTTTGGTGCGCCACTGAACTCTTCCATGATATATCTATCAAAAGTTTATATAAAGTTTTCCCTTCTTTATCTTGGGACAATGCCGTCTGCTAAAGTAAGGTCGGAACTTGTTTTTTGAGGTTATATCCAAATTTATATTTCGGATATATATTTAAAACTACTAGACTAATAAAATTTTAGTAAAATTATCAATAATTACATACCTACCTCTTTTCAAATATCAATTATTCCTTTACAATTATTGATACGTTATCCACGGACGTGTGAACATAGCTTAATTTCCCTGTGTAACAAAGAATCTTAGAATCCTATTCTTATTTTCATCACAAAACCTTAAAACACGCTTGTCTAAATCTCAGATCAACAAATAAAATAGATGTTTGTTTTGACTTTTTCCTGCCCCAAACATTGAGTCACATTCTAAGCTCACTTGCGGACACTTCCACTGCTTTGCAATATTTACAAATTCTCTTTAGTTGCAGGAAAAATGAAATTAAAAGTTTAATTGAAAATTTGTTAAAAAGTTATGCAAATAAAAAAAAGTCATACTAATTTATTCATTTGAGTCGCCGCTTTTAAAATTAATTAATAATTATTGAATTTTATTTAATAAAGGCATATTCTTATATAAATTTTAAACAAGTATTTCTTATAACCTTAGATACATTTATAATTATAACTAAAAGTGGCAACATTGCTCAAAATTTCAGTACCTGTTTTATGTGTCAAGGGTAACCTACTTAGTAGTTTTGTCCTTGTTTATTTACCATATAAAGAGAGATGCAAATATCGTCAGAGTGTGCTCGACGATAATTTCGAATACGCCGTAGTATTGTAGTAAATAATGTCAAACGTGGTTTGTTTATAAGAGCATTACGAGCGCCATTACGACAAGAGAGTAAACATTTAGTTCTTTCGTTTTGATGAGTGTTTCAAGACTTTCAACAAAGTAAACTTTTAAGTTATTTAATTAAATGTTTTTGTATTATCATGGTTAGTCGGTGCCAAGTTTGTTAGAAGAAGGGCAAAAATTACCAAGGCCATGTGTCTACAATGCCATCCCCACTTTTTGAAATTCATTCATTATTTTACTACTGGCGTTTAGGTTGTTGGTCGCAAAAATAAACGTGTTTATGAATGAAATGCCCTCTCTATTTTATATTATTACTCTACGGTCTAAATCAATTTTTACCGAAAGGTCGTACTCTCGCTAACCTCACTTATTTGGCTACCCTGTACATATTTCAGCGTTCTAATTCAACAAATCAACGTATAACTGTAGCTAGTGTAAGATTGTAATCACACAAATGTAAAAAAGTATAATGAAAAAGCTTCTGTTGTGCACATAAACACTATCTTTGATAAAAAGTTCATTCAAAACATTTGCGAAACTACTTGAAATCGTAGTAATAACTTGGTGAAATCTCTAGGCATCCGTTAAACTTTAAAACGAAAAATAGACAAATCCATTCTGAAACTTTATTAGGACCGATTTATTTGTGAAATATCAATATTTTACAAAATAATAGTTTATATTTGGTGAAATTTGCAAAATTTGTAAGAAAAAGTATAGTTCTTCATTACATATAAATAATCAAAGTATTCTTGAAACAAACAATAATAATTTGACTAATTCTGGTAATTCTGATAATCAATCAATTAGCAATTTCAAATCCGTTGATTTCAAATGTGAGTAATTTAAGCAATGATGTTTCAACTGATCAGTTAACTTCAATTAACAAATGCCATTTAGGCGATTTTGTACTACTAAGCACAGCCAAAATAAACGATTATGATAAATGAGACAACCTCATATAGCCCTTATTATGTTGGAATCGACAAGTCAATGCTCTTTTATTAGTGGACAACTATGCAAAACTGTAGGTTTAGAAGTTACAACAAATGAAACTACCCAAGTAACACAAACGGTTTTATTCAGTATTACAAGGATGCTTTAAAACTATAGAATAAAACTGTGAATAAAATCAATTGGGTTTAAAAGAAGTCTTAAGGTTGTCATAAAACCGCCTTCAGCATGAATGGGCCCACTCTGAAAGAAGTCTTTAAAACCAAAAATAAAAACCCTTATAAATTACTATTACCTTGAGTAACTAGTTTCAAGGCTTCCGTCAAGATACTTTCAAAACCACTTTAAATACGTTTTAAAACCATGCGCGTTCAAAGTAGTCCTAATAGTGACAGTTCAATATACATGATTAAATACAATAGTCTTTATTGCTGACAAACTTCAAATGGAAAATGTCGTTTTAAAACTATCTACTCATAAGCAATTACAAGAAGTACAAACAAAAACTCTATGCCTGTTCAGGAATTTATGAATAATGGTTTCTATATAAAACAATGAAAATGAGTAAGTTTATCATCTGCTGATTCAGTCATTTTAACATGGAAAAATACTTGCGCACCTCACTTTATCGATTTAGTCTTAAAAACTTGAACTACTTCAAATTTCAGAAGATTTATAACTTAAAAAATAATACCAAACATTTTTGAAAGCTTAAAAAACTTAAATATCGAATAAAAATGATTTTACATATTATATTACATATTTTTTCAGTAAAATATATCGAAATTACCCGCTTAATTGATTGATTTGTCTTTTTACGGAGGCCTAAATATTTCATTGGTCATCTCTTCCACTGTTTGGAGAAAATAACATGGCCGGAAATTAAATAAAACTATTTAGTCGTTCATAAAGCAACGATAAGATTTAATGTATTTGCATTCTATACCGTATCAAGAGCACATATTAAGTACCAAGGCAAAGTGCGATTTGATTAAAAATGTTTAACCTTAATATCGTTTATGATAAATGTCATTCGGTTTTAATGTAATAAACGCTTGGTACGCCACTATTTGGACATTAAACAAAATGGTGTGGCTTACTTGAGACACACAAGGTGAGGGGATGGTTTTAGTTTTATGGTTGACAACAGGAAGTGCAGTTGTCTTAGCGAGAACCGAAATTATTCAACCTAGACTGTTGAGTTTTAATATAGCTTCATCACGGCATTTGAGAAAGTGAGATTAATGAGATTGTTTCAATGTGCTCTATTTACTGACAAAACAATCTGAAAGTGAAACAGATTTGAAGACAGGTTCAAATAATTAGTTTAGAAGCATATTTAAAAGACATTTTAAAACTATAAGGTCATGGATTAGAGTGTAATAAAACCAATTAATCTGCAAGTCGTTAATTAAACAACCTAGTTTTAAAGTTGCTGCAAACCAAGCCATTTTAAAATCACAATAAGGCAAATACTATTTTAAGACTATGTAATCTTATTATATATTCTTAATAGACACATCAAAATCAGTATTAAATGATAAACAGTTTTTAAGAGCCGGTAGTATATTTACAAGGTAACCTCAAAACCACATATTTTTATTTACCATAATAAAAGTTTTAAAACTCAATTAAATCCAACAATGTTATTATTGTGCTACTTGGATAGTCATGTGTTGGGTGTCAACAATTCAATTTCTTCCATTAATGAACATTGCAGCATCAATATAGGCTCTAGAATTAACGATTTTTTTCACTATTGTAAAATGTTTTGTTGTACCTACAGTCACTAAACCTTAACCATCCTATTAGTATGATAATTCCCGTTGGAACATACCTAATATTGTAATTTTGGCTTACGATTTGTTTAACACTATCGATGAGATTGATATTTTGAGTGAAACTAGTCTATTTTAGAATGCTTTATTAACAGGCAGTATAAATTGTGGAAACAATTTACCGTCACTTCAAAACACTGTTTTTGGATATATCGCCAATGGGAAAATTATTACCTATCCAAAGAAATTTCATTGTAATATATCCGTTCATTCTTCTTCTGATGAAAAATAGAATTAAATCCTCCTAATTTTTTTATTTGGGGATTTTAAAAAAATCATATTTTTAAAACAAACTTTGACAGTAGGGAAGATTTATTACAAAGCAATCATCAAGCACTTAGAAACATAAAGCCAGTCCACATACTTAATCCCGTAAAATCTGTAAGGAAAAGGTTGTAACATGTTTCTATTTTCATTAGTTATTTAGGAGCGTTATTTATTCTTCAGCTACTCCCACCTCTAACTCAAAATCATTTTATTTCAATTTGTTAAGAACGCGTCGTATGAACGTTTTTACACTCGTAAAATTTTTATTTAAACGACGATTCGAGTCGAATCGGTCACCTTTTCTATTGATCGTCGCTAAGGAGCGAATTAATATCCAGTTCAAATAATATTTTATGTAGTGTTAATTTTTCTTGCTGGTAAGGCTCTCTCCATCTTTTCAAATTGTAGTTGTGTGCTTACAAATCATTCTATTCGGATGTTTCTATTTGGTTAAAATATTTCCATTTTTTAAAACGTTATTTTTTCATGGTGTTTCCAGTTTTCTTCACCGTTTTTAACTTTTCTTAAAAAAATTGGAAGCGTCCAAATTTGTTTTATGAAGCGAATTTATAACAGATTCTTTCTGGTTATTTCTCTTTAATTTAAATTTGCATTTTCTGATTATTTTGGGAACAGGACGCACAAGAATGAACAGATTTCTGTGGTTTTATTTAAAAAATTAAATTCAATTTTTGTATGTATTGGAGTATAAGCTCCTAATCTGTTTATTTTATTCCTCCTTATCAATTTTTCCTACTGTTTCTCCGGTTTTTTTCTTTCCCTGCAGCTCTGCAGCCTATACCGCACAGTACCTCACCGCACCACTAGGCCAATTGAACACAGAAGTCGCCAGTCCAGAGTCCAGACCACCAACGGCTCAACCGGTCGATACCGCTGAGAGCTGTACGTCCCGAATCTCTCTAAGGTAAGTCCCTAACTTATTTTCGGTAGATATAAAATCTTGAGTTGGACATATTTATTGTAATACTGTTTTTTATTAGTATTGTATTGTGAATATACGGTTTATGTGAATTTATTTTTTTGTTAAATAATTCCATTTATCCCGAAATTTTTGTTATCCTTATCCCAGTTGAGGTAATAAAAATAGTGTAGCTGAGGCCGAATTCACCACCTGAGCAGAGCCCCAAGGCCGGGTAAAGCTTAGTAATAGTGACAATGTGTCAAATATTATTAGAAGAAAAGGGGGCATTTTGAACATTTATCATAATTTTCTTTGTTAAATTAATTCTAGTTGTTACGTTGTTAATAAGTTTATTTATTATAATTTTCATATTTATGTAAAATCAATTTGTTTGTTTGTAAGTTTTTTATTCCTATTTTTTCAAACTGATAGATTTTATTTTTGCCAAATTTATGTTGAGACGCCTATGTTATCAATTATATTCCTGTTTTTAGTTAACACTTGAAATTAATGGAATGCGTATTTCCTGTTTTTAATAGAGGGTATAGAAAAACGAAAATGACGAACACTGTAATTATATATTGTCAAAACTACGTTGGAAATTGGAAAAGAAATACATGTATTAATATAAACAAATTTAAAATCAAAATAGTGGAACAAACAACTAAAATCTAATAACTCAACAAATAGGTACCTTCGCGCCAGTTTATATTGTTTGAAATGGCCAAATTATGAAATTTCAAATTGGTTAACACTAACCTTCCACTAACGATGGTTTCTTCTGGAACCGACGATCACCAATATCCAATAACACCAACTCTCATATTAATGTATCAACTGCATTCACCCAATCTGGACTCCAGCTTGTCAAAACTTCTCCAGGTAAGTCTTGAAATTCTTCACCGTGTCCCGTTTAACGTTTTATTTATTTGCAATATTCTTGTTATACTTTATAATGTTTTATTTATCTTCTTTTATTTAGAAATCTTGTTCATTAGTTTAGAGATCTTCTCAAATGATGCTTTATTTTATTATTCTAAAGCCTTTTTAATCTATCTGTTTCAATTATTTATCTTATTTTTCTTTAATTAACTTTTAAATCTTCTCAAATTACTTCTTCAACTTCATTTTACTGTTCCTGATATTTTTCTTTGTATTATATGAGGACTTGTATTATATTTTATTCAATTTTCACTTACATCTCTCCGCTCTTAATAATCTCACGCCACTTCCTTCTGCTTCCCCATCAACAACTATTTTTTTTCTCTCGTTGTTATGGACAAAAAGAATCATCTAACTAGATTTTTTTTACAACTATTTACATATCTGATGTTTTTTTATTTAATTTAATATCTTTTTAAACTATATTAGAATATTTAATGTTCTTTTCATTTCCAAAATAATTAAATCTATTTATTTAAAACGCCACTTCTCTAAAACTATCCTTATTTATAAAAAAAAACTTTTCCATTCTGAATGAAACAAATCTACAGTCTGATTACTCTGAAATACATATGCAATCCTTTTCCAATTATATTAGAATTCTTCCACAATTAGAGTTCATTATAAACGCGGCCTGAAATTTCTATTTACAAAAATCCTTTATGTGTTATTTTTCATCATCACTTTATACGCTTGTCAGAATTATATAGTTCTATGACAACGAATTCCTGTCGCTGACATCGAACTCTGTCGCTGATGTTTCATGCTTTGAAAGTATTTTGACATTCCAATCTTGTTGACAGTTCTCTGTGTCATTGAAATAATTAACATCAAAATAATAAGTTTGCTACTAATTCTTATTATACATGATGTATTATAATAATCTAAATACATTTATTCATTCGGTAAAAGTTTAGTTTAGTCGTACAACGCGGATTTTGATGAAAAATTTTTTTCTGGCTAATTCGAGGTCGCTGAACACGAAAATGAAAGAAAAAAATGGGGCCCTCTTACCAAAATCGAGTTATGAATTTTTGAAGATGTGTTCAGATGAGTACTGCACTGGATTTATTGTCACATTATAACTGCTATAGTGATCCGTAATAACTGCTCCACAATGTTAGTGATACACTATAGTTGCCTTTTACGATATTACTCTCTCACGCACATTAAAAAAAACACTGATATTGATATAAATCTCTTGTAAATTATTCTTTTAATTCCATAATTATTATATCTTTTGACGTTTCCGTTTAATATGACTGACATATAAGTTTCATCTGTTTCCTCTTAGCAGTAAGACTTTTACCTACTAACATATACAACCATCATTAGTTACTTGAAAAAAAGTTGCTGAATATTTTCGATATGCATAGATCATAGCACAGAAGATATAAACAAGATTTACATCATGAACATACACCGGCTCTTGTGCACTTTACGACCCATGAAATTAAACAATTTTCTATAGTAGAATCGAAAGTTTACTTCAATTGGAGACATTTAACACAAAAAAAAGTGTGGACGAACCATAATTTTTAACGAAAATTGGCAAAAATTAAAACAAAAGGAAAAGGGTGAATCCAATGATTATATTCCCTTCCCTTTCTTAAATAACTTAACACCCAATACTTTGTAACGCACAATAAGTTATTCTAGAAGGGGAAGGAAATATAATCATTGAATTCGCCCTTTCCCTTCTAGAATAACCTGATGTGCGCAATAGTCTGTAACGCACATCAGGTTATTCAAGAAGGGAACGGGTGAATCCAATGATTATATTCCCTTCCCCTTCTTGAATAACTTGATAACTAATACTTTGTAACGCACATCAGGTTATTCAAGAAGGGAAAGGGTTCACAAGAGCCGGTGTATGTTCATGATGTACATCTTGTTTATATCTTCTGTGCTATGATCTGTGCATATCGAAAATATTCAGCAACTTTTTTTCAAGTAACTAATGATGGCTGTATATGCTAGTAGGTAGAAGTCTTACTGCTAAGAGGAAACAGACGAAACTTATATGTCAGTCATATTAAACGGAAACGTCAAAAGATATAATAATTGTGGTATTAAAAAAATAATTTACAAGATATTTATATCAATATCAGTGTTTTTTTCAATGTGCGTGAGAGAGTAATATCGTAAAAGGCAACTATAGTGTATCACTAACATTGTGGAGCAGTTATTACGGATCATTACAGCAGTTATAATGTGACAAGAAATCCAGTGCAGTACTCATATGAACACATCTTCAAAAATTCATAACTCGATTTTGGTAAGAGAGCCCCATTTTTTTCTTTCATTTTCATGTTCAGCGACCTCGAATTAGCCAGAAAAAAATTTTTCATCATAATCCGCGTTGTACCACTAAAGTAGATTTTTTCCATTCATTCTTTCAGGGCTCCAGATACTTTTTATGACGTGTATGCCACACTTACAAATTATTACATTGTTCAAAGATGGTTTATGGTCTGATATACAAGTATAAGTTGAGTTATTTTATGAAGCACTGACACAATGGTAAATGTTTTGAATATTATTTTAGCACCTCAATATTTACATTAAACAAACGATATCATAGGTATAAACTCAATATATAATTCACTTTAACCTCATTCATATGATGAAAAACAAATAATTCCGTATGTTTTGGCAACTTACAACCAAATTCACGCTTGAAAACCTCACACACCAACACCTTCAAACTCCTATAGATGTTGTGATGAGATATATATATATATATATATATATATATATATATATATTTTCTACTGACATTTACAAACATCATACCATTGTTGCACCAAATGCTAATCTAAGACACTTGATTATTGATTATTTTTGACATTCTCCCTCAAAAAAAGGGTGTCAACAATTTTACAAATATGAAAAACAACATTATGTAATACTTTTATATCATATTCAGCTTTTCACATAAATACTTGTGTCATTTAGTACCTACCGATTTTGACAGGATATCTGCTACCATTTCTTGAGTTGGCATATGCAACAATTTGATTTCGGTATTCTTCACACACTCACGAACAAAATGATATTTAACATGTATATGTTTAGTGCGCTTATGAAAACTAGTATTCTCTGACAACATCAAGGCACTCTGATTATCGTTGTAAATAGTCACAGGCATCTTCATATTTAGGAAATTACAGTTATTGTTATTTCCAAAAATTTCACAATATAAATATTTTATATATAAAGACTCTTTCACTGCCTCACATATACCTATATATTCAGCTTCAGTTGAATTCGAAGCTACAGTTCTTTGCTTATGGCATTCCCATGATATAGGCCCTCCAGTTAAAGAAAAAATATAACCATAACTTCCGATCTGAGATGGCATTGCCCCAATCAGAGTCAACAAAACCATTTACAGGACTATTTGGTTTTTAGAAAGTGATACCTACATCTTTCGTACCTTTTAGATACTTAAGCAATCTTTTAGCACTCAACCAATGCTCTTTTGAATAGTTAATATTGAATTGACTTAGATATGATACTGAAAACGTAATATCAGGTCTTGTACACACTGAGAGGTACATAACTGACCCAATTAATTGTTGAAAAGGAGCATCATAAAATACTTCATCAAGTTTGCTTTGGTTCTAAAGGAGTATCGACTGTATTATAGTCTGACATTTGAAACTTATTTAGAATCTTAATAATGTATTGTTCCTGAGATAATTTTAACTCGCCCTTAGTGCGGTTTCTCTCAACTTTCATTCCTAATATTTGTGGCATTGGTCCAAGATCTTTTACACGAAGATGCTTATTTAATTCAATTTTTAATGAATTGGCTTCATCAAGAATATTGTAAAAAATAAAGAAATCATCTACGTAAAGTGCAACTATGACTATAGAATTTCCAATATTTGTGAAGAAAATACAAGGCTCTATATTTGATTGTTTAAATTTCAAATTAACACATTACGAGCTTTTTCATACCATAATCTTGATGATTGTTTTGACCCATGAATAGCCTTTTTGAGTAAACAAACTTTACTTTCTGACCCTGGTTCTTCAAAACCTTCTGGTTGACTCATGTAAATTTGTTCATCAATGTCACCATTCAGAAGCGCTGTCTCCACATCTAAATGATCTGCTTCCCGGTTCAAATCAGTAGCCATAGCAAGAAGTAATCTTAAATTACTAAACTGGATTACTGGAGAAGACGTTTCTGAATAATGTATGCCATATTTCTGGGTAAAACCCTTGGCAACCAGCCTAGCCATATATGTAGCTATATCTCCTTTTTGATTTAACTTTGTTTTAAAAACCCATTTATTTCTCACAATATTTTTATTACTAGGTTTATCAACCAATTCTCGAGCATTGTTAAATTTAAACGCATCTAATTCCTTTTCAATAGCATGCTTCCATTCAGCACTTCTTATGCTCAACATTGCTTTAGAAAGAGTTGATGGTTCTATATCATTTGATATAGCTAACATACTTGCTAACATGGCAAAATTTGAATTATCAGATACATCATTATCATTATCTATTAAATAATCATCTAAAAATTTTGGCTTACATCTATTTCGCTTTGGATACCTTGATTCACAATCACTTCTACGAATATTTACTTCGGAATCACTATTTCTCGGACTATTTTTACTAGCACTCACTACCACAGCTCTATTATCTTCGTCACGAGATTCTGAAGGTGGTAAACTGGAATTTTCATCCACTAAGGTTGAACTGTCAGATATCTTGATTGATTCATTCTCAGTACTGACACTAAGTGGAAAGGAAATGCTTAACTTAGGAGGGTGCAAACTTCCTGGAAATTTTTCTTTTAGAAACACAACATCTCTTGCTATTTTTAGATTGTAATTGTCAAGATCCAATAATCTATATCCAATACTGTCTTCAGAATATCCAACGAAAATATACTCTTTGCTCTTTTCATGTAGTTTTCTCCTTTTTATATCTAGTATATGGACAAAGGCACTACATCCAAACACTTTAAGATAGCTAAGATCTACCTTCTTTCCAGTCCACTTTTCCTCTGGCGTTGCACCACGTATTTTCTTCGTAGGTGAACGGTTTAAAAGATACACTGCGGTGTTTGTTGCTCCCACCCATATTTGTTTCTGGCTATTTGATGCAATAGCAAGGAACGTACATTTTCAAGAATTGAACGATTGTACCTCCCTGCCACACCATTCTGTTCAGGACTATAGGGTACAGTTAGCTCATGCTTGATGCCGTTATCTTTGTGAAAAACATCTAACGTTCTATTGCAATACTCACCCCCATTATCAGTCCTTTGTACTTTTATTTTTCGTTCAGTTTCATTTTCTACCATAAAACAAAATTCTTTGAAAATAGCAGGAACTTCATTTTTCGATTTACGAAAATAACAAAATATTTTTCTTGTATGATCATCAATGAGAGAAAAAATATATCTTTTACCTCCCCATGATTCTACTTCCATTGTCCAACTAAATCAGAATGAATTAGGTCAAGTTTATTTTTAACTTATTTATTCCTTCTATAAGGAAATGGTTTTCTTGATTGTTTTCCTTTAATGCAACTTTCACACTGTTCAGGAACATTATTTTCTTCGTATACCATTCCTGTTGCTAGACTTGTTTCTAGTAGACTTATACTATAGTGATTGAGATGACCTAATCGCTTGTGTCATAGCATATGAGAAGTAAAAAAATGTCCAATTTATATAAACCATCAGTATTACTTGTTAAAGTAAAATTGTACTTTATATGTTAATTGTTCTAAAAGACAGTCGGTAGTCGTTACCTTGACTACAAATAAATAATTTAATTTTAATTTTTCTAACTTGTCAGTAAAAAGCGAACAGTTATGTTAATTTACTGAATAAAAAGTTCACATCAAGATTAAACTGCATTCCTTGTATTTATTTTAATTGGTTATGGGCCCAGAACGCTTAATTGTGTACTAGAATCGTTTTTATTCAAGAAAGAATAAATTCGTATAAGAAACGGTTGGATTGTGAAGTATCGTTGAATAGCCACAGATGGATTTGGCGAAGCACATCAAACCCTTGGCCGGTGAGGCAGACTGGCCGATCTGGAAGCGGAAGATTCGTGATCTGCTCGATTATCATGAAGGTGCATTAGACGTTATCGATAACAAGATTAAAAAACCAGAACCTCTAGCTGACGGCGCTAGTGCGGCTAAACAAAAAGAGTTCAAAGAGAAGTATGATTTCTTTCGAAAGGCAAATAGCTACGCAAAGTCTATGATTGCTAGCTCAGTTACAGATGCGGTGTATGAGAAAATCATCGATAAAGAAACCGCGCGTGATGCTTTCGAGGCCCTTAAAGAGCAGTTTGAAGCGACATCCAAGGATCAAGTTTTTCAAATTTGTGATTCATTTTTCGCTTTTAGTTGGATGTTAGGTGAGGACGTGTCTACACATTTAGCTAAGTTGAGAAGTCTTTGGAGTGATCTCAACAACGGTCTCACTGCTCGAAATGAAAACAAGTTACCAGACTTAATGCTTGTGTGTAAAACGCTCAATATTTTACCTGCTGCATTTGAGACATTTAGGTCCAGTTGGATGCTGCTCACCAAAGACACAGAGAAAACCTTTGACGAGCTGACTACACAGTTGTGTATGTTCGAAAGAAATTTCAAGAAAAGCACCAACAACGACGAATTTTCTCAAGAAGCTCTAGTGGCAAAAGGCGAGACGCAAAAACAAGACGCGAAAAAGAAGTCGAGAGCAGGTACAACCTGTAATTATTGTGGTAAGAAAAACCATTGGGTCAGTGAATGCAGAAAGTGGATCGCAGATGGACGACCATCCAAAAATAAGTCCGTTAATGACTCTCAAAACCAAGCTAACCACAAAAATAACCAAAACAAATTTCAGAGCAATGCTGTTGAGGTTAAGGAAGGTCTTGTGTTGTCATTTTCAGAGATTTTCAATACTGAGATCAACACTACAGACTGGTGGATCGACAACGGTGCTACAAGGCACGCAACGAATAATTTCGATTTCTTTGTAGATTTTGAAAAATTCAAGAATCCGTGTGGCATAAAGGCTGCAGGCAAGCAGTAGGGAAAGGCATCGTAAAAGTTGTATCAACAGTGAACGACGAGCGATACATCCTAACCTTGCACGATGTTTGGTACGTTCCCGACATATCGAAGAATTTGTTTTCTGTTCTAGCAGCTCAAGACAGAAACCTAAACAGTATGTTTGAATCAACAGCTACGTGGTGCTCGCTCAAAGTGAATAACAAGATACTGCTAAGTGGAGTCCGAAATGTTCACGGAACACTATTCAAAGCAGCTATCAAACCGATTTTTCCCGCTGGTAATGTAAGTTTCAATGTTGCTGTTACTGATAGTTCTCAATTACAGCTGTATCACGAAAGGTGGGGACATCAGGACAAGCAGCACGTGAAAAACTTGTTACAAAAAGAATTGGGTATTAACGTCAAGTTAGACAGAGAAATTTGTGAACCGTGCGTTTACGGTAAGGCCCATCGTTTAGCTTTCGGTACTAGAAGAAAAGCAAGCCAACCTGGAGAACTGATTGCTACAGATTTATGTGGTCCTTTTGATGTATCATTTAGCAAGAAGAGGTATATGGCCATATTCAAAGATATGTTCACTAAATTTCGATATTGCTACATAATTGCAGAGAAGTCTGACGTCACAGCAGCTTTACAGTCAATGATTGCTCACGCAAAACAGCAAGGTCATTCGATTAAGGCGCTGCTGAGTGACAACGGCGGCGAGTTCGACAATGTGGAGGTCAAGGCTATTCTAGAGAAAAATGGAATTACGCACAGATTGACAGCTCCGTATACACCACAGCAAAATGGTTGCGTTGAACGAGAAAATCGCACAATCGTTGAAATGGCTAGAACATTCAAGTACTCCAATCCCGACGTGAAATTTCCTGAAGCCATTTGGGCAGAATTAGTCACTACAGCTACGTACGTATTGAACAGAACAGGCAAATCATCAGTAGACGGTATGAGTCCTTACGAGCTGTGGATTGGAAGTAAGCCGAGAATTAAGCACTTACGCATCATTGCATCAACTTGCTACGTTCATATACCTAAAGAAAAGAGAAGAAAAATGGACGAGAAAGCAATCAAGGGTTATTTGATAGGTTACGATAACGATGAAAGATACAGAATTTATGTCAAGGAAGAGCACAAAGTTATTGTCTCAAGAGACGTTCAATTTCGCGAATTAACGAGAGATTGCGATCATGAGGTTCAGTTACCACTCAAAGATTCTCATTTACAGAAAGATAACACCGAGGAAAATCCTGAGGTTCCAGTCAAACTAGAAGAGCCTTTGGAGTACCCCGAGATACCAGTTCAACAAGATGAACCACTTGAGTACGAGTCGGAAAGCACGGAACCTGAATCGGCAACCGATGACGAGGAAGAGCCAGCGACGCCCTCGCCAGTACCTGCAAGAACTTTGAGAGATCGCTCGAAATTGAGAAAGCCAAGTTACCTACAAGAATATGCACACATTGCTGAAAACACTGATTTTATTGACACGTATGTAACTCCTCAATCATTCCAAGAAGCTGTTTCAGGTAGGGAAAGTTTACAGTGGAAACGAGCCATGGATGATGAGATGAAATCGCTCAATGAAAATCACACATGGAAGCTGTCAACTTTGCCACAAGGAGCAAAAGCGATCCCATGTAAATGGACCTACAGAGTTAAAACCAATCCAGATGGTTCGGTCAATCGATACAAGGCAAGACTAGTTATAAAAGGTTTCAGTCAACACTACGGCATTGACTATAGCCAGACCTTCAGCCCAGTAGCAAGAATGGCAACTATTCGGTCGATTTTAAGCATAGCTGCAAGTGAGCAGATGCATCTAGCACAGTTTGACGTATCTACAGCATTTTTATACGGCGAACTTGAAGAGGTTATTTACATGCAGCAACCAGAAGGCTACAAAAACGGTACTGATCAGGTATGTCAACTTCAAAAAAGTTTGTATGGTTTGAAACAGGCTCCAAGATGCTGGTTCAAACGTTTTGGCAAGTATCTTATCAGTCTCGGCTTCAAAGTTAGTGATGCAGATCCATGTTTGTTCATGCGAAAAGAAAATGACAAAAGTATTATCATGGCTCTGTACGTAGATGATGGATTAGTTGCCGCAACAGATCCTCAAGATTTGAAGATTTTCTTACAAGATTTAAGCAAAGAATTCAAGATCACTTCACAGAAAGCTTCATACTTTTCAGGGCTAGAAATTGAACAAACAGATGATTACATTACAATTAATCAACAAGCTTTTGCTAAAAAGATTCTAGAACGTTTCAATTTTTCAGATTGCAAACCAGTCTCTACGCCAATGTTGAAAGCTTCTGAGATTTCTCAATCAGGGAAAGAAAATTCCAAAGCACATAATTTCCCTTACAGACAGGCGGTCGGAGCTCTCATGTATTTGATGCTAGGAACTCGACCTGACTTAGCATACAGCGTTGGATTTTTATCAAGATCACTGGAAAATCCATCTTTGGAAGATGCAGCTCGCGTTAAAAGAGTTTTCCGCTATGTAGCAGGCACATTGACGAAAGGAATAACCTATACTCGTAAGGTAAAAAGGGGTATTCTTGAGACTTTCAGTGACGCTGATTTTGGAGGATGCACGAAAACTGGTCGCTCTACTTCTGGTGTCGTAGTTAAGTATGCAGGAGGGGCTATTTCATGGATGAGTCAAAGACAACCTACGGTAGCCACTTCCACTACCGAAGCTGAAATTATTGCAGCAAGTGAAGCAGCTAAAGAAATTATTTGGCTCTCAAGATTGTTTAAAAATATTGTAACTTTAAAGCAAGTTCCAATAATTGAGGTCGACAATACAGCAGCAGTGCGTTTAAGCGAAAATCCAGAGTTTCATCGACGAAAAAAACATATAGCCATCAAGCACTTCTTTATTCGAGAGAGGGTAACCGAAGGCGAATTAGCAGTTCAACAAATATCTTCTGAGAATCAACTGGCAGATATTATGACGAAGCCTTTGGGTGCAATACGATTACAAATATTACGCGATAAATTGGGTTTAAAGTAACATAGTGGGTACTAAGATGTTTTGTTTGTTTATTTCATTATTATTACAACAATTAACAAGGGAAAGTGTTAAAGTAAAATTGTACTTTATATGTTAATTGTTCTAAAAGACAGTCGGTAGTCGTTACCTTGACTACAAATAAATAATTTAATTTTAATTTTTCTAACTTGTCAGTAAAAAGCGAACAGTTATGTTAATTTACTGAATAAAAAGTTCACATCAAGATTAAACTGCATTCCTTGTATTTATTTTAATTTTACTGGCTGTTGCTATGCATCCGCGGTAAAGTGGCATCCAATATACAGATGCCAATTTGCAAATCGAAAAAAGATAGTACAATCGACTTGGAATTTCATCAGCTATCACATTATGTATAAATGGGCCGGAGTCTAATTTACACCATATTTGAATGGATTAGTAACTAAAGTTCACAGAATTTCTGTTGTTCGGCGCTGGTCTCGCTTATTTGTATATGCCGGATTGAATAAACGGTCAGACTGGCATCCGTGTATATATTGACCATTTAGCGGACAATTTGACTACTGTATATCTATTTTATTTGCACTTAGACATCCGAACAACGTTGCCAATTCAACGGTTCATCTTTAAACTGAAATATAATTGTTGTAATCATATCAGTTACTAGTCTAAATTCGATTTTCCGTCGCACTAATGTTGGCATATGATGGAAATGATTGAAAATGGAACTGAAAAATTGTTAAACATGTTCTTGAGAATATAGTGTTTTTTCATTGTGTCAAAACGTTATAATAAATATATCGATAATTTTACACTATCAATTTTTGTCTGTAAAAAATATAAAAAGCATCCGATTCCAATAATTATACCTCAAGTGTTCGTTTTTACGGGGGGTTTATAAAAAATATGAGAATATCAGAAAATTGGTACATATATCGGTTTTAGAGCTTTGAGTATTCATGTAAACGCTTATTCACAAATAATTCTTAAAACTTTTTCTTCAAGTAATCAAATGATCAAGAATGTTCAAATATTCATTTTTGAATAAATCAAATTGAAAAATTGGAAAAATTCTATTTTGCAAACCGAAGCTAACCTAACTTGACCAGGTGGCTGTAAACGTGTATAATAATTATCGTTAGTGTTACAGTATCTATGACATAACATGTAATGAGTAGATACTCAATGAATCAACAAAACAATGGTTAGGTTCAGTTGGGTAAGGTTGAATCCACCGCAAAATTGAATAATTCAAATTTCTCAATATCACAACATCCATCTCTCCATGATTCAATATGGATCGCTTTGAATAATGACTGAATCTATTGATGCAATGAAGACCAGTATGTGACAATCCTTATATCTATCAAAACAAAATTTTAGCCGTTGCAGGATGTCCGATAACTTGATTTCTTGATTAAAGTTACAGCTTAAAAGTAACAGTTTTTGTTTTATATTAATTATGAATTCTACTTCAATTTCTTATTGCAACAATATAAATATGTGATGTTTTTTGATGAGTTATATTTTGAGATACATTCCAAAATAGTTTAAGTATACTATGGTAAGGAATGTCAACAAACACTGACAGATTTCTATTTCGATTATTAGGTTTCTGACATGGGTGTCATAGTTGCTTGAAACTATGCAATGAAAATATTCACGAAATACGTTGAGGCGTTACTACTGAGAAAACCCTAACATATATATTTTGTTATAGATATGTAGATGACATATTAGCTTGTTTCATAGGCAGTGAACAACAATTAGATTCATTTTTCAATCATATTAATAATTCACACCCAAAAACTCAATTTACATTAGAAGTTGAGGAGAATAGCTCAATTTACTTGATTTAACAATTCAAAGGGTTGATAATTAATTAGTAATTTTACAGAAATCAACGCATACGACATTATTTTGATGGACAGATCAATACAATTAAACAGATAGCCACATCAAACGGTTATCCATTAGAAATAATAAATCGTTTACTCAATAAAAAGGAGGAGAGAGTAGCATTACAACAGATATTTCACAAACCAACTACATGAGTACAAAATTATAGAACCATCACATATGCTGATAATATCTCTTTTAATATTTCAAAGGTAAGTATCGTTAGCAATCAATACATCAATTTCTTTCAAAACTGGAAGTGATGTAAGTACAAAATTGTTAAGTGTTGAAGCAAAAATGTCCAGAACGTGATGCTATCTAAATCGGCAAAACTCTGCGAGGGGGGGGGGTAGTGAACACTTAAGATCGTACAGACTGAAACTACCAGAAAAATCTCATTTTGCTAAACATCTACTCGACACAAATCATCCACTACACCTTACACAGAACTAGAAGTACTACATTTTTGTGATAAGAAACGAGAATTAGATTAGAAGACACTTGAGAAACCAACAATATGAAGTCGTCAACGAACAGATCAATCTAGAAAGTTCTCCACTATAAAATTGTCCTCTCAAGTTATAATTGTAAAGATCAGCAGATGATAGTTTTTCTGTTTTCCTATATCATTATATTGTGATTAATTCAAAAAGAAAATACGTAATTTGAAATTGACAGAGTTTGACATGTAGATATAACAATTTTGAGTAATATTTATTCGTCGTCTACATCGCAATTATACTAGTTGTCTCACAAAAAAGGAGATAACTGAATTGAATTTACTAAATAATAGATTGAAATATGAATGGTAAAGGTAACAAACAACAAAGATTCCTAGACACAAACACAATGATTTTTTATTTATTTTGTATAATAAAACATGAACAAAAAATTCCTCTCAAACATAATTTAAAAAAACTTCTTCCACTCTTTGATTCAAACTAAAAAATATCCATTGTAATAAGAAAATAAGTCCTTGTTTGGAAATTTCATAAACAAAACTTTAAATGGTACAAAAACTATACAGTACAGAGTTTATAGGTTTCTGTATAAGTTATGGGCTTATTCAATCTAAAAGAAGAAAAACATTGTTCAAATTTGATGAAATTTAAAAAATGTCAAACTGTTGTAATGAGTTTGTTCTCTTCCTGTATATACTTTTCGAAATGAGGTTTGAGTTTTATTGAATTTTTGAGCTGGAGTGGGTCTTAAAACCTATATCTATGACAGATTATTTGGGTTGTGCGTTCGAAAGTACAGAGGGCTGTGACCTGAATACGACTTTCACAAGAAACTAGTGGAATACCGTATATCAAATAAGACAAAATATCTCTTGTTACGATGGCAAGTTGGAACAAATTGAAATCTAATATACAGAATGTCTCGTGGAAAATTCAACGTTGTTCTGATACGACGTTATTGAACAATTGTAATTAATTTTAAAACATGCTAAAATTGTACTTGGATTTATTCAGAAATATTAAAAATGAGCAGCTGTTCAAAAGTTCAGGTTATTGATAAAGTTAAGGATATTGATTAAATTAGATTTCAAAAGCTGAAACAAAATGTTGATGGTAGAAGGGATATTTGTTAACTGTTAAATACCAAAAATCATAAAAACGTTTTCTCATTTCTTGGATAAAGGAAATTAGATAAAGCGCTAAGCTAGAAGAATAAAACAAAAGAATTCTTTAACGGATTTAATGGAAAGGAATGTTTTAACAACAGCTAATATTCAGGTCGAGGATCGTGGTCGCCAATGATATTTTATCCCAAGCATTCTCTATGGCATTTTCATTTCTTCTGAAACCACACCACCCATCTTTGAAAGTCGCGTTCCTCCATTCATTACGCCAGTGTTGGTGTTCCAATGCCCAAGCTAATCTTCCTTGCCTATGCGCAGATAGCAATAGCTCACCTTAAAAGTTGCCTAGATCTTAAATTAGCATCACGGATTCCTCTTCTCATTGTTGAGATCGATAAAGCGATGCAAATTCTTCTTCCTACGATTCTTTGAGTATCACGAAGATTTCTACAAGCTGTTAGATAACTATCATCAATAACGCTTGTTTGGGTAATTTTTCGTCTTTAACCAACAGTTCCAGTTTCCTGGAACCGATCGTTGAAATGGCGCTTTGGGACGCATTTAGTCTATTCGCAACATCTGTCTGTGTTAAGCCCGCTTCCAATAGCCCGAGAAGACTCTTCGATAGTTAATTTTCTCTTAGCATCATCAAAATCAACCAAACTCTTCAAAAATTTTGTTCGGTTATTCAATATTTTTATACAAATAAAAATAAGCAATTCTGTATGCAGACTGCTTATCATAGGTCATATAAATCAAATAGAGAAATTTCTAAAAAGCAACACCAAAATAAAACTAACGGTTATTGTGAAACATCGACAACAAACGATGCCATATTGGTGACTCTGAAATAATGTCCAGATAGTATAGCGTCTGTAAGTGGGTTTTTGAATCAGCTTTCAAATCTTCGGAGTTTTAAGTATTGCTTCGAATAGTCAGGAAAAAATTAGATTTTAATTAGCCACCTTTTGCTTACAAGTTTCGATACAGAGCCCTGAATATGATCACAATTTTAAACTACAATGGCTGATTTTTTGGTTTGCCCCAAACATTCTAACGAGATGTAACGATACGTTCGAATAAATAATAATCAAACTATGATCAAACAACTCATAGAAATAGATAAACGTAAATTACGACCAAGAAAGCACAATGCATTTAAATAACCATACACTTTACCGTAACGAATACGTTAATTCTAAATATATTTTCAAAGATGCCACTTCCTACGTTATAAATAACTTGGTATTATATTTCCTTAGTCAGATGGCCAACAAAAATTTTTGGTGCGCCACTGAACTCTTCCATAATCTATCAATGAAAAGTTCCTATAGCGTTTTTAAATATTTTTTCTTAATAAAGAAGTTCTAGAACCCTGTCCTTTTCGACACTTTTCAACAATCCTCCTGTATCTCTCCAATGAAGGGACCTTTGATTGGACCGTGATTTTAACAAAAAAATAAGTCATAACATCTTAACTACTTTTTTTCTAGCTCCTCTAGTTTACGGTATATACTGTAAAACATATCAATTTGGGACACACTGTACCTATATTTATTTGTTTCCAAGCAATTTTTTAGATGCTTAATTTCAACGGATTCTTGAGTTTATTATCGGGGACACTTTTTCCCTTCCTTATCTTGGGACAATGCCGTCTGCTGATGTAGGGTCTCATCTTGTTTTTTGAGGTTATATCCAATTATTATTTCGGATATATATTTAAAAACTACTAGACTAATAAAATTTTGGTGAAATTATCAAAAATTTCATACCTACCACCTTTTAAATATTAATTATTCCTTTACAATTATGAAGATAATGCTCTTTGATACGTTATCCATGGACGTGTGAACATAGCTTAAATTCTCTGTGTAATAAAGAATGCCGTATTCACGGTATATAATTGTATACCGTGGCCGTGTTTAATCTTATTTTCATCACAAAACCAAAAACACGCCTGTCTAAATCAATTCTGTCCTGGCTATACAATAGCGGTATACCTATATAAAAATATCCATATTTCATTTCTTTCGAGTAAATTAAACTGCGTCTCGTCTTTTGAAAAAATACGATTCCCACGTGCCTCGACAGCGCACGGTGGCAAACCCAGCATTCCTTAGGGGATCGTTGGCCAACATCCACAGCTTATAACGGACCTTTGAAATAATATATCTCTCTTTTGCACTGATAAATAACGGTACTAAACATATGAGAATGCTAATTTAATGTTAAGAGAATTATATACAAGGTAATTTTATCAAGAATGGGACCAAAAACATCCGCAGCTTCTCAAAATCGAAATAAAAGAATATTGGTATTTTAATTTTTATTGAGATTAAAATTTTAACATCCCGTACCTCGGAAAAGAGAAATATTTTACGTAATAATTGTGTTTAATGGTGTTTTAATGTAACCACCCAAATTGGTCCCTAGCTTCCACTAGTATGGACTACAGGCAAGTCTATCTGTCACCGGTGACAACCTTTCGGGCATTCGGCACAAAATAACCGGGATGTTATCAAAAAAATTGGGCGCCAACTAGGTTACTGCTCGACCAAAATGTTCGTCATATCCTAAATCTAGCAAATAAATAGGAAAGAGAAAGGCAACAGGTTTCTAAACTTACCAATATGTTTTATTGTCGCTACAACATTTGACAAAAAAAATGACAAATGACAAAATTGTTGACAGATATTAAAGTTTAACAAAACGCATAAAAAAATGAAAAATGAATGGACTACAACAACTACCGAGTCATTGAATTATTGATTAACTAATGAAAGAAACAAATATATGAAAAATAAATGGGCAATATCCAGCACCAAGTTAACCACACATATATGTGCTCATACTAGAATAAAACATGTTATGAATAAAATAACATGCAAACCGTTAAACAAGGGATAGCTTTGGTACCAAAGCGATCTACTGTAACTAAGGTTGGGCGCAATTCAAAATTCAAACTGATGTATTATTATTATATGAAGTAGGTATTCAACCAAACTTAGTCATGGTACATAACAAAAACTATATATAGATTTTTATATCCACCCCATATATTATTCCCTTAACATGTCGACCGGAAGAACGCTGGTTGCCTCATCTTTTCATTCCAGGGAGAATTAAATAGTAACACATCCCTCAAAAAAAATGAATCCCTCTAGCGAAAAAGGTACCTTTAATTGAGGGCTTAAAAATTCCCGGAAATTCCAACAATCATCTCTTCCATACAAAGCAAAGATAGAAAGAAAGGAAACCAAATTCAATAGATGCTATGATTCCAGTAAAAAATCTCTCCAAAGAGTCAGATACCGTGGTTTCCAAAAACCGGCAAATATCCATAAAATCTTGCAAAATCTCCAAAAATACAACCACCAACAGCGTCCCCAATAAATTAAGACGGTTATTAGTAATCTCCCCAACAGGGATGGTTTCAAATACCATGAATAAATTAAAAACCGTTGCACTTACTGACAAGCATTTGGACATTTTGAAAATCAGTTCAAAAAAGAAAATAACAATGACACCAACACTTGCTGGTGCTTCAACTTCTTTCTACAAAGCAGAATCGAGTAAGTTCTTCAACCAATAGACATTCAGCTGACATTATTCATCTTAAACACGAACCCTAGAACTACAATCCGCTTAAGACATCGAACAAAAGTCAAATGTTAACAATAAAAGTGAGCATAATTCATTTGCTCTAGCAATTCCGATAAACGTAGTGACAACATTTGTCTAGAACTCCTAGTTTAAAAACAGGGTATAGGAGGACTGATTTGAATTTAAGTTGGCAATTCTGTAGGTTCCCGATTGGTCAGATCGCAGCCGGTTTTACTCAGCACTTATGACATTTGATCGATCGATTGTGTAAATAGTGAACAAACGATCTCCATTTTTTATTTCTGGCGTTCATGGTTTGTTGTTATTGTTTTATTAAAATATAAAAACAGTGTCAGTACTAATTTGAAAATGGACTTGGATACTATTCAAAGTACTTGCAGATTTTTTCATTAGCCCCCTATTTGAGGGAGTTCTGTAGGTTTAGGCTACGTATCATCTACAGGGAAAGAAAACATCGTAAATCTGTATAAACAAATCTTATATGATCAACCAGAGACAAAGTACATTTTCAATACGTACATTTTAGATAATAAAGATAGTATAAATCTTGTATAAAGTATTTCCAAGCCATCGCGAGTAACGGAAATGAGAACTGGCAACATTACCCATCCACTTATCCTTCTAAAATTTGTGACCATCTGATATCTAGACATCACTGTCAAAATTTAAAGAAAATGGCGGATTTTTAGTATTTTTAATTGCGATTTTCTCTTTCAAAAGTGCATGATCCGAGAGTTTTTTTCTCTTAAAATGTTCTATAACATTAGGGCTTTCTAATAAAAAAAATTGTTGCAAAATTCGGAGGGTCGCAAAAGTCACCGGACCCCTATTTTTTTATTTTTGTTATTCCGCATATTTGTTTAGCTGTTTCAAAGTCCTTTCCCGTGTGTTTATTCATTGAAATTTTTTAACCCGAGAGTACCAGTTAATACGGGTAGTGTTTTGTTGGCTAGACAGTTATTTTATTCTCCTCTCCTGGTCTCTTCCTATTTTTCATTTCATTCAATATGTGCTTTATTTCCTCCATTGAGGGGTTTTCTATGAATCCATCTTCTTCCTGCCTGTACCTCATTCCAACCCTGTATATAAAATAGTTAAGAAACAAGTGGAATCTGCTCATATTAGTGTTTTAAATAAAACTCACGGTTTCTAGTTAATACCACAATATAATCATCATCATCGATGATGATATTGATTTATCGAAACGATTGTCAATTTTTTAGAATTTTCAACAATTTTTATTATATTGTGGTATTAACTAGAAACCGTGAGTTTCATTTAAAATACTAATAGGAAGTTTTCTAATTGCATTTGACTTGAAGTGTAAATGCACGTCTAATTGGATCTTTCAAATAGAATCATTGTATATAAAATAGTTCAAAAACTTGTGTTTCAATTTACACGATATGATATTTCCGTGAATATGGAGAATTTTTAGGAAGTTTACTAATTGAATTTGACTTTGTTAAGCAATTACAGTGACAGCGTATAAAGATGTTCCAATTTCTAATGAGAGCCTTTGTTCACGCGTTATTGTGTTATAATCCACTTAATGAAATTCGCAATTTCGCTATTACCGATGGGTATTTGAGAGACACATCGTTGTTAAAGCAGTGCATCAGTCTGTAAATGATTGCTGTCATTGAATGGTGAGGTTCCATTTAATATGAGATTATGATAATGGGAAATGTATACTGGGAGATCCTATTGACGCATATTACTATAATTACGTGACTATTCTCTCTTTTAGTAAATAGTTCACTATTTATTGTGTTTTCAATACAATATTTAAGGAGGGACTTTGACGTGGTTACAATATTTATTTGACAGTGTCAGAATTTTCCGATTAACATGTACATAGAATACTAGTATATAACAGTTTTTCCGCCGATTGAAATCGACTGCATAAAAACAATAACAAATTCTTTGAATTAACTCAACATTCATAAATTTAAACTTTCAACTGGTTCCTTATTCTTGTAGAACGTCGCAGTTCAGGAGCGCCAAAAAAACCTTCAGATTCATCATTTGTCGATGAGCTAATGTAGTTGCGAATTTGAAATACCGTGTTGATTATCTTCGACCGTTGTTAACTTTACCCAGTGAGGAACAATTTATGGATCGTAAATAGCATAGTTGTAAATCAAGACCAAATACACAGTCCGACACTACGCACGGACGTCTACAAAAATTTGAGCAAAATAGAAAACAATTGCTTTTTGACAAGGATTTTATGGATTTACAAACAAAAACGACTCATATAATTATTACATTATAATTATACACAACTATATTAGGGTAAAAGAAAAATTATTTCATTATTCTAATATGATGTAATCATTTTTTATATAATAATACATTTATTCATTCAGTGAAACATACATAGAAAAATATTAGATTTACGCTTGACATGTCAACAAAACAAAAGTACATATTATACGTAAATATATATCTACGTATACACAAAAAAGACACAGTATACGAGAGCAGTCAGTAAAGTAAAAAGTCATCTACATCATAAACAGCCTTCTCAATCAGAAACTGTCTAACTGAGTTCTTGAAAATTATATATATAATATACACATATATATAGACACATCATATGTTAAAATAATAACAAATATATGCGTTATAAATCATCGTCACTATCAACAAACAGGTCACTATTATCGCTGTCTTCGTCCAAATTAATTATAAATTGTTGTACATTCTGAGACACATATGAATCTTCCACTTCAACTACGTGTACGATGCAATTTTTCCATAAAACACTCTATATTTTCCACCTCACTTCTAATTAAATCTACTACAGCAAAACTTAGCCTTGAAGCTTTATTTTTACGCCGAATTCCCCGTTTTAGAGTACTCCCAGATACGTTCAAAGGGATTTAATACACAGTAGTAGGGCGGAAGACGCAGTACCGTATGTCCTTTTGATTGTGCCATTGTATCAATCCGATATTTTGTAGGAATGTTCAGGTCTATTATAATGGTTAGAAGATCTTTTTTGGTGCATTTTGATTTAGGTATTACTATATCATTTTCAGTCATATATTGTAGGATTTCTGCTTTTTTCGTGCTTGTGGTGGGTTTCTTGTTAATTTGTTTTGAATGATAACTGACGTTGTCCATCACAATGACAGAATTATCGCGCAAATTAGGCAACAGTTGTTCTTGAAACAAAGTCTCAAAAAGTGGTGAATTCATGTCTTCGTGATGGTCGGCTAAAACAATTTTTTATATTTTTTGCGGACAACAGCAATGCATTGGACACCCACCCATCGCTGCCACTGGCATGTAAAATTATTATTCTTTTTCCCCTAGACGAAGGGGCCTCCAGATAACAACTTTTTGTACCATCAGTCCATCCATCCTTTATAACGCCATGGCTATCGTACCATGTTTCATCCAACCAAACTATGTATCGACCTTCTTGGCGAAATCTTCTTATTTCTGTAACGCACACCCAACGCAATCTTTTTAATCGTCCACTTTCCATGATACTCTTCCTTCCCTTCAGGGTTTTACACTCAAAACCTATGGTTTTCAAATATTTCCGAAACCATTGTTCCGAATAGGTTACTTCAATTCCCGAAACATTCAGTCTTTCCAAAATCACAGACGTTGTTGGCATCCTATTTTCTTTGTAAAAAGAGTAAATTTGTTGTTTTATTTCAGTTCCCGCCGCTTCATCGATTCTAGAGAATTTTTTCGTTTCTCGTTTCTGTCTTGCTGTCTCTCCCTTGTTTATAATGTCCCTTACCGTAGATACAGGGACGTTTGTTAATTCACTTGTCACGATGAAAGAAGTTGAACACCCTTTTTCAATTAGAGTTTGGTGAACATTTTTTATTATCGTTTTTGCGTCACTTGACAAACGTTTTTTTAACCTTCCTGTTGCCCGAAACATCATCTTCAGTATCACTGTTGTCAGTAATTTCAATCACTTCATTCTCTATTTCCATTTCATTCGACAAAATGTTTTCCCATGGACGAAACACTGCCATTTTTATTTGCACAATGCACAACGATGCAAAGTCACAGACTGATAGACTGCACCATTGCTTTACCTGGTTGGTGATTACTTCGACCCTGTTAGGAGGCAGGTATAAAGGATACTATCTAATTTATGAGGAGTAGCTGTGGTCTTTATGTTGTATTTAACATTTACACAATGCTCTCTGTCATAAATACGGTATTTCAAATTCGCAAGTATACTTGGCATTTCATTCAGTGCACCATCGTTCCTTGATAATTCGACTAGTGGATTGTTCATTTGAGATACCAATGCTCTACTACTTTATTGAGTATTCAAGTGATCAGTGGCAGATAGTCAACTATCAAGTTTCCTCTCTCTGGCAACTTGGCACAATATCAGTTGATCAAAATGACGTTTGATGACATAACCATCATCCAACTCGACCAAATAGTGTAGTCTTGGGGCTGTTCCGCAGTTGGCAATAAATTATATTTTATTGTTGGTAAAACGTGCTGTTTTCGATATCACGCTAGTTGGTAGTTCCGTGTCGTGTCGATATTAATGTCAACCTAATAGCTAATCATCTTTCAAGTTTGAATTTCAATGCATTGGATATTCGTTATTTTGTGTTTTCGATTCCATCATTCTTATCTTTTTTTAATGGTAGTTATATGATCTTTGATTCTTATTTCATTTTAATGATGATATTTACGTGTTGTGTACCTAATTGTTCTTTTAAGAAAACTGAAAAGCGAATGCGTGCTTCTCCTAAAGGGTAAGTTTTTCCTAAAGGGTAAGTTAAAATGTACAATCTTTTATTTTTAAATTGAAAATATAAGACTAATGGAGCATAGCATATTTATAACTTTTTTGACAACGTGCAAGATTTCGTATTAAAAATAAAGTGTGATTACCGGGGTTGTGCAATACTAACTTGTTATGGCGACTCCAGAAAGTGAAGTTGTTCATAAAAAGTTGAGTGAGCAGTGACGTTATATAATTATGAACGTTTTAAATTTCATGACCAGAGAGGTAAACAATGGCATGTCAACAATTCCATTAACAAAGGTAAGTTTTAATTATTGCAATAAAATAAACCAAAGTAATTATTTAACAAATTTTACGCACTCATGTGTCAATTTTATGCACTGATGTGTCAATTATATGCACTGATGTGTCAATTTTATGCACCGTTATGTCATCATGACAAACAAATCGACACTTAAAGAATATGTGACCAAACGAAATGTTACCTTCAATTTTACGAAGGTTAAAGAATTCTGTAAAGAACACATTTTTTGCAAATGATAGGAAAGTTAGATGTGACCATGTTAAAAAGATTGGAGATGAATTTATTAACAATGAACCACTTTTAGATACTGTTGTAGATAATATTATTATTAATTTGGCCGAAGACGGAGATAGCGAGGATGATGAAGTCGATATAGAAAGTGATTTTGAAGAATCATTTGTAGATGCACATCATTATTTTACTGTTGATGATCCCTGTACATCTAAAACATATTTTTCATTATAGTGTTTGCTTGTAGGTGGTATGACTGAATACATTAAAGGCATCAAGTATCAAAATGTAAATAGGTGTTATAAAATTGTAGATAAGAGAGATGAATTCCACCAGAGTAATATAATATTTGTAGCATATATGTACATAGTTCTTAATAAACAATAATGGACGGCACCCAGAACCAAGATTTTTTTGTTTTGCTAGTCCTGAATCTGTAAAACGTGTGAAGGGATGTTCTAATTTCATAGTAAATATTTGCAAAAAACCCAAAAATGTACATATGAAAGTAGTACCACAAAAACGCTTTCATATTTTATATATATATATATATATATATATATATATATATATATATATATATATATATATATTAATATGAATTGGCTATGGTGTAATGAGAATGTTACACTTATTTTATTTTAGTTTAAATTTACTTTAAGTTTATTGTTTGCCCGGTATATTGATGATTTTATATATATATGATAAACAGTTTATATTACTAACATGAAAACTTCTCATCTCAGGGTAGAGTTCAAGTATTTAGGATAAAATGATTTAAGAATTTTATATATATTAGCGCCAAAGTTAATAAATGCTTTATATTTCAAAAATAAATTTGTTAATCAGAATATGTTACTTGTTCAATGATTCCAAACTAAATACGGTCCTGTCCTGCTTAAAACAAATCTGCATAATTCAATAGATGTCATTCAGAGCTTCTGCCTATGGTAAGTAGATGGTGCGCAAGTCACCAGATGAAATGAATAACTCAAAAATAGTTTAAAACGTTCTTCAAAGGAAAAATGATATTTAATTTAATGAAAATAAATACATTACACTTTTACAAGTGTTCTTGAAAAAATTTAACTATTAAAAGGATGACTCTTTCATACAACATACACGCACTCTGGTGAGATATTATTATAAGAGTGAAATACAATTATACGACTTCATAAACATATGATTTTTAGAAAATGGCGAAATACACTCCTAAAAACGTCTATGCGTCACAAAATTTTAGTTCTTTGCATAAATTGGTAAGTACGCTTGACTTTTTAATATAATAATATATTAACTTTTACTACCTTATTCACTTCACTGTTGTGTTTGTTTACCTCATTGATCCGTTTCTTTTACTTGTTTCAGATTCTCCTCCTGGAAAAACTCCATGCTGGCATTCCGTTTCTACCAGAACAGGAATCGATGCTATATTTCATTTAAAGTCCAAGCAGTTTATATAAATTCCATTATTCAGTGTTTTCCAAAAGTTATTGTGGCTATTTTACTTCCACAAGACACTAGACACCATATTATAAAATAAAAATCATGGTTAGTACTGTACAACATTCGACAATTCCTTTTTTAATTATTAATATAAACTTATCTACTTACACTGATGTATATCTTGTAAGTATAATGTATTTGTTCTTGAATTCTATAGTCAAATTTTTATCTTCCAAATAATTTCAAAATGATTTTCTTTACCAAAGAGTTTTTCTACTTACAAATTTTTCTTCCCAAAGAAAGAGACTTCTTAGTGAATAGACCCCATAATCAACAAACTTTTTACATTCCGATTTTTTTTTCGTTAGCAACATAATTGTCGCCGATATGATCCTTTTTTAAATGTTTATTTACCAATCAAATTTGACTATTTATTTTTTATCACTCAAATTCTTCATTTCAACCAGTGAAATGTTCATCCATTATATCAGGATATTGTATTCTAAGGTTTTTTAATTGCTTAGACTTCCTACATTATTTTCATTCAATAATATTTCCTAGTATTGTTAAAATGACATTTCCTAACCTCTAAGTATGTATGTCAAATGAATATTCATAATGTTTTAATAGATGACAGCTGTTACCTTTAAATATATATGCAAAATGAAAATTCGTTCTTTTTTTATGAGTCATGTTCTCTGAAATTTACATTATTATATACTTTTCTGCTCTGTTATGTCTAAACAGCTACACTAACTTACTTTAATGTTTTAATCAACAAATATTATGAGATTAGCTTGACTTTACAGAATAAAGCATTATTAGTTTCTCATCATGAACAAATTCTGATACTTGATCTTTTTAATAAAAGTTTGGTTAATTTATTTCACATAAATTGTTTATCACACCTATTCACAATTATCCCTACATTATACAGTCTGTCCTTTCTGGATGCCTTCTCCATCGAATAGTGGATCGTACAGATTGTCTCCATTCAAATGTTTAAAAAAAATTTTGCCTTAAAAATTTTTTCTAGATTGCAATGTACAATCTTAATTCTTTATTGTTTGATATACAGGGTGTTTCACTCTATAATATATATATATATATATATATATATATATATATATATATATATATATATATATATATATTATTAGTATACTTATTAGACCATCTTAAAAAGCGATTTCTCCAATTTGTTTTTCAAATTTTATGTATAAATCCGAATTTTTACATTAAAATCTCCTACATATTATTAAGAATAACAATTTTAGAAAGCTTAACAGGTAGGTATGTCATTAACTATTACGACGAACAGATAGGAAAAGTTGTTGGCCATTGTTGAATTTAGAAAGTCGTTTAACAATCCTTATCATATTGTACGCTTTATCTACAATTTATATACAAATAAACCTCAATGACTAATATTATGAAGGGACCACTTAGAAGACATTAATTTGAAGTGCAGGTGAAAGTTTATGTCCCTTGAAATCTATGTATTATTTAAATCACATAAAATTATAAAGGGTAACTATAGAATTCCCTGTATGGTTTTCAAGCAATAAATAATTGTGTCTGTACAAAAAACCCAGCTTTCGTACAAAAATCTAATGGTTTTTATTTCCTTATTCATTTAATTAATAATAAAGAACTCATTGATGTCATTTTGTTTTGTAAACTAAATTTTATATAGCATTAAACATGTGCCACAAGTTATTATTTATAAATCCAAATTCAAAATATTGTGTTACCCTCGTACGTATTAGCAGCCTCACAACCTTTAAAACTTTTCATGCGGAATGTACGTCGCCTGCTCTTCCCGGTAACTGCGTTTACAACGTTGTCAAGTTATATGGCTTCCTCGCGCATCGTCAACTGCCAACATTAATTTGCCAACCAGTAAACAATGTAGTTTTTCCACTACTAGCTATGAAGTTGACAATTATTGCATCTTCTAGCCAACTGAGAAGTTGCATTTCTCTATTAGTGGTTAATAATTATTTCTATTATTACCCTAGGTCAATAATGGACAAATTCAAATGCTTTGAGAATCCAAGGATAGTAGTTTAACAAAAACGTATGCAATATAATTTTGTATACCTAGGAGATTATCTTTAACGTATTTGCTCTTTGAAATTACCTAACACGATAAAATTATTTGAATAACAATGCCATTAGTTTATAATTCGCGCTCAACCAATAATAATAATATATGTTTATTTCACAACAAAAAAACAGAAATATACAAACTACAAAATTTAACTAACATTTTTTTTGATGTAGAAGTAAACAGTTAATCACTGAAGCTGAGAGTAACTAGGTTACCAACAACTTGTGTGTGATATAATAAATAGATACAGTGAAATTGAATTATAATTTAGGGTAGGTAGATATAAATTAATTCTCAACACATACATACACATATATTCGCACACACATACAACCACATATTTTTCTTCTTATATTTTGTTTATTATATTTTGGAAAAAGTCTCTATTTTTTGATAAAATCCATTTTTTTATTTCACATTTAAAGCTCTTATATCCTTCAATGTTCTGTAGTTCTACAGGTACTCGACTTAGAATTTTTGGGCCCAAGTAATCAAAGCAGTGTTGTCCAATAGTTTTTTCTCTTTTAGGTAAGTTGTATGTGTTCTGTTTATGCCTAGTATCATGAGTGTGTTCAAGACGTTCTAATATATGTTCATTTCGTTTTAGGTAGAGCAGTATTTTCAGGCAGTATAATTGCCTTAGATCCATAACTTGGCTCATCACATATAACTCATCACTTGGAAACCTGATACTCTTTTGGTAAATAATTCGTAATATCCACCACCAATTTACATTTTCAATGTGACAATCATATACCCCACCCCAACCAGAGATGCCATAGCTCAGCTGTGACTGCACTAACGAAAAGTACAACATTTTCAAGTGGTGTAAATCCAAGATGTCTCTCAAGTACTTAAACCTTGACAGTAATCCTCTTAGTTTGTTAGCAATATTTTTTGTTTGCAGATCCCATTTGAGATGACGATCAATAATAATTGCAAGATATTTAATCCTATCTACTTCTGGAATTTTAGTAGTCATGTCAATATCCAAATATCCGAGATTTGGTAGACCTGTCTGGTATGATGTGAAAGGCATATATTTTGTTTTTTCTACATTTAGTGTTAGTTCATTAAATTGAAACCAGGTTTTTATTTTTTTAAAAGCGATTTCAGCTTGTGTTTTCAACTGAGCCCAAGTAGGAGCGGTAAAAAGGATGGCAGTATCATCGGCGAAGCTAATAATTTTGCCCCTTATGTCCAGGAAAAGTAGGCTATTTAAATAGATATTGAATAGCAGCGGGCCCAGTACAGAGCCTTGTGGCACGCCGTAGGTAACATTTCTAGCCTCGCTTATGCAATTATCGATGGTTACATATTGTTTTCGCTCACTCAAATAACTCTCCAACAGCTTATAAGTTAATCCACGCACACCGTAGAACTTTAATTTGTTTAACAATTTTTCATGATTAACGGTATCAAAAGCCTTAGAGAGGTCCACAAAGATGCAAGCTGCTGGGATTTTTTTATCTAAGGAATTGTATAGCGTTTCTAGTAATGAGCATATTGCATCCTTTGTGGATTTTCCATCTCTAAAGCCATACTGATTTTCAGAAATAATGTTATGCTTATTGAAGAATTTAACTAGCATACATTTTAAGATCTTTTCAAAAATTTTACTTATCGTTGAAATGCGAGTTATTGGCCGATAATTCTCCATTTTAGATATATCACCGTTTTTAAAAATAGGCTTAATTAACCCTGTTTTCAGCGACTTAGGAAAGATTCCCGAACTAAAGCATTTGTTTATCATATAGGTAAGTGGAGTAGCTATTTCATATTTTATTTCTTTTAAAGTTTCCGATTTAATGCCGTCTAGTCCTGGTGACTTTCTATTTTTTAACGAATTTATAATATGTTTTACTTCATCTTCATCTGTGGGGTACAAATACATAGTTGTGTCTAGAGTTTGTATATTCTCAGCATAATTTTGGGGGGAGGGGAGTCTTATAATGACTGATGACATCTCCTAACTACAACCTGGTCATAATTACAAACGTTGGGTGCGTTCAGAAAACACAACTGTTGCATACACGTTGGGTGAATCTTCTATGAACGCACTTTGACCAGTGAGCGAAATTCAAAATGTTTGGTGAGCGGACTCCATTTTTGTAAGCAGTTTTCAAGTGCGCTCAGGGAGTACAACACTTTGTAGATTGTGATGTTTTTATATTAGTGCAATAAAAACATAAATAAAATACAACATAACATTATACGCTGAAATTATTTCTTCATAATAATTCCTGTTTTTATCACGAATACCGCGTCTTCTCACGTTGGTAATGGTTCCTGCAAATTTTCTATTGCATCATCATATTTCTGTTTATATCAATTATATTACCATCATCTAATATATAATTTTAATTTTTCAATATTCAAGATATATCCACAAAGAACAAATTAACAATTACAATTAGTACATTTAGCCGTAGAACCCTGTAAGCTGTCCATGTAGTTCATCATTTATAATTGAACATATTAGCAATTATACTTAACACTTTACGTAGCAGCTTTTCTTTTAATTAATGTACTAATTATAATTATGAGGATGCGCAAAAGTTATCTCATTTTGTGAGGTTAAAAGTTATATTTATTATATGGAGGGTAGAAAGTACTTTCTACCCTCCATAATTTATAATTAATTTTCTCCACTTCTTCTTTCTTTGATTTGATGGCTTTGACATTTATACATTGACAAATTGTTCTAGCCCATAATACAAATAGGGCGCGGCCAAAAATCAGCTAATGTGAATGCAAGATTTCAATGACGTTCCTAGTTTAACTTTTCTAAGCACTAATATTGTAATTGCATTGTATATGAAGCTCTATACTTTCACACGTCAACCATTGGTTTCTAGTGAGCGCTCACTCAACGGGTTGATATATAAGTTATGTTTCATGAACGCACCCGTTATTTGAAAATAAGTTTTACTAGTGGAAATGTCAATCTGCATCCGACTACTTGATTTTTGTTTTATAATTGAAAGGCATTCCTGTGCTATTCGATTTTTACAAGAAAAATTTTTATTTTCATTTGTTGTCTTAAATTTGGCTAGTATGGAAAAAATTGTATATACACCACGGTGGTGAAGACATTTATAGGCCTCGCACCTTATTCCGCTATAATATACTATTTTCCACTACTAGCTATGAAGTTGACAACTATTGCGTCTTCTAGCAAACTGAAAAGTTGAATTTCTCTATTAGTGGTTAACAAATGTTTCTATTGTTAACTAGGTCAATAATGTACAAATTCAAATGTTTTGAGAATCCAGGGATAGTAGTTTAACAAAAACTTGTACATTATAATTTTGTTGTCCCAGGAGATTGTCTTTAACGTATTTGCTTATTGAAATTACCTAACACGATAAAATTATTTGAATAAAAATGCCATTAGTTTATAATTCATGCTCAACCAATAATGACTGATGACATCCCGTAACTACAACATGGTGATAATTACAAACGTTGGGTGCGTTCAGAAAACACAACCGTTGCGTGAATGTTGTGTGAATGCACTTTGATACATAACATTATACGCTGGAATTGTTTCTTCATAATAATTCCTGTTTTTTTCACGAATACCACGTCTTCTTACATTATAATCATGTGGTAATGGTTCCTGCAAATCATCTATTGCATGGGTTATAATATTTCTGTTAGTATCAATTATATTACCATCATCTAATAACTGTGGATAATATATACTAGAATTCATAAAATTATTGAGGACATTTTAAGTTAGTGTGTTTTGTGAAGATGAATGGTTTTTGATAAAGAATAAACATCAACATTCTATTTTTTTATAGCGACTTCATTTTATTTTTCTTGTTTAAGAAAGTGGCAGCCCACAACCAGGTTTAAGTCAAAGTTGAAATTGAAAATTCATGGAAAGTTCAGGTAATATATAGTACAATTTGAACTTAAATGTATTCTTACACTTTATTATAGTATACACAAGAAATACACCTTCAGGTTTAAACGTACAAAAATCAAAGTGATAAAAACATTAAAAATTATTAACAAACTAAATTACATTATTTTAATGATAATTTAATATCGTGGTGTTATGAAGATATACTTCTTAGGGCTTTGTACCTTAGTTTTATTCTATTGTTTTCATTTATTGATAGATAAAACAACTGAGGACAGTTGGAGATGATGTAAACGTTACACAAAAGTAACAATGTTCATCACATGTACTACTGCACGGAAAAATCTCATACAAGTTGCTCAACACATTAAAACATTTTCTGAAATTCACACACAAAATTGAATAATCAAGAGTATTCAACAATTATTATGGAGTTGACAAACTCTGAAACATATTGAAGGGTAGATTGAATGCAATATGTTCATCAATTTTTAATTAATCAAGTAAGTCGGCAAAGCAAAACACCAAAGGGACGTCGTTATACATGGTATGACAAGGTGTAAAAATAATTTGCTTAGTATATATGGCAATGAAGATTTAATCAAATAATTAATTTTAGATCTCGGGGTTTACGCGCTCTTTGAATACCTAATAGCTACTTTGTGATTCTGTTCAACAACTGCGTTCATGTAGTACATTAATTTTCACCATAAATGTACTATTTAAGTATGTTTGCAAACAGTATATAATTAACATTTTGTATTGTAAATATACTTAGATTTGTTTTTCGAATTTTATATATTTATACGTGGGTCAAAAACGTCAATTGTATTTTAGAAGTCTTAGTTTGATCAAAATTAATGATAATGTAAAAATCGCAGCAAATTCTTTTTTTTTTGAAAACGAAAGTCAAGGAAAAGAGCTATTCAGAAATTTTGAAAGTAATGAATCAACAAAAGATACACGCACTTATTTATAGGTACGTTAATAGCTATTTTCACTAACCTAGGTGACAAGAACGCCATTTATTCTTTTGGTTACTCGCATGATAATTCATAGAATAATAATCTTTAACTCATCCTGAATCCTAATACAACGTGATAGTATCAAAATGGAACAAAACTGGCAAGCTTTAACAGTAGTTACAGATTAGCAGACAAGTATTCCTCGATACTACATAGTTTCAGTTTTATGAGAATGTTATATTTCTTTGTATTTATTAATAGTATATTGTACAATGATCATGAAATGACATACATTTTCCACGAGTAGGTATATGCAATTTTGTAGTACAAGCGTACTTTTATACTACTTTTTCTACGACCATCTGAATCATAAAGAAATCTATCATATTTTTCATAGCAATTTTTAATAATAACTTTACTGTCGTTATTGTTGCATGATTTAGAGAATTTTTCTCTGAAATTATTAAGTCGGGCTCTGAACCCATTGAACGAACCATATATTTTTTTCTTTATGTACATGTACCTACCTACGTCGTGAAACAAATAACGTTCAAAATTTTTAAATTTTGTTAAGTCGGGAATAAAAATACTTTATGCAGAAAAAATCGTTATAATTCATCTGCGGAGAAAGTTATCTACGACCGTGTCTCTTTAAAGAAGTAATATCACCTCCTGCATCTACCAGGATATTGAGAGATGTCCTTCTAAAGCAATAGCTAGTTTACATATAGGGATCAGCATGTCAATGTCAAATCATCCTCACTATCGCTACTCATTTTCGATTATTTTACTTTTTTTGCAATTCCGAGACTAAAGTAGTCACTTTACTCTCACATATTAGAAACTAAAGTGTCACTTTTAGACCCAAGGGATATGAAGTGACATTTATAATCCCAAGGGATTTAAAGTACAAACAAAAACGTACATCCTCAGTGCCTATTCAAGGCTCTTCAATCGCGCGTGTTTGAAAGACCTCTTTATCCACTTATACTTTAATATACTATTTTTTCATTGATGCCGCATATTACCTTTTTAAAGCACGCGTCAGCGTGTTTAAATCGAACTTTCAAACACGCGCGTTTTTTAAAGTCCCCATGGTAACAACAACAACTTGAGAAACGTAAGTATCAATGACAACTTTTTTTATTAATTTTTAAATTGTATATTATCATTGGGAACCAATGTCTTATTTGGTTTTTTTCTGCAAAATGTATTTATATATTCATATATACATTGTTTCCCTTTAAATATAAATAAAGAAACTTTTTGATTATTGATCTGACAGCCCGTGACGTCAACTAAAAATAAATACTATTTGACGTTCACGAAACTTGGCTGGGCATCGAGGATGGACTTCCATTTTCTTGTAGTAATAATATAATGATAATATTTTATGATTCCAAAGTGCACCAATAAAAAAAAATAGCTTAAAGTATTCGTGGATAACTGGTCTTTCAAACACTTGCTCTATTTCGAGCACTCGGCTGCGCCGTCGTGCACGAAAAATCGCGCGTGTTTGAAAGACCTCTTTATCCACTTATACTTCAATATACTATTATAAACGAATTTTGTAAACACTGATATGGAATGTCAAATTATTAGACAGACGTTAACAAACAGGTCTTTTTAATCCGTATTTACCGTATCATAGGTAAGTAAATGTAAGAGTATGTTCTACCCATTCTTTTGTGGCTAGTCAAGGGCATCCATAAAAAAGGTGTCGTTATTGTTGCTTTAGAGCCATAAAGAATTTCTTTATTGATATAATGATCTGGAAATTAAAGTAAGATCACTGACAAATTAAATAACCAATTTGACTAATTTAAAAGGAATATGTTCGTGATGCCACATGACGAATTAAAGAACTGTTTCAATCAATTTCACTTAGTGAATAAAAGAATCGTTTAAAAAATTTTGGAATAAGTGTTCGTGATACCACAAAATGTAGGCCTGTCTTTGATGGGGAATCTTAATGAGACCTGAAACATCTCCGCAAGTCTTATACTTACGTCTCCTGGGTGGGTCATAGAAAGAGATGATTTATATTCAAATAAGAAATATCTGGAAGTAATATTTGAATTGCTTTGTGTGTATTCGTATTTAAATGTAATGATTCTGATCTAAATTATAATTTTAAATTAAACATTGTAAATTATGTAAAATGTATAATTAAATTTTTCTGCAAATAGTATCAATCACTTTGTCCCTAGTTTATATTGAAGTAAATTCCCAGTACAAAAATAAATCCTTGTAAATTGTCCAGGAAAGAATATCGACGGAAATAGTATGAAGTAGAATACGCTGCATGAAATTATTTACACATTATGCTATTTAACCATGCTTGCTGTAAATAAAAAAGAATGGAAACAGCGCATATAATTACAAGTAGTAATGCTTTCAATATGCAATATAGTCGGTTGATTTGTACTAGTAAAACAAAATTGAAAGATATGCCCGACAACTTGAAATTTTAAAAACCCCGCCATTTTAAAATTTGAAATATTCTCGCCAGAGAACAATCTCAGTGTCTACGTCACTCACAGAACAAAAAGTTCTGTTATGTCACTGCTATGGCAGCGCCCTTGTGTTGTTAGTCGTAACTGAAGTCTACTTCATGTGAGCTATCTTCATTTTTTAATATTTATATGATCTGTAGTGTAGTCTTCCAAGTTTCTTGATAATGTTGCCGTATTTCCGCAAATTTGATCCAGAATAATTCCGTGACTGAACTCTATCTCCTAGTCTATAAAACTTATCATATTTAGGTTGTTATTCATATGTGATTTTCTCTGGCGCTTCTCGAGTAAGGTCTAATTTTGTTGTCAGATTTGTATTGAATAAAATTTCTGGTGGTGATTTTCCACAAGATAATGGCGTAACCCGGTATCTGAATAGAAATGCCATTTCTCATGTTATATACCAGGTTCTTGTAGCATACACTTCAATTTAGCTTTTAAAATCTGACAGTAATGTTCAGACTGGCAGTTGGTTGCTGGATGTCCTGGTGCGATAAAACGTTGAGCGATTCCATAACGTACATAGACTGAAATTTCTCGCCAACCATCATATGTCTCTTAGTTTATTGATATGACTGGTAGTTGTTGGTGGTTGTGTTGCATGGTCCAGCATAATCCAAATGGATTTGTTACCAATTTTTCGACGGCGTTTACTATTTATGGATAGGTGCTTTCACATATCACAACATGGTTGACAACTTGCTATGATATTTTCGTTATCAGAATCAATAGTAGTAATAATTCCTGGTAAGTGTTTTCATTTTCACCATACCAATATGGGTAGTATGTAGTTCTTTTAGTATATCAGCTTGAAGTTTTTCGGAATTACTGCTCTGTGTCCTCGAAACGAAATCCGTCTTGAAGAGAAGAGTCTACATCAGTTTCGATAGCAATTTCTCAGGATGTTACTTTATCTGTATAAATTACTTTCGCCGTTATGAAATTCACACTATATACAGGGTTTATCAATCTTACTACGAACTTCGGTATATGGCTTATTTCAAGACATTTAAAAAATGTTACCAACAAAAATAGTAGATGTCTTTAAGGTGCATATTTTGAAATTATCTCGAACTATACAGAGTGTTGTACAACTCCGTTACAAACCAGACATACTATCTTTTAATCTATTAAATTTTAATTATTTTACCTTTTGTATACATGGTTGACGGAAACTCGAATCTTTCATTTTCTCTCTTCTTTCAAATAGAGCACCTTGTATTTATGAGCGAAAATAGAACCTTCGATCATGTATCTTTAATTTTTGTTGAGTATGCCCTATACACAAAGGTTATAAAAAAAGTTATTTTGTAATATCTCTTCATAACTATAATTATTAACATATTATGTGAAAGCAGTAAACGTTAATTGTAACTAAAAATCCTAAATAATAATAAATTTCAATAAATTATCTATTCTTAACAAAACAAGTCATCATAAGTATAATCCTAACCGTAATACTAAACTAAATATTCAAATTTTTCACCGTTAACATCAGTGCAATGCTGCAGTCTCAGTTCAAATGATTGACTAACATTTCTAAGCATGAAAACGTCATCGTAGAGTAGTGCAGTCTGCGAATAAATTGGGTAGACTATCAAGATGAAGTCTTGATCATAAGGAAAAATGTGCGATTACCAACAATTCGCAAAGCAAAGAAGTTTTCAGGATTTAGCAAAATATCTAAACCCCTCGGCATATACATTGATTCTCTCCCAAATCCGAACGCAGCGTTTTAAACCTAGAGGAAGAATATTTATACTATATGAAAAAATTCTATGTTCAACGATAATGAAAGCAAGTGGAAAAGGATATCGATTACTAAGAAAAATTTGTGCACTTCCTTCTATAAGAACTCTTACTAACATGTTAAATAAAATACCATTTGGAACTGGAATAAATAAAGGTTTATTTAAAAGTTTGCAGAAATCAGTCAAAACAATGCAAGGAAAATATAACATATGTATTATTCTCTTCGATGAAATGTATATTTCCAGCTATGTACTCTACAATGCAAGACAAGACATTATTGAGGGCCTTGAAGATTTTGGTAGTGAATGGTCAGCCCAACTAGCTGATTGCGTAAATATATTTATGTTGGAAGGAGTGTATAGACAGTGGAAGCAACCAATTTTATTTACAATCAGCAGTGGTCCTAAAAAAAGTTTAAGATTAAAAAATCTTATAAAAGACTGCATATTGGAATGTCAAAAAATTGGTTTATATATTAAAGCTACAGTGTGTGACCAATGCACTAATAATTGTGCAGCAATAAATATGTTGCAGAAGGAAACCAAAGAAGAATGTCCTATGATGTTCCCCATTTATTCAAAGGCATAAGGAATAACCTTCTGACCAAGAATTTACATTTCTCCCAGGATGGAGAAAAGAAAATAGCTAAATGGAAGCATATTGAAAAATTTTATTTTCATGATTCAATGGAACAATTCAAAATTTGTCCAAAATTGACTGACGAACATGTAGTACGAGGAAAAATGAAGAAAATCAAGGTGCAGATGTGTACCCAAGTTTACAGTTACCAGCTGGGTAGCTTAATGAAGAGAATTATTGATTGGCGTAAGAATTATATTTTTAATCATATATAACTTTTATAAACGATGAAATAAAACAATATAGTTTGTTTAAATCTTCATTTATTTGAACTAATGTTCCATTTGAACTTGTTGACGCGTTTCACTAACACAGTAGCTTTGTCAAAACGAATGAAGGTGAAATATAAAAATGTCTTAATATATACAGTGCTAAATCTATTTACTAAGGTTAACAATGGTATTGAAAGAAATTACTTGGAAATTCATTCACTACAAACATTCCTAAGCTATCTTCTAGGTAAAGAGGTTCAATAAAGGAGACTGATTGATATCTATTTGGTCGTTAAGGAGATTACCTGAATATTTATTTTTGTTAATCTCTAGGGCCTCTAATAAATTTAAACTAAAGGATTTACCGACTACATGGAGAATTTCAAAATTTGGGTCGAAAATGTGTTGGTTTTCTAATAAATGATCTGAATAGTTAGAATCTATTTTTTTGTTGTCATAGCTACGTTTGTGTTCCGAAATTCTAGTTTTAAAATTTCTAAAAGTTCTACCGATATGAATTTTATCACAATTGTCATTACCACATTTTAATTTATAAACTCCTGATTTGTTTAATTTTGAAGATTTAGATTTATTATTTTTAATGAATTTGGATAAATTGTGATCAGTTTTAAAGGAAATATTCATGTCTAAAGTTCTAAAAATGATTTAATTTTTAAGGATGCTGTTACAAAGTATGTTAAGCTTTTAAATTGTTTATTATTTTTATCTGAAGGGAATACTTGTTCTAAAGTCTGTTTTTTTATCTTTTTATTTATGATATTGTCAATTAAATTTGTATCGTAATTATTATTAACTGCTATTTGTTTTATGATATTTGATTCTTTGGTATAATTATTAATATTTAATGGGACTGTTAAGAGTCTGTGTATCATACTATTGAAAGCAGCTAGTTTATGACTGAATGGGTGGACCGAACAATTATGAATTGTAATATCTGTATGTGATGGTTTATGAAATATAGAAAAATCATGTTTATTATTTATATTTGAAATTGTAAGGTCTAGAAAGTTTATAGACTTATTTTGTTCAAGTTCTACGGTAAATTTGGTATTATTGTGAATCGAGTTTATGTAAGTAATGAAGCTCTCTGATTGTCTATTTCTACCGATGAAGCTAGCTAAAATGTCGTCCACATATCGGTGCCAGTACATAATTTTTTTTACTAAGGGGGTGTTCATGAATTATTTTTTCTATATTATCCATGAAAATTTCTGCTAGTAGGGGGCTGAGAGGGTTGCCCATAATCAAACCATCTTTACTGCTATAAACAGACTTTAGAACAAGTATTCCCTTCAGATAAAAATAATAAACAATTTAAAAGCTTAACATACTTTGGAACACCATCCTTAAAAATTAAATCATTTTTAGAAACTTCAGACATGAATATTTCCTTTAAAACTGATCACAATTTATCCAAATTCATTAAAAATAATAAATCTAAATCTTCAAAATTAAACAAATCAGGAGTTTATAAATTAAAATGTGGTAATGACAATTGTGATAAAATTTATATCGGTAGAACTTTTAGAAATTTTAAAACTAGAATTTCGGAACACAAACGTAGCTATGACAACAAAAAATTAGATTCTAACTATTCAAATCATTTATTAGAAAACCAACACATTTTCGACCCAAATTTTGAAATTCTCCATGTAGTCAGTAAATCCTTTAGTTTAAATTTATTAGAGGCCCTAGAGATTAACAAAAATAAATATTCAGGTAATCTCCTTAACGACCAAATAGATATCAATCAGTCTCCTTTATTGAACCTCTTTACCTAGAAGATAGCTTAGGAATGTTTGTAGTGAATGAATTTCCAGGTAATTTCTTTCAATACCATTGTTAACCTTAGTAAATAGATTTAGCACTGTATATAATAAGACATTTTTATATTTTACCTTCATTCGTTTTGACAAAGCTACTGTGTTAGTGAAACGCGTCAACAAGTTTAAATTGAACATTTAGTTCAAATAAATGAAGATTTAAACAAACTATATTGTTTTATTTCATCGTTCAGTATGGATCTTCATCAAGTAAAAGCCTCATCTATTCAATTAATTTTTATAACAATACAAACGGATTGATTGCTTGATGGCAGCATTAAAAATAAATATTTCAGCTACAATAATGCTTCCGAAACGTACGCCGTTTGAGAAAATAAAATAAATGAGAAAAGAATGTACACAATACAAAAAATCTCTTAATTTTCAACTTTTAACTATGTTGGCCGATTACCAGGAATAAACTAAAACGAAAAAAAAGCTACAATAATGATAACTGTATGATATTATTTTGGCAAATAATAGGGTCAATCATATATGAAGTAGTTAAAAATTAACGGCATACCGTTATATTTGACAAAGTTTCCGCTATTAGAAATGTTTTAATCTATACCTAGTCAAGATTAGGATTTAAATTTTAACAATGCGTTAAAATTTAACATTTCTTATAGAATTGTTCCTAATGTCAGTTTTGCTTCATTACTGAATTTTTATATTCTATGTAAATATCAAATTGCGTTATGTGTGCCTAGGTATAATAAGTTTTTATACTTAAATTTGCAGATGCTGATATTGATCTACCACCTAGAGCTGCTGATACTGCAGACTTGATTTTATTTCTGGATGAGCTGTTTGATAGTTGGAATTCCTGATCCAGCAACTAAACCTCTTAAATGAGCCCTAATGAATAATTCTGAACATCAGAATTATTGGAAGGAACAATTAACTATATTGAAAACAATTAAATTTTTTAATAGTAAAAAACAACTATTGCAATTTGTTCCATCCCTAAGTAACTTAATTTTTAGTATTAAAGGTTTTATTCAATTGAAAACGAAATATTTAAACAATAGAGCTTATTTTGTATTAAGATCGTTTCAACAAGATAGTCAGGAATTTTTTTGTTGCTGTAAGAAGTTATGCTTACAGGGAGGTATCTCCAAGTGTGCAGCATGTAGTACCAGCATTTAAGGCTTTGATGATTAATAATCTTATGTCAAAGCATTTTCCAAACAGCAATTGTGAGCCATATGAGATTGACGGAGCTCTTACAGATCTGAAAGAATTTTTAATAGGTGAATCATCTCCAGTTCAACTGAGCTATACACATTAACAATTCCAGCATCAGTTGCTTTACATAGCAAATCGCAAGTGGGTAGAAATATAGTTACATATATAGCTGAGTTTATTGCTCGCAAATGTTGAAAATTGTTTCATGTTTATGTTGTCGGAATTATATACTGTACAGGAGTCATGAACAAGATACAGATTTTGTAGAAGCAATTCCAAATTAACAAAACCTGGTACATTTTTTACCTTTTTAGTATCAGAATCTTTGTCTTGATTGTTCTATCTTATACCAAGATTGTGTTACAAACAAAATCTATCAAACATTTTACAAAAAACGCTGTCAGAACAACTCTCTTTCAACCTGATAAATTGTGAGAAACATACAAACAATGATTCTCTATTAATTAAATTCGTAGTCAAATGTTGCCTCCACTTCTGGTGTAAAAAGTTATTACTATTTCAAGAGGAAATGATATTAAATTTTCCAAATTTATAAATGCTAACAAGGATTCGACATTTATTGATTCAATAATGAAAGCAGCTCATATTAAATTATGTTCTCGAAATAAACGCTTTGAAAAGAGAAGACGATAGAAATGAGTCTATTTCGTGCAGAACACCACTTGTTGAATTATTTTGAACTAGATGCCAGACAACATGGTTAAAAGAATAACACAAAATTAATTTTTTCTACTACCGTGCGTAAAGTACGTACTTTAGACACACTTCCGAGTGCGTAAAACTTTACTTTACGTACTAGTGCGTAAAGAAAAAGTTCCAATTTTTATGTAGTTTTATCTAGTCTTATAAAAATATAGATAGGTATAATAAACGGATATTAAATCAGAGTTTTCTTTGAATCAGAGATTGAAACATATAGAATTCAGTAAAGTACATACGTAATAATTATTGGATACTGGAAAATAAAAGAATAGGGTACATAGGTAGTACTTTGAATCTGACATTGAAATTTGAAATTGAGATCTTCCGACTATATCTAGGGAAAGCAAAAGTATTTAAACTTAAGTATTGAACATTTTTAGGAAACTATGATGTTATTTTAGATTCTTTTTTTACCAAACGGAATAGGTAGGTGCATATAATTATAAAGATGGATTCCTCTGATGATCTCTCAGGACATTATTTTGAAAATACACCATAAAACATATTACACGTAGCACATAATGCTTCTAATGATTTAATGCCCCAAAATCTGTGAATATTTACGAAACAAAATACAAATTGTTTAAAGAATGGTGTAGGAAAAATAAAATAACAAAATATTCCGAAAATGTCCGAGTTCACAAATTGCACCTTTAATATTAGTATTGTTAATAATTGAATTCGTCTGTTGTTTTATTAATTTGTTGTAATTTTGATTAAAATGTTCAAAATATTAATCAATAATATATTTTATTAAGAATCAATAAAAGCGTTATAGTTTCTTCTAATGAAAAATTTAACCTACTTTAATGCGCGAAGAAAATTACTATTATACTTCTGTATTTTGATAATATTTTCGGTAGTAGAAAAAATAGTGTATGCAATTCGTGTGTGAAGGCCTCTTTTCGACTCATGTGATTGTCGCATTCGACAATATTTACATTCGTCGAAAAAAGGCTACTTTACACACTTGTTACATAAATAACTATCAAGAATAAAAATAGACGAATCTTAGGAAATAATCTATTTATGTAGTTTATTGCGTGTTATGTATATGTGTTATAAAAATGTAGTTATTATCACAGATAACCCACAGATAGATGAGACACTGATTGTGGCGCCATCTAAAGAGCCCGTCGAGTAAACAACTGAGTGATGGAAAGATTTCTGTAATTTTAGGTTTTGGCGGATTGGGGGTATATTCAAATATACTGTATTTTAATTATTTTATTTCAAAATAGCCATTCATAGTCCCTCATTTGACATTTCATTCAATTTAACTCCATTAACTAAATAATGATTAGATGTTGAGTTAAATTAAATGAAATATCAAATGATGGACCATAAATGGTTAATTAAATTGGAAAAAATAAAACAATAATCATATAAACAATTTATTTATTTTGGTATAAAAATACACAACAAATAATTTCTTTCATAAAGTACTTTTCTTAACAAACATGATGACAACAAATAAATTATAGTGTAAAAACCATGCAATAATTAAAAAATAATTTGAGTAACATACATTCTAGATTGGAGTTTCATTAGATTTTCAAATGATGTCAAATCAAGATAAAAGTAGAAAATTATGTATGATAAGTTTATATTAATTTATTATTACTCTCGTATAAACATACAGAGCTGGACAAACTGCAGGAGTATAACTGCTACTTACCTAATCAAAAAAAGTGTTAGCAATAAGTTTTTAACTACTATTTTTGGCAACTTTCTGTGAAAGAAAGCATGTGAGTATAATTACTGTGAATGTTAGAACAAAAGTAATTAAAATATTTTTATAGGAGAAGTTGTTAAATACTGCCCAGCTCTGTAAATACAAGGTGCCAAGTAATTACATATAAGAGTGCTAAACTGTGACTGTACAACATTTAAAATGATATATCTAACATTTCATTTCCACTTAAAACACATCTTTATTTCTTTACTGGAAGTATTAAATAGGTTTATAACACAAGCTTAAACCTAGTATATTGCATATTTGTATATTTCTACATTTAAAAGCATTCCGCTCTTATGAAACCATTGCATAAGGCAGTTTAAGTTACTCTGCAGCTCCTGGCAGTCTATGATTGTTAAAATGTTTCTTAAGGGCTCTTAAAAATTCCACCGTCTCATGGAGTCCTTTCTCGTTTCTGGTTGAGGTTCTACAAGTAAACACACAAAATAACAACAATAAATAAGTGAACACACAAATATGTTTGAAAATTTATGTCAACAAAAGAAAACAAAATGCGCTTACTATCGAAATAATAAGCTTACACATGTTTTTGTACTAAGCCAAAAAATTATCAAAAAATGTTTGAATGTATATATTTGTTTGGTTTTTTCTATTCCCTTTTTTTAAAGCTTTCGATTTTTTTAGGAATTCTTGATTTTTAACTATTTTTTGTCTTTATTGGATATTCTGGTTACCGCTAGACCAAATACTTAGACGTAATGCCTCAACAAAAGTTAATACTCACTTTCATTTCCCATAAATTGTCACTCCATGGGCTATATATGAAAATCGGCAAGAAATCAATACCTTCCATCCCATAGCTGGAAGAGGGAATATAGCTATAACATAAAATAAAACCCAGATTATTATCTTTTCAATGGATACATTTCAAAAAATGGAATTGTCTAAGTATGGTGTACACATTAGATATAAATTGAGTGAATGAAAAGACGAGTACTGAGAATGTCATTTGATTAAAATTCCAGCTAAGCGCTTTCAGCCATTAGGTCATTCTCAAAGCTGTCGACAAGAGAAAAACATACAACAGGTACAATGTACACACAATGAAATAAAATGTTTGATGTTACATCATTATTTAAGTAAAATTTGTTAAAATTACCCTATAAATAGGGTGTGCACACATATCATTTAGTTGGTAATCAAATTAGACGTTCCGTTATGTGAATTACAATTGTACACACTCTTTATAGAGTAATTTTAACAAATTTTAGTTAAATAATGATGTAACATCAAACATTTTATTTCATTGTATGTATCAGTTACAGGGTTTGATGTTTTTTGACACTTTCTGTATATTTTTTTCTTGACGAGAGCTTTCAGAATGGTCTAATGGATGAAAGCGCTTACCTGGAATTTTAATAAAATTACAGACACAGTACTCGTCTTTTCCTTCACTCAATTTACATTTTAAAATGTCCAAAATTATAGCATGCTATATTGAATACAATAAAACTTACCATCAATGTTTGTTAATTTCCACTCATAGGGGAAGGCAAATCAAACTATCTTATTAGCCTCTCTTCGTCTTTCTCAAATCTGAGAAACACTGTTTTTGAAAATGAAGGGATCATATCCTCCATCGTTTCTTCGTCGACAAATTTAATGATTTATTACCACTGCTTTTCAGCCATATTAATTTTATCTTCCTGGGTTGGAGCAACAAAACTATAAATAGAAATATTTACTTTACTAATGCAGCAATTTTCAGTTTAGCTAATGTAAAGAACAACCGTGATCTCTAAAGTTGTCGATTAAATTAGTAAAAATTCTGTGTTTTATAAAAATAAAGATAATGGTTGTTAATTGTGAAAGAAAAAATGCTCAAATTTTTTTAGTAAAACTTACCGAGTACACCACTTATTACTCCTTCAGAATACACTTTGACATTGTCTTTTCAATTAATAACAATAAAGCAACGAAACAACAGATAAATATTACACTATAGCAATTAAAAAATACACGAAAATACCGTAACCTTAAAATTACCTCTACACTTGAACTAAGAAATGATAACTGTAATCGTTTTGCTGCGAGGTACCGTTGACTCAACGGTTTTTCGGGGACCGTAACGTTTTCGCGACAGTTCGGTTCAAACCTTGTATCTGTGAACTGTCGCGAAACGTTACGGTCCCCGAAAAATTGTATAACGTCAAGTCAACGGCACCTCGCAGCAAAACAACTAGTATATAACATATAACATGTGGGGATGGGGACGAGCAATATGATATCGCGCATACGCAGTTATAAAAATCAATAAAATTTGATTACTAACGACGTTACAGTTTTCGTTAATTTTTTGGAATTATCTACCGATTTTAGTTACTCGACGGGCTCTATAGATGGCACGGACTGCAGTGTCCCCAGCCTGGTTATTATTACTAAATAAATATTTAATTTCATAAACTGTTTTTATTGAAACTATTCGTGGTTTACCATAAAGTTTTTGCTAGACAAACAAATTTTTTTTTATAAATTAAATGACTGTTCACCAAGACAACGAAGATTGTAGCTGCTTATTAAAATATAAATTACAACTGTTAGTGTTTCACCAAATCCTACATCATCATGAGTTTGAATTATTCCCAAATATTTTCGTATGTTCAACTCTGATGCAAGATTTGGCGAAGTACTATTATCAGTTATAATTGATCTCTTTTAATAAACCGCTGCATTATTTGTTCTTTTGGTAAACAGTCGATTTATTGTTAAAAATGATAAAATTCTTCCTCAGTATAATATTTAAAATTCCCGTCGAATTCCCCGTCCAAATAATTCAGATGAACGAGGTAGCCTGTTTCCTCTATCTGTAGTATCTATGAATATAGTTCCTGCAGCCATACCACAGAATACACCAGCCCAATGAGAAACGAAGCTTGTGCTATTTTAGAATTCATTTTCTGAGTGCGCATGTCTGAATCAGAGTCAGTTATCTGTCAAGGTCATGTGATTTCATTGTTTACATGTTTACCAAAGAATATTCTTTGCTGTACAGTTTTTCCTTATTTACAATATAATATATATATTTTATTTGTGTTTTCAATTGTTTAAAAAAACGATTATATTAGTTATGGCGCCAAGAACTTGTGCAGTTCGTGGGTGCCATTCAAGAGATGGAGACGGAACAACTATGTTTAGATTTCCTAAAGATCCTGTAAGGTGAGAGAAATTGTTTCTATATGCAATAAATTATAGATATATATTTCTTTTTTTTAAATATGTTATTCTACTATGGCACCTATACATTATAAGTTGCGTGAATCTATGTTTTGAGTGTTAACATTCATCTGTCTATGTGTCTTTGATAACATCAATAATAATAATAATAATAATAATAATAATAATAATAATAATAATAATAATAATAATAATAATAATAATAATAATAATAATAATAATAATAATAATAATAATAATAAAACTGCACAACTGGAAAGCAGCCGGACCCGATGGTGTCCACAACTTCTGGTGGAAATACTTAACAGCGCTACATTCATCACTAGCAACAATAATAAACGAAATACTCGATAACCCTGCCAAATGCCCAATCTTTTTACTGTTACTTACTTGAAACCAAAAAATCAAAACACCCAAGACCCGAAAAATTATAGGCCTATAACATGTTTGAATACCATCTACAAAATTATATCATCTTTAATAAATAAAAAAATAAATGATCATATAGTAGAACATAATATAATCGCGGAAGAACAAAAAGGTTGTCGTAGAAACTCCAGAGGTTGTAAAGAACAACTGACCATCGACGCAGTCATTACAGGCCAAGCCAAAAAAAGTAAAAGAAATCTATCACTTGCCTGGATCGACTATCAAAAAGCATATGATTCGGTACCACATCAATGGCTCCAAAGGGTGCTTGAAATTTATAAAATACACCCAAAAATAATATCTTTATTAAAGACCCTAATGTTATCCTGGCGGACAGAAGTAGTTTTAAGAACGGACAAATGTGCAATCAAAACGGACCATATCTCTATCCAACGTGGAATATTCCAGGGGGATACATTCAGCCCACTGTGGTTTTGTATGGCCCTGAATCCCTTGTCCAGTATGCTGAATCACACTAATGCAGGCTATAAGATCACAGCAAAGAGGGAATTACTATATGAAATAAATCATTTATTGTATATGGATGACCTCAAGCTGTATGCCAGTAACAAAACTGAGCTAACAACACTACTCAATATCACAACACAATTCAGCACTGATATACAAATGAATTTTGGTCTGGACAAATGTGCCTGTCTGAACATCATCCGTGGAGAAGTATCGGAACCAGAGACCATAACCATAATGCTCAACGAAATGAATTTTCCTGCGATTGACCCTGAAAATACTTACAAATACCTTGGTTACGGTCAATTGCTGACAAAAAATAATAAAGAATTGAAACAGCAAGTGCAGGCAAAATTTAAGAACCGGTTGCATAAGATTCTTAGAACAGAACTCATAGCCAAGAATAAAATAAAAGCAATCAACACCTGGTCCATTCCAGCTTTGACTTATTCCTTTGGAATACTAAGCTGGTCACAAACAGAATTAGACGCCATAAACAGACTTGTCAGAACAACTTTGACCAAAAACAGGATGCATCATCCCAAAGCAGCTATGGAACGACTGTACTTATCCCGAAAAGAAGGTGGCAGAGGATTATTAGACATAAAGAATCTATGCAACAGACAGGTGGTTGCAATGAAGAAATTCTTCACCGTAAAAGCACGACATTCTCCGCTACACGACGCCATTCTTAAAAGCGATATATCGTACACTCCTCTTAACCTCTCTAAAGCTGAAGTCTTACCGACAATCATAACAACTAAAGACCGAGTTGTAGCCTGGAGATCGAAAGCACTCCATGGAAGATTTCCCCAATCCCTAGACAATGCCGATAAGGAAGCGTCAGTTCGCTGGCTAAGGGATGGGTTTCTTTTTGGAGAAACTGAGGGCTTCATACAGGCCATCCAAGATCAAGTTATAGCGACCAACAACTATAAGAAATATATAGAAAAACTAGATGTGGTTGACCGATGCAGGAGGTGTCATAGAGAATCTGAGACAATAGATCACCTAATATCAAGCTGCCCAAGTCTCGCGAATACAGAATACATCCATAGGCACAACCTTACAGCGAACATTCTGCATCAAGCACTAGCCGTAAAGTATAACCTCCTTTCAGAAAAAGACATGGTACCATACTACGATTATAAAGCAAGACCGGTATTAGAAAACGATTCTTATAAACTGTATTATGACCTCTCGATACATACAGACAAAACAATAACAGCGAATAAACCAGACCTTGTACTGCACAATATGAAAGACAAAACAGCAATTTTCGTAGATATAACCCACCCTAATGACCACAACATCAATAAGGCAGAAGAGGAAAAAATAAAAAAATATATTCCGTTATCAATAGAATGTAAAGAAATTCATAGATTAAAATCAGTACAAATCGTTCCCATTGTAATAACGGCAACTGGCTTGGTCAACAAAAATCTGTCACAATTAATACTGAAAATGCAGCTCGACCCAAACACACTGATCCCAAAAATGCAGAAGAATGTTATCCTCGAAACGTGTCGCATCGTACGAACAGTCCTGAACATGCCTAATCAGGAATTTGAGTAAGGTTTGCTTGGGCCCCTTACTTCTTGAACCAGATGTTTAACAACTCTGAGACTAATACATGAAATAATAATAATAATAACATTGGACATACACACATACATACATAATTGGACATACACATCTTACATCCTCCTACATGTTACTAGGACAAAATCCACCAAGATGCGAAATATGCAATACAATTTTAACAATTGATCACTTATTATTAGAATGTAAACAATATATTAACCCACGCCAACAGGTTATGCTTCCAAATGATATAAAACTTTGTTTAACCATTACAAAAAATATAAAAAAAGTTATTACCTATTTGAAAATGATAAATGTATATAACAAAATTTAATTTAACTAATACCAAAATGTAAATAGTTAAGACATATATAAGGCTAATGACCACGTAGTCGACGCCTTCATCAACAAAAAAAAAATAATAATAACTCTTGAGTGCCATCCAATCACTAGAAAACAAATTTTCAAAATCCCCTTATAGCTTAAGAATATTGGAGCTAGTTTCCCACTTGTCGTCAGTAGGAAACAAATGTACTCTCTTATGGACCCCCAGTCACTGTAATATTCGCGGCAATGAGAAGGCAGACATGGCAGCAAAACATGCAACTCTCTCCCCAGTAGATGATGGCATCCCTGTCCCATATCAGGACATTCTTACAGCAATTAAAGAAATAATTAACACATCATGGCAAGATCGATGGTCGGAGCAAAACACCCAGTTGAATCCCGTAAAACCGGAAATAAAAAATGGACTTATCCAATATCCTTGAATAGAAGAGAACAAGTTATCACTTGCCGCCTGAAAATCGGACACTCGAGGCTCACACATGCCTATCTCTTAGCCGGAGTCCATCGACCCCAGTGCGATCATTGCAATACCAGACTAACTATTAATCATATCTTCTCATGCCCAACTTATTCTTAGCTGAGACACAATATCGGAATAGAATACGCAATAACTAATATATTCAGTAAGGAAGAAAATATCAAAAAAGCTCTTTCGTACCTGGACCTCTTGAATATCTATAACAATATTTAAATGTATATCGGCAGCTAAATGATCCTCGCAATCGAAAGCTGCTAAATAAAAAAAAATCTCCATCACATTAGATAGCTTTCTTATAATTAGATTTCGTTTAGCCTATCTGTGAATCCCCATATGCTTTGTATTTAAACAGCTGTATAGAATTGCAATGTTATGTATTCTTTAGAGTGTAGAGTGACAAATCTAAGAATGCTTGACATTTTTTGAACAGATTATTTGGAATTGCTGTTTATAACAATTATTTTTATAATTACAAATACCATGCCGTTTGAGCAAGTGGGACAGTCGTCTCAAGCCGCCACAAGACATATTGGTGATGCTTCTCCATCTCTTGGTAAATATAATCATCAATTAGATTCATTTCTGTAACATAATATGCATCAAAATAGATGGCTTTCTTATAATTAGATTGCAGTTAGCATAACTGTTTTGTTTTTCTTATACAATATTCTTTTTTTATGGCTTTGTTAAAATGGAAAAATGTTCGTTTATCCATTCTAAGTTCACTTGCTATCAATGTAAAAAAATTCCTACTGGTCTTCAGAAAATAGACACTGGAAAATGTGGTGGATGAATAAAACAACACGTTGTCGATAATAAAGCCTGTGCATATAGTCTTCCTCTATTTTCCTTTTTTGTTTCAGATAATCGATCTTCTAAAATTCTGATTGAGATGGAGGAACCCGTACATTTACAATATCCCTCAGCTGTTCAACCAGAAAAAAGCACAAAATATGATAATAATTGAAAAACGCAACAAAACTTCGATAACTATGCAGAAAAGTTTACTGTCGCTACTTTTTTATATCTTCTTTGTCACATACATCAGTAGATTTTCTCTTGTAAAATATTTAATTCAGAATCTGGTGAAGTGTAACTTTTAAATATATCAATTATAAAAAAATTGTATTCAAGTACCATACTTATTTTAATGTTATATCATCATTTACTAAAATTCTTTCTATTGTAAACTGGTATTCTAAATATATAATCTATATTATTGTATTGGTTTTTATAATCACCCTATCCTACATACAGCGCTACTTAAATACATACTTACACATATAATTTCGATAACAATATAGAAAATAAAAATCATTTGGTTAAACAATAGCTCGTTATTTTTAATAATGGATGGAACTCCAAAGACAGAAGCTAAAACTTTATGTATGAAGAAATGCTAAAGTATATTTTTCACATTGTTTGTTTAGCTGTTAAATTAACTTTAACAATTCATAAATTAAGTTTAACAGACCTATTGTGAAAATTATACTTTGACATTTTTTCATCTTTAATGAGTATTCACCAATTATCAACCAACATTCAAAATATTACACGGTTGAATGCTTGAATATTTCTGTGACCATTAAAAATTTGTCGAAACAAGCCATAAAAATAAACAATTATAATTTGAGATTCTTTGGTTTCACTTTATTGCGTGTAGGTAAGATTTAATTTACATTTTCTTGAACACTTTTCTTAGTGCAAAGTCAAAGAGAGATGCTCAGTTATCTGTCAACGTCAGTTTGAAGGTCACGAAATTTTGCCCCCAAAACATCAAAGGATTTACGCCGGCTTTCGTTTCTTATCAAGCAGGTGTATTCTGTGGCCATACTTCAGATGGAACTCAAAACTGTAGTCACCGCTGACAACATAAGAGTTACAATTCTAGGTTGAAGTATTTTGTGGTCAGATTTTCCGATAAACCAGGTGTACATATAATACTAGTATATAACAGAATTTCAGCATAAAAGTCGAAGTAAATGATGGATGACTTACGAAATAGAAATAAAGTGGAGGAGTTTTATAGAGGTGAGAAGTTTATTTATTATACATATAAATTAACTAGAGACAACAAACTAAACATTGAGAAAAATGGGTCATACGCAGATTGAAAAATGGACGTGAATGTCAACCATTGGTACGCAAGCATAGTAGACAATGTTAGTTGTATAGGATGCGACATTAATATTAACATTTTGAATCCAGAGTTTGCTTTAGAAATTGAGATGTTTATGATATTCAAGATAAAGGATTATCGTAAAAATAACAGTTTCATATTTTAACGAATTTTATTATGCGAGTACAAAGGAGCGACATAATTGAAGGATCTGGGAAAATAAATATTTATGAACTTTGTCAAAGGCATACAAATTATAAATAAGGGTCTTAATCGGTATTAATTCAGGAGAGAGTGTCAAGACGGAATGAATAAGGTAGGTAGCGCCATGAAAGGCTGAAATCACAATTTTCTGATTATCACAAGATTATATAAGCTTTACTTAACCTCCTGGATGTGAATGATGTAGAAGATTTTGTGAGAATAATTATTGGTTATATGATTATATTATAAATGAAACTAATGTTTCTAAATAATTCCACCTTATAATTAGAAAATTATAAAACTTGATAACTGTTTCGATATCATAAAATAACATCGTCTGAATGACAGAAGTTACATTTCTTTTGATGCATACCTAATGTTTAATAATTATTGTTGGCTAGACCAAGAAGTGACCTATCTTGTGAATAACTTAATATATATGAACAGAAAAAAGTACATATGATATAAAGGTGCAATTCTACTGGAGCCTCATTTGGGCAACATATAGCATGCGACAATGACGCATGCTACACTCAGTCTTTTAGTTGGAGCAGCATTAAGCAACATGCAGCATGCGACAATGAGGCATGCCACATGTTGTCCGGTGTTGCCAGGGATGCGAAACCTCACGATTAATCGTGAGATCTCACGATTTGAGTGAAGATCTCACGATCTAATGATTTCACTACGTATTCTCACGATTTTTTAATACATTACATATTCAAGCACAACGAAAAATAAGTATGACTGCGAAATAAAAAAATGAATGTTGTCGACTTGTCTTGTATCGAAATTTTTCTCGCCTAGTCTATGCCGTATCAGTGAATCCCCGAATATATTGTTATATAATGGTTTGTGGGTTGGTCAATATACTATGCTGCTTTCTGTAAATCACCGGGATCGTCGCGCATTGAACTGATATTTCATTTTATTAGTTGTCTAGCGTTTTAGGGTTTTATTTTGTTTAGTTTGTCTCAGTTGTATCCATTGTAATTATATTAAAAATATGTCTAGTAACGAAAGCGATACTGACGGAAGGAATGTACCAAATTTTTTTGTTCGGTTTTGTATTATATGTGAATATATTTTAAGGTGTAATGTTTGCCAATGTGACGTCAAGGTTACAGACGGAAAGTCAGATGTTTTTAAACATGGGACTACAGGAAAACATATAAAAGCATCCGCTACAACGGTGGGACAAAGATCTATTGCAGATTCGTTTAGTAGAGACTCAAAACAAAAGGATCTACAACTTAAAATAAATGAAGCTGAAATTCATTCATTCATTCATTGCGAAACTTAATTTACCATTTAAAGTGATGGATCATTTTCCTGCTTTGTTAAAAAATATTTGTAGCAATTCTAATATCGCTAAAAACATTACTTGTGGCCGTACAAAAATTAAATCCATTATTACTAACGTAACTGGGTCAATACAACTGCAAAGAATTATACAGAAAATCAAATCAACTGACCGTTCAAATATAAATCAGTTATGTCTTGCTGTTAGAATCAACGAAGAAAGTGAAATTAAAGGTTATTTTCTAACGTTAATACCTATAGGGTATGCAACTGGCTCCGCAGTATTTGATCATATAATGTCATTCTTCATCAAACATGAAATTCCTTATATCAATAACTGTATTGGATTCGCATCTGATGGTGCTAATGTCATGATGGGGGCTCACAATTCGGTTTCCAGTAGAATAAGAGAATGCAATTCCCAATATATTTATAATGAAATGCATCTGCCATAGCTTTCACCTTTGTGCATCATATGCCTGCCAAAAGCTTCCAGAAGAAGTTGAACTATTTTGTAGAGAAATTGGTTAATTTCCTGCCTAAAATTAATGTTCTTTATAGATTATTTTTTAGGTTAGGTTAGTTTTAGTCATGTTCATTTTTATACAAATCAAATGAGGAAGTAGTTAAATTTTTTTCAGTGACCGCTCTTTGAAATAAAAATTTTTGTAGTGGTTTTCGGCCAATTATTAGAAGTATTAAATTCAAAAATACTATATTACGTTTCCGTTTATTAGCTGCTTTAAACGATCCTTAGATTTTAGTTCAAACATATTTTAATATGACCAAACGGCAATTGTAACTGAAATCGGAAGATGGTTCAAAATAAATAATAAAACCGAAACGTAATAGAGATAGGTATGAAATGGGTATAATAATTATAAGTATAAGCTAAAAACCCCATTACATATAAATAGGTATCTTACACAAAATAAACATGTACCCTTTCACATACTCCTGTAGACAGAAACAGAATAGTTATTTATGCAACAAGTGTATAATGTGGTGCTTTATTTTACGAATGGAAAAATTGACGCATGAGCCGCAGGCATGCAAAAACCAAAAAATGTCTCATTTAGGTTGCTTTAAATGGTCTAAAAATGGCGTCGATTTGTTTGTCATGATGTCATAACGGTGCAAAAAATTGACACATGAGTGCATAAAATACTTTGTCTCACCCTAATGTCACTTTTTTAAATCGTTTATCAAATACATATTTTTTGTACGAAAATCGATTTATAAAATTTACTATCGAGTGTAAATTTGTTAAATAATTATTTTGGTTTAAAAATTTTATTGCAATAATTGAAACTTACCTTTTTTAATGGAATTGTCGGCCATGAAATTTAAAACGTTCAAAATTATTTCACGACACTGCTCACTCAACTTTTTATGAACAACTTTGCTTTCTGGAGTCGCCATAACAAGTTAGTATTGCACAACCCGAACGAAGTTTACGAATTCTGCCAGCGAAGTGAGCTCTTGCAACCCGCATACGTCTTTGCTACTGCGCATCGGAAGTTGCCAAACTTTCGACTGCCAAAATTAATTTGCTAACCTGTATAAAATCATCCTAAAACCAATATGGACATATGGCATAGTGTTATGGGGTTGCAGTAAGCCATCGAACACTAAGATACTGCAAACTTTCCAATCTAAAACACTTTGTATAATAGCTAATGCTCCATGGTTTATAAGCAACCACACATTACATACTGATCTTGGTATTCCAACCATCAATGAAGTTATTTAAACATCAGCCATAAGAAACAAAAACCGCAACGAAAGCCACCAAAATCCACTCATATCCAACCTTTACACTGATCCAATGGAGGAACAGAGAAGATTGAAAAGACGCTGGTGAGAAGACCTCATAGAGTGATCTACGGAGACCCATCAGTGGATGGCGCCCGCTCAAATCATATTGTATGTTTATTAGATTCTGAATTTGCAATTAAACTAAAAAAACACTACATATTTGATGAGATTTTATTTCATACGACGATTATGGTCGAATATTTCTGGAGGGGTGGTTCGCAATTGTAAGTGGAGATGGCGCCAATTAGCGCTTCCACGAACCAAATATCAGTGCTGAATGGTGTTTCAGTTGGGATTAGAGAAGGTATTACACTGTTATGAGAAGACACAAGATGGTCGAACCTGGTCCTTGCAATTCCGAATCATCAGAGATGTTTGTATCGATGTCACGGTCTTTAAAGGGGATGTAATTGAATATTCGTCGTAGTATTAGACAGGAGAGTAGTTGTTTTCTCCTTCGAAGAATATTCATACTGTTATTTCGAAATTATTATTTACCACTTGAATCATCCTGTATGTCAGTAAAACTGTATTATTTGCAATTACTATTAATCTAATATAAATCGTTTATTTTTATACAATATGTGTATCGCTTAAAAGAAAAAACAGTTATGTATGTTTGAAAACAACTCGATGATATGGCATGGCCATGATTCAGATATTTGGCAATTCTAAACATCTGAATAACATAATAATTAGTTTTACTGAATCATTAAAGCTAAGATTAAAAATTTCAAAACCCTAATTGTATACATTCTATTTTTTCAACGAATCCAAAGTTATATCTAAAAATAAATAGTATCGATCAGAATCGAATAAATAAATATTAAACTGAATTCTAAATAGTTTGAGATACGCCAGTCGCTCCAATGAATATTTATACTTGATATATAAATTTAAGTGAGCATCAATCAATACGCTAATTTTAGTGCTTGAATGTTATGTATAATAATCACTTTACCAATTGTACCCAGAATTTATTAAGAAGACAGTGGCGGCTTTGAGGGGGGGGCGCGGGGGGCGCGCGCTCCCCCCCCAACGGTTTTCAATGTTGCTCTGATTACCTTACAACATTACAATGGACTCAGCTATGAAAAAATAATATGCCAAATTATTTTTGAATCGAACACCCCGAACACCCGGCCTAAATTATTTAATAGGTCTTATTGCTATTGCTCTTGGTCTGTTAATGCGGCGGCGAGTGCGAGCGGCTTCTTACTTTGAACTCCAAACTCCAGATTTCCAAGAGCGGCAGCGGCGTCTTTGCTTTGTCGGCTTCGCTGATGTTCGGCGCTTCGTTTTCATCCATTTCTGACTTCGACTTGGTTAGTTAGTTAGAAGACTTGAAGACTGATGCATCTGTGTATTTAGTGGTATTATAATAGTGTGTAATTCAATATGTCGAATAAGAGAGTTTCAAATAGTATTTTAAATTATTTTAAAAAATCAAGAACGGGGGAGAGAGTAGAAGATGAAAATACAGATGATTTACCAACCGATGTTGCAGTTGCTTCTACTTCCACTCAAAACCAAAATACGGATTTGGATTTGATGGAAACTGAACAATTGAAATACGATGTCGGCGCATTTTTAGCGAAAATGGATACCATCCCCGATATCACTAAATATAATTTATTGAAAAATCATTTGGTTCCTGAACCACAATATGAATTTCCTTTTTCAATTCATACCAAACGAGGTCGCGAAGAACGAAGACGTCCAACAAACGCGCATTTTAAAAAATTTGAATGGCTAGTTTTTTCGGAAGAAAAGAAAGGCCTCTTTTGTAGATACTGTGCTGTTTTTTCATACGAATCATTAGTTGGAGCATCGCAAAGTTCAATACCACAAAAATTGGTTAGATTTCCTCTAACGAATTTTGCAAAACTTATGGGAAAGGAAGGCGACCTTATTCGCCACGAAAACGCGAAATACCATACAGAATCAACCCTTAAAGGTAAGAAAAATAGTATTGAAAATTTTACGCCTGTCATTTTAAGTCAATTACATACTGTAATTTCGCCAGTTGCCCATGGCAGCCTTCAAATTTTTCAGAATTTTTTTTTCCTCCTGCCAAACTAGGCAAACAAAATTAATAAGTGGAGATTTTTTTGACAGCTATCATATGGTCTTTAGTAAAACAAAATGGTTCTTAATAAAACATAAAAAAACAACATGTCCTTTTCACTTTAGTAATAAAGAAGGCATTTAATCTTTGAATTCAAATATTTATCTTTGCAACACAATTCACTTAGTATTACTAAAATAGAAGGAAAGTAAGGTTTTATAGAAAAGCGACGTCTATGGCAGTTTATCAAAGATTCTTAATAAAATAAAAAAAACAACAGGTTCCTTTCACTTTAGTAATAAAGAAGGCATTCAGTTTTTTGATTCAAATATTTATCTTTGCAACACATCTCATTTAGTATTACTAAAATAGAAGGAAAGTAAGTTTTCATAGAAAATCGATGTCTAGCCAACTTTATTTTGGCGAAGTAATTTTCAAAATGAAACATACCAGATTATTAAAATAAATTTTGGGTGTAAAATTTTCTTACCGAATCCCCCACGTCCTTGAATTAATGTCCGGAAATTTTTCCTCAGTCACGCATTTTTTTAGAAAATGTTCCCTCGTCTGTTCGGAAAAATTTCCGGAAATAATTCAAGCACTGGGGAGATTATAAGTGAAAATATCCTTTGTTTGGCTAGACAGTGCATCTCAGAAATAATGTCTAAAACCATTTAAAATTAAGCGGTGTGCTTTTTGGACAAACGCTAGGACCCTTCGATTTCTATTTTTTAAAGCGCCTCTTTTGATGGTAAATTCATGTATACAGGGTGACTCAAAAATAAGTTAATACAATCAACTTCATTTTTTAAGTGAAGACCTCTATTTTTTATTTCATTTTTGAGTTTTCTTCCGAATTCTAAGTATATTTCATGTACCATGTCATATACCTATAAGTCAACAGTTATCGAAAAAAATACGATTCAGCATAACTATAAGTAACTTATTTTTGGCTCACCCTGAATACATGAATTTCCCATCAAAAAAGTTTTAAAAAGCACTTTAAAAAATAAAGATCGTCGGATCCGAGTGTTTTTCTAAAAGCACTTCTGGGTCGCACTGTATATTTTTAAATTACTAATGTCTGATAATTTATACTTTGTTTATATTTCAGCACAAAATTTTTTAAGGGTTTTCGAGAAGCCCGAGTTGGATATTAGGAATAGACTAAGTGAAGAACGAGCCAAACAAGTACAACAAAATAGGCTAAGGTTAGTGCCTATTTTAAAAACCATAATATTTCATGGTCACCAAAATATACCTTTGAGAGGACACCGCGATACTGGACCCCTATTTAACAAAGATGGTGATTTTAATTTAGTGGAAAACAATGATGGTTGTTTTAGAGCACTTCTTAGATTTAGGATAGATGCTGGTGACGTGCAGTTAGAAGAGCATCTTAAAAATACGGGCGCTCGTGCTACATATATTGGAAAAAATACGGCCAATCAATTAATTAATTGTTGTGAGCAAGAAATTATATCTAAAATTGTGGGTAATGTTTACGAAGCCGAATTTTACTCAATAATTTTTGACGAAACAACAGATATATCTCACCATTCCCAACTAAGTTTGACAGTTAGATTCGTTTATCAAAATGAAATGAAAGAATGCTTTTTAGGATTTGTAGATCTCCATAAATCTTATTATACAACCAAAGCGTCCACTTCTACTAGCTCTGATGATAACGATAACGCTGAGACCAATTTTGAGCCAAAAATTACTGGGGAGATCTTAGGTGAGTCAGTATTGAAACACATTGGCTGTGACAATTGTTCAGTTAATTTATCCAAAGTTAAAGGGGCTGCACAGGAAATTAAGAAAGAAGCTAAAAACGCTAGAATTTGCCCGTGCTTTAGTCACAGTTCAAATTTAGTTTTATCGCAGTCAGTAAAAGTAAAATCTGTAAAAAATTGTCTTGGCAGTATCCAAGAAATCGTAACTTTTTTTAGCCTTTCTGCTAAGAGAAATTACGTCTTGGAAAAATATTTAAAATGTTTACTGTATTACCTGAGCTATGAACATTTTCGTAATTTTGTCATTACATTTAATTGAATAACTTAGTATTTGCTTATTTGACTTTATTCAAACTCGGCACATGAGTTTATCGTATCGGCCTCTTCAAAAAGTTATAACATTTTTCAATAAAATGTACTAGGGAGCCAATATTTAGCCACTTCAAAATTTTCATGGCATTTCCTATGTTTCACTCGGCAATGCATCACCCGGCATGTAAAAAGTGACAACTTGTAAATTGCAAGCATTTTTAATATATTTTCAATTTTGAACTTTATAGGTGGGAGGGAGAGCCCCCCCCCCCCCCCCCAAGTTCAAATCCTAAAGCCGCCACTGTAAGAAGATACCATTATTAAGTAATAAACACATAACTAATGGATCGATCTTACAGTTTTCCTTACTAACAGAGGCAGGTTATTATCACGATAAAAGTATAGAAAAATACGATTGACTAATTCGCCGATGCCGTACCAAGGTTGCCATATAATCGTTGCCACGGGAAAATATAAAATGTTACCCATAACCTGTTAAAGGTCTTAACCGTGAACCTGATTGTTTATTTTAATTTATTAACTTTACTAAGCAAAAACTGTAGTAACTTTTAGAAAAATGCATTTATCAAAAAATCGTTTTTGACATCAATCAATTATATATCAATCTGACATTTTTTATACTATTTTATAATCCACCTATCTAAGTAGAGCTTAGAGTATATCAACAAATAATGTAAAAGCTTCAACACCTTCCTTCATTAAGTACTTTTGATATTCACTAGTCCAATATTTCTCAAAATATAATCCATTCTTGGCTTGAATAATGACTTCGTCAATATATCTGCGAATTAATGTTCCGAAGCAACCTGTTCTATATCAATACATCCTTCAGTTACCAATTCTCTTACAAAGAAATGCCTAATTTCAATATGTTTCGTTCTTCGGTGATATTCTGGGTTCTTTGCTAACTTAATAGCAGCTTCATTATCAATTGATAGTGTAGGATCATTTTTAAACCTATAATTTCCTGATAAAGTCTTTTTAACCATATCAGTTTTCTGGCTCCTTCACTTGCAGTAACTATTTCTGCTTCTATTGTTGAGAGTGCTAGTGATGACTGTATTGGACTAAGCCAGGAGTTTGCACCTCCAGCATATTTACAAATAACACCTGTAGTTGATCTCCTGGTTGTAGGATCTCGTCTATAGTCAGCATCGCTAAACCCTTGAAGATGTTTCAATTTGTTACCAGACTTATAGATAATTCCAATATCGACAGTTTTTTTGAGATATCTAAAAATACGTTTCACACGAATCCAATCATCTTGAGATGGATTTTCTAATGCTCTTGAGGCATACGCAATATCTGGTCTTGTTCCTACCATAAGATACATTAGAGCTCCAACTGCTTGCCTATAAGGGACCCTTTCTTCTACTTTTCCAGTTTCTTTCCCTGATTAGTCACTTTTAATAATTGGTGTAGTCACTGCCTTACAATTTTTCATTCCAAAATGTTTCAAGATTCTTCTTATATAAGCTGCCTGACTCACTGTTACAGAACCGAGATTACTAGTGTCAATTTCCAAGCCCAAAAAATAGGTAGCTGGTTTTGCAGTAATTTTAAACTCTTTTTTCAAATTATTCATAAATTCTTTTTCCAGAATTCCGTTACTCGTGGCTAAAAGTCCATCGTCAATATAAAGTGCCAATAGAATCATATCATGTTCTTGTTTCTGGATAAACAAGCATGGATCTGCATCACTTGCCTTAAAATTTTGGTTTATAAGAAAATCTACGAATCTTTTATTCCAGTATCTCGTTTCTTGCTTAAGTCCATACAAGCTACGTTTGAGACAGCAAACTTTACTAGTACCATCTTGATACCCTTCCAGTTGTTTCATATATACTTCTTCCTCCAGATATCCATACAGAAATGCAGTAGAACATCAAATTGGCTTAAATTCATTTTCTCACTAGCAGCTATACTCAATACTCAACAAAGCTCTTATTTTTCCAGATTTAGCAACAGGACTAAAGGGATTGGTCAAACTTTTTGATGTGTCTGTAATTAAATTATTAAAAGATGTGTGGCACTCGGAGACTGCCGCGGTAAAGCTATTGCATAGAGTTTTACACTTTGATGTTTACAATTTCTTTTTCTTTTTAGCTCTTTACGCTTTTCTTCTCTATAAAAAGGAAGAAAATATATAGGTATAAATAATTAGGTATTAATAGTGTAATTACACACCAAAACAATTATTCATTCAAAAAATTTGAACAAAAATAACGATATCAAGAGTTTGATCATCGAATTTCGCGCGATGTACATTTATAAAGGTATATTATCATATATACTTTCTCTGCGCGGCATTAATGTGTATTACCTATACATAAAAATATAAATTAACAAAACAAAAAATAATACTGCATTTGTGATAATAATAATAAAATGTATGTATATATATAGTACTCACTCATTTTCTTTCACTATTTTTTCGTGACTTTCTTCATTAATAAATGCACTTTGTTAATTCATATTTAAAACACTGTACACAAATTATACGCAGATATTCACTGTTGTACATAGATGATAAATACCTATACACTTATGGCAAAACTTAAAAGTATCACCGCTGTGCCGGTCGGAGTGGGGGGTGTTAGGTTATTTTCGTTACGGAATTTCTGGATTCGGTCTCCACGCTCAAGGCCCACGATAGAAGCTATGATATAGCTAAAAAATCACCATACAGTCATACAGTTGAATTATTGGATCTTTACCCGTGCGTCATAAATATCCCTTTCTATTAATAATGAAGAACAGAACAAAAGAATTTTACATTTGTCGGTTATGTTATCAGATATTATTAACGCACGGGTAAAGATCCAATAATTCAACTGTATATGACTGTTACAGACATAGGCGTAGCCAGCGATGGGCAGGGAGGGGCAATCGCCCCCCCCCCACCTTGAAAGCAAAAATAAATTAAATAATTTTTAAATTTTAATAAACAAATAATTAAATCTAAAGTATACATATTTTTCTGTCCTGCATATTTTTTTTGTTATCTGTTTTATATATTTTGTTTGTTGTTGTAGTCGGTTGGTTTAAAATTGATCAATAAGCTCTAATAAATAAAATTATTCGCGTGTCCTTTGTCACTAAAATATATTTCATCGGCAAAAAACAAAACTGTTTGAAAAACTAACATAGTGCTAAATGTATATTAATAGTGTTTTCGATCTATGCATTGGTGCATACCAGAATTGTCCCACACCAGAATTGGATAAAATGGAGTGTTCGATTTACTCTCAGGATACGTCAATTTTTAGTATTCGATTCAACCACTTAACAGTCGGACATTTTTGAGAAAAATGCTAAAAAAATTGTCACTTTCTTTTTGTTTTCATTTAACTACATTTTTTAATCCTATTAATTAATTAAAATAAATTTACTCAATAAGTAGTTTTAGTGTGAAATTTTTAAAACATTCAATACACAATACTACATCTATTGTCTAGCGACAGTGTCCTATTTAAAAATGTAACGAAACGCCACTGGTTTTCTTCGAGTTCGAGAAAATCGAGATACAAGAGAGGAATATACGGGAACCGGCGATGCGAATGTTCTGGCAATTTCTAGGCTCAAAGGGGTATATAAAGTTAGTTGCCTATCCGGCGCGAAGGCAGACAGTACAGTACATAGTGCAGGATACAAAGTTGCATACAGCGAATAGAAAGCGAGGCACGAGAAACAAGAGGAAAAATACGTAACAATAGTTTAACCACAGAATAAAGAGGCAGAAAAGACAATATGGATATAAGAAATTGGTTACAAAAAGGTAAGTTAAATAACTTCAGTAGAAAATTAATTTTATAATTTAAACTTTAGAGTCATTCCATTAGGAATGGTCCAAAATTTTGAAAATTGGTTGCTCGACTAGCACCAAATAAAACAAAACTACCATGTAATGATAGCTTATAATGTAGATATGTGATATCCGATGGTAATTTTTGTTCAAATTTTTTTTCTTAATTGTCGGCCATTTTTGTATCGCAACGTTTGGAAAGAAATTCAATTGCAAAAATTACGATATTGCACCAATTTTGTCAGCTGATATCTCAAATGGGACTAAATATAAAACTTGAAATTTTCACATATCAAAGATCAAACAGCACTTTATACGTGCTATTAATTTAATTTTGTATTTTCAATCTAGAGAAAAAATATTAACATCAGATATGGTATATCCACGCCACATTATATGCTATCATTACATGGTTGTTTTGTTTTATACTAATTATACTAAGGAGTAGGTTTTTAGGTCAAAAATCTCTAAAACGGCAAAAAGTTCATGATGACAGTAGTGGAAGTGGAACCAATGATTGTGATGAAGATGAAAATAAAATGGTCGGAGCATTAAAATCGGAATATATTTTTGAAGGAGGCTCAAGTAGTTCTTCAAATCTACATGAAGCTGTCTCTGGAACATGGACCTCTAAAGAAACTGAAGAACGCGATGGCTACCATGAAAATAACATTCGTCTTTATGCTAGTTGTGCCAATATGTTACCTTCTTGAAAAAAGAAGGAATTGTTGACAAACCCTTGGGTTCCATAATCCAATTTCGATTTTGCTTCTGATGTCATTCACTTAAAAAGAAAATTTAACCATCGCTGGTTAGATCAATATACTCCATGGCTGGTCCTCAAGTCGTTTGAAAGGTGCTCTATGTTTGTATTATGTTTTATTTTCGCCAAGAAATGCAACAGTTTATTGAGTTTTGGGGTCATTTATGGTGAGGCCTTACATGAATTTTAAGGATGTGCATGAATATTGTAAAAAGCACGTTGGCAGCCATTACGACAAATCTTCAACAGCTGCTGCAAAGGCATTTCTTGAAAATGCTCCTGTTGATGTCCAGTTGCTAATAGGGCACCATAAGACGATTGAAGAGAGTAAACAAATTAACAATTATTTCATGCATAATATTTTGTGGAATTCATGATTTGCCGCTTAGAGGAAAAGAAGGAGATGAGGGAGTTTTCTTTGACCTTTTAAATTTGAGGATTGACTCTGGTGATGATAAGCTGAAGAGCCACTTGGATAAATGTCAAAAAAACGCAGTCTATAACTCACCAACAATTCAAAATGAGATCATACAATTATGTGGTGAAGTTATCAAAGAAAAAATAATCGAAGACTGTAAACGGGCAAAAGCTTATGCTGTAATGGTTGATGAAACAGAAGATATCGCTGGAAAAGAGCAGCTTTCCGTTGGATTAAGGTTCTATGATGAAAGCAAAAAATAATCAAGGAGGAATTTGTAGGCTACATTGAGATAAAATGTCAAAATGTTTCTATAGCGCAATTCAAAGTTTTTTTGAAAATAATAATTTTTCCGCCGATAATTGTGTGGGATTCGGATTTGACGGGTGTTCCACGAGGACCGCCAAAGAAGGTGGTGTACAGGCCATTCTTAAAAAAAAGTACGCCCAATCTTTATTTTTCCATTGCTCCAGCCACAGACTAAATCTTGTGGTCAACGATACTAGCAAGCTACCAGAAATAAGAAACACAATTGCAACAAATAAAGACACAATAACCGTTTTTCGTGATGGCCAGCCCGTAGGATATCGGTTCCAAATCTTTCAAGGCTCTGTGAGACCAGATGTTCGGAAAAATATAAGAGCATAAAAAATGTTCAGACAGCTTCACTGACTTTGTTAAAGCACGACATATATCTGTCGAAGGAAACTATGCAACAAGAAAATCTGCCTACCAATTGCACTGTGCAGTTACTAAACCAATATTCATCTTAGGATGAAACATAATTGCAATTTTGGAGCCCGTTGTAAACATTTAACAATGTAAAAGTATGGATTTGGTTATGGTGAAGAAATATATTGATGATATTTTAGATGTAATCAAAGAAGATCGACAAGATGTCTAAAATGTTTCTTATGATTTATTTAAAAAATCACTTGATATCGCAGAGAAAGTAGGGGCTGAGTTATCAGTACCACGAGTCACTCAAAAGCAAGTACACAGAAGTAATCCACCATCTGAGTCTGCAGTTGACTACTGGAAGCGGTCAATAATCATCCCCTATCTTGATTCTTTAGCTTCGTCTTTGGATGCTAGATTCTTCAACGAAAACACACCTGCTCCTGCTTTAACTTATCTACATCCTTCAAGCATGCTCAAAATGGCTTCAAAAGATTTCAAAAATAATGCAGAATGTTTCATGGAATTTCATAAGTCTGCAGAATTAGATTGGTGTTACAATATATGGAAGAAAAAGAATTTAGCAGAAGACAAATTAAAGGACATTGAAGTGGCTGCACTTTTGGAGGAAGCTAATGTTTTTTTTCAGCGTAAAATGGTAAATATTTCTGCACAAGCAAATGGTAAATAGTAATATTCGACAATAAATGGTAAATATTCCTGCAAAACAAATGGTGAGGACAAGTGAAAGTATATGGTTTTCTATCTAAATTTGGGACCTTGGAGAAGAGAAACTATGGGAGGCGCATCCACTAAACAAGAGGCAAAAGAAACTGGCACTGTCAATAATACTTTTATGGTACTGCAAGACAGTTTTGCAACGCACATAAAGGTTCTATTGTATATCATAACAATAGCTTTTATCCTGAAATTTATTTGGTGATTATGGAAAACGCATCGAAGAGCGTTGAAAAGGGACATCAACCGAGGCATTGCAGCGAAGCAGACATCAGGAACTCGGACTGTGTAAAAATTGTAAGTACTTATGTATTCTATTCTTATGAACGGATCTAAATGTCAATAACGTGAGAAGATTTTGAAGATAAGTTAAGATTAATTCTAGAAGAAGTTAATAAACAGGGAAAAAGGGTTTTGAAAAAGGAAACTCCTAAAAATCCAGATATACATATTGAAGTAATTAATAGTATAATAGTTCTTTATAATAATTTTGCTAAGTTAATAGCTAAAAATTGGAAAAATTTAAGTTTAGTACAACATGAGAGTTGTAAAAATTATTCAGATAGGATTAGAGATAAAACTGCTATGGCATTTCAAGGGTTAAATTGTAGTATTAAAATACCTACCTCTATATTTGAGGAAATCGACACTATTGTATTACAAACAATAAGCACACATTTGAAAATGGCGACAAGTATGAATGATTTTTTAATTTTGCGAGTAAAGTTTTACCGACCGAATTTAACGGAGAAGCAAGCAAATTACAATCATTTTTGGACTCATTAGATTTGCTACAAACAAAGACGACAGGTAAAGAAGAAAATGCTATTCTACTAATTAAGACGAGATTAACGGGAAAAGCCAGAAGTTTGATCACGACGGAAAACTCCATTACAGAAATCAAGAATAAACTAAAATCAGTAATAAGAGGAGACAATCCAAGCCTTCTCTTAGCGAAACTTGATAAAGTAAGGCAAAATTACGCGACGGAAATAGAGAAATTGGCAGAGAAGCTACAGGCAGCATACGTATCAGAAGGAATGCCAGAACGTCAACCTGAGAAATACACCAAAGAAGCAACGATTAAGGCAGTAACAATGAATGCCACAGCGGACGCAACAAAAACGATCATAGCAGCGGGAAGCTTTGGAGCCACGAAAGAAGTATTATCCAAGTTAGTATCAGTAGAAGGCATAGTAAGCCAACAACAAGTTTTACACATGAAGGGCAACAGGAATTTCTTCAGAAAATCAGATTCTAACTTCAGGAACAATCATAGGAGACGGAGCAACAGCCGACAATACAACCCAGGAAACGGTTATAACAGATACGTAGATTACAATAAATTTAACAAGAATAATAATTACAAAATCCACAAGAATAACGCAAGAATATGCAAGATAGAAGATAAAATTGAAGAAATGAGCAGACAAATAGCACAGCTAAAGAAAGAAAACTTCGAATTAAGGGTGGAAAATATGGAATTCACGGAAAAAACAGAATTTTTGCAAGGAAACATGATACAGACCCAGAAAAATTTAAGAGAGAAGAATTTGATAATACATGGTATAGAAGAAGGTAATGAAGAAGATGCTAGAAGATGTAATGAAGAAGTTTAATAACACAGTAGATGTTAAATCAGATATTTTGAAATGTAAAAAATTAGGAAACAAAAACAGTCACAAAAATAGGCCAGTACTAATAATGATGAAAGATGTGAATAAGAAAGTAGAGACTTTGAACGGAACCAGTAAATTAAAAGGAACAAAGATATATATTGATGAAGATTACCCAAAAGATATATTGGAACAGAGAAAACAGTTAATAAGATACATGAATCAGGCGAGAGAAAAAGGAGCTAAAGCTAAGATAATTGATAATACATTAATGATTAATGATAACGTATATAGTCTAGAATAATTAGAAGGAAGGAAGAATCAGTTAGAAATACATACAGGATGGAATAAATCAACATATAAGGAGAATAACGAAACTAATCCGAAAATTTTGGATAAAATTTTCAGCGATAAAAGTTTTAATCAACTAAGAGGTAAGTAAATACATTGACTACGAAAAATATGAAATTTGATCGATTTGGAAGAATATGATTTTGAAATACAGTATGTCAAAGGTATAGCGAACTATGCAGATAGCATATCGAGAATATCCATAGAAGAGCTCAAGGATTTATATATAAATAATTCACATGTCTTGGCAATCACAAGAGCACAAACGCGAAAAGAAAACGCTCAATCAGAAAAGTATCTAAGGATTGACGAAGAAACAAAGGAAGAAAGAATACAAAACCCTTCAGTAATGAAAGTTTTAAATAATCTTGAGGCACATAAATTACCAATTTTACACTTTGAAAATAACCGTATATCGCTAAGGATGAGCATTCGGATCAAAAATAAATTAAAATTTAGTGAAGCCTTAATTACCGGAATACACAACTTCGACCTAGGACGAACGTTGGAAAAGGTTGAGGAGCTATCGATAAAAAATGAAGTAAAAAGAATGAAGATATATACAAATGATGATATATTCAAAAAGTGCACAGTAGAAGAATTTATAGAAGAAGGAAATCAAAGTTTAAAAAATATTCAAGTATGTATATGCGAAGTACCAAAAACGGTACAACAGAAAGAAGAGAACCAAAAGATTTTAGAAAGATACCACAACGATCCAATGTTTGGAGGACATGTAGGAAATAATAGAATAATTAAGAAACTAAGAGCAAATTTTAGGTGGAAAAACATGGAGAAAGATGTAAATAAGTACATAAAGAATTGCCATAAATGCCAAATGAATAAAGCAAAGCAAAAAATTCGTCATCACAGATACATCTATAAAACCGTTTGATATTATTTACATAGACACAATAGGTCCGTTTGTAGAAAGTAACAACGGGAATCGTTATTGTATTACAATATTATGCGAACTGAAGAACTTAGCGGAACTTTTAAAAATAAAACATACTTTTAAAAATAAAACATAGGCAGTTGTGAAAGATTACATGGAACATTTAATGAGTATATAAGAAACTTTATCAAAGATTCTAGGGATAACTGGAGCGAGTTTGTAAAAATGTTTGCATATTGCTATAATACAACACCAAACACGTATCACGGATACACTCCTTTTGAGTTATTATACGGGAGAAAACCCAATTTACCAGAACTCTTAAATGTAGAAATAGAACAGTGTTACAATCCTGAAAGATATGATAAAGAGTTAAAATATAAGTTACAATACGCAAATGAAAGAGCCAAACAGTTTTTAATAAAAAATAAAATAATTAGAGTCAATAATAGTGAAAAGGAATCTTCACCCGTAAACTTTAGATTAGGGGAATTAGTTATATTAAAGAATGAAGGGAGAAATAAGTTCGATCCACATTATTTAGGTCCGTTTACGCTCCGTAACGGAAATAAAAGGCGTAAATTGTGAGATTACATCTCAGGGCAGTAAACCACAGACCGTTCATAAGAATCGTCTGTATAAATACAACAGCAAAAAACAATTGTAAACAAGTGAAATGTGTTCATAAACAAACAAGTAGCGTTAGTAAACACAAATAAAAAACAATCAGCGCAAACTACTAACGTTATATGTAGTACCGAAAGGACAGTAGTCTAAAAAGGACATTAGCATAGAAACAAGACTCAATTATGTTAATATTAATGTCAATATATTGCGAGCATTGATCTATGGAGGTCAATGTTAGATATACGGAGAGCACGTTCTAATTAAAATGTAAATATCACGCTCAACTGATAGGCGGAAGGTCAGGCATGCAGGCCACTGTCCGAACGCTTCCTATAAATGTAAAGTGTCAACAAACTGATGATTCATTCATCCATTATTATTATTCTGAATAAGTTAAGTGTTAATTCTAAATATACTTATACCAGTGAGTTTTTAAAAGATGTTGTTTATTCAACCCCCGAAGATCGGTTACTAGGTAAGTGCTTTCCCAAAGATATAATACTTTTATGCTGGACGTAGTTTATACGAGGGGCACTTACTGAGTAACCACTATACTGCTACCGTCGAAAGATCGTTTAGTACCCTACGAAGGGTAAAAACCTGGCTCAGGAGTACAATGGGTGATGACAGACTCTCTGGGTTGTGTTTGATGAGTGTGCATCGAAATTTTTTGAAGGAAAATCAGGGCTGCATAGTGAAGAATGTTTTGGATAAATTTAATTTAAACCCAGGAAAAATGTTAGTAGTTTAATTTAAGTATAATTAGAATCTCAAAGTTTTGTTTTCATTCGCCTTTTCTTTTTATCCTAAAATTTTAAATTTTGGACGACCATGGACCAGAATTTGCCCCCTGGCTACGCCCTTGGTTACAGAAGAAATTAGTTACCTACGATTAAAATAATTAGGAATAAATTGACAAATGCCGGCCGGAATATAAATGGCTGTAAGAAAACTATTGAAAACTGGATTACAAAATTCAGATTCAAATTCAAAACGATTAATAAACGTCAAGCAGTCACGGAAAGTTCCATGACTGTTCCAGAAGAATAGTGGACATGCGGTATACATACTTGGAATAAGTTACTAAGTATAGAGAAGAAAACTGACCAATTGTCTATTTGGAAAAAACTTGGTATGATTCACACGACACGTTTGAGAAAGGATGGACTGATGGGTCGAACATTTGTATGCCAACAATGCCTGCAAACAAAGAATCCAGACTTATTATTGTGCATTGCGATGGATATGAAGGATGGGTTCCAAATGCTATAAAAATATGTGGAAAAAAATGGAAGATTGCAACGTTGACTATCATAAGAACGTGGTTTGAATTCACATTTATCCCAAACTTAGAGCCAAATAGTGTTGTAGTTCATGACAACGCTTCTGATCATTCATGAGATCTGAATAAAATACCAAATAAAATCTACAAGAAGACCGAACTACAAAAATTTTAAATGGATAATAATTCGTATTTTGAATATTCTTGTACAAAACAACAACTGACTGAAGTTTTACAGATAAAGAAATTTAAGAAATTATAACGCCCTAGAGAGTATTGGTGAAAAACATGGACACTCTATAGTGAGACTTCCTCCTTATTCCCATCGAGTTAATTTGGGCACAATTAAGACAAAGGTTAAAAAGCAATCAAAATTGAAGATGAGTATAAGAATATTGGGCAAGTCCATATTAATGGGGGAAATGCATTTGTGATTGATTCACAAGACGATAGTGAAGCATATGACATGGGAGAAGAATTAATAGAATTTTTGAAAGATTAAAATTATTTAGTTTAATATATTTTTCATGTTACTTATAAAGTAGTGACAAACAGGAGTTAGACATAATATTTATTTTTAAAGAATTGGTTTCTTCATTGTTATAAAATTTCATTTTTTTGTCATTTTTTCATAGAATTTAGTCTTGTCCATAAAAAAATCCAATGGGATACAAAAAGGGCTCAGTTCACGTCTGGTATCCAGATTAAACTGAACGCCCTTTCAACAATTACATAACAAATAGGTAAGTAAACAAAATATTAATACCTTTCAGAGTTTAGTTCCGCAACATAACTTAAAGTGGATATACGATTACATTGCTACACTATAAGTTTTACGCCAACTTTACCTATAATTTCACACTGATATAGTTTATTACAAACGGAAGAAATACCTTACTTATTTTACATTCTGCTTTATCAAATTTAAAGATACTTACCATCTACAGTGTGACCCACTTAAGATCGCAACACCCAGTTATAGCGTTTAATTGACATTTGAATAACATTAAATCTTGGTGGTTTAAAAAAGTCGGCAAGAGGACTATTTTTGCTTATTAACATTTTATTTGTGTCAGTAGCGTACATTTTTAGGGGGCTTCAAAACGTCGATTTTTCATAAAAGTTATTAGCGATTTTTTATTGGATTTTTGGTTACCACACTGTAAATAGTATCCCTTGAAGCCCCTAAATCCAAATTTTGAGTAATGTCACTTCACCGGTGTCTGAGATGTAAGTCGTCAAAAATTGTTTTTTTGATTTTTGAACGACCCTGTATACACGGTAGTCAACGTTTTATGAACTCCACATTTTGGTGTATAGTAAAAAACAATTAGTTAAGTGGTTGCCCGTACCAATATTTGATTTTAGGTCAGTATTGTACGTCTAAAGGGGAGTTCAAAAAATCGTGTTTAAAAAAATCCTCTAGGACCAAATAGATTTATTTTGGATTAAATGAATAAACAAAATTTTTATGAAAATCCAACTACACCAATTTAAAAATAACCAAACACTAAATAAACAAAAATTAACCAATGAATGAGTGGATTACCTCGGTCTATCCAACGGTTCGAAAAATTTGCATTTAGCAATTGCTTAACAATCCTTGCGTTGTGGATTGAGCTACCGTCTAATTGAAAATACAAATTTTGTCTTATCGCAAGTGGAAGTGCATGAATTTCATCAAATATTTCATTTCTTAAAAACTCTACAAAAAATTGTGCATTGAGGTTTCCGACGAAAAAGAAAGGTCCGATTATTTGGTCTTCAAATATTCCGCAACACACATTGACCTTCTCAGAATATTGTCGTTCACAGATTATCGTCCAATGTGGGTTTTTCAGTAGCATAGTATCGTATGTTTTGGGATGAAACAACCCCATTTGTTGAAAACGTAGCTGCATCACTGTAGAGATTATATTCCAAAAAATGTCTATTATCAAGATACTCTCCTAGAGCCCATAAACAAAAATCCATACGTTTGTCTTCATCGCCAGGCTCTAAAGTATGGAGAAATTTGGGTTTGAAGGCTTCCATTTTTCGCTTTTTGAGACTTCTTCGAATAGTGACCCTTGACAAATTTAAATCTAAACTAGCTTGTCTTAAACTTGTACGCGGATTATTTCTAAAATGGTGTAACATAATCCTGTCATGCTGAACATTCTTTCTTCTTACATTATTTTTTAAAATGTGCTTACTTACAGCTCCAGTTACAAAAATACATTTTTTATTCTGAGTACAGAGCTAATGTTAATAGGTAGACGATCTTGATGTCTATCGTTAAATATTCGGCATACTTCTCTAACGCTTCGGTCGTTGTCTCCACAAAGACGTATAGATTCAATTTATTCATGTACCGACAATTTTTCAACCATTTTAATTCAGAGAAATAATTATTATTTTAATAATAAGTTCAATAAAGGGAACTCAAATTATTATGACATTTGCATAAGCTGACATTTGCACAGGAACCAAAATCAAATCCTGCTTTTTAATTTTGTTTAAAATACCTACATAAAATTATAGTGAATATCAACCATACGAAAATGTTTATTTAGCTACAAAGCTCATTTTTCAATTAAATACAGTAGGTACCTTAGAATGGAAATGGCAGTATCGAAATTTTGTGATCAAATAAAAAAACAGTTTAGACTGTTGATATATGTAGTTAGCAGTGATATAGTTATCACTGTTGATTAGATCATGTTTTTTTTTTATTTGACAGTTACTCATTACAGTTTATGTGAATTGTTTACTCAGAATGATACTTGTATTTTAGTTGAATAAAACTTCATTAAGACAGGTTTTGCTTTATAACAATTTATTCAACTAATAATAATGAACGATTTGAAGTCGAATACACCTCACCTTGTGCCACTTCCCAATGGACTCACTGGAAGACCACCTTTGAAACCTTTGTTAACACAATTGCTGCTAAAGAAACTGACAAATTACTATTACTCTACAATCACGTGAGTCACAACATTTTTGTACTCATCAATGACTGCAAATCTTATGCTAAGGCTATATAAAGATTAGACTCTCTTTATATAAAACCGAAGAATGAAGTGTATGCGAGGTACAGACTTATGACTAGATGTCAACAGTCAGGGGAAACTGTAGATCAGTATATACAATCGTCAACCCTTAACTGGCGTTGTGACGTCCCTGGGACCCAAGCTGATACATTTTGGTATGCACCTCCACCACTACTTGAAATTTCGAGCTGTGCATCTCAGTACCTTCTAATTAGTATTCCCTTGACCACGGGTCGTTATTGTTAGTGCGTTGTTATTTTCTGTTTTTACGTGACAGTGTGATCGTGGTCCCCGGGACCTCACGACGGCAAGTACGTAACAAATTGGTTTTTTCTGTATGTTTTTCATTACTTGTATTTTTGTGCTACCGTTAAAAATGGATACGCCTCCTGTCCCAAAACGTGTCAGTTATGATGATCCTGATTTCGAAGAAAAAGTGGAGATGAAGGTACAGTAGCTCCAAAGTACTATTATGGGAGAAATAGGTTTAAATGGTCAGCTACTGCTCCAGTAAAAAATGTTAGGACTCAAGCGCACAATATTATTAAAATACCAACTTCCCGATCTGCTGCAAAAAATATGGACCCCGTAAATGCTTGGATCTCTATTTTTACAAAAGATATGATAGCACAAGTACTTCAATGGACAAACAAGAAGATTAGAAGTTCAAGAGAAAAGTTCTCTGATCCATCCAGAACAGAGCTCAGTAAGGCCACATTAGAAGACATAAAGTGTTTTTTTGGCTTGCTCATTTATACAGCTATATTTAAATCCAACCATGAAGATGTACGATCATTATTTGCAACAGATGGGACTGGTCGAGATATATTTAGACTGTGTTTATCTGCAAAACTATTTGTTACGCTTTTGAATTATTTGAGGTTTGACAATCCAGATGACCGAGAAGACCGAAAGCTAATAGATCCAAGTGCAGCCATATCTGAACTTCTACAAAAATTTAATGCAAGTTCACAAGCCGCATTCTCTTTGGGATCACATGCAACAGTAGATGAAATGCTAGTAGCATTTCGTGGAAACTGCCGCTTCACAATGTATATGCCATCAAAACCAGCAAAATATGGCTTAAAAATGCAATGTCTAACGGATGCCAGAACAAGCAATGTTTATAATACATATTTATATTGTGGAAAAGGTAGTGATAGCATGGGACTATCTCAGGAAGAAAAAAAATACGGAATTACCACTCAGGCAGTAATAAGATTGTGTAAACCTTTATATGACACAAACCGTAACATTACAACCGATAATTGGTACACATCACTGGATTTAGTAAAAGTTCTTAAAGATAATAGCCTAACGTTAGTGGGGACAATGAAAAAAAAACAAAAAAGAGGTTCCTGCTGAGTTTCAACCAGCTCGTAATAGGCAAGTAGGGTCTTCACTTTATGGATTTACCAAAGACTATACCCTTCTATCATATCTATCATATGTCACTAAAAAAAATAAAGCAGTTTTGTTACTTTCGTCGATGCATCATTCCATAGAGACAGACCCTTTTACTGAAAAACCGGAAATCATTGCTTTCTATAACAATACAAAAGAAGGGGTGGATTCAATGGATCAAAAATGTAGCGTATACACATCAAGCCGCCGAACACGTCGCTGGACTATGGCAATTTTTTTTCGAATTTTAGATATGAGTACTACTAATGCATACATTATACACCAATCACTTCGCGATAGAGAACTTATGACAAGATTGGAATTTATGAAAAATGTAGCAAAACATTTAATTGAGCCCTACTTGAGACTTCGCTTCCACAATAATAAACTACCTCGTGAGCTAATGTCATTTATTGGTCGTCTCTCACAAGAAAGATATTTATATGAAACTGAAGGTGATCAGTCCGATAAACTAGATCGAGGATAAAGAAAAACATGCTCTATATGTCCTGCAAAAAAAAGAAGAAAGACCGCTTACCTATGTTTTTCATGCAAACGACCAATATGTCTAGAATGTAGCAAAAAAATGTGTGTAAGATGTGCCACAGGTGAAGAACTATAAACGTTCATGGACCTTTGCACGTTTCTTTTGTAGAAGTTTATTTAATTTTAAATATATATATATATATATATATATATATATATATATATATATATATATATATATTATGCTTATTAATGTTTAAAGAGACTATACTTTTTCTGTTTTGACTTATTTTTTTCTTAAATGATTTACGAGCGTTGGCTTCCAGCTTTGTAATTTTTTGTTTACATTATTAGCAAATAAAGTTATTTTTTATTACGCTACATTTATTTTTAATTCACAAATATTTTAATAACAATATGTTAAATGAAGTACAAAAATATTAAAAATACCATTTTTGTTGAATACACTATTTTTTTCTAGCTATTAGTTATGTGGTCCCAGGGACGTCAGGACGGTATGTACGCACAAAATTTTTACCACGCCAGTTGAGGGTTAAGAACTTTAAATGCAAACTGTGGTTTCAAAGCAGTAACCACTGAGAAGTACAGGGACGAATACATTCGAGATGCTTTTATTAATGGACTAATCACCCCTAGTATCCGACAAAGACTGTTGGAAAATATAACTTTAGATTTAGAAGAGGCATTTAATAAAGCACGTGCCCTCGAATCAGCACAAACATTTTCTGAGTCTTTTAATACCCTCCAACCACAGTTAGCTTCAACGTCAAATAGTGAGACTCATGAGAAAACCTTATACAGTCCCTTAACTTCTGCTGCAACCAACAAGTCGAAATGTTTCTTCTGTGGATATAAACATCATATGCGTTCATCTTGCCCTGCACGTGAAGAAATATGCAAATTGTGCAATAAAAAAGGACATTTCTCTAAAGTTTGCAGGTCATCCAAGTCGAAAACCTCTGCTGCCGCAAAACAATGTGACGACTCTTTGGACGAAGACAACTTTCCAACTTTTGCATTAGTTCAAAACATTATTTCTCGAAAGTCTAAAATTTCAGCGGCTTCACCGACTAGTCTTTCCAAGTCAGTAACCACATTAACCATTAACGGATACTCGGCGGAAGCACTCATCGACACCGGAAGTACAGAAAGCTACATCAGTGACTTCTTAGCCGCAAAGCTGAAGATCAAATTGCACCCGACACAATCGAAGGTCAGTATAGCTTCATCCTCATTACTGGTACCAGTTAAAGCTTACTGTTATGGAGATTTGGAAATTCTTAACCATTCTTATTCTCAATTCAAGCTGAGTGTCCTCAAAAATTGTTGTGCAGATATTATTCTCAGATATGACATTCTTAAACAGCACTCGAATTTGTCAGTAAACTTTGGCGGTGACAGACCAACTTTGAATGTAAGTAGCTTTTTAGAATGTGCTAAAGTTGGACCAGCGTCCCTCTTTGAGCATCTAGCGCCCAATTACCGCCCTGTTGCTGTTAAATCAAGAAGGTTTTCCAACGATGACGAAAATTATATTAGGTCACACGTTCAGAGTCTCCTGAAAGAGGGAATAATTGAAGAAAGCCTAACCCCTTAGAGAGCTCAAGTACTCATTGTAAATGGCACTCGGAGAAAAAGAATGGTCGTTGACTATTCTCAAACTATCATCAAATATACAATTCTGGACGCATACCCATTACCATCAATTGAGAAAATTGCACCAAGTGTGGCCAAATACAAATTTCATAGCACTATTGACCTGAAATGTGCATACTATCAAATCCCCATCAGGAAGGAAGACCTGCCGTCTACCGCATTTGAAGCTGCTGGAAAACTTTGGCAATTTAAAAGAATACCTATGGGTGTAACCAACGACGTTGCTGCTTTCCAAAGAAAAATTGATGGAATAATTTCGAAAGAAGGTCTTCAAAGAGTTCATACATACTTAGATGACGTGGCAGTAATAAGTGGAAAAACTCAATCCGAACATGACGCAAACCTAGAAAAGTTTTTAGAGGTATGTAAAAAAAATTTAACCATCAATAAAGAAAAATCTAAATTAAATTTGCAATCAATCAAGCTTTTAGGATATCTTATAGAAAATAACACCTTACGCCCAGACCCCGATCGTTTGAAACCATTATTAGATTTCCCAATTCCTCACAATAAATCTTCATTGCAACGGGCACTTGGAATGTTTTCTTACTATTCCAAGTGGATACCTCATTTTTCTAACAGAATTAACAGGTTAGTTAAATGCAAGACTTTCCCTCTTGATCCAATTTTAGTCAAATATTTCAATGATATTAGATCCTGTATACTCAAAGCATTTGTAGTTAACGTAGAAGAAAACTCTCCATTCTGTGTTGAAACCGATGCCTCTGATGTTGCTATACCTGCTATTCTCACTCAGAACCATAGACCAGTTGCTTTCTTTTCGAGGACGCTATCGAAGAGCGAACAAAATCACCCTGCAGTTGAAAAGGAAGCTTATGCAATAATGGAAGCTCTCCGTAAATGGATATATTACTTAATCGGACGTAAATTACAACTAGTAACTGACCAAAAATCTGTTTCCTACATGTTTGACTTCAGACATGCCGGGAAAATAAAGAATGAAAAATTTACCAGATGGCGATTAGAGTTAGCCCCGTACAATTTCGATATAACTTACAAGCCCGGTAAGGAAAACCTAGCGGCTGATGCATTTTCTAGATTTTGCTGCACATCGAACACATACTCTAAATGGAAAGAAATTCATAATTCTCTATGTCATCCTGGTATTGCACGAATAAATCATTACGTTAAAGTTCAGAATCTTCCCTATACATTAGACGAAATCAAAAATATGACGGCAAAATGCAAAATATGTGCAGAAATAAAACCAAGATTCTACAATAAGAAAACCAACAGCCTTATTAAAGCTACATCACCTTTTGCGCGCCTTAGTATTGATTTTAAAGGGCCACTCCCGTCAAGTACTCGTTATAAATATTTATTGACGGTCGTTGATGAGTATTCTAGATTTCCTTTTGCTATCCCGTGCACCGATCTATCAGCTCAAACCGTCATACAATCACTATCACAAATATTCTCAGTATTGGGTTATCCCACGTACATCCATTCCGATAGAGGCACGTCATTTGTATCAAGAGAATTCGAGACATTTCTACACTCCAAAAATATAGCCACGATCAGGACAACTCCCTACAATCCCTGTGGGAATCGGCAAATTGAAAGATATAACGGCATAATTTGGAAACCTATATCCCTTGCTTTGAAGTCTGAACAAATGCCAGTAAATCAATGGGAGAAAGTACTACCGGAAGCTCTTCACTCAATAAGAACACTGCTTTGTACGGCAACCAACGCTACTCCACACGAGAGGATATTCTACCATAATAGGAGGGGTGTCACTGGCACTGCCCTCCCATCGTGGCTTCTCTCTCCAGGCAAAGTTTTGATGCGTAACTTCGTTCGACAAAGTAAGTTCGAATTCTTGGTGCAAGAAGTCACGATAGTGGAGGCAAACCCTGATTACGCCTTGGTCCGTCTCCCTGATGGCAAGGAAACAACTGTTAATCTACGAAACCTATCACCTGCAGGGGAATCATCAATGCAGTCTCCACTAGGCGAAGAACAAGAAGAGGAAAATCAAGCAGACAGTCCTCAAGCCAAGAACGAAACTAATTTAGACTCTCCTGAATCTATATCTATGCCACGAGAATCTGTATCAACCCCTCGAGGATGTATATCTACCCCACGAGAACCTGTATCAACCCCGGAAGAAGGAGCAGAGAACCAACACCAAGTGGACTTCTTATCTCAACCGATCGATCCTCCACAATACCAACAAACTAAGACCTTTCGAAGATCGTCTCGCCCAACAAGACGTCCAGACTATTTGAGAGATTATGTTTCAAAATAAAGTGGGGGAGAGTGATATAGTTAGCACTGATATAGTTATCAGTGTTGATTAGATCATGTTTTTTTTATTTGACAGTTACTCATTACAGTTTATGTGAATTGTTAACTCAAAATGATACTTGTATTTTTAGTTGAATAAAACAGGTTTTGCTTTATAACAACTGTAATGTTGAAAAATGAAAATAACGTACCGCTTGGGGGGACGTACTACACTAAATACAGGTAACTAAACATGACTCGAATTGTACATTACTACTCCATTCTCGACGCGCGTTTCGCTGACCATGTCAGCATTATTAGGAGGTTATGTTAGTGGTTTTTAAGCGTGCTCTTTAAAATGGGGTCAAAATTTAAGAAAAAGTTGCAACTACTATTTTTTAAAACACGAAATTTTGAAGTCCCTTATAGACGTACGCTACTAACACAAAACCAAATATTGATAAGGGCAACCATTCAACTAAATGTTTTTCACTGAACACCAAAAGTTGGAGTTCATAAAACGTCTACTACCGTGTATATAGGGCCGTTCAAAAAGACAATTTTTCACGACTTACATCTCAGACACCGGTGAAGTGACATTACTCAAAATTTCGATTTAGGGGTTTCAAGGGATAGTATTTCCGTGTGGCAACCGAAAATCCATTAAAAAAATCGCTAATAATTTTGTTTGAAAAATCGACGTTTTGAAGCCCCCTAAAAATGTACGCTACTGACATTAATAAAATGTTAATGAGTAAAAATAGTCTTCCTGTCGACCTTTTCAAACCACCAAAATTTTAAGTTAATCAAATGTCAATTAAACGCTATAACTGGTTGTTGCGATCTTAAGTGGGTCACACTGTATATCAACGAAATAAAATGTTAGATTATTTACAAAGTTTTTGTGGCCTACCAATTGACGTGCTTTTTTACATCGGCACTGGACAGCGTTTGTAAAGAAACATACATTTCTACAACTTTTATTAAACTTGTTCTTAAGAACTCAGTCAAGATCAGTTAATTTTGACAGAAAGCGAGACTTTTTTATCGTTTTGTGATGAAGATCATAGTCACGTTAAAGTTTGGAGTATTTTAGCGGGAATTTTAAAAACATTTTTATTTAGGTAATATTTTTATTGAAATTTGTCATATTTTTCGAAAATATTAATACTTTAGAGGTTATTTTGGGTCTATCTATAAAATAAAAACAAATTCCTTAAATTAGTGATAATCCTTAGTTCCAATAAACAAAGGTATATCGAACAAACAACAATTCGTTGGAAATAGATTTCAAAACACAAAATTTTCCTCGCTGATTTTAATGGTTTTTCCCGTTGACAAAGCAGGGAAATTCTGCTTTGTAGTTGTAACGATATAAAATAGGAAATCTGGGTCAACCCGGCGCGTTATGTGCAAGGTATAATATTTTACGTCCGGCGAGTAAATATATGATGACCCAGTACCCTTGCTGAAACAAGATGTGTCGGGATTATTTAAAAGAACGATTTCCTCAGGACAAATATTTGCTCTTGAAACGCTTCGTAGATAATAGAATGTCTTTCGGTAAATACTGTCAACATCGAATACCTACATGAACAGGAGATAAGAAAGGAAAACGGTCTAAGAAAGGAAATAAGGAGGAAAACTGTTTAGTTTACAGATATACGGAGACGTAACTATTTACAGCCTTGACGCAAACGAGAAATTTCGTGATTAATTTGAATTCTTATTGGCGTTTTGTGAACATATTGGGATTGACACGTATCAAATTGAAATAATTATACATACTGTTCATTTGGAAAAGAAAAGAGATTAACTACAGTAAACAGTAATAGGGATACAGCTTGCCCGGATTTATTTAAATCAGTAAAAGCCTATACACACAGCGTTTTTAAAACGCTAACGACGTGCAAATGACGAGAGTGACCGCTAAAGGTACGCGTCCACTAATCTGCGTCAAACGGACGGTACGCATCGGACTAATCGGATTTTTTTTGCGTCCTGCGTTTACTACCACGGATTATTGGAGTCGGTATCAACATTTCTCTACGACGGAGAGCCAGTCATTTCTTTCCTGCTATTGAAGCCAAAGCAACGTCGGTACTGAACGAAAAAGATGTTATAATTATTTGCGTGTTGTTAGAAGAAGAAGATAACGAGAGAAAAAGGAAGAAATGTTGGGTGCATAATATTAACATGAAAAAACCAATATTCGGGGAATATCACAGTTTATTTTGTGATTTAGTTCGAGATGAAAGAAAGTTCTTTGAATATTTTCGAATGTCACACGTTAGATTTGAAGCACTTTTAAATATTTTAAGACCAAATTCATTGCGACAAAATACACCATTTAGAGAATCTATAGGACCAGAGGAAAGATTGGCAGTCAGTTTAAGGTATGTATGATTTTGAAAATTAATATTTTAAGTAATACGTTTTACCGTTTTTAGCATGATCTATTTAAGCCCTTCAAGTTTTCATTTCTAAAATAACTAATTTTTTTGACTGCACAACTTTTGCTTTTGACCCCATATATTGAACTAAGAATTATTCTAAAAATAGTGGGATACAATAAGGTCAAAGAACAAAAGTGATTGTTAAGAAAATCTAATATTATGTTTATTAATAATGAAAAGAAAGTAAAAGGCAGCGCCGGTTTTACCACGAGGTGCGCTAGGCGCTAGCAAAGGGTCTCAAAATCTGAAATGGTCATGTGCGGTGAAACTGGCGCTGCCTGACGATAGATTTTGAAAAGTTTTTACAAACGGATTAGATTCTTCTACATCACTTAGAATTCTGGATGGAACGCAGTTTGGGGACCATACAGACTTTTGGTGGTCTTGGAAACTTGCAGAAATGTTTTGTTCGGTTGTCTGCGTATTGGGCGGGATACAGCTTGTAGATAAAATACGGCCCTGCTGGTGGTAGACATCCGGAGAAGAAAAATTTGATTCGGTTGTGGCAGTACTTTCAGTCAATAATCTTAGTTCGACGTCATTAACTATTTTGAATAACTGATTCTTTATCAAAATCTGATCTCGTTTTGGAAAAGTTTTTGTGGTGTTAGCCATATTGATAAAGAAGTCAGTTAAATGATCTGCCGGCTCTGGCGGATCTACTTTTTCCTTTTGTGACAAATAGTTTTGCAAAACTGAAGCGGCAGTTGAATTTTGCGGAGCAACTTTTCTAATCCTTTTTTTGCCACGAACAATTATTGATGGTGCTGATGCATATGAAGCAGAAGGTAGTGTATCTGATGTGGTGGGTGAAGGGGGAGGAATGTGGGGAGTAGGGCTAGTCAACACCAATTTTGGGTTTAAAGATTCTTCTTCAATATCACTCTCTTGAGAAGCAGCAGTAGGAGAAAACTGTGATAAGTTCGATCGCCTTTCTTGTTCGTCGTTCAAATATGGGGCCAGAAACGCTAGTTCTTTTTCATACTTGGCAGGCTTCAACTTTGATGCACCTTGGCCACTTTTGGTTTTTCGCAAGTTCATAGCTTTCCGAAAATTATCCCTAGTTTTAGTCCACCGTTCTTTGCATAGTTTACCTGCAACAAACAACAATATTCTAAAATATATTGTATTTTCTGTTTCAGATTTGTGGCTACTTGAAACTCGTTCCGAGCACTGGCTTTTTCTTTTCGACTCAGTGAGCGTACAGTTAGAGAAATAATATATTCAACTTGCAATGCAATATGCAAGGTTCTGCAACCAATTGTTATGCCAGCACCAGATGAGAAGTTGTGGACTGCGTCAGAAAAATGTTTTCGGGAAAAATGGAACTTTCTAAATGCGGTCGGCGCTCTGGATGGCAAACATGTGCTAATTCAGGCACCACCATATAGCGGATCAGATTTCTTTTGCTACAAAAAACATTTTAGCATAGTACTTTTAGCACTGGTTGACGCAAACTATAGATTTATCAGTGTTGATGTGGGTGCATTTGGTAAAAAGTCAGATGCTGGTATATTTCGAAATTCGCTTTTGAGTCAACGACTGATGGACGAGAATTTCAATATGCCCTCCCCAAAAAGGCTACCACAGACTCAAGTAACTCTGCCCCATGTTATAATTGGGGATGAGGCATTTCCATTAAGCACATTTTTAATGAGACCGTATTCATGTGATGATGCTCAAGGAGACGAAGGGAAAAAAGTGTTTAATTATAGATTGAGTCGGGCAAGAAACACGGTGGAAAACTCTTTCGGAATTTTAACACGAAAGTTTAGGATTTTTGAACGAAAACTGAGCATGTCCCCTGAACATGTCTGTATTGTAATGGCAACTTGCTGCCTTCATAACTTTTTGAAAGATGATTGATGCCAATGGACAGAGAATGATCAACGCGTTTCCCTTTCCGATATGGCAGGTTTGCAGCGTTTAAGAGGAACAGGATGTGTGGCTCGACGTGATGCCCTAAATGTTCGAGATTCTTTTAAAGCATACTTCAACTCCGAAGTAGGGTCAGTAGAATGGCAAATGAAGAGAGTTGCGGCTGGAAGACGATTAGAATAAACTAGTTATCAGTAAATAAATAAATATTTAACTTACTATATTTTTATAATGTCATATTACCCCAGTGCAGCACCACCGAGTCAAAAAATTAAATGAATTTTTCTCCAGCCATGTTTTTTATTAATAAAATTTAACCTTCTTTTTCTCCGCCCCTGAAGGGGTTGAATAATAAAATCAACTAGTCCAAACCACGACTACTCACCAAAAATTCGATATAAAAAATTGGCTTTTTAAAAATTACATAAACATCAATGCCATCACAAAAACATTACGGCATAGCGATTTATTTATTACATATTATAAACATATTATTTACTCACTGAGTTCATTCATTCTCGTTCCGATTTCATCCCAAATATTGTCCCTGCGAAGAATATTAGAATATTCTGGATGCCGCAGATTGTAAATTTCTTCATACTCCTGCACAATCGTGATAAGTCTTGCTACATCCATAATTACTTTTACAATGTGGACGAGACGAAAGTCACAAACTATTAACAAAACAAAATATGCTTTTGTAATAAACTTTGGAAAGAAAACCCCCGTGCCTGCGTGTACTTGTCGGTATTCGTACTATCAGCATCGGCAGTGTCCGCACGAAACGGATTTTGATTTCGTCTTTGGAATCCCGTTCGGAAATTCCGAAGTGCGGTCGCTTCGACGCCGATAGGTGAACGCAGTTCGTTTGAAACAATGTAGTTAATCAAATAATCCGATTCGTCCGATACGTACCGTCCGTTTGACGCCGATTAGTGGACGCGTACCTTTATAGTATGTACAAAAAGTACGAGGAGTAATAAACCCTAATTAAGTATGCAAAACCTTTACAGGGAGCACCATGAAATTTTTGATAAATCTCTTACTTTAAATTACATTTCTTCCGTAAATCTAAAAACCAGGTAGATCGACCCCGTATTTGTTTCAGTTGTAGCAAAGTTTAGGGTTTATTCATTGTTAAAGGATTAGCAGATAAGCAATAACGCAATGCAGTGGTGTGTATTTTGGGAAAAAATACGTTTTAAATTATAATATAATAAAAAATGAAAAGAAATTATTATTGGAATACATTTATTACTTACATTTTATTCTATATCCGACTCGGAAGAGGAAGAATCGTTGTTGACATTAATAATAATAGGGTCGATTAAATCATCACAAATATTGTCAATTTTCCACATATTTGCCTCTACTTTGATAACATGCTCGATACAGTTTGTCCAATTTTCCTTACTCACATGACTTACAGCACTCTCAAACAATTTCACAACATCGTTTATTTTAAAAGTAGTATTTTTTTTCCAACTTCCCCCTTCACCTGAGCCCATATTAATTCTATGGGATTAAGTTCACAATGATAAGGGGGAAGTCGAAGAACTGATATACCACGAGAAGAAGCCATTTCTTCTACAATGTAGGTTTTGTATTTATTCTTGTTCATTTTTGCAATTCTGTAAAGTTCTTTCCTTAGTGGATCTTTTGGAAACTTAATATTTTTCGAAATAAGCCACTCCAAAAGCTCTGCTTTACGCCAACGACTTGTGGGCAATGCTTCTCGTAACCGTGAATGGTAACTTGCGTTGTCCATAACAATAACAGCCCCTTTTGGAATCAGATCCAACATTTGAACAAACCATTCCTCGAAGACATCCCCATTCATATCTTCGTGATAGTCCCCCGTGCGTTTTGAAATAAAAGTTAATAATCCACCATCAACAAAACCTTCAGAACTTCCAACATGGATAATGATAAGTCTTTTTCCTTTTCCAGATGGTGGCTGCAAACCTAACTACAAACCTTCCACGAATGCCTGCCTTCCGCTTTTAATGTTTTCATCTTGCCAAGATTTGGAAACTGTATATCCAGCATTTATCCATGTTTCGTCTAAGTAGAAGATTTTCAAATTTTGTTCTCTGGCATGTCGAATGCTTCTTAAATAGTCTCTTCTCCAAAAAACTATTTCCGGTTTGTCTATCAAGAGAGATTTTCTATTATGTTTTGTATATCTGAAACCCACATCTTTCAAAAGTTTGCATAATGTCATTCTGGAGAATTTTGGATAGTCGTATCTTCTTGCACTGATGTCATAATTTTGTCAAGTGTTGGAATTTCCTTTCGTAAGTAAAATATGGACTTTACGCCTTAGTCTTTGTTTTAATGACTCATCGATCTCAATTGGTTTTCGGCCTGAAGGAGTTTTAGGGGGTTGAAGAGTTCCATTCTTGCTTCCTTTTAGTAATCTATAAATCGTTGATTTAGAAACACACAACATAGCAGCCGTTAATTCCACAATATCATCAACACTTGCACTTGGATCCTTGTTTTTCAATGATATATAACAATTCAATATCAGAGTTTTTTCATTTAAAGATAATGGACCTGTTTTTGGTCGTTTAGATGGTCCTTGGCTTATCGACATTGTTTGGTACTTGCACAATTAACATTCAACAAATGTTTTAAATATATTCCAACTGTTTACAATATTATGACAACCATACAACTTCATACAACTTTACTCAAAGAACTAATACTAAGTACTGATTTAATGTACCTACTTTCTTTTAAAATAATATTCCCGATAATGTTTCTAAGAAAACTGGGTGGTTTGGAAAATCCCTCTCAATAATCGAATAATCTGTAAATAGGTGTAATCGTATTAAGCCGATTACAGTAGGCCACTTGCCATTTAAAATTTCTGAGAAAAATTCCCCAAACACTACATATAGGAGTAATACAAATAAAAAATATTATGAATAAACGGGCAAATCCGAACTCTGCCATAAAATAAAATTTTACCTGACTTGTATCAATTTGAGGATTACTGAAATGTTCGAACTGTGCCGCAACCATTTAGTTTAATCCTATTAGAGTCATTAGGGTTTATAATAGATAAAATCGGAGGCCCATAGAATTATGAATATTTCTGAAAGGTTTCAAAGATTTCTTGAATTAAATTTTGAAGAAATCTTGATTGTTTTGATCGATATTTAGAGGATTAGGGGAAGGATGTTGATGCACTTACACTATTGCCTAAAAATCAGGAAGAAGTATTTAATAGTGTTTGTGAATTACAATTACGAACGAACCGAGAAGAGGAATTTCTATTAACAGCAGACCAGGTATTTAAAATTATTGTGTTCTCCTGTTTTTCCAACCTTAATTTTTTATGTAATTCGGATTGTATTTTGATGGATGGGACTTTTAAATACTGTTCAACTTTTTTTTACCAAATGTTTACCATTCATGGTTTTAAAAACGGCTATTACGTACCTCTTGTTTTTTGTTTGCTGCCGGACAAATCAAGTCAAACATATTCAAATTTGTTTTTAATTTTAAGACAAAAATGTAAAGAAGTAGGCTTACATTTTCAACCTAAAGAAGTCGTAGTAGATTTTGAACTAAGCATTCATAACGCTATATATGAATGTTTTGGCAGAGATCAAATTCTTTTTGGTTGTAAATTTCATCTCTGTCAAGCTTGGTTTCGTAAGATTCAGGAGTTCCATTTGGTACAAGAGTACAGACAGAAAGGTTCTGTAATTGGCGAATACTTAAAAGTACATTTCGGTATTATGTATCTTAGTCCTGAGGAAGTTGTAGAATTTTTTTATAATGAACTACATTTTTTGCTTCCGAATGACGAAAGAGTTATAGAATTCCGAAATTATGTCAATAAAACATATATAACGCAAAATTCGATATTTCCACCACTTATTTGGGCAAATAATGCATCCTTTTTTAAGAGAACAACGAATTCTTGTGAGAGTTTTCATTCGCATTTCGGTGCTTCTTTTTACAAAGCACATCCAAACATTGTTCAATTTACTAGTGTGTTATTGGATTTACAAACGGAGGTATACGCGAAAATTCGTTCTGCAAACCAAAGCCAGAAAAAAACCAAAAAAACTATTAATGTTAAAATTAATTTCATTAATGATCATTTGGATCAATATAGGAAAAATGTTATTTCTCGCTTTATGTTTGTGAAAACGGTTGCATGTAAAAATCTTCCACACGTTTAATTTTTTGTTTTTTTTATATGTTTATGTATATTGAATATATTTTATTGTAATGTAGATGTAATTTTTTAGAAGTGGCAAATATACGTTGAAAATATATGTATGTTATTAATATTTTCTTATATTGAATTTGAGTACCTAAAGTTCAAGGTAAATTGTTAAATCGGATTAGGCTATTAGACCCCTACTGGTTTGGTAGTTAATCTCCAAAATTTTAAACACTGGCAGAGTTCGAACAACCCGTAATGACTACCTGCATTTTGTGGCAGAGTTCGGATACTCCGGAATAAACTGTGTTGCCTTTCTTTATCAAACTTACTAAAATTTATGTACCTCTATCACTTTTTTTATTAAAATTAGTACATCCCGTTACCTCTGACCTAAATCGTATATTCTTTAGCATAGCTGCAACTCATTCGTTCAATACAAAATGTACCTTACGGTATACCCTCTTAAAATATATTTTGGTACGTCTATGAAATCTACTTAAATGAATGATTTATTACTCCTTGTCCTTTCTATATAGACTATAGCATGATACAGCCTCCGGACTGCGACAAGTCACAATTTTCATGATTGAATATTGTTCAGGATATGTCACAAATGAACCCTATCCATTGGATCTTTAACCATAAACATTTTTGACCTTCTATTTTTTTTCCTTTTAGTAATAGCATTAGTGAGGTTTTCGCTACTCAAGAAATCTGTTCTCTCTGTCTTTGACATATAAAATACTTTTTTCTTCTCGATTATTTCATGATTGTTTACCAGTCATTCGGTACATAGATTGGCTTGCCTTTACTATAGGATTCTATTGAATCAAAGTCAGAATCATTAGGTAAATAAGAATGACCACTAACCGTAAACTTTTGATCATACGTTTGAATCTAGTTCTCGTCGTATACTTTTTTAGTGTAATCATTATTAATTCAAATGTTTGCTCCTTCAAGTTTGTTTGATTAAATATTTCAATCTTTTTTTCGATTCTTGCTAATTTTACTAATATTGGTCTTTTTTCCTACTTGATAATCTGGCTATTTCGTTTATATTCGCTTTATCATTTTTTTTTCAGTATTTCACGCAGTTTTCCTTTAATTTCTTCCGTTTTTTCTTCTTTTTTATCCGTTATTCCTTGTATTACAATATTTCTCTTTTTTATTTCTCTTTCCAGGACAGGGACTCTGATAACACTTTGGTTTCTATAGAATTTTACTACAGTAGAAAGCGAAGTTAATTTCTACTATCGCCAAAAATGGTACTCAGTTCATATATAGACAAGTGAATCGGATCTAATCGGTTTTGTACTACTCATCATGCAAACATGGGCATAAAATTTAGGGATATTTGGCAAAGTAACTAAAATGAGATTTGAATTTTTATTTTAATTGAAATTTGTTAGCTGTTGTGTAGTGGTGTAATGTCTGAAACTTCAGCATAACTCGAGTATTCCTAGTATTTGTTCCAATTTAAAAGTGATAGACGTAGGTGACTTATATCAATTTATAATAAATACATGCATAAAATTGGGAAAGGTACTTAATTAACATGTTGAACATTGTGTTTTCAGATGTTTCCAAATAATGTGGGCAACATATTAGCTGTGCAAGAGGAAGAAGCAAGAGAAGAATTGCGTAGATTTAATTTCGAAAGAAGAATTATGAGAACTGAAAGTAATCCGTTTCAACTAAACGAAACCCATTTCAAAGAATTGTTTAGATTGACAAAAAATATGGCACATTATGTTTTGAATAGGATATTGCCCGTGATTTTTCAAAAGTCCAATGTCTTAGCAATTAAACTTGATCTATCTATTTTGCGGCACTATATTTTTATGCCACGGGGTCATATCAACGGACTTTTGGTCAAAGTTACAATTTGTCGATGTCACATCAGTCTGTGTCTCGGGCAGTGATAGAAGTAACAAATGCTATTGACAATGAATTAGGACAAGAATGGATAAAATTCCCCACAACAATTGAAGAAAAAAATTTATTAAAAGCGCGTTTCATGGAAATCACTATATTTCCAGGTGCAATTGGATCTATAGATTGTACACATGTAACAATAATTGCACCTAGTATTAAAGAGCACAATTACTTTAATCGTAAAGGCTTTCACTCAAAGAATATTCAGATTGTGAGTTTTAAACATATAGGTATCCTCCAAAATGATTATTTTAGATCTGCGACTATGATCTACGGATTTTAAATGTAAATTCAAGATATGCTGGAGCAACTCATGATGCATATGTGTGGAGAAATTCTAGCATTCGAGACGAGTTGGAAAGATGTGGGAACAATGGTAGGTGTGATATTTGTGAAATATAAAAATGTCTTTTTACTGTACGTTGGAGATTTATTATTTCAGGTTTCTTTAAAGGTGATCAAAATACATGGTTGTTAGGGGATGCTGGATATCCTTAGGAGCCGTGGCTCATGACACCCATTCTAAACCCACCACCAAATAGTCCTGAAGCTCATTATAATGATGCTCACAGTAGAGCAATGAACTGTGTTGAACGTTGTAATGGAGTTCTCAAAAGTCGATTCAGGTGTATAATGAGTGAAAGAAAATTACGTTATACACCTGCAAAGGTTGGTCAAATTATTAGTGCCTGTGTTATACTGCATAACATATGTGTAGAAGGACATCTTGAGGTTGATCATTACGTAGCTCCAATAGAAGATAATATTCTTATACAACCTTTGCATAATAATGAAGGGAACATTGTGAGAACAAATTTAATCAGAAGTTATTTTATATAGTGTTTATTAACGAATAAAATAAAATACAATTACTATTTTATTGTTTTATTATACCTAAAAAGTTTATGCATAAACTAACAACCAAACGAGCTCAAAACAGTTATATTAACAAAACGAAATATACATTATTTTATAATTTTTCATTTAAATACCTACAAAGTAAGTTGCACATTTTTTCTGTGGAATCTGCTAAACGTTCTAAGCTTTTATTCATCTTCTGAAGTATTGTCACGCTATCCTGGCTTAACTGGATCAACTTCTTTGATTGTAAAAGCTTTTTCATTTTTTTACTGACATTTGCTTCAAAATTTTCGTGTCTCTTTATGAGTGCTAGCGTTATCTTGGAAGAATTTTCAAAATTCAAATATGCATGATCATGATAAGCTGTTGAACAGCTTGGCGGTTCTGTCGAGATAGATATTTCTTGAAAAACATATTCAGGAGTCTACAAAGAACAAAACAAATTAAAAAGTACATTTTAGACTAATTTCACATTCAATTTTATCAATAGCTATAATTGTTACAATATTACTCATTTTTGTACTATTATTGAAATTCAAAATGTGAAAATTCATACAGGTAAGTACAGATTAGATTGAACATTGATATTAGGAACTGTCTATTCGTCCGGACGCATTACAGAACTATACTTAATAATGTACATATGCCTGGAAGATTAGCATTCCACACTGTTCATCCGGGCGTATAGTTAGGCCCTGATGTATCTCAATCTTCTATTCGTCCGAGCGCCCGGACGAATATAGAAAGTTCCTTGATATTAAAACAAAAAACATTTCATTTTTACCACATCTCTCCTTTTGCAAAACCATCTCCAACACTTCTTCGTCTCCCTCGAGTGCTCTTTTACCCATTATATTTAATAACTGTTCTTCCAATTTGTTAAAAGGCGCTACACTACATTCTCCACTACCAGTCTTAGATTGTTCAGTTTTAATTTTAGCTGCCTTTGCTTTAGTTTTACATTTCCAGTCTGTCACAGCCTACAATACAAAGATATTAATGAATATACTTTATTCAGAAAATTTTAACCACAAGCACAGCATCATTCTTTATGCTGTGCCACAAGTATCAACAAATTTAAATAAAACTTATTTAGACTTACCTTTCTCCACTCTCCTACAGATTTCTCTCCATATCCCAACGAATTCAGTTGATTAGTTATCAACTGCCATTGTTTGGTTATATTAGCATTACCATTTTTACCTCGAAATTGGTTTGTAATTAATTCGGGATTTTTCTCTGCAAAATCTATAAATGTTTTCCAATGTTCTCCTGTGACTCTCATTGTTAATATATCCTATTTCAATCAATAATTTAAAAATTTTACCTAATTAATAAAGTTAATAACAAAATACGCTTGAAGTAAATGAGATTTTTAAGGTTAGATTCAATATTCGTGCCCTAAACGACACCAAATTTGTCATAGCATAAAACTATAGTAATTTTCTATATATTTACAGAAACAATATCAATCAATAATAAATTGTGTAACATTTAATTGTTTTCTGGATGTATCAGCTTCATCTCATTTATGTTTTCCTCCATCTTCTATGTCTTTTAATTTGTCTGTTATCTCTTTAAACATTTCCTTGATTGTGGCACTTAAAATTGAATCATAAGAAGAAAGACATGGATGAAATTTGTGTCCGCGTTGCGCCTGCTGTTACTGCTAGAAGCTTACTTTAATTCAGCATCTAGCCCGCACACGCACTGGCTTTCACCATTGACTCAAGAAGCTGTTCTTACCCGTCAAGTACTCAAAATATATTTATTAATTATCTACGCCTATGTCCATCTATCTAAATTGTCCGCTCTTATGAGTAATAAAGACCTGTTTTATGATAAACTTAAGTACGTCTTAATTTAACGAGCAATAACTTATTTTGATTGTAATATGAATTTTATTATTTCTGCAGATTCAGTTTGGTTTTCTCATTAATCTACGCTTACCTTTAACTACTAATCTTGTGCAGACTGATGTAGTTTGAAATCAAAAGAGCCGTTTTAAGCCACTAAATTTATCACTTTCACTGGAAGCGATAATTATACGTGTTTTACCGTTTCGTTGATATAGATGTTAAGTATTTTTACCTACGACCACCCCTGTAAGTAGTCAAAAACACACAGTCGGCAATCAATGCAAGACGTCTATTACGCACGGTAAAACAAAACGCACGTCTGTAAAGTAAATCGCACGGCTTCCCTAGCAACCACTTTACAACTGTCAATAGACATTTTATTAAAAATTCATTATTTCGATATTAGGCGTTGAATTTTATTCTATCTGTGAATGGTAGATAACATTTATTAGATATGAGATTGCATTTAATACCAAGAGTTATTTGGAATTATGTGATGATTGGTTCCGTTTCATTCAATCCGCGTCTTTTAGCTGTCTTAATGTATCATATTAGTAAACAATAGTATATTATACACCAAGCGATTAAAGTGACCCATTTAATGCCGCGGGCGGTGTTTGATTTCTGAGAGAAGTAATCCACCTAAGGTATTAATGTCACTATAGTTGAGATGTGTATACGTTATTTTTTGCAATTCCGGTAATTCCACATATATTTTTGATAAAAATAAATAATACTTAGAATGGACTTTTACGAAACTTGGCTGGGCATCGAGGATGGACTTTTATGAAATGCAACTTGGCTGGGCATCGAGGATGTACTTTACATACCCTAATAAGATTATCAATCCAAGTAGGTCGTAGGTAAAGTATAGTACGTAACACGTGTTGTAAAGCATTTTACGCACTCACGGAATTACGCACTCTCCGCTACGCGGCTTCGTGCGTAACTTTCCGTTCGTGCGTAAAATGCTTCTTACAACACTCGTTACGTAATATACTATTAACAACGAACAATAACAAGACAAGAAACTAGCGTCTAGTGAGTTGTAGGGTCACGGATGATCCTAACCAATGGAAATTAACAAGAATAACCTTGTCGACGATTGAAACAGCGTTGCCAAATCGAAATAATTATCTGATGGAACATTATTTTAAGGGGACAGCAAATAATTTTTAGAATAATAAAAAAGTTATTGGCAATTTTAAAACTAACTATAGTCGATTCTCTAATTTATTCATTTTATACTTTTTCAAATATCTCCGAATATTTTTGATTTGTAAAAATTTTGCTATTCGGAGGTATTTTAAGTTTTAGTATACTGGCATTGGCAATAATGGTATCGGACTTTTAAATAATTTTGTAAGGTTTTTCGGAATGTAGAATAGAAATGTTTATCATTGTGCAAGATTATATGTAAATTTTATTTACGTTCCTTGATTATTGTGTACTATTTTATTCAGTTTTTGTTGCCAAACTATTTTCTCTATTGATTATGAATTCTGAATACAAGGAGTGCAAGAAATCGCTACCTCTCCAATTATAAATCTTAAGACAATTCAAAATTGTGACATTTTCCCATACAGAGATGAGAGTTTAACTTAAAAAATTATAAATAGTGATAAATTGACTAAAAATTTATTAGGAAATCTCTTGCAGCTGACTAAAAAATGTAAAGGTTGGATTACACCCCAGAAAAAATATCTACGCCGCTTATTGGAACTTTTCTGCAGAGTGCAATGTAATCTACGTGTTTTTCCTTTTTCCATAGTTTTTATGAATTTTCATGTTATTTTTTTAAATGACGAAAATAGTCTTCATATGCACGTAGTCCAAGAAAATTTCATTGAAGAGGACTGCATTCTCAAATAATTATGTAAAAAGAATAGTTAAAATTATTTGAATTTGAAGAGAAAAAAAATGAAATTAAAATAAAATTTTTGCAAATTCTTTAGACTACAACTTCATCGGAGTAACTTGAGATTGTAGATAAAGCTATTGCCTCCATACCACCAACAATTGCAGCACTAGTGTCTAAACACCACCTTGTTAATTCTGCTTCTTCGCAAAATATTAATAATCCACACAATAAAAAAATAAATACTGAGGAGATTGTTCTGTACGACAAAGAAGAAAAAAATATCAAAAAGTGGTGTTTGTATGCCCAGTCATGAAGAAGTCGAAAAAATAGCTTTAAATTTGCCAATAACCTTGGTAGTTTTTTGCCCTGTTAAATATTCATATTTCCTTATGACAACATATATAGGTCAAAATAAAACAGTATTTTTCTCGTTTCAACTTTAATCAAAGTAAGAATTAGAATTTTCTTAACCATCCCATCTTTTTAAATCTCAGTTAATCTGCACAATTCGATCACTAAGTCATAACGAGATATGCTGTTAAACGATTTTTTGTTGTTACTAAATCAACAATTATTGTTAATATTGCTATAATAGCAAATTGATCGATACAATGAGACAATAGAAATATTAAATTATTTTGGCTCTCCTACTAAACGATTTATATTTTAATTTGAAAAATGAAATACCTATATTAGTTTAAGTTTTTTGATAACTTAAATATAAATGAGTAAATTAACATTCCAAAAAAGTTCGTTTAACCGTTAAACAGTTTTTTTTATTCAAATTTAACAGATTTTCTTAAGTTGAAATAACTGGAAAACAGTTCTCTCACCTTTTCTTTTATCTCAGTGTAGCAATGTCGTTATGATTTAGTAAATGCGGCCGAATATCAAATAATATCAGTTAATTGCCTAGGAACAACCAATTACGATGCGTTTTAATTGAAATAATTTAATATTCTAATCAAAAGAAAGCAGCTATTATTTTTAAACTTTCGCGCCAACGGATCCTAACCTCGGTAGTTTTTAATTGGTCAGGATCATCTGTGACTTGCAGCTCGCTAGACGCGAGTAGAGAAGAAGGATCACTCGAAGCTCCTCCCCTCGTTATGCCTATCTCGCTCGAATATCGGATGCTACTGTGTATAGAGCACCGAAGCCCCTAAGTGGGATATGCATCAATATGCATAAATAGGTTGTCCGTCGTATGGATATGTAAATAAATATACCAGTTGTCTTTATGAGTGAGCGAATTTTCCTTTAAAAATAAAATAAATATTTTTTACGTAGTGTTTTGTGTTTGGTTCTGTATTCAAATGCCACGAATCTGTTGCGTGGATGAATGTTATACTCAAGAAGGAGCACAAAAAATATCACTATTTCATTGCCCAAAAGACGGAAGCAGGTAAGTAAAGTAATTGGAATGACCATTTTGATTTAAAATGTAAATATTATTATATTATAATTAACAATAGCAAAAAGTTGTGTTATCTATTGATTTTTATGTGACCTTTTTGTTCATATGATGACGATCTAGAGGTATTCGTGATAATGATGTGACTAATGTTTTTAGATGTCAACGTTGGAAGCAGGCCTTGGGATTTGTTGATAGTCATAGGTATGCCAATAGGACTCCTGAACAACTTAATAAATTAACAGTATGCGAATTACATTTTCCTGAAGGAAGTTTTATACAAAAAAATGTAAGAAAGCATCTGATTTATAACGCTGTCCCGTCACTATATTTGCTGAAAAATAGTAAGTGTCCAGTTTTTGTATAAAGAATTTGGTGAATTGTAAATTTTTGTTATGGTGCATTAGTGTTCAAAATATAGTTATAACTTAATATTTCAGGTGAGGCTACAACACCAAAAGATGTTGCGATACAAACAAATATTGAAGAAGTATTACCCAATAACATAAAAGGTAATTTTTGTTATTATTTTGTATTATATATTACAGAATGTTTCATAAGTCAGGGCGGTACTTTATGTCGCGGAAAATAGGGAATGCTGAGGTGGATAAGTATACCACTTAATCAGGTGGCATGGGCCTAGGTTATCAAACTTCTATCCTCTGTATATTTTTATGTGACAGAATTCACATTTTAGATAATATAAACGTGCAAGATGGTTTTGTTCAAACAGAAGCTGAAAATGGTATGTATGTTTAGGTATAAAATCAGTTTCATATACTAATACTGAAAATACTTATCCGTTACAGAATCCTGCGCCGATGCTTCTGTCCAAGCTTGTACGTATTCAAGAGGTATGTATATAATATGCAAGTTTAAATATACTGGGATGCTGCGATTTCTGCGGTTTGTTTGTGTTAATATGTTGATTTTGTTAGATAATTTTCTTACAGATAAATATACACAAACATCGGCATTGCTTTCAGCAAATAGCCCAAGAAAAAATATTCTTAAGAGGAAATTGGAAACGCTTGAAAAGGATATGGCGTCGCCAGCAAAGTGCTCAAAACAGCTCGAAACAGGCATAACTTTGGAAGAACATTATTCAAAACGGTTTTGTACGTTATTGAAAAACCAATTAAACTTACTGAATAAATCCGCTAAGGGATGTAGGTACATAGACGAATTGAAACAATTTGCATTAAGCGTATATTTTCTAGAGCCTAAGGCATACAAGCAAATTTCTACAATGTATAGGTTGCCATCAAAGAGTACCCAGCCGAAACTTTTTAGGAGCGAGAAATATATACCGGGGACAAAGTTAATTGAAGAAGCATAATATATGGAGAATTTGATGCCTCACAAGGAGCCGTATATACTGTCAGATGCACACAACTATCTCAAGGATCGCCACACCATCGGCATTTAAATTTTATTCTTGATATTGTTGTAATTAGGGAATGTAAACCGATTGTTAATAAAGATATTTTAAAATCAAAGAGTACTTTAAACCTTTCACAAGAAAATTGGTAATAAATCCCGGTTTCAATGATTTTATTTTCCGTTTGTTGGAACTTCGGGCTAAAATAATGAATGAGAAAGAACGAGACTATTATTTGCTTGTATGAAGTTAGTTTAAAGTCTCATTTTTTTACGACATATCCCGTGACAAGATAATAGGTTTTCAGGATGGAAATAATACAGATAGTTACAAAGTAGCAACCTCTGCATTAGTTGTAATGGCGCGAGGTATTGCTAGCAGTTGGAAGCAACCTATAGCCTTTTTTTTTTATAATTCAACAGCTCCCTCGGAAGAAATAAAAGAGGTCTTATTTGAAAGTGTTAAAAAACTAAACCGAGTGGGTTTTAACGTTATGGCTGTAGTGTCACATCAAGGATCTAATTTTAGAAAATTGGTAAACAAACTACTTCATTTAACACCCAACCATACTTATTTTTTTGTGGATAATATTAAACTTTCCTACTTCTACGACGTGCCTCATCTTTTAAAATCGACATGGAACAATGTTTTTCTTATAACTTTCGTTTGACAGGTGGGCTCATAAAAAAAAGTTATTTAGACATTGTTTATTATCACGACAAAAAAATATTAGTCGACTTTGTCCTAAACTTACTGACGAGCATATGTTTCCTAATAGCTTTCAAAAAATGAAGGTAAAATATGCTTCACAAGTCTTTAGTCACTCTCTTTCAGCTATCCTATATACCTATATACATTTTAAGGTTTTGCCTTCAGAAGCAACGCTTACTGCAAAATTTCTACAAACAATAAATAATTTGTTTAATTTGTTAAACTCGTCCCATCTAAATAACTTTAACGCATTTATGGGCACAGAAAAACAATTGCACTTTTTGGAAGAAATAAAATGTTCGTTGAATGACTTACATGTAATTAAGGTAGTACAAGTAAAACGGAATGATGGAAAGGTAACATACGTGGAAAAATGTATAAACAATACTATGCATTTTATAAATGGCTGGAAAATTACTATTACCTCTGCTCTGTCTTTATGGGAAACCTTAAAATGCAGGAATTATTCATTTCTTTTAACAAGGAATCTTAATCAGGATTGCATCGAAAACTTTTTTGGTTTGGTAAGAAATTGTTGCGGAAACTCGAGAAATCCAACTCCAATTCAATTTTGTAGGGCATTCAAGAAATTATTTTCTCTAAAATATTTTAATGAAGTTGAAGGTGCCAATTGTATTAAAGATATTAATACAGTTTTGCTTAATGCAACTCCGGATATGCTAGAAGAATATAAAAATATCGATGTACCTATATTGACAAATAATAGTTCTTTAAAAGTTTTTACATGCGACTATAGAAATCTTTCAAGTACGGACGGCATTGCTGTACCTTATATTACTGGCTATCTATTAAGGAAATGTTTGCTGCAACACTCTTGTAGTGCTTGCATAAAGTATAATGATGAAAAGACATTACCAAAAGAAGCGGCTATATTTTTAGAGCATAAATCATATTCGACTTCTAAAAACTGTGGAGGTCTGAATGTACCTCCTAGTAATATTGTAGAATACTACAACCAGAAATAATCTTTGTTGAAAATTTTAATAAAATTAGTTGTCACGAGAATGTTGGAGCGACCCTTAAGAAATTATATGAAAATTTACTATTTACACATCCTTGTAAAGAGTATCCTCATAAATGTCTTTTAAACCTATATATTAGACTGCGGATTTATTTTACAATTAAATTTATTTACCGGGATATAAAAAATAGATATTCTTTGAAACAATCGATCAAACCTAACATAAAATTAAATATCTTAAAACATCTTTAAAAGGCGGCAGGTATATTTTATTTCACATTTAAATACATTATTTTTAATTTAGTTGTTAACGGGCTACTCAATATAAAAGGCATCGGAGAACTTTCAAAATTCATATATTTTAACTCTTTTTGTTTTCGATGGCTCGTGTATCGATTTTCACAATTTTCGAATCGCGATTCTTATTTTTCCCAGAGTATAACTACTCCTACCCGCATTTTACTGTTAGGTACTCTTTGATGGCCTCGGATTTGAAACAACCTGTAATGACCTGTATACATTTTACATTTTATGTAATAATTAGGTAATTAGAATATCTATTTAAGTTGGCATTTGCAAACATTTTATTGTTAATTTTCATACCTACTAATCTCATCTGTAGCTCACTATATTATCACTTTTTGATGAAACTTTCCTTTTTCCGTTAATTTTTGCTTACACTTCTTTTTATAATTATGTTAAGATCCACCAATTAATTAAATATTCTGACGATATCCCCTTTTTTCATTTAATTCACACTAAGCGGAATAGGTCACAATAACAAATATTGCTAGATGTTTTTAAATCACCCTGGTAAGTGAACATTTACACGTTTTAATCAGTAGCAGTTTGCATCAACCTCGTATAAGCATGAACATGTGCGTGGCCTCATGAATTTGTCGAAATCGTCGGCGCGCTTGTGAAAGCTGGATATCAAAGTTCCGACGGAGAGTGAACCTTCTTGTCTTGTTATTGTTCGTTGCTATTAAGTATGATAAAATAGTATGTAAAATGAATAAAAGTGTCTCTCTATTTTGTAATAAAATAAATCAGTTTAAAATTACTACAGATATACAAAAATCCTTGTTTTTAGCAAAGAAACTTACCACTATCAAAGAATCAATCACACAATCACAGAATCGTTAAATATTATCGTTGTTGTAACAAATTATATAGAAAAATAGTTCGCCAGCGAGGTTATGTCAAATAAGGGCCGGCTCTACGACCTCTGGTCAATAGTGAAAGTTTGTCAACCACTGGTCAGGTGTTCACCTTGAGGTTAGGAAAAAATGTATTCTATCATCATGTGTCAGCTACTTTTGACTAGTGGTTACTTAACATCGATAATTTTCGTAAATGTACTATCGATTATAAAGATATTGTACAACATTTGACTTTTCCGACAGATTAGATTGTTTTTATTCAAAATGGAAGACAAAGTAAATGTGGAAGAACAAAAAATGAAAGAAAGAAAATAAAAAAGTAGGGGGAAAACTTTTTTAAAAACAGAAATTGATGTTCTGTTGGTATTAACCAAAAAGTATTATAAAACCATTGAAAATAAGAGCACAGTAACCTGGAAGGCAAAGCAGCAATGTTGGGAAAAAATTGCCACTGATCTAAACAGTTCCGGTATTTATGGCATAAGGTCAGCCACACAACTCCATAATAAATGGAATTTGCTTAAGAAAACGGGACGAAGAGAATATGCCCAAGAAAAGCTGAACCTTATGGGCACAGGAGGAGGTGAATACAAAGCACCAGGGATATCAGAAACATCCATTAAAATGCATGAACTGGGAGGAGGAACAAATGAATGTGATTATGATGCAATGGAAGGTATTATTGTTAAAAAATTAACTGTCTCGACCCTTACTTTGTGGAATCTACTCATATCAATGTTTTACATGTAACTCACGGCTTCTAGTTAATACCACAATATAATAAAAATTGTTGAAAATTCTAAAAAAAATTTTAAAATTTTCAACAATTTATATTTTATTGTGGTATTAACTAGAAACCGTGAGTTTCATTTAAAACACTAGTATTATTGTTATTAGCGTATCGTAAATATTTTTAATTTCTTCAATTCTAGTTGCACCTGTAGCTGGATACAGTTATCGACAGCACTCTTATTCACCACAACCTAATGAAGATAGTGACATGCAGGAGTTACGAGACATGGTAAGCATGAGGATTTGTTTGTTGCTTGGTTTATAAATAGTGAAATTGTATTGAAAGCTGCATCCAGTTTTGTGAAAGTGTAGGTACTTTCAGATACACACGAGATATTATTCTAAATACTTTTTATGAAAATATTATCATTGAGTACGAGCCAGAAGGAGAAAAAGAAGTAGAATTACTTCCATAAAATAACTGGCCAACATACAGTCCTGCATCATTGAAACAATTAAAGCATCCAGGTTTAAATATTAATAGGACTCCTGGTAATTTTACATTTACATTTTAGCCGGAATGGATCTTTTATTTTTTTATTCACTTCCAAGAAACAGATTAAAATATTATATAAGTTTATTCCTGTAAAAGGAATTTATCACATTTTGAAGAGACTATTAATTCAAAGATTCTTTGAATTTCTCATGTTATAGTCATGTATTTTTTTATCTTAAATATATTTCAGCAAAGAGATATACATACACAAAAAATGTGGTAAAAACGCATGCCGACATGGTAGAGGCAACGAAGGAGGTTGCTGAAATGCAAAAAAAATATTTCCTCAAACTTATGAAAATTCAAGTTCAGGAAGAACAAAATAAAAAAGAACAGCTACCGAAATGTGTACCAGTGCCAATAATCGTAGAAAACGAAATTATTGAAAGTATAAATTCAGCGCATTACATCGCAGTATTTCCAGATGAAATAAAAATCAAAACTACTTGTACCAACACCAATTTAATATCTCTAAAGGGCACCTATTTTATAGAACTACCACCGACCTGTAGCTTCCAAACTCCAAGAAACGTATTCATCAACCAGGAAGATGTCATCCCAGGTCAGCGTTTACTACTTCCTGAAATAAAGATCGAGAACGAGGGAAGAATTCACTTTGGAAAAATCAAATTTAAGAACATTTCCTTAGAGAAAGTTCACCAACTCCTAAAAGAAGAAAATCGAATGGAAGAAGTTAGTTTGAAAAACATTCCACTCAAGTACGCCTATGTTTGGTCTACACCCCTCTATGTCGTAATTGTAATCGCACTTCATGTTGGTGTTTTCAAATGGAAATCGAGATGTAAACGCCAACCCACAACAAAAACGGTCGATGAAGTCACAACGGATCCAAAACCAAAGCCGAGTAGTTTCCAAGTAGAAGAAGATGAGTAACCAAAACACAGCCTGTATGGATCTATCTGGGGATGGAGGAATTATATCCTGTTTATTGCCGACGTACTCTCTGGTTTCTGGTACTGCTGCGATCGTTGGTGCAACCTCAGAACCTCAGCACATTCAACGTATTAATACGATTGTGAATATATTTCATTCAATCTGCATATTATTTATAGTCTACATATCCTGTTTGTACAATTTATATATTTTTCTGTACTATTGAAAGTCGATATTTTGTATTTTAAGTGTAATGAAAGTTTTTAAACACAAATTTCGTGTAACAACACATATATTTCCCGGAAAACCAGCACTTTCACACCTAGGTACACAAATAGCTATTACAACTTTCATTTTATTTATTATTCGTCAATTTTACCTTTAGAATTTTATATGTATGTATAAAGTTTTGGGAGCTAGAAGAATGAGGAAAAATTGAAAATAAAAATCTGAAATGGTACGGTCACCTTATGTGCATGAAGAATGAGAGACCAGTCAAGAAAGTATGGGAGGCACGAAGACACGAGAAAACGCTTAGAGAAAGGAAGACCGTCAACCACATAGGACCGCTCTATAGAGAATATTCTAGCAGACAAAGAGTTAACGGAGACAGAAGCAGTGACCCTGACAATGGATAGGAGAAAATGGGGAAAATTTCTCAAAATTTTGTTGCCATAACTCACAAATAATACAGACAAGATCCATTTTGCAGTTATTTATAGATGCCAAATAAAATATGTAAATAAAATCAAATTTCATGGACTTGCATCAATTTTTATGGTGTTAAACCTATAAGATATGATTTTAATATGTTACAGTAAGTAGAAGGAACAACAAATTTTATTTTTGTGAAGTAGTACTTGATGTATATTTTCCTAATATCTTGGAATACGGAATATTCAACACGTTCTGCCAGATAGTTACACTGGCCATTTTGTTCTACCAATTGGCATATATAATTGAAATAAATCCATCAACAACATACTGAAAAATGAAGCTTAACTAAATAAAGAAATGAAAAGTTCAAAGCTCTCACGACAAATCGGGGGTGGTCTGCCACCCTCTTGAACACTGCCAATGCTATATCGATGATTATAGGCGATTAGAGGACAACTATAAATTATTTTAGCCCTAACTAAATAATAAAATGATGCAATGTTTTTTACATATTGTGGGGCGTTTTGCCACCTTCTTACGCGGGAAATCCGAGCTAAACATCAAGGATAGATAGCCCTTATTTAGAGTCTCACCTACATTCTCTCAAAACATAGACCTTAACTAAACATCACCAAAAAATCTCACTGGAGCTCCTACTATAATACCTCGGCTACTAATTAAAATTTCGTATCACTAAGGGTTTCTTCACATTATTTTGCCTCTTCGATGTTTATTAATCATTTTGGTTAGACCAAGAAGTGACCTACCTAGTGATTGACTTAATATATTTTAATAGAAAAAAGAAGAAGATGTGATGTTACAAATATTAAAGCTTAGATATTATTAGCCCTATGGAGATATCCTGGATATTTTTTTCCAATTAAGATCAGTGTAATTGTGCAACAATATAGAAAAACAGGAAAACTATATCTGCTGATCTTTACAATTATCACTTAAGAAGACAGTTTAAAAGTGGGAACTCCCTAGATTTATCTGTTCATTGACAACTTGATATTGTGAGTTTCATAAGTGTCTTCTAATTTCCAACTCTTCAAGGAAATCCATTTCTTGTTTCTCATCAAAAATATGTAGTACATCTAGTTCTGTGTCAATTAATGTTTGCTGTCAAGTAGATGTTTTGCGTAGTGGGACTTATCTGGTTGGTTTAATCTATATGCTCGTAAATATTCACTGTATCCGATCTCAAAATTTCTAAGGGTTTGACCTAAATAGACAGCATTACATTCTGGTCATTTAAGTTTATATATTCCAGACTTCTTTAATGTTGATATTTTTGTTTTTACATTTAACAATTTTGTACTAACATTACTTTCTGTTTTAAAAGAAACTGTTGTATTTGTAGCTAAAGATTATCTTTGAAATATTATTAGAAATATTACCTGCATATGTGATGATTTTGATGGTTTTATAATTTTTTATTTCGTTATTTTATTCAGGAAATATTATTTTTAATGCCACTATTTCCTCTTTTTTATTAATTCATTTATTTATCATATGTAATGGATAACTGTTGGATGTTGCTATTTGTTTAATTGTATTGATTTCCCTAATAAAATTACATTTGTTCATAGGAACTGAAAAAGTTCTATGTATCATTGAATTATATGCTGCCGATGTATGTGACATGGGGTTATTGGAGTTATATGGAATAGTTACATCAGTGTGCGTTGATTTTCTGTAAATTGAATAATCAAGTACATTATTAATTCTTTGAATTCTTATATCCACACAATTGATTGTGTTATTTTCTTCAACTTCTGATGTAAATTCAATTTTTGGATGTAAATTATTAATATGTTTGAAAAATATATCTAATTGTCGTTCACTACCCATAATACAAGCTAATATGTCATCTACATATCTATACCAAAATAAGACATTTTTTGAAATATAACTGTCAAATTTTTTTCTTTCTAAATTGTCCATAAAAATGTTTGCCAAAATTAGTGATATAGGGCTTCCCATTGGTAAACCTTTATTTTGAATATATATCTTGTTGTCAAGAGTGAAATAATTCTGATTAATACATACATCAAATAAATTAAGTATATCCGATATTATCACTGGATTAATATTTTTATCTTCTAGTTATTTTCGTACAAGTACTAGACACTCTTTAGGAAGAATTTTAGTGAACATATTGGTAACATCAAATGAAATTAGTTTAGAGTTATCTTGCAATTTGAATGCTTCTCATTTTTTGATTAGTTCTATTGAATTTTTAATTGAGAATTATAGTCTATTTCTTAATGTCTGACAGCACAGTAGCCTCATTAAATATTCAAATAGAAAATTATCTCTTACAGAGTGATCCTAAGAATTTTACAAGTAAATACTAAAATGCTAATGCAAAACAAGTAGGTGTCTGTATTGGTTATCTGTACATCCCTGCTTCAGCTCAAAATACAATATGGTAATAAAACTGAACAATGCCCGCAAAAGGATAAACAGTGCGGCAGTGGCGGGGATTACGATATTATCGGTCAACATTACAGTTGAAATAAAATTCATTCGTTTAGGCCTATTAACAAGTTACATTTTTATTAAATTAAATTAATTAAAGAAAATATAGATTAGTTCTCATAATTCAAATTTATTGACAATGAGTTAATGTATATTAAGTAAAGTAAACATACCATTTATAGAAAATATAAAATTCAATCTATAGTATCATCCTCTTCGCTGGCCATACAAGAATCATCCAAAGACTCGTCGAGAGAGATCACTATCGGTTCTATAGCTTGTTCTATGAGGTTATCTAAAACCCACATTTTCTCTTCCTCTTTAATTACATGATTCACAGCATCTCTACAGTTCTCTTCAGTTATTGTTGTCAATGAGTACTTCACGAGTTCACGAAACTCTTTCATTTTAAATGTTTTATTATGGCTACCTACATAACCTCCAAGAGGTAGATGGAAGATTTTCTGTTAATCTCGAATGGTAAGTGGCATTGTGCATAACGATTACAGCATTATTTGGAATTAATTCGATCATTTGTGTGAAATATATCTGCAGTCATTTCTTAATGATAGTCTTTGGTTGATGTTAACTGAAACTCCAGTAAACCACCTTCAACGGACCCTTGATTGCATCTAATATGCGTTATTATTAGTCGGCGACCTTTACCGATAGGAGTTTTCAGTCCAGTTTGATAAACCTTCTATGAAAGCTTGACGACTGGTTTGAATACTTTTGTCCTGCCATATTTCTTTCACTGAATGTCCTTCATTGAGCCATGTCTCATCTAGATAATAGATTTGTCTTCCTTCCTGTCTGTATTTTAGAGTTTCTCGTAAATACTGGCGTCTCCAACATATTATTTCTTCATGAAATTAACTGTCTCGACCCTTACTTCGTGGAATCTACTCATATTAGTGTTTTAAATGAAACTAACGGTTTCTAGTTATTTCTGTTATTGTCAACATTTCGAATATCAGAAAGTAACTATCTGGAGAATGAATTGATAAATGGTTTGTTAATATGTCTCCCAAGAATTGACCTGCTTCAAATTCTCAAGATAATTAATGAAATATTCAGTCAGAATAGTTGCATTACAAGATTATTTCAAAAATAATTTATTTTTTTAACTGTATGTACTCTACAAATGTATGAAGGTCAGTTAGTTGTTTTAACTAACCGACTTTACATTTATATTACCTTTATATATCTGATGGGGTATAAAATTAAATAAATTCCTTATATAAACTGTGACGCTTATGCTTTACTACCTGGCTAGCATCTGTGACCTTTTCGCGTGCAGTTAGTCAATAAGAAACAGACTATATATATATATATATATATATATATATATATATATATATATATATATGAAACCATCTAAAGTTGATAAGCCCAATGAAAGGTTACATAACTAAAAAAGGATATAGGTAATAAGTTTATTATTATGTTTTCGTTAGAGAATATTATAATAATTATTGATTTTGGGACACACTATATAGTATAGAGTAAGTCAAACAACATTTAAAAATGGAAAAGGCAAAGATTTAGAGGCAATAGCAAATTTGATATATCAGAATTATCTTTATAAACCTATACAAAAAGTTTAAATCTTAATACAATGTTTGCATATAGTGTAAATAATCATTGTATCTGAACAAATAAATCCTTAATTTTAATTGGTGAAGTGATAGATAGTAGCCGCGAATAAACATGTGACATTATCTTTACAATGACAGAAATAAAACAAAAATGTTTGTTTACAAAAAAATTGAAAAACGGCGTGGTTGAGGAGGATGAGATAAAAAAGACAGCAGGAGAAGTCATGAAATTTGATTCTTTTTAAAAAGTTGTAAATTAAAAAATGAAAAGTCAAAAATAAAAGCCGGATATTAATATAGTGAAGAAAACTAACCTGTGAGTGACATCCTATGTAATTTTAAACCAGAAAGTGGTAAGATATTTATCATATTTATTGACTGGAAATTATATCAATTGCTATACTTATTCCTACTAAAGAAAGAAACATTTCATTTTCCACTGAAGTGTATATAACATCTGTATGCAGATCTAATGTTATTTGTCCCATACAAAGACTTGGTGAACTTTATTTATATTATGAATCAGAATTAACCTACAAATGAACACTCATAAGTCGGCTGAATTTGCATTTATTTGTTAGTTGTATATTTAATAGTTTTAACGGTTTTGTATAGTTAGATAGGATTGTTGAATTCAGTATTAAAAAGGGAAGCTTACCTTACTTAATATTCCAAAGAACACAATATTAATCCATATAGAAAAATAGATAACATAACCAACATTTAGGATTTAGAAACACATGTAGATATTGTTGATATTCCAATCAGTAGTAAGAGAGAGAGAGAACCTACCAACGATGACGATCGTTGTCGAATGGAGCTGTAGAAATGTTAACTCGTATTACAGGATCAGTACGATAAGTAATTCACTTAACACAAATAAATTTGAGAAAAATAAAAATAGTATTTATTGAATATTTACAAATAACATCTAAATTGTAATTAATATTGAGTTGCAGAGGAATACTGATAATTTTGAGGTGAGGTTTATAAAGTTTAATTTATATTATGACAATTTGCATTTGATATATTAAAATCATTCACACAAAATTTTATATTTTAATGATAAATGCTACATTGAGGGAACCGCTACCTGAGAACAAGAATCTCAACCATAATTATAGCTAGCCGGATAAGAAAAATATAAAACATAATAAATATACAAGGATATTCGTAAAAAAAAAGGAAGAAGGTAAAATTTAAAATTAGACACTAAAATATAGAACATACATTAATAATATATATATATATATATATATATATATATATATATATATATATATATATATATATATATATATATATTAAGTCAATCACTAGGTCTTGGTCTAGCCAAAACAATTATTAAACATCAGTTAGGCTTCAATTAAATGTAACTTCTGTCATTCTGACGATGATATTTATTATCGAAACAATTGTCAATTATCTTAGAATTTTTAAAATCTTTCAATATATTCTGGAATTAACTACAAACAGTAAGTTTCATTTGAAACAGTAAAATGAGTAGATTCCACGAAGTAAGGGTCAAGACAGTTAATTTCATTAAAAAATCTTCGAGAGAAGATTTGACCCGACTGTACCAGAAGTTACCACAAAAACGTTACAAAGCATCACAAAATATTTGGTTTGACTGAGAATGCCTTAGAAAAAAGGTCATACCAATTTATATAAATGTAAAATGCCATTCTAAAACACCTCAAGCACAAAATGCTATAAAATATGCTCAACGAGTATGGCTTAAAGAAGAATGTAATAAATGGTTTAAAATAATAGACTCCTTAGACAACTACATAAAAGTTGTACATTCTGAACTTACGTCCCAACTACATCCAGTATAATTTTACTATTTAGATGACGAAATCAGAGAAATTGTCAGCACGATGAAGCACAAGAAATTTAAGAAACAAGAACAAAATCTGCAAAAACACACAAAACATAGAATTCAATACTCTAATCATTATGAAACTGTAAGTACTGACATCCCAACACACTTTGCACCACGATTTGAAAACACTAATTTTACAGATAGCGAAATAGAATTTTTAAATAAATGAAGCATACCACCAAAATTCACGAATAATATTGAACAAATATTAGCTGCCGAATCAGAAATAGCTTTAATTTTCTTTATGAGAAATTAAAAATTGCCAATTTAATCGAAAATATTGAACCGTCAAAGGTTAAACGTAAAAAAAAATTACATTACAGTTTTAAAATCAATCAAAAAGAAAGTAGAAAATAATAACCTAACCATCACAAAATCTGACAAGGGAAACGCCACTATCATATTGACAACTGAAGATTATAATGCAAAGAAAGATAACTTTGTAGAATCTAGCGATATACAAGTTCTTTGAGCAGACCCAACAAAAAAGTTCTCTAATAAGGTAAGAGATATTGTCAATAATTCAAATTATCTTTTAAGGATTACGAAAAGAAGTCCATCGTTAGTGAAAATGCTCATTCTCCACAATTATATGGAACCGTTAAATTACATAAAATAACGAAACCAATTAGACCTGTAGTTTCTTATGTTAATATTCCTAATAATGTATTAGCAAAAAAACTTAACAATATACTTAATTGTTGCGGATATTCATCTAAATACTCGATTTAAAATTCAATAGAACTAATCAAAAAATGAGAAGCATTCAAATTGCAAGATAACTCTAAACTAATTTCCTTTGAGGTTACCAATATGTTAACTAAAATTCCTTCTAAAGAATGTCTAGTACTTGTACAAAAATTACTAGAAGAAAAAAATATTAATCCAGGAATAATATCGGATATACTTAATTTATTTGATGTATGTATTAATCAGAATTATTTCACTTTTGACAATAATATATATATTCAAAATGAAGGTTTACCAATGGGAAGCCCTATATCACCAATTTTGGCAAACATGTTCCTGGACAATTTAGAAACAAAAATCTTTGACACTAATATTTAAAAAAATGTCTGATTTTGGTACATGAGAATTAAACAAATAGCAACATCCAACGGTTATCGATTACATCTAATAAATAAATTAATTGATAAAAAAGAGGAAAAAGTGGCATTAAAACTAATATTTCCTGAACAAAATAACGAAATAAAAAATTATAAAACCATCACATATGCAGGTAATATTTCTAATAATATTTCAAAGATAATATTTTCAGCTACAAATACAACAATTTCTTCCAAAACAGAAAGTAATGTTAGTACAAAATTGTTAAATGTAAAAACAAAAATATCAACATTAAAGAAGTCTGGAATATATAAACTCAGATGTCCAGAATGTTATGCTGTCTATTTGGGTCAAACCCCTAGAAATTTTGAGATCAGTTACAGTGAACATTGACGAGCATATAGATTAAAACAACCAGATAAGTTCCAGAACTAGAAGTACTACATATTTGTGATAAGAAACTAGAACTGGATTTCCTTGAAGAGCTAGAAATTAGAAGACACTTATGAAACCCACAATATCAAGCTGTCAATGAACAGATAACTCTAGAGAGTTCTCCACTTTTAAACTGTCTTCTTAAGTGATAATTGTAAAGATCAGCTGATATCGTTTTCCTGGTTTTCTATATCATTGCACAGTTATACTGTTCTTAATTGGAAAAAAGGTATCCAGGATATCTCCATAGGGCTAATAATATCTAAGCTTTAATATTTGTAACATCACATCTTCTTCTTCTTTTTTCTATTAAAATATATTAAGTAAATCGCTAGGTAGGTCACTTCGTGGCCTAGCCAAAAATAATTAATAAACATCAGGTAGGCATGAAATCAAATGTAACTTCTGTCATTCTGACGATGAAATTTAATATCGAAACAATTGTCAATTATCTTAGAATTTTTAAAATATTTTCAATATATTGTGGAATTAACTAGAAACAGTCAGTTTCATTTAGAACAGTAAAATTAGTAGATTCCAGTAAGTAAGGGTCGAGACAGTTAATTTCTAATTTAATTTATTATTATATTAGATTTCTTCGGACGTGAACATTTATAATTGAGAAACAGAAGGTGAGAGAGATGAGATATTACAGTGAAATTGTTTGTTTAATATTAAACACCAATCTCTGAACTGAATCAAGTATAGATGGCGACGTCCTCTGAACTAAGTTGATTTTATGTGATGTAGGTTGAATGTCAACTGCAATAGTCGCATCTCAGTTATTTATAAAAGCAATTCCAGTCCTAAAAATTTCACTATCTTGTGACAGCTGCCATTTATTCATATTAAAAACTTATTTTACGTATTTTGATCATGTGATATAGATCGGGCGCAAAGAGACATTCCGTATGCAAAAACCGTTTTTTTAAATATCTCGATAGAGGCTCAACTAATCGCGAAAATAGTTATTATAAAACTTGTAGAACTGAAGATTCTCAAGAAATCTTGTAGATATCTTATTTTTTGTAAAATCCACAGTTTACGAGTTATAACGCGGTGAACGCTACTTGAACGCTGTTGCAAGTTATATGACGACTTCCTGCATACATGCAAGTAATTTGAAGCCATCTTGTTGACATAAATAAATATTGCTGTTGTCAGCAGTTAGTGTACTTGGAGGAGGTCGCATTAATTATTACAATTCTAATCTTGTAACTTGTATTGTAAACATCAAATTTAAATTAGTAAAGTTTTGTATATTTGAAAAATCAAAGTTTTTAAAAAATATCTTCGTGAGTAAAATCATTTAACTGGCGCAGTCACTAGGATTCATCGCAGTATTTTCGTAAAAATCCTCGGCATCGAGACGGATTTTCTGAATTTCACGTGAGTGTCAACTCTTTGGCGTTGGAGCCTACCATTTCCGAGTGTAGCAGAATTGGAATCACTGGAGGAAATTTTGGGTAAGTATTCCTTTTATTATAATTCCTTCATTTTATTCACTAAGTTGAAATTAGCAAAGAGAATATTGAAGCAAATAATAATTTAAGAATTGATATTTTGATTTTTCTATGAGTGAAGCTCAATTAGATATAGTTAGTTTGATTTCTGATTTTAAAAGAATAATAACTGTGAGAAAAATGGAAGGTAATGCAAACCCAATAAATGTTTCAATGTTAAAATTATATATTGATATGATTCCTCCATATAATGGAGATGAGAGTAATTCAGTTAAGGTTATAAGTAGTTGTGATTTTGTAGTAAACGCATATGTAGGTGTTAATGACCCAACTATTCATAATTATATAATTAAGGTTATTCAATTAAAATTAGTTGATAAGGCTAATATTTTGGTCGGTTCAAGAATCGAATTAAATACTTGGCATTTGATAATAGCTGCATTGCAGCAATGTTTCGGAGATAGACGATCATTAGGACGTCTTGAACAAGATCTTATAATGGCTCGTCCATTAAGAAATGAACATCCAATTGATGTTGCCAAACGTTTACAAGTTTTAAGAAGTCATCTCGTTAGTAGAATAAATAATTTTTCTGATATTGAAATGCCTTTACAGACTAAAGATCTGTACCGTAGACAATATGACCAAATGACGTTAAGAAATCTTTTAAGAAATTTATCGGGTAATTTACAGACAATAATTAGACTTATAAATCCAAAAAATATTGAAGAAGTTCTCGCATATATAGTTGAGGAAGAAAATTTTTCGTATTCTCAAAATAATTTTAAATCTTTTGATAACAAACCTAATACTTTTAATAACCCTAAATCTCAAATAACTTATTTCAATAATCCTTCTTATCGAAATAATTCTAATGCCTAGCATATTCAATATTCTTTCTCAAATGACGGAAATACGCCCAGTACTTCCACACCGAGAAATTTCAATTCATCTAATCAAAATTCTCAAGGAAATTCATTCCCAAGTCAACCAATTCCCATACAATCACGTCCTATCGATAGACACTATCCGTTTAATCGACAAGTTTTTGAACCACCAAAAAACGTTTTTGCTCCCACGGGTCGAAATCCCTCTGGAATCCCCGAACCGATGTCAATTAATACAAGAAATACTTTAACACCTAGACAAAATAATCAGTTTCGACAACAAATATAAACTATTCCCCAAAATACCTTCAAACCAAGACAAAATCAACGAAATTATATAGCTGAAGAACTATTTCAAGTTGAAAATGTAAATTTAGAAAATTCATCAGACAATTATTTCAAAGGAACCATCGCGCAAGCGAATATTAATGAGGAAATGAATCCGTTACCTACTCATTCAAATCGTACAAATAATAATGACGGAAATTCTTTGGACAGAGAGCATCTTAGACCCTCCAATATTAACGAAATATTTTCTAATTCATATTCTACTGATTTACCGTATATTACTATAAAAAATCCACCGATTAAATTATTAATAGATACAGGAAGCATGTCTAGTATGTTGAGTCCGGACATCGTGGAAAATTATTTCCCAAATTCTATGTATAAAGATTAAGGTTAAACAAAAACCGAATTTAAAGCAAATATTCCTGCCTTCGCCGAATTTAATTCTAATATTAAACTAAATTTTATAGTATATAAATTTCATAATCATTTTGATGGTTTGTTAGGGTTAAATAAGCTACGTGCTTTGGCATTTCCAGTAGATTTCAGTAAAAATGTATTAAGAAACAAAAATATAGAAATTCCACTTCTATATAAAGTAGGTAGGACAGTTTACTATCTCTGTCGATGCAAACGAAGTAGTCGAATTACAGTTAGTCACTCAGATGGCGAGGTAATTGTACCCGAAAGGAAATATGAGCATTTATATTTTCCAGAAACGTTGACAATCTCAAAAGGCGGTTTTGTAAAAACAGAAATAGTTAACAATACAGATAAAAGGGTTACGATTACATTAACACAGCCGATCGAGGTTATTCCTTTTACAAAGTGACACAAAAATAATTTTGAATTTTATCATTTAGAAAATATTATCGCAGATAGTAGTAATACAAATTGTGGTGATGATATTCATAATTTACTTAGAGTAGAACATTTAAATTCAGAAGAAAAATAGCTGTTTATAAATTATGTTAATAGTTCTGCGACATATTTTACAAAAAAAATGAAAAATTGAGTTTTACTAATCAAGTGAAACATGGGATAAAAACAACTGACGAGGTCCCGGTCATTACTAAATCATACAGGTATCCCTACGTATACAAGTTTGAAGTCCAAAGGAAAATTTACAAGATGTTAGATGATGGTATTATCCAACATAGCCAAAGTCCTTGTGTAGACTAATATGGATCGTCCCAAAGAAGGATGATTCTAGTGAAAGGAAAAAGTTTAGAATAGTTGTAGATTATAGAAAAGTGAATGAGAAGACTATACAAGATCGCTACCCTATACCTAACATAAATACGATTTTGCACGCACTGGGAAAGTGTGAATATTTCACTACTTTGAATCTGGCGTCAGGATTCCATCAAATCGAAATGGACCCCAATTCAATACCAAAGACAGCATTTTCCGTCGACACGGTTATTATGAATATACTCGTATGCCAATGGGATTGAAAATGCGCCGGCAATGTTTCAAAGAGTTAGGGATAATGTTTTGAAAAATATTCAAGGTAAAATTTGTCTTGTGTACATGGACGACATAATTATCTTTAGCTCCTCTTTAGAGCAACACATTCAAAATCTAAAAGTAGTTTTTAAAGGTTTACGGGACGTGAAATTGAAAATACAATTAGACAAAAGCGAAGTTTTTCAAAAAGAGGTGGAGTTCTTGAGGCATGTAGTGACGGCGTAAAACCGAATCCGAAAAAGATTCAAGCTATTAAAGAATTCCCACTTCCGAAGTCTCGCAAGGAAATTAAATCATTTTTAGGACTAGTCAGTTATTACCGAAAATGTATTAAACATTTTGCGAAATTAACAAAACCTCTGACAAGATGTTTGAAAAAGGGTGTTGAAATCGAATATACACGCGAATTCTTGAACGCCTTTGAAATGTGTAAGAATATATTGACTAATTCCCCTATAGGTATTGCAATACCCAGATTTTTCGAGACCGTTCAATGTAACAACGGACGCTCCTAACTTTGTAATAGGAGCCGTATTAAGTCAAGGTAAACTAGGCAATGATCTGCCCATTGCTTATGCTTCTAGAATCCTTAACGCTGCTGAAATAAACTATAGTTCTATTGAAAAATAATTATTTATGCTTTAAAAACATTTAGATGTTATTTATTTGGAAGAAAAATTAATATAATATCTGATCACAAACCTCTCAAATATCTATTTAATATGAAAGAGACAAACTCTAAATTCGTAAGATGGCGTTTATTAATTTCTCAATTCGATTACGAAATTCATTATAAGCCAGGCACATTAAATAAAAACGCAAATGCTCTAAGTAGAGTAGAAATTACCGCAATAACTGAAGATGAGGATCAACAACAAATGTATGACGTAATTGACTCCCTGTGACCAAGTGATATTAACCGGATAACCGAAGACTTTCTTCAGAATCTCATTGAACCCGCCGAAGACACCTTAGAAAATCAACTGGACAACCTAATCAATACAACTAATGTTCGATATAAATCAAGAAGAAATACTAGAAATTATAGGCACTACAGATGAACCACAAGTTTCGCAACAGGAAGAAGACGATGAGACCGTCCATACAACCGCCGAAAATTCGACTTTAAAAATCCCATTTACAGAAAATGTGACAAATTCATACAATAGGCAAATAATGATAGTACAAGGTAAAAGTAAATATTTTTTCATTAAAAATAGCAAACATTTCATGAATAAATCTCGTATAATGGCATATTTAACTGATAATATAGGTGATCTTAAAAATCAAATTATTAATCTTTTTTAGTCTTATGTAGAACCGAAAATTTTTTATTGTATTCATGTAAAAAGCTCAACAATAACAGATTTAGTATCTCTTATTAAGAACTACATTACAAAATACGTTTAAAAATCATAGTTATAATTTAGTTATATCTGGAATGTTTGTGACAGATGTTGAAGACGTAGAAGATCGCGAAATGAATATCAAATATCAGCATGAATGTAAACCATGACTCAGAAGTATTAATGAAACTCAAAACGCTTTAAGAAATAAATACTACTGGCCCGACATGAACGCTGATGTAATTAAGTGTATAAATCTTTGTGAGATATGTAATCAAGCAAAATATGATCGGCATCCTCCACAAATAAAATTTTCATTGACAGTCACTCTAACAAAACCATTCGAAATAATCCACGTGGATATATTTAAAATTTCAAGCACTAAATTTTTAACAATTTTGGACTCGTTTTCAAAATACCGACAAGCTTATATAATAGAATCAAGCTTAAATTCTGTTGGCGTTATAGAATATTAAGTATCTTCATATCGCATTTTGGTATACCGTATTATATAGTTAGTGATAGTGGAACGGAATTTAGAAGTCAAAACTCAAATAGTAACAGTCCGGTAGAAATGTTCCATTCATCTCTTTTGGAAAATTGTAGAGTTTTAAAGTTAGAACACCCCAGAATGAATATAAAACAAATTATGCAATTCTCCGTTATTGGCTACAATTCATCTATTCACTCTGTCAGGACATATTTATAAGAAATAGGGAAGCTTTGAGAAATAAATCAAAACCAAAATTTTCAAAGTAGATTAGAAAGTTATTCAAACTCTTCCTCACTCAAAGGTATAGATCTTATAAAAAGCCTATTCGAACATACGAAATATTTACTAAATGCAACTAGAATAAAATTAAGTAACCTTGTATATAACACCAAGACAATCAAAAACGTAATAGAGGACAATGTAAATATGAAAGTCTTAAGGTCAAAATTATCCTCTGGTAAACAAATCATCACCAAAATGAAAAATCAACAAGGAAACATAATTTCGGACAGCAAAAAGATCGCGGAACACATCAAAGAATTCTACACCCGTCTTTACACATCTACTACACCGGACCCTAGAATTACGAGCACGGTTATATGCAATGTGGGCTCTGAAGACATTCCTGAAATATCAAAGCAAGAAATACAGGTTGCCCTCAAGCAAATGAAAAATAGAAAAAGTCCAGGAGAAGACAGAATCACGTGTGAAATGCTGAAAATGGGAGGAGTGGTTATCGAGAAATCTTTACAAATTCTTTTAAATAAATGTCTACAAGAAGGCAAAATTCCCGATGCATGGCAAAACGCGGAAGTGATCCTGCTTTTTGAAAAAGGAGATAACAGAAACATAGAAAATTATCAGCCAATTAACCTTCTCTCTCATATGTATAAGCTCCTCACCAGGATAATAACCAATAGACTAACAAATAAATTGGACGCGTACCAGCCAGTAGAGCAAGCGGGATTCCGTAAAGGGTTCAGTACTATAGATCACCTACAAGCTATTAGAACACTGATAGAAAAAACAACGGAATACAACATACCCCTTCACTTGGCATTTGTGGATTTTCACAAAGCGTTCGATTCTGTCGAAACGTGGGCCTTTATACAAGCTATGAACGATGCTAGAATAGATTCCAGGTACACAAACTTATTAAAATATATATATAAAAATGCCACTTTTCATGTCAAAATAAATGAAGATCTAAAAACGGATAAGATTAAGGTAAATAGGGGAATACGTCAGGGTGATACAATATCACCAAAATTATTTACTCTGGCGCTTGAAAACGTCTTTAAAACATTAAAATGGGAAACAAAAGGAATAAATATCGACGGCTCCTATCTACACCATCTTCGGCTTGCTGACGACATTGTCCTGATAAGCAGTGACGTGCACGAACTGAGCAACATGTTAGAACAACTTAATAATGCTTCAAAAAAGATCGGCCTAAAAATGAACATCGCAAAGACTAAAATAATAAATAATACCAACGAACAAATATATATAGATGGTACAAAACTAGAAAACGTGGAAGAGTATATATATTTGGGACATGTAATAAAAATAGGAAAAGAAAATCAAACGGCTGAGATTAAACGAAGAATAAAATTAGCCTGGGCGGGGTTCGGAAAAATGAACTATATATTCAGAAATAGCAGCATACCGATCAACCTTAAACGAAAAGTTTTCGACACCTGTATACTACCGATAGCGACCTATGGACTGGAAACAGTGGCAATGACAGGGAGGACAGCAAATCAATTAAGAGTGATGGAAAGAGCGATGGAACGAGCGATGCTCGGAATTACTCTCAGAGACAGAAAAAGGAATGAAGATATCCGACAAAGAACTAAAGTCATGGATATAATAAAGCGTACTGCGGAGCTGAAATGGCAATGGGTAGGGCATGTGGCCCGGCAGGATCAAGCTAAATGGACAACCAAACTAACGTACTGGCGACCAAGACAAACAAGGCGAAGCACAGGAAGACCACAGAGAAGATGGCTTGATGATATCAAAAGACAGGCCGGAAACAGATGGTTTCAACAAGCACAGGACAGGACAGCATGGAGAAATATGAAAGAGGCTTACGTCCAGGAGTGGATAAGAAGTGGCTGAGAAAGAAGAAGAAGAACCTTGTATATAAGGATGTTGAAGAAATAAATAACAGAAGTAGACGAGAATTGTTTAATGGTATTGGAACTATAAGTAAATGGCTTTTTGGAATTTTGGATCATGATGACGAAATCAAATATAATTCTGAAATAAAGCAATTAATTCAAAACCAAAATTCGATTTCACACGAGCTGAAACTACAGTCTTCCATCAATACTCATCTTATTGATCACTACAACAAAACAATCACTAGTTTATATAAAAATCAATTATTACTCCAATCTCAAGCCAATGAAATCTACAACAAATCTGAAGACGGAGCCCGACAGGTATTTGTATATTTTAGATTGCCCAATGCTCTAAATCAAATAATTCTGAATTGCCAAAATTTGATAAATTTCATAGGAAATTCAATTACATTTGCTCATTTAGGAAGTTTACATACCTCCATTATTTCTCTGAACCATTTATCTGAATTGATCAATCGCGTTTCAATAATATATGGTGAATCGAAAATCGTCAAATTTAAAAATCCATACAATTATTACCAATTGGCCGGAGTTAAAGTCAAAGTTCAAGATTCTAGAATAATAATTGCTATCCATATACCCATTCTAATAGATAGTGATTTTCTAACCTATCAGATTATCACTTTACCATATAAAAAATCAATAATTGTTCCACGTCCCAGTTTTTCAGCTGTTTTTCTGGGAAAACCCAAGTCGAAAGATTGTAGGAGTGAAAATCTATATTAGGGACAAAGGTGTACACAAATCAAAACAATCGGATAATGCAATAGCAAGGAGCCGTGAGTACATACCGGAAAGAAGAATGGATAAGGAAATCGCCAGGACATCGGCTGACTTATATATATATATTGTATATATATTTATTTCTTTATGACATTGTTAACAGGGATCGATAAACTTAATAAAGTACCTTTTTAATTAAATTAATTGTTCCACGCAACCACCTCGTTGTACTTGCTACTAACTCACATCAATATGAGGAAAAACTGTGTCCATCTATTGAAAGTATCTTCTTTTGCCGACAACATGAAGAAGCCATTAACGATACTTGCGTAATACCTTTGATCCGAGCCGAAACACCAACCTGCAGATTTGAAGCAGCAGTTTTGAATTACCCTGTAGTCGAACAAATCAATAGTAAATTTTTATTATTCTTGCCAACTGAAGATCCTATGAAAGCTGAAATTAATTGCGATGAGAATAGAATAACTATAATCAAAAGTAACACTGTCATTAAATTATTACAAGGATGTAGTGTAAAAATTGGATAGTCTTTATATGAGAATACAGAAGAAAAGACGAATGGGAACCCTCTTTTATTACCAAAATTACGTTTAACTTCCGAATTTGAAGTAACCACAAATCGACATCCATCTTTACAACTAGAATCAGTAGATCTCAAATCCATCAAAGACATTCGAAAGGAAGCAGATTCATATGAAACTTTAGAGAAAGAAAAATTGCACCCCGCAATTTGGAAAATGCCTAGTCTAGCATTGCTATTTGTAAGTTTAATTATTATTTATATCTGGTATAAAAGAAGAAGCCAAGAAGATGTTAGCCAGCCACTACAGTAATGCCAGAAACACGAAAATAACCCCCATCGGTATTGTTTTCGCCTAAGGAGGGAGGAGTTATATGAAGCATACACTCAAGTAATTTGAAGTCATCCTGTTGACATTAATAAAGATTGTTGTTGTCAGCAGTTAGTCTACTTGGTGTAGGTCACATTAATAATTATCATTCTAATCCTGTAACTTGTATTGTATAAATTAAATTTAAATTAGTAAAGTTTTGTATATTTGAAAAATAAGAATTTTTAAAAAATATCTTCGTGAGTAAAATCATTTAACTTGCACGATTTTTCTTTGTGATAACCTCAAACGGCTTCCAGACTCACGGTGAGAAACCCCAAGAAGCGTGAATGTGAATACTTTCTCGTCGTCTCGTTCTTGGGCTCGTCTGTTCTCCATTCGATGTCGATATTCTCATCCGCTTTAAAGGGTTTATCAAGATTAATGAGACAAAGTTTGTGAGCATCGTGAGTATGAACAGCACTGACTATTCGCGCGAAGTCTCGGTGAACGTTTTGCCTTGAACAATATCCAATCATAAAACTGGTCACTTGTATACATCCGGATGCTGTATCGTGCTAACAAGAAAAAGTGGCAGACGACTATGACTACGATGACGATGACCTACACACAGGATCTTTTTTCTAAAAACCCGTTTTTCGTATTTTTCTCACTGAAAAACGTTAAAATAACTCAAAAATTCCAACCCGACCAATTTTTTTCAACTGAAAATAATAAAAATATACTGATTAAAATTTTAAATGCAAAATTCGGTTCTGCAGGATACAACTCTATGCAAGCTAAGGAAGACGCAAATTCATAGATAAAATTATAACTACAATTCGTATCCTCTCTTTGTTTTACCTCAGTTAAATGATAAAAGTTTAGATATTCATTCAGGAAAATTGAGAGATATTTATTACTTCATCGGACTCCTACTTGTTATTTGTAAAACAAGGGAGAGAGAGAGAGAGAGAAATTCGTATGAATTTTGTTGGATTGGGAGTGTTTGTTGGTAGAATTGTTGTTTTCTTGTTGGTGCCCTGGTGTAGGATAGGTTTCCTCTTCAGGGCTGGGTTGGGGGTGTATTGGGTGGTTTAGTGCGCGTTGACCGAGAAATTAAATTGGGGGTAGAGAAGTGTCTGGAAAAGGAATTTTTTGAAAAGGTGACTAGTAAGATTTGTTTAAAGTTGTATGGAATGAGAAGACTTAGTCGGGCTTTTCGCTAGAAAGTAACCGGAGGGTTGTTTTGTGTTGGGGTGCTTCGGGGGTTGGTGCTTGGAAGCGGCGAATCCCAAAGTGTGCGGAGATGGTGTGTAAAACAAGGGTCACAATGACTCGTTTTGTAGTACGAGGGCAGTTTGCGTAAAGAACTGCGAAGTGGTGAGTTGCGCAAAGCACAAGTACCACAAAAGGTAATTTTGACACAAGTTTTACACAACATTTTTTATAATTCGTATTTATTGAATTATTTCAATAAAATTGAATTACATTGTCCCTGTTTTTAAACTAGGGGGAGTTGAATTTAGGTTGGCAATTCTATAGGTTCCTGATTGGTCAGATCACAGCCGGTTTTACTCAGCACTTTTATTATATATTATAATAGAACAATTGTGTAAATTGTGAAAAAACTTACGTCTTATTCATATTATATCATTAATGTTCGGACTTCATATTATTCAAATGAAAAATAATAATAAACATATTCATTTTCACGGTGTCATTCAATGGATCATGACGTTAGCGACAACTGTCATCGGTATGTCCGATTAAAAAAACGATCAAGTGGCAAGAAAGAGAACAAACTCAGTGCGACATTTATTTCCAATTCTCATTACGAGAAATTTCTCATTCCCAAATAATTTCTGTTCCTTCGATGGATTAACGGCATACACTATTTTAGTGCAACGACAGTGACCGTAGAAGTGATATCGCAAATATATTCTATTCGTGCAAGTTCAAAAAGCAGGACCGGTTTTGGTGTAGCTAGAAAGCTGGATATTCTGTAAATGTATATACTCGAATTTTATTGTGTTTTTAAAGGAGTGTTTTTTACGGATTTGAACTTTATTATGGCAAGTAGCCAGTAGGGATTGCATTCTGTGGCCTTACAACCTACTGTTGTAATAGTAAAAGATACTCCTTGTTCAATAGAGTACTATTTCACCCCATTTTTCATTTGGTTTTGATCAGGATAAAAGAACTTCATTACAGTCCACCAACTTTGACAACAGCGCAATTATTCAAGGCGTCGCGGCGCACGTCGGTAGAGCGTGGCTCCAAAGTGGATTAAGAGTATATTAGGACCTGCTGCCTGGTTAAACGCTGAACGGTCGACAAAAGTTCGGAAAGAGACGCAGTGATAACGTCCGCGTAGTAGCGTTAAGAGAATTCGAATCTAAACACATGAGTACGTGAAGTGAAAACCAACAGAGAAACAGGGTACAGTCGAAATTAAAGATGCGCAGCACGCAGCGCAACGAGAAACTTATTTTGTCATTCCATTGCAAACCGTCGTACCGTTCATTTGGATAGTATCATCGTACAGCGAACTCACAGCGTGTTGTGACTTATTTTTGTACTTATTGATTCTAATTTGAATATAGGGTATTAAAAAAGTGTCACAAAATGAAATGCTGGATAGAACCTACGCATCAGAATAAGCAGAAAAGTATTAATAATCATATGTCCGCAAATGCTTCATTTTCAAGATACATTTTTGTTAACTTTTCTTCTTAAAAACCAAAGATTTATTTATTTCTCTGAAACCAGATGAGATATTTAAATGAAATTTAAGGTATTTTGAGAGGTAGCGATTGTGCATTTTTTCCCGTATTATTAAAAATTGTATGTCAATCATTGGCGCGCATATGGGTAATAATGTAATTTTTTAAAGAAAAAATAAAATGTCTACGCCACTGAGACATTTCAAATGAAAAATCATATATTATATAGTATTTGAAATAAACTAGACACAATTGTAGACTAGACATACTTTCTATTTTTAAAATTTCTCCTATTTTCCTGTGGTTGCAGAGCCTTTATTATACAAGAAATGAAAATTATGCAAAATGATTTAAAATACAAAATCTGGTTAGTCATATTGAATTGATCTTATTTCAAAAATGAAAAAACTATCAACTTGAAATCAGTTTCTTATATTTAAAGGAAAATTAACAAAACTTAAAAATACAAATTATAGCTACCTTTAACTAATGATCGTTATCTATTTTACAATGGATTTTTAAGCACCTCTGGCAAAAAATAATTATTAAAAAATGAAAATAAAGCCGACTTTATATTGTTTCGCCAAAATTCGTCATCCCTTTCAATTTTCTCTATGTGAGGTTGACCATGTGGAGTCGAAACTATGAAATATCAAGACTTTCTTTGGGTTCGTAATCTAGGAACCTTGTTTTTACGGAGGCGATATTCAGGTTTTCTTCTCGCAAGGTTTCGAGAGCTGTGATTGAACCATCATATGAGGAGGGGACACTTTGTCCATTTTCTCTAACTTTTCTCCAGCGGAGATGACTTCCGTCACTATCTCATCAAAATGTGTGAAATGCTCTATTCAAGTTTTATCACCTTGCAGTCTCATGCTCAATAATTGCTTCCTTATGTCTAATCGTGTAGCACTTCTTCGCTCATACACTTGATATAATTCAAGTACTCTATAATAGTGTTTCTTGCAAGAGTGTTTCTCTTATTCCATTCGGGTGATGGTTTTCCAGGAATATCCTTATCTATAACGTTTAATACATCCAATTCGGTCAGTAGTGCTCTGATACGAAATTTCCACCTACTGTACTTCTCACCATTAAACGCGATAATGTTCCTTTTAGAATTTTAGTCGTCCATTTTTATTTAACTATCGGTATACACTATTTATAAGCTAACGTAGACTGGGTCCATAAGCTATTGGAATTTTATTTGGTTTGGGTTATGAAATTAAACACTTCACCAGTTGTTGAACGTTTCATATATTAGAATCAACTAAACTCAAAAATGAATATTTCACAGATCAAAATTCAGGGAAAGATCCCGTACGTGCCTTTACCCGAAATTAGCCGTCTTAAACATCTGGCGATTTTAAGAATACAATCATATGACAGTGCCGTACCAGATGAGGATGAATTACGAGCAATAAGCTTTGAAAAAAATGTTTAAAAAATATTGTAAACTATTTTTTATTTTGTTTTGATATTCCAACACATGTTAATAAAATGTCTTGCAAATGTTATGATTTCATTCTTGATGTAAGGCTATCACATTCAAAAAATGAAGGTCAATAAATTATTCCTTCTGAGTGTACAGCATCTAATCACACTGAGAATATTCATTTTATACCGATTTCTAGCTTTGGAATACGAAAAAAATAATACAGAAAACAGTTATACGAAGAGTTAAAATTATTACGATATCATCTACCTTTTTGCTTTTCGAAACAGATTTATATTTGTAGTTTATTGTGGAAAGTGGTTATATATAAAAACAATGTTTATATTAAACTTCACACTGCTTATTTTCATTCTCAACAAATTCTATAAGTTATTAACAGCTCCTTAAAAAATAACATTGACGATTCATTCGTTGAGAAAGTAGAATTTAATACAAATACAAATTGGAATTTCAAGCCTTAAAATAGCATAAAATAACTGTATTATTTTTAGTTGTGGAATAAATGTTTCGCCGGTTATTAAAAGTGATTTCTTTAAGGTATTAAATTAATAATAAGGAGCTCGGTCCTGATACGTATACCATACTGGTGTGTTGATATCAGCTCCTATTATTTTAAAAATTTAGTGGTGAACATTCATTCAAATTTGTATTTAGTTTGTGTAAGTGTACCAACAACGTTATCAACTTTGAGGAAAACCAGTGAGTTATGTTTTTCTTCCCCATAATTTGATTATATATTCAAATTCATACAGAAACACAATCAGATAGGATAGTTTTTAATTATCTTATGGCTTGGGTAGCCAGTTTTATTAGCCGGACTGTTCAATAGCGAACAGGACCGCATTAAAATAAATTACAACAATGAACAATGAACGTAGAAATGATTGAGTCTTCTGACTACAGAAGTACTCAAACGATAACTCATCCCATCTCTCAACCTACCTACTCACAAGCAGCGTCTAAGAAATTTCACCCATCAAACGCACTGGCCCTAATATTTCCATCTTTAGACGGTGTGAAATTAGAAGAATATGTATATGCACCAGGTCTTAAAGCTCAACAAAAAAATATAACGTTTGCGTCAAGAATTTCAAACAACCGAATTTGCATATATTCATCAAGTAAATCTACTTTAGAAGAATATTTAACAAAAGATGGTAAAATATCTATAAATAACGAAATTGTATCAGCAAGAAGATTTATTACCCCATCAAGTCGTATTTTACTATCACATGTTTATCCCTTTATTCCCGATGAAACTCTGGAGGCAGAATTAAAAAATATGGGCTTCAATTTGCTATCTCCTGTAAGTTCCGTAAGAGCGGGTTTTTCTAAAACAGGATATGGCCATATCGGTAGTTTCCGATGTCAAGTATACTCGACTCCTCTACAAGACAATACTACTATCCCAGATTCATTCCTAGTCACCCATGAGAACAGATCCCACCGTATCTGCTTGTCCATCGACGAAATGTCCTGTTTTAAATGTAAACAGCTTGGTCACATAGCATCTCAATGCACAATAATCTCCACTACTGCAACAGAATCACATGCCCCAACTACTGATATTGATAACACAAAATCAGCATTGCCATAAGAAACTGAAACATTACCAAATTCTCAGGAAAATAGTACTGCATCACATCCAACATCCTCCTCTAATCCAATTCAACAAATATATGTACCATTCACTTCGAGTCAAGTTACAAGAAAATCCTCAGATCGACAGAAATTGACAATAACACAGAACCTCAATTTGCAAAACCTGTTACCCAGCCCCCAAAAAAACAAATAAAAAAATCCATACAAGAACTACTTAAGCCCACTAAGCCTCTTATCGATGATCCCGACTCTCGTTTTCCTCTTAACTTCGACCAACTCATTGATCTATTTGATAACTGTTATGGTACACCCAATCCCGAACTGATTGCTCAAAATTACACCAATGACTTGCCAGCACTGTGTAAAATGCTTGAAGAAATATATCCACTTCTTTCTGATCGCAGTATTAAATCCAGTTGTACTAAAATTCGGAAAAAATGTAAGCATGCTTGTAATCCTCAAACTACTGACACTGAAAGCGATTCATCGCAGGAAACTTAGTGAAAATCAAATATTTGAATTCTATTTTTTTTTCATTGCGTTCATTAATATAGTGCTGTGGAACATCAACGGCGTATACTCACATTTAGAAATGCTACAAATATTAATATCAGAGCAAAACCCAACAATATTATGTTTACAAGAAACAAATTTCACAAATAATAAGACTTATATACCTAAAAACTTCAACGGCTTTTTCCTGAATAGACAAAACAGGGGACGAACCAGCGGCGGTGTATCAATTGATGTTAAAAAAGAGAAAGAATCATGTTTAATTCCATTAGTAACTAATTTAGAAGCAATTGCAGTTCGCATTCAATGCATAACCAAATTAAATATGTGTAACATATATCTTCCTTCAAGTAAGGATATTAACATTGAGAGCTTAACCAATCTTACTGATCAGATTCCTCTACCTAGACTAATTGTCGGAGATTTCAATGGTTATAATGTATATTGGGGTCCTTCCTATAATGACCCACGTGGTAAAATAATATACGACGCAATTGAACAAAGTAACTTATAACTCCTAAACGATGGCCGTCCCACACGCTTCAACAGTTATAATGGTAATTTGTCACACAATGATTTAAGCTTTTCCGATTTCATTACAGCACTTACCTTACTTGGAACGTACTTTCAGATCTTCATGGAAGCAACCATTTTCCAATAATTTTAACAAATAACCGATATAACCAGACATCATATCACCCTACTAGTAAATGGAAGTTAAAATCTGCAAATTGGGCATTGTAAAAAAACCTTTTAAATAAAACTAACTTTAACAAAATCGACAATAGTGAATAATTGATTAAATTTATGTCCATCATCACAAAAGCCGCGGATATAACGATAGGTGAATCATTTCTATCTCACAATGGTCCTACCGTACAATGGTGGAATAATGCATGTATACAAGCGATAGAATTGAGTAAACAAGCATTCAATAAGTATAAAAACATAATACCATACAAAATCAATAACAATTCAAAAATCTCAGAGCTAGAGCGCGGTACATAATAAAAAGATCTAAGAAAGAGACTTTGATAAACTTTGTATTTCGCATAAACATCTCTACGCCCCTCACAGAAATTTGGAATAGGATCAGACGAATATCTGGTACCTACTCCAATTTTAATATCAACATACTGACAGAACGAGGACAAGATCTAACGAGTACTCGGGAAATTCCCGATACATTAGCAAACACTTTTGAACAGATAATATTCCAACAGCATTCATAAGGAACCTTTCCAACCAAGCATTAATATTCTTATTAAATATTTCCAATTATTACTGGCTTCAACAACAATTCCCTGATACTTGGAAGGAAGCGGCAATAATACCGATCTTAAAACCAAACTGCCCCAAAATACTGCTAATTCCTTACCTCTTGTATCTGCAAATTATTAGAAAAAATAATTAATAACCGACTCGTTTGGTTCCTGAAATCCAACTCTTTACTAATCAGGGAACAAAACGGTTTTAGAAAAGGACGCACAAAAATTGATAATATAATTGACTCATAATCCGATATTCACGAAGCAAACAAGCAAAAAGTTCTAGCCGTATTTTTTGACATCAAACGTTCATATGATACAGGTTGAAAGCATACAATTTTATTAAAATTAGACGTTTGGGGAATGAATGGAAATATGCTTGCATTCATTAAAAACTATTCACTTAAACGATCATTTCGTGTGAAATTGAACGGGCATTTCTCGAATAACAAAGAACTAGAAAATGACATCTGTAGAATTGTATTAAATCTCTCAATTCTATGGGTCTTCGATAGGACTTTCTTTGTATATCGATAGTAATCTGGTTCGTGAATGGGAGTAAACTGCAAGTTGAGTTTTGCGATTAAATTGTTTATTTGTGTAAATACAATTGTATATAGTTACACCAGAAGTTGAGACAATTGTGTACAAGTATGTAGTTAATAACTACCCATAATAACTGTAAAATGATAAGGTGTCCCTTTGTCGGTGACTGCCGAGGGAACCACCTTTTAATGTTGTCGATGCTCACAGATCAGCATCTGAAATTCCACTGCCGACCCATCTCTCTATTGTTTTTTGCTGGAAAATCGCCGGCAAAGAACCCGGGGCATATTTAACGAAACGCAACTGACGTCACCCTGTGGTTATGACCAATGAGAGGGTACCGGTGAGTTACGGTTCGTTAGATATGCCCCGTATTCCTTGGCGGGCAAAAACCGTTGGAGCACGTGATACAGGAGTGGTTTAAGAATTTTATGATGGTTCATGTTTGGAACATATCAATTAAATTTGTTTCCAAACAGCATCCCTAAAGACTAGATAATAAGCGTAACACTTTTTTTAATTGCAATGAACAATATTTTAAATAATCTTGAAAAGCCATTGAAGGGGAAATTACACGCAGATGATTTATTTTTATATATTAAACGTAAAAATATAAACTACATGACATCTGTCATGCAGCAACATATTCGACATCTTGAAACCTGGTCTGAGCCTACAGGATTCCAATTCTCCACAGAGAAAACCAAATACATAATTTTTCCTAAAATCCATTTTTCTTCAATCCTATACTCAAGTTATACAACAATTATTTTAATTTTTGTGATCATATGAAATATCTCGGTATGATTTGGGATTACAAGCTCAATTGGACAACTCGCATTAACGACCTGATTTGTAAAACTCACAAAAGCTCTAATCTGCTCAAAATACTATCTAATAGGGATTGGGGCGCTGATTCAACGTTTTTAATACGTATAAATCGTTCACTAATTAGATCACGTCTTGATTACGGATGCGTAGCCTACTCGTCAGCGAAAAAAACAGTACCGAATCTTTTAAATCCAGTCCAGAATACGGCGCGATCAGATTTTGCCTGGGTGCATTTCGTTCAAGCCCCTGCGAGAGCCTTCTCAGTGAAACCTCCAAAAACCTCCTCTACCTCCGACGGATTTACCTTAGCCTCTCTTATGCGATCAGTATATCTGCAAATCCCAATCACCCAGTTTATGACAACACCTTCTCCAATCGTTATTCGGCTGACTATAAAAAGAGGAGAAGAACAGATCCACCACTTTATGAAAGAATTAACAGATCCCGCAACCTTCTAAATATATACATTCTTCCAACGATTTCTCAATTAATTTCCTCCCTTCCTCCATGTATATTGAAACTACCAATATGTGATACATCGTTGACAGTTTTGATAAGAACGAAACAAACCATACTCTAATTAGAGGAAAATATCTTATTCCCATCAATATACCCATATCTACGCATGCCTCTAAAATGGATACTGGAGTTGGAGCCGGACTTGTAACTTCAAATACAATAATCAAATTTAGACTACCTCATATTACAACCACCATTGTACTGTATGCGATATTTCAAGCTCTAGTCCATACCAATAGAGAAAATTTAAAACACTTGCTCATAGTAACGGATTCATTGAACTCAATTGAAAGTTTGCGCCAGACATGTCCATCAAATCCAATACTGATACTAATTAAGCAGAAACTATCCCAGCTATACAATTCAGGAGCAGTTATTCAGATTTTATGGGTGCCTTCACACAGGAATAGAGGGAAATGGGCGAGCCTATGCAGCAGCCAAAACTGCAATTCAGGATCCTAATGCCACCGAAGTCACGAGAGCTACGATGTCAGACATCAAAATAATCATTATGTTGAATTAAAAGTGAAAGTTTATGTCTCTTAGAATATATTTATTATTTAAATCACATAAAATAATAAATTATAATTATAGAATTCCCCGTATGGTTCTTGAAGTAACGTAAATAATTATGTCTGTACAAAAAACCCCAATTTTCGTAGAAAAAGTTAGTGGTTTTTATTTCGTTATTCATTTTATTAATAATAAAGAACACATTAATGTTAATTTGGTTTGTAAGTTCGATTTTATATATCATTATACATGTGCCACAATTTATTATTTTTAAATCCACATTAAAAAAAATTGTGTTACCGTCGTACGTATTAGCAGCCTCACAATCATTAAAACTTTGCATGCGGATTGTACGTCGCCTGCTCTTCCCGATAACTGCGTTTACAACGTTGTCAAGTTGTATGTCTTTCTCGCGCATTGTCAACTGCCAAAATTAATTTGCCAACCTGTACATAAAAATGTGACTAAAAATCCTAACGACTTGCAATAGAAACTGCAATATAACCGCTATAAAAACAAGTTGACTTCCTTAATTAAAATTACTAAACGAAAATATTACAATAGACAGATAGAAAACAACCATAAGGTTCCAAAAATATTATGGGTTGTAGTGAAAAAAAATCAGCAAAAATAATAAATCACAACGAAACATTGACGCTGTTAAACATAATACTGGTCAACTTACAACCGTCAAAAAAGATATCACCAATGAATTTAACGGAGTGTTTGCATCCATTGAAAAAACACTGGCAAACAAGACAAGCAGAAAACCAACCTATCCACCAGCAAATAAAAACGTTGTGCAATTCTTTGGTTCTTCTTCCAATAGATTCTAAAGAGCTGCGCAGCATAATTCAGGAACTGAAAATTAAAAATTTGCTGGTATAGACAACATCAAATCAGAAATCCTCAAATCAGTTGCAAATCGTATTCTGGAACCCTTAAAAAACCTTATCAACAGATGTTTCGAATCAAGAATCCCGCTATACAAAAAAGGAGGGCCAACCACAATCTCAAATTACCGCCCTATTTCTCTGATAACACACATTCTCAAAATTTTCGAAAAGCCTTCAAAGAATAGTTTAGATTCTTTCCTGAAGAAATATAATCTCTAATAAGCAATTTGATTTTGGAGAGAAGAAATCTACCGAGGATGCGATATTAACCTTGACATCAAGAATAACCACATCACTAAATGATAGTTTTTATAGATCTTTCCAAGGTATTCGACAAGGTTCACCTTAATTTGCTTTTGAAATTGCTTGAAAACATAGAGGACATAAGAGCACATAAGAGCACATAAGAGGACATAAGAGGACATAAGAGGAGATAAGAGGACATAAGAGGACATGAGGACATAAGAGGAGATAAGAGGACATAAGAGGAGATAAGAGGACATAAGAGGACATAAGAGGACATAAGAGGACATAAGAGGACATAAGAGGACATAAGAGGACATAAGAGGACATAAGAGGACATAAGAGGACATAAGAGGACATAAGAGGACATAAGAGGACATAAGAGGACATAAGAGGACATAAGAGGACATAAGAGGACATAAGAGGACATAAGAGGACATAAGAGGACATAAGAGGACATAAGAGGACATAAGAGGACATAAGAGAACATAAGAGGACATAAGAGGACATAAGAGGACATAAGAGGACATAAGAGGACATAAGAGGAGATGAGAGGACAAAGTCTTGTAATAAACACACAATCAAGGCAGTCAGTGAGAGAGAGAGGGAGGAAGTATCTCTCCCCTGGTGAGGCAAGTCTAAGTATTGACGGGCCCTCACCCTCAAGCAGTAATAGTGTGAAAATTTATGTGACTAGTGGGATTTCAAAGCGTAAGTTTTAAAGTACAATTATTTTATTATATTGGATATTGAACTGTGATATTATATTCTCCTTTAACTTAACCGGGTATCCCAAGACAGTTAAGGGACCCCATAGTAATTTTCAGTCATATCTAGTGTTTCTTATATATCAGCGCCCCTCATCTACTGGTAAGGCCTAAATTGTAGAGGCATCTTATTTAGCTATATTCAGGGACCATTTTCCTGCATATGTATATGTTTTGTTTTTCTTGACTATTTGAGAATTGCGTAGAGGCATTTACATTTTATTTGAGATTATAATTAATCCTATTTCAGAGATATTTACATTATACTAGAGATTATAATTAATCCCATTTTAGAGATTTTCCATTTTATTTGAGATTATATTTAATCCTATTTTAGAGATTTTACATTTTACTAGAGATTATAGTTGATCCTAGGTTAAAAATTTTGATAATAGCGCGCAGACATTTCCTATCTTAATTTTTTTACTTCTCCGAATTTTTTTTACTTGATACAGTTTTTTTCTTTGTAATATATGTTTGTATATATTTTAACCTTTCAATTTATCTCCATAACCTCAATCCTCACCACACCCATACCCGTCAAATAAGAGACCGGCTAAACCTGCACTACGAACTCGGGCTTGGCACACTGTATAAGCCCAAGGGGCCCCACGACGTCTTTGATCGCTCGAGCTTGGAACAACCCCTCCCTCGAGGTAATCCCGCAGGGAGAATTCCTGGTTCTACAATTTTTTTTGTGCCACAAGGCACTGGTGACAGCACGCTGCAACGATCTTGGAAGGAGTGAAAAAAAAATAATAAATAAACGAATTCACTACACCGTCTGACAGCGGTAACCAAACGCAAATTTAGGACATAGGAAATACCATTTATTATACTGGTGAGAACGGTTCCCAAATTTACAATTCATTACACTGTAAATAAGGACAAAATTTATTACAGTCTGAAGCTGTTCGAAAGTTGTTTATCAAATAGATACCAGCGAGTAAAACTCGATGAAGTCATCAGCAATATTTATATGGATGAATTATATTCTCTTAAATGCGGTGGATTCATTCTTGGTTTCGCTGATGATACGACAATACCCTATACACTGCTGACGCTTGGGATGCACTAAATGAAAAATCTCAAAACGATTTTAGTAGAATAAAATCTTTTTTAAATAGTAAATTACTCACAGTGAACTTAGGAAAAACGAACTACGTTCCTTTTAGCTGTAACAGAACTGGATTACCGATTTACGATAACTTGTAAATATGAATGACAAGCCCTATCATATTTCATCGCTTAATAAAATTAAATGTCTGCGGGTCATCATTGATTCACAATTAAGGTGGGACTCTCACATTAAATATATCATCAAAAAACCACAAGTTATTTAATACAAATTCAAATACCTTAAAAACATATTACCAACCCACCTCCTAAAAATACTTTACTACGCACTATTGGAAATCCATCTCCGCTATGGAATACTTGGATGGGGAGCTGCAGCGAAAACCTACGTACACCTTTTAGAAATATGTCAGAAACGTTCTCTCAAACTAATATTTTCGAAAGATCGACAGTATAACTTTGATCAACTGTACCTAGGAACAAAAATTATTGACACCAGACAACTATATTTATTTCACACACTCATATAATATCACACCACAAAACAAACAGCATTAGTAGATAATCATCCATGTAATACACGAAATCGACACCCAGTTCCAGATATGATGAAATGAGTAACACAACGTTCCTTCAATTACTAGGCACCAAAATTTTAAAATAATTTACCTGAACGAATGAAAACATGTATATATCCACCGCAATTCAAAAATACATTGAAAAAATTCATTCTTGACAATGAAAGACAATTAATTCATCGCCATTTCGATACTTACGTAAGCTGAACAAATGATGATCCTAATATGTTACAGTGTACTGCTTACATAAACGAGGAGAAATTTATTATTATTCTATATATCGTCTATTATTTTTATCTCCATTGTTTATTGTTTATAAGTATATTATCAACTCTATTTTTCGGAACTATTTATAAGTATACCTTTTTGTAATGTATGTAACAATTTGTATACCATTCAATAATTTCCGAGTTTTCAACTTCAGCACGTAAAAAACTCCAGTTTCGTTTAATCGTCAACGGTTATTCTATGCTTCATTCTTAACGAGACATCCTATATAGAACGATGAAATAAAACAATATGGTTTGTTTAAATCTTCATTTATTTGAACTAATGTTCAATTTAAACTTGTTGACGCGTTTCACTAACACAGTAGCTTTGTCAAAACGAATGAATTCGTTTTGACAAAGCTACTGTGTTAGTGAAACGCGTCAACAAGTTTAAATTGAACATTAGTTCAAATAAATGAAGATTTAAACAAACCATATTGTTTTATTTCATCGTTCAGTATGGATCTTCATCAAGTAAAAGCCTCATCTATTCAACATCCTATATAATATAAAAAAAATTAAACCTTCTAGCCGATTTTCTATATTTGGTATCACTAGTTAACTGTATAAAAGACGCCGCTATTTACAAGTGAATTTTATTGAATAAAAATTGTTTTTCCGTGTATGATATTTGAAACACGGCAGATATTTAATTAATAAATCCATTCAAACGACTGTTAAACGTTGATAAATTTTATAACCGAGTAAAAGCATCCATAAAATTATCACTTTCCAAAAAAATAGAGCTCAAATTTATTTAGGATTGTATTTTATCTAGAAGAACTAAAATTTCCTTTACAACATCATCGCAGCACTTTTCAGCCAAAGTTAATGGCATCTCCAGCGTTACGACAAATTGAATTTCCGATTGTGAATTTGACGCCCTATTCTCTAGCATAAAAGCATCTCTGATGATTGATGACGCAGAAATAATTTTGAAAACAGGTACATACATATATAGTGTATTGCTTCTGAAATATTCATATTACTTTTTTTTGATAAGACTTTGTCTTTATAAAAAAAATCTACGTTTGCTTCTGTGTAGCGGGTTTCTCTCATACGTTATTCATAAATTATTACCAAAATAAACAGTAAGATGAAAAATTCCGAAACAGGTCGGTTTTTAATTTTAGTTCACTATTATTTTTCCGCCCAACCTATCTAATATGCGAGAAAATTATAGGTTTACCCACAAAAAAGTTGAGATTTCGGAAAAAAATTTTGAGTTATTTTTACGTTTTTCATCAAGAACAACACGAAAAAAATGGTTTTTAGATAAAAAATCCTATGTGTATGTTGTCGTCGTCGTTGTCGTCGGCCACTTTTCGTTACATGTCTTGTTAGCACGATACAGCCACCGGAGTGCAACTAATCACCAATTTTATGATTGAATCATGTTCAGGACATCTCACAGATGAACCCTATTGATTTTCAGCTCACATTAGCCAGTACAACGGATGCTATGGTATTTGAAGTACAACATTTTTGTCATTTTTGGAGAAATTTCAGTTTGTTAGCATGATACAGCCTCCGGAGTATATATAAGTGACCAATTTTATGATTGGATATTATTCAGGGCATCTCAAAGGTGAACCCTATGTATATTCAGCTCACTAAAGCCAGTACAACGAGTGCTATGGTACTTGAGGTACCAAATTTTTGTCATTTTTGGAGAATTTTCAGTATGTTAGGACGATATAGCCTCCAGCGTGTATACAAGTGACCTGTTTTATGATTGAATATTGTTCAGGGCGTCTTATAGATGAACTTTGTTGATTTTTCGCTCACCAGAGCTAGTACAACGGGTGCTACGGTACCTGAGGGGCCACATTTTTACTTTTTCGCCCAACCTTTCTATATGCGAGAAAAGAATTGGTTTACCCCAAAAAAAGTTGGAATTTTGAAATTTTTTTTTTTAGTTATTTTTACGTTTTCCATCAACAACCCGAAAAAACGGTTTTTAGAAAAAAAATCCTGTGTGTATGTCGTCGTCGTCGTCATCGTCGTCGTCGTTGTCGTCGGCCACTTTTCCTTATATGTCTTGTTAGCACGATACAGCCTCCGGAGTGCGATAAGTCAGCAATTTTATGATTGAATATTGTTAAGGACATGTCACAGATGATACCTATTGATTTTCAATTCACCAGAGCCAGTACCACGGGTGCTATGGTACTTGAAGTACGACATTTTGTATTTTACAGCCTCCGTAAATCAACAAGTCACCAATTTTATGATTCAATATTAGTCAGGGCATCTCACTGATGAACCCTATTGATTTTCAGCTCACCGGAGCCAATACAACAAGTGCTACAGTACTTTAAGTACGATATTTTTGTCATTTTTGGAGAAGTTTCAGTTTGATAACACGATACAGCCTCCGGAGTATATACAAGTGACCAATTTTATGATTGGATATTATTCACAGCGTCTCAAAGATGAACCCTATTGATATTCAACTCAGTAAAGCCAGTACAACGGGTGATATGGTACTTGAAGTACCAAACTTTCGTAATTTTTGGAAAATTTTCAGTTTGTTAGCACGATACAGCCTCCAGAGAGTATGCGATTGATCAATTTTGTGATTGAATATTGTTCAAGGTGTCTCACGAATGTACCCTATTGATTTTCAGTTGACTAGAGCGAGTACAGGGGGTCCTATAAATCCAGATATACTGAATTTTTGGTTATTTTTGGAGAAATTCCGGTTTGTTAGCACGATACATCCCCCGAAGTGTATACAAGTAACAATTTTATGATAGAATATTGTTCAGGGCCACAGATGCGGAAAAGTTAGTTTTAATCCTTAAAACCGTTTATTTTATATTGTTCCCAAAATGCTGGCCAATAATGAACGTTACCATCAAATTTTGTTATGTCAAGTCTCTGTTATTCTCAGAAGCGTTATCACTTTCCTGCCTCTGATTTCGTCTATTCTCGTTCGACTCGTTTTCCTGTTGCCTTTCAATTGAAACAGTAGCATTAGTGCAACTAATACGAGAATTTACCTGTTGTAGTTGCGCTATGCATGCTACAGCAGAGTCATCCTATTCTATAAATCTCTCACACTTTTCTTCTAATTGTTATTCATCGATCGTTGGTAAAATTTGCTCGTAAACTTTTTCCAAACAGTCGCGCACTGACTGAATTCTTGCGATAAACACAGGTATTTCTTTAACATCAATTTGTTCCTTCGATAGAGTTAAATAATCGTTGGTACCTTTTATTAATTCTGGTAACTGAGTCCTGTAAGATCCATTATATTTTCGTTTTAGGTTTTGTAATCGTTATTTAGAAGTATTGCGATAAAATTTCACTACAACCTTTCGTTTTTGACGTTCGTCGACTGCAACAATGAAATCTTCTTCCCTGGTTTCGGCACCAATAATATAAATTCGGTAATAATACTCCCGGACATAGCAAAGAGGTTTTAATGGATTACAGTGGAAATTAACTTCTACTAATAACAATCTGAATTTTAACAGAAATATGTATACACTTTGTTTTTCGTTTCAAAACTGGCAATCCTCATTTTTTTGACATTTCTAATCAATTCTAAACTTTGACATTAGTAAGGAAGCTAGGTACTTTTACTTTTCTGCCCAACCTATCTAATATGCGAGAAAAGTATTGCTTTACGCACAAAAAATTGAAATTTTGAAAAAATGCTTGAGTTATTTCTACGTTTTTCATCAAGAACAACACGAAAAAATGGTTTTTAGAAAAAATAAACAGTTTTAAAAAGGAATACTAAGTTTTCCGTATCTGTGAGATGCCCTGAATAATATTCTATCATAAAATTGTCACTTGTATACACTTCGGGGGATGCATCGTGTTAACAAACCGAAATTTCTCCAAAAGTAAGCAAAAATGCAGTATATCTGGATTTATGGGACCCGCTGTACTCGCTCTAGTCAACTGAAAATCAATAGGGTACATCTGTGAGAAACCTTGAACAATATTCAATCATAAAATTGATCAATCGTATACTCTCTGGAGGCTATATCGTGTTAACAAACTGAAAATTCCCCAAAAATGACAAAAATTTGGTACTTCAGGTACCATAGCACCCGTTGCACTGGCTTTAGTGAGCTGAATATCAATAGGGTTCATCTTCGAGACGCTCTTAATATTCTCCAATCATAAAATTGGTCACTTGTGCTGTGTCGTGCTAACAAACTGAAACTTCTTCAAAAATGACAAAAATATCGTACAGAAAGTAATGTAGCACTGATGTATTGGCTCTGGTGAGCTGAAAATCAATAGGGTTCATTAGTGAGATGTCCTGAATAATATTCATCATAAAAATGGTGACTTGTTGAACTCCGGAGACTGTATCGTGCTAACAAACTGAAATTTCACAAAAAATGAAAAAATGTCGTACTTCAAGTACCATAGCACCCGTTGTACCGGCTCTGGTGAGCTGAATATCAATAGGATTCATCTGTGACAGGTCCTTAACAATATTCCATCATAAAATTGGTGACTTATTGCACTCCGGAGGCTGTATCGTGCTAACAATACATGTAAGGAAAAGTGGCCGACGACAACGACGACGACGACGACATACACACAGGATTTTTTTTCTAAAAACCATTTTTCGTGTTGTTGTTGATGGAAAACGTAAAAATAACAAAAAAAATTTTCAAAATTCCAACTTTTTTGGGGTAAACCAATACTTTTCTCGCATATTAGATAGGTTGGGCGGAAAAGTAGAAATAGAGGCGATAACTGGACTCGAAGTTCCTAAGAATAAAAAGGAGTTACAAGCATTCCTTGGAATGATTAATTATCTGTCAAGATTCTTACCAAACTTATCAAAAGAAACTGCAGTCTTAAGGAATTTATTGAAAAATAACACAGAGTGGCTCCGGACCAATAACGAAGAGAGATGCTTTACAAATTTAAAGAAATTAGTATCAATTGCTCCAGTCTTAGCACTATTCGATAACAAGAAAGAAGTTACGATATGTACCGATGTCAGTAAAGAAGCTATTGGTAGTGTACTGATGCAAGACAACCACCCAGTGACTTACGCATCAACAAGTCTGACGCCAGCTCAAGCCCGATACTCAGTAATCGAAAAGGAATTGTTAGCTGTGGTCTCAGCATGTGAACATTATCATTCCTATATATATGGAAGAAACATAAAGGCAATAACAGGCCACAAACCTCTACTAGGTCTAGTTAATAAGCCAATAGATGATTTATCACCCAGGCTTCAAAGCTTAGTACTTCGACTCTTAAAATTCGACGTGACATTAGAATATCAACCAGGCAGATTAATGTACATTCCAGATGCACCCTCACGTTTGGCAAGAGTAGGCATAAAAATGCAACAATTCCAAATAGAACTGAAAGTACAATCTGTTGTGGTGGCTAGTGAACAAAGACTAGAAGAACTTAAGGAACAAAATTTAACTGATTCAGAAATGAAGCAAATATTGTTCTATGTCAGAAATTGATAGCCTAAAAAACCTGCAAATGTGTCCATAGAAGCAAAACCTTCTTTCAAACATAAGTATGAGATCTACGAACATAAGGGACTTTTATTTTTGAACAAGCGTATTATTATACCTAAGGTCCTCAGGAACAGTATATTAAATAAAATTCATAGTGCACATCAAGGTATCAAGACCTGCACTAGACGAGCTCAAGTAGCTCTGTTTTGGCCGGATATGGTGGAAGACATACGAACCTTTGTATCATCTTGCCCCATTTGCCAAAGACAATCCAGGTCCAACGTTAAAGAACCTATATTACCACTACCACTCACAAAATATCCCTTAGAACGAGTAGGAATGGATTTCATGGAAATTAAAAACCAAAACTATCTGATCTGGACAGACTATTTTTCAAAACATACAGACATACAACCCATGAAGAATACTACAGCTAGAAACGTTATTGATTACTTAAAGATGTTGTTCTGTTTAATAGGTAAAACAACCCAACTTATAACAGATAACGGGCCACCTTTTCAATCTCAGGAGTTTAGAGAATACTTAAGGAAAGAACATATAGAACATAGAACCAGTAGTCCGTACTATCCACAATCCAATGGACAAGTGGAGCGAAAGGTGCAAACAATCAAAAATCTCATTTTGAAAACTCCAGACGAAGATCCTCAAAAGCTAACCATGATTTATAATAGCACACCAAAACCAAACTCAGAGTCACCAGCAGAAATATTCTTAGTAAGACGAATAAGAACCAATTTACCCATCCTGGAGAAGACATCATTGCAAAATATTAAGCCGCAAGCTGAAGCAAATTTGAAGTATAATCAACAGAGACAGACACATTACTTCAATCGCAATACAAAGGAACGGCCAGAATTAAGAAACGATGTTCTAGTCTAGAAAGATAAAAAGAACTGGGTATCTGCAACAGTACTAGCAAGAGAGAAAAATCCAAACTCATACTGGATTAAAACTCAAGATGCAGCAGGGTATCGACGAAACAAATATCACTTGAAGAATTTCACTGGAAGAAATGAAGAGGGTCAGGGGCCCAACGTTGAAGTTTCTCCACCTAACACACACGAAGGAAAGGAACAATCAACAAACGATGACGAACAAAATATAAGGAAACAATCACTTCCAAAGCCAAGACTGCAACTGCACCCGGAAAATAGTTTACAGCCAGGATCATTTCCTCAAGCAAACTCTACTGAAAATCGCGACAAAGAAAACCGTCAGCTAGGTTTCAGGACTTCGTACAGTATCCCTCAAGGGATACATGTCATGTGAACCTACCCTAAGCAGTGACAATAATGGACGGTCAATGTCAACGAATCAGTCAGTGATAGAATTCTCAGATATATGTTGTTGATAAAATATTAAACTATTAAATAAAAGTCTTTATAATATTATAACTATATTACACTTCCTATGTAACGAAAAGTCGGACAACCACAAATATCCAATTGAAGAACTTATCCTATCTTATAAAGCCTTGTGTTTCTTCACTCCCATTTAGAATTCTACCTTGAAAATTTGAGTGCAGTTTCAGACGAGCACGGTGAGAGATTGTCCAGCAAAATGCTCAGATGGAGAAGCGCTACAGTGGAAAACGGACCCCAAATATGCTAGCGGACTACTGTTGGACCCATAAACATGAAACCGCTCCTGGCGAGTACAAGCAAAAAAAAGACTACCAAATAATGTTTTTATTATATTTATCTTTTTTTCATACAATGAAAAGTATTTCGGTGAAACCTGGATCTATTTTGAAGATGTCTTTTAAAAGGCAATCAAACAGAAGTTTGTTTGAGGTTGGTTGTGGATATTGATGTCAATTGTCAAATTCTTCTAGTCGACTTTCACTTTCTATTAAGCAACTTGGATAGTCAAGTAGGATTTATCAACAGAACATACATTCAATCTGACAACAACGGCTTCTGCCATTAGTCGACTTAGAGAGGTTCATTTAAATCTAATAAAAAATTTAAATCTAATTATCGAAGATATTTATAACGTTTTGTATAAATATCGTTATCATAGAAAAATATATGTTATTCTTAATCCTTCTGATATGATTTCACTTGTTAATTCATACCCATGAAACTAGCTCATACCGTATCTTTTACAGCATAGAAATAAAATAGAGCAGCAGCGATATTCCGTTAATTATTCCAATATGACATGACATAGCTTTTACCGAACCACTTCAATTAACAACCCGCTTGACATCACCGGCACAAATTTGTTGTACCTTTCAACCCCATTAACATCTCCGAGAATAAAAGCAACAAGTGAGTCAATCTAACTGGAGCGTGGAACGTCACGCACAATAAAATAGATAATAAAATTTGTTACGAAAAACTTGTCAGTAGTGTCACGTAAGCTTGTAAACTCGCGAAAAGGAAACGAAAAAGTTTTTGGATTCGTAGAATATTTTATCGGAAGAAAATCAGGATGAATATTTACATGTAAATGTGGTAAATTGAACTACCTACTCGTTTATTTGATAGTATACCGAATAAGGCGTATCAGCTTTTGCGAGCTGCTAAACAAAAATATGGTAATCGATCTGCTTGGTCGAAGAACGGAAAAATCTTTGTGAGATATGACAACAATGTATTGGCGATTAAAGATACAAGCGAGTTAATATGAGCTGTTTAGCAGGTACTACCCAAGATCTGTAGAAAGGGTAGGTTGCCTGGATAACGGATGGCGGAAGCGACGGAGGAGGGAGTGATTACGTCACTCAGACGACAGAACCGAGTTTGCATGCATGTTGCGTTATTTGAAATTCTATAAACTATTCATTTGTGAACTTATTTTTATTATTATTCAGTGTAAAAAGTATTAAGAAAAGAGATTTGATTGACATCCTGTGGAATTTAAGGTTTGTTATAACTTTCAATCCTTATTTAACTTTTCATTTAAAACATTTTTTTCTAATTTATTTAGATGAGCGGTGGTAATATTTGTGCCATTGCTACATGTAAAAGCAATTCAAAAAAGCCAGATCCAGAATGCGAAAAGGTCATGTTTTTCAGGTTCCCTAAAGACCCCAAAATATTAAAAGAGTGGGTCCGAAAGTGTTGCCGGAAAGATGATTGGACTCCGAAGAATAAAAGAATATGCAGTAAACATTTTCTTTTAACTGATTATGATGATGAAGTGCAAGCTCGTTTAATGAATTTTCAACCGAAAAAATTGAAAAAAACAGGTATGCTTGAAAAAATAATTAAATTTACAAGTAGAAATTTAAATACTATATAGGTATTAATATTAATTTATATATGAATGAAAACTCTATACAGAAGCATTGTATTATGTTTGCTTTACTTTGTAATTTTCTTTTAGCCATTCCCACATTATTCTTACCTTTGGGTGTTAATAGAGAACCATATGAAAGAAATCATCGAATGATTAGAAAAGAAAACAAAGAACTAGTAAAGCGTTTAACACAAACTGCAGAAAAAACTGGAGCAGATGATAACAATTCTATGGATATTTCAGACCTTCCATCCACAAGTTACGAAAGTGAACATGATATTTGGGAAAGAAAATTTGCTTTATTGAAACAAGAAAATGAGCAGCTAAAGAAAACAATTTTGAATCGCGAAAACAACGAAAATATTTTAAAATTGAGTATCTCCAATTTAGAACAGGAAATTAAGAAATACAATTTTGAAAAAAACAGTAGTCTTGAAGGAAAAATTAAGTTGGCCTTGCAACATATTTTAACACCAAATCAAGTTGAAATTGCCTTAAAAAAGAGAACCAAGGCTCGATGGACACAGGATGAACTATCCAAAGCTTTCACACTGAGATATTTTAGTAAGAGGTCATATATTTATCTACGAAAAACTCTGCATTATCCACTACCAGGATTATCTACTTTGCAACAGTGGGCTTCCCATATTGATTTAACACATGGAGTTTTAGAAGATGTCTTACGCATTATGGGAATTGCAGGTCAGACCAAAAATTCTCGTTTTAGGGCAACTGTATTATGCTTTGATGAAATGAAGGTGTCTTCTTTATATGAATATCATCAGAAAGAAGACGAAATTCTGGGACCACATCAATATGTCCAGGTTATTATGGCACGCGGATTGTTTAGTTAGTAACTGGAAACAACCTGTTTACATTGGGTTCGATCAAAAAATGAACAAAGAATATCTTGAAAATATAATTACTCGTTTACACGAAATTAAATATAATGTTCTAGCTTGCAATTCCGACTGTGGTGGAGGCAATCAAGGATTATGGAAGGAAATTGATATTACAATTGACAAAACCTATTCATACCATCCAGTTACAAAAAATCCCATTTACTTCTTTGCTGATGCCCCACATTTAGTGAAATTACTGCGAAACTGGTTTTTAGATAGTGGATTTGTATTAAAAGATGGCACTAAAATTCTTAAAGATTGTGTAAAGGATTTGATTGAGACCACTCGATCAGAAATAAATTCATGTTACAAACTAACGCCATTACATATTAATGTCGAGAAGACACAAAGACAAAATGTAAAACTGGCAGCTCAGTTATTTGCAAACACCACAGCAACTGCACTAAAATTATACTTGCCTGGTGTCGATAAAAAAAACACAGCAAAAGTGGCTGATTTTTTTGAGATGGTTAATAATTGGTTTGATGTGATGAATTCCTATTCAATTTCAGCAAATGTACCTACAAAAAAGCCATACGGTCTCAGTATGGATTTACAAGATGAGATTTTAGAAAAAATGTCTTCCACCGTCTTTGAAATGAGATGCATTGGCAAGAAAAGTTTGCAGGTCTTTCAAAAAGGAATAATAATTTCTACCAAATCACTTCCAGCTCTGTTCTCGGCAGTGAGAGAAGAATTTCAGATAAAGTACATCTTAACTCATAGACTAAATCAAGACTGCCTGGAAAACTTTTTTTCTCAGGTAAATATATATTGATTTTAAGTTCTAAATGTAGTACAATTCATGCGACTTACTTTTTGTAAATTAAAACATTTTATTTTAGTTAAGAACTCGAGGAGGATTACACGATCATCCTTCTCCCCTTAATGCTCTATATCGGGTCAGAATGATTTTACTTGGGAAAAATCCTGGATTAGTTTCAAAACATTCTAATACAGGAACTTCCCCAGGATTGCAGGATGAGGAATATTTATTGTCAAGTATATTTAAACAAGCAAGTCTTGGGCATATTGACATTCCTGAAGAAAGTATGGAAATGGAAGTGGCTGAAAAGCCCATATTAGATAATGATACCACTACATCATCTAGCAGTACCCATTCCAGTGCAACAGGGGAGTCTGAAAAAGATGGTTTGGCCTATATTGCTGGATATTTGGCCAAAAAACATAAGTTGAAATATCCGCATTTAGGTCAGTACACATACCAAGCTGAAGAAGCAAACACCCTACATAGTTATAGCATGCCTTCGTGGATACAAAGCTTATCATTTGGAGGTTTAACCCAACCGTCTGACGAATGGACACGACAGGTTGCGTTGATGGATAACTATTTCCAAAAGTTTCATAAACAAGAATTTTGTGATAGAAAAAGTGAAAGAAAAGCACTGAATATATTGCTACCAAAGTAACTGATGTGCCAAAGGAACTTATCAATTCATTCTCCAGACAAAGAATATTTGTTCGTATCAAATTTTTAAATTTAAAAAAAGATAAAAATAAATCATTAAAAAGGAAAGTTCTTATTGATCATTCACAAAGAAAGACATTGAAAAAATTTAAGAGAATCGTTAATTGACTTTCTTTGTCTGTTTTATTTCTTTTGAAATCTACCACATTTGTTAAAAAAATCTTTACAATATTAAATATATGTTTTAAATTACATAGCATTTACTTTCCCCCTTTATTTAATAGCCTTTGAAGTTCAAACAAGATTACAGTCATTCAATTGAAGTTTTAAAATGAATTAGGTAACTGTTTTTTATTATTTTGGTAACATTAGAAGTTATATTGCAATGCATCAGACATTTTCACAGCATTATTCAATTTTTATAAGGTACTTATCAACATTAATTTACCTTAATTTTATTCTATAACATGCATTCAATTAAATAGGGAATTTAAACCCAGTCGTCTGGATGACGTATTGCCGCGCTTGAAATTCGAGCATCTGATTGGTCCAAAGTTACCAGGCAACCTATCCTTTCTACTAATCTTGGGTACTACCCATGTTTAGTTACAAAAACTTGATAAACTGTGTGTACTTAGTTTTTATATGTTTACTGTAATTCTTAATACCATTTTATTAGGATCTGTTCACACTTAAGGAATATTGGAGTTTCGTTTATTGGACTTTTTGAGTTTATTTATATTGTAGTTTCTTCCTTAATTTTTAAGTTCTAATTTTTTCTCTTTCGCATTAGTTGGTACAGGCAAAATGGATCATTATACTATTAGAAATGGCTTTTTCTATTCTTCTCGTTTTGTATTGTTATGATGCATAATAGGCAAAAACAAACACTAATGATTATTGAATCTTGACATTAGGAGCTCTTAATATGACACATTCAACATATCTACTCTTAACGTATATTTTCAGAACTGCAGAGGACTGAACAGTAAATTGAATGATTTTTTTAATAATAGTCTTAATGGTAGTTATGACATTGTTATTGCTGTAGAAACATGGTTGCAGGAGAGCGTTCTGGATGGAGAAATTGTGGATACTTCAGTATTCAATTTGGTAAGATCTGACAGGGACCTTGAATTCACAGGGAAATCTAGGGGATGAGGGGTTCTTATAGCACTTAGAAAAAATTATAAACTTTTAAATGTCACAAGGTATAGCATTTCTTTTGAGGCCGTTGTAGTAGATTTTAAGGTTAATAGTATTAAATACACATTCTGTGCTATATACATACCTTCGGGAAGTGTGGGAAATGTATACGAGACTGTATTCGAATGTTTGCAATTTCACATAAAGGATGTGGAAAAAGTATACTTTTTTGGAGATTTTAATATATCTAGTATAACAGGAATTAACTTTGATAGTAACATTTCTAATGAAATATTTGACAAATTTCAAGATTTTATGGACTTCAATGGATTTAAACTTTATAATATCATTAGTTTTCAAGGTAGGACGTTGGATTTAGTAATTAGTTCAGATAATAACTGGAATAATTGTACAGTAACTAAGGATTCTCTCCCGTTTGTTAAGGAAGATGTATACCATCCTGCTCTACCATAACATACTATACTTTGAAACTGAACTAATAAAGTTTAACGGATACACATACAGTACAGCTAGTTTACAGAAAATTTATTAGAATAATTTTTTAATTATATTAAAACTATTAAAAATTTTACACCATAAAGGTTTAATGAAACATTACGTTACATCAACAGAAATCCAATCTGATTTAAGAAAATTCTATCGTTTACTTACGGTTACTTTTTCTCACGCAAGAGTCGCTGTTTCGAGTACCTCAACCATTCCATAACGTACACTTAAAAATCCTTATCTGTGAAACATTTAAAGGTGTTCTGAACAACAGCTAATAAAACAATTACTATAGATCAAATTGTGCCCATGGAGACCTTTGATCGATCATCATAAATTTCATCAAACTTGATTTTCAGCCAATTGACTGGGGCCAATTTTCCCTAAGATACGTGCGGGAATCTTCAAAGGAATAATAACATATTTTATTTCGAGAAGTGACTTTTCATGATTTACCTTCTATTCCATGCCTCACTCCATTTGGCAGGTAAATTCAGGTGTGCTATGAAAATTCATACTTCTTTTCTGTATAAAATAATATACTATTCTCATCTTGTTATTTTCATCCTGGAACAAATTGTATATTAACATCGTGGAATTGTATCTAAGCATTATTAATACACTGTATCCAAAAAATCTACTTATGAGGAAGAGATATGAACACATTATCAAGTTAAATGAGTTTATAATTAATTGTATCCAATTGAGTATCCAATAGCTGTGTTTCTACAATAATAAATAATTGCATGCTGTTTGTTGACTGGAGCATTCAGTATCATAAGTTACATATTCTTCAACTAGATTAATATAGGTACCATTGTAAGGGACATCTACAGACTATTTATTGTATTCAGTGAATTTTCAAATGGAAATGAGCTTTAAACAGAAATTTCTGTTTTTAAAGTCTTAAACAGTCTCTAATTGTTCACAAGGAATGTTAGTAATAATGTTAAAATTTTCTAAACCTGCAAAACTATATTGATGGCGAAAACTACTACTAAAAAAACTAGAACTAGAGATACTTGATTCAATATTTTTTGTACTGTTTAATACAATGTTTATATCAGACTATCTGAAATAGTTACTCCCCTTTCATTACATAATTACCAACTATTTGTTTTTTATATTATTTGTGTAAGTAGCTTCTGAAACATCTTGAACATTGAAAATATTTTCTTCTAGATTTAAATATCTGCCAACATATGAGCACGTTTTATTATTAATAATAATATCTACCCTATTGCAATATAAAGTTTTTTGTAGGGTATAATGCATATCTAGGATTTGAAATATTGTGAATCGTTTTCAAAATATACTTACTAGGTAACTAAAATATTTTAAAAATTGAAAAACCCCCTATTATATAATGTTAGTGTACAATTCCGCCACCTGGAATTTCAATGTATAATAGCCGATTAAAGTATTAATGATAATGAGTTTTAAGTTTTAATAATTATGATTTTGGAATAGGTACTTACCGATAACAATTGTTGTTCGTCCATTATAACAAGAGTTATAACTAAGTATAGAAACTGTAGCTTAGTAGGAACTAACGAAAACTAAGACCACTTTATTCAAGTACTACTTGCAAAATATGTGCTTCCTGCAAATAAAATATAACACATAACTGAAAATCATCCGCCATTTCATGCTTGTCATTTTTGTTTCCACAGATAACTACTGTATGTTTATGTTTCGTTCATCAGTTCCTCTTCTGATTTCTTCTTTTTTATGTTACTGTGATGTTTAATATGAGATATTACTGAGAGTTTTATGAACTAACATCGTACAGACGTAATCGCAGGAAGTTACTAAAAATTATTTCGAAAGATGTAAAAGTAACTGCAACATGTGATCATCTTAGAAACATGTTAATTTTTAATATTACTGTAACGTTCTGTATGTGACATTAGTGAGAAGTATACAAATTAACATCGTATGAATGTTTCCTATAGGAAGTTACTTAAAAGAAGTTCATAGGCTGTGTATGTAACTGCGAATTCAAGTATTTCTGTGTACATCAAAAATATGTTTTATTTACATGACATGGATGTTAATAGAGCTGGTAATAAAATTGAGACATCTAGGAGATATCTTATTAACGTTTTAAATAAACATCACGAAAAGTCTCTAAAAAGAACATCACTTAAAAGACTTGTTATATTTCTTGTTTAGTGGGTAATGTATTATATATGGATTTTTGTTTCGTTTTTATATTATCCTTGTAATTAGACCGCAAGGTCTGTTTGGATATAAATAAATAATTTAAACATAGAATAATACCAATGATCTAATAACCCATAGATACAACATAGAGAACCAAACTTGTGGCCAACAACGAACTGTTTATTTATGTGCAAAGTGCGCTCCTCCATATTGATTGCCAAACTTACGCTATTACAAAGATTGTTACCTACGGAGATACTTAGAACATTATTTATAATGACTTTTGAAATCGTTTTCCGTATAAATTTTATAAAGAAAAGGTAATAGTAGTCTCTTAGGGCAAATTACACATATCTTTAAGGTTTGTATTGGAATTTAGGGTTTGAACAAATACTTATTTTCTTCTATAACTTTGAAACAACTGAAGTGCGGCAACGCAGCAATAAACGATTCCACGCAATGAACTAATAAATTAATCATTGCCCTTATAGTAATTGCAACGTAAACCCCACTGAGGCCCTCACTCGCCTCCTCCCCACGTCTTTTCTATAAGCAACCTTGGCTACAAAATGTGTTACTGTTTATAAATGAATTGTTTCATCTATGATGGTTATTAGATCATTGAATAATACCGTGCGATGAAGCTTCTTCGGTCACATGGAAATTGAGTATCAGCCATAAGTTACAATATGTTAAAAAGAAACAAGTATAAATTCTTTTCTTCAACAGGATATCATAAACAAGCGAAAGTGAAATGAAACATTTATTTGTTATTTGGCAGTAACCTGAAAGTTTAACAGTGATATTGCCGGTTTTCGTTTTTGGTAAACCCTTTGTACATAAAACTATATCCGTTGTATAACAGCTTTATTTTAACATGAGGACGAGTTATAAGAAACTTTTAGTTATGATTCGATAGGATGTAACATATCAAAATAATTAATCCGATGATATAGTTGTTGAAACATTTTATGTAATACTGGTAATTGTTTTAGTTTCTCAGTTTGAAAGTGGTTAAAAAATTCACTATTTTTGAGATTCGGCAACGTGGCAAAAGATAGTTACAACATAAGGCGAGGGATTACTTTACAGGTTGACAAATTAATTTTGGCAGTCGGAAGTTTGGCAACGTCCGATGCGTCAAAGCAAAGACGTCTGCGGATTGCAAGAGCTCACTTCGTAAGCTTCGTTTCGACAGTACAGTTCAGAGAAAAGTGTGATTACCGGGTTGTGCAGTACTAACTTGTTATGGCGACTCCAGAAAGTATAGTTTGTTCATAAAAAGTTGAGTGAAGAGTGTCGTGAAATAATTATGAACGTTTTAAACTTCATGACCGAAGAGGCAAGCAATGGCAAGTCAACAATTCCATTAACAAAGGTAAGTTTTAAGTATTGCTATAAAATTGCAGAGTGCAGAGAACAGAACAAACCTATCATTTATATGGATGAAACATACATACATTCATTCATGTAAGACGCACCTTAAAGGATAGAGCGACAAGAGTAACGAAGGATTAGGAAAACCGGTTTCAAAAGGTAATAGGCTCATCATTGTGCATGCGGCAAGTGAAAATTGTTTTGTGTCTAATGCTGGTATTATGTGGAACTCCCAGTCAAAAACAGGAGATTATCATAATAAAATGGAGTACTAGCTTTCCGAAAGAAACATATATTACAGTGAACAAATGTTAAAACCGGATCTTTATAACGTTGCCAAAATGTACAAGCCGCAATATAATGAATTTTTTTACATTTTCTGGAAATAATTGGAAAGTTAGATGTGACCATGTTAAAAAGATTGAAGATGAAGTTATGAACAATGAACCACTTTTAGATACTTTTGTACATGATATTATTATTAATTTGGCCTAAGACGGAGGTAGCGATGATGATGAAGTTGATATAGAAAGTGATTTTGAAGAATCATTTGTAGATGCACATCATTATTTTACTGTTGATGATCCCTGTACATCTAAAACATATTTTTCATTAAAGTGTTTGTTTGTAGGTGGTATGACAGAATACATTAGAAGCAACAGATGTAAAAATGTAAATAGGTGTTATAAAATTGTAGATATTAGAGACGAATTTAACTACAGTAATATAATATTTGTAGCACATCTGTACATAGTTCTAAATAAACAATAATTGACGGCACCCAGAACCAAGATTTTTCTGTTTTGCCAGTTCTAACTCTGTAAAAAGTGTGAAGTTATGTTCTAATTTCATAGTAAATCTTTGCAAAAAAACCCAAAAATTTACATAAGAAAGTAGAAATATCTACCACAAAAAAGCTTTAACATTTTATTTATATTCTAAAGACGATTTCCCCAATTTGTTTTTCAAATTTTATGTATAAACCCGAATTTTTACATTATTATCAACTACATATAATCAGGAATAACAATTTTAGAAAGCTTAATATCACTAACTACTACTACGAACAGATAGGAAAAATTGTTGGCCATCGTTGAATTCAGAAAGTCGTTTAACAATCCTTATCGTATTGTACGCTTTATCTACAAAATCTACCTGACTTCCAATCTATATACAAATAAACCTCAATGACGAATATTATGAAGGAACCACTTAAAAGACATTAATTTGAAGTAAAGGTGAAAGTTTATGTCTCTTGGAATCTATTTAATATTTATTATTAACATCACATAAAATAATAAAGGGTAAATATAGAATTCCCCGTATGGTTTTTGAAGCAATAAATAATTATGTCTGTACAAAAAATCCCAATTTTCGTAGAAAAATCTAATGGTTTTTATTTCCTTATTCATTTAATTAATAATAAAAAACACATTAATATTATTTTGTTTTGTACACTCGATTTTATATAGCATTATACATGTGCCACAATTTATTATTTTTATATCCAAATTCGAAATATTGTGTTACCCTTGCACGTATTAGCAGCATTACTACCTTTAAAATTTTGCATGCGGAATGTACGTCGCCTGCTCTTCCCGGTAACTGCGTTTACAACGTTGTCAAGTTGCATGACTTTCTCGCGCTTCGTCAACTGCCAAAATTAATTTGCTAACCTGTAAGTTTGTTTTCAAACGAATTATTTGCGTGAATGCTTACAGCAGTACAAATTAAAAAATACTTTCGAGATAGTAAACTGAAAGTAAATCGAATTCTTATGAAATAGTTATTTTAAAATAAAAGTAATATTCTGATAATAAACCATAAAATAAAAAAACTTCTTATTATGGGTAAATGCATTTAAATGCGTTTATAGCCTATTTCTTAATGTCTGGCAGCACAGTAGCCTCATTAAATATTCCAATAGAAAATTATCTCTTACAGAGTGATCCTAAGAATTTTACAAGTAAATACTAAAATTCTAATGCAAAACAAGTAGGTGTCTGTATTGGTTATCTGTACATCCCTGTTTCAGCTCAAAATACAATATGGTAATAAAACTGAACAATGCCAGCAAAAGGATAAACAGTGCGGCAGTGGCGGAGATTACGATATTAGTTCATTTTGCTTATTTAATTAGATTCGGTCAACATTACAGTTGAAATAAAATTCATTCGTTTAGGCCTATTAACAAGTTACATTTTCATTTTTATTAAATTAAATTAATTAAAGAAAATATAGTTTAATTCTCATAATTCAAATTTATTGACAATGAATTAATGTATATTAAGTAAAGTAAACATACCATTTATAGGAAATATAAAATTCAATGTATAGTATCATCCTCTTTGCTGGCCATACAAGAATCATACGAAGACACGTCGAGAGAGATCACTATCGGTTCTATAGTTTTTTCTATGAGGTTATCTAAAACCCACATTTTCTCTTCCTCTTTAATTACATGATTCACAGCATCTCTCCAGTTCTCTTCAGTTATTGTTGTCAATGAGTACATCTTTCATTTTAAATGTTTTATTATGTCTAGCTACATAACCTTTTATTTGGGCCCATATTAACTCTATCGCATTTAATTCACAATGGTATGGCGGCAAACGAAGCACTGTTATCCCACGATTCTTGGCTATTTCATCAATAACAAACTTTTTAAATTGTAGCTTGTGATCTGAAGCAACCTTTAAACGTTCTTTTTTCAACATATCATCTTCAAATGGTACGATTAACCAGTTTCTAATATCAGCTTATCTCCAAGAGGTAGATGGAAGATTTTCTGTTAATCGCGAATGATAAGTGGCATTGTCCATAACGATTACAACATTATTTGGAATTAATTCGACCATTTGTGTAAAATATATCTGCAGTAATTTCTTCATGATAGTCTTTGGTTGATGTTGACTGAAACTCCAGTAAACCACCTTCAACGGACCCTTGATTGCATCCAATATGCGTTATCATTAGTCGGCGACCTTTACCGATAGGAGTTTTCAGTCCAGTTTGATAAACCTTCTATGAAAGCTTGATGACTGGTTTGAATACTTTTGTCCTGCCATATTTTTTGCACTGAATGTCCCTCATTGAGCCATGTCTCATCTAGATAATAAATTTGTCTTCCCTCCTGTCTGTATTTTCTGATATCTCGTAAATACTGGCGTCACCAACATATTGTATCTTCGTTGTCGATTAGCATTGATTTGTGACTTTGCTTCTCCGAAGTAAAATTTAATTTGTGTAATATTTTCCACAAAGTTTTTCGCCCTATGTCAGGCAAATTCTCGTTCTCCTTCACCATTCTTAGAATTCTGTCAAGGGTTGGGATCTCTTTTTTAAAATATAATTCATGTACTTTTCCTCTTATTGTATTTTGCATATGTTCATCAAGGTCAAATGGTTTTCTTCCAGTTGACTTTGTAGGTGGAGATATATTTCCATTTTTCCTCTCTCTTAGAAGCCTGTAAATAGTAGATTCACTAACTCCTGTCATATTGGAACATGTCGAAACTATATTTCTAACAGTAGCAGCCGGCATTTGATGTACAACAGCATCATGCACATTTAACACTACAGTCTTCGTTTGTAAGCTAAGCACGCTCTTACACTTTACTAGGATAAAACTTGAAGACGTTTTTCACAACACAGTTAACACTTATGGAACATAAGCGACTCTAAGCAAAACAAATTATACAAATTTGGGCGAGACCAAGTTTTACCGTATATACCTGCAAAATTTCTAAGTAGTCATTGGGACAATCCCTAGTAGGACCCTATTGTAATGGTTCTTGGAAATGCTATTATCAACATTTCGAAAATCAGAAAGTAATTATCTGGAGAATGAATTGATAAATGGTTTGTTAATATGTCTCCCAAGAATTGACCTGCTTCAAATTCTCAAGATAATTAATGAAATATTCATTCAGAATAGTTGCGTTACAAGATTATTTCAAAAATAATTTATTGTTTCAACTGTATATACTCTACAAATGTATGAAGGTCAGTTAGTTCTTTTAACTAACCGAATTTACATTTATATTACCTTTATATATCAGATCGGGTATAAAATTAAATAGTAAATAAATTCCTTAGATGAACTGGGACGCTTATGGTTTACTACCTGACTAGCATCTGTGACCTTTTTGCGTGCTTCCAGACAATAAGAAACAGACTATAAATGAAAACCGTTAGACAATTCTTGACGAGCAAATGTGAGTATGTCAGAGGTTATTTCCATGCAGGCTTGTAGAATTTATTCCCTAAGTTAATTCAGGGAAATGGCCCGGCTCTCCGAAAATCCATAAATTCTCGATTTAACAAAATCCCTGAAAAATAAATCGTTGAGTGGCAAATTTGGAGATCTAGCAGGCCATGTAATGTTACCATTCGTGGAGATTATCCGATCGGGTAATAATGTATTTAAATAATTAATTGCTAATCGATAATTATGCGATGCACAACCGTCATGTTGGTACCAAATATCATTGAGGTGGCCACCTAATTATATGAGGGCAGGAGTAATTTGATTTGGCAGCAAATTCAAATATTTTTGTCCGTTTAAATTGCCGTCAATAAAAAATAGTCCAATCAATAGTTCAGCCAATATTCCAGCCCGAACATTCAACTTTTTGGGATACTGAGTTCTACTATTATAGTGTTTGTGTAGATTTATCCCAAATTAATATCGCTCAACGGATGAATGATGTCGGAGATGCCAACTGTAGCCCAAGATTTCTATTGCATTGCGACCTGTTCGTGAGGAATGTAAGGGGAAATATTAGATATGATGATCATTTTAGTTGGTGAATGCGGAAAATATGAAAACATAAATCAATCAAAATTTCATCTTATGTATAGCACAGGAAGAATGGAAAATGAGCTCACCTGTTGATCCTCTACTGCTTCCTTGGGGCCCCAGATGCTCCGATGAGCTACGTTCACTAAGATTACAAGCAATTTTGATTTTCTTTACAAAACAAAGGTGAAAACAATGAATTCGCACTATTTGTAAGTTTCGATGCGAACACGACGAGTATTTACCGGTAAGTCATTTTGTTCATTAATTGCTTCCGCTTTTTACGGGAGATTTCAGGTTTTCGCTCTGTCCTTTTCTATCTGTGCATTTAATAGTGAGGAATAATTCATTAAAATGGCCATAGGCGCGCTAAATTTAGATTTATTTCTAAATTTTAATTACACAAAAAAAAGAAATAAAAAATATGTTCCTATTAGGGAAAAGGTTATAGGCAGCGTTGAATTCCTAACATTCACCCCACCAAAACGAACGTTTTCAAACCAATTTACAAAAAAAAATAATTAAATAAATATATCCCCCATATTTTTTATAATATTTTGGTAGTATTAACATCGTTACTCAATGATGGCTTTTGATATGCATTTTTCAAACAATAAATTAGAAACCTTAATACTGAATGATATGATAATAATTTAAAGATTGATTTAATATTTGCATTGTGAATACAAGCTGTTGTAATTATCAAATTGACTAGTATTGAGAAAGACTTGGACAATCTCAATGTAATTTACATGATTTGTTTGATAGCATATTATAAATATTCGAGAATGTTCAAACCCTATTATGCACATCATAACATTCAAGAATGTCTGCTCAATATGAGCGAATTTTTTTGGCTGAAAAACTTCTATACATTTACTAGACGTCAACTTTTGAACATACATAGTTCAAATATTCAAAACGTTTGAAATAAATAAATGTAGCATTTTTGCCAATTTTTACAACTTAAGTCTACAAAAGTATTTACTACAAAAAGCGTTTTTCGGAGTTAAACTAAATAAAAGTATTAACATAATCCTCCACATAATCGGGAGGTTGTTCTACTCAATAAAACATCTTACTATTATTTATGGCGTAAATATTACAACCTTTAGGGTCAATAAAGGGTGCAAGCTTCCTAATAGGTTTTGGCAACAACTTATTTTGTTTAATTGAAGAAAAGATTTCATCAAACACTGAATGCTGTACAGCCTTAATTAACACTCGAAATGAAGCAGTTATCTCCGCGGCAGTAATAGGACCACATATTTTATTAGATTTGCCAGCCTTAAAATTTATTACAACGCGATTAATTTTTGCAAACAAAGATTTAATTTTTTCAAGCGATGAATATTTATTTAAAATGGAAAAGATAAAGTTATCTGTGACGTTTGAAATGAGCAACACAGTATTTTTTTCTCTTTCCTCTTCAGCAACCTCAGAGGCAAATTGAGATTGCATGTTAGGCTTAGTTGGCCACGAAGATTTTTCAGAAAATAAAAAACTTGGACCCGACCACCACAGGGAATTATTTAGTAGCTGCACAGGAGTTTGCCCACGACTGGCGCAATCGGCCGGGTTTAAAGATGATGGAATATAATGCCACGAGGAAATGGGAACAAGCTCTTGAATGTGACTTACCCTATTGGCAACAAATGTTTTCCACTTATTTGGTGAAGCAGCTAACCAATTTAAAGTTACCATGGAGTCCGACCACAGGTAGACTTGGTTAAAGGTAGTCAAGTTAGTGTAGCTTTCCGTGACAAAATTAACAACATCCGATAAAAGCTTGGCCGACATCAATTCAAGCCTAGCGATACTCTGCGTGTGCAAAGGGGCCACTTTGCACTTGGCGCAGATTAGAAATGTCTTAATACTACCAACGGTATTAATAACTCGGAAATAAACACAGCTGGCATAGCCAATTTGCGAAGCATCGCAAAATCCATGTAACTCGATACTTTAAATAGTGTTTGATTCGATATATCTAGAAATTTTAATCTCCGCTAGAACTGGCAGTTCGGATTCATATTTATTCCATATATCGAGAATCTTTTGCGAGGGTGTGTCATCCCATCCTATTTGAGATTGCCATAGCAGTTGCAAGAGTTGCTTTGCTAATAATAAACACGGTGAAACGTATCCTAGAGGGTCGTGAATCCGACTAATTTCTGACAAAAGGTTACGTTTTGTACAAAGTCGTTCAATGGGTACATAAGAATAAGAAAAAACATCTGAGCTTGGGTCCCATTTAAGACCTGAAACCTTTATAAATGAAGGCTCCTCTTTGTCAAAACTACATGACTGTTGAATATCAGAAGCATCAAAATTTTTTAATAAGTCTGGATGGTTACTTGCCCATTTGGACAACTCAAAACCCCCACGTTTCATAAGTTGAATAAGCTCGGATTGGAACGACAAAGCGGACTGTAGATTATGACTTCCAATTAATCCATCGTCAATATAAAATTGATTGCGTAAAGCTGAGGCAGCATTGGGAAAAGAGGATTCCTCTTGATCTGCAAGTTCTTGCAGAGTTCTTAAAGCTAGATATGGTGAAGACGAGATACCATACACCACAGTACGTAGAAAGTACTCTTGAAGAGGCTCAGTAGTATCAAAACGCCACAAGATTCGTTGGTAATTCGAATACTCTTCGTGGACATTAATTTATCTGTACATAGCGGCTACATCACAAATAAACACAACCGCGTAATACCGAAAAGTCAACAAAATAGCAGCAATATCTTTTTGCAGTTTTGGCCCTACGTATAATGTGTCATTAAGAGAAGTTCCCAAAACATCCCGAGCGCTTGCGTCAAAGACGACACGTAATTTTGGAGGACCAAAAATCTGCTCCTTAAAAATTGCATGATGACATATATAATACCCCGAAATAGACTTATAGTTATGTAAAGGAACTAATGACATGTGATTGCTGTCAAGATAAATTTTCATAAATTCTTTATATTTTTCCCGCAAATCAGGATTTTTAGAGAAACGACGTTCTAACATTGAAAAACGTCGAAGTGCTTTTGAGTAAGTGTCAACAAAAGTAGGGTTCGACTGTTTGAAGGGCAACGGCACGGAAAATCTGCCCAAAGTATCCCTATAAGTGGAGGACTTATAAATTTGTTCACATTGCTGTTCTTCAGCACATAAAGTAGGCGCTTTAGGAACTTGTTCAGTTTCCCAAAACTTTTGCAGCTGAAAATCGAGATTTTCGACCGACACATGACAGTTTACCAGAGAATGAGCGCCAGGCTCCGACTGAGAGACCTTCCCCTGAATAATATATCCGAAAACGGTCTCCAAAGCTACCGGTTGGTTCGCGCCACTCACAACGCGACCAGAAAGTAAAATACGTGGAAATATTTCACACCCAATCAACATGTCCACTGGGCCTGGCACATGAAATCGCTCGTCAGCTAGTCTCAGTCCCCGAATGTGAGAAATGTCACTCGGGTTGACATTTATCTTTGGTAAATCGGAACAAACTCTGGGAACTATAATTGACTCAAAGGAAAAAATGGGGCTATTTTGACCACGTGGTTTTATAACACAATGTGCTAGGCCACGATTAGCTACAGTTGACATTCCATTTAAGCCGTGAACTTGAATAGCATATGATTTTCGATATAAACCAAGCTTCTGCGCACATTTATCAGAAATAAAATTTGACATATATCCCGAATCACATAGAACTCTAATAGTCTGATAGTTGCCCCTAACATCCTTTATATCTACTTGACAAGTGGATAACAAATATGTAGATTGGGATAGTATGGGTGTGTTGCAATGAGTATTAGTAGTACTAGTGGATTGCTCAGGGTCAGAAGTTGGATGAATGGTCGAATCGGAAGCAGAAACGGGGTTATCTGGTTTATTAAAATGGAGCATCGTATGATGTGGAAATTTGCAGACCTTGCAATTGAATTTGGAACTGCAATTTTTAATTGCATTGTGAAGAAACTAAACATTTAACACAGAGTTTATTTTGTTTTGCGATAGAAAATCTGTCTTGAGGAGTTTTTGCCGAAAACATTTAGCACACAATAAATTATGACTGCCATAACATAGAACGCATTGCTGACTGATGCTAGAAGAAGAATTATCGGCTAAGAATGAGGAAACTGATGGCTTTCGAGAAAAATTAGACTTGTCTTTACTGCGAGACTTGGTTGGTTGCGTATGTAAATTGGCAGTAAACTGCACCGATTCTAGAGCCTTGCAGGTCTTCTCTACAAATAGACTAAGCTGTCTATACGTAGGAAGTTCAGAACTGAAACCGTTTTCTAATTCAAAATCGGTTCGAGTTTTTTCATCTAGTTTTCCTGCGAATAAATTGAAAAGCAAAAAACACCAATGCTCAACTGGAAACTGTAAAGCTCTTAAGGCGGCAAGATTTTCGTTGAAAGTATTCAATAAACATCTAAGTTCAGCCGCGGTGGACCTTTTAACAGGAGGTGCGTTAAAAAGTGCGTTATAATAATGAGTTGCAAGAATTCGTTTGTTTTGATACCTATTTTCCAAAATATCATAAGCCACCTTATAATTGGCTTCCGTTATTGGAAGACCCTTAATTAAAGAGAGAGGTTCATCCTCTAATAATGTCAACAAATGTCTATACTTATCAATATCCGGAACGTCAGGATTTTTATGAAACACGCTATTGAAAAAATCATAAAAAGCCGGCCAATTTTTGTAATCTCCATCGAATTTGGGCATTATCAATTTGGGAAGATTAACTGAGAATTTGGATGGCGATTGGACTCTGACCGGACACTGAATTATTATGAGAAATCTGGGCAGAGTCTTTAACAAGAAAATCATGCTTTATACCGTTAGACCCGTAATAAGCCTTATCGGCTTGAATACACATGACGTCATATAGGTTTCAAATTCCTGATCAGAAATTAAACCAATCACAGTATTGTGTTGAGTCTTAAACTCCTTGTACCCTCGCTTAATTTCCTCCGAACGAGCCAAAAATTCCGCTTTCTGGGCCTCATCAGTAGCTGCATTCTGCCCCAAATCGTAGCACTCCTGCAATCTATTGAACGCAGTAGTGCGTTTTAAACTGGCTTTATTTAACTTCTCTGCCATTTTAAGGTAAGCAAAAGGTAAAAACAAAAGCACCCAACAAATAACAAAGATAGTTTGTAATGAAATAACCTGGCTTTTAAATTATTGTAAAATAAAAATGAAAAAAAACTGAAGTTCAGACAAGGCAGTACGAACAACTTAATTATAGCTTTGGTACGGTTATTTTTATATGTTTGTATCTTTTTATTATAAACTGATTTTTTCTATAGATATTAATCTTTATTGCAACTAAAACAAAAAGGAAAAAACTCCTGAAAAATGTTGCAAATGAAATTCAATTAATATCCTTGAAAATTAAAGAAAAGATAAAAATGTTTATAACAACCAGACCTAAACGAATATGCTCTTTACCGGGCAAAAATCGACATCATATTTATATTTTACGATACCCTCAAAATTTTAACGATTGATCTAATAGAAATATCAATTTGTATTTCGACTTGCTTCGAAAATAAAAATAGAATTGGTAAATAACACCAAAAACTAGTATTTTGCTTTATCGCTTAACAATAAACAAGTTACAAAAAATCTGTAGATTTATTTTAAAAATAAATAAATGTATTGAAATTTAAGATTTTGCAAAATTATTACAGATTAAAGGCTTATGTTAGTTCAATCCGGCTCGAAGGAGCATTTTAATGAATGCGGAAAATATGAAAACATAAATCAATCAAAATTTCATCTTATGTATAGCACAGGAAGAATGGAAAATGAGCTCACCTGTTGATCCTCTACTGCTTCCTTGGGGCCCCAGATGCTCCGATGAGCTACGTTCACTAAGATTACAAGCAATTTTGATTTTCTTTACAAAACAAAGGTGAAAACAATGAATTCGCACTATTTGTAAGTTTCGATGCGAACACGACGAATATTTACCGGCAAGTCATTTTGTTCATTAATTGCTTCCGCTTTTTACGGGAGATTTCAGGTTTTCGCTCTGTCCTTTTCTATCTGTGCATTTAATAGTGAGGAATAATTCATTAAAATGGCCATAGGCGCGCTAAATTTAGATTTATTTCTAAATTTTAATTACACAAAAAAAGAAATAAAAAATATGTTCCTATTAGGGAAAAGGTTATAGGCAGCGTTGAATTCCTAACAGTTGGAGATACGAGAATGTGTATGCTAGTGTTATTTATTGTTATTACAGGGTGTGATTTGAGGTGGTTATCTACAAGATCAGAGTTAACAAGATATATAGAAATTCGATTATTAGACATTCTGGAGGCAAACAAGATATTTTTTGGACCAACACATGTATTAATTCCCACCAGACGAAATATAACAGGTAAAAATATTTTTTCAATGCTTAAATTTATTAACTTTTAAGCATTAAAATTTTCATTTCAAAATTGTTAAATTTTTTAATCAACAATAAAAAAATCTGTACCTATCTCTAGAATTGAATGAAATGAAAAAAATTTAATCTGCTTATTTTTCTACTACTTTTTTAAATTTACGGCCATACCTCAAACTTAAAACTACCTTACTCATTTAATTTTGAAGCGAGCAAAAAAAAGACATTTTTTATGTAAAGTTTTAGTTCTACAATTTCTGATGGTTCCGGTTTCGAATAATGGCTAAAAGATAATTTTTAAATTTGTTTTTCAACCCTTGCCAGGGGTGCGGACACTAAAACCTTTACACTTTGTTATTGCATCTTTGAAACTACATTATATCAAAAACGCAAAGTTTTGTTAAACATTTTGATTTCAGACCTTATTTTCCCGGACTATAGAAACCCACTAATTCATCGCTGACACTCAGAATTGAAATATAATCTGATTTCAAATCGTCATTGTGATTTTAATGTCAGTAATTACAGAAAACTACGACGTAAATCATTTTCACCGTACTCGTTATTGATTGAAAATTGCATTGATAAATCTGAATTCGTTATACTAATGACATTAACCAATGGTTTATTAAAGTTAAAACGATCATAAAAGATTGCATCTCTACAAGTTTGAAAATAACCAATATCCTCTTGATTGAATAGCAATTATCATTAAACAATACTTCTAAAAAATCACATTATAATCTAATAACTGTTTATTATCAAAATGTGCAAGGTAAAACGAGATCTTTCTATGAACTTGTAATGTACAATACGATATATTTGGCTCTTACTGAAACATGGTTGATGGACTCAATAACTGACTCTGAATTTATTAATATACAAAAATTTCGTTGTTTTTCGATCTGACAGACAATACGCGAGATTAGTGTGACGTCACAATTTGAAACTGTATCCAAACAAAACTTTTGCCATAGGAATTTCCATTTGAGTGTAGATTTTTGATTATTTAAGCGCTTCATACGTGTTTTTGAAAGGAATAAATTGTTGTAAAGTAAGTAATCGTGTCTATTCAATATCCCGCATCCCGTATTTTTTTATTTTAAAAGCTATGTTTGAGGTTATATTTACTGGATTATTTGATTAATGTGAAAATATAAGATAAATAATAGTGATTGTTTGTTCTAGTGTCATCAAAACATGTTTCAACATTCTCTTGAAACCTTTTTTAATGATAATATGAATTTGTTAGTGAAAAATGCTTAATTGAAGTGTCCTCCAAGTATCCGAATGACGAAAAATTAAAGCCACTCTCTAAAGACAGGAATAACATAATTCATTTTGATGAAAATATATTAGTGATAATTAAAAAATATAACTATTATCACCAGATACAAGGTGCATTACATATTGCATGAGAGGACATGTGCTATTTAATATTATGGATACCAAGTGAAATTATTGTGGGATTTGCTCGACTTCAAGAATGGAAGAAAAATTTACATGTTTTAATAACATTCTACCTTTACAAATTTGTATCATATATTAACATAATAAAATGTTTTCATAATTATAAATTTTGATTTGTTTCGTGCTAAGAAAATTAAATTGAGGAAACCTTGCAAATGTACATAATTGAAAATATGCCATTTAGTCTGAAAACTCAGAACATCCTGTCACAACTTTGCCTCAATCAAATCATATGTGTATGAGGTGCAGAGTTTCTGTTGGTTGCTTTCAAATTTTACTTGGCCTGTAGGCTCTTTTTTCAACTACATGTGTACATTCTATTTTATCTAAAAACAAATAATATAAACAAAAACTTTTCCAAATTTCTTTATCACACAGACAAATATTTACTTCTAATACAATGGTTTACAGTTAATAGAAAGAGAAAAGTAGGTACAGTGAGGAATTTCAATTTAAAATAGCAAACATTTAAAAAATTATACACCGCAACTTATAAAAAGTGTAAAACGCAAGATCTTTAATGACAAATAATAATGTATATTTTATAGGTAGATCGATATATACAGTATAAAATCAAACATACAATGAACACGTACAAGTTTGCTTCTACCTTGTTTGCAAAAATTAATCATGTACAAAAAAATAGTTGGCTAATTTTCTTTTCTCCATCCATAAAACGACAGCTACACAAAAAGTTCTAGGATCTGGTTCTATTGTTCTACAATAGTATATTAAAGTATAAGTGGATAAAGAGGTCTTTCAAACACGCGCGATTTTTCGAGCACGACGGCGCAGCCGAGTGCTCGAAATAGAGCAAGTGTTTGAAAGACCAGTTATCCACGAATACTTTACGCTATTTTTTTTTATTGGTGCACTTTGGAATCATAAAATATTATTATTATATTATTACTACAAAAAAATGGAAGTCCATCCTCGATGCCCAGCCAAGTTTCGTGAACGTCAAATAGTATTTATTTTTATTTGACGTTACGGGGTACTACTGTCAGATCAATAATCAAAAAGTTTCTTTATTTATATTTGAAAGGATACAGTGTATATATGAATATATAAATACATTTTGCAGAAAAAAAACAAATAAGACATTGGTTCCCAATGATAATATACAATTTAAAAACTAATAAAAAAAGTTGTCATTGATACTTACGTTTCTCAAGTTGTTGTTACCATGGTGACTTTAAAAAACGCGCGTGTTTGAAAGTTCGATTTAAACACGCTGACGCGTGCTTTAAAAAGGTAGTATGAGGCATCAATAAAAAAAATATTATATAAACACTCAAAATAAAATGTTATATTTATCATTATGTGGATACCTTGTCAGCTTCATCCATTTGCTTCTTACTTTTGGATCCTTTGGAAATCTATAAAACTTACAGTTCTCTCTGACATTATAATGCTTACAGCCTGGTGGCCAGAACAGTACCATTATTCTTTATGTGAAGAAACCTAAAATTAGACAATGCAGAGGGAAAAAGAATTAAAACAATTGTGTTTCATAAATTTATAATAGCATGTTTAGGTTAGAAAACTCTTTTATTAAAATTATGTTGTTATACATACCTATTTTGGCTGGAATCGAATATATCTCTTTGTAAAAGTCTTAGTGTATATCTAAATGTCTAAATCAGTAGTTATATTGAAAATATAAGGGAATAATCTCTGGTTCAAAATCACACCAATGGTATCTAAATGGCTAGTTTTGTTTGTTTGGATACAAAATTGACATAACCTAAGATTATGACGTCACCACTAATACCGCGTATTTCACCTTACTAATAATAATAGGGGCGGGGGTTGTCTGCTAGCTGCGAGTTAAATGATTTTACTCACGAAGATATTTTTTAAAAACTTTCATTTTTCAAATATACAAAACTTTACTAATTCAAATCTGATGTTACAATACAAGTTACAGGATTAGAATGATAATTAGTGTTTTAAATGAAACTCAACGTTTCTAGCTAATTCCACAATATATTGAAAAATATTAAAAATTCTAAAAAATTGACAATTGTTTCGATAACTGAATATCATCGTCAGAATGACAGAAGTTACATTTCATTTTTATGCCTACCTGATGTTTAGTAGTTATTTTTGGCTAGACCAAGAAGTGACCTACCTTGTGATTGACTTAATATATGTTAATAGAAAAAAGAAGAAGATGTGATATTACAAGTATTGAAGCTTAGATATTATTAGCCCTATGGTGATATCCTGGATATCATTTTTCCAATTAAGATCAGTATAACTGTGCAATGATATAGAAAACCAGGAAAACTATATCTGCTGATCTTTACAATTATCACTTAAGGAGACAGGTTAATAGTGGCGAGCTTCCTAGATTTATCTGTTCATTGACAACTTCATATTGTGGGTTTCTTAAGTGTCTTCTAATTTCCAACTCTTCAAGGAAATCCAGTTCTTGTTTCTTATCACAAATATGTAGTACTTCTAGTTCTGTGTTTGGTGTCAATGAATGGTTGGTTTCAAGTAGATGTTTAGCGTAATGGGATTTATCTGGTTGTTTTAATCTGTATGCTCGTAAGTGTTCACTGTATCTGATTTCAAAATTTCTAAGGGTCTGAATGATAATTATTAATGCGACCTATACCAAGTAGGCTAACTGCTGCAACAGCAATATTTATTTATGTCAACAGGATAACTTCAAATTACTTGCGTGTATGCAGGATGTCTTCATATAACTTCTCCCTCCTTAGGTGAAAACAATACCGATGGGGGGTTGTTTTCGGGTTTCTGGTCCTCTTGTAGTGGCTGGCTAACATCTTCTTGGCCTCTTACTCTATACCAGATATAGATAATACTTAAACCTACAAATAGCAATGTTAGACTAGGCATGTTCCAAATTGCGGGGTGCACTTTTTCTTTCTCTAAAATTTCATATGAATCTGCTTCCTTTCGAATGTCTTTGATGGATTTGAGATCTATTGATTCTAGTTATAAAGGCGGATGTCAATTTGTGGTTACTTCAAATTCGGAAGTTAAACGTAATTTTGGTAATAAAAGAGGGTTCTCGTTCGTCTTTTCTTCTGTATTCTCATATAAAGACTTTCCAATTTTTACACTACATCCTTGTAATAATTTAATGACAGTGTTACTTTTGATTATAGTTATTCTATTCTTATCGCAGTTAATTTCAGTTTTCATAGAATCTTCAGTTGGCAATAATAACAAAAATTTACTATTGATTTGTTCGACTACAGGGTGATTCAAAACTGCTGCTTCAAATCTGCAGGTTGGTGTTTCGGCTCGGATCAAAGGTATTACGCAAGTATCGTTAATGGCTTCTTCATGCTGTCGGCAGAAGAAGATACTTTCAATATATGGACACAGTTTTTCCTCATATTGATGTGAGTTAGTAGCAAGCACAAGGAGAGGGTTGCGTGGAAAAATTATTGAATTTTTATATGGTAAAGGGATAATGTGAGAGGTTATAAAATCACTATCTATTAGAATGGGTATCTGGATAGCAATTATTATTCTCGCATCTTGAACTTTGACTTGCACACCATATATTATGGAACCACGATTGATCAATTTAGATAAATGGTTAAAACAAAAAATGGAGGTATGTAAACTTCCTGAATGAGCAAATACTCGTATAATTGAATTTTCTAAGTTATCTATGAAATTTATCAAATTTTGTGTATTCAGAATTATTTGATTTAAAGCATTGGGCAATCTAAAATATACAAATACATGACGGGCTACGTCTTGAGATTCGTTGTAGATTTCATTGACTTGAGACTGAGTAATAATTGATTTTTATATAAACTAGTGATTGTCTTGTTGTAGTGATCACAATAAGATGAGTATTGAGGGAAGACTGTAGTTTCAACTCGTGCGAAATCGAATTTTGGTTTTCAGTTAATTGCATTATTTCAGAATTATATTTGATTTCGTCATCATGAACTAAAATTCCGAAAAACCAATTACTTACAGTTGCAATACCAGTCAACAATTCTCGTCTACTTCTGTTATTTATTTCTTTAACATCCTTATATACAATGTTACTTAATTTTATTCTAGTGGCATTCAGTAAATATTTCGTATGGTCGAATAGACTTTGTATAAGATCTATATCTTTGGGTGACGAAGAGATTGAATAACTTTCTAATCTACTATGTAAACGTTAAACATTTTTCAACTGCTCAACTAATAAATCTATTTCAATAAAATGTAAAAAGGTATGCTTTGTTTCAATTAATTTAGTTTTGCCTAATTCTAAGGGTAGTAAAGGAGTCTCAAACACTTGTATTTCGACTTCATTACTTTGAACTATAGACACAAGGGTTGTGATGAGGGTAAGGAAGATTGTCCCCCGTGTTTACGTCATTCTGTAAAGAAAGTCGAATGTTAGTAAGTGAATTTTTAACCTTTGATTTATGGATTGAACGGTTCTTTGTTGTCAAGATATTCTTGTTCATATTTAGTTTCACCGTTCTCTTTAAAAATTTTAGTTTTGATTTATTTCTTAAAGCTTACCTATTTCTTATAAATATGTCCTGACCTTCAACATATTGCTTAGGGTCTTCTCGAGTTAAGTTACGTTTATTAATTATCTTTTTTTTTTGTTTCACGGTATTATCATATATATTTTTATAAAGAGTTCCTAACCTATCATTAACGTAATCATTAACAATGCGTTCGTCTGTAAGATCTAAGGGATCTAATGCTTTTGTGTCCCCTAAAATAACATCATATGGTCTGTTTTTGGTTACAGAGTGAATTGATGAATTGTAGCCAATAACGGCGAATTGCATAATTAGTTTTATATTCATTCTGGTATGTTCTAACTTTAAAACTCTACAATTTTCTAAAAGAGATGAATGGAACGTTTCTACCGTACTGTTACTATTTGAGTTTCGAGGTGTCGTAAAATTTATCCTAATTTTGTGTAATTTACAGAATTCGTTAACTAATTCACTTCTAAATTCCGTTCCACTATCACTAACTATAGAATACGGTATACCAAAATGCGATATAAAGAAAGTTATACATTCTTTAACGCTAACAGAATTTAAGCTTGATTCTATTATATAAGCTTGTCCGTATTTTGAAAAAGAGTCCAAAATTGTTAAAAATTTAGTGTTAAAAATTTGAAATATATCTGTTATGTATTTGTTAACAGAAATAACAAAACAACGTTTGAATATTTACAGTTTATTCAAGACGAAACATGAAACAAGAAAAGACTTTATAAAACTCGGCCATCGACCTTGCGACACCTGTCTCTGACCTCATAGATTGACAGATGACGTAAGCGCCATAGATATACAAACAAATCAGATTACACACTTACACTACATTTCCCCCTATCTTTAATATTAAAGATTCAATTTAGAAGGACGTTTAACTAGCCTTCCAGAACGAGTAACTAGGGGATGAATTGGGGAAGCTGAAATTTCATTTGAAAAATCTTTATTAACATTTTTATTAAACCTTAAAGGACTTGACACACTAGCTTCCGAAATTTCAACTTCTTTTACATCTAAATTTGTTTGCCTAGCAATATTTTCTAATACTTTAGATGATGAAGGGTTTTCACTAGACACTTTCGGGATTATATTGGTCACATTTGGAGTTTTATTCACACTATTCGGAATTTCACTTGAATCGGGAGGGGTTATAGTTGGTAGCAATGGTTCATTGACACCAACTTTTAACTGTGGGCGCAAGTTATCAGAATGAACAAACCTAATGTCATTTTCAACTCTTACCAAATATGTACAGAAACTTAAGGTTATCATAATTTTTCCCTTTTGCCACAATCTTGTTAATTTATTCTTAACAAAAACATTGTCATTTAATTTATATAAATTTACTTTTCTTTTAGTTCCTGAATTAAAATCACATTCTTTTTGTAATTTGACAGAATTGTGGCAAGGTTTTAGCAAGTCGAATCTAGTTCTTGGTTTGAGTTTTAATATACACTCAGCTGGGGATATTCCAGTAACAGTTGAAGGCGTGTTTCTGTAAGTAAACAGCAAATTTGACAATTTTCGCAATATATTTTTTTCTGAAATATCTCCACCTTCTTGGGAAAACAAACTTTTTTCTAGGCCTTTTTTAATAGTTTGCACACCGCGCTCGGCAATACCATTGCTCTGCGGATGGTATGGGGGTGACTTTACTGGAGAAATTCCATTTGCTTGACAAAATAAAATAAAGTTAGACGAGTTAAAGGGTGGTCCATTATCTGACACTAACTCGACAGGCAGACCAAACACTGAAAATATTTCTTTTAAAACACTTATAGTTTCAGAAGCATTTGTGCCATTTCTCATCAATTTCACCTCCATCCATTTGGATTTTTGGTCAACAAGTATGAGAAAGACAAATTTATCAATCAATGTGCACTCTATAAAAATTGTATGGTGCATTAGTCCAAGGTAGTAAAGAAGCTGTATTTGAAAAGTTTTGATGTTGTTGACACACATCATAAGACGAAATAAATTTTTCTATAGCATTATTTAATGCAGGCCACCAACAGTAAGATCTAATAAGCATCTTTGTACGTACAATACCGCAATGTTCTTCATGAAACAAAATTAGTACTTCATTTTGTAAACTTTTTGGAATAACAACTTTATTACCTATTAAAATGCAGTTTTGTTCAACAGACAGTTCATTTTTCCGCTTAAAAAAAGGTTTTAAATTTTCATCGTTTATGACTGAAGGCCATCCAGATAAAGTAAAATCCCTAACTTTAGTTAAAATCAAATCTTTATTTGTTTCTTTTGCTATATCTAGAGATGTCAATGGCATCTTTTCCACTAAACAGAAAGAGTACAAAAAATCTGTGACCTCTGTATGATTTTTACACGGTAATCTAGACAAACCATCAGCGTTATTAATTAAAGACCCTTTCTTATATTGGATATCATAGTCATAACCAGATAAGGCTATGGCCCAACGCGTTATTCTCGAAGCTGCTGTAACAGGTATTCCCTTATTTTTTCCAAATATAAACCTTAAAGGTTGATGGTCTGTTATCAACACAAACTTTCGACCGTATAGATACTTATGAAACTTTTTTAAAGCAAAAATGATAGCTAATGCCTCTCTTTCCAAATTACTATATTTTTTCTCTGAATTAGACAAAGTTGCAGATGCAAATACTATAGGTTTGTCTTCACCATCCATATGGTGACTAAGGACAGCCCCAACGCCATAACTACTAGCATCGCAGGTAACAAAAATCGGTAGCTTAGGATTATAATGAGTGAGGACACTATCAGAACTTAACAAGTTCTTACTAAGTTGGAAAACCTCTTCACACTCTGTACTCCAGCTTTCAGAAAAATTAACACCAATTCTACACAAATCATATAATAATTTCAATCTACTTGAAAGGTTAGGAATAAACTTAATATAATAATTGAGAAGACCAAGATAAGACTTAAGTTCGGTTAGATTTTTTGGTGAAGGCGTAGACTTGATATCTTGTATTTTCTCTTGAGTAGGATGAACACCATTAACATCTATTTCATGACCTAAAAATACTACCTTAGTTTGAAAAAACTTACATTTCTTTTCATTTATTTTTACATTAAATTCCCTCAATCTCTGTAAAACCTTGTTAACATTATCAAAACAATCTTGAAGAGTACTACCAAATATTAAAATGTCATCTAGATAGCATTTTGTATTTTTTAATCCAGATATGATTGAATCCATTACTGATTGAAAAATACCAGGTGCAGCACTAATACCGTAAGTTAAACGAGTATATGCAAAAAGACCAATATGAGTGTTAATAACCATCAACTCCTGTGATTTTTCACTTAGTTTCAGCTGCTGATAAGCCCCCTTTAAATCTAATACTGTAAAATATTTATTACCACCTAAGCAAGCATAAATATCCTCGGGTAATGGCAATACGCAATGATCAGCATCTATTACTTTATTTAACGTTTTCTTAAAATCAACACAGATACGAATTGCATCAGACTCTTTTTTTGGCACAACCACGATTGGACTACTCCAATTACTGAAACTGACTTTTTTTATGATACCATATTTTTCCATACTTAACAACTCAGACTCGACTTTTTCTTTAAGAGCATAAGGCATATCATATGCACGGTGGAAAATAGGTTGAGATCCTTCCCTTAATTTTAATTCTATCTTAAAATTCTTAATTGAATCATCCGATTGATCATTAAAAACTTCTTTATACTGACTTTTAAGCTGTGACACCATTTCAAGTATTACTTTTGAAACACTTTGAGAGTAGTTTAACTTATTTATAGGACCTTCTGATTCAACCTGACAACCAGGACTAGATGGACTTGAAGATTGACTGTTGACATTTACTATTTGACTTGAATTATTAAAATTTAACTTCTCTCTCCAACCTGGACTAAGCACACTTAACCAATTGCGACCTACTAATGGTGAAAACTTATGACTACTATCTAATACTACTAATGGCAAACTAACAACTTTGTTGTTGTGTCTAACAAAAACATCAGTTTCACCCAGAATTTTAACTCCTTGGCCAGTCAAAACCCTAAGATCGTATTCAACATTATACAAATTTAAATCTGATAAATATTTTTGAAACTCTTTTATATGAATTACAGAGCGACAAGCCCCACTATCTATTTCAAAACATATGTTTTTACCCTCAACTTCAATAAATACCTTTTCTGCTTGTTCTTTACTTGCATTCAAGACTGACAAGAATCCAAGCACTAATGAATCCTTTTCTTCATTTTCCGACAAACTTCCATCGCTTTCTTCTAGTAGACGAACATCTTCTTTTTTACAGGCACGACTAGTGTGGCCCTTTTTTTGACATTTAAAACACTCCCATTCCCTGGCAGGACACTTTGCAGGATCATGTTTTCTCTTGCAACGGAAACAAGGTTTCCGATCCTTGACATCCTTCTTTTCATTTTCCTTACTAGACCATTTTTTATTCTTCAGTGACAGCTTATTTACATTCTCAGTTACAGACAAAACATTATTTTCTCCAGTCATTGACTTTACTTGACCTTCTGCCAACTCCATGGATAAAGCTATATCATATGCCCTCTCGAATGTTAGATTATCCTCAGAAAGCAGCTTTCGTTTGACATTCATTGATTTGATACCACATACAATCCTATCTCTTAGCATCTCAGACAAAAAAGCTCCAAAATTACAGTGTTGTGACATATTTTTTAACTTAGCAACAAAGGACTTCACATCCTCATCTGACTCTTGCACTGTATTGTAAAACTTGTATCGTTCGGCTATTATCAATCTTTTAGGACTATAGTGACTTACTAGTGCTCTTTTCAACTGCTCGTACGACCTTGTACTTGGTAAATCGGGTGACAATAGGTCTTTCAACACACTGTACCCTTCTGCTCCCATTAAGGTTAGAAGCATAGGCACTTTTTTATCTTCTTCGACTACATTCACTAGGAATAACTGTTCAAGACGCTCCAAATATGAATCAATATCGGATTGTTTGGGACTAAACTGTTCAATTGATCCAATTAAAGCCATTTTGCTTGAAAATTTTGCCGGCAAAAAGAAAAAGGACAAATGACACTTGCCTTACAAACTTGTTTTTATAACGGACTTTTTCGACACTTTGGCTACACAACCGCGGGACTCGATAAATACTCGTCGCCAAATTAACTGTTATGTATTTGTTAACAGAAATAACAAAACAACGTTTGAATATTTACAGACTAAACATGAAACAAGAAAAGACTATAAAACTCGGCCATCGACCTTGCGACACCTGTCTCTGACCTCATAGATTGACAGATGACGTAAGCGCCATAGATATACAAACAAATCAGATTACACACTTACACTACAATATCCACGTGGATTGTTTCCAATGGTTTTGTTGGTGTGACAGTCAATAAAAATATCTCACACAGATTTATATACTTAATTACATCAGCGTTCATGTCGGGCCAGTAGTATTTATTTCTTAAAGCGTTTTGAGTTTCATTAATACCTCTGTGGCATGTTTTACATTCATGCTAATATTTGATATTCATTTCGCGGTCTTCTACGTTTTCAACATCTGTCACAAACATTCTAGATATAACTAAATTATAACTTTGATTTTTGAACGTATTTTGTACTGTAGTTATAATACTACCAAAACTGCCATCTATGGATGTGAGTAAAACTTTGCGCCATGTACACGTCTCAAGTTACACTAGAAAGAATAAAATTTCCATTTAATTAACAATTAAAGTACCTAATCAAGTTTAAATCACAAACATTTTTGAAATCACGTAAAATACCATGTCGAATATTAAATTTATCCACCTTTCTCTAATTTTAATTGATACATACAAAGAAACATTCTTCCAAATAATTCTCAATTTATTGACTGAAATTTATTCAGATGAAATTTTTATATATACATAGTTATTTTCCAACTAATTTTAAGCTGATCTAAAAAATAATTAGGCAAGAAAAAAAATGTATAAGACTTGGCCCAATTTTTGGTATAAGGCTGCAAAATCCAGTCTGTTACAACCTTGTTCTATGTGGTTGCAGCTTTGTTCTTATGGACCGCTCCATTGTATTTCTATTTCTTCTCTGTGCGATCTTAAAATGATTATTTTTGTTCAAATAATAGTTATATATAAGTAAATTTGATTTTATACTCATTTTTACTCTCTTTACTTCGATAGGTCTAATCAATATTTCAAAAAAATGATTCCTGTAAAATTTGTTTTTTGATGGTTGCAACCTTGTTAGGGGCACGTATTCAATTGACAAATTAAAAACTGTTAAATTGTGATACTGTAAAGGTAACATGACTACTGGAGATATTCATGTTTAGAAAGCCTAATATTTATACTATCATACACTAGTCTTAATGGTAGTTATGACATTGTTATTGCTGTAGAAACATGGTTGCAGGCGAGCGTTCTGGATGGAGAAATTGTGGATACTTCAGTATTCAATTTGGTAAGATCTGACAGGGACCTTGAATTCACAGGGAAATCTAGGGGAGGAGGGGTTCTTATAGCACTTAGAAAAAATTAAAAACATTCAAATGTCACAAGGTATAGCACTTCTTTTGAGGCCGTTGTAGTAGATTTTAAGGTGAATAGTATTAAATACACATTCTGTGCTATATACATACCTTCGGGAAGTGTGGGAAATGTATACGAGACTGTATTCGAATGTTTGCAATTTCACATAAAGGATGTGGAAAAAGTATACTTTTTTGGAGATTTTAATATATCTAGTATAACATGAATTAACTTTGATAGTAACATTTCTAATGAAATATTTGACAAATTTCAAGATTTTGTGGACTTCAATGGATTTAAACTTTATAATGATATCATTATCATTATATATATCATCATCATCAAGCCCAGAACAATATGTAAACTGACCGACAAACAAGGAAATCTAGTAATAGACAAACAAGACAAGATAAAGGTATGGAGCAACTACATCTCAGAACTATTTAAAGATGCAAGACCGCAGCGGCCACAGATAATAGATAAATCAGGTCCTGCCATCACCGTCGATGAAGTGCAATCAGCGGTGCAACAAATGAAAGATGGAAGAGCTCCTGGACCAGACAACTTTAGATCTGAAATTCTCAAACTTTTCGACGAATCTGGAATCACACAACTAACAGAGATGTTCAATCTCATCTATGAAAAAGGCGAACTACCGAAAGATTGGCTACTGTCGGAATTTGTTATAATACCAAAGAAACCAGGAGCAAAGAGATGCGAAGATCATAGAACTATCAGTCTCATGAGTCATCTATTGAAACTATTCCTGAAAATTATTCACAGAAGAATATACAAAAAGTGTGAAGATTATATGTCGGAAACTCAATTCGGTTTCCGAGATGCGGTAGGTACTAGAGAGGCACTATTCAGTGTACAGGTATTATTCCAGAGATGTAGAGACGTCAACTGCGACGTATATGCTTGTTTTGTAGACTACAGTAAAGCTTTTGATCGAGTACAACATCACAAACTAGTGGAAATATTAAATACTGTTGGGATCGATGGAAGAGACTTGGAAATAATATCGAGACTATATTGGGATCAGTCAGCATATGTGTCCGTAGAAGGAGAAAAATCAGATGCCATAAAGATCGCACGAGGTGTAAGGCAAGGATGCGTATTGTCCCCTCTATTATTTAATGTTTATTCAGAATACATATTTAGAGAGGCTCTCGAGGACGTAGATGAAGGAATATTACTAAATGGTAAAAGATTAAACAACATCAGATACGCTGACGATACAGTGATTATGGCTGGAGACCTCAATGGATTACAACAACTAATGAACAGAGTGTATTCAGTTAGTCTAGAATACGGTCTCGATATAAATGTCAACAAAACGAAGTACATGGTAATCAGCAAAAGTCAGATTCCACAGGAGCACCTCACCCTAAATCAGCTACAAATTGAGAGGGTCGGTAAATACACATATTTAGGAACTACACTCAATGACCAATGGGACCACTCACAAGAAATCCGCTGTAGAATAGAGAAAGCAAGGGCCGTATTTCTCAAAATGGCATCAGTTTTTAAAAGTCGATCTCTGACGTTAACTACCAAAATAAGACTCCTTCGCTGCTACGTTTTCTCCGTCTTACTGTACGGGGTCGAATCATGGACCTTGACCGACGCAACAACAAAAAAACTCGAAAGCTTTGAAATGTGGCTCTATCGTAGAATATTAAGAATCTCATGGACAGACCATGTGTCCAACGTAGAGGTCTGCAGAAAAATGCAGAAAGACACCGAATTAATAAAAACGATAAAGATCCGCAAGCTAGAATATTTCGGTCATATAATGCGAAATGAGAAAAGGTTCACTCTATTACAAAATATCTTGCAAGGGAAGATCCCTAGTAAACGTGGCCCAGGACGACGGAGAAATTCATGGCTCAAAAATCTCAGCACATGGTTTTCAACAACTACTACAGGACTATTCCGTGCAGCAGCAAATAAAATCATAATAGCCAGAATGATCGCCAACATCCGGACCGGATAGGCACTAGAAGAAGAAGAATGATATCATTAATTTTCAAGGTAGGACGTTGGATTTAGTGATTAGCTCAGATAATAACTGGAATAATTGTACAGTAACTAGGGATTCTCTCCCGTTTGTTAAGGAAGATGTATACCATCCTGCTCTAGATATTATTATTGAAATTAGATCGGGTGTAAAATTGAAAAATATAAGTCCAAGAGAAAGTAGGTATAATTTTAAAAAAGCGGACTTCCTAAGATTAAGCGAGAGCATTAGAGATGCAAACTGGGAAAAAGTTACTTATGAGAAGCTTGACGTAAACCGAGCTTTACACGAATTTTATAAAATTTGGAATGAAATTTTGAACGAATGTGTTCCTAAATTTTCTGTTAACGGAACGGTAAATAAGTTTCCGGTTTGGTTTACCAAGGAAATTAGGGATTTGCTCAAAGAAAAATGTAGGGTTAGAAGGTTGAGATCAGTGTCTGATTATTACTGCCAAAGATATAAGAATTTGAGAAATCAGGTGAATAGTTTAATTAAGTCAGAAGAACGTGAACATATAAGAAATATTGAAAGAAACTTAATTACAGATATCAATAGTTTTTGGAATCACATAAATAGTAAAAGAAAAATTAATTCTAATTTTGGCAATTACATTTACAACGGAGATCAAGTCTCGGAGGAGGAAACTGCTGATGCATTCGCAGATTTTTTTTCTTCCGTATACTCATCGGTAAAAGCATCTTATAATTTAAATTGTACAGCAGAAGAAACTTCTCCTAATGATGTTTTTGTGATAAGTTCCATTATTGAATTAGATTTTAAAACCGCAGTGATAAAACTAAAACCAAAAAAAGCAGCCGGCGTGGATGGGATACCACCTTATGTCCTTAAAGCTTGTAGTGATTGGTTGGTTTCCAACAATGTGGAAGACGGCTTTAGTAACTCCTATTTTTCAATCTGGTAATAAAATGAACATGGTAAACTATAGGCCTATATCAATAATGTGTGCACCATCCAAGTTGTTTGAGCAAATCATTTATTTAAGTTTATATCAATATGCTGAAAAGTACATAGTATCTCAGCAACACGGTTTCATGGCCAATAAATCTACCATCTCAAACTTATTTATTTTCCCCAATTATGCATATGAAACTTTAGAATGTAAGTCCCAATTAGATACCGTGTATACAGATTTTCGTAAAGCATTTGACACGGTTGATCATGACGTGTTATTGACGAAATTAGATAGGCTTGGATTATCCGACAAAATGATTAAATTAATGGGGAGTTATTTAGTGTTTTTAAATGAAACTCAAGGTCTCTAGTTAATTCCACAATATAATACAAGTTATTGAAAATTCTAAAAAATTGACAATTGTTTCGATAAATCAATATCATCGTCAAATAGATTTTTTTTTTATTTACAAACAAGTCGCATCTACCACTGGGGTAATTAGCGACACAAATATAGGTTGTTTATAGTTTATTTAATATGTTAATGTCACTTAGATATTTAAAAAGGTTCTGTGTATTACAGTTTTCGCCAAGAACTTGGTCTAAATTGTTGCTGAGGTTGTTATCTTGTCTTGATTGTTGGAATTTTGGGCAATCGGTTATTAAATGTTTGACAGTAAGCTGGATCTTGCATAATTCACATTTTGGGGGTTCACTTTTAGTAATTAAGTAACTATGAGTAAGTTTGGTGTGGCCTATTCGTAACCTAGTCAGTTTAACTTGAAGCGATCTTTTGTTTATTGGCTGCGCTCGAGGTTTCACTTCCGGTTTCACGTCGCGTAGTTTCGATTGGGACGATTGCCATTCGATTTGCCACAATTTTAGCACTTTTGATTTAAGTAGCGGTTTTATGTCGTTATACACTACCGTTTGCGCTTCACTCACGGTTTCACTAATTGCTGCTTGTCGTGATTTGCGGTCGGCTTCTTCGTTTCCTTGAAGGCCAGTATGAGAAGGAACCCAAAGTATTTCCACAAAGTTATTGGAATGTTGCAACTGCGATAATTCGACTTTAATTTGGAGGGCTATTGGATGTGTGGGATAAAGTTGATTGATAATATGGATTGAGTTAAGAGAGTCTGTTATTATGAGGGATCTTGAAGTATTTTTTGTTTTTATGAGAGTAAGTGCTTGAAGAATGGCGTATAGTTCTCCAGTGCAGACGCTGCTTATTTCGGGTAACTTGAATTGTAGTGTACTGTTTTGCATGATCACTGCCGCGCCTACGCCATCAGAGGTTTTGGATGCGTCTGTATATGCGAGGTGAAATTGTGGATATTTGTCAAGTATGGAGGCAAATGTTTTCCTAATTAGGGTATGGGGGGTTTCTAATTTGTTAAATTTGCACAGTGAAGTGTCGCTGGGAGGGATATTGATCGACCATGGAGGGAGAGTTTTAATTTTGTTGGAAAGGAAGCGGGGACGTTTGATTTGGAGTTCTGTGAGAATTTTACTAGCTCTTGCATAGAATGGTGGGTCTGTTTTGATATTTGCCGAATGTAAAGTTTTGTAGTGCTTGGTCAGTATGTTAATGTAGACTGGATTCTGCTGGTTTGTGCTGATGGATAGTGCGTATGAAGCGGCAAGGTATTTTCTCCGGAGTTGTAGAGAAGGTTCCCCGGTTTCGCACTGTAGGCTTTTTATTGGACTTGAACAGAATGCTCCTGTTGCTATTCTTAGTGCTGTGTTTTGAATGGTTTCGAGTTGGTTAAGAGTAGTTTTTTTAGCTGTTGCGTATACTATAGAGCCGTAGTCTATCTTTGAGCGAATGAGTGTTTTATATATGTGCATTAGACAGGTATAGTCAGATCCCCAGGATTTGCTTGAGAGTGTTTTCATAAGGTTTATACCGTTTTGGCATGATTTTTTAATATGTAGTATGTGTTTCTTCCAGCTGAGTTTTTTGTCTACAATCATTCCAAGAAATCTGATGTTATCGACATAGTTTAGGGGAATGTTGTTAAGTTTGAGTTCAGGAGACACAGGATTGTGTTTTCTAGAAAATAATATGCATTTGGTCTTTTCTGTTGAAAATTGCAGTCCCGTGAGTTTAGACCAGTTTTGAAGTTGGTTTAATGTTTCTTGGATGTGTTTCTGAATTGAGTCGATGTTCTTACCTTTGGAGAATATTACCAAATCGTCAGCATATAACCTGCCTTTGACTAGTTTGGAATGATGGTTTAATATGTCGTTGACCGCGATCAGGAAAAGTGTTGAACTAATGATTGATCCTTGGGGAGTCCCGTTAGTTTGTTGTTTTAGAGTTGAAGTTGTGTTATTGGTACGAACACGAAAGAAACGATTATTAAGAAAATTTTGTATGAATTTTAGGATGTTTCCTTTGATGCCCCATGAATGAAGAGTTTTGATAATGCCATGACGCCACGCTGTATCGAAGGCTTTTGTGATATCGATGAAAACTGCAAGGCAATCTTGTTTATTCGCGAAAGATTCGTGGATTTCGGATTCCAAATCAATGAGATTGTCTAATGTTGACCTGTTTTGACGGAAACCGCTTTGTTCTTGTATTAAGAGGTTTCTGTCTTCTAATGTCCACAATAGTCTTTTGTTTATGATTTTTTCCATTATTTTGCTTAGTGCGTTGGTAAGAGATATTGGTCGGTATGAAGTTAACTTAGTTCTTGGGTAGTTTGCCTTTGGTATGGGTATAACGATTGCCTGTGACCACGTGGATGGGAAAATATTTTTTGTCCAGATTAGGTTGAATATTTGGAGAAGGTATGACTTGGCAATATGAGGGAGTTTTTGGAGAAAGATTAATGGAATATTATCAGGTCCTGGTGCAGAATTTTTGGTTGTGTCTAAGGAAAAATTGAGTTCGTCTATAGTTAACGGGATATTAAGTATGTTGTTGTCATGGTCATCGTAATCTAAGAATTCGGCTTCTTTAGTAGTTTTAAATTCCAGAAATTCCAGATTTTTTATTGTAAAACATAATGGAAACACTTCTGGTAAATTTGAAACCAAATCAGGGGTTCCCCAAGGCTCCAACTTGGGGCCTCTCTTATTTTTAATCTTTATTAACGATTTACTAACAGCTCTAAATTATACAGAATGTCTCTTGTTCGCTGATGATCTAAAAATTTTCAAACGCATACAGACGGTTCGGGACTGTATATTGATACAAAGAGATTTAAATAGTGTTTTTGAATGGAGTTCTCTAAATAAATTATACTTTAATGTGAAAAAATGTTTCACTCTATCTGTAACACGTTTGAAGGATCCTATTATTTTTGAATACCAAATGGATGGGGAAACTTTGGTGCGCTGTACAAAGGTAGGGATTTAGGCATCACATATGATCACATGTTGTCTTTCACTGAACATATAAAAAATATAGCAAAGTCTGCGAAATGTCTGTTGGGTTTTGAATAAGACAAACTTTCAATTTTGCAAATATAGATACACTAAAAACTCTTTATTATACCCTAGTAAGATCAAAATTAGAGTTTGGTGCTCAAATATGGTTTGGTGAGTATCAGACTACTTTATTCATGTTGGACAAAATTCAAAATAAATTTTTAAGATACGTTTATTATAAAAAGCATTATACTCGCCCAGATTATAATGTAGTTAGGAGTGTTGACCTTAGAAATGAATTCAAAATATTATCTCTAGAAGACAGAAGAAAACTAGTAGTAGCACTCATTTTTTCATTTAAAATTGTTAATAATAAAATAAATTCACCTGAAATTCTATTTTCAGTAAGATTTAATGTTCCATCAAGAATAACACGCACTGCGGTAATGTTCAATATTCCATTATTGCTGACTACCACCAGTGCCCCTCTTGTGACCATGTGCCGATTAGCAAATAATTTTAATACCCTTACGGACTTAGATTGGTCAGTCTCCCAAAATGTTTTTCGTAAGACAGTATTGAGACAAATTGATAATTTATCGATATAGCAGCTGTTTTCGTCTCATCACTGTCATTCATTTTGATTAGATGTGTTTCACATTCTCTGTCATAGGTTTATTTTTTGGTAACTTAGGTTATTGCGTAGATTTGAACTTACCTATGTTTGTTAATGTATTATATATGGATTTTTGTTTTGTTTTTATATTATCCTTGTAATTAGACCGCAAGGTCGGTTTGGATATAAAGAAATAAATAAATAAATAAATATGGATTTATCACAAACAGCAAAATATATAACCATCCACTATCAAATTAGTGAAATTAAAAGATGACGAAAAACTTTTGTAGATTCGTGGTTGTCTCTAGCACCTCTAATGAGGTTGGATTCGATAAAATTCAAATAAAAGGCGCTAAAATTAGCAGGCTGCCATCATACCTGGGATACCATCATATCATCTTTTCATCAACTTTTCTGGCTATATGCCGTGACAAATATTTTAGTTCAAAAACTGAATTGTAGATCTTTATTTTTTATCAATAGCTCTAATACCAAAAACAAAACGCAAAATTTTAATTCTTACGATTTAATTTGTATTGAGACAACCTTTATGTAATTCTATAAATCCTCTTTTTAAAAGAACTGGAGTATGTATATATTAATACACTTTTATGAACTGATTTCTTTTATATCTATTGGTACATAGATATTGCATTAGAAAAGCTTTATATCGTATTTAGGTTTAATGTATTTATCAAATGATATTTCAATACGGACGTGATTGTTTTTTATCGATTAGATTTAAATATAACCTGATGGAAGCGTTAGTCTTCCGTACAGTTTGTTTAAAAAAGCGAGATGGTGATAATAAATCAATGTCTGCCGGGCGAATTCACCACAAAACTTTGGATAAACTGATATACGTTTATATGTTTAATAGTACAGCCATTTGTTTCAGAAAGACTTTACCTGGAAAGTTTTCCGAGAGTTTGGAAATGGGTATTTTTAGATTTAAATGTGCTCTTTCCGAATGTCGACTTTACCACCTCGTATCTTAGCCGCTCGCGCCGCCATGTTGGAAAAATAGCGCCTAATAGCACTTTTTCGATAATATCTCCTTTTTGACTCATTTTACGATAAAAACATTTATGTACAATATTAAATTTTAAAAAATTTCTTACAATTCATGTGACAATAATTTTTTTTTTGTAAAATCAATAGTTTTGGCGAGCACCGCAAATGCATTGCGGATAAAAATCTGTAAACAAGTACCGTCTCATTAGAATGTTCAATAATCAATTTCTGTTTCATCAGCATTCGATTCCGCTATCGGTGATGATGTAGATCTTCTTATGCTTTTGACAGCTCTATCTACGCGATCAAATATGTACATTCTGAAACCAGGAAAAGGAACAAATTCGCAGTACATATATTTAACTCAAAGTATCATAGACATAACAGCCACTAATCATATTTTATTCTTGCATGCTTTTAGTGGCTATGATACAACATGTGTATTGTGTACTCTTTAATGAAGGAAAAATTAAATTTCTTAATGTACTCCGAAAGAGTCCAAATTTAAGCGATGTTATTCAGGTATTTAAAAAACCAAACGATTATCCAGGGTGTACGAATTTGAATTCACACTCAAATTCTTCCTGCAATCTTTACTTTCATCTTCACCCCGTATACCAAAATTTACGCATTCCGTATATGTTATAAACAAAATATCATTCTTCTTATCTCTTCAATATTTCCTTTGCTACGGAAATATCCATTTACCGTCCCTTTCACATGAAAAAAACCACTCCAAAACCCTCAAATATCAAAGTTAACCTTATCTATCCATAAAAAAACTATCTTAAAAGCTTTCGTTATTTAACGAAAATAACTTTTTGATGACAAAAAAACGACCAAGCATATACCCAACTGAACAATCGTTAATGACGGTTAGAGTTTGAAATATCATCACCCATTGGCCAATTTCCCACATGATCTTCCCTAATCACATCCACTTTGAGCGTCTCATAAATACGGCTACAACCCAAAATATTTGTGGTTTATTTTACATCTAGGCTACACTAAACGGTTTACTTGTGGTGGAGTAAATATAAACAGCATTTGCGAAGCACAAATTTACTTATTCAGCATGAAAATTCTTTAGTTATGACCACCTACAAATACAATACATACTAACAAACTATAAATTTGGAATATTGAATATTTTTATGGACACAAAACACATAACAATATTTGACCGTCGTCATCTGTCATTGAAGTTCTATACAGCGCCATCCATCGAGACGGTGGATCGGTTGAACTAAAGTAAAAAGTTGTTCGTTTGCCAAAATTTGCGTGCAACAAATCTCAAAAAATACAATCATTTGGGATTTCATATTTTCAGAATCGAATTCTCTACGCTTCGTTTTGGGGATCAGATTTTGGCGTTCAAATGGGTGACCACAAATTGTCAAAACTGTCAAAATCACACCATCACTTAATAGCTTATATATTTATTATAACAATATAAAACTTAACCAAAATACCTAATCCCCTCACGTTATATTGTGTTAAAATTTCAACACTTAATTTAACTGCGCTTATTACATTTGTTGTTTACAAAATGACCTAAATTTTGTTGCAAGTCGCGGGTGTCAATTGTTTTGACGCTCCTAAAACGTGAGGCCCCTCTTAAAGAGGCAATCTACAACTTGAAAACCAAACCATTTCTTTCCCGCCCATACTTTTGGCGAACTTCGGTTGAATTCGCAAACCGTGGTTGGGAATAGTTTTCACATGTTCTCCGCATCCGCTATTCAAAGATACCAGGTGTCGAAGCTGACATTCAATATAAAAAAATCAGCTATATTCAAAACTCCCGTAAAACCTAACAGATGAAACTATCAAATGACTGTACTATTATGTGTAGAAACATTAAAGACGATATTTAATATTCATTGTCTATTTACTGTCAAAAGAGGCTCTATAATATGGTGACTTCTATTTTGTAGAATATATGTGATGTTTGTTCTTTGTATCATCTCACTAATTCAACGTTTTTTGCACTTGCGCGTTATGTCTTCCTTCAAATTGAAGCTGTTAGCAGTTCGAATAATACGAGCAGAAGGTATGGAAGCGTAGAAACAACAAAGGTACCTAATTAAACATTGTTAGAATGGAAAATGAATGAAGTGCGGACGTATCTGAAATTTTTTAACGAGCCATTATTCTCTAAAGTTTTATAATTTTATGTCGTAAGCACGACGAGCAGCTTAAAAAGTTTGAATCTCTTTTTAACGACCGTTCGTCGTCGTTGTATTTTCAGTTTTATTCATCTACCTAGCCTAGCAATTAAATTAGAGTCGTTATTGTAAAAAAGTTGTCATTGTAACATTATTTATTAGAGTACAGAATATCTCAAATAATAATGAGTTAAAATTAAACTCAAATATTTAAACTGTCCTACAGTCATTTGGTAGTTTTATCTAGAAAGTTTACCGGAAGTTTTGGAAATGGGCAATTTTATAGATTTTGATGTGCTCTTTCTGAGTTTCAAGTTTGCCAGTTCGTATCTTCTCCGCTCGTGCTGCCATATTGAAAAAATGGCGTATAATAGCAGTTTTTCGACAATATCCTCTTTCGGACTCATTTTATACAAACTTTTTTATACAAATTTAAATTTCTGAAAATTTGCTACAACAGGGATGTTGACAGTTGTTACAAATTCATGTGAAGTTATGTTTTACACATTAAAGACAGTTTTTAGAAACCTACAAAAGCTACAGAAACTTGAACACACACAACATAGAATGCAATACTATAAACATCATGAAACTGTAAGTACTTACATACCAACACACTTTGCACCACGATTTGAAAACCTCTCAGACACTAATTTTAGAGATAGTGAAATAGAAGTTTCAAATAGGTTTAAAGCACAGCATACCACCAAAATTTACGAATAATATTAAACAGATAATGGATACAGAGTCAGAAATAGCTTTAAAATCTAATTCAAATAATTTTCTTTATGAGAAACTGAAAATTGCCAATTTAATCAAAAATACTGAACCTTCAAAAGTTGAACGTCAAACAAAAAATGACATTACAGTTTTAAATTCAATGAAAAAGAAAGTAGAAGATAATTACCTAACAGTTACAAAATCTGACAAGGGGAACGCCACTGTCATATTGACAACTAATGATTATAATTCAAAGATATATAACTTTATAGAATCTAGCGATGTAAAAGTTCCTAGAGCAGACCCAACAAAAAGGTTTTCTAATAATGTTAGAGATATTGTTAATAATTCAAATTATCTTTTCAGTGATTACAAAAAGAGGTCCATCACAAATAAGAATCCTCATTCTCCACAATTATATGGAACCGTTAAATTACATAAAATAACGAAACCAATTAGACCTGTAGTTTCTTATGTTAATAATCCTAATAATATATTGGCAATGAAACTTAACAATATACACTCAGGTGCAAAAAATTCGATCCACGACTATTTTTTGGCAAAGTAGACAAAAATTTGACCATGTAAGTTTTGGATCGGTTTTAAATGTTAAAGGTATGAATAATAAAGACAGTTTATACAAGAAAATCATGTTGTTATGAAAACAATTGGCTTTGTTCGAATAATGGAAAAATGAAGTATATTTTGTAATCAAAAGAATGGTTATAATGAAATGTTAAGTGTGATATTTTTTTTATTAATAATTTGTATTTCCTCCCCGGGCCCTGATAACAGCCTGCATACGTCTTGGCATAGAGCTAATTAAATGTTGGACATCGGGTTGGTTCAATTCATCCCATATTGCCTGAAGCACCACACTAAGTTCAGCCAAGTTGTTAGAACGAGGTACCCGTAATCGGATTCTTCTTCCTAGAGTGTCCCATAGATGTTCTATAGGATTGAGATCTGGACTTGAAGACGGCCAATTCATACGGACAATCCCGACTTCTTCTAAATATTCATTAACGATTCTTGCACGATGTGACCGCGCGTTATCATCCATGAAAATAAAATTAGGACCTACAAATGGAGCAAAGGGTACCACATGCTCATCCAAAATTGTTGTTATGTACCTTGCTCCTGTCATAGAACCTCCATCTAGAAGAACCAAGTCAGTACGGGCCTCGGAACTTATACCAGCCCAAACCATAACTGAGCCTCCTCGGTAACTTATTATTTCTGCAATGTTACATTGGAAGAATCGCTCACCTTGTCTTCTGTAGATTCTTTCTCTACCATCTGGTGTCCTTAAACAAAACCTGGACTCATCCGAGAACAATACATTACTCCAATCGGCGTCATTCCAGTCCTCGTGTTCTCTTGCAAAAGTAAGCCGAGCTCTGCGTTGTTCCATGGATAGCAGTGGACATACAGCTGTCCTTCTGGATTATAAATTAGCTTCAGTGAGTCGTCGACGAATTGTCCACCTGCTTACAACATTTCTTACTTCGCTCAGACGATTTGCCAGTTCAACTGACGTTAAATGTCTATTTCTCAAACACGAAGAAACCAAAAATCTGTCATCGCGTGCGGATGTTGCCCTTCTACGGCCTGATCCTGGTTTCCTCGTGTAATTTCCAGTTCCATTAAACTGCTGAATTGCTCTTTGAACTGCACAACGACTAACACCTACTACCTCAGCCGCATAATATTGGCTACGACCATCTTGAACTAAAGCCACTGCCCTTGCAGCATCCGTTGGTGTTAAAGCCATTTTATTTCAAATAAATTAACAAAATAATAAGTTTAAATACTAATTCGGTGGGTTTGTATGGGTCACTAAAATAACAAATTAATTACTTGCTGCTCCATCAGACGTAAATTTCTAACAAAAACCTAAAATTTGTATTGTTTATAAAAAATGTCATAAGAAAAATGAAAATAATATATATATAAATTAACAATTTCAATTATACGAGAGTCTCTCCATATTTATGTATGCCATATAATAAGAGTTTTAAAAGTCATAATAAATGGAAAATATACGATGGATCGAATTTTTTGCACCTGAGTGTACTTTATAGTTACGGTTATACATCTAAATATTCAATTAGAAATTCAATGATCAAAAAATTAAAAAAGCATTCACCTTGCAAGATAACTCTAAGCTTATTTACATAGAGCATTTTCATTTCCTATGAACAAATGTAATTTTAATAGAAAGATTAACACAATTAAACAAATAGCAACATCCAACGGTTACCCATTACATATGATAAATAAACTAATTAATAAAAAGGAGGAAAAAGTGGCATTACAACTAATATTTCCAAAACAAACTAAAGAAATAAAAAACTTATAAAACCACTACATATGCAGGAAATATTTCTAATAATATTTCGAAGATAATATCTTTAGCATCAAATACAACGATTTCTTTTCAAACAGAACAAAAATATCACCAATAAAGAAATCTGGTATATATAAACATAAATGTCCAGAATGTAATGCTGTCTATTTGGGTCAGACCCTTAGAAATTTTGGAATCCGATACAGTGAACACTTACGAGCATACAGATTAAAACAACCAGATAAATCCCACTACGCCAGACATCTACTTGACACCAATCATTCATTGACACCTAACACAGAACTAGAAGTACTACATATTTGTGATAAAAAACAAGAACTGGATTTCCTTGAAGAATTGGAAATTAGAAGACACTTAAGAAACCCACAATATGAAGTCGTCAATGAATAGATAAATCTAGGGAGTTCTCCACTTTTAAACTGTCTTCTTAAGTGATAATTGTAAAGATAAGCAGATATAGTTTTCCTGGTTTTCTATATGATTGCACAGTTATACTGATCTTAATTGGGAAAAATGATATCCAGGATATCACCATAGGGCTAATTATATCTGAGCTTTAATATTTGTAATATCATATCATTTTTTCTATTAACATATATTAAGTCAATCACAAGGTACTTCTTTTAACTTCTGTTATTCTGACGATGATATTTAGGTAATATCGAAACAATTGTCAATTTTTTAGAATTTTTAACATTTTTTCAATATATTGTGGAGTTAGATAGAAATAGTAAGTTTCATTTAAAACACTTATATGAGTAGAGTCCACAAAGTAACCGTCGAGACAGTTAATTTCTATTAGCTTACTCTCACACATCTACAAGTGGTTTACTAAGATAATATATAATCGCTTAAAACGGAAGTTAGACTTTTATCAGCCTCTAGAATAGGCAGGCTTTAGAAGCGGATATGGGACAAACTATCACTTACAAACAATCAATACCTTGATATAAAAATCGATAGAGTACAATAAATCGCTTGTTTTGACTTTAAAAAAGCCTTCGATACAGTAGAACTCCCAGCAACTTTGTCAACCCTACAACAGTGTAAAATAGACCATATATACGCAAAATTAATAGAACATACAGTAGAAATGGTGAAGCTTTTCCATCACGTGACTTAGTGGACGATATTATTCAACAGATACTATGTTGGCACTATCTTCTTCTAATAACAGTGAAAGAGCGAAACTTAATACAAGCGTTTGTCGTATTGTTTTGATTAAGATGCATATGTTTGATGTATCAGTCACGTGATGGAAGAAGCTACTGTATATATTCTCACGCAACCGCTCATATGAAACGTCGGTGTTGCAGGTTTTTGGGGTTTTCCTGCATACTCTGTGAATTTATTCACTAGTCACATGGACCGACGATCGACGCACCCGCATTTTTAGATTTAAGATTGTTATTATACCGCCGACCACCGTAATCAGTCCCAAACCACCGAAGGCACATCACCGCAACTTCCCATCAAATTCCAACAAAATACCAAATTCCATACACTTTTAAAAAATGTCTCCTATACACTTTTTCACATAACTAAAATCCAAAAAAATTATAATCTTCAGTATCCCCAACATCGCTCTTAAAATATCGGAGACATTTCAAAACCAGTAAATAACACTCAATTCTTCTAATTTCTGACACCTAGTCAGCCCAACGCATATATCTAAGTATCGGCAACGATACATGGTTCGTCTTCAACACTTACAATCCCATCCTAGAGACTTTTTGCCATATCATCTCCGCCCACTTCTGAGCTTCGCAGCTTCCAGACATCAACCCCCGACACTCCCAACACAGCACAACCCTCCAGTTACTTTCTAGCGAAAGCCCACTCAATAAATCTCAGTCCTATACACTTCTAAACAAATTTTTCCTAGTCACCTTTTAAATATTTTTTACTAGACACTTTTAAACCCCAACTTTATTTCTCGGTCAGCGCACACCAAACCACCTAACACACCCCCAACACAGCCCTGAAGAGGAAACCTATCCAACACCAGGGCATCAACAAGAAAAGAACATTCCCAACCAAGGAAACTCCTTTTCATCCAAAATTCATTTACGAACTTCTCTCTCTCTCTCTCTCTCTCTCTCTCTCTCTCTCTCTCTTTCTCTCTCTCATATGAAAATCCATGAACCAACGATGAAATACCAAATAGGACGTGGAATTAGGCAAGGCGATACAATATCTCCTCTATTCACAGCAGTACTAGAATACTCTCTCAAGAAACTCAATTGGGAAGGAAAGGGCGTTAAATAAAATTACTTTTCCCATATTGTAGTAAGAAATTAATTTGATTGTGTAAGTAATTGATTCTTGCTTTAATACTAGACCTTGCTCTATCTTTCAAATACCGGTGGTAGGTACTTTTTTTTTATTTAATGGAGAAAAAATATATTTATGCAAGTTGCTTCAACAACTGAGGTAATTAGCAAATGTACATAAATTGGAATAATAATTTCAATATAAATAGGTATTATTTACAGCATGTGGATGAGATTCATATTTTGAAGGTACATAATTAAGTTTCCGATATTACAGGAGTCTCCAAGCAGTTCTATAAGATTAGCGCTCAAATTACACAGATTTCTCTCATTACTGTATTTAGGGTACTCAATAAGAACATGTTCAACACTTATTTGCACTTGACACACACTACATATTGGGGCATCTTTCTTCAGCAGATATTGATGTGTATATCTCGTATGTCCTATCCTAAGACGTGATAATATTATTTGGTGTCTGCGCGTAATACTAAGGTTGATTTCTTAAACATGTTCTTTAGGTCACTGTAACTAATCAGTTGTTTATTCACTATAGTGGGATTATTTAGGTAAGCTTCTTTGGCTGCTTGGTCGGCTGTTTCATTACCTCTAATTTGTGTATGTGAAGGGGCCCACAATAAGGTGAGAATTTTGCTTTTCATTGAATGAATATTTTCTTTGATGTTCGTTACAATCGCCGAACTGGGTAGATTTGAGTTATGCTTTGAAGGACACTCAACGAATGTGTTGCTATGGGATTTTTTTATGGGAGTGCTTGCAGAACTCTGTTGCCTCAAAAACTGTATACAGCTCTCCTGCGTATACGCTCCACGTATGCGGTAAAACAAAATATTGCGTCTCGTGTGCAGTAACCAATGCAACCGACGTCGTATCTTGAGACTTAGAGGCATCAGTATAAATGTGTCTATAATCTTCAAATTGTGAAGATATTCGTAGAAATTCTTTTCTTATCAGTATATAAGAAGATTCTCGTTTGTTGTAGAAAGTTAGAGACAAATTACAGTTAGGAGGTTTAAGTAGACATGGAGGGTATTCAAGAGAGCGCACCTCAATCTTTGGGAAGTTTATACCTATTTTACTGCTGATCATTGATGCGTTGGTAGAAAGGAAGAGTCAAATGTGGTTTTTTTAGAAATGTACTTCTGAAGCGATTGGAAAATACATTGTGGTAGGCTGGGTTTTTTGGGTTAAAAAGTACTTTAGAGACATATGATAGCCTTAGATATTCTCTTCTTATTTTAAGGGGTGGTTCTCCAGCTTCACATAGTAAACTTTCAACTGGACCGGTGGGATAAGCTCCTAGAGAAATTCGAACACCCTTATTGTGGACAGTATCTAGCAAGTTTAAGGATGTTTTAGTAGTAGATGCATATACTATTGATCCATAGTCTAAGCGAGACCTTACTATTGTGCGATATAGCAGGATAAGAGTGTGTGCATCTTATCTCCATTGATGATTTCCCAAAACTTTTATTAAGTTTATTGCACTAAGACATGATTTCCTTAATTGCTTTATGTGTGCGTTCCAATTCAGCCTTTTATCGAAAAGCATTCTCAAATATTTTATTTCCTATTCTATTTGAAGAGGAATGTTGTAAAGTGTTAAAAAGATGGCACTAGGCTTATTTTTTTTTGGAAAAAACTATATACTTCGACTTTTGTGGTGAAAACGTCCAGTCAGTTTGATTCATCTATGTTCCTACATTGTTGATAGACTCTTGCATATTTCTTACTATTGATTTTATGTTTCTTCCACTTGTGAATAAAATTAACTCATCTGCATACAGTCTTGCATGTACTGGTAACGAAACCTTTTCAAGAATGTTATCAATTGCTGCAAGGAATAATGTGGTGCTAATTACGGATCCTTGAGGGATTCCGTTATTTTGGCAATAGATATTGGATATAGCTCCGTTTGCTTTTACTTTAAAGATTGTGTTTGATCAAAAAAGTTGGATGAATTTTAATATACTTCCATCAATCCCGCAGGAGAGAAGCTTCTTTAAAATATTTTATTTCCGAACAGTATCGTAAGCTTTATCTACGAGGGCAATTCAGAAACTAACCTCCGGTTGATTGAAAAAAATACACCAAGTTAAGTAAAAATATTTTAATATATACATCTTACAACTACATCTTTGCACTATTTTTCGACATAGTCTCCATAACGATTGAGGCACTTATTGTATCTCTTCACAAGCTTTGAAATTCCTTCTGCATAAAAATCACCCGCTTGTGCCTTGAGCCAGCCTGTGACCGCATATTTGAGCTCTTCGTCGTCATCAAACCGCTGGGACCCGAGCCATTTCTTCATATGCATGAAGAGGTGATAATCGCTTGGCGCCAGATCTGGGCTGTAAGGTGGATGGTTGAAAACGTCCCACTTGAAGGACTCAAGAAGGGCTGTTGTTCTGCGAGCAGAGTGAGGACGGGCGTTATCGTGCAAAAAAACGATACCGGAAGTCAGCATACCACGGCGTTTGTTCTGTATAGCCCGTCGTAATGTTTTTAGTGTTTCACAGTACACGTCTTGATTAATGGTCGTCCCACGTTCCATGAATTCAACCAACAACACCCCTTTGGCATCCCAAAACACCGTTGCCATCAGTTTTCTGGCAGAAAAATCTTGCCGGGCTTTTTTTGGTTTGGTAGGCGAATCTGAATGTGCCCACATCTTTGATTGTTCTTTTGTCTCAGGGTTCACGTACTTAATCCAGGTTTCGTCACCGGTCACGATTCTGTTTAACAATGGTTCTCCTTCGTCCTCATAACGTGACAGAAAGTCTAATGCAGAGGCCATTCTTTGACTTTTGTGGTGGTCGGTAAGAATTTTGGGCACCCATCGTGCACAGAACTTACGGTAACCCAATCTTGCTGTCACTATCTCGTACAAAAGAGTCATAGAAATCTGTGGAAAATCAGTAGACAACTCCGCCATTGTGAAACGTCGATTTTCACGAACTTTTGCATCAACTGTCTGAACGAGTTCGTCAGTCACCAAGGATGGTCTACCACTCCTCTCTTCATCATGAACGTTTTCTCGTCCACTTTTAAATAAACGTACCCATTCACGGACAACTCCTACACTCATAACTTTTGGTCCGTACACGGCACAAAGCTCACGATGAATAGCTGCTGCAGAGTATCCTTTGGCTGTAAAAAACCTTATAACAGCACGCACTTCACATTTGGCGGGATTTTCTATTGCAGCACACATTTCAAACTGCCACAAAAACTAAACTAGCGCAGGTACGATGTTCACTCGACTACGGCTTGATGCCGACTGACCTGCTGAGCGTGTGAATGCACAGATGGCGCGCTACTCCCCCCACTACCCGCACTGTGACCAATCGGAGGTTAGTTTCTGAATTGCCCTCGTATATCAAATACAGCGGCTACAATTACTTGTCCATTTGCATTCCATTCATGTACTGTTGTTTCTAAATCTACTAGATTGTCTACGGTTGAACGATTTTTTCTGAAATCACTTTAATTTGGAGAAATCTTATTATGCGTTTCCTGGAACCATAGAAGTCGATTGTTGAGAATTTTTTCCAAGACCTCGCACATCGTGTAAGTCAGGGAGATGAGACGATAAGAATGCGGCTTATGTGTTGGTTTTGAGGCTTTTATGACTGGGATCACAATTGCTTCTTCCCTCCAGAGAGTAGGAAAAAGACCGCCAACATAAACTTTGTGAAAAATCACAAGTAAAATGTTTTTGCCACACATTGGAAGTTTTTTCAATAAAGATCGAGGAATGTCATCAGTGCCAGGGGATGAATTTTTAATCTCTGCTAGTTTGTGTATACCAGCTCTTCTAGGGTTATTAATTGGATCATCACATTCATCATTGATTTAAAGTTGTCTGTTTTCTTCCACTGATTTTATGGCTCTAAATTCTTCAGAGTAAATTAAATCTTTGGTTATTTCTTCATAGTAGTGCCATCGTATTTGAGATCTCATAAGGTGAGGAAGACGTAAATCCATTATATGTTATGTACGGGATCTCTGGATTTTTATTTCACCCGTTAATCATTTTGATTTTATTACAGAGATTAGTCAGTGGGGTGGAGCTGTTAATTGTGGAAAAATACTCCTTCCAGGACTCTGTTTTTGCTTTTTTAACAATCCATCTTGCTTTCGCTTTCAATCATTTAAAGTTTAGAAGGTTTTCCTCAGTTTTGTGTCTTTTGTATCTGTATAAAGCACTTTTTGATTCTCTTATGGCTATCTGACAGTCGGAGGTCCACCATGGAACATGTAATTTGCGTCTGATTGGAGTTAATAATTATTTCATTAAGTGACTCCAGCTTCTCATTAATATTATTGCTCACGTTAAATTCTGAAATTCTTTCTTGGATTAAAGTTGAATATAGATTCCAATTAGCTTTTCCCAATTTCCACCTGGGCGTTGTCCTAGCATTAACTTGTGTACCGTTGCTGTCTAATACTACTGGAAAATGATCGCTGTCATAGAGATCGGGAAGAGCTTCAAATGTTATATGACTTGTCAGTTCTCACATATTGACAAATTAATTGCGCTGGACGTTCCAGCCTCTACGTTAAATCTTGTTTTCTTGCTATTACTTAGAAGAGTTAAGTTATTATCATCAATTAAATTTTCAATAATACGTCCTCGTGGATGTGTATAATCGCAGCCCCAAATTACATTGCGGCTGTTGAAATCACCTACTATGAGTCTAGATTTGGGAATTTGATTTAATAGATCGTTTATTTGTTTATAAGTAAGGCTGAAATTTGGAGAAACATATATGTTACAGACGTATATTTTCATCGGCAGTTGAATTTCGACAACAACATCTTCCAATTCAGAAACAACATTAAATTCGTTTACGACAATTGAATTTGCAACGTATGTTTATAACGAGAAAAACCTACTAACCCTCTCAGTGCTCGTTATAGGTATGCGGGTTGTCTCACGTGGTACAACCCGTGCTCGCCAGTCGACTAGCTTCGAGTCGAAGAAGGGGTGGATTCTTCAAAGAATTATTAAGATTACAAAAAATGCGCCAGAGAAGTTTTGGTAAGCACCCAAGACTTCTTTAATTAGCCCACAACTTCTCAGTGGGTTAACAACACTCACTGCACACTCCAAAGGTTAAACTGATAGGTAAGATATCATGAGAAAATAAAAATCAGCAAGTATCCCCTGATTGAAGCTTTAATTAGTCATTGTGGACCAAAGGTCTCTTTTCAAAATATTTATTACAATATCACTACAAAAATGTTGCAAATAATGTCTGAACTCAGCTGAAGGCTGTAAACTCAGAATGTAGATGGGCTGAAGGCCGAAATCTACATAAATCCAAAAATTTCTAACTAATTTATCAGTTACAACTTAAGTAATTAACTGCCAAGCAGATCCTATAAACTCTGAGCAGAGCTGAAGGCTTCAAACTCAGGGTGCAGAAGAGCTGAGGGCCCCAAACTACACCGATGTCTCAATTCTATAATTCTAGAGAAACGACCAAATAGTTCATGTACAATACCTCAAAAATACAACGATAATATATATCAAAAGTAACAATGTACAGTTACAAGGGTTCACACTTCCGCAATTTATACCAATATCAATATAAATATATTTACTTGCATAAGCATAAAATTTAAGTAGCGAACGAGCTTAGCATTGCTAGAGAAAATACAATTCAAAAGTATGTACGGCGCAAGTTATATGCATAAAATCGTCAGGATTAGAAAAATCCACTAAATGTCGCAGTACCAGGTACGTACCGTAGTATCTTAGCGTATTTTAAACTATAAGCAAGATTTCAAATTTTTAAATACAAGTACAAGTGTATAGCGAGATTATAATAATTGCCGCAAAAAAAAGAAATAAAACTTTATATAAAAACGGTGATATGTGACGCATAAATGTGAATTTACTAATGAAAATGGAGAATAAAAAAAGGAAACTGTTCACTTATCCTTTTTCCGGAACCAGAACAGGAATTGATGTTGCTCCAGACTATTCCAGCTCTCCTGGAACTGGTCTCACTGGCTCATTAAATTCCAATCAGTGATTTTAATATCCACATACAAAAACCCCCTAAAATAGAGAAACGAATTAGCCTCTACATAGGATTTACATTTTACCCTGGTCAAATTTTCGACCTACCCCCGTAATATTCCATTATACTGATTATATTAACAACACCCGAAATTCGCAAACAATCATACATCCTGTAAAAGCCATTTACACTGAGAATAAAAACTATATGACTGGTTTTTTTCCGCTTAGCAAAAAAAAACTACGATACCAAAAAAAAACCATAATATAAAAACTATGTCGTTGGACACATCCCTGAACATTTATACAACCCCCGTGATATATTCTTATTTCAAAAAAATATAAAGCAATGAAGAATATGAACTAATAAGAATTTATGAAATGCCTCGAAACTATCTCGTGAAATCCAGATTACATGCTCCAATCAAAGCTAAAATTTCTACGTTAATAAACCTATAAACTGTTAATTCCGAGAAAGTATTTTCAACCATTTACCTCTATAATATTCTTCGAACTACGCCGTCTACGGAAATTTACCACGAATATGCAATTCCTCTAATTTCTTCTGGTATCCACAGTCAACGGCCGTTTCTGGACCAGAAGCCTATCGGGTCGGAGCTGCCAGCTGTCGTTTTCAGCCGTATTTTCCTTCCCCTACGTCGGAATTGTCGGGTTTTTAGTAAAATGCTTATGGCTCCCAGAGCACATGCGAGAATGTTAAGTTGGAAACGTGTGTTTACACCTTGACGGCAAATGCAGGACTCAATTTTAACTTCGCTCCGTCAGCGCTGTCACTTCTCTCAGTCGACAGGCTAGCCAATATTAAATCTCCGACGGCTCGGCAAATTTTCGCGTTACATGTTACTATTCCCCCACTTGCTATAAGCGCATTAATTCTATTTTTGTGGAAAGCAGCAAAATTGCGAAGTTTATATACATACTGATCTTTAAAATTTGATTCTTGTAAGCATACAAATTTTGGATTTTGTTCAGACAAAAGAAGTTTTAGAAGTAGAAGAAGGTTGATGGGTGTATTTTCTCAAAAGATGAAAATGTGTAAATAAATTTTATTAAAAAATTAAGCTAAGCGCTTTCGGCAAATAAACAGGCCATCATCGGAGCTTTCGTCAATTGTAAAAAAATACCTCTAAAAAAGGGAAACATTGAAAGGGGATCGGCATCACATCACATCTAAATATTGTGCCTGTGATGCCGATCCCCTTTCAATGTTTCCTTTTTTTAGAGGTAATTTTTACCATTGACGAAAGCTCCGATGATGGCATGTTTATTTGCCGAAAGCGCTTAGCTTAATTTTTTTATAAAATTTATATACACATTTTCATCTTTAGAGAAAATACACCCATCAACCTTCTTCTACTTCCAAAATTCAAGTGTGTACATAGTCTTCAACAGTCTTCCATTAAAAAGAAGTTTTAACATTTCAAATCTAGCAATGACTCCGCTTAAATTCCACTACAAAAATGGGAAAATTTTGTTTATGGCGTTGAAAATGAAATTAATAAGTTTCTTGTGATGATATGTCACTATCAGTATCCGATACAGGGGGGTGACTTTTGTTTTCTTGTGCTATGCACTCATTCTGTAGTTCTTATCCTAAATAAACCTCCTTATATAACTTCTAATTGGTTTCCTTTCTGGAATGTAACCCGAATCTTGGCAATGTTTAAGCCTCATTTATATTTTATGGTTGTATTGTTAATGTACCCAAAAAGTTACAGACTTATGAAGATACAAGGGGGTCCAGCTAAAATACCATAAAAACTATACAGGTATATGCGAGTGAACATTTATTTTTATGCTGCCACTTTAGAAAATGCGTTTTCCGAACAATTTTTACCTCGGAAAGTGCGTCGTTGCCGGTCTAGATCGGAAAATTGACTTAACATTGACTTAACTGCTCGGTAAAGTGGCAGAACTGCTCGGCAAAGTACCCAAGTACCTAGTTTTCCGAGCTCTTATGTCAAAATATTGATTTAAGACAAAATATCAGCATCTAGCCAGAGAGAATTTTCGAAGGGTTTGTTAAATATTACAGTTGCCATGACAATACCGTAGATGTCAGTAGATGTTTTGACGTTTTGATGCACTTTGTGTAATATTACAAGTTTCTAAACCATTTTAAAATGAGTATCGATGAAAGTGATGTAGAAAACGTTTCATTCAAAATTAAAGAAGCGGCAGCTGCCGCCAGTAATGCATTATTAGCTTTTTTAATGAAAACATTTGTGGGATATAAAGCAAAGAAGTCTAAAGTCTTTAGTAAACAAGAAATAAATGCATTTTTGACAGAAGCCTTAAATCATGAGTATCTCGCTAATAAGGTATTTTCAATAATTTTTAGTGGCTCCATTTAAAATTGTAACATTCTAATTTTTTGTTTTCTATACTGATAATTGGATTGGCCGGCGCATGTCGCCGTAATGAATTAGTAAAAATGAACGTCGATAACGTGCAAGATGAGAATGATATGCTAATAATAAATATTCCTAACACAAAAGCAAACATACACAGAACATTTCTCGTTGTCAACAAATTCTATTTAGAATTATGTAGAACATATTTAGCCCTACGTCCAAATCACATGACACATCGCAGATTATTTATATTTTTTAGAAACAGTAGATATACTACTCAACCTAATGAAATGCATTCAATAAGAAACTTCCCTTGCCAAATAGCTACATATCTAAAAATACCTAACCCAATAAAATATACTGGTCAGGACTTCAGCCACATTACTGATTGATGCAGGTGGAAATTTAACAAGTTTGAAACGCCACGGAGGATGGAAATCTTCGATCGTCGTAGAAGGTTACACCGAAGATTCAATTGAGAACAAATTAAAAACAGTAAATGAAATTCTTAACGAAGAAAATAAACAAAACCAACCTGGAACTTCAAGAATCGAATCCAATATTATTGATAACACAAATATTATGATTCTTAAATTGACCTGAACATCAACGTTTAATAATTGTACTTTGCATAACTGCACATTTAACATAAATTTTAGCAATAAATGAGTTAAGTTTTGTTATAAATTTTGAGCAGTAAATATCCTGTTCCTATAGGGCACTTTCGACACCCAGATTTCATTAGGAAAATATACAATTGGCGGGAAAGTAAAATACAGTATCCTGTTCTAAAACCATCAAGAATAGTGTGTGGGAAATTGCAGTTCATAGGTGTGTGTAGGTTTTCGGTAAAAAAATAATTGGTAAAGTGCATCAAAAAAGCAGTAAGTCATCAAGGCACCATATTCTAACCTAACTTTTAACATGAGTTTGTTTGAAATGAGGATTTGTTTACAAGCGGGATGGGGCAGCAATAGTAATATCTGAAGTAAAGTTCACAATGTAAAATTTTTAAAGCTAGTCACGGTTATAAATAATGAAATTATGATATAACAATCTACAATTAGTATCTCGTGTAGCACTGCATGGTCATACAAGCTTTACACTTTACAACCCGTTGTACACTACACCCTTTTTTGTACCTAATACCCCCCAATAAAGTGACATAAAGAGAATTATCGATTTCGTTTTACTGAAATTACAAAATATAAATGTTTAGTTTGGGTTTCAGCCAAACTGAATAGTCGAATCCGGGATTTATTATCTAATTCTCAAAATCGGGCCCAATCACTATATGAACTGAAGTTGGGTTCCGCCAACCCAGTTCTCCAGTACAAAATGTCAAATATTAAGGTACTAAAGTCAAAATAATATGGAGTAGTAAAATCACAGGTAGTCTTAACTAAGGTACTTAGCTACTATGGAATTGGTATGAGTCCCAGTCTACAAATAAATTCCAGTATCTAGTCCTAATTGTCTCTCCCTTAATCTTGCTTGAAGCAGGTGACTGAACGGGGACTAATTGTGGTCTGACAACTGAAGCAGATGAACCAATGCAATATGCAACACTCCTTTAGTTATGGTAAATAACATGGATATATATTTGGGATAAACGAAAATCAAATGTTTAAGAATTCCTAAATTGTACCGAGTAATGGGATTCCATAGACAAATAATAATATATTCATTTCTCTATGTGAGTTTCATCTCTAGTCTCGCTCTTTTCATCGTAATGGTTCGTATTCCCTAACTATTCTCAGTCTTGTCTTACTCACACAAAATAAAAGAGATCGAGAACGCTTCGATCGAACGCATCGTGTGAACGCTCGTGTCGATGTTTTATATCTTAATTGACAGTTATATGACTTAACCAAAACAAATGCATAACAAAAAAATAGAAGATTGCTTCAATATCAAAATTATTAGAGAGAGAAATCAGGACTTTCTTAGGAAAATGTCGAGAACCAATAAGCATCCAGGTAAGACAACTATATTTCATCAATTTATGTACACTGACTAGTTTATTTCTTTAAAATAAATCCAGCAATTAAAACAGTGTACAGACTATGCATTTTCACCAGTTTTCCCGATAAAAATTAAAACAATGGCCATTTATATTCAGCAATATAATGATGTTCAATAGTGGCTGCTAAGTATTTTATTTTATTTTAGTTAATCTATGATGACAAACCAAAGACAAGTAAAACAAAGGAAGGTTACCCAGAAAACAATTTCCATGGAAAATACTAAAGCAGGATGGGAAAATAAATTACTAGAAGAAGGTAACTCTACTACTTTTTATATGGAAACAACATGAGTATGGTTTTAAGTCATAGAAGATCACAAATTGTTCGGTAAGATAGATTATGATTGTTTCCGCAGTGTTTCGTATTATGGTCATTATATAGTTCTAAAAGGTATTATACTGATAACGTTTACGGCGTTTAGTTCTGTTATTCATATTTATAAGTGAAATATAGTTCAATGTTAATAGATTTAAGAATAGTTATTTATTACCCCTTCATTAAAAGAAAGTTGAAAGTCTATGATGCTGAATTAATAAAATATTTAATTTTTAACAAGATTAACTTCTCAGAGAATTTAAACCATAACAATACCTATTAACAATAATTATAACATTCATGTCTCATAATATTGGATTGATATACTATACTGGTATTATAATGATTTCAGATGATGCGAGTGTACAAGAAGAAGACATCCAGAATTAATATTGATGAAAACCAAGTTTCGGCAGCATTAAAAGACATTCTGCACAAGGTGAGGAGTACAAAAGCTGCAGCAGAATTTAACAATATCAAAAGAAAAACACAGATGAACTCAAAACATTGTGTCAGGAACGTGATAGCGCCAACGAAAGTGATGAAGATCAAGCGCCTCGCTTTCCTGGGCCGGTGAAAGCTGTGAGCTTCAGCTCTAAATACACAGTAAACCGGGTGTTTACAATGCAGCAATAAAATGAGCTTGCAAAATATTTAGCAAAATGCACAAATTTGAGCTATGGATTGAGTTACCGCCAAGTAAGAATCCTAGCAAACAAGATAGCTGGTCTAGATTGGGTAATGAATTTCATGAAGAGACATCAAGAGCTTAGATTTCGTAAGCCCGAAAATACCAGCATCGCACTTGCTACAACTATCAATAGAAGAAATGTCGAGGAATTCTTCAACAATTATAAAGCTGTTCTTGCGAAATACAAGTTCGAATCTGAGGATATTCTAAATTTATATTAAACCGGTGTTACTACTGTCACCAAGCCAGTTAAGGTGATTGCTACAAAAGGAAAGAAGCAAATTAGCCACGCTTTTTCAGCTGAGAGGGGTGAACTGGTAACCATAATTGGAATCATAAATGCTTCAGGTGGTTACTTATCCCCAGTCTACATCTTTCCGAGAAAAAGACTTCTGGAAGATTTGATTCAAGAGGCACCCCCTTCACGTATAGTCTTAGGTAATAGCTCTGGATGGATGACCAAGGAATTATTCCTCAAAGTTCTAGAACATATCAAAAAGCACACAAAATGTTCACAAGAAAAAAAGATCTTACTCACATTAGACAATCACGAATCACATATTTCTGTAGCTGATGTAAATTACTGTAGAGCAAATGGCATTGGTATGCCCTCATTTCCACCACATACGTCGCATCGGCGTCAACCTTGCGACATTGCTGTATTTGGTCCTTTTAAGGAATACTGTGCCAATGCCTTCAGCGATTGATTGTTGATACATCCAGGAAAAACCATACAAATGATGGATTTAGCAAGGCAGACTCGACATGCGTTTTTGGCAGTTTTCACGCCATCCAACATTATCAATGCTTTCAAGAAACCTGGAATTTGGCCATTGAATTCCCTAGCATTCACTGACAATGATTTCAGTGCAACTGATGTTTATTACAAAGAAGCACCTTCTGACAAGCAATTTCAATGTAGAATTGACGAAAACATACCCAAATCAAGTGAAATGATACCTATTGCGAGCACACGCTGTGAAATCGAGACAAATAATGAAGAAGAACTCATACAAAAATGCAATTATGAAATCATCGAAAAAGCAACACCTGAACATGTCCGACCTCTTTCAAAAGCCATCAAATCCTCTAAACCTAAAGGAAGACTGCTGGGAAAATCAAAAATTTATACTGACACTCCTGAGAAACTTCAGTTGGAAATGAGAGAAAGAGAAATACAAGAGAGAAAGATAAAAGTTGCAACTAGAAATAAAAACAAGAGGCCATGTAAAAGGAAGGTCTTCACGTCATCCTCTTCATCATTCAGTGAAGGTGATATGCAACTAGAAGTTGACGAAGAAAGTGATGTGAAATGGATAGGTCTCAGTGAAAACGAATCCATTTCCCACGAAAATTTGACTCTTCTGGATGACGACACCATTCATGCAAAAGATTTTCTACTAGTCAAATTTTGTACTAAAACTACTACCAAATACTACGTTGGTCAAGTCTCAAATTGCAGTCAAGGAGAGTATGCCATTAAATTTCTGAGAAGAAGAGGACAATCAATGCAATTTTCATTTCCAGATGTTGAAGACATCTCAACTGTAGATCGGACTGATATTGTTGAAGAAAACTGAGAGCTATCGAGAATAAAGGAACATCAAGAACTCAAAATGTTTTTTCGTTCAAGATTAATGTGGAAAAATATAATGTATTTTAGAATTTGTGGCCATTGAATTAAAGCTTTTCCATTGCTTAACGAAAGTTATTAGTATTCCACTTTTTCTCACATTTTAGGCAAGAATAATAAATTAGAAGGGGTTGTCGAAACTACCCCATGGTGAAGTTGAATGTGCCCCACCGGTGGGGCACATTCATCACATGGCACCACGTTGAAAAAATCTACCCCACCTAAAAATTACATTGTATAAAGAATGAAATATATGCAGGTAATGTAAGTGAAATACCCGCCTTTTGAAATATTAATCTGGCAGTCACCTGAAAAATGTTCGTGTTGAAGAACAGACGCTCGAAAAAAGAAGTGTCGAATGTGCCCCAGTCTCCCCTATTATTGTCAAATTATTGGTAGCTACACAAAAAATATTGTACGCGCTACACTCGGAAAGTGTAGTTACAGGGCTCGCATGCTTTCAGGGCTCCGCCTTCAGCGTCGCCCTGAAACTTGCATGCTCGCCCTGTAAAGTATCGCTCTCCGAACTTGACACGTAAATATATATTTTGAGAGAGCCGCTCTGTCGCCTTTTTTTGTATTGATTTCAGTCAGGTAATATGCTTCGCCCGCTAAACGAATAGCTTATAAAATTAAAAAAGTCAGACATTTCCTTGAATTTTCGAGCTTTGTCCTGTTAGTTACCAAAGTAAACTTTATTAGATCATAGAATGTTTTCTATTATTTTACTTAGACGTGGATTAGACATACATACAGAACTCAGACTCTTGTGTAACTTTATACAGATGCCAAGAACTTTGAAATGTATTATTTCAAACAATATCCACAACTGAATTAAATCACTCTCTTTAGCTTCTGTTTAATAACAAGACGGTTCTCCTTAACAGTTTTGATAAATTATTCAAAATTCAGCGTTATCATCAGTATTATATTGATGGTTTTCTGTTTATAAAAACGGCTCAATCTGAAATGTATAATTAAATACTGATCCGATCAAAAGAGTTTGTAGGAGCTGTCACTGATATTTTTCCAATTAAAAGTTGGTTTTACGGTTCAATTGTATTTTAATTTAGAAGTTTTTTAAATCGTGTGTTGTGAGCTGTTAAGTGTTTCCAATGCGATTTATACTAACTCTGGGGATAATTTAAATTGAGATCGTCAATGGAAGCGTGCAGTAGAGACGGTGAAGCTTTTCCATCATGTTACTTAGTTGACGATATTATTCAACACATACTATGTTGCTACTGTCTACTTCTAATAACAGAAAAAGAGCGAAACTCAATACCGGGCTAGGGACACTGCAGACCGTGTCATCTATAGAGCCTGTCGAATAACTAAAATCGGTAGATAAATCCAAAAAATTAACGAAAACTGTAACGTCGTTAGTAATCAAGTTTTATTGATTGTTATTACTGCGTATGCGCGATATCATATTGCTCGTCCCCACATGTTATATGTTATACTGTTATCATTTCTTAGTTCATGTGTAGAGGTTATTATAAGGTTACGGTATTTTGGTGTATTTTTTAATTGCTGTTATCGTAATATTTATCTGTTTTTCGTTGCTTTATTGTTATTAATTGAAAATACAATGTGAAAGTGTATTCTGAAAGAGTCTAATAAGTGGTGTACTCGGTAAGTTTTATTAAAAAAATTTGAGCATTTTTTCTTTCACAATTAACAACCATTATCTTTATTTTTATAAAACACAGAATTTTTACTAATTTAATCGACAGCTTTAGAGATCATGGTTGTTATTTACATTAGCTAAACTGAAAATTGCTGCATTAATAAAGTAAATATTTCTTCTTACAGTTTTGTTCCTCCAACCCAGGGAGATAAAATTAATATGGTTGAAAATCAGTTGTATTAAATAATTAAATTTGTCGACGAGGAAACGATGGAGGAAATGATCCCTTCATTTTTAAAAACAGTGTTTCTTTAGATTTGAGAAAGACGAAGAGAGGTTATTAAGACAGTTTGATTTGACTTCCCATATGAGTGGAAATTAACAAAAACTAATGGTAAGTTTTATTGTATTCAATATAGCATGCTATGATTTTGGACATTTTGAAATGTAAATTGAGTGAATGAAAAGACGAGTACTGAGTGTGTAATTTTATTAAAATTGCAGCTACGCGCTTTAAGCCATTAGGCCATTCTGAAAGCTCTCGTCAAGAAAAAAACATATAGAAGGTGTCAAAAAACATCAAACCCTGTAACTGCTACATATAATGAAATAAAATGTTTGATGTTACATCATTATTTAAGTAAAATTTGTTAAAATTACTCTATAAAGAGCGTGTACAATTGTAATGCACATAACGAAACGTCTAATTTGAAATTATCAACCAAATGATATGTGTGTACACCTTCTTTATAAGGTAATTTTAACAACTTTTACTTAAATAATGATGTAACATCAAACATTTTATTTCATTGTATGTACATTGTACCTGTTGAATGTTTTTCTCTTGTCGACAGCTTTGAGAATGGTCTAATGGCTGAAAGCGCTTAGCTGGAATTTTAATAAATTGGCACACTCAGTACTCGTCTTTTCGTACACTCAATTTATATCTAGTGTGTACACCATAATCAGACAATTCCATTTTAAAATGTACCCATTGAAGAAATAATAATCTGGGTTTTATTTTATGTTATAGCTATTTCCTCCACCAGCTATGGGATGGAAGGTATTGACACCTTGCCGATTTTAATATATAGCCTATGGTAACTTTTGTTGAGGCATTACGTGTAAGTATTTGGTTTAGCGGTAACCAAAAATCCAAAATATCCAAAAAAGACAAAAAATATAAAAATCAATAAATCAAAAAATAGTTAAAAAGCAAACATTTTTTGGCCTAGTACAAAAACATGTGTAAACTTATTATTTCAATAGTTAGCGCATTTTGTTTTCTTTTCTTGACATAAATTTTCAAACATATTTGCAAATTGTTTGACAGAACCTTAACATGCTTCCTATAGACAAGAGGCGAATAGTTGCCGATACAAAATTTATATTCAAATGTGGTAATTATTTAATTGACTCTTCATCCATTGTTGGCTCTAAATCAATTTTAGGTCCATCATATAATACACGAAATAAACATACTTTTATAACGAACCAAGTGAATACTAGTCATTTTCTAAACTCTCCATTACATCGTTGCTGTAAAGTTCACAACAAATATTGTTGTGACCTTTCCACAGTTGATATTTTTGAGATCTTTTGATAGTGTTACGAAATCGCAGACTGATGTAGTCCTTGAATTCGACTCTGTCTAGCACGATATATGAAAGTTAAAATTTTGGCGAATGCGCAGAGACTTCTTCGAAATATTATTTTTTGTGACTATTGTTATCTAGAGCCTTCCTGGAAAGACGATGGTTTTGTGAGCCGCAATCGAGAAGGCACCTAATATATAAAGACTACCTACTAGCGGGAGAGGCAGTTTATAATTTGATCCCGTGATATAAACAGTAGTGAATTATTAGTGTAAGTGAATATACGGTGTATTTAATATAAATTAGTGAATAGTTTAGTGAATAAATAAATTAAATTACATGGTAGTTTTGTTTTATACTAATTTTTATACTAGGGACTAAGAATAAGAATGATATTAGATTATTATTTTTAGGTCAAAAATCTCTAAAACAGAAAAAAGTTCATGATTACAGTAGTGGAAGTGGGAGCAATGATTGTGATGAAGATGAAAATAAAATGGTCGGAACATCAAAATCGGAATCTATTTTTGAAGGAAGCTCCAGTAGTTCTTCAAATCTACATGAAGCTGTCTCTGGAACTGGGACCTCTAAACAAACTGAAGAACGCGATGGCTATCATGAAAATTACATTGGTCGTTATGTTAGTAGTGCCAATAACTTGCCTTCTGAAAAAAGAAGGAATTGTTGACAAAACCTTCGGTTTCATCATCCAATTACGATTTTGCTTCTGATGCCATTCACTTGAAAAGAAAATTTAACAATCGCTCGTTAGACCAATATACTCCATGGCTGGTGTACTCAAGTCGTTTCAAAGATACTCTATGTTTGTATTGTGTTTTATTTCCGCCAAGAATTGCTACAGTAAACGGAGTTTTGGGATCATTTATGGTAAGACCTTACATGAAATTTAAGGATGTTCATGAAGATTGTAGAAAGTATGTTGGCAGTTGTTGTTGATGTCCAGTTGCAAATAGGGCACCATAAGAGGATTGAATAAAATAAACAAATATTGTTAGCAATTATTTCATGCATAATATTTGGTGGAATTTATGATTTGCCGCTTAGAGGAAAAGGAGGAAATGAGGGAGTTTTCTTTGACCTTTTAAATTTGAGATTTGACTCTGGTGATGAAAAGCGAAAGAACCACTTGGATAAAGGTCAAAATAACGCAGTCTATACCTCACCAACAATTCAAAATGAGATCATACAATTATGCGGTGAAGTTATCAAAGAAAAAATAATCGAAGACTGTTGTAAACGGGCAAAAGCTTATGCTGATGAAACAGCACATATCGCTGGAAAAGAGCAGCTTTCTATTGGATTAAGGTTCTATGATGAAAGCCAAAAAATAATCAGGGAGGAATTTGTAGGCTACATTGAGTTAAAATGTCAAGACGCTTCTACAGTCGCTAGCGCAATTCAAAGTTTTTTCTAGGGTAATAGTTTTTCCGCCGATAATTGTGTGGGATTCGGATTTGACGGGTGTTCCAAGATGGCCGGCAAAGAAGGAAGAAAAAATAATCGAAGACTGTAAACGGGCAAAAGCTTATGCTGTAGTGGTTGATGAAACAGAAGATATCGCTGGAAACGAGCAGCTTTCCGTTGGATTAAGGTTCTATGATGAAAGCCAAAAAATAATCAGGGAGGAATTTGTAGGCTACATTGAGATAAAATGTCAAAATGTTTCTCTATCGCAATTCAAAGTTTTTTTGAAAATAATAATTTTTCCGCCGATAATTGTGTGGGATTCGGATTTGACGGGTGTTCCACGAGGACCGCTAAAGAAGGTGGTGTACAGGCCATTCTTAAAAAAAGTACGCTAAATATGTATTTTTCCATTGATCCAGCCACAGACTAAATTTTGTGGTCAATGGAACTAGCAAGCTACCAGAAATAAGAAACACAATTGCAACGGTTAAATACACAATAACCTTCTTTCGTGAATCGCCAGCCCATGGGAAATCGTTTCCAAATCGTTCAAGGCTGTGTGAGACCAGATGGTCGGAAAAATATAAGAGCATAAAATTTTTTTCAGAAAGCTTTACTGACCATGTTAAAGCACTAGCACATCTATCTGTCGAAGGAAACTATGCAACAAGAAAATCTGCCTACCAATTGCACTGTGCAGTTACTAAACCAATATTAATATTAGGCTTAAACATAATTGCAAGATACTTTGCAATTTTGGAGCCCGTTGTAAACGTTTTACAAGGTAAAAATATGCATTTGGTTATGGCGAAGAAAATGTTTCTTATGATTTATTTAAAAAAAAACTTGATATCGCAGAGAAAGTAGGGGTTGAGTTGTCAGTACCACGAGACAATCAAAAGCAAGTACACAGAAGTAATCCACCATCTGAGTCTGCAGTTGAATACAGGAAGCGGTCAATAAACATCCCCTATCATGATTCTTTAACTTCGTCTTTGGATGCTAGATTCTCCAACGAAAATACACCTGCTTTTGCTCTAACTTATCTTCATCCTTCAATCATGCTCAAAATGGCTTCAAAAGATTTCAAAAATAATGCAGAATCTTTCATGGAATTTTATAAGTTGGGTGATGTCTCTGCAGAATTAGATTTGTGGTACAATATGTGGAAGAAAAAGAATTCAGCAGAAGACAAATTAAAGGACATTGGAGTGGTTGCACTTCTGGAGGAAGCTAAAGTTTTTTCCCTGCAACTAGGCACTGCTAATATTAAGTGCTGTCCCATCCACTGCTGCTACCGTGGAAATATCGTTCCCCCACGAAGGGTAAAAACCTGGCTCAGGAGTACAATGGGTGATGACAGACTCACTGGGTTGTGTTTTAGGAGTGTGCATCGAATATTTTTGAAGGAAAATCAGGACTGCATAGTGAAGAAAGTTTCGGATAAATTTAGTTTAAACCCAAGAAAAATGTTTTTAGTTTATTTGAGTATAATTAAAATCTCAAAGTTTTATTTTCATTTGCCTTTTCTTTTTATCCTAAAATTTTACATTTTGGACGACCATGGACCATGGTTTGCCCCCCCCCCCCCCTGTTATAAATCTTGGTTAAGCCCTTGGGACTATTAATATCTTTTAAAACTTGATTGCATTATATTAAATCATAAACCGAGTTCTTGAACGTTTCTCGTACTATGTTACAGGGAAGTGGTTGGAGATCGTTTTCAAAGTATAGAGCATATTTCCTCTGGGAATCGAGATAGTCCTAGAAGAATTTGAAAATATCTCTTTTTAGATTGTTTCTTCCAGCTTCAGCATAAATCCTTTTCTTATTAACAAATAAGCTCCAGCTTCGACAGTTACCAAAGTGTCACTTTGGTAACTGTCGAAGTTGGAGTAGTTTGAATATCACTTGATTGTTGTAGTGATTCAGTGGTCTCTCGCTGATGGGTATTCCTAGGATTGGATTTTCTTGGGCTATGTGTCTTGTTGCATTCGAATCGTCTTCTGTTTATTTACGTAAGTAGTCCATAGTTATTCCATATTTAGATTGTTTGATAAAGAGTATTATTTCTCTCCTTCTTCTAATAATTCCCCCATAATTTGGAGTTCTTTAGGATTTAGATGGTCTGTCGGTCCGAAAAATTTCTGTTTCGATATTTATTTAATGATGCTGTGTCTTCGTTATATAGCTTATCCATTTCTTATTTGAGATATTTGTCAAGTTCGTGTGCATTGATCTCATTTCCAGAGAGGGCGTCGGCATTAGTATTAGATTTTCCTTTTTCATGTGCAACTTCGTAATCGAATTCTTACAATTTCATTCGCCATCGTACTAATTTAGAGTTTGGGTCCTTCAGTGAGAGCAATCATTGAAGGGTGGATGATCTGATAGAATTTTGGATTTCCTTCCAAAGAAATACGGGCGAAAGTTTTTAGTAGCCCATATAATTGCTAGCATTCCCTTTTCTATAGTTGAGTATTTAATTACTGTTTCATTCAAGGTTCTGGACGCATATGCAATTGACCGGTCGTTCAAAATAGGACCTTGAGAAAAAACGGCTACAATGGCAAAGTTGCTTGAATCTGTGGTGCCTGGACACTGGAGCAGTCGTTTATTGATGAAGAGGTTGTAGTGGTCCCTAAAGGACAGTAACGGCAAAAGAACATTAGCTTAGAAATGAGATTTAAATTTGGGTTAATATTAATTATAGTATTTAGCGAGCATTGATCTAGGAAGGCCAATGATAGTTATATGTGTAAGCACGTTCTAATTGCAATATAAACATACACGTACAATTAATAGACGGAGGTCAGGCTCACCGTATAGCGAGCGTACATTTCCTATAAAACGAAAGTATAATGAACTAGGATAATTAATTGTTATTGATAATTTGAATAAGTCGATTGATATTATATCTGTGTATTTTTAAATGTATTAAAAACGATCCCAGTGATTTTTATAGGAGTGATGTCGTTTATTCTATTCCCGAATACCGGTTGCTAGGTAAGTGTTTGCCCTAAAGATAATATGCCTTTATGGTAAACGTAAAGTATACGAGGGACACTTACTAAGTAACTACTACATGGCGATCCTGCAAACTAAATGGAAATGGTAATTGTATAATGGAAATGGTAAAATCGATAGTAAAATGGTAATGGCCACTACATGGCGATCCTGCGAAGTAAATGGTAAAATGGAAATGGTACAGCAAGACAATGTTGCGATGCACATAATGGTATTATTATACATTATAACTATAGCTCTCATCTTAAAATTTGTCTGGTCATTATGGTAAACGCACCGTAGAGCGTTGAAAAAGGGATATCAACCGAAGCATTGCAGTAAAGCAGACAACAGGAACTCTCACCGTGTAAAAATAATTGTAAGTACTTATGCATTCTATTCTTATGAACGATTTTTTTTAAATATCAATAACGTGGGAAGATTTTGAAGATAAGTTACGATTTATTGTAGAAGAAGTTAATAAACAAGGTAAAAGGGTTTTGAAGAAAGAAACTCCTAAAAATCCTGATATACATATCGAAGTAATTAATAGCATAGTAGGTCTTTATAATAATTTTGCTAAGTTAATAGCCAAAAATTGGAAAAATTTAAGTTTAGTACAACAGGAGACTTGTAAAAATTATTCAAGTAGGATTAGGGATAAAGCTGATAGGGCATTTCAAGCGTTAAATTGTATTATCGACATACCTACCTCTATATTTGAGGAAATTGACACTGTTGTATTACAAGCAATAAGCAAACAGTTGAAAATGGCGATAAGTATGAACGATTTTTTTAATTTTGCGTGTAAAGTTTTACCGAACGAATTTAACGGCGGAGCAAGCAAATTACAGTCATTCTTAGACTCATTAGATTTACTACAAATAAACGCGACTGGTAATGAGGAAAATACTATTCTACTAATAAAAACGAGACTAACAGGAAAAACTAGAAGCTTAATCACGACGGAAAACTCCATTGCAGACATCAAGAATAAACTAAAGTCGGGGATAAGAGGAGACAATTCAAGCCATCTCTTAGCGAAGCTTGGTAAAGTAAGACAAAATGGAAAAGATGTGACACAGTATGCAACAGAAATAGAGAAACTGGCGGAAAGATTACAGGCAGCATACATATCGGAAGGGATGCCCGAACGACTAGCCGAAAAATATACGAAGGAAGCAACGATTAAGGCAGTAACTATGAATGCCGCAACGGACGCAACCAAAACAATAATTGTAGCGGGAAGTTTTGAAACTACACAAGACGTACCATCAAAATTGGTTTCAGTAGAAGGTATAGTAGGACAACAACAAGTCTTACACATGAAGGATAACAGCAATTTATTCAGGAAGTCAAACTTTAGAAATAATCACCGGCGAGAAAACAACAGAGGGTTTTATAACGGTAATCATTCAGGAAGAACATTTCGACAGTATAATCAAGGGAACAACAATGGCAGATACGAAAATTTTAATAGGAAATACAATAATAATGGAAATTGCAATAATCGAGTCAACAATAACGTGAGAATATGTAAGATAGAAGGGAAAATTGAAGAAATGAGCAGACAAATAGCGCAGTTAAAGAAAGAAAACTACGATTTAAGGATGGAAAATACGGAACTAAAGGAAAAAACAGAATTTTTGCAAGGAAACATGATACAGACACAGAAAAATTTTAGAGAGAAGAATTTGGTAATACATGGTATAAAAGAAGACAACGAAGAAGATGAGGAGCAACTAGAAAACAAATTAGAAGATGTAATGAACAAGGTTAATAACACAGTAGATGTTAAAACAGATATTTTGAAATGTAAAAGATAAGGAAACAAAAATAGACCAGTATCAATAATGATGAAAGATGTGAATAAGAAAGTAGAGACTATCAACGGAACGAATAAGTTAAAAGGGACGAAGATATACGTTGATGAAGATTATCCAAAAGATATATTGGAACAGAGAAAACAACTAATAAGGTACATGAAACAAGCGAGAGAAAGTGGAGCTAATGCTAAAATAATTGATAATACATTAATGATTAATGACAACGTGTACAGTTTAAAAGAATTAGAAGAAAGGAAGAATCAGTTTGAAATACATACAGGATGGAATAAATCAACATTAAAGGAAAATAACGAAACTCTTCCGAAAATTTCGGATAAAATTTTCAGCGATAAAAGTTTTAATCAACTAAGAGGTAAACAAATTGTCTAGGAAAAACGTGAAATTTGATTTGGAAGAATATGATTTTGAAATACAGTATGTTAAAGGTATAGCGAACTACGCGGACAGCATATGGAGAATATCCATAGAAGAACTTAAGGATTTATACATAAATAATTCACATGTCTTGGCAATCACAAGAGCACAAACGCAAAAAGAAAATGTACAAACAGAAAAGGATCAAAGGAATAAAGTAGAAACAAAGGAAGTAAGAATACAAAAACCTGCAGTAGTAAAAGTTTTAAATAATCTTGAGACACATAAATTACCAATTTTACACTTTGAAAATAACCGTATCTCACTTAGGATGAGCATCCGGATCAAGAATAAATTTAAATTTAGTGAAGCCTTAAATACCGAATTACACAACTTCGACCTAGGACGAACGTTGGAAAAGCTTAAAGAGCTATCGGTAAGAAATGAAGTAAAAAGAATGAAAATATATACAAATGATGATATATTTAAAAAGTGCATAGTAGAAGAATTTATAGAAGTAGGAAATCAAAGGTTAAAAAGTATTCAAATATGTATATGCGTACCAAAAACGGTACAGCAAAAAGAAGAGATCCAAAAGATATTAGAAAGATACCACAACGATCCAATGTTTGGAGGACATGTGGGAAATAATAGATTATTAAAGAAACTAAGAGCAAACTTCAAGTGGAAAAACATGGAGAAAGACGTAAGGGAGTATGTAAAGAATTGTCATAAATGTCAAGTGAATAAAGCGAAACCTAATCATAAAGAAAAGTTTGTTATAACAGATACATCTATAAAACCGTTTGATATTATTTACATAGACATGATAGGTCCGTTTGTAGAAAATAACAACGGGAATCGTTATTGTATTACAATATGATGCGAATTAACTAAATACGCAGTTATGATACCGGTTCAGAATAAAGAAGCATATACTATAGCAAACGCAATATTCGACAATTTTATACCGAATTACGGACTGATGAAGGAGATAAGAACAGATCAAGGGACGGAATATAAGAACGAAATAATGAATAATTTAGCGGAACTTTTAAATATAAAACATAATATTTCAACAGCATACCATCACGAAGCAATAGGCAGTTGTGAAAGATTACATAGAACATTTAATGAATATATAAGAAACTTTATCAAAGATTCTAGGGATAACTGGTGTGAGTTTGTAAGAACGTTTGCATATTGTTAGAATACAACACCAAACACGTATCACGGATACACTCCTTTGGAGTTATTATATGGGAGAAAACCCAATTTGCCAGAATTTTTAAACGTAAAAATTGAACCGTGTTACAATTTTGAAAGATACGATAAAGAATTAAAATACAAGTTACAATACGCTAATGAAAGGGCCAGACAGTTTTTAATAAATAATAAATTAAGTAGAGTTAATAATAGCGAAAAGGATTCTTCACCTGTAAATTTTAAAATAGGGGAATTAGTTATTTTAAAAAATGATGGGAGAAATAGGTTCGTTTAAAATAACGGAAATAAAGGGGGTAAATTGCAAGATTACATCTCCAGACAGTAAACAACAGGTAGTTCATAAGAATCGTATGTTTAGATACAACGACCGGAAACATTTGTAAACAAGTGAAGTGTGTTTATAAACGAACAAGTAGTGTTCAATAAACAAAGACAAAACAAAAACATTCAATAAAAACTGTTATATGTATAAGTGATATCGAAAAATTAAAATGATAATTTTTCTCTTCCAAGAGGGGATGATGTAGTGATCTCTAAAGGACAGTAACGGCAAAAGGACATTAGCTTAGAAATAAGATTTTAATTTAGGTTTATAATAATTATAGTATTTAGCGAGCATTGATCTAGGAAGGCCAATGATAGTTACACGTACAATTAATAGACGGAGGTCAGGCTCACCGTATAGCGTGCGTACATTTCCTATAAAACGAAAGTATAATGAACTAGGATAATTAATTGTTATTGATAATTTGAATAAGTCGATTGATATTATATCTGTGTATTTTTAAATGTAATAAAAACGATCTCAGTGATTTTTATAGAAGTGATGTCGTTTATTCTATTCCCGAATACCGGTTGCTAGGTAAATGTTTGCCCTAAAGATAATATGCCTTTATGGTAAACGCAAAGTATACGAGGGACACTTACTAAGTAACCACTACAAGATTCTCACATGTCTTGATACATTCTAGAAATTCTGGCGTGTGTTCTATTTTCGCTTCCTTCTTTAAGCGTGTAGTGTGTTGTTGTTATTTCTGGAAACTGTTCGAAAAATATATAACAAACTGTACTGTAATGGCCGTGAGGCACTTGAAATTACTAAAAGATGACAGTGTAGGACATATAGCAAACACATTTTCGTGCGATTAATGTTATTGATGTACGTGTTTTCAACAATACAATGATTCTGCTCTACATGACAAGGCTGTAGGACCGCATCCATTCACGAACGCCATTACATCGCAACAAATCGTCGCAAAGTAAATTATAACGAGTAGATACATATGAGCAAAAAAGGTCTCATTTAAAAATAAATCCAAACGTATTGTAATAAATCAACTCTGTCACTGATAGAATTCTTCAGAAGGTTTGAAAATAGTCACGAAGAATAAAGAAACGCTAGAAAAATCTAGGCGCCAACTGTTAAGATATAAAAAAGCGGGCCCAGAGTAATCTATATTACAAAAAAGTTCGGGCCTATTTCAAGAAGAATTCGACAGCAATATAAGTAGTGAAGTAATTTAGTAATAAGTGATTCAAAATAATTTATAATAGCGTAGCATTCAAATTCCTAAATGTGGAAATAAATTGAGCCTACACTCTTGTTAAAATGAATTCGCTATAGTATTTAATTAGAAAATGGGATCTAATGGAAGTGGCAATAACAAGTTTTTAAAATCATCAAAGTCGATACATTTACGTGAGATCAAACATTTAATGAAAAAATTCTTTTCAAAGTGAAAAGCGTAGGTGGTAGGTGGAATGAGAAAAGATATAAAATGAAGATAATTAAATTACGGTGCTCTTGAAAAAATGTTATCAGTAGTCACAGTAATTTTAGACGCGTTAAAACTGTAAGGCCGGTTACACACAAAGCGTATGTTTTTGGGACGGATAACATCCAGACCAACAAAAAAAGATTTTTTTTGGTGCCCAGGTTTTTTGAGCTGATTTTAGCTATATATGGGGCGCTGAATCTAAATATAAAGTGAAATTTTCCCTATCAGCTCTAGTTTTTTAGATATTGCTGTAATGTTTTTCTAATTTATTTAAACAGTAAACGGGTGGGATAAACTTTAAACACACGGTATGGCTACTAATTTAGTTAAACACTAAACAAATCACTTACACTTAATTTATATATACTTAACTAATCACCTAAATTTAATTTATATGCACACAAACTTAATTATTAATTTATATCAACACTTTACTGTTGACTATTTCGGTGTATTCTTGTTTATTTCTCGAGATCACTTTATCAACTAAACTCAAACTCTTCCTGGTCAGTCCCTAATATATGAGTACCTTTTTCACTAGAAAATTCTAGATTGCGGCCTAATCAGAAACAATTGGCTTTCTGGCGTTTTCTAGATAAGACTGGTCACAAGAAACAATGTCTAGGGACTATACCAGTGTGCTGTTTCGTAACATTACCCCCTCCTTGAATGGAAGTTCTTCCTGGAACTTTTGTGTAGACGAGACTGGATGTTTGAATCGGCAACTGGCTCCATTTTTACACTTTTCGATCTTATGGAAATAGCAGGGCACCGTCTTCATCGGATACTGATAACGGGGGGTTGTAGCTGCAAATTAATATCTGGACACCGGTATCTTGAAAGATAATCTCTACCATGTTCCTGATGATTCGCCAATCCAACTGGTTACTCGCTATCTTAGGCATAGCCAGTTTCTTCACGCTGGATACTAACACATGGTCTCGGAGGTGTCGAAGTGCTTCCCACACATCGCGGTAAGTAGATCGATCTTGAAATTAATTTTTAGTTACCACGTAGAAGACGTACCGCGAATTATGTTACAGTTTCAGTGTCTTGCCAGGGGCTGGAATCTGGTCTTCAAGTTTTTCTAATTGCCCGAACTTCTTTCGAAAGACGGTTGCCAACCATAGTGTGTTTTTGATACGGGCGGGGATGTTGTATGCCAGTGAATAATCTTCCGGGACAGTGAATAAATCTAGTCGTTGTTCTGAAGTGACTCCATATCTAGCTTTCCCGGTACCTCCATACGCGCTCATAAATTCATCGAAGGTAGGGTCAGACACATCTCGAATATGGTTCACTTCTTTCTCTAGGTCATGGTCTCCTTCCAGTGGCGCTAGTCGGTTTTGGTGAACTACTTTTGGTTTTCCGTTGGGAATCTTGCTTCTTCGATATATCCTTTTCTCCTCGTCGGGTTGTGTAACCATACTTTGTCCCCTTCTTTAACACCGCCTTCTGTGGCCTGCGTGTCGTACCGACATTTCATTCTGTCGCTGGCAACTTGAAGATTTGTTCGACCTAACTCATGAATATCGTCCAGCCTTCTTCTCAATTGGATCACGTAGTCTTCGCCAGCTAGATCTTCTCCAGACCGACAACCAAATTCCAGGTCACAAGGAAGACTCATTTCACGTCCAAACAGGATTTTCGCCGGTGTTTCACCCGTAACTCATTGAGGGCAGATCGATAAGCCAATGTGAATAGGGAAAGATACTGGTCCCAAGCTCTCTGATGGCTGGATACTACTTTGGACAGGTATTTTTCAATAGTCCTATTCATTCTCTCGAACATTCCATCTGACTGTGGATGTACTGCTGTTGTCCTGGTCTTCTTCATTCCCAGCTTCTCGCAAATCTCCAAGAATAGATGACTTTCGAAATTTCTTCCCTGGTCGCTGTGGACTTCCAAGGGCACTAGATATCGGCTGATACATTCTTTCACCAATACATCCGCAACAGTTGTGGCCTCTTGGTTCGGGATAGCGTGAATTTCCACCCACTTTGTGAAATAATCCATTACAACCAGTATGTATTTGCCACCATTTTCGGTCGTCGGAAATGGTCCAGCGATATCTTGTACTGTTTCATGGGTGCCTTTCTCTTGCGATGTGGTCCATTACTCGTAGCACAAGTCGTACATTTCTTACACCAGTCCTTCACCGGAGCTGTTCATCCCATAAAACCTTTCACGGACTCGCTGAAGAGTTTTCTTCACTCCCAGATGTCCTCTCGATGGACTGCCGTGTAACTTCTTCAGTACCTCAGCTACTCTCGTTCTAGGGATAACTAGCTGTCTCCTCATCTCGGTACCATCATCGTTTTCAAGGACTCTTTTCAGCGGCCCTTCTTCCAGGACAAGGGAGTCTCACTGACCCCAATACGCCTTGAGTTTCGGTGAAAATCTTGACACTTCTTGCCATGTAGGTCGCCGATTTTCTTCCTTCCATTGCCGGATCATCTTTAGGCAAGGATCATTGTCCTGATCTTCTCTGATCCTGGTGGGTGACCATTCTTCATTGACTACCGTAATTCTTGAAACTGCAACTTCCTTAGATTTCGACTTGTTGCATTCTGAATAGTCTACAGGGTATGGCCGTCTAGGCAAAGAGTTGGCTTTTCGGTGATTCACACCAGCTGGATGTTCACCCCTTTCTGATTTCCCCTGTGACTAGAGTTCTTGGGTTACAGGAATCTTGGGGCGCTTAGACGGACTGCATACGTGCTCTAGTTCGCCACACTTCCGGCATTTGATCTTCTTCGGCTTCTTGTCCACCATACCTTTAAACAAGTTGACGATATGGTCAAATTTGTCATCGTCATATTCTTCCTGCATGGTTCTACCTTTGTTGTAGCGCGAGCTCTTCGTGGCTGCTTTGCATTTAAGAGGTTCTTGGTTTGCAGGAGTCGTAGGACGCTTACACGAACTGCGTGCATGCTCTAGCTCGCCACAATTACAGCACCTGATTTTTTTCGGCTTCTTGTCTACCATACCTTTCAACAAGTTGACGATCTGGTCAAGTCTGTCATCGTCACCTTCTTCCTGTATGGTCCTACCTTTGTTGTATCCGGAAGCCATCGTGGCTGCTTCATATTCAAGAGCAGCAGTCAATGCGTCGACTAATGATTTCGGATGGGCTAAACGAAGCGTCCTCTGCATATCGGGGTCACGTAAGCCATCAATAAAGGCCTGGATGCCTAAACATTCCATCATGTTATCTGGTGCTGATGGATAAGCAAATCGAACTAGTCGAGCAATATCCAGTTCATACTCTTGACGGTTTTCGTCACGATTCCGCCTTCGGTTCTTCAGCTAGAATCTGTACAAATGTTCCAAATGTTCGTGACCGTATCGCATGTTCAACTTCTTCTTCAGCTGCTCGAAGTCATCCGTTCCTTCCAGAGGTATCGTCTGAAGTACATCTAAGGCATCTCCCCGAATCGCGATAGTTAAGCTCACTGCTTTCTCCGTGTCGGACCAATTATTCACTCTAGCGGCTGCTTCAAACTGTTTCACATAATTGGTCCACGACATTTTTCCATCGAACGTTGGGGCCTTGACTCGGGTAAAACTACCAATGTCTTCTAACTTCGGGTGTGTTTCTGGTTTGCAAGGTTTTGTCTGCTCGATCTTCTTTTCTTCCGCTGGTGTGTCTTGTGTTCTTAAATCGACAATCTTTGTCTCTAACTCCTTGATTTTCTCGTCTATCTGATTTTCCATCGTTGTCATCTTATTCTCGATTTCAGATTTTAGAGACGAAATTTCATTTTCAACCACAGCGGCAATGTCGTTTTTCATTAAAAAGATATCGGCAGATATATCGTTCTTCAAAGTAGAAATCTTCTCGTCCATATTAACAGAAAAGTCGTTCTTCATAGCAGAAATATCGTTCTTTATAGCCAAAATATCGCTTTTCACATACGTAGAAATCTTCTCGTCCATGTTCTCTTCCATGGCAGAAATCTTCTCGTCCATGTTAGCAGAAATGTCGTTCTTCATAGCAGAAATGTTCTTGTCCATGTTCTCTTCCATGGCAGAAATATTAGCAGAAATTGACGAGATTAAGGTGGAAGCCTCGTCATTAAATAAAACTGTTTCTGGATCAAAGCCGTCATTTTCCAGTGCCACTTTAAGTCTTTCTACTAATTCACTTTTCTTACCGGACGTTTCCAACTCACGTTCTTCCAATTCTGCTCTTAGTTCCGTCACGTTCAAGTCCCTTAGTCTTTTGGCCATTTTTACGTAGATATTTATTTATATTATCCCACTTCTGACACCAATGTAATGTTTTTCTAATTTATTTAAACTCTAAACCACTCACTAATACTTAATTTATATATACTTAACTAATCACTTAAATTTAATTTGTATGCACACAAACTCAATTAATAGTTTATATCAACATTTTACTGTTCGCTAGTTCGGTGTATTCTTGTTTATTTCTCGAGATCACTTCAGCAACTAAACTCAACTCTCCCTGGTTGGTCCCTAATATATCAGTACCTTTTTCACTAGATAATTCTAGATTGCGGCTTAATCAAAAACAATTGGCTTTCTAGCGTTTTCTAGATAAGACTGGTCACAAAAAACAATGTCTAGATAAGATAGTCACAATCGTAAACAATCCCTGCGCATCCGCCATAATTTTAACTTTCATACCTGGCTTAGACAGAGTCGGATTTAGGGACTATACCAGTGTGCTGTTTCGTAACATTACTTATACTTAAAAAGGTTACACGCACCTGCTTACTATTATCCGCTCCCTGTTTTACCTAATGTTATATATTTTTTTATTTTTTATATTGGTCTAGTATACAATTAGTAATTTAAAATAGTAATTTATGCAACAAGTGCATAAAGTGGTACTTTTTTTCATGAATGGAAAAATTTACCGCATGAGCCGTCAGGCGAGTGCGGCAATTTCATGAGTGAAAAAAAGATACTTTATGCACATGTTGCATACACTATTTTTTCTACAATAGAAAATTGGGATATTTTAATTAAGCTTCTTCGGTAAATTACAATTATACGTATTCCAAGTTTCATGAAAGTCCATCCTCGATGCGCAGCCAAGATTCATTGTGTTAGTTATACGTATTCCAAGTTTCATGAAAGTCTATCCTCGATGCCCAGCCAAGATTCATTGTGTTATCTTATGGGAAGCGTGAAATAAAGTTAACGCTATGGCACTTTTTTAACGCTTTTTTACTTTTTTTCACTCTAACCATAAAGTTTCATGAAAGTCCATCCTCGATGCCCAGCCAAGTTTCATTGTGCTATCTTATGGAAAGCGTGAAATAAAGTTAACGTTATGGCACTTTTTTTTAACGCTTTTTTACTTTCTTCCACTCTAACCATAAACAACCACTTTAAGCGCTGCAAACCGATGAAACACAAGGTACTTTAAAGATAGGGCGTAGAAAAAAAACATTATACAATCTATGTATTTATTCACAACACCTTTAATAAAAAAATAATAAAAATACTAGGTATTTTCTAACAGTAACCCAGTGTTAAACTACACCCCCAGTGTCAAAAACTAGGGCTTATTTGCATTTTATTGGGTTCTAAGAAATGACGACAATGGCTTATCAATACGTCATACTGGCGCCACTTGCGGCGCCAGTTACGGGCTTCCTATTAACTTAAGGTATCAACACTTGAACTTGACTTAGTTAGTTTGCAGATTGACGCCGTAGAGAGTAGAACGGAGTTGCGGAATATTTTGAGTTTTTTTGTTGTGCTTTTTTATTGACATATAATGAGTTTCACTGTTGGTTCCAGTAGAAGAAGTTGTATAAATCACCCTGACGTGTTTTGTTACATATGTGGGGAATTCGCTCTAAGAGAAAACAGAAAAGCTGTTAGTGACTTTGTAGAGAGAGCTTATCTTGGATACTTTGGTGTTAAACTTGGTGATCAGGATAAAACCTGGGCACCACATATGGTCTGTAAACCGTGTACTGAACATTTACGACAGTGGACTGCTGGAAGAAGAAAATGTTTAAAATTTGGCGTACCCATGGTTTGGAGGGAACTCAAATATTACTTTAATGACTGTTACTTCTGCCTAGTAAACCTCAATGGAATTAATCGAAACAACCGTAGCAAGTGGAAATATCCAGATTTAGAGCCTGCAAGGCGCTCAGTCGCTCATTCAGATGAAGTGCCAATCCCCACATTTCATCAGCTACCAGACAATTTATCCTCTGATCACTCTTCTGAAAGTGATAAACGTGACTGTGATTATTTGGAGACGACATCAATGCCCTAACGTTTTAATCGAAATGAGTTTAATGACCTCGGCAGAGATCTCAACCTTTCAAAGGAAGCATCTGAAATTCTAGCTTCTAGGTTGAAGGACAAGAATTTACTCGAACAAGGAACAAATATTATTTTTTGCCGCACTAGAGAAAATAATTTTCTACCTTTCTTTTGTCAAGAAGATAATATTGTATATTGCCAGGATGTTAAAGGCCTTCTAAAAAAAATGGGACTTTGTGACTATTCTCCAAATGAATGGCGATTATTTATTGATAGCTCAAAGCGAAGTTTAAAATGTATTCTTTCACACAATGAAAACAAATATGGTTCAATACCAATCGGTGACTCAACGAATATGAAAGAAGCATACGACACCATTGCTTTGGTATTGACAAAAATAAAGTATACTGAGCATGAATGGGTCATTTGTGGGAACTTAAAAATGGTAAACTTCCTTCTGGGTCAGCAGAGTGGTTTCACCAAATATGCATGCTTTCTGTGCCTCTGGGATAGCAGAGATAAAACACACCATTGGATTAGAAAAGAGTAGCCTAAGAGAGAAAACCTGGAAGTGGGAAAACATAACGTTATTAACGATCCCTTAGTTGAACGAGAGGAAATGATACTCCCACCACTTCATATTAAACTGGGCCTAATGAAACAGTTTGTGAAGGCTCTTGATAAAACTGGACCGTGCTTTGCATAAATAGGTAGAAAAATGCCCCAGTTAAGTTCAGAAAAACTTAAAGCAGGAATATTCGACGGCCCACAAATACGGAAACTTATAAAGGACCCTGCATTTATAACATTCATGAATGAAGTCGAACGGAAAGCTTGGACCTCATTTGTTTCTGTTGTTAAAAATTTTCTGGGGAATCGCAAGGCTGACAACTACAATCAAGTGCTTAACGAGATGCTCGAGAATTGCAGATCCCTTGCGTGTAACATGAGCGTAAAATTACATTATTTGCATAGTCACTTAGACCGGTTTCCTGAAAATTTGGGAGACTTCAGTGAGGAACAGGGGGAAAGGTTTCACCAAGATATTAAGACTATGGAGGACCGCTACCAAGGACGATGGGACGCAAACAGGATGGCAGATTACTGCTGGAGTTTAAAAAGAGACTGTTCCCAAAATATGCACTCAAGAGTTTCACGAAAACGAAGCTTTCAAAGTGTGCATGAGTGACTGCTAATTTTAATAATGCATTTTATCTGTATTTTTGTACAAAAATATACCAATTTTTTATATTTTTTGAGTCATATATAATAATGACACACATTTTTTTTTAATTAATAAAGTGGTGAATTAGGGGGTTTTCACTAAAATGTAGTATTTCAAAAATTTCAGCTCATAGGAAAAAACTAACAACAGATTTGGGATCAGGGCATTAAATTTATACAAAAACAGCTAAAAATTCCCCGGCACGAAAACCACTGTTGACCAATGTAATTCATAGTAGCCGCCGTTCCAACAGTAGATCACTGAAGTAAATTAGAGCGTACACATTAGACGTAAAAAAATGATCAATTCGTATCATACAGCCGTCGAGTGCCACTGGCGCCAACGAAAGTAATACCTCAAACAGTGGCCTATGTGACCAAATGCTATTTCTCACACATCTAAGTAAACACGTTTTACCACAGTTGTGGGGTCGTGTGCATAATACCTAGCTGTGGGGACATTTAAATAGCACACGGGACCATACGAAGCTCTATGTGCTGATTCTAACGGTATTTTTGAAATATCGATGCACTCCAAATAATTGCCTTACACACATATTAATAGTTTTGGGGCCATTGAACAACAACTATTGAATCATTTGGTATATGTATTGATGTCCTCTGTATTATTTCATTTTTGGCCTCTAGTTATAAGCAAATAGAGAATTGATATTTTCTTCGTATTTTGCTGCATTATGTAACACTAAAAATCTGTACAGTGTAATATTTGAATTTAAGAATTTTGACTATCTCTTGCTTTGAAACTATCTCCAAAAATAAACGGTTTTAAAGATTAAAACTAACTTTTCCGCATCTGTGGCTCTGAAGAATATTCTGACATAAAATTCTCTGTACACACTTCGGGGAATATACAGGGTGTCCCACGACGTTTTGACAGTCCAAATTCTTGAAAACTGTTCATATGACATATATGAAAATTGGCAGACGTAAACAATCGAAACTGATGCTTATATTTCTTATAAAATGACTTTCGTTTTTCCTGTCATTTCGGGTCACGTGACCCCAACATAATTTTTTAAATGGGACAACCGGTATATTATTACAATTTTGGATATATCATTCAAAAATAATTTCACACTCGTCATCATTGTATTGTGTAGTAATGATAATAAGGGCTATTTACTTTCACTAAATTTATTAAAGCAATATTTTGCACTGAAAAATTTAGGTGGCTATGAAATAAATAACCATAGTAGCAACAATATAGGTTGTCATTCATTATTGTTAGGTGAAGTTCATTCAAGAACTGTCATTAATTATTAGTCGTAATCTTGTGAAGACACTGTAATAATAAGTAAATAATAACTTCAATTTTTACTTACGATTAACGTGTTGACATGCTACTTACTTATGGGAAACGTGGAAAAAACAAAACTCATGCTCAAGGTTTGTACAGAAATCGTTTTCCTCATAGAGTAACTCCAAGCAAAAATACTTTAGTCTATGTCAAACAAAAGCTAAAAACTGGTTCTTTTCCAAGCGGTAAAAATCAAGTTCCTCGTCAAAAGACCGTTCAGACAGATTTCTTGAACAAGAATTACAAATACGTAGAAGTACAAAGAGTATTTAAAAATCACAAATACATCCTTATAAAATACATTTAACTCAAGGTTTATATCCTGCAGATCCTGAAAGGAGAATAAATTTTATTGCTGAAAAGTTCGTACAAAGTACTGATGACCATTCAGAAAAAATATTACGGAGTGATAAATGGAGGTTTCATAAGAATGGTATTATTAATCGCCATAATTATCAATATTGGTCGCAGGAGAATCCAAACTGGATAAGCGAAACCAATTTTCAAACAATATGGGTGCGGTATATTAAACGGTCAGTTGATTGGTCCCTATTTTTATGAAGGAACATTAACGGGGCAAAGATACTTAGATTTGCTTCAAAATACTCTCTCAGAATTACTTCAAGATATTCCCTTACATGAAAGGCAAACAAAGTGATGGCAGCAAGATGGAGCATCTCCTCACTTTTTGTGGCTAGTTAGAGAATATTGTTACGAAACAGCACACTGGTATAGTCCCTAAAACCGACCCTGTCTAAGCTAGGTATAATAGTTAAAATTATGGCGGATACGCAGTTATAAAAAAACTGTTTACGATTGAGACTATCTTATCTAGAACTGGTTTTTGTGACCAGAGTTATCTAGAAAAGGGCAGAAAAATTATTTGTGTGTATAAGCCGCAGTCTGGAATTTACTAGTAAAAATGGCTTTAATATAAATAAGGACCGATCAGCGGAAGAGTTAGTTTAGTTGATAATTTGACATCGTGAGATAAGCAAATAAATTAGTGAATATAAATTAGTGAACTGTTTATATAAATTAGTCTAAGTGAATATACTGTATATATAAATTAAGTGTTAGTGAGTTAGTGTTTAAATAAATTAGTAAGTAGCCATACCGAGTGTTTGAAATTTATCCCACCCGTTTATTGTTTAAATAAATAAGAAAAACATTACATTGGTGTCAGGTGTGGGGTTATATAAATAAATTGCAACGTAAAAATGGCCAAGAGACTATGTGACCTCAAAATGGCGGAGCTAAGAGCAGAATTGGAAGATCGTGAGTTGGAAACGTCCGGTAAGAAAAGCGAATTAGTAGAAAGACTTAAACTGGCACTGGAAAATGACGGCTTTGATCCAGAAACAGTTTCATTTAATGACGAGGCTTCTACCTTAATCTCGTCAATTTCTGCTAATATTTCTGCTAACATGGACGAGAAAATTTCTGCCATGGAAGAGAACATGGACGAGCAGATTTCTACTATGAAGAATGATATTTCGACTAACATGGACGAGAAGATTTCTGCCATGGAAGAGAACATGGACGAGAAGATTTCTGCCATGGACAAGAAGATTTCTGCTATGAAGAACGACATTTCTGCTAATATTTCTGCTAGCATGGACAAGAATATTTCTGCTATGGAAGAGAAGATTTCAACGAATGTGAAAAGGGATATTTCGGCTATAAAGAACGATATTTCTACTTTGAAGAACGATATATCTGCCGATATCTTATTAATGAAAAACGACATTGCCGCCGACGTTGAAAATGAAATTTCGTCTCTAAAATCTGAAGTCGAGAATAAGATTACAACGATAGATGAGAAAATCAAGGAGATAGAGGAAAAGATTGCCGATTCAAGAACGCGAGGCACGCCAGAGGAAGAAAATAAGACCGAGCAAACGAAACCTTGCAAGCCAGAAACACTATCTAAGTTTGAAGACAGTTTTACCCGAGTCAAGGCCCCAACGTTCGATGGAGAAATGTCGTGGACCAATTATATGAAACAATTTGAAGCAGCCGCTAGAGTGAATAATTGGTCCGATAGAGAGAACGCAGTGAATTTAACCATCGCGCATCGCCTTAAATGTACTTCAGACGATACCTTTGGGAGAATCGGACGACTTCGAGCAGCTGAAGAAGAGGTTGGACATGCGATATGGTCATGAACATCTAGAACATTTGTACCAATCTCAGCTGAAGAACCGAAGGCAGAAACGTGATGAATCCCTTCAAGAAAATGAAGTGGACATTGCCCGACTAGTTCGATTTGCTTATCCGTCAGCACCAGAGAACATGATAGAATGTCTGGGCATCCAGGCCTTTATTGATGGCTTACGTGACCCCGATATGCAGAGGACACTTCGTTTAGCCCATCCGAAAACATTAGTCGACGCATTAACAGCTGCTCTTGAATATGAAGCAGCAACGAAGGCTTCAGGATATAACAAAATTAGGACCATCCAAAAAGAAGGTGACGAAGACAGATATGACCAGTTCGTCAGTTTCATAAAAGGTATGATGGACAAGAAACCGAGAAAAATCAGATGCTGGAATTGCGGCGAGCTAGGGAATGTACTTAGTTCATGTAAGCGCCCCAAGACTCCTGCAAACCAAGAACCCCATTTACAGGAAAACTACGGCTACGAGGGGGCAGCACCGACCCATGATCGTTCCAAAGGCCCTCTCATACTGATAGCTTCTCTCAGATGTCGCAACGACAGTGTATATGTGGATGGCGAAGTAAATGGCAAGAAATATGCTCTGCTGGTTGACACTGGAGCAACTAGAACCATTATACGACCAGAACTAATGAACTCCAAGAAGAAGCTTTTACCGACGAGACTGCGACTGCGGACCGCCACAGGTGAGAGCGCCAACGTTCACGGTGAGACACAAATCCAATTGGGAATTGGCGCAGAAAAGTTCACGCATACGGTAATCGTAGCTGACATTGAAGAAGACGTGATTCTGGGAATGGACGTAATGAATGTACATGGTTTCCAATTAGACTTTAGAAACAGAACCACTAAAGTGGGTTCCGAGGAGGTGTTCCTGCATCCATATGAAGGCAACGCGGTGTTGGCAGCTGTACAGGAAGATACCGTTCTACCTGCACGAAGCGAAACCATGATAGTAGCACGGCTACAGGGAATCATGGAGGAAGGTACACCGGTTATGATGGAGCCAAGGAACCACGACGAAGAAGTTGGCAAAGGAGTACTAATTGGATTGGTTACGTCGGCGAAGGAGATCCCAGTACGATTGATAAACGTGAACGATTACCCAATTACCATCAAGAAGGAAACCAAGATTGGATCCTGCGTACCAGTGACGTCTATAGTTCGTCAGATAACGACCACTGACAATTCTAATGCCAGATTCGAACAGATGTTATCAGTAGCTGGTCAATCTTTGGATCGAGCTGAGAAAAAGAGAATGAGAGAATTTCTCTTGCAGAATCGAGACTTATTCGTACCAAAAGGAGGAAAGACTGGCAGATCATCAGCCGTTAAACACAAAATCGATACCGGTAATGCTAAATCAATTAGGCAATAAGCTCGAAGACTTCCGCGAGCGAAGAGAGAGGAAGCTGAAAGAATAATTCGAGAGATGGCAGAAGAAAAAGTAATAGAACCATCTACTAGTCCATGGGTGTCTCCAGTAGTGCTCGTCAAGAAAAAGGATGGAACTACGAGATTCTGCGTGGATTATCGCCAGCTTAACAACGTGACGAAGAACCAGCTTAACATCCTCTGCCTCGAATTGACGATACGCTAGATACTTTGGCCGGCAGCAAACTGTTTTCCACCTTGGACCTGAAGTCTGGCTATTGGCAAGTGGAAATGGACCCAGAAGACAAAGAAAAGACTGCTTTTACCACCGGATCTGGATTATGGCAATTCAACGTCATGCCATTCGGGCTCTGTAATGCGCCTGCGACATTTGAAAGACTCATGGAAAATGTCTTGAGAGGGTTGTCTTGGAAGACATGCCTGGTCTATTTGGACGACATCGTAGTACTGGGGAAGACATTTGACGAACACCTGAAGAATTTGGAAGACGTATTCAAACGACTCCAAGCTGCCCAGCTCATGTTAAATCCGAAGAAATGTCAGCTGTTCCAAAACCGTGTCAACTATCTAGGCCATATAGTGAGCAATGAAGGAGTGGCGGTGGATCCAGAGAAAATTGCTTCCATTCAGCAATGGCCGCAACCAACCGACAAACATCAAATTATGAGTTTCTTTGGACTTTGCACATATTAGAAGATTTATCAGGAAGTTTGGAGATATTGCTAAGCCTCTACATCGACTTACAGAAGAAGCAAGACCTTTCCAATGGAACGAAGATTGTCAAACGGCTTTTGATACCTTGAAGAAGCATTTAACCACGGCGCCGATATTAGGATACCCATTACCAGAGGGAGACTTTATTCTGGACACTGACGCAAGTAACGTAGGAATTGGTGGAGTGATCTCACAGATCCAAGGAGGGCAAGAAAGAGTGCTGGGATATTTTGGTAAAGTCCTCTCCAAACCAGAACGAAACTACTGCGTCACAAGAAGAGAACTTTTGGCGGTAGTGAAGTCCGTGGAACACTTTTACCAGTATCTCTATGGTAGGAAGTTTTTAATCCGGACTGATCATGCAGCACGCAAGTGGTTGATGCAGTTCAAGAATCCCGAGGGCCAGATCGCTAGATGGACTGAACGACTTCAAGAGTATGATTTCAACATCGAACATCGAGCTGGTGTGAGTCACCGAAATGCCGACTCCCTGTCCAGACGGCCGTGCCCAACAGACTGCTCCCACTGCAACAAGGCGGAATCTAGGGAAGCTGCAGTTCCAAGAACTACTGTAGTCAACGAGGAATGGTCACCCACCAGGATCAGAGAAGATCAGGAGAATGATCCTCACCTGAAGATGATTCGGCAATGGAAGAAAGAAAACCGGCCACCTACCTGGCAAGAAGTGTCAAGATTTTCACCGAAACTCAAGGCGTATTGGGCTCAGTGGGACTCCCTTGTCCTGGAAGAAGGCATATTGAAAAGAATCCTTGAGAACGATGATGGTTCCGAGAAGAGAAGACAGATAGTTATCCCGAGAGCGAGAGTAGCTGAGGTACTGAAGAAGTTACACGACCTTCAGCGAGTCCGTGAAAGGTTTTATTGGATGAACAGCTCCGACGATGTGAAGGACTGGTGTAAGAAATGTACTACTTGTGCTACGAGTAATGGACCACATCGCAAGAGAAAGGCACCCATGAAACAGTACAATGTTGGAAGCCCTTTCGAAAGGATTGGTTTAGATATCGCTGGACCATTTCCGACGACAGAAAATGGTAGCAAGTACATACTGGTTGTAATGGATTATTTCACAAAGTGGGTGGAAATTTACGCTATCCCGAACCAAGAGGCCACAACTGTCGCGGATGTATTGGTGAAGGAATTTATCAGCCGATATGGAGTACCCTTGGAAGTCCACAGTGGCCAGGGAAGAAATTTTGAAAGCCATCTATTCCAGGAGATTTGCGACAAGCTGGGAATGAAGAAGACCAGGACAACAGCTTTACACCCACAGTCAGATGGAATGGTCGAGAGAATGAACAGGACTATTGGAAAATACCTGTCCAAAATAGTATCCAGCCATCAGAGAGATTGGGACCAGTATCTTTCCATATTCGCATTGGCTTATCGATCTGCTGTCAATGAGTCCACGGGTGAAACACCGACGAGAATCCTGTTTGGACTTGAAATGAGGCTTCCTTGTGACCTGGAATTTGGCTGCCGGCCTGGAGAAGATCTAGCAGGCGAAGACTACGCAATCCAATTGAGAAGAAGGCTGCATGATATTCATGAATTAGTTCGAACAAATCTTCAAGTTGCCAGCGACAAAATGAAAAGTCGGTACGACACGCAGGCCACAGAAGGCGGTTTTAAAGAAGGGGACAAAGTATGGCTGCACAACCCGGCGAGGAGAAAAGGATTTTCTCCAAAATTACAAAAATCCTGGGAAGGTCCATACTCAATCAAGAAAAGGATCAATGATGTTATATATCGCATAAGCAAGATCCCCAACGGAAAACCAAAAGTAGTTCACCAAAACCGACTAGCGCCGTTCGAAGGAGACCATGACATAGAGGAAGGAGTAAACCTTATTCGAGATGTCTCTGACCCCACCTTCGATTAATTTATGGGCGCGTATGGAGGTACCGGGAAAGCTAGATATGGAGTCACTTCGGAACAACAACAAGATTTGTTCACTCTCCCGGAAGATTATTCACTGGCATCCCCGCCCGTATCAAGAACGCACGAGGGTTGGCAACCGTCTTTCGAAAGAAGTTTGGGAAATTAGAAAAACTTGAAGACCAGATTCCAGCCCCTGGCAAGACACTGAAACTGTAACATAATTCGCGGTACGTCTTCTACGTGGCAACTAAAAATGAATTCCAAGATCGATCTACCTACCGCAATGTGTGGGAAGTACTTCGAAACCTCCGAGACCATGTGTTGGAATCCAACGTGAAGAAACTGGCTATTCCTAAGATAGCGAGTAACCAGTTGGATTGGCGAATCATCAGGAACATGGTTGAGATTATCTTCCAAGATACCGGTGTCCAGATATTAATTTGCAGCTACAGCCCCCGTTATCAGTATCTGATGAAGACGGTGCCCTGCTATTTCCATAAGATCGGAAAGTGTACAAATGGGGCCAGTTGCCGATTTAAACATCCAGTCTCGGCTACACAAAAGTTCCAGGAGGAACTTCCATTTAAGGAGGGGGTAATGTTACGAAACAGCACACTGGTATAGTCCCTAAAACCGACCCTGTCTAAGCCAGGTATAATAGTTCAAATTATGGCGGATATGCAGTTATAAAAAAATTGTTTACGATTGAGACTATTTTATCTAGAACTGGTTTTTGTGATCAGAGTTATCTAGAAAAGGGCAGAAAAATCATTTGTGTGTATAAGCCGCAGCCTGGAATTTACTAGTAAAAATGGCTTTAATATAAATAAGGACCGATCAGCGGAAGAGTTAGTTTAGTTGATAATTTGACATCGTGAGATAAACAAATAAATTAGTGAATATAAATTAGTGAACTGTTTATATAAATTAGTCTAAGTGAATATACTGTATATATAAATTAAGTGTTAGTGATTAGTGAGTTAGTGTTTAAATAAATTAGTAAGTAGCCATACCGAGTGTTTGAAATTTATCCCACCCGTTTATTGTTTAAATAAATAAGAAAAACATTACAATATCTTGATAACACATTTCCTGAAAAATGGATTGATCAAAATGGTGCGATTCTGTGGTCACCCCGTTTGCCGGATATTACACTCTTAGATTTCTCTCTCTGGGGTTACTTAAAAGGACGAGTTTATGTACACCCCCAATTGATTTAGATGATTCAAAGGATAACATGATGCCTCCTTCATTTTATCGAACCGTAACATCCCAAAATGATTACAGCAGCACTTAGAAGAAATCTTTTAACAAGGTTTGAACATTTTGTCAATGTACATGGACATCAATTCGAACATTTTCTTAAATTTTTTTATTTCCTTGGAAATTCCCTATGTTACGTGTTTCAATAAAATAATTTATACAGATGTTCATTTAACTGCCCCTATTATCATTACTGCACAATACAATGATGTCAAGTGTGGTATTGTTGAATTTGTTTCTCAACGATATATCCAAAATTGTAATATTATACCGGTTGACCCATTTAAAAATATTATGGTAGGGTCACGTGACCCGAAATGACAGGAAGAACGGAAGTCATTTTATAATAAATATAAGCAGTAGTTTCGACTGTTTATATCTGCCAAATTTCATACATGTCTTATAAACAGTTTTCGAGAAATTCGACTGTCAAAACGTCGTGGGACACCCTGTATCGTGCTAACAAACCGAAATTTCTCCAAGAATAACCAAACATGTAGTATATATGGATTTATAGGACCCGCTGTACTCGCTCTAGTCAGTTGAAAATCAGTAGGGTACATCTGTGAGACACCTTGAATAATATTCAATCATAAAATTGGTCACTTGTATACACTCTGGAGGCTGTATTGTCCTAACAAACTAAAAATTCTCCAAAAATAAAAATTTGGTACTTCAAGTAAAATAGCACCCGTTGTACTGGCGTTAGTGTGCTGAATATCAATAGAGTTTATCTTTGAGATGCCCTGAATAATATCCAATCATAAAATTGGTCACTTGTATATAATCCGGAGGCTGTATCATGCTAACAAACTGGAATTTCCCCAAAAATGACAAAAATATCGTACTTCAAGTACCATAGCACCCGTTGTACTGGCTCTGATGAGCTGATAATCAATAGGGTTCATCTGTGAGATGTCCTGAATAATATGCAATCATAAAATTAGTGACTTAGAGTAAGAATAGTCCTTGTCACTAAGCTAGAAAGATTGAAATTAGTCAGAAAACCAATGGCATTCGGAGTTGACACTAATAAATTAAAAGAGTACTCCGAACAATATGAAAGTCTTCTAGAGGATAAGCTACAAGGACAAGCAGACAGTACTCAACTAATAGAGACCATCATAAACTGTGCCAATGAAATAGGAGGACCAAGGCAAAATAATAAACGGGGTAAATTATCTTCAGAAACTAAAGCACTACTAAGAAAACGGAGAGAAATGAAGAAATTAATGAACGTACAAAGAATCGAGTACTCTGAATTATGCAAGACCATAAGGAAAATATTTCTAAAGATATAAAAAAGTATAATGCAAGCTTAGTAGAAGCAGCAATTGAGTCCAGAAAAAGTTACAGGAACACAAAGAAGGTTTTAATCATAGGACAGAAACAAATAGTAGCATTATTGAACGAGGAGAATATCAGAATAACAAACAGAAATGAAATAATTAAGCTAGTGACCAAATTTTACAGTGAAGATTCCTCAAACTCTGAAAGAAATAAGAACAACAACACCAACCCAAGAAGAAAATATCTCCAAAAAACTCGTGGAAGAAGTAGAAAAAGCGCTGAAATATTTGAAAAACGGTAAAACGGCAGGAAATGATGGCATCACTGCCGAACTGCTAAAATACGCGGGCAGAATGGTTTGTAAGATTCTAGCAAGGATCTACACGGACTTCCTTAGAATGCAAAGCTATCACAACACCGGAAGAGCGCAAACATAATACTAATTCATAATAAAGGTAACAAGGAAGTCATCAAGAACTACAGACCAATAAGTCTCCTACCAGTAATTTATAAAATCCTTACAAAGATCATAAATAACAGGATAAAAAACACACTAGATAGTGCCCAACCACGAGAACAAGCAGGAATCAGATGTGGCTTCAGCCAAGTTACCATATCCACACACTTAAGGAAATTATATGTCGAAAAAAAAACGAATTACCCCTAGCTCTAGCCTTCATAAACTTTGAAAAGGCATTTGACTGTATATATCCTAACGCAGTAATGGAAGCACTTGCCCACCAAGGGTTCATCTGCGACATGTCCTTAACGATATTCAATCATAAAATTGATGACTTGTTGCACTCCGGAGTATGTGTCGTGCTCACAAGACATGTAACGAAAAGTGGCCGACGACACGTCGTCGTCGTCGATATTTTTGTCATTTTTGGAGAAATTTCAGTTTGTTAGCACGATACAGCCTCCGGATTATATACAAGTGACCAATTTTATGAGTGAGTGTTAATCAGAGCATCTCAAACATAAACGCTATGGATATTCAGCACACTAACGCCAGTACAACGGGTGCTATTTTATGATTGAATATTGTTCAAGGTGTCTCACAGATGTACCCTATTGACTTTCAGCTAACTAGAGCGAGTACAGCGGGTCCTATAAATCCAGATATACATTTTTGTTTTTTTTTTGTTAGCACGATACATTCCCCGAAGTGTATACAAGTGACAATTTTATGATGAGAAAAAAATAGTTTTACTCTTTAAAGCCGTTTATTTTTTTCTAAAAACCGTTTGTTCGTCCAATTTTTTGGGGGTAAACCAATATATTTCTCGCATATCGTCACCCTAATTATCAAACCTCGTAACTCCAATTTTGGTCAAAAATGAGATTTTGGTTTCATCTGTGAGAGAAAAAAAACTCCCTATTATGGAGAAAACCACGTAACTCCACATTACTTTATTTTAATAATATGGAAAGAAGAGAAAACCTCTTAACTCCATATACATCCGCGTGGCCTAGAATACCTCGTAACTCCATGATCTCTAACCTAAAAATTTTAAAAGCTGTGACAGACACAAGACAAAATTTATTATAATATTTGGTTTGATAGAAGTTTTAATAGTGTATTAATCGTGCTTTACGTTCAATAATAAAAAGAGAGAGGTAAGTCACTGGTATTACTTTTGTTCAATAGCGGTAACAAATCGTAAATAAACTTTCAGAATGTCTCGCGCTCAAAAACTTTTGGAAATGGCACTCCAACATGAATTAATTTTTGAAGATTCTGTTACTGGGACCAGTGCTGTAAATACTGATGGTGGCATACCGTTATATACCATTGTAAAAAATTATTCCCTTCCTACTCTGATTCCGACACTGCGCTTTTGTTAAATAATGTACAACGCCCTGATGCAACAATAGAGAGTGAAGATCCAAATCATGAAAATGTGTCTACCAACATTGAAAACAAAAGTGAAACTGGAGAGGAACCTTTAAAAAAAAGGAGAAAAAGAAGACATAGTACTTGGAAAAGAGAGGGAAATAAAAAACTCGTGAATCCGTAAAGGAGTATAATGGAAAAAAACTGGTAGACACTGGATGGAAGTACGATATTTCAAAAGAAAAGCGAAATATAAAAATAAGATGTTGTTGTAAAAATTCTGAAAAAATAACGGGAAAAACAAAAAAACAGCTTAAAATGTTATCTACTTACAGAAGACAATAGAAAAAAAATATTTAATGACTTTTGCCAATTGAATTGTAAGGAAAAACATTTATTTATTCAGCTGCATGTAAAGGTGTCGATTACTTAAAGACAAAGAGATAGAAAAAATGAAAACAAATCAAGGAGAACCAACTCATTTATCTACTATTTACGAAAAGATAATGAGATGATCAAGGTGTGCAAAAAAATGTTTTTGAAAACAATGGATATAGGGGAATAGTCGCTCATGGAAACTCATGGAAAAAGAAAAGGCTGCTCATGAAGAAGAGTACGTTACTGGGCAGGAAGATAAATGAACAAGGCAGAAAAATAAAAGGACTTCAAGAGAGATCAGCTATTTTGAAAGACTTTTTGCTGAAATTGCCAAAAACGGAATCACACTACTGTCGCTCAACAACAACGAAATTGTATTTAGAACATATTTGGAAATCAAAACAACAATTGTATGAGGTCTACTCTAAAGAATGGTGTCAAGAAAAACAAACGAATCCGCTTTCAAATACCTATTTTTTTAATGTGTTTGATGATTTAAATTTGAGATTATTTTCACGTAAAAAGATGAATGTGACGTATGTGTTGCACGAAAACAAATAACATAGCTCAGGAAGAATACGACGTTCATCTAGAAGAGAAAAAAGAAGCTAGGATAGAAAAAGACAATTATAAGAAAAGTGATAAAAACAAAGTATTCACGATTGACTTGCAAGCCGTACTTTTAAGCCCGAAATCAAATGTTTCTTCTTCATATTATAAAACCAAACTCGCCGTACATAATTTCACGGTTTACGACATTAAAATTCACGATGCATACTGCTTTACTTAGAATGAATCAGAAGGTACGGTTAGAGCAAACGAATTTTTAACAATAATTTGTCATTTTCTTGAAAGTAAATTAGAAACATTGAGACCAAATGAAGACTTGATTCAGTGATCGGTGTACCGGACAAGTGCTTTACAAAATTACTTAGAAAAAAGTACTTAGAAAAAGGACACACTCAGATGGAGGCTGATTCAATGCATTCATGTATTGAAAGGCAGTTGAGAAATCAAAATATAAACGTTCCTGCCGAATACGTTAAAATTTGTACAAACGCCAGAAAAAGTCCCAAACCATACGTGGTGAAGTACCTACCTGAATCGTACTTTTTTTAAAAACTACAGTAAAGTTCAAACAATAATTTCTATTAGACCAGGTAAGAAGGGGAGATCCAGTAGTAACAGATATTCGTGCGTTTAAGTATAATCCAAGTGGTACCAATGATTTTAAACTAAGGTATTCTGAAGAATGGAAGAAGCTTCCGATTAAAATAAATAGTAAAACTACTACTACGAGTGAGATCATTTTACCATTATACTCGTATGAGTCTAGGTTGAAAATTAAAACCGAAAAATATAACCATTTGCACCAACTAAAAAAAAGTCTTGACACTGATTACCACGGGTTTTACGATTCCTTACCTCACGAGTAATTTTGCAATAATTTTTTTGTAAATTTATAAAAAATGCGTTTAATTTTTTGGAATAACTAGTTTATTTTGTATTTTTGTATAAAATAGAAAAGTCAATTTTTTAAATTAGCTTGAAAAATAAAACCTCGTATCTTCTATATTTATTTAGCTTTATTTCCAGAAAAACTCGTATCTCCCGAAAAATTAAATATAATAATATAAAATTACTTACTTTTATAGTAATTAATGTACTTTAAAAAACAACAACAAAATTCAAATGATAGCGACTTATCTGAATTTTTTGGAATTTTTTTTGTGTTTCCTGTAAATTTTGTAATTTTGGAGTTATATAATATAATATATATATATATATATATATATATATATATATATATATATTGAACATAATTCAAGAACACAGAAACTAAAATAATATAACTCATATCAGCATACTACACAGAATTATATAAACCAGTATCGGTTAATGAAAATATTTCCAATATACAGAAGATTTAATGCAGTATTTAAAAAACTGTATATGTCTTACATGTACAAAATATTCTGGAGCATATATACATCATCTGTTAAGTGTTAGAGAATTATTAGCACCTATTTTGATCAGGATACATAATATCTATTACCTTATAAAAGAAAAAAAATATATATAGAAGAGATAGTTCTTCACTACTTAGATGGAAGTATAATTGAAATTCTCACTCTCACAAATATATTGAAGTTTGGAACATTTGATTCAATATCTTTAATATGATACCAAAAGAATTTATTGATGAAGTAATCTATTCATAATGGAATACAATATATGAGCAATAGTAATAAGAAATTTGAGTAAAAAGGATAAAACTTACCTTTAAACACAGTAGTTCATTTAAGAAGCATATCGACAATCCATTGTAAGTAATAAATAACAAGTTATAAATCAAAATTCCTTAATTAAAAGAAACATGTAATCCATATTCTAAAAATATTCATTGAACATTATTAATAGTTACAATAAATAAACATGTAATAACTTAATTATTTAACATTTAGAGAGTTTTGGTTATATATATCAAATAATGTCAGAAATGTCAAAATAATTTTATCAATTGACTGGAATAAGGTTATAAATTGAAAAAGAAGCAGAACCATAGAAATCTATATTTATTGAGTCAAGAAAGATGTGAATTTTATGGTTTGTAATTATATATTAGGAATTATAAAATGAATCTGAAATCAAGATATTTATGATTTCGGATAGCAACGAAAAATAAAAAAGGCGGGTTGGTTGTTGATTTTTGAAGAATGATGGAAGTCGGAGATTAGAAAACTAAAATGGTTGAAGAATTTAAAAAGAGAGAATTAAGTTATTGTACAAAGAAGTGAGTTATTCCATATATTAATTCGAAATAGCTAGTATAAGGATATTAAAATCATAATTTCTACGAAGATATATACAATATATAAAAAATACATGTTATTGGAGGGTATGGTACAAATGAAAACATCTCCATCTGGACGACATATGTATGCATGACATGGTTTTTTAACAGACAGAATTTCAAGAAAGGAATATTAGTGGTTGAGAGGTTAGTGTTTCTTTTTGTTTTTGTTGGTACCAACATTCGGGTTAGAGATGTACATTTATAATAAAAGTAATAAGAATTAGTATCTGAAACTATTAAACATATTAAAAGCATTGAAAAAGAAAGGTAATAACATAGACTTGAGTACTTACTATTTATATTTAACAAATATTTTATTGTTAGACATTTCAATATTATATTAGTATTTAAGATAGTTCATCACTTACTTTAAATTTATAATACATAATTCTTGATCAATATAATATAGTTGTTGTATTAAAGGTATTCTTGAAACTATTGTTTATGTTCAGATAAATATTACTTCAACTGATATGAGTGACAGTTGGAATCGATTATTCTACTGATAATTTCCATCTATTTTAATTGTGAGACAAAATCGATTGCTATATTGAAAGTTTCTATACATAGGCGCACCAATAATATAAAAAATATAATATCAGTTATTTGAATGATTCATATATATGTAAAATATTGTAGATATAGAGTTAAAATCACTTCCAGATCCCAAAGAGTAGTAAGAGTTTCTCATGCTCTCCACATAAATATATAAATACATAAAAAATTTTCTTTACTTCATTACTGAGCTAGCTATACTAGAGTTGAATATATTAAATTGATAATATAACAATTACAGTGGTATTGTCGGCAAAGTATACAACTATAACAATCCATTATAATATATATATATATATATATATATATATATATATATATATATATATATATTAAAGTGAAACATATCTACCAGATAAATTTGAATCAATTAGCATCATACGGATAGTGTAAATCTTAGTAGTTCAGTAGTAAATATTCAGTAAAAAAAGAAATAATCCGTAAAATCATAAGTTGAACATGTCAAGAAATATTTAACTATTGTATACAATCGATAAATTAATTTAAGAGATTGCTATTTAATTTAGTATCTATTTTCTTTTAAAGTATATTTCAAAATAAAGAAATATAACAACAACAAGTAAATTACGTCGAGCGTAATATTATACATAATTATGGTAACCACTGTATATATCATCACATAAAATTTCAAACAAAATTCAATTATCACGATTTTATATTTTTGTAAACACTTTCGGAAACCCCGTATATCGTATAAACTTTTAATTATTTGTATGAAAACTTCAAGGTCAAAAGATCAACGCCAAACGGCGACGTTTTGTTAACAGTTCGTATGGAGTGATTCGGAGTGACTATAGAAGTGCATAAAAACGTAGTGAATTTATCTACACTAACGCAATAATGGATATACTGATTTAGGAAAAACAATGTTTGTTTATCAACAATTGAACTATGAAAAACAAAATTAAAATAAATGAATGTTGTTGATTTTAAGCTTGGGGAGACGCCGTGAAATTAGACTAGAGGGAGGACGTGTTTAATTTTTCCTCTCCAAATTCATATAAAAACCCATATAACTTGTACAAACTATTAAAAACGTTAACTAAAGTGTCCAAGAGAATTTTAAAAAGTGAACTAAATAAAAATATGTTCCGTATAACTAAAATAAAGTGAAACTTTCGTGAAAATCGTCTAGACTTGGTAAGAACTATAATTACCTTATTAATATTACTTCGATGGACATCCAGGTATCTTTAATCGATTAAGATACATCAGCTGTTGATATCAATCCAGTTATCATCATTCCTACATCCTGGATTTCGTTTTTATTCGATCACAGCTGATCGTTCTTTCTCCAAGAGCATCACATTTCAACATTATGAAGAACTAACAACGAACATTATTCTCCGCGTGTATATTAAAGCTTCTCCTATAAAAACATTCACTGATATATTTATATGTAGGTTAATCATTTCTAGTAGCAATTCTTTAGTTTAATATTAATATTAATTATTCAATCTCCACTGATAACGGACACAAAACACTAGATACACAATAAATACGTACTTACTAAATTTCATATAATAATTTCAATAATGATAAATCTTAGACACGTCACTTTTGCTTCCATTTTATAAACTGAAACTCATCACAATAGAACGACACACTATACGAATCGCATTAAAAAGATCTATGGTTGAGGTTGAGCGTTATAGATGTACATCTAAAACATAGAGTAGGAATAATTGAGCGAAATTTACTTGTTGCGTTGAATAATATTTATAGTTAATAAAAACGTTTATGCGAAGTTTGCGCAATGATGATATTATTAATGAATCTAAACATATAATGTTAATTTATTTAAAGGATTTCATTATTTTTCTCATATTGATTAAAACGTTAATTGTCTATGTTCGTCTTATTTTTCTCTGATATCTACCTATAAGATTTCTGTTGCTAGCAAACGTCAAGTGCCGAATCTCACCCTGAGATGCAGTGTTTAAAAGGTAAAACAAATTTATAACATCTTTGACTTATATAATATTTATTTTGAATTGGAAATAGCGGCAAGCGAAACCAATTCTGGCGCCCATAATAAAATCAAAATTAACTTGAATTAAAAAATATATAATAAAATAGCATCCCAACGCTGGTGCATAATTAAATTTGACAAATAATACTATTATCATATAAAACTATAAAATTACACTCCAATATATATATATATATATATATATATATATATATATATATATATTATACTGGATTCTTATGTGTGAGAAACCTATTTAATATTGTTACTGTTTAGTTGATATGAATTATTAGTTTTGATTTGCCCGGTATATTAGAAAATTTTAAAATATGTCATAAAATAATTATACCTTACATGAATACTCTATGATCTCAGGATTGGGTTCATATGGTAAAACGAAACTATTTTAATTTTAACTATGAGCGCCAAACAATAAAATCCTTGTATTTAAATAAAAAAAAATTTTAATCAAAAATACTTGCTTTAATTTCTTTATAAAATCCTAGAAACGGTCCTGTATGTTTGATTTCAAAACCCCTCTCTGATTCAGAAACGTCTGGTCAATAATGCCAACTGTTGAATAATAGATGGAGCAATCATCGAGAAATGAAACTTTTCAACCATGCAATTTCAAGTCTTTCAAGTGAAAAACGTTATTTAATATTTAGAAAAACAAATACATTATTCATTCAAAAAAACTCATAAAAACAAACTATCTACGATGATCATTCATTCAAAAACACATACACTCAAATGAATTATTATTACATGTGATTACAAACTATGCAACATTATATACACATTTAAATTCGGACCATGTTACAAAATTCTCTATGAAATAAAATGGCGAATATAACGATGGTTAAAGTGTATGAAATATCAAAGTTCAAATATTTGCACAACACAAGTGAGTTTATTTAACCTTTTTTATTTAAATTAAATAGTTTTAAATACCTGTTCACTTTTCCATTTTAATACACCTCATTGATTGTTTTTTAGATTGCCTCCTATAAAACCACACAGCCTGTCGTGCTTGGGTAGAAATAAAAATTGATGTTATATTTCATCCACATCAATACATTTTAAATGGAATTCCATAGTCCAGCTCTTTCTGAAATGTATCGTGGAGACACCATTTCCACGATACGATATTTTACTTGGTTATACAGATGAAATTTTACGGTTAGTATTCTATAATTTTTACCAATTACTTGTTAAGTCTAGGTTTATCTGCTTGATTTATAAATTTGTTGAGTTATACTCAAGAATAATGCATTTCTTTTATAGTTACCACTCGAATGTGCTGCTTTTCGAATAGTTTTTGAATTATTTTTTTCAAAATTTAGCTTTTCACCCATTCACTCTACCAAAAAGAAATTCTACCTAGTGAATAGTGTACATTATCAACAACTTTTTTATTCAATTTTTTTTAGTTTTTAATACGCTTGCCGCTGATCAAACTATTTCAATTCTGATTCACCAATCAAAATTGACTATAAAAATTTTTGTTGACAAATCCCACTTCAAGTTTTGAATTGCTCATATATGCTTCTAGGACATTCCGTTTACAATTTTTAAATGATTAAATCTGATATATTACTTCCTTTAAAATATATTCCAATTCATTTCAGAAACGTCATACTTTTATAAACTTAATGTTATTATTATTTTGACTTTTTACCTTGACATATACTAAATAATTATATAATCAGAGAATTTCTTTCAATATCTAATTATTATTTTTGAAAACAAATCATAATGTTTTGACTTTTACTGTGTGAGAAATAGATTGTTATAATTTATATAATGTAACGTTCAAAATTCTCTCTCTCAAAGGCTAGAAATCATGTTATATATTTCACATATGTTTATTTACAAAGTGTATTGAAAATTTCCTTCATGATTCTTCAGTTTGATTCTTGTTTATTTTCTCTATTGAATGATGAATGATACAGATTGTCTCTATTTCGGACGATTCAAGAAATAATTTAAATTCTAAAATTTTGTATTTGCATATAGTGTGTGATATTTCATTCCATATTATATTATACAGAGTGTTGCAGGTTCCTTTCTATGTTAATATATATATTAATACATATCCTCTATCTAAATTCTAAAGAAAACATCGAAATAAAGGAAATGTGCTTATTTGGTTGTAATACTAGTGATACACACTGTATTATCAATAATTTGAAAGGTTCAATATACCAATGAAATTTGACATTTCAATTTCTTATGACATTAATGCAGAATGGACTTAATGATAGATAGAATTTAAAAACGGTTTGAAAACATGAATACAGAATTTTTGGTAACCAAAGGAGAGGAGAATTATTTATTGAAACAGTTTAGTTAGTTGATTTTGATATTCCACCGAGACAACATCAAATAAGAGTTGTCTCAAATTTATTTAAAATAGAGTTGATTTTAGATTCCCTCGAGACAATCATCGAATAAGAGTTGTCTCAAATTCAATTCAGTATATCAGAGTAATTTATATGATTATTATCAGTTCAACATATTTTGCCTTTTGTAAAGCCAGTGCGTGTATTATTCGTAAAGAATTACGGCGTTAAAGTGCGAGTGGTTTTTCAGGTTTCTAAATTATTGATTTAGAAAAATTGTTCCTGAAATTCTAAAAAGCGTTTCAGAATACGAACGAGTCTACCAGAACCTAGTTGGTGAGTCCAGTCCATATTATCTATATTATTTCTCGAGAATTAATAGGCTTTTAGTAAAATTATTTCGAAAATAGATGCATCTTATGATTAAATACCTACTTTGAAATTATAGTAACGTTACTTATATAAAATTCTACGTCTAGTGAAGACAATTTTGGAACAGACAATTTACAAGGAAATTTGCGCATTTTACATTGACATATGTCAATTATAAAAGTAGACATTTTGAACTTTTGGTTAAATCATTTAGATAGGAAATTTCTAATTATAGATTGTTTAATATTAAGGTTTGATAGAAAGTTCTATGTTTGGTTTATGCGTTTATATTTTTTGAAAAGTTTTAATTTTGTTATTGTTATCTGATAATAGATTATATAAATTTGAATTCTAAATCCCTTTGGTTCTTTTTTCATATTCATTCTCATTATATTTGATAATTTTTATGCTAGAGAAAATTTAGTATAATTAGTCACATTTGGTTAATTTCCTGACAGTAAATTTCACATATGTCATAAGAATTCAATTGTCTTATAGTGTATTGGACAAACAGTTACTTCACATTTTGAATAGTGCAATACGTAATTTGGAAAGTTAAGAGTGAGTTAATTGATTGTGTATTGATTTATCTTTCATAATATAACATTTAATATTTATAGAGCCGGGCATATTAATTTGACAACTGCTGTCATAAAATTTAATAGGTTATATTTAGCGGTAAAGGTGTTTTCACATTAGTGCAGTTACTATTACAAATTCTGACGACAGCAACAAATAAAATTCACACTATATAAATTCATATTCATATATTAAAATCATAATATTATTAATAAAACACATTAGATATATTATAATTATTACCCGATCGTGGGGCAAATATTATTAAAGAATATAGATATATATAATAATATATATATATATATATATATATATATATATATATATATATATATATTAACATAGAGTGAAACCTGCAACACCCTGTATACAGAATTATGAATAATAGACTACATACTTCAAGTAATTAGAATTTTTTGCAATTTAATTTTTTTTTAAAATGATCTAAAAAGGAGACAATCTGTACTATTTACTATTCAATAGAGAAAGCATATAAAGGATCTAACTGTATGATTATAGAGAAGAATTCAAATAAGCTTTATAAGAATATAGGTGAAATAAAAACAACAAAATGTCCATATTTAAAAGAGAGAATTTGAGAACGTTTGTTACATATGAATGAAAATAATAACCCATTGTTCTTATTGTCAAAGTAAATAATATTGTGGTTTGTTTTAAAGAAGTGAATATTAGGGTTTGAAGAAAGTTTTCAATAAGATTATATAAGTGTTTAAAATATGTGAATGTAGGAAGTAAAATGAAAACATTAACTCTATGGAATATGACATTTGTTGAACGATTTGACATTCTAAATAAATACTTTAGAAAATAAGAACTGTCATTTAGTAAATTTATTGAAATACAATTTAAGGGAGAAATATATGGGTTATAATCGTTTAAGAGGCTCAAAACAGAATGTTTTAAAATGATGGATGGACAATCCACTATTTGAAATGAAATCTTTCAAATAAGAATTTTGATAACCAATTTTGATTGGTGGAATGCATTTAAGATATTTTTATCAGCGACAAGTAGATTGCTAATAATAAAAAAATTGAATGGAAACAGTTTGTTGATTATACAGTCTATTGACTAGGTACTTTTCTTTTTGGGTAGAAATTTTTTAAGAAGCAAAATTTATTGAGAAAATTTTTTAAACTTTTGAAAAAACAACAATTTGGCATTAAAAATTAGTGAAAGGAATACATTATACTTGAAAGCTAGTCAGTAATATATTTAAGCAAGCAGAAGTACACATTATAAGAGGAAAATTGGTAATTATATTTGAATACTAACCATAAAACTTATAGATGTAATTAAGTAAAATATTGTATGGTGGAACGGTGTCTCCACCATACCTTTTAGAAAGCTTTGGATTATGTGATTTGATTAAAATGTATTGATGTGGACGAAATGTAGCACCGTTTCTGGATATTATGCAAGCTGGATAAATTGTATGGTATTTTCCAAGAGGTAACCTAAAACAAAATAAGAACCATTTATTGATGTGAATTAATTGAACTATACAGTGAAAAAAGGTGTTTAAAACTATTTTAATTACATATAAAGAAGGTAGAGTAAACTTACCGATTTAGTGCAAAGAATTGAACTTTGATATTAAACAGACGCTTATAAGTTTTATCTTCCGCCATCTTTCTATCATAGACTTTTATATTACGGATTTCGTGTTATAAGATTTGTGTTAAAAGTTGCCTATTTTGAATTATATATAGACATTGTACTTCATTCGAGTGGATGACTTTATTTGAATGAATGATCATAATAGATAATAGGTTTTCACTAATTTATGTCCTGTAAAAGAATAATGTATTTGTTTCTACAGCATTAAATAACGTTTTTCTATTTGAAGAACATTGTGAAATTATTTTCTTGAGATTTTTCATTTCTCTATGGTGATTGCTCCATCTAGCTTAAACAGTTGGTAGTTTTAAACTGACATCTATGAATCGTGGAGAAGTTCAACATTAAACACAGGACCGTCTTTAGAGTTTATTTGGAAATAATGATAAAGCAAGTATATTTTGATTAACAAAATTTTTATTGAAAGATCGGAATATTATTTGAATTTCGACGCTCATATTAGAAATTTGAAATTGTTTTGTTTTTCTACATCTGAACCCTACTCTGAGATCAGAGAGTTTCTCATGCAAAGGTTATTTTACAAATAAATTTTAAATATTACAATATACCGGGCAAACAAAAACTAAGTATCAACTCAACTAAACTAAAATTAATAATTCATAGTATTTAAACTTTTTAAATATTCTCTTATACCAATTCTATCCAGTATAATATATATATATATATATATATATATGAGAAAACACAAACAATGGATTTCAACAAGACAACCAAACGCACATTTGTGCCTTCACCTTGTGATATGCCCGCTAATTCTGTTTTTTGTTTTATATTCCACGCGTTATTCTACATCTTTTCATTGGTTATTTATATATATATATATATATATATATATATATATATATATATATATATATATTATAACTAAGTATAATTAATACTTATTTACTTTTGATTTGAATATTTTAAGATAGCTGTTTATTATTTAGAATTTTTGTTTAGTTTGGCTAGCTCAGTTGGTTATTGTTATTTGTTTAGTAATTTATTTTAATTTGATTATTCGGGAGCATGAAATCCTTTTTCTCTTTGAGTCCTGGCTTTTATATTGTTGTAATTGTTTAAATAAAAAGAAAACACATTATTTTGAAATCAATTTAATTTTAAATTTAATATTTTATATATTTGATAAAAATAATATGAGACGCCACTGGTTGTATTGTATCTACTTATTTATTTTAATCATTTTATCAATGCGCATGCGTGAAAAAACTAGTCATGCGCTTTAGCATAAAAAGAACAATTCTTACACTAAAGAAGCATCTATTCATATTATACCAAGTTTGTTGAAGATGCAGACAAATGAATGGTTCAAACACATAAAAGAATTTATATATAAATCATACATATATATGATACAAATTGCTGTGGGAAGAAAATAGTTATATACATAGATAGAAATATAGGAATTATATACAGATGGACATAGTTATTACATTGATAAATTTTCAATCAATAGATTTATGCGATTACAAGATGTCGTAAGTACATATTTTAATTTATTTAAAATCGGCCTTTTATTAATTTTAACGATTTATGCGATTAATTCACTATATAAAGTCTGTTTCTTTCTTTTTTAGATCGATCATATGTGCAAAAGTTTATCAATTTATGAAATTAAGTACTTAATTGAGTATTTGAGTTTTTACTCTGATTATTGGCCAATAATTATTTAAAAACACTGACCTGTTGCTCTTGAATTGGGATGAAAGTCTCTGGATCCCAGGAATACTCCGCTGAAGCTCCAAAAAAAACCAAAATTAATGAAAATTTCGCAGATTCTTGCCGAAAAACTTGATACAATTGACTGTGAGTATTACTAAGATTGTATTTAATAGTACTTTATAGGTTTAAATGTCTTAAAACCGGGAATTTCTTGAAATTTCAGGAACACCATCACACACACTCCTCTCTTCTTGACACCAGCTTCCCTAATTTTATTAAGCGTCCCCTCGATTCTCTACTTTTTTCAACAAAAAGTCTTTTGTTTTTTTTAGGTCACTATTTCAAAGTTTATTTGTTGATTCACAATTTGTTCTGTCATATTTTATAACCAATAAAATATTGTCTTTTGCAATCAGATTAATTGAAACTTCTTTCACTTATTAAAAATTTCATACATACACTCTTTTACATTATTAGTTCATTTATAGAGTTCCTATGAGTTTTCTCATCATACAAATAAATTAAAATTGGTTATACATAGATACATTTACATGGTACAACATTCAATATTGTTATTGATAGTATATCCTTGTTACACTCATATTAATTATAAATATAAATTCTCTCATGTTATTTGTCTAAACTCTTTGCATTATATTATTTATAATAAACTTTAACAAATTACTATTTATTGATTCAACGTTTATTTTATTTACTATATATCATTTGTCTATATGTCATTATTTGTTTATCTATGAAAATCTATTGAATTCTATTCTATTCAATATTTGTATTTGTTTTTATTCTTAAATTAATGATTATAATGAATTATCTATAATATTATTTGTATTCTCATGTAACTACTTATACATAAAATTCTCTTGACTTTACTATATAATTATATCTTTTTAGGTGAACAGCTGGTTAGGGTATGGAAATATTCTTCGTCTTAGGCAACTTTATTTACATCATTACATTGGTTAGGCAATCTCTATATTTTGTATTATTATTGAGGTAATTCTTTATTTATTATATTGTTATAGGCTATTATTTAATATATCTTTATTTGATATGTTGTTTAAATTAAGAAAAGTGTTTCCTTTTTACTTGTTTTCTTAAATTATATTATTTTCATATATTTTAATACTAGCAACATATTTTTATAATACTAATTCTCTTATTATCTATGATATCCGGTTCAATTCCCCTCAAATTTAAATTTAAATGATATCCATACCCTTGATATTTATTTAAATTTCAATTTTCTTATTATAAATGAATGATTTTATTTTATTCAAAAAAAATTTAACAATTTTATGGCATAATCTTACTTTCTTTAACTTTGTTTCTCAAATATTTGTTCACATATTTCCTACTACAAAATCTATTTCTTTCAATAACTGTCTCCTAATTCTTTCCTTAAAATACACTTGATTAAGATCAATGTCAATTTATATTTTTAATATTACTTCATATAATACTTCTTTATTATCATTTCTTCCTAACATCCACTTATATATCAACTTATTTCTTTGTAATTACATTATACTTCTATATACTCCTCATATCATATTTCTTTTCAATATTCATTATTCAATATAATTAATTATTTCTTAAATTCATATATATATCAATATCAACTTCCTTATTCCTTCCTGTATTTTCAAGTAATCTATAAGATTCTAATTGACATTAAACATTACCTCCTATATTTTTAATCAATATCATTCATTATTATCCTTTCCTATCCTTTATTACTTACATCTTATTTCCTTATTTAAAAATGTGAACTTCTATTTGATACTTGAGTTATTCTTATTTTATCCCCTCTATCCTATATTCTTTAATAGTTTCATTCTATGTAAAACCAGTATCTCTTATAAATTGTTTCCTTTATTTGCTATATATATTGATTTGCCATACTCACAAATTTTAAAAATGTTTTAATTATAAGTTTTACCTAATAAATTTTTCTTTATATTATATTATATTTAATTTTTTTTTAGGTTCTGAAGAAACAAACGAGATGAATTTTAATTGGATCACCAGCTGCCAAATGGAAAACAAAACTCTGTCTAATATCTACTTTATCTTTGTACACTACCTAATATTAAATTTTAAATCTATCCTTATGACTATCATTTCCTTTTTTTTAAGTATTATTCGTAACATAACATCATCTATTCATAATATCTATATACATGTTCTACATTGAACACTCCCCTTTCTAATTGTGTACCTGGATAGAATAAGCGATAACTATTTTGAGCATCACTATTGTCGACTACATATGGCCCTTCAAATGGTGATAATAACTTTTTACATTGATTTTCACCTTTCTTTGGTGTTCTCAAAGATCTTACTAGGACTAAATCTCCTTTTTCAAATCTAATCTTCTTATTATTTTTGTTTCCTTTTCTTTTAATAAATCTTATAGCACTTCTCTCCAAATTCTTGCTTACTTTATCCAAAACTTGAGACATATCCCATTCTCTCTGTATTATCCATTCACGTTCTGGAGGTATTCCTTTCAAAATAAATTGTGGACATTCTTCAGTAACTCCATTAGGTAATTGATTTAAAAATTTCTCGACTTGATTTAGATTTTCTTCCCATAAATTGTGTCTATTATTACATAAAATCCTTAAATACTTAACAACTTCTTTGATATACCTCTCAGCTGGATTAGATGAAGGTCTTCTTATACTTATGAAATTCATTTTAATATTATGATTTCTACACAAGCGTTTTACTTTTTCACTCACAAAGTAAGTAGCATGATCCAATATTAAGTTTTCCGGAGTTCCTATTTCTTCTATAAAATTTTTTAGACAAGATATTACTGTGTTTGCATTGATACGTTGACAAGGAAAAGTTCTTACAAATTTTGAAAATATATCCACCATAACTAAAATATGTTTATTGCCTTGCTTGCTAGGTATTAATTGTGATATGAAATCAATAGCTACTATATGTAAAGGCTTGAGTGCTATTATAGGTTTTGGTCCACTAATATGATGATAGTTTCTTTCCTTTGCCAACTGACAAATTTTACAAATTTTACAGATTTCTTTAACCAATGATATGTCCTTCTTTGCAGTGTAATTTTCTCTAAACAACATCCATAGTTTTCGAGATCCTATATGTCCATACTCCTCATGTAATTGTTTGAGAATTTCCTTAGCATATTCAGGTGTTATTAAATAAATTTCCCTATCTTCCGTCTTCTTATACCAAATTCCCTCGTTTTGAAATGCTCCTCTTTTACAAAATTCTTGTAAATTTCTCTGATCCTCCATTATTTTTTTCAAAGTAAACAAACCTTCAGTTTTTTGCAACCTATTTATGCCAATTTGGAATTGTTGATCCTTCTTCTTCATTTCTGTTTCACGGCTAAGAGCATCCGCTACTATATTAGTTTTCCCAGGAATAAATTTTATTTCAAATTCATATTCCTGTAATAGAAGTATCCATCGATGTATCCTATTGTTTGCATAACGATTTTTAAACATTGCTGTTAAAGCTGAATGGTCTGTTTCCAAGTAAAATTTGGCTCCTAATAGATAAAAACGTAATTTAGTTATGCAAAATACAATGCTTGCCATCTCCAATTCAGTAACTGAGTATTTTCTTTCATAGTTTTTCGTTACTCGGGAAATAAAACTGATTGGTACTTCTCCTTCCTCTTGTTCTTGCAATAAAACTCCTGCTAATCTATCTATGGATGCATCTGTTCTTAAAATAAATGGCTTGTCATATTGAGGATGATAAACCTGCAAATTTTGTAAAAATATTTCCTTGAGTTCTTGGAAAGCTTGTTCTCTTCTAGCATCCCATTTCCATTTCGTTTCCTTCTTGAGTAATTCAATTAATGGAATTTCCTTATTACTGAGGTCTGGTATGAGTCGTTTGAAGTAGTTGAGAATTCCCAAAATCCTCGAAGAGTTTTCAGATTAGTCGGTGTCTTATATTCCCTTATGGTTCTAATTCGTTCAGGGTTCATTCTTACTCCAGTAGAATTTAAAATATATCCCAAATACTGCACTTCTTTTTGGTAAAATTGACACTTTTCCATGTTCAATTTTAATCCTGCTTTTTCCAATTCTGCCAATATAGTCTTCAAATGTTCGTGATGTTGTTCTTCATTTTCTGAATATATTAATATATCATCGATATAGTGCAATGTAAAATGTTCATATTGGTTCAGAACAGTGTGAAGTGTTCTTACCAATGCTGCACACGAACTCTGTAAACCAAATGGAACAACACAAAATTGGTATACTACACCATCAATCATAAATGCTGTATATGGACGACTTCTTTTATCTAATGGAATCAACCAGAAACTATGCTTCAAATCCAGTTTCGTGAATATTTTAGCTTTTGTAATCCTACCAAATATCCCCTCTACATTTAAAGGACTCTCATATTGTTTTTTAGTATATGAGTTGATATTTCTGGCATCCAGACATAATCTAATCTCACCTGACTTTTTTCGGACACATGTTATCGCACTTATATATGGAGAGTTGGATCTTTCTATAATACCATCTTGTATCATCTTTTCTAACTCCTGGTATACTTCATTTTTCAGCTTGTAAGGAATGGGATAGGTTTTTATTTTGAAGTTACTGATATCCTTATTCATTTTCAACTTATGTATATACTTTGCTGCTATGCATACTTCTTTGTTGAAGAGTCTTCCATATTTTGTTAATAACTCATCAATCTCCTTTCTATATTGTATGGGACAAAATTGTTCTTGTAGATCTTCCACAATTTCTATTTCATTTACTTGACATTGTCTTTCCTCTACCTCTTGTTCTTCCTTTTTGTCAAAAGTTATTATATTACCTTCACATACCATGTACCCCTGTTTATAATCAATAAGCATCTTGTGATTGCTCAATTCATCATTTCCCAAAATCACATCGTATTTTAAATTCTTAACTACTAATAATTGTATTTTATAAGCTATGTTTCCCAAATAAAAATCTGTGATTATGCTACTATTTGTATAATATAAATTTTTATCATTCGCCCCTACTAATGATAGTTTCTTTGTATTTATCATCATAATATCATCTTTATTTGAATTGTCTACTATATTCTGTTTAATTAATGTTACCTCTGAACCCGTATCTATTAAAATTCTACAAATAATATTTTGTAATCTACCCTGGATAAATATTAAATTAGGTTTTTCTACTTTTTTACTATTATTTTCATAATCTATAATAAATTCTCGAGGATGTTCATATCGCGATGAATAGATGATATTATGTACGTAAGGACGGTTTAAGCAATATTCGCTATGTTATCCTGTCCAGGAATACACTCTTCTACCTGTATCTCCTGTCTAACCATGTTTACCTGTCTCCTATTATCATCCTCCCTATTTCTGTTTTGTTCTGGATTGTTTCGGTTTTCTCTGCCATTTTGCCAATTTCTTCCTCTATTGTTATTGTTGTTGCTATATTGATTTCTTCTCTCGAAATTGTTATGATTCCTATAGTTCTCAGGATATCTGTTTCCATTATTCCTCTCTCGATTTCTATATTGTTCCCCATTTCCTTGGTATCGTCTATCATCAAAGTTCCTGTTTCCATAATTTCTATTTCCATTATTTTCATTATAATCTCTTCTTATATTTCCATTATCCCTTCGGGTATCATTTCTGATATTTCCATTTCCATTTTGATATCTAAGAAAACCATTTCCATTTTGGACACTTCTTTCAACTCTCTGCAAATACCTAGATAAATTGTCCATTGTTTTTATGTTGTGTAAGGCTATCGTTTCTGAGACTTCGGAATTGAAATGTCTCCCGACATATAAAACTAATTCCTCCTCCTTCATAACAGGTTCCAAATATTGTGCCATGTTATAGAGTTGCATAGCATATGCATTTAAATTTTTATTCCGATTGTAATCGAATTTCCCAAAATACAATCTTTCCCTAAAATTCGCTTGATGAATTTCACCCCAAAAATAATTCATGAATTGGTTCTCAAATTCTTCCAGATTATTTATGCTTTCTTCCTTATTACAGAACCATAATAGGGCATGTCCAGATAACATCCCTCTAATATAAATCTTCTTCTCCATCATATCTCTCATTCCTTTGAGTTTGCTCTTAATTATTTTAATAAACACCTTCGGATGAATAGTATTTATATTCCCATCAAACTTTACTCCGATATCCATGTTTCCCGTATAGATTACTCCATTTCCATTTCTCCTAACGTTAAATTCAATTTCTTCCATGCTTTCCTGTAATTTTCTGTTCATTTCTTCCAGTTCTTTATGAAATGTTTGTCCAATGTGCTCGTTCCTCTCCTCACATGTTCCTGTTTGTTTTTGAAACTTTACATCTAATTCCTTAAATTTATGTTCCGCGTTTTGCTGATAATTTTGCATAATTTCTTCGATTGTTTGTTCCCTGAATTTAATATACTCCATTTCTTTCGTTATATCTTCTGTTTGTTTTATAACTTCCGCTTGGATCGTTTCCGGTAATTTTTCTTCTATACCTCTCTCTATTTCTTGAATTTGTTCTACTACTTGATTTTCTATCTGCTCTCTAATTTTCATACCGTTTTCTTGAATTTCCATCCGTAAATGTTTATTTTGGTCCTCCATATCTTCTCTCACCTTGTCAATTTTCTTTCCAAATTCTTCATTAGTCTTCTTAAGTTCTTTAATTTCCTTACAATTTTCAAATTTCACTTCTTCTATTTTCTCTTCTAATCTGTTCATATTACCATTGATGTTGTTTATATCCCCTCTAATTTCTTCTCTAATTTTGTTCATATCTCCCCTCATTGTGTCCATATTTCCATTCACAGTGTCTATATTTGTTCTATTTTCTTCAAATTTCTGATTCATATTTCCATTTATTCTGTCCTCCATATTGTTCATATCTCCTCTTAATTCATCCTTCATTCTGATCAAAAATTGCATCATGTCCATCTGATCATCTCTACTTCTTCTATTTTGCATCTCCTGTGTCCTATCTTCTTGTCCTACAGCTTCCCCATCTCCTGTCATACTTTCTTCCTGTACATCTCCTTCTAATTGTTGTCCTTGTTCCAAATATACCGCTTGGTAATCTCCCATACCATGACTTCGTTCTTCCCTTTCCTCTTCTGATCCACTGTCTGCTCCTACCTGCCTTCCATCTCTCAACATCATTCGTTTTGCCATTTTAATTAAGTATTAAATTTTACAAATATAACCAAAATTTTTACAACGCCCCACGTTTTGGGTGACAATTATAACTATATTTATACTGTATTAATTACTTACTTTTATTGTGAAATTTATTTAAATGTAGATGTTTATAATTTAGAATTTTTGTTTAATTTGGCTAGCTCAGTTGGTTATTGTTATTTGTTTAGTAATTTATTTTAATTTGATTATTCGGGAGCATGAAACCCTTTTTCTCTTTGAGTCCTCGCTTTTATATTGTTGTAATTGTTTAAATAAAAAGAAAACACATTATTTTGAAATCAATTTAATTTTAAATTTAATATTTTATATATTTGATAAAAATAATATGAGACGCCACTGGTTGTATTGTATCTACTTATTTATTTTAATCATTTTATCAATGCGCATGCGTGAAAAAACTAGTCATGCGCTTTAGCATAAAAAGAACAATTCTTACACTAAAGAAGCATCTATTCATATTATACCAAGTTTGTTGAAGATGCAGACAAATGAATGGTTCAAACACATAAAAGAATTTATATATAAATCATACATATATATGATACAAATTGCTGTGGGAAGAAAATAGTTATATACATAGATAGAAATATAGGAATTATATACAGATGGACATAGTTATTACATTGATAAATTTTCAATCAATAGATTTATGCGATTACAAGATGTCGTAAGTACATATTTTAATTTATTTAAAATCGGCCTTTTATTAATTTTAACGATTTATGCGATTAATTCACTATATAAAGTCTGTTTCTTTCTTTTTTAGATCGATCATATGTGCAAAAGTTTATCAATTTATGAAATTAAGTACTTAATTGAGTATTTGAGTTTTTACTCTGATTATTGGCCAATAATTATTTAAAAACACTGACCTGTTGCTCTTGAATTGGGATGAAAGTCTCTGGATCCCAGGAATACTCCGCTGAAGCTCCAAAAAAAACCAAAATTAATGAAAATTTCGCAGATTCTTGCCGAAAAACTTGATACAATTGACTGTGAGTATTACTAAGATTGTATTTAATAGTACTTTATAGGTTTAAATGTCTTAAAACCGGGAATTTCTTGAAATTTCAGGAACACCATCACACACACTCCTCTCTTCTTGACACAAGCTTCCCTAATTTGATTAAGCGTCCCCTCGATTCTCTACTTTTTTCAACAAACAGTCTTTTGTTTTTTTTTAGGTCACTATTTCAAAGTTTATTTGTTGATTCACAATTTGTTCTGTCATATTTTATAACCAATAAAATATTGTCTTTTGCAATCAGATTAATTGAAACTTCTTTCACTTATTAAAAATTTCATACATACACTCTTTTACATTATTAGTTCATTTATAGAGTTCCTATGAGTTTTTTCATCATACAAATAAATTAAAATTGGTTATACATAGATACATTTACATGGTACAACATTCAATATTGTTATTGATAGTATATCCTTGTTACACTCATATTAATTATAAATATAAATTCTCTTATGTTATTTGTCTAAACTCTTTGCATTATATTATTTATAATAAACTTTAACAAATTACTATTTATTGATTCAACGTTTATTTTATTTACTATATATCATTTGTCTATATGTCATTATTTGTTTATCTATGAAAATCTATTGAATTCTATTCTATTCAATATCTGTATTTGTTTTTATTCTTAAATTAATGATTATAATGAATTATCTATAATAATATTTGTATTCTCATGTAACTACTTATATCTAAAATTCTCTTGACTTGACTATATAATTATATCTTTTTAGGTGAACAGCTGGTTATGGTATGGAAATATTCTTCGTCTTAGGCAACTTTATTTACATCATTACATTGGTTAGGCAATCTCTATATTTTGTATTATTATTGAGGTAATTCTTTATTTATTATATTGTTATAGGCTATTATTTAATATATCTTTATTTGATATGTTGTTTAAATTAAGAAAAGTGTTTCCTTTTTACTTGTTTTCTTAAATTATATTATTTTCATACATTTTAATACTAGCAACATATTTTTATAATACTAATTCTCTTATTATCTATGATATCTGGTTCAATATATATATATATATATATATATATATATATATATATATATATATTGGGCAGAAAAGTGATAAAGCCGCGAGGGGACATCATAAGAATTTTTCTCTGAACTAATAATGGATTAGACTGGACTGGACTAGAATGGACTTTTCCAAAGAAAGTAAAATGGTATATTTATTTTCAAATCAGAAAATGGAGCATTAGCAGCTCAAGAGATCAGTGGAAACCGTAACTTGATAGATTTTATCTATAATGGTAGATATTATTTTATTCTTTCTTGAATCACTTGAGATGTGTACATAGCGCTAAGTTTGACTGACATCCGTAGATGGCAATTTTGGTAGTATTTAGTTTACTAAAGCTGGTAGAAAATGTTATTTTAGGAATAACTGATCTAAATCTATGCTTTACAGTGGTTAAGGTTATCTTAAACTTTTTTAGTAACTTGAAAACCCCAGTTTTAGATTATTTATATTTCATATTCTTTCAAGAAATTAAAATTAGTTTACTAAAGTTGGTAGAAAATAATATTTTAGCATCCGAGCAATGATTGACCCATTGCACAGCAATGCTTAACTATTATTATTTTTAATCTAGAAAGCCACGCATAGTTTGAAAACAACAAATGTCAAACTAAATGTCAAAAATCGTTCGCAAAATCTCCAGACTTGCTATTGGCTTCTCGTCGAAATATTTTATTCAATGTTCTGAAACGAATTGTTTTGCAAATTATAAAATTTCCGTTTGGTGTAATCAAATATTCGATGTTAAAACGCAACACCGTACTACGTTTTTTTAAAGGTCTCATTGAAGAATGCGGTAGTTATTTAAAGGAGGATAATTTGTTTTCGATCGTCCAGCAACACCTTTTAAAAGAAATCTAGAAAATATTGTCTACAACATGGAAAATAACTAAACAAATTTTATTTGTATTACTTAAAACACAGACATTTAATAAATATATTTTGTTCATTGGATTACTCGCAATTGAAGTTAGAACAAGAATTCAACTTATATTTAAAATTTGTTACAGAACATTAAATAATACTAAAAATTTGTTTTCTTTAGGTATTTTGATCTTTTAATAATAAATAATACAGATAGTTCAACAAATCAAATTCGTTAATTGTTGATAGTTAATATTTTATAGTTTCTGTCAAAAAAAAATTGCCACTGTTAAGGCTGGATCCACATGCATCCGTGATATGTATCCGTTGTATACCACGTGATCAATATGAACAAAAATACTAGCATAAGTCCCTTGAGGAACCCTAAAATAAAATAAACTAAAACAAAAGTAAAGAATTTTTTTATGGGTTTACTCTAATACCCTCATTTATTCTTAATTTATCGCCTCACATCATCCCTGTTGGAACAACTTCCACATTCAACTACAAGATACGTTTGTGGCATTTTAAATTAAAAATAACACTTATAAAGTTAATAATAGTATATTAAGTATCAAGTGTTAAAAATGTTACTTTAGTCACGAGTTTTATAGGGCACGAGTGGAGCGAAGCGGAACGAGTGCCTTATGAAACTAGTGACTAACGACGTTTTTAACATGATGTGCTTACTATACTTTTTCTACGCTTGCAGGCATAAAAAATAGATCTTGAATACATTACATGTATCTTAATCATATTCATAATATTGAGGACGATGACTGACAGATGAATGGCAAATCAATGATACAGAACAACTAAATTATCACGGAACATGAACTATAAGTTACAAAAGATGCAGGTGATGTGACATTTAAAAGACAAAAGATAAACGATATGTGACTTTTCGCATTTTAAACACTAGTACTTAAAGAGTCGTTTTGCGTATGTCAAACCCGTGTATCAAATGCAGTTTTAGAAGCGGGAGTAGAAAAAATAAAAAATAACCAGAGTGTAGTCACAAAACAATCACACAATGCACTTTAAAAGCTTTAAATCCTGCATTCTATTACAAGATAATAACCTTGTTTGCCCACAGACGCCATATTGACAAGTCGTTGGAATACCTAATAGAAAACACATTATAGGACTTTTTTAGATGTTTGATAAGCCTCTTTCCTTTTACTTAAGCTATGTAATTACATAATCAGCAAAAGTGATTTATCGGCTGCCGAAGGTATCCCATATAATATGAATAAGAGCTATTATACATTATAAATATAATTTTTAAACAATTATTTTTGCCTACAGTGGACTATTGTAAAAAAATTATAAAATTAATACAATAGTTGTAAAGACATTCATTCCTACTCGAACATAATCTGTAATAGCAGATCTGGCTATTTCTTCAAAGTTTTGTCCCTTTGATGGTGGTTCATTCCTCTATCCTATGATACCCTTCATAATTATGATTCCCAAGATGTATGTCTTAAGAGAATTATTTTAATTATTATTTGTCAAACCACTTTTTGGGAATTCTCCAAAAAAAATTAAAATAATAGTATAGGCAAAATTTTATATTATATAGTTTATTTGAAAGCTTTATAGATAGCTCATGATATATTTATACAGCTATTAAGTTTTTTCTTCCATTGGATTGAAACTTGCTAAATGTATTAAAATTACATTTCTTTTCTTAAAATGTCTATAAATTGTTACTTTTTACAGAAATATGAAACAAATTTGATATTAAAGAATTGTGTGGATATATAGTACTGGTAAATTACTACTATGAAAATATTTCATTACATTGTATTGCTGTATTGTTATCTCTGTTGTATTCAACTTGTACTACTTGTGATCGTTTTGCTAATCAGAATTATCATTTATTTAATCCATTAGATTGAGATCGTTAACTCTGGAACAATCCGAATATCTTTGAATATCACTTTTTTGTATTAACATAGATTCTTAAATTATGTTCTGCTAAAGATTAATAGACTAGTGGAAAATATAGACATTTTCCATTTTTAAAAGTTCAAATATAAATATTTTAAGAAAACTTGACTAAATTGTAGGGAACAAAATCACGCACGTTTTCAGGTCACAACGGACTGAAGTTGGTTAATTTTAACTTTTCATGCGTGATTGAGGTTAGGTTATTTGGTTTGCCTTTTTGTGGTGATTCCTCGACTACTTTTTTATGTAACTCATTAAAGTGTTGTTTAACCTAAAATAATTAAAGAACTTAATGGGGTCGCTCTCCTCCAGCTCTCAAATAAGGGTATATTCCCAAAACCATATTTTAGTCTTTTTTACTCCATAAAATTTTTCCTTATCCACATTCCTGTTTTGTGTAATAATCCTTTTGTTTCGCAGATGCATTAGGTATGTTATATTTATTTTTTTCTTTAAATTACTTTGTGCCCAGAAAGGAGCCTTCACTAATTGTCTGTTTAAACAGGAAATTATTTACACTAACACGACAAACACTCATAATTTAATAAGATCGGTGTATCGTTCATACGGTGATGACAAAAATATGTTGAGGTTGTTTTGACGTTAGGTACCATAAACGAACGCGTAAGCGGATTGACACATGTGGATGATCATATTTTTGGCTATCCGTGAAACGCACACGTACGTCTGTGATCACGGCTGCATTTGGATCCAGCCTTATACCCTCCTGCTGGTGCACTGTTTAAAAAAAATATAATAATGTCAAGCAATATTAGCTGTCAAGAAAAACGTCAAAATAACTCCTCTCTCAATCATTGTAAATTCTGCAGGCAATAAACCTTTCTTAATTGAAATTAATAGTTTTTTTATGTTATTTGCAACATAAATTTTGGTGCCGTGATTAAGTCGACATACATTGTACCTGGAAAAATAATAGGGAGGAAAAGTAAAAGTGACGTCATAGTACGTTATCAATTAAATAATTTTTGCAATTCCGAGACTAAAATGGTCACTTTAGTCTCACATGTTAGAAACTATGTTAGACCCAAGGGATATAAAGGGACAGTTACCCCCGAAAACTTCTCTTCCGAGTTCTTCCACTTATTAGTAGATTGTTTGGCAGCCTTGCGCACCTGTTCGCTGAACGTACTGTAAATATCGGATGTCTTCTACCGCCAACAAGTTGTCTGCATCAAAACCATTGAAGACTTTTGAATTATAAAGTTAAACTTAAACAAGAGTTTTCCCAAGAGTCATTATAAAATAGTAGATGTAGTTTAAAGCCAACTCGATCTCTTAAATTCATTTTTAATGGATTTCAAATAAAAATATCTTGTAGTAATTTTCAACATTTTCATTGATAAATTAGAATAAAATATTCAAAAAATAATATTTATTTTTTGTGTATCAGCTTAGTTACCAAAATGTACTTTTAAAATACCTGATTCTTAATTAAACGATCATCTGGACAGAAAGAAAATCACTAACAGTTCGTAATCACGTATATTGTCACTGATTAGCATCAAAATTACCGCCGGTTGTTGCGAGCGTCGCGTGAGTCTGTTTGCAACTGAGCATCGCGACGGAGGCGATGGTCCATTACTTCGGATGCTGGTCGAATATTAGCGCATATTTGGATCTGATACGTGTGAGGAAATTTCTCTATTTGGTTGATTTGTCAGGATTGGGACTATCGAAGTTTGCGAATTGATAGAATTGTGATGGAAAAAGTTTTTATCTTGTTATTTTTAACAAAATAGGCAGAGGAAAGGCTATTTTTAAAACTTCTACAAAGTTTTTTACCGAATCTTGAACAATAAAAGGTAATTCTGGCCGCATCTCATAGCTGGTGCTAACTACCCTACAAGTTTGAAGAGAAAACAAGATTCAATTCAGTCAAAGTGTCATTAATTAAATTTCAGATAGTTATTTCCGATATTCTGAAACCATAAAAAATTAGAATTAGAACAATTTTGTGCCTTCTAATGTCGACTGCATCCAGTGGCGGATCCAGAATTTTTAGCATGGTGGGAAACGCAGATTCAATAACGCCTAAAAAGGCTGCGGACATTTTTGGAGTGCCTTGGCCAAATTTTACACAAAATTCATAAAAAAAATGCACATCTGTTCGCAAGCATCTCATTATAGTCAAAAGAATTTTTGCGTAGAAATTTTATCGATTAAATTTAAAACCACCAGTATTAATGTGGCCGTTTTTATTGTGTAGTGTGAGAAAAAGAACTTTTTTGTTGTTGTCTAAGAATATTTTGTAAAAATTCTAATCGTAGGGTAAGTAAATAAGGTAGTTTGTAACTCAAGGAGATATGAGTAACAGTGAGACATTATTTAGTGGGCAGACTCCATTTCACGAAAGTTGAAGCCACCGGAAGTTGGAACATTGACAATCGCAAGCCAAATTATTCTTCTCATCTGAGATCTTCTATGATATATTTGGTAGGAATCATATTTCAAGTGAATCACGCACTGTATTTAAAAGAGTAAACATTTTTTTGTCGTATGTACCAATCACCCGATATCAAGGCGACCATCGAACAGTTCATTTGTAAGTGCCTTCACGTGCAGTGTAAGAAAATAAGAATGCCGCAAAACAAAATAGAAAGGCGTTTAAGGAATTGTTACGCATGAAAAAGAAACTTGCAAAACTAGAGGGGGCATTAGATAACTGTTCGACATCTTCAGATTCAGATAGTTCACAGGAGTAGTTAATACACGTATGTGTATGTATCGGATGAACAGGCGGATGGCCTATGGGTGGTTACCGATAGGAAGAAGTTTCCAGAGGGTTTACAAGAAGTAGAAGAAGTCTCTAGATGGTTAGCAAGTAATGACGGTAGCGTCTACGGGGGTTATGCAAAAAGTAAATAAGTGTGTATGTTGTTACGTGTATAAGGTATCTAGAGGGTGGTTTAGAAGAAGCGAAGGGGTTTTTAAGGGTAGCGTCTACGGGGATTACGCAAAAAGTAAGGGTGTATACAAGAACGGGGGTTATGCAAAAAGTAAATAAGTGTGTATGTTGTTACGTGTATAAGGTATCGAGAGGGTGGTTTAGAAGAAGCGAAGGGGGTTTTTAAGGGTAGCGTCTACGGGGGATTACGCAAAAAGTAAGGGTGTATACAAGAACGGGGGTTATGCAAAAAGTAAATAAGTGTGTATGTTGTTACGTGTATAAGGTATCTAGAGGGTGGTTTAGAAGAAGCGAAGGGGGTTTTTAAGGGTAGCGTCTACGGGAATTACGCAAAAAGTAAGGGTGTATACAAGAACGGGGGTTATGCAAAAAGTAAATAAGTGTGTATGTTTTTACGTGTATAAGGTAGAGGGTGATTTAGAAGAAGCGAATAGGGTTTTAAGGGTAGCGTCTACGGGGGAGGGGAGCGTCTACGGGGATTACGTAAATAAGGGTGTATATAAGAACGGGGGTTATGCAAAAAGTAAATAAGTGTGTATGTTTTTACGTATATAAGGTATCTAAGGGGTGATTTAGAAGAAGCGAAGAGGCTTTTAAGGGTAGCGTCTACGGGGGGGTTGCGTAAAAAGTAAATAAGGGTGTATACAAGAAGTAATTAGAAAAAAGAAAATATATGGAGGATTGTGTGTGTGTAAGAGATGAGGGGTAGTGCTTACGAGGGGAGGGGCTATGCAGTTAGCTGATTTTTTAAGGGTTCTATATTTTGAAATTCTCAAAGGAATGTTATTAGATTGATAACCAACATTTTTTTTTAAAACGGATATGTGTGTGAATTCATATCATTTTATAGAAGGTTTTTTTTATATTGTAATAAATGAAATCTCACATTATATTAAATTCGCTTAGTAGGTAATATTTATGCGTTATTTCTATAGTTAGGAAGCACGTGCAGGCCAAATCATTTATTCAGACAATAGTGAACTTGTTTCAAATATGATTAGATTGCAATGTCATGATTTCTGGTTTATAATTGTTAGTTACTTTATATTACGGAATATTACTTTAGTATCTTTTAAAAAATATATGATATCAACATGATATTGTATTAGTCATTTACGATAAAATCTAAACTGAGTTTATTCATGAAACAGCAGAATTTAGTTTTCTATCAAATTAATAAAAATAGATTTTATGTTGCAGTTTTTTTAAAATCATATTTAACTGATGTCTTTTTCTTATACGGGGTATTTTGAAAGTCTTGAAAGCATGCGCATGATTTCTTTTATAATAAATGAATGAGAGAATTGAGTGTATCACAATGTCATCGGAAGAGTATAGAAGCAAATTGGAGGAATTTTCTAAAAGCGTTCGAGAATTGAGTAAAGATATTTCAATTTATGAAAATAAGATTAAACTGATAAAGCAATTGGAGCGAATGTGCTTGGAGGATAACGTCTTCAAAAATCGCCGCCTACAAAAAATATCCACAGAATTAAACCGACTACAATATGATGAATAATACAATTCGGGAACAACAGGATGCCTTCAAGGATGAAATTAATAATGTTTTTGCAATGACATGTATAATTTTAACATCAGTATTTATTTTAATATTGAAAATTATATTGAATATTGTAAAACGAAGGTTTAAGTCTTCATGTAATATAGACATAAATGAGTATACAATGTGTTTCAATAAAACAACTCATCAATTTTTTCTATTTATTTAAGTAAAATTACAATGGTATTACATTTAAAAACCAATATCGTAATCGTTCAACATTAATTTGTGTACAATTGAAAGTCCCATCGGCATGACAAGCATTCGAATGTTTTTTTAAACTTTCCATGGCTGAGGATGTTCCATCAAACTTGCAGACATCAACAACAGTTGTCGTAGAAATTCCATATTCTTCAGATTTCTATTGTAAAAATTCATATTTCTGATTACCGCGAACGTAAATACAATCGACATTAGACATTGTACTTTTCAAAATCTCGTCCAACTTTGAATAATCAACATCGCCAGAAGAATACTTGATTCCATGGATATGGTGTTCCAAAAAGTTGTTTGTTTTTTTATCTTGATTGTTTAGCAAATGAAAGGGTTGTGGCGGCTTAAATATGTAGTGTCTATGTTTATATCCGATTTCGATGGACAATTCCTTAGGATGGAATGTACCCTCGATAATGAAGCCTTGAATGTCAATGAATGCTATTCTCATCGTGGTTTATTTGTAACTGTCTCGCTGTGTATTATATGATCGTTTTGATAATTTCCGTTAGGGGGTAATACTCCAATAAACAGTCAAGTATAATTATACAATATGCTCTAGTATTTGCAGGAAATCCTACACTTACTTCAATTTCCACTTTTATATCAACTGTTGATGCCCTCATACCCTCCTCCTGTTTGGAACAGTCTATGACAAAGAGAGCACGATCTTTGAATGCTTCGTAGTCCAATGTTGGATGTACTATGCTGGAATTGGTATAGCTTCTATAGAATGAGGCGTAATTATGATAGGCAAGAGTATAGTCGTTTTTTCCGAAATCCATCTTTAATCGTTCGGTGGGCCAAAAATCTCCGTTCAAAGCCAATCTTACATTGTTGGTGTTCAAGTGATCGAATTGCGAAGGATCGTTTGTCTTCTTGTTGCGTCTATCTATTTGAAAGCATACGATAACATATCGAGGTCTCTCGACAGACGAGCTCGTTTTAACTGACCAAATCTCATTTTTAGCGTCTTTCGTTAACGTAGGCAATACACAAAGTTCCCATTTTCTGAACGGAATGAATATTGGTCGATCACTTTTTATTTGCTCCATCATACGTAATTCAGCTAACTGCATAGCCCCTCCCCCTCGTAAGCACTACCCCTCATCTCTTACACACACACACAATCCTCCATATATTTTCTTTCTTCTAATTACTTCTTGTATACACCCTTATTTACTTTTTACGCAACCCCCCCGTAGACGCTACCCTTAAAAGCCTCTTCGCTTCTTCTAAATCACCCCCTAGATACCTTATACACGTAAAAACATACACACTTATTTACTTTTTGCATAACCCCCGTTCTTGTATACACCCTTATTTACGTAATCCCCGTAGACGCTCCCCTCCCCCGTAGACGCTACCCTTAAAAACCCCTTCGCTTCTTCTAAACCACCCTCTACCTTATACACGTAACTACATACACACTTATTTACTTTTTGCATAACCCCCGTTCTTGTATACACCCTTACTTTTTGCGTAATCCCCCGTAGACGCTACCCTCAAAAAACCCCTTCGCTTCTTCTAAACCACCCTCTAGATACCTTATACACGTAACAACATACACACTTATTTACTTTTTGCATAACCCCCGTTCTTGTATACACCCTTACTTTTTGCGTAATCCCCGTAGACGCTACCCTTAAAAACCCCTTCGCTTCTTCTAAACCACCCTCTAGATACCTTATACACGTAACAACATACACACTTATTTACTTTTTGCATAACCCCCGTAGACGCTACCGTCATTACTTGCTAACCATCTAGAGACTTCTTCTACTTCTTGTAAACCCTCTGGAAACTTCTTCCTATCGGTAACCACCCATAGGCCATCCGCCTGTTCATCCGATAAAGTGTCACAGAACATACGTGTATTTACTACTCACAGGGTAAGTGTGTGATTTCAAATTTTACCCTTTCAGCAATATGCAGTGCTATTCCCTATAAAATGTGCAAGAGTAGAGATATGATTTTCAAAATATTTTATATATACAGGGTGTACTTTGTTTTGACTACAATGCCCGCAAACACTTGTTTGCTAAATAGATACTTATTATTAATGTTTTTTAACACACTATATACAGGGTGTAGTTTGTTTTGACTACAATGCCCGCAAACAATTATTGGCTATTAAATACTGTCAATAGGTTTCTAAACACATTCTTATATACAGGGTGTAGTTGTTTTGACTACAATAATAAGAATAATGATAACTTTATTCACAATAAATAAGTATAATGGTTACAATTATAAAGAGCGAATAAAGTAAAAATGAACGATAAGTACATGAGTACTTGTTTCGTGATAACAATAGGCTAATAAAAATATAAATATATAAATAAACTTAAATACAAGTACAAAACATAGATACACATAAATAAATGTAAATACAAATGCACAAAATATAAATACATATGAATAAATATATATAAAAAAGCACAAAATATAAATACACATAAATAGATGTAAATACGGAAGTACAAAATATACACAAATAAATGCAAATACAAAATATAGATTCACAAAAATAAAGTTAAATACAAATGCACAAAATATTAATACTTATAAGTAAATATAAATACAAAAGTACAAAATACATATATACACCCAAATAAATGCTACTAAAAAAGCGCAAAACATAAATACACATAAATAGATGTAAATACGAAAGTACAAAATATAATATACATAAATAGATTTAAATACGAAAGTTCAAAATATAAATACACAAAAATAAATGTAAATACAAATGCACAAAATATTAATAAAGATGGATAAATATAAAAACAAAAGCACAAAATATAAATACCTCTAAATAAATGCAAATACAGAAGTAAAACATAAATATATGAATCTTAACTAGAACTCAAACATGCACACACACAGACAGCAAATTAAATGCTAATAACTAAATGTTTACCCACAAGCATGGTTATACACTCACAGATACCAATACACTTTCACTACCATATTACGCAATTACACATTCATATGCAGGCATACATAATCAGGATACAAATCAGGAATGCTGATGATGGCTCGTTTTGATTGACTTGTGTGGTCGAGAAAATAGAATAATCTTGATTAGGTTCATATACTGCAATTCCGTTACTATATGAACATTCATTGTATTCTCTTAATTTACTATGTTATTTATGAAGTTTCTTGGTTTATCCAATATAATTGATTTTAACTTTCGTTTATAGATTGGCTTGCTATATATACCCTTCAATGTTGTCGGTATAGTGTTGTACATCTTTATAGACATATACGAATACGCCCGTTGAGATTTGGACTTTTTAACTATAACTGGATAACTGAGTAAGTTACGATTTCGAGTGGTATATTGATGATTACGAGGTTCTTCTTAATCACTGCTAAAGTGATATTTGACATTGGTACAGTAATAATAGAGCTGCCTTAGGTCGAGAATTTGTGTTTCCTCGTACAGCCTATCAGATGAATATCTGTAGTGTTTCCCCATTATTAATCGTAAAAATCTTCTTTGTGAGACTTGTAATGGAAGTATATGCACTTGCAGAGTCGAACCCCAAACTGTAATGGCGCACCTAATATGAGTATCCACAAGCGCGTAGTATAACTTTTTCAATTGCGGTAATGGTATGCATTTTTTAAGGAGTTCAAATTTATATAATATGAATTGTAGTTTTCTTATAACATATTTTATATGACAGTCCCATTTGAGGTTAGTTTCTAAGTATACTCCCGAGTATTTAATATTTGTTGTGCCCTCTATTTCATTATTTGCAAAAGTTATTTTTTGATAGAGAGCGCTGCCAGAAGCGTTGCAACTGAAAGGTAAGAATGTAGTTTTTTCTAAATTCCTTGGTAAAACTTATAATCGAACCAGCCCTTTACAATAATTAAGTCGGTTTCAACTTTCGTTTTTAGCTGTTCCCAGGTTTCCGCCTCATAAAATATTACGGTGTCATCTGCATAACCTATGAAATCTCCTATCGTGTTTAGACTAAATAATTCATTTATATAAAGATTAAATAAAACTGGTCCCAAGACGGTACACTGTGGGACTCCACATTTCATTGTTTTCTTGGTACTTAATTCGTTCTCGACTTTGACTAGTTATTTTCGATTAGTAAGATAACTATTGAAAAGTTTTAGACAATTACCTCTTATCCCGTTTGCTTCTAACGTTTTGAGCAGGAGAATGAATGGTCAACCGTGTCAAAGGCTTTACTAAGGTCGATAAAAACACAAAGACAAGGGGTACCTGTTTCGAGTGAATTGTGTACTTTCTTAGTTAATTCCAATATCGCATCCTCAGTAGTCGTATTTTCTCTGAATCCAAATTGTTTAATTGAGATACATTCATACTTATAATTGTTCAATCTCTTCTTAATAATTTTTTCAAATATTTTAGTTAAATGAGATATTAGAGATATGGGCCTATAATTGGCTATTATTGCTTTATTTCCTTTTTTATAAATTGAACAGACCACTGCTTCTTTAAATTGCTTTGGCCAATATCCAGTGTCAATACTCATATTTATAATATATTTCAACGGATTAGAAATATGTTCGGCAATATACTTTATAAAATCTACACCTATCCCATCGCTACCAACCGATTTTTTAGTTGTTCTATAATGTCTACAATCTCAGTTGTATCACTATGAGTTAACTGTATAGAGTTAAGTAAACTATATGTACGAGGAGTGAAGTTTGGATTTTTATTTACTTTTTGTGCTAATCTCGGACCCATGTTCACAAATTGATTGTTAAATTCATTTGCTATATCCTTAACGTCAGTCAAATTTTCTCCCTTATCGTTTTATATTATATATATTTTCGCTGTTTTCTGCTTTTTGCCAGTTATTTCTTCAACAATAGCCCATAATGTTTTAGAATCATTTGCACCACTTTCAATACAGTTTTTGTTATAGTTTTGTTTTGTTTTTGCAATCAAATTTGCCAGCCTATTCCTCGAAATATGATATCGATGTTTCATCTCTAAGTGCAAAGCTTGTTTGAAAAGTTGATTTTTTTATGGACTTCACTTAATAGGGAATCTGTCATCCATGGTGCAATTTTCGTAGATTTTTTCTATTTTTCTAATATCTAGTACAGTTTTGGATTATATTGTTGATTATTTTGAGTAGCATATCTGTGGCAGCATCTGGGTCACTTTGCAAGTATACAGGATTCCTATTAATTTCTCCCAAAATGGTTGATAGTCGGATATAATCAATGAACTTTTTGCACGTTTTGTAAGCTTGTCACCTTGTTAGCCTTAACATCTGCTAGCAGGGTACAAACAATATCAAAAATATATCTGAAAAATATATTCTGTAAACAAGAAAAAATCGAAATAAAAATCGAAGAGCGAATAAAAACATCAGGTCCGAATAAATCCCAACCTTTTTTAGTATTACCCTTTTTCTTTGACAAACCTGAATTATGCGTGGCAAAAACTAGTAGTACATCTGCTTCCTACAGAGCAGGATTAAACATAGATTTAATAAAAAATAAACGGTTTCAAAGATTAAATCTAACTTTTCCGCATCTGTGGCCCCGAACAATATTCTATCATAAAATTGTTACTTGTATACACTTTGGGGGATGTATCGTGCTAACAAACCGAAATTTCTTCAAAAATAACCAAAAAATTAGTATATATGGATTTATAGGACCCGCTGTACTTGCTCTAGTCAACTGAAAATCAGTAGGGTACATGTGTGAGACACCTTGATCAATATTCAATCATAAAATTGATCAGTCGTATACTCTCTGGAGGTTGTATCGTGCTAACAAACTGAAAATTCTCCAAAAATGACAAAAATTTGGTACCTCAAGTACAATAGCACCCGTTATACTAGCTTTAATGAGCTGAATATTAATAGGGTTTATCTTGGAGATGCTCTGAATAATATCCAATTATAAAATTGGTCACTTGTATATACTCCGGAGGCTGTATCGTGCTAACAAACTGAAACTTCTCCAAAAATGACAAAAATATCGTACTTAAAGTTCTGTTAGCACCTGTTGTAGTGGCTCTGGTGAGCTGAAAATCAATAGGGTTCATCAGGGAGATTTTTTAATGATATTTAATCATAAAATTGGTGACTTGTTGAACTACGGAGGCTATATCTCAAAAAGTTACAAAATGTCGTACTTCAAGTACCATAGCACCAGTTGTACTGGCTCTCGTGAGCTGACAATTAATAGGGTTCATCTGTGACATGTCCTTGACAATATTCAACCATAAAATTGCTGAGTTATTGCACTCCGGAGGCAGTATCGTGCTAACAAGACATGTAAGGAAAAGTGGCCGACGACGACGACATACACACAGGATTTTTTTTCTAAAAACCGTTTTTTCGTGTTGTTGTTGATGGAAAACGTAAAAAGAACTCAAAAATCCAACTTTTTTTGGGGTAAACCAATACTTTTCTCGCATATAGATAGGTTGACGGAAAAGTAATACTGCTGGATGGACGCGAAATTCATCATTATTTGCAACATTCTATAAGAGACCGATAATAACCAGTGTAGATACTTTTGCAAATTCTGTTATTAGGGATTTTTTAAAAACACCACGTAATAATTATCAACGGTACTATTTATATAGGTAACCCATCATAGTTTTACTTCAAATTTTTTCCTTCCTTTTAAAACAATGATTATAATATATAGTAACTATAGTTGTTGTTACAATTTAATTTTTTCTTTTTTGTTGTTTTGTCGTGTTGCATTATTTTTTTGTTATATTATTATGAAATTACTATTATAGACTGCATTTAATCGCAGTAATTGTATCTTTAAACATCTACCAAATATATCATAGAAGAACTCCGATGAGAAGAATAATTGAAATATTGTTCGACTTACCTGTAAGGAAGATCAATCTCAATTATTCGAGCATCGGAGTTCTTCTATGATAGAGCCCTCCCTCCCCCAATCTACCCAGTCAATAGAGCGATTAGTTCAGTCACCAATGAACTGTTCGATAGTCGCCTTGATATCGGGTGATTAGTACGACAAAAAATTGTTTACTATTTTAAATATAGTGCGTGATTCACTTGAAATATGAATCCTACCAAATATATCATAGAAGACCTCCGATGCTCGAATAATTGAGATTGATCTTCCTTACAGGTAAGTCGAACAATCTTTCAATTCTGTCTTGTTTATCTACGTGGCTTACTAACGACCACTTGCGTAGAACGATGATAGCCACTTTATAATTTGACATTTGGGGGTTATGTTTCTGGTTGTTAATTTATTGTTTATCCTCTATTTTGAAAATTTTAAGATATTTAGGTAGTTTATAAGTGAGTGATGTGTATTTTATTTAATCTAAAACCATATTTTCTAAAAACCTTGTTGGTGTAGGAGCAAGAATTATCACAGTCAATAATATACAATAGAGAAGGCTATTCATTCATAAACACGTTTATTTTTGCGTCCAACAATCTTAAACGCCATTAGTGAAATAATGAATTAATTACAAATAGTGGGGATGGTATTGTAAATACATGGCCTTGGTTATTTCGGCTGGTTTTCTAACCGACGAATTATGATAATCGAAAAACATTAAATTAATTAACTTAAAAGTTTATTTTGTCACTAAAAGTCTTGAAAAACACATCAAAACTAAAGAATTAAATGATTATTGTCTAGTCGTAATGTCAAACCAGGTTTGACATTATTTACTACGATACTACAGCCTATTGGAAATTATCGTCGATCATACTCTGACGATATTTGCATCTCTCTTTATATGGTGATTAAACAAGGACAAAACTACTAAAGATGGTACCCTTGACACATAAAACAGGTACTGAAATTTTGAGCAATGTAGCCACTTTCAGTTATAATCATAAAGATATCTAAGGTTACAACAAATACTTTTAAAATTTATATAAGAATATGCATTTATAAAGTAAAATTCAATTATTATCAATTAATTTTGAAAGCAGCGACTCAAATGCATAAATTAGTATGACTTTTTTTATTGCATAACTTTTTAACAAATTTTCTATTAAACTTCTAATTTCATTTTTTTCTGCAACTAAAGAGACTTTGTAAATGTGGCAAAGCAGTGGTCTACAACTGAACTTAGTATGTGACTCGATATTTGAGGCAAGAAAAAAGCAAAACAAACATATCTATTTTAATTGATAATCTGAGGTCAATGCACTAAAATTTGGAGAACGTTAGAAGGGATCGGTATGGTCATTGGCCTCATGTAGAAGAAAATAAAATGAGATGAAAATACCATAACTGCAAAGGATTCACCCACACTAAATGTGAAAAGTGTGGTGTTGCACTTGTCTGAATAAAAGTATTATTTGTTTCAAAAATGTTCACATTGATTAGGATTTATTTGTAACTGTAAACGCATGCTGTAGTCAATTGGCAAGAAAACGGTTTTTTGTGCAAAAAATGAATAAAAAAGTTCCGATATTTTTTTAAATATTTTTTTGGTCAATGTTATGATATAATTTGGTGTTTTTGTGAGCTTTTAGTTAAAAACAAAAAATTATGCATTTAAGGGTTAAAGAATCGCATAATATTTGCCTTAAAAAAATTAATTTCTTAGAAAATATTATTAAATTTAGAACCGAAGGCTGGAATATTACGTATACTGATGAAACATACATCCACAGCTCGCACGTGAAATACAAGGGAAGGTACGATCACATATAACCCACAGATAGATGAGACACTGATTGTGGCGCCATCTAAAGAGCCTGTCGAGTAAACAATTGAGTGATGTTGAAAAGATTTCTGTAATTTTAGGTTTTGGCGGTTATTCAAATATCAAATGATGGACCATAAATGGTTAATTACATTGGAGAAAATAAAACAGTAATCATATAAACAGTTTATTTATTTTGGTATAAAAATACACAACAAATAATTTCATTCACAAACTACTTTTCTAAACAAACAGAATGACAATAAATTAACTATAATGTAAAAACAATGCAATAATTAAAAAATAATTTGAGTAACATACATTCTAGATTGGAGTATCATTAGATTCTTAAATGATGTTAAATCAAGATAAAAGTAGAAAATAATCATTTATAGTCCATTATTTAACATTTCATTCAATTTAACTCAATAATGATTAGATGTTGAGTTAAATTAAATGAAAAATCAAATGATGGACCATAAATGGTTAATTAAATTGAAAAAATAAAACAGTAATCATATAAACAGTTTAGTTATTTTGGTATAAAAATACACAACAAATAATTTCTTTTCTTAACAAACAGAATGACAATAAATAAACTATAATGTAAAAACAATGCAATAATTAAAAAATAATTTGAGTAACATACATTCTAGATTGGAGTATCATTAGATTTTTAAATGATGTTAAATCAAGATAAAAGTAAAAAATTATTTATGATAAGTTTATATTAATTTATTATTACACTCGTATAAACACAGATCAGGACAAACTGCTGGAGTATAACTGCTACTTACTTAATCAAAAAAAGTGTTAGCAATGAGTTGTTAACTATTATTTCTGGCAACTTTCTGTGAAAGAAAACATTTGAGTATAATTACTGTGAATGTTAGAACAAAAGTAATTAAAATATTTTCATAGGAAAAGTTGTTAAATACTGTGCAGCTCTGTGAAAACAAGGTGCCAAGTCATTACATATAAGAGTGCTAAACAACCCTTGTGACTGTACAACATTCAAAATAATATATCTAACATTCCATTTCCACTTAAAACACATCTTTATTTCTTTACTGGAAGTATTGAATAGGTTTAAATCACAAGCTTAAACCTAGTATATTACATATTTGTATATTTCTACATTTAAAAGCATTCCGTTCTTATGAAACCATCGCATAAGGCAGTTTAAGTTACTCTTCAGCTCCTGGCAGTTTATGATTGTTAAAATGTTTCTTAAGGGCTCTTAAAAATCACACCGTCTCGTGGAAGTCCTTTCTCGTTTCTGGTTGAGGTTCTACAAGTAAACACACAAAATAACAACAATAAATATGTAAACACACAAATATGTTTGAAAATTTATGTCAACAAGAGAAAAAAAATGCGCTTACTATCGAAATAATAAGTTTACACATGTTTTTGTACTAAGCCCAAAAAAAATATCAAGAAATATTTGAATGTATACTTTTGTTTGGTTTTTTTGAATCCCTATTTTGGAGCTTTCGATTTTTTTAGGAATTCTTGATTTTTAACTGTTTTTTTTATTTTTTGTCTTCATTGGATATTTTAGATTTTTGGATTTTTGGTTACCGCTAGACCAAATACTTAGACGTAATGCCTCAACAAAAGTTAATACTCACTTTCATTTCCCATAAATTGTCACACCGTGGGCTATATATGAAAATCGGCAAGGGGTCAATACCTTCCATCCTATAGCTGGTAGAGGGAATATAGCTTATAACATAAAATAAAACCCAGATTATTATTTTTTCAATGGAAACATTTTAAAATGGAATTGTCTGAGTATGGTGTACACACTAGATATAAATTGAGTGAATGAAAAGACGAGTACTGAGTGTGTCATTTGATTAAAATTCCAGCTAAGCGCTTTCAGGTCATTCTCAAAGCTGTCTACAAGAGAAAAACATACAACAGGTACAATGTACATATAATGAAATAAAATGTTTGATGTTACATCATTATATAAGTAAAATTTGTTAAAATTACCCTATAAGGAGGGTGTACACACATATCATTTAGTTGGTAATTTTAAAGTAGACGTTTCGTTATGTGAATTACAATAATTGTACACGCTCTTTATAGAATAATTGTAACAAATTTTAGTTAAATAATGATGTAACATCAAACATTTTATTTCATTGTATGTAGCAGTTACAAGGTTTGATGTTTTTTGACACTTTCTGTATGTTTTTTTCTTGACGAGAGCTTTCAGAATGGTCTAATGGCTGAAAGCGCTTACCTGGAATTTTAATAAAATTACACACTCAGTACTCGTCTTTTCGTTCACTCAATTCACATTTTAAAATGTACAAAATTATACCATGCTATATTGAATACAATAAAACTTACCATCAATTTTTGTTAATTTCAACTCATATAGGAAGGCAAATCAAACTGTCTCAATAACCTCTCTTCGTCTTTCTCAAATTTAAAGAAACACTGTTTTTGAAAATGAAGTGATCATATCCTCGACCGTTTCCTCGTCGACAAATCTAGTGATTTATTACCACTGCTTTTCAGCCATATTAATTTTATCTTCCTGGGTTGGAGGAACAAAACTGTAAAAAGAAATATTTACTTTATTATTGCAGCAATTTTCAGTTTAGCTAATGTAAAGAAAAACCATGATCTCTAAAGTTGTTGATTAAATTAGTAAAAATTCTGTGTTTTATAAAAATAAAGATAATGGTTGTTAATTGTGAAAGAAAAAATGCTCAAATTTTTTCAATAAAACTTACCGAGTTTCCACTTATTAAACTCCTTCAGAATACACTTTGACATTGTCTTTTCAATTAATAACAACAAAGCAACGAAACAACAGATAAATATTACACTATCGCAATTAAAAAATACACCAAAATACCGTAACCTTAAAATAACCTCTACACTTGAACTAAGAAATGATAACAGTATAACATATAACATGTGGGGACGAGCAATATGATATCGCGCATACGCAGTTATAAAAATCAATAAAATTCGATTACTAACGACGTTGCAGTTTTCGTTAATTTTTTGGAATTATCTACCGATTTTAGTTAATCGACAGGCTCTATAGATGGCACGGTCTGCAGTGTCCCTAGCCTGGGTACGATGTATCAGGAATAGGTTTTAAATTAGTCATGAAGAACTTTTCTGAAGTATCTATTCAAAAGTGGTGTTCTCTTTGCGAACATGTAAAGAAAGGCGAATCTGAATGGATTAAAAAAGAACACATTTTTGATGATGCTGTAGATTTTCTAAGTTTAATGTAATTACAGGATCGTCTGACAAATTTACCAGTGTTATCAAATTTTTTAGTAGCTCTGGAAGCGATTAATAACACAGGTGTACAAGAAGACATCTCGCGGAGTCATTTCCTCGCTAACAATTGAGCCGAAAGGTAAAATAATTACAAGCGTTGATTAAACTATGAATTTATTAAATATCTAATAATCAAAGTGTGCATTGAGATCTAGAGAGTATCCCTCATTGATTTCCTCAACCTTTTTTCTCCCCCGATAACGGGGACTCCTTACCAGACGGAATACACAAAAAGTCTTAAGGAAAAAATTCAAAAATTAAACGCTGCAAAGCCAGATCGTTTTAAATGTGAAAACTTGCAAAGTTACAATAACGTTCGGGTAAATATACATTTTGTTAAAGTGAAGTGAAGTGTCCCAGGAAATCAAAATTTAAAGGTACGTTTAGACATAAAATAGAAAAAGGACGTAACATAAACAGACAATTAACATCAGACCATCAAAAAACAACGTCAAAAAAAGTGACAGGGAAACTCCCCAGACTATTGTAGACGACGAACCACGTTGTTCTGCAGATAATGTAGGGTTCTATACACACTAAATACATTAATGAAATTAATGAATTAAAAATAATACAGAGGAATTAAAAACAAAAAATATTTGAAATTAGTATATTTATACGAGGACACAGGATCATCAGATGATAAATCGATTAAATTTGAACAAATTAATAAATCAAAAATAACAGAGCCAATCAAAGTGTTCAAAGAGATTTTTGAATCTATAGATATAAATGTTTTAAGTAAATGTATAGACACTTCTAATAAAAAGAATATTGAAACCACAGAAGAAAAGTATATGAAATCAGAATAAATAAATAAAAAATGTACAGAAACGACAATTAAAAAGTGTTTAGAATCTCAGAGTAAAAACTGTCTAGAACACGAACCTAATAAAAAGTGTATAGGATACACACATTTATTACAAGATAGCGGAAATCAAGTGATCAAATCACATAGCCCTTCATAATCGATCCTACCTGTAGGGGTAATAACACAAACAGTACTACGCCGGACCAATCAATTGTACATAAAAATAAACTATCCAAAATAGAAGACACTATAGGGTCACAATTTAACATTAATTCCTCTGACGAAATCAAAGAGATCTCCAACCCTTAACAAACAGTTGAAGTACAATTCCACAAGCCGTCGACTCCCTTCTGGGAGCAGGAAATCGAAAATGAGGAATACATCATAAAGAATCAATACAATATACAGCAAGCTGAAAACCAGATTCTTTAATTTATAAATTGTTACAAAACCTGTTCTAAATCGATAAAGTAATTTAGCTAATTACCTGACATCAAGAAGTTAAAACTAAAAACACAGGATCGTATCTAGGAAATAACAGAGCAAATTAAATAAGTAGCAAAATGGAAAAAGTCTTGGAGTAATTGAACACTATGGATGAGAGAAATGTTCGAATGGAGCAAAAACTGGACGAAATTCAACGAGAACTAACTGCCCTAATATTACAAAATCTTGAGCGGAAGCAGGAGAATGAAGAACTTAAACAGGAGCTGGAGAAACATGAAAAGAGAATCCAATTTTTAGAAAGAGAAATCCGAGGTAGAAACCTAATCATCTACGGAATAAATGAAGCACATAACGAAGCTGATAACATTCTACAGAATAAAATAAAAGAAGTAATAAATACATTAGGGGTGCAAATTAAAATGGAACACGATATAGCGAATATCAGAAGATTGGGGAAGAAGAGGGACAATGCAAGTAGACCAGTACTAATAGAAATGGTTAATAAAACAAAAAAACTTGAAATTTTTAAATCGGCTAAAAACTTAAAAAATACCCAGTGGAGAGTCAACGAAGACTTCCCAAAAGAAATTCAAATGCAAAGAAAACAACTTTTGGAACAGATGAAGATAGCTAGAACCGAAGGTCATAAGGCATTTTTAAAGTATAATAAACTTGTAGTCGGTGGAAAGGAATATGACGTAAGGAATGCTGAGAGGTGGAAAAAGCTGCATAGAGAACCATCAACAACATCCAAGAAAACAAAAGGAAGAACAGTAAGCGAGAGATCTCCAGCATCCGAAGATACAACTAGTGAAAATTCTTTTAAAAACCCGAAACTTGCATAAGAACAACCAAACCAAACCAAACAAATTACAATGATTTAAATAACTTGCCTTTTGTTAATATGATATTCTGGAATATGCGGGGCTTTAAAAACTTTAATAATTTTATTCGCGACCCATATGAACAATATGACTTTTTATGTTTATGCGAACATGGTTGTATTCGGGCATAAAAGTACCTGACGCCTTAAGTAGTAACTATAGTATTGTTTACTCAGAAGCAATCCGGAAGAAGTCAGTAGGACATGCAAAAGGTGGTATAGCAATACTTTACAAAAATTGTTACAATTCAAAAGTTCTGGAAACTTCTCCCTAGTGGCTAATGTATCATTTTGAAAAATCTTCTATTCAGTTTATTGTTTGTGTTGTATATTTTCCACCTAAATGTGAGTATGATGAATTGTTGGAAGCTTTTGGAATGTCACTTATTGCTATACTAGAATAATATCCTGATTGTTCATTTCTTATAATTGGAGATTTTAATAGTAGAACTGGCGAGACAAGTGAAATTCCAGAAGAAGTTGTAGCAAATACTCAATTTTTCCCCAATATGCTAAGTTATGATAAAGTCAGTAATTATAAGGGTCATCGTCTTTTGGAATTTATGTCAGATAGAAACTTCTCGTTAATAAATGGTCATATAAAAACAGACAGACCTGCTAACTTCACTTTTTGTAATGCATTAGGGCATAGTGTAATAGATCTCTGTTTCTGTAATACTAATAAGCTTGAATTAATTGAAAAATTTAGTGTGCCAGATGATCAATATTTGTCTGATCACTTTCCAATAGTTATATCCTTCGGCTCGGTAATAAGAAGCAATAATATTACTCCTACTAAATCATCTTTCACTCGCTTAAAATGGAACAGTTCCAAAGTAACTGATTTTAAATTGTCAATTCAATGCTTACCAAACGTAGGTGCAATTGGAGATGTGGTCGCTTTGTATGATAATCTGTGTAGCACAATATGGGATGTAGCAAAACTTAAAGGTTTAATCTCAGTAGAATATTTCAATGGCATTAACTCAATACGTTCTAAGCATTGGTTTGAATCTGACTGTAGGAAATCTAAACGTCAAGTAGCAAATTCATTGAAAATATGTAGAAAACAAGGATTCTCCGAAATAAACAAGACAACTTATATTTCCAACAAAAAAGAATATAAGCGATTAATTTTAAGGAAGAAAAATTATTATGAAAAAAATATTGTAACTACTCATTCCAACACAAAAAATCCGTCGGAGTTCTGGAAAACCTTAAGGTTATTTAGACGTAAAGATAGAAGTTGTCCTATATCAATCAGGGAGTGGGAATATTTTTACGATAGCATATCTTCAATTAAAGTTCAGTATGAAGTATGTTTTTTTGGGGTCGGAGACGAATTTCTAGATGCCCCCATATCACTTCTAGAACTTGATCAATCTTTGGTTTTGGGCAAAGATGTCAAATCACCAGGTAAGGATGGTATTACTTACGAGTTTTTAAAGCATTTACCACAGAACTGGCGTTTATATATTTGTCATTTATATAATAAAATTTTGGATTCGGAAATTATTCCTTCCGGTTGGCATGAAACAATTCTCACAATGCTTCACAAAAAAGGACCCTTAGAGGATCCTAATAACTATCGTGGTATATCTCTAATTAATTGTTGTGCCAAGGTGTTTTCGTTAATTCTATTAAATCGCTTGTCTAATTGGTGTGAAAATAATCTCATTATTCCTGAAACACAGTTTGGCTTTCGAAAGAATAGGGGATGTTCGGATAATATTTTCATTTTGACTTCTGTTTTGCAAATAACTCTTAGGCTCCCCCGCAGGAAAGTATATGCTGTTTTTGTAGACTTTCGAAGGGCATTTGACAGCATAGATCATACACTTCTTTGGTTAAAACTTTTTAAGTTTGGGGTTAGTACTAAGTATATTAGAATACTTAAACACTTATATGAGAACGCCACATTTTTAATTAGACACCAAAACCTATATAGTAAAAAATATACTATCGCTGAGGGAGTTCTCCAAGGTGAACCGCTAAGTCCATTGCTTTTCTCTATTTTCATATCGGATATTGAAGATTATTTTCGTTCAAGTAACTTACGCGGAATTAATATTGATGGCAAGAATGATGTGTTAATTCTTCAATACGCCGATGACATAGTAATCCTGGGGGACTTCCCAATAGACATAGGACGCAAACTGAAAATACTTGATACTTATTGTTCTACCAATAAACTTACAGTTAACACTGATAAAACGAAAGTATTAATATTTGCAAAAGGAGGGCACAAACATAATTATAATCAAAAGTTTTATTACAATGGTTTTAGGTTAGAAATAGTGAAGCAATTTACGTATCTAGGTGTCGATTTCTCTTCTACAGCTATGTTCTGTACCATGGCTAAGAATACTAAAATTAAAGCTTGCCGCGCCATTGGAGCAGTTATGGATATTATGTGCCGATCAAAAATTAATACATGGGATTCCAGAATCAAATTGTATAATTCTATCATTTTATTTTGCCTTTCTTTTGGAACTGGAATATGGGGACTACGCTATACTGATATTATTGAGCGGGTTCAGGTAAATTTTTTTAAAAAACTGTTGAATTTGTCTCAGAATATTCCAGATTATATTGTACGCCTTGAGACATATTCGCCCCATTTATCACTAATTATTTTTAAACATGCTTTAAGTTGGTTAAATAAACTTAAAATAATGGATAGATCTAGAATGTCCAAAATCTGTTATATGCAACTTTTACAATTAGCTACGGTGAACGCTAAATATAATTGGGTCACTCAAGTTAAAGAATGGTATACCTTTGCAGAGTGTGAACATTTATGGACAAACTATTTAAATACATATTCAGGTAAATTAGATGGGGTTATTGTAGAAAATTTTGAAAAACGACTTTACGAAATTGATATGTATAGGAAGGTTACGTCTAGTTATTCTCTGATATACCCTCAACTTTTAATTGGTGAAACCGGGAGAAATTACTTGCGAATACCCGCAGCTATATACATAACGAGAATTGTCGCACAAATCAGAACTTCCAGTAAAAATATACTGAAATTTTCCTTTAAAGGAAACTTCTATATAATTGATTGTGGGGAAATCTGTTCCGTTTGTAATATGCATACACCAAAGTCGTTGGAGCATATTCTCTTTAAATGCCCCATTTACAGCCCTCTTAGACAAAATAGATTTTTTAATAGTGTGGATAATGTTGATGATCTGGTACATTATTTGAATGCCATTAATGATAATCTCTCTGAGCTCTCTATGCTGGCCCATAGTGTTATTAGTATTTTAAAATTAAGAGCTTTCGCATGCGGAGAATGGATAATAACATTATAATATGTATATACAATATAATAATATCAATTAATAACAAATATATATGTTCTAACTCAAATAACTGTAAATAATTACTGAAAATGCTGTATGGATCATTGTAATGAATGTAATGTATGTACCGAACCCTTGTGAAAAGATGTATCTTATGCACAATAAAATTTATCTATCTATCTATCTATCTATCTATAAAGAAGACCAAAGATAATTGCACATGGCAATACGAGAATATAATCAACAAAAATAATCAGATTAGAGCGAGACAATTCATTATGACCAACAGGAGAGCAAAACCCAAGACCACAGAGGATGACATCAACCCACCCTCAAACACAGCCGATGGATACTCTAACGAGTTATTTTTTTTTAAGCATTTTGGATTGATTTTATTTTGTCTCCTATGGTATTTTTATTTCAATAGGTGTTTATAACTCGTTATTTACTTTCTAACTTTAATTTCTGCTACCGTTTCAGTCCCGTATGAATAATTTAAGTATTTATTTTATTAGTAATTCAAAAGCTATGAAACATCATCTAAGGAATATAAACAAAAATTATTAAATTCCGGGTTTCGCAATTCAAATTATCGAGGACGCCCGGTATATAACCTATTTTAATTAAAACCAAAGCCGTCCAGTATATTAGAAATATTTCTTGTTGTAAGTAAATCCATTCAAGTTAATTCCCTCACCACCGTTAACGTCAAAAATTTTAGGTAGGAATTAAATTATAAATTCCAAAAACCGAGCGTTTTGGGTCTCTCTGTCTGTCTGCTGCCGTTTGTAAATTTTTACAATTCGCTAAATTGATCAATTTAAAGTCAAGTGAATTGTTAGTGCCCGACCGTCCCATACGAAACACGGCGTGAGGCAGCAGTAAGTGAAAAATTATTTTAGAAAACCGAATAAAATATTACGTTGAGTTTTAAAAATTTTATATTTGATTTCAGTAAACGATTTAGTAGTCTGACTGTTTAGAAATTTAGTACCGTATTTTGGTAAGCCGGGTTTTCTTTTCGAAGCAATAAGAAAATTTATTTACAGTTTGTATTATTGTGTTCTTTATATTGTTCTTTTGGAATTCGTGAATGAACTTTCAATACATTGAAATAACATTTTGATTTTAGTTTTCAGATTTAGATTGTTATACCTATTGTCATGTCCCAAATTACCCAAATACATTTTAAAATTGTATCTATAATTGGAAATAGAAAACTGATTGTGGGGCAGAGCATAGGCTTTTGCCACCAGCTGCCCCATTTTCAGCCGGTAGAAACGATATCTATTGCAACTGTGATCTTTTATTTATTTTTTATTTCGTAATTTATTTTTCTGCTATACAGTATTACCTCACCGATAGTGAAAAGAAATTAAAACCGATTGTGGAGCGGAGCAGAGGTGGTTGTCACCAGCTGTTCCACTTTCGAACGGACATAATTTTCTCCGAATTACCTTTGATTTATCTAAGTTCTAAATTATAAATAGTTTTAACTGATCGACAATTTGAAAAATTTAATACTGATTCTGGGGCGAAGCAGAGGCTGTTACCACCAGCTGTTCCACTTTCGGGCGGGCATAATTTTCTCTGAATTGCCTTTGATTTATCTTAGTTGTAAATTATATATATTTTTAACAGACCGACAGTTTGAAAAATTTAAAACCGATTGTGTGGCGGAGCAGAGGCTGTTGCCACCAGCTGTTCCACTTTCGGACGGGAATAATTTTTGTCTGAATTACCTTTGATTTATCTTAGTTCTGAATTATATACAGTTTTATCTGACCGACAATTTACAAAATTTAAAACTGATTGTAGGGCGAAGCAGAGGCTGTTGCCACCAGATGTTCCATTTTCAGCCGGTAATAATTTTGTTTCATTTTTGTTTGATTATCTATTCTAAGACACAGTCGTTTCTGTTGCTTGTATTTCAGTTACCGCTGTCCTATCTTCCGACCAAATTTTAGAATAATTTTAACCGATAATTTGAAATTCAAAACTGATTTAGGGGCAAAGCAGAGGCTTTTGCCACCGGCTGCCCAACCGTCAGCCGGGAGTAACTTTTCTTGAGTTCACTCATTTTTTTGTTAGAAAAGTATATTTCCTCTTACAATAATAAGATTTTCAACCAAGTCTGAGGCTGTTGCCACGGGTTGATTGATAATCTAGTCTATGTTCATTAGTTTTTTTTTAAATTGGTCTGGTCGCATTTTCCCACCTATCCCGATTAACCGTGCCTACTGCGAAGATAGTTATATCCCGTTTATTACTGTGATAGGTATTTATTGTTTTACTGCTGCTCACCGCATAATTACAAACGGCTTATACTGCTTACGCTAATATTAACAATTGCATTTGTTTGCTTACACCTGGTTCATTGTGCCATTATACACATCCCTTAATACCGGCAAATTTCGCATTGTGCATAATAAAATAAGGCTTGAACACATTTGCATACTGTATATATTGAACTCATGCGGTACTGCTTGAAGATACTCAGAAATTGTTTTAAGTGTTAATTTATATAAATATATTTTAAATAGGACTTGTAGTATACAAATCAATACAATCAGTGTTTTCTTCATATCCCGTAGCATTTCCGTCTAAGGGTTATAGATTTGTAGAAGCGTTAAATTCAACGAGACCCCTGGAATTTCCCGTAACCTCCATCTGAGGCTACCTGGAACTCTTGACGCTAAGGGTCAAGGGGCCGTGGAGTAAACCACGTAAAATAATCTGGCGCCCGAGCATTTGTTTCAAAACTTTGCATCGAGGGTGTCCAAACTGACGCGCCAGCTGGTAAGAACCTGTGTGAGGTGAAATACGCGTCATAGCTTAGGAAACCCCAAGAAAGTGACTTCATACAATAAAATAATAAACCAAAACATAAAATAACCAAAACATAGTAACTTCAAATAGATACGAATCACTATCCGAACTGTCAGATGACGAAATCGCACAATCAAGTACTTTACCAAGAAAGAGAAAGGAAATTACTTTCCGGAAAATCAATACCTCGGCCTCCAGCTCCGACAGAATTCTCAAGTCAACAAACGAACCTAGGAAAATCCCAAAAACCTGTAAAGCAAAACATTACATCGTGTCCCCCAATTGTGATTGATAGAAATGTATCGGCGCATAGGGATATATTCCAAAAACTAAGAGAAAACGGCCAGAAAACGTTTGAAATAAAATACACAAACAAATCTTCCATAGTTTTTACGAAAGACGAGGAAGACTTCGAAAAACTTGAGAAAACTTTAAGAAACCTACTCTGGAAGAGAGGAAAAATCGCATGCCTTCGTCCTGCGTGGCCTGACATTAAGGAAGAAATTGAAAACACGTACAATATCCTTATAAAAGACATTTATCGGATGGGTACAAAGGGATAACCTCATCGTAAATGACTCAAAAATAACGTGAGAGTTATCAAACACACAAGGGTAGAATGGGAACATCGCATACAGCGTAATGTCACATTTGCCAACTATGGGGCCATGCAACGTCGAACTGTGGAAGAACTGCCAGATGCCTGAAATGTGCCGGCAAACATCTGACTCCTAAATGCCCAAAACAAAAGACAACATCCACAAGATGTGCTAACTGCGACGGAGATCATCCCGCTCACGCGGAAATTTGCCATGAATATATAAAAAGACGAGTCTGGTTAGAACAAAAACGTTCGCTCAATAAAAATCTAAACCCACCCCAAATAAATACATACCAGCCCCAATTCCCACATCAAACCCATGGACACATGAAATAAACAATCAAACCGAATTTCTCAGTCTTCCCTCCAAAATCCCCAGTACGTCTCAAAAAAGCACAATAAACAACACAGCAAACAATAATGTAGATAATGTAAATAACGTAAATAATGTTAATAATGTAAATAATATTAATAATGTAAATAACGTAAATAACATAAATAATGAAAGTAATGTATATAATGTAAAGAATGTAAAGAGGGTAAATAATGTAAATAGTGTAGATACCATACCATACCATTTATTCACCATATAATATACAAAAGTACATGTGAGGTATAAATAGTTTAGTCAGGTCAAACATTATAAAAATCAGACAATAAGTAAAAACAGTTATTTAGCAAAAATTGCTAACTTAATTTATAGAAAGATCTGACAGATAGATCTCTAATTTGAATTTCTTCATTAAAACTAACAAATCTATTGTATAAGCTTACATCAATTTTATTGTTTGCACTTGTTTGTAAACGAGAGAAATGCTTTACAATGTTTTTAGCAGATCGAGTACCATAAGCTTGTTCATCGGCATGTGTTTCATATATTGGTAAGTTCCTATAAACAAGGTTTATTGTCTCTAGAATATACATACACGGCACAGTAAGAATATTATATTTTATAAATAGATCTTTGCAATGTGTGTTTGGTTTGACTCTATCAATTATGCGGAGTGCCGTTTTCTGCAATCGAAACACTCTCTCCATACTAGTTGAATTACCCCATTGAATGATGCCGTATGATAAATGGATGTGTATTATCGCAAAGTAGACCGTCCTTAGTACATCATTATTGAGGCAATGTCTCAATTGACGCAACGCAAATATTTGAGATGAGAGCTTAGAACACAATGCATCTACGTGTGGTTACCAGTTAAGGTATGTATCAAGTACAATACCTAAATACTTTACGGTTCAGATTTATTGAGTAATCTACTGGATATAAACATTTTCTCCTGAGTTTTTGTAGGATTCATCTTAATTTTGTTTGCTGAAAACCATGTTTCATTAAATTTTCTGCATTCAAAGCTTCATCCCCATGCTTTGTTGCTATTATAGTATCGTCGGCAAACAGGGAACACCCTTTTTGTTGCAAAATTGCAGGTAGGTCATTAACATATAACAGAAAGAGCACTGAGCCCAAAACAGAACCCTGTGGTACACCATTCAATGTGATAATCCGACTCGATTCCTTGCAGCTTACATACTGTTTTCTGTTCGTCAGGTATGAATTAAAAAAATCAAGTTCTTCATTGCGTATGCCATAGAATTCTAGTTTTTGAAGCAGTACATGCTTGTTCACACAGTCGAAGGTCTTGGTAAAGTCGCACAAACTAGCGATGGTATTTTCCCCGTCATCGAGTCCCTCAACTATGTAATCAATCAGGGCACTTATTGCCTTAGAAGTTGAATGATTAGTTCATTTTCACAGTAACTTACTAGTTTATTCTTAATAATTACTTCCAATACTTTCCCAACAACAGGAACAGTAGAAATCGGTCTATAGTTATCTAATAAGCCTTTATCGCCTTTTTTTAAATGTTGGTAGAAGTTTTGATATATTAATGGAGTCTGGCCAGTTTCCTTCAGATACGCATTTATTATAGAGAATGGTGAGCGGCTCAACTACTGAGTTGATGGCGGCTTTCATCATCCTACTTTTGACACCATAATAATAGGTGCAATTGGAATTTTTTAACTAAAATAGCTTCACGAACATCCTTTTCCAGAATGGAGGACATAATGAACGAAAAAGTAAGTTTATTTATGTTATTAATAAATGACATAGGATCTATATATGCTAGGTTCAACAATGCCGTTTACAATACTATCCGCAATAGAGCAGAAATATGTATTAAAATTATCCGCTGTAATGTTGCTGCTTGTTTTTGCAGTATTTTAAGTTTTCCTCTCAGAATTTCCAATCCTCCAAGCTGTTTTATTTTTATTACACCCTTTCTTAGTTCTCTCAACTGTCTGTTGTACCAGCTGATACCGTTACTTTTATTGTTAACCAATTTTAGTGGAAAACATGTAACAACCAGATTAAGATGATGATCAAGTATAACCCCAGCGGTCACATCTGAGGTCATAATGTCATAATTACAGGCCATGGATTTTCACTTAAAATATCAGAGAATTTTTTAATATTTGGGTCTGTAATAATTCTCCTTTTAAGAACTGGCTCGTATGAGTTTTGAATACCCAATAGGGATAGGAATAACGCTTGATAATCTGCGATATCAGGATCCAACACATCAGCAAGAAGTTCGTTCCGGTGAATGTTGGTAATAATATTGTCTAAGCAGGACTTGGATGTCGGGGTTATCCTTGTAGGAACATGTATTCGATGTTTTAACCCGTACATGCTAATGGTATTTCTCAGATCAGAAGAGTGCATATTGTTGCTATCCAGATCAATGTTTAAGTCACTCATCAAAATAATACCCGAATATTTCCTATAAACGAATTCGATTAAAATTTCTAGCTTGTCCTTCAAAATATTTATATCACCACTAGAGGAAAACCAGTAGATGTTCAAAAGGACACATTTTTTATTTATCTCAGCTCCGCAAAACTCTGCGTGAAACGGCACACAGAATGTAGAAATATCCATAGCTTTTAAATCAACCTTACAACTGGAGATAATTGCCACACCCCCGTGAAGAGAATTTTCCCTATAATAAAATGACGTTAAATTATAATTATGTGAATGAATTAGTTTTAAATTATCTTCATTCAACCAATGTTCAGAAATACATAAAATATCAAAATAACGTAAATAATGAAAATAATGTAAATAATGTAAATAAAGTAAAAATAATGTAAATAATGTTAATAGTGTAAATAATGTTAATAGTGTAAATAATGTAAGTAATATACCGTCAAGTTGGGTGACTTGAGACTGCCTGGTGACTTGAGACAAAACTTTAGGTATTTCTGAGAAGGGTTGGCAACGCCGCAGATTGTACTGGAATTCAGTTTCCACGCGGTATTCGTTCACGACAAGTCTATACAAGTTGTTTTTATAGTTTTTGCTGGTTAATTAAGAAGGTAAGTGCGGTTTTAGTATTTTATTGTAAGAATAGGATTTGTGGGATTTATAGGTATGTTAAAAAACTTTATGTATGTAGTCCAAACTGACAAATTTATGGGAATGGTCATATTTTACATTGATGTTAGTGTAAATGGGAAGTATTTATTGCTATATACATTTTTGTTAACATAAACAGTATTTTTGATTTATATAGGAAAATAAAAAATGTGATTTATAGGGGCGAGATGAGACGTGTATCAAGTCACCCCAGGGGTAATTTGAGACATGTCTCAAGTCACCCTACTTAAATAATACGTGTTCATTTTGCAAGTATTTACAAGAATGGGTCGATACAAAAAAAAAGTAGGCGCCAACTATAGAAGATATGACGAAAAAGATTTAGAACTTGCAGTAGCTGAAAGAAATAGATGTGTTTCATTGAGAAAACTTCAAAGCAAATATGGTATTTCAAAGGATACGATAGATCGAAGAGCAAAAGGACGTCATATGAAAAAGGCAGGTGGACAAACTGTTTTCACGTCAGAGGAATAAGAGAAGATGGTGGATAACATTCAGTTAGCCAGTGTCTGGGGGTTTCCACTAACATCTATTGATGTAAGGTACTTGATTAAGTCGTATTTAGATAGTGATCGTAGACAGGTATCAAAATTTAAAAAGAATTTGCCAGGAAGAGAATTTATGAGAAAGTTCATTGAAAGGCATAAGGATATACTCTCACAACGCTGGTGTGGACATATAAAACGGGCACGGGCAAGTGTTAACGGGGAGGTAATAAATAAATATTTTGACGAGCTGGAAGTAAGTTTGCAAGGGGTTGAACCAAATGCAATGGTCAATTATGATGAGACAAATATAACTGACGATCCTGGAAAAACCAAGGTACTTGTCAGAAGAGGTGCAAAACATGCACATCGTATAATGGACAACTCTAGAAGCAGCCATTCCATCATGTTTGCAGGATCCGCATCGGGTGAACTTTTGCCACCTTACATAGTTTATCAGGACGAAAATTTGTATAAAACGTGGACAGAAAATGGTCCTGCTGGTGCTAGATACAATAGGTCAAAGAGCTCCTGGTTTAATGAAGCGATTTTCGAGCATTGGTTTAAATATACGGCGTTACCGTATTTTAAAAAACTCCCCATTGAGTCGCCAAAAGCTCTAATAGGCGACAGTCTTGCCAGCCATATTTCACAATCCGTAATTGACTTATGCAGAGAATATAATATTCGATTTATCCTGCTACCTCCAAACAGTACCCACATCTGCCAACCCTTAGACGTAGCATATTTCAGACCACTCAAAAGCGCATGGAGAGATGTTCTTTTAAATTGGAAATTGAAGCATCGGGGGGTAGTACCGAAAGATACTTTTCCCAGACTGCTAAAAAATTGTTTGGATCAACTTGATGTAGACAACAAGACATCAGCAAATCTCATAGCTGAATTCCGTGGAATTTATCCAACCAACAGAAACAAAGTACTAGATAAGTTGCCACCGAGCTTAGAACAGCCAAATGATGAAAACAATTTTGTAGTGTCAATAGATAATGCAGTCTTTTAAAGCAATCTATATACGAAGTAAACAGTAACCGGTACGACTAAAAGAAAATAAATTCTAATCGAGCCAGGAAAGAGTGTTGAAAATACTACTCTAGAGAGTGTTGAAAATACTACTCTAGAGAGTGTTGAAAATACTACTCTAGAAGAAGTAGAACAGACGGTAAATGAAAATGGAGTCAAAGGAAACCAGGAAGAAATTGAAGAAAAGCTACCTGATTTTACTTAATTTAATAACCCGACACCGTCAACATCAAAAGAAAAACCTATTATTTCTCGAAAAAATAAAAAAAGTGTAGATTCCTCTAGTGACAGTAATGATTCCTTTTCCACGCAATCGTCATGTGATAGCCCTGAAGATTTTGAAGAAGACGTGGATATGGTTGATCCTTCGGATTTAAAAGTTGATGACTTTATTTTGGCGCAATTTTCATATGAGGCTCCCCATAAGTCAGTTATTTTGAAGAAATTCATTGGACAAATTATTGAACTAAAGCCGGATTTAGTTTTGTGTAAATTTATGCGCAAATCACCACAAGGAAAAAATATTTACGTATTTCCAGATATTGAGGACGTCACAGATATTAATAAAAATCAAATTCTGTCAAAGCTGGTTCCTGTGTTTATTCGACGAGGAAGATTCACTTTTCTATTGAACTTTAAAAATCTGGCACAATTGTTTAAAACATTTTTTTTTCGTTAAAATGAGTTTTTTAAGAGTTATGTTTTATTTAGATTAGTTTCTACCGAAGTTTTTGAAATTCCTACTTATTTTTTTAAGAATTAAAACTTTAGTTTTGTATTAAAAATGTGAAATGTTTAAAATAAATATATTTTTCCAAATAAGAGTTGTGTTTATGAAACAATATGCTCTATTACGTTTTTAAAAAGACTATTAATGTCTCAGGTCCGCAAATTGACGGTCCGTCTTGAGTTTATATTGAAAACAAATTACTGTCTCAAGTCACCGCCTCTGTGAAGGTGACTTGAGACACCCAAAAAAACAAAAACAAAATATTTTCTGATAAATTTTAGCTCATTTTTATTATTCAATTTTGAAGAATGTATGTAGACTCAAAAATGTGTCCTTGTTTCATAATTTTAATTTGCTGGAATACAATTTTACAGTCCTTTCAATTTTGAAACTGTCTCAAGTCACCCAACTTTACGGTAACTAATGTAAATAATGTGAATAGATAGATAGATAGATATACGTTTATTGACAACTTGTACATATATACTCGTATTATGTTTGAAGTCAGTTACAATGGCAGTTTAATGAGCTCAAGTTTATAAACAAATACAGACTGATGAACAACAAATGTGAAGGAAAATCAAAAAAGTGCCTCGTAGCGCCATCAAGTTTAATGAGCTCTTTCTTTTGGTCTAAAATTTGCGTAGAAAAAGTTAAAAATGTACCCGAAAAATGGATGATTTATTTTCAACATTTTAATTAATTAAGCGAAAACAAAGGCATTTTTTAAAAAAAGGTCTCGTAGCGCCATGCAACTAATACACGGATAGATGATGATACGTAGAGTGCGACCCCCCTTTCAAATATCAAAATATGCCTTGAAAGTTTCCTAAAAATATCAGCATTTTACGCCCATTTTCATAGTACTGAACTCTAGTATAAAGTTCCCCAAAACACAACAATGTATATTAACTACACAAACACTAGTCGGAGGAAGTATCGCTTATGACATCAAGTATTTCAAAATTACATTGGAGTCAAATATGTATTTGTATGTAGGCAAATCTTTATACACAACTCAGGTGCTGCTATCTAGTTGTACATTTCCCTACTAAGCAAAGAATCTTTATTTTAGTTTCGATTTTTACTATTATCGGCGGAATATGATCTCTTAGCACAATAAAAATCTGATTTTTTCGTGTTTAATTTTTTTGTCACACAAAATAATATTAATCTACTTGAAACATAATGTATTATTTCTGGCAATATATCTGCTTTGCTTAAGTAGTTAACGCTTATGCTGATCCAGGCAATTTTTGTCCAACTATCTTATGCACAGTTTGCATTCATAGTAATGTAGTTTTTCCACTAACTCAGCACGACTTGTTGTTTCTAGTCGTTCAGGTCTTGGATAATTATTCAAATATTCACTACCATTTTCAGACTATATAAACTTGAGTAAGACTCGTACAAAAACTGCTGACATTAAAGCTTGCGTAATTTTGTAATTGTAATCTATCAATCGATTATGTTAGCTGCGGTTCTAACATTGCCAACGTTCAATAGATGGCCCCACTGGTTCTATGATTTGAATTCATTTTTTTTACTACGATGTATGGGGAATAAATATCGATATAAACACTTAGTGAGATAACAAAGATACATTTATGTACTAGAGTTGCATTTAATTAATCTAACTTTATTATATGAATAAATCCTAAATACTAATAAAGTTACACGTATTTATTTCATAACTTCACAGCCGAAAAAATGATAATAGAAACTGATATGACCAAAATCCACAACAAATCAATCGAAATATATGCTTAACTGCAACATTTGGGGCAACTATTAGATGGAGAATATTGTTAGAAATTAATTAATGTAATGCCTAAGATAATATAAGAAATATGTGGCATCTTTTGATGAGACCAAATTCTGTTTTTCACTGTATATTAAAATCTTAATTTTAAATAGATGTATTTTTTATTGTACTTTGCTGTTCCAAACTTATATTTCGGGAACAATTGACTTTTTTGTAGCACTGCACACCTATTTTGTCTCATTCACATTTTTTTTAATATAGGAGTACAGGAGGCATCCTGTATTATTAGTGATTAATAAATTGGTGCAGTCTACACTTATAAAAATAAACTTTTACATATTAACTCTTCCTTTTTCAGAGTTTAGTTGCTATTTTTACATTTGTTAAATCAATGTTCCTTTTCATTAAAGTTTTTTATACATTACCATTTATAAATGTAGACTGCGCCGATTTATTAATAATTTGCAAAAAATACAGGATGCTTCCTGTAATCGTACATTCCATAAAAAACAGGTGTGCAATCAGACATAAAAATGCCCGTATCTCTTAAGCCGTACATTTTATAGAGATGTCAATAGAGGACTTGGTATCTCCAAAAAGTCAATTGCTGTATTTATAACCGAAAAAAGGTGCCAAAGAATTGCCGCATCCACCATTCAACTTAGTCCGTACCCTTTAATAATTATACATAAAAACCATATTTCGTTACCAGCTTTAGAACCCTATAGTTCGTTAACGAAGAACGTAAAGAATTTTTTCTATATAAAATACCATCATTATTTTTCTCCCTATCCTCTCTCAAGTTTTTGGTATTAACGCCTGGTACACCCTGTATATGTATATTCAAACTACTATTTATCGGTAAGAAAATAAAACAAACATTTAGAATATTTAAGCTTTTATTGAAAGAAATATCCTATAAAAATAAATCAATGTATAAATACGTATTACCAACGACCAATTTTTGATGCTATAATATTTATTAATAGACGTGATTTATCACCAAACATAACCCACTTTCAGTTATGATTATTAATAAAAACAAATCTTAAATATTTGAATGTGTGCATTACAATGAGAAAAAATTATATTCGTTACATAATAATTATCAAAAAATAAGAAAATACAGTGCTCAAAAAAATTAAAGGAGCACTTTTGGATAACCCTGTAACTTATCAAGTGATAGTTATATACAGATGAACATTTATTTTCTGAAAGACACATAGTTTCTTCTAATAAATCGATTAATAGAACGTTCAAGTAATCCATTATTCGTAAACTAAGATTAACAATTTAAACAAAGGTGCGAATAACAAAATGAAAAGATTTTTAAAGGAAATGTTCCGTTATCTGAAAACTAATGTGTTTTAGCATCGCGTGTGCCCTCCAGCAGCACGAATTACTTCTTGTCATACTTCTCACGAGGCTTCGAATGTCTTCCTGTGGTATACTGTCCCACTCTTCGAGTAAGGCTTCTGTTAGTTGCTGAAAGGTTTGAAGTGGATTTGGACGATGTCGAATACGTCTGTCCAATATATCCCATAAGTGTTCAATTGGAGGGAGGTCAGGGATTATCGCTGGCCAATCCATTTTACGAATTTCAAGCTCGTTAAGAAAATATATGGTAATCGCAGCAGTATGAGGCCTTGCATTATCCTGAATGAAAAGAAAATCAGGGCCCATACCATATGCTGTAGGAATAACGTAATCTAAAAGCTGTTTTAAACTACACAATTTCTTGTACAAGATTTGGTTCAATTTCTTGTACAAGATCTAGAACCACAAATTGTTTGGCAGTAAATTAATTCTGTATTATATTGAACAATATATTGTTCAAGAAATAGTTCGTGATTCTGCGCAGTACATCGTTTTTCTCGCGTTAAAATCAGAATCGTCTATGTTAAAGGCTAAATGTAATGTTCTATGGTCCCAGTGAAATGTCAAACATAAAACAACGTAAAAATTTCGGGCTTTGGTTGATCCGTGTTTAGTGTATGAATTATTGATTACTTTTGATTAATTTATTGTTATAAATGAAACTAACACTTAAACGTTGATGAACGTGAAACTGTAAACAATCAACTATGTTAAGTTACAGGGTGTTATAATATATCCAACTGCGCATGCCCTTGGCCTAGAAATTGTGTAGAAATAGAACATGCTCTATTTTCCGACACAATTTTCGGTTCAATCTACGTTTTTGAAACAATTTGCTGTATGAACCAAATCTTGTACAAGAAATTGTGTAGTCTAAAACAGCTTTAACAGAATGTTATAAATATATCTTGCAGCTGTAAGAATTCCTGGTATCACAAGATCGGTTTTTTCCTCCAAACTTATTCCACTCTAGAACATTACCGAACCATCTCCAAATCTGGATACTTCTGGTACAACAGCAGCGGAGTATCGTTCATTGGGACGTCTTTACACACGCACCCGGCCATCACAACGAGTGAGACGAAATCCTGATTCGTCTGTAAAAAGTACTGGTCTCCATTGTCGAAATTGCAATCCCAAATGATCACGACCAATGTTTAATCGCATAGTTGAAGCATCTTTTCGTACCAGTCTTCTTGGTTTTAAATCTACCTCCCATAACCTGTTTCTAGCAATCTGGTCAGAAATGGTTACCTGATGAGCCATCCTAAGTGTACTTTGAAGGTCTTTTGCTGTCGTTATTCGTTTTCGTAAAGAAGAAACTACTAAATATCGGTCCTGAATTTGTGTAGTTTTTCGCTTTCGACCTTGTCTTTGCCTTTTATATCGTCCATCTCTCTATAGCAGTATTCATTTGAGTCTCGAAGAGTAAAGACGTGCGAGCATTGACTTCGAAATTCAAGTTTATTATCAGTTTCGGCAATTAGCCGGAACAAAAACAAGCGAGATAAGCGATAAAAATAATCATTAGTGCTGGTGACAAAAAAAAGAAGAGAAAGCAAAAACAACAAAAATGTATTCATCAACGAACCTTGCAGGTTTTGATGTAAATAGTCAACCAATGTATATACAGGGTCACCCAACAACAAACAATCAATATCCTCAAACACAAATAAATCAAACACATTCAAATTTAATCCAAAATTACCCAATTACAAACCCACAAATACAAATTAATCTTGCACAATCGACACAATACTCAATGTACTCCTCTCAAATAAATCCTTTACCACCAAGCCAAAATCAGTTCACTCCAATGTTTGTTACACCACAAAACAATCAACAAACAAATACACAACTGCATAGAACTTTTTCCACAACAGATGAAGAACAAGAAATGGAAGAGAACTCCACAGAGAATAACAACTCAGTAGCCTGGCAAGTAGCAAAAGGGACAAAAGGGAAAAAAAAATAGTCAAACTCTACGAATAGCCAGAACGACTGTAAACGAAATACCTACGAACAACAAATATGCTTCATTATCAAACGAAAACGGAGAAAACACAAATGCAGAAGAAGATACTATTAACAAATCTCCAAAACCGCCGCCGATCTTCATATATGACGTCATCAATTACCCGGAAATGATAAAACAGCTTTCAGACGTAGCAGAAACAGAAGAATATAACACCAGAACAATGGCAAACAATATAATCAAGATAAATAGTAATACACCCGACACTTCAGAAAAATAATCAAATTTCTAAAGGAAAGAAATGTCTAATTTCACTCATACCAAACGAAAGAAGAACGTGCCTACAGAGTAGTTATAAAAAACCTCCACCACACTGTCGAATTAAAGGAAATAACTGAAGAATTAAAAGAAAATTGTCACCGAGTCAGAAACATAATCAATGCCAGGCACCCTTAAATATGTTATTTGTAGACCTGGAGCCGGCACAAAATAACAAGGATGTATAGAAGATAAGAGCTCTACATAACAAGATAGTTGTAATAGAACCTCCAAACAAGTCAAAAACCATAATACAATGCACAAGATGCCAACTATATGGCCACTCAAAAAGCTATTGCAATAGATCTTACCTTTGTGTAAAATGTGGAAGACGACACAATTCAACAGAGTGCAAAAAAAGCAAAGACATCCCAGCAACATGTGCGCTCTGCGGAGGACCACATCCCGCCAATTTCAAAGGTTGTACATACTATCATAACCTAACGAAAAATAGAAATATTACACAAAAGCCACAACACATACAAAACATTCACCCCAATCAACCCCAATCAACGCAAGCTACAGTTACTAGTGGTACCTTGAACAACGATATGACTTGCGCACAAGCAATTAATAATAACAATAAAACCTCACAAGACATCACACTAACCAAATTTCTGGAAGAGTTCAGAAAAATGTTCAATCAACTCATGCAACAAAATAGCACAGTACTCAACGTGCTAACCATGCTAGTTCAAAAATTAAAATAATGGCTAAATTTTTGAGGATAGCTCTCTAGAACGCAAACGGACTCACACAGCACAAAGACGAAGTTAAGTTATTCCTGGAAGATCAATATATAGACATCTTACTTGTCAGTGAAACGCATTTTACAGCTGAAACCTATTTCAACATTCCAAACTACAAAACATACTACACAAACCATCCAGATGGTACTGCACATGGAGGAACTGCTATCATCATAAAACAAACTATTGTACATTATCAACTACCAAAATATGAAGAAAACTACTTACAAGCTACTTCAATAAAAGTTAGGACACTGCCATACGAGCTAACAGTATCAGCAGCCTACTGCCCACCAAGACATAATATCAAAAAAGAAGACTTCGAACTGTACTTCAGAACTCTTGGTCAAAAATTCTTAGCGGGTGGAGATTACAACAGCAAAAACACATTATTGGGATCACGGTTAACCACAACTAAAGGTAGAGATCTTACTAATCTGATCCATGACTGCAAATACTCCTTCATTTCAACAGGTACTCCAACATATTGGCCAACAGACCCCGCAAAAATACCAGACCTTCTAGACTTTTTTGTAACAAATGGACTCTCGACAACTTATACAGACATAATTCCTAGTTACGACTTATCATCAGATCATTCTTCAGCTATTGCTACCATCAGCTCAGCACCTATTACAAAACAAAAAGAAAAAAATTACACAACAATAAAACAAACTGGGAAAACTACAGAAATGTATTGACAAACAACATGAACCTAAATATACGATTGAGAACTCCGGAAGACCTAGATTCAACAGTTGAAATGATGATAACACTACTACAAGAGGCGGCTCTTCAATCCACTCCACCCCAAAAGCCACAAAATCATGTCGGTAATATTCCACTAGAAATCAAACGTCTTCTAAAAGAAAAAAGAAAAGCTAGATCTATTTGGCACCGTACACGCAACCCGACCAACAAAACCATATTTAACCAACTTACAAACAAATTAAAAGCTAAGCTCAAAAAATACGGAGAAGAATCATTTACCGACTACCTAAAAAACCTAAATCGATTCGACCAATCAATATGGGAACCAATCAAAAATGCAAGAAAACCTAAAGACCCAGTACCACCAATCAGACAAACAACACCAACTATAGGATCCTGGGCAAAAAGTGAAAAAGAGAAAGCAGATCTCTTTGCGCAACACTTCTGTAATACTTTTACTCCTCACAGTGACGAACTAGACCAGGAAATAGAACAAAACCTAGAAATTCCTACTGAAGAAAGTCAACCAATAACACTTGTCACTCCGAGGGAGATAAAAGAAGTCATCAAATTCTTGGGACTAAAAAAGGCACCTGGACCAGACAAAATTACACTAAAAATGCTTAAAGAACTTCCACAAAAAGCAATAGTGTTATTAACATACATATTTAATGGAATATTAAGAATGCAACACTGGCCAGAAAAACTGAAAACATCGCAAATAATTGCAGTAATCAAACCAGGAAAAGAACCCACAGATGTAAACTCCTACCGACCAATAAGCCAGATATCAGTCCTTTCAAAAATCTTTGAAAAACTCATACTACACAGAATTAACAACAACATAAGACCTGAAGAGTGGATCCCACACCATCAATTTGGATTTCGCCAGGGGCACTCTACAATCCAGCAGATACATCGAATAATAGATGTCATCAACAAAGCCTACGAAAATAAAAGCTATTGCTCAGCGGTATTCCTGGACGTCAGCCAAGCCTTCGACCGCGTCTGGCATGAGGGCCAACTTTATAAAATCAAACAAATCGTTCCCTCCTACTTTACCCTACTTAAATCCTATCTCAGTGACCGAAAATTTGAAATAAAAATGGGAAACGAAAGATCAGAAGTTCAACCAATAAAAGCAGGAGTTCCACAGGGTAGCGTTCTTGGGCCACTGCTGTATGTTCTATTTACATCGGACCTGCCAACCTCCAGACATACTACTATTGGGACATTTGCCGATGATACAACCATATTATCGGTGAACAACAACCCTGAAAGATCAGTAATAAACCTACAAGAACATCTTCACACCCTCAAAAATTGGTTTGAAAAATTGAGAATAAAGATAAATGAAAATAAACCCAGCCACATTACCTTTACACTACGCAAAACTCCAACACCTGAAGTTCACATCAACAATGTCCTAATACCCAAAAAACAAGAAACAAAATACCTAGGAATGACCTTGGACAGTAAATTAACATGGAAGCAACATATAACCAAGAAAAGAAAACATATAGACTTAACAACTAGACAAATAAACTGGTTAATAGGTAGAAGATCCAAACTAGCGGTGGATAACAAAATACTTATCTATAAGACAATAATCATACCAATCTGGTCCTATGGAATTGAGCTATGGGGTTGTGCGAGCAAATCCAATACAACTATAATCCAAAGATGCCAATCTAAATTTTTAAGAACAATATTAGAGGCCCCATGGTTTGTCTCCAATGAAACAATACATAACGACCTCAAAATAAAACTTGTGAAAAATGTCATCCAACAAAGAAGCAACTACCACCACGCTAAAATCGAAAACCACGAAAATCCAACTTTAGAACCCCTACTGACAAGAGAAGACAACAGACGACTCAAAAGAAACTGGCCAATAGACTTGATGTGAAGTACCTGAGGTTTGTCAATGGACAAATTCTCATCATGCCATAATCCCAACCATAATATTAGCTTATAGAAATGTAATTTTTCTGATTGCTGATTGTATTGTAAATAAAAAAAAAATCTCTCTATAGCGATCAAACACACGTTTGATGACTGACGGACTGCGATTAAAATTTCTTGCTACTTGTCGATTTTTTTCACCATCAATTAACGCTATGCACGAGCGATTTCTATCTCGATAAGATCTCTCATTTACACAGATCATAATGAATTCAACAACAAACTGTCATGCCGTTGCCCGGTGAAGCCTGCCGCGACATAAAACCTAAATGTGAATAATTTCATAATCACTTCATTTTTTCTACTTGCTGTGTAATAGTAAACTTATCTCGAAAAAATGAGCATAATCACGTTTATTTTCTAACAAATCACTAAAATAAAATATAATTTTCATTTGTTAATAACAGCAAGCCAAAAAGTTACAGGTTTTCCAAGTGTTCCTTTAATTTATTGAGCACAGTAGTCTCGAAAATTTGTCCTTGTAATTATGATTAAAATAAGAATACTCTCAACTGATATCAGATTAGTTTCACAAACATCCATATCCTTCAATGTTATGGAGTCTATAATGATGAAAACAGTTAAAAACTATAAAAAAATGATGAGTACCTATAGCGAAAAACAGTCGAAGATAAAGTATAATACCTATCGCAATAACTTAATTTCAGTAGGTACTGCAAATTAATATATTTTAATTGTTTTTAACTATCCAGTTACCTAAAGAATATATTTTCAATTATGTTTGCCCATTCCCTCAAAAATTAAATATGCTGTAGCGAGAAAAATATTCTAAATATGCTTAGTTGGACCGTTGGTTCTGTAATAAACACGAAATATGACAAAGGGAAATTTAAGGATAGATATAATTTTCTTGATAATAAAATAAGTCGAATCCAATTTAAAATAAAAACAATTGTTGACCTACACCAGAAAAGAATTTAAACAAACAATTTTACACAACCGACAAGGTCGATGACAAAACACACGATGGTTTGTTTATCAAAAATATAGACAAACCTTGCAACTTAGTATAAAGAAATTGACAATTAACCTTCAATTACGAAAATAAAAAATATGAGACAAGGGCAACACGAATAACATATCCCAAATCTTCTGAAATAAATAGCAGACAATTTGGTAACAGAGGCAGTGAGGTAGTAACCCTCATAGAGTGCTCAGGTACTGTAAGGCCTGACACTTCGACGGACGTGCGTCAACGGTGATATTGTGTTGTTGTGACTTGTGATATTTCAAAAACGTTGTTTTTTTTTCTATGTCATTAGAATTATTTTTTTAACAAATATCGTATTGACATTTTATTTGATTTGACTGGGTGTCCAAAGGTACATTTTCTGGTCATATTAAGTGCACTATTGACATTTGAGCCCCTCACCTAACATATTTAGGAAATAGTACGATTTGCAATCGATCTAATAATCCAGGGGAACCCTAAATTTTAGTCAAGAGAATTTAAAAATTGTACAAGGATATTCATATGTAAGAAATATCGTATTTATACCTTCAGATTTCGAAAGATTTTTTTATAGTTACTTTCTTATATAATACAGGGATATTCATACGCCAGATATCTTCCATTTATGTCATAATCAGGAAAGACTACTTTCAGAATTTTGGAAGACGTTTGCCCGAGTCATATTAATTTTTTCTCATTCCTTATACAGGGATAATCATATGCAAGACATATTTTACTTTTGTCATAATAACGAGAAACTACTTCCAGATTATGAAAGACGTTTTTCCCTAATCAATTTCTAGTGTATCATACCGGGACATTCTCCCCCGAGTAACTTTTATTTTGTCCAAACCAGGGCTGAATTACTAGTTTTAAACAAATTAAACTGTTTAACTAATAAAATGCACCAAATGTAGTGGTCCTCATCATTAATCAAAATGTAGAACACACTTACCTCTAAAATGATGAACGTTTGATGAATTTTGTATGTTCAATTCTTTTTTATTGAAAAAAAGAAACATTTCATATTCTTTTGAAATCAATTTTTTATAATTTCTTTTCATTCTTTTTTAGCCTCATAATTCCGCATTTTCTATTTATTTAGGGAACAAAGCGAATATGATAGAACAGACTTCTGTTAGTTTTATTTTAAAAACTAGATTCAGTTTTTTATGTGTTGAAGCATAAGCTTCCTATCTGTTCTATCTATTCCTTCCTTCCCAGAATTTTTCCTTAATTTTTACTCCCTTTTTTTCTTTCCTCAGCTCTGCAGCCCCTAGGTAGGCCCTATGAATAAACACCACCGATACAGACAACACGAAACCGGCCGGGATTGATTAAGGACCATATCTCCATCCACTAGGACCTAGCTGAGAGCTGAATAATTCCAGAACCTCGCCAAGATAAGTCCTTTGTCTTATACTCAATTCATGGAAATCTAGACTTGGAGATTTTTATTGTCTAACGGCGTTCGTATTCGTCTTGTATGTTGAATATGCAGTTAATGTGAATTATCTATCGAGTTATGAACAAATATAATTTGCTGGACATTTGATATTTGATTTTCAGCAATTTATATTAACTTGGACCATCGCGTTAAAATATTTTCAGTATTTCGTTTTATTGAGTTAAAGTAAATATAAGGTTTTCCAGTTTTTAACCTTTTTATTAAAACTGGTGGCGTCCAATTTAATATCGATTGTTCACCCCATCCCAGTGTTAGCTATGAAAATACATTAACTGGAGTCAAATACCACTACCTGAGGAAGAGTCTCCAGTCGGGGTTGGTAAGGTAATTAATAACCTTATATGTTCCAACTGTGGTGCTGAAGATGATGCGGCTTGGTCACAAAAATGCTATAACAGGCCAACTAAAACAACGGAAGGTATACCCAACAATAAAATCAAACCTTCAAATAAAAAATCAGCAGAAATTAATACAAAAATAAACAACAACTCAAAAATAAACTTCCATATAACAGTCCATGATGTCATCATAAACACTTATTTAGGCAAACTTGACAAAGACAAGAACTGATCACACAACTAAGAAAAATATTTGTTACAGTATACAACATGGATACATTCGCACACTTTTCTGGTAACAGCGTTTATACGAGGTCTGGCTATTAAATAACGAGACTGCGCGCCTAGAGGGCGCCCTAGACGGGTGGGGTAAAAAACGAGTAGTGCATTGGGTACCTAGATATCTTGTCTATGCACGTCCCAAAACACGTTTTCATCACTATTATAGTATTTGTGCAGTAGCGGTTTGAAACGAACGTGTTTTTTTTTCGTGTGAGGAAAAACAGGAGCAACGTATCAATCTCAAATTTCTCGTTAAATTGAAAAAAACTCCAACTGAGTGCTATAAATTGTTGCAAGAGGCCTATGGGGACAATTCTCTATCCCGTGCGCGTGTTTTTGAGTAGTGTAAGCGCTTTAGTGAGGGCCGAGAGAGCACTGAAGATGACCAGCGCCCAGGTCGCCCTGTGACTGTTTCAACTCCGGAAACAGTGACCAAAATCAACCAAATCGTGCGTGCAGATCGTCCAATGAGCCTCCGGATGATTGCCGAGGCTGTAAATGCCGATAAAGGAACTATTAGAAAAATTTTACACGTGGAATTACACATGACAGAAGTTGGTGCCGAAAAATCTGACACCTTACCAAAAGCTCTTGCGTCAACGGGTCTGCTCAGATTTCCTTGAAAGGTTAGAAGATCCCGGACTGATGAAAAACGTTATTACTTGAGATGAAACATGGATTTTTCAATACGATGTTGAAACAAAGCGACAATCGATGCATTGAGAGACGCCTGAATCGCCCAGAATCAAAAAAGCAAGGATGTCCAAATCAAAATTCAAGGCAATGTTGATCGTTTTTTTCGACATTAACGGTATCGTGATGACTGAATGGGTTCCAGAGGGTCAGACTGTCAACCAGACTTACTATTTGTCAGTTTTGGCAACACTGCGAGAACGAGCTCGTAAAAAACGGCCCGAATTGTGGAAGAACAACTCGTGGATTTTGCACCAGGACAACGCACCTGCCCATAACGCGTTATTTGTGAAGCAGTATTTAGCCAGTAAGCGCACTCCAGTGCTCGAACACCCGCTGTACTCAGCAGATTTGGCACCGTGCGACTTTTTTTGTTGTTGAAGACAAAACCTGCTTTGAAAGAGGCCCGATTTGAGTCGATGGAAGCGGTAAAGCAAAAAACGGCAGAGCTTCTAAGGGCCCTCACCAAAGAAGACTTCCAGCACTGCTTCGATCAATGGAAAAAACGTATGGAAAGATGTGTGGCGAGGGGAGGGGAGTATATTGAAAGGGAGCATTCAAATGTAGAATAATTTTTATAATAAAACCCTTTTTCGTAACCAGTCTCGTTATTTAATAGCCAGACCTCGTATAGTCATGTTTGATCGTGACGAACCCGAGGGGGTAACCACCGACGAGATTTTTTGCTTCTAGTGGGAGGAGATGCGAGAAGTTCTAAGTCAATTCGAGTATCATTTATGCATAAACAAACTGTCTCGATGTTAATTTCTACTTCAGCGAGTTTCGCTCTTTTTCTGTTATTAGAAGACGGTACCAAGATAGTATGTGTTGAATAATATCGTCAACTAAGTCACGTGATGGAAAAAGCTTCACCGTTTCTACTGTAGAACTCTTACAACACATGGAGACATCCACTGTAGAACTCTTACAACACATGGACACATCCACTGTAGAACTCTTACAACACATGGACACATCCCTAGAAGGATACAGCTAGTAGCGGCATCATCGTTAACGATTTTTCGTTTTTTCTCCCGATTAACATTCAACCATCTCGTTCGATTCTGATACTCAGTAAGCGGACAAATCTCGCCTTCAGCAACGCTACTTTCATGCTTATTGTTTATCGACCTAACCTAGTTAATTTGTTCATTTGTTGTGTATTTTTCGTTTGATTCTGAGATTGGTTTCGTTCTGTTGTGCTATTAAATGTACAAGAAAGCAAATAAATCGTATACCTAATAATAATTGTATTATTCTATTACGGGTGATTTTCATATTTCGGAATTTCTTGAAATTATCGTTATATGTCGATATATTTGTTCTTAAAAACTGATTTTTTATTTTTATCCGGAAAATGAAGCAAGATAACGAAGTTTCTAAATCTGTACGAATTGTCTGATGTGACCGCTGGTTTGCATCCTTTCACTAGACAAAAATCCCTGCTGAATTTAAAAAAAAACACAATTTTCAAATATAAAAAAAACTTATTTTGAAAAAAAATTTTTTCGTCTGAATTGCCATTCGAGAACACAAGTTGTTCATTATTCAGGCGTTTAGATGATTTTCGTACTCAACTTTGAGGGTGTAAAATAAATGATAATTTTCTCGTTTCTCTGAGCGAATCATCAAATCAATATAATATATATTATCATCGAGAAATCAACACGAAAATTTTGGGAATAATGTTAAATTAAGCACTAGCAGTATACATTCATACGAGGGTTGCCTTTTATATTTCGGGAATAGAGAATAAAACAAATTTTAATCATCGAAAATCACTTTATTGTTTTTCCCCATGAAGATCTATACACTTTTGCATGCTTTGAACTAATTGTCGAAGCACTTTTGCCACTGATTGAGGTATCTCCAAATCGTGCATTCTGAATGCAGCAACCGCTTCTTCGGGTGTCGAAAAACGTTGACCTCTCAGTTTGTTTTTTACGTACGCGAAATAAAAGAAGGCATTCGGTGCCAAGTCAGGACTACACGGCGGATGACTCATCAAATAGATGTTTTGGGTGCTCAAAAATGCAGTTGTTTGAGCTGATGTGTGAGAGATCGCATTGTCGTGGTAAAGAGTGATCAGTCTTCGGCGGTTGGTTTTCCTGATTTCTTGGAAGACAACTGGCAAACAAATGGTTGTGTACCACTCAGAATTGACTGTTCTGCGTTGTTCTAGAGGTACGGTTGCGTCATGTCCAGTTTTTCCGAAAAAACAGGCGACCATTTGCTTGGAAGTGCTTCGTGCGCGGACAACTTTTGTTGGATTTGGCTCCTCTTGAAACACCCTACTGTTTATTATCGGGCTCGCACGGGTAAATCCACGATTCATCACCTGTCACGATGTCATAGACGTGTTTTGAAGCACCGCGATCGTATTTTTCGAGCATTTCTCTCGACCAATCGACACGAGCCATTTTTTGAGCGATTGACAAATTGTGTGGGATCCAACGCGAACAAATTTTGTTGACAGTCAAATGTTTATGCAATATTGAATGTATGCTGGTCCCACTAATGCCTAAGGTTGTCTCAATCTCACGGTAGGTCACATGACTATCTTACAATATGGTTTTCGGAACAACAACTGATTTTGGACGACCTTCACGAAATTCGTCTTAGAGTGAGCTACCACCACGATTGAATTCACCATACCATCGATAAACACTGGTCTTGATGGAGCTTCATCGCCAAAACTTGAATTAAGTTCATCCATGCAATGTTTCTGAGTTAATCCACGTCGAAAGTTGTAGAAAATAATCGCACGAAAATATTCACGATTTAATTTCATTTTTAGGCCGAGATGAATCTTTTAAGTTACTGTAAACAACACAAATAGTGCTCGTATGTCAAAACGTTCTGAGTACGTATAACCCCAAAAATGTCCAACTTTACGATAGAGCTGTCAGTAGCCAGATTGCAACAATAGGGTTGACAAATCCCGAAATATAAAAGGCAACCCTCGTAGTTTCATATCTAATTTTCCCTAAATATGAGAAGAAGCTCTGAATAAATAGTACGCCCTCAGTGCTAAAATAACTGTATTGCATGCACCAAATCTATAACATGCTTGTAGTACTTATCAAAACAATTTTCTTTGGATGGAAACTTGACACCTGATATGTTTTTGTCTTGGCTGATGAGCAGTCAACACTGTGAGCAATTGTTCAGGGCAACCAGGTCTATAACAAGCACCTTCTCTACTGTTGTTAACTAGAGCACACTAGAAATTTTACACAGATTGAATAGAATTCAATTCCTATGAGATGTTAAGGATGATCTGCAGGGTAGTTACTATTTTTCAAGAAGTGGAAAATATAGCGCTGTTCGTTCAACAGAGTTTGAGATAATGACTGGTGAAGACTTAGGAGCCATCATTTTGAAAGCCCAAAAAGAAGCTATAGAAAAAGCTGAAATCTATAGAAAACATTAATGATGGATATAACAGAAGTACAAAATGTATAAGAAAATGACTGATATGATTCGAACTGTGATGCTGATGATGAAACTGATTGTGACTTGGATGTAATCAATTATAAAAGAAAGAGACGACTTATGTGATATCACTTTAGTTGATGACTTGGAAGACAAAATAAGCAATTATGAGGAAAATAAAGATTTGAAGGAATATTTGAAACATTTTAAAGGAAACATACATTTAAAAGATTACTCTCATAAACAGATTGACGATAAATCAAAAAGTTCTTTTTTGAGAGTTGTTCTGGAAAATGGTGCAACTAAAACAGTGAATAAAACGTTAGTATGTTGGTTGTTGGATAACGACACTCCAAAACTCAGTTCAGACAGATTAGAAAGGTTCAAATATAGGACAAATACCAAGAACGTCGATCGTAGAATATATTCTACAGTAAAAAGGCCAGAGGAAACCATTAAACAAAAAACTCTTGAAGAAAAAGTGTCAGAATTTTAATTTAATGATTCTTCTGACTGTAAAAGTACAGAAAATTTAAAGGATGAAAAAGAAACAAAAATTGAAATGGAAAAATATTATACTGTTATGTACGATACAGGGTGGAACCTAGGTAAGACCATCAATGGAAAAAGACACAAATAAAATAAAACTTAAATTCCTGAAAGAAGAGTTGGAAGATTTTGTATGAACTAAGCAGGACGATGTGCAAGAAGTTGAAGAAGACCAAATTTTATATGGTCCAATTCAAATTCTTGGATGTCAACTATTAAAACTGTCAAGATCAGACCGAGTAAAGATAGTGAGTCTATACAAATCTTCGAGAAGAGAGTTCAACATGAAATCTTACGACCATTTTTAGAGATGTGAGAGGAGAATATTCTCGTTCTCGAGAATATTCTCTGCAAGAAAATTCTCCCGAGAATATTCCCTAGAGAAGTTTTTCTACATAATTTGCATTAAAAAATGTTACAATGATTTTTAAAAATTTTAGTTTCTCTAACCTTTTCAATAACTCTGGCAACAGGGTTTTACCCCTGGCTGGCAACAGTGATTCAGGGAAATCCCCTAGAAGCGCGAACGTCTCGTATACAGCTGTGTGAATTGTAAATGATGTGGTGAGACTAGTTTTATTTTGCCTGAGTTTAGACCGTCTATAAGAATAAAAATATGGAGCAAAATAAATTGAAGGGTATCACAAAACCGAAAATTAACCCAAATATTTTAATACAAAATAAACGGTTTTAAAGATTAAAACTAACTTTTCCGCATCTGTGGCCCTGAACAATATTCTATCATAAAATTTTTACTTGTATAAACTTCGGGGGATGTATCGTGCTAACAAACCGAAATTTCTCCAAAAATTACCAAAAATTTAGTATATCTAGTTTTATAGGACCCGCTGTACTCGCTCTACTCAACTGAAAATCAATAGGGTACATCTGTGAGATACCTTCAACAATACTTATTCATAAAGTTGATCAATCGTATACTCTCTGGAGGCTGTATCGTGCTAACAAACTGAAAATTATCCAAAAATGACAAAAATTTGGTACTTCAAGTACCACAGTACCCGTTGTAGCTTTAGTGAGCTCAATATCAATAGGGTTCATCTTAAAGACGCTCTGAATAATAACCAATCATAAAATTCATCACTTGTATATACTCCGGAGGCTGTATCGTGCTAACAAACTGAAACTTCTCCAAAAATGACAAAAATATCGTACCTAAAGTACTGTAGCACCGGTTGTATTGGCTCTGGTGAGCTGAAATTCGATAGGGTTCATCAGTGAGATGCCCTGAATAATATACAATCATAAAATTGGTGACTTGTTGAACTCCGGAGGCTGTATCGTGCTAACCAACTGAAATTTCTCGAAAAACGACAAAATGTCGTACTTCAAGTACCATAGCACCCGTTGTACTGGCTCTGGTGAGCTGAAAATCAATAGGGTTCATCTGTGAAATGTCCTTAACAATACTCCATCATAAAATTGGTGACTTATTGCACTCCGGAGGCTGTATCGTGCTAACAAGACTTGCAAGGAAAAGTGGCCGACGACAACATACACACAAGATTTTTTTTCTAAAAACCGTTTTTTCGTGTTGCTGTTGATGGATAACGTAAAAATAACTCAAAAAAAAATTTCAAATTTCCAACTTTTTTGTGGGTAAACCAATACTTTTCTCGCATATTAGATAGGTTGGCGGAAAAGTAAAATGTCCTTGGGAAGATAGTATATAATTGCAAATTCTCCAACTTAAGAATATTCTCCAAAAGATTATTACCGAGAATTTTACATCTCTAGCCTTTTTGTTACTTTTCCGGCAACCTGTCTATAGGCGAGAAAAGTATAGGTTTACTCCAAAAAAAGTTGGAATTTTGAAATGTTTTTTTGCATTATTTTTACGTTTTCCTTCAACAACACGAAAAAACGGTTTTTAGAAAAAAAATACTGTGTGTAAGTCGTCGTCCACTTTTCCTTACATGTCTTGTTAGCACGATACAGCCTCCGGAGTGCAATAAGTCAGCAATTTTATGATTGGATATTGTTAAGGACATGTCACAGATGAACCCTATTGATTTTCAGCTCACCAGATCCAGAACAACGGTTGCTATGGTACTTGAAGTACATTTTGTCATTTTTTGAGAAATTTCAGTTTGTTAGCACGATACAGCCTCCGGAGTTCAACAAGTAACTAATTTCATGATTGAATATTATTCAGGGCATCTCACTGATGAACTCTATTTATTTTCTGGTCACCAGAGCTAATACAACAGGTGCTACAGTACATCAAGTACGATATTTTTGTCATTTTTGGAGAAGTTTCAGTTTGTTAGCACGATATAGCCTCCGAAGTATATACAAGTGACCAATTTTATGATTGGATATTATTCAGAAGGTCCAAAAGATGAACCCTATTGATATTCAGCTCACTAAGGCCAGTACAACGGGTGCTATGGTACGTGACGTACCAAATTTGTGTCATTTTTGGAGAATTTTCAGTTTGTTAGCACAATACAGCCTCCAGAGAGTATACGATTGATCAATTTTATGATTGAATATTGTTCAAGGTGTCTCACTATTGATTTTCAGTTGACTAGAGAGAGTACAGCGGGCCCTATAAATCTAGATATACTAAATTTTTGGTTATTTTTGGAGAAATTTCGGTTTGTTAGCTCGATACATCCCCCGAAGTGTATACAAGTAACAATTTTATGATAGAATATTGTTCAGGGCCACAGATGCGGAAAAGTTAGTTTTAATCTTTAAAACCGTTTATTTTTATACGGTTTTATTTAAACTGTCAATAATTTTTAGTTTTTTTTAGTATTTCTAAACCTGCTGGGTTTCGCTGAGATTTTTCGAGGATAAATATTTTTTGTTTTTTTTCCTTGAACTACTTGGCAACGACATGTCTTTGATTGTTTCGCCCAAGGTTTCACCATTACAAATTAGCATCATCCTCAATATTGGTACACATATCACTAATCATTGAATAATAATACTTCAAATATGCTACCCCGCTATACGAGGATATATTGAAAAATTATTAGCCTACAATAGAACCAAACAAAATTTGGAAGAGAAAGCCCTAAAAAGTTTTCAAGGTGTAAAATCCTCCCACAATATATTTCAATGGATATCTTGAAAAGGAACATTTGCCATCCATAGATATCTTGACACACTGCCAACGATCATATAAATAAGGAACTAGTAATTTCAATACATATTTCATACAATTCCACAAGTTTCAAGATTTTTCAATCAAATAACATCGATTAAAATCGAAAAATGCTTTAAGATCTACAAATAATTCTGCTTTTAGATAATTTTTTCTAAAAATTTCAAATGTTATTAGTGCTTTGAAATATAGCTGTTTGTGTTGATTGACCCCGTAATTATATTAAGAGAAGTTCCGAGGAAATCCGAGAAGATATGAGGAGATCCAAGGAAATCCGGGGAGATCCAAGAAATCCTGAGGGGAGGCAATCTTTCGTCACAAAAAAACTCCAGTGGTTATCCCATCGGACGAACCCCAAAGGATTTTACAAACAGAACCTATCAACAATGCAAATAATGTTCAAATTCTTGTCGATACTTAAGATTCTCTGTGCCAACGTCAACAACAACAAACCAAAAAAATTCCTAATAAAAAGTCAACAACAACAAACCAAAAAAATTCCTTATAAATATATAATCCACAGACACGACAAACTGTGCACTCTTCGTGAAAACAAAAACCAATAAAGAGAGGAACATAAACTATAGAAAATGAGACATGATTAATAAAATTTGCAATATGATGAACACAAATACAAGAGGTGGGAGTCTGATATAGGTTCATCCCAAGCTAAACATAATAAGGAATAATCCTCCTAAAATAAACAAACCATTATATGAAGGAACACATTTTACTACTCCATTTCTAGAAGACAAGCTACAGATCATACTGATTTGTATTCACCCAAACGCAAAAATATGACAATATTTAATAAAGCAACCAAGTACAAATATTGCATACTTATAGAATATTTCAAAGAAAAACAGATAAATGATTTCATGGATAACAACCCACATAAAAAGCACAACCCCCCCTCCTACATTCTCCATACCAAATAATAATACCCCTCCAGACTTGATGATATTTACAAAAAACCTAGAACACAACATAGAACAAGTTATTACTCACCAGGACCTGGGATGTGAAGATTCAGCAATAGAAGTTACCATTAATTTAAAAAAGAAAATATAGTCTTCAGTGATGAATACAGGGTTAATCTAAATAAATGTTATATAGAAGTAAACAAAAAAATATCCAAGCATATTGCTACCTAACCTAACAGGAAAATACACACAAAGAAGAGAGACCAAATTAAACAGTTTAGCAGGCTAATATAAGTCTAGACTAATCAAGAATAAAAGGAAAATCCCAACAAAGAATATAAACGTCACAGAAACAACTACAAGAATATTCGAATGTTAACATAACAGTAGAGAGAACACATAATGATCAACACATGTAACACAATCAATACACTCAGTGGTAAAAACTACTGGCAATATATTAAAAGAAATAGTGAATATAAAGCTGACCTCATCATACCAGACCTAGAAAAAACTGGAATCCTAGTCTCCACTGACCAAGAGAAAGCAGATCTTATTTACTGGAACATTTCCCTGAAGCTTTCACAGAAGATGATGACCTTCGATATGACAATGGGCATAAGCAGAATATCATAACATGGTACAATAATCACATTTAAGAAAATATCGGGCAAGATGAGGAAGAAATGTACTTTGAACTTATACAAGGGATAGAGCATAGAATACAGCACCAGAATATGATAAAATAACTTGGAAGTTATTAAGAAAGTTGGACTATAAAATTCACTTATATACCATAAAGATGTATGAATGGAAGCATGGGATCTTAATCACAATCCCAAAGCCCAATACATGTCAGTCAGATGTTAAAAATTACCAACCAGTAAACATCGACTTAGTAGTGTATGGACCGCTTTGTTACTGAAATTTTTTCACCACATTCCATTGCCTCCAGTAAAAACTTAACTTAAATCATTTTTAAGGAAAAACAGTGAAAACTGTATTTCACAACCTTCAAAATAGTGAAGCCAACAAAAAAACCTTAAGCAACAGCTACATCCGTGCAAACGACACTCCGGTGTCATCTAATCAACCATATTTCACGGAGTACTACAGAAATATTGGAGTTAAAATAAAATCATGCCAAGAGATCGTACCTGATGAACGTACAGAGGAGAACTTAAGAAAAATGTATAAAGTTTAAGGAAAACATCATTTTTTATGCCCATGTGAAAAGCTCTCAAGGTAAGAGTTTTAAATTATTAGGTGATATGAAGAACAACAAACAATCAAGGTTCATTGGAAAACCAACCCTAATTAGATCAAAGTTCAACAAAGTTGATAAAAAAATTTTCTGGATAGAATCACAACTCCCTACTGAAAACAGCGACAAGTCTGACAATAGTGGGAACAATCCCCCACAACTGATAGTAATCATCGCAACAAATTCTCTTGAACCCCAGGAACAAGAATTAGCTGGAATTTCCACTCAGAATCAGTGAGCTTATATATTAACACAGTCATACTAAAGTCATCAAAAGACATTATCGAGCGAACTGTACAGAATAATTCAGATCTATAAAAATATAAATTGGCAGTTGAGAGAATCAAACACAAGGAACTATAACAAATAAATAAAAATCAGAAGTATCTTCAATTCACTTATATTGAAGCTGACAACTCTTACTCAGAAAAGATAAAAAACATGGAAAGTGATAACTAACAAGGAGATCATCCCAACAACATATTCAAATAGTAGTTCACTGGAACCAGTCACCAATGGTAGAACTTCGACACAGCATGTTTATGTTACTAACATTCGGAAATGGGTAGAACACGTAGATAAAGTAATTCCTCTTACTAAACAAAAAGAAAATTTCATAACATCAATATGCATACCGACAGCTCTCACCAATCCTGACATGCGTACAAATAAATCAGACGAATTTGTGAGTCAATACGAAAACCCGAGTAAATCCAGAAAACCAATTGTATTAAGACAGGTTAACGTGGAACAGGCAATAATACAAAAAAAAATCAGAAGAGTCCGGAAACACCAAGGACACATATTCAAACAACCTAGGCCAGAAAATATGGGCACAATAGAAAATATCCCAAGTGGACAATTTCACTATATCCAAAAAAGCAGTTGGGTATAGTACAGTAATCCAAAAAAATACAGAAAACGATATTGCAATATCAACGTTTAACATATACAACTTACTACATGAAAGCTCGGACAAGGAACAAGTGCAAATATCAAGAAATAAGAAAGGAATTGAAATTCAAGGCAACACAAGAAAAAATTATGTCAGATTTTGAAACTGAAGCAATGCCAATTAATAAGAAAGCAGACGAAAATAAAACTGGTAAAACTCAAACAAAACAAATAATTAAAAACTGTCTGCCCATTGTAATTGAGGGCAAAACAAAGAATAAGGATATAACAAAACTACTGAAGCAGGACATAAAAAACAGTTTCAAAATAAAATACACGAATAAAAATATCAATCGTTATATTCACCAAAGATACAAAGGACTTTGAGAACCTAAAAGAAAGATTCACAGAAACAAATTTTTTTTATCATATATTCATTAAAAAAAAGACAAGACCCATACCTTCCTACTTACATACCTTACAAACCGCAAAATCTAGGGAGTCTTAGATGCCAATATGAGGTACACTTGATTATTTATTCACACTTTCAGGTAGGATGATACTCTATAAAAGTAAGGAACCACCATTTTTCTACATTTTTGTAGTGATTCACAGTAGAATCGCCAGACCACCGGCTACTAAGATACAAGGGAAGACCTCCCCTCAAAATGTATAAAATTCAACTGCAAAACATAATTAATTCTTTGAGAAAAAATTGTAAATATAGATATTTTAAATTAAATTGCCAGCCAATAACTCTCCTGTCTGTTCGAGCAAAACATTTTGAAACCATAATAAAAAACGTAAGTACTACAGAAGGAAATCTAAAAATACATACCTTCATATCAGTGCTCTACCATACACCCACTAGCAATCCTTACATCGAATATTCAAAGTTACAAATCTCCAAGCGCTGCTATTTTCCTATATATTAACAAAGTGTTTGACACTGTGGTATGTTAGACAAACTATAACAAATGAAGTGCCCTAATTACTTGCCACCTTAGTGACAGAACAATACAAATACAGGTGAATAACAGCTTCTCACAAACAATTATACTTCAACAAGGAGTCCCGCAGGGCTCCCCACTGTCTCCTTTGCTCTATAATCTGTACTATAACGACATCTACAACTTTGAGTTAGCAAGAGATCACTCAAACTTGCAAAAATACATATTGCAGTATGACACCAATTTCATCAGTCATAAGAACAGTATCAAAAAACAGTGCATGAATTGCAAACACTACTGAACAGAATGGTGAAATGTTCAACAGGTGGAGAATGAAACCAAATCCTGCAAAATCTCAATTTATAATCTGTAATCATACACCAACATATAATATGTCACCTATTTATATCAACAATATAATATCATGCTAATTAACTGTAAAGTACTTTGGTATGACTGTCGATGACAAACTTAACAAAAATGGCAAAGAAAAGGGCATTTGCCGAGGAAACCACTTGTGAAGTATAACATACAAAAACATAGGTATAAGCAAGAAAACTGCAGCACGCTTATTCAAAAGTATCAGTAGACCAATACTGGAGTATGGGCATATAATATACTAGAAAACAAGACCTGGTTGGAAAACACTAGACAGCAGATACAACAACCATAAGGCTCATCACAATAATGTGACGTCAATCAAACCCATCCATGCAACGAGCTTCTATCCCGAACCACAAAAGTACAGTCACTCAAGGATAGACTAACTCTAACCAAAAAAGTTTCCATACAGATGCATAATATAGAAATAATGATTGCTCTATGCATAAAACGAGATCACACACAACAATTCAAACGAAAATATCCTCAGAAGATAGTTTGGGAAGACATAACACAAGATATTAAAGGAAAAGTGGCCAAAATCGAAGTTAAAATGAAATCAATGACAAATTTCTCTTTTCTTTTTTTTTATACACACTAATGTTACTACTATTAATATTAAGTCTATTATATTAAGTATTACAGGCTGAAGGACCTCGGTCAATGGCCATTTAGCTGAACCAATCAATAATATTTATTATTATTCATTTCATTCTGGTTTTAACCTGAACTCATCTTCAATACATACAACCTTATTTAGTTCCTCCGAGGTGTTCTTCCGGATCTGCAGGCTGAAATTGAGAAATCAAAGAGGACCAACAAAGTATTAGCAAGCATTTTTCCAGTAGCATAATTTTTTTTTCGTTGTTGAAATTATTTTTGATTTTGCAACATTTACTTAATCTGTGACAATGATATATTGAAGCAAAAACTCAATTTATACTGTATATTGAAAGACTCAAAGGGACACTTCACTGGTTAGCCGACCACTAATAGTTCTCGACCATTTCGTCTATTAAAAGGCGAAAATAAAAAAAGTAGCGTCTATATTTGACAAATAACTGTTTAATTTGTTTCCTACCCCTTCCATATATTTAAAACCGTACACAAAATGACAGTTAATGTCATAAATCAGTTCAATAACGTAGTTCTAGAAAAAAGCTGCACATCGCTCTTAGGTACAGAAGTGTTACTTGTTGCCCGGCTGAGGAATAGTAAGTAATTGTAATTTAAAAGCATTAGGTCAAAATATTGTATTATATATTGATTATTAATGAAAGTTTATAACATACATCAAGAAAAAACACGTTTAATTTAACTTTTAATGTTAAATTTTTGGTGGTCAAGAACCGGTATTTAGAAAAACACCAAATTTAGTTCTCGACCAAAGTGGTCGAAAACCAATATGTACATTGAATAATTGTATATTCTAATAATGCCATTTCTTAATAAAAAATGTTCATATTTATCCAGTTTTTAAATTTTAGTTTGCGACCATTAACTTAGGTTTAAATGAATAATATTTTTGCATTTAATTGATGGTCGAAAACTAATTGAATGGTTTTTAGTTCTCAACCACTAGAACAAATCCAGAGGTCGAGAACTAGTTTACTGTTCAGAGCTGTCAGCCTTTTCAATAAATAAATACTTTTTTGTAATTAAATTATTGTTATGATTTAAATGTTTTTTTAAATGACTCAAAGCTTAATATTTAAATATTACTTTTCCGCCCAACCTTTCTATATGCGAGAAAAGTATTGGTTTACCCCAAAAAAAGTTGGAATTTTGAATTTTTTAATTTAATTATTTTCATGTTTTTCATCAAAAACACGAAAAAACGGTTTTTAGAAAAAAAATCCTGTGTGTATGTAGTCGTCGTCGGGCACTTTTCCTTACATGTCTTGTTAGCAGGATACAGGAGTGTAATAAGTCAGCAATTTTATTATTGAATATTGTTAAGGACATGTCACAGATGATCCCTATTGATTTTCAAATCACCAGAGCCAGTACAACGGGTGCTATGGTACTTAAAGTACATTTTGTAATTTTTTGAGAAATTTCAGTTTGTTAGCAAGATACAGCCTCCGGAGTTCAACAAGTCACCAATTTTACGATGGAATACAACAGGTGCTACAGTACTTTAAGTAGGATATTTTTGTCATTTTTGGAGAAGTTTCAGTTTGTTAGCACGATACAGCCTCCAGAGTATATACAAGTGACTTATTTTATGATTGGATATTATTCAGAGCGGCTCAAATATGAACCCTATTGAGATTCAACTCAGTAAAGCCAGTTGGATAATTTCAGTTTGTTAGCACGATACAGCCTCCAGAGAGTATACGATTGATCAATTTTATGATTGAATATTGTTCAAGGTGCCTCACAGATGTAGCCTATTAATTTTCAGTTGACTAGAGCGAGTACTATAAAGTCCTATAAATCCAGATATACTGAATTTTTGGTTATTTTTGGAGAAATTTCGGTTTGTTAGCATGATACATCCCCCGAAGTGTATACAAGTAACAATTTTATGATAGAATATTGTTCAGGGCCACAGATGCGGAAAAGTTAGTTTTAATCCTTAAAACCGTTTATTTTTTTAAATGATTTATTATTTAATCCAAAATGTTTTTATTTAATTTTTTAAAACGATTTAATTCAACAAAAAATAATTCAAATTTAAATGATTTCACTGAACCAAAATTGATTTAAATATTTTTTCAAAAATGATTTAAATCTTTGTAGAAATAATTTAAAACGTTTTGAAAGATAAATAATATTTTAGTAAATTTGGTAAAAAGTATTTAAATCTTTTCAAAAATGATTCAAGTAATAAAAGATTATTTAATTCTTTCAAGCGATGTAAATAATTTTTTTAAACATTTAAATCGTTTTTGAAGAAAAGTTTTTCTTAATGACTTAAAACTTTAATCATTTTACATTATTTCAGTAAAAATGCACAGGCGTTTTTTCAAATAAGATCTTTATTATTTCAGTGTTACCCGCAAAAAAAATGAACAGAAAAAAAGGGATCCGGAAAAACTACCGATAAAACAAAAAAAAGAAGAAAGTGCAACGAAAATTGTTCAAATATAGTGAGGGGAGTTTGAAAAATGCATTAAATGAAATTGGGGAAAATAAAATGAAAATAGGGGAAGCATGTAGACGTTTTAACATACCAAAAACAACAATAATCGATCGACTTTCTGAAAGAGTACCAGACACATTAAGAAGACCTGGTCCACCTCCACTGTCAGGACCAAAAGGAGAAGAGAGAATCAAAAATTGGGTTATCTATGTTGCAGAATGTGGGTTTCCTATAAAAAAGGAAATGCTTATTGATAGGGTACGGAAAATAGCAGCAAATAGTAACCATCACCTATTTAACCTTCATAGGACTGGCCGGGGTCCGTTTGTACCCCATGACGTATGTTTTTGCTGTATCTTTGCAAGCGCAAATTTTTAAACATTGATCTTTCATCTAGCTGCAGTTTATGAATTATTTTGATAAAATATGATGTATTTAGTAGTTTTTATTGGCTGGTATAAACAAAAAATACTTTTATATTCCAGGAAGTCTCTTCAGACCCCGGTCGTCAGCCTTTTACGTCCGATAAAATAATCCCGGTAACTGTTAGTAAAATCGGGGAATCCCATACATTTAACGTTTGTTTACTCACAGGGAATTGACCCATAGAATTGTAAAATGTAAATTACCAGTTCAAATGGGGGATTCCCCGCACTGCGATATAATTTTTAGACTTGAATATTCGGGTTAGTCTCTTGTGATATTGCGAGTAGGGTACATCGTTTTGAAAATGAGTCAGTTTTTATTTAGAAACAATCGCAAGGGGCTTACTGACGATGAGGTATTACGTATACTTGAAAGTGATGATCCAGAGTTTGATAGTGTTATCAATGAGGAAACATCGAGTGACTTAGAAGATGAAGACATTGTCACAGAAGTAGAGGAAGAAAATAATGTAATAGTTGTTGATCAAAGTATAGAGAAAACGAACCCAGAGGAACCAACAGTTAGTAACAGCCAGGGCATTCCAGTATATAAATCTAAAGATGGAACTGAGTGGTCAAAAATTCCAGGAAACACAAAAGTTAGACGTTCAAAAGCTAATATTCGGAGACATGCTCTAGGCCTTACAAATTACAGTTCTGATATCTCAAGTATAAAAGACGCTTCTCTTCTTTTCCTATCTCCGGATATTCTGAACATAATAGTAACCGAAACAAACAGAAAGGCACAAACTTATTATGATAAATGGAATATAGAAAATCCGAATAAAATTAAAGTTTTTGTACCTGTTGATTCTACAGATTGAAGCTTATATTGGACTGTTGCTTATTCTTGGCACACTTCACGGATCGAAAGAGGCTATCGATATGCTCTGGTGTCAAGATATTTCTTACTGTCGTCCTATAATTCCTGCTGCAATGTCAAGAGACAGATTCAAACAAATTACTTCATTTTTACGCTTTCATAATTTTCAAACAAGACAAGAACGAAAATTACTAGATAAGCTAGCTCCGATAAGAGATATATTCGATATTTTCACTTCTAATTGTAAAAAATCACTTAATCCTGGCAACCAACTATGTGTAGATGAGCAGCTTGTACCAGTTAGGGGTAAGGCACCATTCCGAGTCTATATGAAGAGTACTCCTGATAAGTATGGAATCAAAATATGGGCTCTTGTGGACTGCACCACTTCTTATATTGCAAACATGCGAGTTTATTTGGGTAAGTTATTTGAAAAGCAATATAGGCAAACTTTATATTCCTATGTATCTATTAATTTTTAGGAAAACAAGGTAACAAAGCGGAAAAGGGTCAAGGTCAAAGGGTTGTCCTAAATTTGACAGACCATTTGGAAGGCGGATTTGGAATAACGACCAATAACTTTTTTACAAGTTTGGAACTTGCTGACAAGATGTGGAAAAAAATATTACTTTATGCGGAACCCTCCTGAAAAATAAAACATTTATTCACAGGGAACTTCTACCGGCATCGTACAAGAAAGAGTTTTCAAGTATGTTTGCTTTTAGAAATCAAAGAACGCTAGTATCCTATGTTCCAAAACAAAAACATGCTGTCATCTTACTTTCAAGTGAGCATACTGATAGTAAAGTAGCTGGAGAACAGCACTATAAACCAGAAATTATTCTTCATTACAACAAAACAAAAGGTGCTGTCGACACTTCAGATAAGTTGGCCAAAGAATATGCAGTACAGAGAAAGTCAAACCGCTGGCCAATGGCAATATTTTCGCATCTTATAGATATCGCAGGAATAAATGCTTATAAATTGTGGTTATTGCAAAACCCGGATTGGCGAAAAAACAGTTTGGATAAACGTAAAATGTATATTTTGGGACTAGGAAAAGAACTCTTAAAGAAAAACGTTTTCCGGCGATATAATAATAAATACATCCAGACGAATAGAAAACGGCATATGACAGACGTTTTTCCCGAACTACTGGATGCAACAGAACATAGAGTTGAACAACAAAACATTACCAGGGGGCGCTGCCATATGTGTCAAAGAGGAAAAGACAGAAAATCCAGAATAATATGTATTAGGTGTAATAACTTTGTGCCTAGAACATTCAAAATCGGAGATAGTTTGTAAAAAATGTTAAAACGACATGTAGCTAGTAGTATTAGTGATTAGGGTATTTTGTATTTTTTCGTGATGATTTTTGACTAACAAATGGTTAATAGTAAAACTTTAATAAAACTTCTTTTCTATATATTTAATTTAAAGAAAAATACAGCATTGCTGCAATTTTACGCATGAGGTCTTCTCGGACCCCAGTTAGTCCTTTTCGTAAAATTTTGATGTCCGTCCCATGAAGGTTAAGAATGGTACACCACAACAGACATGGTATTCACACTTTTTAAAAAGGAATCTAGATATAAGCCTGAGGGAAGCACAGGGGATCAACAAAGCAAGGGCTATAGTGACTGAACAAAATATTAGGCATTGGTTTAGGGAATTACTTACATTTTTAAAGGATAGCAATTTAATGGATATAATTCAAGATTCAAAAAGGATATTAAACAGTGATTAATCTGGTGTCTCGCTGTGTCCAAAAACGGGAATATTCTTAAGCCAGAAACGATTTAAAAATTCATATTCAATTCAAAAAGGAAATTAAAAAGAAAACGTCACAGTTTTAATAGTTTTCAATGCCGAGGGCAAACTTGCACCAGCCTTTGTGCTTGTTCCTTATGTAAGGCCATCTCGAGCATTGGTTGATAATATACCAAATGACTGGGTTTTGGGAAGATCGGAGAAGGGATGGATGACCTCAGACGTGTTATACGAATATATGATTTTAATACAGGGTTGTCAAAAGAAAACATTCCAAAACCGATTTTTCTTTTTGTAGATGGGCATAAATCTCACCTCACTATGGCAACAAGTCAGTGGTGTGATGAAAATCAAGTCAGTGGTGTGATGAAAATCAAGTCAGTGGTGTGATGAAAATCAAGTCATTTTGTATGCTTTGTTGCCTTACACTGTCCATATTCTCCAGCCTGCTGATGTTAGTGTTTTTAAACCTTTGATATCTGACTGGAAAAAGATCGTTTGCCAATGGCAAGCCAGCCAGACCAGAAAATATAAATTCCTGCGTAACCAACATAAACTTTTGTTCTGTTTTTAATGAAATGTTGACAGGGAGGTTAGACTTTGAGACAAAAATAAAAATGGATTTAGAAAATGTGGTTTTTTCCACTAAATCCTGACGCTGTAGACTACACAAAATGCGTAGCAAACACCTCAGAACAAATTAAAAAGGTACAGAAACACGCTTCCCTAAGATCAAATGAAAATAAAACACAACGAGACATCAGATCTGCGAAAAAAGTTATTAGTAAAATAAAACTTGAGCTGGAGACGTACGGCATAAATACAGAAGTGATCATCAATGAAATAGATTTGTTACAGAAGATGTTATTCCCTAGAAAAGAGTCTAATAACACTTCAAAAGATTAAGGAAAAATCTATTGAACAAAGGTCTGCACAGGGTTGGAAAAAACCTAAGAACTAAAGATATATATTTGGGTTTTTAGGTTTTTTAAGTATTTTTATGGCTTTTAAGGTTTTTTAGGTTTAAAAAAATCACATTTTAAGCAAAACATTGATATTATATAAGTAAATCAACATGAATTGGTAAATCCCTGCAGCATCCTCTAACTGTCTGTGTCTGTACCTTTAATATTAATGATTTGAATGAAATTTAAACTAGGAAGAAAAGCTTTCTTTTTGGGTGGGTAATTTTAGATTTTAGTCAAAGATGGCTGTAACAGGAAGCTTTTATTTAGTATCTTAAAAGAAAATAGAGAAAAACCTAAAAACCTACAATGGCCATATTTTAATAAGTAGGTTTGTTAAAAAACCTAGGATAGAATAAACCTGTAGTTGCCAACCCTGGCCCGTCTGCAGAACCAAAATTAGTAAACGAGAGAAATGAAATTCACTCAGAAATAATAGAAAACTAAACAATATTGAAGTCCTACAGTCCAGAAAATATTACTATACATAATGCTGCCCCTCCAATATGGGGTCAAAACAATAACACCAAACCCAAAGACCATATCGAAAAAATTTACCAAAATGAAAATATGGGCATACCATTATTGGAACCAGTGCAATCTTCTACAGGCATGAATGAAGGAAGACCGTTATTGTCGCTTTGTCAGGGATTTGACAACCATTTAACTTATCCTGAAGGTGTCCAAAGAAGCAACAAAAACAAAAAGAGTGCAGGTGCAATTCAAGCAATAAATGGAGGGAATACTACAAAAGAAAAAATGAAGAGAAAGAAAAAAAGACAAAAGAAATGCAGAAAAGAGAAAAAAGGTTAACCAAAAGAAAGAAGCAAATTGCTGCAGAAACTTCGGTAACAAAAAGAATATTAGCTGTGACTTTTGTCATAAATAGTATCATAAAAATGCACAAAATTTTACGATTTGTCCTACAGTATTGCAGCAAAGAAGGAGTACAAATGTGATTTTTGTACCTAGTTCAATTAAAAAGCAAGTAATTAGTTGTATACCCATTAATAGCAAATGTTTAGTTTTTTATTGCTGAAACAACTTTTTTTATTTTATTAAATATCTACCAAATAAGTATGTATAGCCTTTTTTATTTTTTAATTATTAAAAAACCGATCCAGACTTAAGTTGGATCCACTGGTAACAAATTTTTAGTTTTGTTTTATTTTTAAATAAATTTTAATTTTTTAAAATTATACTGAATTAAACTCTTAAATCTAGTACCCTAGCAACTTTAATCCGTTTTTAATCCTCGTTTCCTTTGAAATTTGTAGAATTTGTGTGGCATTTATGAAAAAGTAGTACCTACCTACCTCTGGATCATTTTTAATAAGTATTAAAGTGGTGGTCGAAAACTGACATAAAAATGGTCGAGAATTCAGTAAAGTGGTCAAAAACCAGTAAAAATGCAGTTTTTTGCTTTTATTTAAAATTTCAATGGTTTAAAGGCAAAAAACATAAATATCATAATTGTAAGTTGCTTGGAACTTACTAAGGAATAGGTAAGAACTAAGTTTTCAATAATTTGAGAAGTTTTTACACATTAAAATAATTTCTTTGTTAACTGGTCAAGAACCAGTGAAGTGACTATATTAACATTATTTCAGTATGTTGTGCTTTAAAAATAAAGAGCCACTGAGAGAAATTAGTTATTTTTTAATATTAACTGGATCATTCAAGCTGAAAGTTACCTTATGTTGAAAATGTCACATTCTTTGCAATATTATTTACAGATTTAGTATGAATGAAAAAAACTACAGACCTTATGGCTCCTGAACTATTTCACAATTATCGCACTTGTTCACACAACAATGGATTGTTATTTATTCAAACTGATAACTGACTAAAGATCACTTTACATATTGCTTCGTTAGTGAATATATTGAAGCATTTTTTTCACCACTAAATAATATTTCACCCTCAGAACACACCAATCAAAAACACATTTTATTGTAAGAACTATCTATTTCACAACACAGTATATAGAGTACATTTTTACATAGAGTCACAGGTTAACTTTCAGTAAAATATAGGCATGTACCATTGTGAAAAGAAAATCGAAACACCTTTAACTGAACACAATTGTCACAAATGATTTTTTCTAGACAAGATACAATATTTTAAAATAATACAAACTACACATCACTACTTTTAAACACAATGTTGAAATGAATACAGTTCTTTCACATTGAAATTGAATTATATCCTGTAGTAGTATGCAGTCATCAAAAAAATTATCAGAAAACTTATGAGAAAGAACTGCACTTACTTTATGATTTCTTTGTCACTGCACATGTTTCTCCAGAGATTAGGATATTACATTACGTTTTACTTTGTTTTTACAACACGTTTTTAGTCAATGCTTTGTTTACCGTTGATCACCAATCTCCTGAAATAAACCCTTTGTTAGTATACTTTTTACATGCCTGCCCTGCTTAAAAGACACTCTTTCCCTGAAAACTTATGTAACTGCTATATAATGTGAAAGGATGAGTTCCCCTATACCTACTATGGTTTTAATTTAAAAAGTATAGTAAAAATAATCTTAAACACTACTATTGAAGCAAAATAATATAATTCTAAATAAATGAATATAAATAATCAGTTGCAGGTTTTCAGAAAAGTGGTAGATTGTATTTAAATAATAAATACTCGTTTCAAAATTATTTTATACATAAAATCTTGTACTATAATTATTAACATAGTACAAATAAATAATTCAACATATTTTCTATAAAGATAACAAACATAATTCAATATAATAAAAATAAAATTCTCAAATCGCTAATTGATATTCTATATAAGAAATTTTTTTGCATAATTACATTTTATTCATCAATTGAATAATCATTTAATGATATACAAAAAGTAATGCAACAGTGCAATAACTCCTGGACAGCTGTACAAAATAAAGTTAAATATAAAAGTTCCCCTTAAAAATGTTCCATTATTCCATATTAATTAATGTCAACCACACAGGGTGGCCCCGTCCTTTGGAACTGGTAAAAATAATTAGATAGCAACCTTTCTATTATCTTTTCATTTTATGAAGAAGAAAAGTAATAACATATTTTTGCTGTGATTTATAATGTGTTTCAAAAAGCCATTGTTGCTATTATTTATGAAAATTATAATTTTTCTTGTTGACTTTTTTTAAATAATTCCAGTTTTCCTTTTCAATTTTTTGTGTGTTTATCCAATCGCTTTTTTTGAGTATCAATTTTTAAGTTTGTTAACAAAACAGAAAAAAATTACAATACTATTGCAATCGAAGAAGCTATGAAGAAGTACCTCATTTATATAATAGTTTTCTAAATCGGAACCCAATCACAAAGTACAGTTTAAAGAATTGTAAATTGCTTTCAAGAAATTGATCGAATTGAAAATCACCATAATAATGACAAATCCTTAGATATTTTGCAAACTTTTATAGAAAATCCAGAAACTGCATTATAATGTGAAATTAAAGTGAGATTTGTTAGCAGTATTTTTAAACAATGTAAAGATTGTACAGCAACTGTCTGAAACTGTAATATCGACTCACATTTCTTTAATAAGACCGGTATTTCGGATGAACCTACATTTCTGACAAAATATCGTTAATCATTACAATTGGATATAATGAAGTCAAACCAATCGCAGATGAATGTGGAAACACAGTAAAGAACGAACTATTATTAAAACCACCAATATTGTTGGAGGCAATTTAAATGAAAAGAAATTTCAATGGAATGTATGTAGTACCAACACTTCGAAATTTCCAAGATAATCGGAAAAAAGGCCACAATCTCCAGGTGTTTCAACGTTAAATTACTTTTACAAGGATGCCTAAGAAATAAAAAATACAAAACAAAACCTGACAATTTAAATGATATTTGGAATACAATAATGATATTTATGGAATAAATAATAGATAGCTTAGTGGTTATATCACATATCAACAAATTTGAAGAAATCATGATGAACATATTTTATAGGTTAAAAAAGTATTTGAATGGTCGCTGTGCATGTGGTGTGATATTTGTTAGTGATTTTTTGCAATTTAAACTAAAAGGGTAAGTTAAATTCGAAATAAGATTGTTTCTTAATAAAATACATTCTAAAATAGTTTTTTTAGCACATTTTAATTAAATACCGCCTATTATTCATGAAACATATGTTACTTGCTATTGCAAATATGATTTTTTTCTTTTTAAATAAGGCTGACCCATGTACTTTATGTTTGATACATGTTTTTACTGAGTGTTATGTGTTATTTAATAAATTTAAAAACAAACTGGACAATAAATGTCGTTATTACTTACTAGTACTATACTGAAGTTTTTTGTTTGAGAAAATTAATAACTTTCCAACTTTACATCTTTGTGGTACTATCAGAACCAAGAACATATTAGAAATGGCTTTAAATTATCCAATAATTATGGCAGAGGAAACTTTGCCGATTATTGAAGATAGGTGTATTGAGGCACATTTAGATCCAGATATTAACAACGAGAACAATGAGATCTAAATAAATAATGTAACCAAACCAAAAAAGGCGCCTCCAATATATCTAATAGCAATTTTGAAAAAGATAATTTGTTAGAAGATGTAACAAATATTACAGAAACAAACAGACATGGCAAATGGTGCAAATTTAGAAAATAACCATGAATCAGAGATTGACACAATCTTGATGATCCTGATTACGAGCAAACCAACGAAATATTAGACTCAGAAGTCAGAAGATGGGCTGGATAAGGATGCAGCAGAAGAAGGAAGAAAGTGGAGAAGAAAACTGGAGAAGGCCGAATGGGATAGAGAAAAAACAAGATTGAAAAGGATGAGGGGAGAAGAGTGTTTAAGTAACACAAGAACCAAGGATGGCAAAGTATTCCACAATAAAATGAGACAGCCGAATACTAAGACCTTCTTCTGCAATACTATAAACATGGAGACAAGGAAAGTAATTTTTAACAAATTTTGGAAAGAATTAGGTCATTCGCTTATAAATATTTTTTGAGGATTGAAAATGAAGTTAAGCAGGTATGTAAAAAAATGTTCCTATCAACTTTGGGACTAAAAGAATGGATGGTATCACACTAGTGCTTGGAAAACATTCATGGTATGCACAGCCCCCGAGCTGTTGTTAATAATACTAGGAAACTTGATCTGCCCCAACCAAGATCTATTGAAATTGCTGAGGAACAAAAATTATTCTTAAGATCATTTTTTGATAAATTGCCGAAACAGAGCTCACATTACTACTAAACCTAAGAGATTTCTGTTCAAAAATTGATGTGTTTAGGCTCTACCAAAAACATTGTGATAAAAACAACCAACAAGCCCTGAGTGTATTTATATTTTGGTCAATTTTTGAAGAACCGAACTTGTCTTTATTTAGCGCAAAAAAGACCAGTGTAATATTTGCGTGTCTTATAGTGCTGGCAATGTGACTAATGAGGACTAGAGACATTGAGTTAAAAGATGCAGCTCGATTGGAAAAAAGTGAAGAGAAAAGCAAAGATAGGCGACCAAAACACTTTTGTTATGGATGTGCCAGTTAATAATGCAAACAAGTTCTACTTTAAGACGAAGCTTAAGTTGCATAATTTTACAATTTATAACTTGGCCAATCACCAATGTACAAACTACTGGTGGAACGAATCAGAAGCAGATCTTGCTCATCTGTTTTTACCACTACTATAATAAGCCATTTAGAAAAATATTGTACTGAAGATAAACACACTGTTTTATGGAGTGACGGTTGCCCTTACCAAAACCGCAATATGGTTTTGGCTAATTCTCTATTAAACTATGCTGTAAAATATAAAAAAACAAGTGATTGAAAAGTACTTAGAACCGGGGCACACTCAGATGGAGTGTGACTCAGTTCACAGTGTTATTGAACGAAAACTTAAAAATAGAGACATTTTCTTACCATATGATTATGTAACAAATAATGCTAGACTTAAACCTTTCACATATGACGCTGAGTACCGTGAATATCCATTTTTTAAAAATTATGATAACCCAAACTTGATGATATACATGAGCATTCGGCCTGGACGTGGAACAAGAGATCCAACAGTAACTGATCTTCGAGTACTCCATAATGGGATAGATGGCAAAATTAATTATGAACTAAACTTTTCCCACCATTCGAAAGATTAGCCTCAAAGATACAAGGAAGTTACGTGTTAATGTATTACCACAAAACTTGTTCCAGAGCAGAATCAAAATATCAAATATATTTTTTTCACGTTAACTGGCATAACAATTTGATATGTACCTAAAAACATTTACTATTTGCAAAAAATAACACGGTCATACTCGGAACTGGACAGCATATACATTTTTATCGTTTTCTGAAAACCTGGAAAAATGTTAATACATGTTATTACCACTAAGCCATCGAGATGTAATGTTATATCAGCTTTTTACAAAATACTTGATGTTGACAAATAGAAGGTGAATGACATTTTGAACATCTAATTAAATTAAATATTAGTTGTTAATTATTAAAAATATGTTTTCATTTGTTTCATCTCCCTTTAATTATTAAACTAATAAAAACATTGTATAGAGTATCAGAAAATGAGAAAATATATATCGGTTGCTAATAATTTTTTTTTAAATTTCAACGATTAATAGACTAATAGAATATTTTTAGAAACTATTATAAATTATTTTGTTAAGCTATCTAGATAAGAGCTATTGAGACATTACATTAGTTTTTGAACATACTGTACCTATTTTACTCACCAATAATATACAAGCAAACTAAAAACTAAATTTTTTGTCATAAACAGTTATTTAAATTTATTGAAAAATATCTTTGTGAAGTCACTTTTGTACTGGAAAAGAGAAAACGTTTTATATTAATGGAATAAAAAAAACAAAATTCTCTTGAAACTTTTCTGGAAACCAATAGCAAAGCTTTCCAAATATGATGACTATACTTTTTCACATGAGTCATAATATATCAATAAAATTAATAGGTATAAGCAAAAAAGGAAGAAAAAAAAATAATGATAAAAATTAAGCTGTACCACCACGTACCACAACTATAATGAGATGGTCTTCCTTTATAGCTTCATCAGATAAGTTTGGACAAGTACGTTTTAATAACTCGGTTGAAAAGGGACAGGGAGGGAAGGAATAAAGGACTCCCGTGGCTTCCGTTTCTTTGTTTAAAAGTGATATTACACCAGCTGCTTCTTTTTGTTTCAAATATGAAACCAAGTTCCTTAAAGGTCTAGTTTGAACTGTGGCATCATCGTTAGTAACAGAAGCAGTGGAGCCTGCTAGTCCCAGAAAGATTGCGTGAGAACTAGCACTGGAAATTCTTTTTTGGACATCTTCTAGCTTAGGCTGGTCGAGTCGCAGTCTTTGCGTTATTCTTAATTGATGCTTACCCTCCTCATCTTTCATTAAACCGTCAACGATATCTGTATCTCCGTCCATTAAATGGAATTTGGCTGGGAAAAGAGAATTTTTCAAAATTAATGCGCCTTGCCATATTGTGGTGCATTTCCTTGCTACCTCTGGCAAAGTACGACTCGATGCTAACAGACCAGCTCTGCGTGAACCACTATCAGAATCTGAATCAGGCGACCGCCTCGGTGACCTAGATCTGGATCGAGCAAATCCTCTAGAAGTAGATCGTTGTCTTTCAAATTCAGGATCACGCGTTCTTCCCCATTCATCTTCTCTTCCTTCGGGATATCTGTAAGGATCTCTACTACCTCCTCTCTTTTCAGGAAAAGGCCTCGCTCGATAAGGATCCCTATCATATTCAAAATCATATTCAACTTCTCTGGCTCTGTAATCTTCAGCATTTGCATAGGGAGGTTTCGGTCTATATGTTACACCAGGTGTTACATCTGCAAAATCAGTGCGAAGTCTCCTTTCAGGTCCACCTAGGGGAAATCCTCTCATTTCCTTGACAGCTGCGGTTGCTGCATCTATACTATCATACAAAATAAGTGCTTGATTATCACCTTTTACATAATCAATTTTTTTTATTGCACCAAATCTATCAAATTCTCTTTCCAATTGAGGTACAGATGTCCATGGACCTAAACCGCCTACCCATATTTTTGTGGTAGGAGTAGCCTTACCATATCCGATTTTACATTGAAATTTACCTATATATTGACCAGACAATTCGACTTTGGCTCTATGAGCCATATCTAATGTATTAAATCTGACAAAAGCAAAGGCGTTACCTGTACCTGGTGGTGGTCTTTTGATATCAATATCTTCAACAACTCCATACCTACTGAAGATTCGTCTGAGTTCTTCTTCAGTTATGTTTACTTCCAAATTTCCAGCAAAAAGTGTACGAGTAGCTAGAGGATCTTCTTCGGGTTGAATATGATGTAAATAATTTGGAAATTTATCTTTTTTGTTCTCCTTTTGTTCGAACGGAGGACGTGGCATATGCTGCCTAGGTGGACCGTAGCCATGCATAGGAGCCATGTGGGGAGGACCGTGGTGGATAGGAGGTCTAGCAAGGTAATCATGATGGGGAGCAGGCATTGCTTCGCGCCTATATTCGCGGTGGATTGGGACACCCGGCGGTGGCCCATAAGCTCTATCGTAACGATCAATAGGGCGCATACGTTCAGGTGATCTAGAATAGTAATGTCTATCATATTCTGGAGTAATAGAACGTGGTCTACCGCGGTATATATCAGCCGAACGAGGTACTTCATAGACTGCTTCTACTAAAGCAATTTTATCATAAATTATTATACGAGGTTTTCCATGTTTCGCATCTCTGGCATCTTCAGCATTTCGGAAACAAACATACGCGACGCGTTCATCCATATCGTGAGTTACCCTAATGCTAAGGTCTCCATATTTTTTATATTCTTTATAAAGAGTATCCTTTATAACCTCATCACTTGCTTTAGCATGCAAAGCACTAACACATAAGACTTTATATGGGTAAGAGCGTTCTGGAGGGCGCATATAATCATCGCGATGAGGTGAGACGTATCGAGCTCGAGGGCTAGGGCTACGACCACGGCTCCCACGCCGGCGAATTCTATCCGGGGTGATTCTTTCATCGGAACTATCGTCATACCTGCCCATACTTGAACGAGAACGTTTGCTACGAGGTGGAGTGTCCCTATCACTACTTCTTTTCATGTTATGAATTCTAACTGTTATTTTGTCTCTTCCAGTGGCGATCATACGCACTGCACACACCAATTAACTGACAACACAGTCGATGACACGGCACTCCTTCCCTAAAAACACAAGCAAAACACTGTTTTCATCATATTTCACAAAATAACTATTATAATAATAAAAACATGAGGCAAAATAACATACTTTAAACTACACAGCACTGGTCGAGAGATTAATTTAACTTCCTATAAAGTAAAAAATTGTTGCTGCTATGGACTTCCACGCCAATTCAAAACAAAATGGCGTTTTCCTTACTGCCACCTCCGTTGCCGGTCAAACTAATCACAAAAAAGAGGGCGCCCTCCACAATCAACTAAACACCAGAACCTAAGAAGCCAACGGAAGTCTATTGGTCGGTGCATCAAATCGAAAACCAAAAATTCTACCAATGATAAATTTTTACTTCATATACATATAAAGTAAAAAACTAGAGATTTTACATATATAAAATAATGACTTTTCGATCAACGTGCCGATTATTATGGTCGTGGAAACTTTTTAGTTCTATAGCACTCGCGGTCTTTTTTACGTACAGCCACAAATATAATTAGAAATGATTCTAGTAAAATAACAACACCGAGCTGTATTATATATGAACAACTCTAAATAATGTTTTTTTAATTAAACTGACTGTTTCTAAATAATTTCACAATATGTTGAAAAAATGCTAGAATTTGACAATTTTTATCGCTATCATCGAAATAATTGTTAGAATTTTACACCATTTTTTTCAATACGTATATTGTGGAATTATTTAGAAACAATTAGTTTCATTAAAAGTAATATGAGTAGATTTCACAGAGTAAGGGTCGGAATAGTAAAAGTAAAATAGTATATCATCCATCACATCAAAACTTAAATTCCGCCCAAACAACTGTAAAGATGAATTGTTTTTAGTTGCTTTTACATATCTAAAGCTAGACCGCAATAAGTTAATTAATATAGTTACATGAAAACACTGAACTACATTTACGAGTGAAATTAACTCCGAAAGATGAATTTGTAGCTGCGTTCACAAATAGAGAACTAAGTAGTCCAAAGTTTGGATTCGGCGAACGCGACTATAGGTTTGTTCTTAATTGTACACCGAGTTCATATAATACTGCACTGAACGGAAATAGTACAAAATGGACAAGTTATTTGTGAGCAAGTATTAAGAAGGCGTCAATGTAATAATCAATTTAAATTTATTTTTAGTTTCTATATTTGTTATATTATAGCATTGTATATTAATTTCTTCCATTATTTTATTCCATAATATTTTTTCTTCTTATAAGTAAATGTATGTTTTTTTATTCATACACAATAATATATTGTTTAACAAAAGTGACAGCATTTTCTGCAACACGAGAGAACAGTTTACAGTATTCTGTGGATAAGAAGTTTGGAGTTTTTACAAGAATTTTATGAGGATAAAAAAGGAAGCATCTTCCTTCTTTCCCAAAAATTAAATCTATAAACAAAAAATGATACAATAAGAACAAAACTGACAGCCATTGCGACAAAACGAACAACCATTGAACCATCACCGATGAATTAGACATGCGCAATGCATCACTTAAATTTGAGAGAAATTTAAGCAGATCAACTGCCGTTTATTTTAAGGGCTACTTTATCGATCAGTTTGGAGCGGTGCAAGCAAACACGTCTTCTAAAGTTAATACCTATTGCTAAGTCGGTCTTATATATATACGGTTCAAACGGGCATTAACATTTTTATTTGCACAGCAGTTTTAATCCGTGATTATTTCATAAATCTAGTATTATTTCTAATCTTAAAAAAATGGGGTATTAAGTTCGAATTAAGTTTTAACTCTAGAAACTAAAAAGAAAAACTAGTCTTGCGTTAAAACAAACTTTTTTGTGTTTTTGGTAATTTTGGTTCAGATGTAGTTTATATATTTTCCATAATTTTCTTTTGTCTATATTTTCCCCATATTTTTAAAAAGTTAATAATTAATTTTTAAGTTAAATTGTTAGTAAATTAAATTATATTGATAGTGAAGTCTGAAGTTAATAGGCATAATGAAAGCGGATAATTTGGCGTTAATATTAGAAAATGACTTATTTGAGGATGATATGGAAATGCTTGATTTAATTGAGTTTGGGTTTCCGCGGAGACTATATTATAGAAGCAATTATTATGAAGATTTAGAAGAGATTCAACTTAGAAAGCCACGGTTTTTGATGTATTGCATCAAATTGAAAATATTCTGGAATACCCTTATATGATATGTACTCAAAAAAATACATAAACATAGCTGTCTCCTACTGACCCTTACTTCGTGGAATCTACTCATATTATTGTTTTAAATAAAACTAACTATTTCTAGATAATTGTTAGAATTTTTCAACATTTTTTCAATATATTGTGGAATTATCTCGAAACACTTGTATTAATAATAGTAATTAAAATCATAAAAAATTGTATAAATGATTATAAAGAAAGAAAACTATAACAGATGACTAGGAAAATGTACGAAAAGTAAAAATTTTATAATTATCAGATTGCCAACTGCAACCAATTGAACAAAAATTCCCCAGAAAAAGCGTTGTTGCCGCATAATGTCGCTTTTATCTCGGATTACCTAACCCGACTTGCTTTGATAACAGTGCAAATCCAAAACAGTTAATCGGCTAGTAAAATTTCACTATGAGTTAACTAATCCTGGATTAAATTAAAATCGGTACAATTTAGCATTAACATTATTTTTTTTCCAGTATTTGATATCTGCAAAGTTGCAAATTTTATAGTAAATTTAAAATATTCGCTTAAATTGTCAGAAATAAAATACATGTCTGCCTTGTTCATTTTTTTCAAAATGATGATTTATAAACTTAAAGAACTTTATATAAAAGTATTGACATATAATCAGACTATAATCGATTTAAACATTTTAAAAATAACACAGTTATTCCATTGTTTTGAGTTTTCACTTCTGTCGGCAGTTGTTATATATAACTGCTAACTGCCAATTTTAATTTTTGAAGTGAAAATTTCTTAAACCGCGTTTAGCGACATAAAGGCCTTTCGTTTATTTGGGCTTCAAGCACTTGTGCGTGCCACCTCAGTCGTAACGACTTTTAAGATAAACGAACAGAGGGCGCGTATTCTGTATCGTCTCGTAGAAAGAAATTTCTTTCTATGAGTATAGAGAGGAAATTTCTTTTTATTTCGTGAACCTATTCTGTACCATTCTTTCTATATCTATTCGGCAATGCTGGGGTATAGAGAACTGATAATGATTGGATGTAAAAACATTGACCTGTTTTTAGAGGAATTTGGGATATCTTTTGATTGAATAAGTCGGCAACAATAGCAACATTTGATAGTTTATCACAAATTATATGTTGTTTATTTCTCAGGAGGATAATAGTTACGAGAATTATTTCATATTTCATTGTGGGAGTCAATTATTATTATAATTATTATGTGTGCGGTGTAAATATTATAAACTATAGAATAGCATATTATCTGTTCTTAGTTTCCGTTTTTTTAATTTTTATTGCGTGTACATTATAAAGTATTAGTAAACGAAAGCCTATAGGTACGCGTAACTCCGGCTTCACAGAACTTCGACTGCAGCGTGCAGCATTTCTGTGATTGGTTAATTCTGTAAGGATTGACTGCTCACAAGTTCGAAGTCGTTTAGCTAGATGGTTGGGGAGGGTGCAATAGACGTTTGCTCTATAGTCGATTATTGGACGGATATATGTTGTATACGTATGAAGTAGGGTGGTAGGGTGTGTGCGTACGAATGTGCCGCCGAGCGCCTTGAGAAGATTAACTCTCCGTCGGACTTTATTTAAAGTGTCCATTAGGTCGGGCGTCCAGTTGAGAGTGTAAGTGAATTTCACTCCCAAATAGACGACTTCCCTACGGATTTCGAGTCGATCACCCCAGAGCACGAGGCGGAAGTTTGTAGGAAGAATTCGTTCGCTCCTGGTATCAGGGTGTTGGAAGACGATGGCTTGTGTTTTTTGAGGATTAAGAGTCACCCGCCATTTCCTGCACCAATTAGAAAATTGGGTCAGTAGATTTTGGGATCGAATGTTGAGAGAGCGAATATCTGTGGCAGAAATGATTAGTGCGGTATCATCCGCATATAGTTGGACGTTATCACGAGGATGTCGTGGGACAGGTGTATCATACGTATAAATAATATATAGTAGAGGACAAAGGAAAAAGTCGGCTTGCGAGACTTGGAGCGCTAGCGGTCTTGGCGGATGGGGTTGAGGCGGATAATGGTGACTTGGTCGTCACCGAGAGTGTTGCGAAGTCTCTTTGCGAGAGCCTCGTGAGGGTAGTCGGACCTGATTTTGAGAAGTGCGGTCCTGTTTGAGTTGGCATTTAAGTATTGGATTTCGCCTCTCAGCAGCTCATTGGTGTTGAGCAAGTTGAAAAGTTCTCGCTGAGAGACGTATTTGGCGGGGAGGTTTCGAATGTTGAGTGTTTGTAGGGTAAGGTCAGTTTGCGGCTGTCGAGGTTGTCTGGATTATTGGGTCTGGGATGGTAATTGTCGAGGTGTTTGCTGTTGTCGGGTCGGTTGCTGTTGTTGTGAGGTTGGGGGTGGTGGCGAGGGGAGTCTTCGGTCTCTCTTGCGTTTAGTTCCCAAGAGAGTGAAGTCCCCTTCTTGTTGTTGACGGACGGTAGGTTGATGGTTGGTGCGTGGGGATGAATGGATTGAGAGGACGGATTGGTGGGTTCGAGCGGAATGGACGGAACGGGACCTGGAGGGGCATCGAGAGCGGGTTGGTGATTTAGAAGGGTTGGTTGGTGATTTTGTGTTGGATGGTGGGTTTTGGATGAGTTCCACCAATTTGTCAATTCTCTCCATGAGGGCTTGGTTTTGGGCCCGGAGTGCGGCCATCTCTTTAAGTTGGTCTGCATACAAGGATGCATAGTCGGGAGCTGGTTTTGATACCATCGGAGGGAACTCTTCGTGAGAAGAGATCGATGGCACCTTTTGGCTCCGGGTTTGGATGGGGGAGCGTGTTGAAGTAGACATTTTGTTGGTTGGGTAGAAGAGGACGAAGCAGAAGGTTGCTTCGTTGTTAGTTTTCGGGGATACGGACAGAAGCCGGCAGCGGACTCACTGCCGGAGGGTGTTTCCTCCCCGGTTAAAGGTTTCCTGACCCTTTTGTCCGCGGGCTAGTGTTTATATTCACCTGATAAATTTCGTCCTCCGTTGGCTGGATGGTATGGCCCTTCTGTTGGTCTGTCTTGTACACTATTTGTCACTAGTTGATTCAAACAATTTTCATAAATAAAAGCGCTCAAGTGAGCAGATTTTTCAAAAATAGGAATGTCCTATAAAGGACAATATGAGATAAAAATCTCAGTTGTAGCGTCGATACCGGCGGCAAGGGCTTCTGGAAATACTTGGTTTGAACCAGTGACCAAGTTTTCCGTTGGGCTGCTACTTGCTGGACTTCCTTCGACGGATGAGTTCACTACGACGCATGCGTTTGCAGGTTTGCAGCGTCTTAAAAAGTGGGGTTAGTATTAGTTGTAGGTTAACTAAAAAGGACATATGAGCTTGTAACTATTGAAAGCTTCTTTTCGGAGTCTACCAATTTATCAAATATACAACACACCATGCAACAAATAACAAACTGTTCAACTTTCAAGTTTCAAAATCAGCACTATGGTGGGGATGTGCCGCACGCTGCAGTCGAAGTTCTGTGATGCCGGTGTTATACCGATGACCTCGGCATGCTCGTAACGTATTGCGCTCAGTTTTCGGCGATATTTCGGTAATCGCGATATTTCATCGGTGAATGGAAAGTCACTTATTACAGATATGGTGACCGGTGTTTTCGACAATCATTATTTGAATTGATTGTAGAATCACTGTGTAGTACTATAGTGAGAACTGAATATACTTAGATGTAGGTATGTTTATGTAGAAAAATAATTGATAAAAGCAAAGCGTTTATTGTCGAATATTTCCAACATTTTTATTATTATTTGCTTTGAAAAATTTAATATTAATTATTTTTCTAATATTTGCTATCTGCAAGATTGAAAATTATACAGAAATTTTAACTTCCCAAAATTATTGTCTCAAATTGTCAGAAATATGCATACATTAGAACTTTATAAAAAAGTATTGCCATAATCAGACTATAATTGATTTAAAAATTTAAAAAATAACACAGTTATTCCACTTTTTGGTTTTTCACTTCTGTCGACAGTCCTTATAATTGCCTGTTTTAATTTTTTTAATATTCAATAAGTTAATTTAATATTATTTATAATTTGTTGTTATTAAATGTTTTCGGCCTATTCTGCTCAATGCCATTATGATTTCTATGCTCCATGTACTGCACCATGCCACAGTCCTAGGCAGCGTCTTCACTGAGACAGCTCTTCTACATTTGGTGCGTTCTTTTTGTCTGAGATCTCAGATCACTTCAGTTAAGGTGATCTGAGATAAAGTGATGTGAGTAAGCACCAAAAAGAACGACATCTCAATTGAAGCGCGCGGTCTGTCGATAGATTTAAACTATACGACAGATTCGTATCAGCATCTAATAATGTTAATTAATGTATCCATAATTTGTAAAAAAAGAAAAATAGATTATGTGTGTTTATTGTTTATATGTCAATGGTGAAAACCTTAGATAACCTTGGTTAAAACTACAAGTAAACCAAGCAAATCAAGTATTTCTTCATCCCCTCCACTTAATTTCCGACTCAATTCGAACTGATACTCCCTTACAACACATTCAGCATCGGTGAAGGGGGAGGAAAAATCTCAGCTCACTTAAAGTGAGTAAAACGAAAAGAACGCTCACATTGCTGATGTGAGCTGAGATTAACTGAGATCTCAGTCAAAAAGAACGCACCTAATGCCCTGCAATAAAGAGCGCTTCGGTGTCACTAGTCTATCCTAGTGCAGAAATTTCGGATATAAAGAACAAAAGCATATGTGCATAGAGAAATAAGTATTTGATTTGTCTATGTATCTGTGTACATTTTTGTTCATAGATGCTGTAAGGTACATATGTTTTAGGTTAGGTATAAACCAGATATAAATATAATATAATAAGTATTAATGGTATGATTACTTTATTTATAGTAAAATAAGTAACCATGGAGTTATTTGTTATCAACAGGTTTGTATTTTAAAACATTCTTAGGTCATTCTAGAAAATGATGATAAATATTTAAGGCATGATGAAGAACCAAATGAAGTATCACAAAATGAAGAGGAAAAACTGGATAGGGTATTAAAGAAAATTCAAAGAAATAAGAAAATACGACAAAAACAGAAGGAAAAATCTGCTGAGACCAAACACGCAATAAAAAGAACATTACAAGCGAGGGAATACAAAAGGAAAATAAAATCATCCATAGTTACTGTACCTGAAATTAATAATGACGATTTTATTGATAGGGAAGTAGAAACATTAATCAAACCAGATAATAAAGATTCGACCCAGGAAAATGTATCTAAGAAACTTAGACTGGAAGTGGATACCTTGGAAGGATTTACAGTTTTGGGTGCTGAAAATTTAGTTAATAGAGCAAAAGTTAGTATTGAAGTCCTTATATATATATTATATCAACCCTCCGTTAAGCACAACGTGAATGGGCGCGTGTGCTACTATTGTACCCCATTTAAAAATTTATGTTTATATATATATATATATATATATATATATATGCACTGTCCGAATTAAGTGTTTTAAGAATAAGTTATTATACATATATACAAAAGAGTTTTGAAGAAACATTCTTGCTTCAATAGGAACAAATAAATACATTATCTGCAAAAATGGAAAGTATTTTGCAGGAGTTCATGAGAAATATCAAAATAAAAATTCTTTCTGTTTTTTTCCTAAATTTATTTCAAATTATTATTAAAAAATATATATAAATTGAAGAAATTACCAAAACAAAAATGTTTTCTCTAAAAAAAATATTGACAAATTTGTTCTAAACTCACACATATCTGATTTAGATGATCTTTGCTAGCATATCGTTTACACTTTTGGCAATAGTATCGTGTAGATTGGTTGCGACTTCTTTCACAAAAACTACATTGTCGAATATTATTTGCTCTTGGGGGGACTAAGGGGGCAACTTTTTGAGGGATTCTTAAAAGAACTTGGGTGTGTCGTTGAAGCCCTGTCGGGATTTGCACAATTGTGATGACGTTGTCATAGTTTCGTCAAAATTATTTGCTTTATAAATACATGGAACATTTATTGCTGTAATATTTAAAATATAATAATAATGAAGTTAAGTTTTCTCGGAATAGTTTTTGTGACAAAGTAGTAATCTGGAGTGGTATTATTTCCTTTATGTAAATTTTCAAAATAGTCTTCTTCGTCTATGGTTTGAATAGTGATTTATAAATTTCAGTTAGTGTATTCGTGTATCCATTCTTGTATATTGTGGTAGTGTTGTTGATTAAAGTTGAGATGAGTACACTCTATAGGTTTCCTCATAATGTGTGGCAAATAATAATAATGATGTTTATTGTCATTTCTTACAAAGGGCTATTGACCATGATCCTTCTGCCTTTTAAATTTACATATATTATGTTACATAATAAATTCACTCTGATAGTTCTTGTATTCTTTCCCACAGTGTCTTCTCTGGAAATTTGCATCTTGATATTCTGTTTTCTCTGGTGATACAGTATTTGGTCATAAGGAGTGTATTCATTTTTTGCGTGTTTCTGTATACATTCATTCAAGAGTGCATTTTCGTTAGCTCAAATAACAGCTGATTTGGATGATTATGTAGTATATTCCTTGGATGGCTGATTTTCGTGATTTTTCTAATTGAGGATGTGTTAAGGAGAATGATACTTGCATATTCTAACATAGGTCTGCATATCAGTTGGTAAATTCTGCTGACATATTCAATATTTATTCCTTGATTTTTGTATGATAGGGTACGGGAATGAGTAATGGTACTTTTCTTTATATTTGAGCAGTGACCTTTCAATTTTAATTTGCTATCGACTAGTATGCCTCTGTAATTTACATAGGGCTATGAACTAATCTATTGATTTTAGGGGGTGATGGGAGGGAAAGGATTTTCAGTCGGTGATGAAACAGGGTTAGTTGTGATTTTGAAGGATTAGGAAGTACTCTCCATTTATTAAATTAATTATTCACCTCCTATCTAAACAACAGACACCAGTATGTCGTGTTCAATGGTTATAAGTCAGTTAGTTGAATACTTAGCAACATCTGGTGTTTCACAGGGAAGTAACCTGGGCCCCTTATTATTCAATGTCTTCATCAGTGATATAGTTGACGATCTCGATGTCAACTGCTTACTATATGCTGATGCCATGAAATTATTCTGCCAGATTGGTGATAGAAGCGATTGTGTCTCACTTTCAACTAACCTTCGACGTATTGAGAGATGGTGTATAAGTAATAAATTGTCGTTGAATGCCTGTAAATGTAAGGTAATGACGTTTTCCTTAAAACCTGAGAAAATTATATATGATTATGAAATCAGCAATACTGTTCTTGAACGCCCGGCGACATTTATTGACTTGGGAGTCACTTTTGATTCTAAACTTTCTTTTATACCTCATATTGAGGCTATATGCTCGTCTGCTAACAAAATGTATGGCTTCTTAGTTCGAAACTCGCGTGACTTCAATGATCAAGACACTTTAAAGGCTTTATACTACGCCTATGTTAGGTCTAAAATTGAATACGCAGATGTTATTTGGAGTCCATTTTATGACATACACATTCAGAAACTTGAATCAATTCAACGGAGGTTTTTGAAATTTCTTTCCTTTAAAATGGATGGCATTTACCCACCGGTAGGAGTTCGTACCGGTACACTTCAAACGAGGCATTCTGTGAATAACTTAAATGCTCGTCGTGACTGTCACTTATTGATATTTCTGTTTAAAATCATGAATAACAACATCAGTGATCCCAATCTTCTTCTTAAACTCCAGTTCAATACTCCGAGAGTAGCTTCAAGAGCTGTTAGTACGTTTTACCTTACTACCCCTCGAACAAATATTTTAAAATTTTCGCCACTTCACAGGATGTGTTCTATATGTAATCATGTAAGTTGCCAGCTTGATATATTTCATTGCCACATATCTGCGATTAAAGCATTCTTCTTTGTTTGATGATATTATTCTTTGTAATCAATATAATTAAGTTCCTGTTCTGTAGTTGGGTTCGTCCTGTTTGAACAGTGTATTAATAAATAAATGATAAATCCCTGAAGATTTTCAGCTGCTTTGTTTGTATTTTTTTGCATGACAAGCTAAAACTGTGTTGTCTGCATATTGTAACATGTAGCTGTCCTCCTTGAAGTGTTCTGGGTCTTTATTATAAATATCTGCACAGAATATATTATATAATATTGGTGACAGAGCAGAACCCTTGTTGATTTGTAAATTTCTTTGAATATTGGTCATTTATTTTAACCCTGATTTTTCTCTTTTTGATTATGTTTGCTATAATTCCGATTAGGTATTCCAATACCTCCATTTTATGAAGTTTGCATATCAATCCATAATGCCAGAAACGCTTTTTGTATGTCTAGAAATAATAATGCCTGCCATTTTTCCTCCTTTTAGTGCCATTGCTTGTGTTATTAGTAAGGATAACCAGATGATGTACAGTAGAGTTTTTTTTGTTTGAAGATGAACTGGTCAACAGGTATTTTATTTTTGACTTCTTCTTTTCTATTATAATTTTTTCTAGATTCTTGCCTAGGTTGCTAAGTAAGGTTATTGGTCGATCGTTTTGTACTCTTGTATGGTTTGTGTTACACTTTGAAATATTTATTATACTTCCTATTTTTCAGCACTAGGAGTAATAGTGGATTGTTAAGCAATATTCATACATTTTAATGATTTTTTTTTGGTTTCATGGCGTTTGGAGGTATCCATGCAGCCAAATACTTTGTGTTAGGTTATATATACAGTATATATAGTGATGTATTTGAAGTTTATATTTGAATCCAATTTCAATTAAGTGCCAATCAGAATCGATACCGAATTTGTTATTGATTTTCTTGTTGTGGATATGTATCTTATTACTTAAGCAAGCCCTAATTCAACCTATCAAACTATCGTCGTCTGCGATTCAAGTTAATACCGCTTTTCGATCAAAGGATTGGCACAGGGTTACAAGTTTTCTCGCCCAGGGGTCGTTCAGGGCTTTATTTGAACACATACAAAGGTAGACCACGGATGGAAGGTATAAACATTTGGGAAAGGGTAACAAAGGTCACAAGCTCTATATAACTTAACTATATCGATATGTTAGTCATCCTTAAAAATTTTACTAGGTAGTCTAATATTTTGATGTTATTCAGCGCCAGTAAGTGTAACATGTTGATGGGAGGGAATATTTTTTCATGTATTATGTTATTATAAAGTTCTTTCGTGGCATTACGATATTCCTAGCATTCAAAAAATATATGATCCAGGTCTCCTATGACATTGCAGGCTGTGCATAAGTTTGATTCGATTACGCCTATTTTGCTCAACTGCTCTGGGTAAGACGTGTGTCCAAATTTCATTCGAATTATACTGCTAATTTCCCTACGTGAATAATTGATTCCTTTATACCACTGTTGTTTTGGTATTTCCCTATGCAGTAGTGTGTATCTAGTAGGCTTTGTTTTTACATAGTGGTCCCATTTCTCTTTTCTTTGAAATTTTCTTTTGTATTTATTTAAGCAATCTTGTAGTGCCACTTCATTCGGTTGACATTCATCTTTTTCAGCACTTGTTTTGGCTAACTGATCAGCTTTTTCGTTGCCGTAAATTCCATAATGTGCTTTTACCCATATTATTTGAACGTCACTCTCTTTAGTAAGTTGGTGTAGTAGGGATTGAATTTTCTTAATGTGCAGGTGAGTGATGGTATCTACTGCATTATTATTCAAACATTGGATAACAGACAGCGAATCCGTTAGGATAGATACATTTTTCTTTTTTTGGTGGATTGTGTGTTCTAGCGCCTTCATTATGCCTGCAGCTTCTGCTGAAAATATAGAATAATCGTTGCTTCGCTTAAAGGTTTTTCCTTCTTTCGTTTCTTGGACATAGAACGCTGTGCCTGTACCTTTTGTTGTCTTTGATGCATCTGTATATATTGTTATTGTACTGTTGATGTCTTTTTTTGTAAGTCTGATAATTTTTTCTTTGTTTAATTCTGGTATTTCTGAGTACGCAGGAATTATTATTTTTGCAGAGTGTTCTATGTTCTCAAAGTAATTGCAACTTTCATACGTTAAAATTTCTTCTTTATTGGTGTTACGAAATGCGGTGCATATCGGTGGCGAGTTCTTTTTTTCCCAATATTTATTCGTCAGGTCCAATGTATTTAACTCACATATTTTGGCCATCAGTGTAGAATTTTTTGCTTTATTCTTAAGTACTATTTTTTCAGCAAGAAATGTTCTTCTCAATTCCAATGGTGGTTCGAGTGCTTCCACCCTTAGTGGTTCCACAGGTGTTGTTGACATTGCTCCTAAGCATATTCTTAGCGCTTTATTCTATATTACTTCTAGCTGTTTCAGTGATTGTTTTGATGCAGATCCGTATAGAACGGAACCATAGTCTAAAATGGACCTTATATATGCTTTATAGAATAACCCCACCATGTATTGGTGATCATTTTGAGGAAATTAATGGCTTTATTACATCTTATTTTGATTGCTTCGATATATGGTTTCCAATTTAATTTATTATCTAATGTTACTCCTAAGTACTTAATTTCTTTTTTATATGGTATCATGTGGTCCCCCAACTGGATGTTCTGAGTTTCTGGGATACGGTGCCTTGAAAATATGGTGACATTTGATTTAGACGTTGATAGATCGAACGATACATCTTCAATAGCTTTTATGATGTTTGAGGTGGCCTTGTTTAGAGTATTTATACAATTTTCATATTTTTTGTCCTTGACATATATTACAAAGTCATCAGCATATTGTATAAGTGTGTAATTCCTGCATGCTTGATGCATTTTGACGGTATATATGTTGAATAACAGTGGTGCTAAAACGGAGCCCTGTGGTAAACCTCTAGATGTATGTCTTGGTCCTAATAATGCGTCTTTTTGTCTTATAAATATTTTTCTGTCTGTCATAATATCGCACAGAATATTTCCTATTTTGGTAGGCATACCGATTTGTTTCAGCATTCCGTTCAGTATTGGAATTTCTACAGAGTCGTATGCGCCTTTTACATCCAGGAATGTAGCTGCAGTATACCCATTTTCTCCAAAATTAATTTGTATATCAGTGACAAGTTGGCTCACTGCGTCCATTGTGCCATATCTTTTCCTGAATCCGTACTGATGAATTGGTAATATTTTGTGTTCTTCTAACCACCATTCTATTCTGTTTTTTAATATCCTTTCGAATGTTTTCAATAGGCATGCTAATAATGATATGACTCTGTAGGAGTCAGTGTCATTTGGATCTTTTTGATGTTTTAATATTGGAACTGCAATTAGGTTTTTCCAATCCTGTATTGTGCATTTGCCCATTTTTAGTATGTTGTTACATATTTCCAATAAAAAAGATTTGGCATTATTTGGTAGGTTGTATAACATCGGATATCTGATATTGTCTAGTTCTTGGATATTTATCAGATTTTCGAATATTTGTGGTAGTTTCCTCATGTTCCTGCTCATTTTCTAAATTATTTTGGTAGAAGGTAGATGGCGGTGCTATTCTCTCTAGTAGCTTTTCTTTCCAATCCTCACTGCAGAAATGAATGTTCTCTGTCCGTATGAAAGTTCTTTTCATTTTCTTGGCCTGTTTCCAAATGTCTGACATTGATGTGTTTTTATTCAGATTGGTGCAGTATGCTCTCCATGAGGATCTTGCCTTTTCTTTCAAAATTTTTTTTGTGCTTGCTGCTATTTTTTGCACTGTAATGAAGTTTTCCAACGTGCTGTTAATTTTGTAGGCAATTACCGCATTTTTTCTATCTGTTTCTATCTGTTGGCATGGATACTTGGGCAGCTGTGTTTATTCCTTGTATTAGATATTCATATTTTGCATTAATGTCATTAAAAATAGGTGGTGTTTGTGAGAAATACAGTTCTGCTTCGTTTTTGAATATTGACCAGTCTGCTCTATTTATATTCCATTTATTGGAAGGACATATTAATTCCTTTGTTTGTAGACACTTATTTTTAGGCACATTGATGTTAATAAGTATTGGAAAGTGATCTGAACACAGTGTGTCCTTTATTACGTTCCAATCTATGTTGTTTATGAGATAGAGTGTACTAAGTGTCAGGTCCACTGCGGAATTTTCCCCGTTGCGGTTTAATCTAGTAGGTGTTCCATCGTTTGCCAATATTAAGTCATGATTTTCTAAGACGTCTAGAAGTTGTATACCCCTCTGATCATTTTTGTACGAATCCCATGTTCTGCTGTGTGCGTTAAAATCTCCACATATTATGCCGTTCTTTTTAGATATGATATTAAATATGCTTTTCCAGTCGCTGTTATTGATGCTAATTTTTGGGGGGTAATACACAGATAATATTTTAAACTGTAAATATTTATTAAAATTAATTTCGGCAGCATATATGTTGATGTCAGTATTTACTTTAATGTTAATATCTACTTTTTTAAAATTTATTTTTACCTTTATTAGTATTGATGTACCTCCGTATCCGTCATCCCTATCAGTTCTAATTAGATTATAACCTGGAAAATTGATGATGTTGTTTTTTTTTAAACCACGTTTCAGATATAACGCAAATATTAATATCGTGTTCTGACAGACACTTCATCAAACTATATTTATTTGCAATCGCCGAGCGCGCGTTCCATTGTAATATTTTAATTTTAGTAAGCATTGGTATTTTTTGGCAGATTATGATTCATTTTATATAACCTATCTGTTACAAATTGAATGTCAACTTTTTGTAATTCTTCAAATGAGCTAATGACTTCCAAGATGTTTTTGAAAACTTGGGAGAACGTTTGAATAAATGTTGTATAATTTTCTTCATTTGACTGCATGGATTCCATCTCCATATTTTCATTTGTACTAATATTTTTAAATTGAAATACTGGTTTACTAGGACCAAAGGATCTGGGAAACATGGGTGCTTGTGTGATTTCATTGTTGGGTGATTGTATCCTACGTTTTTTGGTTTGTGTGTTTACTGTGTGATGTTGAGGGTTCTGATGGTGTATTTTTTTTAAATGTATTACTTTCCCTATTTGTTTTGTATTGGTGGATTGTTGTCTTAGGAAGTAATGGAAAGCTTTCCGACTTATTATCAAGTACATTGAACCTGTTATTGCTAATTTTACTAATATATGAATTATCAGACCAGTTTTTTGCTTCTACATAGGTTACATTATTATCTGACATGAATTGTTTTATTTGCTTCTGTTTTTCAAATACGGGGCATTTTTTATGTATCGTTTCATGATCGTTTGATTTACAATAAAAACAAAATGTGTCTTCAGGATCTTTGCATGAATGATTTTCTTCCTTTTTCTTGCTACAATTTATGCATAGTGTGTTAGTGCTTTTACACTGCTTGGCCACATGGCCATACCTCAAGCAGTTGTAACACTGTACTACCATTTGAATGTATTTTTCTACAGGACATACAACGCTATTAATTATAACAAATGGGGGTAACACGTTACCCTCGAATGACACTAAAACTGTTTGCCTTGGTATATATACTGCTTCCCCATCAATATCAATTTTTCGTTTAAATCTACGAATACTGGTGACTGCGTTTGGAGACTCAATATTTTCCAACAAATACTCGTCACTGAATGTGGTATCTACTTCTTTGATTACCCCTTTCCTTTCTATTAAATTATTGGGTATGAATGCTTTTAATTGTTCCTCTTTCAAGTTTTCGTTTTCTATTAACATATTAGTGTCTTTAGTAGTTTTAACCTCTACTCTTACTCTATTTCTACCTACCTTTTGTATTTTAGTAATGTTTTGAACTCTTAGTTTTTTATGTAATAAGTGTCCAACTGACATGGGATGTAAATTTCCTAAATTTTCATTATTAATTTTTTCGATAAATACGTAAATTTTATCAATTGAATATAAATTAGGTTTATCAAGTTTGAACTTTTTTGCTACTTGTACTGAAATACCTGTCGCTGTCTGACAAGGCAAGCGTGTTTCTTTATCCTTTCCTAAGTTTTTACTTTCCTGAAATGCTGTTTGGTATGTTGAATTGTAACGCACATTCCTTGAGTTATCATTATTATTGCACAAATCTGAAGTTCCCCCTTTGTCAGGGGGATCTGCACTAGACATTTTTCACTGAACTATAAATTTGATTAACTGATTTACTAGGTGGATTGACCGGTTCAATAGAATTGGAATTCTTAACAAAAACGATTTGTTGATAAGAGAGCTGTTTTAAACATGTCTATACTAATTGACTGTTAAAATCGCACTGCATTTTAATGATGTATTGATGTAAGTTGTAGTTAAGTTTTCTTGGAATAGTTTCCGTGACAGAGTCATAGCCTGAAATGGTATTCTTTCCTTTAAGTACCTAAACTTTCAAAATAGTCTTCTTCATCTATGCTTTGAATATTGATTTCTAAATAGTGTATTTGTGCATCAATTCTTGTATATTGTGGTAGTGTTGTTGATTAAAGTTGGGATGAGTCCATTCTTTGTAGTTTCTTCATAATATGTGGCAAATATTTCTAGTTTTTCTTCGTCTGTTAAACATTCTATTGTTTTCTCCAATTTTGGACTTGATATTATTGGTTTGTTATTTATATTTGCTTAACTGATTAATTTCGAGCCAATATGTTTTTCGCTTCTTATTATTTATTACTTCACAAGTTTCTATCCATTTATTTGTTTTGTATTCCCAAATTAGTTTTTGTATATATTTATTAAAGTTATTCATTTGTGTTTTGATGTTTTGAAATCTGGATTCTGATTTAGGTATTCTGTATTTTCCGTGTAGCCTTATTTTGCTTTTTATCAGTCTAAGTATAAACGGTGGTAATTCATAAGTATAAGTCTGGTTTTTAATTTTAGGAGAATTTTCCAAGTTTGTCTTAGATAGTTTTTTGTTGAATTGTATAATATTTTCTGTGGAACTTTTGTGGTGTCTATTCACATTATTATTCATTTACTTTCTCAATGCCACACTTTTTCAGATTATATCAGCTGGTGTATATTGGAATGGATTAATGTCAGCGTCTACTTCGAATGTTAGCTCAAATGGTTTGAACCAAGATCTGGTGTTACCTCAACACTGTAGATGTTGTTTTTAAGATTTTCTTTGTGTAAAAATATATCTGGTGTAGTGTTTCTCCCGTGTTCTCTTAAAAAGTGTCTGGTGTTATGCCCTGTATAAATTTAGGATTTTGTTTCTTTTTTTCGCATCGATATTCAGGTATATAATATTTATACAGAGTGGCTTTTGTGAAAAGTGTGTCTTCTATGTTAGATGTAGGGTGTATGAATACTAAGAATTAAGAATATGTGTAATTGGTCGTCTTTAAATGGAATTGAAAAGTGAATGGTTTCATTTAGAAGATTACTAATGATTGGACAATTATTCTTTTGCAGACGAATATTATTATCTAACTGAATTATGATTCCTCTTCATGCTATGTTGGTGTTTAACTTTCCTATTTGGGACAGAACATTCCAGTTTTTTTATTATCTGTTAGTATCTTTTTTTGCAAATGTTTCTACAAATAGTTAACAATTGTTTTTATTTGTTTTAACGAAGTTATTGATAATATGTTTTCTTTTTGTATAGCTGTTTATATAGGAATTTAAAAATTTTGAATGCATTTGAAATTTTTGTGTTCTTCGATAGGTCTTGTAGGGGATTCACTCTCGTAGTCACATAAATCAAACATTAACATGTACATACAGCTACCGGAGAAAAATATCTATGTCTATGTTGAAGTTATTTACAAATGCTTTTCTTAATTTTTGTCTATTTTCATTCATATGTTTTTCATTGTTAAGGGTGTTGTGTAAGTATTAATAATGAAATAATGGAGTTGTAATTGGGTTATGAATTTTAGATTTTTTAACTTCATCTGTACGTTCTACAGATTTTTTATTCATTGGTTTTACAGGGATGTTTGGAATGCCATCAATAGGTTTTGTTGATCTGTTTGGACATCGAAAAGACCAGGCTTGGTGGTTGGCAGAGCCACAAGTGACACATTTGGGTTCCAGTGTTGAGGTGCTTTTATGTGTGGGGTGGTTCCCAAAGCATTTGTTACATTAAAATTTTCTGTTGCAGTTTATTGTTTGGTGGAAAAAAGAGGCAAACCAGGTGCAAGGTATGGGTGCAGTATTAGGAGATAGACTGGGGTAAACCCGGTAGTGATATAGTTTGAAAAATAATAATAATAATTAGTGCACTTTATTGGGTCGCCCAATAGGCCATCGGCCGAGGTCCTTCAGCCTGTTACAATATATTACATGGTGGTTTGTATAATTATTAGATAATAGTATTGAATTAAAAATATATGTAAAGAGGAAAAAAACAAAAAAAAATTGGTATCTGGTCTTCTTATTCCTTAAATATTGAAATTTTGAATGTGCTCCCATTTGGTATTGAGTGGATATTTTCTGTGTGGCCTCCTTTCTTGATTCCTGTTCGTACAGAACCGGCTTAGTATCTCCAGGTTGTGTTCTTTATGTGCAAACTTTTCAGAGAGGTTGTGTATGCGTTGATTTATGGGGACAATTAATTCCTGTTGTTTCCTACAGTAGGTTATTGGGTGGGTCGTGCAGAGGATTTCTGGGGTGTCTTATCTTCATTATGGTTCTCAAGGAAGTGGTTTCAGTAGTTTGAAGTGTCTTGATGGTAGGAGTCTTCACAGTAAGGTATATTGGGTAACAGTATTCTAGGATAGGTCGGCATATTGAACTATATATATGTGCAGTTATTTTCTTACTAATCCCTAAATTCTTGAATGTTAAACTTCGAAAGCGTTTGCTCCTACTGTTACATTTCCTCTTTATCTTATTAGCATGTTGTTTAAAGTTCAATTTGTGGTCTATGTCTACCCCCAGATACCTCGCATAGTTTACGCAGTGAATGTCTTTGCCGTCTATATTTATTTTAGGTGAGTTTGTTGAATTATTGTGGTTAAATGTTCTATCTTGTGACTTGTCTGGATTAACTTTCAGCCTCCATTTGTTGAATCAGATTAGGGTCCTGTCTAACAATACTTGTAGATTTTCAACGGTTTTCGAGAGGGTTCTGTTGATGACTGTAGTTGTATATGTCGTGACAGTAAACGTTATATAGAAGAGGAGACAATGGCGATCCTTGTGGAACTCCTTGTTCGTTGTGGAATGTTGTCGAGTATTGGTCATTGATTTTGACTTGCAGAGTTCTGTTCTCAAGATAGTCTTTCAGGAGCATGATCAAATATCGAGGGCATTCTAGTGTCATTAGTTTGTAGAGTAGTCCTTTGTGCCAATTACTATCAAATGCCTTGCTTATATCAAGAAATAGGGCCGCAGAGTGGTTTCCCATTAGTTGGTTAGCTTGAATGTTGGATGTTAAAATGGTTACTGGGTGAATGGTAGAAGTTTGATGTTTAAAGTCGAATTGGTAATCAGGAATTTTGTGTCCGATTTCATTTTGTAACAAATATTTCATGATATTTTCGAGTTGCTTTCCCAAAACTGAAAGAAGAGTCATAGGATGGTAGTATTTTGCTCTATTATGGTTCGTATTAGGTTTAGGAATGGTGATAATGGTTCCCTGCTTCCACTCACTAGGAAAGTAGTGATGCTTCAAATAGTACTCATATATTTTGATGAGATATCTGTGTATCTTTTCACTCAGTTTTCGTAATAGATATTTAGTAATGTGGTCATATCCTGGAGCAGTACTCTTTCCTTTGCTTAATATTTCAAAATACACATCTTCTATATTACTGTTGTGTGCTCCGTATTCCCCTTCAAAGTATTCATCATACCACTATCCGATTTCATCATATATTTGTTGGTCGTATTGGGGTTCATGGTTTTCTCTGAACGTTTCCTTTTAGTAATTTGCAAATACCTCCGCTTTTTCTTCATCGGTGGCATACACAATGTTGTTTTCTTCAATTGGCTGTGATTTTGATATTCCTTTGTATTTTGTTAGTTTTCTAATTTGTTGCCAGTAATTTTTACCTTTGCTAGCGTTTATTTCAGTTCACACCGTAGCCCATTTGTGTTCTTTGTATAGTCTAATTAGGGCTTGTACATTTTTGTTGTAATTGTTTAGTTGCGTTTTTGCCTCAACATTGGGATCTCTCAGATAATCCGTTTGCATTTTTCTTTTGTGTTTTATCATTTTGATAATGTATGGTGGTAGTTCGTGGATGTAGTGTTTTATTTTCAGGCTGTTTTCTATTGTGAGTGATGTTATTGTGGTGTTGAATTGTTCAATTTCTCCTCTATCAATCGGATCGTCCCCCATACAATCAATGTACTCCTCCAACTTTTCGATAAGTTTGTCTATGTCACACTTCTTGATATTCTTTTTTATTATTTCTTGCTCTATGATTCGTCTTTGTAGGTCGATGGTTATTTCTATTGCATCATGTTCTGTTCCTAAATCTGGATGGGTTTCTACTGTTACTATATTATGTTTGATGTTTTGCGTGTATATTACAGGATCTAGTGTAGAGTCTGGGTTATTGGCCATTCTAAAGGTTGGAGGAGTAAACGCCATTTCGACGGGTGCATTATTGATAAAATCCTTTATTTGTCTGCTTTTATTCCGATTCACATTTAGATCTCCTACAATCACAGCATATTTGTATAGGGAGACTTTGTTGATAAGCGTTTGTTTGATGGGTGCATTTGGGTGAATATATACAAGAAAAATGTGTAGTTTATCTCCTAGAAATGGAATTGAAAAGTGAAGCACCTCATTAAGCAGGTTATTCATTTTGGTAGGGTTTTCTTTTAGTATTTTTAGTCCTGGATGCGCCTGTATCAAACTTCCACCACGCACATTAGTGTTTACTATGTTTCCATTTAATTGTAAAATGTTCCAGTTTCTGTAGTTTGTGTTACTATTTTCTATTGTTTTTGTTTCCTCAAATAATGCACAGTTTATTTTATACCTCTCAATAATGTTGATGAGGTATTTTCTCGGTAAGTAACTGTTGATATTGGCATGATTTTAAGTGTAGATGTAAACTTGAATATTATTATTCCCTTGGATAGGTTGAGTGGGCGAAGTTGTCGAAGGTTGCTCCAACTCGAACATCAAAATATAGTCTATTTCCTGAGAAATTTGCAACTGTGTCTATGGAGTATTGGGCTACGAATTATATCGTGAATTGTGACTGCTGAATGTATTTTGGAGTTTTTGGCCATTTTCGGGTCGATTTCTTGGGATTTCTTGTTGAGTATCTTGATCTGTCTATTAGGAATTCCTTTGATTCCCTTAGTTGGTCTACGAGGGCACTTCAAGGACCATGCTGAATGGTCTTCAGCTCTACAGCGAGAACATGGTTGTGGGATTAGTGCCGGTAGGTTGCTTGGATAAACCGGGTAGTATCTGTGTTTATAGAACATCCCCTCCACCAGCAACTTTTCTGATGCCTCCAAACAGGGTGTGATTACTCTAATCATTAATGTTGGTTTGTTTGTTGCTCTTGATATAATTCGTTTGCAATAACGATGTTCTATCTTGCTTTTTGTTAAGTGTTCACTAATTTCGTTTTCGGAAAAGTTTTGTTCGACCGAACCTATCACGATACTATATGTAGCACCAGGGTCAGGTAAGTTCTTAGTGGGTATTTGTGATGCTTGGGTTTCCTTATAATTTGATATTTTTTTATCGTAAATTAGTTGGTGAAGAGTGTCTGTGATAGTTGGTTTGTATAGATCGGAAAGCCCTGCTTTGTTGAAAGTATTAGGTACATCCTCTGTGTTTGGATGAACTGTGTCCCATACGTCTGAGAATTTTTTGCGTGTTAAGTCTTCAGGGGCCTTTATGTAGAATATTTAAATGGTTTGTTTGTAATCTCCCTCATTTTTGCAGAAAAATTTTGTCTGTATAGTGAGTTTGTGGGATTTGTTTCATTTGTTGCCTTGTTTTTGTCTTGCACTGTATTTTCCATTGAGCTATCTTCATGTATGTTTTTATTGATATTGCTTCTGCTTGGCTGATAATTTTTTGTGTGTATTTGGTGTTCAGCTTGTTTTTCTTGATTGCTGTTAGTATGGAGACCAAATAGCACTCTGTTGATATCTTCAGCATCAAGAATAAATTGTTTTGTGTTATTCGATGTAGGGGAGTTTCTTTGCCTTTTCCTTTTGTGATGCACTTTTCTCCTTGTTCCATTGTCCTCTATTTCCATCTCTGAGTATTCTCCATCACTTAAACTGCTCATGGTGATGTTTTACTCCTGGACTATTGTTAAAGTTCTCTAAATCACGCCTGCTCTCTTTAGTAGCTAGCAGGTTACTCTCTTGATGTTACACCACTGTTTGAAAAATATTCCGTTAGAAAGGAGATGTTCACAAGCTTGTTGATTAATAATTCTAATTAGTTTGCTGGATTTTCCAGTATTTTTAGTAACAATTCTTCTGCAGTACCTTTGTTCTAATTTTTTGCGGTGAGATGTGCTCTTATAGTAAAATCTTCAATTTCATATTCAACATTGGCTATAACTACTGAGTAAGAATCTTGTTGTGATTGTTTTTGTGGAAATTTATTGGTTTGTTTGTAGCTTACTACATGTTGTTATTTTTTAGTTTTTCTAAGATTTCTACCACCCTATTTTTTCATTATTAGTTTTTAGAAGAAGTCCTATTTTTGTTTTGATTATTTCATTATTGTTGAAATTCGGAGATTCTACTTGCAATACATCTGCAAATGACATTCTGTTGTGGTTTGGATTTGTTGTTGAAAAATAAAATAAATCATAATATTTCTTATTTGTAATAGTCTTCATATTATCTGGTGGGTTAATTGTTTTACTTTTGTTGTGATTAATGATTGGTTAATTATATTGGATGGTTTTTGTTGGTGTGGATTCCTTTTTGTTGTATTATCTGTTTGTGTTTTAGTCTGTGTGCTTGGTGTAAAACCTTTAAATTTGTTGGTTGTATTATTATTTTTGTTGGATGTGTTTTTTGGTTGACATAGTCCTTTTCATTTTCTTTTTTCTTTTATCCAAGTTCCGTTGTCATTCACCTCCATTTCTGAGTAGGATCCATTACTTTCTGAAGACATCGCGGTTTTTGTTTAATCACACTGACTATATCAATCAAATCGGCAATTAGTGAACGTCCGTTCTCTAGTAAGGTTCGCAACGTACTGAATATCTAAGATCATAAAAAAATCACCATTGACCACAGAAGAGTGTTTCTCATCGTATTATATTTTTGACATAATTGATCTAATCGATCTATGCCAATTTTTGTTTTATTATACATCGTGATTATTTCTGGCTTATTGGCGTCACCTATTTCAGAGTTAAGTGCCTTGTTATGATGCATACTGGATATAAGTATCAGGTTTTTTTGGGAAATAAGATACTAATGTGCAATCTTCTTGAAATCCAGCAGAATTTTTTCTTTATTAGTCAAGCATTCTTACCTAATTATTATTATTATTAGGCAAGAATTCTTTGGTGCTTTATTTTTTTAATATTGTCATACGCCAGTTTTTTTTCGATAATAATTTTCTCACCAGTGGAATATCATCTATAGTGATATACCTGTTGGTATTTGCTACTGGCTCTTCTACTAGTCTAAGGACAATATGTTCTCAAGAATTATTACATCTGTAAGGTCCTTCTGGTTGGGTTCCTACATAAGTTTCAAGATTAGAAGTTGCTCATCTATTGTTAGATATTCAGTTGCAAACAAATGGGTTTGAAAATTTGCCAATTACTGTTCAAAAATTTCGTCAAAACGGTTGTATCTAAAAAGAAATCGAAAGTGCTTCTCACTCATTGCTAGATAACAAATTTCCACACCACTACCTTTTGGGTTATCCCAAAGTTTGTGAAGGTTTGCGAGAAAATCTCAGTACATCAATTAGTTAGAAAATTCCAATGAAAACCCTAATCCCTCTTTCATTCGTATTTTGTGTATCTCGTGCCCTAAGAAATCGACCTTTTATTTCATCTATGTAAATATTGGTGCAAGTAGTGATTGTAGATTACAAGGGGGTCGATTGGTCTATAGCTGACCTTTCCACACTGCGACCTGAAAGGATCTTTTGTGTATACCCTCCATCTATTTTTAGTCCCGAAGATCAACGCTTCTAAGGAAGCCTATTATCCGATTGGGAGCTATTTTTGTTACCTGATCAGGTCTCAAGAACACAGCCGTTCCAGCTACCTATGACGTTGTCGAACAAGTACTCCCCAGTAGCAGATTATATGTTCAGCCGTTTCAACTGCACTCTCGCAGAATCTACATGTTCCTCTGTCCACGTTTCCCATCTTGCAGAGGTGATATCTGAGTGGGCAGTGTCCCTTAAGGAGTTCTGTGATTGCTCTGAGATCAGACTTCTGAAGCTCTAAGAGCGATTTAGCATTGCGAGCAGAAGGTTGTAGCAACCTTTTTGCTTGTCTTTGTAGTAGCTCAGTAGGCTGCACTAAGTTCCTTTTCACATTTCCGGACTTCTTCATCTAAAGTAACTTCGAAATTTTGTTTAGCAGACATTATGTCCCTAGGCATCATCATAGATTGGGTTGATCCAACCCTTAGTATCTCGAGATGTCCTGTCAAATCGCCGGGTTTTAGAGATTTAGCCTGTGTTAACATATAGGCATTTTGCAGAGCAATCCTCCTTACATGTAAATGTAATGGAGGGAGATCTAGCATTACCTCCAAGGCCGCGCCAGGACGTGATCTCAGTGCACCCGTTATTCCTAAACATGCAATGCAATTTTTGCAACTCTATTGTAGCCCTTTGTTGCGTTGTTTTCCTCTACCATACAAGCGCAGCATAGGTGATGATAGGTCTGACAACTGTTATATATGACCAGTAGATCATTTTTGGTTTTAGACCCCAAGTTTTCCCTAAGAGCCCTTGTTGCTTTTGAGGTGATGTGTGCAAGGTGTGCGTTCCACGTAAGTTTCCTATCAAGGAGATACAGTGCAACAGAAGTAGTTTGGCGGTCGAAGGTCACAAACTATCAACTCTAATTAAAATAAAATTATAACACGTAAAATAATAAAATATCAAAAACCACTAAAATGTATGTCTCGGATTGTACTTTCGAAGTGAACACGACAAGAGTTGCGAGGAAAATGATTTAAAACGTACGTACAGCGGATATTGCTACTGCGCACACGGCCTTCGCCCGCCAAGCTACTTCTGTTGTACTGTACTTAACCTCTTCCGAAAAAAACAGGGTTGTACCATACAAGCTTGGAGTCTGTATGCTTAATTTTCTCCTGTTAGTGAATGGAACAAGTGTCGTTTGATTAGGATTGACGGAAAGTCCTTCCTTCAAACACCAGGTAGTTATGAGGTTCAAGGCATATTGCATGCGATCGGCAATGATGTCATCGTGCTTACTTCTGACCACTATAACTAGATCGTCGGCATAGCCAAGAGCACGAAGTCCTCTTTTTAGCATTGTTAGGAGGTCGTCAACCACTAGTGACCACAGTAGATGTGATAGCACTCCTCCTTGAGGACAACCTTTCTCCGCTTTTATAGTAGTCGACTGGTCTCCAAGGTAGGTGATTATTTTCCTTTTTTTCTAGTATTTACCATGGACTGAATCCATTTGATTATGGAAGGTTGCAGCAGTGCTAATTGATTCATATGAGGTGTTATTAAACGCTCCCTCTATATCTGCGAAGACACATAGTGATACTTCTTTTGCAGCTATTGCCTTTTCTAGGTCTCTTACGAGACAATGTAAGACATCTAAGCTAGATTTGCCGGGATGGTAGGCAAATTGTTCTTCGTGAAGCGGTGGATTTGATAAATATTCACTTCTCATGTATGTGTCGAGTATTTTTTCCACACTTTTGAGTAAGAAGGAGATAAGGCTTATAGATCTATATTACTTTGGTTCCTCTGGAGGACGTTTGCCACTCTTAGGAATAAAGCAGACCCTGACCTGTCTCCATCCTTTTGGAATATATCCCAAGATTACGTTCATCTTGAATATCTTACATAAGTGAAGAATTAAGATATCGGATCCCTGTTGTAGAAGTGCTGGAAAGATGCCAGGTGATTTGTAGGGCTTAAAGCTGTTAATTGCCCATTCAATTCTATCCAATGTGAAGATTTTACCCGCTCGGATTTTTGCTGATCTGGATGTTTTGATGATAGTTTCATCAAGATTTTCCTCTGCGCCATCTTCAATGATTACAGCACCAGGAAAATGAGCGTTTAATAAACATCTCATGCTTTTCTCTATGGTTTCGGCGAACTCTCCGTTTGGCTTTTTAAGAAGTCCAATACCGTTAGAGTGGTCCTTAGCAATAACTTTTTGAAGGCATACTGCTGTGGCTACACTAGAAATCCCTTCGCAAAACTGCCTCCAAGTTTTCCTCTTTGACCTTCTGTGTTCTTTATTATATTCAGTTAGAGCCATTTGGTAGTCTTCCCAGTTTCCTATACTCTTGGCTTTAGTTTGCTGAGTTCCTTGTTCCACCAAGGCACATCCCTATTGACAGCCTTTGTTCTGATGGGACAAGATTCCTCGTAGCAATTAATAATCATACGATTTATCCATTGAGAGGCTACTTCAAGTTCCTCCACAGTTTCAATCATATATAATGCGCCTTCAACATCCGACTTTAATTTGTCCTTATATGAACACCAGTCCGTTTGTTGAGGTATTCGACAACACCGGACCTGTCCCCGTGTAACCCCGACCTCGAATCGTATCATCCTGTGATCCGACATTGAAACCGCATCGGAAACATGCCAGTTTTGTATTAAGTTTGTTGCAAAGCAACTAGCTAGGGTAATGACTAGTTGCAGTGATAAAAGTGGGTGTGTTACCTCTGTTAATAATGTCTATATTAGAATTAGACAAATACTCTAAGAGATACTCACCTCTTTTGTTCGTGTCCGTGCTGCCCCATACTGTATTGTGGGAGTTTGCATGACATCCAAGAATAAGTTGTCTGTTATTTTTGTTGCACCATGTGATGAGGTTTTTGACCTCCTCTGGCGGAGGTTTGTCTTCCTCCCCTGGAAAGTAAGCAGAGGCAATTATAATGTGCCTTTTACCCCTTTCGGCGAGGAACTCCACTTCAGCTGTTGCTACTAGGTCTATAGTGATAAACTCTGGAACAGAAATAAAGTTAAGTTTTTTAGAGATGAGCAATGCTGCTCTTGGTGTCTCATGTATTTGTGAATATATCAACTTACTTGAATTGTTAGATAGGCCTTTGATGAGTCCTTCATGAGCCTAGAGTTCTTGAATGAGCCCAATGTCAGATAGGTTTCTACTAAAACTCCCGTTAAACACGCTAGTTGCAGTTTTTGCATGATGGAGGTTTAGTTGCAGAAATCTAACGGATTTGGAGAGAGCCATTTTACTGTCTCTTGGAATCTTTATCAGATCCCTTATCGCCCTTTGGGGGACCCGATTTTGTGGGTCCCTTTTTGTGTTCTTTTTTGCAATTTCCACTGGTTGAGGCTGCAACTGGACCACTAGGTTGCATAGCATGGCTTTTTTCTGGTAATATTCTTACCTGACCAAATTTATAATTGGCCATATAGCCATTCTTTTTCACCCTTTCTGCGGATATGGGGTCCACTGATAGGGTGAGTTCTACTATAAGGTCTTTTTCAGCCCTTCTTACAATCCTCCAATTTTGTGTGTTGAGATCTTCATTTTGGACCTCTAAAAATCGAAGGATTTTCTAATTCTGATATTTCAGACTATCAAGAAGATATGTCACGAAGATCTCTGAGTGAGGAATGTTAGCTTCCTCTGCGAGTCTCAATGACACACCCTCCTGTGGCTGCAACCCCTGAACCTTTTTTTATATATAGGTACCGATTTTGATATTTTTAGTGCTTCCGGGTATGTTCCATCAACAAACGACTTATCTATTATGTGAGATAGTGGATAGCATATCACATCACGGACAGTTCTTAGAGCATTGCCGTGGACTTCATCTATACCAGGTGATGTGGTTTTTGTTGTTTTGGTAATGATATCCTGAACTTCCATATAAGTTGTTGGGTACAAGAATAGTGTGGTATTTGATAAGGGGGATAACTTCAGATTATCTGTTATTGGATCTGTTTTTCGATTCCCATGAAAAAATCATTGAAGTGGTTGCCAATGTCAAATTTATCTGTGGTATGATTATTATTGGTAGTGAGCTCAATTTTTTTATTAGTTTTTGCATTATTCCTTGTTTCATTAATAATTTTCCAACTCTCCTTGCTTATATTATTTGCATTCAATATTCTTTCGTTGTTGTATTCTGCTTTAGTTTTTTTCACCAGTTCTTCATAAATATATTTGAGTTGTTTATATCTGTTTTTTATTATCTCGTTTGCTGAATATTTTGCTATTTTATACATATCACATACCATTTGATGCATTTCCTTGATTTCTATATTAATCCACGGTTTCTCCCTATTACTTCTACTTGTTTTTATTTTTTTCAGTGGAAAAACAATGTTGTAATGGTACAGTAGGATTGTATTGAGAACATTGTATCCTTCATTCACATCATCAGCTGTATATACATCCTCCCATTTTTCATTCATCAACAGTTCTCTGATAGTTATCATCTGAGTAGTTACGTTTATAAATAGTTTCTACACTACAATTATGTGCTGTTGGTAATGCAAATGTACAAGTTTGAAATTTATGATCTGAAAGATGTGTATCTTCAACATAACAATCAGTTGGCTGGAGATTTGTGTACACCGCATCTATACTTTTATTAATACGTGTAGGCTCAGTTATAATATTTTTCATGTCAAATTCAAAGAATATATTTTTAATTTTTCTCGCCTCTAAGTTGTTTGTTAAAGAGTCTATGTTAATATCACCGCATATAATGTAGTATTGTGTTGTCGTGAAGATTTTGCACATCAGATCATAAATTTCATAAAAAAATATATCGATATCACTATTTGGTGTTCTGTACACTGTGACAATATACAATTTACTCTTTTTATTTGGGATTTATAAAACAGCTACTGTTGCTTCAAAACTTTTCTCTATACTTTTGTTGAAAGTGAAAGGTTTGAGAGGAAGATTTTCTTTTGATAGGATACATACCCCACCATGTTCGTACAGTTTTCTACAGTAACTATTGATCAATCTGTATTTAGATAAGCTTAATTTTTCTATTTTCGCAGATGTAAGCCAGTGTTCCGAGAAGCACAGAATGTCTGGTGATTGTTGGTCTAGTAGAACTTCCAGTTGATTTATTTTTCTTGGAGACATGCCTTGAATGTTGAGATGCATTATAACCAGTAGTTCTGTATCTACTATTTGTCTATTTTGATATACTGTAGGTACTACGTGATTTAGATGGGCTGTAGGGAGTAGGTTTCCTGAAAATCCTCAGATCGCTGATCATATCTGTGGAATTTCCTGAAGTCAAACCTCTTGAACGCGACATACTTTGGCCAAGTGGAAGGTTTATAGATTTCATCCTTCAGCTCAAAGTCCACCCCACACATGAAACATTTGTTTTTATTTTCACTTGTAGGCAGTTCATTTACTATGATGTTGGAATTTTTGAAAGCTTCTTGATCCTTCAGGTATTTAGTTATCTTGTCAGCTGTAATATGACAGTTTACCCTATATAGATACAACCAGGCTTTTCTCTGAACACTGAAGTCATTATCATCATCATTTTCACCAAAGTTTTTTTTCCTTTGTGGTTTCCTCTTTCTAGAATCGACTTTTATGAAGATATCATCAATATCGTGAGTTGTACTCTCTTGATTGAGGTTGATAATATGGTCCATGGTAGTTTTTTCTGTTTCTTCAAGTTTAGACATTTTTGGGAGACTTGGCAACATGGGGGATTTTAAGCCACTCAACTGTGGTTCTGTCACCACAGGACAGCAGCCTGCCAGGTCTGAATTGCAGGTTGCTGAATATAGGCCCGGTATTTGCCTTCGGATCCAGCAGTAAGTTTTGGTTCAAAATTTTCTCTTTTATGAGTGCTAACTGTTCCACTGAAAGATATAACTCTGGATAGTTGGAGGGCATTATTCCCACCCTTATTGCTGTAACCGTTTGTCCGTAGAATGGTTTGTTTCCCTCATCGGTAGTTTTACCTACGATGAGAACTCCCTTCTTCCTCGGATGTTCAGGGGTGCTTTTCTCAGATCGGACCCTTTTGGAGCCTTTACTCTTGGGTGCATCCTCATTTTTCTTGTTAATAGGTTTTAGTGCCTGTCGTCTTGCCTCTTCATATCTGAGGCCCTGCTTCAACAGGTACTTAAATATTTTTCGAGCAGCACCGCAAGGTTTACTAGAACCTTTTTGGTTTCTTGTTGAGGCTCCCCTTGGTCTCCTTCGCCGGTTTTTAGGAGCTCATCCTCGGTTTTTTTATCTGGAACATGATCCAGTTCCATTCCCTCTAGATGAGTGAGGCTATCTTTATCCTCTGGTTTTTATTTTTTATTTTTTTCTTGGTCTATTTTTGTCCCACGGGTAGCTAGGGATTGGTCACTACCGGCAGAGCCTCGCATACCGCAAGAAGGCTATTGAAACCTGGGTGTCACCTGGTACCCGGAGTTCGCATAATTTATTTATATCCAAACAGACCTTGCGGTCTAATTACAAGGATAATATAGAAACATAACAAAAATCCATATATAATACATTAACAAACATAGGTAAGTTCAAATCTATGCTATAACCTAAGTTACCAAAAAATAAACCTATGACAGAGAATGTGAAACACATCTAATCAAAATGAATGACAGTGATGAGACGAAAACAGCTGCTATATTGATAAATTAACAATTTGTCTTAATACTGTCTTACGAAAAACATTTTGGGAGACTGACCAATCTAAGTCCGTAAGGGTATTGAAATTATTTGCTAATCGGCACATGGTCACAAGAGGGGCCCTGGTGGTAGTCAGCAATAATGGAATATTGAACATTACCGCAGTGCGTGTTCTTCTTGATGGAACATTAAATCTTACTAAAAATAGAATTTCAGGTGAATTTATTTTATTATTAACAATTTTAAATAAAAAAATGAGTGCTACTACTAGTTTTCTTCTGTCTTCTAGAGATAATATTTTGAATTAATTTCTAAGGTGAACACTCCTAACTACATTATAATCTGGGCGAGTATAATGCTTTTTATAATAAACGTATCTTAAAAATTTATTTTGAATTTTCTCCAACATGAATAAAGTAGTCTGATACTCACCAAACCATATTTGAGCACCAAACTCTAATTTTGATCTTACTAGGGTATAATATAGTTATTTATGTAACAAGTGTGTAAAGTAGCCTTTTTTCGACGAATGTGAATATTGTCGCATGAGCCGCAGGCGAATGCGACAATCACATGAGTCGAAAAAGGCCTTTACACACGAATTACATACAATATTTTTTCTACTACCGAAAGTTTTATCAAAATACATAGGCTTATTAGTAATTTTCTTTGCGCACTAAAGTAGGTTTAATTTTTCTTTAGAAGAAACTACAACGCTTTTATTGATTCTTAATAAAATATATTATATGTTGTTGATTAATATTTTGAACATTTTAATCAAAATTGCAACAACTTGACAAAACAACAGACGAATTCAAGGAATAACAATACTAATATTTAAGGTGCAATGTATGTCTCGGATTGTACTTTCGAAGTGAACACAAGAGTTGCGAGAAAATTGATTGAAAACGTACGTACAGCGGATTTTGCTACTGCGCACACGGACAATCACATGAGTCGAAAAAAGGCCTTTACACACGAATTGCATACAATATTTTTTCTACTACCGAAAATTTTATCAAAATACATAAGCTTAATAGTAATTTTCTTTGCACACTAAAGTAGGTTTAATTTTTCTTTAGAAGAAACTACAACGCTTTTATTGATTCTTAATAAAATATATTATATGTTGATTAATATTTTGAACATTTTAATCAAAATTGCAACAACTTAACACGGACATTTTCGGAATATTTTGTTATTTTATTTTTCCTATACCATTCTTTGAACAAATTTTGTTTCGTAAATATTCACAGATTTTGCGGCAATAAATCATTAGAAGCATTCTGTGCTACGTGTAATATGTTTGATGGTGTATTTTCAAAATAATCTCCTGAGAGATCATCAGAGGAATCCATCTTAATAATTATATGTACATGCCTATTCCGTTTTCTAAAAAAAGAATCTAAAATAACATCATAGTTTCCTAAAAATGTTCAATAATTAAATATAAATACTTTTGCTTACCCTAGGTATAGTTGGAAAATTTCAAATTTAAATGTCAGGTTCAATGCACAAAGAAATGTCAGTCACTCACAGCCAACTTATAGGTACCTACCTATACATCCTATTCTATTATTTTTCAGTACCCATCAATTATTACGTATGTACTTTACTGAATTCTATATGTTTCAATCTCTGATTTAAGAAAACTTAAGATTTAATATTCGTTTATTATACCTACCTATATTTTTATAAGACTGGATAAAACTACATACAAATTGAACGTTTTACGCACTTGAAAGTGTGTCTAAAGTACGTACTTTACGCACGGTAGTAGAAAAAAGAGTTTTTAGTGTATCTATATTTGCAAAATTGAAAGTTTGTCTTATTACAAAACCCATCAGACGGTTCGCAGACTTTGCTATATTTTTTATATGTTCAGTGAAAGACAACATGTGCTCATATGTGATGCCTAAATCCCTTACCTTTGTACAGCGCACCAAAGATTCCCCGTCCATTTCGTATTCAAAAATAATAGGATCCATCAAACGTGTCATAGATAGAGTGAAACATTTTTTCACATTATTTAGAGAACTCCATTCAAAAACACTATTTAAATCTCTTTGTAACAATATACAGTCCCGAACCGTCTGTATGCGTTTGAAAATTTTTAGATCATCAGCGATTTTTTCACATTAAAGTATAATTTATTTAGAGAACTCCATTCAAAAACACTATTTAAATCTCTTTGTAACAATATACAGTCCCGAACCGTCTGTATGCGTTTGAAAATTTTTAGATCATCAGCGAACAAGAGACATTCTGAATATTTTAGAGCTGTTAGTAAATCGTTAATAAAGATTAAAAATAAGAGAGGCCCCAAGTTGGAGCCTTGGGGAACCCCTGAATTGGCTTCAAATTGACCAGAAGTCTGCCGCCAGTAGTAAAAATGCGGGAACTACCACAAGTACAGTTTTGAGAAAATGGCGAAAAACTTTTTTGTGGTACGCCACGAAAGAAATAAAAGAAATTAATAATATTTCGTTTCGTTATTGAAAAATATTGAAGTGTTTGTGTTTTTAAATATATTTTTTTGCTTTGTTTCCTTGGACATTAAAGTTATAACACATAAACCGTTTTAACTACGTAGATACAATTTGGAACCTAGAGCGATACGTAACATAAAAGCGGCAACACTAACATTGTATCACATGCATCCGTTTTAACTACGTTGATAAAGGACAAAATGTAGCGTAATACGCAATATAAAGGCGGCAAGTACAATAAATACGAATCATTGTTCGAATTTCTTAAATCAAATGAATAAAATGGACGCAATAAGAAATTAAATTTATTCGACACAAAATTAATATAAAAATTATTATTCTTGAACAACATTTAAATCGGCAACGTCACCAACGGGCATTTTATGCCAGAACTGTTTCCTGTTCTCTGGCATTAGTGGGCATAAATTCTTGATGATGGTATCTTTTTTATTTTGTGGGATACCACGAAAAGCACTTCGGAATTGTGGTTTTGTTATAACTGTTTTCATTGATTTTGCTGTTAAAAAATTCAATTCACATGCTTCACCATCATAATCCGTCCAGTATTTGAGAGTATTCTTACCCCTAGTTGCACAAACCTGAACTATGTTATTCAGATATGGCCGAGGGTTAATTTTCTTAAGTTTGGCCTGTGAAGTGCAATCCAGCCAATTTGTAAAATCTTTTGGCTGCATGGAAATAATCGACACCTTTTTGGAATTTGCCTCTTGTACCGCCTTTTCAAAATCACTGAAGTCATAAATATTTCCATAACGCTTCATCGCTTGTTCCACCTGGTGATGGAAACTATCGGCGCTCATAAATGTATGTCCTGGTTCGAAATACTTTATGTAAATTTCCGTTGCACTAATCTCCATACAATTATTTACAATATAGACCAGAAACGTGAAAAAACACCAGTTTTTGTTCTGCGCCGAACAATTGTCTAACCAGAGGGTTATCGTGGTAGCATCCCTGTTTTTGAGTAGAAATGCATGAAAACTGCTGATTATGTCTTCTTTTTTCCTGCCAGCAATTCCTTCGTGCCATAGAATTGCAATGGGATTTAATTGACGTTGATTAACTCCCACAGGAACAAAGCTTTCATTGAATAAGACGATTCTCGGGGTAAATAAGACAATTTTATATTGATCCATGCGGGGTAGCATTATGACTTTCTGCAGATCCGCAGAAAAGCACACGTCTGATATGTCTCTATTCAAAATATTGGCATCTTTACGATACTGGTCTCGGGATTTCTTAGCTCTATCCTTATGACAGCTGTACGAATTGCAAGTGGTACAATCTGCTTGCAGATTATCTTTTGTGTGTTCGTGTTGATCAAATGTTCCACAAACCTCACACTCTTCGTGGCCAAGTTTGGCAAAGGAAATATTAAGTTCATTCAGAACTTTTCTATATACATCATACGAACATTCAAAATTTGGATTATCCTTATTAAATTCCTTACACATATATGTCAAAGTCAAATGACTAGGTAGATACCGTCTATTCGGAGCATGTTCCCTACGGTAATGTGAGATTGAGGGGTGAAATGATTCAATATGGAGCCGTATCTTAGTTCTGTCCAGTTTTTTGGTAGAAGGCTTCTTACCTGAAAAGTAATACTGATTAAACAAATAGTTTTAAACCTCGAAATGATATACAAACCTCGCCTATCGCGTGTAAACGTAAGGTGGTTGACAGACATATTGAGAGTGTTCTGAACAACTTTGTCGTTGCTTGGCTTAAAACCAAGGGTAGTCAGAAAAAATGGTTTGCATACTTGAAAAATGGTACCACTTTCATTCTTCATGTGATAGGTAAAGGTACTTTTCCTAGCAGAAACATCGACTCTGTTAGTTTGCCTTTTTACGTTTAACCTTTGAGTATTATTCAATATAAATTGACGTTGTTCATCCCAGCTCATTTGCCAAAACTCATCATTTATCTGAATCCTCCTATTCTCAGCTATATGCGAGATACATTGTCTTCTACAGTTGACTGAACATGGAGGTTTAACGTAATATTCTTTTCGTTTTTCATCTTTTTTGGCTTTTTTTCTAGCAGCAAGTGGCGTCGAAAGAGTACGCCTTTTTCTGGGTTTACCCTTTTTGGTAACCAATAAAAGATTGTTCAAAAGTTCCATAATATGTTCTTCTTGATTAAATTGGCCTTCAAAAGCTGCTTGGTCGATTGGGTTCGGTATTATAATCTGATGTATAACGTCAATCTTGCTATTCTCATTAGAGACTGGTAAAAATGGTACATTATCATGTCTGACAGATTTATTATCCTCCAATATTACAGTTGAGCCTGATGGTATATCATTTTCACCATTAATGGAGACGTCTAAATTGTTATCATCCTTACTCTCTGGGACATACATGAATTAATTTATGCTGTTGATATCAATATTCCAACTTTTGTCTGCAAATATTGTAAATAATAACTACCCCAAAACAAAAATAGTATTTTATAAACTTACCATTAAAATCAATTGGAGATGTGTAAATATCATTACGAACATCTAGCTGATTGGATGTTGAAGTTGTTCTTGCAAATGTAACTTCTCTAATTTCTGTACAATCGGTTATCCTGACAGATTCAACATCTTGAAATAATAAGTGTAATTTAGATAATCATTTCGTAATATGAAAAATGGTTTTTACCTAGGTCAACATTCCGTTGTAAATCCTCTGCATCACATATTTCTATATTGATATTATCGATAATGTTGGAACTGTTGCAATTAATGTTCTGTAATTCCCGCAGCTCCTTTCGCGTACACTCAGGAAGATTTGAAGAGTGAAAACTACTACTACAACTGCTTTGGTAACAAGATTTGTCCGGGGTACAAAACGTAGGATCATCATTTTCATTTGTTTTTGCTGATTTACACTTTACAATGTTAGACATTAGGCTTTCATTTCTAGCTAAGGCCACTAGAAGATGACCTCTACTTGTCGACATGATAGTGAAGTATTATTTCAGCAAAATGTACTATTCATATAAGTGCACTATTTTTATTTATTAACAATTCCACTCAGCACTCATTCATTACCTGAACTGACCACTACTATATTATTCTCTAAATTAAAAAATATAAACACAATTTGTGACACCGACGAGGAAACAGTCAGTACTAATATATACCAATCGAAGAACTTGTAATAAAAAGGCGGTATTTGCTACATATCCTGTAGTTACCGCTTTCTCACTAAATATTTACTATTTGCCGCCTTTTTACTTCTTGAAATGATGACGCTGCGAACTTACGGCTAATTTTATTTGCCTTTTTCATCTATATTGACTGCTTCTAAACTACGCATATATGTTAAAAACAGTCGTACGAACTTACCGACGATTAAACCTGAAAATCACCAAAAATTGTAGTTGCCGCCTTTTTGCTACTGGCGGCAGAAGTGTTTCCATTGTGTTTTACAATCAAAAATCTATTTTGAAAATAACTCCCTATTAATTTAATCACTTTGTCGGATAATCCAAGCCCATTCAATTTCGTCAATAACACGTCATGAATAACCGTGTCGAATGCTTTACGGAAATCTGTATACACGGTATCTAATTGGGACTTACATTCTAAAGTTTCATATGCATAATTGGTGAAAATAAATAAGTTTGAGATGGTAGATTTATTGGCCATGTTGAGATACTATGTACTTTTCAGCATATTGATATAAACTTAAATAAATGATTTGCTCAAACAACTAGAATGGTGCACACATTATTGATATAGGCCTATAGTTTTCCACATTCATTTTATTACCAGATTTAAAAATAGAAGTTACTAAAGCCGTCTTCCACATTGTTGGAAAGTTATTAGTAGAGATAATTAAATTAAATAATAGCGAGTAAGCAACCCCTTAGCCCCGCAGCGTATTCTCTTCGGCTTATGCTGTTACACCACTGACTTGAGGTTTTTTTTTACGGTGGTTCCCATCAACTAGGCCAACTGATTAAGGCAAGCCCTCACATCAGCAAGCACGTCCTCATCAACCACCGACTTACCGATACGAGATATACTGGGCAGGCTTCCACGAGTTTTTCGCTGTTTCCTGATGCATGCAGGGCCCCGGGCCATTGGTCCGGTTGCCCTACACTTATCCACCCACAGCGATCCCTCTCCACGCTGATGATGTCCCAGTATTTGCGTACGCCAGAGCTTCGTTTGCCAGCTTCGCGTGACCTGCTTGAGTGCCTTGGTCCCCATTCACGCCACCCGATCTGTTTCCACCGTACGCCACGTAGAGGTAAAGTTGGTAATTGTGCGGCTGCAAGTAGTGATGGTTTGTATTATAGCTCTGTCCAACAAAGATTCAGACATTCAATTTTTGTCTTGGCATTTTTAGCATTTCCCTTTGGCCTAATTACATTATAATACCGTTTCTAATATTTATATTTGGTATTTTTTTCCTCCATTTTGGTTTTTGTCTCTTCCCAGTGTAATAATGTGTTTCACCCAGCTTGTATGACCCAAGCAGCACAGCAAAAAAATGCAATTTGTCGCCATGAATTGGTAAATAATGATTCTAACCTAGATATAACCTCAAAAAACAGCGATGTTTTGATTGCTGAAAATTTATTATTACGAGACCTTGTCAATGAAATGCAGGCAAAAAATGAAATTTTGAATGAGAATTGCTTACTTCTAAAAGAAAAAATCGTATTTTTAACAACGCAAATCACAGATCAAGAAAAAATTAAAAAACCTGAGAATTCTTCTGGTTCGTCAACAAAACCCAGACAAAAATCAGGTTTATATCATAGTTCACATGCATCAAAGTCCTTGACAACAGGTGTTTCTGATGGAAACATGGTTGTCCCAAAACGTTTGACTTCTGCTGTGGTTGCCACTGTAAATGGTAACAGTGAAGCTCAGGGTCGCCATGACTTAGGAAGCGAGCCTGGAAGTGAATTCAACAAAGCTGGAAAAAATCAAGCTATTGAAAAACATCATGCGGCATTTGCTGTTCATCGGGCACAGACTATAAATAAATTCGCTGAATTGCAGAATTTAGGTGATCCAGAGACTGGAGATAATGAAGATAAATGGCAGTTACCTAAACGCCGTAACAAACGTTTCGTAGTGGGTGGAAATAGTGAATGTGCTGAACAGATTCAAACTATTCCTAAGATGGTATCCTTGCACGTAACTCGTTTGAACCCAAATACAAAACCAGAAACCTTACAGAGTCTGCTAATTAAGCAATTTCCAGAGGTGGTCTGTGAGCAACATACATCGAAGCATCCAGAGCTGTACGCTTCTTTTAAAGTGACCATCAATCAAAATAGTTTTAAACAAGCATGGAGACGTGATATTTGGCCACAAGGAGCTTTGGTATCAAAGTTTTTTATGAAAAAAAGGATGCCGCTGCAGACACAGTAAATAGCGGATCCTTGTATAATGAAAACATCACAAATTCAGTAGTGGCTTTAAGAATACCTAGTGATCCACCCATTGGTCCACAAAACAGGAATAATGATAAACTGAGGGTAATGAATCTGAATATTGCTGGTATATCAGGCAAGACAGACTCGTTGAGCCTTACACTTGTTGAAAACAATGTAGACATTGTTTCGATTGTAGAACACTGGTGCAGAAGAGAAGAACTAAACATGATAAATTTGAAGGGCTATACACTGTGTGCACAGTTTTGTAGAATCAAAAATCGTGGGGGTGTATGTGTGTTTGCGCGAACAGCATTGAATATGACTACAATATGCTACAAGAAATGTATTGAGAGGGTTTTTGAGGCATGCGTGGCTGTATTAAAAAATAAAAATAATAAAAATTGTAAAGAAAGATATAATTTGTACGTAGTTTCTGTATATAGAACTCCAGAAAGCTGTGTTAAAGAGTTTATTAAACAATTGGGTGTTTTTATTTTTGATTTGTATTGTGATGGTGATAATTTTATAATATGTGGTGATGTAAATATTAATTTTCTCCAGAATAGTACTTCAAAAACAGATTTGTTGAATCTTCTTTCAGAATATGATATATATCCACATATATCTCAACCAACTAGAGTAAGTCGATTGAGTTCCACCTGTATTGATAATATATTTTCTAATCACTCTCAGTGTGAGGTTATAGGGGTAAAATCAGTGTTCTATTCTGATCACATGTATCAACTATGTGAATTTAGTTCTGGAAGTGATACGAGGGGGAATACTGATGAACTTATTTGTAGAAGGAATCTCAGCAGTGTGAATTTGGATAATTTTTATAGCACTTTATGTAGAGAGCAGTGGCAGGATGTGTATGCAGTTTCGGGTTTTCAGGGTAAGTTTGCTGCATTTTATGAAACTTTCCTTTATCATTACAATTGCAATTTTCCTTATAAAGTAAGGAAAGTCAAAGAGGATAGCAAAAGATGGTATTCACCTCAACTGAAAGATTTGCATAGTCTTTTATGTGAGATGAAACCTATTGGAAGAAGGCTCAAATGCCCAATATACACTCAAAAGTATAATGATTTATTAAAACAGTATAAAAATTCAGTTGCAAAATTTAAAAGGCAACAAAACTCCAATCGATTGGCGAATGCAGCAAACTTATGCAAGGAAAGCTGGAAAATTGTTAATGAGAGTAGAAATGGGAAAAATGTCGGAATGCCTACTAGCATAAATGGAACAATGGGAGACGTTATTACTGATCCATCAGAAAAATGTAATAAATTTAATGATTTCTTTTTACATATTTCAGATATATGCCCATTGCCTAAACTTGATAAGGGCTCTCATACGAATTTTGGACCTTCTAGTATCTTTCTTAGTTGTGTCACACCTGATGAAGTCAGGGACTTGTTGCATAAGACAACACAAAAACCAGCCGCAGGTTTAGATGAAATTCATGGTAGAGCCTTAGGGAGAGTAAGGGACATAGTATGTTATCCTCTTGCATACCTTATCAATGAATCTTTCATAAGTGGGCAATTTCCAGATTCTATTAAAATATCAAAGTGTATCCCAGTATTTAAAAATAAGGGGTCAAGGAGTGAAATGGAGAACTATAGGTCAGTTTGTGTTCAGAGTCAAATGTCGAAGATATTTGAGATTTGTTACTCGGTACGTTTGATAGAATTCCTGGAACGCAATGGGATACTAAATAAGAGTCAGAATGGATTTCGTCCGGGCAAGTCTACGAACACAGCTATTCTGGACTGTCTTGAATTTGTTTATTCTGCTCTCAATGGAAAGGAACATTCTGTGGGTTTGTTCTATGATTTAAGTCGAGCTTTCGATACGATAAACCACAAACTTCTATTAGACAGATTGTTTGCAAGTGGAATACGAGGGGTTGCTTTGGATTGGGCAGCATCCTATCTTAAGGGCAGAGAGCAAACGGTCCAGATAAATGGTACTAAATCTTATAAAAGGGAGAATAGCCTTGGAGTGCCTCAAGGTTCTATTCTGGGTCCTTTGTTTTTTATTATATTTGTGAACAATGTTGCCGATGAGTGCTGTCTTAGTCTTGGACGTACTGTCCTGTACGCAGATGATACTAATATATTGTTAAGCCATTTAAATCTCGAAAATTTGGTGAGTGAATGTAATTGCGTCTCCCAAAATTTTAGTAATTACTGTGATAGTAATGGTCTTATTCTTAATTCAAGTAAGACATTATTTATGCAATTTTTTCCTAAAAATGTTAGTGTTGATTATGATTTATTGATAAAAGTGAATGGAAAATCTATAAAAAGTACAAACGAAATTAAGTTTCTTGGTTTGATTGTTGATTGTAAGCTTACTTGGGAAAAGCATATTGACTATGTATGTGGAAAAATTAGTTCTTTGTGTTTTTTAATACGGAGATTAAGAGAAACTGTGTCTGAGGGTATTCTTAAACTTGTTTATTACGGGCTTGTACAATCAAAGCTACAGTATGGGTTGTTATTCTGGGGCTCATCTGCTCATTTTCAGAAAGCATTTATCATGCAAAAGAAAGCTATAAGGAATGTGGCGGGGATATCTCCGCTTGAGTCATGTAGAAATATCTTTAAATCCTTTAAAATACTTACTTTACCCTGCTTGTATGTATTCCAACTAATAAACTTTATATATACTAATGGAAATTCACTGCAGCATAATTTTGATATTCACTCACATGATACTCGAGCGGTTGATGATTTTCACTTACCGTATTCTAGACTGGGAGTCGGTCAGAATTCTCCTTTCTATATGGGTATTAAGTGTTTCAACAAAATAAAATGCGTTGTTAATATTAAAACAAGCCCACATCGGTTTAAGAAAGAAACACAGAAATATCTATGTGAAAAAGCATTTTATTCTGTTCAGGAATTTTTGGATTGTAGTGAATAGAAATCATCCCAATTGGCATTTTATTTTGTTTTATTTGTATTTGAATTGTATTGTAATTATCTAGTTTTAACTTCTGTTGTAATTGTAATTTTAATATTTTGTTCTTTTTCTTGTAAACTTTAAATATTTGACTAGTCTTATAAATTACTTTATTGTGATTTGAATGATGAATAAATGAATTTGAATACTGAACACATTGTCTGTCGTACTCTCATCGTCGGACGTCGGTGTTATCTTCAGAACTTGCTTCTTGTTTGGACAATGATTCGTGTTTAATTTCATTTACCTCGTCACATTCAGTTTGGTCACTTTCGTCTTCCGCCTCATTGTTGCCTAGTTATACCATTGCATCCATACATTTGGGTCACTCGACTTTTCCGTTTATCTTCTCTTTGTTCCGTGAGACATTTTGCTCAACTAAAAATTAATCAGAATAGAAAGAAAATTCAGAGATAACTTTGCCAAAAGGCGTACTAGACAAGCGAAAAGACTAACATTAGCAAATAGAAATTCCAAATTTTTGTGAAAATATTCTTAACTTCAAAAAGGGAGCCGAACTCGCAATTTACTACGAACAAAAAAACTCACGTGATTAGGTGCGTGAGGTACGATTGTAGCCCTGCTACAAATAATCTGTAAAATCTTGAAAGTACACGCTTATTTATGAACAGTTAGACACAGAGAAGACACTTTAATGTGTGATGTGCAGCTACCGAAGACGAAGCATGCATAAACTAAAACGTGCATAAGACAGACAAAATCAAATCCACTTGGACTACCATAGTAGCCCGCGCGCCTAGTGTAGCGTTACTCTACAATTCATATTATATATATTTTTTTGTTTTTAATTAGGTTAAAAGAGTTTTACCATCATGGCTTTCCAACCCAACGGTGATATCAGTAAGTCTTCAAGATTTGCAAGTGAAAGTATCAGATATAAAACAACTAGATAAAGGCATTCGTAAGCTACTAAAAGCAAACAACATCAGACACTTCTTTCCGGTTCAAGCAGAGGTAATTCCTTGGTTGTTGGAAACTTCTAGGCATTCCGATGTTATTTTTCCAAGGGATATTTGTGTTTCAGCTCCCACTGGAAGTGGAAAGACTCTAGCATATGTTCTACCAATAGTTCAAGCTTTAAAAAGGTACACCGTTAAAAAAATCAGAGCTTTAATTATTTTACCTACTCAAGATTTAGCTACTCAAGTATTCAAAACTTTTAAGCTCTATTGCCAAAATACAAATATTGATGTATGTTTAATCAGCGGGAACAATTCATTTTCTGTAGAACAAGCACAACTAATTGTTGATAGTAAGTATATTAATTTTTTTATTATTAATAACAAGTAGTTTGTCTGCATTAGATAATGCAAATAATTTTAATTATCTTCTGGTATGTACCTTGTGAAGTTCATCTAACAAGAGATAGAGAAACGGTTAAATTGTGGCAAAGTTGCACTTTTAAGGGAGCAATAAAGAGACGCAATCACATTTCAAATATTTTCGCTCGTTTTTGAGTTAATTGAAAACAGGGGATTTCTTGGGTTATTATTTTTTGTATCGCCACTTAAAACAGTTAACACTACTTCATTGTCTTTAATATCATGTCATCTACATATCCATTAGGCATTAGATTTGTCGGTGGTCGTTGTTTGACGAACTATAGACGTCACTGGTACGCAGGATCCAATCGTGGTTTCCTTCTTGATGGTAATTGGGTAATCGTTCACGTTTATTAATCGTACTGGGATCTCCTTCGCCGACGTAACCAATCCTTTTCTAATTAGTACTCCTTTGCCAACTTCTTCGTCGTGGTTTCTTTGGCTCCATCATAACCGGTGTACCTTCCTCCATGTTTCCCTGTAACCGCGCTACTATCATGGTTTCGCTTCGTGCAGGTAGAACGGTATCTTCTTTTACAGCTGCCAACACCGTGCTGCATTCATATGGATGAAGGAATATCTCCTCGGAACCCACTTTAATTGTTCTGTTTCTAAAGTTCAATTAGAAACCATGTAGATTCATTACGTCCATTCCCAGAATGACGTCTTCTTCAGTGTCAGCTACGATTACCGTATGCGTGAATGTTTCTGCGCCTATTCCCAATTGGATTTGTATCTTCCCGTGAACGTTGGCTCTCTCACCTGCGGCGGTCCGCAGTCGCAGTCTCATTGGTAAAAGCTTCTTGGAGTTTATTATCTCGGATCGTATAATGGTTCTAGTTGCTTCAGTGTCTACCAGCAGAGTATATCTCTTGTCATTCACTTCGCCATCTACATACACACTATCGTTGCGACATCTGAGATAAGCTATCAGTATGAGAGTGTCTTTGGCATGATCATGGGTCGGTGCTGTCCCCTCGTAGCCGACCCGTTCTAGTTTTCCTGTGACTGGGGTTCTTGGTTTGCAGGAGTCCTGTGGCGCTTACACGATCTGCGTACATGCCCTAGCTCGCCACAATTCCAGCATCTGATCTTTCTCGGCTTCATGTCCATCATACTTTTTATCATACTGACGATCTGGTCAAGTCTGTCTTCTTGGATGGTCCTGACTGTTATATCCTGAAGCATTCGCGGCTGCTTCATATTCAAGAGCAGCAGTAAATGCATCGACCAATGTTTTGGGATGGGCTAATCGAAGCGTACTCTGCATATCGGGGTCACGTAAGCCATCAATAAAGACCTGGATGCCCAGACATTCCATCATGTTCTCTGGTGCTGATGGATAAGCGAATCGAACTAGTCGGGCAATACTCACTTCATATTCTTGAAGGGTTTCGTCACGTAAGGCATCTTCAGCTGGGATTGGTACAAATGTTCTAGATGTTCATGACCACATTGCATGTCCATCCTCTTCTTCAGCTGCTCGAAGTCATCCGTTTCTTCCAAAGGTATCGTCTGTCGGTCCAATTAATCACTCTAGCGGCTGCTTCAAACTGTTTCACATCATTGATCCACGAAGTTTTACCGTCAAACGGTGGGGCCTTGACTCGGGTGAAACTGCAATTGTCTTCTACCTTGTTAAGTATTCCTGGCTTGCAAGATTTTATTTGTTCAGTCTTCTTTTCTTCCTCTCGCGTACCTCGTGTTCTTGAATCTGTCATCTTTCTTTCTAATTTCTTGATTTTCTCGTCCATCTTTGTCATCTTATTCTCAATCTTCTCGTCCATCGTTGTCATCTTATTCTCAATTTTCTCATCCATCGTTGTCATCTTATTCTCGATTTTATAGTCCATCGTTGTCATCTTATTCTCGATATCTAATCTTAGAAACGAAATTTTATTTTCGACGTCAGCAGTAATGTAATTTTTCAATGATAAGATGTCGGCAGAAATGTCGTGCTTCATAGCAGAAATATCGTTCTTCATATCAGAAAAATCGTTCTTTATAACAGAAATCTTCTCGTTCATATCAGCTGAAATTGACGAGATTAAGGTGGAAGCCTCGTCATTGAATAAAAATGTTTCTGGATCCAAGCCGTCACTTACCAGTGCCACTTTGAGTCTTTCTACTAACTCACTCTTCTTACCGGACGTTTCCAACTCGCGATTTTCCAATTCTGCCTTTAGCTCTGTCACTTTCAGGTCACTAAGTCTCTTGGCCATGTTTACGTCTTATTTATTTATACAATCCCACTTCTGACACCAATGTAATGTTTTTCTTATTTATTTGAAAACAGTTTATCCTGATGGGTGGGACAAATTCATACACACGGTAGGTTCACTTACTTAATTTATTTAATCACTAAACTATTCACTAATTCACAATATATGCACTTAAACTAATTTATATAAACACTTCACTACTATTTACTTATTGACTTGTTTATTTCACGCGATTACTTTATAAACTGACTTCTCCCGCTGATTGTTCCTTTATATATAAGTGGCCTTTTTTTCTAGATAATTCTAGTTTGCGGCTTACGCAAAAACAATCGCCTCTCTGGAATATTCTTTTTTTTTTCGGGATATTTCTCGAATACCGGCTCAATCCTTCGGAGAACATGTCTATAAAACGGTCACAAAAAATCCCAATAGACCTTCTCAGAATTCGGCGCGCTCGCCATTTTTTTAACACAGTGAACATAAGGTTACAGGACCGTACTTAGTATCTACTTCGGTGTGCGAGTTCGTAACAATATAGTCCAACATAACTTAGTATACTATGTTATGGTAACTGCAACACTATTTCAGATCTTTTAATAAGAAAGCCACGTTAGAAAGAGACTGAATACCAGAAGAACAGTAAATAATAATAATTAGTAATAGAAAACTGAAGACAAGAAAATATTCCTGCCATTCTTTGGAAGATGCCACTGCCGGAACTTTTTCAACAATTTTTCTTTTCGTTGTATTTGTTTTTGGTGTCGGCCAGAATAGATTTTTTTTAAATGGTGATGGTACATCGAGTGGTACATTGTCTTCAACATTTGCAGATACATTGGGAGATATATTATCCTGATCATTTAATTTTAAACTCTCTTTTTCAGATTCGAGTTCCTTGTCTCATTTTCAATTAATTTTAGTTGTGGTGCTTCATTATCTAAGTCTTTATTTTCATTAAGAGTCTCATGTATCATTTCTTCGGCATTTTCAATATTATTTAAGGACAAATAGGTATCTACAATGATTGTATTAGTCAACGATTCGTCTCTTTGCTTCATATTTACATCGTTCGGGGATTCATCACATTCATTAGTAAGGTGTAATTCAGTGCTATCTACATTATTTGGTAAATCATCAGTCTCATTATTATTTACATGGTTTAAAGGGATGTCAATAATTGTTTTAATATTATCGCTGTCAATCTCCTTCTGCATCTGAAAGTCGTTACCATTTGTTTCTGGCACATTTATAACTATTGGCAATTGCAAATTTTCACCATCTAGTAGTCCTGTAATTTCAAGTTCATCACCTGTAACATTTTCATCTAACTGTATATGTGATTCATTAATTGTATAATGATCTTCATCTACTGCCAAGTTGTCACCACAAAATAGTTGTACGTCTTGATATTCTGGCAATGAAGGATCAGCAGACATGTTTGTTGTTGATTGTTTGTTATTTAGAGAACGCCACAAATAGTACAGGCTTGTATCTTCAATCGCGCCTTTCCAGGTTTCTCCGGAAGCCTGGAACAAATCTAATTTTCCTGGAATTTTTTTTTCCATAAATCTAAAAACAGCCTATGGTCAGGTTCTTCATCAATTATTTCGTTACTTTTGGGTGTATTTTTGGAATATTTTTGAAAATTAATATTGTCAGGCATAAATGGCACTAGACCACATGTTCTAAATCCATTTTTAATTATATCCGGAAAGTTTTTCATTTTATCCATTGTTATTTTCAAAATATGAGCAAAATCATCCCTAGCTCATTTTTTCCCGTTATTTTGCATTCGCCAATTGTGAATAGACTTTTTCCACTCCATTTTGAGTGGTCGGAAAACTGCCACATCAAGCGGATGTAAGATATGGGTGGCATTGGCTATAAAGGAGATAAATATTATCCAATTCTTGCTGCAAAAATCGCTAACGGCCATGGTTAAATGAGATGTATGTCCATCGACGAAAAGGATGACAGGCAATTCTATGTTATTAGCGATCAACCATGGATGAAAAACATTGGCGATATATTCATAAAAGCTTTCACCTGTCATCCATCCATTCTCAGACCGCCCTACACCCCATTGTTGTGGAGTCTTGCCGATGACAGCTTTTGGTACCCTTTTATAGCTATATACAATCATAGGTGGAGGAATTTCTCCTGATGCGCTGCATATGATTAACGTTGTGAGGCATTCCTATTCGTCATTGTTAATGAATGAATAAACAGCTTTTTCGCCCTTCTTATCTAAAACCTTATCATTCTTGGGGCTTAGAAAAAAGGCACTTTCATCGCAGTTGTATATCCGAGAGGGGTGAGATGTTATATAAAAATTGACAGTATCAGATAAATATTTTCTGACTTCTTCGAACCAACGGCGGATTTTGTTTTCAGTTACACTGGCCCGAGCATTGGTTAGATTTTGGGAAACTCTTTGTAAAAGTTCTGGATGCCTTTTCATAAAAGCTTCGTACCAGTGGCGACCTGGTCTTCCGTTAGTGAAATTATTTGCTCTATTTAGGGTTTTCAACAGTAATTGTACACTGTCTATAAGCTGCAGTTTTGTTGCAGGAAAACCACAACTGGCAATGTGAAACATCCATTTCACCAATAACTTTGAATTGGCACTTTTCCTTGTACTTTTCCTATTATGGTAGTTCTTGGAACTTTGAAAACTTTACTAGCCTGAGCAGTAGGCATTCCATTTTTAACAGCATTGACAGCTTGTTACATGTCTTCAACCGAATATTGGAATCTCTTAGCATTGCTCATCTTATATTTCTACTGAAAAAAAAGTACCAGTTATTGACATACTTGGTACCAAACACCGACACACATATACATCAACTGCGCGTTTTTACTATAAGCGGAAAATTGGGTGTCGATAACTGGTACAGTGGTAATTCAATATAATTTCTTTTAAATTCTGCAGACAGAATAAGACTAATTTCGATCTACATTTAAATATTCATGGTGAGAGAGAAAGCTACATTGTACCATTTATCGACACCTATGTCGATAAATGATACAAAGTCTAAAAATGGATGTACCAGTTATCGACAGTACAGAATAATAAATTTTTACACATTTTATGCCAAAAAACTGACAAAATACACAAATTTTAGACTCTACATATATATTAACAATTATATCCATTGAGTAACTGAAATATGTTAAACTGAAACTACCATAATCAACTAACTTGTTTCTTAGCACTTTCAACAAGGATCTGAATCAGTTCACATGTGGCGACAGAATGACGGAATTGAAATATTGGCAGAATTAACATTTTCTGCATTACCGGCCAACACTTTTTAGGTAAAGTAGGAAAAACCTACTTATTACTTATAATGATACGACAATAGATGTAGCGAGCATCCGATTCTTATTATTTTGATTTTTAGTGCACAAATGTCGATGATTGGGACAGTGTCGATAATTGGGATTTTTACCTTATATATGAATATCTAAACTCATTTTTAAGATTGTACTAAATAAGTAATAATTCTGTATAAAACATAAAAATTCAACGAAAAAGGTAATGGGCACCACATTTTTCAGGCGACAAAGCAAGTTATTTGTTGTGCTACATACTTACTTTTGTTTTTTGCCTTAGGAATGTTTAATACCAAACAATTTATGAAATTTATAATGCTTTCTATCAAAATAAAAAAGTCAGTAATTATATACGCGTCTTTTTACCAAGAAAAGCACGATGTTCTATGTTCAAGTGAATTCTCCTGAAAGAAGGAATTTCGCTGATAACTTTATTCGTTGGATTCAAGCTCAGTAGGCCAAAATGTATAAGTAACATAGTTTTTTTCCAAAATATATCATGAATAATAAAAATGGCATCGAATTTGTAGCTAAAATTGCAAATGGGGTCTGTTTTGCTTGAATTTTGGGGCATTGGAAAACTATTTTGGGCCTCTTCAATAATTTTCCCTTATTCCATATATCTTGAACTATACGTAAACAAAATTTCATCCAATTAGGTCCACTCAAACGTGAGATATTAGGTTTACGAACAAGAAAATTCTTTTTTTCACATCGTGGGGCGGTTGGAATGTATAGCGCTAAGTCCCTGAGAAATCCTGGATTGTCAGGTGGTGTAAAGACAGTTTGTAGGTTAATGATTCTTAGTGTAATTTCGCTAATTTATATTTCAGATAAAGCTTTTGGCTACATGAGCAAGATTGATATACTAGTTTGTACAGCTGGTAGATTAGTTGATCACCTTAAAGTCACTAAAGGATTCAACTTGCGTAATTTAGAATTTCTAGTCATAGATGAAGCCGATAGAGTCTTGGAAAATGTTCAGAATGATTGGTTGTATCATTTAGAAAAGCACATTTATGAAAAGGGTAAATATTTACACATTTGTGGTGTATAACATTTGAAAAGAATTTTTTTTTAGATTCAAACCCCAATTCTCGAAAAATTTTGAATCTTCAAGCATTAGAACGACCACGACCCCCTCAAAAATTGTTATTCTCAGCGACCTTATCACAAGACCCAGAAAAATTACAAAAACTTTCACTTTTTCAACCGAAACTCTTTACATCAGTTGCTGAAACCAACGGTCAAGAGGATATTATCAACAATACCATTGTCGATACTTTCGTAGGAAAGTATACAACTCCTGAAGAACTCACAGAAAAATACATTGTTACAACTGCCGAATTGAAACCTCTATATTTGTACGAGTTCATTAAATTGGAAAAGTTGACCAAATCTATCGTTTTTACTCATTCCGCAGAAAGCGCTCATCGTTTGACAATATTACTGAGAGGCTTGTTTAAAGATGAATTTAAAGTCGAAGAAGTCTCTTCGCATTTACAAGGAAATAACAGAACCAAACTGATTGAGAAGTTCTCTGCCGGAGACATTGACTTGTAAGTACATTTTTTTCAATATTCTTTTAATATTATTCATTTTATTGTTTTGATATGTTCCAAATAATGGATGCCTTTCATTGCATTTTATTTTTACTACCACCACTACTACCATGCATTGACCCCCCATTTTTTTGCAAAAATACGCGTTTTGAAGCATCAGGACTACGAATCAAGTGTTATGATGTCGGTCTGGCTGTGCACCAGTTTCTGTGTCAGTCCCCGCAAATATCGATGCAGAATATTTCATACGAACGCGTTCATCATATAGTTCACGTCAATTTGGACTTGAGAAAAACTGCTGCAAAATGGATCCCCAAATGTTTGAATGTTGACCAAAAGCGTGCATAGGTAGAAGCATCGCGTTCGATCTGTGCTCGATTTGAAAACGATGTAGACTTCTTAAACCGAATTGTTACTATGTATGAGACTTTGGTACATTTCTATGATCCAGAAACAAAGCAACAATCGATGGAATGGCGACACTCTGGTTCTCCAAGACCTAAGAAGTTTCGTGTCCAAAAATCTGCTGGAAAAGTTCTTGCTTCAGTTTTTTGGGATTGCCATAGAGTAATCGTGATTGATTTTTTGGATAAGGGTAGAACAATAACTGGAGATTACTATTCGACATTACTGACCACTCTACGGGAAAAATGAAAGAGAAAAGACGCGGAAAGCTGTCAAAAGGTGTTTTGTTTTTGCAGGACAATGCCCCTGCACACAAATCTCATGTTGCCATGCAAAAAATTCGTAATTTAGGGTTTGAATTACGGGAGCACCCCCCTTATTCCCAGATTTGGCTCCGTCCGACTATCATCTCTTCCCTCAACTAAAAGGAGTTTAAAAGGGTCGTAAATTTTCTTCCAAGGAGGAGGTAATAAAAGCTGTGGTTTGCTGAGCAAAAAGAAACATTTTTTTTTTAAAGGTCTAGAGACCTGCAACGTCTCTGTAATAAATATATCCAATTAAGAGGAGAATATGTTGAGTAATAAAATATTTTGACATTGAAATTTTGTTTGGTTCTATAGTAGGCTAAGAATTTTTCAATATATCCTCGTAATGTCCTGAATGTGGCACTTCCTCTCCCTCTCTCTCTCTCTCTCTCTCTCTCTCTCTCTCTCTCTCTCTCTCTCTCTCTCTCTCTCTCTCTCTCTCTCTCTCTACCTACCTACCTACCTCCCTCCCTCCCTCTCTCCCTCCCTCTCTCTCTCTCTTGTATTTCTTTTCTCAAGTCCCCACGTTAAATGAGTACTCGGGTCAACCCCTCGGAAGTAACTCACTACTTGGAGTACCCTGTGATTGTCTTGTAAGTGTGCTATTTATTGGCGGCTTGGCAACACCGCTTTGTCAAAGTTTCAGTATTGTTATTACTTTCCCTTATCTGCTCACCTCTAATGAAACCACTATTATTTACCTCTGTTTTTTTGGTGTCCGGATCTGTTTATTGCTTATATTTTTGCATTTACGTTGCGTATTTTGTTTTTAATTGCCTTCTTACTGTTATTTGTATTTAATTGTCACTACACGACTCGAAATTTCTGGTTTGATGTAGGTGAAAAATCAAACACGCCTTTATTCTTACAACACAACGTTGCCCTATTTATTATTTTATTGTGTATAATACTGTGTGCAAATTAAATTGTTATTGAAATAATGTTATACGGTCTCTTTTGAATTTTTTTCTGTAGAATCGATGGCAAAGTTTATTTTTTATTATTTTCATAAATTTAAACAAGTTAACAACGATTAATAAAAAATTAGTTCTCGAAAAACACGATTTTTCATTTTTTTGCATTTTAGGCGTGTTTTTCAATTGTGACTACTATTTTTTACGATCATTTTTTTACGTACAATTTTTGTTTGAAAAAAAAGTGATTTCGACCAAAAAACGTCATAACTCAAAATTTTCAATATTTTAATGTGAATTTTTTTTCGTACTTTCGGACTATAAAATTTTCATTCAAATTGAACATTTTTTGCGGAAACTAAAAATAAAATGAACGGTTTTAAAGATTAAAACTAACTTTTCCGCATCTGTATCCCTGAACAATATTCTATCATAAAATTGTTACTTGTATATACTTCGGGGGATGTATCATTCTAACAAACCGAAATTTCTCCAAAAATAACCAAAAATTTAGTATATCTAGTTTTATAGGACCCGCTGTACTCGCTCTAGTCAACTGAAAATCAATAGGGTACATCTGTGAGACACCTTGAACAATACTTATTCATAAAGTTGATCAATCGTATACTCTCTGGAGGCTGTATCGTGCTAACAAACTGAAAATTCTCCAAAAATGACAAAAATTTGGTACTTCAAGTACCACAGCACCCGTTGTACTGGCTTTAGTGAGCTCAATATCAATAGGGTTCATCTTTAAGACGCTCTGAATAATATCCAATCATAAAATTCATCACTTGTATATACTCCGGAGGCTGTATCGTGCTAATAAACTGAAACTTCTCCAAGAATGACAAAGATATCGTACTTAAAGTACTGTAGCACCAGTTGTATTGGCTCTGGTGAGCTGAAAATCATTAGGGTTCGTCAGTGAGATGCCTTGAATAATATTCAATCATAAAATTGGTGACTTGTTGAACTCCAGGGGCTGTATCGTGCTAACAAACTGAAATTTCTCGAAAAACGACAAAATGTCGTACTTCAAGTACCATAGCACCCGTTGTACTGGCTCTGGTGAGCTGAAAATCAATAGGGTTCATCTGTGAAATGTCCTTAACAATATTCCATCATAAAATTGGTGACTTATTGCACTCCGGAGGCTGTATCGTGCTAACAAGACTTGCAAGGAAAAGTGGCCAACGACGACGACGACATACACACAGGATTTTTTTCTAAAAACCGTTTTTTCGTGTTGTTGTTGATGGATAACGTAAAAATAACTCAAAAAAAAATTTCAAATTTCCAACTATTTTGTGGGTAAACCAATACTTTTCTCGCATATTAGATAGGTTGGCGGAAAAGTAAAACATAATAGTCGGTTTTTCTCGGAAATTTTGAGGTGGGGTGAAAAAGTCACCTACAACTTTTACATTTAACTTTTTTTTCTAAAACCTCAACTTTGGCCGAAAATCGCAATAATGTGTTTTCCACCCCGCAAATCACCACCTAGTTAATTCATTTTTCCAATATTTGTAATAACCCCATCTACCACTTCCCCCAGCCAGAATTTAGATAACAATTTTTTTTTAAATTAGCTAATTCGCCTGGATTAGTAAAGGCCCATGCTTTTTGAGTTTTTAAGTGAAGAATATAATGCTTGTTCTATTTATTGGTCTTAGGAAAACTGAATCTTTAATAGGTTTATTAAAAAAAAATTGACCCACTTTTAATATCACTGAAATATTATCTTTTACAGGTTGGTTTGTACAGACGCTTTGGCTAGGGGCATCGATTTACCTCACGTGCAATGTGTAATTTCTTATTCTTCTCCGAAGTATCTTAAAACATATATACATCGTGCGGGTAGATCAGCTAGGGCTGGAGAACAGGGATTAGCAGTGACTTTACTCAATAAACCTCAAGTCACGAAGTTTAAATCAATGTTGAGTCAAGCCAATCGCACTGCCATAGATGAGGTGAGTTATGTATTGTAATTGGGAAATATTATTTAATCATTCTTTTCGTAAACCGTGCATATTCAAGTGTTTAATAACGTCAGATAGATTATTCATAAACATTTTTAAATTTTAGGAATGTTTATTTTTATTTTTACTCATTTACTGTATTAATTGTATTCTGGTTGTGTTTTAAAGACACATTGGACCTATACACCTGTATTTTTTAAATTGTAGCTTGTTATTCCTGAAGATAAGTTAGAACCTCTTGGTGAAAAATATAAGGAATCGTTAGAACAGCTAAAGAAGATCGTAGAAAAAGAAGAAAAGGTGGATTTGGAGAAAACATTGTCGACGAAACGGAGTAAGAATATTAAAAGGAAGAGAAACAGAAAAGAATCGATTAATAGTAATATAAGTACATGATTGGGATTTTTAAAGAAATAAAATGAATTGTTGAGTTCTTTTGTATCATTTCAAACATCTCTAAATCCTTCTGCAAAATGCTATTTGTCAGTACGAACACTTCAAATATCAATTTTTAAAATTGTTTGATGTAAATAATTGGAACATAATGACTGTTTTTGAATATATTTATGAATTGACTAGATGCAATAAGTTTGCGTAATTTTCGCAATTGATCAATGTTAAAGGTCTGCTTATATAACATCCATTTTTATTGGAAATTAATGAAAAAATAATTTTCAAAATATTCCTATTTATAGTACTCATAACTACAAACGAGTAGGTTGCTTTCATTAAATAATAAATTCTGGTATTATAAATATACAGGGAGTCACAACAGCAAGAAGAGAAGAAGGGTAAGTTGAAAATATGAGCTAGATAATCAATAGAAGATCAAAACAAACCTATCTTTCATGTTCTAATATTTATATACAGTAGACTCTCGTTAATCCGAATTTCAAGGGCTGCAGCAAAAACATCGGTTTATAGAGGTTTTTGGTTTAAAGAGTTTAGGTTAGGAGGTTGAGATTGATAGATAGATATGGATTATGGACGCATCGGTATCTATGACCTTTTAGCGTCTTTAGTCTATGTGATATTATATGAGTGTTTTCTTATTTTATATTAACCTGTATAAGTTGGTATCTTTTAAGTATCCTAGTAGTGGTTCTAAGTGTTTTTCTGAGAAAAGTAATTTGATATTCGTAGGTAGATCATATTTGATTCTAAATGGTGTACATTTCCTGCAATGTATAATTATATGTTTAACGGTAATTGTAGAGTTACAGGTCTCACATATTGGTGGTTCTTCCGCTGATAGTAAATATTTATGAGTTAACTTTGTGTGTCCAATTCTTAGTCTTGTGAGGACTATCTTATCTTTTCTTGGTAGGTTATGTATTTGCCTTTTGTTAAAGTGAGTGTCTTTGATTTCGTAGAGTTTGTCTCCTTCTTGAAGGTCCCACTCTAACTGAATTAGGTTCCTAGTTAGTTGAACTGAATGTTGTTCAGATCTTTTAGGTTTAGTACATTTATCATGTTTCTGGTATGCATTTGTTCTTTCTCCAGGAAGTCTGCCCTATCATTGCCTTTAATACCTATATGACTAGGGATCCAAAGGAATATGATTTTTAATTTTTGCTTTCTCTAACTGATATTTTATTTCCTTGACGAGAGGGTGACCTGGGCTGTATGCTTTAATAGAGTCTAGTGAGCTCATGGAGTCTGTTGCTATCAGCCATTTGCGGTAATCAGTAGTTGTGATGAAATCTATTGCTTTATGTAATGCACATAGTTTTGCTGTAAGTATTTCAGTTGATTTATGGAGACTGAAACTGTTTTCTGATGTTTTTGTGTGATAAACGGCGCCTACTTTTTCATTCGATTTGCAACCATCTGTGTATATAATTTGATGTTCTTTGTAGTTTTCTATAATCTGATGAAATTTTTGTTTGAACAGTATAGGAGGTGTGGACTTTTTTATGTGTATTGTCAGCTCCTTATTTATTTGTATGTTAGAGGTGTTCCATGGTGGGAAATTGTAAGGGCTGTAGTCATAAGAGTTCCAAGTTAACTCTTTGAGTTAATAATGTACTTGATTATTCAATTTACCGAAAACCAACACAAACTGATGTAACAATTCCATTCAATTCTAACCACCCTGTGTCACACAGACTAGCAGCATATAATTCAATGATACATAAAGCTTTTTCAGTTCCTATGAACAAATGTAATTTTGATAGAGAGATTAATACAATTAGACAAATAGCAACATCTAACGGTTATCCATTAGATATGATAAATAAGCTAATTAGTAAAAAAGAGGAAAAAGTGGCATTACAACTAATATATCCTAAACAAGCTGATGAAATTAAAACTTATAAAACCATCGCATATGCAGGAAATATTTCTAATAATATTTCAAAGATAATATCTTCAGCAACGAATACAACAATTTCTTTTAAAACAGAAAGTAACGTTAGTACAAAATTGTTAAATGTAAAAACAAAAATACCACTATTAAAGAAGTCAGGTATATATAAACTCAAATGTCCAGAATGTAATGCTGTCTATTTGGGTCAGACCCTTAGGAATTCTGAAATACGATACAGTGAGCACTTACGAGCATACAGATTAAAACAACCAGATAAATCACACTACGCAAAACATCTACTTGACACCTAACACAAAACTAGAAGTACTGCATATTTGTGAAAAGAAACAAGAACTGGATTTCCTTGAAGAACTGGAAATTAGAAAACATTTAAGAAACCCACAATATGAAGTTGTCAATGAACAGTTAAATCTAGGGAATTCTCCACTAATAAACTGTCTTCTTAAGTGATAATTGTAAAGATCAGCAGATATAGTTTTCCTGGTTTTCTATATCATTGCACAGTTATACTGATCTTAATTGGAAAAATGATATCCAGGATATCACCATAGGGCTAATAATATCTAAGCTTCAATATTTGTAATATCACATCTTCTTTTTTCTATAAACATATATTAAGCCAATCACAAGTTAGGTTACTTCTTGGTCTAGCCAAATATAACTACTAAACATCAGGTAGGCATAAAATGAAATGTAACTTCTGTCATTCTGACGATGATATTGATTTATCGAAACAATTGTCAATTTTTTAGAATTTTCAATAACTTGTATTATATTGTGGAATTAACTAGAGACCTTGAGTTTCATTTAAAAACACTAATATGAGCATATTCCACGAAGTAAGGGTCGAGACAGTCAATTTTATTTTAGATGTTATTGTTGCTTGGTATACATTTATTAAGTATTCGTTGCTTGCTCCCCATTTTGTATTTGATTACATGCGTATCATTCTGAGGTCTTTTGTACATTTTTGTTGTAGTTCTATGTGATTTTTGAAGTTTAGTGTTGAGTCGAAGGTGAGGCCTAGAAATTTGTGGTGTGTATTACTCTGAATGTATTGATTGTTGATAGTTATGTTAACATTTTTTGTAGTTTCTTTTGCGACAAAAATGAACCCCAGTTGACTTGTTTGATGATAATTCTAGATTGTTATTATTTGCCCATTCACCAATAGGTTTACGCAGTTTTGTAGATTATGTATGCTGATTTCTGGGTCAGAGGCTGAATGATAGATAAGTAAATCATCTGTATAAAGTCTAAAATTGATATTAGGTGGCATGACATTTTTTATATTGTTAGTTGCAAGTATGAAGAGGGTTGGACTCAAGACAGAACCTTGAGGCACTCCTGAGTTTTGGCAAAGTATGTCTGATGTTTTGTTTTTTATTTGTACCTGAAATGCTCTCTCTGTGAGGAAGTTGAGTATGAAGTTAAGCATTGATCCCACTATATTGAATTCTTGGAGCGCATTTATTATACTTTGTCTGTTTATTGTGTCGAAGGCTTTATTCAAATCAAGGAATAGTGCGTTGGTATGTCTTTGGAGTCGGAAGTCGTGTTGTAGATCAATTTCAAAGCCTATTAGATGATCGTCAGTTGAATATTCTTTTCTAAAGCCTGCTTGTTCAGGGATGAGGAGATTATGTTTCTGTAGGTACCAAGTAAGTCTGTTATTGATGATCTTTTCCAGTAGTTTATATAGATGACTAGTGAAAGCTATTGGTCAGTAGTTTTCTTTTCTGCATATAGGTTTTCCTGGTTTGTGGACTCGAATGAGTATTGATAATTTCCATGCGCTGGGAATTTGGCCGTTTTCCCATATTTTGTTGTATAATTGGAGTAGGCTATGTATTCCATTTTCGGGTAGTTTTTTATCATTGATATCTTTATGTTGTCTGGTCCAGGAGCTGTGTCTTCTTTTTTGATCTTCAATGCATAGGTTAGTTCATTTATTGTATATTGTAGTTTATTTGTTGTATATTGTAGAGAATTGATTGGCGAATATTTGACTTATATGCTCTGTGTCATCAATTCATACATTCTTCTCTATTAGGCCTAATAAGTTTCTTGTAGGCGTGCCTTTTAATTTGTTTATTTTGTCCCATATGTCTTTTGATATGGCGGTAGAGTTGATAGAATTGGTGAAGTTGTTCCAGGAAGACAATTTCGCCTCTTTTATAATTCTTTATGCTTTTGCTCTGGACTTTTTAAAATTTATGAAATTGTAGCTTGTTGGTTGGCGCTTAAACATGTTTAATGCACTTTTTCTTTCCTTTATTGCTTTTCTACAGTCCTCATTCCACCATGGTACAGGAGATTTGTTTGGAATGATTTTTAATTCTGGTGTGTTGTTTTCATATGCTTCAATGATAAATTGAGTAATAATATTTGCGTCTTCATCAGTTCTTAAAAGGTCGATGTTGGGGGCCGTATACTGTAGTTTAAAATTTTCCCAGTCTGTTTTTTTTGTGATTTAATTTAATACATGAATTAGGAGTTTTCCCGTAGTATTTTTTCTATGACAACCGGGAAGTTCTCGCTCCCATGTGTATCATCTAGGGTGCTCCATTGCTAGTTTGTTGAGAGAATTTGGGAACATGGTGTAATGTCTAAACATGAAAGTGAGAACGTAGAGGAAGATATATAGGTGGGAGAGCCATTGTTAAATCCATGGAGATTATCATTTTCGATTATATTTTCTATAATTCTGCCTCCTTGGTCTGTATGAGTTGAACCCCATATGGTGTTGTGGGCGTTCAAATCTCCGGTCAGGATTATTGGGGATGGTAACTGATGTATTATATTTGTGATGTAATTTGCGTTGATTTTAGCTGATGGTGGAAGGTACAGAGTACAAATAGTAGTTTCTATATATCCGACGATGGTGACTGCAAGAGCCTCTAAGTTGGTGTTGAGGTTTATCCTTTTATAGGGATAATTTTCTTTGAGTAGAGCTACGCCTCCTGAGGCTCTGAGGAAATCAGTGCGGTCTCCTCTCTATATTGAAAGCTGCTATTTTAAGTTGATCAGTGGTTTTAATATTGGTTTCTTGAATGGAATACTTGGAGATGGTGTGTATTGGTAAGTAGTTTGAATTCTAAGTGATTTTTAATACAGTTTATGTTCCAGTGGATTAACTTATTCATTTTTATTGGGTTTATTTAGCTTACGATCTTTAGAGCTGTTGCGACTGGAAGAGGTACTTTTCGAGGATAAAGAGGATTTTTCTCTGTTTAAGGTAATATGTTTGTCATTTGTTTAGCTTGTGGTTTTGCTGCTAGAGGTAGTAGTTGAGATATTTTTGGGGAGAGGTGGTTTTTGTTTTTTGTGGTGATTAATTTTCGGTGGGATTTTATGGGGTTGGAAGGGAGGTGGGTTGGTTTGTTGGGATTGTCGAGAAGGGTTATTGGTTTTTAGGGACGATGTTTGGGGGTTGGGTTTAGGGGTCTGGGATGAGGTTGAGGGGGTTGAAGAAATAGCGGTTTTATTACTGTCTGGTTTTTTCCTTAAAATTTCTGAAAAAGTAGTGTTGAAAGCTGGATTTTGTAGTTTGTATCTTTTTTTGCTTCAAAGTATGGTATTTTTTCTGTTACTCTGTTTTTTTGTCTATTAAGTTCCATTTTGAATATTTGGCATCCTTAGTACCGCGGAGAATGTTATTCTAGACAATTAACACATTGAGGGGGCGAATTGCATGGATTTACTTCTTGAGATGCGTTTACGCATCTGGGGCAGATGGCTTGATTTCTGCAGTTATCCGATGTATGCCCAAACCTTTGACAGTTAAAACAGCGTATTTTGAGTTTCTCCTATTAAAGAGGTAAGTGATTTATGGATTGTGAAAGGTGATACTTTCTCAAAACTGTCTTCTTTTCTGGTGATTACATAGAACTTTTCATAAAATATTGGGTTTTCATATGTTTCTGGTGAATATGCTCGAGGTCTCTTTTGAGACCCGTGTAAAGGGGGGCATTCAGAAAATAAGCTCATATATTGATCCCACGAGTAACATAGGAATTATTCGGTCCATCGAAGCAGAGCCTGGATACCTCGATAAGGCTAAGTATCGTCCAGAGGGTGCCCGGTGTCTGGAGGAACCGTTTACGACTCACTCGGCAGAGCCATGTATCCATCGGCACGGTGTCTCACGCCTTGAGATTGCCAACATTTAAGGAGAAATACAGGACAACACAAACGTGACTGGGGTACCTCGGGAGTGTCAAGCCCGTGTCATCATTGAGGGTGAAAAACTTACCTCTCAGGCCCCCTGAGGGGTAGGAGGTTGAGAAAAAATACCCAGATTTAGAAATAATCAATTTTATTAAAGATAAATTTATTTACAATTTAGCACAAAGAATAAAATATTGAACTACAAAATATGTATATGAATACATAATAATACATATTTATATAATAATAATAAAGTTTTCACAAAAGTTGTGATTTTTTTTTGGATGAGGGATTTCAAGTGGGTACTGTCTAGAACAGCGTTTGCCAACCGGTGGGACGTGACCCACTAGTGGGTCGCGGAAGGGTTACAGGTAGATCACAACTCGATGCTTAAACTACCAAAAACTATGAAATAATCAGAAAATAAAAAAATTAACAATCGAATGACTCCATGATGAAGTCAGTCTAAATGGAAAATGATTTAATAACATTTTGGAAGGAAACAAGGACAGAATAGGCAACAATATCTATAACTGCAACGAGGTTTCTGATGGTATTCAACTATTTATGTGAACATACTTTTTGAACTTTGGTTTCCATAAAAAACAATTAGAGAAATCAACGCAATGTTGAAAGTGACTTAAGATTAAAAACATCTTCATTCAATGCTGATATTGACATGTAAGTTCAATCGAAACAGTCCCAAAGATCTCAATAATATTGTATTCTTACTTAAAAATGACAATTTTACATCTTGATAGATTGTAATAACAATTTTCTTAATTGTGATCAAATCAAAACTGTATGATCTTTTTGCCTGAAAAATTAAAATTGCTTGTGAATATTATGAAACCTTTTGTTGCATATTATATAGCACACATCTGTTAAATATATTTTTTGCTACAAAGTGCTTATATTTTGTCAACCATTTTCAAATTAGAACACAAATTGTTTATCAATAATCAAACACTATCTTAAAAAAGCATATACAATGTGAATCTCCAAATTGGAATAAATTCGGTAAATCAAAGAAATCTTTGTTGGAAATATCCTAAGACTTGGAAGGAGGCTAAGCTCGACGTGGTACACGTCGACAACCTCCCCCAGCTGACTAAAGCTACCCTCTGGGTCCCTAGCGAAGCTCACGCTGACCTGGGTGACAAAGAGGATGTGCTGCGCCGGCTAGACATACAAAACCCAGACCTTCGGGCGGATGGCATGGTTTTCCTTCCACCACGAAGCGAAGGTCAATCCCAAAGGATACCTATTCGTCTTTGGTATAAGAGATGAGGAAATGGGAGTCCTAAGAAAACGATCAATGAGGATGAGCTACGCGTTCACCTCATTGATTGTCAAAACAAAGAGACTTGACCCGGAACGGAGGAGATCGAGCACGGATCCCCCTCTTCCATCCGAGGTGTCCCAAGGTGCTGTTGCTACTGCGGAGACTGTCCAGCCATCCTCCAAGATAGCGACCGACAGTCTCCTGGAGGAACTAACAGCTCTAAGCCAGGATACAGGCGACGTCAACCCACCTCCAAGTGAGGAAGTGGAGACGGCCTAAAAAGGAATCATAACCCATCTCACCACCATCAACCAGAGATGGACAATGAAAAGGTAAGATTTATTCAGTGTAACCTTCAACACAAAAAAGTGGCTTCGGCAACTTTATGCCGCCACCTGAATGTGATGCAGGATACAATAGCACTTATCCAAGAACCCTGGATAAGACAAACTAAAATCATGGGTCTAAATAATCCAAAAAGTTTAATTTTCAGCTCCCCAAGCAATCAGCAACCTAGGACGGCCATATATGTCCCTAGGAATTTTAAGACCTACCCACTGACGCATTTTTCGTCCTCCGACCTAACGGTAGTGAAGGATGGCACATTTTATCATCTCTACTTTTGATATTTTTATGAAATATTTATACCCGTTAACCTATACTTCCGATGAATTTTCCAACCTTCACTTTTTCACCTAATTCAACTTTTGTTGTCACTGTTCGACGCCCCCGTTCTGTAAAGAAAAGTTTTATAAGCAATGTTTTTTTATAAGTCCTATTGTTCTGGTCAAATACTCACATATGCTTACTCAGTGCAGTATAGGGATGACTGGATATCAATAAAGACAAACATCTTTCTTTCTCTTCCTGTGAAAGTGGCCTACAAAGTTTCCTCGCAGCCATCTTCTTCGCACAACAAGTTAGGCTAATTGGTTGGGCCTTGTAATCCTCCTTAACTGCCTTTTTGTGAGTCCTCCAATAGCACTCCACATCCGTGCTTGACAATGTTTCAAGTGATAGAACATCTCCCCTGCAATCAATAACACAATCTGAATTAATAAGTGTCTCTTTCAAGTAAAGAAAAAAATTACCTTGTACATTTCAATAATGTGGCTGAAATGTGTTTGCATTTTCCTGAAGCTCCAACTTTGCAGGTACATGAAAATGAAAGTATTTTCCAGGTTCCTGTTGAAAAATCAGCCTCTAACCATCCAGAGACTTCATGAGGTTTTCCAGTTAGAAGCGCACTGGTTTGGAGACAAAGTGCCATGAGTCTAATGGCGGAGTAAACACCATCTCCATTGCATTTGCGATCATAAATGCCACAAAGAATCAAATGCCTACTGTTTAGGACTTGTTCGCCCTCCACGAAGCATCTACTGTCATGTGTTGCATCCAAATATGCAAATACAGTAGTCAAACTCAAATATACCTCCTGGTTTTCCATGACTGTTGCTAACTGAAAAGGATCTGATTTGATATCTATTTTAAACCATTGCAAAACGTTATATTACCTCACAGTTTGTTATTTTCCTTCACACACTATAATCAATTGTCCAAAACACACACAAAAATCCAAAAAAACACTTTTTTATAGTTCGCAAACAACTAAAACATACGAATCAACCATGGAATCCCTATAAAAACCATTGACATATTATACTAGTGGACTGGCCTACGGTAATAAACGCTGTAGGATAAAATGCGGAAGAGACTAGAAAGAGAAGGTGTGGCAGAAAACACGGAGAAAGCATATAAAGGGTGCTTATAAAATTATTTTCTTATTAGTAAAAGTTGTTGTAACTGCATTAGATGCTTCAAAGAATATTTTAATTTTATCAACAAATAACAGACTATATTTTATTAATATCTTTAATATTATTTTAAACCCAAATAACACAAAAAAATAATGAAACAACCATTAAAAAAATCACTTTATTACGTATAAATAGAAAATATACAATTATTATTGTTATACAATACGAAAAAGACAATGCATTTTCATAAAAATATATTTTGTTACGTGTCTATTTATACAGTGTGGTCATATAAGTGTGCAACGTGCAATTCTTTTTATTGCTCAGTAAAAATTCAAATTTTGCTAAAAGTTGGTGCATGTTCGATAATTAATTTAGATGCATTCAGAATGGTTGCAAGTCAAACAGGGTAGGTCAAAAAATAGTCCAAAATAAACTAAATCGATTTTTGTGTAATATTTATTCATTTTTTTATATTTACAAACAGTTTGATTGGCAATTTTCAAAAACTTCTTTCTCTATTCTAGAAATTCACTCTCCTTTAAATCTCCAAAGTCTATTGGATCTCGTTTTTTTATAAAAATAGAAAAAATGCATAATTGAAGGTATTTTTTTAAATGGTCAACTACTTAAGAATCAGTAGGTATCTTCTTACCTTGCAACTTTTTTTTCCACACTCAAACATGTTTTTATTTCATTGGATAATATGTTATTGTTTACTGTATCTTCTGGCTTATTAACTTCTGGTACATATAAATCGACTTCCATAGATTCCACTTCAGGAATTATATCAGTACTGCATCCTGCAACAGCATCCCCTAAAAATGTACACTTAAGTATATTAAAATTGTAATATAAAAAGTATTCGAATGTTTATATTAAAAATATTATTTTAAATTCAAATTTTTTAAGAAAAGCACCTTCATCTTGGTTAACATTAAGTATTCTTGTTACTGGTTTTCTCTTTTTGATAACTTTGATCAAATGAGCAGGAAAATCAAACTGTGATGGAATTGCTGTCTTTTTTAATACCCGATTTCCGTGAAACTAGTCATCAACTCTAAAATGCTTTTCACCAATAACAGCTGTATCACTTGGCTTATAATTATCTCTCCTAACAGCGTGTAACCATTACTTAAACTGCGATCTTTTGGAAGTCTATAAAACATGGAAAATATTTTTAATCATCTTAATAAACCTAACTTATATAAAATTTATTGTTTATTTATCTATCTGTGAAATTTTATTTTCTCGCCTTTTTTCAACCTTGTAGTACAAGTATAAGATGAACACGATCTCATTTTCAAATATTTCTTAAAATTATTTAAAATATATAACAAACGTTCGCGCAGAAAAATATTTTTGCCACTCCTAGCGCTATCCTTCTCGATCTTTCTCTCTCGCACCGCGATGGCATCAATTGTGCGGTAGGCGGGCCAGTCCATCAGTATAGTATGTCAATGATAAAAACTCACGCCATAAACAAAGAGATTACTCACAATCCTCCATATTTGTTTACTTCTTGCAGCGCCCTCAACGGTGGTCGAAATCATATACATATAAATAAAATATACTGTGCCTAGAGGTCAGGGTGTCAGGGAAGCGATTATATTATCTTATCTATGGGGAAGCGTGGCGATCATCAGAGTGCCGACATATATATGTCTGCACCTCAGATTAACAAATAAAATAGATATGTTTGTTTTGATCTTTTCTTGCCCCAAACATTGAGTCACATTCTAAGCTCACTTGCGGGACACTTCCACTGTTTTTCCATATTTACAAAGTCTCTTTAGTTGCAGGAAAAATGAAATTAGCGGTTTAATTGAAAATGTGTTAAAAAATTATGCAAATAATAAAAATTCATACTAATTAATGCATTTCAGTCGCTACTTTTAAAATTAATTAATAATACTTGAATTTTATTTAATAAACGCATATTCTTATATAAATTTTAAACAAGTATTTGTTGTATCCTATCGTTATAACTAAAAGTGGCAACATTGCTCAAAATTTCCAGTATCTGTTTAATATGTCAATAGTAATCTATTTAGTAGTTTTGTCCTTGTTTAATTACCATATAAAGAGAGATGCAAATATCGCCAGACTGTGACCGACGATCATTTCGAATTGGTCATAGTATTGTAGTAAATAATGTCAAACGTGGTTTGTTTATACGAGCGCCATTACGACTAAAGAGTAAACATTTAGTTCTATCGTTTTGATGAGTTTTTCAAAACTTTTTGTGACAAAATGAACTTTTAAGGTAATTAATTTAATGTTTTTGGATTATCATGGTTCGTCAGTGCCAAGTTTGTCAGAAAAACAGCCGAAATTACCAAGGCCATGTAGCTACAATACCATCCCCACTTTTTGTAATTAGAGAGTTTTTAAGCCTACTAATATAACGGAGATTTTAGGTGTAGTTATGGTTAACTTTATCCACAATAACGATTACATTGAACAAGAAAAGAAGTTATTTTAAGCCATCTAAAAATAACGTATTCTGTTTAACACTCACAGATCAATTATTATGACAACCCCACATGTTATTTAAATAGAAAATGGATCAATATTTTATAAATTTAACAATGGAAGAAGCTTTAGAAAATGCTATTGTTAAAAGGATCCTTATAGATTGAATAATAATAATGGATAATAATAATGAAGGTTAGATTTTATGTTTGGCACAATAAATTCTTGACGTTGTCAGATTTTCGCAGAGAAAATATGTAACAGCTTTGTTGACAAAAAACATTGTTTTATAAACTATATTGTCTTCTAAAACATAAAGAAATATTAGTTTCCTTTATATTGAAAGAATTAAGTAGGTTTTAACAATTGCATGTACCAAAATATATTTGATTTTGACAACGTTGAATTGGAAAAATAACCATAAGCATAAAAACCTTCTTACGGTATTTCTCCGTAAATAACGAAGTCCGTTATCGTTATTAAAGTTAAGGTCTCCAAGTTTTCATTCTGCGCATTCTCAGAATAATGATAACCATACATACGTGACAAAATAAAGGGCTTAAAAACTCTCTATTCATTCATTATTTCACTACTGGCGTTTAGAATTGTTGGCCGCACAAATGAACTTGCTTATGAATGAATAGCCCTCTCTATGTTTATTATTACTCTAAGGTCTGCACCCTATGTGGCCAAGATCAATACGCGCATGCGAGTCACTAGACGTTGCATTGTTTAATATCATTGGCTGTATTATTCATGCTTTGAAGCTTTTTGAGCTTCAGGGGAGTGGTGAAAAGGTTGTTAGCATAGACAAATAATATATTTTATTTTCTCTATGGTGGTTTGTTTGGACACAGCATAGTAATAAAATTAGGCTGTGGTTTGGATGTTTAGTGATTTTGTTATTTCTTTTATCATTGTGTTGTGATTTTTACGTGTTTCTTTTATTTAGATTTTTATTAAAAACTATGTCTCCACAATGGTTAATAAAAATAAATTCCGTTTGAAAACAAAAATCATCCCATCCTCATTTAATTTGTCAATATGTATGGCTATATTAGTGTGTAGATATCGAAGAAATGATTTATAAAAACAATAACTCTAATTGGTTATGTGCTCACTATAGATTTCATGTTTATCTACTTCATTTCTATTCCTTTTGAAGTAACCTAGACAACTATAATGGACGTTATTTGAGATTTATGTTAGAAGTGAAAAAAATGTAATTACATAATTGCACTTTATTTGGTCAAATCAAAAATCAGACACGAAGTTTTTGTTGACTCAAATATCTTCGTTTAAAAATATTACAGGCGGCAAATACAGCACTTGCGCATAACTAACATGGCCACACAGAGTGTAGTCGGACCTCTCACTCTTAATGGAACGCATTTCGCTTATTGGAGATATAGGCAGTTAGCAGCTAGTATATTTTATTTATTACGTATATGGTCGAAATCGCCCTAACCTACTGTATTCTTTGGAATAACTAATGGGATTGTCTCTTCTTGATTTTATCACTCAACAATGTGATGTTCTACATTTTTTTTTCAAAATATATATTCAGAATCTTATTATTTGATTTTACTTTTCACACAAATTAATATTTATAATCTACAAATAAAAAAATCGATTTTTGTTTACATAAATGCTCCATTGACAACCAGAACAATGTCATGTTATCGATTGGGAATCGATATATTGAGTTTCGATCATAGACCACGGGCGTAGCTAGGGGCTGGGTTTGGGGGGTTCAACTGCTTCCCGTGAAGAAGAATATTTGGGACCACAACTAGTTTGCATGCCGGCAATAAGAGTGTGATGACCTCAGTTGCAGTATCGAATATCGACACCGAGTCGGTGGTGCCGCCGATGCCCTTTTTCATGCCTACAACTACCGAGCCCACATTTACCCTGGAACCGACCAGCAGCAGGACCAGATCACCTATTACGTCGTCTTTTCATTCTGTAGCTAAATCGGACGTTCGTTTTTACGCGAATCAAGACAAAATCGAGGATGAATATTTAAAGGTCCAAATTTTAAAACAGCCTCGGACTCCACCTAAAGATTATAAGATTCCCATATCTACAAAACGAAATTTGCGCTTTGACATGAAATGATTGTCATTTCTGAATATAAAAATGGAGCGTACTGTAGAATTTGCCTCGTAATGAGACGCTCGCTTGATAAGGGTAAATTAGGCCAGCTTGGAAACGAGCCTTTTTGCAAGTGGAAAAATACATCAGAAATATTTGAAATTCATGCAAAATCAGGGTATCATAAACGAAATTCGGAACTGGCAGATATATTCGTTTCTAATGTCTTCTCAGGCTTTTTCAGTCGATGAGCAGTTGTCTTCCGAGAGAAAGAGACGGCAAGAGGAAAACCGAAAGAAACTAATCCCTATCGTGAAAGGAATAATTTATTGCGGCAAACAAGGCACTCCCTTGAGATGTGAAACTGATTTGGGGCAGATCCACAGTACACTAGAATCTGAACAGAATGAAGGTAATTTTCGAGCACTGTTACGGTATGCAGCCGAATCTGGAGATAAAGATCTTTCTGAGTATTAGGCCAATTCTCAGAATAATGTTCTTTACACAAGCCCTCAGATCCAAAATGAAATAATAGACAATTGTGGTGAATTTATTCAACATAAGATAATCGGTGAATTGATAGGAAGCTCAATTTTTTGCTATTCTCGCTGACAATGCGCGTATACAGCAAGCTCCGTTCTGCTTGTGATGTATTGATTTAAAAAAAATATTAAACATCGTAAAGTTAAGGAGATGTTCCTCGACTACATTCCAACTATTGACAGGATCCGGTCTTGCAAATTTCATAATTACAGTTTTGAAAAAGAATGGACTTGAATCTTCTTATATAGTTGGTCGAGGTGACGATGAAGCTGCAGCCATGAGTGGGTATTTGCACAGTGCCCAGGCGTATATTCGTCAAGAATGTGCTCTTGCTCTTCATGTACATCGTAGTGCACGCTCTCTCAACCTTGCTATTGCTGACTCTTGTTCACAAGCAGATGTGCGAAATTGCGTTGGGATCGTCGGAAAAAGTGGTTTCGTCATAGTTGAGGATATTATCCACAGAAACACTTTAAATAGATTTTTGTAATTCCGTAAAATATGCCGTCATAACAGCAGAATTTACTTGGGCTCTTGCCTTTTTCATATTCTGGGATAGTCGCACAGATAACTATTTGTACCTGTTTAGAAAATGTTTGGCACATTCATCTCCAGGAAAATTATAATGGAAAATTTTAACGGGTTTTACTAGTTTTTACGTATTTTATGGTTATTGGAAAATTCCACTTAGCAGCAGTTATTTGGTGCGTTCTTTTTGACTGAGACCTCAGATCACTTCAGTTAAGGTGGTCTGAGATAAAGTGATGTGAGTAAGCACCAAAAAGAACGACATCTCGATTGAAGCGCGCGATCTGTCGATAGATTTAAACTATAGGACAGATTCGTTTCAGCATCTGATAATGTTAATTAATGTATCCATAATTTGTAACAAAAGAAAAGTAGATTATGTGTGTTTATTGTTTATATGTCAAAAAACCCATCTTGGGAATTTACAAAATCAATCGGATATATTCCAATATATGAAAATAGAATTAAAACCTGTTTGTAGGAACGAATTAACGAAAAAATTGAATTAAAGGGACAATAAATACTAAACTGAACTAATTAACGAAAGATAATTTAAAGAAAACCCTAAACCTATTTATATGAGCTAAAATTACCAAAAAATAGATTAAAGGAACAATAACCACTAAACCTATTTTTTGAACTAATAAACGAAAGAAAACATGAAAGTAAAACAATAAACCTACTTGTATAAACTAATTAATGAAAGAAACAACAATTAAAGAAAAGGTCAATAACACTAAACCTATTATAATGAACGAAAGAACAAATTTAAAAACACTAAACGTAATTAGGTATATAGGTAAACTAATTATCGAAAGAAAAGAATAAAGTAAAACACACAAAAATACAATCGGGAAACCAACAACGTACTATACCAAGCAAAATCTCGAACTACGCTGCTGAACTAAATAAATTTCGGTGTGAGCGAGACACTGACTTGATAGGTTTCACACCAAAATAGGTAGGTGAATCTGCGCGAACCTCTTCATCGCCCAGAGTTTCTCTGCTGTCCGTTTATTATGCTGTCTTAGTATATTTAAGTATCATGTCACAGAGTACTCGGTGATCATGTGAGTAGGTAATACACGTATGTTCTGTGACACTTTATCGGATGAACAGGCGGATGGCCTATGGGTGGTTACCGATAGGAAGAAGTTTCCAGAGGGTTTACAAGAAGTAAAAGAAGTCTCTAGATGGTTAGCAAGTAATGACGGTAGCGTCTACGGGGGTTATGCAAAAAGTGTGTATGTTGTTACGTGTATAAGGTAGAGGGTGGTTTAGAAGAAGCGAAGGGGTTTTTAAAGGTAGCGTCTACGGGGATTACGCAAGTAAGGGTGTACGGGGGTTATGCAAAAAGTAAATAAGTGTGTATGTTGTTACGTGTATAAGGTAGAGGGTGGTTTAGAAGAAGCGAAGGGGTTTTTAAGGGTAGCGTCTACGGGGGTTATGCAAAAAGTTTTTTGGGGGTTTGGCCTGGGCCAATTGCCAAAATTTTTGGGATAATGACGGTAGCGGCTACGGGGGTTATGCAGAAAGTAAATAAGTGTGTATGTTGTTACGTGTATAAGGTAGAGGGTGGTTTAGAAGGAGCGAAGGGGTTTTTAAGGGTAGCGTCTACGGGGATTACGCAAGGGTGTATACAAGAACGGGGGTTATGCAAAAAGTGTGTTTGTTTTTACGTGTATAAGGTAGAGGGTGATTTAGAAGAAGCGAAGAGGGTTTTAAGGGTAGCGTCTACGGGGGAGGGGAGCGTCTACGGGGATTACGTAAATAAGGGTGTATACAAGAACGGGGGTTATGCAAAAAGTAAATAGGTGTGTATGTTTTTACGTGTATAAGGTAGAGGGTGATTTAGAAGAAGCGAAGAGGCTTTTAAGGGTAGCGTCTACGGGGGGGTTGCGTAAAAAGTAAATAAGGATGTATACAAGAAGTAATTAGAAGAAAGAAAATATATGGAGGATTGTGTGTGTAAGAGATGAGGGGTAGTGCTTACGAGGGGGAGGGGCTATGCAGTTAAGGGTTCTATATTTTGAAATTCTCAAAGGAATGTTATTAGATTGATAACCAACATTTTTTTTTAAAACGGATATGTGTGTGAATTCATATCATTTTATAGAAGGTTTTTTATATTGTAATAAATGAAATCTCGCATTATTATGAATACATCTAAGACAAACAAACAGATTACAGCAACCACATTAGACGTTGCAACTTAGCAATAAGTGATGGGGATCTAACCATTGGTACAATATTTTGAAATTCTCAAAGGAATGTTATTAGATCGATAACCAACTTTTTTTAAAACGGATATGTGTGTGAATTCATATCATTTTATAGAAGGTTTTTTATATTGTAATAAATGAAATCTCGCATTATATTAAATTCGCTTAGTGGGTAATATTTTGCAATAGCTAGCAAACACGTGCAAACCAAATCATTTATTCAGACAATAGCGAACTTGTTTCAAAATATGATAAGATTGGAATGTCATGATTTCTAGTTTATAATTGTTAGTAACAGATTAGATTGTACGAAATCGTAGAAAAATATAGTTTTCTGGAAATTTAAAAACACTAAACGTAATTAGGTATATAGGTAAACTAATTATCGAAAGAAAAGAATAAAGTAAAACACACAAAAATACAATCGGGAAACCAACAACGTACTATACCAAGCAAAATCTCGAACTACGCTGCTGAACTAAATAAATTTCGGTGTGAGCGAGACACTGACTTGATAGGTTTCACACCAAAATAGGTAGGTGAATCTGCGCGAACCTCTTCATCGCCCAGAGTTTCTCTGCTGTCCGTTTATTATGCTGTCTTAGTATATTTAAGTATCATGTCACAGAGTACTCGGTGATCATGTGAGTAGGTAATACACGTATGTTCTGTGACACTTTATCGGATGAACAGGCGGATGGCCTATGGGTGGTTACCGATAGGAAGAAGTTTCCAGAGGGTTTACAAGAAGTAAAAGAAGTCTCTAGATGGTTAGCAAGTAATGACGGTAGCGTCTACGGGGGTTATGCAAAAAGTGTGTATGTTGTTACGTGTATAAGGTAGAGGGTGGTTTAGAAGAAGCGAAGGGGTTTTTAAAGGTAGCGTCTACGGGGATTACGCAAGTAAGGGTGTACGGGGGTTATGCAAAAAGTAAATAAGTGTGTATGTTGTTACGTGTATAAGGTAGAGGGTGGTTTAGAAGAAGCGAAGGGGTTTTTAAGGGTAGCGTCTACGGGGGTTATGCAAAAAGTTTTTTGGGGGTTTGGCCTGGGCCAATTGCCAAAATTTTTGGGATAATGACGGTAGCGGCTACGGGGGTTATGCAGAAAGTAAATAAGTGTGTATGTTGTTACGTGTATAAGGTAGAGGGTGGTTTAGAAGGAGCGAAGGGGTTTTTAAGGGTAGCGTCTACGGGGATTACGCAAGGGTGTATACAAGAACGGGGGTTATGCAAAAAGTGTGTTTGTTTTTACGTGTATAAGGTAGAGGGTGATTTAGAAGAAGCGAAGAGGGTTTTAAGGGTAGCGTCTACGGGGGAGGGGAGCGTCTACGGGGATTACGTAAATAAGGGTGTATACAAGAACGGGGGTTATGCAAAAAGTAAATAAGTGTGTATGTTTTTACGTGTATAAGGTAGAGGGTGATTTAGAAGAAGCGAAGAGGCTTTTAAGGGTAGCGTCTACGGGGGGGTTGCGTAAAAAGTAAATAAGGATGTATACAAGAAGTAATTAGAAGAAAGAAAATATATGGAGGATTGTGTGTGTAAGAGATGAGGGGTAGTGCTTACGAGGGGGAGGGGCTATGCAGTTAAGGGTTCTATATTTTGAAATTCTCAAAGGAATGTTATTAGATTGATAACCAACATTTTTTTTTAAAACGGATATGTGTGTGAATTCATATCATTTTATAGAAGGTTTTTTATATTGTAATAAATGAAATCTCGCATTATTATGAATACATCTAAGACAAACAAACAGATTACAGCAACCACATTAGACGTTGCAACTTAGCAATAAGTGATGGGGATCTAACCATTGGTACAATATTTTGAAATTCTCAAAGGAATGTTATTAGATCGATAACCAACTTTTTTTAAAACGGATATGTGTGTGAATTCATATCATTTTATAGAAGGTTTTTTATATTGTAATAAATGAAATCTCGCATTATATTAAATTCGCTTAGTGGGTAATATTTTGCAATAGCTAGCAAACACGTGCAAACCAAATCATTTATTCAGACAATAGCGAACTTGTTTCAAAATATGATAAGATTGGAATGTCATGATTTCTAGTTTATAATTGTTAGTAACAGATTAGATTGTACGAAATCGTAGAAAAATATAGTTTTCTGGAAATTTAAAAACACTAAACGTAATTAGGTATATAGGTAAACTAATTATCGAAAGAAAAGAATAAAGTAAAACACACAAAAATACAATCGGGAAACCAACAACGTACTATACCAAGCAAAATCTCGAACTACGCTGCTGAACTAAATAAATTTCGGTGTGAGCGAGACACTGACTTGATAGGTTTCACACCAAAATAGGTAGGTGAATCTGCGCGAACCTCTTCATCGCCCAGAGTTTCTCTGCTGTCCGTTTATTATGCTGTCTTAGTATATTTAAGTATCATGTCACAGAGTACTCGGTGATCATGTGAGTAGGTAATACACGTATGTTCTGTGACACTTTATCGGATGAACAGGCGGATGGCCTATGGGTGGTTACCGATAGGAAGAAGTTTCCAGAGGGTTTACAAGAAGTAAAAGAAGTCTCTAGATGGTTAGCAAGTAATGACGGTAGCGTCTACGGGGGTTATGCAAAAAGTGTGTATGTTGTTACGTGTATAAGGTAGAGGGTGGTTTAGAAGAAGCGAAGGGGTTTTTAAAGGTAGCGTCTACGGGGATTACGCAAGTAAGGGTGTACGGGGGTTATGCAAAAAGTAAATAAGTGTGTATGTTGTTACGTGTATAAGGTAGAGGGTGGTTTAGAAGAAGCGAAGGGGTTTTTAAGGGTAGCGTCTACGGGGGTTATGCAAAAAGTTTTTTGGGGGTTTGGCCTGGGCCAATTGCCAAAATTTTTGGGATAATGACGGTAGCGGCTACGGGGGTTATGCAGAAAGTAAATAAGTGTGTATGTTGTTACGTGTATAAGGTAGAGGGTGGTTTAGAAGGAGCGAAGGGGTTTTTAAGGGTAGCGTCTACGGGGATTACGCAAGGGTGTATACAAGAACGGGGGTTATGCAAAAAGTGTGTTTGTTTTTACGTGTATAAGGTAGAGGGTGATTTAGAAGAAGCGAAGAGGGTTTTAAGGGTAGCGTCTACGGGGGAGGGGAGCGTCTACGGGGATTACGTAAATAAGGGTGTATACAAGAACGGGGGTTATGCAAAAAGTAAATAAGTGTGTATGTTTTTACGTGTATAAGGTAGAGGGTGATTTAGAAGAAGCGAAGAGGCTTTTAAGGGTAGCGTCTACGGGGGGGTTGCGTAAAAAGTAAATAAGGATGTATACAAGAAGTAATTAGAAGAAAGAAAATATATGGAGGATTGTGTGTGTAAGAGATGAGGGGTAGTGCTTACGAGGGGGAGGGGCTATGCAGTTAAGGGTTCTATATTTTGAAATTCTCAAAGGAATGTTATTAGATTGATAACCAACATTTTTTTTTAAAACGGATATGTGTGTGAATTCATATCATTTTATAGAAGGTTTTTTATATTGTAATAAATGAAATCTCGCATTATTATGAATACATCTAAGACAAACAAACAGATTACAGCAACCACATTAGACGTTGCAACTTAGCAATAAGTGATGGGGATCTAACCATTGGTACAATATTTTGAAATTCTCAAAGGAATGTTATTAGATCGATAACCAACTTTTTTTAAAACGGATATGTGTGTGAATTCATATCATTTTATAGAAGGTTTTTTATATTGTAATAAATGAAATCTCGCATTATATTAAATTCGCTTAGTGGGTAATATTTTGCAATAGCTAGCAAACACGTGCAAACCAAATCATTTATTCAGACAATAGCGAACTTGTTTCAAAATATGATAAGATTGGAATGTCATGATTTCTAGTTTATAATTGTTAGTAACAGATTAGATTGTACGAAATCGTAGAAAAATATAGTTTTCTGGAAATAGGATGATGATATCAAAAATAACTCATTGGACTTGTGCATCCCCTCTATAATAAAATATTCTTTTAAATAGTGCTCACAGTAACTACTAGACAATAGACTGTACTTAGGGTTCCAGTGAAAAGTTGTCGTTTAAGGTTCCACAATTCATAGTAAGTTTACTATTTTTTTTTCATTCATCTTTAACTATTTCAAAAAACTTAATTGTTAAATTATTATTATTATTATTATTCTGTTATCTTTTCAAATAATTCTTTCTTTATTACAGATGAATTTTTTAAATGAGATTAATACAATAAGCACTGCTTTTGCAGAAATAAAACCCGTTATAAAACTGAAAGATTTACCAAGGGATACACCACATAGAATAAACAGCGCAAAGGTGCACCAGGGGCAATTTGGAGTCCAAATACTTCTGGAGCTGGACGAAAATATAGTATTTCTCCCCAAAAGAGTGACGGATGCATTTGCGTCGCATGTAAATCAATTTACGCCGGGGAAGTTCAGCATTACATTCCTAGGACTTCAAACTTTCCAAAGGGTTTCCCCTAGGACCCTCTTCAAAATAGAGGAGAATGTATAAAAAACATAACAAAACAGTACATATTGAATTTCAACACCTTGAAAAATAATCTGGACACAGGTGAACAGCTTCAGTTTTCAAAATCGTAAGTTTTTATAATTTTTTGAAAATGAATTCTGAGGAAATAGCTCTCCTGACTGATAATATTGTTAAAAAGTTTCAAGCAATTGAAAATATTTTATTTCAAAAAAAAAATTGTACTATTTATGATATAGAAAAATGGTCAAAACAAGCTAAATGCCACATTAGACTTTGCTACTTAGCAATACGTGATGGGGATCTAACCATTGGTACATTACGTAAACTACAAACCAACTTGGGTCACTTAAAGCGGTTTAGAACAATAATTCAGAATCTAAGTAAATCTGGAAAGGGGCTTACTATTAATAATAAAAAAAGAAGTAATAGAGTAAAATGGGAAGATATTAATTCAATTTTTGAAAGTAGAGTTCGAACCGGGATTATTATAAATAAATATCATAAAGATATCTTACAGTTTTTTGATGATTCGTTGTTTCTTTTCAGCACTAGAATGAAAAACGCATTAAAAAAATGCAATATGTTGAAAGTAAATACTTGTTTTTGTGCAGAATTTATTAGAAAATCAGGTGATACTGAAATTACAGAAAATAAATATTTTTCTACAAAAAATGAAATAATTGATAAGACAACTGATTTTAAAAAATGGGTTGCAGTTAATGTAAGAGATGTCATTTTAAGAAAACTTTCAGAATATTCTGAGGAAGGATCGGGGTGGGCCTTAAGTAAAATTATATCTCTGGAAATCAATATAAATAAATACGAGGTGGCTAGTGGAATATCATCATATATTAAATTACCAGACATAATAGCTAAAAGAAAGGCGTGTATCAACGTTCAGAATGACGATAATGCATGCTTTGCTTGGGCAATTGTTTCAGCTTTGTTCCCTTGCGTTATTAATAAAAATCCTACACGTACTTGTTCATATCCTCATTATAGCAAAGTTTTGAACATAAACGGTCTTACATTTCCTGTACACCCAAATCAGATTACAACTTTCGAAAGAAATAATGTTAATATTTCGGTTAATGTTTTTGAATTGGAAATTTTCAGACCATCAAATTTTAGTGTTGTGCCAGTACGTTTAACAAAACAAAAAAGAGAAAAGCATGTCAATTTACTGATTATTCAAAATAAATATTTTCCTAAAAAGAATGATTGCGAACCAGAGTCAGATAATGATGATTATGATTTTAATGATGATATACAGTATCACTATATTTGGATAAAAGATTTGTCAAGACTTTTATCCAAGCAACTCTCTAAAAATACTAGGAAAAAATATATATGTGATAGATGTTTGAATTATTTTGTTTCTCAAGAAAAATTGGATGACCATTTCAAATATTGTGAAAAAATTGATAATAATTGTAAAATTGAGTTTTCTAAAGATCCATATGTCAAGTTTAAAAATTTTGTATACAAAGAAAAAGTACCTTTTATTATTTATGCAGATTTTGAATCACTACTTATTCCTTATATTGATGTAGATGCTAGAATAAAATCTCAAAAGGGATATGGTTCGCAGTCGGTAACGAGAAGTGCTAGGTATCAAAAACATAAAGCTTATAGTGCTGGAATATATTTTAAATGTAATTTTAACGATAACTGGTCATTTTATGATAGTAATCGAAGTTCTGATTGTATGTTATGGTTTGTAGATAAAATTGAAAATATTGCAAAATTTGTAATGTCAAAATTAAAAAATGTTAAACCAATGAATGTTGAAGTGAATTTAAAAGATGCTTAAATGTCATATTTGTGAGGAGATATTTAAGGAAGGTGATAAGATTGTTAGGGAACATTGTCACCTAACAGGTAATTTTCGAGGTTTTGCTCACAACCACTGTAATCTTAATTATAAAAAATCATTTGTCATTCCAGTAGTTTTTCACAACCTAAGTGGTTATGATTCACATTTCATAATTAGAGATTTAGCTAACCGAAATTATGTTCAACTTTTACCTGTTAATAAAGAAAAATACATAAGTTTTACAATCTGGGATAATAATACAAATATTAGGTTTAGATTTATAGACTCTTTTAGATTTATGGGATGTTCATTAGATTCATTGGTATCAACATTAGAACCAGAAAATTTCATTCCACTTAGAAAAGAATTTTCTAATCTAAATACTGAACAATTTAGTTTATTAACTAGAAAAGGTGTTTTCTTTTATGATTATTTAGATGATATAAAGCGATTAGATGAAACTGCATTACCTAGTAAAGAATATTTTTACAACAAACTTAACGATGAACATATAAAAGATATTGACTATAGGCATGCAAAATTAGTTTGGTCAGCATTTAATATGAAAACCCTTGCTGATTACAGTGACTTGTATATGAAAACAGATATTTTACTTCTAGCGTCTGTTTTTGAAACATTTCGTGATACTTGCTGGAAAACATATGGTTTGGATCCTGGTCATTATTATACAGTTCCTGGTTACACTTGGGATTGTATGCTCAAGTATACTCATTGTAAATTAGAGACAGTGCAAGATATTGATATGCTGCTATTTTTTGAAAGAGGTATAAGGGGTGGAATATCTCAGTGTTGTAATCGATACGGCGAAGCCAACAACAAGTATATGCCTACGTATAATGAAAACAAACCTGTGAAGTATCTTTTATATACAGATATTAATAATCTTTATGGTTGGGCTATGAGTCAGGAGCTTCCCTACGGAGGATTTAAATGGGTAGATCATAATATTGATATAACTCAAATTCCAGATGATTCCCCTGAAGGGTACCTGCTCGAGGTTGATTTAGAGTATCCAAAAAATAAACACGATCTACACAAAGATCTGCCATTCTGTGCAGAACATATTTCACCACCAAATTCTAAACAAAAGAAATTAATGACTACTCTGTATAATAAAAAAAATTATATTATACATTACAAAAATTTAAAGCAAGCTATAGCTCATGGATTATTGCTTAAGAAAGTTCATAGGGTATTAAAATTTCAGCAAAGTTGTTGGTTGAAGCCTTATATAGAATTGAATACTTTGATGAGATCCCACGCAAAAAATAATTTTGAAAAAAATTTGTATAAACTTATGAATAATGCAGTATTCGGGAAAACGATGCAAAATTTGCGTAAACATCGGTTAGTGAAATTAGTTCGAACGTGGTATGGCAAACGAGGAGCTAGAAATTTAATTGCAAGTCCCACATTTCATAGTCGTGTTATATTTAACGATGATGTTGAGAATCCTTTATTGGCTATAGAGCTTAAGAAAACTAAAATTGTATTTGACAAACCTCTTTATATAGGATTAGCAATTTTAGATATTTCAAAAATATGTGTTTATGAATTTCATTATGATTATATGCTGACCAAGTTTTCACCTGAACAATGTAAATTACTTTATACCGATACTGATAGTTTAGTATACGAAATTCAATGTAATAACATATATGAAGAAGTAATAAAGGCGGATATTCACCGTTTTGATACTAGTGATTATCCTGTAAATAATGTGTGGGATATTCCTCTAGCTAATAAGAAAGTACCCGGAATTATGAAGGATGAAAATAACTCAAAAATTATGACACATTTTGTAGGTTTACGTTCTAAACAGTATGCCTTCAGAGTGTTAGGTGAGGAAAACGATGTAAAAAAAGCTAAAGGTATTAAGTCTAATGTGGTAAAGAAAAAAATAACTTTTGATGATTATATTCTCTGTTTGCAGAAATTTATAGAAAATCCTCAAGAAGAGTGTTTCATGCATGCAACTCAACGTTGTATACTATCAAAGTTACATGATGTATACACCATTGAACAGACAAAAATTGCTTTAAACCCATCAGATGATAAAAGATATTTGATACCTGGTTCACATGACACTCTTCCGTGGGGACATTATAGTATTATGGAGTTATAATAAATTGATTGGAATTTATTTTCAGATGTAGAGTTTGGTAGATCTATGTACTAAGATAATTTGTAATCGTATTACTAGAATTTCAAGTTTTCTTGTACAAGCTCAAATTCCTCAGTTTTTGCTTTTATCTGTATAACTATATTTAATATGTACTGTCAAATGTATAATTTTCATTTTGCCTTTAATGTAATATGTACTGTTTTTTTATTTGATGTAATATGTATATAAATACAATTAATAAAACAATATTCATATAACCTTGAAACTTGATTTTTTATCCTAGCTCCTTCCCACAGGTTTTCAAGAATTTTTCACGTTATTACGTCGATTTGAAGTTTCATAAGTAGTACATGAGTAAGAAGTGCTGTTCCTTTAGACTGGTGTTTAAATTGTAAATTTGGAATTTTGTTGCCAAATATGCCTTTTCAGCAACATATGACGGTGATGCTTGAGGAAAATACCGATTTAGGTTAGTCTTTTTCCCATTTTGTTCTAACGCGATACGAATGTTCACCATCATGATCGTTTTCATTTACACTACATCGAGGTCGCTCTAATAGTTGAATAGTTGCAGGATTTAGAGTGCCATCTACAGGAAAATTTAATTTCTCTTGGAAAGCTTTTAAAATCGATGACATATTTGTGATATCATGTTCCGACTTGTTAACATATCCAAATCTTTCGATAATTTACATCAATTTTCTCAGATGCCACTAAAGGTAGAATTATTATTAATAGTAAAAGAAACATCCTTCACTTCCGATATTCAATACTGATTCCAAATCAACATAAAAGTTTTCATCATCAGCATTACTTGTGTTAGAGGTGAAATGAAACAAAGAATATTTTCATAATTTTATAATGTTAAATCATTGATTACATGGACTTTGTAATAGTACAGATATTCTCTAAGTGCTCTTCCTATTAAACTGCTGTTGTCATAAGAATAAATATCACAAACAGCATACATTAAATCTAAACAATTGGAAAAGCCACATATTGGATTCGATATAAATGTTTTTAATACATTAATGATATTATAATAAAAATCGCAAAAGTTCACTTTATTTAAAATTGAAATGTGATGTTGAAGCAAATTCTCATGAACACGTTGAATTTCTACAACTTCTTCTTCATCGAGGAAAACTGTTACATCATCTTTCTGAATTTTCAAAAATTTTTGATTATCATAAATAACTTTAGTTATTTGACAAAAATCTTGGTACAACATGATGGGATTAGAATCTACAACATCATCATCTGGAGAATTGAAGAATAACTCGTTACTTTTATGCAGCACTTCTATGATCTCATCCCATTCTAAAGTATTGAATGACATTTTTGAAGGTTCCACGATAAACGATGATAAAATGATGGCAGGTGCAAAAGTTCTGACAGGACTCAGGCAACATCCAACTTCAAATCGACGACCAACATTGAAAACTGTATGCAATAAATAATGTCTTTCTTTTCTTATTGCAATTTCATAATTAAGTACAATTTGATCTAAATCACGATCATAATTTGGTTCTTCATCATAACTACTATTATCACTACATGACATTGTAACACTATAATACCCAGAATCGTGACTACTCATTATGATGACTTCTAAACTAATGTCGATCAATTTATATGTTTATCTCTGTCCTCCACTCAATTAAAGTTGATTGGTTGCTGGTGATCTATACTACTACGTCATCAGTGTTAATCCAACTGTTATGTTTTTCATCTAATCCTAACCATTTAACGTACATTTTGTTACGTTTCCTCTTCAACACCTTTTCAACGAGATAAATGTGGGGATTTTTGGTTTTTTGTAATTCTTCTTCATAGAAACAACCTCTAATAGGCGATCCAGTCATATCTTCTATCAAATACGTTACAGGATTCGTTATTTTGACTGTCGTAATTTTGAATAGTTCAGTTGTAAAATTGGGAGTGTAACCTTTTTCAAAAGCATGTTTCGCTTTACTTATTCGCACAATATCTCCCACATTTAATTTTCTGGGTCCGGCGATTTTCAAATAACTGAATTTCTTATTTAAAATCAATTTTTCGTTACTTCGATTCACCTCTGATGGTTTGTATCCAGTTTTACTATGTTTTGTGTCGTTGTATTCCTTTGTGATTTGAGGTAAAATATCGATCCATTGGTATTTCCCAATTAAGCTGAAATGTTTATAGAGTTTCGTTTTGAGCGTTCTAATAACTCTTTCTGCAATTGCAGCTTTCTTCGTACTAAATGTACTATAATGATTGATATTATGTTTTTTCATTAGCGATTTGAATTTACTATTGTAAAATTCCGTTCCCTGATCTGATTGTAGATTTTTTGGTGTTCGACTCCTGATAATACTCGAAAATGCTCGTGTTATTTCTTCGGCTGTTTTCGTCTTGAGTGGACGAGTCCACATGAATTTCGAGAAACAATCGATAACCACCAAAATCATTTTAAATCCTTTATTATGCTTTGCATAAGGTCTCATTTCGGCTAAATCCATTTGCCATAAGTCATCAAGACCTTTGATTATTGTTCGTCGACGTGGATAATTTCGTCGAATCGGTTTATGCAATTCTTTAACAAGTTGAATCCTGTCTGCAGACATGATGTATAGTGAACAAAGAAGGTTATTTTGTTATATATATATATATATATATATATATATATATATATATATATATATATATATATATTCTAAAGGTCAATTATTGTTCTTCTTCTAAATTACACTGTACGAGAAGATCCATACAAAAATAATCTCTACTACCCAATTTGAATTCTATTTTATCGTTCTTCTTTATGCTAAGGCCGTTTAACTGTTGATACTGATATTCCATATTATTCTTTAATAAAACGCTGCCATCAGAAGCATAATGTTTACAATTTTCAATTTTACAATCAAAAGGGAATACAAAAGCCGTACCTTCCGTATCCAAAACGTAAAAGTTCTTGTTGAATTTCTTCGTGCCCCTAAAGCTGATTAGACACTTTGTGTGATACTTTTCTGCGAATTGGTGTATCTGTCTGCTGATATTTGTTGATGAAACGAGATTATCGACATATTTTTTTATCGGAATGTTTGTATTGAGAGTAGCAATCCTTGAATCATAGTTTCTATGTATTTCATCCAATGTATCTTTCATTTTTTTGTCAAGTATGTTTACTATAAATGTTCTATTTGATTCTATTGCATTATCCACATACTTTTGAGTTGATCCATTATTTATCAAGGATTTTATTTTATCATTTATTTGCTGAATACTTGTGTTCAACGACAATTGAGCTATTTCGATTTTTTTAAATCGTGCTTCGAGATTTGTATCATACTTCTTTTTATATGCGTCAGAATGTCGACCAAACTTGTCGAGACTCATTTTGAAAATGAACATAAATCAATCGATGGTTAATGTATATAATCGGCTTCACGAAGTTCATGTATAATGGCAACAATCTCATTATCATTGGAAGTGTTACCTGCATCCTTGGAAGCTATTAACTCTCTAAGTCTTTCAACAATCTCGTTTACATCGTCCCAGTAAACGTACTCTATATCTTTATCATTATAGGTCATGATGTGATCAGGTAATCCTTTACCTACGATGTTAGTGGTAGTGTTTCGTCTTATAATAAATTGCTTTTTAATAATATTAATATATTTCCACCGCTGAGAACCTTTTAGTGTTCTATCTTTTTTCAAATGAACCCCCGTTCGTTCCAATAATATTTTGTATGTAGGTAAATCATCTTCGATATATTTGGGATGTTGGTAGAAAAGTAATTGGTAAAGACCTGGAGTAGCAGGTATTCTATCCCATCCTTTATCTCCTTCTACGAATATATCTCCGTTTTTTGCGTCAAAGTTTATGCGTTTATTCCCCAGAATCCACTGATCGTTTTCAGCATTATACTTTGGACCGTACAAATCATCGATTTGTGAGTCTTCGTTAAAGAAATCGATGACACATTGTCGACCCATTGTAGGATATTGTTCGATGTACTCGTTGACTGTTCGTGGTGAGAAATGTTCACTAGTATTCACTTGAGGTTCACCATCATCATCATCATCCGTAAATACTGATTCATTTTTCGGATCATAACTGTATAATTCTTCATCACTGATAAAATTGGGGACATGTTCTTTTTTCTCTTTAGATGATGTGGGCTGTGGTGGTGGTGGAGGTAGGGTTGCTGTAATCTGCTTGTTTGTCTTAGATGTATTCATAATATTTACGATATCTTTGAGTGGATTAGATATAGGTTTGAAAATTCTATTTAGTGTCTCATCATGAACAGTTTTGTTCAGTTTAAAAGATAAATACTTTTTTCTAATCATTCGTTTCAGATCTGCAATTTTTCGTTTTCGCACAGCGTCTGCATCAGATGACATCATAATGAAAAATGAATTGTTAAATAATTATTATATTTTTATATACATATCGAATCCTTTACGATATCTACCATCTTGTAAATCAAAGTCTTTAACAATAACCAAAGCGCCATATTTATCATTCCAGCATTCAGAGCACATTTTCTTGAATTGTTCAAATGACATGTCGGGGGAAACGTGTTCGTTGAAGGCATGTTTAAGGTTAATTTCATCCTGTTTAAACATTACAATCATATTGCAGTTATCACGTATTAGCTGCTTTGGTATTTTCGAATAAGTCTGACATAGGTAGAAGACATCAATACTTCTGTGCCTACACATGGAAAAATATTGTTGAATTGTTTGTTGTTTGTCGCATGACACATCGTCAAAAATGAAAATCGAATTCGGTTTGGATTGTGTAGGACTTACAATTTCATCGTTTTCTTTAAACGGATAATATCCCACACCTTTTACACCAGTCAATACTTCTTCGAGCAGTTGGTATTTTGGTTGATATTGAGATTTAGAATAAATGTAGACATTTTTAAATTTTACACCATTTGGATTGAACAGCAATGATAGCACAATATTTGTTTTCCCACATCCGCTGGGGCCACAAATAATAGCACGAAACGAATCAGGTAATAAAAGTCCATGTTTTCGGCTACGTCTATCTTCCAAAACGCTATCGAAATTTTCAATCGGTAATGACTGCTCTTGTTTAACAATCTCCATCTTATGATACTTTTCAAACAGTGCAGCTATAATTATAGGTTCCATCGTGAACAAATAGTCAGTCTTCATGTTGATTCACGAAGGTGAAGGTGTGCTAAATTCACTCATAAACAATTTGCCTTTTGAGCTTCATTTTCCTGGCTACCAATACTGTGGACGTAAGTTTTACTATTTTTATTTTTTCACAATATTAAATCCTCTATTTATATAGCTGGAACGCGTCTGAAAAAACGGCTACTACGAGGAGATACAGGTGTCAACGCTCTCGACGCAGCTTGCAAAAATCACGATATCGCATACGCATCTAACAAGTCACTCACAGATCGTCATAAAGCTGATTTGGTACTAGAAAACGCCGCTTGGGAGCGAGTAAAGTCAAAAGACGCTAAATTAGGTGAAAAGGCAGCCGCCTGGCTCGTTACCACTGGAATGAAGGTCAAACGCAAGTTGGGAATGGGTATGAAGCCGAAGCGTCGTAGATCTTTTCATCGTGATGTTGTTATGAAGGTGAAGAAATCCATGAAAAAGGGATCTTCGCTGTCAGATACAGCGATGTTTGCATTGCGAGCAGCAAAATCTCTTATTCAAAAATTCGGAGGCCGAAAACATGTTCCAATACCTAGAATAATACCTGTAGCTAAATCTGGAGAATTTTTACCTCTAATACCTCTTTTCGCTGGACTTTCAGCTTTGGGAGCATTATCAGGCGATGCTGCGGGAATTGCGAAAACTGTGATCGATGCAAAAAATGCTCAAAAGAAATTGGAAGAAGATCATCGTTATAATAAAGCTATGGAGCCTATAGGTAAAGGATTGTATTTGCGAAAGAACGCTAAAGGTGGATATGGATTATTCTTGAAAAAAAACTACCATTGAAGCTACCCAATAGAGCATTATTCGACTATGAATTAATCAAGTTTGCCAAATTTGAAAATAAAATATTTTCGAGATGTGTACATGCGCGATTCTCTACCGAAAAACGGACCTCGACGATGTGAATCAGCAATACTAAATTTGGATGTGTCTAAAAACTCAGGCACGCATTGGGTAGCATATAGGAAGATGAATGACTGCGTCGAATATTTCGATTCATTTGGTAATCTGAAGCCTCCGAGAGAACTTGTCACTTATCTTGCTGGCAGTAAAATATTTTACAATTACGAGCAATACCAAAATTACAATCAGATCAACTGTGGACATTTGTGTTTGCAATTCCTCTATAATGTTTGAAGCATGGTTGGTTGGCGAAACACAATTGTTGTCGTCTTTTACAAGTGCCGAATTGAGAACTATTCCTCTAAAGTATTTGGTAGAGCGAGTTAAACCTTGGGATTTATTAGACAATTGGCATAAATTACCAAAAGAATATCAATCGAATTTCAACTTGCAAATTTGCTTGCCTTGTTTTGTGCATTACAATCGACCGGATCAACGTACTCATGTCGATGGTCCGGTTAGCTCACAACGCAACTGTCATGCATGTAATTATTATTTGAAAAAATAAAATTGTTTTTTCTAATCTAGTAATATTATTTAAATACACCACTCCCATAAACATCACAGTCATGTCTCAACTGTTGAACTTAACGTCCACATCGAATGAATTCTCCTTCACTCCTCCCACACCGATAATATTGAAACCTGAAAAAGAATACTTTATTGGTGTGTTGGGGTTTCATTCGTATCATTCTATACCGAATATCGATGGTGAGAAATTTTATTTCTACAATAAAAATGATCGTAAGAAAGGACTCATCACCATTAACTTCCCGTCAGGATGTTACGAAATCACAGATATTGAAGCTTATCTCATCGATCAATTCAAATTGAAGACGGATACAACTGTGGCCGATATATCTTTGAAGCCCAACAACAACACTCTTCAGTGTGAAATTTACAGTCGACAGCACGCCATCGATTTTCAATACTCTGATAGTTTGAGTAAAATACTAGGATTTTCTCCAAAGATACTAGATCCTGGTAAAGTCCACCGTTCCGATCTACCTGTTAACATTTGTAAAATATCAACTTTACTATTCGATTGCAATATTGCTGAAGGATCGTTTGACGGAGATAAGCCTGCTCATACAATATTCAGCTTCCCAATTACAGTGGACCCTGGTTATGCAATCAACGAACGACCAAACAATCCGATTTACTTAGCTGTGAGCAGCACAAACGAAATCACCAACATTACCGTGAGAGTGTTGAATCAAGATCTCGAACCAGTAAATTTTCGAGGAGAAAAAAGCACGTTACTTTTACATCTATTGGAACGTTAATGGGTCTACTTATCAACAACGACTATTATAAAAGTCCCTCATCATCTACAACAAAATTAGTCTCTTGCAGATCGTTCAAAAGAACGAAGCTTCATCTAACTCCTGCAAATCGGGCGTTTCTCAAAGCAATCGGATTAAAGTTGAAGAAGAATGACACTAAAAAGAAAGTACGTGCGTTCTGATAGGACACCACCATCAACGAAAATATCTTCGATATTTGACCTTTACCGAGATCCACAATATGAAGAGTCGATAAGAAAAGAAGATTTTCACACCTATGTTCCTTATGTGAAATCATTCAATAACAGCGATTCTGTGGAATTTGACATACAACAAACTGACGCATTTTTTCTCATGTACGAAACTCAACTTGAAATTAAGGGAAAATTAGAAGTTAGTGGCGGAGGAGGACATGTTAATCTAACGCCAAATTGCGGTGCATTCCTCTTCGATTCTTGTTCCTACATTCAAAGTGGAAAGGAAATAGAAATAGTACGAGATCCCGGTATAGTAACTACCGCAAGAAGTTTGTTGTGTTATAATCCACAATCGAAAGAAATGGCTTTAGCTGGCTGGAATTATCCCAATAAACCGCTATTGAATGATGTTGATAAATCGTTTAGTTTGTTGATTCCTCTAAAACACATTTTCAATGTATTCAATGACTATACTAAAATCACATATGTGCATACGTGCATACGTGCTCGTCATGATAACGATGCTGTAATAGTAAATGAAGTAACAACAGGTACTACGACATCTAACACTACAATAAAGTTTGTTATAGATAGCATGGCATTGAAAGTTAAACACGTCTATCCTAACGATGAAATAAAATTACGTATGATGGAGCAAATAAAAAGTGATCGACCAATATTCATTCCGTTCAGGAAATGGGAACTTTGTGTATTGCCTACGTTAACGAAAGACGCTAAAAATGAGATTTGGTCAGTTAAAACGAGCTCGTCTGTCGAGAGACCTCGATATGTTATCGTATGCTTTCAAATAGATAGACGCAACAAGAAGACAAACGATCCTTCGCAATTCGATCACTTGAACACCAACAATGTAAGATTGGCTTTGAACGGAGATTTTTGGCCCACCGAACGATTAAAGATGGATTTCGGAAAAAACGACTATACTCTTGCCTATCATAATTACGCTTCATTCTATAGAAGCTATACCAATTCCAGCATAGTACATCCAACATTGGACTATGAAGCATTCAAAGATCGTGCTCTCTTTGTCATAGACTGTTCCAAACAGGAGGAGGGTATGAGGGCATCGACAGTTGATATAAAAGTGGAAATTGAAGTAGGTGTAGGATTTCCTGCAAATACTAGAGCATATTGTATAATTATACATGACTGTTTATTAGAGTATTACCCCCTAACGGAAATTATCAAAACGATCATATAATACCAGTGTTGAAATACACAGCGAGACAGTTACAAATAAACCACGATGAGAATAGCATTCATTGACATTCAAGGCTTCATTATCGAGGGTACATTCCATCCTAAGGAATTGTCCATCGAAATCGGATATAAACATAGACACTACATATTTAAGCCGCCACAACCCTTTCATTTGCTAAGCAATCAAGATAAAATAACAAACAACTTTTTGGAACACCATATCCATGGAATCAAGTATTCTTCTGGCGATGTTGATTATTCAAAATTGGACGAGATTTTGAAAAGTACAATGTCTAATGTCGATTGTATTTACGTTCGCGGTAATCAGAAATATGAATTTTTACAAAAGAAATGTGAAGAATATGGAATTTCTACGACAACTGTTGTTGATGTCTGCAAGTTTGATGGAACGTCCTCAGCCATGGAAAGTTTGAAAAAACATTCGAATGCTTGTCATGCCGATGGGGCTTTCAATTGTACACAAATTAATGTAGAACGATTACGATGTTGGTTTTTAAATGTAATACCATTGTAATTTTACTCAAATAAATAGAAAAAATTGATGAGTTGTTTTATTGAAACACATTGTATACTCATTTATGTCTATACTACATGAAGACTTAAACTTTCGTTTTACAATATTCAATATAATTTTCAATATTAAAATAAATACTGATGTTAAAATTATACATGTCATTGCAAAAACATTATTAATTTCATCCTTGATGGCATCCTGTTGTTCCCGAACCTTCTGTATCCAAAACGTAAAAGTTCTTGTTTAATTTCTTAAGAAAAAATTGATGAGTTGTTTTATTGAAACACATTGTATACTCATTTATGTCTATATTACATGAAGACTTAAACTTTCGTTTTACAATATTCAATATAATTTTCAATATTAAAATAAATACTGATGTTAAAATTATACATGTCATTGCAAAAACATTATTAATTTCATCCTTGATGGCATCTTGTTGTTCCCGAATTGTATTATTCATCATATTGTAGCCGGTTCAATTCTGTGGATATTTTTTTGTAGGCGCTGATTTTTGAAGACGTTATCCTCCAAGCACATTCGCTCCAATTGCTTTATCAGTTTAATCTTATTTTCATAAATTGAAATATCTTTACTCAATTCTCGAACGCTTTTAGAAAATTCCTCCAATTTGCGTCTATACTCTTCCGATGACATTGTGATACAAACACTCAATTCTCTCATTCATTTATTATAAAAGAAATCATGCACATGCTTTCAAGACTTTCAAAATACCCCGTATAAAAAAAAGACATCAGTTAAATATGATTTTAAAAAAACTGCAACATAAAATCTATTTTTATTAATTCGATAGAAAACTAGATTCTGCTGTTTCATGAATAAACTCAGTTTAGATTTTATCGTAAATGACTAATACAATATCAAGTTGATATCATATATTTTTTAACAGATACTAAAGTAATATTCCGTAATATGAAGTAATATTCCCTTATCATGACATTCCAATCTTATCATATTTTGAAACAAGTTCGCTATTGTCTGAATAAATGATTTGGTTTGCACGTGTTTGCTAGCTATTGCAAAATATTACCCACTAAGCGAATTTAATATAATGCGAGATTTCATTTATTACAATATAAAAAACCTTCTATAAAATGATATGAATTCACACACATATCCGTTTTAAAAAAAGTTGGTTATCGATCTAATAACATTCCTTTGAGAATTTCAAAATATTGTACCAATGGTTAGATCCCCATCACTTATTGCTAAGTTGCAACGTCTAATGTGGTTGCTGTAATCTGTTTGTTTGTCTTAGATGTATTCATAATAATGCGAGATTTCATTTATTACAATATAAAAAACCTTCTATAAAATGATATGAATTCACACACATATCCGTTTTAAAAAAAAATGTTGGTTATCAATCTAATAACATTCCTTTGAGAATTTCAAAATATAGAACCCTTAACTGCATAGCCCCTCCCCCTCGTAAGCACTACCCCTCATCTCTTACACACACACACACAATCCTCCATATATTTTCTTTCTTCTAATTACTTCTTGTATACATCCTTATTTACTTTTTACGCAACCCCCCCCGTAGACGCTACCCTTAAAAGCCTCTTCGCTTCTTCTAAATCACCCTCTACCTTATACACGTAAAAACATACACACTTATTTACTTTTTGCATAACCCCCGTTCTTGTATACACCCTTATTTACGTAATCCCCGTAGACGCTCCCCTCCCCCGTAGACGCTACCCTTAAAACCCTCTTCGCTTCTTCTAAATCACCCTCTACCTTATACACGTAAAAACAAACACACTTTTTGCATAACCCCCGTTCTTGTATACACCCTTGCGTAATCCCCGTAGACGCTACCCTTAAAAACCCCTTCGCTTCTTCTAAACCACCCTCTACCTTATACACGTAACAACATACACACTTATTTACTTTCTGCATAACCCCCGTAGCCGCTACCGTCATTATCCCAAAAATTTTGGCAATTGGCCCAGGCCAAACCCCCAAAAAACTTTTTGCATAACCCCCGTAGACGCTACCCTTAAAAACCCCTTCGCTTCTTCTAAACCACCCTCTACCTTATACACGTAACAACATACACACTTATTTACTTTTTGCATAACCCCCGTACACCCTTACTTGCGTAATCCCCGTAGACGCTACCCTTAAAAACCCCTTCGCTTCTTCTAAACCACCCTCTACCTTATACACGTAACAACATACACACTTTTTGCATAACCCCCGTAGACGCTACCGTCATTACTTGCTAACCATCTAGAGACTTCTTTTACTTCTTGTAAACCCTCTGGAAACTTCTTCCTATCGGTAACCACCCATAGGCCATCCGCCTGTTCATCCGATAAAGTGTCACAGAACATACGTGTATTACCTACTCATGTGTTAGAAACGACTCGTTTCGCTTCGCTCCACTCGTGACTAAAGCATCGTATTTAACATGAGGTGTTTACCATAGACAAATAACTTAATATGCATATATAATATGTATATGTTAATATGTTTATTTCTCTATGGTGTTTACTATACTTTTTCTACGACTGCAGGAAAAAAAAATAGATAGATAGATTAATTATTCCTTGTGAAACGAGTGACTAAAGACGTTTTTAAGACGAGGTGCTTACTATACTTTTACTTCGCCCGCGGGAAGGAAAACATTATATTATATTTGAATTATATTCATTACATGACGGACGATGACATACAAAAGATACACTTGATTTGACGTCTAAAAAGCAAAAGATAAACGAGATGTGACTTTTCGCATTTTAAACGCTAGTGTTTAAAGAGTCGTTTTGTGTATGTCAATCCCGTGTTCAAAGTGCGGTTTTAATAGCGGAAGTAGAAAAAACATAAACGAGAAGTGACGTAACGCATTTTAAACACTAGTGTTCAAAGAGGCATTTTGCGCATGTCAAACCCGTGTATAATGCGGTTTTAGTAACGAAAGTAGAAAAAAGAATAAAAAGGATATAACTGTTTATATTATTCTCCAACATCGTTTCACATTCTAAGCAAAAAGCTAGCGGGGGAGCAGGATAAAGTAGTATTCTATCTACGTATTGCCAAATTTAGTTTATGTCGTTTGCTGCAGATGCAAGCTATTAAATATAATCTATATTTCAGATGTTGAAATAATGTTTCAAATGTAAGTATGAGGTATTATTTAATTATTATTTGAATTGGTTTCACTGTTTGTATATTGATACAGCTAATAAACGCAATACTGGTCGTACTACGTTATAATAAATTCTGCAAGTCCGGGTTTCGAATGAATACTAGGCAACTGTGTTTTATATTTGATAAATTTATTTTCATTCAAGGAATCCTGTGCGTAGATGTTGTATGCATAGTAACAGTTATCATTGTAGATTTTGCCTAAAGACTAGTCGTAAGTCGTAACAGAAACTATACCTAATCTGTGACGTTACTTGCATCGTCATCATCCCCTCTACCCTTCTCGTCGTACGTCGTTCCTCACTCGGCCAACAAATTGATGTTGGCTTCAAAACAAATCGAATTCAAGAATGATTGGTGGGGGATGTGATTGAACCCAATCCAATTTTCCCGTCCCTTGAATTTTAAATTTTGTGATTTCCTAAAATAATTAAAATCTTGTCATGCCCCCATGTTCATTTTAAATGGACCAATCAGAACGTTATTTAATCAATGACGTTCTTCGCAAGTTGCGTCTGTATGAACTCAAACAAGTGTTACAAAGCGAATGGCGAATGTGTGGCCATTGGTTGTATTGCCATCACAGTCGCTTTGTCACTGTCCGAAGAGTGTTCGCTTTTGTGAGAATTACGCTCAGTCGTTTCCTATGTGTCTATGGTTTCGATATATCTCGAAATATCGAGATTGACACTGACAAACAGCGAACTAGCGAGATAACCCATAAGAGAAATAAACATATTATTATTTGTCTATGACCTATATTGTCAATGTCAAGCACCATTGGAAAAAGCAACATAAATAATAATTTTCAACATTTTTCATCGGTGGCATTTCCTAAAAGATCTAAAATGCCCACTGCGGTTCAAGATACGGGTACCAAAACTACGGATCATGACGAGCAAATGTGGAAGATACTGAAGGCTCACATTCTTCGAGAAAGGGCAAGGAAAAAACAAGAAAGAGAACAAGAAGTCGAGGAGGAAAGATTGAGAAAGGAGCGAGAGGCTAGAGAACAACAAGATGTTATGACTTTAGGAGAAACTAGAGAACAAATTTCGCAAATTGAACAAAAGTTGACCCATTTAAAAGAAGAAAAACATCAATTGTTTTTACAGCTTAAAAAAGTTTTAAATGAGGATGATAATAGGAGGAGACAGAAAGAAAATACGTATGTACTGTGTATTCATAGATTTAAGTTCATAGAGTGATACAGAACTATAAAAAATACTGTGAGTTTATATTTTTAGAGAAAACTTGATTTCAATCCAGTCGTTACCTACAAATATGGTACATCCTCAATTATACATTCAACAACCGCAGCAGCAACAACCCCAGCCGGCACCACAGCAAAGACTTGCCCAATTGCCACAACAACAACAACAACCTCCTCAACAATCAGCTTATAAACAAACTAAGAGACCGAGGAGCCCCAGCCCTCCTCCGCAAGTATCTACTTCAATGTACCATTCTTACGGATACAAACCTACAACATCAACTGCAACATTCCAAGGATCACCCCAAAGTAAGTTGTTTACGAATATATTACATGGCAATTTCAAAGAATTTAACTTCTACAAAGGAAGAATTCTGTGTATTTTATTTTAAACTGTGATAACTAATTTTGTTACAAATGGAAAGTTTATCTACTATCTTAAGCTTGATTGTCTTTAATTTTTTTTTTACTTTAAACAAAATAACTTTTATATTTGAGCTGTTCTTGAGAAGGTTGAGTGTTCTTTTCTCAGTCTAAATATAAACTTTACAATTATACAGGTCAAAATGATTTTTTTCTTGGAAAGTAAAAGGTCATTTCTGAAGTAATTTTTTGAATACAATGTGAATCCTGGTTTAGAATTAGTTCATTATGTCAAAATTTCAAGATATTTGATATGTGCTCAAAAATAGTGTTTAGGCTACTTTTGATGTTATGGATAGAATATTGATGATTTTTGCGGGTTTTTCTTTAGTATCATCATGAGAGAATTTTTTTTTAGCTGAAACCAGTTTCAAAAAAATTATATATATTTTCAGTATATACAGGGTGTCCCACGACGTTTTGACAGTCCAATTTCTCGTGAACAGTGCAAACGACTTGTATGAAATATGGCAGATATAAACAGTCGAAACTGATGCTTATATTTTTTATAAAATGACTTCTGTTTCTCCTGTCATTTCGGGTCACGTGACCCTAACTTAATATTTATAAATGGCACAACCGGTATACTATTGCAATTTTGGATATATCATTCAAAAACAAATTCAATGATACCACACTTGTCATCATTGTATTGTGCAGTAAATATAATAGGGGAAATTAAATGAACATCTGTATAAATTATTTTATTGAAAAACGTAACATAGGGAATTGAAAAATACAAGTAATTAAAAAAATTAAAGAATATGTTCAAATTGATGACCATGTGCATTGACACAATGTTCAAACCTTTTTAAAAGATTTCTTGTAAGAGCTGCTGTAATCATTTCGGGTGTTACGGTCCGACATGCCTGTTTTATTTCATCCTTTAAATTATCTGAATAAATCGGAAGTGTGACATAAAGTCGACCTTTTAAGTAACCCCAGAGAAAGAAATCTAGGGGTGTAATATCCGGAGAACGGAGTGGCCACAGAATTGCACCTTTTTGACCAATCCATTTTCAGGAAAATGTGTTATCAAGATATTCTCTAGCTGGCTCCAAAAAGTGAGGAGATGCTCCATCTTGCTGCCACCACATTGTTTGCCTATCATGTAAGGGAATATCTTCAAGTAATACTGGAAGAGTGTTTTGAAGAAAATTTAAGTATCTTTGCCACGTTAATGTTCCTTCATAAAAATAGGGACCAATCAACCGACCGTTAAATAAATTGCACCAAACATTGATTCCCCATACTGTTTCAAAATTGGTTTCGCGCATCCACTTTGGATTCTTCTGCAACCAATAATGACAATTATGGTGATTAACAATACCAGTTTTATGAAATCTACTTTCATCACCCCATAATATTTTTTCTAAAAAAGAAGGGTCATCATTACTTTGTACTAACATTCCAGCAATAAAATTTATTCTCCTTTCAGGATCTGCAGGAATTAAACCCTGTGTTAAATGTATTTTATAAGGATGGTATTTGTGATTTTTTAATACTCTTTGTATTGAACTTCTACTTATTTGTAATTCTTGTTCAAGAAATCATATTGAGGTGTTTGGATTTACCTAAAGATATGCCAAAATTTTTATCACATTGTTATCTGTCTGAGTGGTCTTTTGACGAGGAACTTGATTTTTACCGCTTGGAAAAAAACAGTTCTTAGCTTTCGTTCGACATAGACAAAAGTATTATTGCTTGGAGATATTCTATGAGGAAAACGATTTCAGTACAAACCTTGAGTATGAGTTTTGTTTTTTCCACATTCTCCATAAATAAGTAGCATGTCAACATATTCATCAAGAGTAAAAATTATTTACTAATTATTACAGTGTCTTCACAATATTATGACTAATAATGAATGACAGTTATTGAATAAACTTTACCTAACAATAATGAATGACAACCTATGTTGTAGCTACTATAATTATTTGTTTCAAAGCCACCTAAATTTTTAAGTGCAGAATATTGCTTTAATAAATTTAGTAAACATAAATAGCCCTTAATATCATTAATACACACTACAAGTTACAATGATGACAAGTGTAGTATCGTTGAATTGGTTTTTGAATGATATATCCAAAATTGTAATATTATACCAGTTGTTCCATTTAAAAAAATTATGTTGGGGTCACGTGACCCGAAATGACAGGACAAACGGAAGCCATTTTATAATAAATATAAGCATCAGTTTCGACTGTTGATATCTGCCAAATTTCATACACGTCATATGAACAGTTTTCGAGAATTTGGACTGTCAAAACGTCGTGGGACACCCTGTAGAAGCCTCTCCAAACACAAACTCACAAATATTTTTCTGTGGAAATGTATTATTTTCATTTTCCCGACTTTAGAATAACTGAAACCAGTTACATGAAAAGATTTTTATTATTTATATTTTAAACGCTTTTTCAAACATAAACATGCATAACGGAAACCCTATAACCAAATTTTCGACTCGGCAATCTAAAAATAAAAATTTCTTGTCTTAAATTTGGTGACGTTTTATTAATATATAAGTGCTACACACAGGCCTTTTAGGCCCACAGCTTTCCTGACTCACAATATGCATTTAGAAAAGGTAGGTCCACCCAAGAACCTCTAACAATATTAGCAAACGATATTTATCTGGGTTATTCACAAAAACACCACACTTTAGCTACATTCATCGATGTAGCATCAGCTTTTGATAATGTCCAATTGAATTTACTGGAGGAAAAACTCATCAAAATAGGATTACCAACTCATATGGCAAATTTCATTAAGAACGCATATTCAAATAGATCAGTCTCCTTAAAAATTAACCAACACATTTCAGATCCAAGAATTTCCAGAGACAGTTTACCACAAGGCAGCATTATCAGTCCAATCCTATTCACCCTCTATACAATGGATATTGAAAAAATCATATCAACAAAATCTAAAATAGTACAGTACGCTGATGATATTGTGTTATACAACACAGAAAAATCAGTTGAAAGATGTACAAAAATTATTAACGCGGAATTTGGTCCAATCCAAAAATGGCTTGATAATATTGGGCTGTCTATATCAGAAACCAAGACCGAAGTATGTATCTTTTCCAGAACTAGAAGTTGCTCCCAAAATCTGATAATCCTAGGTAAATACACCTTTCCCATAAAAAATACCATCAAATACCTTGGATTACTGGTAGACAAGAAACTTTTTGGAAAGACTGTATACACCAAGTAATCAAAAGAACTGAAAATTCAATGAATATATTAAAAGGTTTCTGCAATACAAAGTGGGGAGCGGATCCAAATACGGCATTACTCTTTTATAAAACAATGGTAAGGTCAATTATAGATTATGGAAGTCATCTATATGGGACAGCAGCTGAAACACACTTAAACAAAATTGAAGCCCAACAGAATAAAAGTTTGAGAATATGCCTAGGATATAACAGATCAACCCCTATAAATATTATGCAAGTGGAAGCAATAATACCACCTCTTAAACTAAGAAGACAATTACTCAGTAATACCTTTATTACTAAAATAATAGCAAAGGAAGCATCATACCTCAACAGGTTACAATCATTAACAGTTCAGGTCCTCACCTATAAATACTGGTACTCAAAAAAAACCCAGTTATAGTGGAAAGTCTTATGGAAATATCTAGCTACCAACACAAATTACATACAAATGGGAAACTAACTAACTTTACGTACCTACCTGAAAATCTCTACGCTCACAAAATACCAACATATTATTTCGAAATTCAAGACGAAATACCAAACCTGACTCAAACCAAATTCAATAAATTCAAAAACAAATACTGGCCAAATTACGAATATATATTTACAGATGGTTCAAAAGCAAATGAACAAACAGGCTGCGCGTTCTACCACATAAACAAAAAACATCATTCCAAATATACTTTACCGAAGGAGGCTTCTATATATACAGCAGAAATAACAGCAATTTTACAAGCAATGAAATACATATTACATTCAGATAAAAATAGATATGTAATATTTACAGACAGTAAATGCGCAGTGGACAGATTAAAAAAAATGAACATAAAGAGAACATTAAATCATGTTGAAGCAAACATTTTGAACTTATACCAGGAAATTCACACAAATAACAAAATAGTCATATATGTATGGATAAAAGCTCATGTTGGTATAACTGGTAACGAAACAGCTGATAAATTTGCAAAGGAAGCCAAAAAAACAGGAGAAAAACTCCAACTTAAATTACCACCCTCCGACGTATTCAAATCACAAAAACAGAAAATTAAAGAAAACTGGCAAAAACTCTATAATGAATCTACAACTGGATTAAACTTTAAAAAACATCAGGATAGGATCCCTAAACAAAGTTGGTTCTACAAAGAGGTGAACAGAAATTTTATAGTTACAATAAATCGAGTGCGTGCAAATCATGCACTTACTCCTGTATATAAACATCGGCTAAAAATGATTGATAACCCATATTGTTCCTGTGGAGATATAGGTACACTGACACACATCCTACTTGAGTGTCCGTTACATACCCAAAATATTAGGAAATTATATAATCAACTAATAACTGCCAATATAACCCTTCCAATAGACCTTAATTGTATTATTTTTTCAGAAAGTATAAACACTCTTTACATACTGTACCAACACATAATAAACTGCAAGCTTAAATTGTAAAATTTGTAAGCAATTATGCAAACAAAACATTGTATTTGTAATTACTAACAATTATTAAATTAGAAAAAATCCAAAAAAAATAGTAAGAAGAAAAAATAAAAAAAATAAAAAAATAAAAAACAAATTATGAGAAAAAAAAATGATTTAAAAAAAATAAAAAAAACAAATGATGAAAAAAAGAGGTTTAAAAAATAAAAATAAATAACAAATTATGGAAAAAAATGATTATTAAATATATATATATATATATATATATATATATATATATAAACAAGAAAATGAAAAAAAAATTGTTGAATTAGAATAAAAAATACTAACACAAATAAACATATTTACTGTGCTCAATCCTGCAGAAAAATTAAACAAATTTTAAATAAAATAATCAGACACCTACATAGTCTGGCTAATTGGCCTCAGCCAAAGCCATTAACCCAATTAAAAAAAAAACAAGGTGGTGGATAACAGATCTCCTTGTTTTAATCCTGTATTGGCCTCGAAATTTTCTGTTTTTTTGTTCACCTTGATCTTAGAAGACTTATCAGTTTTTTTGGGATGCTTAGATCGTTCATAATACTGTATAAATATTTTCTATTTACTGTGTCATACGCCCTTTGGAAGTCTATAAAAATGGCATAGATTAGTAGATCGTATTAGTACCGCATTCTTTGCGTTTACTTCAGAGTGAAAATATGGTCCATGACTGATCTTCCAGATCTGAATCCACACTGATAGTCTCCGAACAAGTTTTCTTCTAACCTTTTTTCTATGGTTTTGGCCATGATTTTATACACGATGTCGAGTAGCGCGATCCCTATATAGTTTCTGTTTTCGTCCTTTTTCCCTTTCTTGTATATTGGTAGCGTTATTGAGGTTTCCCACGCTTCGGGCATTGTTTATTGTTCTCATATAGTAGATATCAAATGGTAGATCTTCGTCTTTAGTGCGTCTCCTCTGTGTTTTATCAGTTCTTGCTCTATTTCATCTTCTCCAGGAGATTTGCCGTTCTTTTGTCTCTGTATTATTTCTGAGATTTCTTCTCTCGATGGTGGTGATGTCCCTGCGTCGTTATGTCTATTTGGGTTGTAAGCTCCTCCCGCTGCTCGTTCTCATTTTCTTTATTTAATATTTCTTTGAAGTACTCTTCCCATCTTTGTATAATTTCGCTTTCATCCATTATTATTTCTCCTTTTTTGTTCTTTATACATAATGATCCTTTGCTCAGTTTTCCCTTTATTATATTTTATTTCTTGGTTAAAGTTCTTCATTTCTTTATTTACAAAATTTTCTTTTATACTTTTTATTTTGTCCTCCATTCCTGTTCGCTTTTTTGCCCTGCATATCTTCTTTGTTCTTCGTATTGTCTTTTGTCTTTATATGTACCAATTTGTAACATTTTCTGTTTGGCTTGGCTTCTCTACATTTTGCATCGAACCATTCTTCTCCTTTTCCCTTTTTTATTTTCGGTGGTATTATTTTCCGTGCTGTCTTTTGTATAGTTTCCTCTAAATGTCTCCATTCGTCGTTTATGTTGTGGTTCTGTTGTTTTCTTCAATTCCTCGTATTTTCTTTTTGTTGTTTTGTTATTTATAAGCCTTTCCACCAGTAGCCTTCTTTTTGGTAGGTACCTTTGCTTTTCCTTTCTTTGTTTACTGTTTTGTATTATTTTCGCGACTACTAAAAAGTGGTCGCTGTCCACATCGGTTCCTCTTTAGGTTCTCACGTTTTCTACTCTTTTCGTTGATTGTTTTTGTATAAGGAAATGGTCAATGTGATTGGAGTACTACCCGTTTGGTGTTAACCATGTTCCTTTGTGGATTTCTTTGTGTTCAATCTTTGTACTCTGGGTTGCAAAATTAATCAGTCTTTTCCCATTATTATTTATTTCGTCGTGTTTGCTGTATTTCCAATTACTGATAAAAAATAATATAAAAGTTGAGTTTAATCCTCTTCCCTACCTACAGATCAATGAATAATATCTAATATTATCAGCTTAATATCGCTTCAAAAATTTCAATAGACAAACCTATATATACTATGATTCCTGGCCCTCCTGTATTGTAGTAAAAGCACTGATAATCATTTCCCGACAATACTTTATCAGAGCAGTTTTTGTTGCCGTTGATATAGTCCCTTCTGAACTAACTACATCAACACAATTTCATTCATATGATTCTACATGAGCAAATCCAAAAAGATCCCTGCATATGAAATATTTAAGAAAGAAAAAGTCTTAACTACCTAAACTGGTGAAATATGACTATTTTCAAAGCAGGTTTCCTTGGCTACAAAAAACGAAAGTCGACATTGTTGTCGTTTAGAACACATAATAGGTTCCCAACTTTGTTTCAAAAAGATAATAATGCGAAAATATACCTAAATTACTTGTATGGCCTTTACATTTTATCCTACAGTAAGGTGGTCGAGGTATTAAACCTTTATTTTTTTATATTCATGAGTCAAACTTTGCTCTGTTATAACAAAATAAGATATAATTTAATCACTACTCCACACTCTGATTTACTACGCCTAAACTAACAATAAAAGAGCTCCTATCTTAACGACAACATGTAAAAACTGTCAGTTTTTGTAGCGCCTGTGTATAGTTCAGATAATTTTAAATTCTACAATAATTTATCAATAATTGAAAATCGAATATTTCCGCTAGAAGTTTTTTGCATGTTTATGTTTAGACAAATGTAAAGCAGAAACGTATTTTCTTGCAAATGGTTTCAGCTATTCTAAAGTCGGAAAAATTATCCATTTCTGCAAAAAAAATGTGTGTCTTTCTGTTTGGAAAAGGTTCCAAATAGTAAATAAATGAATACTTCTTACATAACTGGTTTCAGCTAAATGAAAGTTGATCCAACATCATTTATAGTATTCTTTTTAATGTAACAGTTGCAAAGTTAAATTACAATTTTTCTTCCCCAAATTACACTAATTTGAAGCTATGAGATGTCCTATTAATGCTATTGTCTGAAAACTCACTTTTCTCCCTCGCATCTTGTACAAGTAATAACGTCCCCAATGAACCCATATCACCCCATTTCTGTTTCTCCCGTATCACCCCATGCCGGTTAAGCACGTTACCGCTGTAATAGGTAGTTTATCTCTCAGGTAATTACCAATTGAAGAGTGGAAGTAACAAAGGGGGTAAGTGCCAACAATTTTCATTTTGCGTTAGACCCATAGAACGGTGTTATATGCCACTGTTTATGTCCTCACAATGGTGATAGGTGCCATAATACACTTTATATATTCATTCAAAGATAGAGCCACCGTTAAGTACATGATCTATTTCCTAACAAAGGAGACAAGTGCCATTCACCTTTCTGCTGTCAGTTGACAATAATTTGCGCTTTAGTGTTATTATTGTTGTTTTTTTAAATATAATAATGAGCGACCTTAATGTAAAAACTCGAAGAAGTAGAGGTAGTGGACGTTTTGGTGAAGAACAGAGGGTACTGAAAGAATCTGGCAAAGCCTACAAATCAAGGAAACTTAAGCAAATTCATGAGAAAGTGGCAAAAAGTCAACAGGTTAGGTTAGAATAAACTGTTTATTAAAATCTTTATTAAATAAAATGTTTGTTATTAGGTTTGTTGTAAATGCCAGTTTTCCTGTAAAAGCCTCAGTCTCTTCTGGCGGAAGTCCTTATACGAAAAATTTTATAAAGAAACTTGAAAAGTTCAGGGTACGTATCTATTAAATCTTATACATCTAACACCTGTTAAAAGACGTCGACATGGTAGTTATGAAAATCCTCAAGACAGCAAGCGTCAAACAACAGTGGGCTACACACTATTCCAGACGAAAGAGGAAATTTCGTTCAAGTGTGCAAAAAAACTATTATGGACACTTTTGTTGTATCAAGAAAAAAAATCTATGGCATAATTTCTAAAAAGAAAGCTGGTTATACTTTTTTTATTGATAAGAGAACATGCCATAAAAAATCTAAATTTTCTGAAAAAGATCGCATAGCATCGCAAAGCTATAAGAGCTCACATTAACTTAATACCTCGAGATATTGGACATTATACTCGCGCGAAGTCCGATAAGTCATATCTGCGCCCCGACCTAAATATAAACAGACTTTTCAAAGCATTTAAAACACGCTATCCAGAAAGTGAGGTAACCTATAAGTTTTATTCATCAGTTTTCAAGAAAGACTTTCCTAAACTTTCATTTCGAAGGCCCAGAATGGACACATGTCATACCTGCGATAGGCTTTAATGTGAAATTCGTGCGAATACTGCGACAAGTAAAGAAGCTCAAATTAAATTAGATGTCCACCATACTAAAGCTGAGACTGCTAGAGCTATTTTGAAAGAAAATACCATTCGCTCTCAACAACCAGGTAGTGATGTGTGTTGCTTATCTATGGATCTTGAGCAAGTGATATTTGTGCCAACACTGGTACATTCTGACATGTTCTATCTATCCCAACTTTCCTGTTTTAACTTTGGGATTCACGTCGGGGATACAAATCATGCCAGCATGTTTCTCTGACACGAAGGATTTTCTGGAAGAGGGGCAAACGAGATCGCTTCTTGCCTTCTCCGTTTTTTAAATAGCGGTTTCACAAACAAAAAGTCGTTAATTCTTTGGTGCGACAACTGTGGCGGCCAAAATAAAAATAAATTTGTTCTGTTTACATTAATATTTTTTTGGTTTCCATTGGCTTGTTTGACTCAATAGAACAGGGATTTCTTGTGAGCGGCTATAGCTGTATGCCTTGTGATAGGGATTTTGCCTTAATCGAGAAGAGAAAAAGATTAATGAAAGCATACATACCAGAAGATCTGATTGAAGTTATTCATTCAGCAAGGTACAACCCACCGTTCGAGGTAATAGATATGACCTAATTTTGTTTTTGGAATATTAGGGAAGCAGCTGATTTTTATATTAATACTACTAAACTGCAAATCAGCCAAGCAACAGCAATACGCATTGATAAAACAAGCCCGGCGATTGTGAAAACAAAGACCTCCTTTGCAGATTTTATTCCATGGAACGAAGTCAATGTTTTAAAAAAAGGAAAAACTCTGAATGACATTAGAAAAGCCGAGCTACATGTAATTTCGCCAGAAAACAAAATTTCTGAAAACAAAAGAAAAAGTCATGTCTATGATACCTTATTTAACAAATCCATTGCACAAAAACTTTTACAATAACCTACTGGGAGTAAAAGAAGTGGCTCAAAATGGTGCTGGAAGTAGCAAATAAGTAAATAAGACGCTTTCTTAGTATTTTCGTATTTTATTTGGTATTGGCACTTATCACGTTTCTATTTTTTTTTTTTGGAAAAAGTCACTATTTGTTCAAAATGTTCTTATATAACTGTTTTTTTTATTGCAAACTAGTTTTCCGTGTTGCTCTTAAGCTAAATTTTTAACAAATAAAAAATGAATCATTTATTTGTTGTTTTATTATAATTTTCTTAATTATCTCAAAATATAAATTTTGGCACTTGTCACCTTTGTTACTTTCACTCTTCAATTGCTCACAGCATCTATTTGTATATCTGTAGTTAGTGTTACGAGATTAAAAGTTTATAGTGAATTTAAATAATAATAATAATAAATGAACCTTATTAAGTATAAAAATAATACTCAACTGGCCATTGACCGAGGCCCTTCAGCCACAGTGGTATAAGTTATTGTGTGAATTACAGTGATATTCTTAAAATTTTACAGTTTCAGTTGATATAAAAGAGAAAAAAAAATAACCAAAACTATAGTTTACCCCATAGAATTTGTTCTGGATGTTTGTAGTGTGTTCTTCTGTTATTTCTTCTGTTGCAATATGGAGAGATGAGGTTCTTCTTTTCGGTTTTCTCACTAAATTTGAAGGACAACTGTGATAGTCTCTCTTCGATGGGTTGTACTCCAGTAACTTCATATAGCAGTTGGTTGGGTGGATTATGGATAGGATTATTCGGATGTTTAATTTTCGTGATAATGCGCAAGGCAGTTCTTTGGGCCCCCTGGAGATTCATCAGGGCAGGATTTTTTATGTTCTGGAATATTATAGGTTTGTTCCAACCGAAGTAAATACCATTCTATTACCGTACATTCTCAGTAACCCAGCAAATTTGATGTAAATTACACAGACTTATTATATTCACTAATCAGCAGGTCAACTGGGTTTGTATCGTAATTGTATGGTTTTTGTGTTGGTTGGAACAGACCTTATATGTCCATATTCAATTAGTGGTCTACATATCATTTTGTAGATTTTAGTTTTTGTGTTTAAGTTTATTCCATGTTCTTTTTTAGATATAAATTTGAAGTGCTTTGCCCTTGCTATGGTCTTCTTTTTTATATTTCGTGTGTGTGAGTTGAAGTTTAGCCTATTGTCCATAGTGATCCCTAGATATTTTGTATATATTTCTGGACTGAGTTCATGGTCTTATAACCTTACTGACGGTGATGTAGGTGATGGGGAGTGGAAAAATATTAGCAAATGTGATTTCCCTGGATTAGGTTTCAGTCGCCATTTACCATGATGTTGTTCTGTCTGAAGGCTGTTGTAATCTTTCAACAGTTATATTTAAACTCATGCAGTGAGAAACTAAAGCAGTATCATCTGCATATTGTAGTATATAGTTATCCAAATCAAAGTATTCTGGGTCTGCGTGGTATATATCTGAACAGTATATGATGTATAGTAAGGGGGATAATGGAGATCCCTGAGGTACACCTTGCTGTGGGGTAAATTCGTGAGAAGTTTTGTCCTGCACTTTAACTCTCAGTTTTCTTTAATTCGGTAAGTTAGCTATCACATGGATCAGGTATTTGAGACCACCAAGGTAGTTCAACTTGTATATAAGACCTTTCGTTCAAACACTATCGAAAGCTTTGTTAATGTCTAAGAAAATTGCTGCTGTTTTGTTTCCGTTAAGCTTAGATGCGTTGGTGAGTATTGCTAGAGGGTGGGTCGTAGAACAATGACTTTTGAATCCAAACTGATACCCTGGGATACGCTTTCCCATTGATTTCACTATTTTATTTTTTATCATTTTTTCAAGGTTTTTTCCTAGCACAGATCGCAGCGTAATTGGTCTATAACTGGTAGGTGTAGAGTGATCCATGTTTGGTTTCGGAATAGTGACAATTGTACTCGTTTTCCATTCTCTAGGTATGTAGCTGTTTTTCAGACAAAACTGAAACATTTGGATGATATATTCGTGGATCTGAAGGTGTAGCTGTTTAACCAACGATTTTTTAATAAAATCATGCCCTGGGGCAGTATTTTTACCTTGGTTTATTATACTGTAGTATACTTCTTCTTCAATTTCATATTTCTCGGGGCTCACGTTGACTTGCTGTGGGTCTATATAGTGTATGTTGTACCATTCCGAGATAGTTTCATAGAGGTGATCATCGAAATTGTCTTCTTCGCTTTCTTCATATGTTTTTTCGAAATGCTGAGCAAATATGGTACTTTTCTCTTCCAGCGAGTTGACTGTTTGACCATTTTCTATCAGTGGGTGGCTTCTCTTGTGAGTTGTTTTTATATTTCGAAAGTTTCTTAATATCCTGGCAATACGATTTGCCCTGTTTATCATTGATCTCCTCACACACAGTCAACCATTTATGTTCTCTGTACTACTGAATCATGATCTGTATGTTTTTATTATATTTATTTAGCTCTCTTTTTATGGCTGGGTTGCCATTATTCCTATATTCCCTATACATTTTTCGTTTGCTTTTAATCAGTTGTATGATGTATGATTGTAGTTCCTTTGGGGGTATTTTCCAATACAACTCTTGTTAGTTTAGAGTTGAAATTGCTCAGCATTATTTTGTTCATGTCCTGCTCGTTGTTGTCTATGTACCTCAACATGGCTGTGTTCACTTTCTCTATGTTTGTTTTCCTGAAATTGTATTTCTCAATTTTGATATTTTTTATTGGGGTGTGAGGGTCAATAATGATTCTGAAACCGAGGTGGTCTGAGCATAGGTCTGGTATATTTACAACACTTTTGATATTACTTGCTAGATTGGAGGTATGAAAGATCATATCCGGTGTTATGATTCATAAGAAAAGTAGGCGGAGTGTCGTATTTAACAAAGTTAGTATTATTGAGGGAGGTGTTCACTTGTTTTTTCTTCGGCTTTGTATTGGCATTGAAGTCTCCTATTACAAAAGTATATTTGTTGCTCATCGTAAATATATGTTCCACTATTCTGAAGTATGGGTGAATATAAACAAGAAATGTATGTAAATAATCATCAAGAAATGGCATTGAAAAATGTATACATTCATTTTGAGGGTTGTTGATAGATGGAGCATTGCCTTTTCTCATTTTCAGTTTTGGATCTGTTAGGACTAGACTACTTCCCCTGGCGTGGTTGTGGATTAAGTGGCCATTTTTCTGAATAATATTCCAGTTTTTGTAAACTATTTTCTTTGGATCTTTCGTTATGGATTCTACGAATAATGCCATATTGATATCACTGGATTCAATATATTTTTGTATAAGCTCTTTCTTCCTGGAATATCCATTGATGTTTGAGTATACTATATTAATTAAGGACAAGTGCGTAAAGGGTATTATTGGTGGGCTCAGTAGGCGAGTGATGTGAAGTGTCAGCTTCTTCCATGTCAAACATGAGGATATACATTTTATTTCCTGAAAACACTGCACTCTGAAGTTGTTGACGAATTTTTTACGAAGTTGTGTCACTAGTTCGTCTCTGTTGGGTCACTACTGAGTTGGGACACTTATATCACCAGGCTTGGTGGTCTTCTGCTCCACAACTATGGTACTTGGGAGTCAATGTGGATGTACATTTGCTGGTTGGGTGGGTTCCATTACATTTTAGGCATTTCATGGGTTGTTGGCATGTTTCTGTTGGATGATTGAAGGATAAGCATTTACTGCATGGTTTTGGAGCTGGTGCAGGTGGTTTACTGGGATAAACTGGATAGTGGCGATACTTGAAAAATAGTCCTTGGGATAGCAACATCTGAGAAGTTTTTTCTGATACAGTTATTATTACAAGTTTAGTAGGTTCTCCTGTAGCTCGATACGATTCTTCTGCAGAATATGTGATCCATGTTGTTTTTGGTTAGAAATTCGCTGATTGATTTTTCTTATATTTCGAATTCTACTGATGCAATGACTACAGAGTAGCTGGAGGATTGCTCTGAGATAGCAGGTACAGTTTAATTTTTCGCCGATTCTATGAATTGTATTATTTTTCCGACCTCAACCATTTTGTTCAAAGTTGATATATTAGATTCTTTTGTGGTGTCAGTTTTCAAAAGCAAGCCTTGCTTTGTGCTGATTATTGTATCCTTTGCATTGGGGTATATTCTCGCACAGAAATCAGTTAAATTGATTCGCGTGTAGGATTCCTCATTTGTGATGTAGAATATGTGTTGGTATTTCTTTTGTTGAATGTCCCTCATTATTGGCGAGTAGTGTATATTAGGATTCCTTGTTGGCTGTTGTTGAGATTGTTTTTGTATTGGGTTTGTTATGGCATTTTTTGAGCTAGTATTTGTTGTGTTTGATTTTCCTAGAATGATATCATTAATTTCTTCATGAGTCAACTCTTGGGTTCGTTTTCTTTTATGCTTGTTTTTTCTTTTTCCTTGAACTTCCGTCCAGTTTTCCGCGAGATTGGAAGTATCCATTTCATTATTAGAGCCATCGCTTTCCGACGACATGTTAATGTTTATTCACACAATTGTCCGCAATAAAGACAAGTTTTTATATGTCACTTAATATATTTTTATTGTGTAGTGAATTTAAAATCCAGTGTTTCATTCCGAATGTGTCTGAAATGAATGGTTGTATAGTTCATTTCCCAGGCTTGGTTTGGTAGTAAAAACCTCCCTCGGATCGCATAGTTATCACTGTTTACATCAAATTATTTGGGGCCAACATTTTTCTAATGGATATTTATTTCTTAAAAATTTTCACATAGTAGTTTTTGGGGTCTCTAAACTGGAAAACTGAAATTGTAATTTCTAATATGGCAGATTTGAGCCCCAAGGCAACATTAATGAAAGACCTAGCTACTATGACAAGATCAAAGATCTAGCCAGCCATTTAAGGCAACATACTGAACTTCCATTAATTACATCTCAACGAAAAGAATTATTCCTAAATTTAGAGAAGAGTTTTGAGTGCTACTTTGAAATGGCATAACTTACATTTGGACAAAATTAATTCACAATGTAATAATTACTCAAAAATTTGTGGTGACAGAAATTCTGAGATTCCGTCTAAAAAATTACTTTAAAAAACGAATTTAAGCTTTTCAATAACAACTTTGGCCCCCTTTTGCAGACTGTGTCATTATTTAAACATTGATATTTATTCCTTATTATATGTGTGTTTTAAATGAAACTCACGGTTTCTAGTTAATTCCACAATATAATGAAAGTTATTGAAAATTCTAAAAAATTGACAATTGTTTCGATAAATCAATATCATCGTCAGAATGACAGAAGTTACATTTCATTTGATGCCTACCTGATGTTAGTAGTTATTTTTGGCTACACCAAGAAGTGACCTAACTTGTGATTGACTTAATATAAGTTTATAGAAAAAAGAAGAAGACGTGATATTACAAATATTGAAGCTTAGATATTATTAGCCCTATGGTGATATCCTGGATATCATTTTTCCAATTAAGATCAGTATAACTGTGCAATGATATAGAAAACCAGGAAGACTATATCCGCTGATCTTTACAATTATCACTTAAGAAGACAGTTTATTAGTGGAGAACTCCCTAGATTTAACTATTCATTGACAACTTCATATTGTGGGTTTCTTAAATGTCTTCTAATTTCCAATTCTTCAAGGAAATCCAGTTCTTGTTTCTTTTCACAAATATGCAGCACTTCTAGTTTTGTGTTAGGTGTCAATGAATGATTGGTATCAAGTAGATGTTTTGCGTAGTGGGATTTATCTGGTTGTTTAAATCTGTATACTCGCAAGTGTTCACTGTATCGGATTTCAAAATGCCTAAGGGTCTGACCCAAATAGACAGCATTACATTCTGGACATTTGAGTTTATATATACCTGACTTCTTTAATAGTGGTATTTTTGTTTTTACATTTAACAATTTTGTACTAACGTTACTTTCTTTTTTAAAAGAAACTGTTGTATTCGTTGCTGAAGATATTATCTTTGAAATATTATGAGAAATATTTTCTGCATATGTGATGGTTTTATAAGTTTTTATTTCATCAGATTGTTTAGGAAATATTAGTTGTAATGCCACTTTTTCCTCTTTTTTACTAATTAGCTTATTTATCATATCTAATGGATAACCGTTGGATGTTGCTATTTGTCTAATTGTATTAATCTCTCTATCAAAATTACATTTGTTCATAGGAACTGAAAAAGCTCTATGTATCATTGAATTATATGCCGCTAGTCTGTGTGACATAGGGTGATTGGAATTGAATGGAATTGTCACATCAGTCTGTGTTGGTTTTCGGTAAATTGAATAATCAAGTACATTATTAACTCTTTGAATTTTTAAATCAAGAAAATTGATTGAGCTATTTTCTTCAATTTCTAATGTAAATTTAATTTTTGCTAATATGTCATCTACATATCTATACCAAAATAAAATATTTTTCGAAATATATCCAAAGATCTTTCTTTCTAAATTGTCCATAAAAATGTTTGCTAAAATAGGTGATATATTAGCTTGTTTTATGGGTAGTCAACGACAATTAGATGTATTTTTCAACCACATCAATAATTTACACCCAAAAATTAAATTTACATTAGAAATTGAGGAAAATAGCTCAATCAATTTTCTTGATTTAAAAATTCAAAGAGTTAATAATGTACTTGATTATTCAATTTACCGAAAACCAACACAGACTGATGTGACAATTCTATTCAATTCCAATCACCCTATGTCACACAGACTAGCGGCACATAATTCAATGATACATAGAGCTTTTTCAGTTCCTATGAACAAATGTAATTTTGATAGAGAGATTAATACAATTAGACAAATAGCAACATCCAACGGTTATCCATTAGATATGATAAATAAGCTAATTAGTAAAAAAGAGGAAAAAGTGGCATTACAACTAATATTTCCTAAACAATCTGATGAAATAAAAACTTATAAAACCATCACATATGCAGGAAATATTTCTCATAATATTTCAAAGATAATATCTTCAGCAACGAATACAACAGTTTCTTTTAAAAAAGAAAGTAACGTTAGTACAAAATTGTTAAATGTAAAAACAAAAATACCACTATTAAAGAAGTCAGGTATATATAAACTCAAATGTCCAGAATGTAATGCTGTCTATTTGGGTCAGACCCTTAGGCATTTTGAAATCCGATACAGTGAACACTTGCGAGTATACAGATTTAAACAACCAGATAAATCCCACTACGCAAAACATCTAGTTGATACCAATCATTCATTGACACCTAACACAAAACTAGAAGTGCTGCATATTTGTGAAAAGAAACAAGAACTGGATTTCCTTGAAGAATTGGAAATTAGAAGACATTTAAGAAACCCACAATATGAAGTTGTCAATGAATAGTTAAATCTAGGGAGTTCTCCACTAATAAACTGTCTTCTTAAGTGATAATTGTAAAGATCAGCGGATATAGTTTTCCTGGTTTTCTATATCATTGCACAGTTATACTGATCTTAATTGGAAAAATGATATCCAGGATATCACCATAGGGCTAATAATATCTAAGCTTCAATATTTGTAATATCACATCTTCTTCTTTTTTCTATAAACATATATTAAGTCAATCACAAGTTAGGTCATTTCTTGGTGTAGCCAAAAATAACTACTAACATCAGGTAGGCATCAAATGAAATGTAACTTCTGTCATTCTGACGATGATATTGATTTATCGAAACAATTGTCAATTTTTTAGAATTTTCAATAACTTTTATTATATTGTGGAATTAACTAGAAACCGTGAGTTTCATTTAAAATACTATTATGAGCAGATTCCACAAAGTAAGGGTCGAGACAGTTAATTTTATTATATGTGTTTTCAAGGGTGTTTTGATCATTTTCACACCGAATTAGTTAGTCGTTTATAATATTTTTGTACTACAAATAAGTTAAATAAATAACATTGAGAATACAGTTTTTTAGTTTGTAGTAGCACCCATATCTCGCCAATGTCCCAAAAATAGGTGGTAAATTTTTTTAAACTTGTTCATATATACAGGGTTGGGCAAAATCTGATTTTTATCAAAAAAATCAAAAACTATTGTTAGTTTCAAAAAAATCACGATTCATTCGATTTTTTTGATTTCTTAAATTTGAATATAAAATTTTGATTCTTTGAAATTATTGTTAATTATTTTAATGTATAAGTCTAAAAATTATAATACAATTTGCAGCTCAAAAACTTGTGACAACGCATTTGTCTTGCTTCTTGCAAGAAAATTCTTGTCGCGATTTGTTTTCCTTCTGTTATATACACTCACTATACAGTGCCGAGTACTGCCGAGTGAGACACGAATGCCATTGTTGTGCTTTTTGCAAGATTATTCCTGTCGAGGCTTGTTTTCCTTCCCAACCTATAAATTGACGTTGCCCAACAATTTCACGCATTTCGCTAGTTAGGTTAGTTAAGTAAAGTGAAAACATATAAATAAAGTAAAATGAGTGGAAGAAAAAAGGACCCAATATGGCAGTTCTATATTAAGACAACGAATCCAAAAAAAGTGGGGTGTAGGCTATTTGTAGAAAGTGCAAGAAAGATATTCAAGGGTTAGTCCAAAGAATTAAATCACACCACGATGTTTGTAATTATCGAGAGAGGAATACAGGTAATTAAATTATTAATTTAATTTTATTTATATTTAATAAAGATTTTTATTATTAACCCGGGAATGATCGCGTGGTTAGATTTTGTCTAACATTTTTTGTTTTTTGTTGATTCTCCAAGCACTTGATATTTTATTTTTGAGATAATTTAGTGAAAGTTTTGAGACATAAATATTAATTATAAGTTAAGTAACATAGTGTAATTTTTAATTATATATTCTGAGATATTTTGAAATATTTTTTAAATATATACATATTATATTATAAGTAGATACATTTTTGATAAATAACAGAATACAACAGGGTAACAAATGTTTCTATGCATTAAAAGACACATTTAAATCAAAGATATTGTCTACAAACACAAAAATTTAAATATGTAAGACAGTAATTAGACCAGTCGTACTTTACGACGCAGAAACCTGGAATTTAACAAAAAAAAAGAGGAAAACACATTAGAAATCTGGGAAAGGAAAATACTACGGAGAATATACGGCCCAATTAAAGAAAATGGAGTATGGAGAATATTAAGAAATTACAAAGTTAATCAAAAATTCTATTGTCCAATAATAACAAATGAAATAAGAAGTAAACGATTAAGGTGGGCAGGATATGTACAACGTCTAGGTAATGAAAGGTGTGTCAAGAAAATACAGGAAACTAAGAGACAAGGACGAAGAGCAAGGGGACGACCGAAAACTAGATGGTTGGATGGTGTAGAAGAAGATCTTAAGGAAATTGGAATAAATGACTGGAAGAACAAAGCAAAAGACCGGAAAGAATGGAAAAGAATAGTAGAAGAAGCAAAGGACAGACTTCAGAGCAGAAACTAAATCACCGAATTCACAAACTGCATACTGATTTGAAGCAGTAGGGTTGGCCAAGCGGCTGGCCACCGCCGCCGGAAAAATGAGGCTAGGAATCCCAATAGGGAGACTATGGACCTTAAGGTCTGAAAGTCAATGAGAAGAAGATACATTTTTGAGATAATTTTAAAATTTTTTTGATAGATATTATTTTTAACAAAGATAATATAATTTTTAAGTATTCATTTATAGATATTTTAAGATATAGATTTTAGGCATATAGGATTGTTTTTAAATGTTAGGTGAAATCTAACACGTGGCCTTTAATGTAACTTTTTTAACACAACCTTTCCCAGGTTAGTTAAAGATTATCTTTACTCTTGTATACTTAATTAATTTTTAATTTTTTTCAACTTAAAAAAATAAATTTGCTTTTACATCTCTATTGAACATTTTCACTTTATTTTAAAATCAATAATTCAATACTATATCAATATATCATCAATGAATCAATTTCAATTATGTTTTTTCTCTTTCCAGAGAGTCGAATGTCGCTTGACAGTTTTGCTAGCACATCATCAGCCTCAAGTTGTAGTTCACTCATGACGAATAGTTCATATGTTAGAAAAGCTCCACCAAAAGTACCAACAAGTCCAACAACTTTTGAGCCAGTCCAAAAAAAGAAAGCAATCGAAACTCAGCCTACCATGTGTGGTTTTGTAATGCGGACTTCAACTGCTGAAAAACATAAAATTGACAAACAAATAGCAAAGGCTATTTTTGCCACTAATTCGAGCTTCAGATGTATTGAGAATTTAGAGGTGAAACAAGCCATTCAGTTATTAAGGCCTAGTTATACACCGCCCTCGAGAAAAACGGTAGCAACAAGTCTTTTGGACGAAATCTGTGAAGAGGAAAAAGAAAAATGTTTCTCCTCCCTGTCAAGACAGTCCGTAAATATGTCAATTGATGGGTGGTCAAACGTGCACAACGAACCAGTGATATGTGCAACGATAACCACTGAAGATGGACAAGACCTCCTTTACGAAACTATAGACACATCAGGAAATCCACATACTTCAGAATATTTAACTCAAATAGTTTGTGACCTGATTTCTCCATGTGAATTAAAATACAAGTGTACCGTAAAATCTTTTGTGACAGACAATGCCGCAAATATGACACTTATGGGAAAAACAGTAGAAGACAAAACGAACGCAATAGTTTTAATTTATGGCTGCTCTGCACATATTTTTAATTTACTGTGCAAGGACTTTCAAGTTAAAGACGTTAAAGAACACGTGGTCCAAATTGTTAAGCATTTTCGAAATAACCATTTGGCTAGAGCTAAATTCAGTCAAGCAGGAGGCAGCCCTTTAGTCCTTCCAAGCGATGTGCGATGAAATAGCCTTGGCGACTGCTTAGAGATGTATGTAACTCAGTGGGACATCATATTAAAAATCTGTGAAGAAAATAAAAAGGAGATTGATTCCACTATTTACCAAAAAGTTTCAAATATTGCGATTAAACATGCAGCGCAAGATTATTTAAACATTTTAAAACCTATATCAGTTGCTCTTGATACTGTGCAGAGGAAAAATGTTACTATCGCAAATGGAAACATTTACAATATATCTTTGATGAATCTGTGAAATTACCATTACAAAAAACACAACAATTTCATAATCAATATAAGCAAGCCCTAACGCCATATCATTTTATAGCGTACATGTTGAATACACAAAAAACAAAATACCAGTTAACACCAGAAGAAAAGAATATAGCTTTAGAAACAATTAACGAATTATATGAAAACACTGGACTGTTACCTTTAGTAATAAAGTTAAATGCCCGCAGTGCTCCATTCAAGCAAGTTATGTTTTCGGACGAAGTAATAAAAAATGTAAACGGTTTTCAATGGTGGTTATCACAAAATGATGAGCCGGAAATCTTGAAACAGTTGCCAATAATAAAACAGTTCCTGTTTGCAACTGCTTCTTCAGCTTCAGTAGAACGCGTATTTAGCTCTTTTGGTCTTGTATATTCGGATATTAGAAACAGATTAGGCATAGAAAAAGGAGGAAAACTCGTGTTTTTGTTTAAATTGTATAACGAAAATGAATAGACTGAAAATATACAGTAATAAAATTTAGGTGTTACGTTTAGTTTAAGAATTTGGAATTATGTACTTCTTTTTTGTTGTTTTTGCTGAAAGCAGATACTTCTTTTGATTTTTGAGAAAACTTTTATGTTATGTTGTTATCTGGTTCTGAATAAAAAAGAAAAAAATTGATTTTAAATCATGATTTTAATTTTAAAAATCAAGCGATTTAAATCATGATTTTCATCGTGATTTTAATCACTTGATTTTAATCAGCCCAACCCTGTTCATATATAAACAAAAAAAATAATTAAAATACATTAAATTAACTTAAATTAAGAGGTTGAAATACTCTAATATTTTCTTGTTTTTTGAATTATGGCGGGTATTTGGTTTTAATGTAATAAATTATTAGATCCGATCCATTTGAGATTATACAAAACGAACAGGTGGTTGTAGTATTGAAACGGCATCAATTTTTAAAACGAATACGTCAATTTGTATGATGTAGACCTATACTCACAATGTGCCCCCAAAATATTTTGAAGAAAAGCACATTGTCATATCCTTTCAAGATATAGTCTAACACTATACCTCGTGTTAGGTTTTAACGAAAATAAAACATATTCAACGAATAGCGTTGATTACTTATTTTAATTCTTTCTCTACGTTTGTTTTCTTTGATTTCAGAAGATGAAGATAGACGTAATGATTTGGTACGAGCAGTGCTATGGAATAGTGAGTGTTTAACCATTTTTTCTTTTCTGCTAATTTCATATTGATTCTTGGCTGTGTATGTTTACGTGTGTTTTTTTTATACATAAACGTTTCATTTTGTTTCTGGAAAATAATTGAAATATTACTAGAATGTCTTAGGAAATCGTTATTTTGTCTTGACATAAACCTTTTGTTACGATTCATCAGCACAATTTTCATCAAAGCGAATAAAAAATCACTACATCCAAATGAATAAAATCACGAACTTACGCAAATTTTTTTGAGACACGCGAGAATTTTTAAAGTGTATTTTATTTACACAAATTATGAATGGCATGTTAATATTTTTCTCCTATGGAGGAATGAAGGATGACTGTTCGCGTTAGAAGTAAGTACACAAATTACACTATTTAACAGTCTAGTTCAAAGTAATCCGGAATATTAATAGGGTTGCCTAATTTCTCAAATAAATTTGAACATTATAAAAAATATCACTTCAAACTATTTTTCCTTTGTTCAGAATGTTGTCGCAATCCTAAGTTTACCCGGCCTTGGGACTCTGCTCAGGTGTTGAATTCGGCCTTAGTTACACTATTTTTGAATAGATGAGGCTTTTACTTGATGAAGATCCATACTGAACGATGAAATAAAACAATATAGTTTGTTTAAATCTTCATTTATTTGAACTAATGTTCAATTTAAACTTATTGACGCGCTTCACTAACACAGTAGCTTTGTCAAAACGAATGAAGGTAAAATATAAAAATGTCTTAATATATACAGTGCTAAATCTATTTACTAAGGTTAACAATGGTATTGAAAGAAATTACCTGGAAATTCATTCACTACAAACATTCCTAAGCTAACTTCTAGGTAAAGAGGTTCAATAAAGGAGACTGATTGATATCAATCAAGTTTACGGCTCACCCACCCTGAGCAGTTCTTGATCATCTAAGGAAGGGGTTAATTTTCGCAAGTACTTTGATACACGAAGATTCTTTTGAAGCAAGGGTATTTTACGAGCAAATGCATGATATTGAGTAACTTTTATGAAGTAGACAAGAGCATTATCAAAATCACTTTCTGAAAATGAATCAAATCGTGCATTAGCGGGATTACGTGCATTAAGAATAAATCTAAGTACATAGCAAATTATTCGTTGTATTTTTTCAAGACATGAAAAATGAGATAAAATAATATGAATAGGAGATTGATTTAATTCAACTTGACAAGCAGTTTTTGCGTAGTTCTTCAGAAACTTCAAATTTAGATAGAGAGGTAGGGCAACCATCGTATGGTTCACATAACCAAGGAGGTCCCGCCCACCATAGGGAATTATGGAGAATTTCTTGAGGGAATATGCCTCTTGATGCAGGATTGTCTGCGGACGTAACATGTCTCCAAATAGAGGAAGGAATCTTCTCTTGGATCAATGTCACCCGGTTTGACACGAAAGTAGCCCATTTGTGGGGAGAGCTTCGTACCAAAGAAAGGACAATGGTGGAATCTGTGTAAGTGGACACATTTATAATCTGTAAGGAATCTAGAATATTTGTCTGTACAAAATGCACTCATTCAGACAACAATAGGGCCCCACATAATTCGAGTCGAGGTAAAGATATCCTTTTGAGAGGAGCTACCCGGGTTTTGCTACACACTAAATGTGTTTTGATGTTACCATTCTCGTCTTCAGACCGTAAATAAATTACAGTGGCATACGCCTTTTCTGAGGCATATCACAAAAGCCATGAAGATCATAGTTACAATTATGAGGAGAAGTTATTCGTCGAGGAATATGAAGCGAGGATAGAGAGGCAAATTTGTTCTAAAACTACGCCATAAATCAACAATATTATCTGTTGGAGATGAGTCCCAAGGAATTCCAAGAGCCCAAAGTGATTGGGCTAGTATTTTGAGAGAAACCGTTACAGGGGAGAGAAATCCTAATGGATCAAATATTTTTGCGAGTTCAGACAGTATTAAGCGCTTAGTCCAGTACTTATTGTTACTTAAGACATTATAACTCAAGAAATCTTGAGAAGGGTACCAACAAATTTTAAGAGTAGTTTGACTATCAAAGTCAAACGAGGGCAGATCAACTTGTACATCAGCAGCTGTCAAGGATGAGAGAAATTGAGTATTATTACTGGCCTATTTATGCAGGTAAAAGCCACCGCTAGACAAAAGGGCTATAAGCTCCTGTTGAACAGCAAAGGCTTCTTCTAAAGAACTACAACCAGAAACAATATCATCCAGATGTATATCCGTACGTAAAATTTGAGAAGCAAGAGGGTATGGATGTTTATACATATCAGCTAAATGGAGAATAGTTCGAATGGCTAAAAAAGGCGAAGAAGTGATACCATAAGTGATTGTTTTGAGACGATAGTCTTGAATATTGCCAGAAGGATTAAAACGCTACAAGATGCGTTGATAGTCACGATGAATCTTCTCTATAAGGGCCTGGCGAAACATCTGCTTTATGTCCGTGGTGAAACATACATTGTACGTACGAAATCTAAGAAGAATTGATTGGATATCTTGTCGAAGCTTGGTGCCTGAAAGCATGATATCGTTCAAAAATAAGGAGTCTAGCAGTGATCATGGTACCGAATAGACGTACCTATTTCTAACATAAAAATAGTTTTTCTAAAACAGTCCTATGAAATGTTTAGTGATGATACCATATAAAATATGTGATTTGTACAAATAAATCGGTGGAGTTTTCGGGCAGTTTTGATATCGATCTTCATTAGTTGAGAGGCCTTATAAACTTATAAATGATCTGCTAAAAAGTGTAAATTCATACTCTGTTTACTTAGAGGTTAATTAAAAATAAGTTGGCGCCCATGAGTTATTTTCTTTACCTTCCCGAGGATGATGATGTTCTTTAATTCCAATTAAGGCGAAGATTCACCCCTGAGAATCTTTAGAGTTCCGTCTATAGCTCTTATAAGTTGAGCTACCTAACGAGGGAGAGTTATCCCGAATGGATCCTGCGTTCCGGTTATGACCAGAGATAGACATGATTTCATCTCACCAGGGAGTAGGGGGTTGAGGTTGCAGAATGAGCTATCTGATTTGAGGTATGATTGACTTTTCCCATGATTATCCAACCAAAAATCGTATCCAAAGCAACGGGTTTATTGTTTGAAGACTTATTAAAACCACCTTGGAGAATATTAGCAAACACGTCAACACCTAGAAGCATGTCTACAGGAAGGGAATGCATGAATTGAAGATCTGCAAGTCGTAAGTTTGCGAATTTCTGAAAATGATGCTGAGGTATAGAGACACTGGGCATATCAGAGCAAATTTGTGGCAAAATAACAAAGTCTAATGTAAGAAGAGGTTCCGGAGCATCTCGTGGTTTAATAGTACAAGTGACTCCTAGTGAAACCTGAGAAGAGATCTGACTCACACCCCTTATCTCCAAAGAGAGAGGAAAGTTCTTCAAGCCCAGTTTATTACAACATTTAGCAGAAATGAAGTGACTCTGACTGGCGCTATCCAGAAGAACTCTAAAGGAATGATAACGACCTTGGCCATCTTTAACATCAATCATAGCGGTAGACAACAATACTGTACTATTTACACGAGAGAATAGGTTGACTGAAGTTTCAACATTAGAACGAACAGCCAAATGGGAAGTACTAGTTGATGCAACTGGAGTAATGGGAGCATTGTTTGGGAGAGCTTGTGAGGTAGGAATTGCATCAAAGTGTAAAAGAGTGTGGTGTCTGCGTGAACATTTTCTACAACGCAGTTGAGAAGGACAATTAAAATTATTATGTTTGTAACCAAGACAATTTGTACACCAATTCTTGGATTTTACAAAGTCATATCTTTCGTTAGGAGATTTAGCTAAGAAACCTTGACAATTGTATATTAAATGTTGCTGATGGCATAATTGACAATTTATTTTAGAGTCAGATTATGTAGTAAATGCACTACTAATTCACTGCTTTTGAGGAGTGTGTTTTGGAGTACTTTTAATTTTAGGTGAAGAGAACCTTTTAGGAGAAGCCACAATAGTTTCATTCCCATTATTTGCAAAGGCGCGTGCATTGACATCAACTTCAGAAATACGAACACTATCCATAGCGTCACATTGAGTCTCTAAAAACTCTATTACAAGTATAGTATAATATTCATCATCAGGTGGATTATTCTTATATTGCAGCTCAAAGCGAGTTTTAGTATTATTATCTAATCTATCTAACAACATATTGTAAAGTATGAAATCCCAATTCTTGACATTATAACCTAAATTGGCCAAGTTCTTCTGAAAACTATTAGTCAACTTACGTAAAGCCTCATGATCATCTGAACTGTCCATTGCAGAAGTAAATTTTAAAGCATGCCAATGGGAGCGAGCAAAAACAACTTTTTATCAAAGCGCTTTCTGAGTCTATTGTATGCTACAACATAAGTATTACCTCGTAAAGGTACACTAGAAATGAGATCATAAGCAACTGAAGAAGTGGATGTCAGTAAATAATTAAACTTATCTATATTCGTTAAAGAATCATTATTATGTACCATTGAATTAAAAGTATCAATAAACGTTTGCCAATGTTGATAATCTCCGTCAAAAACAGGAACACTGCGTTTGGGCTATCTAATATCACAATTAGTTCTAAAAGCAGTCACATTTTGAGTAGAGTTTTGATTAATATTATTATTACTAATATCATTGAATATTTGAGTATGAACTGCTTGAATATGATAATAGTTATTATCAAAATCTGTACGAGAGTAAAAACTTATCTTAAGATTTCTCTATTATGTCAAACTTGTTGACATTTAGAAAATTAAGAATCAATGCTGCAGCCGCACTTCTAGTGAATTTTTAACAAATGTCTCTTTTGTAAGTACTAGGGCGGGATTTTGATGTTCCCGGCGGAACGCCAAAATGAGAAAAAACTAGATGTAAAAATTTTTATTTTCGGTAAATGTTCTAAAAAATTATGTAAAATTTTTAAAAATTTTATTTATGTTATTTATAAAAATATAACTTTCACTCTGTCGATTGCAACAAACCGTTTCTCAATGTTCATAAATTTAGACGCGATTGAAAAAAAAATTGTTTCCAATTTGCGCAGCCGCCATTTTGAATTTTCCAAATCTGAAAAAATGTAAATTTTTAGAAGTTTGCCCTCTATGTTTATCTATGTTTTGACCTCGATATTAATATTTTATTTGTAATTACCAACCAAAAATATAATTTTCGTAAATTTCTTCAATTTTTGGATAATTTAAGATCGGAAATTTTTTTTTGAAAAAACTATTTACGTCACCTTCAAGAGCATAAGATTTGCTTCAATTTTCATCTCTACGATTTTTTTGTAAGAACACATCCAGGAATGACACGAGCATAAATCACTTTAATTTTAGATGGTCTGAGCTGTGCTTGCAAGCTGCGTCGCAAGCTCCAGTGGAAATTATTAGACAATCTAGGAGAGTGATCCTGGGCCAATATATTTTCATTTAAAAATGAAAAATCAGTTATGGGAAAGTTTTGATAGTTAACAGATTTTTCGACCTTACTTTCCCGGACTATTTGTCATTAATAATTTGTTCTAAACAATTTTCGAAACAGTCATAACCATTATACAAGGTTTTAACAGCATCTGCTTTTGCCGACCATCGAGTAGTAGACACGCTTTTTGGACAAAGCTGGGATTGCAGTTTTGAAAGAGAAACTAGAATAATTTCCCAACGATGTGTGGATACAGAAAAAAATCGTTGAGAAACATGAAAAAATTTAGTGTTTTTAAATGAAACTCAAGGTCTCTAGTTAATTCCACAATATAATACAAGTTATTGAAAATTCTAAAAAATTGACAATTGTTTCGATAAATCAATATCATCGTCAGACTGACAGAAGTTACATTTCATTTTATGCCTACCTGATGTTTAGTAGTTATATTTGGCTAGACCAAGAAGTAACCTAACTTGTGATTGGCTTAATATATGTTTATAGAAAAAAGAAGAAGATGTGATATTACAAATATTGAAGCTTAGATATTATTAGCCCTATGGTGATATCCTGGATATCATTTTTCCAATTAAGATCAGTATAACTGTGCAATGATATAGAAAACCAGGAAAACTATATCTGCTGATCTTTACAATTATCACTTAAGAAGACAGTTTATTAGTGGAGAATTCCCTAGATTTAACTGTTCATTGACAACTTCATATTGTGGGTTTCTTAAATGTCTTCTAATTTCCAGTTCTTCAAGGAAATCCAGTTCTTGTTTCTTTTCACAAATATGCAGTACTTCTAGTTTTGTGTTAGGTTTCAATGAATGATTGGTGTCAATTAGAAGACATTTAAGAAACTCACAATATGAAGTTGTCAATGAACAGTTAAATCTAGGGAATTCTCCACTAATAAACTGTCTTCTTAAGTGATCATTGTAAAGATCAGCAGATATAGTTTTCCTGGTTTTCTATATCATTGCACAGTTATACTGATCTTAATTGGAAAAATGATATCCAGGATATCACCATAGGGCTAATAATATCTAAGCTTCAATATTTGTAATATCACATCTTCTTCTTTTTTCTATAAACATATATTAAGCCAATCACAAGTTAGGTTACTTCTTGGTCTAGCCAAATATAACTACTAAACATCAGGTAGGCATAAAATGAAATGTAACTTCTGTCATTCTGACGATGATATTGATTTATCGAAACAATTGTCAATTTTTTTTTAGAATTTTCAATAACTTGTATTATATTGTGGAATTAACTAGAGACCTTGAGTTTCATTTAAAAACACTAATATGAGCATATTCCACGAAGTAAGGGTCGAGACAGTCAATTTCATGAAAAAAATTGTTGCAGCAAGACAACACTCTGCACCACAATTACCAACTTGAGCGAATGAGCTTCATACGGGATGTAGAATGCTAAATTATTCCGTGCTTTGATTCGCTGTTGTAGACCTGAATACGCCCCAGACATATTGCTGGCATTATGCCCCCCTGCAATTATTAATATCTAATTTTAAATCATTCAATGTTTTATTATAGCATCTTCCATATCGGAAATTTTATGTCCAACTTTACTCATGAATTTAAAAAAAAACGTTCAACAATACTACTATCTGATAGTATATAACGAAATATAAAAGTAAGTTTATCTATATGGGAAACCTCAGGAGTCGAATCTAAACTTACGGAATAATATTTAGATATTTTCAATTTTTGGACTATTTTGTTTCTGACCAGTTCTGCAATATATTCTATGAATGCATTACATATGGTTTTAGAAACTGATACAAATATGGTTACATTGAGGCAAAGTTGTGACACGATGTTCTGAGTTTTTAAACTAAATGGCCTATTTTCAATCATGGAAATTTGCAACTTTCCGCAATTTAATTTTCTTAGCATGAAACATACAAATATTTATAATTATGAAATTTTTTTATGTTAATATAAATGGTACAAATTTTGAAAGGTAGAATGTTTCTAAAGTATGTAAATTTTTCTTCCATTCCTAATATCCCACAATGCTGTCACTTGGTATACATATTATTAAATAGCACATGTCCTTTCGTGCAATATGTAATGCACCTTGTATCTGGTGATAATAGTTATTTTCTTCAATTATCACTATTATATTTTCATCAAAATGAATTATGTAATTCTTGTCTTTTGAGAGCAGTTTTAATTTTTTTTATTCATTCGGATACTTGAAAGGACACTTCAAGAGAATGTTGAAAGATATTGTGATGATACTAGAACAAACAATCAGTATTATTTATCTTATATTTTCACATTAAAGTTAATTAATTCAGTAAACATAACCTCAAACATAGCCTATATAATCAAAAATACGGATTGCAGGATAATTTACATTATAATAACTATTATTTTTGATATCGGGTAAATACGATTACTTACATTTTAACAATTTATTCCTTTCAAAAACACTTATGAAACGCTTAAATAATAAAAAATCTACACTCAAATGTAAATTCTTATGGCAGCAAGTTTTGTTTGGACTCAACCTCAAAAAACGGAGATAAGGTTAGTGGTCTGTGCTCAAAAAGAGTTGAAATATTTGAAACCAAAACATCGAAACAGCTGATCCAGAAATACGTTTGTTTGAATTGTCAAGAGTGGAAACACAGACAGAGAAAATAGGTTGTATAAGTAAAAGCCGATTCAGTACTATTAGCAACACCTATCGTAAATATTTTCAACCTAATAATTACTAGATGAGTAGTTAGTATTGCGTACGTTTTTAGGTTTATATACCTGTGAGGAGGTCCCTCTTAATACATATTCTTTTGCTGCAACCGGAGCATTCTCAAAACATTTAAAATACAGTTTTAACATATCATAAGCTTCGCTATTCGTTTAAGGCATTACGTATTTTTAAATTACTAACCGTTACAGGTTCATAAATTTACTCTACATTAATTTTATATTTAAGTTGTCAATAATTTAGGAAATGTGGACGCCTACTGGCTTATGTAAAATCTTCAATTTACTTAAGTATAAAACTCGATCTCCCAGTATACCTATTTTTTATCGTATTTTCGCTTAGAATATAGATATAGAAATATTCTTCAAGACACTTTTAACTTTTTTAAAAAAATATTTATTTGCATTTTATTTACAAAGAACTTAGAAATACAAAAGTAACTTGACAAAATAATAAACTGTTAATAATAAATGAAATGAAAATTTGAACTGGATTAAAATAATTGAATGAAAAAAATTTCATAGTCATCAACCTATATTTAATACATCGGTGTTATGAAATTGATGATCGCGTTGCTTGTTTGAAGTTCGCTGACCATGGGACAGGGTCGGAGTCCATTCACATTTCTCCTCCCTCCTTTGGCCCAGACTTCGTCCTCGAAGTCTCTGAGAACAACTCTTGAAGAATCTGGATTTGAGTTGGTTGTAGCTTGGACCCATATAAGAATTTGGAGATTCTCTTCCTTTTCTTCACAGCAACTGTTATAAAGATGACTAAAACAGTTGAAATTATTATAAGGGAAACAATACTAAGCCCTGCGGAAAATTGTGGCAGAAGATGTATCGGTTCGATGGGTTGAGGTTGACCGTGCGTCTCTGGAATCTGGAGTTTTTCTATCTTGATTTCGTGCTTCGGGTACAGTTTGATTGGGACTACTTGCGGCACTGGGAGTTCTTGGACAGTTTTTCTGTTGTACTGTATTCCTTCTATGACAATCGGCTCATTTGTCATTAAGATGCTACTTCTGCTAATTTCTTCATTTTGAATTTTTATTGGGTGAACTATTCCCAATAAAATTACTTTCCAGGTTTCTTGAGAAAAATTCTCCGTTGAGATTGATTTGGTACAACTTTCTACATTTGGAATTTTACACTGAGATTTTACAGGTTTTGTGCAGATAATTTGTTCGGCTAGGTTTGTGCAGGCTTCATACCATTTGCGAAGTAATGCGCAGGTGGCAGAATCATTATGTGATCATTATTAGGAATGGGGTAGATTATAAATGTGGGATAAGCCTCTGGATAAAGGATAGGGATTTTTAATATTATGCATTGTCTTGGTGGTAACACAAACTAAAGATTTTGATGATTCAATGAGTTGGTAAGGATGTTCGTCACTGACTAAAAGGGCGTTTCGAGAATATATTTCTAACAGTGTTTGTTTTAATGTTTCCAGTTCGTCTAAAGTAAAGAGCTCAATATTTGAAAGATCTAGTTGGGATAAGGTTATGGTTCTAATTAGTTTTAAAAGGAATTCATTTACAATTTGGAGATTGAGAATTTCGTTATGAAGAGCAACGTATCCATTGAAATCGGATGATAACTTATTTACTGCAGCAATAATTACGTTACTATTATTATTTATTAAATTTAAAAGGTTATTAAATCTCGTATCAATAGAATGACCAAAAGAGATTTCATTGTTAAGTTTAGTTATAATTTCATTTTCTTTGAGTTCTATTGTGTGATTTTAATAATTCTAAGTCGTAATCGTCGGGATTTCCAGTTATGTACTTAATTGTTGTACCTAGAAAGTTAAACAATCCTCTTTTATGCTTACGAGTTATTTTATGAAGATTGTCTTTTGCTTCATTTAGGAGGTGATTATATTGAAATTTCAAAGAAGCTAAGGGTACGTTTTCTAAGGGTGAATCGAAAAGGTCATTGGGGTTTATTTCTAAAGTGTTAGCTAATTTCTCTAAATTAATATGTAAAATATGTCTATGATAATGGTTAATTTCATTGGATTTGCCAAGCTCTTCTGCATAATAACCGTTATTGGGGATTTCCTGTATCTTGATAAGATGTCCCAGGTATAGGGTCGTCCTGCAAAGAAGGTATTTCTAAAATATCCCTTTTTTCACTTTACGAAGTCTTTTAGCAAATTTTAAGTGTGTACTTGTTGTGTTTTGTTTATTCGTCTTACCGATAATTTTTGTTTTATTTTGTTTTTTCCGATGTAGTCTAGAATAAGGGGAGCTCAATTTAGGTCGATGTTTTTTTTCTGGTTACGTAGAGAGAGGAAGAGGGATCGATTACAGGAATTGATTCGGCTTTTTCATTTTGTTTATCTAAAATTTTCTGACGTTTTTCTTTTTGTTTATTATATAGGTCAGTTATAAAGGGTTGCAGTTCGTCTGTATGTCTTTGATTGTATGTTTCGTATAATGGGAGATCAAAATCAAAATGTATTTCTTCGGCATAAAGGCCATAGAGAATTGAAAAAGGTGAGAAGTTAGTAGCACTATGAATGGACTGATATAAATTAAAATGGCATGTGTGAAGGTATCGTCTAAGGGGTCTTCTGGATTTTGTTCTCGTAATGTTCTAAGGTTTTCTATTAGGGTAGATTGGAACCGTTCAACAGGGGATTTAGAAGATGAGTTATTGACTGTTGTGAAATGGATTTCAATTTTATGAAGTTTCATAAATTCTTTAATTACAGCGGAATTAAATTCGGTGCCATTGTCACAAACAATTTTTTTCGGATAATTATGATGAGAGAAATAGTGTCTTAATTTGCTTAGAATTGAAACAGAAGTTTTATCAGAAATTTTATAGCATTGGGCATATTTGCTGAACGAATCTACAATTGTTAAGTAGTAATTTTTGTTGCAGTGGAACAGATCGATATGGATTATATCAGAAGGTTTATGTCCTAATAATGGACCTAATTGAGGTAATTTATACGGGTGCCGTTCATATTTATTTTTTAAACAAATTTCACATTGGTTAATGAAATTTGAAATTGTAGTTTGCATGGAGGGCCAATAAAATTGATTTTTCAAGTGTTTATAGGTTTCAACTATGCCGTTATGATTTTCGTTATGATACTGTTTTACACACTCTATTTGTCTTTGTTCTTCTTCTATGTCCTGTAGTAATTTATTACAAAAAACGGCCTTAACTGTCGTGTCAAAAGTTTTCTTAAAGTATTCACAAATAAAAGGTCGAAATTCATGTGGTACGTGTAACGCAAATTTTTCATTAGGTCTAAATATGTTTTTAAGAGCATCATCAGATATTTCCATTCTCCAATCATCAGTGACAGTTACGGTATGTCTATGTTTATTAAAACATTTTTTATAAATAATGTCATATTCGCTGGAGTTAGGAACAATAAGAATTTTATTGGTAGCAGAATTGATAGGATCTTCAGATATAGGGATTCCGGAAATCGGATTTTCGATTGCAGTGTGATTAGTATCATCGCTAAGAGACTGGTTTTTCTCGAAATCTTCAAGAAATTCGTCTAAGTCAAAATTGTATGGAGGTTCAACACATATAGAAGAAGATGAAAGTACATTGACCTGTACTCTAGAAAGACAGTCGGCAACTTGATTTTCTTTGCCTTTTCGGTATTTTACGTCAAAGTTATAGTCTTCAAGTTTCAGTCGCCATCGGGCTAATCGGGATGTGAGATCTTTAATTTTGCAAATCCATACAAGGGGATTGTGGTCACTTTCGACTGTGAATTTTTGACCATACAAGTTGGAAATGTTTACAGGAATCTAATATTGCCAAAAGTTCTCTTTCGATAGTTGAATAATTTTGTTCGGCTGAGTTTAAAGTTCGGGAATAGTAAGAGATTGGGTGATTATTTTGTGATAATACAGAGCCTATGGCTATATTGGAAGCGTCAGTTGTCAAAACAAAAGGTTTTGAAAAGTCGGGATATTGGAGAACTGGGGCATTGCATAAGAGTTGTTTGCACTTCTCAAAGCACTCTTTATAAATGGCGTTTGTTGGGTCTATGACAGCTCCTTTGCGGGTACATCGAGAAAAGGGAGATGTTATTCTTGCAAAATTTGGAATAAACCTTCTATAATATCCAATAAGTCCTAAGAAGGATCTCACTTCTTTGACCGTTTTTGGTATTGGAAAATTCTTAATAGCCTCTATTTTGCCAGGATTGGGCTTAATGCCTTCGGGAGAAATTCAGATTTGTCTAATTGGATTTTTAAGTTAGCTTTCCGAAATGTTTCAAAAATTGCGGCAATGTGAACTAAATGATCTTGAAGAGACTTAGAAAAAATAATGACATCGTCCATATAGACGAAACAACATTTGTGGAGAAAGGGTCTAAGGATGTTATCCATTAATTTTTCGAGAGTAGAGGGTCCATTTTTAAGACCAAATGGCATTCGCAGAAACTCATAGTGACCGTGGGGTACGGAAAAAGCTGTTTTCTCAATTGAATTTGGATGAACTTCAATTTGATGGAAACCTTGAGCTAGATCAAGAGTAGTAAAATTCATGGCTTTTCCTAGGTTATCTAGTATGTCTTCGATATTTGGGAGGTTATATTTATCTTTGACAGTGTTCTCATTTAATTTACGATAATCAATAACCATACGGAATTTTTTCATGCCAGAAGCGTCTGGTTTTTTCGGTACGTCTGGTTTTTTGGGTTCAATCAAGACTGTAGCGGAATAAGGAGATATTGAGGGCTTAATAATTTTTTATCGAGTAATTGATTAACCTGTCTAGTAATTTCCTACTGCATCGCTTTCGGATGTCGGAAACCTTTAACGTAAATAGGATTTTCATTTTTTGTTCGGATTTCGTGTTTAATGGCAGAAGTAAAAGTTAAGTCAGAGCTATCGTCACATAAAATATCTTTGTATTTATTACAGTTTTAAAAATTTTTCTCTTTCTTCATGGTTTAGGTGTTGAGTGCGGATTATCGATGGGTCAAAATTACTTGGACCATTAGATATTTCGTATTTATTTAAATTTTCGACATGTATTGATTCTAATGACAAAGGACTTGGTAAACAAATATCATTAATGTAACCCTTTTTGGCAGTATGAATTGATTTAGGAATTTTAATATTATTTATTGTAATTTCAGGAAGGATAATGTCGCCGTTGAGAATGTCAACAGGAATTTTATTGTATAAGGTATCAAAAGGAATAGTAATATTAAGACGTTTTAATGTTAGTAATTTCTTTTGGTAATCTATCAAAGCATGTAAACGTTCTAAGTCATAATTTCCTAATAATATGTCAAAGTCTTTACTCCAGTCGGCAATTCTAGCGTCAATAGGTTCTAAAATTTTAAATTCTTTAAGTAATGGTGTTTTGATATTCGAGTTATATTTTCGTGTAATTTTCATGGACGTCAGTGTAAATGGTTTATTATAAACATGATTTGAGTTGAAGAATGTGGAAGCTTTAGGAGAAATGATAGTATCGGATCCTCCTGTATCTATTAAAACTTTTAGTTTAGAAGTTGGCATAATGAAGTATGGTAGTTGCGGATCGTTGCGAATATTATTAAGGTTTATTGAAATGGCATTTCGTAAGTGGCCTCTTGAAAATTTTCGTCTTGACCGTTAGTTTCAAAATTTTCGTTAGTATCGTCAATATCAAAGGTATCATGAGAATTTTCGAAATTTTCATTTTGGTCGGTATTTACATTAAAATTCAAAGTTCTTCTTGTCGAAGTGCTCATAGGTTGGTTTCTGGTAGAAATTGTTTGTACACAACTCATTGGTCTTGGAATATTTTGTGGAGTTTGATAATTTCTTTGCAATTGCGGTGTATGAAGATTTGAGTTATTTCCGAAAGAATAAGACGGTTTATTAAATGATTGATTATTTCCAGAAGTGTTATTAGACTGGGGTCTGTTAAAATTATGATTATTTCTTGGAGGGTTATTATTATGAAATCTATTTATTGGAGATATCGCGGCATTTGGATGGAAGTTATTCCGAGAAGAAAATGTAGTATTCGGGCTAGTACGGTCCTGCGTAAAAGATTGATTGAACTTATTATGATTGGGATTGAAAGAATTTTGTTTGGGTTTATGAAGAAGAGGTAAATTTTTATTTTGTTGACTCCTTAAGAAGTTCATATATAATTGTTGATTCTTATGATTATCGTAAGAGATACATTTTTGAAGAGCTTCGTCAAGAGAATTTATTTGGAAATGTGATAAATATTCACAATAGGGTTCGTTAATACCAGTGCAAAAAGTTTTTAAAGCAATATTCTTGCAGTACGAGGTTTTGAAATTTACAGTTTCCACATTATCATTTAAAACTATATGTTGAAGCAAATCATTAAGATTATTTGAAATTCTTTGATGATATTGATCATACGTTTCGTTATCGTACTGTACTGTAGTACATAATTGTTTTGATAAAATATCTTCGGAGCGTCGATCTCCGTATTTAGCTAGTAAAGATGGACGTACATCTGTCCAAAGCGTTAAATTTGAGTAATTTAAAAAATCTCTAGGTTCACCTTTTATACGAGAAATAATGTTTGCGTCTAATATAAACTCTTGAGGTTGAGTAAGATTTTGTGTTCCAAGAAACGTAATTAAGTTATCTACTGATTTTATAAAAGTCGAGAGATTATCTCCCGTATTAAATTCAGGAAGGGTGGCACAAAGACTAGAAATATCGTTATTTTGTAGAGACATATTTAAGCTATTAATGTTTCGAGTTTCTGAAATTTGATTTTTAGAAGATCGAGAACTATTAGCCGTATTAGAACTATCTAATGGATTTATTGAAAGATTTGACAGCAATAAATGTAAGTTACTTTCAGAAATATCACTAAAAGTGCTCATAAAGGAGAAAAGGAACGTTGTACTTACACGAGGATGATCACTGGAGATGTCTTCTGCATACTACGTTGTTTTCACCTCGGCTCGTTGGACTTTCTCGTCTAACAACTAAAGTTGACCAGGAAACTTGGGTTTCTGTACGAAGTCAATCCTGTTCGCAGCGCCAGAAATATTCTTCGAGACATTTTTAACTTTTTTAGAAAAATATTTATTTGAATTTTATTTACAAAGAACTTAGAACTACAAAAGTAACTTGACAAAATAATAAACTGTTAATAATAAATGAAATGAAAAATTGAACTGGATTAAAATAATTGAATGATAAAAATTTCATAGTCATCAACCTATATTTAATACATCGGTGTTATGAAATTGATGATCGCGTTGCTTGGTTGGAGTTCGCTGACCATGGGACAGGGTCGGAATCCATTCACATTTCTATATTGAGATGCGGTTTTAACCGTTTTTTTGAATTCCATTCTCTTTCAAGTAAATGATTAAAAAATATAAGTAGCATCGTATTTGAAGATTCCCATAATAGTTGAAAACAAAATTGTTTTTCAATAACAGCCACCTAGCGACCATTAAAAGCACCGGAAGGAAACGATGATATAATATTTTATTAGGCGTTGAATTCCCTTTCAGATGATACTAAGTTTGTCAAAATCCGTAGACCGGAACAAAAGTTATAACAGTTTTATTGAGTCCGCTTACCCACTCACCCCTACCAATTATTTTACAAGATAGGGGAAAAAGTACTAAAGCAAACTTACGTAAAATGATCTAATGATAACGAATATTTGAATTTTGTGGTACTATAACGGTACATTTATTATAGAAAAATGATGTTTTTGTGTTATTATTGTGAACTACACCCTCTAGCGGTCGAGTAGAAAACTTGAAAATAATTTCCAGCAGTTTCTCGTATGCGAGTTTGAAGTACAAACAGAGCTAGAAATAATAGCTGAAAAACATCTAAGAAGCAAAAGAACTAAGAAAAAGCCCCGGATGACATCAGAAATTCTAGATCTTATGGAGGAAAGGAGAAAGAGCAAAGGCAACAAAGATGAGTACAGGACACTAAATAAAGCAGTACAGATAAAACTTAAGGAAAAGCAAAAGAAGAATACCTACCTAGCAGCTCAATGTGAGGAAATAGAAGTACTAGAAAAGAAATTGGACAGCTTTCATATGATCAAAAAGATAGGAAGGAAATGGCTAGATGTAACAGGATCAAGGCAGCTAGTAATACTATCTTGGCTACAAATGGGCGTATAATAACTGACGTGGGGGACAAACTTGAAAGGTGGGAAGCATACCTGTCGGAACTGTTCGATGATGAAAGACTTCCAAAACCGGTCTTAGAATCAAGCAATGTGCACTTAAAAATATTAAGATCAGAAATAGTTTATGCCCTGGAAACTATGAAACCCGGTAAGACTGTTGGTCCTGATCGGATACCCATAGAGCTTATCAAACTCTTTGACGATGATGTGGTTGATATTCTTCTGGACCTCTTTAACCGCATTTACGATAAGAGAGAAATTCCTAAACAGTGGCTATCATCCACTTTTGTGCTTATACCAAAGAAACCGAATCCAAGAGAATGCTCAGATTACCAAACCATCGCACATATGAGCCACACCTTGAAGCTGTTCTCAAAGATCATTCACAAAAGAATTTACAGAAAACTAGAGGTAGACATAAGCAACACACAATTTGGATTCCGCGAAGGACCACGAGAGGCGCTTTTTGGGATTAACGTTCTTTTCCAACTCTGTCTCGATATAAACCAAGAGGTGTATGCATGTTATATCGATTTCGAGAAAGCCTTTGGCAAGGTGAAACATGACAAGTTACATCAGCTGCTCGGCAGCAAAAACATTGACTCCGACGACGTTAGAATAATTAGTAATCTATATTGGGGACAAAAAGCTAATACTCGTACAATGGTAGAAAACCAACCAACAGAAGAAATGGAGATTCGTCGTGGTGCTAGACAAGGTTGGATCTTATCACCGCTTCTATTTAACCTCTATAGCGAAGCTATTTTTAGGGAAACCCTAGAAGATGAGTTAGTGGGAATAGTTATAAATGGAGAAGTAATTAATAATATGAGGTATGCTGATGACACCGTCTTGTTAACGAGCAACCTTGTAGACACACAGCACCTTTTAGAAAAATTAAATGATCGATGTAATGAATATTAACTTTAGAAAACCAAGTTAAATGGTAGTTACAAAATTCCCTCAAGATCTGAACCATGCGAACCTGATGGTGGCAAACACCACGATAGAGAATGTGTCGACATATAAATATCTAGGAGCCTGGATAGAACAATCGGGTGACCAGACAAGAGAAATAAGAACGAGGATAGAGACAGCCAGATCAACATTTGCAAAGATGAAGAAGTTATTTACGAGTCGAAATATTAACATGGGACTTAGGATGAGGATGCTGCGTTGTTACGTTTTTTCCACTCTCTTATATAGGGTTGAAGCATGGACCCTCAAGAAAAACCACATCGACAAACTACAAGCATTCGAAATGTGGTGTTACCGTAGAATGTGGCGCATTCCCTGGACCGATAGAGTTACTAATGCCGAAGTGCTGAACCGGATGCAGAAGGAGTGTGAAATCATTAACACCGTGAAAAGAAGAAAGCTTCAATACCTGGGTCATATAATGAGAGGACAGAAATACACACCTCTCCAACTGATAGTTCAAGGAAAGATTGGTGGAAAGCGTAGCATTGGACGGCGCCGTGTGTCCTGGCTAAAGAACCTGAGGGATTGTTTCAACTGTAGCAATGTTCAACTGTTCAGAGCTGCAGTAAACAAGGTCCGGATTGCTGTGATGATAGCAAACCTCCGATAGGATATACACTGTGAGAAGAAGGGTTTGTAATACAGATTTTTTTCTCTAAGCTGTACGATAAATAGTTTCTGAGATACAGCAGGTTACCTTTCTTAATCAAATACCTGGTGCATTCGATAAATTTTTCCAGAAAGAAGTATAACTTGTTACGTGCGTACATAAGTAACACAAAAAAATTTGCCGCGCCCTAAAATCAGCCGCCTTAGGTTTCGCCCTACTCAGCTTGCTGGTAAATCCGCCACTGTTATAATTACATCATACTCCAATTCCGTTATTATTAACAAACGGCTTTACATTTTTTGTCTTATTTTCAGAAACGCCGCAGTACAATAGCCAACCGAGCGCTTTTTATCCCGTAGGACCTCAAGATTTACCCATATATTATTCTATGAGAGAACCATCTAGAACCGTTTATGAAACACCGAGAATGCAAAATTTCCATTTGGAACCGAAATTGCCCGATCATTATACCATAAGAACACCATCTTCCCATGGTCATGTTATACTTCCTGGTGCGTTATCGATTACTCAGCAACCAACACCAAAATGTAAGTATATAAATTCGTCAAATAAACTTAGCATACTTAATAAGAGTTATATTTAAGTGCAAGTATTTTGTCTAAACTTTCCACTATTATAGCCTGGAAACCGCTCAAGAAATAAGATAATAATAAATCAAACATTATCTTAGAATGTCTCTCTTTATCACTGCGAGTTGATATTCTACATTAAAATAATAAGTTCCCAACTGAAAACATATTTGCTGAATTAAGGAAATATTTAACAGATTCGCCGAATTCAGATTTTAATAATGATCGCTTTTGAGGATAATTGCAAAAGGAAGTGTCAAACTTGTTTAACCCTTTAGTGCCCGACGGTACTTCTGAGTACCACCAATTTTTACACGTCGTAAGACTGCATTCGTAGCAATCAGAGCCTCTACGGCCTGACGGTATATTGGAGTACCATCTTATGAACCAATAGGAATAGAAAGAACATTTACCACGCCCTCTGTAAATATTTTATCGTCAGTTGTATGTTGATGTCGCAAGTAGACGGTAGCGATTTTGGGTTCGTCTATTCATTTTCGTTATTGTAATTGTTTTATTCAATTGTACTGTGGTTTTTTGGCATACAGAGGTGCTGGCATCCATACTAGATACGTTTATACTATGATAATGTATATTCAATAATTGTTCATACTAGATAATTCTCATTTTCTCGTAGAACTGAGAAGTACCGTCAGGAAATATGAAAGACAAAAAAATTCGATGGTTGCATACAAAACCACTATCTGCAAAGGAGTTTATTATGGTCTACAGCTGTCATTAGGGTTACCCTAATCTTAACTAAAGATTTATTAAGGTTAGCTAAGGTTACCAGTGGATATATTAACCATTATGTAATTAACCTTTACCCAAAAAGTCGATTGTTACTAGTGTTCTTGAGAGATAATTATAAGGTGATAAAATTATCAAAGACTACAACAAGTTATTACTAAAATATAATTTCCGCAGTATAAAAACTATCCGGATAATATCGTAGGTCTACTCGTTATTCATAGTCCCAAAAAAAAATATCAAACTAGATTCTTTTGAGAAATACTGGAGTACAAAAATAAATAAATAATCGCTGTTTATATAAGGCGTTATCGCCGATGATTACCCGTGCTAAATAAAAGAATTACAGTGATTAAACTATATCTGGAGAAAAATAATTAAGAACTATACCTCAGGGAATAATATGGGGTTCTTTGTATTATTGTTTCCTTGGTCATATATTTAAGTCAAATCCGTGAATAGGCGCCACCGAATTTTAGAAACTATAATGCTGAAGGCGATCGAAAATACGTTATCGAAGTAGCCAAAACGCGGAAAATATATGTACACAACTAACGTATAAGTAAATAAATAAATAGTCCAACTAGTACAGGCCAATCGTTTATTGCGACTAAGGAAATCGGCAATACGAAGCTCCTGTTACAAGTAAACACAAAGAAAATAAGTCAAATATCAATTACCAATACAAAAATATTGTAAGTATAAAACAAAAGAGTAATCGTTTTAGTAGGGGTTATAGCGTGGTATGATCATACGAGCTTTACATGTATGTACCCTGTATCTATAAGTATCACAAGCCGAATAATTGTCTAAAACATTGTAAATACCACACTTATCAATGCTATGATGTGGGATTCCAGCCCAAATCAAGCCGCAAATGTTCAATTGTACTAATATATATATAAATTAATATTAATAGATATAACTAATATCAAATCACTTAATAAACACGAGTGATAATGAGAATCATAAAACGATAATACAAGAGGTGATTCAGCAAAACGAAATTCTCTGTTATACTTAGCTGGATGGCACGTTTCGGGTTCCAAACCAAACGTCCACAAGGTCACAATCGGGAGTAGATATCTGGTAAATCTTCAGGGATCGTCTCGGCCGGGAATAATTCTTGTTAGTATATAACAGGTCGAACCAGGTGTGAAGTCGAGTACAAAATCCAATCTCGATAATCAAGAGACCCAAAATAAATCCCAAAATAGACGGGAATATATAACGTAGAGGTAGGAAACCAAAAATAAAATAAAAACCCTACAACAAGGAGAGAAAATAATCAATCTCACCATCTACAAAGTTGTAATTTGTGAAAACTAAAAATAACTCACCTCAATTTATCAATGAGGGTTCTCAAAATTCCAATATCCAGCCACGTGGAATTAATCAATCAAAAGCCTCCACCAATAGGCTTACAAAATGGCGAATTCTTGCAGGTGTTGAAATAAGTTGATTCGATCTTAGTGAATCGTGGTTCCAGTGCAAAATAATATCCCTTAACGGCGGAAAATCGACTTCCAAACGAATTGCTTACTCAAAATAGTCGAATTTCCAAACAATTTGTGCAAATTCTATCCCCCAATTAGGGTAAACGAGAATGAAACCAAGAAAATAACTCGCACAAAGCACCGAACCCTTTTCGTTCCTCAAACCATACAATACACACCTTCCTTCTCGTCGTTTCCAACGAAAAGATGGCTTCAAAACCAATGATACAAACCATATCAAAAGTTTTTAAAATTCGAAATATCCAAAAGTCCGTTAATAAAAACTATTAAAATCTAGGCTTCAAATTATTCCAGTTGGTAAACATGTATTTCTCGAGCACAATGGAGAAACAAAAGAAGTACGTCCAAAATTCCTACATTCTCCTTCCTTATTGTCGCTTTAATAAATAATTATACATGTTGTGAAAAGCAAAACCGTTCTTGTAGCGAAGTAATTTCGGCGAGTCGGAGATTAATACCAGCCGTGTAGAAGGGATACGAGTTTTACCGATCACCGAAGCATTTTTAAATGTATCAACTATACCGAGTGTCCCAAAATATTAAATATTCCACAACAGTGAATAAAAGAATGCATATTAAGAAAAAAAGTTAAGACGAACTATAATTACCTACAGGAAATAAATGTGCAATGCTATTTTTATTATCCACTGGGATTTATTAAAATACCAATTTAAAATTTGTTCAATTATTCTTAAATTATTGAATGTTTTTAAGAAATAATGTAAGTAAGAATTTTATTCTAAATTCAGACCATAACACTACCCCCTCCCCAAAGAATTTACAGGGTAAATTCACTCGTACTCAACTTCGTGATAAGGTTTCAAGTCTTGCGTATGCCAACGACCTTTTGATTTACCCTGTAAATCTCCAAGTTCATATACGCAATAACCACATTTTTTGGAAATTCTAAAAGGACCTTCAAACGTACCACCTAGTTTCGCTGTATAATAATTACCAGCATCAGACAATGTAAACTTTTTCTTCCAAACTAAATCGCCAACTGCAAATTCCACATTACGACGTCTTAGGTCATATTGTTTTTTAGCTTGATCGTGGGCTTTTTCCATTTTTTTCACAACACTTTCTCGCAGTTTCGTCAAGGTTTTGAGTTTTTGATCGGGGTCAATAGGAATATTATTCGAGTCATGAAATTTAGAATAATGTTCAGAACCATGGAGTTTCATCTCAGTTCCAAAATTTATAAAGTATGGAGTTTGTCCAGTCACAACATGCTTAGCTGTGTTAACTGCACAAGCGAATGCAGAAAGATCAACATCCCAATCTCTCTGATTTTCAGAGACAAAAGATGATAACATTGTCTTCATCACCCTATTTACTCGTTCCGTTAAATTGGGCGAGGGATGATAATTTGGGTTAAATAATATTCTTAGACCAAATTTTGTTTTAAGGCTAGTAAAGTTCATGCTTTTAAATTGGGGTCCATTGTCACATCTGATTAACTCAGGCACTCCATAAGAAAAAAAAATTCTTTCTTCTAAAAGTCGAATTATAGTTTTGATATTGGCCTTCCGAATAGGGAAAAACAAGTTAAACTTACTAAAAGTATCAGTAACTACGAAAATATGCATATTACCAGATTTGCTTTTTGGCAAGGGGCCAAAAAGATCCATACTAATAATTTGCCAGCAGCGATTCGCAATAACAGCATTTCCCATTAATCCACCAGGTAGTTTTTGTTCAGGCTTAACTTGTTGACAAGTAACACAACCCTTTATAAACTTAGCTACATCAGCCTTTAGGCATGGCCAGTAATACAGTCTAGCTACTTTGTGGAAAGTTTTATGAACACCAAGATGACCACCTACAGTTGTATCATGACACGATGATAAAACCTCCTTACGGTTTTGTTTGGGAACCACCAACTTCCAAAAGTCGTCATCATTACGAATCTCAGGAAAATCGAGATTAACTTTTTTATATAATTTATCTCCCGATACACGCCAAGAGGGAAATAAGAGAGGATTAGCTTTTACTCTATCCAACATACTAAGATACCACCTATCTTTAACTTCACTAATGTGTATCTCAGATATTTCAAGCTCGCTACTTATAGAATCCGGATCATCAACCACTGCTCGACTGAGGGTATCAGGAACTACGTGCTCTTTTCCTTTGCGGTGAATTACTTCAAAATCAAATTGTTGAAGCCTTAAACACCATCGACCTAAGCGACCTTGAGGGTTTTTCAAGTTATGCAACCACTTTAAGCTAAAATGATCGGTTATGACCTGAAATTTCGAATTTTCCAAGTAACAACGAAGTTTTTCTGCACTCCAAATTACCGCCAGAAGTTCTCGTTCTGTAGCACTATATATCCGTTCAGTACGACTCAATGTTCGAGAAACGTAGCAAATGACATGCTCACGGTTGTCATAAAATTGTGTAAGGACCGCACCAATTCCAAATGACGAAGCATCCGTTTGCAATATAAAACCATGTTCAAAATTAGGGCAATCCAAAATTGGAGAAGACACAAGAGCATTTTTTATATTTTCGAAAGCTTTACGACAATCTTCGTCCCACTTGAATTTTACACCTTTGCGAAGAAGTCTAGTAAGAGGTGATATAACGTCAGAAAATGCAGGGATAAACCTCCGATAGTACGAAATCATACCAATCACTCTTCGTATGTCACGAACGTTTTTAGGCACCGCTAAATTGGTAATCGCTTCTATTTTACCTGGATCTACAGAAATACCTTGCCTATTAACCAAGTAACCAAGATACTTTAATTCATCACGACAAAATTTACTTTTTTCACGATTTAAAGTCAAACCATTAGAAAGCAATCGAATAAAAACTTCTTTTAAAATCCTGATATGGGTATCAAAATCTGGAGTCACAACAATAATGTCATCCAAATAGCAAAAAACATACTTATCCAATTCTGGACCCAAAATAGTATCTATCAACCGCTGAAATGTTGCTGGTGCATTATGGAGACCAAAAGGTAGCCTAGTAAATTGAAATAAGCCACGACCTGGGACTGTAAACGCAGTATACTGCTTGCTATCTTCTTCCAAGGCAACTTGCCAGTAAGCACTTTTTAAGTCTAACGATGACATAAACCGAGCACCACCTAGTTTATCCAAAATGTTTGAAATGTAAGGCAACGGGTAAGCATCACGCTGAGACACAGAATTTAATTTCCTAAAATCAACACAAAAGCGCTGTTCTTCGTTGGATTTCGGAACTAGCAACACCGGAGATGACCAAGCCGAGTTACAAGGTTCAACAATTCCGTCAGCCAACATTTCATCTAATTGTTCGTCGATTAGTTTTTGTTTAAACGGAGAAACCGGGTAATACCGTTGTTTTATCGGTGGACTAGACGTAACTATCTTATGCTTAACTGCAGAAGTGCAGCCAAGCTTATCGCCAGTTTTATTAAAATAATTTGAAATCACATCATTCAGACATTGTTTTTGTTCAAAAGTTAAATCGTCTTCACCATGAATATGATTAATCTGCGGTGAGCTTAATATTTCAGACGAAAAAAACCATTCTCCACGACGCATATCCGGAACTATACCCATTGTTTGCCAAAAATCTATACCCAAAATAATTTCATGACGAAGTTTAGGAACAACAAAAATATCAAATATTTTTACAACATTTCTTACCTGAATAGGGGCTGAAATAACACCAATACAATCACATGTGTCATTGGAAGCCACAGTACACACGGTTTTACGATTCTGATCTAATACTAATCCTAAATGTTTAAGCTTTTGCCAGCCAAGAGAGCCAAGAAAAATTTTGTTAGCACCAGAATCTAATAAACCATAAAAATTATGACCTAAAATACTAATCTTTAGATAGGGACATTCACCAGGACCTACATGAGACAAGATATAATCCAAGACGATTTTTTCCTTATAACTAGAGTAATATGTGGTCGATTCGGTAGACGAAGACAATCTCCGACCTAAGATTGAATTCTTTTGAAGTTTCCCGAAAAATGTTGGCAATCTGGACAAGTCTTCTTAGTGAAACCAATCTTTTTACAAGAGAAACATCTAATTATACCTGAAGTGCAATGTTTAGCTACATGATTAGGCTGATCACACTTAAAACATGTTCGATGTGCAAAGCTCCTTTGAGAGGTTGTAGATTCTCCTTGAGGGTTCCTTGTGCTAGTAGTGCTACCTGACGAGACAGAAACTTCCCTAACAACTAGTGGTTTATTCTTAGGAGCAATGCTATAATCCAAATCAGGTTCCAATGACAAGTTACCAGGCTTAGGGGGGCTATATTGTTCAATATTAATTTTTGTCTCCTCTAGTTTCCTGCACAGTTCAATTAAATCGAAAGGAGTATTTATAGTTTGAAGTGTAAGACGCTCTTGGTAAAATGGAAGAATATTAGACTTCAAAACCTTTAATCTTAATCCATCAGAAACCGGAATAGACATCCTGTCAAAAAGTTTACTCATGGCTGCAACATACAAACCAATTGGTTCATCGGGACCCTGAGTTCTATTTAAAATTTGTTTCCAAAGTTGGTCACTAATATGTGAAGGTACAAACTGCTCTTTCATAAGACCTATGAGAGTGTCCCAATCACTTGCATATTTAACCACCATATGATAAAAATTTAAAGCATCACCCTCAAATAAATCATGAGCTGATAAAAATAGTTCGGCCTTACTCACTTGTCGAGACTTACTTAATTCTTCCACTCGCTGCAAAAAAGAATTAAAACCTAAACTAGAATTACTCGAAAATTTCAAATCCCATTTATATACAGGAACCGATTTAACACTGTTTACTTGTTGACCAGGCATAGTCATTTGATGTATACCAGAAGTATTTGCGCTGCTATTGGTTAAGGTTTGGCTAGGTGATTGAGTACCAAGATTTGGATCACTAGGCACGGAATTACTATCCTTCTCCTCAAAAAGCTTAACTTTATTCTGATAATCAGGAACAAGTTCTGATAAAGAAATTAGTAATTTTGACCTATCTTCTGAAATACTGTCATCATCTCCTGAAATTCTACCAATTCTACCCATTAAATGAGCAAACTTTGTTTCAATTTTTTTAACTTGGCTTGAAGAGCCACTAAAGGAAAAAACATGATCATGCAATTCATCTAATTTTTTTTGACATTCTGTAATTTCCAATATAGGGTCCAAATTACATTTTCCCTTAAGAGGACTATTGGATTTTTCTAAAGCTAAAATACTTCTAAGGTGTTTCCGCAATGAGTCAACATTACCATGATGAGAAATACCCCTAACTGACAATTCGTACTCGAGTTCATCTTTAACCAGGTTATTAACCTGTATTTGAAACATGTTTGTATTTAACTCTTAAGAGAAATACACCAAAATCAAAATGGAAATATATCTGTAAAATAATAATCAATTGAAAACTGTTTTCTCGATTCTCAATACCAAAATTTCAAAATCGGGAAATATAATAATGACCAAAAAAAAACAATAATTTTTTTTTTATACTCAAATTCACAAATAAGTGGGGCGCCAGTTATTATGGTCTACAGCTGTCATTAGGGTTACCCTAATCTTAACTAAAGATTTATTAAGGTTAGCTAAGGTTACCAGTGGATATATTAACCATTATGTAATTAACCTTTACCCAAAAAGTCGATTGTTACTAGTGTTCTTGAGAGATAATTATAAGGTGATAAAATTATCAAAGACTACAACAAGTTATTACTAAAATATAATTTCCGCAGTATAAAAACTATCCGGATAATATCGTAGGTCTACTCGTTATTCATAGTCCCAAAAAAAAATATCAAACTAGATTCTTTTGAGAAATACTGGAGTACAAAAATAAATAAATAATCGCTGTTTATATAAGGCGTTATCGCCGATGATTACCCGTGCTAAATAAAAGAATTACAGTGATTAAACTATATCTGGAGAAAAATAATTAAGAACTATACCTCAGGGAATAATATGGGGTTCTTTGTATTATTGTTTCCTTGGTCATATATTTAAGTCAAATCCGTGAATAGGCGCCACCGAATTTTAGAAACTATAATGCTGAAGGCGATCGAAAATACGTTATCGAAGTAGCCAAAACGCGGAAAATATATGTACACAACTAACGTATAAGTAAATAAATAAATAGTCCAACTAGTACAGGCCAATCGTTTATTGCGACTAAGGAAATCGGCAATACGAAGCTCCTGTTACAAGTAAACACAAAGAAAATAAGTCAAATATCAATTACCAATACAAAAATATTGTAAGTATAAAACAAAAGAGTAATCGTTTTAGTAGGGGTTATAGCGTGGTATGATCATACGAGCTTTACATGTATGTACCCTGTATCTATAAGTATCACAAGCCGAATAATTGTCTAAAACATTGTAAATACCACACTTATCAATGCTATGATGTGGGATTCCAGCCCAAATCAAGCCGCAAATGTTCAATTGTACTAATATATATATAAATTAATATTAATAGATATAACTAATATCAAATCACTTAATAAACACGAGTGATAATGTGAATCATAAAACGATAATACAAGAGGTGATTCAGCAAAACGAAATTCTCTGTTATACTTAGCTGGATGGCACGTTTCGGGTTCCAAACCAAACGTCCACAAGGTCACAATCGGGAGTAGATATCTGGTAAATCTTCAGGGATCGTCTCGGCCGGGAATAATTCTTGTTAGTATATAACAGGTCGAACCAGGTGTGAAGTCGAGTACAAAATCCAATCTCGATAATCAAGAGACCCAAAATAAATCCCAAAATAGACGGGAATATATAACGTAGAGGTAGGAAACCAAAAATAAAATAAAAACCCTACAACAAGGAGAGAAAATAATCAATCTCACCATCTACAAAGTTGTAATTTGTGAAAACTAAAAATAACTCACCTCAATTTATCAATGAGGGTTCTCAAAATTCCAATATCCAGCCACGTGGAATTAATCAATCAAAAGCCTCCACCAATAGGCTTACAAAATGGCGAATTCTTGCAGGTGTTGAAATAAGTTGATTCGATCTTAGTGAATCGTGGTTCCAGTGCAAAATAATATCCCTTAACGGCGGAAAATCGACTTCCAAACGAATTGCTTACTCAAAATAGTCGAATTTCCAAACAATTTGTGCAAATTCTATCCCCCAATTAGGGTAAACGAGAATGAAACCAAGAAAATAACTCGCACAAAGCACCGAACCCTTTTCGTTCCTCAAACCATACAATACACACCTTCCTTCTCGTCGTTTCCAACGAAAAGATGGCTTCAAAACCAATGATACAAACCATATCAAAAGTTTTTAAAATTCGAAATATCCAAAAGTCCGTTAATAAAAACTATTAAAATCTAGGCTTCAAATTATTCCAGTTGGTAAACATGTATTTCTCGAGCACAATGGAGAAACAAAAGAAGTACGTCCAAAATTCCTACATTCTCCTTCCTTATTGTCGCTTTAATAAATAATTATACATGTTGTGAAAAGCAAAACCGTTCTTGTAGCGAAGTAATTTCGGCGAGTCGGAGATTAATACCAGCCGTGTAGAAGGGATACGAGTTTTACCGATCACCGAAGCATTTTTAAATGTATCAACTATACCGAGTGTCCCAAAATATTAAATATTCCACAACAGTGAATAAAAGAATGCATATTAAGAAAAAAAGTTAAGACGAACTATAATTACCTACAGGAAATAAATGTGCAATGCTATTTTTATTATCCACTGGGATTTATTAAAATACCAATTTAAAATTTGTTCAATTATTCTTAAATTATTGAATGTTTTTAAGAAATAATGTAAGTAAGAATTTTATTCTAAATTCAGACCATAACAAGTTAGAGGACATTGCAGATCAAATCCTAACTGAAGATTTGCCCCTTGATAATAATTTGTTGACTGATGAAGATGACAGTGACTCTGAGGATATGAATCCCGATTTGGGTAATAATTTTGCTGATACCATTCATATAACAGCAGGAACTGGTTGTTCAACTGATAATGCTATCAAATATCCGCAACCATCATGTTCTCATCACCAGCCGTCTCCTCAAGTTGATGAATCTGTAAGTCATGAGCAGTTACCGAGCGCAACATCAGATAAAAATAGTGAAAAAAGATGTCTACAGGAAAAAAAAATGAAAAATACTACGTCCAAAGTATAATTCAGAAGAAATAGAAGTAGACGATGAATATGGAAAAGACGAGAGGCAAGCAACAACGACCAACAGAAAATGGAAGAAGGCGGCTGCCGAAGAACTAATGCCTGAATTCAATTTACCGTAAGGCCCTGTTGAGACAGAGCTTATTGATTGTAAATCTGCTACAGATGTTCATCTGCGTTTGCTGGGGGAATCCGTTGACGACATTGTATTTCAGAGCAACCTATATGCGACGCAACGGAATCATACATTGACTTTGAACAGAGAAGAACTTCTTGCTTTCATAGGCTTCAATTTGTTGATGGCTTATCATCGATTATCTACTTGGAAGCAGTATTGGAATGGTAGTGAAAACTTGGGCCTTCCTATTGTCGCCAAATGCATGACGAGGAATCGCTTCGAGACAATTCTGTAATTTCTTCATTGTAACGATAATAACCTAATGCCAAAGGATAATAAAGACAAAATTTACAAGATTCGACCATTATCAGATACACTGAATAGGAGATTCAAAGACTGCTATAAAACAACAAGACGGGTGAGTGTAGATGAAAGTATGATACTTTTCAAAGGCAGAAGTACACTCAAACAGTATAATCCAATGAAACCCATAAAGAGGGGTTATAAACTGTGGTGTCTTGCCGATCAAAATGCCTACCAACTTTCGATGTGTATCAAGGAAAAAATGTAGATCAAAAGCAAGAATTCAAAGAGTTTGGCCTTGGAGAGAGGGTTGTTCTTTCGCTAACTAAACCAGAGTGGAACAAATGGAAGATTATATATGCCGATAATTATTTTATATCTATAAGTCTATTAGAAACCTTATATTTGAAGAAAACTTTGGGGTGTGGAACGATACGAAGTAAAAGGCTGGGATTGCCTCCAATGGGAGACGATAAAGAAATGAAAAGATGCGACCATGATTTTCGTGTCTCGAATACGAAAATCAGGGCATTCAAATGGAAAGACAATAAGATAGTGCATTTTGCATCCAACTTCCATGGTACTGAATAAGTACACATGAAACGAACTCAGAAGGATGGAACACACATGGACGTGAAATGCCCATCTGTAGTCGCTGACTACAACAAACATATGGGCAGAGTCGATCGCGCGGATCAGTTACGAAGTACGTACGGTGTACTTCGCAGATCACGCAAGTGGTGGCATAGACTATTCTGGGGATTTCTGGACATTGCATTCGAAAATGCTCATATAATATATAACATGCAATTTAAAAAAAAATCTACATTCGAATTCAGGAGGTCAATTTGCTTGGGTTTCATGGCAATGAACTGTAACAAAGTCAGCAGGAAGAAAGCTGGACCCATAGTAAAAAGACGCAAGTATAATTATAGTGTACCTGATGACGTTAGGCTTGGGAATCGTGGAGCCCATTGGGTTGTTTTTGAAAATAACCGGGGAAGATGTGAAATGTGCAGTTCACGTGCAATACAATCACGACCCCAAAGCAAATGTTCAACATGTGGTATATTTTTGTGTTGCAATCACAATAAGAATTGCTTCCTGGAATATCACGAAATATATTAGGTAATAGAGGTGTCATTTATTCGCCCAGTGTTTCATAAACGCATTTTTAGTATTAATATTGTTGAAAATGTTCAATAAACAATTAAAAAACTCTATATTTGAGTTGTTATTTATCTCGCACTGTATATTATCCATTTTTTAATTTTTTTTTCAAAATTGAAAATGCAAAATATTTTGTTTCTTTCTAAATGTTCAGGTCAAAACAAATATCAATTTATGAATGAAATGCTTTATCTACTGTGTATTATATATCTATGATTTGAAAACATTGCATAGCGTCGAGTTTCTTCCACAATATGCTGAATGACTTCATCATCGATAAACTGCTCAAACATTTCTACCATACTCATGTTCTCATATCTACCATAATTTGCATTGGGAAATGGTAGTGATCTAGAATTGTCCAAATCTCAATTTTTATCCCATTGCGATCCCCGTTTCTGCTTTTCTTTCTTTTCTTTTAATTCTTCCGAAATCCATTTTTTTTGTTTCTTTTGATTGTATAGAATCTGATACCGCTTCAATATTTGGATGCTCATTATAGTCAATAGCAATTCTCTCATTATCTGCTAATCTCATTTCCGCGCCGGCTCGTAACTGATGTGTAAGATTGTCAATAATTCTGTAAAAATATAAACAATAAAAAAATATTTTAGGTAAATGAAGATGCACGCAAATCCTACCCGGTCTCTTCATCTCCGGAGTCCTCGTCTGAGTCCATATTTACATCAGGAGGTTCTAAAAAGATATCTCCATCAAGGTCATTATTTTCAATCATATCTAGCGCTTCTGCCAGTGAAAAATCTCTCCTAGAATAAAAACTCATTTTAGGTAATGCAAGTGCGTAACGTTGCCATCCGGCAACACTGTTATTACGAACTGCATAGCAAACATACGTTTTAAAAATTCATTAAAATTTTTATGTCTACAGTTTCATTAGACTATCTACTAAATGTCTAAAAAAAACCTCTAAAAACCTTATAAATGTGGTGTGGATTTTACTTACTCGAATCGTATGTCCATATTTTCGATAACATGTAACCTTAACAATCTTAAAACTCTTACACTGATTGCAAACTACTAAATATTTCATATTGCCCACTTTCTTGTAACCCTTAAGTAACGATTCGCCTATAATCCCCCATACCTGAACAGATTTGTTATTTCTTAGGACTTTATTTATGGTGTCGTTTTTGGTGTTGCCATGTGGCAACACTACACACTAATGGGGAAACAATAATTAGTTGGTTAAAGATGAACATTTTAAAAAATAAGATTAAGTTGCAGGAACTTCTATACTCAATAAAAATTCTTAGAAGACTTGTCACTCATAATATCCACACAAATAACTTTCAACTGCAAAATAAAATTGTATTAGGTAAATGAATTAATTGTAACTATGTCAAGAAGCATTAATATATTTTACATGTTCTAGTTTGTTATTGAAATTGATTTGCAGTAGGTGGCAGTATTACGACAGGGTATTCGGTAAGAAATACACCTCAGTACCAACAGACTCCTCCAACATCTTTGTATTCGGGTCAGACGAGACCTATGTACCAGCCAACTGTCAACTACTCACCAAGGGAATAAGAAACTGTCACTGTCATCGAATTAATCATATTATTTTATATTATGTGATGTCGCATTTAAATGTATCAGATATTTTAAAATAAACTATTGTTAATGGCCGAGAATTTATATTATGTTTTTTTTCTAATTTACCTTTTCCTAAATATATGATATACAATATCTAAGCAGCAAGCGGTTCCAAAGATTGGGGAATAATAATAACAGAAATCCTGAAGCACTCTGTGTTAGGTTGTAGTTTCCCGCTTGGTTGAGCAAACTTCACTCGTATTACAAAACCAGTCATTGCGACACTTGTTTTACAAATAACACTTAAGAATTAGAATCAGCACACATATGATTAGGGCATAGCAACAAAAAACAATGGGAGTTTTGTTGATGAAGAAAATGAAGTAGGTATGACATATATTGGAGAAATGATAAGAAATTTTAGATAAAAAACTATCAAAATATTATAAAAGAGTCCTGAATGAACAGTAGAAGCGGCAAATAAAAATATATAAGAAGGAATACTATAAAGAAGCTACATATAAAAATATATAAAATAACAATTATTGGAGTCCCGGCAGTTCTGTATGGTGTGGTTTTGAAAGACAGCACTTCAAGAAGGAGTATTAGTGGGGTTGTGAGGACCAGGTTAGTTCTTTTTTGTCTTTGTTGGTACCAACATTTATGTTAAAGATATAAAACAGATATGATAAAAGTAATTACAAAAACATTAGTACTTACGCATTTCTATTTAACGTTTATAATTCATCACTTTGTTTCTTTGTTCCAATTTAGTACTTGCGCATTTCTATTTAACGTTTATAAATTTCGACTTCTCAACTTCTATATTAGCATAAGACATTTCATCACTTTATTTCTTTGTTCAAATTTATAATACATATTTTCTGACCAATACAAACTAATTCATATTAAATATTATTGAAATCATTGTTTTCTTAAATATCATTTCAACGGATACGAATTGACATCTGTTATTACTGTGAGATCTGGAATCGACTATTCTAATGAGAAATTTTAACCATAGGCGCACCAAATAATATTAAAAAAAATATTAAAAATTGTTTGAATGAATAAAACATAAAATATTGGAGATAAAGTGTAAAAATAACTGGAACCCAAAAAGTAGATAGAGTATCTCATTCTCTCCGCATAAATAAATACATAAAAATTTTCTTTTTCTTTTAATGAGCTAGCCACACTAAAATTTAATAAATCAAAATAGTAATACAATAATATTAAAAATTCCTCTTATACACACAAGTATTACAATATATCTGAATTGACAGATCTCTCTATATTTTATATAAAAAATTGATTCCATAACAACAGAATGCGAATAAAATCACGATTAGATTAGATTTTAACGGGGTTGCTCTGCACTGAAACCTAAGGTTTATTGTGCCCCACCTATCAGAGCTGTTCTTGCTACTACTACAGCTCGCCTTCCAGTTCCAGGATTCTAATGAACTCTAGTATTTGGAACGGCTTCAACAAGGTTATATCCTCACTCTTACAAGTTTCTTGTCCGAAGCCCGAAGCATTTCTTGCGTTGGCTTGCAATTGCGAGGCATTCCAGAACTAGGTGATCCGGAGTGTCATCCTCCTCCCCACAGAATCTACACTCGTCAGTTTCTGCTAGACCTATTCTCATTAGGTGCTTCCTAAGGCGGCAGTGTCCTGTAAGAAAGCCCGTGAGGAGATGTAGCTTATTTTTACTGAGGTCCAAATATTTTTTGGATCTAGCAGTGTCAAAGTTCCTCAGGAACTTTTTGGAATGTTCCAACCCGCGAAGGCACCGCCAGAGTACTTCTCTTTCGGTTTCCTCCTTCCGAAACTCTTTCTTATAGTAGCATTTTCCTACACCACAGAAAGTCTCCGGGCCCGAGTGGCCAGGAACACAGACTAAAGAGGCCCTGTTATTATTGCCTAATTCATCAAGTTTTCTTCAGCACTCCCGTGCGAACTTTGAGTCAATAACATGGGAGCTCAATGCTTTGATAGCTGCTTGACTATCAGAATGGATCGATATGTCACATTTCTGATAGTTTCTTTCTAAGTTCATTTCCACGCATCTTTCAATCGCAAGTATTTCTACCTGAAAGACGCTTGGGAAGGAGCCTAACGATAATGAGTATCTAGTGCCAGGCCCAAATACTCCAGCGCCTGCTCCAGTGATCGTTTTTGAAACATCCATATACCATCTAATGGTGTTTTCTTTGAGAGTTTGGGTGGTGTATTCCCTTTCCCAGTCTCTCCTCGTATTTAGCATCGTAGTGAAATTCTTTTCGATACTTTCTTGATTATTTCATCACTGGGAAGATCCGCTGATGAGATGTATTTTGTTAGAGAGGACCAGGCTCCCTGATTTTTAATACTCTCATTGCCTGAATCTTCCTTAGATATTCTAAGAATTGCAGATCTTTCTATCACCAGGTGTAGAGGTGCCCTAGTTGGACACGTTCTCATAGCTCCAGTATTGCACACACAGACAAGCCTTTGAACTTTGTCGAGGGTCTTCCTTGTGCTTTGCTGACTTGCTTTTGTGTGCCAAACTATTGCCCCATACGTAATTGCGGGTCTCACAATCATGGCGTACATCCATCGCAGTATTTTTGGGTTACAGCCCCACCTCTTACCAGCTAGATTTCTGCACGCCTTCAAAGCTCTTATTGCTTTACTAGCAGTTATTTCTACATGCTTATTCCACGGAAGCTTACTGTCTAGGGTTATCCCTAGATATTTAACTTCTGATTTCCGTTCTATGATTTCCCCGTTTAAGGATATGGGTTTCATGGCTGGAAGTGTTCTTATCCGGGTAAATGGAATTACTATTGTCTTGTTTGGGTTAATGTTTAGCCCCACTGACTAGCACCATTGCTCATTGATTCTGAGGCCCTTTTGTAATAAATCACACAAGGTGCTCTCGAACTTGCCTCTAACTATTAGAACTATGTCATCAGCATAGCCCATACATTCGAAGCAAAGCTCCGTTAGCCTGTAGAGCAACTCATCTACACGAGGCTCCATAGAAGGGGATATATCACTCCCCCTTGAGGTGTCCCCCGAGTGGCTTTAACTGAGGTGGTTTGATTCCTCACCTGTGTCTCAGCTATCCTCGTCGTCAACAACTCATACATCCAATTTACAATGGTTTCATTTACTCCTCGCCTTTTTAGTGCTTCTTTGACAGACACGTGAGTTTTGTTGTTAAAGGCCCCAGATATATCCAGGAATGCGCACATTGCGATTTCTTTGTTGTTCAGAGTTCTCTGGATGTCTTCGGTCAGCTGATACAGAGCCGTCTCAGTTGAGCGACCCGCTCTGTAGGCATGCTGACATTTATGAAGTGGTATATTCTCCAGATTCTGTGTTCTAATGTAGTTATCCACTACTTTCTCCATCGTTTTGAGTAGGAACGATGTTAGACAGGTGGGTCTAAAAGATCGGGGATCAGTCCCATCTTTTTTCCTTATCTTTGGTATGAAGGTTACCTTGCCCTTCTCCATTTTCTAAGTATTAGACCCACTGCTAGACTGCTTCTTTTGATCTTCAGCAGGTGAGGAAGAATCTCCTCTATCACTTGCTGCAGGAGTGCTGGAAATATTCCATCCACTCCTGGTGATTTATATGGTTCAAAGGTACTTATTGCCCATTCCAACCGTTGTCTGGTAAATATTTTCTTACCAATGTCCCAATCTTCCTTGCCGGATTTTTTGGTGTAATTCAATGCTATTTCAAAGCTTGTTGCTGGTTCACTACCTGGAAAGTGGGTTCTAAGAAGAAGAATCGATCGTTCCTCTTCACCTTCCGTGTATGATCCGTCTGGCTTTTTCAGCGACATTGTGGGGTTAGTTCCCCTATTTGCCATGACCTTTTGTAGTCGGCCCGCTGTGTGAGTGGAAGTGATCTTTTCGCAAAAGGCTTGAAAATTAAGCCAATTGGCCTTCCTAATCTCTTTATTGTACTGAGTAGGCTTCTCAGTGTACCTCTGCCAATTACCGTCACGTTTGGCTCTCTTAAAGAGACGACGGACCTCTTTTCTGAAGTTTGACAGGTTCTAATTCCACCAAGGAGCGTCCTTTTCTGAACGAGCTTTTGACCGTGGGCAACTGGAATGAAAATCTTCCATTATTGCCTCACTGATCTGTTCGACTCTTTGTTCCAGGTCGTAGTGCGGGTGATTTACCCCATTCACTTCGACTTGTTCCAAAGTGTCCTTCAGATTGCTCTTGTAAAGAGACCAATCAGTATTTCTAGGATTTCGGATTGTAGGAATCGAGGTGGTACTTCCCTCTATCCTAAATTCGATGATCTTATGGTCGGAAATTGATGGCTCGCTCATCACCCTCCAATCTTTTACATTTTTCCTAGAAGCAACATTAACAATTGTTACGTCCAGGACCTCTTGCTCTCGTGACAAAGGTGAGGGTTGTCCCCACATTTAAGGTCTCAAGATTATTTGCTAGGAGCTATTATAATAAACACTCACCTTTTGCGTTGTTATTAGTGCTTCCCCACACGGTATTGTATGCGTTGGCATCACAACCAATTAACCAATTATAATTGGCAGCCGTCTGCTATTGCAATGTCTCACTAGCCTTTGTACTTCTTCTGGCGGTGTCATCGGCCCGTCTCCAGCGAAGTAGGTAGAGGCAATGACGATGACTCGGTCCATACCTCCAATGTTGAGGTGAACCATGATAGGAACAAGGTCCCATGACACGTTTTCTGAAACGCAAATATATTTTATGTTATTTCTTATGATTACACAGGCACGCAGAGATACTTGCCTTTGATCATAAATCAATTTAGAATCCTTGCATGCCAAACCTTTGATTTGGACTTCTTTGTTGATCCATGGTTCTTGGATCAGTACAATATCCAGTTGTAGTCTAGCGAACATTCTTGCAATCACGGCTGAAACTTCCTTCGCGTGATGCAGGTTAATCTGAGCTACATTCGTGAACGTGAATTATTATAGATGAAAGAGGGTTACTTAGCCTCTATTCAGCTCCCTCCTTTGTCTCTCCCTGACCCTCCTCGACCACCATGGCAATATCTTCCTCGTAGTTCGAGCAGGTTTCTTGATCTCGTGTCAGACTCTCTACCCCCAGGCTGCTCCGCCCAGTTTCCCGGGATGCAGAGGCGATCTGCGCATCCCCAGTCACCCCAGCAGAGCTGGAGGAGATCTTTCGCTTTTTTCCCCTTTTCCAGAGGTTCCGGATATGGAGGGTATCTTCATGTCCTTTGGATCCTCCGTGGGATTCTTTTTATTTCCCAGCCTCGAGACAGGGATACGCCCAAAACAGAAGTTTAGCGCGTAACCTCCTGCCTTCAGAGTCTCCTCAGATTAGTGATCGATCACAATCGTGAGGATAGTTCCCTGTCCGTCTTTTTTAGTGTTTACGATCTTCCAAGCAACAGTACTGAGGTTGGAGTTCTGAACCTGATAAGTTTGAGGATCCTCTCCAATTTCATGTCGTGGCTTCTTGGGAAGAACACCGTTATGGTGACCGGCTTCAATTTCGGCGCTGACCTCATGAGCCAGGCTGCCGATTTTTGTGACCCACAGTCCACCAGTATCATTCCACAACGGAAATGGATACCTGAGAAGTGGATTTCCTTCTCTTTGCTCTAGCACAGCTCTTCCACCAGAGTGACTTCCAGTGTGGAGAGCTGCTCTGCTTTCAGGATGACCCCTGAATAATCCTTGGGCATTATTCCCACCCCAAAAGCCTTCTCTGTTTTGACAGCTGCTGCGTAACCAGTGGCTTGCCCGCTTACCGTTGCAGCTGTTTTTGGTTTCTTGCTTAGAGGTCGTTGCGGAGGAGTAATATTCACCGGGCCTCTTTTAAGCTTTGTCTTCCCCGTTGGTGATTCCTTTGGAGTGGGGGGGGGATGAATAGCCTGCTTCCTGTCCTCTTCAGGGGATATTCCCGGTTCTCACAGTTTTGGGAGGTCGAACGGCATACGACCTTTGTGCCGTTTGGCATTTTTTCCCTCTGTGAGGTGCTCGGATGTAGAGGTGGAAGTTTTCTCCACTACTTTTCCGGTGGCAGTTTTACATTCTCTGTCCATAAATGGTCCTACGAGAAGCTAGGGTCATTACGGTCCACCGCTGTAGAGGCCCGCATGCAGAGATAAGGGGTTTAATACCATGGAGTTTCCCCCGGTGCTCCAAGGTCGAAACCAGTAAGGACTATTCTTCTATATAGTCACGCATTCTTCGGCCTGGTTTCTCATAAAATCATCTCAGAGGCCCTTCTCCTATCCGCCACCTGGAGACGCGCCGGGTTGGTGCTTCACCCCCTCCACAGCAATAAATACCCCGACGAACAGCGACGAACTACGTACATATCTACTGATGTGGACCCGGAAAATCACGATACAAACAAAACATTCTAATCAAAAGTCTTAACATATTATAGCACCCAGCTTTAGTCCTTGGTGGTTAGTTTTCCATTTGGTATGGGTCTGTTATTTGCTGATGTACTCTTGAAACCATCGTTGCCAAAAGTGTTGTTGCATTTGTTGCAGCAACTGGTATCTAGATAATCGATTAGTTGGATCTGGAGCTGGTATAGTTGTTAGTGGTTGCCTGATAAGAAAGTGGGACGGTGTTAATACCGAAAGATCACTAGGATCAGATGACAATGGAGTCAAAGGACGTAAATTCAATATCGCCTCGATTTCTGCGAGATAAGTTGTAAGCTCTTCAAAGGTTAAAGTGACATTTTTCATTATGCGTTTCAGATGATACTTTTTCGTTTTTATTCCCGCTTCCCAAATACCTCCAAAATGAGGTGAATAGGCATGTATATACTTCCGAGAAACACCTAAATCATTGAAAGTTTCTTGAAGAGAGGTTTGGTTATTTAAAAGAAATGTGGCTAGTTCTTGCAATTCAGATCGAGCTCCTACAAAGTTACTGTCATTATCTCAAAGTATCTGAGAAGGTTTACCGTGTCTTGCACAAAATCTACGAAAAGTAGCAATAAAAGCTTCTGAAGTTAAGTTACTCACCAATTCCAAGTGTACTGTATTTGTAGAAAGGCAAATAAATAGACATATATATTGTAACGGAATAGCTACACAGTAACATGCATCGGACTATCAATATGACAGCGACATAACCTACAATAGGGAAGCTGACAGAAAGAGGAAGACTGACAAGAAAACGGGAGATGACGTCTAGAGAATTCGACAGCTAGATTGTGAAGGTGACGTTGAGAAGATAAATATTTCTCAAGATAAATATCCTTTTTAGTTGTTTTTTTAGAGTTCATTCATTGTTTGTAGTTTAGTAGAAACCCACACTCGTATTACAATATGCTTTCCATGATTTAGCTCCGCGTCCCTTACGATATTTTATCATGATGGGTCCTGCATAATCTATACCGGTTATTGTAAAAGGTAATGGCTCAACCTTGACTTTGGTAAGTTACCCATGATTGGATTATTTTGACAATGTTTGACTCTAAAACAGTCAATGCAGGAGTGTACAGTCTTCCTTGCTAAATCACGACAAGAAAATGGGCCAAAATCGATTTCTGATGGAAGCTAACAACAGCTGAGAACCAGCATGAAAGAGTTTAAGACGTTCATGTTTGAATATAAGTTTGGTCAAATAATGTTTGTCTAGGAGCAACATTGGATGTTTCTTATCGAACTGAAAAGATGACGTTTGTATTCGTCCACCTACACGAATAATATCCCTATCCAGAAATGGATGTAAATTAAGGATACGCGATTTCTTTGCTATGGGTTTATTTTTTTGAAGGAAATATCGTTCTTCAAAGAAGTACACAATCTGAGACAATCTAACCAATATTAAAACGGAAGAATTTAACTCTGATGCTGATAGTACACCATACTTTCGTAGAGAGGGTTTATTTCGACAGTTAAAAATGAATCTTTGGGCATAAGCCATGGTTCTTCGTATGAAATTGAACTTGGAACATTTGTTAAAGTGAAAATATTCGGTTGGTTTTGATACCAAGAGGCTTAATTTTTGTTTCCTATGTTCTGATATGTTTTCTGGAGTTTTAACTTCTGAGATAGGTTTTTATAACCACAGAGGACCAGTCCACCAGAGACAAGAAGTAAAGTTTTTGCTAGAACTCCTCTGGATAAGAGGTCAGCAGGATTATCCTTGGATTTAACATGGGTTAGTATAAGACTGAATTTGTGAGACTCTGTTTTGCACAAAAGACTGTAGTAAATTTGATTGTAATTTAATCCAACATAGTACAACTGCAGAATCACTCCAGAAGAATTACATGTTAAATTTCACCCGAATTAAATCAGTTAGTTGACCTAAAATATGTGCACCACACAATTCCAGTCGAGGAATGGTTATTGATTTCAAAGGCGCCATCCTTGATTTTGCACATAAAAGTTTTAGAAAAATTTCCCCTGCACTGGTAATGCTTCGAAGGTAAATGCATGCCTCGTAGGCTTCTAAAGATGCATCAAAGCATGAAGTTCAATTACGGTTAGATTAGCACAAAGAGTTATTCTAGGTATACGACAGTCATTGAAGTCTATTAGGTTTTGCCTAAAATTAACCCACCTTGTATAGAACTCGGAAGGTAATGATTCATCCCAATTAAGTTTTATCATCCATAATTGTTGCAAAAGAATTTTTCCTGCAATGATACATGGACCTAGGAGACCTAAAGGGTCGAAAATCTGTGAAATGTCTGACAGAACAGACCTTTTGGTTACGGTTTGATCTTGTTTACTTGTCCTTATCGTCGTGGTAACCGCAAGAGGTCGTATGTCAATAAAATCGATTTCTGGCTTTTTGAATCTGTGTAACTGAAATATCTAACGCCATGCATCGCTATAAGTTGTATGTCAATCAACCAACCAGGTACCGACAACGCATCTTGTTGCAATATGACGAAATTCGAACTAACGCAATTTGGTTACAGTAATATGTCGTATATCAGACTTGTTGTGACATGAGGTATACGCAGTTTGCCACACTGGTTACAACAATAAGCCGTATATCATGAATGTGTTGATGTTTGCGCGCTATAAGTAGTTTTCTCCTGTTTTATTGGTGTTTTTCATACTTTTAAAGCAAGAAGGACTAACGTAAGTATTCATATCACTATTGTATTGTAAGTAAAATTAAATTAACTGTCTCGACCCTTACTTCGTGGAATCTGCTCATATTAGTGTTTTAAATGAAACTCACGATTTCTAGTTAATTCCACAATATAATAAAAGTTATTGAAAATTATAAAAAATTGACAATTGTTTCGATAAATCAATATCATCGTCAGAATGACAGAAGTTACATTTTATTTGATACCTACCTGATGTTTAGTAGTTATTTTTGGCTGGACCAAGAAGTGACCTAACTTGTGATTGACTTAATATATGTTTATAGAAAATGTGATATGACAAATATTGAAGCTTAGATATTATGAGCCCTATGGTGATATCCTGGATATCATTTTTCCAATTAAGATCAGTATAACTGTGCAATTATATAGAAAACCAGGAAAACATATCAGCTGATCTTTACAATTATCACTTAAGAAGACAGTTTATTAGTGGAGAACTCCCTAGATTTAACTGTTCATTGACAACTTCATATTGTGGGTTTCTTAAATGTCTTCTAATTTCCAATTCTTCAAGAAAATCCAGTTCTTGTTTCTTTTCACAAATATGCAGCACTTCTAGTTTTGTGCTAGGTGTCAATGTATGATTGGTGTCAAGTAGATGTTTTGCGTAGTGGGATTTATCTGGTTGTTTTAACCTGTATGTTCGTAAGTGTTCACTATATCGGATCTCACAATTCCTAAAGGTCTGACCCAAATAGACAGCATTACATTCTGGACATTTGAGTTTATATATACCTGACTTCTTTAATAGTGGTATTCTTGTTTTTACATTTAACAATTTTGTACTAACGTTACTTTCTGTTTTAAAAGAAATTGTTGTATTCGTTGCTGAAGATATTCTCTTGTATACTTGGCAATCTCCGCAGCACCGCCCAGATAACATCGTTCGCAACCAGGTCGACTATGTCCTAATCAAAACTAGATTTAAGAACGGAGTAAAAGGCATAAAAGCATACCCTGGGGTGGACATAGGCTCAGACCATAATCCTGTGGTAGGTAATATGAATGTGAAATTTAAAGAGCTAAGAAAGAGTAACAAAAAAAGTATAGACATGAAAATACACAGACAAAGGCAAAAGAACGCATAAATGAAGAATTTGTAACAATAAAGTCAACCACAATATCAGATACGAATACAGAAAATGCCTGGGATCGAATTAAACATGCAATTGTAAAAGTAGAACAAGACGAAGTAGGGTATGCCAGCCCATAGACCAAGAAAGAATGGATGACAGAAGAAATTCTACTGATGATGGACAATCGGAGAGTACTCAAACACAAAAACATCGAAAAATACAAACAAATAAATAGAGAAATTAGCAAGAAAATGCGAAAAGCAAAAGAAAAGTGGATGAAGGAAAGATGCGAGGAGATTGAGTTACTTCAGAATAAACATGACAGCCACGGAGTTCATAAGAAAATAAAAGAGGTAACGCATTCCAAAAACTCTAAAATCAGAGTTAGTGTAAGCACTTAAACTGAGTAAAAATGGAAAAGCAACGGGTCCGGACGAAATCCACATAGAAATAATAACATTGTTAGAAGAAGACAATTTGTTGCCACTGTTACAGTTACTACAGGAAGTGCATGCAACAGGTAATATTCCAAAAGGCTGGCTCACCTCTTTTTATATTCCCCTCTCTAAAAAATCAAAAGCTAAGAAATGTGATGAGTTCAGACTGATTAGCTTGATGAGCCAAGTGCTTAAGATCCTACTTAAAATTATACAAGCTAGAATCTACCAAAAATGTGAAGCCGACCAAAGTGATACTCAATTTGGATTTCGTGAAGGTCTAGGAACAAGAGAAGCGCTAGTCAGCTTATTAATGCTCCTCCAGAAATGTCGTGACATGAGGAAAGATGTCTATGCCTGTTTCATAGACTACGAGAAAGCCTTCGATTGAGTTAATCACACGGTCCTTCTACAGAAAATAAAGTTAGACAAACAAGACATCGAGTTTATTAGAAATCTTTATTGGAACCAAGAAGCCAAGATTGATTATGGACAAACAACATCGGAACCGGTGTGTATAGAAATGGGGGTACGACAGGGTTGTGTTTTGTCGCCAATACTGTTTAATATGTACTTTGAGCACATATTTAACCAAGCGATAGGCGATGACGAGGATGGAATTAAAATTAACGGCAGGACGTTAAACAACATACGTTATGCAGACGACACGGTTATCATTGCAGACAATCCAGAAGCCCTTCAAGGCCTCATCAACAAAGTTGTAGAAGTGGGGGATCAACTAGGGATGAAAATTAATGTAACAAAAACAAAAGTAATGGCCATAACCAGATTATCGAACCCACAACTGAACATAAACATCTATGATACCGCACTAGAGGAAGTTGAGAAATTTAAATATCTTGGTAGCTGCATAACAACAAATGTAGACACTAACGTCGAAGTAAGATCACGTATAGAACAAGCCAGAGCCATATTCCTAAAGTTGAAAAACCTATTGTGCAACGCAACTTTAAACTTAAGATACCGTTTTGTAAAAGCATACGTGCACTCAGTTCTCCTGTATGGAGCAGAAACATGGACATTAAAAGTGGATACCATGAACAGACTCGAGGCTTTTGAAATGTGGATCTTCCTTAGACTATTAAAAATATCATGGACTCAACATATACCTAATGATGAAGTGCTTAGACGTATGGGAAGGGAAAGAGAGTTACTTACAACAATAAAACGAAGAAAGACCGCTTATCTGGGCCACATATACCGTAACAACAAGTATGATATACTGAAATTAATAATAGAAGGAAAAATCGAAGGAAAACGTGGTCCTGATCGCAGACAACATTCGTGGTTAAAAGCATACGCGACTGGACTGGTATGAACACATCATCTTTAATTCGTACCACTCAGAACCGAAATAAGTATGCCGAAATTGTCGCCAACCTTCATTAAATGGAGATGGCACCTGAAGAAGAAGTTTCTTTTCATTCAATACCATTTGGCTTGTTTTCTGGGATAATCACTTCGGACATGTGATCTAATTGAGAATATTCATTTAGGAAATCAGCATACACAGATTTCAATTTCGGGGTTTTTAAAAAACGCATTAGATCTATAGTCTTGGATTCGTCTAAAGATGATGGAGAACCCTTAAGCTGAATTTGGACTATAAACCGACCTTCAGAAATAGGGGAGACCGGGGTAATGAGGCCACCCGGGGTAATAGCGCCACCCATATTTGTTGACAATCGACGCGGCAGGGTCTGCTTTGAAGGTCATCCGCCATATGCTTTTATAACAGACAATCAGTTGTGAGAGACACGTGCTGCAGGGTGCATCGCTTGGTGATCAAAAATGTGGTTAACGGAAATTTAGAGTTTTGATGTATTATTTGATGTAGATAAAGGTACGTATTTCTGTATTTTGTTTTGAGATATAGGCCTAATAATTTTTGGAGGCAACCTTTAAATAAATTAGCATGATTTTAAAAGTATACCCCTACAATATAACAAAAATTTATTTAGATTTAAATTTTTTCTTTGTCAAGATACACATGGGGCTATCAGGCCACAGTGTAGCGGGGCAATGAGGCCACAGTGGCCTCATCGCCCCACGGAATAATTGTATTAAAATTTGTTTTTACTGTTGCTACAATAATTATTCTTTTTTTTTCTAGATGGTCTGTAATTATAAAAGAGTAACCAAAAAGGTTGCTTGGATAAAAGAGAAGATGGCGGAGGCTTGTGCACAGGTGACCAATGGAGGAAGTGTTGAAAGTGTGGCTGTTAAATATTTTTAGAATCTACGTTCCTGTATATTTTATTTAATATGACAGAAACAAAAAAATGTCACAAAAGGATTTTGATGGTTGTTGATAGATTGTCAGATTCACTGTGACTGATACGAATAAAGTTTTTGATCGTTAATCGATATAATTGTTACAATCTTCTAAGAAACTGATATTGTGGATTGAAACATTGGTCCTTCGAGAAGAGAAAGAATCATTGGAAGATAATATGTCTTTACCAGAACTCTCAGAAAATTCAAGGGTTAGGAGGAGTACAAGGATCAATTTTGGTGTTCCTCCTACAAGATACGGAACTGAGGAAGAATCGAGGAGAATATCCGGTAGACATATAGAACCAGTTATAATAGAAGAGCACACCGAATTTGCAAATTCATCTGACAGCTCTGTTAATAGCGATGACAAACTACACCGACTTAATGAAAGAGAAAGAGAGATTCAAAGAAAATTACTGTCTCTAGAGTTAGAATCTATCCAACAATAGAAATAATCAATAAGAAAATCATCTACCAGAGGGTTAAAGAAGAACTCTGGAGCTACATATCAAGAGGAATTGAAAACGAGATCTACATCCAGTTATCAATATGATGAACCATACGTAGCAGATTGGGTAAACAGGGCAGCACAGCACAGAAATGAAACGCTGGAGTGGGAGAATTCAAATTGCAAACCAGTACACAAAGGAAATACCTCCTCTGCATGTGTGAAATCTTCAGCGGAAAATATTGATTTCTCTCATGAATTTTACTGATAGGAAGAGACTTTCCCAATGTACGATATCGTTTAAATACACGAATTTGGTTGAAGAAACAAGTTTTTTAATTTCGAAACATTAGTACGACGAAATTAAAATACCATAGTCTGATAGAAATCGTAACAGGCGATCGGCTTGTTACACTAATATCTCTGGCTCTTCAAATTGCTTTCCTGAAATGCTAACTAAATGTATGGAAAATCTAAGTTCGAACATTGAAAAATTGATAACTAAGCAGAAATTAAAACCTTTACCAGATTTCAATGGTGATATTCATGAATTCCCGTTTTGGCACAGCGAGTTTCAACGAACCACCTTGGAGAAAAATATATCTGATTCAGAAAACTTGAACCCCCTCATCAGATGTGTGAAGGGAAGAGCCAGAAAGTCTGTGAAAGACCTTTTTTGTAGTCCCGATAATGTGGATACCATCGTCGAAACTTTGAAACTAAACTTTGGCAGAGACGAATCGATCATTTTGAGCCAGATTAATAAGGCTAAGAGTTGTGCGAACCCACGAGAAGACAATATTGAATCTTTCATGGATTTCTCGACCATTGTTACAAATATGGTTGTTGCTATGAGTACCACCCACAACTCTCACCTTGATAATCCCGAACTATTGTTGAGGTTGGAGGAGAAATTACCGAGAATTTCAAGACGTTCTTGGGGTCAAGTCAAAATTTTGAAATATCAAGTGAAGGAAGTTGTTAATTTGAAAATCTTTGCTGAATGGCTCAAATCTGAGGTGAATTTGTTAATGTCAATTACGGTTCCCACTCAGATATCATCATCAAACAAATCGATGATGAAAAAAGAAAAAATATTTAGTATCCAAAGCAAACCGGAAGATAAGATTTGCAAACTCTGCAAAAAAGAAAACCATCGACTGTACCAATGCAAAGACTTTTTGGAAATGTGCCAAGATGATAGGAGAAAGTATGTTCAGGAAAATCACTTGTGCTTCAAGTGCTTGTTATCAGGCCACAGCGTTGCTAGATGTTTCAGAAAGATTTTCTGTAATGTCAATTTTTGTCGTGGTAGACACAATAGACTTCTTCATCCTGTACCTAAAGAAGGAGCTGAAGTTATCAGAAATAGAGATCAGGAAAATATAGTAGAAAGGATTCCAGAAACAGAAAATGGCATCGGATCGACTGAATTCTCAGGTGTAATTGGAAGATCCTCTTCGCTTTTGAAGATCGCGAAAGTTCGTCTATTCAGTCAAGACAAGTACATCGAAACATTTGCCCTTTTAGACGAAGGGTCTACCGTTACTCTCGTTGATTCAGAAATATGCAAGTCAATACAACTTGTTGGTCCAAAAATCCCACTTTGCTTACAGTGGACGAAGGATATCACCCATGCTGAAGAAGAATCCATGTTGGTAAATTTCGATATTTCCGGAGCTGAAGGGATTGCCAAGGGTGAAACATGCCAGACCAATTGACAACCTGCTTTTGCCAAAGATGGACATTGATGCAGATGCTCTGTACCAGAGGTACAAATATCTTGACAAATCAATCTTGAAGAGTATACAACACTGTCGACCCACTGTTTTAATAGGACAAGATAATTTTTTTTTGATATCATCCCAGCAAATCATCCAGCCAAACTTCGATTCACCTGCAATGAGTAAAACGAAGCTGGGATGAGTGATTCATGGTCCTTGCTCGAAGCCAGGTAACGAATTGTACCTGAATATATCCGTTTGTGACCATGATAACATGCATCTACAAAGAATCATTGAAGACAACTTCAAACTAGAAGGGAAACTGGAAACATTTTCCAGAGATGATAGAAAAGCTTTGAAGCTGTTGGAAAGCTCAACCAGAAGAATTGGCGATATATTTGAAGTTGGGTTGCCGTGGAAGCATGAGCATTTGGTTTTTCCAGAATCCAAATCGTTAGCATTGAAAAGATTGCAATGCATGGAAAAAAAGATGGATCAAGATCCTCAATTTGGAGCAGAATACTGCAAGAAAATTGAGGACTATCTTACAAAAGGATATGCAGAGAAGGTAACTGAGGATGAAGCGGAACGAGATAGTGCAAGAACCTGGTATCTACCACATTTTGCTGTGAAAAATATAAATAAACCAGGCAAAATCAGACTCGTTTTCGATGTGACAGCAAAGAATTCTACAATGAGTCTGAACGATTTTCTGTTGAAAGGTCCCGATTTATATCCCCTACTAGTAGCACTTATATGGAGATTTCGTGAGAGAAAGGGGGCGTTCGCAGGTGATATCAGAGATATGTTCCACCAGATCATCATCATTATCAAGCCAGAGGTTTTTCTTTCGAGGAATGGACAGAGATAGATCACCAGATATCTACCAAATGCGAGTTATGATTTTCGGTGCTGTATGTTCGCCATTTATTGCACAATTCGTCAAAAACCATAATGGCAGAGAGTTTGAAGATGAGTTTCCAGGAATTTTGAGAAAAATGACACATCAACATTACGTCGACGATTTCCTGGACTCAGCAGTCACCGTAGAAGAAGCCATAAAAACAATCCACAGCATCATTGAAATCCATCGTCGTGGAGGATTCCCGATGGTGAACTGGTTCAGTAACTCTCCAGAAATCTCACAAGTTCTTCCTCAGAATTACCTAATTGAGAGTATGACGCTAAACTTAGGTTCATGGAACGTTGAAAGAGTTCTTGGCCTACGATGGAACACCAATGAAGACACTTTAATTTTCACTATAAGGCTCAACAACATTCCGGAGGAATTATCCAGAGGGGAGAAAACCCCTACGAAGAGGGAAATTCTTAGAATTGGGATGTCGATTTTTGACCCTATTGGATTCCTTGCACCACTTGTTGTCCAAGGTAAACTCATTATGCAAGAGTGTTGGAGTAAGAAAATGGATTGGGATATAGTTATTTCTGACAACATCGCAGAAAAATGGAAATTATGGTTTTTATCGCTGAGAAAGATTGAAGAATTCAAAATCAGTAGATGTTACTTCTCATCATCACCTGGTGAAGTAGAGTTACACGTCTTTTCTGATGCTAGCAATAAAGTTTTTTGTGCCGTGGCTTACTACAGATCATCAAGAAACGGATATGTGGAGACATCCATTGTTGCATCCAAATGCAAACTTGGTCCACTCAACAAAGTCACTTCAGTACCTAGAATGGAACTTCAAGGAGCTGTTGTAGCTTCTAGACTTGCTAATACGATTAAGAAGGAGTCAACTTTCCATATTCAGCGAATTTTCTGGTGGATTGACTCTGAAATAGTTCTTAAATGGCTCAGAAATAACTCGAGACGTTTGAAACCTTACGAATCGCACAGAATCCAGGAGATTGAAGAGCTTGCAGACATTTCAAACTGGAAATGGGTCCCATCTGCTTCGAATCCAGCAGATTTGGTTACTAATCAAAAGAAAGAGGTAGATCTCATGAATCCACTGTGGTTACAAGGCCCATCCTTTTTAAAGAAACCAGAAGATGAATGGCCCATAGAGCAGATATACCAATTGCAAGAAGATGTCACTACTGAAATTGTGGCAGTACTGAAAGAAACCTCATATCCATTGCCCGATGCTAACAGATTCTCTAAATGGCTGAAATTTATCCGTACAATAGCATGGATCTTGAGGTTCTGCAATAATTCCAAATCGCCAGAACTTGAGAGTAAGAAAAGAAGACAAACAATATATCAAAATATCAAGAGAAGAAATGAAAGAATAAAAGTTGACGTAGTTTTGAAGTTATCTGAATTGCAACCCGAAGAATTACATGGTGCAGAACGTTTGTGGCTGAAAAATGTTCAAGCAAACCATTTCTCAGAACAAATAACTTCCATACAAAAACATGATTATCCTAGCAAATCTTCAAAATTCTTTGGATTATCTCCATTTTTGGACGAATTTGGAATTCTGAGAATGAACAGCCGAATAGAGTATGCAGATATTGCTTATGACTTGAAATATCCCATCATTTTGCCGACAGCAAAGCAAGATATTCCCGTCCAATTGCTCATTCTACATCTCCATGAAGAATTGAAACACACAGGACTCGAGACATTGATGAATAATCTGAAACAAAGATTCTGGATCATCAAAACCCGACAATCTGTGAAGATGACTGTGAGAAGATGTCCATTGTGCAGAATAAAGAAGTCTAAGGCTGTCCAACATGAGATGGCCCCACTACCAATTTCACGTCTCGCACCATATACAAGACCATTCAGCTTTTGTGGTTTAGACTATTTCGGTCCGTTGTTAGTTAAAGTGAAAAGGAGTGTGGAAAAAAGGTATAGAGTTATCTTTACATGTTTCAATACACGAGCAATCCATATCGAATAGGCTAGTTCTCTGACAACAGATTCAGCCTTGATGGCAATTCACAGATTCATGTCTAGACGAGGACAGCCTTTGGAGGTTTATTCCGATAATGGAACGAATTTTGTTGGAGCAGAAAATGAAATGAAAAGATGTTTGGAGGACATGGATCGTGCGAAACTCGCCCAAGATTTGTCTAAATATAAAATAAAATGGAAATTCAATACTCCAGCAGCACCCTTTCAAGGAGGTGTATGGGAGAGAATGATCCAATGTGTGAAGAAGGTCTTGTATGTTATTCGAAAGGAACAACATCCATCAGAAGAGCTATTATCAACTCTTCTGGCTGAAACTGAAAGCGTTGTTAACTTTAGGCCCATAAGCTTTGTATCGAGTGCATGTGGGGAACTGGAAGCTCTTACTCCAATGCATTTCCTCATTGGTTCAGCGAATACTTCGAATATTCCCGGAGTCTTTGGACCTGATGATATTTATCGGTGTAAGCAGTGGAAGATTGCGCAGTTGATGGCGGAGAGATATTGGAAAATATAGTGCAAAGAGTATTTTCCCTCGCTCAGAAAAAGAAGCAAATGGTACCAAAAAGAGAAGTCCTTGCGAGTAAGTGATGTAATAGCTCTTCCTGACAGCAGGTGCCGCAAAAAATGGATTCTTGGAAGAGTTTCCAAAGATATACCAGAACATGACGGCCAAATCCGCTCTGTGGAAATCAAAACCCAAGAGGGCACTTTACTTAGAGCAGTTAACAATATTCTCAAGCTGGAGGTTGGAGAATGTTAAATATTTTTAGAATATACGTTCCTGTATATTTTATTTAATATGACAGAAACAAACAAATGTCACAAAAGGATTTTGATGGTTGTTGATAGATTGTCAGATTCACTGTGACTGATACGAATAAAGTTTTTGATCGTTAATCGATATAATTGATTGTTACAATCTTCTAAGAAACTGATATTGTGGATTGAAACAGTGGCCAAGGCTTTTAATATTCCCAGAACTTCTTTGCGGAATCAGCTTAAAAGGCAACGACACCAAGGCCCCAAAAAATGGGATAAAACCCAGCGGTTACAAAAACACAAGAAGACGAATTAAAGAACCACGTGTTTATCAAAGTTGTATTTTGGGCTAACAACTACTCAAATACGAAGAACCGCATTTGAGTATGCCGAGAGAAATAATATTCCAAACAAATTCAACAAGGAAACCAGAATGGCTGGTGAGAGATGATTGGCCAGTTTTTTAAAACGTCATGGCGAACTCTCATTAAGAAAACCTGAGCATACAAGCATTAGTAGGATTCTTGGCTTCAACAGAGAAGACGTTTCAAAAATTTTTGACAATCTTAATGTGGTTTACGAAAAATATAATTTTTCCAATACCGTTGGAAGTGCAGTGAAAATTTTAGCAAAAAAAGGTCAAAAGCAAGTTGGATTTATTTCTAGTGTCGAACGTGGATCGAACACTACAATCGTCTGTTGCTTTAGTGCTGGGGGGTACTATGTACCTCTAATGTTTATATTTAAACGATAAAGAATGACACCACTCTTGGAAAGGGGTGGACCACCAGATGCTATCTATACATGTTCCAAATCGGGCTGGATTACCGAGGAACTTTTTGTTAAATGGCTACAACATTTTCAGAAAAATACAAAATGCTTGTTGACTGAACCTGTTCTTCTTGTTCTCGATAACCATTGCAGTCATATGTCATTGGCAGCCTATAACTACTACAAGGAAAACGGAATCATACTGGTCTCTTTACCACCACACACATTCGACCGTACCCAACCTTTGGACGTTGTTCTATTTGGTCCTCTAAAGAGGGCAATAAATGTTGACATACATTTTCATCTTAAATCTAAGCAGTACGAACGTGTAAGCCAATATGATATCGCTTCTGTATTTAAATCTGCATATGCAAGAGTGGCAACTATAGACAAAGCAATTAAAGGGTTCCAGTGTACCGGAATTTCTCCACTCAATCCAAATGTGTTTGATGAGACTGAATTTGCACCACCCGCACAAAACATGGAGGCAGGTCCACCTGCACCACCTGACAACATGCTGGCTGGTCCCGCTGCTTTATCTTCTGAACATATTGACATGGGAGTAGGCCCAAAGGCCCAAAAAGATATCCCAAATTTATCTGACAGTGTTGCTAGATCCTAAAGTGAAAAACATAGTTCTGCTGACAGCGCCGACACAAATATTTCCTTTGCTGACGTCATACCGGTTCCTCAAAGGCTTATCAAAAGAGCGAAAACTGTCCGCCAAAAAAGTTGTTCAAAAATATTGACCCGCGACAAAAGAATTACTGGAAAAAGCTCTTAAAAAGGAAACCAAGAATAACAAGAATAAGGCTGTGAAAGATAAAAAAGTGGTTCAGGTGAAAAGGAAGGTATTTAGCAGCTCATCTTCATAAAGTTCAGCTGATGTCCATCTGGATGATGAAGGACTTGAAGATGAAAGTTCAGATGAGGAAATTTGCTTAGTCTGTGGCGACTACGGAAGAAAAAGTGAGATTTGGTTCAGGTGCACGTTGTGTGGAAAATGGGCCCATAAAGACTTTAGCGGATCGGAAAAAGCCAAACAATATATCTGCGATTTTTGTGAATAGTTTATTCTACGATATTACTTATATTTTAAAAAAACTTGTTTCCTTTAAGAATTTATGAGTTTCTTAAGAATTTAGGAGTTCCTTTGTCGACATACTATTAGTCATAAGAGTTTTATATGTTTATTTTATTACTGGGGTAATAAAGCCACCCGTGGCGGCATTACCCCATATAACGGGGTAATGAGGCCAGTTACAATTTTGTACTTTTTTAATTTTTTTTGTTTTTTTTATTCAATAAATCAGCAATCAAAATACATGGTATTCTATAAGCTAATGTGCTGGCATATGACCTAGCTATGGGAAGAAGCTGAGGTCAACTAGCATGATGAGATCCTCTCCAGCGAAGGGACCTTCTGCTTCCTGTTAATTTCGCAGGTCAGTTGGCCATCGTCGTTTTAATCTTCTCATTACATCATTTTCAAGTAGCTGTTGTAGTAAACGATTTGTATGGGCTTCTAGTTTCTTGTGGTGGCTAGCACTTCTTTCATGAATGACTTCTTTTACTGTTAAGATCTTCAGATCATTGTGGATCATTTTATTTGTTATATACCATGGGGCATTAACAATCTTTCTTAATATTTTAGACTGGCTTCTTTGTACAATTGTTATGTTGGATTTACTGGCGCATCCCCATATTTCGATGCCATAGGTCCATGTAGGTTTAATTATTGCCTTATATAATAGGATTTTATTTTCGATGGAAAGAGAAGACTTTCGTCCAATTAGCGTCTACTTCTTAGGTCTATTTGTTTTCGTTTCTTCTTAATATGTTCCTACCAGTTCAATTTGGCATCTAGATGTAAGCCCAGGTATTTCAGGGATGTCGATTGTGGGATTTGTATGTTATTTAACTGTATTGGAGGACATACGTCTTTTCTTAGAGTAAAGGTTATATGTGTAGATTTTGTCTCCTTTATTTCGATACTCCAATCTTTTAACCACTTCTCTAATTTTTTAAGATATTCTTGGAGGATATGGTAGGCTTTCAGCACATTACTATGGGTAGTTAGAATGACAGTGTCATCAGCAAATGTTCCTATTGTGATGTATGGTGATAATGGGAGATCTGAAGTAAACAAGATATATAATAGTGGACCAAGGACACAGCCTTGTGGTACACCCGAGTTGATAGGCAGCATAACAGATACGTCTCCTTTTATTCGTACTCTGAATTGGCGATTGTTTAGATATGATTCCAATAGTTTGAAGAATGTTGGTAAATGTTTTTTAATCTTGTATAATAGTCCAACATGCCAAACCTTATCGAAGGCCTGTCTAACGTCTAGAAATACTGAGGTACAATATTCTTAGCTGTTTAGAGAATTTAGTATTGTATGGGTTATGCGGTGACACTGTTGGATTGTGGAGTGGGCTCGTCGGAATCCAAACTGAAATTCAGGTACCCAATTGCTGGCCTCAAAATCAGGATCAATTTTTCGAAGAATCAGTTTCTCTAATAATTTTGATATAGTTGAAAGCAGACTGATAGGTCGATAAGATTTTACTTCATGTGAGTCTTTCCCAGGTTTAAGTATTAGGATTATTTCAGCAATTTTGAGTTTTTCTGGCCAATATTGGATTCGAATAATTACATTAAATAGGTAAGTGAGGAGTACTATACCCTTTCGCGGTAACTCTTTAACATCTTTGGAGTTATTAAATCCATTCCTGGGGCGGTCCTAATGTTTAGACGTTTTATTTCATTTGCTATGTCTTTTAGTCTAATCAGGTCTATTGTTTGGTTTGTTTGGATAGGGAGTTCTAGAAATTCCGTAATTTCTATGTCTGGTATTGTGTTGTGAGGTTTGTAGATTTCTGAGAGGTGCTTAGTGAATGCATCTGCCTTTTCTTTATCTGATTTGGCCCATTTTTCTTCAGCATGTGTCTGTGTTTCTAGTCGTAGTGGAGGAGATGTTAATATGGGTTTATTTATAGACTTTACTGTCTTCCAAATAGAGTTATCAAAACGATTCAAATTAGACATATAGGTTTTAAAGGACTCTGCTCTCATTGCTTTTAATTTAGTTTTCAATTCGTTGCTGAGTTTATTGAAGTTCCTTTTATCAGCAGGATTATGACTCCTTTGCCATTTTGCTCTCGCTCTTCTTTTTTTAGCTACTAGTGTCTTAATTTCTAGAGGTATATTCATAACGTCTTTTTTAACTACTATTTCAGGAGTTGTTTGTTGCGCTGTCTCTTGCAGTAGATTTATGAAATCGTTTCTGGCTTTCTCGATTTCATTTGGGTTTTTGAGGCTTATGTTTAAGTGTATTTCTTCATTTAGTTTATGTTTATAGTGGGTCCAATTGGTTTTGAAGTTGTGTAGTCTAGGTGTAGTTTGAATGTGTATAGGGCACGAACTGATAGTCAGAATTACTGACGAATGATCCGAAGATAGATCATAGCTTGGAATAATATCTGTGTATTCTGGGGAGGTGCCATTAGTGACGAAGAAGTCTAGCAGGTCTGGCAGTTTATTTATATCAGTTGGCCAGTATGTTGGTGTTCCTGTGGACAAAAATGAGTATCTTTTTTCCTGTATTACTTTAGATAGTTCTCTTCCTTTTGTGGTAGTTATTCGAGATCCCCACATCTGATGTTTACTATTGTAGTCTCCACCTGCTATAAATCTTGAACCAAGTATGTTGAAAAATGATTCAAACTGATCTTTTCGTAGGTTATGCTTCGGGGGACAGTAAACTGCAGTAATCGTTATCTCGTATGGCATTGTATTTATTCGAATTGATGTGGCTTGTAGAAATTCCTCCTCGTATTTTGGTAGCTCACAGTGTTTGATTGTTTGTTTAATTAAAAAAGCTGTGCCCGCATGCGCGGTACCATCCGGATGATTTGTGTAGTAAATTTTATATAATGGAATCCTAAAGTAAGATTTATTAGTAAAATGGGTTTCACTAATTACAAAAATGTCAATTGAGTTTTGTCTAAGAAATAACTGGACTTCATCCCTGTGTTGAACAAGGCCGTTAGCATTCCACAATGCAACTCTAAGAAACTTAGCCATTATTTAATTTGTTGATAAGCATTATCAACATGTTGAGAATCATATAATTCTGCTGTATTAACTGGTTAGAATTTATTTAATGTCATTGAAGATTCTTCACCATTAGCTCTATTATGTATTTCTACTCCTGCAGGTGCCTGCGCGTAGCTCCTATTAGTATGTCTCGGCTGAGGTTGTTGGCCTTGATCAGTTGATTTTGTATTGTTTTGTGTCATAGTAATCCTATTAGTATTTATCTTTACTTTATAGTTTTTTTTTGGTAGAATTCGCAGCCCCTGTAATTTTTTAAATAAAACAAAAGTTGCATTCGAATTTAACAGTTGTTTGACAACTTAGGTTAGAGTTAACATATGAATGAGGAGTATTAGTAAAAAAAAACTATTTAAAAAAAATTATGGTCCAAATCCTAATTTTTTCTTAAGGTGGTCCCATTATCCCGGTCTCCCCTTCGTTTGGAAGTGATTTGGAATATTTCTTCACAAAATTTCTGTTCCCCTGACAATAAAGTATTTTTCTGAAACGGTTCTTCTATTTCCCAAAAATTATGCAATTCATTGTCAGCAGATGTAGTAAAATTACATTGAACCTTATTGGATAAGGAATGTTCATTGCTAGGGCTTGAAATCACTCAACCAAAAACAGCTTTTTAAAGCATATATAGGTACACTTTTGCCTAATCGAATTTGACCTACACACAAAAGATCATGAAAATGTTCAGCACTTACCAAAATATCAATGGGTTGAGATATGTTAAAATCAGTATCGGCTAATTGAACATTTTTTGGAAGTTACCTTCGCAAATCCACCAGACGAATACCCTCTACTTAGAGAGCAACCAGTGGCTAATCCCTTCACTCAAGGATGTTCGCCGATTCGCAATCCAACCGTGACTGTCATTCCTGCGCAAACCAGCGTTGTACTACAACGTAGTAACGTCCCTCCGATTGGAGAAGTCAGACCGCCACCGCCAGAGAATGTTACAGTTCCGGAACCACCCCCTGTAGCACGAACAGAAACTGCGACTCATCAACCAGTACGTGATCGTCCACAGCGTACAAGTCATCCACCTAAATACGGATCAATATTGACATAACCTCAATTAGGTTCGTTCCAACCAACAATTCTGTTATCGTACGTAACCAGTAATTGAGCTGTTTAATGCGCATGCGTAAGAGAAATTAATAAAGTTACTGGTAATCTTTTACCAAACGGTTGGAAAGTATTTTAAACTAGTTTAGTATATGCACGCGGTATACGTAATTCTGTGAATAATAACCTCAAAAAATAAACTTGCTCTGTGTTTTCTTGTACAAATCGATTAATATTTTTCTATAATTTTCAGTCCAAAAAAGGAGAATTTTCACTATCACCATCGACTGCAGCACTGCTTGAACAAGAAATTCTTCAAGTTCTATTTGTACAAAAAAAGAATATTCATTAAAATTAACAAAGTTAAAAAAATATAGATACTACCTTCTGGCATTTCTTCCCGCTTCTTTTATTTACATCAACAATCAACAAATAAACCAAGAAACAGTAATAGATAAGAAACAGTCCCCGGTGTAAGCAGCTCAAAATCTAAAAACCCACTTCCATAACCTATTTACACTTTCCATAAAAACCAAATTTGAAATTTAATGGTTTAGCACAAAAATGTTGCCATTGCGCATGATTCCTAATTTCAGAACTTTTGGTACTCGCTATCCAGCAAGAATCGTTTGAACGGTAATTTTACTGGTTTGCAAACGGGATGGAACAACGAACTGATAGTAATCGAGAATTCTGAACCAGTAATTTCAGGTGGTGAGAACGATTTATTTCAACTACGCATGTGTATTAGTAATATTACTGTAAATTACTGGTGGTTGGAACGAACCTTAGAGTAATAATAAACATAGAGAGGGCTATTCATTCATAAACACTTTTATTTTTGCGGCCAACAATTTTAAACGCCAGTAGTGAAATAATTAATGAATTACAAAAAGTGGGGATGGTATTGTAGATACATGGCATTGCTAATGTCGGTTGGTTTTCTGACAAACTTGGCACCGACGAACCATAATAATCCAAAAACATTAAATTAATTAACTTAAAAGTTTATTTTCACACCAAGAAGTCTTGAGAAACACATCAAAACGAAAGAACTAAATGTTTACTCTCTAGTCGTAATGGCGCTCGTATAAATAAACCACGTTTGACATTTACTACAATACTACGGCGTATTTAAAATGATCGTCGATCATACTCTGACTATATTTGTATCTCTCTTTATATGGTAATTAAACAAGGACAAAACTGCTAAATAGATTACTATTGACACATTAACAGATACTGAAATCTTGAGCAATGTTGCCACTTTTAGTTATAATAATAAAGGTATCTAAGTATACAACAAATTCTTGTTCAAAATTTATATAAGAATATGCCTTTATTAAATAAAATTCAAGTATTATTAAATAATTTTAAAAGCTGCGACTCAAATGCAGAAATTAGTATTACTTTTTTTTTGCATAACTGTTTAAGAAATTTTCAATTAAACGTCTAATTTCTTTTTTCCCGCAACTAAAGAGGATTTGTAAATATGGCAAAGCAGTGGAAGTGTCCCGCAAGTGAGCTTATAATGTGACTCAATGTTTGGGGCAGGAAAAAGTCAAAACAAACATATCTATGTTATTTGTTAATCTGAGGAACGAACCTATTATTTTGGTTCATTTCACGTGTATTTCAAAAATTATTCATTTAGTTTAATCACGTTTAATTTTATAGAAGCTGTTCTGTTAACTAAAAATGTAATATACAATTGCAAAATATCACTCACATCACATAACCCATAGACAAACGGTAGTTTATTCATATACATATAAATAAAATATACTGCGCCTAGCGGTCAGGGAAGCGTGGCGATCATCAGAGTGCCGACATATATATGTCTGCACCGTCTGTGACCAAGATCAATACGCGCATGCGAGTCACGAGACGTTGCATTGTTTAATATCATTAGCTGTATCATTCCCGCTTTGACGCTTTTAGACCTTCAGGGGAGTGGTAAAGGTTATTAGCATAGAGAAATAATATTTTTTATATTCTCTATGGTTGTTTGTTTGGACACAGTATAGTAAAATTGGGCTGTGGTTTGGATGTTTAGTGATTTTGTTATTTGTTTTATCATTGTGTGATGATTTTTACGTGTTTCTTTTATTTAGACTTTTATTAAAAACTATGTTTCCACAACGGTGCTTTTTATGTAATGAGATTGGTCCTAATTTAAATTTTCATATGTCTACAGGTGTATAAAAATTAATTCCGTTTGAAAACAAATCGTCCCATGAGGTACTCCATCGCCATTTAATTTGCCAATATGTATGGCTATATTAGTGTGTAGATATCGAAGAAATGATTTATAAAAATAATAACTCTATTTGTTTATGTGATCACTATATATTTCATGTTTATCTACTTCATTTCTATTTCTTTTGAAGTAACCTAGACAACTATAATATACGCTATTTGAGATTTATGTTAGAAGTGAAAAAAATGTAATTACATAATTGCACTTTATTTGGTCAAATCAAAAATCAGACATGTTGACTCAAATATCTTCGTTTAAAAATATTACAGGCGGCAAATACAGCACTTGCGCATAACTAACATGGCCACACAGAGTGTAGTCGGACCTCTCACTCTTAATAGAACGCATTTCGCTTATTGGAGATATAGGCAGTTAGCAGTGTATTTTTTTTATTACGTATATGAGTTTATTTAAATTTTTAGACCAATCACATGTTTCCGATTTACGATTGTTTTCAATAACATCATAATTTTGGACCGATTACAATCAGAGTAATCGATTGATATCGAAAATGTATTGTTGAACATGTTGTTTTTTAAATGACAGGAAATGATTGTAATCGACTGTCGCGATGAATAGCACTAATGTCTTTAGTGCTGTCATTGCTTTTTCATATAATCTGATATACAGTAATAAAGTATATGATGCTGACATCAAAATAGTCAGTCTCTCTCCTTTTAGTTACAACAGAATCAAAATATGTATAAATTCGTAATTACTTAATTAATTCAGAATAACTTACCTCTCGATCTTTTGGTTAACAATGCAATATTTTTGTTTTACTGCAACCAGGAAAGGAACACAAGAAAACCATTTTGATAATAATTATAATAAAGTGTTTTTAAATGAAACTCAAGGTCTCTAGTTAATTCCACAATATATATTGTGGAATTAACTAGAGACCTTGAGTTTCATTTAAAAACACTAATATGAGCATATTCCACGAAGTAAGGGTCGAGACAGTCAATTTCATTATAATAAAGAGTAAAATTAAAAATTATTCCACAATAGTAACTTTTACATCACAAATTATGGAGGGTAGAAGTAAGGAGGACCGTCTTGTATAGGGGACAAGTTGAAAAAGTGTCCAGCTGTAAGTAGCAAATTACAGTTCAATAACCGACCACAATAACGCTAGCGTAGCGAGTGGAAAAGTTTTGAAATTTATTATTTTACAATACTGCAGTTATGAAATATAAAACAATTATTCATTTTTTATAATAATTGTTAATCATTATTATAAAAATTAATTAACAAACTTAAAAAGTGCTAATTTTATTATCCTACTCTAATAATTTATGGCGTTGTTTTTAAAATCTTTCCACTTGCTACTATGGCGCCACCTTAATTTGCTCCCTGTCAGCGGACACTTTTTCATACACTAAGTTGGTCCTCCTTATTTTCTACCCTCCATATCACAAATGTAAATTGAACAATATATTAACAGTCCACAGTTTGGAAAAAAAATATAACGGTATATGTTTCTTCTTCTGAATTAAGAATTAATTAAATCTTCTTTTCCGTGATCTCTGGTCTCTGTCAGAGTTATTATTTGTCCATGAGAACGATGTCTGGTACTAATTTTAAAATGGACTGTAAGATAAACGATTTGTTGTTATTTACAATTTATTTACACTATATACAGTTTTTTGTACACTATACACAACATACTTATTAAATTATTACCCACACTGTTGTCTATTGTACTTCTCATTAGCAACTGTCTGCTGCTGAATATCACCGCTAGAAGTACTGAAGTGCTGAAGTACGTTTTGGTGGGGAATATTGTCCCCAACATGCTGGGGGCCCCTAAGGACGAAAGTACCCTTTATTCACATAGCGTGTTCACCCTTTTCACACATTTTTTTTATTATCACTACACTCACTTAACACATTTACAAGTAAATTTATAATTAGGAAATATGAACAGGATTAACAGTTGTTACATTTTTACATCAAATACAGTTTTTTTTTTTTTTTACAAGACCAAAAGGAAATATAAACATATTAACCAATTGGCAGAACTGCTATTTTACTTAGCGACCTCAGATAATTACCCTTCTGGGTTCTCACCTCTACTACTCTGACCTTATTATCATTACCCTTTATTATTCGAATTATGCGTCCCATTGGCCAATGTAATGGTGGGACATTGTCTTCTTTTAGAATGACTAACATATTTTCAGTTAAATTAGGTAAACCTTGTTGCCATTTAGGCCTACTTTGTAATGAGGTTAAATAACTTTTATGCCATTTCTCCCAAAAATGTTGCTGCATTTTAGTGCACCGTTCCCAAAATTTTATTTTATTTACCGGAATTTTTGTTAGGTCTCGTTGAGGATAACTTGTTATTGGTGCACCCATTAGAAAGTGACCGGGAGTCAAATATGACAGGTCTGAAGGATCATTGGTGATTTGAGTTATCGGTCTGGAATTTAAAATTCCTTCTATTTCAATAATGACAGTGTTCAATTGTTCATATGTTAGAAATGCATTACCTGCAATTCTTTTGAGATGAAATTTAGTACTTTTTACCCCTGCTTCCCACAGCCCCCCAAACACAGGCGAATAGCTAGGGATGAATTTAAATTCTATGCCTTCATTAGCTGCATAATCTATTATTTCATTTTTAGATTGAGTGTTGCAACATTTTTTAAGCTCTGCATTTGCCCCCTTAAAGGTGCCTCCGTTATCACAATACAATTTCGAAGGCTTACCTCTTCTTGACATAAATCGTTTCAAGGCAGCTAAGAAGTTTTGAGTTGTCATGTCCGAGAGTAATTCCAAATGTATCGCTTTAACAGCAAAGCAAACAAATACTAGAATATATGCTTTAGTTTCAATAGATTTTCTAATTCTACTCTGTTTTATATTAAATGGACCGCAAAAGTCAATTCCGGTGTTATTAAATATTCTATTGCAGGTTACACGATCTTGTGGTAGAGAGCCCATAAGTTGCTGAGACATTTTTGCTTTTAGTCTGAAACAGATTACACAAGAATGTATGTTTTTTTTTATCTCTCTGTTTCCATTTATTAACCAAAATTTTAAATTTAAACTGCTAAGCACCTGTTTCTGTCCAGCATGCCCAAGCCTTATATGTTCTCTTCTTATTATTAGATCAGTGATTCTACTATTTTTTGCTAAAATAATTGGGTGTTTTTGCGAGTAGGGGATACTTGCCTCTGCAAGCCTGCCACCCACACGAATGAGTCCAGAATTATCAATAAAAGGATATAGACTTTTCAAGTGTGTTTTAATTTCTAATTTGGAATTTAAATTTTTTAATTCAGATGCAAAATGTTCTTGCTGATCAATTTTTATTATTATTCCTAACGCGTGGTCTAATTCTGCTGGACTTAAATGACCAACTATCCTATTTTTGTTTTTGATGTTACTAAAAAATCGAAATATATAAGCTGTAACCCTTTGCATCTTGGTAATACTCGAGTATTTATCAAACATAGTATTTTTTTTAACTACAGTAGCAAGAATATGTTCTCCTTTTTGTTCTGGTAAGGGTTCTGTTAACTGTGGTACATTGTTGACATTGTATGCAACATTTTTTACTTGTAAATATTCTGGTCCATGCCACCACATTGTATGGGAGTTTAATGCTTGAAAATCTAGTCCACGACTTAAGCAGTCAGCAGGATTGTTTTTTGAATCAATGTAAGCCCAACTAAAATGTTTACTGTTTTCTTGAATTTTTAGCACCCGATTTGCTACATATGGATTTAATGTAATTGGATCAGTCTTTATCCATGACAATGCTATTGTCGAGTCTGAGTGCAGATATACTCTCTGAATTTTATCTTTCAACAAACCATGTATTTTAATGGTTAAATTTGACAGGAGTAGAGCACTATTTAGCTCTAACCTCGGTATTGTTAACTTTTTGTTAATTGGAACTATTCTTGACTTTGAACATAGTAACGTGACATGCACTTTTTTATTGAATATAGACCGTATATATAAAACAGCTCCATATGCATACATTGATGTGTCGCAATACCCTACTAATTCTACTTTTTCAGCATCTGTAATATTCACATTTCTTGGAATTTCTAAATTTTGCATCAAACTAATGTTTTTTACAAAGTCTCGCCATGATTGTAATAGTTCATTTGAAAGTAAATCATCCCATTTAAATTTTTGTACCCAAAGTTTTTGAATAAACACCTTGGCATGTACTAAAGCAGGCCCTATGAGGCCTAAGGGATCATAGAACTTACAAATGCAACTAAGTATTTGTCGTTTAGTCATACATTCATTAAAATTACATTTGGGAATAGATACCTCAAAATTATCAGATCTAACATTGTAAGTGAGACCTAACGTTTTTATGGTATTGCTATTTTTATCTATATCTATTTTTTCTAAATGCAGTTTTTCTTTTGGTATGTCTCTCAAAACAACCTCTGAGTTTGAGCACCATTTATGTAAATCAAAAGAACCCAACTTTAAAATATTGATTAACTGATTTTTTGTTTCAATTAACTCCTCAATAGTACCACCTCCTGTTAAAATATCATCGACATATGTATCATGTAAAAGAACCTTAGCTCCTAGTGGAAATACGTGTTTCTCTTGTTTAGCCAACTCTACCAAGCAACGTGTTGCTAGAAATGGAGAACTTCGTAAACCATAAGTTACTGTCAAAAGCCTAACACATTGGATAGGAAGTTCAGGTTTTTCTCTCCATAATATATTGAGCAACTTTGTGTGTTCTGGATTAATAAGAATTTGTCTATACATGTGTCTAATATCTGTTATTAAAACAAACTTGTGTGTTCGAAAACAAATCAAAATATCAAAAAGTTGCGGTTGTACAACTTCTCCGTTGTACATGCAGTCATTTAACGAAATTTTATTTTTTGTTTTCATAGAACCATCGAACACGCAACGAAATTTAGTTGTGACCTTATCATTTCGAATGATTGGGTGATGTGCCATGAAATAGGTTGACCCATCATTTAGGTTACATTTTTTAATGTCAATTATTTTTGCATGACACAAACTTAAATACTCATCAATAAAGTCCTTGTATTGATTGAATAAATGGGGGTTAGATTTGAAACGTTGTTCAAGATTAAGAAACCTGGTATAAGCAATTGAAAATGAGTCGCCTAAGTTTAGTTCGGAAATATCCTTTTTGAGTGGTAAGTCCACTTGAAATCTGCCATTTACTTTTACCACTGAATTTTTAAAACTAGTTTCACAGGCAATTTGATCATTTTCAAACTCTTGATACACTTCTGGAACCCTTTCAGCTTCCCAAAATTTTCCTATTAAGTTTTCTATATTTTGAGTGTTACCCTTGTTGATAAGAAGAGAAACAGAAAGGTTGCAAAATTTATTTTTTGCTACTGCAGTTATTTCTCCACTAACAATGTACCCAAATAATGTGTTTTGCAACACCAATTTGTCTTGACCTAGTTTAATAGTTCCAGTAAGTAATATCTGGAAGAAGATACTAGCATTTAGTAAAAAGTCAATTTTGTCCGTTGTATTAAAATTATTGTCAGATAGTTGTATATTGTCAGGAATCTTATCTATTTTAAAATTGTCATGGGGTAAATTACATGTAATATTATCTATTACAGAAAATGGTACATTTATATTATAATTATAAACGCATGAATACAAAGTTGCATTAATTGCCTTGCTCAGCTGCTGCTGATTTTCAGTTATACCAATAATTGTTATATTATTGTTGTACGTTTTTCCACCTATCATTTTTGCTAATTCAGAGGTAATAAGACAACTTTCAGAACAGGAATCTACCAATCCTCTGGCCAAAATAAATTCTCCACTACTCTTTTTTATTTTTACAACAACTGTTGGCAACAAAACAACATTATTAGTTTTATTTATTCTACTGATTAAACCTACACTTGTATTTTGCGTTTGACACTGTTGTGTAGAAGGTTGTACTGTTTCATCTGAATGTAACATTGTGTTGTGGTGTAAGTTATTGCAAGTGCGACACTTGAAACTAAATCGACACCTTCCTATGTGAGTGTTTAAGCAAATTTTACAGCAGTTATTCTCTTCAACAAATTTTATTCTATCTGCAACTGCTGCTAATTTAAACCTATTGCAATTGTAAATTCTATGACCCTTTTCAGAGCAAAATTGACAAAGCATATCATTTTTATGTCTTGTATTTTTAACAGTTACATTTGATACTTTAATTTTGTTTTTTGTTTGACTACTACAGGTTTCAGGAGCAGAAATTGACTCAAAAGCCATTGCCCTATTTTCTAAATAATTTATAAATTCTGTCAATGTAGGTAAAACAGAGTTATTTCGATCAATTTGAAAACTTTTATGTGTATATGGATCCAACTTTCTAGTTAATATGCACACCAATAACATGTCCCAACTTTCTGTAGGTTGTTTCAAATTTTTAAGGGCAGTGACCTGTTGTTTAATGAGAGATACAAACTCCCTTAATGCGGAACTGGTTCCCTTAGTTATGGCTGGAATATCCAAAATTTTATAAATATGATTATTGATGATTAAATTTTCATTGTTGAATCTATCATTAAGCAATTTTAAGGCTTCTTGATATGATTCGTTTGTAACAGGTAAGTTATTTATTAATAATAATGCTTCCCCTTTAAGGTAGCTGCGTAAGTAAAATAGCTTTTCTACCTCAGACAAATATTTATTTTTGTCAATAACAGCAATAAACAGTTCATAAAATGGTTTAAATTCATTCAAGTTCATTCCATTGAATAATGGTATATCTACATTTGGTAACCTAGTTGTGGGTACAGTGCTAACATTGGATGAAACCTCCGAGTTACTACAATTGCCTCGACAACTACTTTCATCACTACTTACATTACTAGAATTACTTTTGCTTGTTTTAAAGTTAGAGATCAGTGAATTTATTATAGAAATTATGTCAAAATACCTATCCTCATATTCAACAACATTTTCATTATCTTTTTTGTCAATACTTTTTATTTCCGCATTGAGGTTTTGATATGTGTCAAAATTAATATCAAGTCTATCTTTTCTAGCTAGAATTTGTTCATAAATGAGAATTGTAATTTCAGTATCTTGCCGTTCAGATATAAATGTTTCTATCCTATTTAAATATGCCTTACACTGATCTCTCTTTTCTTTTAGAATTTTTATCTGTTTGGTATCCATGATTTTTGTTTTGTTTACATGAATAAATTTTGCAAACGGAAAATTATTATAAACATGTATACTAAGTTATAGTTTAAATATGGCAAGTATATGCCTACCTACAAATATAACATGACATTTATCACCGATTTATTTACAATTTACATCTGCAAGCGCCATCTAGACGATTTGTTGACAAGCATCAGAATCTGTAATTCATACCTTGTTGTGGTTGCAGATTTCTTTGTGATTATACTTTTGGCGTCTACTCGATCAACGCTAGGTGGCTCTAGCATCAGCGGCTACCTTCGTGTTTACTGACCTTCCTTTTTATGAATTCCTTGATCATCCAGGTCTTGATAGCATTTTTTCCATCAATATCTATTTCATGAATTCACAGGGTACACAGATCACATACTTATGCACATATTTCCTTTGGATGACCGCGTTTTTGCTATTGCCGCGTTACTATACACACCGGTGTCACAATATTATTTACGAAATATCCGGTCGAATGGCCATAATGTCTGGTACTAATTTTAAAATGGACTGTAAGATAAACGATTTGTTGTTATTTACAATTTATTTACACTATATACAGTTTTTTGTACACTATACACAACATACTTATTAAATTATTACCCACACTGTTGTCTATTGTACTTCTCATTAGCAACTGTCTGCTGCTGAATATCACCGCTAGAAGTACTGAAGTGCAGAAGTACGTTTTGGTGGGGAATATTGTCCCCAACAAACGACACTTGCGACATGAGGAATAACTACAAATTATATACTATTAAACATCGAGAGTGAGCACCCCATGAATGGTAGAATTCTAAATGGATATTAAAACGTTATACAAACATTTTTGAAATAATTTCGGAATTTATTTTGTTTACAACTAGCTGCATTTTTGGAAGAGTTTAAAAAAGAACGAAATTGTTAAAAGTTGCCATAGAAACAGAATTATGTTATTAAACAAAGGTTAGTTATTTCAATAACTTTGAAAGATGGATTTGTCATTCCCATATCAGAAAAAGAGGAGTGAATTTGGAAGACAATGCTTGTTTTCCGACAGAAGTGCAGAATTAATAGATAACTTTCCTCCAGATAGACAACAATTCAAACGTTTTCTTTTGAGGTAATGATAATTCTTATTATATGTTCTAATATAAAGTGCAAGCAGTTATGTAAATCTTGGAATACATTGAGGTGGGTCTTACTATAACATATCTATACTGTGAGAAAGTCGACATGTAAATTTTAGTAATGACAGGGTTCATTAAATAAAGTTGTCTACTTATGTATATATGTAGGGTAATCGAACCGGTTTTCGAACATCCATCTGCATTGAACCCTTATTAAATTGGTTATCTACTTTTTGCCATAAAAGCAATTTTTTTGGCGTAAATGCATTTTTTGAAGTGTGAAGAATTGAGTAAGACCAAAAAGAAGTATTGACCTGTAATTATTTATTGATTGCGACTTTTAATAGTCAAAAATCGGTTTTACTAGTTTTCAGACATCACAGACAAATTTTCAGACACTGATACGATTTTTCGGACAAGTGATCGAAAAGTAGTAGTTTATTTCGATGCCTACCAGTAATGAATGAAAAACTAACGTATAAATTGACAGTAGTTTCCACATAGGTAAGAAAATCACAAAATTATGAAGTGACACGTTTGTTAATGATAACGTACATTTTTGGTATAAAACTTAACGACACAAATAAAAAACAAATATACCTATGTATACAAAAAAACATCTAAATCTATATTCTTCAGAATATTAACAGAAGACACTATGAGAACGAAGTAGTTATATTTATCGGCACATGTCGCACATGTAGTCTTTTTGAGCGGCATCATTGTACGTCAAGTCTGACATATCAGTACAATTGAGGACATTTATCACTGTCAAAAATATCAACTGACATTATAAAAAAAATTAAACTGACATACATATAAAGTTCAATTTGACAATTTAATTTTGAAAACCCGTGTTACATTTTTATAAGATTACTATTATTAAAACTAATTTACGAAACAGCTCGAGTGCTTTATTTCCAACGAACTCATATTATCTTTATGGTGCCGAAACCAGGGAAGTTTTATTGCTTAGTAAAATAATAATTTTGTTGTTACCGTTTTATTGTTAATGGCAACGGATTTTAAATCAACTGCAAGTTCATATGTAGCTGTGTACCATAAAATATCCAATAACTTTTGTGTTTCGTTCTTGTTGAGATTTTGTATGACCGTTTTCATAACTTCTTTGTCGTTAGGAAACCATTTTCTTAAATTCATGTTAGCCCCCTGAATAATATTAATGGATTGCTCATAAATTTCGTTGGCTTCTTCAAAGGAGCTAGCAGTAGTTATCAGATCATCTACATAAAATGATTCTAATAGAATATTGGAGGTATTCGTAAGCTTTTCTGGCTGTGATAATAAGTGTTTGTGCAGAGTAGCTGACAGCAAAAATGGGCTCGATGTAACACCAAACGTTAAACGTTTCATGCGATATGTAGCGAGTTGTGACGAATGTGCGTTTTCGAACCATTAGATGAGATTAGATTAGATTTTAACAGGGTTACATTGCACTGAAACCAAAGGTTTATTGTCCCCCCCCCCTATCAGAGCTGTTCTCGCTACTTCTACAGCTCTCCTTCAAGTTCCAAGGTTATAATGAACTCTAGTATTTGGAACGACTTCAACGAGGTTAGGTCCTCACTCTTACAAGTTTCTTATCCGAAGCATTTCTTGCGTTGGCTTGCAATGGCGAGGCATTCCAGAGCTAGGTGATCCGGAGTTTCATCCTCCTCCCCACAGAATCTACACTCGTCAATGTCTGCTAGACCTATTCTCATTAAGTGCTTCCTGAGGCGGCAGTGTCCTGTAAGAAAGGCCGTGAGGAGATGTAGCTTATCTTTACTGAGGTGCAAATATTTTTTGGATCTAACAGTGTCAAAGTTCCACCGGAGCTTTTTGGAATGTTCCAGCCCGGGGGCGCACCGCCAGAGTGCTTCTCTTTCGGTTTCCTCTTTCTTTCGAAACTCTTTCTTGTAGGAGCATTTTACTACACCACTCTAGGCTCTAGGCCAATAAAGGGCATTTGTGCTCCTTTCCTTGCAAGTGTATTGGCCTCTTCTCATGATTCCCGAGTGGCCAGGAACCCAGACTAAAGAGACCCTGTTATTCTTGCCTAATTCATCAAGTTTTCTTCGGCACTCCCATGCCAACTTTGAGTCAATGACATGGGAGCTCAATGCTTTGATAGCTGCTTGACTATCAGAATGGATCGATATGTCACATTTCTGATAGTTTTTTCTAGGTTCATTTCCACGTATCTTTCAATCGCGAGTATTTTTGCCTGAAAGACGCTCGGGAAGGAACCTAACAATAATGAGTATCTAGTGCCAGGTCCAAATACTCCATCGCCTGCTCCAATGGTGGTTTTTGAATCATCCATATACCATCTAATGGTGTTTTCTTTGAGAGTTTGGGTGGTGTATTCCCTTTCCCAGTCTCTCCTCGTATTTAGCATCGTGGTGAAATTCTTTTCGATGCTTACTTTCCTGATCATTTCGTCACTGGGAAGATTCGCTGATGAGATGTATCTTGTCAGAGAGGACCAAGCTCCGTGATTTTTAATACTCTCATTGCCTGAACCTTCCTTAGATATTCTAAGAATTGCCTCTTGGGCAGATCTTTCTATCACCAGATGTAGAGGTGCCCTAGTTGGACACGTTCTCATAGCTCCAGTGATGCACACACAGGAAAGCCTTTGAACTTTGTCGAGGGTCTTCCTTGTGCTGTACTGACTTGGTTTTTGTGCCAAACTATTGCCCCATACGTAATTGCGGGTCTCACAATCATGGCGTACATCCATCGCAGTATTTTTGGGTTACAGCCCCACCTCTTACCAGCAAGATATCTGCACGCCATCAAAGCTCTTATTGCTTTACTAGCAGTTATTTCAACATGCTTATTCCACAGAAGCTTACTGTCTAGGGTTATCCCTAGATATTTAACCTCTGATTTCCATTCTATGATTTCCCCATTTAAGGATATGGGTTTCATGGCTGGAAGTGTTCTTTTCCGGCAAATGGAATTACTATGGTCTTGCTTGGGTTAATGTTTAGTCCCACTGACAAGCACCATTGCTCAATGATTCTGAGGCCCTTTTATAATAAATCACACTAGGTACTCTCGAACTTGCCTCTGACTATTAAAACTATGTTATCGGCGTAGCCCATACATTCGAAGCCAAGCTCCGTTAGCCTGTAGAGCAGCTCATCTACTACGAGGCTCCATAGAAGGGGAGATATCACTGCCCCTTGATGTGTCCCCCGAGTGGCTTTAACTGAGGTGGTTTGATTCCCCACCCGTGTCTCAGCTATCCTCGTTGTCAACAACTCATGCATCCATTTTACAATGGTTTCATTCACTCCTCACTTTTTTAGTGCTCCTTTGACAGACACATGAGTTGTGTTGTCAAAGGCCCCTGATATATCCAGGAAAGCGCACATTGCGATTTCTTTGTTGTTCAGAGTCCTCTGGATGAATTCGGTCAGCTATTACAGAGCCGTTTCACTTGATCGACCCGCTTTGTAGGCATGCTGACATTTATGAAGTGGTGTATTCTCGAAATTCTCTGTTCTTATGTAGTTATCCACTACTTTCTCCATCGATTTGAGTAGAAACGATGTTAGACAGATGGGTCTAAAAGATCGGGGATCAGTCCCATCTTTTTTCCCTATTTTTGGTATGAAGGTTACCCTTGCGCTTCTCCATTTTCTAGGTATGAGACCCACTGCTAGACTACTTCTTGTAATCTTCAGCAGGTGAGGAAGAATCTCCTCTATCCCTTGCTGTAGGAGCGCTGGAAATATTCCATCCACTCCTGGTGATTTATATGGTTGAAAGGTACTTATTGCCCATTCCAGTCGTTGTCTGGTTAATATTTTCTTAGCAATGTCCCAATCTTCCTTGCGGGATTTTTTTGGTGTAGGTCATTGCTATGTCGGTGCTTGTTGCTGGTTCACTACCTGGGAAGAGGGTTCTAAGAAGAAGAATTGATTGTTCCTCTTCACCTTCCGTGTATGATCCGTCTGGTTTTTTCAGCGACATTGTGGGGTTAGTGGAGTTAGTTTGCCATGACCCTTTGTAGTCTGGCCGCTGTGTGGGTGAAAGTGATCTTTTCGCAAAAGGCTTCAAAATTAAGCCTTTTGGTCTTCCTAATCTCTTTATTGTACTGAGTAAGCTTCTCAGTGTACCCCTGCCAGTTACCGTCACGTTTCGCTCTATTAAAGAGCCGACGGACCTCTTTTCTGAGGTTTGACAGGTTCTCATTCCACCAAGGAGCATCCTTTTCTGAGTGAGCTTTTGAGAGTGGGCAGCTGGAATGAAAAGCCTCTATTATTGCTTCACTGATGTGTTCGACTCTTTGTTCCAGGTCGTAGTGCAGGTGATTTACCCCATTCACTTCGACGTGTTCCAAATTGTCCTTTAGATTGGTCTTGTAAAGAGACCAATCAGTATTTCTAGGATTTCGGATTGTAGGAATCGAGGTGGTATTTCCCTCTATCCTAAATTCGATGATCCTATGGTCGAAAAGTAATGGATCGCTTATCACCCTCCAATCTTTTATGTTTTTCCTAGCAACAAAATTAACAATCGTTACGTCCAGAACCTCTTCTCTTGCTCTCGTGACAAAAGTGGGAGTTGTCACCACGTTTAAGGTCTCAAGGTTATTTGCTATGAGATATTCTAATGAACACTCACATTTTGCGTTGTTATTGGTGCTTCCCCGCACGGTATTGTGTGCGTTGGCATCACAACCAATTATAATTGGCAGCCGTCTGCTATTGCTCACTAGCTCTTGTATCTCTACTGGCGGAGTCCTCGGCCCGTCTCCAGCGAAGTAGGCAGAGGCAATGACGATGTCTCGGTCGATATCCCCAATATTGAGGTGAACCATGATTGGAACAAGGTCCCGTGACACGTATTCTGAAACACAAATATATTTTATGTTATTTCTTATGATTACACGCGGAGATACTTGCCTTTGATCATAAATAAATCCTCACATGCCAAACCTTTGATTTGCCTTCTTTGTTGCTCCATGGTTCTTGGATCAGTACAATATCCAGTGGTAGTCTAGCGAACAAACTTGCAATTACGGCTGGAGCTCCCTTCGTGTGATGCAGTTACATTCGTGAACGTGAAGGTGAATTATTATGGACGAGAGAGGCCGAGTTACTCAGCCTCTATTCATCCCCCTCCTCGATCACCATATCTCCCTCGGTAATCGAGCAGGTTTCTTGATCTCGAGTCAGACTCTCGACCCCCATGCTGCTCTGCCCAGTTTCCCGGGATGCAGAGGCAGTCTCTGCGTTCCCAGTAATCCCAACAGAGCCGGAGGAGATATCGGGCTGACCCAATGTCAAGCTTTCGCCTTTTTGCCCCTTTCCAGAGGTTCCGGATGTGGAGGGTGTCTATATGTCCTTTGGATCCTCCACGGGATTCTTTTTTTTTCCCAGCACCGAGACAGGGATACGCCCAAAACGGAAGTTTAGCGCGTAACCTCCTGCCTTCAGAGCCTCCCCAGATTGGTTTTGGGCGCTGAATTACCTGCTTCCTGGCCTCATCAGGGGATATTCCCTGATTGAGGAGTCGCAGGTATTTCCGCACCCCTGCTCCACTGACGCCTTTTCGCACTGGGTCGTCTATGCCGCCTGGTTCTCTCGGTTTTGGGAGGTCGAACCTTTGTGCCGTTTGGCATTTTTTCCCTCTGTGAGCTGTCCGGATGAAGAGGTGGAGGTTTTCTCCACTACTTTTCCGGTGAAAGTCTTGCTTTTACTTTCTCTGTCCATAAATGGTCCCACGAGAAGCTAGGGTCATTACGGTCCACCGCTGCAAAGCCCCACATGCAGAGATAAGGGGTTCAATACAATGGACTACCCCCGGTGCTCCAAGGTTGAAACCATTAAGGACTATTCGTCTATATAGCCACACATTCTTCGGCCTGGTTTCCCACCTTGACTTTAGGTTTTTAATGAGGTTGTCTCCTCTTGGTCCGGGCAGTAGAGCTAAGACCCCCCCCCCCATCCCACTGGCCCGCGAGACTTGTCCACAGACAGCCAGGAGACATTGGTATAACAGGTGATTTCGAGGTAAGCTCGAAATTTCATCCGGCATCGTAACCCTGTGTGCAATCCCTTAGCCACGACACTACAGCTGGGACAGGAATAGTTCGTCCGCGGCAGGGTATTCGAGGGCTGCCAGTTGAGTTTTTAGACACTACGAGCCTTAGGTATTTCCCCGCAGATCTCCTCATATAAAATCATCTCAGAGGCCCTTCTCCAATCCGCCACTTGGAGACGCGCCGGGTTGGTACTTCACCCCCTCCATATCTTTGAATATCCCGACGATCAGCGACGAACTACGTACATATCTACTGATGTGGACCCAGTTTCGAACCATAAAAAGCGATGCGAATCACGATCCTTTTCTACAATTGATATTTGCAAAAAAGCTTTATCGACGTCGGCGATTAAACCGATAGAGCCTATTCAAAAATTTAGCAATATCTATAACAAATCAGGCACCAAAATTGGATTCAAAACCTGGCGCATGCGCAGGTGCATCAAATACTACCAGCAACTTTGTGGTCTCCTTGTCCTCGCGATAAACCAGACGATGCGGCATGTAATAACTGCGGTTTTGTTCGTTTTCGTTAGGCGAAATTATTTCTGCACATCCGTTTATTAACACGTTCACTGCCAGACATCATTAGTGATCTTTTACCGTATGTCAGCATATTTTTTATTTAAATATGTTAATTTCTTGATTGTATTTGATAGTGGGCACTGTTGTAAGAACAAGTTTCGCTGTTTTTTGCAAAAAACACATGACCCTCCCTCCCCCCCGGGGCGGTCCCGGCACAGGGCAGGTCGATTGTTTTTTGTGTGCCGGAGACCGCCTGTCGGGAGTTCAAATGAATAAAATATCTATATTTATTTCTAAAATGAAAAAATAATTGAAATAAAATGTTTTAAAAATAAACTTTTATTAGGTCTATCCTATCAAAATTAACTCTTAAATTTTAATTAAACAATAATGATTAACTTTATTTAAGAATACAATGTATATATAAATAAATTTTGCAGAAAAACCCAAATAAGACATTGGTTCACAATGAAAATATACAATTTAAAAATTAATAAAAAAAATTATTAAAATTAACGGTGGGACTTTGTGTCATCTTGTTCATAGAAGAGAACATATGCTTCTCCACTGACTAAAGATTTCCACGATATTAATAGCACCCTTGAATCGTTATATTCGTTCCACTGTCCCGTGTAGGGACGTCGGCAATATGCTGTGTAGTGACAATTGTAAGTGGTTCCACAGTGATTTGATATAGCGTAGAGGTTGTACATACAAGGTGCCACATTATCAGCCGCGTAATGACTCATATCAAGCCCTTCTATTGGAAAATCTATTGCAACATTAAGTTTTCCACTAAATCTTTCTGTTTGCGAAAAGCGCTCCAGGTGAATAACCAATATTTTCGGAAATTTATGAATTGAGAATGATTTAGTGAATCGTCTTCGTTCCTTACATTTCGAACATGTTGGTTTCTCATCACCGTCGAGTGTTTCTTCTCTTGTAAACGAATCTAAACATTGTGAAATTCGTAATTGACCTGTTCTTTGGGGTATCGAGAGGGATAAATCCCAAAAGGGATCGTAGGTAACTGAACAGTGACCACAGTGTGTGCACTTGATTGTTGATTTTAATTGACCGACAAAGTTATACACAATCTTGGAGTTGTCCATTCTCGGAAATCTCAACCAAGATTCTTGTGCTTTCTCAATGTCACTAAGTTTGTCATCAATTTCTGTTAATATGGGCTTTTGTTTTTCATATACCTTGTTGACATCTTCGTAAAGTCCTGCTAATAGGTAACGAAGAAACTCCTGTGCATCATGTTGAGTGTATCCCATGAACCTTGAAGTAAATCGCCGAATCTGACTTTTCACTGATACTGTATTAACTACTCTGTCAGAACCGTCTTCAGATCAAAGCTCTTGAATTACTTCAGCAAATGCTTTAATTAGTGCTCCTTTCATGCTAGATATGTTTATGTTAATATCTCTTATGTATGCGTCTTTCTTAGATATTCTAATAGCCACCTTGTGTTTGATAGGCATTGGATAATACTATTCATGAAACATATGTTACCAATATTTTTGAGACCTTTGAGACCCAAAGATTTTTGGGTCTCTTTATGGATCTGATTGTGGAGATATTGTTAAGAGCTCTTTCGCAACTACTGTCATTGTCCGAATAATCTCGGATTCTATTATTGTATTTCTTACTTGATCGGCGGGATAAGGAATTTGAATTGATGTTGTTTGCTATTGAATTGGATGCAGATATTGCGGTTTTGGAAAGTTTGGTTGATGTCGATAGATCATTGGTCTGGTTCACTTTGTTAATATATTCCTTGTTATCTACATCATTTTTAGACGTGTCCTTTTGTTCTTGTTGAGTTTCATCCCCTTTCTGAAAATCTTAAATCGAAAATGAAATGTATGAATAGAAGTTGTTAACTCTAGGATTATTTTTAGAAAGGGAATTGATGTTTATTGATTCCTCAGTTACTACGACCCTATCGACTTCTGACCCATTATTTTTTTCTACGTCTTCATTCTCTTCCAATTTTGAATTTGATTGCAAAACATCGGAGTTATTTTGACACTTGTTGGAGGCAATGTCATTTTTTTTGGTCACCGAAAAATTATTACTAGATTTTTTAACTCTGGTTGATATTGATTTTGTACTTAGTGGTTTCACTCCATTGGTCACATCAGATGTTTTGGATCTAACCTCAGTTGTCTTATTGGCGAGGTTAGTACCATTTTTTACTGTTCTGGAGAGTTTGTCATTAAATTTTTTACTCAAATCGGCTACTGATGCGTGATTTTCGTTATCATCTTCATCAGACAAATTGTCTGTATTAGTTTTGTTAGAGTATGCCACACTGTTAGTATAAATAACTTCCATTTGGTCGTTTACATTTTTATTTGATGTCTTCAACTCTATTGGGGGTAAACTAGTTTTATATTTTGTTTTGGTCAAAGATAATTTATTGCGTATAGGAATCGCATCATTCTCTAGCATAGTCATCTTCTTCAGTATTCCTATGAATGGGACATCATCTGGCTGGTGGTTATCTATATTTTTTAGTACACTGAGGCCCAAAAGCTTGTTGGTGGCATAATTTATAAAATTGTCAACGCATGTATTATCGGAAGGCACACATTCTGAAGAAGAGAATGAATATGTTAAATAAGAATCTCGGAAAAAGGAAAGATCACATGTTTTAGGGTCGGTAATGTGAGAGAGTTTGAAAGTGGTAAAAGAATTAGGTTTCTTATGATTAGGGTTTAAAAAACTTTTCTAGAGGCTTAGAACGGGGAAACGTGCCGAGAAAAGATGAAGCGTTTCCTCTTTGAATTGCAATACTTATTTGCTATATAAAGAACAAAGTTGCTCTTGAATCATTGGTTTCTACTGATATTTTCTTACCGAATTCTGTAATGAATTTTAAAGCTTCCTGACCGAAATCACCAGAGGTTTCAATTGCTACTGGAATAAAAATGTAAATGTTCTTCATATTTTTGTATTTATTGATTTTAAAAGTTTCGCCTAGTAAAGCTGCAGCGCATGCGGAAGTAGATGTGGATAGGACATGAAACGGAGCCCAAGTGTCAGTGCAAGTGAAATTCCATATAACTGGTCTGCCTCGTTGTCATGGAATGAGGGTCATACCATCTGGACGTTTACCGTCGTCGCGGCAAGTACCTAACGGTTCCAACGAACAGGGAATATTTGCAGATGACAGGCAAAATTTGATTAGGTCATTTACTGCAGAATGAAGTGAAAAAGGGCAGGCACTAAATTTGCAGCATAGGCCCTGTCTACCATATTCATCAACATCAGCTCCGCAACGACATCGATATTTTACACAAATTTGACAACCTAAACGGATACCAATAGAAATACGGAAACTTTCGTCATCTAAAAGCGTATCTTATGGGGCCGACGGTATAGCGTTCAACCATGCGCCTGATTCCTTTGAAAATGCTGCATTCAAACGAGCCTTGTCTGGTGAATTGATAGCTTTCTGAAGCAGATTTTCTTTTTCAATGTTTTATAAGAGATTTTTCCTGAAGGGCCAGCACTGTAACTTATTAAAACTTGTAGATGTGATGGTCTTAAAGAGTCTAAACCACCAGCAGAACTTGTTTTAAAGAGTTTATTGCGTTACTCACACATTCTTCTGTTATAAGAAAAGGAATAGGTTCCGACTCAGAGTAGGGAACGTACTATTAAGTTTCTCTAAAGGATGTTTCGATTTTAATTCTGTTAAAGTGGCTGCACTGACATCAGCAAAACTGTCATCTGAAGCTAAGATTTTGATTGCGGATGTCAAGTCGCCGTCAGAAACTTTATTATTGATATTTATAATTTTACTATTTTTTGATAAATTTATGTTTTTCCGAACTGAGAAATTTGTGTTTTGCTGATCAGAGAAATTTAAATGATGATCTATATTTTCAAAAGTTTTTATATTATAGTAGAGAGAGATACTTTTTTATTTGAATTTTTAGATGGAAGACTTAAAACATTGTATGGAAGAAGCAATAGATTTTCCCAGGTAGGAATAGAATTTTGTCTTACGCATTCATCAATCAGATTGGATAGCGTTGAGGCACAAAGAGCCCTTGAAGCTTTTGGGACTCTTCTGATTACTGATCGTTGGCTCTTCAATTTTGCCAACTTTAGATGAAAATTCGTATCTTTCATATCCTTATTTCCAAAACTTTCTTTTGTAATCGAACTTGGAATAAATGCAGTTTACGGGCATTTACCTTTTTTCGATTTTTTTTGTTTTTCGTAACTAAATAAGCCTCTTGAATATAGAAAAGGAAAAAAAACTCGGCGGTCACATCAAATTACCCCCCCCTCCAATAATTTTTTTCCTGAAAATCGGCTTTTTTATATTTTTTTCATTTCGTAATTAAATGGCCGGTATAAACATAAAAAAGAACAAATTACCCCCCCCCAAACAAAAAATATTTTACGACTAATCGGCGTTTTTTTTTATTTTTTATATAAATAGACGGTGGTGGATATGAAAGAAATAACCAAAAAAAATCAAAATACCCCCCATCTTTACTACTGGCTTCATCATCGCTCGTTTCAATGTTTGTGGCATTTTCTAATATTTCCAGATTATATAAATCTCGAGACAACATAGAAAAAATCACCAAGGAATCTTGCTTAAGATCCCTACATTTTTTATGGAACATGTAACTGGCTAAGTAACCTCCAAGGAACTTCTGTCTGGCACTACTGTCATAAAAACTCTTCCGGTTCCTCGTTCGTAACCTCCAAAGCCCCAGAAACCTTCCACATGGTGTCCTCGATGGTATTTTCTTTTCCCAAATTTTGAGTCGTCAATCTCCACACTGAAAATATAATAAAACAATAAGCATAACAAAAATAAAGAGTATGCATTACATTTGACCAGGTCCTCCAATTTTCGTTGCCTAGGTTATAAATGCATCAAAAACTACTTCTCTGCAAAAACTGGCGTATGTTAAGCGAGTCTTAGCTCGTTTTGCATTCGCAATAGCTGGTCTTTATTGACCCACACTTGAATAAATCCCAAAATTTTCCAAATGGTCAAGTGGGATTCATAAAAAAAACTCCTATAACGTGAAGATGCCCTAAAAAATTTAAGGGGGTGGGTTATTTCTATACAATGTATATTTTGGTTGCCATGGTAACTAATTTGCGTTACAAAGTATTAGATATTGAGTTATTCAAGAAGGGGAAGGGAATATAATCATTGGATTCACCCTTTCCCTTCTTGAGTAACTTAATGTGCGTTACAAAGTATTGGATATTAAGTTATCCAAGAAGGGGAAGGCAATATAATCATTGGATTCACCCTTTCCCCTCTTGAATAACTTAATGTGCGTTACAAACTATTGTATATCAAGTTATTAAAGAACGGGAAGGGAATATAATCATTGGACTCACCCTTTTCCCCACTTGAATAACTTAATATGCGTTACAAACTATTGGATATCAAGTTATTCAAGAAAGGGAAGGGAATATAATCATTGGATTCACCCTTCCACTTCTTGAATAACTTAATGTGCGTTACAAAGTATTGGGTATTGAGTTATTCAAGGAGGGGACGGGAATATAATCATTGGATTCACCCTTTTTCTTCTTGAATAACTTAATGTGCGTTACAAACTATTGGATATTAAGTTATTCACGAAGGGGAAGGGAATATAACCATTGGATTCACCCTCTCCTTTCTTGAATAACTTAATGTGCGTTACAAAGTATTGGATATTAAGTTATTTAAGAAGGGGAAGGGAATATAATCATTGGATTTACCCTTTTCCTCCTTGAATAACCTGATGTGCGCGTTACAATGTATTGGATATTTTTCAAGGGAACGGATGAATGCATATCACTTTCACTATGAAGAAAACTATGTGCGAAATTTACATATATTCAAAACCGAATTTTATTAAATTATAATAGTATTAAACATTTATTTAATCAATAATACAATTATGTTATTCATTTTTATTTGATAAATATGTCAAATTGTTCTATTATATTGAAAATGAAAAATACGTGAATTCTTTTTAGGGGAAAAGTGTCTAAACGGTTGGCGAAACTGCAGTATACCATTGTCGGTTGTCGAGTTTGACATTGAGTTTCATAAGTATATTTGCATGGAAAATAAATGTTTTTAATAATTTTTAATATTCATATTTCGAAAAGTATTTGTTTTCTCCACTCGTGACTTAATAATAACTATATGTAAAAAATATATGAGACCCGAACCAGATTGGAGATATTTTAAAATTGAAAATGTGCTTGCATGACATACAAGTAAGTTTGAATAATTTTGAAAATTCATATCTTGAATAGTAGTTGTTTTCGCAACTTGTGACATGGTGGCATTCGAAAGTTTAGCCATATGGCCGGCTCATCACTGTATCTATTTTTGCTTCTCCATTTCTTTATATGGTTTTCGTATATTTTCCAAAAAAAATGCTATTTGGTAACACCAATAATTTCCGGAAACGTCAAAAAGAGCGGAGACATCAAAAGAGATTTGAATAATAAAATATACGTTTCTTTTTTTTATATGTCTACTACATTTCCAACAAAACCATCTATGGAATCTGGCCCTGGTGCCATTACGAAATGTCCGTCACAAAAATTTAATGCACACTTAATTTCATTATTTGCGGGAATTAAACCCAAACGCTGCGCTTGTAATATAATCTCATTATTATTTCGTCAGGTATCAATATCGTCTATATTAATAAAATTCATTTTTGTCGGCAACCAAGGAAATCTTAAATATAGAAGCGCAACAAAAATAAACAGACACACAATACCAACGGCAACAAAAAATAATTACAATAGTTTGACATTTTTATGACAGTTGGAAATAAATTTTTGGTTATTGCCATTGTTGTATAACTTCCAAAAGTGAACCTTTTAAATGTGAATATTTTCATAAAAATAAGAGACCGCCAAGATTTTTTTATATTTTTATGCTTCTACAAACATAATCTACCCAATAAACTAAAATTTTTAGTAAAACAAGAAAAGCCCGTAAACTGCATTTATACCTCGAACTTAAATTTTGTCCACCATGGGTCTTGTTTTGATGTGTTTTTAGGCCTCGCTTTTTAAAAAAATTTACCACAGATTTCACACTTCACTGTGAATGGCGCTGACATCAGGCTTATATCATATAGAAGTTGAAGTTATGCAGTCTAAAAAAAAATTCTACCATCCAAAATATCCACAAAATAACGGAGATTCGCCAAACCATTCAAATTTAAATCGTGACAAATCCGAACATGTATCAAGTATTGGTTCAATTAGCATCCCTCCTCTTACTACCATTATAACGTTTTTATATATTTCTTTATTTATTAAAATTGCACACTTTTTCACTTTTAAATCTCGAGAAAAATATTTTATCTCCTTACTTTTCAAAAAATGACAACTCTAAAATATAATATAAAACTTATTTAAAAAACAAAATAAAGTCCAAACATCCAAATGGTAAAGGGAACTGTTGATATTATACCTCAACATATGTATAAAATAGTAAAATGAACTAAAAAATTGAACAAAACTAGTTTCTAGAATGAAATACACGAAAACATGGAGTTAAACAAAGTCCAGGTTTCTTCTCAGCAAACATGACATAGTCTCCGTTTAACTCTTCCAGCTCCATCTTCACCTTTAGGACAAAATTCTGGAAGATGTGTTATTCTATGTTTAGGTAATGGCTCTGGTGCTGGTGGTCCAAGCAGTTTATCAATAATATATAACCAATAGTCATACAATGTTTTTTTTATCGTCTGGGTTCCCTTTCTTGTACAGGTAATATGAAGTGAGCAGCATTATTTGGAATATATGAATTCCAAGTTTTTTATACCACACTAGCGTTTTGTGCTCACAGGACTAATATGACAGCGTCTGATCACAATGGTCAACTCCTGCCATAAACTCATTATATTTATTGATCAAAATAGGTTTCTCTTTTACTTGTTTACGCTGAGTTGTTGCATTTTGCATACGTGCAGTGTATTCACTTGAAATAGCTAATATTTCACGTCGGTCTTTCAATTTGACCACACATATCCCTTGTGAATTGTACTAAACTACTAGTTCACCTTTTTTAAGTTTTTTCTTCACAACTGCATCGGGATTTCCTTTCCTGTTTGAACGCAATATTCCTGTCACATACGTTTTTCTAACTAACAACTCCTCAGTCAGTTTTACGCTGAGTGAAGTCAGCTGAGTGTACCAGAGAAAAACAATTATCGAAAAGAAACCAAATTTTGTATTTTGATACTCATAAATAATGTATCGAGTTAAATTTTATCCCCTATTTTAGGGATTCATCCATTGTACAATGGGTTGTGTGTGCTTTTTATTATTATTTTAATTAAATAGTGACTGTGTTTCAAGCACTATATTTTTATTCATTTTATGTATCTTCTAATTTGTGAGGATTTGGAGTACACCCTGACCATGGGGCACTGATGATGGTTTTTCATTGAATCGAAAGCGCTCTGCTAATAATAAATTGTTGTACCAAAATACAAAATTTGGTTTCTTTTCGATAATAGTTTTACGCTGTTGTAAAAGTTGTCCATGAACAGTGAATGACTATTGTCCATTTTTTCTGCCATAAGTGCAAGCACTTTTTCGGTATGTTTTTCTCCGGATAACAGCTGATCTGCTGATCCAGCATATAACAATATCTTGAGCGGAGTCCCTTTGGGTTCGCATAAAACATAAAGCTTCATCCCGAACTTATGCCTTTTGCCCTTTATGCATCGGCGAAATTTAAGTCTGCCTCTCCATAAAACCATGGATTCATCGATGGACAACTCTCTAGTGGGATAATATATTTCTACCATTTTATTGTTATATCAATTTATCACAATTTATCAAAGGCATACTTTTCCCAACTGAGTTCGTGGTTGTCGAGTTGTATCTTCTAATTGTAAACTTTTCAAAATCAGCAGAAACCGATTGTGACTCATAAATGAAGAAAAGCATCCAGGAATCGTTCATTCCGTTAACTCTAATTGTCCCCATATGAAGTAATAAACCGAAAACAAAATTAATTTTCGTTGGAGTGACATCAATCCATGATGCAATTCTCGGTTCTTCGCCTAAGCCCATCGAGATTAAATCAATAGCATGATTATTCGCTCTCATACATAACATATTAAAAAAAACTTCTGTCGCTTTGAGGTTGAAATCTTAGAGTAAGAATAAACCTATTCATTCATAAACACCTTTATTTTTGTGGCCAACAATTCTAAACGCCAGAAGTGAAATAATGAATGAATTACAGAAAGTGGGGATGGTATTGTAGATACATGGCATTGCTAATTTCGGCTGGTTTTCTGACAAACTGGGCACCGACGAACCATGATAATCCAAAAACATTAAATTAATTAACTTAAAAGTTTATTTTGTCGCTTAAACTCTTGAAAAACACATCAAAACGAAAGAACTAAATGTTTACTCTCTAGTCGTAATGGCGCTCGTATAAACAAACCACGTTTGCCATTATTTACTACAATAGTACGGCGTATTTAAAATGATCGTCGATCACACTCTGACGATATTTGCATCTCTCTTTATAGGGTAATTAAACAAGGACAAAACTACTAAACAGATTACTATTGACACATTAAACAGTTACTGAAATTTTGAGCAATGTTGCCACTTTTAGTTATAATCATAAAGGTATCTAAGGATACAACAAAAATTTATATAAGAATATGCCTTTATTAAATAAAATTCAAGTATTATCAATTGATTTTAAAAGCAGCGACTCAAATGCATTAGTATAACTTTTTACTTTTCCGCCAACCTATCTAATATGCGAGAAAAGTATTGGTTTACCCACAAAAAAGTTGGAAATTTGAATTTTTTTTTTGAGTTATTTTTACGTTATCCATCAACAACACGAAAAAACGGTTTTTAGAAAAAAAATCCTGTGTGTATGTCGTCGTCGTTGTCGTCGGCCACTTTTCCTTGCAAGTCTTGTTATCACGATACAGCCTCCGGAGTGCAATAAGTCACCAATTTTATGATGGAATATTGTTAAGGACATTTCACAGATGAACCCTATTGATTTTCAGCTCACCAGAGCCAGTACAACGGGTGCTATGGTACTTGAAGTACGACATTTTGTCGTTTATCGAGAAATTTCAGTTTGTTAGCATGATACAGCCTCCGGACTTCAACAAGTCACCAATTTTATGGTTGAATATTATTCAGGGCATCTCACTGATGAATCTTATTGATTTTCAGCTCACGAGAGCCAATACAAACCGGTGCTATAGTACTTTAAGTACGATATTTTTGTCATTTTTGGAGAAGTTTCAGTTTGTTAGCACGATACAGCCTCCGGAGTATATACAAGTGATGAATTTTATGATTGGATATTATTCAGAGCGTCTTAAAGATGAACCCTATTGATATTGAGCTCACTAAAGCCAGTACAACGGGTGCTGTGATACTTGAAGTACGAAATTTTTGTCCTTTTTGGAGAATTTTCAGTTTGTTAGCACGATACAGCCTCCAGAGAGTATACGATTGATCAAATTTATGAATAAGTATTGTTCAAGGTGTCTCACAGATGTACCCTATTGATTTTCAGTTGACTAGAGCGAGTACAGCGGGTCCTATAAAACTAGATATACTAAATTTTTGCTTATTTTTGGAGAAATTTCGGTTTGTTAGCACGATACATCCCCCGAAGTGTATACAAGTAACAATTTTATGATAGAATATTGTTCAGGGCCACAGATGCGGAAAAGTTAGTTTTAATCTTTAAAACCGTTTATTTCATTTGCATAACTTTTTCATAATTTTCAATTAAACTTCTAACTTCTTTTTTCCCGCAACTAAAGAGGATTTGTAAATATGGCAAAGCAGTGGAAGTGTCCACAAGTGAGCTTAGAATGTGACTCAATGTTTGGGGTAGGAAAATTTCAAAACAAACATATCTATTTTATTTGTTAATCTGAGATTGAAATAATTTTATGGGTCTGTGGAATTAATATTGACAAGTAAACCTGTCGTTTTAGTAAAAGATAAATTAGGACTAGGAACTCCAGTATAACTCCAAATATTATTTTGTTCAGCATTGGTAGGGTCTGGTAAAGATTGTGGTAAAACTGCAGAAGTGGAAGGTTGAAGAGTTACTTGTGGAGATTGTAAAACAGAATCTTTGCCTTTGTATTCATTATAGTCGTTTTCGGATTCATTCCCGTCGCTTTCGTACTCATAATCTGGATCATCGTCACTACTGTTTTGAAAGGGGTTTTTCTCATCATCTGATTCTCCTAAAAGAGTAAGCAGCTCAGCCTACGTTAATTTTCGATGACTGTCTCGATTATATTTCACCCTTTTTGAAGGCCTTGGCACCTCTTCCATAGAATAAAAAGATTACATGAGCCCTGTATGCCGGTGAACGCTTCTCGGGCGGTCAACGTCGTATTCTAGGGTTGGTTATGAAATTATTTTGTTACCAATACTAATAACACTAATAAAATCTATTAAATATTTACTTTCTTGACGATAGCGCGACTACAACGAACACAACCAAAACAAATGAGTCATCCAACATGGCGGATTATGTATCGCGTTGCGTTATGGAGAGAGATACGAAACGCTCCTTCCTGTGTTTTTATGTTCTAAGGTATAAAACCTGCAGCGATTTGACAAATCAGGAATCTACAGAGTTGCTAACTTAAATTCAAATCAGCCCTCCTAGTTTAAAAACAGGGTATAGTGCTGATGAGGACAAATGAGGCAGAATGTATGTCTCTTAGATCATGATCTAAGGCAAGGATGTTACCTCCTTGGATCTAAGATATGTCTGTTCTTGTCTCTTGCCAATCCTTATCCCGATGATTATGTAAAATTCTTGAAATTCCATGTTATATGTTCTTATATCTATTCTAGTTTTTCTGTTATTTGTCAACGTGTACAGTTTCTACAATTATTTCCCTATTTAACACCTTTCTTGAAAAAGGTGAACTAGACAAAATTATCGCTTTGTTTTCTACACTTGTTCCTTCGGACCGAATTGGTCGAACTAATTTCGTTGAACATGTTATCGAGACTGGCGATGCAAAGCCAATTGCGCAACGTCAATATCCTTTGTCTCCGGACATGAAAAAACTTCTTGTAAAAGAAATAGATGAGTTGTTAAATCTCAAAATTATTCAGCACTCCAACTCCCCGTGATGTTAGCCTCTCTGGCTTGTCCCCAAGAAATCCGGAGAATATCGTGTTTGTTTCGATGGTCGAAAATTGAACAAGGTCACCGTTTCTGATTCATATCCTATGGCGCAAGTCGATATTATTCTTAGTAAATTACGAGACGCATTATTTCTGACGTCTATGGACTTAAAGAAGGCTTTTCTACAAATACCTTTTTCTAAATCTTCCCGACCGAAAACAGCTTTCGCTGTGTACGGTGTAGGACTTTTTGAGTTTGTTACAACACCTTGTGGTTTAGTCAATGCTCCTCAAACTATGGTTCGTCTAATGGGCATAGTTATAGATCCTTCTCTTAGGCCTTATTGTTTTTGTTATTTAGATGACATTATTATCGCTACCCCTACCTTTGAGCTTCATATGGAAACTCTCAATAAATTGTATCTCAGGCTAAATGTAGCCCATCTTACTGTCAATCTTGAAAAATGTAAATTTTGTCGTGAATCTCTCAAGTTTTTAGGTTTTGTTGTGGACAAAAATGGTCTTCGCACAGATGACGACAAAGTCTCTGCTATTTTAAATTATCCAGCTCCAAAGAATACTACTGAGATAAAACGTCTCATAGGTCTTATTGGTTGGTATCGTCGATTTATTAATGATTTTTCTACTACTTGTTCTCCAATCACTGATCTTCTTCATGGAAGAAAGAAAGGTCAATCCATTTCTTGGACTCCGCAAGCTGAAAATGCTTTTACTGAAGTTAAGAAACGTCTTACTTCTAGTTCAATTCTTGCAAGCCCTGATTTTTCTAAACCTTTTATCATTCAAACTGACGCTAGCGAAACTGGTCTTGGTGCAATCCTGTATCAGGAATGCAATGGTCTCGAACCCTATTGTTTATGCAAGTCGTACTTTGAATAAAACTGAGAGTAAGTGCAGTACAACAGAAAAAGATCTTTTAGGAGTTATTTTTGGTGTTGAAAAATTACGAGGCTATGTTGAAGGCACTTATTTTACTCTGAGACAGATCGTTCTTCTTTGCAGTATCTTTCTAAACTTTCGAATCCCTCAGGTCGCTTAGCACGTCTTTCTCTTAGTCTCTCTCAGTTTGATTTTTAAATCAAACATACTTCTATGATTGAGAAAGTTTCGAATAATCCCGATTATACCTCACATTTAAGGTTGACAATAATGTTTTGTTAAACGGTTTTATTTAGCTCACCCCGTTTGTTTTATTCTTGGGTCAAATTTAGTAATTCAAATTTCACCCTCTTCCTGTCAACCGATTAATCTGAAATTTTGTATACACTTTGGATTTTGGTGACAACACAATTATGTTTATTAATCATCATTATAAATTCAAGATGGGCGCCGCTACAAAATGGCAGATAATTTATGTTTTATTAATCCCATCAATATGGGTATCAAATGAAAGGGCTCAACAAGCAGAATACAATATACTATAAAAAATTGAAATCCAAGATGGCGGCCGCTACAAAATGGCGGATAACGTAGGTTTTATCAATCCCATCAACATGGGTATCAAATGAAAGGGCTCAACAAGCAGAATACAATATACTATACAAAATTTAAATCTAAGATGGCGGCCGCTACAAAATGGCGGATAACGTAGGTTTTATCAATCCCATCAATATGGGTATCAAATGAAAGTGCTCAACCAGTAGAATACAATATACTATATAAAATTATGTTGCCTTTAATACTATCATGGGCTTCTACAATACATAAAGTGCAGGGCAGCACTGTGGATCACGCAGTCGTATACTTAGGTGCGAAACTGTTTGAAGAAGGTCAAGCCTACGTGGCTCTTAGTAGAGTAAGATCTTTGCAGGGACTACGTATAGAGGAGTTGGACTGCAATAAACTAACGGGCAAGAAACCTTGCAATAATGAAGCACTAAATGAATTAAACAGAATGCGAGATAAAAACTAAAAACCAAAAAATAAAAATAGGTAAAAAAACTTTTTAAGTTAAACGGTTTTATGTTTAAGATAAATGTACTAAAAACCAAAAAATAATAAAATAGATACAGTCGTGGGTATTATAAACATATGCATAGACTAGACTAAAATAAAACCGTGGGGCACGTCAATTGTCTGGATTGAGGATTATTTTGGTGTACTAATACATACTGGTAGTATTTTTTTGCGGCATACTTTTGTTTTCTCTTTCCGTTGTTGAAAACACTATTTTTTTGGACGATTTTGTATGTGGTATGCAATACCATAGTTTATAATTTCGTACTTTCATGGCGAAAGTTTTTCCGATTCAAGTTCTATATAACTTTCTATTTTTGGTTTTTGAGTATTCTATGTGTGTTATCGCAAAATTTTTAGCAATTGGTTCTGTCTAGGCGGGTTTCTTCTCTCCAAACTTTCCGTCAGTAGGAAAGGGGGGGGGGAAGGCCATGCCTTGATGTTTTTTTCTTTTTCCGTATAGTTACGTAATGTATTTTTCCTACGACCACATAGGAAAGTGACATATATCGTACTGTCTAGTTCTATGGAAAGTGGCCTTTATTCATACGCGTACGGAAAAAAAAAACTTATCCGTACTTGTACGGATAAAAAAGCTGTCAAATGAATGTTGAAATGCCATTCCATCGCTGTTACGTTGTGTTCTTATCAAAAATACTTATAGCGCTAAGAAAATATACACAACAATTTATTTATTCTTATAAATAAAGTGTGTTTACATCTTGCAATTTATAAATTGCCCTAATAATAATTTTACTTTCAATTTTTACAGTGATTCAAATAAATAATTAATTCTGAATAGAAATATTTATGTAACAAAAATAGTTTTATTTCTAATGGTCTGTTTCCAATTGTTGTTAGTTGTTAAAATAAATGTTTGTAATATTTTGTGTACGAATATTTATTCTAACTTTTTTATGAAGGCACTCTTTTTCATCGCATAAAAATCACATTTTTCTGGGCCACTTTCAAAGGTAGGTAATCAAAACTATATAAAGTAATTACAAATACACATATATAAAACCTCTCACATTTACATAAAAACGCAAGATTGTACATGTCTGATTCGGTAAAAGTATATCGCGTGGTCGTAGGAAAAATAGTGTACATAACTTGTGCGAAAGTAATTTTTCACACTCGTGGGATTGTCTCACGAGGCGCAAGCCGAGTGAGACAATACATCCCACTCGTGTTAAAAATGTCACTTTCCGCACTCGTTACGTAATATACTATTAAGTACACACACACATTTTTGGTCACGTTCAAATTTTTTTCTTAGTAGATTTCTTTCCATTACGGTATAATGTTTTAACGGTGTTACAGATCTAGAGATCCAGTCATTTTGTCTTTTAGGAATTTTCTTTGGAAATTTCCATTTTAGTTGTGGTGTTTCTACATAATGCTGGGTTTGTTAATTACCCGAGCTTGCTCAAAAATTTCTTCGTTTATTTTATTTTCTTTTCTCTTTTGATTTTATTAATTCTTTTGTTTCCAGTTGCAAGGAATGTAGTTGTTGGATGATCATGTCTACACTTTGGTAGTTGTAGGGATGCGAAATTGATTGTGGGGAATAAATAACCACGACGCGATTAACATATCTCGCGAAGTTTTTCCTGCATGATTGACGCTCTCATCCATCTATGACTTTGAGGTGGTCTTGCTCTCCCTCTTCCTTATTTCTTTTTCGTTGTTTTAGTTTTTTCTTTTGAAGTTAGTGTACCTGAGATCTTAACCACCCTATATCACATTTAGTGATTATTTTTTTGTAGACGAACAATATAGTTATTCTCTTGTCATATCGTTGAGATGCTAACATTTCATATTTTATTAGAGGCTACCTCTCTAATTTTTTCTTGAATATTTTGTTAAAGCGTTTAGAATTTCATATTCTAAGTGGAGGTTATTCCACTAATTTTTTTTGGGCGTTTCGCGTCTCATATTTTGGTAGAGGCTACCCCTGTAATTTAATCTTTTGGTTATTCTTGAATCTCAGTACGCTACCAATAACTGATATCGTTTAATTTTTGTTAATAGGAATGAACTCCTATTATAATTGCTTACTGCATTTTGTTTACATTTTTTTGAGCATAATTGCATTAAAATTGCAATTATTATTATTGATAATTGGCATAAGCACCTATTATATTTTTACTTATGTTAGTTTTCAAAATGAATTGAAGTCTTGAATTAGAAAGCAACAATTCTTGGACTTTCATTGAATATATTCTTTTCTTCTTCTTATTTTTTTTCTTTATTTTCTTGTCTTCTTTTCATTTCTTGTTTGTTTTCTTGAATTTGTAAGCACTACTACATCTTCTTTTATCTGGTTACCACATTCCTGTTGTTTTGGCTACTTTTCTTTGTAGGATGTTCAGATTTACAAAAATTCGAATTCCTTTTTTTCTCCGAGGAGAGGGGGTGTAACATGTCGCTGAGACATGTTCCTATTTTCAACGAATAGCACGAAAACCTTTCATATGCATTATTTTTTTATATTTCAATATTGCGCTATTTCAGGGATCCAGTTTCTAGAACTCAACAATGCGCTCCGGTAATAGCAGAGCACTATTTGAACACTATGCGTGCCGAGTACTCGAACGCAAGTGTAAATCACGTCGAAGGTGGATGGCCGAAAGACGTTAATATAGCCGATGAAGAACAAACGAAAAGATATAGAAGAAAAGTAGAAAAGGAAGAACAGTTCTATACTGTTATGATGTCATTGTTTAAAGTAAATATTCATTATTATAACATATAAAGTTAATTTCTATTGTTCAGTACAGATTATTCTTTGAGATCTTTAGGATGCTGTAATTTGTATGTATATTTTGTTTTCAAGAGTATGGAAAGTTGCATTTTACAAAACAATGCTTTGAATATTTATCAACAATATTTTTCTGATGTTGAACCAATGCCGTTGGTGGAAAGAAGTTCGGCAAGAACTGTAAATGTTTATCAAGATCAATGTAACCCGACTCGACCGGTAACTCACCTTTCTTGGTCTCCGGATAATCAAACAAAATTAGCAGTTTCTCACTGCAATCTCATTTTCCAAGCGTATATTCTGAAGCAGTCCAATGCTTCTTATATATGGGAAGTCGGTAGGTATTTATTGTATTTGAGGTATTCCTATATATTCAAAGTATTTACTACTCAAGTTACTTACACATAGACCATGAAATATTTTCGGTTGTAGGAATCTGGCAACACTGCTCTCAGTACGTACAGTTGCCAGATCACACAAAACTAACGTCTTAAAATGGCTAAATAAGAAATATTTTGATTCAATATGACTCAAATATCTTATCCATCTTAACTGTTACATTTTTCTCATAAGTTTAAACGATTCTTTAAGCAAGATATAATATTCTAAAAATATTTACCAATTTTATTTTATACCAAAACATTGTGTATATTTTTTTACCCTTCTTCTAAACACACGCTGTCACTGGACAATTATTCTAACCATAGACATATAAGAATAGACCACGCTAGTAATGGGACTACCATGTAAGTGAACGGTACGGTTCGATAAAAAGAGAACGAGTTACAACGGGCCCCTCTATCCTTGGTTTGATGTTTATTGTGCCCCCCCTATCAGAGCTGTTCTCGCTATTACTAAGAGAGAGTGGTCCACAGTGAGACACTTTCCAATTTCTGTGGCTCTGGCAATCCCGCTTTATACGTCGCGCCATTCGCAAGTTTCTGTTCACGCGCCAGATGCACCAACGAGTTTATGTTTCAGTTTACAGGTTGGCAAATTAATTTTGAAAGCTGGAAGTTTGGCAACTTCCGATGCGCCGTAGCACAGACGTATGCGGATTGCAAGAGCTCACTTTGCTGGCAGAATTCGTAAGCTTCATTTCGACAGTACAGTTCAGAGAAAAGTGTGATTACCGGCGTTGTGCAATACTAACTTGTTATGGCGACTCCATAAAGTAAGCTTGTTCATACAAAGTTGAGTGAGCAGTGTCGTGAAATAATTATGAACGTTTTACAATTCATTACCGAAGAGGCAAACAATAGCAAGTCGACAATTCCATTAACAAAGGTAAGTTTTAATTATTGCAATAAAAATTTTAAACCAAACTAATTATTTAACAAATTTACACTCGATAGTAAATTTTTTAAATTGATTTTCGTACATAAAATATTTATTTGTTAAACGATTTAAAAAAGTGGCATTCGGATGAGACAATAGTTATTTGTAAACCAAGTGTCACAATGACTCGTTTTGACCGGTGACCTGCGCAAATCACGAGTACTACAGAAAGTCATTGTGGCACAAGTTTTACACAATATTTTTAATAATTCGCATTTTTTAAATCAAATAGAATTACATATAATCCCTGTTTTTAAACCTAGGAGGAGTGGTTTGAATTTAAGTTAGCAATTCTGTAGATTTCTGATTGGTTAGATCACAGCTGGTTTTATTCAACCGAATAATTGTGTAAATTGTAAACAAACTTTCATTTAAGCAAACAGAGGATTATTATTTATTTAAAAAAGAGATTCTTCGTATATCTCTTGCGATCTATTTATATTATATCATGAACAGAATTATTTCTGTAATACATCTTTACATAGATATCTGGTAATTTATACCAAAAATCGAACGTTGCGTATACCTATATATTGATCCTATACAATATAAAAATAAACGTTAGCATACTTTATTCATTAATATTTTTAATATATAAGTCATTCTAATTTACCTTTAAGAACATTTATTATAATAATTTCCTAGCTAGAACAGCGCTGGACCCTTTTATTTATAATTTGTGTCAAGGTTAAAGTCAAATGTCAAATAAAAATTTAACTAAATACAATAACCAACTGTACACTAAAAATTACTAAAACAGTGTTCAATGAGCTTCATTGTGACACTGTAAACAATGTTATAATGAAGTCTTTTATACGCGAATTATAAAAAGTATTTTTTGCACTCATGTGTCAATTTTATGCACCGTAATGTCATCATTACAAACAAATCGACGCCATTTTTAGTCCATTTAGAGCAACCTAAATGAAACATTTTTTGGTTTTTTCATGCCTGCGGCTCATGCGTCAATTTTTCGATTCGTGAAAAAGCACCACTTTATGCACTTGTTACGTAAATAACTATTCTGTTTTTGTCTACAGGAGTATATAAAAGCTCATTTACCTATTTAAATGTAATAGATTTTTTAACTTGTAATTATAATTATTATAATCATTTCATACCCATCTCTATTACGTTTCGGTTTCATTATTTGTTTTGAGACATCTTCCGATTTCAGTTACATTTGCGGTTTGGTCATATTAAAATATGTTTGAACTAAAATCTAAAGATCGTTTAAAACAACTAATGAACTGAAGCGTAATATGGTGTTTTTGAATTTAATACTTCTTCTAAATGGTCGAAACCCACTACAAAAATTTTTATTTCAAAGAACGGTCACTGGAAACAAATTTAACTACTTTCTCATTTTATTTGTATAAAAATACACATGAGTAAAACTTTTATACAACATTTATATCGACTTATTTTATTGTCATTGAACGAGTTTCTGCTGCTACGAAAGTTAGCCAAAGAACGCTTTCCCGTATTAAAAAAGAAGCTCTGACAGGAATTAATGCTGACACTGATGTGCCTACTGAAAAACAAAGAACGTTCAGTACCCACGTCAAGAAATGTATACCAAACCTTTGCAAATATTTATGGCTTCGCAGGAAGTCGCGAATCTCGTTGGACCGTTGGACTCGCTGGACCAACATGAAAAACAACAGAAGTTTGTTAATGGAACGTCACGAAATCAGACATTTACGCCTACTATATTTAAGAAACATAAAATAGTGCAGAGAACAGAACAAACCTATCATTTATATGGATTAAACATACATTCATTCATGTCACACGCACCTTAAAGAATGGAGCGACATGGGTAACGAAGGATTGAGAAAACCCGTTTCAAAAGATAATAGGATAATCATTGTGCATGCAGGAAGTAAAAATGGTTTTGTATCTAATGCTAGTATTATGTGGTACTTCCAGTCAAAAACAGGAGAATTATCATTATGAAATGGCGTACGAAAATTATGAGAAGTGGTTACAGGAAAAACTTATTTTAAACCTACCAAAGAACGCTGTTGTGGTAATTGATAACGCCCGATATCACAATGTTGTAAATGAAAAATTACCTACGACTGCTTGGACTAAACAACAATTAAAAAACTGACTTTCTGAAAGAAACATATATTACAGTGAACAAATGTTAAAACCGGATCTTTCTAACGTTGCAAAAATGTACAAACCACAATATAAAACTTATAAAATTGATGAATTGTTCATTCGACATGGATTGCAAGTTTTAAGGCTACCCCTTATCAAGCGAACTTAAATCCGATCGAAAGTGTTTGGGCGGCATTTAAAGAATATGTGGCCAAACTAAATGTTACCTTCAATTTTACAAAGGTTAAAGAATTCTGTAATGCATTTTTTGACACATTTTCTGCAAATGATTGGAAAGTTAGATGTCACCATGTTAAAAAGATTGAAGATGAATTTATGAACAATGAACCACTTTTATATACTGTTGTAGATAATATTATTATTAATTTGGCCGAAGGCGGAGATAGATAGCGAGGATGATGAAGTTGATTTAGAAAGTGATTTTGAAGAATCATTTGTAGATGCACATCATTATTTTACTGTTGATGATCCCGGTATATCTAAAACATGTTTTTCATTATAGTGATTGTTTGTAGGGGGTATGACTGAATACATTAAACGCAACAAATGTAAAAATATAAAAGGTGTTATAAAATTGTAGATATTAGAGACGAATTCCACTAGAGTAATATAATATTTGTAGCACATCTGTACATAGTTCTAAATAAACAATAATGGAGGGCACCCATAACTAAGATTTTTTTGTCTTGCCAGTCCTAACTCTGTTAAAAGTGCGAAGGAATGTTCTAATTTCATAGTAAATATTTGCAAAAAACCCAAAAATTTACATATGAAAGTAGAAATAGCTACGACAAGAAAGTTTTAATATTTTATTTATATTATTAGTATACTTATTAGACCATCTCTAAAGGCGATTTCCCCAATTTGTTTTTCAATTTTTATGTATAAATTCCAATTTCTACATTATTATCAACTAAATATTATGTCATTAATTATTACTACGAACAGATAGGAAAAATTGTCGGCCATTGTTAAATTTAGAAAGTCGTTTAACAATCCTTATCATATTGTACGCTTTATCTACAAAATCTACCTGACTTCCAATTTATATACAAATAAACCTCAATGGCGAATATTCTGAAGGGACCACTTAAAAGACATTAATTTGAAGTAAAGATGAAAGTTGATGTCTCTAGGAATCTATTTATTATTTACATCACATAAAATAATAAAGGGTAATTATAGAATTTCCCGCATGGTTTTTGAAGCAATAAATAATTATGTCTGTACAAAAAAACCCCAACTTCCGTGGAAAAATCTAATGGTTTTTATTTCCTTATTCATTTAATTAATAATAAAGAACACATTAATGTAATTTTGTTTGTTAACTTTATATAGCATTATACATGTGCCATAATTTATTATTTTTAAATCCAAATTCAAAATATTGTGTCACCATCGGTATGTATTAGCAGTCTCACAACCTTTAAAACTTTGCATGCGTAATGTACGTCGCCTGCTCTTCCCGGTTACTGCGTTTACAACGTTGTCAAGTTGTATGGCTATCTCGCGCATCGTCAACTGCCAAAATTAATTTGCCAACCTGTAGTTTGTTTTTATCAGGCGGTTGGTGTTTATGCTAAGTTTGACCACAAAAGTAACTTAGCAAAAAGCCATTTTGATTGTGTTTTTTTTGGCGTGCTTTTAGTTATAATTTTAAGATTGGTGGTACGTTAAGCTTAACTATATGTGTGTTGATTTACATTGCAATATTCTTTTCATTTCGGGTTCATAACAAAATATTACACGATTTTTAAATAGGGTGCTTGAGGGCAACAGTGAGACAACAGTAGGTGAGGCACACTGAGACGTGTCTCACTGTGTCCCACTATGCCCAAGAAGTTTGGAGTAACGTTTAAACTATTTTTTTTAGAGAATGGCAAGAAATAGAAAAGAAAAACTACCATTCGGTCCTTTTCAGAAAACCAGATGAAAAGTGCTGTACAACTGGTTACGGATGACGGGTTTTCATTGAGAAAGGCAGCCGAACTAAAAGGAGTGTCAGATCAGACCTTAGCCAAGTAAATTGTGATAAGAGAGAGTCTGGAATTCCATTAGAGATATTTACAGGGTGGTTCAATAAGATTGCCAACCGGATTTATCTTAAATGAGTTTTAGCGCCCCTATAAGTGAGCTTTGGGAAGGCGCACAAAAGTGATAATGAATAGGTATGTCCTACTTTATGTAACAACATATTTTTACCAAGATTACCAGTTAAATTCGATTAATAGACCACCCTGTAGTCATTGCTATAGATAGCCTCATATACAATAACAAAGAACAAAAAAATTGCAGGGAAACAGAAATTAGAATGAGACCTTTTTATGAATGCCGTCAAATTATGACCAAGGATCAGGAAGGTATGTTGGCCGAATACCTTAAAAGTTTCTCCAAAATGTATTATGCTCTAACTACGCTTAGATGTCGTCACTTAACATTCGAAATGGCAAGAAAAAATAATATCTAGATTGCAAATACATGGTCAAAAACAAAATTGTCTGTCTGGAGTGGGTGAGAGGTTTGTTTTCTAAAACGAAATCCTACGCTAAATATCAGACAACCAGAGGGCTGTAGTCTCCCGCGTGCTACATGTTTTAATAAGCACAATGTTGGAATGTTCATTGATAAATTAAGCGAGATCTTAAGGAGATACGAAAGCTTTGCCAATGTCTCTAGAGTTTGGAATTTGGATGAAACAGGAACAACCATTGTCCAGAAACCCAAAAAAGTCATCGCATGCAAAGGTGTCAAACAAGTCAGTCAAGTTACTAGTGGCGGGCGAGGAACATTGGTAACCGCCTGTTGTTTTATAAGTGCCTTAGAAAACACGATTCCACCAGCTCTTATCTTTCCTAGGATGCATTTTAAGCCGCGCATGCTTCGCAATGGACTTCCTAGTAGCCTGGGACTCGCAATACTATCGGACTGGATGAACAGCGAATTATTTGTGGAAGTTATGCGGCACTTTACAAAACATACAAACTCCTCATTGAGAAATCCAACATTACTTCTGCTCGAAAATTATGAAAGTCACCTTTCAATTGAATGTATTGACTTGGCCCAGGATAACGGAGTGACTAGTTTGACCATTACGCCTCATTGTAGTATTCAAGTACAACCATTAGATATGTAGGCGTTTATTTCTCATTTGGAGCAAATTATAATCGTGCTGATGACTCATGGCTTATACAACATCCAGGCATTCCAATGACTATCTATAATATACCAGAGTGTACACCAGTGTATTTCAGCATTCGATTAACATAGCATCGGGCTTTCGTACGACAGGCATTTTTCTGTAAAATCGTGACATTTCTACAGCTCCGTTTCAGATAGGCCTGAGCCGCAACCGTACACGTCCTTAAATCCTGAACCCCAACCGTCTACATTCTCAAATGCTATGGCTGAATCATCAGTTTTACACTCTACCAAAAATTGCAAACAATAGCAAGAGGATGCTACGATGTCGAATACTGATATTATGAAAACACCATTTGCCGTCGATTTACTTGAAGAATATTTAGCCAACTGTGATACTTCCAAAACTACAACCATTAAAACAAAACCATCAGAATGCGTTCCAAAGCTGCTCAGAGAAAATGGGTGCAAAACAGAAAGCGCGCAAAAAGTTTCATTCCAACGGATACTCCGGAAAAAATAGAACTAGAAGCAAATTAGAGTGCCGAGGAACGCAAAGCAAAAGCCAATATTTTAAGAAAAAAAGTTTTCTAACCGAAAACTAGTTCATCTAGTGATGACGAAGCGAATATTCTAAACAGCTGCTCCGAGTATGATGTAGACATGGATGTTCCTATTACAGGATTTGAGGAACTTGATAGAAATGCTGCCAATAACGACTACGCCTTGGTACAATTTTTTGGGAAAAAATCAACAAAATGGTTTGTTGGCAAAATTATAAGCTATATCTTTCATGAATCTGAATATGATATAAGTTATTTGCGAAGAAAAAATAGATCAAACAAATTCGTCTACCCAAATGTTCCCGAAGTTGTTAGTGTTTTGTCTGAAGACCTCGTAATGATTTTGCCAGCTCCAATATTATTTAGTAAAAACAAAGATAAAATCAATGTGTCCAGTTCGAAGTTAATTTTGGTCAGCTAGATGTCCAATGAAGGGTTGTCTTACTGTGGACCACGTTAAGTCTCACTGTAGACCACCAAGGGGCACAGTGAGACTATATGCAATGTTAACAATATATATTTCTAGAATTCAATTTTTTAAATTTTTGTTTATTTTCTTTATACTTTTTAGGAAAATATAAGTTACTTTACATTATAAATCTGTTTTCTTTGATAAATGTTTAACCTGTTTTAAAAAATCCAGAGTATCCAAAAAACATCTCAACTTGTCACCAAAGCGAAAAACGTACATAACAATAGGCTCCGCCCCTACCAATGACATGCTCGGATCCGTGCGTAACCCGGAGGAAATATGTATAAGTAGGCGGCGGAAACCAAGCTTCGGGAGTTCTCATCACTCCTTCGACATATAGAGGTCATATCAGTTCTAAACTTCAAACGCTTTCAGGGTCTGGTCCCGCTGCGCTTCCACCACGTAGATCGAACTGGGCAAGTTGTTACTCTTGGATAAGTGTTTCATTTAAACTTGCGCCCAGTTTCCTATGGTGGCAGCGGGAACCACTAGAGCTTAAGCAACGATAAAAGTATAATATAGTGGAGTAAATGTGATACTCAATTCAAGTATAACATCAAATAGTGATATAATCAGTCTATTTATGAACCCTACGTATTCTATGAAAATGCACAACGACTTATACAACGACATGGAACCTCGCAGCTATACAAGATACCCAGCTGGTGTATGGGCACGGTGCCGCAACGCACCACCCCCAAGCAAACCCCAGCGTGGACAAACTCTTCTCTACCACTCGCCTTCCAGTCCCATGGTTCTAATGAACTCTAGTATTTGGGGCGGCTTCAAGGAGGTTAGATCTTTACTACTACAAGTTTCTTGTCCGAAGCAATTTTTGCGTTGGCTTACAATAGCGAAGCATTCTAGAAGTAGGTGATCCGGAGTTTCTTCCTCACCCCCACAGAATCTACACTCGTCAATTTTTGCTAGACCTATTCTCATTAGGTGCTTCCTAAGGCGGCAATGTCCTGTAAGTAAGCCCGTGGGGAGATGCAGCTTATTTTCACTGAGATCCAAATACTTTTTTGGATCTAGCGGTGTCAAAGTTCCGCAGGAACTTTTTGGAGTATTTCTCTTTCGATTTCTACCTTCTTCCGAAACTCTTTCTTATAGGAGAATTTTCTTACCCCGCAGAAAGGCTCCGGGCCAATAAAGGGCGTTCGTGCTCCTTTCCTGGCAAGTGAATTGGCCTCTTCATTTCCTGTGATTCCTGAGTGGCTAAGAACCCAGACTAAAGAGACCCTGTTATTTTTGCCCATTTCAGCATGCTTCCTTCGGCACTCCCATGCCAACTTTGAGTCAATGACATGGGTTCTCTATGATTTGATAGCTGTTTGACTATCAGAATGAATGGATATGTCACATTTCTGATAGTTTATATCTAGATTCATTTTCCCGCTTCTTTCGATCGCAAGTATTTCTGAAAGACGCTCGGACATGAGCCCGAATACTCCAGCGTTAGCTCGTTTGGTGGTTTTTGAACCATCTGTCTACTATCTGATGGTGTTTCTTTCAGAGTTTGGGTGGTATATTCCCTTTCCCAGTCTCCCCTCTTACTTAGAATCGTGGTGAAGTTTTTTTCGATACTCACTTTTTTGATCATTTCGTCAATGGGAAGATTCGCTGATGGGATGTACTTTATTAGAGAGCTAGTCTGCGAAATATTAGAGAGGTTGTTATTCGTCTGTGGTTACATGGAGCAAACGCGGCTAAAAAGAGAAAAAATAACCCGTTGTAACTCGGTCTCATTTTATATGTATATGATTCTAACATGCGCTTTTGCCCACACCTGCTAATTATATGACAAATGACATTTGATCATTCATTCCAAACTCTAGTTTATCTAACCCATAGACATAGAAAATAGACTGAGCGTCATCCTCACAAAAGTGACCACTATCTAGAAAGAAACAAAGCAACTGTGATGCCAATATTGGCTGGTTTACACAGTGTGAGCTAGCGTACGAGTCAGCCTGCCGCACTGTTTGCACGTAAGTCGTATGTTTGAGTGAGACAGTAGCTCGCATCCGAGTTCAGCATTTTTTGTTTTCACTCGCCTGCTCGCCCAGCAACAACTCGTACATGGCAGCAGCTTGGTCATCACTCGCATAGTTTGGACGCGTTCGGCAGTAGTTCGCTAGTGCCAGACTTTGTCTCTTTTTTTTAAGTTGTCTTAGACTTTATCACCGAACTTTTAATTGGAGCACATTCACTCGTCATCGCGACAACTCGCAAGACTTGGCAGCACCTACTTTGTTTGTGTACATAGCTAAAGCGAGCCGAGCTACTGGCGTACGAGTAGACAAGCCGAGTAGCTGTCTACTGGCTACGTACCAGCTCGCACTACGTAAAACAGTCATACAACTACTGGCGGCACATTTGCTCTGTCTCTCTCATACTTTACGGCCTATATTCACTGCCCAACTGAATGCGGAATGCTCAGTTCATTCTCTATGTCTATGATCTAAAGGCTAGGCCCCACCTGCGATATATCGTCAAACTATTTGCATTATACCGCAAAATGTAAATCATTGTATTTTGGTGCGTAAATGTGAACTTTTGCGAATATTCTCGTTTGATGACATTTTGCAGACAAAAGTTAAAGCTGTTAAACAAAATAGTAAAAATTCAAAGTACATATAACCTTAAATTCAAAACTCGTAGTACTTATAAGGAACTATAAAAAAGAAAGAAAATTCACAATAACAATAAAAAAAGTTGAAGCATACATCGTATGAATTATTTTTAGGTTATTTATTTTGTCTTATGACTCCACAGAGAATCAGACACCCGTTTTTGTTTAGGGATAAATGAAAATTAACTAACTTTGCTTGCCTAATTTCGACGCAGATGGGCACTGATCAATTTTGAGGTTTCAGAGTTTGCGATATATCGCAAATGGGGCCGAGCTTTTATTCAACATTTATTCGAAATGAATTACAATCGAATGCCGTTTGTGAATAGTATAATCTATATTGGATACGTTTTCCTTAATAAATAACATACTCATATTAATTTTAGAAAATCCTAACAGACCGTTGTATACATTAAAACCCGAGCAGCCCATTGTGTGTTTGGAATACAGTCAAAAAGATCCGCATATTTTAGCTAGCGGTCAGATGAACGGCCAAATCGCAATATGGGATATTAGGAAAAGTCTAGAACCGGTCGATATGAGTGTGAGAGAAACGAGTCACTTCGCCCCTGTAAATAATCTAATTTGGATACATTCAAAGACCGGCAGTGAATTTTTTACTGGTTCCAGCGACGGACAAATTAAATGGTAATTTACATATCTCACTTGTTTTTGAATGTGAATTATAGTTACTGAATTACGCTATGGAAATTATCGAAGGTAGACGTTATTAGTTAGAAATTGTCTACACACACTCACACACCTTGTCGAAACCCGTCCCTACCAGGAAGCATACTTCGAGGAACGATGCAATCCGGGAAGAAATCCCTTTTCTCCCCTCCCCATCACATCCGATGGGTCCTTCTTTCAGGGTAGTGCAGTGAACTTTACACCTTTTTATGTCTTGTTTTTCTCGTCGTTCGCGTTGGGTGTGTGTATTCGCGGCCACTAGAAGGTGTGATGATTAGACATAAGCGTACCACATACTAAACCATTTTATATTCCAGACCATTAATTAGGGAAACACTTACCTCCAATCTGTGGGAACGGAATGATACCATATGTTCAAAATCTCACTGGGATATATTATACTTAACACATTTATAACAATTAACCGTGGCAACCGTCAACATATCAATGACCAGAGTTACACTTACGAATAAGAAATACAATTGTTGTTTACTATCTAGAACGAATCTATTTATATGCGCTGAATCCATATTCTGCAGTTCGTAAACACCGTTCACATTGAAAAATATTAACCTTGTCCGGGTTGGCGGTTTTACAATTTACTAACGTATTATTTTGAACGTGTTTTATCAATTACTTAAATAAGCGTATTTCCAAATGGACCGTGGTTCGCTCGTACTGATTAACCTTACTAAGTTTATTAGCGACCTTCTGGTTCAATAACCGGCACATCATCCCCTCTTGGAGGAGTAAAATTATCCCTGATAATTTTTCGATACTGCAACTAAATTGTTTTGTTATTAATCACTCAATTGTTCGTTTGTTTTTATTGACTTGATTGTTTGTTTGTTGTAATTGTCTGTTTGTTTTTATTCCGCCACACTTTGTTTACAAATATTAGGATTATCGTACAAACACAGTCGGTTCACACCTATTATTTTTGTTATTTTAAATGGGCCTAAGTATTGAGGAACAAACTTTGTTCTTTGCTCTTTCCTTAATATTACTAAATCTCCTATCTTAAAATTTACTGGTTGATTCTTCTTCACTCTTATCTATTGTTATTAACTTATGTTTAAGCAAAAACTATCTAGCTCGATCGTGTGCGTACTGTAGTTTATATTTTAATTATATATCGTACTTTTCAAAATTGTAACAAGGTTCTGTAACGCTCTTGCATCATTACCTATCGGATTGGCGCCTTAACTACAGGCCCCCTATTCTGTAACTCAAGCGAGAGCTCGTGCACGAGTTCTCTCTCACAATTTAACGTTACTGCGCACGCCACTCTCCTAAATATCATAAATCCGTATTCTCTAAGGTAGGAGAGTGCTCACATACTCCTATGCGACTACTCTACTGGGTAAAAGCAGGGGAGTAAGAGAACGGACTTGCGCATATCTTTAGTCACAGAATAAATATAAATAAGAGGCCAATAAAATGATGACAAGGACCGTTTTATTTTGTTCTTTAACTAAACCTCAAAAATCAAAGATTAATCATAATCAACGAGTTTTCTATGTTGTATGTTGTTGGATTGTTGTAATTAAAACAGTAAACAGGTTTAATTTTAATTGAACAAGTGGTTTAGTTCACAGTACAGACTTAGTTTTTAGTTGTTATTTATTTTTAGAGAAGAGTTACACTTTAGTTTTTGTGGTTTTTAATTTGGCGTTAATTTTCCATTACGCAATTCTGGATGATTGTTCATAAATTCTATTAACAATGTTTTTTGTGCTTTACACAACATTATTATCGTCTTTTTTTAATATAGTAAATAACTAATACACAAAACTGAAATATACACACAACTCAAATCACCCATAAATTACAACGTATAACAACGTTGTACAACAACAGAATCTAGAAATATTTCTTCGTTTCTTATCCTCATATAACCTAAAGTACATTTAAACTACTAAATAGTAGGTCAAAACTGGCCGTTTCATTTGGCAACGCTGAGCCAAATGTAGTGGAGTCGCCGATTCATCGTGAATACGGTTTTAAGAATTATGTGAGTGGGGAGTGAGAGAGTACTCATACCAATGAATAGTCGTGCACTATCTCTCGCTTGAGTTACAGAATAGGGACCCTCGTGACGGGTTGTCTCGGGCGCCAGTTTATTGAAGTGGTATGCTCCACTCGCCCCCGGCAGCGTCAGTGAAGAATTAAAATATTCCAGGGGTCACTTATGATGGTGACAAGAGTGTTGCGGCCGGTCGGGCAGATTTTACTTGCCTCCCCGGGTTCGTAACCTGGGTATTAGCTGCTTAACGTTCTTACCCATTTGCGGAGGCTTAGTGGTAGTGGGAGGGAAGAGAAACGAAAAGTTACCTATTTACAAAGAGTCTTTATTACACAAAGAGCGGAAAAGATCAACTAAACTAAATGGCTCGTTCTCTAATTCGGGTAGGCGGGGCAAAAGCACTAGTACTAACTACTATACTACCGGTTCAAACGGTCTCCTACGGTAAACTACTACGGTAAGTAAAACAAAGCTATATGCAAGCGTAAGTGAAATGGGGGTGGTGGGGTGGTGGTTGCGGTGGACGGTTAGCGGAAGCGGGTGTGTGCCATGGTCAGTCAAAGCTCTACGTTCGGGGATACGGCTCTCGGTTTCCGCGATATTGAAATCCCGGAGTCGCGACGGCCACTATTAGGATGTGACTTCTCAACTTTCTAGTAGCGGTCTACGGTTTCCCTTGATCGGATGGCTGAAGGCCCAAACACGGCCGCTACTAGGATGTGAGTACTCAACTTTCTAGTAGCGGACTACGGTCTCCCTTTACTTCATCTGATCGGATTATATATATATTATCAGAAACCCAATTACCATAGTATATGGTGTAGGGTATACTTTTACAATTATTTCAATTACATCGCATTATACTTAAGACATATATTCATTTTTTCATTGATGCTTTGGTCCAGATAGAATTTTATTCGTGTACAAATTTAGCCCATTGTTGTTTATCTCTTGCCATTGTTTTTGCCTCTGTCCATGTTTTTCCTTTTTCTTGCATTATGCCTACCATAACACCATCCCATGTTTGTTTTGGTCTTCCCTTTTTCGTTCTTTTTTGTATTTTTGATTGCCATACTTTTTTAACTGGTCTTGTATCGTTCATTCTTTGTAAATGTCCCCACCAGCTTAATTGTCTCTTTTCAATAAATTTAAGTGTTGATTCTATTTCAAGGTCTTCTCTTATTTCCGTACTTCTTAGTTTGTCTTTCTTTGTGACTCCTTTAACTCGCCTAAGATACTTCATCTCAACTGCTTGTATTCGACTCTTTTGTCTCTTTGTTAATACCCAAGATTCACATCCGAATGTTAATATTGGCCGGTAAATTGTTTTAAATACATTCAACTTCGTTTTCTTGGAAATTTCCTTTTTATTTATGAATGTCGAGTTCATCGTGTGATAAAGTTTCATCGTTTTTTGTACTCTATTGTTAATTTCGACTTCCTGCGTCCCATTTTCTTCTATTTATACTCCCAAGTATTTATATCTTCTAACTTGCTCAATTTGTATTCCCTCTAACTGTATATTTAGATGTTTTTGTTTCGGTCCTATAACCATAACTTTGGTTTTACTTTGATTCACTGTCATTCCAAATTCATCCGATACCGTGCTCCATATTTCCATATTCTTTTGTAAATCCTTCTCTTTCCCTGCCATAATTATTAAATCATCTGCAAAAGCTGCTTCTGATATATCCACTCTTACTAAATGTTTGTATCCAATGTGTAGTTTTGCCATTTTAGTTGACGATTTTTTAATTATTTCATCAATAAAAATTGTAAATAATAATGGACTTAGTCCCCCTCCTTGCCTTAATCCTTCTTGTGTTGAAAATGGTTCTGATGTTTTATTCCTGTATATTACACAATTTCTATTATTTTTGTAAATGTTTTTGATTATATCTATTATTTTGTAATTTACTCCCCTTCCTTCTAGTACTTTCCATAACTTCTCCCTTGGTACTTTGTCAAAAACTTTTTCCATGTCTATAAATCCCATATATACCTCTTTTTCTTGTTGTGAGAACTTCTCAATTATCTGTTTCACTGTGAATATGTGGTCTTGGATGCTTCGCCCTCTTCTAAATCCACTTTGCGATTCTTCGAGAGTATTTTCTATCCCTGGTCTTATCTTACTTTCTATAATCTTCTCGTAGACTTTCATAGCAGTACCAAGTAGATTTATTCCTCTATAATTATTGCAGTCTTGTCTATCCCCCTTTTTATATATTGGAACTATTAAGGCTGTCTTCCAATCTTCTGGAATCTGTTCTTCACTCCACTCCCTGTTGTATATTGTCAATAATATTTTTGTTCCTGTTTCCCCTAAATTTTTGAACATTTCTGCTGTTAATTTATCAATTCCTGGAGATTTTCCATTTTTCAATTCATGTATTATTTCCTGTAATTCTTTTAGAGTTACAATGTCTTTATTTTCTATTATTGCATCCTTTTTTTTGTTAATGTCCTGAATTCTGTTGTCTGCTCCTAGTAATTCCTCAAAATACTCTTTCCATCTATCAATTACTTCGTTTTCATTTCTTAGTATATCTCCTTTTTTATTTTTTATCCATGTTTTTTCTTGTGGTTTTTCCTTTCTTAATAACTTCAATGTTTTGTAAAACAGTTTTTGATTTGATTTACTATTGCTTTCCATTTTTTCGCCAAATTCTTTCCACTGATTTCTTTTAGCTACTGTTACCATCTCTGATCGGATTATACGGGCGAGAACCATATACCATAAGGTATAAAATGAAATAACACTCACCTCGGTTGACGGTACGGTTGATCGGTCTATCGGTATCTCGGCTTTCTGAAAGAGAAAGGGTTTGTGAGTACAATGATAGCTCTTAGATTTAATTCTCACCTGCGTATGCGGGCAAGCTAGCGAGTCTACGGATAGACTGCCGACTCTGAGAATCGTTCTGCTATGTGGTATGGCTTATTGGGGATACGTTGCGGTGAAGTGAGTGTCGCCGACTGTCGGTGCAGGTGCAGATATTATATTACATTGTACCGATGTTATTATACGGACGGAGAAATGCAGTGTTCGAACGCTTTATTTAATATTATACGGGAGATTGTGCTTTTGCCCGGTCTTTGAAAATGTAACTTCTTTACAGTTCAATTTCTGTATTCAAACAATCCGGTATATTAGACTTCCTACCACACAGTAATTCGAATGGAATATATCCGTGATACGTGTTGTATTATAGCAATATGCAAACATTCTCACAAATTTACACTAGTTATCTTTGAGATTCATTTATAAAATTTCTTATATACTCGTTGAACGTTCTGTAAAGTCTTTCACGGTTCCCTATCGATTCGTGGTGATACGCTGTTGAAAAGTTGTGTTTTATTTTTAATACTTCTGTTAACTTACTCATTACTTCGTTCTTATATTCTGTTCCTTGATCCGTCCTTATTTCTTCTATTAAACCATAGGCTGGTATAAAATTGTCAAATATCGCTTTCGCAATTGTCGTTGCTTCTTTGTTTCTGATCGGTATCATGACCGCGTATTTAGTCAGTTCACACAGTACCGTAATAGTCCAGGAGAATTAGACCCTAAACCTTTGAAATATGGCTGTGTCGTGACGTAGATTAGATATTGGTTGGAATTGCTCGGAAATCATCTAAAAAAAGAAAATATGAAGGTCCGCCAGCTGAAAAAGTTGTGCTATTTGCAGGAAAAATCATAAACTGCAAAAAAACGCAAAAATCGCTCATTTTCTCCGATATTTCTTAATGTAACTCTTTAAATATAAAAGATAGAGAAAAAATAATACCTACGAATTTGTTCTTTATGAAATTCTCTACAAGACCGATTTGGTTTAAAATCGATATATTCAATTTTATCGTTTAGAAATGGCGATAAATGCTAAAAAAGTAGCTAAAAAACGAGGTTATTTTAAAGCATTTGTTTCGTAGATAAGAAATCATACAATCACGCTATAAATTGGGATTTAAGAACCTTATTATAGTATAAAACAATATGCCAAAGGCCGATTAAATTGGCCTGATAGTTTTTACATGAATTAATTGTTAATTAATTTCCGCGAAAATATTAACGTCATTTTTGCGTCATGCCAGGCTTACATTTTTGAGTTGTAATAGGCGCCGATTTTTTTACAACTACTTAGACCTCTAAATTATAATACACAATAGTTATAATGAAATTTTTTTAAGTGTTTATCATTTTTTACGCGATTTTGAAAAGTTGAAAAATTTCGTCTCATAAATAATTAATTTTTGAAGCGAATTTGGATACCGAAAAAAACTACTCAAAGTACCTAAAAAAAGTTCTCGGAAAATCGCTCCTTGTGAAAAAATGCATTTAATTTGGCCGAATAGGTGCTGAGATAATAAATGTCAAAGATCGAGAGTGTTTCCGGTATAACTATTAATGTTGTAACAATAAAAAAAATGCCAGCAGATAGATTTTTCCGAGAAGTTTTTGTATGTACTTTGAGATATAACATCGCCCTTGTGCATGAACTAGGAGAAATCAAAGAAAGTTGTAGCGGTAGCGTTCGGCGCGTCAAATCTGAGGGGAGTGGGGATAGAGTGCGAAACTTGAAATCGACGCTTCAAATCGAGCGCGGCGCAAAAAGTTGCTGTATCTCGGCCTCTATTGGGCCGATTTTGATGATTTTTGTTAAATCGATGTAGCAAAATGGAAGAAACTCATTTTTCAGAATGGCGTCGACCAATTATGACAATTTACGCAACTACAGTAACTACTTATAATTTGACATTTTTTTCTGTTGATAATAATCAATGATTATAATTATATCCATGCTAGGATTGTGTTGTTCATTGCAAATATCAATTTTTTTAATTTAAAACTTAGTTCCTTAGTTTCATTATTATTATTACTATTCGAAGAAGCGTAAGTGCAAATATATTTATATTGTTCATGTCCTTATTTCTCTGACTTGAGGTTTGTTGTACTTTCGGGAAATTTCCTGGGTAAATTTTACGACAGCTACCCCCCTCCCTCCCCTACTTCATGCACAAGGGCGATGTTATATCTCAAAGCACATACGAAAACTTCTCGAAAAAATCTATCTGCTGGCATTTTTTTTATTGTAACAACATTAATAGTTTTACCGCAAACACTCTCGATCTTTGACGTTTATTATCTCAGCACCTATTCGGCCAAATTAAACGCATTTTTTTAAAAGGAGCGTCTTTCCGAGAACTTTTTTTAGGTACTTTGAGTATTTTTCTTCGGTATCCAAATTCGCTTCAAAAATCAATTATTTATAAGACGAAATTTTTCAACTTTTCAAAATCGCGTAAAAAACTATTGTGTATTATCATGATACAATAAAATAGAAGATATGATTTCGTGCATGCTGGCTCTGACGTCATGCCGAGAGTGAACGCCTTGAATTAGTTTGAAGTTACATTATTGGATATGTTTATGTCGGTTAATTTTACATTTTTATTGTTGAAAATTAACAAAAATTAGTCAAAATGAGATGTGTAGTGTATGGTTGTGATTCAGACAATCACGTGAAAGGCTTTGCACACGATGTCAGCTTTTTTACCTTTCCAAAAGACAAAAAAATGATACGGGAGTGGATCCGTTTGTCTAAACGCGAAGATAAATTAAATACCATAGAATATTAGACCATATAATTATGCTGAAATTGAGAAAAAAATCACTAGCTCGACTTGGTAATCGTAGAGATATGTTGGGGGCTATATTTATATTTAAACTCCTAAATGGGCAGGTTGATTTTGCGGATCTTTTGAGTCATATGGGGATTAGCATTCCTTGTCAGAGTCTTCGCCATTAAGTTACCTTTCATGTACCCTTTCATAGAACAACATATGGTGCTATGAGTCCTATAAATAGATATCTGTGCTTTTTAAATAGCTTTAATTTTGATAATTTTAATACGTCTTTGGGCCAGTTCAAATATTGCTTAGGGCTGTGATTTGTTGAGTTATGTTGTGTTCTTAATTTTTTTTATTTATATAAGTATTGTTTATTACCTGTAGCTACATGGAAAGTGTTATGTATTTCAAATTAAATGGTTATACTCTGTATCAGTCTTTATACCTGTCCTTATTGTATTATTTATTGTTGTATTGTAACAGTTAGAGGGGTTTTCCCGTAATAAATAAATAAATATTTCCTTAAATCCAAGTTGACAAATAATATTTTAAAATCTTCATTTGATATTTTGTTATTACCAATAACAATTTCATTATTATTATTATTTTGAAGAATGCTTCACAGTACCTGAGTTGTACTTTATTGTTGTTCTGTAGTATACTTATTTTGGAATAAACAAACGATTAAGTATTAAAATTTGCTAATTGTTTTATTCCTTATATTTATTTACAAATTTAAATGTTTATAAAATCATGTCAAAAAATCCAAAAAGTATAATATGTTTTTTTGTGTATCAGTACAGTAATTATTTACTTTACGAAGTGAGCAAACATATTTCAATCAGATCTTAGAATTATTGTTTTGCTCTGGTAGGCTCTCCAATTCCATATAACACTTTTACATGAATTCTGTTTGCCTTTATAATACTAATAATATCTGATTCAACCTGAACCATCCTCATTTTCCTTCAAAATGCATTAGCAACGCATCATACGCAAGTTCTATGACATCAAATGCATTAGCCCGCGCTCACGGTTTTAAATTGAACTCTCTGCTTGACGTCATGCGCGCGGCGAACGATATTTCGAACTGCTAGAGATCATATATTCTATTTTGTTGTATCATGGTGTATTATAGTTTAGAGGTCTAAGTAATAAAAAAATCGGCGCCTATTACAACTCAAAAATGTAAGCCTGGGATGAACGAAAAAATGACGTTAATTTTTTCCCGTAAATTAATTCATGTAAAAACTATCAGGACAATTTAACCGGCCTTTAGCATATTGTTTTATACTATAATAAGGTTCTCAAATCCCAATTTATAGCGTGATTGTATGATTTCTTATCTGCGAAACAAATGCTTTAAAATAACCTCGTTTTTTAGCTACTTTTTTTATGCATTCATCGCCATTTCTCAGCAAAAAAATTTAATATATAGATTTTAAACAAATTTTATCTTGTAGAGAATTTCATAAAGAACAAATTTGTAAGTATACCTTTTTTCTCTATCTTGCATATTTAAAGAGTTATATTAAGAAATATCGGAGAAAATGAGCGATTTTTGCGTTTTTTTGCAGTTTATGATTTTTCCTGCAAATAGCACAACTTTTTCAGCTGACGGACCTTCATATTTTCTTTTCTTAGATTATTGCCGAGCAATTTTAACCAATATCTAATCTACGTCACGACACAGCCATGTCAAACTGTAGTGCTCCTGGCCTATAATACAATAACGATTTCCATTGTTACTCTCTACAAATGGGCCTATCGTGTCTATATATATATATATATATATATATATATATATATATATATATATATATGATGTCGAATGGTCTAATTGCAGTATCCGTAATGACAAATTTCTCTTCATGACTAGGCTTAGCTTTATTTACTTGACATTCATGGCAATTTTTCACATACTTCCCCACATACTTCTCCATGTTTTTCCATTTACAATTCGCTCTTATTTTCTTTAAGAACCTATTATTTCCTACGTGTCCTCCAAATATTGAGTCGTTGTTCGTTGTGACATCTTTCTAGGCTCTCTTGAATTTCTTCTTTCTGCTCTATCATCTTTGGTACTTTGCATATACATACTAGTACATTTTTTAATCTTCTATTACCTTCTTTTACCGCGCACTTTTTAAAAATATAATCATTTATATATATTTTCATTTTCTTTATCTCAAATCCTAAGTCGAAGTTGTATATTCCGGCTTTGCTAAATTTCAATCTGTTTTTGATCCATTCGCTCATCAGAAGTGAGACACGGTTATTTTCAAAATGTAGAATTGGAAATTATGCGTCTCTAAGTTACTTAAAACTTTCATCACTGAAGGTTTTATTAAAAGTTTTCCGATTAGTTTTGTTATTTTCCTTAATTGTTGATTTATTCCATCCTGTATGTATCTCTAACCTATTTCTACTTTGTTCCAGGTCTTCTAGACTATATACGTTGTCATTTATCAGTAACGTATTGTCAGTTAGCGTTGGCTCCACTTTCTCTCGTCTGTTTTATATATTTTATTAGCTGTTTTTCTTTGTTCCTGTATGTCTTTTGGGTAGTCGTCATTAATATATATCTTTGTTCCTGTTAACTTATTCGTTCCTTTCAAAGATTCTACTTTTTTGTTCAAGTCATTCATCTGTATTAGGACTGGCCTATTTTTGTTACTATTTTTATTTCCTATTCTTTTACATTTCGAAATATCTGATTTAACATCTACTGTGTTGTTAACCTTCATCATTATATCTTCCAATTTATTTTCTAGTTGTACCTCATCTTCTTCATTGCCTTCTTCTATACCATGTATTATCAAATTCTTGTTTCTAAAATTTTTCTCGGTCTGTATCATGTTTCATTGCAATAATTCTATTTTTTTCCTTTAGGCCCATATTTTCCATCTTTAATTGGCAGTTTTCCTTCTTTAACTGTGCTATTTGTCTGCTCATTTCTTCAATTTTATGTTCTCTCATATTCTTACGTTATCATTATTATTGTAATTGTTATTCCTGTTGAATTTTCAATCCATTTCCGTAGTTGTAGTCCCTAAATGTATTTCCTTGAAGGTTACCGTTGTTAATTCTGCCATTGTTCCCTCTTCTCTGATTGTTCCTATAATTGAATCCTGATTTTCTAAAGACATTTTTATTGTCCTTGAAGTGTAATACTCGTTGCTGGCTTAGTATGCCTTCAACTGACACCAATTTAGATAGCACTTCTTGCGTAGTTTCGAAATTTCCAGCTGCAATAATCGTTTTGGTAGAATCTGCCGTGGAGTTAATCGTTACTGCCTTAAATGTAACTTCTCTTGTGTATTTTTCTGCTAGGTTCGCTGACATACCTTCCAGTACATATGCTGCCTGTAATTTCTCCGCCAACTTTTCTATTTCCGCCGCGTAACTTGTTCCATCTTTACCATTTTGACGTACTTTTTTTAACTTAGCCAAAAGAAGACTTGGGCTATATTCTTTTATTCCGGACTTAAGTTTGTTCCTAATTTCCGTAACCGAATTTTCCGTAGTTATCAAATCTCTTGCCTTGCCGGTTAATCTAGTTTTAATTAACAGTAGTGCGTTCTCTTCATTCCCTGTTGCATTTAATTGCAATAAATCTAGTGAATCCAAAAATGATTGTAGCTTACCCGTTTCACCATTGAACTAAGTGGGTAGCACCTTACTTGCAAAATTAAAGTCCGTTAACACCGTTTACATTGAAAAATATTAACCTTGTCCGGGTTGGTTGTTTTACAATTTACTAACGTCTTATTTTGAACGCGTTTTATTAGTTAGTTATATAAGTGTTTTTCCTAATGCATCGTGGTTCGCTCGAACTGATTAACCTTACTAAGTTTATTAGCGACCTTCTGGTTCAATAACCGTCACCAAGAGGCAATTTCTTAACCGACTCACTACGTCTAAGAACGATCTTAAAGAGTGGATACACTAGCTAAAGCTGTCCCTACTCGAGATCCTGCTTATGTTTCTGGGGATCAGCAGGCTCCCTAATAGGTAGTCCTTCTTCTTTCTTTGTTCTTTTCTTCTTATGGTCGTTGTTGCTAGACACGGTTCGGCTGTTTTGCCGGCCGTGGATGCCTGGTGTAGTTCGTCAACTCCATCATCTGGGTGTTGGGGAGGGTCTTCAGCCCCTTCCAATCTTCTCTTGGCTGTCTCGTCCATGATGTCCTGGAATCCTATCCTGGTCCAACTCTCGGTAGATCTGCTAGGTCCCGATGTACCAATGGGCGTTCTCTACGTGCCTCAGATTGTTGTTCTACTAGACTTGAAGCTTCTTTCGATGTCTCTGCAGTGTATCGAGACGCGGTACACGCATACACCATGACAGGGACGAGGATGGCCCTGATGAGTCGGACTTTGGTCTTCGGTTCCAGCTTGGATCTTCTTCCGAAGAGGCCTCCCATTCATCCTCTTGCCTTTTTCGTCTTGGCCACCAGGTAGCCGACATGGTCCTTGAGCGTCAGTCCTTGGGCCAGGATATTTATCAGGTACTTCGCTTTGGTGGTCCAGTTGACTTCTTCTCCCGTGTGTCCACGTTGTCTGCTGGTATCTTCCCGCTCTTCTTGAAGAACACGGCTTGGGTCTTCTCTGCGTTGATGCTGATCTTCCACGTCATACACCAGTCGTCAATTCGTAGTCGTAGTCTTCTCGTTACTATCTCTGGCTAGGTCCTTTGGTTGCGATGAGAGTGTCGTCTGCCCTAGAAGGCGGTGATGGGGCTGTCCGCCGTGTAGATATTGTAGAGCACCGGTGAGAGGACTGCTCCCTGGGGTATTCCTGCTTCAATCCATTTCAATTCGGATTTGGTCTTGTTAAGCTTCATCCAGAATCTTATGTACTTCAGATATCCCAGCAACTTCGTGATGAATCTGGAGTATCCGGGTTCCCTCATGTTGAATATCCAGCCTTCGTGCCAGACCCAGTCAAAGGCTTTGCTGGCATCCAAGAAGATGGCTCCCGTTGGTTAGTCCTGTTCAATCCTTGGATGCTGTATTCTACTGTCTTCAGTACTTGGTCTTCGGCATTTCGTTGTTTCCTGAATCCAAACTGTTCTTCTGACAAGACCCCGATGGCTCCTGTTTCCTCTTGCAGAAGAGAAGAATCGTCTATCTCACTTTAACTTATTATAAATGCGTATTGTAGTCTATTTAAATTGAACTACAAGCAGTTTGTTATTTATGATCTATTTAATATAAAAAATGACTTATTGTCGGAAACTGTTGTGCTCAATTCGGCCCTGCCTGCATCCACCTACACTGACCTTTAGCAACAAGCCGGAGAGGGGAGCGAGGAGACTGTCACAACTGTCAGCAGTCCACTAAGATCGACGTTACACTACGCATGTTTTTATTTTGTAAATATTTACGAACTTTTGTAATCAGTTGATAGTTATACAAGGATATATTGAAAAATTCTTAGCCTACTATAGAACCAAACAAAATTTCAATGTCAAAATCTTTTATTACTCAACATATTCTCCTCTTAATTGGATACATTTATTATAGCGAACCTGCAACGTCTCTAGACTTTTCAAAAAAAATGTTTCTTCTTGCTCTGCAAACCAGACCTCCACAGCTTTTATTACCTCCTCATTGGAAGAAAATTTACGACCTTTTAAACTTTTTTTCAGTTGAGGAAAGAGATGATAGTCGGACGGAGACAAATCTGGTGAATAAGGGAGATGTTCTAGTAATTCAAACCCTAAATCACGAATTTCTTGCATGGCAACATGAGATTTGTGTGCAGGGGCGTTGTCCTGCAAAAACAAAACACTTTTGGATAGATTTCCGCGTCTTTTATCTTTAATTTTTTCTCGTAGAGTGGTCAGTAATGTCGAATAGTAATCTCCAGTTATTATTCTACCTTCATCCAAAAAATCAATCATGATTACTCAATGGCAATCCCAAAAAACTGAAGCAAGAACTTTTCCAGCAGATTTTTGGACATGAAACTTCTTAGGTCTTGGAGAACCGTCGCCATTCCATCGATTGTTGCTTTATTTCTGGATCGTAGAAAGGTACCCAAGTCTCATCCATAGTAACAATTCGGTTTAAGAAGTCTCCATCGTTTTCAAATCGAGCACAGATCGAACGCTATGCTTCTACCCTTGCACGCTTTTGCAGCAATTAAAGTAGTTAAAGTATGCCTTAACTCTTAAAAAAAGTCTCTTTCAGGTGGGACACCAGAAAACTTTCCGAACCCACGGACAATCTGATTTTAGATTACGTCAAAGATGATGACCAACAATTGTCTCACGCTTATGGAGTCTCTGTCTTAGAGTACGAGAGTACCATCCCTACCAGGTTCATGGTAGGTACCGAAGAAGGTCATCTGTTTGGTGGTAATCGTAAAGGCAAAACTGGAATGGAAAAAATGGCTTACAAAATACCGTACGCCCATTTCGCGCCCATAGTAGCTCTTCAAAGGAATCCCGCGTACGCCAAAAACTTCATAACAGTCTCCAAATGGGCTGCCAAAATTTGGAGTGAGGATTGTCGAGAGAGCTGCATTATATGGACTTCTTTTCATAAATGTGTTCTGACTGATGGAGCTTGGAGTCCCACGAGGTAAAATTATTATTACGTTTCTTTCAAATTGAATATGTTGGAAATATTGTAGACTTTCCGTTTTCTTCACTACGAGGTCCGATGGAATGTTGGATGTCTGGGACATTCTTCAAAATCAAAAGCAAGCCAGTTTAAGTGTCAAAGTTTGCGATGACAAATTGAATTGTCTTAAAACTCACGACGAAGGAAGACTTATCGCCGTCGGCAATCAAAACGGTACAGCTTATTTGGTACAACTTAGCGAAAATCTATCGATTATGGTCAAGAATGATAAGAATTTGTTAGGTTCAGTGAGTATTATTTCTATAATTAAATAAGCGGATTGGTGGTTTAGTGGATAAAGTACTGGACTTCGAATCGAAAGGTCCCAGGTCGATTTTCAACTATAGCTGTGACCTTTTCTGATTATTATTCAGTTTCTTCGTAAAATGCGTGAAACTCAACTTTGGTAAGCGAACCGTTGAATAGTTTGTGTGTCACTCCGACATGTAACTTCCTACTGATTCTTTAGGCTGGGTGTTATTAGGACATTTTAATGTAGTATAAGCCACTAAAGTTGCCGCTAAAAGTCACAGTGTGATTCAAAAGTTACCACTTACTTTACTTTCCTCTCAGAGCAAACTTTTAGGTCCACTTGAAAGCAGCCAGGCTTATTAAAGCAAGTAATCGCCTAGTGTGATCTATATTTTTAGTTTGTGGTAACTTTTTGTGAGGTCTTGTGAAGGTAAATAAAGTGTATAATCATAAATAAAAGTATTAGGTGTAAAGTTGTTTCAAATAATTATTGTAGGCGAGATATTTATTACAAAAAGCACAATGTCAAGGTGAAATACTGAAGAAATTTGTAAATTGTTGGATGTTTATGAATATTACGAATTATTATGGAATACCAGGCTAGACGATTATACAAATTTACTTGAAGAGGAAACAACTTTTGAAAACCTTATCCAGGAAAATAAAATAGAGCTGGATACGGTATTGACGGTCGATGAATTGAGAAAGAAAATAAAAGGAATAAAAAGTGTATATCGAATCACGTTATATTATACATAAACTCTTTATAGAGTCTCCTGAATCTTTCTCCCTTAATATCACCCTTTTTATTGCGTTTCTTGAAAATACAATCGGCGTCAACGACCCTCTACCTGAAGCACACCTTACCCAGCAAACACAAATGTATATGTTACATAAAAATATATAACAGGGGAGGAACGATTTTTATATAAAACGTTCATATATTTTTTATGTAGTATTTATGTAACAAAATCTTTATAAATTTTGTTATATATTCTCAATATTTATATTATAAAATGTTTTATATATTGGATATATCTAATTTTATATGTATTCAAGATGTAAATTCTGTTACATAAATATGAATTTTTTTTATATATATTGGTTACGTAAAATATGTTACATAAAATATTTTATATATTTCATATGTATTTTTTACGAACCTCGTCTAGTGTCTTTCTAAAGAAAAAGAAGAAAGCTCTTCAATATTATAACCTTTAAATTGTCACGAGTCGATGTACCCACATACTTGTAAGTATAATAACGTTTTAAAAGGTTTTTCGTTAGTTTTGTCTGTGTGTTTGTTTTCAGTTTTGTTTGTAGAGGAATGGAGAACACATATCATGTAAGTGTTATTATTATTATTTTCAACAGGCAATGGGCATCGCCAATGAAGCCGTTCATCAACTGTCATTTACAAAAGCTTATTTAACAAACGTATTAAAAAGGTTAACTATATTAAAATATACAATGAAGTAAACAATTATAAATCACTTTATACCTATCTCACTAAAGTACTTTTCAAGATAATATTTTCGTTTTAACTTACAACTTAGACATGGATTAACAATAATTCCCTGTGTAGGGAGTCGTTATTCCGAAACAAATACCTCCGCCCAGGTATGCACTTGGGGCTCAAGTAGATTTTGTAATAATATCAAATAAAATACACATCTTTAATCCTCTGACCACAGGTAGTAAGTCAAGACAAAATATCTTGAAATGGATTAATTAACACTTATCTGTTGAAAGTTATTTATATTCGAATACTTACATTGATATAAATTATGAATTTTAGGCAAAATAACTGTTTAAAACGAAAAAAATTGAAAGACTTCTGGGATTTATCAATAAGACAGAAAAACGATACGTAGTACAGTCTTACAATGGTGAAGGTAAACCAGAAATAAATAATATAGAGACATCTCACTCATGGTTAGGACATAGAAATAACTACAAAATAAGGAACTTAAAATCAATTAAGTTATTTCAAGGTATTGTCACTATATGATTTATTTATTTAATATAATTAATATATACCTACATTTTTAGAAACGTTGCTGAAACAGTTTAATATGACATGCACTGATTTTGATCAAATCACCTTGGTGTGGATAAGGCTAAATAAAGAGACTACAGAAGGAAAAGGAGGGCGAAACTGTAACCCTTCAAAACAATGGATAATATGCCTTAATATTGCCCACACGCTTACAAGTGGACCTCGAACAGAATTATTGTTTTGTTTTTGAGTATTCATTTGTTTTGCATTATCTTTTTATATTTAATTATCATTTAGTTTTTGAATATTTTTAGTTTTGCAATATTTTTTTTTCATTAAGTGTTTTGTTTTTAGTTTCTCTTTTTTATGTTAATAAAATAAATGTACTTATATGCATCTTTGTGCTGTTTTTTTAGTAACTAAGTACCAGCTACTAAATTCCAAAGATAGATAAATACCATTTACAATATACAAATATTAAATTGCTTTAAGTTTGAAATATTCATAAGGTAGGTATTGAATAATATAGTAGATAACAATAGTTCCTTAATCTTTTGGCCATCAACACTACTAAAAATATTGTATTTCATTTCCTCTATGAAAAATAATGTTTTAACAGATTTTTCTGAATTTATTATAAACTAAGAATTTTGCTGAATTTTTTCATAGATCCAATGAAATAATATATTTTAGATAAGGGGTGGGGCAAAAGAAAAATTAGGCAACTTTTGTTACATCTATATTATGCAATATTTAATACATAAATATTCTCTAGATATTATCTCATTTTACATATATATTACATAGTAATTTGGAAATATTTGAGATATAATTTATAATATGTATTTCTTATATCATTATTGTTCTCTAGCTGTGCCGGCCTTTGTCAGTATTCAATAAATAAATATTATCTAGTTGTGACCTCAGTTTTATATAACTGTGGCTTTTATATTTCAAAAAATATGTAACATATATGTATTCAATATGTTTTTGTGTTTGCTGGGTATATGGGAAAATAGCTCTCCGTCAAATTTCTTGAATTTTTGATCATTCTTGTGAAATGTTTCAATGGGCGCAAGACAATCCTATGACTAGTTTTCGAGGTACAGGGTGTTGAATATCAGAAATATTCACTTTTCATCTCTCCGTATCTCCCAAGTTATGATTTAGTTCTGATTTATCTTTGGTGGTATTACCATCACATCCTTGTATGACAAAATTCATGACAATTTCATGTCAAAATCTTTTCGTATTACAAGGCGATTTCACTTGATAATAATGCTATTTTGAGACTTTCATATAATTTTGTTGTTTTATAAAGAGAAAATGCGGAAAAAGGTTGAATAATCACATAATATTATACATTCATTTATTCTTTCATCATAATCGATACAATTCATACAAGATGATTCACAAATATAGAGAAATAACGAATTTTGGTCTTTCGGACACCTTGTAATAATATTAATAATAAACCCACCGAAAATGACAAAATTATCGTGAAGGATGTTAAATGATGTGTTTCATCGTATACAGAGTCGAATGATGTCAATTTGAATAATTACGTATACTTTATTAGATAAAAACCTTGATTTTTTTCATCACCCTATATCTGATAAAGGAGTCCGAAAAGGTAGCGATATTTTTTCAGGAGTGAACTAGAAATACTTTCATTCATATCATACATCAACGGAATCCTATGACATGATTTTCATATACAAGGCGAACAATTTGAGAAAAAGTCCATATATTTTCACCATTTTGCGCTAATAAATTACCACTTGACTTCACTGGATTGTAGGTGTGGATCTTAGATGAGTAGACTAACCAATCCATTTCAAGTCTCCTGAAGATACTTATGTCAGATATTTATTCAAAATGTATAAGTAAGGAATTCAGTGAAACGAAATCAACATTATTTCAAATCATTTCCACACCATCCCAGAGGTTTTTTCTATAGTGACGTCCCCATGAGGCCTACTCCACTAGAAATATGGATAATTAACCAATCATAACTTGAAAGGCCTTGACGAATGGCACACATATATCCCATGAATATAATAAAGATGCCCGGCATGGATAATGCGGGAGTCTCAAGATATCTACTAGGTAGGGGATGTAATATGTCCTATAAATATCCGTTGAATGTTACGATATAAGGAACATTTCAAGTAGATAAATCCTAGGCACATGTCAGTATTGATGTATGTCGTAGGATACTAGTGTTATCAGGTAATGTGCATGAATCATATGTACAGATATCCAGAAACCGCTGTCTCTTGTTGACATAACTATTATTATTATAAATACTCAAGACAAATCAAATCGAAAATCTATAATTCCGTACATGATGGAATCACAATCGGTAACTCCACGATTGAAGGCGTTTCAGCAAATTCTGTAGATTTTTCGTTATTAGTTTTCATTCCCGTAGAGACGAAAATACTATTGCAATATCACTAGAACGAATCCGCTCAAGTTTGAGACTATTCAAAACATCTCTTGTCTAATTTATTTACAGTATTCAAATAAATACTCACATCTGTTGGGAAATTAGGAACAGTGGAAGTTCATTTTTATTTTCTGCTCGCAAATGTAGCACCCCGAGCTACGTATATGGCTAGTTTGTTTCATTAATCTCTGTATATTGTTTATTTTGGTATCAACATTCTAATATGGATATTGTTGCATACCAGGAGGATTTTTACTCAGATATACGGAATGGTAGTGGGAACTCCCAGCTCATATTAGAAGTTCAAAGAATCTTATATATTTGAAAAGTACCAGAGATATTGTGAGATGAGCCTGGGAAAATAATTAGGTATGAGACTTAAATGAATGTATGTTCGGGATGTCTCCTAATTTCTTCCTTGGTGAGATATCCTGAGAATGTAGTAGTGAGGATACCGTATATAGATACTTAGAGATAAGACTTTGGTGAATGACCTATAGATGGAATCAGTTAGTGTATATTTCTACATATACATATACATTAATTGATAGAAGTTCAATGCTATGTGATACATCTTTTGGATATCCATATCCGCGGATATAGCGATTTGAATAGATGTCCATAGGATATAATTTATTAATTGGGTTGGCACGAGCAATGCGCATGGCATATTATGACGATTACACAACGAGGAAAATATTTGATGAATAACTAAATTTTTCCATAATCAAAAAATGTCAAATACGAATAAGAAGAAGATTCTTATGAACACATTCATAAATGAGAAAATAACCAACAGAATTAAACTATTTCTAGACCGGCATCCATGTCCTCTGGAAGCATTCTATTTGCAGCATCTTCTTTGAAATTTATAAGACGATTTGATGGAAAATGTATGTTTTCTTGATATCCAGCGTACCCCAAAAACCATATTACGCTAACAACATGCGCACAAGTTCCTAAAGTCTAAGCACCGGACTTACAAGTACAATAATACCTCGAAATGGGGAGAGCAGGATCTTCTGGATTTTCATCACCTCTTTCAGTAAAAACAACCCAAAGCATGTGCTTAGTAGCATTCCTTAACCGAGAAAATATTCAGAAAACGTAGAAAATTGGGCTCCCCATGTAACTCATCGACTTCTCAAAATGTTGTGTACTTTACCATCATTACGGATTGTATCTTGGATATATGACGCAGCCAAGTGTAAATGATATGTTCCAGTAAGTGATTTTAAATATCAACGCGAGGGAACTATTGTATATGAAGTTGATTCAAACGAATTCATCGACCATTACTAGTACGGAGGTTTTCAGCTTAAACTCGTGCCTGAACAATGTTGACATCATCGGAATCAATTAACGTTTGTGTGGCCGTATCCAACGTTCCAGGCATATTTATCAAAGGATGGAATTTATTTATAACAACACCAGTGATCAGGTAGTAATCACGTATCTTCGTAGCATGTATTGCTGATATGGGTTGACGAAAAAATTTGAAAATTGACCTAAAATGTCCATTTCTAGCTTCTACAATCCATCTAGTAGTGGTTATTAAACGTGCCTGATTGGCTTCATTTGACGTTAATTCCCTTTGATTCGGCGGTAAGAATGGTGGCAAATAGTAATGCAAGCCAAGTTCTTGTAGACTATTGATTGAATCTCTATAGCCTCTATCGACTATCCCAATATCGTCTTCATGAAACCATGTTCTTACTCCATTCAAATCATTTTGCAATTAGTGATTTAGAACACTCGCATCATTATTCCTAGCATCTGCGAAGTACGGCCCGTTGATTGCTAAGATATATCCATCGGGGGCAACTATGATCTCTGATTTGACCAAATGTTCATTCTTGTGGAAACAGTATGATTACCTCAATACTCGAAACTTAGTGCTCTTTCTATTTTATTGTAGGTACAATCTATATAAACTATTGCTTTGGGAATGCCTGGTGTGGGATTATACAGTTGATTCGTATAAGAGGATACATGACTGTTTATATAATTTTCTCATGTTATCGAATTAAATCCAATATTATTGGGTACGAACCTTTGTAAAAGAGATAACCTAGCATTAGAAATAATGAGGCTTGCTGCTTGTCGGAAAGAATAAATAAACAATATTTTCAAAAACTCATCTGAAAGTCCATGTTTCAGTTTGATCTAAAATGTGAGCAAATATTTTTTCTCGACATTGCTTCTCTTGCCACCTTGTTCAATAATATCGCAAGATTCTAGTAATTGTCGAAAATTATTTTTTGAAATTGATGTGAGCTCCTTAATTTCCTTTTCAGTGAAACAATTGATATCCTCCCAGTTACGGACTGGCCTGTTTCTATGAGCAATTGTTCTCATTATTTGAAGAAAATGTTGAAGATTGGAAATTATGTATGGATTATTCACAAAATTCAAACCTCTATGCAAGTAACTTGGAAGGAAATCTTGATGATCAAGATGGTGAACAAAAATTCTCAAGAAATCTGGGACATAGATATGAGAATCAACAAAAATATCCACTCAACATTCTAAAGAAAGTCTTTGAATATTTTGACGAGCATTACAAATAATGCACGCACGACTTGATACGCGGGACAACACATTGAGACGAAGGTAATTCGGGTTATTGTCCACAGCAATAATGTAATTCATCACTGTGTTATTATAATTGAAACATATTTTTGTATCATCCTGAATATCATAGGTGAATTTCCCGCAGATTGTCTTCGATATGTCGTAATTTGCAAAACATCAATATTATCTCCTCTATTCAAACGCATTGAGAGTCTAGGAATAACATTTTGGTCACAAATATAACAACTCGCTGTATTTGCGAATGCCATATTGTTCAGCAAAGCTCAACAAACACTGAAAATCAAATAAACTTGAACATTATAAAAAAACTTCAATTAGTCTAATAATTCAGAAATAGTTCTTGAGCTTTATGACATCAACAAGAAAACGACTATTGACATTAGAATTTTGTTGATTTTACCCTCTTTGAATTGTTTTCCATGTCTACTACGAGAAAACAGGAATAAGTATATTAATAAGTGGTGCTATGTAGGTATTTGAAAATGATTCAGATAACGTTTAAAATACACGAAAAAGAAAGAGAAACGTCCTCGAAAAGGTGGGAATATACAAACATATATACGATTCGAAGATACAAAAACATAATTGAAAGAGGAAACGTTCCTTTGGTAAAGAAATATGCCGTGAATTTGAACTAATATAATATATACTCTATATAAACCGATAGGAATACGTACAAATTCTGATTTTATCCTGATTTATCCTATGTGGTATTTTTCTTGTGTGATAAATTCATTTCCAAATCTTTTCGTATTACAGGGCGATTTCCTTCGACAATAATGCTATTTTGAGACTTTCACAATTTTATTGTTTTATAGAGTGAAAATTCTGCGAATGTAATAAGTATAGTATGACTTTTGAGAAACACTTAGCATGAAAAAATTACTTCACCATTGAATCGCCTTCTAGACGATGATGCAAATGTTAATTCGACTCGTGGCTTTTTTTCGTGGTACGGTATTATTACTTATCTACACACAAGCCCACCGAAAACTGGAGTGGAATTATAGCAATGGGGAAATGTACAGATCTTAGATTTTTTCACAAAGTGTTCGCCTTGTATATGAAAATCATGTCATAGGATTCCGTTGATGTACGATATGAGTGAAAGTATTTCGAGTTCTCTCATGAAAAAATATCGCTACCTTTTCGGACTCCCTTATGAGATATAGGGTGATGAAAAAAATCAAGGTTTTTATCTAATTAAGTATACGTAATTTTTCAAAATGACATCATTGAACTCTGTATACGATGAAACACATCATTTAAGATCCTTCACAATAATTTTGTTATTTTCGGTGGGTTTATTACTACAAGGTATCCGAAAAACCAAAATTCGTTATTTTTCTATATTCGTGAATCACCTTGTATGAATTGTATCGATTATGATGAAAGAATAAATGAATGTATAATATTATGTGATTATTCAACCTATTTCCGCATTTTTTCTTTATAAAACAACAAAATTATATGAAAGTATCAAAATAGGATTATTATCATGTGAAATCGCACTGTAATACGAAAAGATTTGGAAATGAATTTTTCATGAATTTGTCATACAAGGATGGGATGATAATATCACCAAAGATAAATCAGAACGAAATTATAACTTGGGAGATAAGGAGTGATGAAAAGTGAATATGCCTCATATTCAACACCCTGTATCTCGAAAATTAGTCATAGGATCATGTTGCACCCATTGAAACATTTCACTACAATGATCAATTCTACAACATATCAAAAATTCAAGAAATTTGACGGAGAGCCATTTTCACATATAAGGTGTGCGGGGTTCTTTATCTCCTATACTGCCTCCTTACTGAAAGACTTGTCCTCAATTTATTCTAACATAAATGAAAGATCTTTAAGTAGTCGCATTACATGTTTGAATAATAAAATTAAATTTAAACTTCACCCTGCGCAAAACAATCCTACTGAAGTACCACTCTCTGTTCACGGTAACACCACTGACTCCTCCACACTATCTCAGTAAATAACGTATTTCCTTCTCCTTTAATTAGTAACATTCTTACTAATACAATAAAACTGTGATGGATTTCATCCTCGCTTAGAAATAATTCAGAAAATCATGTCTCTCCATACCCCTGACATTCACTGCCTCCAGGAAACCAATTTCAAAATTGACCATCAGTGCAACTTAGAAACTTTGAAGGTTATCATTACATGCCTACAAACTATACGAGAGCCAGTGGCGGTACTTCAATAGTGCATAATGATGTATTCCCATCTCTTCTTCCACTAACTCTAAATTTGGAGACAATTGCTGTCCCTGCTTGGTGCCCTAATAAGCTTACCACTTGCAGTATTTTAATTCCACCTGATCATCCCATTAATGAAGAAGACTCATCTGACCTAATATTCCAGCTCCCCCGCCTATATATCCTTGTTGGTGACTTTAATGCACACCAGATCATGCGGGGCGCTACCTGTGGTTGCACTAGAAGCAAAGTTATAGAAAACGTCAGAAACTCTCCCTTGTTGAATACTGGACTGAAAACTCACTTTAACATCTCGTCAGGTACCTTTCCTGCCATTGGCCACAGCTATTGTAACCCTAAAACAGCACTTTCCCTTTCTTGGCAATCTTTCGATGACCTACATGATAGCAACCGCTTTCCTATCATCATATATAACCTTTCTAATAAGGAAACGATCGCTAGAAGTTTCTGGCACTTGAAAAACGCAAATTGATCTGAGTTTACTTGTCTCTCCCAAATCTATGTATTTTCTTTAGCTATTTTTACAAACATAAATGACACTCTAAAAATTTTAACTTAAAATATACTTGCCCCTTCCGAGACTCACATCGGTAAAACAGTCACTTCTTCGGCACAAAATACTGTGCTTTCGGGAATCCACTTTGTGAAAATGCCATCCGAGAGCCCAAACATGCTCTTAACAGGTTTAAACGAAATAGAACACAAAAAAACCTTCTCCTACTTAAAAAAACTCAAAGCTAAAGCTAAATTCTTAGTCAAGCAACGCAAAACATCCGCATGGCATAGTTATACCTCCTCGCTGGATCATAATAAAAATCCCAGTCAAGTCTGGAAAAAAATTGCACAAATCCAAGGCAAGAAAGATAATATTGAAATTCTCTCTTTATACTGTTATCTTCGATAGCCAAGCAATTGCCGAGTCCCTCGAATTAAACTTTGAGGATAAATTTAATAATCGCAACCCCATTTCTGTTTCTCACAATTGTCCTATTCAACCTTTTTCCACTATTCAGTTGAATCCTCATGACGTTGCGTCTGCCAACGCTCCTTTCAATCTTAATGAACTGAAATCAGCTTTGCCTACTGGCAGAAATTCTGCCGCCGGTCCAGATAATGTCCCTTATATCTTTCTTAAACAACTATCCAATCCATCTCTCTCTAAGCTTCTCGAAATATATAACCTCATCTGGAATGCTCATCAGTTACCTAACGCATGGTCCAAACCTATAATTAGTCCAATAAAAAAAGCAAATCAATCTACCATATCGTCAAGTCCTTCTGACCAATTTCACTCACTTCCACTACCTGCAAACTCCTGGAAAAATGATTAATAAAAGACGCCTTTCGTTTCTTGAAAAGTATAAAATCATTCCCAATGCCCAATCAAGCGTCATCGATCCAGTCACGACAACCTTGTTCTTCTCCAAACACATATCTCTTCACCAATAAAAAATCATCAGGAAGTCGCCGCACCTATCTTTGATATCGAAGGTGCCTTTGACTCGATATCTAGAAAGGCAATACTAAATAAACTTTCCCAATATAATATTCATGGTAATATTCTATCATTCATCCATAATTTCTTAACTAGTAGAACCTTCAGAGTTTTCGCTAATGGTAAACTCTCTTTGCCTCATCCACAAAATGCTGGTGTCCCTCAAGGATCAGTATTAAGTTCTACTCTATTCATCCTCACAATAAACAAACTATGCTACAACTTTCCTGCTCCCATAAAATATGTCCAATATGCTGATGATCTGATTGTTTATTGCCATGTTAAATCGATCCCATCCACTCGCAAACTCCTTTAAAACGCAGAAAACTTTCTACAAGATAGATCTTTTCACTTGGAATTATCCTTATCTCAAAGTAAATCCAAACTAATTAAATTCTCAAGAAGAACATCTTCTCCTTTACTTAACATTTTCTTTACTACCTCCCCTTCAACAGTGGTAACACAATGTAAAATTCTCGGAATAACCTTCTACTCGCGACCTAATTGGAAACACCGTATCCATGAACTCAAAGGCATCTGTTTAAAGAGATTAAACATAATTAAAACCCTCAGTCACCCTCATTGGGTTCCGACGAATTTGTACTATTAAGAGTTTACAGAGCTCTCATGAGTTCGAAGCTTGATTATGGTTGCTTTATCTACATGTCTTTCTCAAATCCGTTACAAATTTATTGAACTCCGTTCACAATATCGCTCTGCGCCTCTGCATTGGTGCCTTTAGCTCTAGCCCTGCTGATAGTCTATATTGAAGCTAATGAATCACCCCTTTCCTTGAGACGACAATCCCTTCTCCTTTCATATGCTGTCCCAGTATCCATCAATCCTCTCAGTCAAGTTCACTCGCTTTTCACTTCTAATCTCCCTACTAACTCTCGAACAGCTATTGAATCTATTCCCCAATTGCTCACACATTTACTCAAAGATACTGACTTCTCTCTGACTTCTCCATTTCCTCTACCTTCTTCTCCTCCTTGGACCAAAAATTATCCTATAATCGATACTTCACTCACCATTTATAATAAGCAGGAATCTTTCAGTGCACTTGTAAAGAGAGTATTCCTGGATGATTAAATACTTTATGCCGATGCCTCCAAAACTGACTACGGTGTTGGTTGTGCAGTTACCTCGAAACATGAACTCATAGGCTCCATCTATTTACCTTTAACGTGTAGTGTTCACACGGGTGAGATTTAAAGCATCCTTCAGGCTTTCATATATATATATATATACCTTCCCCACAAAAATATTGCAATATGTACTGATTCCCTTTCATCCATTAAGTCAATTAAAACCACCTTCACTGACCACTCAATTATCCACAACATACGAGTACATGACATCTATCAAACTCTCTTTGCTCGTGATGTAACAGTATCTATCATCTAGCCTCCGTTCCAGATTCATATCATTGGTAACTAAACTGGGGATCACCACATTAAAGAAGCTGCCTCTAGCAACAATCCAAAATTCATAGTCCAGCTTGCAACCGACCTCAGGTACCACTTCAAAAACTTTATACAAGAATCTTGGCAATATCTATGGATCATTAATATGACAACATTTTGTTATATCCATCCATTCACTTCTCCTCTCTCCCTGAACTTTTTAACAAGGAGAGAACCTACTATAATCAGAAGACTTCACAGTCGTCCTGTTTGCCGTAGCTATAATGCTCTATCGACTGTTAAGCGCATACTCTTTGACTTAAAACAATTTTCCGCTACGTATCAACGATATGACCAACAGCCTAACCTAAGGGGAATGCTCCACTGCTCCACCGAGATCAAGAAAATTTTACAGTTTCTCAAAGCTATCAACCTCTACCATATAATATAATTTATGAATAGTAATAGTTGTTTATTTATCCATGTAAGTATTTGTAAACCTTTGTAATTATTATTTTGTACCAATGATCAGCGCAGTCGAAGCACATTGAGCTAAAATAAAAAACAAAAAAATAACAGCCAATTGGATGTCATGAATCAAGACAACCCAAGTAGTGATATAGAAGAAATGAATGTGGAAAAATGAAGTACAAAAGAAAATAATAATAACATTGGGTCCAAGCAATCTCTCCCCTGCTCTTCAAATAGGGCACCTGTAATCCCAAATGTACGAAGATGTGGTAATTTATACAGAAACGTAGAGTCGCCTATTGATGTTGTTAGAGAAGCTGTGGGCTCATTAAAAGAAATAGTAGCCTCAAATAATGCATCAATAATGATCGAAGATGAGTTTATTCAATATGGAAAAAATATTACATCTCAACTACGACAACTTGCTATTATGATGCACTATTTTTACAAGAAATTATTCAGTCTTTAATCACAAAAGTAAGACTCTCGTGCTTAACTCCAACAAACAATGTTTATACGAGATTTGTACAAGATTCTGTCTCTTCAGGAGATGATTCTCCTACATATCCCAGATCAAGGCCAAATACTGATCTATCAGAGATTGGTTATGAATACAATGAGGATTATTTAACATATCATGAGTTACAGCGTCCTACAGATGGATATTTCTAATTTTTAATATAAATGTAATAAAATTTATTTTATTTTTGTTTTTCTTAGAACAAATAATCTTAAAAAATCTTACGAGTACTTACCATAATATAGGGGTAAATTACTCCAATAATTCCAGACGACACTTCCGGTAAAATGCATATATTGTGTTCTCTGTTACTCTAAAAGCATATTGAAGAGACACAATACTGCCTCCATTCGCGACGTATCATAGAGTAATCTCCAATTTTGTTCTTGCAGGAATAGGGTCCAAACATATCCCTTCTTGCTATCCATTTTCTCAACCAAACAGATCGCTTTTTTGTTTTTTTTTGCAGTTGTAAGGTAATCAATTAAAACAGAATGTAAAATATTTATAACAATATTAATACTAGCACGAACAACTGTCCTATTCACTATTTTGTAAAGGCAACTTATCTTGCAACTTGATTCTACAATTTGTCAAGTGACTAATATTTTAAAAGCAACTTTAGTGACTTCTACTTGTTGACTCCACTAAAATGTCGTAATGAGATCCGGCCTTATCGACGAAATTATAACGTTTACAGATGGTGGAAAGAGAGGCCCGCAGAGAAAAAATTCTGGAGTCTCGTAACAGAGAAATTCGGTTGAAACAAAAACAAGCACAAGATCAAAAAGAAGAGGGCGAAGGTGGAGAAGAAGGCGGCGAACCGGAAGAAGGTGCTGTCGAAGCAGAGGAAGATGTAGGATTTTTAGATAAAAATGTGCGAACTGCAGAGACTGAATTTTATCAAACCGTGGATAAATTAAGACGTAAGTAAAGTTGTTGTCTAACTTGACATATTTGTTGTTTATACAGAGAATGCTAGGAAACTGAAGATTTACGTCATTAATTTTGATGATATAGCAGTTATTAAACTTTACGTTTCACGTACTATTCGATTAAAATCCACGGCACTGGAGAATCTATTTTTGTATCTAGCATGAATTATCAAAAATTTAGAATATTTTTTCAATCTACAATGTTGAAATAAGGTAATTGTACCAAATTCAGACCTTTCACCAAGTTCGGACACTTTCTATGTTAATTGCTAGAATAAGATTTCAGTTTATAAAACGACGATTTAGATACATGTCGAGCCATCTATGATCATGTGGTCATAATATATTTCAAATGTCAGGCTAGCCAACCAAACAAATCATTTCTAGCAGCTCGTTGAAACTGACAGGGCGTAGACAGGTGTGACGACTTTTCGTTATATTTTCAGGTGAGATTATTATTACATTTTTGTCGCAAAAACATATTTTATTACTGTAGTATGTTTTTATATGATAATTGGGTTCCGGTGCACTTCGCGACCCTCCGAATTTTATGTTAATTTTAATTTTGTTTGATGCTTACCTTAAATAAAGCAGATTAGAACAAAAATTTCGCTGGATCATTCAGTAATTACTTTCAAAATCACGAATTTAGTTCGAAAAATGGTACCTTTTCAACACTAGTTAATGCTAATTTACGATAAAAATTTTCACTTTAAATTTTTAAGATTAGGTGAACTAAATATAAGTCTGTTTCACAAAAAAACCGGAAGAAAACACTTAAATTTTGCCAATTTTCAAAAATATTCTTAGGCATCATTATTTTCACTTGACACTTATAGGTTATAAATTAGACACTGACATCTTATGTCTAGGCAGCCAGGGTCACAAATTAGTATACTTTTCTGTCATCATATGAGTTGCGTTGTCAAATGGTCTTTATTTTCCTTCAGTTGAATTAATTTTGTGTTGTAATAGATATATGAATATATTATAAAAATATAAAAGTATTTGCATGTATACTTAATAATGAAATTTGAAATAATAAATATCCTTAGAGTATACTGTTCATCTTAGATTTGATTTATACGTTACATTAAATGAAAAGGATCAAAACAAACTTTTTTGATGGACCACAGAATCAACAATAAACAACAGATTATAAATCTCTCATGGCGATTTTCATACATTATCGATTTGTTCTGAAATGTTTATAGGCAAATTCATCGATAATCTATTCTTGTGCACGATTGCATTCACGATCGATATAGTATGTTTGTATCGTGGGTTACAGCTATAGTAATCTACGCCTGCGCTTAAGTAACGTCGACATTCCGCGAACTTTTTAAATATTCAATAAATTATTCCTTTCCCTTATAGAGGGTAGAACTAAGGAGGACCAACTCAGTGTATGAAAAAGTGTCCGCTGACAGGGACCAATTTAAGGTGGCGCCATAGTAGCAAGTGGAAAGATTTTAAAAACAGCGCCATAAATTATTAGAGTAGGATAATAAAATTAGCACTTTTTAAGTTTGCTAATTAATTTTTATGATAATGATTCACAATTATTATAAAAACTGAATAATTGTTTTATATTTCTTAACTTCAGTATTGTAAAATAATAAATTTCATGTCCTTTCCACTAGCTACGCTAGCGTTGTTATGGCCGATTATTGAACTGTAATTTGCTGCTTACAGCTGAACACTTTTTCAACTTGTCCCCTATACAAGACGGTCCTCCTTACTTCTACCCTCCATACTTTCCCTTCAACGCAGTACGCGGAACCATGCCTACGTTATTTCTAAATGCACTTTCCTTTGTTTATGGTCATGACAAAAGTGTTATTATATTGTTGAGTTCATTATTGGGATAGGATTGGTTGTTAGTAATCGCAAGTGAAAAAAAATGATAGTATTATGATAATATTTTGACGGTGGTCAAAATGGAAATCAAAAACGTTTTCCAACTGATTTCGATTATTAATTTAATCGATGAGGAATTGTTAATTAGGCTCCAAAATGTGAACTTGTTACCGCGGAATATAAGATGTGCGCGAATTGCGAAACGTCGAACCGGCGCACTCTCTTCGCTCGCGATATCAATCTGCTTTAGTATCTCAAACGGAAATCCAATCTTCAATAATTCAAATGATTTTTTTTTTTCTTTTGTTTTAAGGCCTCAGCTGCCAGGGCTATTCGGCCTGTTTTTTGCGTCCGGGATGATTTATGATTGTCTATAATATAGTTTATACGAAAGTAAATACAAACAGAGTGATACCGCACTTATTGTTCAAAATTTTATCTGTAAACTGTTCGGTTTTGAGGTTATATTTTGATGTTCGAAGCACTTAAAAATTTGGAGATGAGTTTAATGTTTTCACTGTTTGGGAATTTCAGCACTATGTCTTGCAGTGTGTAGGGGCCATAAACATTATTAGGAACCTTAACAGATTTATGAAGAAAATCTGTATTAACACTATTTAAGGAACAGTTGAAAAAGATGTGTGAGAGATCTTGTTTTTCACCACATGGGCATGAATCCGAAGGTACTAAGTTGAATTTGTGTAGATATGACAAAGTGGCACAATGGTTGGATCGAATTCTTGAAGAAATGCAGATATCTCTTCTGGACAAATTGGAAAGTGAAGAAAACCATGGATTTTTTCTTGGATATTTTATGAATTGAGAGTATAGATTTCCTTTTGTCAAGCTGAGTGTAGAGAAAGTAGAATTCCACTTATCTAAGATTGATTTCTTAATAGAATGCACCACATCCGAATGGGGACCAGTTGAGAGGGTGGCACGATTTATAGTTCTCCCAAGATTTGCAAGATCATCGGCTCTAACATTTCCTTGTATAAGACTGTGTCCGGGAATCCAGCCAATTCGTATGTCTTTCCCTTGCTGATTCAACTTGTGTAGTAGCTCCTTTATTTTTAGGACAAATGGATTAGAAGATGAGGAGAAGGATTTTTTAGAAATACATTTTATGGCACTTTGGGAGTCAGAAAAAATTATAGCTTTGGGAAGGTCAAGTTTTGAAATTTTTTGGATCGCAATTAGTATAGCGTAACATTCTGCTGAAAAGATGGAGAAATGAGAGGGGAGTTTGTCACATAATGATAAGATGTTAGGAGAATAAATTCCGTATCCTACATTACTGTCAGTCTTAGAGGCATCAGTGAAGAAAATGGGGCCAGAAAAGTTGATAGAATTCATTTTGGCCAGAAAGACTTGATTACAGTCCGAATCTTTTTTAATTTCCAGATCTATCGTGTTAGTTTGACTAATTTGAGATTCGAGCGAGAAGTGATGACAAGGAAATTTGTTGAACGATTCAATGAAGGGAAGGAATTTAGATACTGATTGAAAGGCAAATATAATAGGAGGAGTATTTCTCAGTCTCCAGTATATGGGATCGGCAGCCCATTCTGTGAATAATTCTATAAGTGAGGTTTTTATTAGGTCTTTATATGCAACAGCTTTAGATACATATTTAACTGACAAGATTTCTCTACGTACCTCCAGGGGGGTCTGCCCACATTCAGATAACATGATGTTGATAGGAGTAGATTTTAGATAGCCTACTATAACCCTTAGGGCTTGATATTGTAAACGATCTAATTTTTTAAGTAGGTATTTAGAACAGCCACCATATAGCATGCACGCATTATCAAATAATGGAAGTATGGTCGCTTTGTATATGTTTAAAAGAGAGATTTGATGGCTACCCCACCATTTACCACATAGAGATCTAATTAAATTAATAGCTTTTGATACTTTGCAGGAAATAAATTCAATATGTGGTTTCCAGTTAAGTTGGTCGTCAAATATAGCTCCTAAGTACTTGACTTGAGATTTCCAAGGGATAGGTTGACCATTAATGACTATGGAATGGACTGGACTAAGCTTATGGTTTTTCTGAAAAATCATGGCGGCACATTTTTGAGGGGCCAGTGTCAAACCCATAGACAATAAATGAAGATTGAGATTAGAAAGGAAGGTGTTGAGGGATGTTATAGACTCCTGGATGGTGTTTTCGGCACATATCACAGCAAGATCATCTGCATAACCACTAATTTTTATGGAGGGTGGAAGTATGTTCTGAAGAGAGTTGCACGATATATTGAATAACAGTGGACTGAGTGGAGAACCTTGGGGGACACCTCTACAAGAAACACCAGGGCCTATAAGTTCATTGTTAAGGGTGGATTTAATGAATAGATTTCGATCTGAAAGAAAGGATAAAATGAGGTCACAAATGTCATGAGGCAAATTAAGGGAATTTAGAGATGAATAAATAGAGGATAAAAAAAAGATTATCATATGCACCTTTAATGTCGAGAAAAACAACAATTGGGTTTTTATTGCCAGACAATGCACATGATATTTCGGAATAGATGAAAATGTGGTTATCAGATATACTTCTGCCTTTCCTGAAACCTTGTTGTGAGGGGTGAATTTTTAGGGAGTTTTCAAGAGACCAGTCAAGGCGATTTTTGATCATGCTTTCGAAAACTTTTCCTATTGTGCTGGATAAGGCTATGGGTCTCCAGCTGGAGGCATCGTTAGGATCCTGGTTTTTTTTAAGAATAGGAATTATTAGATGATTCTTCCAATCTGAAGGGATCGGATGATATTTATTGAGTATTTTATTGAAAATAGAGAGAAGAGTTTCTAGGGCTATTTTGGGAAGATGATTGATCATTGAATATGTGATGGAATCCAATCCAGGACTTGAATCATTTTTGTTTAGTAAGCTGAAATTCAATTCTTCTATTGTAAAAGGGTGAGTAAAGGAGTCGTTAATGGCTTGGGGAATAGTGTTAAGGTCTTGAAAAGGGATTTGAGCTAACTTGTTTAAGAGACTTTGGAATATGGAACTGTCTAGGGGAGGCGTGTTAATTAAATTACGATTTTCAATAGATCTAGAGAAATTTTTTATTGATTGCCAAATCTTCTTAACAGGTGTTCCGGGGTTCAGTTCTTCCGTGAATTTACGAAAGCCTTCTAATCTTTTTGTTTTCAGAAAAAGTCGAGTTTTAGCTCTTATTTTCTTGAAATTAATGAAATTTTCCATGGAGAGAGTTCTTAGATATAGTTTAAAAGCCTCTTTTTTCTTTTGTACCATCTGGGAGCACTCTTTGTCCCACCAGGGAAGATAAGGTTTAGAAGGAGTGAAAGATTTCTTAAGTGGGATAAATAAAGAGATGGCTCTTTTTAAGACATCCAAGAACAAGGGATATTCCATATCATTATGATATATATTATTTTCAATATATGCTTGAAATGCATCCCAGTTGGCTTTATTTGTGTTATATTTGACGTGAGTGGAATTCATATGGATGGGCACAGTATTTTGTTTTTTGTAGGAACAAAGGGTAGGAAAATGATCGCTGAAGCCTGATTCTTGGATCGTTCTCCAGGAGCAATCTAGAGCTATGGCTGAGGAAGTAATTGTAATATCCGGGCAGCTTTTATTGACATTGGGGTTGGGAATACGGGTTGGAGATCCGTCATTAAGGATGGTGAGATCATTATGCGAGATGAAGTCCCAGAGTGCAATTCCTTTAGGGTTATTAATGGCAGAGCCCCAAATTTGATTTTGGCCATTTAAATCAGCCATTAAGATAAAATTCTTATGTTTTATTTGTTGTAGGAGTTGATTAAACATTCTGTGAGGGAAGGGAATGTTGGGGTCGGGAGGAATATAGCTATTAATAATGAATAGATCTTGGAGTTCTACTACCAAATTCAAATGATTATCCACATTATTATGAAATAATACGTGCTCAAATAGGTATACTATCAGGAATACATACACAATTTGCAAATGGAAAAATTTAGTGAACAGCTATCGATAGATTGTGAAAAATACGCGCAAATGGAAAAATTCAACAGATTGTGCAATTCGCGCATAACTGATTCCAGAAACTTTGTGGATCCGGTAACGGGAGTGTGCACGAGCCATATTGAAGGCCACTGGTCGTCCATTAAACAATATTTGAGGCGTCCGGGGTGATTTTTATCGGAATAAGTGGATCAGTTTATGTGATGGCAAGTGTTTGGTCCCACTCCTAGTGCGAGATTCAATAATAATATCGAACAAATTTCGGCGCGTTATCCTGTGTAGTTTAAAGTTGAGATTTAGTTAGGTTAGATTAGGTTAGTTTAAATATTCATAAATAGATAAGCAGGTTAGATTGGGTTGACAAAATTCACATTTTTAAAAACATATCAGATACAGAGTTCGGACAGATTGGTGGTAGATTTTAGCAGGTAGGCGATCGACCATGGCTCTTTAGAATGACGTTTCCTTGTCCCATTAAGGGTTGAGGATGAAAACATAGTTGGTGGAATCCAGCAACTTGGTACTCATTTCCAAAGTCTATAGAAGATTTGCCCCACAACAAAAAAATAGGTAGTTAATCAAACTTCGGCGCATTATCCTCTCTAGTTCACTACATTGTTGATTCCTATTTGGTCTATATACTTAAGTTAGGTGAGTAATGTTTTTTATATTTCTTGTTTCATATTTAATGATATTCTAGTTACATTTTGATCTGTCAGTTGGTCAGGAAGCGATATTGAATTGAATTAGGTAAAGTATTGTAAATTATGCTAATTCGTCAATAAAAAATTCCATTAAAGTTTTACTACAAATATTTGTGACTGTTGGTCGGATTATAATTGGTTCGAGGAGTGGAACGAAATATAATCTTGGTATATTCCCTACCCCTTCTCGAAAAAATATCAAATAATTTGTATTCCACATGAAGTTTGCTACAACCTATAATGGATATCTTTAATGCTTCTGGTGGTCCAATAAGTGTATACATACTTTATATGTACATTCTATTCTCTATAGATCATACTAGCACATTAACAATCATCTTTAAACTCGTATTTGGGATGTCATTATGTACCATACATGTTTGCTAGGGACGACAAATGTTCCAGAATAGTATATAGGTAATCTCAGATATAATAGTATACCAAAACTTAGCGGAAAAATTGCAGAAAACTAGCGCGAAGAAGGCTCAAAACTTGCGAAAATTCATTACATTTACATTTTCACTCAATTTAACGAGGAGAAAACAAAAATGACATTAAATTAGAACACTGATCATATTACTTCGTTGTTTTTAAAGATTTAAAATATTAGGTTATGTGTTATGGTGAATCGCTTCTTCTTTTCTCGCCTTGTCTATCGCCCAAGCTTGCTAGGTTTTTCGATCTTTCGATGAAAACTATATTTTCCCATTTATTCAATTGAACAGTAGTCAAATGTGAAATAATAGCAATATAAATATAAAATATGACTAAGATTGAATAAAACAATCCACTAGAACTGCGATCTCGCGATAGTTTTAAAAATACTTCTCCTTTAATTATCAACAATACGTTCGTTATAAGAAGAATATTTATACTTATGGGGACATTTAACGTTAACTTTTAATTAAAAATCATAAATATATACATAATTTTTTATATTTACCCTAACTACATAAAATATACGTACTAAGTTAGTACCAGTGGAAAATACATAATACGTCCAAAGAAGTACATTTTCAATACATACATTTAAATCATGAAGATAGTATAAAGCATTTCCAAGCAGACACGAGTCACGGAAATGAGAACTGGCAACACTGCTCCTTCTAAATTTGTGACCATCTGATATCTAGACATAATTGTCAATTTTTTTTTGAAAAATGGCGAATTTTTAGTACTTCTAATTGCGATTTTTTCTTTCAAAAGTGAATGATCCAAGAATTTTTTTCTCTTCAAATGTTCTATAACAATAGGGCTTTCTAATAAAAAAAAATATCGTCGCAAAATTCGGAGGGTCGCAAAGTGCACCGTACCCGATAATTGTATATGATTTTGAAGAAATAATTACTTTTTTTGTAATATTACCTCGAATTATTAGGGTGTCAGTATTACGGCCAACCGAAATAGATATTCCTGAATTCGGACACGGGGTGTCCGAATTATGTTCATATTTCAATATTTTAAGTTATGTATCTTACATCTTGCTCTGATAAAAGGAGCATTGCATTCCTCGTTCTTCTTTCATTTTTGTAAATTAAAGTATGGTGTCCTAATTCTGACACGGGATGTCCTAATTACATCCAAGGATGTCCGTTTTATGTACATGTAATGTTATCGTTGTTACAGAATGTCCTTAAAGAAAAATTGTAAATATTCATCAGACACACTAATATCCGCATTAGAAGCTATAAAAAATGGAATGGCTGCAAGTAGGGAACATAATATTCCCAAAACTACCCTTCACTCAAAATGTTTTGGAAAGTATCCTGTTGAGTGTAAATCAGGAGCCCCTACAACTTTATCGAAAGAAGAAGAGGACACCCTAGAAAAGTGGATAATAGCGGTAGCTAAAGTAGGATTTCCGGCAACCAAGGAACAACTACTTGAAAGTGTATGTGTGCTTTAAAAAAAAGAAAAAATAGATCCCTTTAAAAACAAGGAAAAAACTTGCCAGCCTGACAGATGAAGGCTTTCTGCGACGTCATAAGTAAATCTCTACACGAATGACTCAAAATTTAGTTCACGCTAAGGCTCAAATCACTGAACGAAGCCTTCGAAACTGGTTTGTAGAAATTGAATCATATTTTCTTGCCGAAAATTTGATGGCGGTTACACAAGATCCTAGACGAACATTTAACGCAGATGAGACTGCTTTTTTCTTATGTCCAAAATGATCAAAAGCTCTTGCACTCAAAGGAAGTAGAAACGTTTACAACGGTACAGCTAACAATGAGAAGGAATGTTTAACAACTCTTGTTACGGGTAATTGTCTCATTCCAGAACCCTTATTCTCCCATTTTTTCACATACTTATGTTACTTACCTACTGTTTTTATTTTACAGCAAATGCGGCAGGAGAGTTAGCGTCTCCTATGGTGATGTTCCCCTATGAAAGAATTCCACAATGTGTTGCTGGGCCTGGGAAAGTCGGAGTCGGGTTGGATGACAGGCGAAAGTTTTTTTGAATATACGTCAAATATTTTGTACCTATGGATTTTTAAAAATGACATATCATTGTCTGTAATATTTTATGTAGATGGGCACAAGTCGCAGATGACATTGCATCTTAGCAACTTTTGGTCAGAAAAAGGTATAATTTTAATTAGTCTGTTCCCTAATTCTACTCATATACTGCAACCTATGGATGTTGGGGTTTTTAAACCTCTCATAACTGGCTGGAAGAAAGCGGTTGCTAAATTTAGAATAGACACTAATAAACAAAAAATTGGAAATGACAATTTAGCTCCGTTATTGGATACTGTAATTAAAGACGTCATTACACCTACAATGGTGCAAAATGCCTCTAAAACTTGTGGATTATTTCCATTTGATGCAGATGCAATAGATTATAGTAAGCTGGTAACTGCAGAAGTTACAACAAATACTACAATTACAGACAATGCAGTGAAGCTCCAATCTCTGGAGAATGTTGAATTCAATACACACCGTTTGAATTTCATTGAGAAAATTTTTTAGAAAGGTGCACTTGAGAAATTTAATCTCTCTCTTTCCACTGTGAGTTAATGGTCAGATACAATACAAGATGACTCTCTATATAATTTATGGAAAAAATTCAAACAGCATGTAGAAGAAAAACCTTCAGCAGATAATATACAAAATAGAAAGAACACTGATGAGAACTTGCAAGTTGCAGACAATGCACCAAAAGATTCTTTGCTTTTAGAAGCCGAGTGGCTCGATGAGTATTTCTTCAATACAACTAACGAGAACATTGAAATTATTGGATCATTAGCAAATGACACCGGAGGGGAAAGTATTGAAACTAATGAAGAAATATTGATGGAATTGTAGTAGATACAGAACAAGGAATAGAAATAGAAAAGTTAATCAACACAGGTACGAGAGACAAAGAAATACAACCGGAATCATTAATGGAGGAAGATATGCTACAAAGAAAAGGAATGAAATCGAGTGATAAAGAACTAAAAGGAATGATATTGGAATCAGTAATAGAGAATGATACGCTACAAGGAACAGGAATATTAAAGTCAAGCAATATTGAACTAAAAGAAACAAAACGGGAACCGGTAATAGAGGGAGATACGCTACAACCGACAGAAATAATAAAGGCAAGCAATAAAGAACCAAAAGAAATAGAAATAAGGGAGAAATCAATAATACAAACGGAGAGGTTGCAAACTACAGAAACAACGATCCCAGTAGAAAAGGGAAGTTACCAAGATACAAATAAAGTGAAAGTTAATTCAGTAGAAGAAAGTAACAACCATGGCTCGAAAGAAGTCGGACTAAAAGTTAATTTAATAGAAGGACGTGATAACCAAAGCCCAAAAGAAGTTAGTTCTAGTAAATTTATAGTACCGTCACCGGTTAAAGGTATATTATATTGGCCTGAAAAATCAAAAGAGGGAGCAAAGGAAAAAACCTTAGTTAAAATACCTGCAGTTGCTAGTTCAGAACAGTGGAAGGCATTTTATAATAGTTAGAAACGGGCAAAAGAGCAGATAGAACAGGAAAACGAAAATAGGATGAACTTGCGTCTGGAAAAACTAAAAGAAAAGTCAGCAAAACCAAAAAACCCAAGAAAACAGAAAATGAATATAGGATCCGAACTAAAAGAGATGAATTTCAATGAAAAAGATCCACAACAAAAGAGTGCCAACGAACAAATGAATGCTCATGAAGACAAAATTATTGTAGACCTAGAGAAAAATTTTAAGAAAGGAGATTATGTTATTGTTAATTACATTGACCAAAAATTTCCAGTTCAGAACAGTGGAAGGCATTTTATAATGGTTAGAAACGGGCAAAAGAGCAGATAGAACAGGAAGAAGAAAATAGGAAGAAATTGCGTCTGGAAAAACTAAAAGAAAAGTCAGCAAAACCAAAAAACCCAAGAATACAGAAAATGAATATAGGATCCGAACTAAAAGAGATGAATTTCAATGAAAAAGATCCACAACAAAAGAATGCCAACGAAAAAATGAATGCTCATGAAGACAAAATTATTGTAGACCTAGAGAAAAATTTTAAGAAAGGAGATTATGTTATTGTTAATTACATTGACCAAAAACTTCCAGTTCAGAACAGTGGAAGGCATTTTATAATGGTTAGAAACGGGCAAAAGAGCAGATAGAACAGGAGAAAGAAAATATGAAGAAAATGCGTCTGGAAATACTAAAAGAAAAGTCAGCAAAACCAAAAAACCCAAGAATACAGAAAATGAATATAGGATCCGAACTAAAAGAGATGAATTTCAATGAAAAAGATCCACAACAAAAGAATGTCAACGAAAAAATGAATGCTCATGAAGACAAAATTATTGTAGACCTAGAGAAAAATTTTAAGAAAGGAGATTATGTTATTGTTAATTACATTGACCAAAAACTTCCCGTTCAGAACAGTGGAAGGCATTTTATAATGGTTAGAAACGGGCAAAAGAGCAGATAGAACAGGAGAAAGAAAATATGAAGAAATTGCGTCTGGAAATACTAAAAGAAAAGTCAGCAAAACCAAAAAACCCAAGAATACAGAAAATGAATATAGGATCCGAACTAAAAGAGATGAATTTCAATGAAAAAGATCCACAACAAAAGAATGCCAACGAAAAAATGAATGCTCATGAAGACAAAATTATTGTAGACCTAGAGAAAAATTTTAAGAAAGGAGATTATGTTATTGTTAATTACATTGACCAAAAACTTCCAGTTCAGAACAGTGGAAGGCATTTTATAATGGTTAGAAACGGGCAAAAGAGCAGATAGAACAGGAGAAAGAAAATATGAAGAAATTGCGTCTGGAAATACTAAAAGAAAAGTCAGCAAAACCAAAAAACCCAAGAATACAGAAAATGAATATAGGATCCGAACTAAAAGAGATGAATTTCAATGAAAAAGATCCACAACAAAAGAATGTCAACGAAAAAATGAATGCTCATGAAGACAAAATTATTGTAGACCTAGAGAAAAATTTTAAGAAAGGAGATTATGTTATTGTTAATTACATTGACCAAAAACTTCCAGTTCAGAACAGTGGAAAGCATTTTATAATGGTTAGAAACGGGCAAAAGAGCAGATAGAACAGGAGAAAGAAAATATGAAGAAATTGCGTCTGGAAATACTAAAAGAAAAGTCAGCAAAACCAAAAAACCCAAGAAAACAGAAAATGAATAACGGATCCGAACTAGAAGAGACGAATTTCAATGAAAAAGATCCACAACAAAAGAGTGCCAACGAAAAAATGAATGCCCATGAAGACAAAATTATTGTAGACCTAGAGAAAAATTTTAAGAAAGGAGATTATGTTATTGTTAATAACATTGACCAAAAATTTCCAGGCATAATACTTGAAATATGTGACGAAGAGGTGGCTTACGTAAGTGCTATGACCCCAAGTAGAAGCAGCTGGAAGTGGCCTTCTAACAAAGATGTTATTTGGTACAAATTTAACGATATTGAAGAAAAAATTAGCGAGCTTCTACTAATAAACAATAATAAATGAGGTCTATTCAGGGTACCTGCAATTGAAAAGTTTATAAATATACAATAGTTTCAACTTTTTATAACAATTTTTACTCCCATGTCACAATTAGGTTAAGTTTGTGTCCGAAATACCGACACTGTCCGTTTTTTGTACATGGGGGTGTCATTTTTTAGCACTTAGTTGTATATCTGTGTCCGAATTAGGATCATGGTTTATACTTTTATATTTCACTTTTTTAAAAAAAATGTATTGTCCTGTATTGTTTCCAGTTCTTAACATAAATAAATTAAATGTTCTAGAAATCAGATTTTACTCGGGTGTCACAAATACGAACAAAGTTACCAAGAAAGCGAGTAAAACTATTCCTTAAGATGTCCGAATTTGGTACATTTACCTTACCAGCAAATGCAAAAGTTCTATTTTACTGTAGTACTTCATTCGTAATTTTAATTTGGAAACATAAGTATTACTATTGTTCTCTGAGGACATAGTCCGAGACCATTTTTTCATAAAAAAATACGATACACTATTTTACAACGTTGTAGTATCCTTTTTGTTTCTTTCACTTTGTTAATCATGACAGAGCATAACAAAAAAGGAATTAATATTGATAATTTTTAGCAAAACCACCTCAAATCGAAGAACTAGGCGAAGAGGAGGGGGAAACTAATGTGGGCTGAGATACAACAGCACTAAATAATTTTTTTTAGATTGCAACAAAATAACAACTCTGTAACTCTAATATTAATGTAATATATATGTTTTTTATGATATTTTCATTAATTATTTATTTTTTGAATCGAATTAACGGCATAAAATAGCAGAATAAAAAATAAAGGCCAACAGAATATTAACCCTGGAACTGCACTGTTGGGTCTCAGAAAGACAGAGCGTCCTTCATTGTAATGTGACATGCGCATGAGTGGTTTGTTTGCGTCGCCAGTCTATGTAAATTCAGTCTACAGTTAGCCGACTTAGAATACGGGTGTTTTGCTGCTTTTGAGTGAAACAGCGAGGTACGATATTTTCAAAAATACGAGCATGGGTTCCACAGACCCAAGTGTGATGTTTATGGTAATTATTTTGTTTTAACTTACGTTTATTTATTTTAGTATAATGGCTTCAACTAGCAGAGAAAATCGTCGTCGATTAATCGAGGTGGAATTTCAGAGAGAGGCAGAAAATCTATGGGAGAATGAGGGCGAGAACGAGATCGTTGACGATATGTTTGGAGGAGAAGGTTCTGACGAAGATTATGTTGAAGAGCAACTCTCAGATAGCAACAGTGACCAAAGCGAAAATGAAGACGAAGTATGAACCAGTTAGAAATGTCCATAGTTTACAGGGGAAAAATGGTCATCGCTGGAGCACACAAGCCCCAGCAAGACAGGGTCGTACAAGACAAGAAAACATTGTAATGCATTTACCTGGCCCTAAACGAGAAGCCAGGACAGTTCAGTCTCCTGAACAAGCTTGGAATTTGTTGTTCAACGAACAAATGATAGATAATAATGTTATATACACAAATGAAGAAATTACTCGTAAATGCAATGATATTTGACAACAGAGTTATACAAGGCCAGTAAATAAAGCAGATGTCAAGACTTTTATAGGGCTGCTATTTTTAGCAGGTGCATTACGCGTATCAAACTGTAACTTGGATGAACTTTGGTCAGTAAAATTTGGAAATGGAATATTTCGGGCGACAATGTCACAACAGCGATTTCAGTTTATCGCATTATGTCTAAGGTTTGATAGTAAATATACTAGAGCCGAAAGAAGGTTGGTTGATAAGTTTGCACCTATACGGGAATTATTTGACATTTTTGTGGATAATTGTAAATCGTACTATACACCATATGAATGCTGTACTATAGATGATCGTAGGATACAGAGGGAAATGCCCGTTCCGAATCTACATTGCTAGTAAGCCTGATAAGTATGGAATTAAAATAATGATGTTGAATGATTCAAAAACTTATTATATGCTCAATGCAATTCCATACGCAGGAAGAGTAACTACAGAAAACAATCAATCAGTACCGGCTTATTATGTCAGAAAACTTTCAGAACCAATACATGGAACTAATCGAAACCTCACAGTTGACAATTGGTTTACGTCAATTCCCCTAGCTAAACAAATGTTAGAACAGTATCAATTAACTCTCCTAGGAACTTTGAGAAAGAATAAGAGCGAAATACTTACTTCCTTTCTACAAAAAAAAGAAGTAGGTACATCGTTATTTGCTTTTGATATAAATAAAACTCTTGTTTCAAACACTCCTAAACCAAACAAAATTGTACTTTTGCTATCAATATTGCATTCTGATGACTCCCTAAATGCCATTACTGGGAAGCCCAATATTATACATTCTTATAATGAAACAAAGGGAGGGACAGATACATTCGATCAGTTCTGTCATTCGTACACTACTTCACGAAAGACTAGACGTTGGCCGCTACGAGTTTTTTTCAATATACTTGATACTAGTGGAATAAATGCAATGGTTTTGTTTTCTCTCGCAAATCCACACTGGAAAGAAGATAGACAAAATAATCGAAAATCTTTTTTGAAGCAGTTAGGAATGAGTCTAATTGAACCATGTTTACGAGAACGTTTGACAGTTACTATGTTACAAAAACCATTGCGGCAAAAAATTTCTGAAATTCTCGGAATTGAAGTCCCCCCACCACAACATGATGTTCATTTAGCGAAAAAAGTTAGATGCTCCTTCTGTCCAAAAGGGAAATATAGAAAAACTAATTTTGCGTGTTCTGCGTGTCACATGCCATACTGCATGGAGCATAGAGCCCAGCTATGCTGTGAATGCGAACATCAAGATTCAAGAAACTGAAGACCTGGCTAAGAATAACTAAGACTGATAATGTCAAAAGAGTTTATTTTTTGTTACAATGATAGATATAGAGTTTGTATTCGTAGATAATAATTTGAATTTCATGTTATTTTTTTTTTCAAAAAAATGTTTTACGTTTGGTTGTTTTTTTTTCACTTTCAACAAATATATCTCTTTGTGAAATAAAACACCATGATTATATTTTTTCCTACGCAAACTACGAAATTTAGTTATTCTTCCAAAACCATAAAATATTTAATTTTTTTGTTTTTTTGTTTTCTTGCTAAAAAATAGCTTTGGGTTTCTGAGACCCGAGTGTGAAGTTCTTGTCTTAAAAAATAAGTGTGATGTACCAGGGTTAAAAGTATGCGAAATGTCTATATACGTAATAAATAAAATATACTGCTAACTGCCTATATCTCCAATAAGCGAAATGCGTTCTATTAAGAGTGAGAGGTCCGACTACACTCTGTGGCCATGTTAGTTATGCGCAAGTGCTGTATTTGCCGCCTGTAATATTTTTATACGAATATATTTGAGTCAACAAAAACGTGTCTGATTTTTGATTTGACCAAAAGTGCAATTATGTAATCACATTTTTTTTCACCTCTAACACAAATCTCAAATAACGTCTATATAGTTGTCTAGGTTACTTTAAAAGGAATATAGAAATGAAGTAGATAAACATGAAATATATAGTGAGCACATAACCAGTTAGAGTTATAATTTTTATAAATCATTTCTTCGATATCTACACACTAATATAGCCATATATATTGACAAATTAAATGAAGATGGAGTACTTCATGGGATGATTTGTTTTCAAACGGAATTTATTTTTATATACCTGTAGATACTTACCTAAATTAGGACCAATCTCATTATATAAAAAGCACCGTCGTGGAGGCATAGTTTTTAATAAAAGTCTAAATAAAAGAAACACGTAAAAATCACAACACAATGATAAAACAAATAACAAAATCACTAAACATCCAAACCACAGCCTAATTTTACTATGCTGTGTCCAAATAAACAACCATAGAGAAGTGTTTTTAAATGAAACTCAAGGTCTCTAGTTAATTCCACAATATAATACAAGTTATTGAAAATTCTAAAAAATTGACAATTGTTTCGATAAATCAATATCATCGTCAGAATGACAGAAGTTACATTTCATTTTATGCCTACCTGATGTTTAGTAGTTAATTTTGGCTAGACCAAGAAGTAACCTAACTTGTGATTGGCTTAATATATGTTTATAGAAAAAAGAAGAAGATGTGATATTACAAATATTGAAGCTTAGATATTATTAGCCCTATGGTGATATCCTGGATATCATTTTTCCAATTACGATCAGTATAACTGTGCAATGATATAGAAAACCAGGAAAACTATATCTGCTGATCTTTACAATTATCACTTAAGAAGACAGTTTATTAGTGGAGAATTCCCTAGATTTAACTGTTCATTGACAACTTCATATTGTGGGTTTCTTAAATGTCTTCTAATTTCCAGTTCTTCAAGGAAATCCAGTTCTTGTTTCTTTTCACAAATATGCAGTACTTCTAGTTCTGTGTTAGGTGTCAATGAATGATTGGTGTCAAGTAGATGTTTTGCGTAGTGGGATTTATCTGGTTGTTTTAATCTGTATGCTCGTAAGTGCTCACTGTATCGTACTTCAAAATTCCTAAGGGTCTGACCCAAATAGACAGCATTACATTCTGGACATTTGAGTTTATATATACCTGACTTCTTTAATAGTGGTATTTTTGTTTTTACATTTAACAATTTTGTACTAACGTTACTTTCTGTTTTAAAAGAAATTGTTGTATTCGTTGCTGAAGATATTATCTTTGAAATATTATGAGAAATATTTCCTGCATATGTGATGGTTTTATAAGTTTCAATTTCATCAGCTTGTTTAGGATATATTAGTTGTAATGCCCCTTACGAATTTTGAAGTACGATACAGTGAGCACTTACGAGCATACAGATTAAAACAACCAGATAAATCCCACTACGCAAAACATCTACTTGACATCAATCATTCATTGACACCTAACACAGAACTAGAAGTACTGCATATTTGTGAAAAGAAACAAGAACTGGATTTCCTTAAAGAACTGGAAATTAGAAGACATTTAAGAAACCCACAATATGAAGTTGTCAATGAACAGTTAAATCTAGGGAATTCTCCACTAATAAACTGTCTTCTTAAGTGATAATTGTAAAGATCAGCAGATATAGTTTTCCTGGTTTTCTATATCATTGCACAGTTATACTGATCTTAATTGGAAAAATGATATCCAGGATATCACCATAGGGCTAATAATATCTAAGCTTCAATATTTGTAATATCACATCTTCTTCTTTTTTCTATAAACATATATTATGCCAATCACAAGTTAGGTTACTTCTTGGTCTAGCCAAAATTAACTACTAAACATCAGGTAGGCATAAAATGAAATGTAACTTCTGTCATTCTGACGATGATATTGATTTATCGAAACAATTGTCAATTTTTTAGAATTTTCAATAACTTGTATTATATTGTGGAATTAACTAGAGACCTTGAGTTTCATTTAAAAACACTAATATGAGCATATTCCACGAAGTAAGGGTCGAGATAGTCAACCATAGAGAAAATAAAATATACTATTTGTCTATGCAAACAACCTTTACCTCTCCCTGAAGGTCAAAAAGCGTCAAAGTGGGAATGATACCACAGCTTAATTAAGCTGTGATGATACAGCCAATGATATTAAACAATGCAACGTCTCGCTCACATGCGCGTATTGATCTTGGCCACAGACGGTGCAGAGTTATATATGTCGGCACTCTAATGATCTCCACGCTTTTCCTGACCGCTAGGAGCAGTATATTTTATTCATATGTATATGGAAATGTCTTGATTTCTCTACTTAAAACAAGTTGGGAAGCGTCACGGTGTGGCGAAGAGGAGACTGGTATCAATACGCGCTATTAGTGGTGACGCCATAATCTTAGGTTATGTCAATTTTGTACCCAAACAAACTTAACTAGCCATTTAGATACCATTGGTGGGATTTTGGACCAGAGATTATTCCCTTGTATTTTGAATATAACTGTTGATTTAGGCATTTAGATATACACTAAGACTTTTACAAAGAGATATATTCGATTCCAGCCAAAATAGGTATGTATAACAATATAATTTTAATAAAAGAGTTATCTAACTTAAACATGCTATTATAAACTTATGGAATACAATTGTTTTAATTCTTTTTCTATCTGTATTATCTAATTTTAGGTTTCTTCACATAAAGAATAATGGTACTGTGGTTGTAAGCATTATAATGTCAGAGAGAACTGTAAGTTTTATAGGTTTACAAAGGATCCAAAAGTGAAAAGCAAATGGATGAAGCTGACAAGGTACCTACATAATGATAAATATAACATTTTATTTTGTGTGTTGATACAATATTTGTAGAACAATAGAACCAGATCTCGGAGCTTTTTGTGGATTTTATGGATGGAGAAAAGAAAATTAGCCAATTATTTTTTTGTGCATGATCAATCTTTGCAAACAAGGTAGAAGCAAACTTGTACGTGTTCATTGTATATTTGATTTTGTACTGTATACATCGATCTCCCTATAACATATACATTATTATTTGTCATTACACATCTTTCGCTTCACATTTTTTATAAGTTGCTTTGTATGATTTATTAAACGTTTGCTATTTTAAATTGAAATTCCTCACTTTCCTCTTTCTATTAACTGTAAACCATTGTAAATGAAATTGACTGTCTCGACCCTTACTTCGTGGAATATGCTCATATTAGAGACCTTGAGTTTCATTTAAAAACACTAATGTAAACCATTGTATTATTAAGTAAATATTTCTCTGTGTAATAAAGAAATTTGGAAACGTTAATGTTTATATTATTTGTTTTTACATAAAATTGAATATGTTTACACATGTAGTTGAAAAAAGAGCCTACGGGTCAAATAAAATTTGAAAGCAACTAACCTAAAATCTGAACCTCATACAAATATGATTTGATTGAGGCAAAGTTGTGACATGATGATGTGAGTTTTCAGACTAAATGGCATATTTTCAATAATGTAAATTTGCAACGTTTCCTCAATTTAATTATCTTAGCACGAAACAAACCAAAATTTATAATTATGAAAACATTTTATTATGTTAATATAAATGGTACAAATTTGTAAAGGTAGAATGTTATTGAAACATGTAAATTTCTCTTCCATTCTTGATGTCGAGCAATTCCCACAATAATGTCACTTGGTATCCATAATATTAAATAGTACATGTCCTCTCATGCAATATGTAATGCACCTTGTATTTGGTGATAATAGTTATATTTTTCAATTATCACTAATATGTTTTCATAAAAATGAATTATGTAATTCCTGTCTTTTGAGAGTGGTATTATTTTTTCGTCATTCCGATACTTGAAAGGACACTTCACTTCAATTAAGCATTCTTCACTAACACACTCATATTATCATTAAAAAAGGTTTCAAGAGAATGTTGAAACATGTTTTGATGACACTAGAACAAACAATCACTATTATTTAACTTATATTTTCACATTAATCAAATAATCCAGTAAATATAACCTCAAAAATAGCTTTTAAAATCAAAAATACGAATTGCAGGATAACTTAAATTATCAAAACTATTATTTTTTATATTGAGTAAACACGATTACTTACTTTTCAACAATTTATTCCTTTCAAAAACACGTATGAAACGCTTAAATAATGAAAAATCTACACTCAAATGGGAATTCCTATGGCAAATAGTTTTGTTTGGATACAGCTTCAAATTGTGACGTCACACTAATCTCGCGTATTGTAATTGGTGTCAAATGTAACAAAGGGCGTGGTTGCGCCATCTCTTGAATTTAAAACGAAACAACGCGGGGCTAGGTACCGCGTGATTTGACAGAAGCACGGCTGTTGATTTAGTGCACGTTATTCAGTGAATCACATGTTTTCGACAATAAAAGTAAGTACAATGCATCAAAGTTTATTCACTATTACGTCACTAACTGTTGGTGTAATCACAATTTCGATATTGCTACTGGGTTATACGCTTTTTGATGATTAGTTTGTTGTCAATGTTAAAATAATGCAGTGAAGTTGAAAACGTAGTAACTTTGTCAGTTGTAACCAAAGAATACACCAACAACAAGAAGCGAAAGCCGGCGTAAATCATTTGATGTTTTGGGGGCAAAATTTCGTGACCTTCAAACTGACGTTGACAGATAACTGAGCATCTTCACTTGACTCTACACTAAGAAAAGTGTTCAAAAAATGTAAATTAAATCTTATCTACACGCGAAAAAGTGAAACCAAAGAATGTCAAATAATAATTGCTTCATTTTTATGGCTTGTTTCGACAAATTTTTAATTGTCAAAGAAAGATTTAAGCATTCAACCGTTTAATATTTTGAATGTCGGTTGATAATTGGTGAAAACTCATTAAAGATGAAGAAATACCAAAGTATTATTTTCACAATAGGTCTGTTAAACTTAATTTATGATTTGTTAAAGTTAATCTAGCAGCTAAACAAACAATGTGAAAAATATATTTTAGCATTTCTTCATACATAAAGTTTTAGCTTCTGTTTTTGGAGTTCCATCCATTGTTAAAAATAACGAGCTATTGTTTAACCAAATGATTTTTATTTTCTATATTGTTATCGAAATTATATGTGTATGTATTTAAGTAGCGCTGTATGTAGGATAGGCTGAGTATAAAAACCAATACAATAATATAGATTATATATTTAGAAAACCAGTTTACAATAGAAAGAATTTCAGTTAATGATGATATAAAATTACAATAAGTATGGTACTTGAATACAAAATTTTTATAATTGATATATTTAAAAGTTACACTTCACTAGATTCTGAATTACATATTTTACAAGAGAAATACTGATGTATGTGACAAAGAAGTTATAAAAAAGTAGCGACAGTAAACTTTTCTGCATAATTATCGAAGTTTTGTTGCGTTTTTCAATTATTATCATATTTTCTGCTTTTTTCTGGTTGAACAGTTTTTGCTGTTTTTCTGGTAATCCCTCCAATTCATATTACGACTACTTAGACACACATAATATAGTACTTCTTGTGGCACTAGCTTATTTTTTGTGATCGCTTGTAAAGAAGAATGTGTTTGCTTATGTGATAGATGATCCTACAAAACTGGAGAAGGGATGAGTTTTGTTACTATCCCCAAGGACGATGTTAGGTATGTGTATTTTATAATGTTATTTAGTCAAACCAAAGCATTATATTATGCTTGCCAAACCCATAATCTAAGTACTGTAACTTTTTAGAGCCCAAATATATGAAAAAATTTTCTGCTTTTCAGTAACATTTTATGTTTAGTATGTCTACAATAAGTGAAAAGAAATATATACAGTCATTTTTCTTGTCAAACAAAAGTATAGTTGTTAGGGTTCTGAATCATGTACATGTACATTTCCAAAATATATTACATTTAATATACTTTCATAGATCCACAGGAAACTTATTTGTAGGCACCCATTAGAAACAGCTTACTCTTGAAAATTCTCCAGCAACTTCCACTCAAACTCCTGCTTTCTTAAGTTCTGGACACCACGGAAAAGCAAGGTGAAATTAGCGGTTATGGCTGGCTCTAAGGAAATGAAATTTTGCAAAGGAAAGCAGAGAAAAAAAAGAAATATGCAACCTGGAGCACTACTGAGAAATGTGTGAGAAATCTCTTGAATAACTTCTGGCATCAATTGTAAAAGCGCAAGTACTAATGAAAGGCAGAGAACCTCTAGGTAGAAGGTATTTTGTAGAACACAAACGATTTGCCTTGACGCTATATTTTTTGGGATCACAGGCATACAACTTTATGATTAAATTATTAGTCTTCCAACAAAACGAACCCTACAAAGAATCACCAGAAAACTTGCTTGCAAGCCTGGTTTAGGTTACGATTCAATATCTAAAGCTGTAGAAATAAAGCTTCAGACAATGTCCAATGGTAACAAACAGTATACCATATGTATTGATGGGATGTCACTGAAAAATCATGTCTTCTATAGTACTGCATGAGTTGAAGATACTGGACTGATTGATATTGGGACTGGATCAAAAGACCTTTGTCCTGCAAACAATGAACTCGTAATTATACAAAAGGAGTGTAAGCGAAGTGGAGGCAATGGCATTTTTTTTGTGGGTATCAAATTAACAGTGAAAGAGTTTCTTCCTATCATTGAAACATGCATACTAAAGTAGGAGAGCCGAAGTTTGCATGTTGATGGTCTCTCAAGTGATATGGCTTGTTATTTCATTGAACTAGCCAATTCCTTTTTAGTATCTCCTGATAATCCAGTATTCACAGTAGATGTCAAGGAGATTATTTACTTTTTGATTCTACTCACTTAATTGAAGCTACAAGAAATAATTTGAAAAGAGATACATTTTGTTTTGATAGCAAACAAACATCCTGGTCATTTTTATAGTAGTTTTACGGTCAATACTAACAGGCGTTTTATATTAGATGTACACAAAAATTAACAAACAGGCAAACTTATCCATCGAATTTCGACAAAATGAAAGTACATCTACCAACTCAAACTCCAAATAATAATGTAGCAAGTGGTATGAATATGTATATGAGCTTGGGGGCAGTTCCTAGTATTGGAACCATTAAAGTAATTGAAAAATTTTACAGACTTATTTCATTCCACAAAACCAAGAAACGTTATTAAATTCAAAAATGTGTTTGTATCAGCAGACTATCAGATACAATTTTTGGGTGAAATGTTGCTTTTTTAAAACATTTAAGAGTCAATAAAAAGGGAGGAAGTGTTACTTCCAGATCAAGGATGAAGAAATGCAGAACAATCACAATAAGTAGTTGATAAAAATTTGTAATAAATTGTAATCCAATGATTTTAAATATTTACACTGCACAGAACTAATACAGATTCTCTTGAAAGTTTCTTCGGTAGTGTGAGGAGGCAAGGGGACAATTGTATTAAACCCACTTCTATCCAATTTGAACATGTCTTTAGAAAAGTGTTTTGCCAAAAATTTATCAATTCAAATGAAATGTACTGATGACCTTCACAATTTATTAATTAAGTTGAATTCAGCAACTGTTTGCATTATTCCTGAAACTCACCAAGCAGCAGTTCAGAATGTAGCAATATCATTACCAGATTAAGATTACAGGAACGCAGAACTGACAATTTCACATGCGTTCAATTTTGTTTGTGGCTATTTGATGAAGAAAGCATTATAATGTCACAGGTGTTAAACGTGCATAGAATTCTCAAAAAAATGTGGAGATCTGGATACAAAGCAGCTATTGACATATTTTGAAAAGTATGATAGGGACAAAAGTATTTATAGAGGCTTTAGGGTTCCAAGTGAACACTTTATAAATTGGAAGAAGCATATTTATTTACTTTAATGTTTAGTTAAGTGTTTGTTTGCCAAAGTATTTCACATGTGGTTCAGATATTTTGAAACTATTCATTAGATTGAACATATATAACTGCATAAAATGTGAGAATAGGGTGCTTAAGTTGAAGCTGAGGGATATTGTAAATGTACGGGTTCTTCCATCTCAATAAGAATTTTAGAAGATCGATTATCTGAAACAAAAAAGGAAAATAAAGGAAGACTATATGCACAGGCTTCATTGTAGACAACGTGTTGTTTTATTCATCCATCACATTTTCCAGTGTCTATTTTCTGAAGACTAATAGGAACATTTTCTTACATTGATAGCACGTGAACTTGGAATGAGTAATCGAACATTTTTCCATTTTAACAACACCATAAAAAAGACTATTGTATAAAAAAACAAGACAGTTAGGCTAAATGCAATCTAATTATAAGAAAGCCATCTATTTTGATGCATATTATCTACAAGAGTTAAATCTAAATGATGATTACATTTACCAAGAGATGGAGAAGCATCAGCAATATGTCTTGTAGCGGCTTGAAACGAATGTCCCACTTACTCAAACGGCATGGTATCTGTAGTTATAAAAATAATTGTTATAAACAGCAATTCCAAATAATCTGTTCAAAAAATGTCAAGCATTCTTAGATTTGTCACTCTACACTCTAAAGAATACATAACATTTACATTGCAATTCTATACAGCTGTTTAAATACAAAGCATGTGGCGATTCACAGATAGGCTAAACGAAATCTAATTATAAGAAAGCCATCTAATCTGATGTATATTATCTACAAGAGTTGAATCTAAATTATGATTATATTTACCAAGATATGGAGAAGCATCACCAATATGTCTTGTGGCGGCTTGAGACGAATGTCCCACTTGCTGAAACGGCATGGTATCTGTAATTATAAAAATAATTGTAATAAACAGCAATTCCAAATAATCGGTTCAAAAAATGTAAAGCATTCTTAGATTTGTCACTTTACACTCTAAAGAATACATAACATTTTAATTGCAATTCTATTCAGCTGTTTAAATACAAAGCATATGGCGATTCACAGATAGGCTAAATGTAATCTAATTATAAGACAGCCAGCTATATTGATGCATATTATCCTACAGAAGTCAATCTAAATGATGATTATATTTACCAAGTGATGGAGAAGCATCACCAATATGTCTTGTGGCGGCTTGAGATGAATGTCCCACTTGCTCAAACTGCATGGTATCTGTAATTATTAGAATAATTGTAATAAAAAAATAAACAAAATGCCAATAAGGTATTAATGAATCCTGTCGGAAAGTTATAATTAATTATGCACTAAGGTGGCAAAATAAATATCAATAACAACTGATTGTAACGTTTGCGTAAATTTAATATTTACCAAACTGAATAGCTATTTTTGTTGGTGTATCGCTCAATATAACATGGCCCTTGCGTTTTAACCTTGGGAATATTGTAGGCACAGCTTGAAGACATAGGTACTTTTTACGTCCCCTTTTGGAAGTAAATTTATCTTCAAAGTGGAGTTGACATAACTTATAACTGTTTTGTAAAGAATCTAGGGTTTTTTCAAACAAATCTCCACGGTTACATGCATCAAACCATAACTGTGCTCTAAAATGTAAATAAAGCTAAGTAAGTATATTTATATTTTTATTTATCATATGTGTATAAAAAAAATAAACTACTACCAATTTATATTGAATATTGTGTATTAATATTCAACATATTTAAGCTGAACTCATCAGCAGTGACGCTTATTATAATGTATTCATTGATTGTATTATTATTAGGGGAGGTTGGGGCAATGTGGACTACGGGGGCAATGTAAACCACCTAGGTTTTTTTCATAACAGCGGTAGCAATGCAACAGATTCGATTCTACTTATGTGCATACGGGTCCTACCGATACTCAGTAAGAACTTGGCAGCCGTAGAGAATTGTTTACCAGAGTTTAGTGCCAAAACGTGATTTGCGGAAGCGTCGACCTAACAAAAATGTTGACTTTATATCAGAATTACTTGGTAAGTAAATGTATTTTTATCTATTTTTTAGTCTCCATACGTTGTTTAGAGTGTGCTTAATATATGCCAAACGGCAATGTTACGATTTTTTATAAACATTGAATTCAAACTACACGTGTTCAATTTATTGTCTATGTGGGGCAAATTGAACCGTTAGTGGTCCACATTACCCCAAGTACATTTTTATATATCTAATTTTATTTTCCTTGTTTTCAGGTGCCTAGTCAAGATGGTCCGTAACTATAGAAGAAAAACGGAGAAACAAACATGGTCACTTGTTGCAATGGAAAATGCCATTAAAGCAGTTAACAGCGGACAAATGGGCTATTTGAAGGCAAGTAAATGTTTTAATGTTCCAAAAGCAACATTAATTCGACGATGTAAGGAACAGAATAAAAGAATTTTACCCAACGAAAAAGGTTTGGGGTTTTATAAACCTGTGTTTACCAAACAACAGGAGGAAGAATTGGAAAATTATATTCTGGATATGGAAACCAGGTTCTTTGGCATTACATTGCTTGACCTTCGTTCTCTTGCTTTTCAGTTAGCAGAAAAAATAGATAGAGCATACAATTAATAACACCAAAAGACTAGCTGGCCTTGATTGGATTTATGTATTTCGTAACCGTCATCCAAACCGAGTCGACTTCTGCTGCAAGGGCTCAAGCCTTTAACCGCCATAATGTCAAGCAATTTTTTGACCTATACAAAAACGTTTTGGATTCTAAAAATATCGCATTAACCAGAATATTCAATTGTGATGAAACCGGGTTAGGCACTGTTCCAAAATGTAACAGTAAAATATTAGCTAAAAAAGGAAGGAAGCAAGTTGGCCGTCTCACCTCTGCAGATAGGAGTGGAACCACCACAGCAGTTATTTGTATGTCGTCATCAGGAAACTTTGTACCACCATTATTCATTTTTGCAAGGAAAAGGATGAAGGTCGACCTCCAAGATGGCGCACCACCTGGAACAATATTTGCATGCAGTGAAAGTGGCTGGAATAATACCGACATCTTTTAAGTCTGGCTTAAGCATTTCGTTCAACAGGTGAAACCCACCAACGATGATCCCGTCTTACTAATTTTAGATGGGCATAGTAGCCACACAAAAAATATTGATGTGATTGATATAGCCAGAACTAAACATGTACATATTATTTGCTTGCCGCCCCACAGCACTCATCGTATGCAGCCAACAGATGTCGGTTTCATGGCCCCATTAGAACGCTACTACGATATGGCTCTGGAAAAGTTTTTGAATAATCATCCAGGCAGAGTTGTCACGGTCTTTCAGATCGCCAAAATTTTTGGTGATGCGTACTTACAAGCAGCAACCCCCTTAACGGCTATTAACGCTTTTAAAAAGTGTGGATTAGTCCCCTATGATCCAAATATTTTCACAGATTTAGACTTTGCCCCGTCTGCTGTTACTGACAAAAATCTAGCGACAAACGAACTGCCACAATCTGGAAAGGAAGAAATAATTTCTCCAACCTTTACTGCAGGGAGCACCTTATCGAAGCTCACACAATGTAAGTTGGATGAAGCGCCTCCTACAGAATCTACTTCAAACGATCTTTCACATTGTAACGATAAAGAAGCAACGGCTTCAACATCTACTGCCGGCACGACTCTATCACAGCCCATACAATCTAAGCTGGAAAAAGAAGTTCCTTCAGCATCAGCATGTCTTCGCTCTACAGAAAACCAAAGGAAAATTAGTTATGGGTCAGAAAGTCCTATCGACATTCGTCCACTTCCAAAGACTACAAAATCAAATAATAAACCATTAGGGAAAAATCAATCAATCAAAAAAATTGTATCTTAAGGTTTTTATTTCGACGATAAAGCATAATTAAAAATAATGTAACATAAAAATAGCAAACTCAAATTAAATGTTCTACGTCGCCTCCTCCGACTTCTATGCCTTTTCTAATTCTTTTAATAAAGGACTTTCGAACTTCAAACAACATATTATTATGTCCCCTTATAAAGTTAGCCGCATTTTGTATTTCCCTCCAGAGTTCGTCTCTCGAGTTAATTACAGTGGCATAAACTAGGGACTTCATATGTCCCCAAACATAAAAATCAAACGAGTTATACCCAGGACTTCTTGGTGTACATTCAAAATCACTTTCTCTGCCAATCCATTGTTGAGGAAATATGTCACTTAGATGATTTCTAACAACTAAAGGGAAATGAGGTGGAGCTCCATTCTGCATAAACCACATTTTATTTGTTACAGCTAGTGACAGATTATCCAAAATATAGCTAAAAGTATTTTGCAAAAAAAATAAATAAGAATCTCCATTTAAATTTAAACTTTCAGAGCATGCGAATTTTTTTCTATCCAATAATGGCTGTTTCTCTTATTAAATACCCCTCGTCTGGTAAAAGTCGCTTCATCGGTGAACATAATATTCTTAATAAAATTTCGGTCACCATTATGCTTGTTAAGAATACGCTGGCAGAACTGTAACCGTCGTGGGAGATCTCTTGGAAGCAAATTTTGAACAGGAGTGAAGTGATACGGGTGGAACTTTTCTTTTATTATAATTCTAATAATAGACGACTGACTTAGTCCTTTTGCTGATGACAAATGACGTGAACTTACTGTAGGATTTTCATCTATTTGAACCAAAAGTTCAACTTTAACGCCCTCTATCTTTTTCCACAGCAATATTTTATTGAGGTATATTTGGTCCTATCGCCATATTTTGGTATCTACCCTTGGCGTATGTCCCAATAGTTATGAATCACCCTGTATAAGTGCGGAAAAGTTAATTTTAATATTTAAAAACCGTTCATTTTACATATTACTTTATACTCACCGATGTAAAAATTCCAATGAACCATGAGAGAGAAGAATGTCCAGAAGGAAAAGACAATGAAGCATCAACCATATCAACTGCAAGATTTTCTTTCGTACAAACGAAGGTTGGTATAAACTGACCTGTAGTGCAATTTTTAGCCGTGTCCGGTTGACATGTGTCCAAGAAGTGAGGTCTATGTTCACCTACTAATACTTTAGCTATAGAAGTTATCAATAATGTGTTGGTTACTCCTACCAAACACTCCATTATATAAAAGACAACACTGTATACATTGACGTTTTTAATCGATTTTGTGATGATTAATTCTGTCAAAAGAACCATAATTATCGGTAATAATAGTGCTGTAATTCCTAATGTGACTGCAGAGATAGTTTCCTGTGTGTATTTGTGAGATATTGCGGGATCATCACAATAAAAACCTTGCTGCACTGAAGGTATAATACCATATTCAAGTAAAATTATCATTAAAACACCTGAAAGAATATTTATGTTACTTAGTGTGAGTAGAAGGTGTGGCAAGGTGGGGTAGTCACAGTTAATAGAGTTCTCTAATTGAATTTCAAAATAATCAAGATGCTGAAAAGTGGATTATATCTATTGAAAATTGTAAACTCACCAAACATCCAAATTAAAACGTTTAATAAATAAGCTAAAGTTATTTGATTTAAATTTTAAGACAATCGTCTGCGTCATCTACTGGGAAAAACGACTGACTCACTTACATTTAAAAAAAATGCAAATTTATCTTAGTTATTTATTATGACGATTTATTATTATAAATTCGAAAATACTTAGTAAACATGAGAAAGTTTACTGTCTATTATTGTGAACTTACTACTATATTTTTATTGGTGAATACGAATTTATTTAACTAGATACATCATCTTCAACTAATCTCCCCTAATTGTGTTCAATAGAATAATTAATCTAGTAGCACACTCTTATAAAACACCTTGACCAAAAAAATCCTTATCATTTAGTAAATGTTTGTGCAAATGACGTAGCCTAGACTTGTTTATAATATTCAACGTTAAATTAAATTGATAAAACCATGTTTTTATTTTACTTATATAATTACGTTACCCCGAATGATTGCGTATGATTTCAATTAAAAAATGGGTGCGATTTTGTCTGCTCTGGGCGTCCCAGAACCGAAATTATCCCTACAACCTAAGAAAATTATAGTAGGGGTCTTGTTCGGAAATCAAATAACTTTAGCTTATTCATTAAACGTTTTAATTTGGATGTTTGGTGAGTTTACAATTTTCAATAGATATAATCCACTTTTCAGCATCTTGATTATTTTGAAATTCAATTAGAGAACTCTATTAACTGTGACTACCCCACCTTGCCCCATAGTATGTAAATTAAATAAGCTCTGCCACACCTTCTACTCACACTAAGTAACATAAATATTCTTTCAGGTGTTTTAATGATAATTTTACTTGAATATGGTATTATACCTTCAGTGCAGCAAGGTTTTTATTGTGATGATCCCGCAATATCTCACAAATACACACAGGAAACTATCTCTGCAGTCACATTAGGAATTACAGCACTATTATTACCGATAATTATGGTTCTTTTGACAGAATTAATCATCACAGAATCGATTAAAAACGTCAATGTATACAGTGTTGTCTTTTATATAATGGAGTGTTTGGTAGGAGTAACCAACACATTATTGATAACTTCTATAGCTAAAGTATTAGTAGGTGAACATAGACCTCACTTCTTGGACACATGTCAACCGGACACGGCTAAAAATTGCACTACAGGTCAGTTTATACCAACCTTCGTTTGTACGAAAGAAAATCTTGCAGTTGATATGGTTGATGCTTCATTGTCTTTTCCTTCTGGACATTCTTCTCTCTCATGGTTCATTGGAATTTTTACATCGGTGAGTATAAAGTAATATGTAAAATGAACGGTTTTTAAATATTAAAATTAACTTTTCCGCACTTATACAGGGTGATTCATAACTATTGGGACATACGCCAAGGGTAGATTGTTTGGACCAAAATATGGCGATAGGGCCAAATATACCTCAATAAAATATTGCTGTGGAAAAAGATAGAGGGCGTTAAAGTTGAACTTTTGGTTCAAATAGATGAAAATCCTACAGTAAGTTCACGTCATTTGTCATCAGCAAAAGGACTAAGTCAGTCGTCTATTATTAGAATTATAATAAAAGAAAAGTTCCACCAGTATCACTTCACTCCTGTTCAAAATTTGCTTCCAAGAGATCTCCCACGACGGTTACAGTTCTGCCAGCGTATTCTTAACAAGCATAATGGTGACCGAAATTTTATTAAGAATATTATGTTCACCGATGAAGCGACTTTTACCAGACGAGGGGTATTTAATAAGAGAAACAGCCATTATTGGATAGAAAAAAATTCGCATGCTCTGAAAGTTTAAATTTAAATGAAGATTCTTATTTATTTTTTTTGCAAAATACTTTTAGCTATATTTTGGATAATCTGTCACTAGCTGTAACAAATAAAATGTGGTTTATGCAGAATGGAGCTCCACCTCATTTCCCTTTAGTTGTTAGAAATCATCTAAGTGACATATTTCCTCAACAATGGATTGGCAGAGAAAGTGATTTTGAATGGACACCAAGAAGTCCTGGGTATAACTCGTTTGATTTTTATGTTTGGGGACATATGAAGTCCCTAGTTTATGCCACTGTAATTAACTCGAGAGACGAACTCTGGAGGGAAATACAAAATGCGGCTAACTTTATAAGGGGACATAATAATATGTTGTTTGAAGTTCGAAAGTCCTTTATTAAAAGAATTAGAAAAGGCATAGAAGTCGGAGGAGGCGACGTAGAACATTTAATTTGAGTTTGCTATTTTTATGTTACATTATTTTTAATTATGCTTTATCGTCGAAATAAAAACCTTAAGATACAATTTTTTTGATTGTCCGTTACTTGAAATCCCCTTCCGATACTCTGAACTGTTCAATTGCGTTTTTCTCGAAAACGAATGAGAATATCGTGTTTGAACAGGAGTAACAATATTACGTAGAAATGATGTTTATGCCATATTTTTTAATAAAAATCACTAAAAAGTTTCGTCAAAAAAAGTTACCAGTCAATTTCATCATCAGAAATCCTTCACGAGGCTCTCCCTGTAACAAAATGTCAAATAATATATAAAATAATATTGCCTGTATAAAATTATGCCTCTGTGCCGATTTTGATAACAATCGATAAATATACAGAGATATTATTAGCAAAAAATGAAAAAAAAATTTCAACTTTAACGCCCTTTATCCTTTTCCACAGCAATATTTTATTGAGGTATATTTGGTCCTAACGCCATATTTTGGTCCAATCAATCTACCCTTAGCCTATGTCCCAATAGTTATGAATCACCCTGTACACTCCGGGGGTTCTATCGTGCTAGCAAACCAAATTTCTCCAAAAATGTAGTATATCTAGATTTATAGGACCCGTTGTACTGGCTCTGGTGAGTTGAAAATCAAAAATTGGCCGCTTGTATTCACTTCGGAGGCTGTATCGTGCTAACTAACCGAAATTTCTCCAAAATGACAGCAAATGTAGTAGGGGAGTTGTGCTTAAGATGACATACTCATGTACGATGTCGTAGTACTGTATCAGCTACCATGTTCGTGCGACTAGCGCGTAATTAACTTTCACACAGTTAAAACATTAGAACGAGTTATGTGAAGTCAATTTGCATATTGTATAATAATATCATATCGTATATCATATTGTCAGCATTAAATTATAAACTAACTTTTTATCTTTCTGACATGTATCATTCATTCTGTTTGTAACTCTAAAGCAATAAAGTTGTATTTCAGAATTCAAATTAAACTTTTTATAAAGATATTTCTCGAACAAAATATCTTAACTGGCGCAGTCAGTAGGATATAGTCGTAGTTCGGTTTTTTCGGGAAGTCACAGCATCGAGACCGGTTTTGTGGAAAGACCAAATGTGTCTTAGAGGACAACCTACACCATCCAGGGGCAAACAGGATCACGTAGGGAAAACTCCAAGAAGTACCGAGTTTTCATATTACGCCTTCCCAATTTTAAGATAGGTAAAATATTTCCTAGTTGGAAAGTCTTACTTTTCCTCCCTAGGGAGGAAAAGAAAAAGTGACGTCGTAGTACGTAATCAATGAAATAATTTTTGCAATTCCGAGACTAAAGTGGTCACTTTAGTCTCATATGTTAGAAACTATGTTAGACCCAAGGGATATAAAGGGACAGTTGAAATCCCAAGGGATTTTAAGTACAAATGAAAACGTACACCCCCGATGCATAGCCAAGCATTTTAGAAGTCCGTCCTCGATGCCCAGCCAAGTTTCGTAATAGTATATTTTATAATTCGCGTATAAAAGAGACTTCATTATAACATTGTTTACAGTGTCACAATGAAGCTCTTGGAACACTGTTATAGTAATTTTTAGTGTACAGTTGGTTATTGTATTTAGTTAAATTTTTAATTTGACATTTGACTTTAACCTTGACACAAATTATAAATAGAATGGTCTAGCGGTATTCTGGCTAGCAAATTATTATATTAAAGGTAAATTAGAATGATTTATATATTAAAAATATTAATGAATAAAGTACGCTAACGTTTATTTATCAATGATTTGTCAATTGTTTATTTTTATATTGTATAGGATCAATAAATAGGTATACAAAACTTTCGATTTTTGGGATAAATTACCAGGTATCTATGTGAAGATGTATTACAGAAAGAATTCTGTTCATGATATAATATAAATAGATCGAAGAAGCTCTTTTTTAAACAAATAATCATCCTCTTCTTGCTTAAATGAATTTTTTTTTACAATTTACACAATTATTCGGTTATATATGTCAAGTGCTGAATAAAACCATCTGTGTACTGACCAATTAGGAATCTACAGAATTGCCAACTTAAATTAAAACTACTCCCCCTAGATTAAAAACAGGGATTATATGAAATTCTATTTTATTTTTTTTATTTAAATTAACGTGCATAAGACAGCTATGGCCATTAGCACGAGGTACAATACAGACAAAGTTACATTACATAATGTAAATCAAAACTAATAGCTTAAAACTAATATGAATATGGGATTACATGATAGGTTATTTAAATGGAATTTTTTTGATTAAATTCTGTTAATAAGTTGTTCTTCCTCTAGGAACTTGATCACTTTGCGCACTTGATTATCAATATTTAGGATCTTCGTGTAGTTTGTATGTATTCCTAGTTGTAGGTGTCTTGTGGCGAAGTATGGACATTCAACGAGGATATGCTTGATGCAGAGCTTTACGTGGCAATACTGACAGTTCGGCTGAGGTGACGATGTCATTAGGTAACCATGCGTAAGTCTAGTATGACCTATACGTGATCTTCGTATGACAGCCATATTTTTCCTAGATAGATCGGGACAGGTAAAATGATTCAATATTGGTTGAATTTTACGCAGTGAACACATAATTTGACTCCAGTGAATTTGCCAGTTGTCACGAATAATTTTTTTCAGGCTAGCTTTTAAGTCATTACAAAGCTGAAGATTCACCGTGGTAGTAGCAGTTGAGGCAGCTTCTTTGGCAAGACAATCGGCTTTTTCGTTCCCGATAATTCCAACATGGGAAGGGACCCATGTTATTGTAACTGTTGTATTTTGTCTTTTTACTTGTTGATATATGTCGTGTATATCTTGGACAAGGGGGTGGTTAGTAAATGTATTCTTAATGGAATGGATGGAGGATAATGAGTCTGTGCATATGGGTATGTGTGTATTTGCAAGTTGTTGGACATGTTTGAAGGCTTGTAGGATAGCGTATAGCTCACCCGTGTGGTCGCTACAATTAGAGGGTATTTTGTAGGTTCCAATCGATCTATGTACTGTGGTTATGGTACACCCAACTCCTACTTCTGTCTTGGATGCGTCCGTATATATGACCATGTTATATTCTTTACTATTTAACAGCTCGAGGAAAGCAGATCGAATAACATCTCTATTGGTTTCATCTTTGTTAAATTTGCAGAGGGAGAGATCGTATTGTGGGAGAAATTTGGTCCATGGAGGAGTGTTGGAGAGTGGGCGGGTTCGAGTATGTGTAAGGTTTACGTCTTGAACTAGAGGTTGTATAAGTTGAGGAATAGAACGTATAATAAAGGTATATAGAGGGTTGTCATGAAGTTGGTATGATGTTATTATAGGATATACTGGATTGGAGGGATTGGAGGAAATCGCGGCAATATAGTTGAGAAGGAGGTGTTGTCGTCTGAGCCAAAGAGGGAGTTCTTTTGCTTCACAATAGAGACTTTCAGCTGGGCTTGACCGAAACGCTCCCAGGCATAAGCGGATGGCGGTATTATGTACTGTGTTGAGGGAACGTGAAATAGTTTTTGTTGCAGACATGTAAATGAAACTTCCATAATCAATTTTGGAACGAATGAGGGTTCTATATACTTTTAGCAAGGTAGGTTCATCTGCGCCCCAATGATAATGTGAGAGTGTTTTAATAATATTTAGTCGGTTAAACCATATTCGTTTAATTTTCTGTATATGTTGTCTCCAGGATAATTTAGAGTCGAAAAACATTCCCAGGATTTTACACTCATCTACAACAGGTAATTGAAAGTTGTTGATTGTGATACTAGGGATATAAGTATGCGCTCTCCTACTGAATTTAATAACTTTCGATTTGGTATGTGAGAGGGTAAGTCATACAGTGGAAATTTTGGTTTGTAGGGCATTTACTGCTAGCTGAAGTATTCTGGAAGTAGAGGCATTGGATTTGCCATGGCAGTACATTATTAGGTCATCCGCGTATAGAGAGCATTTAATAGGGGAAGGAAGATTGTCGCATAACTTGTTAATGGTGAGGATGAACAAGGATATACTTAAAACTGAGCCTTGGGGAACTCCATCATGATGGGTATATGAAGAGGAAATAGAGTTATTAACAGAAACCCTAAATGTTCTAGATTTTAAAATCTTTTTATGAATGCATATATATTACCAGTGGGATTGTATTGTGTGAGTTTTTCGAGAATTGCCTTTCTAGATATGTTATCAAATGCTCCATTAATGTCGAAGATAGCGGCTATTACATCTTGTCTGTTATTAATTGCGCTGGAAATGTGGGCTTGTAGTAGTACAAGATTATCTCTGGTTGAGCGCTGATGTTGGAAGCCAGATTGTTCCTTTGGGATGATACTATGTTTTTCAAAAAACCATAAAAGACGCCTATTGATCATCTTTTTCATTAATTTGCACATAGTGCATGTAAGTGAAATCGGTCTGTAAGATTGCGGAAAGATAGGTGACTGATTTGGTTTAAGTACCGGAATAACTATCGACTTGCGCCATTGAGAAGGGAACTTTTGTGACATCCATATGAAATTGTATACATTCAGAAGCTTGGTGAGGCTATACATGGATAAGTATTTCAGGAAACTATAGGGAATATCATCAGGACCAGCAGCAGAGTTTTTGCATTTGGCTAAGGTAGTTGTTAGTTCAACATTGTCGAAAGTGTAAGCATCATGTGTAAGTAGAAGGGTGTCAACTGTCGTGAAATACTCAGACCAGTTAGCTTTTTTGAGGCACCAATAACTTTTTTCGGAAACTGCTTCATTGTGATTGTCTGACATAATTATTGGGTAGTGATTACTATCATAAAGCCCATCAGCTGTTTTCCAAGACATAAAAGGGGCTGATTTGGGATCACTTATACTTAGGTCTATGGCAGAAAAGGTACTGGAGGAAATATTAAAGTGTGTATTACAGCCTGTATTGAGTAGGCAAGAATTTGTACAGTTCAATATATTTTCGACTACCTTTCCGCATCCAAATGTCTTTTGTGAACCCCACAGGCTGTTGTGAGCGTTAAAGTCTCCTGTGAGGATAAACGGCTGGGGGAGTTGATATATTAGTTCCAGAAGCTTATCTTCTTTCAGAGGATGATCTGGAGGAATAAAGCTGGAGCATATGGTTAGCTTGTTGGGGCAGTATGTCGTTATGGCGACTGCCTCCAGGTTTGTTGTCAGAGGAAGTAGTTCTGAATACATTTGGTTTGAGGCGAATATTGATGAACCCCCGCTGGCCCTTTTGCAGTTATTTCTAATAGAATGGTACCCTTCAAAAGATTTACTTCGTGGGATGTTTTAAAATTGGTCTCCTGTAGACAGAGGAAATCTGGGCGGTAAATTGATGTTAGATGCTGAATTTGTTCTAGGCGCGGATAATATCCGTCGCAGTTCCATTGTAAAATACTGAATTTTAAAAATTTAGAATATTAAATAAATGTTGAGCATGTGTTGGATAAAGGATATATTAAAATAAATCGGAATCTTTCTGATTGGAGTCGTTTGAATTGATGGACGATAGGCTTGCAAGTTCGACAGCATCATTGGGGTTTCTTGCGCGTTTTAATTTTTTTTGCAATCTAGTAATTCGATTTTTAAGAGATCTATCAGATAGAATTTGGTATATTTGTGAAAGGTCTTCAATGAGTGATTTAATATTAGTGGTGAAGCTATAGGCTTCTTTCAAAGGATCACTACCGCCAAAAGAATTTTCCAGGAAAGCTATTAACTGTATGGACGATAGAGAGAATTTTTTAGGATCGGTACCAATTAATTTTTCTATTTTGGCTTGATTATAGGGACTTATCTTCCAAACGTCTTTATTTTCAGTTTTGGATTTTTTCTAAAGAACGGAAATTGGTGTTACAAAAGCAGCAGTTGAGGGGGATGGAGTATTTTCAAGGTCGAGAATTGGAGGAATGGTAGTAATTTGTATAGGAGGAGATTCTAGGCTGGTGTCAGTGGAGTGTGTCCTCTTAATGCCAAAGTTCGGTGTTAAACAATCTGAAATTTGGGGTTGTTCTGTAGTTTTTTTTTGAAATGGAAGAGGTATTATCGGCTGGATGCTTTTCGGATGCGGAATGTTGAGGAGGTGATATGCCAGAAGATATGTCTTGACTTTCGTGTCTGAAGGTAGAAGGTGTAGAGGGGTTGCAGGATATATCTTGCGGATTTGGGCAGGAATCTGCGGTGTGTCCAGACTGCTTACAGAGGAAGCATTCAAGTTTGTCTGAAGTAATGAAGATTCTATAGTTCGTATTTTCATGTAGGATTACCATTGAAGTTTGTATTTCAAAAGGTTCATTTTCAGGTATAACATAAATAGATCGTCGGATACTGAAAATGTGTGCATATTCATCTTCTGGGGAGCCACATCGAATGAAGGAAATTGTAGAGGCGAGCTGCAGCCCAAGTTCATTTTTAAGTGCCTGTTCGATAAGAGAATTAGGGATAAAGGGACCAACATTGGAGAGTAGTAATCTTTTAGCCGGTGTGATAAGTCTACGAATTGGTATGATTTGTTGTTTGATGGTAACAGAAAGATGATTTTTTATAAGATTATCTATAACGGATACAGAAGATAGATATATACATATACGGTGATTGGAAATGCGTGATGCAAAGGTAATCCCTTTCGGTGTTACAATTTCGCCGATTGCCTTAATGTAGTCAAAAAGGACGACGTCTGGGAGAGCGTTCATGAAAATAGCTTGATTTCTGCTTGGGAATTATGTAGGTGCTTGCGGTTTCTTTACTCAATTTTTAGTAACTGTTGCGAAGCTAGGTCCACCTGGTTGTGGTTGGTTTATTGTGGTTGACATTTTTGGTTTTAATATTTTGGATACCAAAATATCAAGTGAAAATTGGCCAGATGGACTGGCCTATTATTTAGTCGTTACTATACGGTAGATATAAAGCGACTTACCACTTGTAAAAACAATACACATAAAACTAACGCGTTTTTAATGATATTTACCAAAAAAATGCAGAAAACGAAACTATATGTGTTTACTCGTTGAAAGCTTAATTCGGAATGGTATTTTATATAAATAATTAAATAAATGCGAATTATAAAAAATATTGTGTAAAACTTGTGCCACAATGACTTTCTGTAGTACTCGTGATTCACTCGTGCTATAAAACTAGTCATTGTGACACTTGTTTTACAAATAACTATTGTATAATTAGTGGGAAAAGCATAATATTCCCAAACGACTGTGATAATTACCAGACGAGGAGCGTAGCGACGAGTCTGGTAACACAGGAGTTTGGGAATATGCTTTTCACAAGAATTATACATACTATTTTTTCTACGATCATTGATTTACATTTAAAAAAATTAATTAAAAAATATTTAATTCAAGATGTAATCAACTAAGTTTAGATAGGTTTCTCTATATATGACAGAATATACAGGACGTTGTTTCCGAAGATCATCGGCAACACATTTGGTAGATGCTGGAGCTGATATTCTTTCTTTAAAGCGCCACGGAGGAAGGAAATCTTCCAGTGTGGCGGAAGAATATATTGACGAATCACTTAATACTAAAGTAGAAGTGGCTAAAAAAATATTCAACACCCCTGCCTCGACTTCAAATGAAAATGATCGAAACAAGATAAACCAAACAATTAGCCATGCAGTTTTAACGTCTATACATTCTCGTTGCCCTCCTGTACAATTTACAAACTGTACAATCTGTACAATAAATGTAAATATTAACAACAATTAATTTGTGTTCAAGAATATCGTTATAAATTAGATGTTTTTTTTTTAATTCTCTTATAACAACTTTATCAATACCTATAAAAATTTAAACCATGATTTGTTTCATTTCATTGTAATAATCCATTTGTAACATTACCGCACGCTACAGCAGTGTGGTCAGAATATTACCGCACTGTTATTTTCTAATTGCTTGGCAACTGCCCACTATTCTGGAATGTTGAGCTTTGCGCATAGAAAACAGGTCAAAATAGTGTCACTTTTCCCACGATCGGAAAAAAAATAAGTAGTATTTATTAATTTTGTTTGTTAGTTTCCTAAATAAATTATTGAAAATGTCATGTTATTTGAGATAGGCGGAAAAATCATATGTATAACATGGGTGTAAAGTCCGATAGGCTATAAAGAAAAAAAGATTTTATTATCAGAAGTAATGTACAATGCAGGTTATTTCTCTACATATTCACCTTGACAATTGTCACATTTATCATATATGTGAACAAGCTTTGCAATACCCTCCTCATAAAATGTTGTCACTCGGCGCTGGGTCGGGACTATATGGTGGGTGTTTCAAAAATATCCCATTTAAATTGCTGAAGGAGCCGTTGGGTTACTCGCGCGCTGTGACGACGGGCATTGACATGGAGCAGAACAATTCCAGAAGTCAACATGCCTCTTCGTTTGTTTTCAACTTCTAACTCAGGATACATTAAAAGTAACGAATGCACAGCCAATCAGAGCGCGTTAGGCGGGGCTTATTTGGCGCCAAATTTAAATTGTTAGACACCAAATTTAAATCGAGTTTGTGTATTTAACACACTTATATAATATTATATTATATAATAATCTGAATAAAGAATCCCTATACATCTTGTTAAAAACTTACATTGTTTAGCCTCAAAAACAACTTTTCACTATAACTTTCGTAAACGATCTGTTTTTTAACTTTGATAACGTGAAAGAAGCACTAAACAGAAAAGTGAATTTATTTAAAGATACGTTACCAATGCTACATTTATGGCTCAATCCTCCCTCATGCTCAACTCTTGCCAGTCTCCCCTACGCATTTATCACTTTTATTTCACGTTATGTCGGTGCGAAAAGTAACATCTTAAATAGAATTGTGCGGAAAAGTAATATGCAAAGAAAACTAACGATAAAGTGTATAATTTGAAGAACACATTTGAGTTTCAATTTTCTTTTTTTTTTCAGTATATAATACACAGTAAAATGTCGACGATAAATACTGGTTACATGATGAAACCATTTTTGATTTGTGTATGTATCACATGGTCATTATTGTGTTCACTTTCAAGGATCACCGATAGGCGACACCACTGGTGGGATGTCCTGATAGGCAGCATACTCGGTATAACTTTTGCATTGTACAGCATAAGAATTGTTAGAGAAAAATTGCGGGATAATAATAGCCAAGTTTGTAGTATATGCTTAGAAAGACGCATTTCATTAGCTACCAAAAAACAAAATTTTACCAATACTTACGTTAATTCATAATTGGGTATTTTCGAATTTGTTTACTTTGTGCTTAGTTTGAATTGTATAGCTAACGCCAAATGTGGTGGCGAGCGGTCGCGCAAGTAATAATAATAATAATAATATGTTTATTTCCAAATTTCAAATATTACAATGAATTTTCATAATGATAACAATAGAATATTGATTAGGATTGTAAACATTGAGAAGACCCATTAGAACCCGTAGGTTGCGCATGGCCTATTACTTCTTCTCTAATAAACCAACATACAGTTTCATCATCATCATGAAACAATATTACAAGCATACTGTGCATAGACAATTGAAATTGAAAAGATTTATTTTTTATTTTTTGTTACTTAGTGAAACAACCAGTGGAATATAAATATCACGATTTGCTTTCGATGAATTGTATAACATCTATCTCCAAATTCAGAAGATACTCTTTGAATATTTTTTCTATCATTGAAACTGAATTTATGTGCAGTATATAATTCTTGTACGTTTCGTCTAGAAAATTGAAAAATCTGCTTGCTAAGTAAGTAAAACAGCGTTGACCTACTCTTTTTCTCGATGTAGCAACCTGTACATATAAATTTGTTTTATTTCTTGTAAGATAATCATGTGATAATTCTAGAGGAGATGTTCTGTTTTTATAAATGAAGATGACAATACTGTGCAAGTACAACTTTCTCAGACTGAGGACACCTGCGTCCACGAATATTTTTTAGAGGAGTAAACATATTCCTTTCTGTAAATTATTTTCAAAATTTTTTTCTGGAGAATATCCAATTTCCTGAGATGGGTGTATAATGCACCACCCCAACTAAGGATACCGTACCTTAGTCTGGATTCCACAAGAGCGCTGTACAAAACTTTGAGGTGTGCGGTATCTAATATTTTGTTCAGGCATTTAAATTTGTATGTCAATAATCTGAGGCTTTTGGTAATTTCATTAATTTGTTGGTCCCACCTGAGATGAGAGTCAATAATAACACCCAAATATCTTATTTTGTCAGTGTGTTATTGTTTTCCTTAAATCTTCATCATCCAAAGTTAGTTCTCGAAATGGGGGTAGGTTTACATTGTAACTCGAAAAAGGTACGTGAAATGTTTTTTCAAAATTCATTGTAAGTAGTTTGTGATTGAGCCAGTTTACGATACGTTTCAAATCAGTTTCCATTTTCCTTTTTAGCTCATCCCAATTTTCGGCACTATACAGAATGGCAGTGTCATCTGCGAAACTGATAATCTGTCCCGTACTTTTATGAGAAGTAAGTAGATTATTAATATATAGGGAGAATAATAGTGGTCCAAGTACTGTCCCCTGTGGTACCCCAAATTTGATATTTTTTTCTTCACTAAGCACTCTGCCTATTTTCACACGTTGTTTACGACAATTTAGATAACTTGCCATAAGCCCCAATGCTACACCTCGTATATCTGCGTCCCGCAAGGCATCCAACACTGCGCATGACTGACAGTGTCAAACGCCTTTGCAAGATCCAGAAACACACAAGCTGTTGGTCTACTCTCATCCAATAATTTGTAAATACCTCCGACTAGCTTCGAAATAGCATCATTAGTAGACAAATTTTCTCTAAAACCAAATTGTAAGCGCGAAATTATACTATTTTAATAAAGAAGTTGCTTAATCTACTTTTGAATGTCTTTTCAAACACTTGAGCAATTGATGTAATCAAAGAAATTGGGCGGTAGTTGGATGTTATACATTTATCCCCTTTTTTGAATACTGGAGTTACTATCGACATTTTGAACTCTGCAGGACATGTACCAGTTCTATATATTTGATTTATTAAATGTTCTAGTTGTTTAGAAATTTCTACTGATACTGCTTGCAAAGTCTCTGCAGTGATATTGTCTATGCCTGGAGCTTTATTTATTTTCAATGAATTTATTATGTTTAGTATTTCTTTTTCTGTTACGGGCTCTAGAAACAAACTATTTCCTATGGAGGCTCTTTTTGGTAGGGGTCCAGATGGTTTCTTTATTTTACCAGCATATGTTTCACCAACATCGACAAAATATTCATTGAAAACTGTTGCGATTGATTTTTCATCAGATATTAATTTATTGTCTTTTGTAAGTATTTGTTTTACAGTCTCAGACTTTTTTGTTTTTGTTGAGTTTACAATCTTCCACAAGTTTTTAGAATAATTTTTATTTTTATATATTTTCACTCTTGTAAAATTTGACCTTATTTATTTTTATGAGTCTATTAACATAATTCCGGTAGTAATGATATTGATTCTTTTTATCAATATCATCGGGATGTTCTTTATGTTCTCTGTGTAATTCATTTCTTCTGTTGATTGAAGTGAAGTGATTTGTTATCCATTTTTACGTTTTATATCTCTTCGTTTTATTTTAATTTCTTTGGTATTTTGTTTTATTAAGTTTTGCAAAGTGTTCATTAATGATTTTGCTAATTTATTAACATCATTAATTTTAAAATAATTTTCCCAACCGTAATTATGCAAGTCTCTCTTTAGATTGCTATAGTTGATAAATTTTTGTATGTATTCGCGGTCGACTCCATTTCTCAGTGTTAGCGGGGTAATTAAGATTATTGCTTTATAATCTGTAATTGAGCTATCGAAAACCCCAGAGATTGATTTACTCTCAATTTCATCATTTTTTACATTGACAAAAATATGATCTATGCAAGTCGCGGAGCTCCGATCAACACGCGTATTCAAATTTATCATTGATATGAAGTTGTACTCGCTCAGTGTGTTTAAGTATTCCGAAATTATTTCATTATCATCATTCAGATTAAGATTTAAGTCTCCAGCAAAGATATGACAAGTTATTGGCATATTTTTACAATTTTCCAGGTATTCTTTCAAGTTTGTTACAAATGCCTTAGCGTCTATTGATGGAGGTCTATAAACCGCTGTTATAAGAATTGAATTTTTTTCGTGCGTTACTTTTGTTTGTATTATTTCACATTCCCCTATATATATGATTTTGTTAGAAGATGTAATAGTTTTTTTCAAATAAATGACAGTACCGTCATTCCTAATTATCTCGCCATGATTGTAAAACATGTTGTAATTGTCTATTTGATAGAAATTCTCATATTCTATTCTGAACGTTTCTGTCAGAATGATGCAATCGAAGTCATTTCTCAATTGGTTCATTAGTATTTCCAGTTGATTCCACCCTGAAATATAATTTCGTTCAACCTCTCAATATTCCTTATTTCACAAGTTTCCACTGGTTTATGCCGACAATCTCTTATATATGGATCCGTTATCTGAACTTAAAATTTGGTTTGACATGTATAAATGTAAAATGGAATGTAACAAAACCAATCCAAAATATACATACACACATACATACACCTATATGCACACACATACATAAACATATATGCACACATCTCCAGAATGTCCGTCCTGTCCTGAAGTAAGGGAGGACGCGGAGCACGTGTTCTGTGTCTGTCCCCATTTCAGGACAATACGCAGCGACTGGGAAGCTACCGTTCATTCGAAAACACGACCAGAGTCACTAGTGAAAGCTATGCTATCCTCAGAGAAGGCCTGGGAGGCAACAAGTCGATTTGCAACAGAGGTACTTCAAGAACTTCGTCGTTTAGAAAGAGAACGTGCAAAAAATCGAAACGCGTGAATAAAAAAGATTTGATTTAGACAGACAACCTAGTAGAACGAAACCACCATGAGTTCGACTTATAGAAGGAAGGGCGATAGCTAGATCCTCCCTCTGCGGAGTAATGCCTAACGGTGGTACCGCGGGGGAAACAGAGATTGGAGACAGAGGAGGTTTTTAGTCGGTATTGGAAAGGCTTCCGAGTCCAACATACCAGGCAGAACACCAAGTCCTGACGATACGTAAAAGTATTTTCGTACCTCTATAAAAAAACATATATGCACACATACACATACATATACATATATTGATTATTGACGAAATGACTTATAAACTAACATATATGATTTCTTATTAAGGGTTCAGCTTCTTCCAGATCGCAATCTGACTTTGGATTTGGAAACTGATACAGGAACTATAGTTGGTTTCTTATCTTTGAAAGTGATTCCTTCTGTCTGCTTCTGTATGCTCTGTATATCGCTAGTTTTTCGTGCGGGAGATTCGGATACCGGATTAATTACTTGATTTTCTACTGAACTTTCCCCTTCTGCTTCAGGTGATTCCAGGTCTTGGTAGATGTTTCTTATATTGGGTGTAGCTGGGACACCGGTTGATTGCACTTTATCTACCTCAGCAGATATTTGTTTCAATTGTTCTACTGTATATGATTTGTTGTCATTGTAAAGTTTATTTCCTTCGATATACGATCGGACTTCTGAATCTTCTCGAGCTTTCCTCAAATGAGTACTCAGTACTTTATTTTCTATTATTTGTTTTTGTGTAAGATCGTGTGCAATTCTGATGTTTGTTCCCTTCAATTTCCGGCAGTTTTTTAAAATCTCAATTTTTTCAGTTGTTTCTTTAATTCTAGTTTGATGGAGTTACCTCGACAGTTCTTGAAAAAGTGGAAATCATTTATATCTAATTCGGTTATACTTAAGCCTAATAAACTATTTAGCTGAAGACAGATATACTCAAGAGTAGCTACTTCTTCTCCTGCTCCATCTAAGCCATACACTATAATATTATTCCTTTTTAAAGTTTTTCCAAGTACATCTACCTTATTTTTCAGCTTCTCAGTTACTGTTTCTAGTTGAATTATTCTTTCACTCAATACACCTAACTTTGTCAGGATCCTATTCTCATTATCTTCTATTGCTGCTTTCAACTCCTTTTTACTACTAATTACATCTTCTTGAATTTGTTTCAACCTTTTTAAAATTGTTTCATTCTTTTTATTTTATTTTATTCGAGAACAATAAAACTAAAGTGTGTGGTCTGCTTTATTCTGTATTTATTTCAGTGTACTGTATGGTAAAAACTGGTGTAGACAACTAACTGGTGTGAAAAACTACGGAAGCAATGTGCCAAGAAACAAGGCTGATTGTTAATTTCGTCGTGAATTATGAGTTTTGAATGATATTTTTGTTCATGTCTTATTAATGGTTGGTCTATTCTTTAAACAATTTGATTTGCTTTGTTACATACCAATTTGAACACTACTTGTCGCACAGAAATTCTTATAGGTTATTCATTGTAAAGCTCACCACACACTAATGATACATTGTTAGTCCAACTACCATTGGATTGCAATAATCGAACTTGTCGTCTGGTTTAAATCAAGCATTTATCATACAATACCATAATATGGAACGGGAAGGCAAGTAACGAGACGACTCTAGTCAGTTGATAAACTAGCGGGAGTAAAATTAACAAATTAAATGCCACGGTGGTGCCTAGGGACCGCGGGAGAAAAAGCTGACGCCACGGCGGTCCCAACGTGCCGCTGTGTATCGAGCCTGCATGTAATACTGTACAGGACAGCGGGCAATGATGTAATCCGTTTTAACGTTAGAGTTGGACCTCTGTGACTTCATAGGAATATCTGTTACTGACAACTTTTTGATAAATATAAAAAAATGATCACTGTGCACATATTTCTAAAAAATACTGTTTATTTATGCTTTACAAAACATTATGAACATAATACAGAATAGATATGAATGAACAAAAGTGTTAATTCCACGTTAAAAAATAAAAATTTAGTTGACAGAACATTTCTATTTGTGGAATTTCGCAAACCATTCAAAACAAAAATGGGGATTACCCTCGCAAATATCACAAAAAGTAGTAACTTTCTTAAACTTGTTTTTTTTTCTAATTCGCCATTTAGTTTCCTGTTAAAACAGCATTTACAATAACGTCTAACTTGAGGGCAATCCCTTACTTTTTTTCAGCTCATACATTTCGTGCCGCCTTTCAAATCTTGACGTAGAGGCTCTGTTAGTACGTCATTTTCTGCACACACCTGTCTAAACCCGCCCTTTCCACAATGCATCCTTCAAAGAACGATGCATTCCAGGAAGAGCTTACCACCACCCCCATCTCTTCCGATGGGGAGTTCAGTTGTGGACGGTTGATGACTCCTCCATTCTACTTTCCTGAGTTTTTGTGGAAGTGTTTGGCTGCCCTCTTCTTTTCTTCAGGCTAGTGCATTTTGCCCCGTCGTTCGCGTTGGATGTGTGTGTTTTACAGCCTCTAGAAGGGGCAAATTCTTAACCGGCTTACTACGTCTAAGAACGACTTGCAAAGGTTGTCCCTACTCGAGACCCTGCTCAACTTTCTGGGGATGGGCAGGTCCTCTAATAGGTGATCCCTCTTCTTTCGTTGATCTGTGCTTTTTGGTCTTCATTGCTGGACGCGGTCCAGCTGTTGTTGGCTCTGGATGCCTGGAGTAGTTTTCTCTGGTATAGTTCGCCAGCTCCCTCGTTTGGATGTTGAGGTGAGTCTTCAGCTCTTCGAATCTTCTCCTGGCCGTCTCTTCCATGATGTCCTGGATCTTCTCTTGGTTCAACTCTCCGTAGTTCTGATGGTTCCTGATGTACCAAGGAGCGTTCACTGATTGCCGCAGGCTGATGTTCTGCTAGGCTTGGTGGCTTTGGTGGCTCTCTACAGTGTATTCCCATGATGATGGCCCTGATGAGTCGGAGCCTGTTCTTCAGTTCCAGCTTGGATCTCCTTCCGATGATTCCTCCTTTTCGTCCTTTTGCATTTTTCGTTTTCTCTACCAGGTATTCGACGTGGTCCTTAAACGTCAGTCCTTGGTCTAGGATGACTCCCAGGTACTCCGCTTTGGTGCTCCCGCTGACTTCTCCAGCTATGTCCACGTTGTCTTCAGGTCTCTTCCTGTACTTTCTGAAAAACATGGCTTGTATCTTCTCTGCGTTGAAACTGATCTTCCACGTCGTACATCAGTCGTCGATTCGGTCCACGGCTTCTTGTAGTCTTTTCGTTGCCATCGATAGCTGCGTGCTTCTGATTGCGATGGCAGTGTCGTTATGATGTTGTATGTCGTAGGGATGTCCGCCGTGTAGATGTTATAGAGCACCAGAGAGAGGACTACTACTTGTAGTATTTCTGCTTCCATTCATCCCATTTCGGATTTGGTCTTGTTGCGCTTGATGGGGAATCTTCCGTTTTTCAGATAGTTGCACAGCAGCTTTGTGAGTGCTCTGGAATATACGGGTTCTCTCCTCTTGTTTATTAGGTCTTCGTGCCAGACACGGTCGAACGCTTTAATGACATCCAAGAAGATGCTCCCGTTGCTTGGTTTCTGTTAAATCCTTGGGGGGCGTATTCTACTATCTTCACGACTTGATCTTCGGCTCTTCATTGTTTCCTGAATCGGAAGTGTTCTTCTGGCAGGATTCCGATGGTTTCTGTTTCCTTTTGAAGTTGCTTCAAGATAACTCTCTCGACTATCTTGTTAATTGCGACGAGGAGATAGATATGCCTGTAGTTCTGGGGGAACATCGGGTCCTTTTCGCTCTCCTTCAACATGATGTTCTTCGCTTCCTTCCACTCGTCTGGGAAGTGCTATTCCGGTAATGATGACTGTCAGGAATACCATTCCTTTTCTAGGTAGATGCTTCAGGGCGCATCTTTCCTTGGTGCCTTCCTCTCGTGCCTGGTCCAGATAATGTGAACTATTTCATTAGGGGTGGTGTAGCCTATGTTTCCGTGGTCGTCGTCTTGGCTTTGGACTTCTCCTTCGACTTGGTCTGAGAAGTCCATATCCTCGTCTGGGTGCTCGTTCATGACGTTCCATGGTTCTTCTAAAGGCTTCTGCTTATCCTCTGCCTCGTCCGTGTGCGCTAGTCCGTTGACCCTGTGTATTGTTAGGGTCCCTCTTCTGTCTTGTCTCAGGATTTTGGAGAGCTTCCGTAGTCCTGGTCTGTCCAGTACTCCTAGTCTCTTCTCCCGGTCATTGGATCGGTATTGCTTCAGTTGCGTCTTGACCTCTTCTTAGAGTCTGTTCGCGTCTCTCTTGTCTTCTGAACTTCTTGTGCTGCTGGCTCTTCTTCTTGCTCTATTTTTCTCACCGATGAGCTCTCATAGTGTGTCGCTGATATGGGAGAGCCCGTCATGTCGTGCTGTCTTCAAGTGCTTGTTGGATGACTTCTTCTAGCTGTCTCAGTTGATCATCCAGTTCCGCTGCATTGGCGATGAACGGTATTGGTCCCATCAGCTGTTCGTCTCTGCACTTGAATTTCTTCCAATCGGTCTTCTTTACTTCTCTACCTGTTGTTCTCTCGCCTTCATCCAGCGTGAGGGTTACTGGCTCAGACGGTACCGCCTTCTTCGTCGGTGATGTCTCATATCTCTGTGATGACTTGTAGTATGTACATGTCCGGTACGTCTGCTTTTCCTCTGGCATGTGTTTGTCCAGGCGGTCTTATGATGTACAGCTCTGGTCATCTGTATGCGATGTCTGTCAGCTTTCTTCCTGCTTTGTTGAGGTATCTGCTGTTCCAGGCTCTGGATTTGGCGTTGACATCTTCCATCAGGACTCTTTGGTTGCCGTCTGTGAGGAGGGCTTCTACATATTCTTCGTGCAGGTCTTTTGTAGACTGATACGATTCCGATTTCGCCGAAGACTGTTTGGACTGCAATGATGGTAGCTTCCATCGTCAAGAGGTCCTGGCCATCTGATCTTATAGTTTTCTCCTGGTAGCTTCGTATCTTGAAGGCCGAGGTCTAGATCTTCTTCTTCTAGTATGGTCCACATTAGATTGATGTTGTCTCGTAGTCCTCCGTTGTTCCAGGTTCCTATCTTCTGCTGGTTGGGTCAGGGATGGTCTGGATCCATTCATAAGGCAAACAAAGATGTCCTGCATTTGCTGCATGTGGGTTGAGAACATTTTCATGGCTTCGAAGACATCTGGCTGTTGTGGTTGCTTCGGCTGACCGGGTGCCGACTTCTTGGTTGTGCTGACGTAGCTTATCCCTGCTATTCTGGTGACGGTTGGTTGGTATCTGGCTGGACCCTAGGTAGCAGTCGTCTTGGGAGTTGTTTGGTCTCCTGTCGTCTTTGGTGTTACCATCTTTTTCTTGGGTGCTTTGGGTACCCTCTGTAGTTTTCCGAGTGCTCACCTTCACAGTTCACAGGGATGTTGTCCGTTCTTTCGCAATCTCCGGAACGGTGGCTTCCTCCGCAACTGACACATCTTCCTCCATGTGGCAGGTCGACTATCCATGGTGGTGGCATTGGAAATTGTTGCACTGCGTTGGCCCGCTGTTTGTTTTGGGCTTTTCTTGTCGTATATTCGCGCTGAGGATATTTTACTCTTTCTTCATATTGTCTGTTCCCTTTTTATTGAAGTCCACCATGAAGATAGGAAGTCTTCTTTTTTTCCCTGTACCTGAATCTTGATGATAATGGTTTTCGCCACCTTGTTTTCTGGGTCAGTGAAAGTATACCAGTTTACAAATTGGCCCTGGAGTTCTTCCAGGTACTTACTTGTTTTCCTGTAGTCGTCGGATTTTTCTAGGCTTATCTTGATCCATAGTCTCTCATTGTAGGTGGTCTTCATGTTGACTCCTCTTGCTTGGGCTTCTCTCATCCTCCGAAAATCGGTGATGGCCTTTTTTCTTTTGTTTCTTGCGTCTTCTCTACTTGTATTGGAGCTTGGGCTTCTTTTTTATTTCTTGCTTTCTGCTGGCATTGGATTTCTCTTAGGGACAGAGAGAAATCGTCTTCTTCTATGGCGGTTTCCGTCGCATTTTCTTCCTGCTGTTTCATCGTCATCGTTGTTGCTTGGCTGATCTGGGTTGGTCCGTTGGATCTCTTTCTCCTTGGACTTCTCGGACTTCTGATTCGTTTCTTTCTCAGTTAGCTTGTCAACTGGTTCATCAATTGTGCCTGTCACTCCCTCATTTCTTCTTGTAATTGGCGATTTTCCTTCCTTGATTCGGCGAGATCATTCGTTAGTGCGTTGACGATTTTCTGCAGTCTGCAGATAGTCGCTTGAGCTTCGATGATCGTCGCTTGAGCTTTGGTGAGGGCCGCTTGAGCTTCGGTAAGCTGTCTCTTCTTCACTTGGTTCTCCTGTTAGAGCCCCATTTTTCTTTCCTAGCTCACCAGTGAAGAATTGCATTTGACTCGTCCATATTTGGTGCTTTCTGTACATCCATAGGCGTTAAACAAATATTAGTATTTAATATACCTCTTATTATGTCCGTTGTGTTCTGTGCCTGGCCTACTTTTATAACTTACGTTTCACGTTCGACCGCTGTATTTCCAAAAATTATATTTTGTGTTAAAAAACACAATTTCTTTCATAAATAAGGATGAATTCCTGAAAAGTTTCAACAATATTCAGTTGTGTTGAGAAACACAACCTTCATAAATATCAAATGCGTTAAGAAACGCAGCCTTAGCACCTTAGCAGGTAGGTCGCTTTAGAATCTTTATTTGTACAGACAAGTTTGTTCAACTCGAGATCTAGTCGCTTACTCCCTTCATTTTCTGGAAATATTAAACCCTCTATAATACTTATCTTGAAATCCCTTGTCGAAATCAACGAATTGTTTATGGATTTGAAAAGAAAATATGCATTTACTTGAGCAGTTCTGAATATCAACTCAACCGCAATTTTTCCCTACCACTTTACGGTTTTCTTTAGCGCACTGTTATAACTAGCTATTTGATCTGATAAACCAATCGAACTTTTAGCTTAATTGTAATCTCATACAGCTATGGGTTTCTCTACATTCCCTGTGCGCCTTTGTATGACCAAAGATACGTGCGTGTGTTTGGTAGAAATCATAAGAACGTCTCTCCTGTCTTTCCATTTCATAATGCATAAACCACGATCAGTTTTCTTTGCAAAATTTTTTCTTATTTTTAGTTTACATCTTTAGGATTACCCCTACGGTAAGCTCTCCAAAAATTAATGCATGTTGCTATTATATTACTTTCTTAGTACTTTGAGGTCAAAAGAACGAAATATTTCTCATCGGAGTGGCAGACATTTTTTAGCCAACACCTGTGGCGTTTAACGTGTTAAAATGGGTTATTGCGCAGCGGACCTGTTAGCCATCACGTTAGGCGTTTGCTGAATGTGGTAATGATATTTTCGAATTTATATCCAATTTTCACCCACTTCCAAACGAAAGATGATAATACAAAATGATTTCATCATCCTGACAAAATAACAGTATCATCGAAATAAAAGAAGAATGTACCTATTATTTTTATAGGTTACACATATGTTAGGGAAGGGTACGGGGAAGAAAAATATCGATATATGTATAATAAAAAATATTTCGTACTGTTATAAATGAAACTCACAATTTTTAAATAAGTCCACTATATAATTAGAAAATAATAAAAGAGAGTAAAGGTCAAGAACTGCCTAGATTTATCAGTTCATTGATGATTTCATATTGTGGGTCTTTTAAGTGTCTTCAAATTTCTAATTTCTCAAAGAAATCTAGTTATTGTTTCTTATCACAAATATGTGATTTTGGTTGAGCACAATATGCTCAACCAAAACAATCGTTCAGAGATCATATAATGATCTTGCGAACCGGCTCTACAATTGCTTACCTCTGGAAATCAGACTTGCAACGACAATTTTTTCATTTAAAAAAGATGTCAAATGTTTCATTTCAGAGATAGATAGAGTTTCTATACATCGATTAATTGACCCTTCGATCTCATGAAACATACTATGTAATTGAGATAACACTATTCAGTTGTTCACTGTACTGACATAGAGAAGGCGAGTTCATGTTCATATCCCTTATATTGCTTTTATGTTCCTTTAACCCCATTATTTATTCAATAAACATGCACGATGAATGAATACCCACGCCCAGGCGATGCCTTAGTGGGTGTTTATTCATTATTGGAATAATAGAGTATATTGTTGTATTGACGTTTTGTTCTTTATTTATATTGTTATTTATTTATTTATTTATTTATTATTAACATTAAATTGATTATGTAATATCATTTTTCCTCGATTTAAGTATCCTTGACGACTCAATTTTCTAATTGTTTTAATTAACGCAAAGTTTAGTTATTAACTGTGCTTTATGTTGATTATATTGAAGGCATTCTGTAGTTTTCTCCTTTTTTATTATTATATTTTATATTTTGTGTTCCATATTTTGGGTTTCATATTTCACATTTTATATTGTGTGTCTTATATTGTATGTTTTGTATTTCATATTTTTGTATTCATGTCTTATATCATAAAATATATTGGACTGCTTATTATCGATATCTACCACGTACAATCTGTTTACGACAGCTTCTGTGTAGTTACCACGTTTATTTGCATTTATTAAAATAGGTTTTGTATTTATTGTATTTACTACTTTTTGTAAATAAACATTATATTATATTATAATTGCCACGCGTTGGGAGCCAAGTTATTATACATTATGTAGTAATTCTAGTTCTGTGTTAGGTGTTAATGAATGCTTGATGTCAAACAGATGTTTTGCGTAATGGGATTCATCTGGTTCTTTTAATATGTATGCTCGTAAGTGTTCATTGTGACTGATTTCAAAATTTCGAATTGTTTGACCTATATAGACAGTATTACGTTCTGGACATTTAAGTTTATATATGTCAGACTTTTTTAATTAGGATATTTTTGCTTTTAATTTAACAATTTTGTATTTTAATTACTTTCTGTTCTAAAAGAAATTGTTGTTTTTGTTAATGATAGGTATTATCTTTGAAATATTATTAGAAATATTACCAGTACGTGTAATGGTTTTATAATTTTGTATTTCTTCAGTTTGTCTAGGAAATATTAGTTGCAATGCCAATTTTTTCTCTTTTTTGTTATGTAATTTGTTAATTGTATTATTTTTCTTATTTATATAAACTACTGTACTACTGCAACTTTTTGGCATGCCGTTATTAACAAATGAAAATTATACTTTCAAAATTTGAACAATACTCAAAATATTTCGGGGTGCAATTTTTAGTTGGGACACCCTATCTATACAGGGTGATATTTTTTGAGCTCCAATTAGACATTTTAGAGAAACATAATTTAAATCGGAAAATTTGGCAAGTACGGAGTTTACAGTTATGGCCGATTATAATCTACAATATTTAGAGCCTCCTACCCATTAATTAGTTTGTATTTTTATAGAGGCACTCTTAATATAGATGAGAGGCTCTGTGGCGACGAGACCCATAGGTTATGGTCAACAGAGAGTATGTTTTGGTTCTTGTAATTGCGAGGCATTAGAAGTATTTGTATCGACAAAAAAGTTTATCGACGTCACGTTTTTCGAAGGAGATTTACTTTGATAGTTGTTTTCATTGAAAATTCGATCTCTCTGAATATTTCTGGGAAATTTATCGAAAGTTCTGTAACCATTCGTTTTTTGATTAATATAAGAAACAATAATTTCGAATCTTTCAATAGATATTTAAAAAAGGTTTGAAATAAGAAACCCTTTCAGCTTTACTCTATATTTGCTACATTAATCGTGATCTTGTATCAAAAAATCTAATGGCTTTACATACTTAATTATATTTACATTTCGATCTAAAAAAATAAACGGTTCATTGCAAAAATACAGATGAACAAAACAACATTACACACAGTACAACTTGCGCTACTAGCAGTTTCTAAGATTCCAAAAGCAACAACATTAGACTGTACTTTATCATTTGAATATAGTACTTTCCTTGCGTGATTTGCAATTACGAAATTGAAACTACTATTAAATACTGGTACCAGATTTGTAGTAAGAGATATTGGTCGATAGAATCCACGTGAATCACTCGTGATGCTTGTGCTCACCGATAATTTTTTGAATTTAGTCGTGAGCTGCACGTTGTATTGGCCGCAAGTATTTATGTCCGAAGTCGCGCATCCTACCAAAGAACATATCTTCTGGTTTTTTTTGGTACCTAATATTCCAAGGGGACCAGTGAATGCCATAATTCTAAAACAGAAAATGTTTTGGATGTTATAATAGGCAACTAGTACCACACACAATATTAGTTAGTTAGGGAACCAATCACACTTGTACAATACATTTGTCAATTTATGTTTTTTCTACAAAATTATTATATCAACATGGTTTTGGAGAGTGAGGAGTCATTTCCAAACTGTTTTTGAGTTTATGTGTAGAGAAAATAACATTTTTGACACTGTCAACTGTTATGGATATTATGGCAGGCAACTAGTACTACACATAATCTTAGTTAGGAACCAATCATACTTGTACAATAGATTTGTCAAGTTATGTATGTTCTACAAAATCATTATATCAACATGATTTTGATTTTGGAGAGTGAAGAGTCATTTCCAAACTATTTTTGAGACTGTTAATTGTTACGGATGTTATGATAGGCAACTAGTACTACACGTAATTTCAATTAGTTATGAACCAACCATACTTGTACATACAATAGATTTGTTAAGTTATGCATGTCCTACAAAATCGTTATATCAACATGGTTGCTTTTATTTTGGATGGTAAAGAGTCATTTCCAAACTACTTTTGAGTTTATGTGAAGAGGAAACAAAAAATGTTTGTGCCTTTTCTCATTATTGACATCATTTAGTACTACTCATACTCTTTAATTGAGGAATCACAATTTTTCTGCACTAAATTGAGCTAATTTGAAGTTATGAGATATCTCATTAATGTCATGGCCATTTACCTTGAACCTTCAAGGCCAGACATTTTTTCTCGGCATTTCCTTTCCAAAATTCATATTTAGAAGCTTTATAGTTTCTGACTACAGAAATAAAGATGTACATTTGATATTCGAATTTTCAATGTGGCGTATTTGATGTCCAGAAATCGAAAGCTAAATCAATCAAAAATTCAGCCACCTGAGGAAAGATCGAAAACCGAGTACGAGTATTAGGTTCATATCAATAAAACTTGGAGAATTTTACTAAAATAAAAGGTATAGTTATTTATACATCTGTATCTGTATCTGTAAAGGTATGAAGGGTGGGTGGCCCCACAGCACTTAGGCCACAATTGGCCCATTGTGCATCCTTCTGAGGTTCAAAACTCCCTTCTAGCTCGTCATCCAGCCTACTTCCTTGAAGTAGGCGATAACATCGCCTGAATTAAGTTCCCTCATATTGGCGCAAAGAATGTGTTCGACAGTCTCATCTTCTTGTTCACATCCTCTACAAAGTGGGGTTTTACATAGACCCAGTCTGTGAAGGTGTTTTCGTAGGTGGCAGTAACCAGTCAGAATTCCCGTGGTTGTTCGTAGGTTCCGCCTGTTCATAGTCACGTATTTTTTGGCTACTTTGCTATCCGGATACTGTAGCAGTTCCTTGGCAAGCCTGCAGCCTTCTGCGTCGTCCCATCTAGCCTTAAACTTATTAAGGGAGTGTTCCTTTAATAGGTCGGCCGTTGCTGACGCCGATAGACCAATGAAAGTGCCAGGTCCCAAGAGTTTTTGGGAGGCTGCCTTCCTGGCTAGCGAGTCTGCAATACGGTTTCCATTCGATTTCTCATGGCCCTTGATCCAGCCTAAAGTGACCGTGTTGTTGTTACAGGCTTCGATTAAGGCCATGTGACATTCTAGTACTAGGCCTGATGTAATACGTGGTCTGTTCAGGGCTAGTAGTGTTTGTCTACTGTCCATAAGGATGTATATGTTATTACCTGTGGTTTTCCTTTTGGTAATCTCTTTAGCAGCGATGCAGATAGCAGTGATGCAGATAGCAGTGAGCTCTGTTTGAGCAACACCTGCATTGCAGCCCATTGCCCGTTTTATGTTTAGATTCAGGGGTCTGGAAAAAATACCACATCCTGAGCCCACATTGGATTTAGACCCGTCTGTGAAGATGCGGATTGCGCCTTCTTCCAATAGGTCTTGTGAGTTGTTTTTAAAGATTACCTTGTAGGGCCTGTTGAAGGCATATCGCGGTGGAATCGAGTCCGTATTGGCCTGCAGCAGTGGGATCTCCCTGAGGGCCTCATGCCACAAGTTACGTCTCAGTTTACCGGATCCTACATCAGGTTGTATACCAGTAGAGCGCAGACGTGCCATGGTCATCAAAACAACCTCCTTGATGTATATGTCAAGGGGAGTGAGACCGAGGATTACCTCCATAGCTCTTGTGGGTGTGGTTCTCATGCCTCCTGTTGTGTTGAGGCATGAGAGGCACGCAACCTTAGGTGACATTCCCCAGGAGCGGCCGATGGTTCTACGACACTGCTCATAAGAAATATATGCTTTTTTAACTCTGTTTTCTAAGTGGGAGTTCCACGTTAACTTACTGTCGAAGGTGAGCTCTAAATATTTCACATCTGAAGAGAAATTAAGTTTGGTATCTAGGAGCTTTGGGGCTTGATCTTTTGCAAGCTTCCTTTTATTCGTGAAGAGGACCATCTCAGTCTTTTTTGGATTTATTGACAGCGAATGGTCTCTGCACCATTGTTCTATGATATTGAGGGCCTCCTGCATTAAAGCGCAGAGTGTCTCCTCGAATCTTCCTGTTAGCAGAATCACTAGGTCATCTGCGTATGCTATTGTCTAGAAGTTGTTATCATTGAGGTGGCTGACCAAGGAGTCTAAGACCATGTTCCATAGTAGTGGTGAGAGCACCCCTCCCTGTGGACAACCTTTTACAACCAAGCCTCTGATGGTTACATCATCTACACTGATTTTGATTGCTCTTTTTGAGAGCATGTTATATATCCAGCCATTTATGGTTTGGGGGATATTCTTGTTGGAAAGTGCATTTGTTATTTTAGGAAAAGTGGTTCTATCAAATGCGCCTTCTACGTCTATGAATACACCCAGGGTGGACTCCTTATTTTCCAACGATTTCTCGATGCGGCCCGCCACGAGATGAAAAGCCGAATCAGTGGACCTCCCTGGAATGTATGCATGTTGATTTGGATGCAGTGGATTTCGTGTTATTTATACATATTTTCACACACTTATTATGAATATTCACAACCAGTTTCTTCTTGAAAGGACAGTTTTTTAGTGATAATATATTCAAGATTGAACTAAGAGTAGGAATTATAAGAACCATCAATTTGACATCGTCTTACGAACGTATACAGAATTCCCAGCTCATGGATCTAACTGTAAACTGTCAGCTGACAATCAAAAATCTTTAATCAGAACAACCCCGTCAATAATACATAATAAAATTCAATCAGAATATAATATTTGAAGAAATATTTATGTATAATGTCTGTAACTTATCAAAATATTATAAAAGTTGTAATATTGACTTAAATAATGCAATAAAATATTACGAACAAATTCATCCTTATACAACACAAACGTAATACTGAAGCGACGTTGTTGGTATTACCGTTTTTAAATAAAAGTTACTTTTTCTAAATAATTCCACAATATACTGAAAAATAATTGAAAATCCTAAGAAATTTGACAATTCTTTGGATATTAAATATAATCGTCGGGTAGGCATCAACTGAAATGTAACTTCTGACGACGATATTTAATATCGAAAGAATTGTCAAATTTCGTAGGATTTTCAACTTTTTTTTCAATATATTGTGGAATTATTTAGAAACAGTAGGTTCCATTTAAAAACAGTGATATGAGCAGATTCCACGAAGTAAGGATCGAAACAGTTGATGACATTGTTGGTGACAAGTTTGAAATACGTCATTGATGACGTCCATAAATTTTTATAGTGGATGATCAATACTTCAATATTTGCTTATACAAGATGCTGAGTAGTAATTTCGAATCAGTAAAACGATAAACTTCGAATATATTTACCTGTAAACTTCCTGTGAGTTATTAGGTGGATAAGATACGTTAATTGAGAATTGACAACAGAAACTCTTGTGACAAACTTCATCACTAATATTTCCTTGAGATACGTTTATTGTCTTAAGAGTATATTTTTCATGTTCGAAGAGCCTACTGGCGTTGTAGGTTTCTAAATGGTTTATAACGTTGTTGTCTAAATTTTCGAATCCTCTCAATGTCGGTCTTTCTCCCTGTAAAAGAGCAAGCATGTCATACCAATAGGAAAGTTGTAAAAATTTATCAATATTTTGTGAATTAAATTTCAAAAAAAAACATTAAAAGAAGGGCCTCTGCAACGTTTTTAATAATAACCACCAATTAAAAGTAACTTAAAACGTGTTTTAATATACTAATCACCGTTTAATGACATCAATTCTGTTATGATAACTTATTTCAGGTTATATTTGTAAAAGTAAACATTCCTTTATTGCATTTTTCAAATAAAAATTAAAGTTGGGTTCTTATTGGTTGTAAAATATATTGAACATGACAGATTTAATGCAGCTGGAGGGTGGAAAAGAACATCGGTGGCGCAGGGATATATAGACGATAGCGAATGTTCAAAGCGAAAGAATGCTCGTTTGGTGGGTGGTATGGACACTCATACTTAGACAAAGGTAAACACGTTGTCCATCCAGCAAAGCACATCAAATGAAACGATTGACTTGCGGAGTTCGGAACCTGGTGTTGTTTCAGGGGTGATATAAAATTGTACATTTAATTTAAAATAAGTATTTAAATATGTGTAAATATCTTGATATTTACTTGCGAGCGCTATTAGCGGGCGTTATGAAAAGTAACGCCCGTTGCTACCAAAACTTTCGTTGCTAAGAGCATTATTTGGCATTCAATGTTTCTTAAATCTGTTGAATGTGGATGACATAAAGAACTAAATAGTAATTTGAGCATCAAAATTTGCGACAGTATTGTCTGGTAGTAGGATAATTTATTAAACAAGTGCCTCTAGAGGAAATTAAATTCTTATAGAAGCATTAGGGTTTTTAACCTAAAGAACGCTCTCCTGAAAATTATTTCTAAAGAAACTTAGTATGTTCTTTCCCTGAGTTCTTTAAATGAAGACATTAATAAAAGTATTGTATGTGTGGTAGAAAAGCATTACTTACTAAAACTCTCATTTGGGGAGTATTTTTAACGGTAGCTATCAATAATTTACTTCCTGCAGTTCCTGAGATATAATAAGCGAATGGAGTACCATCTGCTCCCCATATACCACTACCACCTATTCCCACTTCTGGTATATCCAAACCAGCAGCCAGAAGGTTTACTTTATTAGCAATTGCGTAACCAGCTTGCGTTGTTAATGCTGAAATTTAAATTTCCTGGTAAATATTAAATTTGATAATTTCCAAAACTACCCTAGCAAAGAGGGTAGATAAAGATTTATATTAAAACATTTCTGTCCCTACTAATATTACAAGGAAGTGGAGACAGCGGAACGACAAATGTCAAAAGCTGACTGGCGTCAGTGTGTAATTGGAGTAGTTCTGATGTAATTCTGCCACGTCTAAGTCTACTCTCTACTCTATAAGTACTATACAATGCAAACAATTATGTCAATGGTTGAATATTTCTGGCCACTTATTTTGTTAAGTGAATTGTTGGTATACATCAAACTTAAGCCATCTACGTCTTTCTTGTGAATGAGATTATTTTTGTATTCACTAATGTAACACATCTCCAATATTTTTCGCTGAAATAGATTATTTTCTGAGTCTAGAATAACATCATTTTCGTGCTTCACCTTGTTGATCACTCTGGTTAATATGTATACTAAGGCTGTGGTTTGTTATTACAATCGCTTTTATGTAAAACTAGTCTTTTTGACAGTTTTTGGCCAGCTTGCCCTATGTATACTAACCCACATTCACAAGGGATGCCATATACTATTCCCGATGTCTGTAATGTTGGCGATGCAGATAGTAGTGAGCTCTGTTTGAGCAACACTTGCATCGCAGTCCATTACCCATTTTATGTTTAGATTCAGGGGACTGGAAAACATTCCACATCCTAAGCCTACATTGGTTTCAGACCCATCTGTGAAGATGCGCATTGCGTCTTCTTCCAATGGGTCTTGTGCGTTATTTTTAAAGATTACCTTGTAGGGCCTGTGATATGTAGATTGCAGTTTTCTACTATACACCTATGTTCAATTCAAATAATAATAATTTCGAAATAACAGTCTGACCGTTCCTCGAAGGAGACAACAACTACCTTCCTGGCTAATAGCGCGCAGAATATTGAATTACATCCCTTTCGAAGAACGTGACGTCGATCGACCCTTTTGTCGATACAGACATCTGTGTTGATTCGGAATTGCAAAAAGAAGGGCATAGTAAGCTGACCCATTTTGACCTTCTTAGGTCTCTTCAAGAGCGCCGCAATGCTTTCTCGTTCGGAGTCTCTAATTCGAACTAAAGATTACACCTTTTAACGCCTCTATTTGGTTCATGGAGTTACACACTTACCAGAAATTGTTAGCAGGCACAATCTCCACGTCCAATTGCGAACCACCACTTCAGAGAATTATTCGACCGTAGAAGTCGTATGAAATGAAATAAAATTTTATAAAATACGAGGTGTGTCTATAATGATATATAGATTGCTGTTTTCTACTGTACACCTACGTTCAATTCAAAATATTATTAATTTTGAAATAACAGATCTGATCGTTCCTCGAAAGAGACAACAACTACTTTACTCCATACAGAATATTGAATTACATCCCTTTCGAAGAACGTGACGTCAGCCGGTCAGCGTACTATGCCCCTCTTATTGCAATTGCGAATCAACACAGATGTAGTTCTGTTGTTGTTCTAGGATTTTTTTTCAATTTTCTTTCGCACTTTTGTTGTTTTGTTATATACAGAGGGGCCCAAAAGTCTGGAAACGGCCAAGCATTCTACCGTCGATTAGGGTATTGTCAACTCTCAAATTTTGAACACTTGATAACGTAACCATTATGTTAAAAATGTTCCTTTTTAATTGTTACGTTTTAACGTAGTTGAAAATAGTTTGTATTAAACAATTTATTGAGACAATTAGGCGTTGCCAGACTCCTGTTTTATGTATTTAAGACCTTCCAGACTACATAAAATCAAAAGTGTTACATATGGTTAAACTCGTATTGAATAGGAGTTTCCAATAATGACTAAATATACAGGGTGATGAATTTGAAAAACCAAACTGACTAATAATATAACCCTTAATTTGGCAAACCTTGATGCAACATTAATTTTAAGTAAATTTGTGTTTTCGTGGGGTTATATGGTCTTCAAGAATGCATTTTGTTTATTTCCACAATAATTTTTTCATAAACAAGGGAGATATGGACTGTATCTCAGAAGATACGTAGTCAAAGAAGCAAATTTTTTGTGAAACTTTATTATGTATCCTGGAAGCCACAAAGTCTAGGATTATAGGTCACAAATTTACAATTAAAACTGAAACGAATAATCGTTTATGCAGCAAAAACACAATAAATTAATATATAAACTTAAAGTGAGAACACTACAACTAAGGGAGAATTGAATATAAATAAAAACGAATTACGTGGAACATAAAACATAACAGAAGGGCATTTTATACAGCTATAAATACTAAATGACTGCTAGTAATCTTGATGTGCTATTATGAAACAATTTCTGTCCTTCACTAAACACAACCTAATAACACATTTCGAACAAGACCAGTGTGTCTCTCCTGATTTACAATACCTACGTCTGCCCTTGGTATCGTACATAGGAAAATGATCGACTTTATCACACCGTACTTCCTCAGAATGTCTCGGTAGAACGGGCTTCTTAATTTTCTTATATTCTCCGTTTTGCACCGCAAACGTTTTTCTACATTTTCTGTTGTTTTGTATTAAAGCCTCTGCTATGCATTGTCGAAAGTATTTTAGTGAATATTCTTTTGACCTGTGTTCTAAAATACATTTCTCCCTTCGATAGAGAAGCCACGCGTTATTTATACAAATATCCAACATTTGTGCAAATATGGAGAGATACCAGCGACGAGTTTTCAGGGGTGTTCTGTATAGGCTTACCAACATGTCCATTAGATCTACTCCTCCCATGTGAGCATTATAGTGTTTTATAAGGGATGGACAAGGGATATCAATTTTTGCACGCTGGCGTTTATCAAATCTTTTGATTGTTTCGATAGGTGTGCCAGATATATACGTACTAGCTAGGATAACAGGTTTGTTGTCAAACCATTTCACAACATTAATTTTATTAGCGTTGTCACTCTTAGAACAAAACGCCCCTCTTACTTTTTTCTTTAGATACTTATCAAAAATTGAATAGATGAGGCTTTTACTTGATGAAGATCCATACTGAACGATGAAATAAAACCATATAGTTTGTTTAAATCTTCATTTATTTGAACTAATGTTCAATTTAAACTTGTTGACGCGTTTCACTAACACAGTAGCTTTGTCAAAACGAATGAAGGTAAAATATAAAAATGTCTTAATATATACAGTGCTAAATCTATTTACTAAGGTTAACAATGGTATTGAAAGAAATTACCTGGAAATTCATTCACTACAAACATTCCATTACGATCCAAATTTAATTGACAATATCATAAATAAAAAGATAAAAAAACAGACTTTAGAACAAGTATTCCCTTCAGATAAAAATAATAAACAAATTAAAAGCTTAACATACCTTGGAACACCATCCTTAAAAATTAAATCATTTTTAGAAACTTTAGACATGAATATTTCTTTTAAAACTGATCACAATTTATCCAAATTCATTGAAAATAATAAATCTAAATCTTCAAAATTAAACAAATCAGGAGTTTATAAATTAAAATGTGGTAATGACAACTGTGATAAAATTTATATCGGTAGAACTTTTAGAAATTTTAAAACTAGAATTTCGGAACACAAACGTAGCTATGACAACAAAAAATTGGATCCTAACTATTCAAATCATTTATTAGAAAACCAACACATTTTCGACCCAAATTTTGAAATTCTCCATGTAGTCGGTAAATCCTTTCGTTTAAATTTATTAGAGGCCCTAGATATTAACAAAAATAAATATTCAGGTAATCTCCTTAACGACCAAATAGATATCCATCAGTCTCCTTTATTGAACCTCTTTATGTAGAAGATGAATTTCAAGGTAATTTCTTTCAATACCATTGTTAACCTTAGTAAATAGATTTAGCACTGTATATATTAAGACATTTTTATATTTTACCTTCATTCGTTTTGACAAAGCTACTATGTTAGGGAAACGCGTCAACAAGTTTAAATTGAACATTAGTTCAAATAAATGAAGATTTAAACAAACTATATGGTTTTATTTCATTGTTCAGATACTTATCATCTTCCAAAATGCAATTTTTCAATCGATCGTTCCTCATAGTTCCTATTGCTAAAATTCCATAGTCTTGTCGGAGAATGTAAAACAAACCAAATTTTGAAAAGAAATTATCGACGTAGATAACGGACATATCATGGGATTTCATTGATTGCGTTAGGGCAAGCACAACTTTAGCCCCTACCAAGGGATTCTTGTTTCTCCGTAAATGTATGTTGTCTAAAAGTATAATCACCCCCATAAACGATGAAATCGTACACGAATCCAGAAATACCGGCTCTGACAAATATTTTGAATCCCCATTTTTTTGGTTTGGACTTTATGTATTGTGGTCTTGAACCCGCTATTTTCCCTTCATAAGGAACCATCATTTCGTGGATACTCTGCCGTCGTTCTTTTTCTATCGTACAACAATTTCTTCTCACTATATCTAAAACATGGCGAATCCGATAGTATTGGTCGTTGTTTATGTGATCGTTGTTTGCGATATGAATATATCTGCGAATTTGCTAAAATCTTTTGAGAGGCATGATATTTTATTATATCTCATGTTTGTACTCCAATAATCCAAATAGGATGGCATATCTACTATACCCATCAAAATGTGTATGGCTACGAAGTACCTTATATCATTCTTACTAACGTTGATCGACTTTCCTGTTTGCTGAACGGAGTGAAAGTTGGTATTCTCGATAATCAGATCAAATAAATCGTCCTAAAAAAATATTTTTAATATTCGAATGGCGACTTCAATGTATCCACAAGCCAAAAGTTATTTTCGGGAATGTTTACAGGATATTCAAATTCTTCTTGGGACCAGTTGTACTCAACTAAATTCTTTCGTTTCAGCAGATTTGTTTTTCGCTTCTTTGTAGATTGAACATCGTCAGTATTTTCGTGGTCCTCCTTATCAGTTGGTCTAGATACTAGATGTGATCTTGTTTTTAGAGGACTCAGAACAGACTTTGGCGTACTACAAACATATTTATCTGATGGCATGTCATAATGACAACGTTATGTCACTCAGTTTTGATGACATAAGGAAGCTCATTATGGGACTAAGTACCATAATGAAATTCTATAAGGAAAACATGTAATGGTTTGATCAAAAAAGTTTATTCAAAATGCATAACTATGTACAAAACTATTTATTATAAATGGTAAAAGAACAATTAGTACAATTTGTAATATTAATTCCAATGGATTCTACAGTTTTTACATCAGTAGTTGATGATTGTTGGCAAACTTGTAATCCTGTTTGGTTGTTGGCACCAAAAATTGCTTCTGATATTTTTTTCTTTTGCTCTTTCGAATTTTCGATGTAACCTTCAGCGACAGTATTGCTTTTCCATCCGCCATGGCGTTTCACGGTACACAGATCAGCTCCAGAATCAGCCAAAAATGAAGCAGACGATCGCCGAAAACAATGTCCGGTATATTCTTCAGGGCGAGGTAAATTCAAGAAAGTGGCAATAACTTTTGGCATTTTACCAAAGGTATGTATTCCAACGGGTTGTTTTGTGCATTTCTTATTTCTATAAGTGACAAAAAAACGTAGATGGTTTGTGTTGCTAGGTCGTATTTTCACATATTGTCTGACAAGTTCTACCATATTCAATCCTGGGATATTCCCCGGAGTTACAAAAAATTCTCGCAGTACCTTTGTTTTTGTATTCGGTAATGTAATTCTAAAAACGGATCTTTCATCTATTACATTTTCAACAAGCATATTTGTCAATTCCTCTCTTCTGCATGCTCCACTTAGTCCAATTATTATGGCAACTTTATTAAATAAGTATGTATCATCTGATGCTTCCGTTAAAAACTTTGTAACATCTTGTTTAGTAAAAATTTTGGATTTTTTAGCTCTGTAACCTTCTGATTTACGTTTTAGTAATGCAACCAGCTGTAGGTACTTACTAATATCGACGTTTTTTCTTGTTGATAAAATACTTCTTATCATCGAATAATACGACCAAAGAGAAGATGGTTTTCTTTCCTTAGATAAGCCAACAATACTTTTTCATGAGTGATATTCTTGATTTTTTTAGCAGAACACCATTCTTCGTACCGATTAAACACCATTTCATATACACTCCGTGATTTTTCCGGCAACAGGGAGTCCACGATATTTCTCGACATTTCTTCCAAATCAGAAGGTAAACTATCAGCTTCAGAATCACTCATTTTTTAAATTATATTAAATTCTACCTGACAATAATTATTGAGTTTGACAGCGATAAATAAATATTGCCGTTACAACCTGATGACGTTGTCAAGGAAATGGCAAAGCACACCTACTAATATTTGAAACTACACAATACTTACTCCTTTAAAAATAGTTGTCATTGTGACATGTCGAAAATGCAGTTTTAAATTTTTCGAAAATGTATTGATATAAATGCCATCAGATAAAATTTTGTATGTAATACGAATCATAAACAATCATTATGGCACACGCCGTGTTATCGGACTCGGCTACGCCTCGCCCGATAACATTCACGACTTGTACCATAATGATCGTCTTTATGATCCTTATCACATAAATAACTATTATGTGTGGCTGTTTGAGGTTTGGAACATTCAGTTTCTGACGCTGAATCTGTTTCAGACAGGTGATCAGAAATATATTGTACTTCAGGAGGCAAGCTATCGGCTTCAGTGGTTTCATTTTCGTCGTCATTTTGAATGTTGTATATGTTAGTATCATTCACATTTTCCTCATCGCTAGAATCATCCATGTCGGACGAAGGTGGTGGAAGTAATGCAAAAATGTTTTCGATTCGTGATAACATTGTATTTATATGTAACTGAAACAACGAAAATAGTCTACTTACTTTACTAAGTAACTAAATTTTAGGACTTATCAACAAAAATTCTATTTATAATTGGAAAATAAAGTTTAGGATATATAACAAATGTAATTCAAATGACTGAATATCCAACTTGCTGTTTCTCTGCCAAAGTAAAATATAGGATTCACAACATAAAGGCTTCCCATCTATGGTTAGTTGGCAAAGTAGATTCTAGTATACACAACAAAAAATATCCACCTTACTCATGATTTGGCAAAGTAGACTATAGGATACATCTTTTAGAAGGCTTGATTTTGTAACTATATGGTATTTACAACTAATTATTTATATTTGCACGATCAAAACACTTGTTTATGCTAACATTTCCCATGCTCTGTCAAAAGCAAACTGGTTTGTTTATTCGGGTTTGAGTCTTTTGCTTATTTAAACGTTTGAATTTACCTTGAATATAGTATTAGGACGAAAAATAAGACGATAAAAACATATCGATTATATATACACGAGTTTACGCTATCACTTCAACTTATTTAGTTTTTACTTTTATGAGATATATCTAAGCATAGAGTTTATGTTAACAGTTTGGATCTGACGGCGTTGGCATCGATTAAGGCTGATGGCCACCCTTCAGACATCGTCACTCTCAGGCATAACTATAAAATAATACTACCTTATTCATAAAGTCCTTCGCTGTATGCAGTATTCTTCTTTCCTGGGTCGTGGTTAAACCTCCTACGAACCTGTTAAGGCGAATTAAATGAAAGTGCCGGTGCACTTTCTCTGTTATATTTCACATTCAGTTTTCAATTAAGACAGGACACTAGGTTAATGTATTCATAATTATCTATTAAATTTATATTCACTGTATAGAATATTCACTATTCAATTGATTACTTTAGCCACTGACTCACTATCAGAGAGTATTTTTATAATATTGAAACTATTTCATGGCATACATATTTACATTTTTATGAACCTCGTGCTGAAGCGAGGGAAAACAGAGAGAGCGTTACTTCCCTTCGTTGGACTACAAAAGCTGACTCCCTGTGTTATACCTTGCGGCAGGTTCGTGTAACTTAAAAGTTTTTCTACTTTCGCACCATCCATTAACAGGGTAGGCGCATAGTACTTGGTATGTAGGTACTCCTAGTCCACCAGAGATGGCTCTGAGAGAGTAGTTCTCCGAATTTAAATGTTCTGGTGAAAAGAAATTTCACCACAAACACTAATATTTACAATACTAATAAATAATACTTACCAGCGCTTTCACATACGGCATTCACTCGGCCACCATATTATAAACAATGATGAAATCTTGAAATATTTACTAACAGCACTATAAGTTTTCGGGCATTATGGGATGGATAGGCAACACAATTAGCGCACAGTCGTCGGTCAACAAATTATATATATAGACAAATTTATTATTTGAAAGTTACGTATCGTATAAGATACAAAATCAAATTAAGGGATAAGAGAAACAGCAAATTTAGTAACATTGCAAATATCAAATCTGGAATCTCCGTATGCCAAAACAGGTGTACCCCAAATTTTGTACAATTAGGACCAGCAATTTACGAGATAATTGGCCGTTTCGACTTTTGGGCCACTCCGTATAAGCTTTCCCACCAATAGCCTTCTTTTTGATCTGCAGTTTTGCTTCTTCTTTCTTTGTTTACCGTTTTGATTATTTTAGCGACTACTTGAAAATGGTCGCTGTCGGTATCTGCTGCTCATACGTTTTGACAAAAATTTATAATATAAATACAAGCAAACTTATACCTTATGTTCTGCCCAGGCTCCATTACTGTTTCTTGGGGCTATTTTCTATGAACAGCTCTGTTAATTATCGGCCAAGTTACAAGATATATTTTCTTTGAATACTTACAGTGAAAGTGGGGTAGAAATGATGACCAAGAAGATGGATACACGACATCTGTTACGTTATTAGACAGTATAGTTTTTGAAGGATTATAAGAAGAAATATCTAAACTCGTAAACACGCCGAACGTGATACCAAAATCGGTTGTGAATGTTGTTAGATTTTTGTTAGAAGTTCCTGGTGTTAACTGAGGTTCAGAGGAAAGATTGATTTTACGGTATCTGGAATTGTAAAAATCATATTTTCATAATAATAAAAATTCTTTGGATATTCATATTTAGATAAAAATAATTGAATTTGATAATTCTTAAACGTTTTAAGTACAGTTGCACTCATTTTCTCGAATTCCTGAATTTTTCTACAATGTTCAGGACTATCTAGAGTATTAAAAAAAGATCTAGAATCATATATCATATTATAGAATACTCTAGAAGACTGCAGAGTACTCTAGATCCAAAGTATTCAATTCTACACTAGAATACTATTATAAGAATGATGTAATATCTCCAAAACTATCATAATGTTATAAAATATTTTAGAAGACTCTACGTCTACAATACTGAGAACCAGAAGAGGGATGTTCTAAAGTGATCTGGAATATTAAAAAGTTATCTAGAATACCCTTAAAGAATCTGAAATATTTAAAAAGTGAATTGGAATGGTGTAGAATGTTTAAATAATACTAGAATTTAACATATAGATGTAAGGTGTTCTAAAACTATCTATAATGTTGTATAGTGTTTTAAAAGCTTCTAGAATACTAAAAAGTTATATTGAATACTCTTAAATAATCTTCAATGTTCTAAAGTGAATTGGAATAATTTAGAATGTTTTCAAAATGTCTAAAACTACTCTAGAATATGAAAAGATGTTATACAGTGTTCTAAAACGATGTAGAACAATCTACAATGTTTTAGAATATTATAGAATGCTCTACAATACTGAAAAGTGATCTAGGAATATCTAAAACAACCTGAAATATTCTAAAATTATCTGGAATATTATAGAATATTTAAGAAGTATTCTAGAATATGCCAGAATGTCGTAAAGTATTCTTAGACGGTCTAAAACAATGTTGTAGAATATTATAGAATGCTTTACAATACTAAAACGTGATTTCAGAGGATATAAAATAACTTGAAATGTTCAATATTTAATAAATATATTCAAGAATATGCTAGAATGTCATATGTTCTAATGTAAAGTGTTCTAAAAGGGTCTAGGAGGATCTATAATATTGTAGAATCTTCTAGAAGATTCTATAAAACTGAAAAATAATCTAGAATGCTCTAACATAGTTGAAATGCTCAGGAATATAAAACAAAACTAATAGATATTGGAAAAAGTACTTACTTGGCCACTATCTTTCCACTTTTATCAAATACAATGTTGGTACTGTAATATAATGTTTTATTAGCTTGGTTTATCGATTTCTCCAATAAATTGAGTACCACATACAGTCCGTTACCACGAGCTGCATTCGACAGTTTTTGTAACCACTGAAAATAAGTAGATATGTATTATTTCAATAAGAGAGACTTTAATTCAACATGAATTATTTATTAAACGTTAGGTATAAAGTCAAACATCTAACTATAGTGTTAAGAACCCGCACCCTGTAGAAGTCCCTGAAGCCGACCCTGTTCTAGTTCGATATCTAAAGTTAAAATTTTGGCCATAGCGCACTGATTTCTGGAAAGGGCTATTTTTTATGATTGTTTTTATAGAATCATTTCTAAGAAGGTCGATTGTTTGTTGGGACCTGCAGTCTAGAAATTTCAGGAATACAAATGTTCAAGAAAAAGATTTGAAAAGGAGAAATTGGACTGTCGCGGATATATTGGTGGAAGAATGTATTAGCCGATATGGCGTGACCTTGGAAGTCCACAGCGACCAAGGAAGTCATTTCGAGAGACAGGTATTCCAGGAAATTTGTGACAAGCTGGGAATGAAGAAGACCAGGACAAGTTAAATAATTCTTCTAGTTTGAATTAACTGCACAACCAAAGTATTTTACATGGTGTCAGGTGTGTAGCGGTTTCAACAGATAGCTAGTGAACATTTTCGTGACAAAGTTTTCAAGGTAACAAGCCCCTGGAAGTTTTCAGCTAGCGATGGAAAACTTGTTCAAACCGCATGAACCACTAATTTTGCATGGAAATATATCAGATAACTGGAGACGTTTTTTGCAGAAACATAATCTGTTCTTAACGGCAGCAGATCTTGCCTCAAAAGAGGAGGAGAAAAAGATAGCTATTTTTCTAAATCTGCTTGGATATGAAGGTCTCGAACTGTTCAATAGCTTCACATTTGTCGCAGGTGAGGACAAAAAATTAGACAATGTTACAAAAATTTTGAAGATTACTGTTCCCCAAAAAGGAATTCGATTTTTGAAAGGTACAAATTTACTTCCATAACACAGAAAGAAGGTCAAACATTTGACAATTTTGTGACAGAGCTATGTAAAACAATAAAGTCAACTTATTATAAAGAACCTGATGATATGATTAGACACAAAATTGTTATGGGTATTCTTGATAAAAGTACTCAAGAAAGGCTTTTGAGAGAGGTAAATTTAACTTTGACCTAATGTTTAAATTTCTGTAGAGCCAGAGAGGCAAGTAAAAATCAAGCCAATGTATTACAAAGTGAATGCAATAGTCAAGCTAGAGATATGAAAAATGCAATCAGGAACGTGAAGCATTCTGTAAGACCAAACACTGGTAAATATTGTGGTTTTGTTTACAAACAAGTGTTGTATGCCCAGCTTACAACAAATTATATGCAAAGTGTGAAGGGCGCAATCATTTTGCAGAAATGTGTCAAAATGAACAAAGAGACGTTAAGAAAAAGAACACTAGAAGGCAAGTAAATGAAGTTACTAAAGATAAAGCTGAAATTGAGTATAGTGAAGATGATGAAAGCGAGTTTTATCTAGACACAGTGGTAAACATGGTCGGTACGGTGGAAAATCCAGATGGTAAAATAGAGAGAAGCTTGAAAAAACAGGTACTTATTAATAATAAGACAGTAGAGTTTAAGATAGACACAGGCGCTAAAATAAGTATTTTGCCTTTATATATTTTTGAGTCTCTAAGTGTAAATGTACCAATTAATTGCTCAGATATTTCATATGATAGCTCAAAATTTAAAATTAAATCTTTTGGTGAAGTGATTTTGTCATGTGAAATTAATGATTTTGTTAGAATTTTTCTATTTATTTTAGTTGATGTTAAAGATAAAGTACCGTTACTTGGTTAAGGGATTGCATTAGATTAGATTTGATTAAGCGTATTGATAGTGTAGAGCTTAATAGCATGCAATCCCTTAAGTTTCTAAATGATATTGTAAAAGAGTATCCAGATGTTTTTGAAGAACTAGGGATATTTTCTAGTACTCATCACGTCACATAGAAAGAAGGAGCTATATCAAAAATTACACAAATTCAACGAGTTCCAAGATTTTTACATGAACGTTTAAAAGAAAACTTACATAATTTTGAAGAACAAAGTATAATAAAAAAATTGATAAGCCAACTGAGTGGTTAAATGCTTTAGTCATAGTTGAAAATCCTAGCAAAGATTTGCGTTCATGCTTGAACCCCAAGCATTTCAAAGAAGCCATAAAAAGGGAAGATTTTTTGATTCCTTCTTTAGAGGAAATTTGTTCAAGATTAGCTGGTAAACAGTTCTTTAGTGTTCCTGATATGCGTGATGGATACTGGCAAATAAAACTTGATCCTGAAAGTTCTGAATTATATACATTTGGTACTCCATTTGGAAGATACCAAGATTGCCTTTTGGAATTTCTTCTGTACCAGAGGTTTTTCATAAAAAAATTATGATGGGTTTGGTGAGATTGATGGAATAGAATTATATTTTGATGACTTGATAATAACTGGCTCAACTGAAAGAGAGCATGACACTAGTTTAAGAATAGTTTTACAGAAGGCTTCAAAATATAATATGTAATTCAATAGATCCAAAATACAGTTCAAAGAACAAAGTGTAAAATATGTAGGCCAAGTTTGTTCTAAAGACGGTATCTCCATAAATAAGTCTTACGTTGAAGCTATAATTGACATGCGTTTAACAACAGATAAACCTAAATTGTTGACGTTCTTAGGTATGGTCAAATCTATAGGAAAATTTATACCTAATTGGTCAAGTATAACTTCACCACTCAGAGAATTATCCAGAGAGAATGTTCAGTGACATTGGAATGAAAACCATTTAGCAGCAGTACAAAATCTTCAGCATTTACTCACTAGTACTCCTGTTCTAACATTTTTTACCCTGAATAGTCAATTTGTATTGAAACAGATGCCTCTAAAGATGGTCTTGGTGCATGTTTGTTACAGGATGGTCACCCTGTTGCTTTTGTATCAAGAAGCCTGCCTCGAACTGAACAAAAGTATGCTCATATCGAGAAAGAAACTTTGGATATACTTTTTGCTGTGCAAAAGATTCACTTATTTATATATGGTCTTGATGTAACAGTTTACAGCGATCACAAACCTTTTGAGACAATTTTATAAAAGATTTACGTTCAATATCTCCAAGGCTTCAGAGAATGAGACTAAAAATGATAAATTATACGCTATAAATTACATATAAGCCTGGCACGCAAATGTATATCTTTGACACACTTTCCAGAGTATTTCTTAAGCACACTGGATTCGGAAATAGAGTATTCAGTTCGCACTTTAACAAAGTACATTCCAATGTCAGATTATCCAAAAAATCAGTTTAGACAAGAGACACTAAATGAACCCCAATTAAAGTTAGTCATAGATTTTGCCAAGTCTTGGGGAACCAGTCGAAACGTCCCGATTTTATATATTTCTAAATAAAAAACATGACTATTTAAAGTCTGTTTTTTGATTTAAACCGAACCAAATACCAAGATAAACTTTTTTTTAATATATATATCTTATAGATAATAAAATAAAATAAAATATATATATCTTATAGATACATATTTGCTTTTTGATACTTACGTAATGATCGAACACCGTCTCGTTACTAACGTTTGGAATTTGAATGGCATATCCGGATGAATCCTTAACAATTCCGGTTAGACCATATTCAGGAAAAACTATTATTTGTGCATTACTTTCCTAAAAGTGATTGAATGAAATACAAAAATGATATTTGAAAAATATAAATTAATAATTACCTTAGCTTTTTCTATATGCCATACGTATTGTGCTAAATTTTGCTCAACTGTTTCATTTACCGAGCTCTGAATGATTGGTTGGTATTCAACAACAGCTGCTATATAGTCCTGTAAAAATAAATTAAGTAAGGAGAAGATAAAACACTTGGACCAGACATAAAAAATATATTGAAGAATAATTTTTTAACAAAATGTGTTTCCCGTTCTGTCAGTCACTTTATCCACCAACTCCTCATAAACTATCCAACATATTTTGATGCGGTTTTCACCATCATCCAAATAATTTTACGCGGTTTATGTCAGTGAAAATGATAATTTCAATTTGGCTAGAAAAATGTTGTTATTGATGTGGAACTGAAAATATATAACGCAATAGCAGTGCCAAATATAACACACGCAGCAGACCATTGGACAATTAGGGAGAATTATTAGACAAAAATAAACGCAATGGAAATGCAACACCTAACAAGAAGAGCGGGAAAAACAAAGTGGGGCAGGATAAAATTCGAATGCATTAGACAAGTAACAAAACAAGAATCAATAATAGAAAAAATAAACAAGGCACAACTGAAATAGTATGGAAACATCGTAAGAATGAATTCAGATAGATTAATGAGAACAATAATGGAAACAGGGAACATTAAAAATGGAGGGCGAAGACCAAGGAAGAAATGGACTTAATAAAGGAACTGGGAACAAAAAGATGAAAAACTTGCGAGGAAATGAGGAAGATAACAAAAGACAGTGGAAGAAATGGGTGGATACACATCGTTAACCCGGCATCACCCAGGTAAAAATTTTGTGCATCATCACCCAGGTGGGGTCTAATGGACCTGACTTTTATTATAAAAAAAAACAAGTTCTTTTTAGTTTTTATTGATATTTTGGTGCAAAAGTGTTATTTTCATACTTATAACTAGAAGAAAAATACGCAAACTTCATAAGATTTATAAATGTATTATAATATTTTCAAAAAACAAAATATATCAAAATTTTGCTTCATAAAAATCACACACGTACTAAAAATTAAGGAACTACAAAAATTATTCATAAAAATAAGAAGAAACCGTAAAAATTGTAACAGAAATGTTCACTCTAAAACAAATTAAATTGGTGTGGTAGACAGAAGAAAAATATTGAAAAGAGGCGTCATACAGTTTGGCTGCAATTTTGACACAAAAACTGCATGTGTTCTAAACACAAAAATGTTCCGCAGTGTTCACAGGAATATTTTGATTTTCTATCTTTGTTTCTGGGGCACTCCTGACATCTACCGCGTCCTGTTCTTTGTATTTTACGTGGAGGTGAATGTGTTTCACCTACCATGTTAACTATTTTCGATCGAAGTTCTCTGGTCAGTCGGGGATTATTTTTTCTAAGTTGCATAGTTGGTTCTACCAAAGCCAGACCTAGCTCCTCCAAAAAAAGCGACGTTTCTTGAAATTGTCGTTAGTATTAGCTCTATAAATGACTTGACTATTAATTCCTGCTGTATCCATTAGAGAAAAAATATTCTTAATGGCCATCTTCTGCAATTTCGAGCGACACTATAACTTCCTCACAATTCATCGACGATATCTACGCCTCCCTTGGTAAAATTATAAAAGCTAATAATTTCTGGTAGATTTTTATCCCCTGTCGATTCATCGATCATGTCATCATGATGAAGAGAAGAAAGAAAAATCACATTTTTACCCTTTTTTGGCACATATGATACTATTGTAGTATGTTTCTGGAATCCAAACATTGAACTTGTAGATTGTCTTTGCTTTACTTCTAAGAGCGTTTTCGGTATCTCCCGCTTGTTTTTCCTAAGGGTTCCCACCGACGTTAAATTATGACTTTCACGTAAAATAGTTACCAGCTCATAGGAAGTATACCAGTTGTCGAAGGTGATGTTTCGATTACTACCAGAAATCGGTGTAATCTTTGCACAATATCTACAGGTTTGTTACTCAATTGATAAACCCCATCTGGCTGAGTTCCTGCATAAACTTCCATGTTTAGCACATAAAATGTACGAGAATCCACCATTGCCTGTATTTTTATTCCATATTTAGCTGGCTTATTGGGAATATAATGGCGGAAAGCGCAGCGACCTCGAAAAGACTCTAACTTTTCATCGATTGTTAAATATTCACCCGGAGTTTATCTATTTTCAAGCATTCTTTTCGATTGTCGACGTTGTCAAAGCGTAAACACTGAAGTAAAAACATAACTCTATTGAAAGCCATTACTGAACGGAATATATCAACGCCTGTTCCATTTGTCCTCCACAAGTCTTTTAGATTTCGATAGCTGTTTTTGTATACACCAGCAAGGTACAGGATACCAAATAAAGCCTTTATTTCAGTTATATTGGTATTTCCACAGTACTCTTTATCTTTATAGCCTACAGCTTTTTTGGCTATCATAATATTTGTGCAATGTGTAATGCCATCAAGAATTGTTGAGTCAAAAAACAATAGCCAGCAATCCAAGGGAGTTTTCGCACCCTTAGCATAGGGTTTACATCCTGGTAATTTTGTAATTATGTTTTCTGCCCTAGTTCGTACTCTTTTATTGCTACAATGCTTGCGCCATTTTGTAATAGCGTCTTTACCCATATAATATTTACCTCTGTGATCAGTTACTTCTTCCTCGGCATTTTCGGTATCATTTTCTATCATGTCACTATCAGAATGATAACTGTTGACACTTACGTGATCTATTTCATCATCATCTTCAGAGTCTGGAAATTCCTCCTCATCATCTTTGCATTCCTCCCAAAGCGCCATAAGTTTTGCTTGCTCTTTTTCATAATGGGACATGCTGTAAATTAAATTACAATATTGTAAATGGTATATTTTTAACTTATAATATTAACACTCACCTTACTGTGTACACTTACAGTTTTGCAACGAAAATGTTTCAAATTCAAAATGTTAATACTATATACGTTACAACCCAGGCGGGGTCTGTCAAACCTCGACTCAATGTATCGCGATGTTTCTCTATTGCTGGCCAAGTCAACACTAAAAGCGCATATCGTCCGTCTTCATATTCATATTTTAGGAAGCTATAGGTAACCATAATAACATGCCTGATAGAACAAAAGTTCCAACATAATTAAGTTCACGGGTGGCACGGTAGACCTGGGTGATGCCGGGTTAATGGGGATTTAGTCAACACATTATCTAGTAAAAAAGAAATCCACAGATGCACCCGTGATGCAAATATTTTTTCCTACGACCACATAGAAAAGTAACACAAACCGCACTCTTTACTCACATGGAAAGTGACCTTTATTCTCACGCGTGCGGAAAGTACTTTCCGAACTAGCGCGGAAAGTAACTTTCCACACGGCAGTCAATAAGCCGCCAAACCTGTGAATCCTGTAAAATTTACAGATATAATTATTAATTGCTCTTCCTTATTGATATTATTCACATTAAAACTGGATTCAAAACTAATTATTTATAAAAAATAAAGAAAGGAAAAATGTTGACGCCGAGAATCGAACCCACAACTTTACGGTCATCATACCAGATACTATTTCAGCTGAGTTAATTCAGATTTGATTTAACGTTCTCAGAGATATGAAAATTATAACTCGTAGGTCGATTATTATTAATCTAATTATGATATATCATGTATTTTCATTTTATTAAAACCAAATTTAGCTATTTTCAAAGTTCAAGTAAATAAGGGACAGCAACGAAAGCTTAAAACTGTTTATGGTTCCAATTTGTTCCCCAGTTGTATCTAATAGGTCCTAATCCTCATTGTTACTGAAAATAACAGATTCACCAAACAAACCATAGCGTCTAAGGAGGCAAAAAATATTCTCGCACAAAAAAATGAAAACCAACCAATCCAGAAGAAATTTTTTGAATTGACACTGTGGAAGGGATTGGTTAGACTTAGTGTATTACCTGATTATTGGACGAACAAGGGTATTTATCGACTAGAAATTCCGGGAGAAACTATGTCACGTAACAAATATCAGTTGCTGTTAATTCTTCTGCACTTCAATAATAAGGAGACAATTGAAGAAAATGGTCGTCTCAGAAAGATTAAACCTCTTAAGGATATCCTTCAAACCAAATTTCAATCTCTATTTCACCCGGGCGAAGATATTGTAGTAGACGAAGCATTGATTCCATGGAGGGGGCGGCTTATTTTTCACAATATATTCCCACAGGTATGGTATACAATTGTTCAGACTCTGTTCAATTGATGGTTACACATGGGCAGTTGAAGTATACTCTGGAAACTCAGCGACAGGCAAACGCGAAGTAGGACTAGCAGCAAATGTGTGTTTGAGGTTATGCGAATTCTCTACATAGATCATCTTGTAATAAGCACGAAATATGGCAGGATACTTAGGGACACCCTATATAGATATAATTTTCTTTACATCAAATAAGTCGAATTCAATTAATATAAAAATAAAAAAAACGACCTAGAAAGAATTTACACAATTCACAAGGTCGATGACAATAATTGAATCAAAAACACACCGATGTTTTGATTATCAAAAAAATACAGAAAATATTGCAACTTATACCTATTTAGTTTAAATAAATACAAAAATTGAAAAAAAATTATATTTTGGTTTTTTGAAATTATGCTATACTTTTCTATTAACCTTCCAATTGAAGCCAAACACATTTTTCATGTATCTTTTAATATAAATTATTGTTTGTAGTAAGGTATTATCAATCACCTAATTGTATAATCAATAAAGTCTTTGTATCTTGTACTTCTTTATGACGTTTGTGTTTTTATGAAATCACTATCTTTTATAAAAGTTTCTGATAAAACGATTATGTATATTATTACTCACGTTATACAAATATGACACAATTATTGACATCAATGTTTCAGAGAAACGATAACTTGATTCAATGATAAAATGTCGGTGGAACATTCTATTTCAAAAAATATATATGAATGAAAAGAAGCTCTAGCCATTTATAACTTTGGAGTATCAAAATGTATTTATTTAAATATAGTGATTCTATGGAAGTTTCAATTAGACGTTCCAGTAGTAGTCGAGGCAATGAAGCATTATGATAGGAAATCTTTTAGGAAAGGACGTATCGGAATGCGGTTTTTTGCATTCGCTTGCAAAAATTATTTATATAATTTTGGCAAATTTAAAAACTTCCTAAATAAGAGTCAGAACTGGCTCAAGTCGGGTACCCGGCGGTTTTCGAGGTCGCTGATCACGATTATGATGTTCAAATTTATCTCCCGAACACCTGGAAATCAGGAACGCCGACGAACGTCATCTCTGGGGACTATCCCGAACTTTATGCGAGAGACGAGAGAAACTGGGCACCCGGGTTTTTTTTGGATCGCTGAATTCGAATATACCATCGGCAAACACCCCACGGATACCCGGTGGGCCTCAACCTGGACACGGTCGTCTTCTTCGAGAATTTTTCTGGAAATATCGACAATAACGAACCGAAAATCGTTATGGGGCCTTTTTGTGTGCGCTAAATCCGAATTTTATGTTGAAAACGACCACGCGAACACCTGGTGCGCCCTAACCTGGCCCTGAACGTCATCCCCGAGGGTTTCCAGACATAATTGAAAAAAACCACCCGAAAATCGTTACTGGGGGATTTTTTGAGTCGCTGAAATCAAATATTGCGCCAACGAACACCCCACAGACACCTGGTGCGCCCTACCCTTGCTCTGAACGTCTTCCCCGAAGGTTTTCCAAACACAATTGAAAAAGACCAACTAAAAATCGTTACTGCGGGTTTTTCGGGTCACTGAATACAAATATGGCACCTACGCATTCCCCACAGATACCTGGTGCGCCGTACCCTGTCTCTGAACGTCATTCCCGAGGGTTTTCCAGACCCCGCGTCCAGTTTGGGGCCCACCAGGTGTCCGTGGGGTTTTCGCGATGGTGTATTCGAATTCAGCGACCCAAAAAACCTCCCGGATACCCAGTTTCTCTCGTCTCTCGCATAAAGTTCGGGATAGTCCCCGGAGATGATGTTCGTCGGCGTTCCCCATTTATTTAATGTATTACTATTGCCGTCATAAGGTTTGATGTTATCAATTCTGGATTTTAATAGAGCCCAGTTTATTTCTGGAATGTTTCATGTAAAATTTGAATTTCGATTTATTATTGTTAAAATATTTTTAACTTGATTATATATATATTATTTTCGTTATTTATATTAGTGTTTTAAATGAAACTCACGGTTTCTAGTAAATACCACAATATAATGAAAATTGTTGAAAATTCTGAAAAAATGGACAATTTTTTCGATAAATCAATATTATCGTCAGAATGACAGAAGTTACATTTCATTTGATGCCTACCTGATGTTTAGTAGTTATATTTTTGGCTAGACCAAGAAGTAACCTAACTTGTGATTGGCTTAATATATGTTTATAGAAAAAAGAAGAAGATGTGATATTACAAATATTGAAGCTTAGATATTATTAGCCCTATGGTGATATCCTGGATATCATTTTTCCAATTAAGATCAGTATAACTGTGCAATGATATAGAAAACCAGGAAAACTATATCTGCTGATCTTTACAATTATCACTTAAGAAGACAGTTTATTAGTTGAGAACTCCCTAGATTTAACTGTTCATTGACAACTTCATATTGTGGGTTTCTTAAAGTCTTCTAATTTCCAATTCTTCAAGGAAACCCAGTTCTTGTTTCTTTTCACAAATATGCAGCACTTCTAGTTTTGTGTTAGGTGTCAAGGAATGATTGGTGTCAAGTAGATGTGTTGCGTAGTGGGATTTATCTGGTTGTTTTAATCTGTATGCTCGTAAGTGTTCACTGTATCGGATTTCAAAATTCCTAAGCGTCTGACCCAAATAGACAGCATTGCATTCTGGACATTCGAGTTTATATATACCTGACTTCTTTAATGGTGGTATTTTTGTTTTTACATTTAACAATTTTGTACTAACGCTACTTTCTGTTTTAAAAGAAATTGTTGTATTTGTTGCTGAAGATATTATCTTTGAAATATCATTAGAAATATTTCCTGCATATGTGATGGCTTCATAAGTTTTTATTTCATCAGTTTGTTTAGGAAATATTAGTTGTAATGCCACTTTTTACTCTTTTTTATTAATTATCTTATTTATCATATCTAATGGATAACCGTTGGATGTTGCTATTTGTCTAGTTGTATTAATCTCTATCAAAATTACATTTGTTCATAGGAACTGAAAAAGCTCTATGTATCATTGAATTATATGCCGCTAGTTTATGAGACATGGGGTGATTGGATTTAACTGGAATTATCACATCAGTCTGTGTTGGTTTTCGGTAAATTGAATACTCAAGTACATTATTAACTCTTTGAATTTTTAAATGAAGAACATTGATTGAGCTATTTTCTTCAATTTCTAATGTAAATTTAATTTTTAGGTGTAAATTATTGATGTGGTTGAAAAATACATCTAATTGTCGTTCGCTACCCATAAAGCAAGCTAATATGTCATCTACATATCTATACCAAAATAAAACATTTTTCGAAATATTACTCTCAAAGATCTTTCTCTCTAAATTGTCCATAAAAATGTTTGCCAAAATAGGTGATATAGGGCTTCCCATTGGTAAACCTTCATTTTGAATATATATCTTATTGTCAAAAGTGAAATAATTTTGATTAGTGCATACATCAAATAAGTTAAGTATATCTGATATTATTCCTGGATTAATATTTTTATCTTCTAGTAATTTTCTTACAAGTATTAGACATTCTTTAGGAGGAATTTCAGTAAACATATTAGTTACATCGAACGAAATAAGTTTATAGTTATCTTGCAAGTTGATTGCTTTCAACTTTTTGATTAGTTCTATTGAATTTCTAATTGAGTACTGAGATTCATATCTGTAACTATTAAGTATATTGTTGAGCCTCTTTGCCAATATATTATTAGGAGCATTAAAATAAGAAACTACAGGTCTAATTGGTTTCGTTATTTTATGTAGTTTAACGGTTCCATATAATTGTGGACAATGAGGATACTTATGTATGATATACCTTTTTTCGTAATCACTTAAAAGATAATTTGAATTCTTAACAATATCCCTTACATTATTAGAAAACTATTTTGTTGGGTCTGCTTTAAGAACTTTTACATCGATAGATTCTTAAAAGTTATATATTTTGGAATTGTAATTTTCAGTTGTCAAAATGACAGTTGTGTTCCCCTTATCAGATTTTGTAACTGTTAGGTTATTTTCTTCTACTTTCTTTTTGATTGCATTTAAAACTGTAATGTCATTTCTTGTTTGACGTTTAAGTTTTGAAGGTTCAATAATTTTGATTAAATTGGCAATTTTTAATTTCTCATAAAGAAAATTATTTTAATTAGATTTTAAAGCTATTTCTGACACTGTAGCTATAATTTGTTTAATATTATTCGTAAATTTTGGTGGTATGTTGTACTTTAAAACTTTATTTAAAAATTCTATTTCACTTTCTGTAAAATTAGTGTCTGAAAGGTTTTCAAATCGTGGTGCAAAGTGTGTTGGTATGTAGGTACTTACAGTTTCATGATGTTTTAAGTATTGAATTTTATCTTGTGTTTGTTCAAGATTCTGTAGCTTTTTTCTTGTTTCTTAAATTTATTATCCCTCATCGTGCTGACACTTTCTCTAATTTGGTCATCCAAACAGTCAAATTCTACTGGATGTAATTGGAATGTGAGTTCTGAATGTACAACTTTTATGTAGTTGTTTAAGGAGTCTCTAACTTTGAACCATTTCTTACATTCTCCTTTTATCCAAACTCGTTGATCACATTTTTTAGTTTTTCTTGGTGTTTTAGTGTGACATTTTATATTCACATAATTTGGTATTACCTTTTTCCTAAGGCATTCTTGGTTAAACCAAATGTTTTGTGATATTTTTCTATATTTATAATTCCGTTAATTATTTCATATATGTCACTGATTAAATGACTAAAATTAATTAGAAGCTAATGTCTGCGATAGACTATTGTTCGATATGAACAGAACTTAACTATCTTAGCCAAAATCCTTATAAATAGGGGTTTGGAAAGGTAAAAGAGAAAAAGGCACTTACAGATTGTTCGTCAACTCGATCGTTCTGCTCTCCTGTTCCTTTTTTCGTGATTCCCTGCACTCGTTGCCACTGAGTCCAAAAGTTTTGAGTTCGGTTATACGCACTTTTAGCAATGGTCGAGCCGAAAACACTGTAAAAACTTTCAAATTGGCTATAAAAAAGGCTTGTATTGAAAATAAAAATGTGGACGATTTTCTCACACAATTTTTATTCGATTAACGCAATACTCCTCACGGTACAACAGGTGAAACACCAGCTTAAAAATGTTTCAAAGGGAAATTCAAGGAAAATTAGGTTTGTTAATACCAGACGCAAAAAAATAGTGGAGGACAAAATTGAAAAAGAATATTATGGAGGGCAATCTAAAAATTTTACAGTCGGTGGAAGAGTTTATTTAAGGGATTTTAGAAATCCAGAATGTCCAACTTGGACGAAGGGAGTAGTAACTTGTACAGAAGGTTCAGTCATTTTTAATGTAAAGACTAAAGATGGTAAAGAATTAAGACGTAATTCGAATTAATTTTATGTTGTGTGGGTAAAGGAAAAATGTTATGTCTCTTTTCGTTTATTTTGTATTGGGAGATTTCGTAAATATTAGAAATGTGTTCATAACACCGATTTATTTTGTATAAAAGTGTAAACAATTTTTGGATTCTCCAATTTTGGGGTGAGAATGTGTAACATATTTAATTGGTTGGTACATCCTGTATACCTAACGAAATATTATCTATACATGTTTATATTTCACCTTGAAGTTAAGCTTGTAGATATTGTGGAAAATAAATTCAGTTTCGAGCACAGCAGTTAAATTATTAATACCTATAGTCCTCATAAATTACCAAATAAATTAAATATTGAGATATTCAGTAATTATGAATAATAATTATCAAATAGCCAAGTACAGTTATAACAAAAACAACCGAATATTTTAGCACGAATATTAAGATGGAATTCGGAATAGACAAGTGCAAGACACTGAGAATGGAAAGAGGCAAATGGAAGGAAAATCAAGGCATACCGACAATGAACAAATAACGACATTACAAGAACAAAAAACCTACAAGTACCTTGGTCTTCAATAGAACAACAAACTACAACATAAACTCTTAAAATAGCAATTAGAAGAAAAATACAGAGCACGCCTAAAAGCCATACTCAACAATAAATTGGATGCAAAAAACATGGTCAAAGCTATAACACATACGCAATACCCCTGCTCACATACTCATTCGGCGTTGTCAAATCGACTTCTACGGAAATGCGAGAACTGGGTAGGAATATTTCCATAGTAAGCAGGAAAGTAAACTACACAAAGCAATTATAACATCAGATACGCAGCTAACACCTCTTAATTTAAGCCAAAATCGGCAAGACAAAGCCGTAGACTAGGACATCACAAACACTAACACACATGTAGCAGAAAAATACAGAAGATGGTCAGAGAAAACGCTACATGGGAAACACTACAACATGGTATAACAGACACACGTCAACAAACAGGAGTCATACCAGTGGCTCGTTAAAGGGGAACTGTAACCAGAGACCGAGGGATTCCTCCTAGCAATACAAGACCAGGTCATAACCCCAAAAACTAACAAAAAACACATAATAAATGACGCAACAATACAGGATTATAGATGTCGACGATGCAACCAATACGCGGCGACAATATCCCATTTCATAAGTGGATGTGAACTTGTCACTGGCACAGACAGGCACAGCGCAGCAGCATACATAATTCATCAAGAACTAGCCATAAAATTTAAACTGATTACCGAATATACCTCATATTACAAATACCATCCCGAAACAATAATAGAAAACGAAGTAACAAGATTATAATGGGACAGAATACTATACACAGATAGAACAGTAACACACAATATACGGGATATCAGACTGACCAACAAAAAACACCAAACAACCTACATAATAAACATTTCCACACCCGATGATAACAGCATACAAATGAAAGAGAGAGAAAATCTACAAATACTCACCTCTAGCAATAGAAATAAAGCAAATATCACAATCCTTCCATTTATTATGTCCCCTATAGGAGAACACCTCACTCTTTTGTAAAGAACCTCCACAAGCTAGAACTCTCCCAGAATATACACCAACAGGTGCAAAAGGCAGTAATTTTGAAGACCTGTCAAGTGGTACGAAAGTTTCTGAACATGGACAAATAAACGGACGAAGAAGAACATGAACGAACACAAAACCAATTATCTCCTGGTTACTTGGTTTTCAACGCGTAAACAGGAGAAAATATCCAGAAGAATACCCTGAGAAAAAACTAAACAATAATAATAATAATCAGAATCTCGTTTAGTTTCGAAAAATACAAATAAGTGTGCGTCGAAAAAGGAATGCTAAAAGGAGAGCCTATAGAACTAGAATCAGGAAAATTGATTGAAGCCATGACCGACAATCCATACAAATACTCCTACTCCAGACGATAAAATAGAACACAATGAAATAAGATCCATTGTGATCAAAGTAGGTATTTGAAAAACGCTTACAGAACCATTTGAAAAGCAAGCTTAACTCAGTACTCCTTTGGAATAATTGAATGGACTTAATCGGGCTTAGAAGTAATAAATAAGAGGATCAAAACAAAGTTCACGAAATACAGAAAGCTCCTTCCAAAGGCGTCCGCGGAAAGAAGAACTGTACCTAGAGAAAAGGAGACAAAGGCGTAAGACTTGTTGTGGAAGCCTACTCTCAGCAAATTACAAACTTAAGAAACTTTCCCATTACAAAATAATGAATTTTATCAAGATATAGTGAGAGCGGATATGGGATACATACCACTAAACTTGAGGGTGGAGAATTTTAACCATTCAATACCAAAACCGACGATAAGAAAGTTGAAAACTGGCGTTCAAACGAATTACACGGAAGATTTATTAATGAATTACAGAAGGATACAGTAGATCAAAATAAATCCGTTGAGTGGATTAAAACTGGAACGCTTTTTCCAGAAACTGATAAAAACAAATAATTTCAAAAAATATACCCACAAGGAAGGAATACCAACAGATATATCCAGAAAGTGTAACAGAAACTGATAAACCGTGGAACACATTCTATCTAGCTGTGAGAACCTGGCTAAAACCGTATAAGTTGAGACGTGTACACAGCTTGAAGAGTTAATTTAAGTAAAACCGTATAACCAGAACAACACAACAAAGGCCGATTATCGCTAAGACAACAAATATAAAAATAATAATATTGCACTTATAAATACGGGAAGACGTTATCAATCATGCATTGACAATAATGGGGGGAAAATCGAACATCTTTTATGTGTTATAGTCCATTTCAAAAAACAGATTAATTTCTTGTATCCCCTAAAATTATACCCATACATACATAACCATAAAATCTTTGTTTAAAACTTTTTCTACGGGCAATAATAACGATGAAATTAACTGTCTCGACACTTACTTTGGGAAATCTACTCATATTAGTGCTTCACATGAAACTTACTGTTTCTAGTTAACTCCACAATTTATTGAAAAAATGTTTAAAATTCTAAAAAATTGACAATTGTTTCGATATTACCTAAATATCATCGTCAGAGTGACAGAAGTTACATTTCATTTGATGCCTACCTGATATTTAGTAATTATTTTTGACTAGACCAAGAAGTGACCTACCTTGTGATTGACTTAATATATGTTAATAGAAAAAAAAGAAGATGTGATATTATATATATATATATATATATATATATATATATATATATATATATATATAATACACTAGGAACATTCTAAATTTTTGCCCAAAGAGCAAATATAAATGTCTGAACTAGATATCAATGTGTTAAATAAGATGTTGGTGTTGTTTGTATTGTTAACGTTTATTTTCGGACAACCACCTGTTCTTAGGTTGATCATTTTTATGAATTCATCATTCAATTTTTTGTCTGTGTACGTGTTTAAGGACTCATAATTAGAGTCAAACGCAAAAGAAACATTTGATAGAAATAAATATTCAGGAATTTTTAATTTGCAAATGAAAAAAAATATTTCAATTCGACTCACGTGTAACTGTCGTAGGTATGTACTTTAACAAATTACCAATTACGATTCCTCTCAGGAGCAGATTGACATTTTCCCTATTTTATAAGGTCCAAAGACATAGTTAAGGATAACGGAGTTAGAAGTTAATATCAAAGTGAATATAAAGATATTATTAAACGTATAAATATGCAGGTGGTGGTAGTCTAATTGTTATCTATTGCAATATAAGAGGAACTGAATATATAACAGCCCAAATTTTAACTGTTTTATTTGGTATACGGTAGATATCCCGATGGAGGAATCATTCTAGGAAAGTATTTACAAAATTATCAAGAAAATTGAGAGAAATCTGCAATGCTCAACCTACTTTATAAATTTTGTAATAATTATCCAAAATTATTGATCCGTTTTTACTTGATTTTAAGTTGTCAAAATAATACAATCGATGTAGTTTTACTTGAAACTTACAGGGTGAACTTACATACAACAACAAAAATTGAAGAAAAATATCTTTAGAATTACAAAATATATCAGTTTGCGCTTTCGACAAGGTCAATAAACTGACCAGGAAAGAGCTAGTCGTTACGCAAAGCCCTCTAGGCCTAGTAATTTTTGTGTCCTTATAGTATACCACTCTCTATAAAAGTTTGGAAATATTCCAAAGCGAAATTAAACATTGTAGATAGGCAGCTGCAATAGGTATAAATAAATAGAACAATCTTACACAATGGATGATGTAACAATAAAATTTACTTATCTAGTTTGTTCCGACAAATATTTGAATCAAAAGAATTTCAGCAGCGCACATTATGTAGTAAGAATGATATTACTCACCCCTTTTATATAATTAGATACGGTAATTAAGATGAGACAAAATAAATGGATTTTTCCCACAGCCATGGTATTATCACTACTGCAATACAATTTTACACAGTATCTAATTTATCTGCTAAAAATCGTTATCATCACTTTATCATCAACAAACACATACACCCAAAATGTATCTAGATATCTGTAACGTTTTCAGTTGACGGTATACACATAAATGGGATTTCATTGGCCAATATTTTTATTAACTGTATTTATAAGCTATCAAGTATTTGTATAAGATATCGATATTTGAACGTCTCTTTGTACTCAAAATGTTTAATTCAAGGATGAATACCTTGTCAAATTCCGCAGTACATATAATTGATTTTTAAATTATCTCTCATGAAAAATTTCGCATACTAATATATTTTCTAGTATCTATAAGTATTTAAAAATAAAGTACACACGGTAAGAACGATCTAAGTCACTTTTGGCAAGTTTTAATATAAATCAGTCTTAAAGTTTCAAAGTCTCCGGTTATTACATACTAAAAAAAAGAAAGTATCTATTTGTTTTAACTGAATGATTTATTAACGTTTTAACAAAAAGTAAAGCAAGTATTACCAAAAAATATTTTTTCCAGAAAATTATCCCTGAAAATACTACAACTACACAAAAAAACATGGAAAAACGATCTAAGTCAAAAACAAATTTTGTTTGAGCTTTCTTATAGGTAATAAAAATTACCACTGTGACGTCGCTCGTGTCTTGTTTTTAGACATATTCATTGAACTGTCAAACCGGCAGGCTATCATTAAAATGTGAGCAAGAGGTTTCTCTTTTCTAAAGAGAGGTGTTTCCTTAGAGTTCCTGCAAAGAAGGAAGTGTTTTATTTTTTGTAAAAAAAAATATCAGTAAACTTACATCAAATTAATCATCACTCCTATTGTTACCTATGGTCAGCAACTCCAGGTAGTAATTTTAAGGTTCTTCACTAACGAATTTCTTAAGCTCCTGTAGTAGTAGGTATTTTTTCTTTGACAGAGGAATAGCTTGTTTGTACAACAATTTTGAGGCTTCCTTCCATGTCAAATTTGGTCCCGCAATAATAAACCTTTGTGTTCCTCCGGTATAATTTTCTCTTGTTTCAATTGATCTTGGATGTTCAAAGCTTATGCGAATTTCTCTTAGTGAAATGGGCACTTCTTCGTTTAAGTCGGTGCTAGAAAGTCTGTCCATGCAAAAAACATGTCTTGCTTGCATTCTACATCAAATGGTCGTGGTTTGCATCTGGCGTGTTTAAAAGCTTCCACATATTGCGGTGGAAATTGTTTGGTTAATTAGACCAAACTCACATTCAAGGTAGGAATGTCCTTCTATAGGAAATGTAACAATGACACAGCCAAAGCACTTTTTTATGTAATCTTGCGGCCAAAAAAATGGGACAGTTGTTGTTACCTAGTGCGAATGTGACGTTTCCGTTTCCGGGAAAAATGAGATAGTTTTGTCGTATATTTAAATAATAAAACGCTAAAGTACCAAAAAATTCTATCCAAATATTATACAAGAATATTTACAGATGGATCTCTCTATTCCAATGGCACTGCTAGATTTGGAATTCACAGTGAAGAATTCAACTATGCATTTTCATCTAGGCTACCAGCATTCACACAAATATGGTTAGAAGAAATTACTGCTATCAACCATACACTTCAATTCATCTTAAAAACGAACACTACTAGAGCCATAATCTTTTCAGACTCTAAAACTGCACTTCAAAAAATATGTGAACTAGCTTTCTCCAAAGAAACAGGGCATTCATCAATTTAAACTAAGCAAGGAGTTATACTAGCAAATACTAACGGCTTTAATATTGTACTAGCATGGATCCCAGGTCAATCTGCAATCAAAGGAAACCATAAAGCTGATCAGCTAGCTAAAACAGGTTGTTCCCTTACAGTTCCAGCGAATATAAAACTGAATTATCAAAACTACTTCCCAGATATCAAGAAGGACATATGGGTTAAATGGAACAATGAATGGAACCTCATAAAACAGAATAAAAAATCGTTCTATTACAAAGTTGTCGAACAATTACCAAAATCTCCCTGGTTCAACCAATACCAATACAAAAACAGAAGACATTTAACAAGAGTTATAAGAATGAGAACAGGACACTGTTTAACTCCTTTCCATATGTTTAGAATTGGAATTAAAGATGATTCACTATGTGAATGTGGGGAAATAGGATCACTTTTAACCACATAATACTAGAATGTCCTATTAATATATCAAATCAATTCCAACTTTTACATAGAGATATGAAAAACTAAACTTAGCGCGCCATTTGATATATATACAATTTTAGCCAATTTAAATGATGAACGACTATCAATAATACATCAATTTATAACTATGTTTAAAATATTCCTTTAACTTAATCCTCTCTTTTATAGACCTGGGTTTCTCCATCTATATTCAAGGTAGCATTTCCGGGTGTGTCCAAGCTTGGCCGCTACCCCCAAGCGAGAAAAGTTAATTTCCTGTGTTGTGAAGTTTTACCTTAATAATACCCCAATACTCACCATAAGTAATATAAAACTGTAAAAATTCATAGTACCTATGCTCAAGAGTAGTGCAGTTTTGTTTAAGGAAGATATCCATTCTAGAGGGAGGGAAATATTGCGAAGAGCAAGAAGAAACACGCTAAAGTGTAAATAATATTATTTTTCATCATTAAATAACAAAGGCTACTGAATAATCTTCAATTTTCAATAAAAAATAACAATTGATATTTATTAATCCCGCCATTATGCTATATAACTTCTCTTAAACTACTGGTCATTGATTTATATAATGTGGAACAATATTCTTCCGTTATTTCCTTCCAAGCATTATTTATAACTTCCAACAAACCTTCAACGTTTCTTGGTCTTACATTTGCCTTTCAAATTTCTCTTACTAAACCCAAATATTTTCTACTGAATTCAAGTCTGGGCTTTTACTACACCAGTTAAGAACATTAATATTACATTGCCGAAACTGTTCGGTCACTACACCACAGTTATGCACTGAACAGTTGTGTTGTTGGAAGATAAAATCATTGTTAGTGAAAAGAATCTCAACAGAAGGAAGCATAACATTTCCTAAAATTCTGATATAATGCTGCACTATTAAATCTTTCGACAATATGCCATATATTCCCAGGTCCCTGCGTAGATATCCACGTCCACATATTTACAGAAAAACGACCATATTTATTTGTAAAATTGACATAAGTCTCGTCAAACCGTGTATTCGGTAGGCGATAGACATGAATATTGCCGCTATTTGACGATTAAAAACCTTTTCATCCGTAAAAATAACACGATTCCAAAATTGTTCGTCATAAGCAATATACTCTAAAGCAAACTCCATTCTTGCTTCTTATATATCTAACGAGCTTCTCACGAATCTCACACATACCAATGGAAAGATTTAATAAAAATAATTACTTTAACAAGAAAAATATTGTATCAAATCTGGTATCTTTTGGTTATTTACTTATGCCGACCTGTTTTCATTATGAATATGTCTGTCAGTGTGTGTAAGTGTGTATTAATTAGTTAATGGAAGTGGTTTGAAAAACAATATATTTCTTTCCAAAATATATCAAAACTATGACAATACTCAGGTGAGTTCAATTTTATTTAAATAAAGTTTGTAGAAATACCTTTTAACTGTGCACTGTCTTTCAAGAAACTGTTTTTTCCAGTCCTTGAGTGTATAACCCCACATACACATATAAGTTGAATTCACCTAAGAGTTGTTTGTTGTCTTGGATACCAATTTGATTTATCCCAACATATAATCGTCTTTGGATAAATCTTTGCAAATGAAATTATTCTACTTACAGAAATCACTCAACTTTCTCTCTTCTCAAATTTGTCTAAAGTCTTGTTTCACTTTTTCGCTGCTTTTTTTACCAATATTTACATGAATTATGTAATAATTTTTGGAAATTTTCACGACTATATCTTTTACTGACTTCAATAAAATAATAGTCTTCAAATGAAAAAATCAAATCGCTTGATGTTTATTGGCCAATGAAATTTAGCATTCTATATGTTATAAAATTTTCAGTCCTTTTAAGGAAAGAGACGCTATTTATCTACTATAGAAATAATGCTTGATTCATTCGCCTTACTTTTATAATGTTAATTTTATTATAAAATTTTATGTTTATACAGGTGTTGACATTTTGTCAAAATTCTCAAAACATACAAAAGTTTTAAATTGTATTTTAGGTTTTGATTAGTAAAGTTCACTTTAAAAACACTATTATGTTCAGATATCCACAAGAATCATTTTGGCACTACTTACACACCTTAAAGCTAGTTAGAAACAATCTTATGACCTAATAAATCTATGACTCATATTCTGGTTTTAATTGTATATGTTGCATTTCTTGCAACTACAAGGGGTCAACTTTCGTTAGCTGAAATCGGTTATGGAAAAACTATTGCCATGGCAGCCATTACCATGGTAACGGGTAAACAAAAACCTAAATCGCCAGGTCGACGTTTCGCAATTCTCGTCGGCGCGCATTTTTCACTTTATGTTGATAGTTGTTCATAATAATTTTTCATTTGGAAATTGTGTATGTATACCTGATAGTATAACCATTTGAGGCCGTTTTTCAGAATAATATGGATAATAATGTGAATTATTTTTTTACCTGTACTACAATTCCAGGACCTCCAATTTTTGGCAAGGAAAGCTGCCTTTGTGTAAATGCATTCGTAACCATTTCTCTGCAGTAACGCATTCTCGCTGCAAGGGTAGAACTGGATAAATTTCCTCACCATATTATTTAGGTTCTTGTGTACGAGTTACCATGTCAATGGCTGCCATGGCAACAGTATTTCCATAACTGATTACAGCTAAAAGAAAGTGGGGTCAACTTGGCAACCACGCACGCACTCACCATATGATTAGGGTTTTTGTTTACTACTAATCACCACAATCGTTGCCATGGCAACATTCTTTCCATAACTGATTTCAGCTAAACGAAAGTTGAGCCACTACAAGTATCTTCAACGATTCATTAAAATTTCAACTTCTTATAACAGCTAGATTCTGTTATAATTTGAAAATTTAGTGTTATTTTTGCCATAACAATGCCATGTCTCTTGCAAACTAAACGCGATAAGACTTTCGAATTAAATAACTTGTTTCACCATATAACTTGTCACATGCTACTATTAGAGCCATTATATTATCATATATAATACCACGAGAGTGAAAATTTGGTCGGCAAAATTTTTCGATTGTCATGAAAGTTTGTTGCTTGGCAATTTTGCGAATGACATTTTTAACAAAACCACGAGCCGTCAGGCGAGTGGTTTTGGATTAAATGTCATGAGCACAATTACCTAAAAGCAACAAACTTGAATACGACAAGAGAAAAATTTTACCTTACAAAATTTTTAATTGAGTGGTATTCGACATGACTATTTCACGAGAGAAAAACTAAAAGATCATATGTTTAAACGTTTTATTTATTGCAAACTTCAATTATACTAAAAATATTGAAGGTCCCGATGACGTCACTTTCAGTGTCACCGGGTCCCGGCCTATTATACTTTTCCAACACCTAAGAAATACGACACCTCTTGTTAAACATTGTATTCTTATCTCTATGTTACTTGTTCATTATTTTAACACAGTAGTTTTAGTTTCTGTCTAGCTTTTGATGTATAAACATACTATTGTAATATATTTTTAAAAACGGTCTTCAAACGTACTAATATTTATCTGGCGTAGTCAGTAGGATTCGCGAAGTCGTGAAAGTACTGTGAAAAATCGCTATAGTCGAAAAAGCAGTGAAAATTCGGGACTTTGAAGTTTCAACGTCTTTATCGCGAATCTGTCGAATCTACCCTTTTGAGGACTTTCCGTTACCCTTTCGAGAGCTTTTAGTTACCCTTTAGTGGAAGCGAGACCGATTCAGCTAGACCTCATCAGAATTTCGGAGAAGAAACTGATATCTACAACCATAGAGGTAAGTGCCAAGTTCCTTTTTGCCCTCCTAGCTCTTTCGTGGTTTTTTTGCTTTTTTGGAGGATATTTGTTAAGGTTATTGAATTTTGTTATTACAGAACAATAAAGTACTAGTATTTATTAATTTATGAGCGATTCTGGAATAGTACAATTCATTACTAACTTGAGTATTAGTAAGAGTAAAAACAAATCTAATTTAAATAAAATTTCAACTGACATAAATATACAAAATATGGCAACCACTGCCCAAGAACCTCGTAACGTTGACTGGAATTTATTTAAGTCAAAGCTAGAAAATATTAGAGGTGGAGATGTTGATACTTTAAATATTTTTATTTCACGATGTGAAAGTTTAATAGCAACGTATATTAATTATGGCGACAGAGACTTAAATGATCACATATTTGAATGCATACAGGGAAAACTTATTGGTAAAGCGCAATTAATGGTAGGAAATCGAATTGGAATATGTTAAAAGATGTTTTAAAGCAATGTTTCTCAGATAAGCGTAATCTGGACTGTTTATTTCAGGAACTCACGAGAACCATACCGTATAGAATTTGGAAATAGGATTCAACTTTTACGAAGTAGCATAGTGCAGAGAATTAGTAACGATACGAATTTCAACCAAAATGAAAAAATATGTCAAATGAATCACTGTGACAAAACGGTGTTGCACAGAAGTACTAAGAAATAATTTACACTTAGTACAACCAAATTCTTTAGAACACGCGTTAGCTTACGTTAGTACGAAAATTTCGAGAAGTTATATTCACCTTCTAACGAAACAAAATTCAATTCCCCCAAAAATAATTATAGACCTCAAAATTTCATAAAATCAAACAATCATCAACCAAATTCACAATTCAATCAGCAAAACCTTCCAAATGCAAATAACCCTCAACAAAACTTTCGAAGAACCGAATGGCCTTCACAGCCAATAAATATTCAACCACGCCCTCCTATACAAAAAAATAATTTTCCAACGAATGCTCAAGTTTTAGAAGACAAAATGTTTTCAAACCTAACTCGATCCCCCAAAACCAAATGTCGAAACTACACCACTTCTATAATCCCTTCAATGTATACCAACATAATACAGAATCCAAGTAATAGAAATAATAATTATTTTTCTAACAATAATAATCAAAAACGCGATTTTATATCAGAAGAATTATTTGTTAATGACTATAATGAAGACGATGTAGATTGTCAAGAGTACAATCATAATCAACACGAAAATTTTCCTGATCAAGATGGTAATTGTCAAATAAATGACACTATTGAGTATTCAGATCCAAATTTTCAGAGCAATGCCTTCCGGAACCGTCTATCTTGACAGAATTCAATATCTTCCAACAACCCATTACCTTACATCGAAATTCAAAAACTCCCATTAAAAATGCTAATCGATACTGGTAGTTCAAAATCTAGTTTAAAACCTATCGTCGCAGAAAAAAATTATCCCCATGGTATATTTCACTCGAATATATCACTTTCAACTTCTCTAGGTACTAAGAACATTAGATTTCAAGCTGAGATCCCTGCATTCAGCGAATTTAATAATAATCATATGTTACAATTTATACTGTATGACTTCCACGAATTCTTTGATGGTTTATCGGTATAAATGATTTAGTAGAAATGAATTTTAATATTGACTTAAAGAATAAACTACTTATTCCGATCAAATTTAGGAAACCAACCGACATTATATTTCCAATTTCAGTTGGACCGTACGAAAGAATTTTGAAAGAAATACCTGTAACCAATCTTAATGGTGAAATTTTAATAGATAAGTCTATCTTAGAAGATATTTATATCAGAATCTTCAACTATAGCTAAAAATGGATTTGCTTTAGTTGAATTCGTTAACGAGAATAACAAAAACGTATCAATTACATTATTAAAACCGATAAACTCTATTCCGTATAAATCAGATTCTTATGGAATGTATAAATTTGAATGCTTTAATGATAAAACTAAGCTTAATCTAAAGAAAAATGATATTCGAAATTTTATTAGAACACAACACATGAACTCGGAAGAGAAAGATGATATTATTAAGTTATGTCGACTATTTTCAGAAATATTTCTAAAGCCAGGTGACCCCCTTACATTTACTTCAAAAGTAAAACAGATGAAGCACCTATTCATGTAAAGTCGTATAGGTATCCTTATGCTCTCAAAGAAGTCGAAAAATAGACGATATGTTAGAAAAAAGGTATCATTAAACCATCTTCTAGTACATGATCCCGGCCAATATGTATTGTGCCAAAGAAAATGGATGCTTCGGGGCAGCAGAAGTGGCGTCTCGTAGTATATTACAGAAAACTTAATGACAAAACGATTAGTGATCGGTACCCTATACCGCATATTAACGAAATTCTTGATAAATTGGGCAGAGCTCAATACTTCAGCACACTTGATCTTGCTAGTGGTTTTTATCAAATAGAAATGAGCAAGTACTCAATTGAAAAAAGAGCATTTAATTTTGATAATGGAAAATACGAATTCCTTAGAATGCCAATGGGTCTTCGTAACTCACCAAGTACATTCCAAAAAGTTATGTACGAAGTCCTAAAAGATCTCCAATATAAGATATGCCTCGTCTACATGGACAATATAATTATATTCAGCACTGGATGGCAAAAGTATATCCAAAATTTGAAATTAGTATTTAATAAACTGAAAAAAGCCGGTCTAAAAATACAAATGGACAATTGGCAATTTCCACGGAAAGAAGTAGAATTCCTAGGTCATGTAGTAACACCCCAAGGCATTAAGCCCAACCCAAAAAAGATTCACGCAATAAAAAATTTCCCGATTCCGAAAACGCAGAAGGAAATAAAATATTTTCTTGGCCTTCTGGGTTCTTACCGGAAATTTATTCGCAATTTTGCAAAATTAACTAACCTTGACGATTTGTTTGAAAAAGGACAACAAAATAGAGCACACGAAAGAATGTATAGATTGTTTTAATCACTGTAAAAATTTCTTGATATTAGAACCAATATTAGCTTATCCTGATTTTGAGAAACCTTCGAAATTATGACGGATGCGTCAAAGTATGCTATCGGAGCCGTACTAAGTCAAAACAATCACCCCATAAGTTACGCTTCACAAACTTTAAATTCTGCCGAAATTAACTACTCAACCATTGAGAAAGAATTATTGGCAATTGTTTGGGTCTGTAAATATTTTCGCCCATACTTATTTGGCCAAACCTTCAAAATTTTAACAGACCATAAACCTTTACAATGGCTCCTCTTAAAGAACCAAATTCTCGTCTTATGCGCTGGCGGCTTAAGTTAAAAGAATACGAATAAACTATAAAATATCAAAAAGGAAAATTAAACCAAGTAGCAGACGCTTTATCACGAGCACCTTCTAAAATTGATTTGAATGCTTTAGAAACCGAATCATTAGATGTTAATATAGATGATATTGATTCTATAATTCAACAAGAAATTGAAAAGCTAAGTGAATTGCCAAATTTGTCCGTAAATGACCTTGATGACACATTAAACGAAAATAATAAGATAAATATTATTGAAAAAGTTCAAATTTCACCACCATTATCAGATACTTCAGAAACTGATTCAGAAACAGTACATACATCTGTAGAGAACCCAATCCTGTCCATATCCATTGTACATCGAGCATTAAATCAATATAAAAATCAAATAATTTTAACGAGTGGTGATATAGTTGAAACGCTTTGTAAAAGTGAAAAAATATTCGAAAATTCAAGATTAAACGTTACTTTACCAAGTAGAAAGTATTTTTAAATTGACCAGAAACTTTCTAATTCCCAAATACACGTATGCTTTGTATTTTAAAACGCAGCATTCACCCGAGATTTTTGTAGTAACTCTTCAAAAATATTTTATAAACTCTGCATTTAAACTTTTCCATTGTATAAAATTTTTAAGCGATATTTTAACTATAGAAGAACAGCAGGAGAAAAAACCATACTGCCATATCAATAAAAAAGGACATCGCGGAATTAACGAAGTAAAAGCATCATTAAATAAATTTTACTATTGGCCGAAAATGAACGATGATATAGAAAAATAGATAAATAATTGTGAAATGGGTTTGAAAAACAAATCTGACCGAAAACCACCTATTCTTAAGTTCAATTTAATACCAAAATCCACTAAGCCCTTCGATCACATACACATAGATGTATTCAGAATATCTAATACCCCCTTTTTTAACTATTATAGACTCATTTTCTAGATATGGACCAGCCTATCCCCTCGATACTGTTAGTGGTATTTCAGTCGTAGACAGTTTATTAAGTTTTATAACTCATCATGGATTACCCTTAAAAATTACCACCGATTGTGGTACAGAAGTCAAAAACAAAGACTTAGAAGACTTTTGCAAATTGAACCGAATCGAACTCCATTACACAACCGCTAAAAATAGTAATTCAAATTCGCCTGTAGAACGATTCCACTCTCCTTTAATAGAACACTTTAGATGCTTACGAGATGAAAACAAAGACTTAGCTCCAATTCAAATAATAAAACACTCTATATTAAGTTATAATAACTCGATGCATTCAGCCACGGAATATATTCCATTCGAAATAATTAAAGGTCATATAGACCAATCCAGACCCCTTTGATCTGAACGATCATTTAGTCCTATCTTATTATGTACAGAACCACAAAGAAGCTAGTAAACAGCTATATAAATCGATAAAAGAACGTAATGAAAAGGTAAAAGAATAAATAAAGCTAATCAAAGTCGTAAAGATCCCCCTGATTTTTCTGCACAAGAAACGGCATACGTACAAACTAAGTCTCGCGATAAAAAACTACCGAAATTCAAAAAGGTAGAAGTAGTAAATGATCGGTGTCTTATTATAAACTAATAAAGGTACCTATCATAAGAGTATTATTAGGAAACCTAGAATTAATTTAGATCACGTTTTGCAGGATCAACAGGATGAAGTCACTGATACTCCTTATCTGCCTGATCCTTAAAATGAATAGAATAGTCAATATTAAGGATGAAATTAGCATAACTCTCTTAGAAAGTATGATACTTCCAGTAGAAATAGGTAAAGCTTAATCAATTTCGTTTTTTACAGAAATATTTTCTTACATTTCGGCTCAACTTCGGCCTTTATCAAAATATAATCAATCCATCGGTAATAAATAAAACACCACAATCTTTCAAATGCCATAATTGTGTCCAGTGAGTTTCCAATATCAGTACGAACATTTTCGCTCTGCCTGTCGAGACATTTTTTTTAAAATTTTTTCTCAATTTTACGGACTAATCAGTTTGACGTGATTGTGAAAATTAAATGAGAAAGAAACAGTATTAATTTGTTGTTTTCCATTCAAATCAAATCAAGATTGATTGTATGACTTGGTTGTAAATTTATAAGTCAATGTTAATTTTGGATACGTGATTAAACACATCCTGCCTTCATCTGTTTATAACGCTGGTCAAACGTAAACATGTTATACAGAATGTATGAAACGTAAGTCACACTACGATGTCCCTCACTTTATTAATGGAATTACCTAAACGAACAACGTACCAAATTTGACCAAAGTTAATAGATATATTCTATATTATGGTGGATTGTAAAGATAATATGTAATAACAAGGTTAGAATGAAAAAAAATCTAGCCAAATAACGGACTATATTTTCTCAACGACCAGAAAGTATGATTCAAAATCCAATCTTATCTGAACAAAACAAGTTATATATTGAAATACTTGTATCAGATATTATTAATTAATACAGGGTGTCCCAACTAAAATTTGCACTTCATAATATTTACAATTTTGTTCCAATTTTGAAAAATGGCAAAACAGGTCAATTTTAACCTACAGGGAACTGAATTTTTATCATAGTTTCAAACTTCTTTGTTCATCCCTCTAGAGCTTAGAACCACCCCTTAATATTAGATGGCAAGCAGTTTGAAGCTGCGCTTTCGTTGTCTATGCAACCCTCTGTTATATTTTGATTTTGATATGATACCTTACTTTGAAAACCTGGTAAGTTGAGTTTTGAGCAAAATTCAGATTTATTGCCTTCTACGTTAAGGATTCCGTACTTTACATACTCTAAGAAGGCTATAAGCTATATTTCGCCATCTATGGACAAAACTGCAAACCTCGTATTGAAATCTGTCATATCTGCAAAACTGAAAACCTCATAAGTTTCATTTTTCCGTTGACAGTGGTATGTTGTGAGTTGTGCAGTCTACTTCTTACGTAATTTATCAAAACCTTGTAACAATTTGAAAGGTAAGCGTTTATTGTTATTAGTTACTTTGTTGATTAATGCATTTTGTCAATGTAGAGATATTGTGAGTGTCATAAAAGATAATTTTGTGGGTAAAAAACCTCAGAATCGCTTGAACTTTAGATACGAGGTTTTCATTTACCGCTTTTCAAAAAAATTAAAACTTACGAGGTTTTCATAATGAATTTTATTGTTTCAGACATGAGTTCTAGAATAAAGAGAATATTTCAACTATTAGAAAATACAAGTTCAACTAGAGAAAACAAAGAAAGTGAACAAAACAGTTCAAATATATTATGTCCTACGTCTGGGCAGTCAGTATCTCACTTTGATTTAAATATTTCGATGCTAAATAAGGAACTCCAAGTGAAATCATTTCTGAAGTAGCAGCTACAGAAGACATACTAATTTTACCTTTTGAGGATGGAATGTCTTCTATCAAAGACTTGTATTTTTAGATACAATAAACCCACAAACAATAACGACAATAGAACAGGAACATAAAAAACAGACTGAAACATTCCTTGATGTCATAAACACCCCAAATAATTTTAACGGAGATTTACCAAACAACGAAGAAGAAAATGTTCCTGAGCGTACAAGTTATGAAACAAGTGACGTAACTGGAGAAACATTAACCAGTGAAGATGAAACTGAAAATGAAAACGTAGAAGAAACAAAGCGACGGCGCAAAGAAACAGCTGACAAGGAAACGTGTGATTATAATCAAAACAAATAATATAAAAGGATGAGAGGGATGGATTATAAAGGAAGAGGAAACTCTGAAGATGGAAAAGCTGTGTTCAACAAACCAATACCAGCTCGAAAAATGTTGTCACCTTGTGACTGCAAACAGAGTTTAAAAGAAAATCATTAAAATGTAGACAATTTTCATCAGAAAATCTCCAAAAAATATTCGACGACTTTTGGACCAACCTGAATTGGGAACAACGAACGCAATTTATACGCGGTTTAGTGGATGTGTTGCCTACAGTTAAAAAGAAGTCCGAAAAGTTATCAAGAAGGAGTTCCAGTTTTGTTTTAGATTTAAAAAAAGATGGATATCTCACAGAGTGTGCAAAAAAGTGTTTCTGAACACATTCGGCATCGGCGAATGGTCTTTGCACAATTGGACTAAAACAACATTAAATCAGCCATCTACATTGAATAATGGTGAAACAAAAGAATCAAAGACTAAGCCAAAAAGCAATGTGGAGGAAATGACGATTAGGTTTTTCAAAAATCTGCCCAAAATGGAAAGCCACTATTGCCGATCAAGGAGTAACAAACTTTACCTCGAACCCATTTGGCAATAAAAAACTGATCTCTTTGAAGAAAGTTTCTAAGCGAGAAGATCAACATGTTAATACAGTTTACATTAAAACATTTGCGATGGTATTTGAAGAATTGAATTGGTTAGTGTATAAAGAAAACAACTCCACTGTTTGGTCAAAATAATAGTATATTATATACCGCGGGACTGAAGTAGTACATTTAATCCTGAAGGTAAAGTTTATGGCCCGACCGCAGGGAGGGCCATAATTTACCTGAAGGATTAAATGTACTTCAGTCGCAAGGTATATACGATACTTTTCGTACTTCCGGTATGATTTTATTAATTATTTCAATAATTTCAATCAGTTTTTTCTCTCTTCAACTCATTTAATAAACTGTCTTTAAAATAAGTTACCATAGTAACATTGCGTTGTGACAGTTATAATTTAGAAACATTGTCATTACTAGTGTCATTGTAAATTTGAATATTAACGTTAATTACCATTCTAATTAATTATATGTTTCAATAAAATATCCCTTAAATTCGTTTGTTTGTGATTTAATCGTTCCGGGAGTTTCGTCAATATTTAATCCCGGAGGGATTAAATGTGACACTTTAGTACCTGTCACAAGGGAGTGAAGTTGTCACTTTAGGCCCGGAAGTACGAAAAGTGTTATATACATATTTCAGATAATTAGTCAGTGCACCGTTGAGTCTATAAAGGAGACAAATCCGATTTACTATATGAAAATTAAGGCGTCACAAAATTTTGGTTGAGTGTATAAAGGAAATAAATCCACTACTTGTTCCATTCATACACTCAATGCGAGGGCGTTGCAAGCGGACTTTTGACAGCAACCATTATTAGTCATTCTAAATTATTATTAGTTTGCATTAGGTATTGACTAAAGCAACATTATTTTGTTGTTTTACGTGAAATTACGTAGTATTTTGTAATAAAATAGATAAGAATATGTCAGATTCCAACAGTGATAGTGAAGAACCACAATATAAACGAAAAAAAGGTGTCCGAAACATTCAAAATTATAAGAATAATGTTCGGATTCAAGCAAGATTATTTGGGCAAAAGTATGCAAATCACAAAGGAACTGAAAGAGCTACAAAACAAACAGGGCCGGACTGTAGGTAAGGATTCCATTGATTTAAGAAAGTTTTGCAAATTTTATCAGTCAATCAGTCTTTTAGGTAATACTAAATTCATTTAAATTTTAGATGTAAAAGAAAATGTTTGGAGATGTCACACGATGAAAAGATGATGATTTTCAAATCGCTCCACTGTGGTAAGTCCAAAAACGAACAAGATACTTTTTTGATGGGTCTTGTGGATGTTGAAGATATTAAAAGACGTAGGCCAAAATATTCGGAACCAAAGCAGAATCGTCGAGGTAGTTTCAAATATCATGTTTTGAACGGTAGCGTGCGACGTGAAGAATGTAAAAAAGCATTTCTGAGTCTTTATGCTTTATCAGGTAAAGCAGTTTTCCGTCTGACTACACTACTTTTGAATAACTCTAGACCTATTGACAAACGTGGTCGTCATGGTAATCGAGGTAATGCTTTACCTGACGCTATTATCTGTAAAATCCATGCTCATATTTCTGCATTTCCGACAAAAGAAACCCATTATGGTAGTAAACCATTAAAATACCTTGAATCGACCTTAACAGTAAAAAAAATGTATGAAATGTTTTGTTTGGAAAATGGAGATCTTGCAAAACGCGTTAAGTACGAATACTGCTTAAAGCAGTTCAACGAAAATTTTGGATATCGGTTTGGTAGACCACAAGTAGATGCCTCTCCAACATGTGAAGAGTTGTCTATGAAACTGAAATCACAGATGTTAAACGACAACGCAAAGCGTACATAAAAGACGTGCCTCAAAGTTCTTTAAAAAAATTGAATATGTCCTAGGTTTGTGTGCCCAAAACCAACATATAGGTACGATTGTTTTCGATTTTATGCAGAATCTGCATTTACTTGATATGCCAGTAAACGATATGTTCTACCTTCGAAAACTTTGGCAATATGGTTTTGGTGTTCACAACTTAAAAACCAATGATGCTACATTTTACACATACTTTGAAGGTACCGCCAAAAGGGGTTCTAACGAAGTTGCAAGCTTTCTAAAAAATCATCTAGATACATTACCAAAAGAGATTACCGAACTACATATCTTTAGTGATGCTTGTGGCGGACAGAACCGCAATCATACTATTATTAGATTATTATCAGCTCTCACCATGAATGGAAGGTTTACCGAAATTCATCAATATTTTCCTGTTCGTGGTCATTTATTCCTGCCATGTGACAGGGATTTTGGTCTAATTAAAAGAATAGTAAGACGCCGAGATCGAATTTTTACACCAATGGAATATGTTTCTATTATCGCTAATGAAAAAAAACTCGACCATATTTTGTGGTCAAATTAGTTCAAACCGAAGATATACTGGATTTCAAGAGTTGGTAGCATAAATATTTTAAAAAAAATTGTACAGAAACCATTACTAGGAAGAGGGGATTACTAGGAAGAGGGGAGCAAGGGAAAATCGCCAGAAATTTAGCATCTCTACGTACAAACACTTCATTTATAACAGTTCTACACCTGGTTACATCATTGCAAACAATTACATAGATGGGTTCATAACATCTGAATATTACCTAGCAAAAACTGCCAATAAACCACAGTTACCTAATGACCGAGCCTACATACAAAAAGTGCCGATCGAGGCAAAGAAAATAGAAGATGTCGCAAAAATCGTCAAGTATATTCCTGACGAACATCAACCCTTCTACACTCAATTTGAAAATTGGCCCACTACTGCCTTGGAGTACGATTCTGAATAAAAATAATGTATAAGTGGTTATTAAAATATGTTTTGATGTTCTACAGTTTACATTGAAAACTGTTCCTATGTTCTGCATCATTGTTTTATTACCTTTATTTGCATCATGTTTGCATGGTAATACGGTTTATTGTATAAAGGAAACAAATCCACCTGTCAAAAAATCACCTGTCACTTTTATGTTCCATCTCAGCTCTTTATGTTATACCTCATTGTCGAAAAGAAACCAAATTTTGTATTTTGGTACAAGAATTTATTATAAGCAGAGCGCTTTCGGTTCAATGATAAACCATCATCAGTGCCCCATGGTCAGGGTGTACTCCAAATCCTCACAAATTAGAAGATAGATAAAATGAATTAAAATATAGTGCTTGAAACACAGTCACTATTTAATTAAAATAATAATAAAAAGCACACACAACCCATTGTACAATGAATGAATCCCTAAAATAGGGGATAAAATATAACTCAAAACATTATTTGTGAGTCAGCTGACACTCAGCTGACACTCAGCTGACTCACAAATAATGTTTTGAGTTATATTTTATCCCCTATTTTAGGGATTCATTCATTTGGGATGCTTGTCCCTCCATTTCTTCTGTACTGCAGTTTGAAGTTTGACTTACCGTTTGTGTAATAAAACGTTTTTTTCCATTTTTTCGAAATCGTCTATGTTGGACATGTTCCCTCTATACAATCACCGATTCAATTAAATCTTAGTTTATGTATTCCTAAGAAATATCAGTGCTATGTTTACATCAATTATAAGACTGAACAATCCCAATGGCACAAGACCAATTGGACGGCTTATTTCAGTTTTTGCATCAGATTCAAAACAAAAAAAACAAAATTTAAATTTTCCTTAATAAATGTTTTCATGTATGTTTTAAAAAAAACCTATCATACAAAAGTTGTAGAACGTGTTGTTCTAAAAAAATCTCAGTAACATTTTTGCGTCAGATCAAAAATATGATTTTTTTCAATTTTTACAGGCCGCTATTTTGTTTCCACTGGCCCGATTTGGCTCGTTAACGAACTCGTCTAAGTTATTGGCCGAACCAATTTTTGTAGCGAGTTTGGTTTCGATCCATCAAAAAAGGCGCCCTCTATAGTGCTTAAAAATTCCGTTATAACACATACATATTGTTACCGTCTTAATGGTTCGGTACCAATTTCTCCAAGTTTCCTTGGATGGGACCAAGATAACGTATTATTATTTGGAACGATACTGGGCGATTAACGATTAGGACGTATGCGAACGGCACTCTTATTTTGGTTGGAGAGCTAAGAGTCGTGGGTTTATTTGTGGAACGTTAATCAACCGGAAAGGTAATTAAAGGGCGCCAGAAATTTTAATTCACAGGAAAAAATTCAAAAACTGCGATAAGCGATAGAAATTATAAAAAGTGAGGTATTTTTGGTAGTGTATCTGTGGAGGTTTGGGAAGTACTCACTAAAACGCGGTTTATTATGTTAACTAGTTTATTAACAGGTTTTACCAGCGTCAGTGAACAAAACATCAAAAGTATTTACAAGATGAGTACATGCATAACCTGGTACCGCAACCAAATTAATATATACATCAAAACAATAAAACAAATTATCACTAAACACTATACGGTAATTGTTCGAGAAATAAATAGTCTCCAAGAAACAACAAATATACAACTCAAAATCATATACATACCCAAACGATAAATGTCGCAGAATTTGCGAACTAAAAAAATAAATTATTAACGAAATTATTTTCCGTTTATTCAACGAAGAAAATGTAGGATATTATATTATTAAATTACTTGGAAACAAAAAACACATAGGCTTTGTGAAAGTTATGTCAATATCGGGAAAATAATTTAATCTAGATTTGACGTGCACGCCGAATTTCCTAACGATTATTCTATAAAACATAAACAAAGGTTCTCTAAAACAATGGCAATATTAGTAATCAATAAACTCGTTATCATAATAAAATAGTTCCGACCGTATAGTTCTTTCGCTAAAGAAATAGCGTGACACTAAATTAATCTTTCCACCATCGACTAAGAACGGGTGCGATTACTCCAGGTAGGAGAGGTACTAAATAATCATTTACGATACCTGAGTCCAATTATTTTCATACAATCACCAAATTACTACTCAGGTGAAGATACTTGCATCAACGCCGGAGGCGTGGTTTCTCGATTAGGTCGATTCAAAAAAACTTACGATAGTACTTGTAATAAGTAATCTACCCTCGCCGCGTGATGGAACAGATAACAGACACTCGGAAATCTTCGGTAATTTAATGTCGGTAATAAACACAATAAACATATACTCCGGTAATTTTAATTCGACTATGAACACAGGACATACCGATACTTTGGTACGATACGATAATTTAATCTTAATAGCTAAGAAAATCACCACTGCTTCGCTCAAGTAATCTTCGTAGACTCAATCTCGATGGCGGCACTAAATAATGATACGATAATTCACGCTGACACTACAAGAATTTTTTCGACTACTTGCGTTGAGAATCGGTCGCTGACTGACTCTCGTGACGAGATTTTTTGGGGATAGACAGCCTTTTTTTTGAAATTCTTTCCGAAAAATAACTGTAAAATTAGATCTAAAAAGCCATATAACAGCCATTTAAAAAGAATCGGGCAGTGAATGCACAAATTACGCAGTCTACCCAGAATTTCATTAAAGGTACCTTCCTTTTCCGAAAGTGATACTAAAACTATTGTGTACTAATCGTACCTTTTTGAAGTACACCCAATTGTCATTTCGTTCAATTGAAAATCCCGATTGAGCCGTAATAAACATTTTTCGGCGTTCAAAGATGTATTATACTCCGGTAATTTTATGTTTATTGGTCGTAAGAAACTATCTTCTACACAGTCCGAAAAAAAAATTGTTACGCCAGGGCCGCACTGGGATATAAATTATTCGATTTCGTAGGGCGAAATATAAGAAAAATAAAAACGTTACAATATATATATATATATATATATATATATATATATATATATATATATATATATTATAGTATATCTCGACTATGTTTTTAATTATAATATATTATATTCTATATTGTTTTATCGTTGAATTTATTTGTAGCTATAACTACACTAATATGAAAACACCTTTAGCTAAATATAACCTATAAAATTTTTAATGACAGCAGTTGTCAAATTAATATGCCCGGCTAAATAAATATTAAATTTTATATCCTGAAAGATAAATTAATACACAATATCAATCAACTCACTCTTTTCTCAGGAAGGGATCAAAGATTTCAAAGATTAATTCAAAATTTATAAATTTCCAAATAATTTTCCAAATCACGTATTATACTATTCAAATCGAAAGTAACTGTTTGTCCAATACACTGTAAGACAATTAAATTATCTTATGACACATATGAAATTACTGTCAGAAATTAAACCAAATGTCACTTCTTGTACTAAATTTTCTATAGCATGAAATTATCAAATGTAATGAGAATGATTATGAATAGAGAGCCAAAAGGTGATTAGAACTCAAATTTATATATTATATTATCAAATAAACACTTACAAAAATTAAAACTTTTCAAAAAATATCACAAACGAATACACAAAAATAGAATTTTCTATCAAAACCTTAATATTATAAACAATCTAAAATTAGAAATTCTTATCTAAATACTTTAACTAAAAGTCCAAAATGACTTATATGTCAATGTAACATTCCCCAATTTCCTTGTAAATTGTCTTTTCCAAAATTTGACTTGAGTTTACGTAGAATGATATATCAATAATGTTACTATAATTTGATCAAATATTTAATTCATCAGATGCATCTACTTTCGAAATATTTTTTACTAAAGGCCTATTAATTCTCGAAAAATAATATATAATATGGACTGGACTCACCAAACTGGATACAGATAGACTTGTTTGTATTCTAATAACGTTTTAGAATATCTGGAACAATTTTCTAAATTGAGTGAATGAAAACGTAAAAACATTTTTACGGCGCGCTGGATTATTAGCCACCGTAATTCTAATGTCAAACTTGTCATCTGTTTTCATTCAGTTTTTTAATTTTGAGTGAATTTACATCATGTGAATTATAATTTTACACCCTTCCAATAGGGTATTTTATTGTTTTTATTCCAATGACTCAATCATAACGATGATTCTATCTTGAGTATTGTTTTTAATCAACTTGATGGCTTTGACAACTACTTTTTTAAATGACGTAAGTTCAACCTTTTTTTAAATTGTTTTTTCAAAATTTCACAAGCTTTGTAATTTTTCATAGGACGGCTTTGATAATGGCTTAATAGCCGAAAGCGCTTAGCTGGAAAGTAATAAACTAATACACACTGAGTATTCGTCGTTTTCATTCACTCAATTTACATCTAGTGTGTACACCATATCCACAGGCATTTCTAATTTTCTAAATGACTTATTTAGAAACTGGAACAACACTCGCACTTTACCGCTGTAATTCTCTGCGAATAATACACGCACTGGCTTTCAAAGGCAAATTGTGTTAATTTGATAATAATGCTACAACTTATTCTGATATTCTCAAATAAATTTGAGACAACTCTTATTCCGATGTTGTCTCTCGAGATATTAAAATTCAACTCTATTTAAAAAATTCTGAGACAACTCTTATTTCGATGTTGTCTCTCGCGATGTTATGAATCAACTAACTAAACTGTTTCCATCAATAACTCTCTTCTCCTTTGGTTACCAAGAATTTTATTTTTTTTAAATACAAATTTACGTTTTTATATACCAAGAGAGATTTTCATTATTTTTTCTATAAGCGCCATTTTGCTAATAGAGAAATCTTTATTCTGGTTTTTCAAATCCTTTTAAAATCTATCTGTCATTAAGTCTATTCTGCAGTAATGTCATATGAAATTGAAATGTCAAATTTTATTGGTATATTGAACCTCTCAAATTATTGATAATACAGTGTGTATCACTAGTATTACATCTAAATATGCATATTTTCTTTATTTTAACGTTTTCTTTAGAATTTAGATAGAGGATATGTATTAATATATATATAAACCAACTTGTAAATATTATGGGGTACAGCCATTTTTTTTTCGTATTTATATAGTGATTAAATCTTAATTGAAATTACAATTACACATAGAAAATATTAGATGTAAATACACATTCTATGTTTTCGACTTAGTTTTAACGGCGACTTTAGCCCTTTTTCTCAATATTTGATTAACCCTTGGACGGGCGCGCCTTAAATTATGACATGAGCAGGGGTGTGGCGCACTCAGTGCGCCAGCTTGATGAATTGTCGCTAGACCACAGTAAAACTATTTTTAAATGTTGTTCATTTAACATACATATAATTATAACGTTAAAAGTGAGAATAAGAACAAATTGAGACAAACAATTTTAAAAATTATATCTTAAAAAAAATTTGTCACTATCTTCGTTTGTGATTTGGTTTATCTGGAACATTTTGGACAACCAGTTTTAATAATAGAATGAGCCTTGCACACGAAGTCCTTACAAATATCGCATCTTATAGTAGTATTTTTATTTTTGGATCTACCACATGTGACACGTCCTTTTCTCTTCTGGTCGGGTTCTGCTTCCTTTGTTACTTCTTCATATGATTTGTTTTTTGCTAGAGAGACTATATCCAGCGGAAGGGGAGAAACGTTTGCACTTTCCACAAGAAAAGGTTTCATGAGACTCATTATTAGGTTCTTCAGGAAAATTCTTCGTTTAATTTTTTGATTTTTTGCATTGGAATTGTATAAAATGAATGCATTTATACCAGCCATGTCCATTATTGAAAAGAATATAACTAAAGGCCACCTTGTGATTCTTTTGACTGAGTAGGAACCGCACATCTGATCAACTGTGCCTTTGGTAGCATTGTAGTCCAGAATCATTTCCGATTTCTTTGTCTCTGGACAAATTTCTTCTGAATCATGCATTGTTGATAATAATATAACCGATTTATTTTTCTTTGGAACGTGAGAGACGATTGTAAGATTCTTTCGAAACTCAAAGATAGATGATTTTATAACTCTGTTCTTGTGAGGTAAAAACTCAACTGGCAATTCCTTCTTATCACTTCAACGTTCCCAAAAGAGTTATTTTATAATCATCTAGTAAGATTTGAGCAAGAGGAACGCTTGTATATCAGTTGTCGGTTGTCAGATTCCTTTTGGTACCTTTGATAGGATAAACAAGTCTTTTGACAATTTCTGTAGGTGTATTTTGTACCTTATATGGCCCTTCCGATTGCTGGCCGCAATAGATTTCAATATTACTTATGAAATGAGTTTTTGCGTCGCATAACACAAACATTTTTATGCCGTATTTGGTAGGCTTGATGAAGCTACAACGACCCCGAAAGGCTTCTAGTTTTTCATCTATTGTTACATATTCTACCAAGGAATAAATTTCCTTACAATTTGTAACAAATTTTTCAAAAATTACTCTGATTGCAGCCAGTTTGTCGGTTTGCTTCCGATGTTCCCTGGTGTTACGATCATCGAATCGAATGCAACGTAACAAAAATAAAAATCTTTTATAGCTCATGACTTGCCTTGTGATTCCAAAACCACTTTCAGCGTCCCACAGTTCTTCAACATTGCAATGATTGTTTCTTTTAGCGCCTATGAAATACAGTAATCCAAGAAAGGCTGCAATGTCATTCTTTGTAGAATTTCGTACATCACGAGCTCTCTGGTATTCTACATTTGCTGTTTTCTTATTTATATATAGATTGGTACACTTCACAATTTCTTCAATCATAAATGAGTCAATCATCAATTCCAACGCAGAAATTTCGGATGTAAGTTCTTTGGCTACTTGTTTTGGTCCAGGTTGAATTTTCAACAAATTCTTGTGTTTTACTTTAGACATGGCTAACACATTTGTCTTGTACCATTTTGTAGCTTTGTCTTTGGCCAAAAAGAAATTAGTGTCAGGAACCATTTCATCTTCTGACTCCGGTTCCGAATTCTCATTCTCCGTGCAATCTTGTTCAGAATTTGAATTATGATCACTATGAACCACAATTTCCTCCTCTTCAGATATGTCTTCGTCTTCAAGAGGTAGTTCATCATCAGATGATTCTTCTAAGCGTTTTATTTCTTCTCGCAATTCATCATCCGTTACGTACTTTCTGGCCCTACAATTATGAAAAATGAAATTGGAATATAATTTTTAATTACTATACTATATAAACAACAAAACAATATCAAAAAATATTTGTATAAGTAAGACTACTTACATAACCAGGCGCGCGGCGTACTCAGTGCGCCAGTTAGAGCAGGTCTAAGAAAACAATATTTGAAACACACACAGGCTCGGGTAAGAAGTACACGACTGTCTCGATCTAAGCACAATAGTCTACTACTGGAATACCTTGAGAGTTGGCGCCGTAAAAAAAATATTTACAGTTCGGTGGGAGAAAATGTCCGCGCTAGCGCACTCCGTGCGCCAGCGCGCCCGCTCCTGGGTTAACTTTAGCCAGTTCTGTAAGGGTTCGCTTAATATTCATCACTAGCTCTTCGACATCATCTTTGTGGATCTTAAGAGGATGTTTTTTGGATTGAGCCATATGTGTATACAGATTCCAGATGAATGATTTTACCTCATCTGCATCGTGTAGCTGTAAAACCGCATTGTTTTTAATTTCAAGAACCAAATGTTCACATTCGATTGATTTGATCTTGGCTTTTACTTTACATATATATAAATTGACTCTCTACAATAGGCGTATTTCATTCTGAAATCAGCATAAAATCGAAGAGTTATTCTTGGAGCATCGAAAAAAAGAAGATGCCAGAAAAGAAAAAGAAATACACAAGATGGAAGCTAAACATGTTTATTGTGTGGATTTACAGAAGGTACTGCTCTCACCACAGCCAAACGTTTCTTCAATTTATTATAAACGCAAATTATGTGTCCATAATTTCACAGTCTACAATATAAGGAATCATGAAGGGTGTTGCTTTTTATGGCATGAGGGAGACGGTGATATAACTGCTCATGAATTTGCAAGCATTTTTTGCAAATTCATATCAAATGAAGAAATATTGCCTCTGGAAGAAGTGATCATTTATAGTGATAACTGTAGCTACCAGAACGAAAACATCACTTTGTCTATCGCACTTTTGAATTTAGTGTTAGAGAAAAATATAACTATTACTCTAAAATTCTTAGAGAAAGACCACACACAGATGGAAGTTGATAGTATGCATGCTTGCATTGAAAGGAGACTAAAAAATAGGAATATGAGTATTCCTGCAGAGTATGCATTCCACTGCCAGTAAGCCCGAAAATTTCCTAAGCCTTATAGCGTTCATTATCTTGATCATTTATTTTTTTTAAATTATTTATCAGTGAAATATTACAACTCCATCAGACAAGGCATTCGATCAGGAGAACCAGTGATAAATGATTTAAAAGCTATTAAATACACGAGAGAAAAAGGTATTTATGTCAAGTTGAACTATAGTGATGAATGGACCATGTTAAATAAACGTTTGGATAAAAAAGTTCAACTAGTTCCAAATGACTCTTTGTCAAACTTGTACTCAGGGCCAAGAGAAACAACCAAAGAGAAATATGACAACTTGCAAGAATTTAAAAGTTTTTTGCTCTCAGACTTTCACACATTTTATGATCAGCTAAAGTTCAAATAAGTGTTCATGTGGGTGCAATATAAATAATTGCTATATTTAATTAGATTTATATTTTATGTTATTGAATTTTAACTTCATTATTTTTCATGTTGTGTATTTTTTCAACTGTTCCAAATAAATTAATATAATCTGATTTACTTATACTTGACACTCTTTATAACCAGTCAGAATAACTCGTAAGGCGGTAGAAGTTTCACAATATATTAGGGTGTATCTATAGGTCTGTTCCAACCAACGCAAAAACCGTAATATTACGATACAAACACAGTTGACCTGCTGATTAGAGAATATAATAAGTCTGTGTAATTTACATCAAATTTGGTGCGTTACTGAGATTGTACGGTACTAGAACGGTATTTACTTCGGTTGGAACAGACCTTATGTCTGCGACCCTAAATAAGAATATTTTGTCTCTTTATAGAGAAGATAATCATTTAAGTATATTATTTATAATAGACAATCACACAAACTGAAAAACTCGTAAGTATCGCATTTTCCCAAAATTAATTCGAAAAACTAGTAAGTTCTGGTACCATCTATAATAATTAAATTTTAATGAATTATATACCAATTATATGTTGTTTTGCGTATTAAATACATATAAAGAAAATTTCAACACCAAACATTTTTTACAATGTACTTCAAGTAATTTTTTAATACTTCTGTAAAATTACCTAGAAGGCTTCCCTTTTACGTATTGTTTTATATCAATCTTACCTTTGAGAGGCACCATCTGTTCATCTACACAGACACTTTTCTAAAGGAAGTTTTCAAACATTACTTCCGTATAGAATTGAGAAGGGGCCGGACTTTCCAAAAACGGTCGTTATTATTAGGCTTTTCCATCGTATTTACAAAATGGAGATGTAGCCTCAATTTATAGAAATTATTACGGGACATACTATTGGCTATGATGGGAACCTGTAACCTAGCCTCCCAATAATTCTGTACCCTTGGGTAGCGGATATTACCCATCAATATGTGTATACCTATGAATACCTTTATCTCAGCTGCATTTGTCGTCTGAAATCGGAATCCTTGCTGAACTGCACACAGGTTTGTGTTTTCAATCATGCAATCAATTAGTTCACTTGTAAAATACTGATAAAAAAATTCTGTAGGGTTTTCCTAATCTACAACTTCTGGAATGGTATGCGAAAGCCATGTAATTGGTGGTGTTTGATATGTGACATTTTATATCTGCTTTTCTTGTCCAATTATTTGCAGTGAAATACTCTTCCCCTATTACACATTTCACTGTAGCAGTACATGACTTACTGGTACCAGCTTTCACCGTGTCCAATGTAGGAAGTATAGATGTAGCTTCAATTTCAACATGATTTGAAATATTCATCTGCTCTGTTTCTTCATAATTTTTGGCCTCCGAAAGTGAAATATCACTAGCATTTGCATTATTTTGCCATTCATCGTCCTCAAAATCACCTGCGTTGTCAAAATCTTCGATATCTGACAATGCATCTATATACCCCAACAGTTGCGCTCCCGTAAGAGGTTTATTTCCTATACTAGAGTCTAAAGCTAATAAAAAAATAAATAAATCAACCAAAAGAATCTTTTGAGGTTAGGCATACCTTACAGTACTTTACTGCTGCAGTGCACAATTGTGTACACAACGTCAAAGTAACCAATATCAAAGTCTATCAATCAACTTTTCTTCATCTCACTCTGAACGTGAAAACCAGCTCTCATAAACGCAATATAAAATTGACAACTAAAAAGACCACTCTGATAAGTCAAATGAAATATATCTAGCAACCTCTGCATACGTCTTCACTAGCAACCAGTTACTACTCCATTTCATTCCTATTCACATTTATCGTTTGCCGGGTCAGATGGCACTGTACTACAGTTTAAAGATTAACAGAAGCAGTTAGCTCATTCGATGTCGGCGTCTTTGATGTTTAGGGACCAGATTTTCCACTGCGCAACCGAAAATTGTAACCAACGCGCTTAGGGGCGTATCCAATTGATACAATAAAACCAATAAAATATCTGACAACTGTGTGTATAACAAATAACAAAATAACAAACTTTCTGCGCAACGGGAAGTTGATTCCCATGAGTGTGTATGAGTGAGATAAAAGTTTTAACACAAAAATCGGTAGAGTGAGCTAACTGCTTCTGTTAAGCTTTAAACTGTGACTGTACGTCCTTGGGTAATCCCCAACTCCTACACGAATGTGGACGTTGGGAGCAAATGTACAAAAGTATTGTAGTTTACTGCTACAAAAGTATTGAAAGCGCTATACACAAATGTGTACGTAGGTAGATAAAGGGTTAAAGAACAGACAACAAACTATATGAATACGTATCAAATAAAGTTTTTATAATTCGCGTATAAAAGAGACTTCATTATAACATTGTTTACACCGTCACAATGAAGTCTGTTTGAACACTTTTTTAGTAATTTTTAGTGTCATATAGTTGGTTATTGTATGTAGAATATATATTTTTATTTGACTTTAACCTGGAAACAATTTATAAAATGGTATAGCGTTGTTCTAGCTAGCAAATTATTATATTAAATGGTCTTAAAGGTAAATTTGAATAAATTATATATTAAAAATATCAATAAATAAAGTAGGCTAACGTTTATTCATCAATGATTTGTTAATTGTTTATTTTTATATTGTATAGGATCAATATAATAGATATAAATATCGTTCGATTTTTGGTATAAATTACGTGAAGATGTATTAAAGAAATAATTCTGTTCATGATATAATATAAATAGATCGCAAGCATATACGAAGAAGCTCTTTTTTAAACAAATAACCATCCTCTGTTTGCTTAAATGAAAGTTTGCTCACAATTTACACAATTATTCGGTCATAATATGTCAAAAGTCAAAACTAGTGAATAAAACCATCTGTGATCTGACCAATGGGAAATCTACAGAATTGCCAACCACTCCTCCTAGTTTAAAAAATGGGATTATATCACAGATTAGAGAGAGAACAGATACGAATCCCGGTAAAACGTCAAACGATTTTCAATTCCGTCTTTAATGACCTCGGACACGAGGTAAACATTCTAGCTATTAATCAACAAAAAAAAACAGCATAAATTGTTATTCGTTTAATCATAAATACACTACTACTTCAAAATAAATATTTCCTAAAGCTAATCTGTAAACATTTCCCTCGTAGGAATTTGATGGAAGAACCGTTGGAACAAATCGTCATGGATGGCTAGCAATGTAGCTTTGATGGAATCCTTCAGATCTTCATTGACAATTTCCCAATTATCGTTCATTGCTTTGTTTATGATTACACCTAAAAAGGAAGTGAAAAGATATTTTGATTTGGGAACATTGATGCCTAGTAGAGTAAAATAATTTAAAAATGTTCGATTTCATAAACTTACTCATTCTTTCGTTTCCATTGAAAACATTTTTGAAATTATACGACACTTTCTTGAGGCTATAATCAAAGTTACTATTTGTAAGTTTGCCATATTCTTCCCCGTTTCTTTCTTCACTTGTCCATTCGAAATCGTATGAATATAAACCGTCAGCTAAAAACGAAAAATTCGTTAAATTCGAATTAATTTGGAATCCATTTTGAATAGTAATTATCAAGAATACCTAACCTAAGTGTGGAGAATTTTATTAGAAAAAGAAATTTGTGTTTTAACGCCTATTTGGACTAACTCCTTATTTATAAATAATAAATCAGATAAAACGAAAAAATGCAATAAAATGCGACGTTTAAAATAATTCTTGACTAAAAACTTAGAAGATCCTGACAAAAAATTATTTGGTTACAAAGGATTATATTATTTGTTGTTTTTCAGAAAACCTTAGAATAAAGAATCATAAGAGGAGAAACCTTGAAAATTGTTTAAGGAATCTACAAGACCAACGAAAATTGCGTGATAGCAAAAAACAGGAGATAAAAAGACTTTAAAAACTATATATTATGGTTTAAAATCGTACTTACTCATAGTTAAAATTGCTGGCCCATGTCCATTTAAATTGAATATTAAAATATGTCCGGATATTTCGTATTGACCAGTCACGAATAATACCGGAATTGTGCTAAGCACATGAGCTGTTTTCTTCTCGAAATTTACACTGGAAAAAAATGACAATTATTATTTTGATAGGAACCTGCAAACTTTACGTTTTACTACTTTGGAAAATCATTTTGACATCTTGGGAGATTAGATTCTTTTTATTATTATATATTAATTTATTGGTATAACCTAGTTCTAATAAATACATTGTATTTTAAAGTTTCTATTCATTTGTGTATAGCCCCCGTGACTACTGAACCTTCATATTTCAAAAGTTTGTTCTCTTTAATCTGGTATGCATGGGAAAATACTGCGAACCAATAACAAAAAGAAACGATAAAATGATAGATTAGAAAGGACCTGGCAATAGGAAACAACTTTTGGTAACAAAATATATAAGATAAATATGCATTTGTAGCACTAGATAGAAACGCGAAGAGGCTGATTTATTGAATCGAACAAACACAACAGCTGATGCAAGAATTGTTACAAGTAATAACAGATAAAGAATCAGAAATAGTGTCAAATCACAAACTGGTAGTGACAGCAAAGCTATGATATAACACGACATTTCACAAGCTAAACGACAGAGAATTTAGAAATAAATACCAAAAAGAAACGGATGAGGAATTCACAAGACTAAACAATCATAGATGAGGTCAACTAGAAGAAATATGTGGAAAATTTAGAGAAATAATACTAGAAAAGGCAGAGAAGATATGCGAGAGATAAAAGTAAAATGGAAAATTAAAGAGAACGAAATGGTGGAACGATGACATTGAAGAATTAGTAAAGAAAAAGAAACAAGCAAATAAAACATTCAGCCAGTCTTCAGATCAAAGAGACAAAGATGAATACATTACTATAAGAAAGAAAGAGAAACCGGCAGTAAATAAAGCAAAAACGAAAAGTTAGAAAGGAAATAACAGCGTATTATAACAAGAATTGAAAGACTAACAAGAGATAAGATGGAAATAAAAGCCATGAGAAACAGCCAAAACCAACTGAGAGGTGAAGAGGAAGTACTAAAAATTTGGAAGGAGTACTACCAAAAAAAAGCAATGAGATACAAAATGAAGCCAAGAATATCGAAAAAGAAGCAAGCGATAATCTAGAAATAAGAGGGGTGGAATTGGAAGAAGCAATACGAATCAATAAAGTAGGAAAAGCTTGCGGATAAGACAACTTAGCTCCAGAAATGATAAAATAGATGGGGGGAAAGGAAAAAAATGGCTATGGACTACACTAAAAGAATCATGGAGAATAGAGAGGATCCACAAAAGGTAGAAAAATGAATTGATAATACCGATACATAGAAAGGGAGATAAAACACAATGTGGAAACTGCAGAGGAATATGTCTCGCACAAATAAGTTTTAAGCGAAAATCTTAGAGAAGAAATTAAGATATTACGTTGAGGAGAAAATAGAAGAACACAAGCAGCATTTAGACCAGGAAAACAAATATATGATAATATAGTAGTAATAAGGGTAATAAAAAGAATATTAGAGAATGGAGAAGAACTCTTCCTAACATTTATAGATTTAAGAGCAGCTTTTGATATGCTAAATAGGCAAGAAGTATGGAATTACTTAGAAAAAATACACAAGAGAAACTGTTAGCGGGAAAGAGATTGGAGGAATTTGGGCTAAGGCGAGGAATAAAATGGGAAGATAGTCTGAGTCTGCTCTTATTCATAATTATAGTGAACAAAATAGTAAAAATAATAAGGGAAACGAGAGCAAATCTAGTTACAATTATAGATTATAGGAATCTACAACCGATAAACGTATGCGATTTTCTCTACGTAGACGACGTGGTCCGTATGGCAAATTCAAAAAACAAAAGTTGATTAACATGTGGATGGAGAAAAGGGAAATAGTAAAATGGAAGTAAACAGACAAAAATAAAAGTAATGATATTGAACGAGAAACAAACCATGGACCCAGAAATGAATCAAATAAAATGCAAGGGAAGGAATTTAGGAAAGGTAACCATATTGAAGTACGTGGGTACAGTGATAACAAACAATGGAAAGATGGATGCGGAAATATCAAACAGAGTAAACAAAGTAACTAAAATATATTATGCAATAAACAGCACCATACTGTGACATAAAGAAATAGAAGTAAAAGAAAAGAAGGATATTCACAATACTATAATAATACCAATAACATCAAAAGCTAGCAAAAATTGGGTACTAAGCAAGAAACAGGAAGCAAGGATAAACATAGTGAGAAGTGAAGAAAAAAGGAAGAGCGTTGGCCAAGAACCAGTACTACCAAAGGTTCTAGTTTCAATAATGTGATTTATTAAAAAAGGGCCTCAAAATTATTGAGCAACGGTGCTGGTGATTGGGGCTAAATATTAACTCCACAGTAATTCCATTTACCCGAAAAAGAGAACTTTCTGCTATGAAACCCCTATCTCTAAACAGGAAAATCACAGAAAGAAAATCTGAAGTTAAAATCTAGGGATAACCCTACACCGTAAACTTCTGTGAAATAAGCATGTTAAAATAATTGCTAGTAAAGCAATAAAAGCTTTGATTGCGTGCAGAAGTTTAGCTGGTAAGACTTGGGGTTGTAACCCAATAATACTGCGATGGATAACGCAATGATTGTGAGACCAGCAATTACGTATGTGTCTATAGTCTTGCATAGAGGAGAAAGTGTAAATATGAAATATGCACTTAATATGGAATACCTCGGTTTTGACTAAACCAAATGCCGCCCCCTATCGAAAACAGGCTAGACTTATGCATGTTTGCCATCTTTATTGTAGGCGATCTACCCCGCGCCGGTTTATTGTGGTTTCGTTTCTTGAGGTGTGCACATGTGAATTTCGCGTCCTGAAAAGTTTAATACCTAAATGAATATGCAAACCTAATTTTTTTATTTACATGTTTTTATTTAAAAATTTGTTACGATACCACTGTATGCAAACTAAAGTTTAAGATGACGTTGCGATTGTTCAGTTTTTTGTTATGATAGCGTAGATCTAACCTGAAATATTGGTGACATGGGTTGTTGGTAATATGGGATACTAGTATTCCATTTTTACACCACGTTTTTATTTTTTTCATGATACCACGAAAAACTGAACGGCCATCTTGGAATGATAAAAGAAAGCAATACAGGGAAGAGGACATAGCTAAGGCCATCCAGGAAGTAAGAGAAAAAACAATGGGATGTCTCAAGGCATTCAAAACCTATAGGGTTCCACGTACAATGCTCTTGCATCCGAGTCAAATAAACACAGTTCCACCAGATAAGGCTGCAGGAACCAAGCTTGGAAGAACATGTGTTTTGGAATCAGAACTAGAGAAACTATTAGTTGATTACATTTTAAAAATGGAGTTCAAATTTTACGGTCTCACAATGACAGTGCATGGCAAATAAGTTGTCCATAAGGATTAAAATCGAACATACATTTTCTACATCTGGATTAGCAGGCAGAGCCTGGATTGATTTGTTTTCAAAGCGACATCCAAAATTGTCAATAAGGCCAACGGGGATATCATTTGCAAGAGCTGCAGGTTTTTGTATAGAAAAGCCTTTTTGACCTCCTTGGAAAGCAAATGCCCTGTTCCCCGAAAAACGTTTATAATGTAGACGAATCAGGGATAACAATTGTCCAAAGTGAAGTATCGTCAGTAACAGTTGAAAGGCAAACGTCAAGTTGCTTCATTAACATGAGCAGCGAGAGGGGCTCTGATTACAGTTATTTTTTGTATGAGTGCGGCTGGAAACTTTGTCCCTCCTTTGGTTATTTTTCCTAGGAAAACTATAAAGGGATAAAGGGAGCTCTTCCTGGGTCCGTAGGATTTGCACATCTATCCGGTTGGGTACAGTCCCATATTTTCACCCAGTGTTTCCGTCACTTTATCCAGTACACTAAACCAACTGAAGAAAGCCCCCTCCTGTAATATTTAACGGCCATTACAGTCACACTCGTAATATCGACCTTGTAAGGGAAAACCATGTCATTTTATGTCTGCCTCCTCACTCGATGCACAAGCTCCAGCCTTTGGATAAGTCATTTATGGGGCCATTAAAAGTCTGTTATAGTGAAGAATTTCGTATTTGGATCAAAACCAACGTGTTCTTAGTCAATTTGATATAATGGAGTTATTTGGTAGAGCTTTAGAAAAAGTTGAGACATACACAATAGCGGCTAATAGTTTTCGCACCACTGGTATTTACCCTTTTAACAGGGATGTTTTTTCCGAAGCTGACTTCATTGCTGCGGAACAAGAAGCAGCGAGAAGAGGAATTACCATTAACATTCAAGAAGTCAGAATAACACAAGCTTCTACTACCCCTATCGATAAACCTTCATGCTCTAAAACGTCATGCGAAGACAATGCACATGGCCGAATTCAAGCTGTTGACCAAGATCAAGATAAAGATGACCAAGACCAAGATGAAGATATAGATTCAACCCAGAAGTTTGTTCCACCGTTCGAAATATCTCCAGTTCCAAACATAATACACAAAAAAACAACAAAGGACACAAGACGAACTATATGGTCTCTACAAAAACCCAGTTTTTTCCCTGAGAAAATGAATATTCATTCATTTCGATCCCGAACTTTTAATGACTTTCGCACTCTTTCCAACCAATCTATTTCACAATGTACTCTTTCCCTCCCAGTGTATGTTCTTCTCCGACCCGATCAGATTCTCCGAACGCCTAAAACAATGTAGTTAATTTTATCGTACTCTCATTTTTAGCGCCAAGATACTCAGTAGTCGAGTAGAGCCCCGATAGAAATCATTTGATTCAAAACCCTCTGAATAGCCCATACCCGTTAGATAAAACCCCAGTAGTTAATTAGATCTCTTAGTAGAATCATTGGATTCAAAACTATTTAAATAACCCACGCCGGTTAGACAAAAATAGTAAAAACTCTCAAACTCGTTACAGTTGGTGAAAGTGATAAAAAATGTGTGTCACGTGTCTATATCTACAATCACTATATTTGTGAATAATGTACATAGTTATTTATATTAAAAATTACAGAAAAATCTCAGTATAGCAGTGTTTTCAATCAGTGCACAACAGTTCATTGACCCTATACGATTGGAAGTGAAAAATAAAACATTCCAATTTGCGCAGAGTCAATAAACAAAAAAACTGAAAAAGAGGCAAAAGCTCGTGGCGTTAAAAGAAACTTGCCTTCAGGAAAATCCTTAAACAGAAAAAAGACTCTCAAAAACATGAGAAGGCAAAGTACAACATGAAACGTCAAAAGAATGCAGTTCCTGCGGATAAATCTGACGATTCAAGATGTAAAACTTGACGATTCTGACAACGATTTGCCAGGATAACTGAAACCGAATGAGGAAGATGCTCATTACATGTTTTGCGATAGTGCGTTTTCTGCTCATATGAAAGGAGAGCTATGGGTCCAATGCTTAAGATAATCACACATTTGCTTTAACATTTTGGTGTCTAATTGTCTATAGTACCTTTTGGCTTAAATCTAACAAATTTTTTTTTAATAATAACAAAATGATATTCCGTATTTGCACCTTCTCCTATACCAAAGCAAGCCAGAACAGCACAAGGAAGACCCTCGACAAAGTTCAAAGACTTGTCTGTATATGCATCACTCGAGCTATGAGTACGTGTCCAACTGGGGCACTTGTGATCATTACAGATCTCACATCTCTACATCTGGTGCTAGGAAGATCAGCCTAAGAGGTAGTTCATATACTATCTAGGGAAGGTTATGGAAATGAGAGTATTAAAAATCAGGGAGCCTGATCCTCTCTAACAAAATACATCTCCTCATCGAATCTTCCCAGTGACGAAATGATCTAGAAAGTAAGTATCAAAAAGAACTTCACTGCGATTCTAGGTAAGAGGAGAGGCTGAGAAAGGGACTATACTACCCAAACTTTCAAAGAAAACACAGATGGTTCAAAAACCACCACAGGAGCTGGCGCTGGAATATTCGGGCCTAGAACCAGATACTCCTTTTATCGTTAGGCTCCTGTCCGAGCGTCAGGCAGAAATACTTGCGATAGAAAGATGCGTGGAAATGAACCTAGCCAGAAACTATCAGAAATGTGGTATGCCGATTCATTCATTAATTCTGATTGTCAAGCAGCAGTGCCGAAGAAAACTTGATGAGCTAGTAAAGAAAACAGGGTCTCTTTTGTCTGGGCTCCTGGCCACTCGGGAATCACAAAAAATGATGTGGCCAATACACTTGCAAGAAAAGGACCACGAACGCCCTTTATTGACTCGGAGCTTTCTGCGATGTAGGAAAATTCTCCTATAGGAAACAGTTTCGGAAGAAGGGAGAAACCGAAAGAGAAGCACTCTGGCGGTGTCTTCCTGGGCTGGATCACTCCAAAAGTTCCTGTGGAACTTTGACACTGCTAGATCCGAAAATTATTTGGATGTCAGTAAAAATAAGCTACATATCTTCACCGGCTTCCCTGCAGGGCACTGCCACCTTAGGAAGTACCTGATGAGAATAAGTCTAGCAGAAATTAACGAGTGTAGATTCAGTGGGGAGGAGGAAGAAACTCATGATTACCTAGTTCTAGAATGCATCGACATTGTAAGCCAACACAAAAAATGCTTCGGACAAGAGTGAGGATCTAACCTCCTTGAAGCTCTCCCAAATACTAGAGTTTATTAGAAACCTGAAACTGAAGTGCTGTACAAGTAGCAGTAAAAGCTATGATAGGGGGGGGGAGTACAATAAACCTCAGGTTTCAGTGCATTGCGTTAAAATCTAATCTAATCTAAAGGTTAAAAATAAACAAATGAATTGGCTTGGTCACGTGTTGAGAATTGACCAAACCCTACTGGTAAAGAGAATAATGGATATGGGAAAGTCGACAAAAAGAAGAAGAATATGAAAGGGAAAGAAGAAAATCTATAGAGGAGGTGGAAGAAATAGCAGGGAATAGAAAATAGTGGAAAAATGGATATTTGATAAACCAGAATCACACACCGACACATGAAAGGATAGGAGGAGCGCAGAAGAGCTCTTTTCTCAAGATAATCAATATCTTCCTCCACAACTTTTCAACTATTATCTTTTTTTTTCATACAATAGACATAATACGAAAACATTCTGGATAAAGTTTATTTAGCTAAACTGTTAGTCCTATAGGTGTCACCTTAGTAACATATCCACCCCCACAGTAAAATTACCTTGAGCACAACACATATCAATGATAACCTTATAAAAACGTCCAAAAACTCACAACAACAGCACTTCTAATGTCGAAGTAGGACGCAAGGATTCTATATCAGCAAAGGACTAAAACATCGATCCTGACTGTCGCTTACATTATTTAAAATATACCTAGAACATGGACTAGCATACGATTATGGAGGACATAAGAATTATTCAGCTAAGGTGGTATGGAAGTATCCAATGAATGACCCAAACAGTACCACAAGCACGGAAAAAAGAGCTAAGATTAAGTTGGAGATATCGATAAGGATATTAAATAATGCTAAAAGGCTATGCTAGGAGGAATTTGACGAAAAAATAGAACAAGACCGTGAAGGGAATCAGAAATTATTTTTTAAGGTACTGAGAACGCTAAGAAATGATAAAAATAATAATACAAGTTATATCAAGAACAAACAAGGTGTAATACAAAGGGAAGGAACAGAAATTATGGATAGATAGAAATAGTATTTCTAACAATTACTGAACGTAGAAAATGGGCGTGAATGAATGATTAACCAAGAGGAATATAATATACATAACAAATTGATAATAGCGGAGGGGCATGACAATATCACCAATGAAATGCTACAGAACCTGAGAGAAAAAGAACTTCACCTGATAACATGTGAATATGGAAAAAAGAGAAAATACCGGAAGATTGGGAACTACTGTAACAATTATCGCCAAATAAAGTTAACAAATTATGGTACTGAAAGTGAATGAAATAATTTAAGAGAAGCGACTACGGGTGACAATAGACCGACAGTTGGAACAATCACAAAGCAGCTTCAGAAAAGGTAGAAGTATCCACGACCACATATTAACAATTTGTCAAATTATAGAGAAAAAACATTCACAAGATAAAAAAGTATCCTTAGGATTTATAAATATACAGAAAGCATTTGATAGCGTCCAAAGAAATTTAGTTAGCCAAAACTTGCAACAACGAGGTGTTGGAAATAAATTAACAAATAATGTTAGGGGCATCTCTAAAACAACTACAAACTATGAGAGGAAATACAATGTGCAATCTGCAGAATCTGTAACAAAGGAGGGTCTAAAGCTAGGGGTTGTATTGAGTCCTGTACTGTTTATCATGGTGATGGACGATGTCCTGAAGGAACATCAAGAAAAGGTAAAGAAGATAACCAATTATAAAGAAGATACAGAGGCAATAGTTGAAGTGGTATCGACATGTCACCAGAGTGAAAAATGATATATTTGTTAAGAAGATTTAGCACTCCAGAACAACGAAGAGGAGACAAAGAGGACGGCCAAGGCAAACACGGAATAATATAGTTACAGAAATTCTAAAGAAGATGAATATTACATGGACTGAAGCAACTGCAACAAAAAAGGATTGAGCTAAATTTGGGCATGACATGTAAAAATTCACCCTGAAATCGGTAGGGTAAAACAGGGTTAAGATTGTGTTTGTATGTATGAATGATAAATAATACAATGTTGAGGTAAGTAATAAACTTTTTTGTAGTCTACATATTTTCAACCTAACATGTTATTGCAGATAATCTTAATATTGAGAATGCAACGTGTGATTTTTCAAGAGGGATAAAATGTCACTAGTTTAGCTTCATTTGGACATAAGTATATGTCGTTACTAATTCCAACGCATTTTCACCTCTTTTAATGACTTTATTATTATTTTCAAGGGATTAATTTATGCTCAATAGATATAGAACATGATTTGAAGCCATTTTTATAATGAAATCGGCAATAAATATGAAAATAATAACAAAAATAAGACAATACTACATGCCACATAACCCCAATATATTTAAACCTCTTTAAAAAATCTTAGATAGCCTTAAAATTGCTATTTCTGTGGGAAAATCATTTTAACTACACACTAACTTCCTAATTCTAGCATCGATCACCCCAATTTGCAACAAATTAAAAAAAATAGAAAATGAAAAAACTCTTATAGCAATTTTGCACGCGATATATATTTGTTTGGAAAGGTCCGCCCACCCCTGTGACGACATGTTACGTAGTTTATTAGAAGACGGCAAAGAACGTTTCAAATCGATTTATATAATGTTTGTCCATTCCACCATATAAAATTTCCTTGTTATTCATTTCTTGAATCATATTTTGATAAGGTTAGCTTACATTCTGAATTGAAATTCTAGTTGAAGCTATTGATGGATTCAGAACCAAATTTGTGAAAATAACTGTTCAAACAACTTACTCTATTGATAGTGGTTTAACATTTTCTAATCCATAAACTTTCAAATTCATCAATCTCACTGTAAAATTATTAGTGCCACGAACTTCTATCAAAGGAATATCCATAGGAGAAAATTTTGGCAGATTCAACTTCCTGTCACCTGAAAAACAAACATTTCTGTATATAATGGATATTCTATAATAATATATACTCTACAAGTTCCGAAAGTTTAGCTCACAGTGCAGGTCTCTCAAACTATCGGACCGTGTAGTGTATACTGTTTTTGCTCATACCCGACCAAAAGAATCGAGTGAGGAGTGGCGATTGACTACCTGCTGTCTAATGTATCAATTTCAATGCATCACTAATTATTTTTTTATAATTCGCGTATAAAACAGACTTCATTATAACATTGTTTACAATGTCACAATGAAGCTCTTTGAACACTGTTATAGTAATTTTTAGTGTACAGTTGGTTATTGAATTAAGTTATATTTTTATTTGACATTTGACTTTAACCTTGACACAAATTATAAATAAAATGGTCTAGCGTTGTTCTAGCTAGCAAATTATTATATTAAAGGTGAATTAGAATGATTTATATATTAAAAATATTAATGAATAAAGTACGCTAACGTTTATTTATCAATGATTTGTCAATTGTTTATTTTTATATTGTATAAGATCAACATATAGGTAAACAAAACGTTCGATTTTTGGGATAAATTACCAGAAATCTATGTGAAGATGTATTACAGAAATAATTCTGTTCATGATATAATATAAATAGATCGCAAGAGCATATACAGAGAAGCTCTTTTTTAAACAAATAATCATCCTCTTTTTGCTTGAATGAAAGTTTGTTTACAATTTACACAATTATTCGGTTATAATATGTCAAAAGTCAGAAGTGTTGAATAAAACCATCTGTGATCTGACCAATTAGGAATCTACAGAATTGCCAACTTAAATTCAAACCACTCCTCCTAGTTTAAAAACAGGGATTATATGAAATTCTATTTTATTTAAATAATTAAATAAATGCGAATTATAAAAAATATTGTGTAATACTTGTGCCACAATTACTTTCTGTAGTACTCGTGATTTGCACAACTTACCGCTTCGCGGTTCGTTGTGCAAACTTCACTCGTACTACAAAACGAGTCATTGTGACACTTGTTTTACAAATAACTATTGGCCCACTGTAGCAACGCGTATGCGAGTCTCTGCCAATGCAGAAATGTTAAGCTTTCCGCATCTCAATCGACGTTAGGTAACTAACGACCGTCTCGTGTGTCAGTGTATTACTTACTTTCAGCCCACTGTAGCACTGCATGCATCTCTACCAATGCAGAAATTTTAAACTTTATGCATCCAAATCGTAGCGGAAAGTACATACTTTCGGCCTGGTATGAAGAAATCAAAATTTTGAACGACATTTTAATAGCATTATCGTTTATTTTTAGTTTTAGGATACTACAAACTTTATTAACTGCGTGTTTTATTAGGCTGGAATTCAAAAGGAATTTGTATTTTATTCTTTCTTAGTGCTCCAACTAATGTTAATTTATGATTCTCCAGTAAGTCATTAGCAAGTGGAATACTGGTAAACCAATTATCCATGGTTATGTTTCTCCCAGTTTTACTTACAGGAGTAATTAACCGGATTACCACATCTGAGGCAGAATTGCTTACTTTGAAAGGTCCATCTGGTTGGTTTCCTAAGTAAACTTCCATCTTCAGGTTATAAAAAGTTCTGGCATCCAACAATGCAAATATCTTTATTCCATATTTATTAGGTTTGGAAGGAATATACTGACGAAAATTGCAATTTCCACGAAACGCTTGTAACCCTTTCTTGGAGTTACAAAGCTCCGGTAGCTCTTCGTCTGGTGCGCAATGGTCGTAGGATCTTACGTATTATCAGAATTGGCAGGAATAGGGCGCCACTTATTTTTTGGTATCATTTCAAAAACAAGAAATTACTAACCTTAGCTACTTTCTTGGCTCAATTTAACCTAATTTCGTAGAAGAAAATAATATTAAAAATAAAAAAAAATAAAAAAAACAGAACCTCACTATATGGTTTTTTAATCAAGTTACTTCGTAATCACATTTAATCAGCTACTTATGATAGAAAAATAAAAAATATTTGGTAAGTGCATTTGATATAAACAAGAACCATAAGAACCCCTAAATACAGCTGTATTTAAGTTCACATTGTGTGAACAATTTATTCAAATTGAGAAATATATGTATATAGAGCATATGCCTTGTACCAAAAAATATATCAGTTTATTAAAGATTAAAAAAAAAAACTTTTTCTCCGTTGAGATATTTAGTGATTAAGTTAAGAATTTAGGTTATAAAAAGTCCAATAAATCACTGTACTACACTAAGAATATAGTATTACGTAATCAAATAGCAGTAAGGGTATGCCGGTGCACTTCCTTAGTAGATTTTTGTGATACTGGAATAGACTCACCAAAGTTTGAAGACGACTTGAGACCTTCAGACCCTATTTTTGAAATTAGATTCATTCTTCCGAGCCCCATCCATCTTGAAGGAAAAATATCTAGAACATGCGGCGAACACGTGCATCAACGAGATTAGTTATATCGGCAACTCGAGTCCAGGGTGGTGAATGGCTCAAAACGCCGCTTCCTCTAGGATTTCCTCCCTCAAAGGTCTCAGGCGGATTGTCAGGGTGTCGATGTAACTATTTCTAGTCATACAAATATACTACGTGTTCAGGTCCAAAATGGCTACCTCAATATTAGATTGGTGTTGGAAGAAAAAGTTACCGATGAAAGGACATTGAAAGGTCGGCGAATCTGGAATTAATGTACCACTTAACGACTGTATTATTTCAAGAAAATATTACGCTTACCTCCTTGTTACAGGAAAACCTTTTAACCAAATTACAACGGCAGAAAACAGTTACTTAAGGATGCCAGCAAACGAAAAAACAAAAATCTGCTACTTCCTTTCGATATTTCTAAAACTGGAGAAGGTAACCCGAAACTAAACGAACTGCAACTTTTTGTAAACTTCAACGGCCAATCAAGTTCTAATAATCCCTATAATACCTTCTTATTTTCGGCTGACCAATGGAATATCTTCAATACATATAACGAACTCCGAACTCAACCGAGTTGGCTTAGTGAATTTCAGATTTAAGTAGTACCCTAGTGCTCAACCTGTTTGGTGAAATGAGAAGTGTCAACGTCAAACTAATCAAAAGTAGTACCTATTATGAATGTCATTGTGAATGACATTGAAAACCAAACAAATTTCAATAAGGCGTTCGCAATAAAGGTTTTACCAAACGACAAGTAAAATCAACGAGAAAGATTATTTATTTTATGTCTGAAGCCATTCTAAACTTTGTGTAGTCGTTGTATGAACTGTTTACGAAATGTAACCTCATTCAAATATAAACATTGTATTGAAAGAAGCAGTTTAATGAGTTTTATCATTATCCAGTACTGGTAAGTAAACAATACATTAACTTTTAATTATATAGTTAATCAACGTTTTAATTTCTTTTAGGAACTTGTGTAGCTGTTAACTAAATTACTGTTCAAGATGCCATCACCTGTGTTAATTAATAACAATACTTTGTGTAGATAATTTAGTGACTGTTTAAGCTGATTACTGATTTAAAATAAAATATATTTCAAAGTAGACACACATTCATTTCTTAATGCTTAAGGTAAGTCTGAATGTTACACGCTACCAATTGTTCATCAACTGTAAGATATTCACTTGGTGTATAAAGCTCGGCACACTTATTCACTAAATAATCGAACATATCACGAATGGGTGCTAACTTTTCAATTTGTAGTCTCACTGCTCTTGTTGCTTTGTCATCAAACCTAATACATCGCATTATGAAAAGGAATCTCTGCTTACTCATAGTGGTATAAAAAAATCATTGCCCATATCATCAACATCAAATAAATCTTCAAAATTCAAATGAGATGATCTCATGACTCCACTGACTACCTAAATCGCTAAAAACGCTTTTATTTCACCTTCAGTTACTAAACGAGCATCTCTTTCACGTGTAAACTTATCTTTTACTTCAGCAGTAATAATTATTAGTGTTTGTCACAAGAAGTTGCATCACGTAGTCATCAAAAAATAGGTAAAAAGCCTCTGAAGGCGTGGAAATTATTCTTGCTGGTCCTTTACAGCCAGGCAAATGTGTTATTATATTATATTTTCGAGTTTTGGTTTTAGGCGTGCCACCTTCACCTCCACTTTGTATTTTTGTCTTTACCTATATAATAATCAGCATCTGTCGGTAGAGGTGTTGGAGAAGCATCATCCTCGTATTCATCCTCTTAGCAAGAGTATGTATCATGTTCACTATATTCCATAAAATCTTCTGTAACACTGTCATCACTTTCTGAATCTAGTTCCAATTCACTTTCAGAATCATTTATCAAACGTTCTATTTCCGTTTGAGTTAGCGGGACTTTATTTCGCCAACTGGGACCTGCTTCTGCACTAAAACTTTTACTGGTTTCTTTACTTGAACTGGCCATTTTCAATAAAATAAAACACAGATAGAAAAATTGAACCACTACGGTACCAATTGTAAGTATAACTAAATTTTTAACATTCGGTCGCACACCCTAAATAATTGGATCTTCAACAATGGCTTCTTTTATTGCCCTTATTTACAAATAATCATAAAATAATATTATGAGACGAACGTGACAAAAACTGATTACCTAGACAATAAAACACTCATTATCCGCCGACAAATTTATTCCTACGTGACTAGTCGCAGGGCGCCAAACGGAGCCTTTCAATGCACCGCATTAGTTTATTGCTTCTATAATTGAAAACACTTGAAAATATGATTTCATATTTTAGTATCTTATTCTTTATACCCTATTTGAGGAATAAATGGGTGAGATAATTTTCAAAAAATTTTTTCAAAATAAATACTGGGTATTAAATTTGTGTTGGCGCCGTATGGCGCCTCGCGACTAGTTAAATGTTAAAGAAAACTCTCCCGTACGTTTTTTAAAGAACTATAAAGAACTTTAAAATGATCTTGATTTTAAGTCGTTAGCATAAAAATTAACTAAGTTGTCATAAAAATTAAACTGCTTATTCGCTTTTCCGAGAAAGAAATCAGTACAAAAATAGATGAATTTTTCATGAAAATATTAATTAAAGGTAATAGTTCTATAATTTAGTTTAATTACGTGTTTACAAAATTTACAGCCATTTCTGATGCATATTTTCTACAATATAACATTATGAATGAGAAAAAAATCGAATATCAAGAAAAAAATTCGAAAATTACTTTAAAAATGAAAATATTCGAAAAATACTCAAGAATAAAAAAATAGTTATTTATTATACAAGGGAAAAAAGTATTAGATTTTAGCTCGAGGTTATGTTGACAAAAAAGCGAGAGTTTAAATATTTGAGCTGTCTGGTAAACGATTCCTTGGATTCGGAAAATGTGATACGCTCAAGAATAGAACAAGCCACGTCCATTTTTGTTAAACTGAGAGCCTTCTTGTCATCTCACTTCACTTAAGTCTAGAATTGAGGTACCAAATGGCAAAGTGTTATGTCCACAGTAGTATACTTTACGGAATGGAGGCCTGGACACTGAAAGTTAACTCTATGAGACGTTTAGAGGCCTTTGAAATGTGGGTATTTCGCAGAATTCAGAAAATTCCATGGACCTCCGCTAGGAGACGGCACTCAAAGAAGAAGAGGAGGAAGAAGTCAAAAGTGACCATGATTTTGAGATTTGTAGAACATTTACCCTGTTTTCCTCTATCACCCTAGATATTTCCTCTATTTTGTGTAGCCTTACATCTCTTCGGATAGCATTTGATATTTCTTTGTTAATTCCTCTTAGCTGAGTGGCATTGTTTTGATGTTTGTCTGTTAGATTTCTTCTTTTTTCCATCAACTTAGTACTATTACTCAACTTCTCCTCCTTTCCAACTCTAAGCGATTGCTTGCACCTGTTCCACTTTTTTTATTGCTGTTATTATTTGTTTGTTTGTCTCCTCAATGTCTTCATCCTCTTCATTTTTCAGCATTGGTGATAGACGAGAATTGAGAAGTTGTGCGTATTGGTCTGCGCTTTGTGTTGTTAATGATTTTCTAGAAGCTGAAGCTGTTTTTCTTATTAGTTTTGATAAAGGAAAACAGGGAAATGAAAGTGCTTAGGAGAAAATTGTCTGAGGGTAAGAAACAATTAAGTAAGATAATTGACAACAAGGATCGACAAACCACCACAAATAAGCGAGACATCCTGCTAATCGTGAGAAGTTTCTATGCGGAATTCTATAAAAAAGCCACAACAACACAAATTGGAGTAGCGATTCCCGTAATACTAAAACAGGGATCAGAAGACATCCCGGAAATCACTCAAGACGAAATAAACAACTGCTTAAAAGACATGAAAAACGATAAATCACCAGGAGATGACGAAATTAGCAGCGAAAATATAGAACTAGGAGGATCAGCACTTCTAAAAATAATGTGTAAGCTATACAACGCTTGTTTAAGAAACTCTTGAAACACTTGATTAATGGAATAAGTCCATCATAATACTTTTACACAAGAAATAAAAAACTACAGACCAATTAGCCTGCTATCGCAGATATATAAACTGTTTATGAGAATAATCACCAAAAGGCTGACAGCTACTCGATCTTTAGCAACCTATTGAGCAGGCAGGATTTCGTAAGGGCTATGGCACAAACGATCATCTTCATACAATTAAAATCATCATTGAAAAATGCATAGAGTATAATTAACCATTAGTTCTCATTTTTGTAGACTATGAAAAAGCTTTTGACACAATAGACCACTATAATATGCTTAGTGCCCTCGCTAATTGCAGAGGCGACCATCGCTACATCGACATCATTAAGCAATTATACAAGAACGCAAATGCTGTCATTAGACTTCATGGAGAGATGTGTGCGGCAGGGGGATGGCATCTTCCCAAAATCATTTACCAACCTTTTAGAGTACATGATCAAACGCACAAACATCGAGAACCTCGGCATCAACATTAATGGTGAAAAACTTAGTCACATTCGCTTCGCCGATGATCTGATATTGATCACAAATGATCTCAAAAAGCGCAAGAAATGATGAGCGAGCTGAACCTAGCATCTAGAGAGGTTGGGCTGAAAATCAATATAGGCAAAACAAAGTTTATGACAAATCTAGTTGCCAGTGAAAACCTAACAGTGAACAACATAAACATTGACCAAGTTTACTCCTACAAATACTTATGCCACTAGATTCGATTGGAAAGGGATTATCAAACCTGCGAAATTGGCAGAAGAATAGGTCTCACATGGGCAGCCTTCGGAATATTGTGCTACATCTTAAGATCTGATATTCTAATGTGTCTTAAGAAGAAAGTCTTCGACCAATGTATATTACCAGTACCTACGGAGCCGAAACACTGACACTAACAAAGAACACCGCGAACAAAATAAGAGTAGCGCAAAGAAGCATGGAAAGAATAATGTTAGGCTTATCCCTGAGAGATAGATTTCCAAACGCAGAGGTGAGAAGAAGAAGTGGAGTAACAGATGCCATCACAAGAATATCGACTCTACTGGGCGGGTCACCTAGTCAGAATAAACTACGGCAGATGGACTGGAAAAATAACCGAATGGAGACCGCGAGACCACGCTTTCCGCAGCAGAGGCAGACCGCCCACTCGTTGGTCAGATGATCTGAAGCGCATCCAAAACCAACTGGTTAAATGCAGCACAGGATAGGGGGGGAGATGGAAATCTTTACGGGAGGCTTATGTCCAGTAGTGAACGAACATATAGCTGTGTGATGATGATGATGAGACCAATTACAGAAGAACAGGAGGAGGAAAAAGTCAGTAGTGACGATGAATTTGATATGTAATTTTATATTTCATTTTAATAATAAACATTTTTTTATAACGTACATGTAATACTTTAACTTTTTTCCTTCAATCTTTCAATAAGATAACTTATCGATGCTGAATGTATATTTTTTTGTCGATAAAAGTGATTTAAAAGAGGAGGCACCATAATTAATTTCAAATTATTTAAAAAATATGTTGTTATTAAGGGTGGTTTTTAAGAGTTTGAGAGATGTTATAACTTACATTATTAACAGTTAATAATAAAAAATAAAAATTTATTTTACAGAAACTATCAAACCATTTTAACGTCTTAAAATGTATTCTTAATTTTTATAATTTTCATTTAGGGGTAGTTTTTAAGGGGTGAATTATTGTGATAGAATATTAATTATATCATTAACTTTTAAAAAGGTTTTAATACATGATACTTGTATCATAATAGCTTTCTAGCGCGAAAAAACACAATTTTTTGGTAGTTTTGTCTTTAAGGGTGGTTATTAAGCACAAATCACCTACTCTATAGATGTTTCACGCAGATGGATCAAGGTCAAGCTTTTTTATTAGTATGTGTTTCAGACAAGCAGATGGAAGCACTACTAAATTTTAGTAGTATTGTAAAATTTCCTGTTTTATCGACTCACCGCTGCCAAATGTCAATAATATTGATTTATAACCACAAATCAGGATGATTTGTGTTTACAACTGTGTTATAACGCTTTATAGTTTTATTTTTCCTATTTTATCAGTTTTAGTTTTCAAATGATATAAAGTCAGTTTGAGTGATAAATTTCAATTTTTAAATAATAGTGTGTGTCAGGTCTTATATGATGCCCCGTTATATGTACATGTGCTGTGTGCCTAATTGCACACCAACATCTTATATTAGACATATATTTCCAAATCCAAATAAAGACTCCCAAAAATTCAAGGCAATGCAATAAACTGTGATGAATTGAAGACAATGGAGCCGTTAGCTGTATATCAAGCAAAGAGAATATGCCATAAACATTTTGCAGTGAAGTACACTACAGCTTGGTCCAATAGATTGTATTCAACTGCTAGTCCATCCTTATTTTTACCTGGTAAGAGAAAAATGTAGTGAAAAAATGTTAATAAACATGTGATTTCTTCAAAAAAATTAAGACCTACATTATATATCACTGGTAAATTATTTTTTTAAGATGCAGTTATGTCACATGAAAATACACACACTCCTGAGCCTTTGTTATTGCCTTGCAGTGGTATGTATTTCTATTATATAATTAAAACAAAAAGCAGTAAGTTTATATTATAAACTTTATAACTTTGTAACATGGCTACACAATAATAAATTTATTTTATGTTTTATATCTACAGTTCACAATATTCTTGTTTCATGATATGTCTCTGATTTATTTCAATGTAATTGTTGCTTGTTGCAGTAACAATAGTACCTAAACTTTCATCATTTTACTGTTGAAAATATTTTGTTGTATCTACATGTACTTTGTACATTGTCCCTATTTTGTGAATATACTTTTATCAATAAATGTTTTAATAACATATGTTTCTTATTTTGGTCCTTCTGTAAACAGTCAATTGCCAAAAAACTTTCAATTTCTTTAAAAATTGCTCAGTAAATGACTTTATTTTTTAAAAAGTATAATATATTTATCTACAATGATAAATTGTTTGGCAATTATATTAGAATTTACAAGATATTAGCGACGTTAATGATTGTCAAACAATTGAGTGTGCACAATATAGTAGACTTTTTAGTAAAACCTGTCATTTACTTACAATAAACAAGGATCTTCAAACCAACAGTAAAGATAATCGCAATTTAAATTTAGCGTCCATTCTTCTTTCCCTAGTAGCGGCTTAAGTAACAATTTACTCACTATTAATTGTGTTTCAGTTCTATAGGTGGCGCTAGTTTTTGTCATTTCAAGAAAGCATTGTCGTGAACTATCTATAGAGTAGGTGATTTGTGGTTTTCAAGGGTTGAAACGTATTACAAATTATTTAAATTACAGTCCATAATCTAAAATAATATTTATTCTACCTATTTACAAATGATTTTAATAGACATACAATATTTTTTTGGATTTTTCTAATTTTTTTACTTAAGGAGTGGTTTTCACCCTTTAAAAATAAAAAGCATACATCAGGAGTATCAGGTTTGATCTAGAAGGTGGAATAAGCTCAATTCTAAATTGGCATGAAAATCGGTTCGGTACGAAAAAATTCGGAGGTGACACCATTTTTTTGTCTTCATTTACTGGACTATTTATGATGCATTTCTTTTCATAATCACTTTAAAGATAATTTGAATTATTAACAATCTCTCTTACATTATTAGAAAACTTTTTTGTTGGGAAACTTCTGTCATTCTGACGATGATAATATCGAAACAATTGTCAATTTTATAGAATTTTTAACATTTTTTCATTATATGGTGGAATTATTTAGCAACAGTTAGTTTCATTTAAGAAAGTAATTTGAAAAGATTCCACATAGTAAGAGTTGAAACAGTAAATTTTATCACTTATTTGCTGATATTTTCTAAACCAATCATTGTAGATCTCAATAGGCAAAAAAATTTTAAACTCTGAAAATTTTATTTACTTATTCATATTACTTATTACTTCCAGAGTTTCACAGTGTCAAAAATGAGTTTTGTTTAAAACTTACCGTGAATAAGATGTGGAATGGCGAATTTGGCACTCTCCATGGCACAGGCACTGAAATTTTTTGATGACCTAGCACATGGATGTAGGTAGCTTGCTGGAAAATAATTTATGGTTATAGTAATTAAGCTATAGAGACATATTGTTCAAGATTGTAAAATCTTGAATTTTATTGTTTACGATACTTTTAAAATATGTAAGATATTTGTATGCTTCCTTTCTTCATTGTATATATTTAAGGCGTAAATTCATTTTAGTTAATAGCGTTGTAAAAATATGTTTCAGAATTGATAAGATCTTTTATATTGTTGTAAATTCAAAGGATAGTTTCATTTTATTTTCAACTTTTGTTAAATACCTTTAAAATATCACGTTTTGCAACATCTTGTCGCATTGTCCTATAGTTAAGAAGTTAGGAAAAGGTCACGTTTCACCCTATTATATATTGTATTGTAAAAACCCTAAATTTAGTGTAACTTCTGCATGAATTTTATGGTCGACGGTTGGAAGATATGAAAGACATTTTTGAGTAAAAAGGTTACAATTGCTATTGGAGTATTCAATAGAAATTTAACTAGTTATTGGCGGCACTCATAGTTGATTCTTGTCTAAGAACCCGACAAGTCAAATGATACTGGCCAATAAGAAATATTAACTTTCGTTTGGTCAACCCAATCCACGTGTAAACACGACCCTCACAGATTTCTATTTAAGACGTCTCACAACGTGAAGATATCAGTTTTCTCACTCATCAGTTCTACACTTATCGACGCGAGTTTTACACTCATCGAATCGAGCTCAACGCTCAACAACAAAGCTAGTTTTTTACACGCATCGTAGCGAGTTCAATACTCTCGATAACAAAGTTTTACACTCATCGACGCGAGTTTTACACACTCATCGAATCGAGCTCAACGCTCAATAACAAAGTTAGTTTAATATTCATCAAATCGAAACATAAAGTGTCTTCCGATCTGAAACCACCGAAGCTCAGCATTTACAACTTTGTACCATTCTTGTAAATTTGTACATAATAAATTATTAATTTCGACATTAATTTTGTCAAATTATGATTATCTACCTAGTTGAATGTCCACGCCAGTTGACGAAGTTCAGCTAGAAATATAATCAAAAACACATATTCACAGTTTATTTTCGTTAACTTGACACTTTCTAACCGGAAACAAGATAAACGGTTTTTATATACTAGTATATCATAAAAGTGTAACTGGTATACATTTCGTAGGCTGTATCGTGCTCATAACCCGAAATTTTTTCAAATATGACTAAAAAGTGATACTTCAAGTACCATAGCACCCATTGTACTGGGTTTAGTGAGATGAACATCAATAAAGTTCATATATTGGACGCCCTGAACCATATCCAATCATAAAATTGGTCACTTGTATACACTCCTAAGGCTGTATCGTGCTAACAAACCGAAATTTCTCCAAAAATGTCGTACTTCAAGTACCTTAGCACCCGTTGTACTAACTCTAGTGAGTTGAAAATCATTAGGGTTCATCTGTGCGATGTCCTGAATAATATTCAATCAAAAATTGATGACTTGTTACATTCCGGAGGCCGTATCGTGCTAACAAGACATATTACGAAAAGTGGCCGACGACAACGACGACGACGACGATATACTCACAGGATGTATTTTTTCTAAAAACAGTTCTTTCGTGTTGTTCTTGCTGAAAACCGAAAAAATAACTCAAAAAATCCCAAAATTCTAATTTCTTTCCAGGCAAACCAATACTTTTGAGCAAACATTTTTATGGACAATTTAGAAAGAAAGATCTTTGAAAGTAATATTACGAAAAATATTTTATTTTGGTATAGATATGTAGATGACATATTAGCTTGTTTTATGGGTAGTGAACGACAATTAGATGTATTTTTCAACCATATCAATAATTTACACCCGAAAATTAAATTTACATTAGAAATTGAAGAAAATAGCTCAATCAATTTTCTTGATTTAAAAATTCAAAGAGTTAATAATGTACTTGATTATTCAATTAACCGAAAACCAACACAAAGTGATGTAACAATTCCATTCAATTCTAACCACCCTGTGTCACACAGACTAGCAGCATATAATTCAATGATACATAGAGCTTTTTCAGTTCCTATGAACAAATGTAATTTTGATAGAGAGATTAATACAATTAGACAAATAGCAACATCTAACGGTTATCCATTAGATATGATAAATAAGCTAATTAATAAAAAAGAGGAAAAAGTGGCATTACAACTAATATATCCTAAACAAGCTGATGAAATTAAAACTTATAAAACCATCACATATGCAGGAAATATTTCTAATAATATTTCAAAGATAATATCTTCAGCAACGAATACAACAATTTCTTTTAAAACAGAAAGTAACGTTAGTACAAAATTGTTAAATGTAAAAACAAAAATACCACTATTAAAGAAGTCAGGTATATATAAACTCAAATGTCCAGAATGTAATGCTGTCTATTTGGGTCAGACCCTTAGGAATTTTGAAATACGATACAGTGAGCACTTACGAGCATACAGATTAAAACAACCAGATAAATCCCACTACGCAAAACATCTACTAGACACCAATCATTCATTGACACCTAACACAAAACTAGAAGTACTGCATATTTGTGAAAAGAAACAAGAACTGGATTTCCTTGAAGAACTGGAAATTAGAAGACATTTAAGAAACCCACAATATGAAGTTGTCAATGAACAGGTGAATTTAGGGAATTCTCCACTAATAAACTGTCTTCTTAAGTGATAATTGTAAAGATCAGCAAATATAGTTTTCCTGGTTTTCTATATCATTGCACAGTTATACTGATCTTAATTGGAAAAATGATATCCAGGATATCACCATAGGGCTAATAATATCTAAGCTTCAATATTTGTAATATCACATCTTCTTCTTTTTTCTATAAACATATATTAAGCCAATCACAAGTTAGGTTACTTCTTGGTCTAGCCAAATATAACTGCTAAACATCAGGTAGGCATAAAATGAAATGTAACTTCTGTCATTCTGACGATGATATTGATTTATCGAAACAATTGTCAATTTTTAGAATTTTCAATAACTTGTATTATATTGTGGAATTAACTAGAGACCTTGAGTTTCATTTAAAAACACTAATATGAGCATATTCCACGAAGTAAGGGTCGAGACAGTCAATTTCAGTATCTAAAAAGATTAGTAGGTGATAAGCGGAAGAAGAGGCAGACCTCGTGTAATGAAATAGTGAAGTAGTCAATCTAAGTATAGAAAGGGGACTCGTAAGCATGAGAGAAGCCGACATTTTGACAAGCAAGAACTAAAGAAGCTTTGTGAATGAAAATAAATCTGAGTATAAATTTATAAACAGTTAATATGCGTATATTATCAACTTGTCCAAAACATTACACAAGTGAGATATGAAGTACGAGGTGTGGTTCTCAAATAACGAGACTGACGGTGCTACAGAAGTATTGCGCATGCGTCAAACACCAGCTGTTATCGTGAAGCCTTCTCTTTCGAATGCAGTATATGTAATAGTAGCGCAACGAGTATTTGTAAAATTTTACATGAAACTTGGAAAAATCATAACCGAAATATATAATTTATTGAAAAAGGTGTTTATCAATAAATGTTTATAGCGTGCACATATTTTTGACTGGCTGAAGCGATTTCAGGGCCGAGAAGACGTTCTAAATGATTCACGTCCGGGTTGCTGTTCCAAAGATGGTTGACAAATCGGTACAACAATTTTTAAATAACAATTTCAACATGTAAAAAGTATGTACCAAAATGCTGCCTGAAAATCTAACGTATGAACAACAAGAAGCTTGCAGAAATGTTTGTACTGATGCTTCGGATACCATTGGAAATGACGCAAATTTGTTGGCAAGGATGATAACATGTGTATTAAAAAGAACAGAAGAAGAATCATAGAAGAGCATTTTCAAACGAAAGAGATTGTAGAAGAGACGGTTATGACAGAGACGATACAAATAATAGAATGACGAACAATGCGGCAGTAATGCCAGATCTTCAATAAATTACGAGTCGTGTAGAAAAAAATCATTGTATATTTGTGGGTATGAACATCCCCGCGAATTCATTAAATTAAATGAAGATTTGGAAAGTGAAGAAACTACACGTCTCGTATATATATCAATGGTAATTATAAAGAAAAACAAATTATGATTATGATAGATACAGGTTCGGAAGTATCTTTAATAAATGAAGAATTTTTATTAACAAATCCAGAACTAAACAAACGTATTATAAAAATACCGAAAATTACATTGGTAGGTGCAAAAAACAAAAAATTATATGAAGTTAACAAAATGATGTACATTGAAATAGATATTTCATCAGTGATAATAAGTTTACAATTATTAGTGGTACCAAATTTAGATGTGGTAATTGTGCTTGGACATGCCGAGCTTAGCAAACATAAAATCGTTATAGATTATAAAAAAGAAAGTGTATGGATAGTTAATAACTGGGTAAATTTCAATGAAACAAGAAAAATAAATGAAGAAAAACAAATGCAAGAAACTAATTTAAGAAAAAAAATAGAAAAAGAAGATTTGAAGAAATTTAATTATATAGAAATTGGTGAACAGAATACAGTAAAAAACAAACTGTTTTAAAGATTAAAACTAACTTTTCCGCATCTGTGGCCCTGAACAATATTCTATCATAAAATTGTTACTTGCATACATTTCGGGGGATGTATCGTGATAACAAATCGAAATTTCTCTAAAAATATCCAAAAATTTAGTATATCTAGTTTTATAGGACCCGCTGTACTCGCTCTAGTCAACTGAAAATCAATAGGGTACATCTATGAGACACCTTGAACAATATTCAATCATAAAATTGATCAAACGTTCACTCTCTGGAGGCCGTATCGTGCTAATAAATTGAAAATTCTCCAAAAATGACGAAAATTTGGTACTCCAAGTACCGTAGCACCTGTTGTACTAGCTTTAGTGAGCTGAATATCAATAGGGCTCATCTTTGAGACGCTCTGAATTATATCCAAACATAAAATTGGCACTTATATATGCTTCGGAGGCTGTATCGTGCTAACAAACTGAAACTTCTTCAAAAATGACAAAAATATCGTACTTAAAGTACTGTAGCACCTGTTGTATTGGCTCTGGTGAGCTGAAAATCAATAGGGTTAATCAGTGAGATGCGCTGAATAATATTCAATCATGAAATTAGTGACTTGTTGAACTCCGGAGGCTTTATCGTGCTAACAAACTGAAATTTCTCAAAAAATGACAAAATGTCGTACTTCAAGTACCATAGCACCCGTTGTACTGGCTCTGGTGAACTGAAAATCAATAGGGTTCATCTGTGACATGTCCTTAACGATATTTAATCATAAAATTGCTGACTCATTGCACTCCGGAGGCTGTATCGTGCTAACAAACTGAAACTTCTTCAAAAATGACAAAAATATCGTACTTAAAGTACTGTAGCACCTGTTGTATTGGCTCTGGTGAGCTGAAAATCAATAGAGTTCATCAGTGAGATGCCCTGAATAATATTCAATCATGAAATTAGTGACTTGTTGAACTCCGGAGGCTTTATCGTGCTAACAAACTGAAATTTCTCAAAAAATGACAAAATGTCGTACTTCAAGTACCATAGCACCCGTTGTACTGGCTCTGGTAAACTGAAAATCAATAGGGTTCATCTGTGACATGTCCTTAACGATATTTAAACATAAAATTGCTGACTAATTGCACTCCGGAGGCTGTATCGTGCTAACAAGACATGTAAGGAAAAGTGGCCGACGACAACGACGACATACACACAGGATTTTTTTTCTAAAAACCGTTTTTTCGTGTTGTTGTTGATGGAAAACGTAAAAATAACTCAAAAAAAATTTTCAAAATTTCAACTTTTTTTGGGGTAAACCAATACTTTTCTCGCATATAGAAAGGTTGGGCGGAAAAGTAAAATGTAATATGTTTATATCAGAATATTTTTTATTTTAATATTATTTATAATATTCATTATCAACCCAGATGATAATTTTAGAGTGTTTCTACATGTCCTAACAATAAATTACGGTTAAGTACGATAAAATTATTTACCTAATTTTATGTAGATAACTATTTACATAATTCCATTTAGATAATAGATTGTATTGACAGCTAACCTCTCAACTGGCAGACTTATTTTGCCTTTTTGAGAACGCCCACATAATACTTTAACCACATTTTAGTCGTTTACAATTATACGTTTCAACTGATTTCTCAACAAGAACCGCACCATCAATATTTGTATTAATGATTAATTTGTTTGTGGAGATAATATTGCATTTTCAGCTATTATTGCACAAAACAGTACGAAACTTTTAAACTCCCGCTGTTTCAAAATACTATTGAAAAATCTTTAATGCTGAATTCACTAATTATCAAACAGTAGCATTAAATTTTGAAAATCTGATAAAAAACCAAATAAACCGATTAAACTCCTCATTGGAAACTTCTCGATGTAAACGAGCACTATTAAATGCCCCGTGTAATAAAATGTATCACAGGCAAATTAGACGAAAACGATGTTAGAATATATGACGCAGCTATTGAAAATATATCAAATAACCAAAAAAAAGTTCGAAATTCTAATTACCGACCAAATTACTATCTTAGATAAATCAATGAATATCTTTAACAAAACCACAGCTAGTATAGTACACAATAAAGCTATAATAGAATCTGGAATTAATGAGTTAAAAGAGTATATATTTATATGTATAATAGATTATCAAAATCATAGCTTTATTGAAGAAATATACTCACAATTAATATTTCCCAAAATTATAAATGCACTACAAGCAATATATGACATTTTAGAAAAATTAGAAGTCGCAATAACATTTTCAAAAATTAATGTGTACCATAACTCAATTGTTGACCTCTATTATATGAAGTAAAATCCATCAGGAATCATTTACATAAAAAAGTACCGTTCGAACCTAACTTAGAAAACATTCTTTCATTCGAAAAAATAAACGGTTTTAAAGATTAAAACTAATTTTTCCGCATCTGTGAGATGCCCAGATTAATATACTATCATAAAATTGTCTCTTGTATACAGTTCGGGGGATGTACCGTGTTAACAAACCGAAATTTCTTAAAAAACTAACCAAAAATGCAGTAAATCTGCATTTATAGGATCCGCTGTACTCGCTATAGTCTGAGACACCTTGAAAAATATCCAATTATAAAATTGGCGACTTGTATACACTCCGGAGGCTGTATCGTACTAAACCCGAAATTTCTCCAAAAAGGACAAAAACGTGGCACTTCAGGTACCATAGCACCCGTCGTACTAGCTCTGGTGAGCTAAAAATCAATAAGGTTCATCTACAAGACACTCTGAACAATATTCAATCATAAAATGGGTCACTTGTATACACGCTGGAGGCTGTATCGTGCTAACAAACTGAAAATTCTCCAAAAATGACAAAAATTTGGTACCTCAAGTACCATAGCACTCGTTGTACTGGCGTAAGTGAGCTGAATCTCAATAGGGTTTTTCTTTGAGACGCCCTGAATAATATCCAATCATAAAATTGGTCACTTCTATATACTCCGGAGGCTGTATCGTGCTAACAAACTGAAATTTCTCCAAAAATTACAAAAATGTCGTACTTCAAGTACCATAGAATCCGTTTTACTGCCTATTGTGAGCTAAAAATCGATAGGTTCCATGTTTGAGATGTCTCGAGCAATATTCAATCATAAAATTGGTGATTTGTTGTACTCCGGAGGCTGTATCGTGCTAACAAGACATGTAACGAAAAATGGCCGACGACAACGACGACGACGACTACGACGACGACGCTGTACACACAGGATTTTTTTTCTAAAAACCATTTTTTCGTGTTGTTCTTGATGAAAAACGTAAATATAACATTTTTTTTTCAAAATTTCAACTTTTTTGTGGGTAAACCAATTCTTTTCTCTCATATTAGATAGGTTGAGCGGAAAAGTAATAATGAGCAAATAACAAAGGTAATCAAATAATTTTTATTATGAATATTCCTCTAGTAGAATGCCAAAATTATAACTATTATCATCTTTACCTTGTACCTATACCTCAAACAAACTCCTTCAAAGTCATTATTCCAATTTCCAAATTTCTAATCCTAAACGAACAAAATTATATGACGCCCGATGTAAATTTCGAGAAATAACTTCAGAAGAATTCATCTGTCATATGGAACTTTCAATGAGATTAATACAAGAATGTATGCCATGTGAAGTCCGAATGATTATAAATATACTTTAAATTTAACAATGTGCCAAACCGTCCCTGTTGAAATAAATTAAGAAAAATTTCAGAAGATTGAAGACAACAAATGGATTATTATTTTTTCCGAAACCTGAAACCGCTATAGTGATTTGTGGTAAATTCAAAGACACTATATTAATCATAGGTACCCTTTTGCTTGAATTAGGTAATTGGTGTTATATGCAAGTGAAAGACTTTAAAATTCAAACATTTCAGTGTTAAGCGCGAATTTAAGAACTTTGAGTTTCCGAAACTGGACATTTCGTTACCGACACTGGATACCGGTATATTCGAAATTAAACCTCTAAAACTAGCTAACGTCGACCTAGAACTTAGTCAACTAAAGAATTTAAAAGACTCTTTAAAAATACAAAAGGAAAAACTCAAAACGATTTTTGAGAAACCAGTAAATTTTCGTAGTGCAAGAGTATAGACAATAACACTTTATATTTGCCTTACTATTTGTACTGTAACGAGCCTCATTTACATATATAAGAAAAAATGAACTGCCGCCGATGGAAAAAAGTTACCAAAATTCTCTTGGTACCCCCAGAATTTCGCTCTAAGGGCGGAGGAGTTATCTATTACCGCACTGTATGTGTTTATGGAAGGTTACAACTGCAGATGCATATCCGTTTTTACCTTTCCGCCCAACCTATCTAATATGCGAGAAAAGTATTGGTTTGCCCCAAAAAAAGTTGGAATTTTTTGAGTTATTTTTACGTTTTCCATCAACATCAACACGAAAAAACGGTTTTTAGAGAAAAAAATCGTGTGTTTGTCGTCCTCGTCGTCGTTGTCGTCGGCCACTTCTCGTTACATGTCTTGTTAGCACGATACAGCCTCCGAAGTGCAACAAGTCACCAATTTTATGATTGCATATTGTTAAGCATGTGTCACAGATGAACCCTATTAATTTTCAGCTCACCAGAGCCAGTGCAACGGATGCTATGGTGACTGTTTTGTAATTTTTTGAGAAATTTTAGTTTGTTAGCACGATACAGCCTCTGGAGTTTAACAAGTCACCAATTATATGATTGAATATTATTCAGGACATCACAGAGTTGAACCCTACTGATATTCAGCTCACCAGAACCAGTACAACAGGTGATATAGTACTTTAAGTACGATATTTTTGTCATTTTTGGGGAAATTTCAGTTGGTTAGCACGATACAGCCTCCGAAGTATATACAAGTGACTAATTTCATGATTGGATATTATTCACAGCATCTCAAAGAAGAATCCTATTGATATTCAGCTCGCTAACGCCAGTACAACGGGTGGTATGGTACTTGAAGTACCGAATTTTTGTCATTTTTGGAGAGTTTTCAGTTTGTTAGCACGATACAGCCTCCAGAGTGTTTAGAAGTGACCAATTTTATGATTGAATATTGTTCAAGATGTCTCACATATGTACCCTACTGATGTTCAGCTGATAGAACGAGTACAGCGGGTCCTATAAATACAGATATAGTACATTTTTGGTTATTTTTGGGGAAATTTCGGTTTGTTAGCACGATACATCCGCCGAAGTGTATACAAGTGACAATTTTATTATAGAAAATTGTTCAGGGCCACAGATGCGGGAAAGTTAGTTTTAATCTTTAAAACCGTTTATTATAAGAGTTGTGAACGGCGCCTTTTCCATTTCGATAATAACATTTTATATACTCATTTTAAAACATTTTTTATTCAGTTCTTTTTGTAGTTTAGAAAATAAAGCATCAAAAACTTCTCAGTGTGTATTTTTTTGAAAATAGTTTTTAAAAAATCATTTGCAGTCCCACGGAAAATATTTTACTGAACAATTAAAAATAATTTTGCGTTATATAAAAGCGACGTTAAATTTGTATCAAATTTATAAATGCAATTAAAATTGTTTTATAGATGGTTATCTTGATGCTGATTGGGGAGGAGATTTGTAAAAACGGAAAGACTACTTCAGGTTATTGTTTTAAAGTTTTTGGGTGTGTAGTCTCTTGGTCATGTAAAAAACAAGTCTGTATATTGTCCTCAACAGAATCAGAATATGCAGCATTACGTACAGTAAGTGAAGCATGTTGGCTTAAAAATTTGTAATTTGATTTCAAAATCTCTAATGTAATTGGTAAATCAGTAAGTATACCTATATGAAGATAATCAATCTGCAATAAGAGTGGCCAAACATTCTAAACATCATAAAAGTCTAAAATGTATTGATATTAACTATCGTTGTGTTCGAGAAAAAATTGCAGAAGGTATAATCGAGCTTAAAGTGACTATTTCACTCACCTACGAAATGAACCAATCAGAATCTCTAGTCAAGTTCGGCTTACCGATAATACCAAACTTGACTCTTGGCTCTGATTGGCCTATCAAGTTCGGTGTTTTCAGATTTGTTTACAGTGCATGTGACAGTTAAACGTCAAATATAATTGATTACGCTGTGCACGCATTCAAAAATCAGTAGATTTGGGATGAATTCTATCGAATCAATCAACGAAAAATTCGATGAAAATGTACCGAAAAATACGAGGAAATCGAAGGAGTACATTTGGAAGCAATTTACCAGATTTTGCGATGAACGAATTTCAGATTTTTCATATTTCACTCTGTTTGTGAAATAGTCTAATAAAATCCCACTCGTGATTGAATTTATCTCATAAGTCTGTCTTTCATTTATGATCTCAACTGAATTGATTCGAGAAAACACCACTCGTTCTGCGGACTCGTGGTGTTTTCTCGAAACAATTCAGTTTCGTTCAAAAATGAATCGACAGACTTATCGCGAAAATTCAATCACTTGTGGTATTACTACTGATAATCAATTGTTGTTTACTAAGCCACCTACTAAAAAGTTGTTCATAAATTTAGAAAAAAATTGGTCTTGAATTACTGTAATTAAATGTGAGAATAATTATAAAACGTTTTATTTAGGGGGTATGTTGAAAAAATACAACAGAATATTTTATAATGCTTTTTCAGATTCCACAGAGTGGGGCGGTCGAAACACAAAATTATTTATTCTATAATGATCTGAATTACTGTATATGAAACATATCAAAAAGTAATTAATAGTTATGAGTTTAGTTGTTTAGTCGTTAATGTATCAGTCAAAAATAAATATACAGTTTTCAAAATTCATTCACTCATAATTATTGAATCCAATTAGTTTTAACAATAATTTGGAGAATAAATATATAAGCGAAAAGCAAAGTAAAAATTTATAAGGCTTATTATGACGTACGCGATCGAATATAGAGCGGAGAACACAATAATAGTCGGAGAGCTGGCTACTAAAAAGTGAACTGATAAGGTGCATTCACGAATTTTGTATAAAATGTCTCCTTGGTACCCGATAAATACGTGGCGTGAGCGGACGGTCAAAGTCGTAAATTTATATTTAGAAAAAAATGATAAGGTGCAGTCCTGAAATTTAGTAGATTTATAGTTTTTTACTGTAGAAATCGAGGAAAACTATTGTCAGATGTCCAGATCGGGGCTTAAAGAATATCAGAAGTCGACAAAGTTGTAAAAAAATTGTTGAAATTTAAACCACAAGGTACAGTTCTGACAATTGCATTTTTATATTGTTTATGGCTTACTGAACCTGTATGTAAATTGTCAGAAGTCTAAATAATGGCTAAGTACATGGAAATTGATAATATGGCCGGAAGTTGTTGAAGCAGCTATCGCGACGGAAAGCAATTTTTCGTAGCTTGTTTCAAATTTAAATAACAAGGTTCGGTTCTGACGGTTGTATTTTTATATTATTTATGGCTTACTGAATCTGTATATAAATTGTCAGAAGTCGAAATAATGGCTAAGTACATGAAAATCGATAACATGGCCGGAAGTCGCTGAAGCGGCTATCGCAACGGAAAGCAATCTTTCGAAGCTTTTGTTTCAAATTTAAATAACAAGCAGCAGATCTGGCTATTTCTTGTTTTTAATGTTTACGTAGTTATTTAACTAAGTATGAAATGACGTATTATTTATTTACTTTCTATCATTATTTGAATACGAATTATTATTAAAAAGTCCGTTGTCTGTATAGCCAGTGAGTAGTTTTAAAAAATTAGCGCTTACTCGGAATCACGATTTTTATGTTTTTTTAAATATCTCTTTTCCTTAGCCTTCTGTCATTGCATACTTAGTTAAATAATTACGTAAAAATTCTAAAAAAACTCAGGACATAGTCATAATGTAGAAGAAAAATACGAATAAAATCAACTAACTTCTGATTTTATAATAGACAACAATTTGAGAATGATCGAAATTCATGAGAAAATGTATTCTACTAATAAAAATGTAGCTAGAAGGGTTGAAAGCAAATCAAGAATATATAAAACAGCTTTTAAGAACGATAAAGATGAACTAACAATTAAAATTATCATAAAAATTAAGAATATCTTACAATCGCAACCCTATGTTGTTTATAATATTATCACAATAAAAACTTACGCATATGTGCTGCATCACTAACTGTTGAAAGTTGTCCTATCACCACACAAAATAAAACTAACGAAATCATTTTGAATTCTGTTCGTTTCTACACCGTAAGTTTAAATGAAGGACTGAACTTTATTAGTATGCATTTTATACTTGTCGAAAATATAATGACTTTTCATATTTCTTTGAAAATCTAATTATTTTTTAATCACCAACATTAGTACTGACTCAAATTTGGAATTTTGTGAAAGTAAGCTTCTTATAAATAAGTAACTTTCGAAAATACTAATTACGCTATTCAAAATAAGTTCAGTTTTTAATTTGATATGAAAATATCTAAAATTTAGATATAAGAAAAAATATCTTGAGAGGAAATAGTATAAATAATATATACCGGGGTTTTCGCTATAATTTGACCTCCCCATTAATTTTTTAATTTTGTAACTAATAGAGATACAAAAAACACTTCATACAAAAGTTGTACGAAACAACAAAAATTTTTGCAAAATGAAATATATACAGGATGTACAATATATTAAATGCAACTTCAATTTTTAAAATGAGACACCCTGTATATTTTTCTATTTTTGGCTAGCTGTTTTTCTCCTTATCTCGAATTTGAATGCATATGTCGGTCTGCCTCTCTAATTTTAAGAACTGCAGAATGTCAAATTTTAAGAGCCCCTGGCAAGCTCAGTAATCAGTTGTCAAGTGGTAGGCTGTGATAAATCAACAAACTGCATTTAACATTTCACTTTCAATAAAATTATATTACACTGAAGCTGAAATATTTTCACAACAATTCAGAACAATAAAAACAAAGAAGGTGCAATAAGAGGATATAGTTATGACGTTGCATCTAGATCGTCCATCTCCAAGTTAAAATACATTTTGAAATAAACGGTTTTAAGGATTAAAACTAACTTTTCCGCATCCGTGGCCGTAAACAATATTCATAAAATTGTTACTTGTATACACTTCGGGGGATGTATCGTGCTAACAAACCGAAATTTCTCCAAAAATAACCAATAATTCAGTATATCTGGATTCATAGGACCCGCAATACTCGCTCTAGTTAACTGGAAATCAATAGGGTACATCTGTGAGACACCTTGAACAATATTCAATCATAAAATTGGTCACTTGCATACACTCTGGAGGCTGCATCTTGCTAACAAACAGAAAATTCTCCAAAAATGTAATATATCTGGATTTATAGGACCCGCTGTACTCGCTCTAGTCAACTGAAAATCAATAGGGTACATCTGTGAGACACCTTGAATAATATTCAATCATAAAATTGATCAATCGTAAACTCTCTGGAGGCTATATCGTGAATACAAACTGAAAATTCTCCAAAAATGACGAAAATTTGGTACTTCAAGTACCATAGCACCCGTTGTACTGGCTTTACTGAGTTGAATATCAATAGCATTCACCTTTGAGACGCTCTGAATAATATCCAATCATAAAATTGGTCACTTGTACGAGGGCAATTCAGAAACTAACCTCCGATTGATCACAGTGCGGGTAGTGGGGGGAGTAGCGCGCCATCTGTGCATTCACACGCTCAGCAGGTCAGTCGGCATCAAGCCGTAGTCGAGTGAACATCGTACCTTCGCTAGTTTAGTTTTTGTGGCAGTTTGAAATGTGTGCTGCAATAGAAAATCCCGCCAAATGTGAAGTGCGTGCTGTTATAAGGTTTTTTACAGCCAAAGGATACTCTGCAGCAGCTATTCATCGTGAGCTTTGTGCCGTGTACGGACCAAAAGTTATGAGTGAAGGAGTTGTCCGTGAATGGGTACGTTTATTTAAAAGTGGACGAGAAAACGTTCATGATGAAGAGAGGAGTGGTAGACCATCCTTGGTGACTGACGAACTCGTTCAGACAGTTGATGCTAAAGTTCGTGAAAATCGACGTTTCACAATTGCGGAGTTGTCTACTGATTTTCCACAGATTTCTAAGACTCTTTTGTACGAGATAGTGACAGCAAGATTGGGTTACCGTAAGTTCTGTGCACGATGGGTGCCCAAAATTCTTACCGACCACCACAAAAGTCAAAGAATGGCCTCTGCATTAGACTTTCTGTCACGTTATGAGGACGAAGGAGAACCATTGTTAAACAGAATAGTGACCGGTGACGAAACCTGGATTAAGTACGTGAACCCTGAGACAAAAGAACAATCAAAGATGTGGGCACATTCAGATTCGCCTACCAAACCAAAAAAAGCCCGGCAAGATTTTTCTGCCAGAAAACTGATGGCAACGGTGTTTTGGGATGCCAAAGGGGTGTTGTTGGTTGAATTCATGGAATGTGGGACGACCATTAATCAAGACGTGTACTGTGAAACACTAAAAACATTACGACGGGCTATACAGAACAAACGCCGTGGTATGCTGACTTCCGGTATCGTTTTTTTGCACGATAACGCCCGTCCTCACTCTGCTCGCAGAACAACAGCCCTTCTTGAGTCCTTCAAGTGGGACGTTTTCAACCATCCACCTTACAGCCCAGATCTGGCGCCAAGCGATTATCACCTCTTCATGCATATGAAGAAATGGCTCGGGTCCCAGCGGTTTGATGACGACGAAGAGCTCAAAGATGCGGTCACAGGCTGGCTCAAGGCACAAGCGGGTGATTTTTATGCAGAAGGAATTTCAAAGCTTGTGAAGAGATACGATAAGTGCCTCAATCGTTATGGAGACTATGTCGAAAAATAGTGCAAAGATGTAGTTGTAAGATGTATATATTAAAATATTTTTACTTAACTTGGTGTATTTTTTTCAATCAACCGGAGGTTAGTTTCTGAATTGCCCTCGTATATACTCCGGAGGCTGTATCGTACTAACAAACTGAAACTTCTAAAAAATGACAAAAATATCGTACTTAAAGTGTAGCACCTGTTGTATTGGCTCCGGTGAGCTGAAAATCAATAGGGTTCATCAGCGAGATGCTCTGAATATTATTCAATCATAAAATTGGTGACTTGCTGAGCTCCGGTGGCTGTATCGTGCTAACAAACTGAAATTTCCCTAAAAATTACAAAATGTCGTACATCAAGTACCATAGCACCCGTTGTACTGGCTCTGGTGAACTGAAAATCAATAGAGATCATCTGTGACATGTCCTTAACAATATTCAATCATAAAATGGCTGACTTATTTCACTTCGTAGGCTGTATCGTGCTAACAAGACATGTATGGAAAAGTGGCCGACGACAACGACGACGACGACATTCACAAAGGATTTGTTTTCTAAAAACCGTTTTTTTGTGTTGTTGTTGATGGAAAACGTAAAAATAACTCAACAAAAATTTCAAAATTCCAACTTTTTTTGGGGTAAACCAATACTTTTCTCGCATATAGAAATGTTGGGCGGAAAAGTAATATTCACAACAATGTGTGAGTCTCTAAAAGTTTTAAGAGGAAGAAGCGTAGCATCTTAGGGAATAAAAATCAAGGACTCCACAAATTACTTTATCTTGAAGGTAATGTTAAATGTTGAGAGTTGAACGTTCTTTCATTTGAATACAACCACACAAATTCATAAAAATTGTATTAGAAAATCCGGCAAATGGGTTTAACAGGTATAACGCCAGAATGATTTAGCTAATTTTTCTGCAGGGCCAGGGCGGACACCGGTGTCCGACATGGTACTTGTCGTATGGGCCAGGGAGGTCACCGGTGTCCGCTCATCCTGTTGATATTTGTCGATCGTGTATGGCCTATAGGACACGTTTTGAATACTTTTCATATGTCAGTGTGTCCGCTGTGGCCCTGAACAATGTATTGCTAGTGTTGGGTTTTTCGTAGCAATAAATTTAGTTAAAACTTGGAAACATTATTGTGTTCAAATATTTTTATGTCAACCTATATATTACAACTAAATTAAACTTTTCTTTTATGATTACAAAATAAACATTTATGTAACTTTACTTGTTATGCATTTTTATGAAATGTGTTAAAACAATCTAGACAGATTCGTGGGTTACCGTCACAGTTTAGACAATAGGTTATAACTTTCTTCACTTTGTTTTTTTCAATTCATCCTTCCATTTTCTGTTTGTAACATCCCTTGCAATACGTTCGATTCTCGCGTGCTTCACAATCCAGTTTAGCAAAAACATGATTTTTAAGAGATCGAGAATAATGCAATTCTTCTGGTTCATTCTGATATTGCAGCAATGCCTCAAAAACTGATAAACGAAAATCCGTTATTGTGATGTTGCAATTCTCAACATGCTTATAAATAAAATGAGCGTTGACTATTGAAGTGCCTAATAGTGCTTCAACGGCCAATTTTTTGTACCAACGCATAGATTTTCTTAAAGCTGCGTTGTAACTGGCTAGTTGGTCTGACATATCTATCGAACTATTACCAGAATTATAATCTATAATGGCTTGTGGTTTTTGAACGCGTTTATTATGCCGTTGAACTTTTACGGTTTCATTGCTGTTACAGGTCGATAGCAGTAAAACGTATCTTGTGTCTCTCCATTTGAGAATAGATATTCCTCTCTCGTTTTCTTGAATTAAAATGTCTCCCATTCTAAGTTTAGTGTTAATCACTGTATGTGGATTTCCTTTACGATCAGACCTCAACTTTCGTATGTAGTGCGTTTTGTTATCTAACAACAGATGAGCAAGCTGAAGGCTTGTATACCAGTTGTCGGTGATACAAGTTCTACCGCTGTTCAGAAGCTTACTTGATAAATTTAAAACAATTTTCGTGGAAACTAATAGTTCTTTGTTCTCTTCATTCTCTTTTCCTGCATATACACTCATGTTTCATGTATATCCTCTATTCTAATTTAACCCTTTTTTCGTCGGGCTAATTAGAGGGAGTGTAGTTTCGTTGTTCTTTTCCGATGCATTCGAAGGACCATTTGGATGTTGTGAACTTTGGGGATGATGTATTTGATGTAATGAAACACTTATATCACGATATGATTTATATTATCACGCGATTATAACTTATTTGTTTTGCGTCGACAATTAAGACTTCACTTATTTTCGCGATAACTGACAGTATTGTGCACCTACTATGTTGGTTTATGAAAATGATTAATGATTACAGACACATGGTGGTTCCCGGGATTGTAAGACGCCGGTGCTCTTCTAAACTGAGTACCTTTTCGTACCACGTTAAATGATGAAAGAGAGCGAATGTAGGGTCTATGGAGTATTTATATGTTTGATGACGTAGGATCGAAGAATGAGGGAGCTGTTAGAAACTAGCCAATGGGATACAAGTATTTGAAAATGTAACGTTCAAACACAACTGAATTTTGCAGATATGGAGATGTTTTTTTTTGGGGTTTTCAACGGTTTCGTAGTAACAGATAACAGGGTTTGGACCAGCGTTTTTATGAAGAGATAAGGTGTCGGGAGCTTTGGTGTTGTTAGTGGAATTTCAGAAGACGATTATTTCTGTTTTTCTTAGGTGTTAGTAAATTTAAATGACTTTTTGTAGTTATATAAAGAAATATTAAAGGTTGAAATTAAGGATATTTTTAGGTATATGTTTTGAACATAATATTCGAAATATAGTATACAGGGGAAATTGAAATAAAGTCACGGGAGAATTTGGTAATTAAAACCAAATTCGAACATATTGGGGGCGGGGGAAGAATGGAAGAAAGGTGAGAGATGGCTGTTCTCAGACATCGAATGCTGATGTTAGTGACAGGGTTAGATAGCGTGAGAGTGTATAGGGCTCTGATGCAGGATTGTGAATGAAAGTGAATAATTGTAAATGTAATTATATAAATAAATGTATAGGGGTTGTAAAAGTAACCTAATGTGTGTCAGAGTGTTGTAAAGACTCTGACGTCATGAGTGTAAAGGAATGGTTAGGGTTGATGTTAGAGTTGTAAGGAATCTAACGTCATTGTTTAACGAATGAACAAGGGTTGATGTTAGAGTGTTGTAAGGACTCTAACGTCATGAATGTGACGAATGAATAAGATTTGAGGTTAGAGTGTTGTAAGGACTCTAACGTCATGTATGTAACGAATGAATAAGATTTGAGGTTAGAGTTTTGTAAGGACTCTAACGTCATGTATGTAACGAATGAATAAGATTTGAGGTTAGAGTTTTGTAAGGACTCTAACGTCATGTATGTAACAAATGAGTAAGACTTGAGGTTAGAGTGTTGTAAGGACTCTAACGTCATGTATGTAACGAATGAATGAACAAGAGGCCTAGATGCATGCTAGTTCTTGTTTTGTAAGGGCACGAATGTAAGCAATATACTCTAGAAATGGACTAGAGTTGTAAACGATAAGAGTGTAAGCAATATACTCTAGAAATGGACTAGAGTTGTAAACGATAAGAAGTAAGTAATGTACTCTAGAAATGGACTAGAGTTGTAAACGATAAGAAGGTAAGCAATATACTCTAGAAATGGGCTAGAGTTGTACACGATAAGAAGGTAAGCAATATACTCTAGAAATGGACTAGAGTTGTAAACGATAAGAAGATAATAATACCTTTGTCCAGGTATTCACATAAAAGAATAATACCTTTGTCCAGGTATTCACATGAAAGTATATGTAAATGAAGTAAAAGAACGAGAATGTTTACGTCAATTCTAGTTCGACAAGTGTGGTACCAGTTTGTTTTACGAGTAACGGTCCAGGAACCTCGGACTTCCCAGTGTTTAATGAGATAATGAGAGAAATGTAAGAGAATGTTTAAGTCGATTCTATTTCGACAAGTGTGGTTCCAGTTTGTTTTACGAGTAACGGTCCATGAACCTCGGACTTCCCAGTGTTTAATGAGATAATGAGAGAAATGTAAGAGAAAGTTTAAGTCGATTCTATTTCGACAAGTGTGGTACCAGTTTGTTTTACGAGTAACGGTCCAGGAACCTCGGACTTCTCAGTGTTTAATGAGATAATGAGAAACGAAAGAGAATGTTTAAGTCGATTCTTGTTCGACAAGTGTGGTACCAGTTTGTTTTACGAGTAACGGTCCAGGAACCTCGGACATATGTAAACAAAAAGGGGGACCAAGTTGTGAAGGGGTGTGAAATTCCATGAGAGAGCATGGAAAGCTCATGTGGGTGTTTTTTTTTTCCGGGTTTTTATTGTATCAGAATGAATGGTGCTGGGTAAGAAAGGGAACGTTTTTCTTCGGAGAACGTGAAAACTCCAATGTAGCTTGCGCTACTCCCTTTCTACGCGGAGGAGTGACTTGTATAGTGAGGGTGATTGTAAGAGTGTATGCTCATGAGACTAGAGCAAGTACGAATGCGTGCAACAACAAGTGAGTAAGAGTAAGTATGAATGAATGTGAATGCAAATGTAAATACGAGTATGTACGAATAAGTGTAAAAGTATTATGAATGTGAGCTTTGAGTGTCAATATGAGTATGAGTATAAGTATGATTAAGGTGCAATTGTATGCTAGTGCAAGTAATAATGTAAGTGTGAGTTAGCATAAAAGTAAATGTAAGGTAGTGACCACGAGTGTATAAGTATGATGAGAGAGTTTTTTCTAACTCTTTTGAGATTGTTTTTGTATATGTTTTTATGATTATAGGTGTTTGTGTTAAGGGGACCCGACTCTTTTGCGGGTAAGAATGAGTTTTTAAAATGTTTTAGTTAATGTAAAGGAGTTATTTCTGTTCTCGCCAAGAAAAGGAGGGTAAGATATGTATATAATGTTTTTGTCAAGTTGTGTTAAATTCAAAGTGTCGTCAATGTGATTGTTTAAGTAACATATGAGTAAGGGGGGATGCCGTTTTCTTCTAAACGTCACCCAAGTGTTTATATTATCCAAGTGTCATCTTCTTCAACCATGCATCTTCTTCAACCAAGTTTCTTCATCTTTTCAACCAAGTATCTCTTTTTCAACCAAGTAACTTCATATTTTCAACCAAGTATATTCTTCTTCATTTCAATACCTTTATCCAGGTATTCACATAAGAGTAATGTTCATGTCAAAGTGTCTAAGCTTTTTTTTTGTTAATCGTCCAGGGTTTTAAGTGTTAAAGTATTTGTTTCTCAATGTTCAAGTATAAGTTTAAGTTTTTCACATAGTTTCAAGTATATAAGTATCACTGTCCTCTTCCAGAGGACTAAAGGATTGTTTTCTTGACGAGAAAGAGTTTAAGTAATGCATGAGTGCTATCCTGCACTGAAAGAGCGTTGAGTATGAAAGTGAATCGTTTATTCGAGTGTAAGTGTTGGTTTGAAAGTGGTGTGGTCACACCAAAGAATGAAGTATGAGAGAGGTTATCCGTAAGGTATTGTGAATGAGTTGTGTCCAGAACAGTACATTTTTTGACGATAATATTCTGGAGATTGTTGCATTGGTGGTGAGTGGTTAGGGTTTATGTTCAAAGATCTCAATGATGTGTTTTGTTTGTGGGTGTGAGGGAAGTGAAGTAAAGTGTGGTGCTTGTTTCTGCAAATGGCACAAACACCGGTAGACGAGCAATGGGCGAATGTGTGTCTGAAACCCAGACATGCTGTGCACATTTTGTTATTTATTATATATTTTTTGCGGTCAAGTATAGAGAGTGTTCTGAAGTGTGGGCAAGAATAAATTTTATGACCTGCTTTGTTACAGAATGAGCATGTTGAAATGTTGATGGGGTTAGAGCTACGAGTTGTACCACAACATAGCTGAGTAAAGGTGTCCCTTTCAAGTGAGTTGGGTAACGAGTGATTAGCGAGTGAATGTTGAGTTGAAGGTTGTGTTGCGAGAGAGTGTAGGTTGCATGGTTCATTTAATATGGAATGAAAAGAATAGGCCATGGCGACGGTCGGAGTATCATTTCTCTCGACAGGTCTTGTGTCAAGGTTTTGTCTAGGGGAATAATTGTCTAAATGGAGTAACGTGTGATGTCTTTTTTGACATATGGAACATGATTTAACTGATTTACAGTTAGTAACTGTGTGTGTGGAACCTAGGCACTTAAAGCACATTTTATTGTCTCTAATGTATTTACTTCGATCGGGGATAGACAGCCGTCCGAATTGGGAACATCCATAAATTTTATGGCCTGTTTCCTTGCAAAATGAGCATGTTGAAGATGGATAATTGGAAGTAGGGTATGCGCTAGACGAAGGTTGATTGCGTTGACCATTGTTATGATGTGGGTTTTGTTCGGGATGCGAATGTTGGTTTGCAAATAATGCTACTCTGTTGGTTGGTGTGGTCACATTAGAAGACTGATTACGATAATGATGGGATGTATCAGGTTTGGGATCTTGGGTTAACAAGTTTTCTAAGACCGTACATTTTTTCTCCAAGAAATCAAAAAAATTATCACTAGCAATTAAATTTTGATCAGTCTCTTTTTCTTCAAGAGATCTTTTTGTATTATAATCTAATTTTGTTTTTAATATGTGAACGATTAGTGCATCAAATAACTCTTCCTTATTGATATTTAGATTTAATAATGACTTTACTATAGAACTAGCTTCGGACGTGAATGTTCTTAATTGTTGGGCAGTACATTTTGAAATGTTATTACAGGCTGTCAAACGGTTAAAATGGGCAGTAACAATCTGCCGTGTATTATTATATTTAGAATTCAGTAACTCCAATGCTACATCAAAATTGGTTTCATTTACCGGTAATTGAGAAATTAAATTGAGCGGGTCACCTTTCAAGTATGATTTCAAATAGTAGAATTTTTCAGTCTTGGATGTAAGCCGGGTATTATTCACTATAAGTGCGTTAAAAAGGTCTATAAAGGCAGTGTATTTAGTGCTATCTCCTGAGAAAATCGGTATTTCTATGGAAGGTAGTCTAATATGAGTTTCACTCTGAGACTGTACAGGTAATTGGTTAGGTTGATTGAATGTAGGGTTTAATTTTTCGAAAGCATTTTGTAGCTTGCAGTGTAATGAGTAATATTTTTCATCAATCTGACTTCTATCATCGAATTCTACTTCAGTATCTACGGCTATGGTTTCAATTTGGTCTTGAATCTCAGAGTATTTACAGTAATATTTTTCTAAGTTGACTATTCGGGATTTGAAAGCATACTTGTCTGACTCGTCCATATTGTTATGGAACCAGTTGTAAATGCGAGTAATTGCTGCTTTGCAACTAGCTCGTTGCGTCTTTAATGAATCCATTTTGTAAATGATGTATTAATTATATAGTTAACATTAAATATGAATCAATGGCTATGTTTGAACAATGCTTATTTTGTATCAGCGTAATATATTTGTTTTATATTTTTGCTACCAGCCGTGCCTTTTCAGTTTTCTACGGCTTGTTGCAAGTTAAATGACACTGTAATTGTACCTGGTTTTCTCACACAACAATACCGACTAGTGTTATTATGGTTCCATAACAATCTTAAAATGTAATTATTTGAGACACACTGTACAATGAATGTATGTTATATACAAATATCAAATCACTTTGTCAATTAGCGTTATTATAATCAAACACATCCAGGTGTAATTATTTAAATCCCAATGTATAATATAAATATCAAAAGTTCAATAAGCAAATACAGAGTATGAATGTATGTTTTGTAAGAAATATCAACGATGTTATTGTACTTAATCAATATTCAGGTGTATAATATAAATATAAATGTTTATGTTGCATGAAAAATATATCGAAAACTTTTATTATGAATCCAGAACGATGTTAGTTATTTTGAAAATATTTGGGTGCAGACTTTCGTCTCCCACTGTATGTTAAATTTATGAGATTTTTACAGTTTGGTACGCAAATATATGAAAATATTTATCAGTTTTAATCAACTATCTTATCTTATAATATTAATATACATGACTGTTTCACATAAATGGTATTATAATGTTATTGGAAATCCAAGATAAATATTAAATTGTAAAATATGATTAAATGTTTTTGCCTTGTTAGATTACTAAATTTCGTATCACTATACAAAATTTTACGTTGGTTGATAAGCAAATATACAAATCGTTTATTATTGATAAATACCTTATCTAATGTTCTGTTTTCTGTTGACTGAATTTCTCGAAGAGTTGAGTTCTCGGGAACGTTGAGGGTCTATATTCTCTGGATTCCAAGGGCTGTTTCACTCTTCTGTTCGCTAGGACTGCTTCACTTTTTTCTGATTCTATCCGGTCTCGACAGGATCATATTCTAATTTAACCCTTTTTTCGTCGGGCTAATTAGAGGGAGTGTAGTTTCGTTGTTCTTTTCCGATGCATTCGAAGGACCATTTGGATGTTGTGAACTTTGGGGATGATGTATTTGATGTAATGAAACACTTATATCACGATATGATTTATATTATCACGAGGTTATAACTTATTTGTTTTGCGTCGACAATTAAGACTTCACTTATTTTCGCGATAACTGACAGTATTGTGCACCTACTATGTTGGTTTATGAAAATGATTAATGATTACAGACACATGGTGGTTCCCGGGATTGTAAGACGCCGGTGCTCTTCTAAACTGAGTACCTTTTCGTACCACGTTAAATGATGAAAGAGAGCGAATGTAGGGTCTATGGAGTATTTATATGTTTGATGACGTAGGATCGAAGAATGAGGGAGCTGTTAGAAACTAGCCAATGGGATACAAGTATTTGAAAATGTAACGTTCAAACACAACTGAATTTTGCAGATATGGAGATGTTTTTTTTTGGGGTTTTCAACGGTTTCGTAGTAACAGATAACAGGGTTTGGACCAGCGTTTTTATGAAGAGATAAGGTGTCGGGAGCTTTGGTGTTGTTAGTGGAATTTCAGAAGACGATTATTTCTGTTTTTCTTAGGTGTTAGTAAATTTAAATGACTTTTTGTAGTTATATAAAGAAATATTAAAGGTTGAAATTAAGGATATTTTTAGGTATATGTTTTGAACATAATATTCGAAATATAGTATACAGGGGAAATTGAAATAAAGTCACGGGAGAATTTGGTAATTAAAACCAAATTCGAACATCCTCTATCACAGCACAACTTTAAGATTTAAATCCCGTATTTATGCGCTTTTTGGAGATTATATTGCTTGAAAAGCAAGCGATCTTGAAAGGAGACCATAGTCTCATCGATGCAGAAATACTTGCTAGGTGTATAAATTGACTGATAATTTTTTATGAGCATATCTAAAAGTGGCTGAATCTTATATAAACGGTATCCATCTGGACATAGTTCATTATCTGAGAAATGTAGCATTTTTAGTAAAATTTCGAACCTGTTACGGCTCATGCTGCTCCTGGCTGCATTTGTCGTCAAAAGCCATTTTGTAGACCAATAGTCTCTCAGTGAACTCAATCGAACAATGCCCATGTAGCCTATCAGACCGATAAAATGTATAATTTCTTTTCGGGAGGTTGGTTGCCACTCGTGGACTCTGGTACTATTAGAAATATTTGTATTTTCCAAGACGAAACGTGTTGCATACAAATTTGTGTCTAATAATGTTGTCAATTATTTTAAAATCAAGGAAGGCAAAATAATAATCTAAAGGCTTACATTCTCTCAGTAAAGCATGCCAGGCTGGCTGTACACCCATATTTGTACTATAGGTATCTTCAAATCGAAGATGATTTCCTCTTGGAGCACTCCAAATCAATTTGAATACATCTGGTGGTACAAAGTGATCACCAATTTGATCTACTTTTGTTATATTTTGCAAATCCACGGTATTATTAGGACGCACCTCAGGCTGCTGAATGTGAAAGTTGTAAGGGCCCGGTTCATTCTGATTTTGTGAAAGTCTGTATCAATATCACTACTAACGAAACCATCACTGCTACCAGAGGGTATAAACGATGAATCCTGAACAGAATCATCCATAAAAACATCTGTAACAATTTTAATACATAGCAGTCAATATACTAAATGCCATCAATTATACATAAACAGTATCTGTACCTTTTAATACTAACCAGATGTTTGGCCTAATGGTAAATTTAAAATTATTTTACCACGATTTACCACACTTTCCTAGAAAATCTACACACGACCGTCACAAGTCAAAGGTGAAATGTAGACTGCATATGAAAACGTGACTAATTACCCAAAAGCGACTGGCGTTTATCGTGGCGCCCTCTCGGTTCAAACGTTTTTACGAGACCAGAGCAGACATTATATAGTACCACACCAAGCTTTTGCAGTACCAGGGACTCGATTCTCGACTTCATGTGAAAGGATTCACATGTGAAATTATTCCACTACTTATTTTCACATGCTTGTTTAAAACCGTATTCTTGGTTATAGTGGAATCTACTTTCCAATGGAAACGGTCTTGATACGTATGTCTAATATTAAACGGATATTGACCAATCACATTTCATCATTTTGGAGTTGTTGTGTTGAGATTCCTGGACCAAATCTGACATCCACATCAAAATAAAGATTAACATCATTTTGTTCCACAGTAATCGCTTCGCTAGCTTTGTTTTTTATTTTGGTTTTGTAGTTTTTTTTTGATATTGTGTGAGCGCAGAAATAAACAACGATGGCGGATGAACATTCAAAGAACAGAAAGAAATGTGGACATGTGTCTGATACACAAAAAAACATGTTAATAACATTTATTGAAAATGACCCACAATTGAGAACTGGGAGATGTACTAATAATTTTACATATAAAGAGTCGCAACAGCAATGGAAGTGTATTGCTGAGCAATTAAACAGTTCTCCTGGAACCAAGGAAGACTGGTATTCCTGGAGGAGGGTGAGTAATTTTCCATATATAGTTAGCTTATCATTTTAATGACAATATTTTTATAACAATGCCAACTGTTGTAGACCTGACAAGATCTTAAAAAGAATACCAGGAAGAAGTTTGCAGATCTCAACAAGTACAAGACTGGAACAGGAGGAGGACCAGCCCCAAAAGAATTAAGTGATAATGAGGCAAATATTTTGAATATACTTGATACATCCACAATAAATGGAAATGAATCAGTTGAGGAGTCAATTATAATAAATGTAAGTCTCAAAAATAGGATATAACCCTCTTAAAAGTCAAAGTATATACAGTTCTAACAGATCAAATCCAACAACAATTTTGTGGGTTACTTGAGTTTTGTCTCCTGACACATGTTTTGATATAATTTTATTTGGAATAAGAGGTCAAACTGACTGATAATGTTCTTTTCTTATTTGTTAGTGTTAAAGCATATATTTGCAAAAATTCTGGGTTACAACTTGTCAGAATTCTGCCATCAAAAATGTGCTTTGTGTCATTTTCTATTTCATTTAATTTTATTGTGATTAATTGTGTTATTTATTTTAGGATCATGATTATTGGACAGAAAATTTGGGGAATGAACAAATGCTAATTAGCCAGGAGCCTTGTTCTAGTAATGTTGTTGAAATGTTACCTGAAGGCTGTACTGAAAATTCTACTCAAAATAAAATCAGTCCAAAAATTCCAAAAAGGAGAAGAATGGCTACAGCAAGATTGAGCGAAACAATTAAAGCAAGCCAAAACATCCAGGAAATGTTAGACAATAAAAAGACAAAAGACGAAATGTACAGAGTTGAGCAATTAGCTCTATTAGAAAGAGTCATTGACGTAAAAGAAAGAAAAATTAGTAGAAACATAATCTTAGTTAAAGGGATCCATCTAATCATTTAAAATAATTTTAGTTGTTTTATTTTTTTGTGATATTAATAGATACATTATATATTAATTACTACTGCGTTTTAATTTATCCTTACAAAACACTATTCAGTGGAAGAACCATTTTAAAAATAATACGTGGGGCTAAACAATATCAATAAATTACCAATTAGTAGAAAAATATATTTTATGTTTTTCAATATAATACATTATACGGGTAATGAAAAGGTTTTGTAGTTTATACACAATTTATAATTGAAAATCGTTTCTTATAATATGTTGTTGCAGTCGGCGTCCATCTTCCAAATCTTGATTTCTGTGAGGATGCAGGCCATCCTCCGCTTCAATATTATTTGGAACATCATACATCCCAAAGTCGATGTTCTCATCTCCTTCTGGTTCTGGTAAATTATTCTCGATGAATATGTTGTGTAATACACAGCACGCGTTAATAATTTTCCCTGATATTGTTGGGGTAAAATATAGTACTCTATGTTTGAGTAGGCATCTAATTCGCATTTTGAGCAAACCATTACACCTCTCAATTGAGGACCGAGCTCTGCATAACTGGGTGTTATAGCGGGCTGCTGGAGTACCATCCACAACGTTGGGAACTGGAATTTGTAACCATTTCCTTAAAGGGTATCCAGAATCTGCTACAATTAAAAATATTGATATATTAAAATAATGTCCATAGTTGTAATGATTACCTACCAATTAAATAATAAGGAAAATTATTATCATTACGACTGGCTTGTTCAAGTGATTGCTTGACGTTTGAATTCTTCCAAATAAAAGCGTCATGTACACTACCTGGATATCTCGCATTCACGTTTAGGATTTTTATATTTATATCACACACCTGAGAGTATATAATTTCTATTCCATGAAATAATTATTATCTACTTTAGTAGAATAAACACTGTTTTAGCTATAAACAGAGAGAGAGAGAGAGGGAGAGAGAGAGAGAGAGAGAGAGAGAGATGTTCGTGGGTTTTTTGAAGTTGGGGCTTGTGGTGTTTATTTGGGCTTGTTTTGTTTGACATGTAGCCCTGTTATAGGATTCGGTTCCTCTTCAGGGTTGGTTGGGGGTTTGTTTTTTTGGGATGGTTTGTGTGCGCGTATTGACTTGGCTTGTTTGGAGTAGGGCTGAAAATTCAGTTTTCGAAAAGTGGAGGAAGTTTGAGAAAAAAGGTGTATAGAAAATTGAAGTTGTGTTTGTTTTAGTGGGTGAATTGTGTGTATTTGCCAGAAATCAACCGGAGGGAGAGGCGAAAACAATCAGCGTCGAAATTTGAGCGAACGTGGTTTTGAGATGAGAGAATGGGGATTTTAAAAGTGTCTGCAAAAGGTCGAAAATGAATAAGACGAACCACGTTGCGTTGCGGATAGTTAATAGAAGCGGGGTGGGTGATGGTGTTGTTGGAAGGTGAAAATATATTTTTGGGGGATTTTGTGTCTCCTGCGTCGTGTAAGTTAATGAAGCGTAGGGGAGATTTTGGAATATTGAAATTATTTGGAATTTTGAGTTTGTTGAAATAAGTGACTAGGAGACATTGAAAGATGTGTGGGTGAAGTCGGGTGGTGGCGATTGGCTTTTCTCAAATTCGAGGTGAGGAGATGGTTGTTTACAATATTGTAATGAGTGAGCTGGCGCCGAATAATAATCTTAAATCCAAAAACTTCGACGTACGTCGGCCCATTTGGCTAGCGAATGAATTCACTATGCTACAGGAAAAAAACGTGAAAAACCTGCAGCACCGACGGGGTGGTTGGGGCTCGCGGATCAAATTGAATCGCTTTCGCTCCTGATGGGAGTGAAAGCAAAGTGAGCACGCCTGCCTATATTTGTTATAGAGCAGTTGTGTCGATAAATGGAAGGTATTAAATGACGAAGTGTTTCGGCTATGACATCTCTTGAGTTGGGGATGGCATTCATGAGGGTGACGGTGAGAATTTCAATGATGATTTTGGTGTCGGTAGAGAGTTCGTAGGGTGTTGGTGGTTTTTCGAGAGTGACTGATGCAGTCTCTTGGGGGGTTTGGGGTGTCGATAGCCTGTGGGGATAGCGAGGATGGAAAGCGGGGTGTGGACCGCCGCAATTTGTACATTTAGGAGTGCCGGACTTGGGGCAATTTTCGGTTCTGTGGCCTGCTTGGCCGCAAGAGGGGCATATCGGCTTAGACCGACAAGATTCGGAGGAGTGTCCGGTTTGGGTGCATCGACTGCAATACTTGGGCACTGGGGGAAGTGGATTGGTGTTTGATGGCTCGCATCGATGTGGAAGGCCGTGAAATGAGAGGCCGGAGGTTAGGGCTTGGTGGTAGTGGATTTCTGAGGTGGTAACGATGCGAAACATCGAAGTGGGCTTGTTGGTGGCTTTGGCCACGATTCGCCAGGTTTTGAGGAAGGGAATTTGTTAGTTGTGAAGAATTTCTTCAAATTCTTCTGGGCTAACAGTGGTGTCTACATTCCTGCAGACGAAAGAGTAGGTGGGTATAAGGGTTTTGTTGGCTGGACGTGGTGGACGTTCTCTTGAGTTTAGAACGTTGACGATGATGTTTTTGTCACCAGTGGAATTATGGATTTGTCTCAGAATAGTTGAGACTGACTTTGGAGAGGACGTTTTGAGAAGGGCGGTGCGGTTGAAGTTTACCTTAAGAAAGAGGACGTGGCCGTGAAGGAGTTCGAAGGTGTTGAGTAGAGTGAAAAGGGATTTTTGAGTGGCGTATTGGGTTGGGAGGTTTCGGAGGTTCAGGGTTTGAATTGGTGTGTCGTTGATGGTGTGAGTTGGTGCAGGAATGTTGGTAGGTGTGGGTGTTGTTGGTCGGGTTTTGGTTTTCCCGACGAGGGTGAAGCCATCCTCGTCAGAGACGGGTTGTTGTCGTGTGAGTGTATGTGTAGGGGATTGGGATCTTACGGAGGAAGCGTAAGACCTTCTTTAGGATGTGTGTGCGGATTGTATGTGTTGTGGGGATGTGTATGGGGTATTTGTGTATTGTAGAGTGTTATCGTGCGTTATGTTCTGTAAGTGGAGTGGTGTTGCTTGATGGGAGGGTGTTGAGAAGTGGTGTGTTTTGTTGGAAGTGTGTGTAGAGGAGGTGCTGGATGTGACGGGTGAGAGAAGGGGGGGGGGGGGGAATTGGTTGTCAAGGGTCAGAGATTCATTCAGGAGTTGTTTTCTGGTTTCTTCTATGAGTTGTTCAAGTGCTTCGATTCTGGCTGGTGTTGAAGGTGTTTTTGCAGCTCTGCTGCTGCGACGATGTCTGGAGGACATTTTAGGATAGAGTGTGTTATGGAGTGGGGTCGAAAGCTAATACCGACAGCGGACTCACTGCCGGAGGGAGTTTCCTCCCCAGTTAAAGGTTTCCTGACTTATTAGCTTTCAGGAGTTTTATATTTACCTGAATGCTAAATGTCTTTCCCTCTTCGGATGGTGTGGCTTACTTGTGTGTTGGCTGAAATAAAAACAAGATTAACACTGATTTATTATTTTCATAAATAGGAGTTGTTTCGATAGAAACAATTTACACTTTCAAGTGTATTGAGTGAACTGTCAAACTGAAAAGTTCGGCAGAACATGGGGTTGGTTGTCTTCTGGTGGAGGCGTCCACGTTGCCGGCGAAATCGCGGTGAACAGGTTTGTATCAGTGACCCGCTCTTGCTGTATCACCTTCCTCAGGCGATGGACTGGCGCTACTGTAGTTATAAACTTACCAATTGAGTATTTATGGAATGGTGGAAAAATTGCTCTATGAGTGCAATCCACTACTCCTACAGTCCCAGGTATATCGTATGCTTGAAAGAATCTGAAGTTATTGTTGAACACTTCATATTATAGAAATAAGTTCTATGTTCACACATTATTTTACTCTGTTCTCACCCGGTTCAAGTTTTCTGGATTGAATGAGAAATTAACCCACCTATTGGAAATCTTGGGATCATTTAAGACATCAAAAATTTGTTTGATGCACCGACTTGAAGTTGAATGGCTAACAGGGAGATGCTTATTCAATCCTACATCAGTTTGGTAACTTCCCGTTGCCAGAAATTTCAAGGCAATCAGAAGCAAAGAAAATAAGGTTATTTAAAATATTTTGATTTTAATTAGGTGTACTAATTATTCTCAAGGTAATTACCTTCATTTACAATGATATCGCCGATACCCGTGATGGTGGCTCTAAAATGGCTTCAAGACCTGCTAGCAGCTCAAGCACTACCTCTTTAGACAATCTAAATAATTTTATAAAGTGCTTATCATGTTTATGAAAGGATCTCCTGCTCTGTCCTTCCACCTAGACCAAAAATCTCTAAGTGGATTATTTTCTAACATTTCCACCTCTTCCAAAACTTCCAAATAATGTAGTAGAATAGCTTCTTCCATTAGAAGTTTTAAAACAAAACGCCAAAGTTTAACAAAAACAAAGCACAAGATGTGATACTTCTGAGAAAGTCACTTTGGTTCTTTGCGTAGATGGATATTTTTTGGTTATATAATGTTTATAAACTTAAATAATAACATTGCGCAGAATCAATTTCAGTAATTCCATTGGAAATTATAGAATTCACATGACATTTACTATGTGAAAATATTCGTGGTCTTGTTGTGTGAAAATATTCACGTGGTTCTGTGGAGAATGCCGAACTTAATATTTCCATGTGAAAATTATTTTCACCCATGTGAATAAAAGTCGAGAATCGAGTCCCAGGGCGGACACCGGTGTCCGCTGTCATTTATTTATATTCAATGACCATTAAAATTGACAGGACCTTGTGTAATGCGCTTAAAATTCAAAGCAGGAAAAGAAATTCATGAAATATAACTTTGGGCCATTAGTCAAGTTTTGCTATTTTACCTTGGCCCCATGAGGAAGTAATACGGCGGACACCGGTGTCCGCCCTGGCGCTATACCTGTTAAGGACACATTGTGTGAACTTGAAATAAGTTATATTCAAGGATTCATAGAGTATTGAAATGGAAGCAATATAGGCCATACAAATTACTAGCAGCACTTATTCTCACAGAAGACCAAAAGCGGAAACGCTTAGAATTCTGTCAACATATTCTGCGAATACTGGGGGAATACTCTAATTATTTCAATTTTATAATGTGGACGAATGAATCATCGTTTTCCACAGCAGGAGTATTCAAAAATTGAAATACTTGGGAAAACAAAAAATCGAAGTCGAATTCCGGCTCTGACCGATAAACAGCTCCGAAAATCCTGACAATTTTACGGCCGGTTTCACAATATCGGGTTAACTCCTCAGGTCAGTTTACCTTTACCTATAAGGTTACCATTAGATACCGTTGCACAATTGTCTGTTCGTTTATTGGTCAGCTGACCGATAGTTCAGTAGTAATTTTTGTTCAGTTGGTACATATTATGTATAATGGTCAGTTTTTATGGTCAGTGACATTCAAAATCAAAAAAAAGGAAGAAATAGTTAACCTATAAAATTAAATTATATGCGGTAGACTAGTAGTTGGGCAATCTTTGGTTCTTTGGCAGAAGTAATAATTTTAATTAAAATGAATTCTTCGAAATGTTGTCCAAATTTTCCAAAAGAAGAAGAAACCGTATTGCAGTCTCTAGTTAATAAATATAAACATATAATAGAATCGAAACAAACAAATGTAGTAACTTGGAAAGAGAAAAATAATAAATAGGTTGAAATAGAGAAGGAATTTAATAACGCAATTGGTGTAAATGGATACAGATCAGTTAAGACACTGAAAGACAAATACATACTTTTAAAAAACGAACTAGGGGAGGACCGACAAAGTGGATAAGTTAAGACCAAATATCCATTACTACCTAACTAGAGGAAATAAAAATAAAATATAGCAAATGTTGACAGTAGGGATTGCTTTATTAAAATAAAATATAAAAATGCAGGTTTTTATAGGTTAGTAACACACGCGAACACTTTGCCGATGATCTGGGCAAAGCGAATAGTTGGTTAGGCTAAAGTAAATAAAATGAAACAATCAACTATCTAATTGCAGTCATCGCACCTGTACTGCCCAGTACCTTCGTAGGATGTACACTGCTCATGGGCCCATTGCTGACAAAAATTGCACCGGATCCAGTCTTCTGTTGGCTTTCCATCAATCTCAATGTATTTTTCGGCACAGAAAATACACAAAGTCTCTTGAATATTTTCCTTCTGAACTCGTTTCTTTGGGATTTTTCTTTCTTGACTCTTTTGTCGGTCAATATTGGTTGAGCCGTGGTTTTTAAGTATTTTTCTTTTTGTTCCTCTTTTATAGGAGTGCTTGTTAGTACTTCTGATTTCTGCGTTTTTCTTTCACGGGTACCAGATGATCTTACTACTTTTGGCAAAGGTCTAACATCTCGAGGACTGTAGGTTGGTTTCACGTCAGACAAAGATTGCATTCTCTCCACAATTTTCGATGTACTACTAGAAATAGATAGTAGTGCATTTGACGACAACATTGTACTCTTTGAAGGAGTTCTATGTTCCGGTTGGTTTGACTGGTAGTACCACTACTTCCACAGCTGGTTCATTGATAATTTCACCTGAATTATCTTCTATTTCCATAACTTGATTTTCAGTAGGCAATAAATTGAGGTGTGGGATCTCAGTTTCGGCTACTTGTTCTTCAACAGTTTCACATGGAGTATTTGGAAGTGCATCCTTATATGTGACCTATGCTGGTAGGTAGTCTTCATCTCCAAACGTATGTTCATTAATTGGCCAAATACCAGGACATCTAAACCCATTTACTGCATTTTGGGAAGTGGCACTTTTTAAATAAGCCGGACTGCATAATTTTGCAATATAATATTGATTAACAATTCTCCCTGGATGCGATTTTTGAAGTACACAAATTTCTTGTTCAAAATATTTTTTGAGTGGTCCATAGACTGCTTTGTTAAGTGGTCGCATCTTGTGTGTGGTATGTGGTGCAAATGATACAAATATGACATTGTTCTTGGACGCAAAATCGAGAGCTGGATAAAATTTATGAGATTCGTGACTATCCAGTAAGAGAATAACTTTTTTTCTTAAGTTGGTCGAACTTGGTTCACAAAATACTTTGGCCAATCAAGAAAAACTTCCCCATTTATCCACCCTGTTGGTGCACAAGTGGCTTGAGTTTCTGGGGGAGCACCATCTAACAACCTTTCCTGCATTCGTTAGCGGGAAACAATTATAATAAAAGGGGGTATGAATGAACCTGCAGCATTGCAGCAACAAACAACAGTGGTTAGTTTACCACGCTCTGTGCTTGATATCACGACCACTTGTTTCTTCCCTTTGACAGATAGAATTTTTGGAGGTCTATTAGTTGTCGTCATTATGCCAGTTTCGTCCATATTATATAGACGAGTTCCATCTATGTCATACTTTTTAACTTGATCTGACAGGTTTTTTATAAAATCTCTCAACTTGGGTTCGATTAAAACCTCGTGCTCCACCCACACTTGTTGGTTCTGGTGTTCTCAAAGTGATCTCTTGATTTCTCCTTAAAAATCCAGTCAGCCAATCATTTTCTGCCTTCGCATTTTCATCCCAACTTTTAGGGTAAGTTAATTTGTTTTTCTTTGCATATTCGTATACAACTCCTTTAAAATCATCTCTAGTCAAACCAAAAAAAAAAAGATTGTCAAGATCCTTTAAGTATTGCAACAATTCTTTCTCCTGTTTATTATTAAAAACGGTTCGGAATTTACCCAACTGATTGGAGGTTGAACCGGATTTCATATGCCTAAATAATGTTGCATACGGTATATTATATATAAGTTTGGGCCACTGAATTCATGGACGTCCCTGTTAAACATTCTCTCATTGCTGCCCTCATTGTTACCGCTGTCCACTGAGCTTGTTGCGTTCTTCTTTTATATTTGTACACCATCTGGAATATAAAGTCCACTAAGTAGGTACCTGCATTACTATAAGACTGTTATGTTCGAGCAAAGCGAATAATTATTCACTTTGCCCTATTCGCTTTGCCCGGAGGTGACAAGTTCAAATCAAAGTGAACTAAGCAGAGAAAAAATAAGAAATATTTGCTTGTTTTGATTAAGAACGACGGTCAACATGCGTAATTATTGTAAAAACCTACATTGCAATCAATATCTTCATATTAACGTAAGAAAAAGTTCGTTAAACTAACCTTCAAATATTTTTATTATTCACGTGGTTACACAAACAGTCGTAAAGCTACTGAACGGTCGATAAATTCGCACAGATAAATGCTGTCTCAAACTAAGCGTGGGTATATGGGTGTCTTGGTATTATTGCGGAATTCGGGACATCACGTGTTTGGGCGTGGAAGGGATTATTCTCTTTGTCCGGCATATTCACTTTGCCCGGTCCTCCCCTAAACGAAAAATTGTCCATAATAAATTACAGAAAAGACAAACCGGATGTGGTCCTCCTTTTCAAGAGATACTAACAGAGAAGGACAATGTCATAATTGATATAGTAGCAGATTAAGCCATAGGCCTTTTAAGTATTTTTGATAGTGACAAAGGTATTCAAGAAATATGATTTTAAATTTCTTCTAGCAGATGCCCGATGGTTTTCATTGACAATCAAAATTTATCGAAGAAATCGAGATTGTCATACTCTTCGAAATAATCGTATCTGGGCCTTATATTGTAGGTAGTCTTGGTTCCTCATCACTACTATAAGCATTTACTGCATAATCGTTCATTTTAAAATATTTTAATAAAATACAACACACCAAAAAAAATAAACAAACAAATGTAACAACTTTAATTCAATTATTAGGTTAGAATCTCCAGGTTATTCTTATTACCACTAGATTTTCTTGTGGTTAAATATTAATAGTTAACCATAACTTGAACCCTTGACTGGATAATGTGAAATACTTGTTTTGAGATACCAAGGGTTATTTGTTGACCTCAGGATAACTTGACATTATGAAACCGGCAGTTAGTAGTAAAACCAAACATAGATGATAAAAGTGTATAATACAGTTTAGTTATCGTCATAGTGAAAATACAGTGAGTACTTTCTGATGGTTTCCATCTGTAAACACCTAGAAATCTTAATCTGAAGTATTCAAACATTCCAAACATTCTATCGACCACATTAAATACTACGAGTTTTTGTCCTTAAAACCATTGAGTGACAGGACCGCACTCAACGATGATTAAAATTTCTACATCTAACCAAAATGAATAATTCCTATGTCATACTCTACCGCTTTGACACAACAACATTATCCTTCACGAAATCAAGCAATTGTTCTTAATACCATAAGCAACACGAAATTACAAGACTATTTTAACGAAAGTGGTCCTTTACTTGAACCAAAGATTATACACATGTTTCCAGAATTTCTTATAGGTTATGTATATTCCTATCAAGCAAAGAAGTAGTAGTTAACTTTATTAACAACTATGGTCGTATAAAGGTCAACGACGGAACAATTTAAGTAAGATGGCTTATTAGGCTTATTACAACCTCGGAAAGACTAGTTTTATCTAATGAAAGTCCTGTTGTACCTAATGATTTGGTCACGGCTAAATTAGAAACACTTGGGCTAGAATAAGCTTAGGTAACCCCCAATAGAGCCATATTTTAAGTTTTAGATGACAAATATACATTGCGCTTCTAGTTAATATAATTATTCCAGAATCGTTCGGTCTAGAATACGATACTCTCAATTTCCGTATTTTTTTATCTCGTGACAATCAAAACTGTTTCAAATGTAAAAATCCAGGTAATCTATCTTCACAGTGCCCAGATATTTTAATATCTACGTCAGTATCTTCCACTTCATCGAGACAATCAATTCCTACAGACTCTACTCTTACAACTCATACCCAACTGGGCACTCCTTCTCAAACATATCTCCCAACCACAAGTAATTTTCTTAAACTTCAAAAATACAGCTGAATCTTATCCTAAAACAATTGAGGAAAACGTGGATAAAAATAATAATCCAATTTCAATAGAAGAGTTTTGTGAAGCATTGCAATATATGAAAGACACCTCACCGGGACCGGACGATATACTGACTGTATTTTTAAAGAATATTCCGTACTCTGCAAAAGAGCATTTGCTAGAAATATTTAACTTGCTCTGGAATTAACACAAGTTTCTAGATATTTCGAGACGAGCTATAATAATATCTATCCTCAAACCACGAAAATATTCTATGTTGCCCGAGTCTTATAGACTGATATTATTTACATGCAGTACATGTGAGCTTCTTGATAAAAATATAAACCGCAGGCTTTTATGGTACCTAGAATCAAACAATCAATTATTTGCAGGACAATCAGCCTTTCGGTCAAATAGATCTACATTAGATAACATAATAGATATAAATGAAGCCTTCATTAATAAACAGAAATGTGTGGCAATATCTTTTGTCCTCAGTAAGGCTTTTGATCGTACATGGCATCATTAAATTTTATTAAAACTGAAAAACTGGAACTATCTTAGCTTGTATTCAACATTTTCTGAGAGTAAGAATTAATGGAACATTATCCAGTACCAAACAATAGGTGAATGGAACCTCACAAGGGTCAATAATGAGTTCCACATTATTTCTAATTGCAATCAACGACATCCTCAAAAGAATTCACAGACCGGTTCAAGCTAGATTATTTGCCGTTTATTTAGTTATATTTATGAAAGGAAAAAATTAAGACAGGGTAACCACTCTACTACAAAATCAAATAAAGAAGTTAGAGAAATAGACTAAAGTAAATGGCTGCAAATTTTCATCTGAAAAAACAGAATGCATAGTATTCTCCAAAAAATATAAACAATTATAACCAAAACTCACTTTACATGACTAAATCCTTCAATATAAAGAACAAATAAATTTCTTGGGATTAATTTTCGAACAAAAATTAAATTGGAAAGCTCACATTAAATAACTTGTTCTATAATGTCGGTCAGATTTGAATCTCCTAAAGTGTCTAGCCAATAAACACTGGGGAACGGATGGAAAAACACATTTTATATCGAGTCAATAATATACTATGGGTGTAATGCGAACGCTTCAGCAAAACAATCAATATTTAGGTCCCTTGATGTTATCCATAATTAAGCACTAAGAACAATACTAGGAGCATTTCGCAGCACACCCGTAAACAGGTTCCTTCCTCTTTCTAAAGTAAATACTGGAATCCTTTTTATGGAAGAATTCGCAGATATTTGAAAAGTCACAACTATGTCTCGTTTCTTTTAACATTTTCAAATAGAGTCTCTCAAACCGACATTCATCGTTGGGCACGTGTCTCTCCTAAAATCAATACTAACTTAACCTGTCTCAATAAACATGACCATAATATTCATAATATACAGCAAAAACTTGAAGAAATCAAAAGCAAATATCTTGGGTACACAGAGATATATACAGATGCATATAAAAAAGGTGGAAATGTTGGAGCAGCCATTGTAACAAATACTAACTCTGAAATATTCAAACTACCAGGCACACACACTTTCCATTCTGGAGAACTATATGAAATTGTTTACTGCTGAAGAACTGGAGCAAATAATTTGGGAACACGGCGGAACGCCCTCGCAGACTTATGGGAGTTCGAGAGCATTTAAATGACCGAATTAATATTAAAAATGTTCTTTAATAATATGTTTTGTACCCCAATCTACAATATTCATAAAAAGTACATAAAATATAATGTGTGCCGGTGTCTGGCGATTTTTTTAATATTGTGTGAATGTGAAGTGTATGTATGGTTCCTTGCCATACAGCATCATCCATTCGATGTGATTTTTAGTATAACTTTGTCCCTGGTATGCGTATTGTAATGTTTTTCTAATTTATTTAAAACGTAAACGGGTGGGATAAATTTTAAACACTCGGTATTGCTACTTACTAATTTATTTAAACACTAACTCACTAACACTAATTTATATGTACTTAACTAATCACTTAAATTTAATTTATATGCACACTAACTTATTAATTTATAACACTTTTATATTCACTTAATTACTGTTTAACTCACTATGGCAAATTATAAACTGAACTCATCCGCTGATCGGTCCTGTATTTATATCAAAAACTTTCTTTACTAGAACATTCGGGACGGGACATGCCTTTCGCGATGTTTCTTAAAATGCCTTTCGAGAACATGTTTAAAAAGGACGGTCACAATAGATCCCAATAGACCTTCTCAGAATTCGGCGCGCTCGCCTTTTTCTTAACTCCGTTAACATAAGGTTACAGGGCCGTACTTAGTATCTGCTTCGGTGTGCGAGTTCGTAACATTACCCCCTCCTCAAATGAAAGTTCCTCCTGGAACTTTTGTGTAGCCGAGACTGGATGTTTGAAACGGCAACTAGCCCTATTTCTACATTTTCCGATCTTATGAAAATAGCAGGGCACCGTCTTCATCGGATACTGATAACGGGGGTTGTAGCTGCAAATCAATATCTGGACACCGGTATCTTGAAAGATAATCTCTACCATGTTCCTGATGATTCGCCAATCCAACTGGTTACTCGCTATCTTAGGCATAGCCAGTTTCTTCACGTTGGATTCCAACACGTGGTCTCGGAGGTTTCGGAGTGCTTCCCACACATCGCGGTAGGTAGATCGATCTTGGAATTCATTTTTAGTTACCACTTAGAAAATGTACCGCGAATTATGTTTCAGTTTCAGTGTCTTGCCTTCTTTCGAAAGACGGTTGCCAATCCTCGTGCGTTCTTGATACGGGCGGGGATGTTGTATGCCAGTGAATAATCTTCTGGGAGAGTGAACAAATCTTGTTGTTGTTCCGAAGTGACTCCACATCTAGCTTTCCCGGTACCTCCATACGCGCCCATAAATTCATCGAAGGTGGGGTCAGACACATCTCGAATAAGGTTTACTCCTTCCTCTATGTCATGGTCTCCTTCGAATGGCGCTAGTCGGTTTTGGTGAACTACTTTTGGTTTTCCGTTGGGGATCTTGCTTATGCTATATAAAACATCATTGATCCTTTTCTTGATCAAGTATGGACCTTCCCAGGATTTTTGTAATTTTGGAGAGAATCCTTTTCTCCTCGCCGGGTTGTGTAACCATACTTCTTTAAAACCGCCCTCTGTGGCCTGCGTGTCGTACCGACTTTTCATTCTGTCGCTGGCAACTTGAAGATTTGTTCGAACTAGTTCATGAATATCGTCCAGCCTTCTTCTCAATTGGATCACGTAGTCTTCGCCTGCTATATCTTCTCCAGGCCGACAGCCAAATTCCAGGTCAAAAGGAAGCCTCATTTCACGTCCAAACAGGATTTTCGCAGGTGTTTCACCCGTGGACTCATTGACGGCAGATCGATAAGCCAATGCAAATAGGGAGAGATACTGGTCCCAATTTCTCTGATGGCTGGATACTACTTTGGACAGGTATTTTCCAATAGTCCTGTTCATTCTCTCGACCATTCCATCTGACTGTGGATGTAATGCTGTTGTTCTGGTCTTCTTCATTCCCAGCTTGTCGCAAATCTCCTGGAATAGATGGCTTTCGAAATTTCTTCCCTGGTCACTGTGGACTTCCATGGGCACTCCATATCGGCTGATGAATTCTTTCACCAATACATCCGCGACAGTTGTGGCCTCTTGGTTCGGGATAGCGTAAATTTCCACCCATTTTGTAAAATAATCCATTACAACCAGTATGTACTTGCTACCATTTTCTGTCGTCGGAAATGGTCCAGCGATATCTAAAGCAATCCTTTCGAAAGGGCTTCCAACATTGTACTGTTTCATGGGTGCCTTTCTCTTGCGATGTGGTCCATTACTCGTAGCACAAGTCGTACATTTCTTACACCACTCCCTCACATCGTCGGAGCTGTTCATCCAATAAAACCTTTCACGAACTCGCTGAAGGGTTTTCTTCACTCCCAGATGACCTCCCGATGGACTGTCGTGTAACTTCTTCAGTACCTCAGCTATTCTTGTTCTCGGTATAACTAGCTGTCTCCTCATCTCAGAACCATCATCCTTTTCAAGGACTCTTTTCAACAGCCCTTCTTCCAGGACAAGGGAGTCCCACTGAGCCCAATACGCCTTGAGTTTCGGTGAAAATCTTGACACTTCTTGCCAGGTAAGGTCGCCGGTTTTCTTTCTTCCATTGCCGGATCATCTTCAGGTGAGGATCATTCTCCTGATCTTCTCTGATCCTGGTGGGTGACCATTCCTCGTTGACCACAGTAGTTCTTGAAACTGCAGCTTCCCTAGATTCCACCTTTTTGCAGTGGGAGCAGTCTGTTGGGCACGGCCGTCTGGACAGGGAGTCGGCATTTCGGTGACTCACATCAGCAGGATGTTAACCCCTGTCTGATTTCCCCTGTGACTGGAGTTCTTGGGTTACAGGAATCTTGGGGCACTTAGACGGATTGCGTACGTGCTCTAGCTCGACACACTCCCGGCATTTGATCTTCTTTGGCATCTTGTCTGCCATACCTTTCAACAAGTTGACGATCTGGTCAAGTTTGTTATCGCCATCTTCTTCCTGCATGGTCCTACCTTCGTTGTACCGCAAGCTTTTCTTGGCTGCTTTGCATTTAAGAGGTTCTTGGTTTGCAGAAGTCGTAGGACGCTTACACAAACTGCGTGCATACTCTGGCTGGCCACAATTACAGCACCTGATTTTCTTCGGCTTCTTGTCTGCCATACCTTTCAACAAGTTGACGATCTGGTCAAGTCTGTCATCGTCACCTTCTTCCTGTATGGTCCTACCTTTGTTGTATCCCGAAGCCATCGTGGCTGCTTCATATTCAAGAGCAGCAGTCAATGCATCGGCCAATGTTTTAGGATGGGCTAATCGAAGCGTCTTCTCCATATCGTGGTCACACAAGCCGTCAATAAAGGCCTGGATGCCCAAACATTCCATCATGTTCTCTGGTGCTGATGGATAAGCAAATCGAACTAGTCGGGCAATATCCATTTCATACTCTTGAAGGGGTTCGTCACGTTTCCGCCTTCGGTTCTTTAGCTGGAATCTGTACACCTGTTCCAAATGTTCGTGACCATATCGCATGTCCAACCTCTTCTTCAGCAGCTCGAAGTCATCCATTTCTTCCAGAGGTATCGTCTGAAGTATATCTAAGGCATCTCCCCGAAGCGCGATAGTTAGGTTCACTGCTTTCTCCTTATCGGACCAATTATTCACTCTAGCGGCTGCTTCGAACTGTTTTACGTAATGGGTCCACGACATCTTTCCATCGAACGTTGGGGCCTTGACTCGGGTAAAACTGCCAATATCATCTGTCTTGGGTTGTGTTTCTGGCTTGCAGATCTCGATCTTCTTTTCTTCTGCTGAAGTGTCCTGTGTTCTTAAATCAGCAATCTTTGTCTCCAACTCCTTGATTTTCTCGTCCATCTGATTTTCCATCGCTGTCATCTTATTTTCAATGTCTGATTTTAGAGACGTAGTTTTATTCTCGACGTCAGCAGCAATGTCATTTTTTAACGATAAGATGTCGGCAGAAATGCCATTTTTCATAGTGGAAATCTTCTCGTCCATATTAGTAGAAATATCGTTCTTCATGGTTGAAATCTTCTCGTCCATGGCAGAAATTGACGAGATTATGGTGGAAGCCTCGTCATTGAATAAAAATAATTCTGGATTAAAGCCGTCATTTTCCAGTGCCACTTTAGGTCTTTCTACTAATTCACTTTTCTTACCGGACGTTTCCAACTCACGATCTTCCAATTCTACCCTTAAATCCGTGACTTTCAGATCACATAGTCTCTTGGCCATTTTTACGTAGCAATTTATTTAAATTATCCCACTTCTGACACCAATGTAATATTTTTCTAATTTATTTAAAACGTAAACGGGTGGGATAAATTTTAAACACTCGGTATTGCTACTTACTAATTTATTTAAACACTAACTCACTAACACTAATTTATATGTACTTAACTAGTCACTTAAATTTAATTTATATGCACACTAACTTATTAATTTATAACACTTTTATATTCACTTAATTACTGTTTAACTCACTATGGCAAATTATAAACTGAACTCATCCGCTGATCGGTCCTGTATTTATATCAAAAACTTTCTTTACTAGAACATTCGGGACGGGACATGCCTTTCGCGATATTTCTCAAAATGCCTTTCGAGAACATGTTTAAAAAGGACGGTCACAATAGATCCCAATACACCTTCTCAGAATTCGGCGCGCTCGCCTTTTTCTTAACTCCGTTAACATAAGGTTACAGGGCCGTACTTAGTATCTGCTTCGGTGTGCGAGTTCGTAACAGTATGTTGCTCCTAGCATCTTTTGGCTGTGTTTTCCCTGGAAAGCAGCTAAAAGGGTTTCAAAATTGATTGCGGAATTCGTTTTTGAGGTGGCAACATAGATGACGTTATTATATTCATTTAATTATTTATTAATCGGATTGATTTTTGTGAAGAAAATAGGTTTGGAGTTAAACAACCTTGTTATGCAATTAACGAGTTATGCAGAAGCCTTCACCCACTATATCTGATGTCTTTTGCGCGATTTGCGTCTATGAGATTCTTACGAAGATCTTCTGGTAGACAGTAAATATAAAAGTTTTACGAGATTTTGTGTATAAAGTGTTTGATAGTGGGTATATCGGCTTCGTCATGTAACTAAGAGTTGGTAATTTGGGATAGCAATTGTGTTTGATCTCCATATACACACACTTGTTTTGTACCATCTGCAGGGAGTGAAAGTTGTGCCTGTGACGTATACTGGCACTGCGTGAGTATTGGGCGTATGATTTGTTAATAAATGAGTATTTTGTTGTGGCTTGTGAGTTTACTGTGTCTGGAGATGAGTGGGTACAGCGGGCTCATTGCAATCTTAGCTTTATGTACTTGTTGCGTTATGTGCGCATTTGCATTTGTGTCGCCTTGTACAGTATACCCCAAATATTTTAGGGTATTACTGGGCGATGTCCGTCTACATGCAGCTGAGATTGCAATGAACTGTCTTTTCTAGCTAATATATTTTTACTTTTCCGCCCAACCTATGTAATATGCGAGAAAAGTATTGGTTTACCCACAAAAAAGTTGGAATTTAGAAAAATAATTTGAGTTATTTTTACGGTTTTAATCAAGACCAACACGAATAAACGGTTTTTAGAAAAAAAATCCTGTGTGTATGTCGTCGTCGTCGGCTACTTTTCGTTACATGTCTTGTTAGCACGATACAGCCTCCGGAGTGCGACAAGTCACCAATTGTATGATTGAATATTGTCCAGGACCTCCACAGATGAACATTATTGATATTCAGCTCACAATAGCCAAAACAACAGGTGCTATAGTACTTGAAATAAGACATTTTTGTAATTTCTTGAGAATTTTCAGTTTGTTAGCACTATACAGCCTCCGGAGTGCAAAAAGTCACCAATTTCATGATTAAATATTATTCGGAACATCTCACAGATGCACTCTATAGATGTTCAGCTCAACTCAGCCAGAACAACAGGTGCTATAGTAGTAAGTACGACATTATTGTAATTTTTGGAGAAATTTCAGTTTGTTAGCACGATGCAGCCTCCGGAGTATATACAAGTGACAAATTTTATGATTGGATATTATTCAGGGCGTCTCAAAGATGAACTCTATCGATATTCAGTACACTAAAGTCAGTACAACGGGTGCTATGGTACTTGAAGTACCAAATTTTTGCCATTTTTGGATAATTTTCAGTTTATTAGCAGAATGCAGCTTCCAGCGTGTATACAAGTGACCAATTTTGATTTTCAGCTGACTAGAGCGTGTACATCGTGTCCTATAAATCCAGATATACTACATTTTTGGTTATTTCTGGAGAAATTTCGGTTATTTAGCACGATTCATCCCCCGAAGTGTATACAAGTGACAATTTTATGATAAAATATTGTTCAGGGCCTGTTACATATGCGGAAAAGTTAGTTTTAATATTTAAAACCGCTTATTTTTGATGTATTTATATCTAGTTTGTGTTCTTGGAAATAGGGTATTTTTAATTGTTAATGTGTGTTTGTGCGGCTTCCAAAGCTTGATCAGGGTTCTTTCCCGATGTTACAAAACAAGTGTCGTCGGCATACCATGCTGTTTTTATTTGGGGTGAGGTTAGAATATCGTTGAAAAATATGGAATATAGTAAAGGATATAGCAATGAACTGGTGTGTGCTGGTCGTGTTTTAAGGTGCTCTGCTATAAGGCCCGTTTATTGCAGAAATAGTGATATTTGCGTCTTGAAAACTGGCAAGTGAGTTATTTACACACTAACACACCTATCTCTGTATTTACAAAAGCTATATAGCCATTAGTTTTTCTATAAACGCCACTAAACTTATTCCTGCGGCGGTCATATTGTATTAAGTTAATTACCAAACTACTTTTTGCTCCATACATTACCGATAACAACAATAAATTTAGAGATGGGCAGCCCCGAAGAAATAAGAAATTCTGCTTTGTTTGCGAAGCTGATGAATATTATTTCAGCTAAAAATCAAAGGCTATCTAAACAAATAATAGAAATAAATGAAGAAAATAGACGTATGTTCGCATCGATACCTTCTAAAGTAGACGATAATTCAAACAACGCAAAAAATTAGATGTTACGCAGGATGTTATGGTCTCTAGGTGCATCCAGTTAGAGAGGACATTGAGACGAAATAACATTCATTCACGGCCTTTTGATACCTAATACTGCAGATCTAATACAACACACCATTGCAAGTTTGAATGAACTGCTCGACGTCACACTTACCCCGGGCGATTTAAACAGCATTGTACTAATAAAAACTAACAATTCTGAAACAACTATTAAAATTGAGCTAAAATCCTTAATTAAAAAAAGGAGATTCTACAGAATTGTGTAAAGCTGAAAGGCAACAATATATTCATTTCTTCTGATCTCTGCAAAGAAGATAGAGTGGATCAATAAATTCTCTTGAAATACCTTAAAGAAGCGAGAGCACTAAACCATCAAGCCGTTATTAGGGGTAAAAATCTTATGATCAAATGATCAACAGGTTCCAGTATAACCTGAAGGAATTAGCAGAAATTAATAAAAAAAATCCCTTCAAACCAATCTCTAAATACCGCTAACCCGGGAAGTGAGTATTCAGAAGCCTTGCCGATTGAACAAGTTCAAGGGAACATCAAGATCACCAGATCTAACTCTGCATCCAGTTGAAAAGCTGATAAATCTGACAAAGGTAGAAGGATTATCAAGAAACAACTGCTCCAGCCATTACTTTCAGTGAATCTCACCTTTAACACATTAATAGACTTTATTTTGTATCAACAATTTATATTTGATAAATCTTAGTTATATTTTCTTTTTCATAGTACTTATAGTAAAAAAAATGTATAAAGCGGTATCAATTTGCCATATCAACGCTAGATCTGTTCTAGCGAATTTTTTAGAGTTTAAATTACAGTTTCAGAAACATGGCTTAAATCTGATATTGATAATGATGTGATTAGATCACCTGGATATAATCTCTTCCGACGCGATAGACGTAGAAAAAAACGGTGGGGGGAGAAGCTATCTACATTAAAGCTATTTTCAATAGTCAAAATATTCGAAACCTACCAATAATCAAGTCGGAACAACTATGGATTTCTGTTGATAATTAACCCACCAAATATTCTGTTTGTGCATTATACCGACCGGTCGATTTTTCATTTCAGCAGTTTGCAAATGAAGTCGATGAGGTATTGAACGTAATAACTCCTAATTTTAGTTTCATATTATGTGCGGGTGACTTTAATATAGACTTTCTTGTAAATTATTTCAAACAATTTTTGACTCACATGCTCTCTTTCAAATAGTCTACAAAAGCCACACGAGGTCCAAAACTCCTAGATTTAATAATTTGTTCCGAAAAACTTAAGGTGAATAATATAAATGTAACAGACTGTTCACTGATTTCTGACCACTCGATTTCCTCGTGCAATATCGCACTTACTATACCAAATTCGAACCGTTTTCCAATACTTATCGTGACTTTAAAAATTTCAATTCTAACTTTTTTACCCAGGATTTAAGAGCCGCTAACTTCAACGAGATATATCACCTTAACGACAACAATCAAAAAATTAATTATTTAAATAAAACCAAACTAACTTTATTCGATATGCATGCCCCTATGCGAGTAGTTCAAATTACTAGAAAAAAAACACCGTGGCTTACAGCAACTTTAAAGCAGATGATTTCAGTAATCATTACAATCGTTACAAAACATTACGGAACCAGGTAAATTATGACATAAAACGCGAGAAAAAGGCTTATTTCGAATTTAGATTTAGACCAGGAAATAACTTGTGGAAAGAGTTAAAAGATTTGGATCTGGTTCGGAATAAAAGAGCCTCTCCAGTAATTCCGATTCATTTACGCAAACCTGATGATATAAATGATTACTTCATTGATGGGATAGGAGCTCTTGCCTCTTCTGACCCCCAAATAATGTACATCTACTCATCAACAAGGCTAAACGAGAACTATTCATTTGCTTTTCGGGAAGTAGGAGAACTCGAAATCTATGAAAAATTGCTCTCGATAAAATCTACAGCAACCGGACCGGATGGAATCAATATAACTATGCTTCTACATTGCTGTCCCTACATACTGCCCTATATTACCCACATAATAAACTACTGTTTGAATCATTCTGTCTTCCCTTCCATCTGGAAGCAATCTAATGTTATACCTTTATCCAAAAAGGATACTCCAAATGACTTTAACGACCTTAGACCTATAAGCATTTTTTGTACACTCTCTAAAGTTCTAGAAAAAATTATGGACAAAGAACTACGATTATTTATGTTTGATAGCAACATCCTACCTGAGCACCAGTCAGGGTTTCTCCCAAACTATAGCTGCACCACCGCACTACTCAAAGTCTTAGATGATATTTATTCTTACATAGACTGCAATAAACTTTGTATATTGGTACTGTTAGATTATTCAAAAGCTTTAGATAAAATTAACTATGATATGCTCTTACCGATTTGCTCATATGTTGGTTTCAACAACTCGTCAGTGAAACTCTTGAAATCTTACTTAGATAGATCCCAGAAGGTTGTACTGTGTCCTTTATCGTCCAAAATAGGCCATCTAACACGGGGTATGCCCCAAGGTTCTATTCTAGGTCCCTTGTTGTATTGTCTGTACACATTACAATTTCAGAGGAATCTCAAGTATATGAATTCACATTTCTACGCTGATGATACACAGTTGTATGTTGATTTTAAAGAATCAGAAGCAGATACAATCTCGTCTAAAATTAATGAAGATCTGCAAATTGTATTGGACACATCTAAAAAATACTGCTTATCTATTAATGCAACCAAAACGAAAGTTCGGACGCAAGTCAACAAAAAATAGAGTTAAAAAAAAATTTTCTAACTGTGAAAAAAATTTAGGCTTTTACTTAGATGATTCCTAAACTTTTTCAAACCGGCAACTTCTCAATCATTACTCCAAAGCAATAATGTGTGAAAGTATAGTATTATTAAATGGCATTATGAAAATAGTTATTTTACGATAAAATTTTGCAGGAGTAAACGTTAGTACGTTATAAATTTCAGCGACTTTTGCATAACTGATATTTCAATCTCGATGGTGTAGGGGTAGTAAATAATGTGTACAGCATAAATAATAGGTGTTTCTAATTGAAAATAGTCTAAATTAAAAAAAATCCTTATATATATGCTCGACAAACTTCCGGCAACACATCAGAAGTGAAGCTACACTATCTTTTTGTAAATTAGATTTTAATTATTTAACCAGTACTTTTCTGTCGATTCTAGTTAAGGAATTTCAATGTAGGTATCAATGTTTTAATTACAAATTCCACAAAATTTATTTCTTGAATACAGTGAAAAGCAGACTAGACATCTTCAGATTTCAAGAGTTGAAATCAATAGAGGAATGGAACAGCCTCATACAATTTCTGGTTATATTGGTAGTTGACTGAAACTTATTTTAAATAGAAAATGTCAAAGTCCGGCAATATCTCCACACAATCTTTCCGAATCGCTGTATAGAGTGGTTTTGTAGAATGATGGAGAAAGAATATATTATGTCAAAAGTACGGATTACAAAAACAAACCCTTTTTGCAATTCCGAGACTAAAGTGGTCACATGTTAGAAACTAAAGTGTCACTTTCAGACCAAAGGGATATAAAGTGACAGTTAAAAACCCAAGGGATTTAAAGTATAAATAAAAACGTACATCCTTGATGCCTAGCCAAGCATCTTAGGAGGCAATCCTAGAGCCCAGCCAAGTTTCGTAAAAGTCCATCCTAAGTAGTATTTATTTTTATTAAAAATGTATGTAGAATTACCGGAATTGCAAAAAATTGGTGGATTAAATGGGTCACTTTAGTCGCTTGGTGTATAATATACTATTCAGTATAAAGTTAGCACCGAGGTGGTGTATTTATTATTTGGAGAGCATGTGGTTCAGCCATTCTACTTTATGAAAGTCGGAATAGTTTTAGGCTAGGAGACATTCTTGTTGTGTTTGACGTTAGTTGAAGATAACCGATAATTAACCGGGATGTTCGCGTGCTAAGCAACAGAAATTAATGAATACAGAGACAAAATCTTTTATTGAGAAGGAACTTGAGTACTTTCTAACTCACGCAGATAGTGGGGATGAATTTCAAAAGACCGAAGACGAATACCAAAGTGATGAGTAATCCGATACCGATTCGGGTAAGTATGAGAATTGTAAAAATAAAAAACAATCGCGTTGATATGATTATTTTCGTAGGCGAATACGATTATACAGGAGTCCAGAGGACTGTTGAAGGGCATGAAGTTGGTACAGAGGAAAACATAGATTCAAATGTGGGATCAAGTGAACAAAATCAGACCTGGAATAATAAACCTAATCTGAAAAGGTTTAAAAATTTTATTGCAATAATTAAAACTTTGTTAATGGAATTGTCGACTTGCCATTGTTTGCCTCTTCGGTCATGAAATTTGAATCCTTCTTAATTACTTCACGACACTGCTCACTCAACTTTTTCTGAACAACTTTTCTTTCTGCAGTCGCCATAACAAGTTACTATTGCACAGCCCCGGTAATCACACTGTTATCTGAACTGTACTGTCGAAACGAAGCTCACGAATTCTGTCAGCGAAGTGAGCCCTTGCTATTCGCGTACGTCTTTGCTACGGAAGTTGCCAAACTTCCGACTGCCAAAATTAATTTGCCAATCTGTAAACAGTTGAAATGTACAAAACTGATATACAAATGTTTCAAAGGACGTGTAAACACTATATAATAGAAAACACTATCCGAACTGTCCATATTATCATTCTTGAATTCTTTGAAGATCACAATGGTATGCAATACCTTCAGACTTCTGTTTTGGAGTAACATATTTTTAATGTTTGGTTCCTACTGGATGAAACGTTTTCAGATTTTCTTCAGTATTAGGATTATAATTTATTGACAATACACGTCGGATATATATACATGGGGCTTGATGATATATTAGGATGGTCCAAGACCGCTTAATCGCATTGTATGAACTTTGAGTAAGTACCTATTACATTTTTCTTGATTATGATTTTACGGCAAATATATCGAATTTTCTGATATATTAGGATAATCTTTGACCATTAGTTACTTAATGGAAGAGAAGAGAAGCACTCTGGCGGTGCCTTCCCGGGTTTGAACATTCCAAAAAGTTCCTGGGGAACTTTGACATTGCTAGATCAAAAAAATATTTGGACCTTAGTAGAGATAAGCTACATCTCCTCACGGGCTTTCTTACAGGACACTGCCGCCTTCGGAAGCACTTAATGATAATAGGTCTAGCAGAGATTGACGAGTGTAGATTCTGTGGGGAGGAGGATGAAACTCCTGATCACCTAGTTCTGGAATGCCTCGCCATTGCAAGCCAACGCAAGAAATGCTTTGGCCAAGAAACTTGTAAGAGTGAGGACCTAACCTCGTTGCAGCCGTCCCAAATACTAGAGTTCATTAGAACCTTGGAACTGGAAGGCGAGCTGTAGTAGTAGCGAGCACAGCTCTGATAGGGGGGCACAATAAACTTTTGGTTTCAGTGCACTGTAATCCCGTTAAAATCTAATCTAATTTAATATACTTATTGGAAAACTTTGGATCAATTATTACATTTCCCTTAACTTTCCTTGTTATTATCACTTTGCTTAATTACTTCTTTTTTACAAAACTTTGCTTATTCTTTTTCATTATCTTCGAGGTTTTTATAAAATTTTCGTACTAGAAACCTTTCTAGCATCTTTCATAAAATTCAATACATCTTGTTGATTTTTGTCATTGTTTTTCAATGAATTCTCTTAGATTTTTCTTATAAATTATTTGCAACAATGATATTATTTTTATAAATTGGTTACTGAATTACTTTTTCTATCTTTGATATTATTCTTACTTTATTCACGCTAAATTATCGAATTGTCATTATTTAGTCTAGAATTTATTTCTTTGTTATTATTTTTCAAATTGTGGTGGTCTTTTTATTTTTATGTGAAGTTTTATAGACATTACTTTGACAGTTGGTGTTCTGATAGTTTTTTGTTATAAAGTTTGTGTTCCTGTTTCTATTTGTCATTTCATAACTTGAATTATGTAGTATACAGGTATATTTTTAATGGCCGTAAATACTCAATTTCTTATATTTTCATGGGTTTCGGTCAGAAATAGAATCACTTGCTTATAGTGGTAATGTTTTGGTTTATTTTATTTAAACCTTTCTAAAAATTTTTAAAACACAATACATTCATTTAAATACATATAGTTAAAATATATTTCTTTATAACTAACTTTTCGATTTTACCTCCGTAGAGGCTTGTCTACTACCGTACAGTAATATTTCTTAATTAGAAAAAAACAATTGATATACATAAAAACAAACAATATAAACAATGAACTATGTTAAAGATGATTGAAATGTATATTACAGAGTGTCCTAATTAAATTACAATTAGAACTAGAGACCTATTTTATAATTTTTAATAACTAGGTAAGGTGTAGATATTCGTTTATAATAGTAAGTTCGTATATATACAACTTAAGTTGTCTATGTCAGTTCGGAAATTGACTGAGTCAGGATTCTTCTTAATATTTATCATTTCTTTCATTAATCTTCTACTATTATTTTTTTCTGTAGTTATTATTTCTACGTTGTTGAAATTGAAAGAGTGGTTTTTATCAAGTGAATGTTTTGATAATGCAGTACATTCATTGTTTATTTGAAACTGATTGCTGGTGTTGTTGAATTCTCTTATGTAAATATTGGCAGATAATAAGAACACAAAAAACTCAATATATAAAATAAATTGTTCTGATTGCAATGGTACTTACATTGGTCAATCTAGCCAATATTTACATAAGAGAATTCAACAACACCAGCAATCAGTTCCAAATAAACAATGAATGTACTGCATTATCAAAACATTCACTTGATAAATATCACTCTTTTAATTTCAACAACGTAGAAATAATAACTACAAAAAAAATAATAGTAAAAGATTAATAAAAGAAATGATAAATATTAAGAAGAATCCTGACTCAATCGATTTCCGAACTGACATAGACAACTTAAGTTGTATATATACGAACTTACTATTTTAAACGAATATCTACACCTTACCTAGTTATTAAAAATTAGAAAATAGGTCTCTAGTTCTAATTTTAATTTAATTAGGATAGTCTGTAATATACATTTCAACCATCTTTAACATAGTTCATTGTTTATATTGTTTGTTTTTATGTTTATTAATTGCCTTTTTTTAATTAAGAAATACTACTGTACAGTAGTAGACAAGCCTCTACGGAGGCATAATCAAAAAGTAAGTTTTAAAGAAATATATTTTAACTATATGTATTTAAATAAATGTATTGTGTTTTCAAAATTTTTAGAAACGTTTGAAAATGGTTTAAATAAAATAAACCGAAACGTTACCACTATAAGCAAGTGATTTTATTTCTGACCGCAACCCATGAAAATATAAGAAATTATAGTATACAGAGTTTGTCAAAACTTATTTTGAATATTATATTTTTTTCACTAATTTTTGTCTGTTTTATTTTAGCTTATTGCAGACTTATTTCAAGGTTTCGTATTCTTCCACTATGGTGAATTAATGAATCTGAACATCAAATGACAGAGTTGGTTGTATAGCTATTATAAAAATATATGATTATTTAATATTTTATTTGAGTATAAGTTGAGTACCCATTCATACCATAAAAATATATACCTACCACACTTCAACCCTATAAAGTAGCTTACCATCTCGTAAAAGTATGCCAGCATAAAATTTTCGTAAATGCTTTTAAAATATTTGGTGTTTCTCCACTCTCAGAACATATTATATACTTTCTCGTATCCTTCCTTGGATTTAACTGGAAGAAGCTTTGCGGGCTACGTTCATGCTATCTTCAAAGTCGTTTTTATTAGCAATTTCCATAATTCTTATGAACTTCATCTTTCAAATGTGATTTGTTTAGATTGCTAAATTACCAATAAGTCAGATTACTACGTTTTTTAAAATTTCTTTAGTAACTCTTCTTCTTAGCTTTTAATATGAAATGCAAAATAATTAATTACTTAAAAAAGGCGAAAAAATAGTATACGTACCTAGTAAGAAAAGTGATTTTATTTGACTCGTATGGAAATTAAAACCTCGCTTCACTCGGATTCAAACTAACCATACTCGTCAAGTAAAGTTCCACTTTTCTAAACCTGATACGTAATATACCATTAATGTAAAATGTAATTCAAAACTTATACTTAATAATTTCTCCACTTCCTTAAATTCCCCTAAACTCCACCATTAGATGGTATACGGATGGTTCAAAAACCACCACTGGAGCAGGCGCTGGAGTATTTGGACCTGGTACCAGATACTCATTATCGTTAGGCTCCTTCTCGAGCATCTTTCAGGTACAAATACTTGCGATCGAAAGATGCGTGGAAATGAATCTAGAAAGAAACTACCAGAAATGTGACATATCGATCCATTCTGTTAGTCAAGCAGCTATCAAAGCATTGAGCTTCCATGTCATTGACTCAAAGTTGGCATGTGAGTGCCGAAGAAAACTTGATGAATTAGGCAAGAATAACAGGGTCTCTTTAGTCGGAGTTCCTGGCCACTCGGTAATCACGGGAAATGAAGAGGCCAATACACTTGCCAGGAAAGGAGCACAAATGCCCTTTATTGGCCCGGAGCCTTTCTGTGGTGTAGGAAAATGCTCCTATAAGAAAGAGATTCGGAAGAAGGAGGAAACCGGAAGAGAAGTACTCTGGAGGTGCCTTCCCGGGTTGGAACATTCCAAAAAGTTCCTGAGGAACTTTGACACTGCTAGATCCAAAAAATATTTGGACCTCAGTAAAAATAAGCTACATCTCCTCACGGGCTTTCTTACAGGACACTGCCGCCTTAGGAAGCACCTAATGAGAATAGGTCTAGCAGAAACTGACGAGTGTAGATTCTGTGGGGAGGAGGATGAAACTCCGGATCACCTAGTTCTGGAATGCCTCGCCATTGCAAGTCAACGCAAGAAATGCTTCGGGCAAGAAACTTGTAAGAGAGAGAACCTAACCTCGTTGAAGCCGTCCCAAATCCTAGAGTTCAGTAGAACCTTGGAACTGGAAGGCGAGCTGTAGTAGTAGCGAGAACAGCTCTGTTAGGGGGGGCACAATAAACCTTTGGTTTCAGTGCACAGTAACCCCGTTAAAATCTAATATAATCTAAAAGGTGATTCAAAACTTATACTTAATAATTTCTCCACTCCCTTAAATTCATCACTCTGTGTGTCTTGTCATTGGGTCGAAATATATTTCCGTCGAAATATTTAATTTTTTCTATGTACCTTTTTTATAAAATCTCTTTGCGTTTTCACATCACTTACGCAATTCTATGAATAATAAAATATTATCCATTTATAATTCAAAGAAAAAAAATAATATTACATGTGTAGAATATATAATTGTAAGTACGATGTAGCTACAGTTAGTGCAAATATGATTCTTCTTCAAACATTGTTTTGCCTCTTATAATTTCAGCACTTCACGTTGATTACAAATTCGTCATAAAGTGACGTTGTTTTTGTATTTCAAATTCTGTAACAGATGTCTATATTGAAAAAAAGCTCATCAGATAACATAAAGTGAATGCCTTTCGTCAATATTTATAATTTTAATCTGTATTCAAAAAATTTGCAGAAAGTAAATTGTTCATTACAGCTTTCTCACTTTATGGATTTGGAAAACCTCTATCTATATCTATACAGCCTTAATCGGTCCATTTTTGTATATATGCCTCTCCATGATGCCTCAATTTTTCCTTATAATTTGCCATGTTCATCAAACTTGTTTCGTCAGATCATCTGCCCATCTCATTTGTGGTCTTCTTCCTCTACCTCTTCTACAATCTCCAATGATCTGTTTCTTCCACCTTTCGGCTTTTTGTCATATGTTATGTCTTGTAAATTTCCATTTTTGCCGTGCTGCCTGTTCCCTGACGTCTGTTACTTTGGTTATGTTTCTTTTACAGTCGTTCCTTTTTTTCAACGGACGACTTCTTCAAAATATAGTGGAACAGGAATACGCAGCTCTTGAAATAGAAGAGCACGCAGGATTTTGCATTGAACGATCATGTGTAAATCATACATTAAGTTTAGTTTATCTAAATGAAAAGAAGAAGAAGTGGCTACAAACAAAGAAGATAATTTGCTTTTTGTCGACCTTACAAAATCATATGACAATATCCTGATCCAAATGCTCTGGCAAGTTTTATAGAGGTCTTCAATAATTGTAGTATCTAAAGGCCTACGATAGGGATGCTGTTTGTCTTCAACTTAATGATGAAAAAACTTTGTATAATCTCATTTTGCAGACGATCAAGTGGTGGTGGTACAAGATTGGGATGATCTGGAGTTTATGATGAGGAGGCTCTTGGCCGAATACGAGAAGTGTAGAATGTCGGTCAATTAATCAAAAACCAAATATTTATATGTAGGACAGGATGCCGATACCTTACATTTAGAGGACAATGTAGAAATAGATAATTGTAGTGAATATACCCACTATGCAAATAAATATTACAGTTATGTTAATTCAACATCACATTGTGATAATTTCTTCCTTTTTTTCCTCTTGTTTTCATGACATGCACATCTATACAACCGCTTATGCCCAGCTTGCGGCTGTTAACTTTTGTGATGTTTCAACTCAACTTCTCAGCGATGTTAAACAGCGGCCTTTTTACATTACTGAGATGTTACTAGAACTTCTTCAAAAGTAAGTTTTTATAACGAACTAAAAACAACATTCCTGTTACATTCTGAAATGCCTTTTAACATATTGTCGATGTTAATGCAATGTCTAAAAAATAACATCTTATCAATAATCTAAATCCGACATTTCAAAAACAATACAGTGTATTCTCTTAGATGTTGTATGGACATCACTGAAACCTCTAAGTAATATACCTCAAACATTCTAGATGTTTCTGTGCCTAATCAGCAAATACAGGGTGAACAACTAAGAACGCCGGCTGTCGGCCATATTTCAAAAAATAGTCATGGTACAACTTCAAAAAAATACCTTCAGGAAAATGACCCTAAAAAATCGCTGGAAAATATTTTTCAGTTCCTAAAATATCTGCTTTGGGGTGTAATGAACACTTAAAAACATAATACTGTGATTATCTCCAGAAAAGACATACTAAGGGTAACCTAGAAATACAATTTTTGATATATTGATGAGATTATGAAAAAATATAGTTAGGGAATTTTTGTCCTTATTCTTCAAGTAAGGGGGGGGGGGGAAGGTTCAACCTAAAAAACAAATGCCGTAACACTTTTTTGTTTTTTAATCGATATCAATGTTTTTGGTGTCATTTAAAAGTTTTTTCTCTTTAATAAGATATGCTCAACAAAAATAACAGAATTGAACAATTTTGTCAACGCTATGTGAAAAAATCGACAATTTTCCCATTTTTCTCGGAAATTTCAAATGTAATGAGGCATTTTTTAAATTCTGATGAAAAGGGGTTAAAAAAATAGGAATCTATTCAAAGAGATAGGATTTACGATATCAGATATAAAAATTAAAAAAATGCTTAAATTTACATTTGAAATTTCCGAGTAGATACAAAATTATCTAAATTTGTTATCAATCTTATTAAGCAGAACTCTTTTAAATGCAGCTAAAATCATTAATTTCGGTTAAAAAACGAAAAAGTTATACATTTGTTCATAAGTTTGAAACTTCCCCACCCATTATTTGAAGAATAATGGCAAAAAATCTGCTTAATTAAATTTTTTTATAATCTCATCAAGATTTCAAAAAATGTCTTTTTACGACACCTTTAGTATGTTTTTTTGGAGTATTATGTTTTCGAGTGTTCATTCCACCACTAGCGGATATTTTAGAGACTGCATAATATTTTCCAGAAGTTTTTCAGGATCACTTACCTAAAGGTAATTTTTTTGAAAGTTGTACCATGATTCTTTTCTGAGATGTGGCCTACAGTCTTTGTAAGTTGGTCACCCTGTACATTTGAAATAAAATAGAAAAAAAAGCAATAAAGGATTTAAAACGTTTATTCATTATTATTGAACAGTACAGTAAATTAGAAAAAAAAATATCTTGTCCAGGAAATGTGTAAGCATATTACATAACAAGTGTGGTTAGTGGAAACTATTGAACACATCCAGTGAAAGCAAGAAATAAAAAAGAGTATATTAATCTATAGTTGCCATAACGTAACATACTTTGAAACTGAACTAATAAAGTTTAACGGATACACATACATTACAGCTAGTTTACAGAAAATTTATTAGAATAGTTTTTTAATAATACTAAAACTAATGAAAAATTTACACCATAAAGATTTTATGAAATATTACGTTATATCAACAGAAATCCAATCTGATTAAAGAAAACTCTATCGTTTACTTACGGTTACTTTTTCTCACGTAAGAGTCGCTGTTTCGAGTGCCTCAACCATTCCATAACGTACACTTCAAAATCCTTATCTGTGATAAACATTTGAAGGTGTTCTGAACATCAGCTAATAAAACAATTACTTTAGGTCAAATTGTGCCCATAGAGACCTTTGATCGAGCATCATAAACTACATCAAACTTGATTTTCAGCCAATTGAGTGGGACCCATTTTCCATAAGATACTCGTACATGCGGGGTTCTTCAAAGGCAGGCACTCTGTTTGGCAGGTAAATTCAGGTAAGCCATGAAAATTCATACTTCTTTTCTGTATAAAATAATATACTATTCTCATCTTGTCCTGTCATTTATTCGCACTTGAAAAGACCGGGCCTAACATTTACAATCTAGTATAATATTAATTTTTTTAGGTCGCTATGATTATTGGAATTATGGGAGCCTGTAGAAAAAATGAACTCTACTCAATGAAAATACAGGATATTGAAGATTTGGGTTCTGCAGTAGTTATTAATGTTCCGGATACAAAAACGAAAATCCCCAGAAAATTCAAAATTACCGGAAAGTTTGATCACTTATTCAAAAAATATGTTTCTAATATGAGCATATTCCACGAAGTAACGGTCGAGACAGCTAATTTCATAAAAATGTTAGCTAAAATAGGTGAAATAGGGCTTCCCATTGGTAAACCTTCATTTTGAATAGATATGTAGATGACATATTAGCTTGTTTTATGGGTAGTGAACGACAATTAGATGTATTTTTCAACCACATCAATAATTTACACCCGAAAATTAAATTTACATTAGAAATTGAAGAAAATAGCTCAATCAATTTTCTTGATTTGAAAATTCAAAGAGTTAATAATGTACTTGATTATTCAATTAACCGAAAACCAACACAGACTGATGTGACAATTCCATTCAATTCCGATCACCCTATGTCACACAGACTGGCGGTATATAGTTCAATGATACATAGATACATAGAGCTTTTTCAGTTCCTATGAACAAATGTAATTTTGATAGAAAGATTAATACAATTAGACAAATAGCAAGATCCAACGGTTATCCATTAAATATGATAAATAAGCTAATTAGTAAAAAAGAGGAAAAAGTGGCATTACAACTAATATTTCCTAAACAAGCTGATGAAATAAAAACTTATAAAACCATCACATATGCAGGAAGTATTTATAATAATATTTCAAAGATAATATCTTCAGCAACGAATACAACAATTTCTTTTAAAACAGAATGTAACGTTAGTACAAAATTGTTAAATGTGAAAACAAAAATACCACTATTAAAGAAGTCAGGTATATATAAACTCAAATGTCCAGAATGTAATGCTGTATATTTGGGTCAGACTCTTAGGAATTTTGAAATCCGATACAGTGAACACTTACGAGCATACAGGTTAAAACAACCAGATAAATCCCACTACGCAAAACATTTACTTGACACCAATCATTCATTGACACCTAACACAAAACTAGAAGTGCTGCATATTTGTGAAAAGGAACAAGAACTGGATTTCGTTGAAGAATTGGAAATTAGAAGACATTTAAGAAACCCACAATATGAAGTTGTCAATGAACAGTTAAATCTAGGGAGTTCTCCACTAATAAACTGTCTTCTTAAGTGATAATTGTAAAGATGAGCAGATATAGTTTTCCTGGTTTCCTATATCATTGCACAGTTATACTGATCTTAATTGGAAAAATGATATCCAGGATATCACCATAGAGCTAATAATATCTAAGCTTCAATATTTGTAATATCACATCTTCTTCTTTTTTCTATAAACATATATTAAGTCAATCACAAGTTAGGTCACTTCTTGGTCTAGCCAAAAATAACTACTAAACATCAGGTAGGCATCAAATAAAATGTAACTTCTGTCATTCTGACGATGATATTGATTTATCGAAACAATTGTCAATTTTTTAGAATTTTCAATTACTTTTATTATATTGTGGAATTAACTAGAAACCGTGATTTTCATTTAAAACACTAATAAATAATTATATATATATTATAGCAAATAATTTCATTCATAATAAAGAAACATTTTTTTTATAATATAAATTAATAACGGGAGCACCCTGTGTGTCAAAATTCATAAATATTGAACTGTGATCTAAAGTTTCACTATATTGAATCATAGAAATTCTATCTGTCAGAATCGAGGAATATTTTATGACAGTTCAGGAATTTGTTGATATTGTTGCGAATAAATAGGAAATTTTTTATTTATTAGTTATGTATAATGATCTATAAAAGTAGTAACAATGTTTTGAGTTATTATTTATATTGTACATAGTTATTATTTTTATTGTTACATATGTACAAATTTTTACGAAAGTCAACCAATGAAATGTCACATTAATTGGTGACATTGAAATGAATTGTATTAGGAGATCCAGCTTAAGATTTAAACCAATCTGAGGACAAGAAAACTCTGGTATCTAGGAAAAAAATTATGGTTGCTAAGAGGGAGAGAAATAAATAAATCTGGTGTCGAGGTAAAGAAAAGATTATTATTAGATTTTGAAGAACAAGTTGAATAATAATTCGAAAATTATACAGCTGAATTAAGAAGCAAAATCAGATATTATAAACGATGGTTGATAAAATATATGTGCAGAATTAACTAATTGGTGAATTCCTTTAAAATTTGATGAACAATTTCTTATAATAAAGATTAAAAGCCGTCTACATGGTAAGATATAGAAGCTGACGGCACATCAATAGAAGAAAGAAGTTATTGTGCGGTTTATTTTTTTCTTTCGAAGGTTAGTAGTAATTTTCTATGATTGGTACCAATTATAATCGTTATACTTTCAAATAAATTGAAAATTTGAGATGACATTTAAGAAAGTATAACAGGAAAATATCTGAACTCATTTCTAAAGCAAAACAATAATATTATAAACTTAAAACTCGTGATATTTAATACTTATTGAATTATACCTAGGTTAAGAGTCGTTCCATTTTAATATCATTAAAAATTTCACTTACCATCTGTCAATTCATCCATTTTGTTTTTTTTTGCATTATATTTTATGTCTTCAAAGTTATTAAACTGTTTTCCAATTTGAGTTTCATGTTTGTTCTTAAAATAATCTGCGGAAAACAAAGGCCTTACTCAGAACCCTGTCTGTTTCCAAATTAATAATTATGATAAAATATTGAGCGCTAGCCGAGGTAAATGAGAGGAAATCCAGAGGAATAATATACGAGGTAAAACAAATTATATAATAAAATAAAACTTATTAAATACATTTATTAGACACAGATTAAAATTTTAACATAATTGGCAGGCCCAAACGTGGTGCGTTTATTTTAAGAACAATCAGAGGCACAGTAAGAGTTAAAAATACAGTAATTTAAAATAAAGAGAATCACAAAACTAAAAATGGAATCTAAAAAGCTAAATAATTTAAAAATGCGTGAATTAAAAGAACAGCTTGAAAATAGAAAACTTTCTACGGTAGGTATAAAACTAACCTTACAGGACCGTCTTAGAGAAGCCTTGATACAGGAAAATCAAGACCCAGAAATCTATGAGTTTGAAATACACACAGAAGATGAAGAAAAAGCTACAGAAAAACAAGAAGAAAATAAACCAATAACTATGGAGGCAATAACACAATTATTGTTAACAATCAGTGCAGAACAAAAACAACAGAGCACAGAACAATTTAATAAAATGGAACAACGGTTAATAAACATGAAGACAGAACAGAAGGAAGAATTTACCAAAATAGAAAATCAGAACAAAGATTTAGACAAGAAAATAGAACAGCAAAAGCAAGAATTTAAACAACAATTCACAAAAATAGACAACAAAATGGAGAAGATTGAAGAGAAATTGAAATTACAAGAAGAACAGTGGGAAGATATGGAAAAGAAAGTAAATACACAAATTCAGGAACAAATCAATAAAATGGAACAGGCCAAAGAAGAAATTACTGAAACAGCTAAAAGAAGATGGGATGAATTCGCGAGAAGGGTCATAACAAATGAAAAGAATTTAGAAGAATTGGAAAAGAATATCGAATTAGGATTCAAAGAAAATATGGGAATAACAGAACAGAATCAATTTCAATTAAAAAGGGAACTAGAAAGAAAAATAAAAGAAAATCAACAAAGAATAAATTAAATTTTTGAGAAAAATATATTCGATCAATATTGGAACTATCAAGGAAACAATAATCAAGAAAAGAAACAATGGGAAGAGAAGATAAAAGAACAAGAATTATATCTACAAGAATTACAAAATAACATGGAAAAGAAAATACAGAAACAAATGGAAGAATTAAAGCAGAAAGCCTCTCTTTTCAATAATTCTAATTGTATACCTGGTTTAAACCAATTATATTCCATTCTTGGTAATTCTAGTGGTAACACTAATAAATTCTCTGGCTCAATTAAACAATTACATCCTAAGGTATTTCTGAGAACTCTGAAAAACAGATGTAAACATTTTAATAATTTTGACGATTTAAAGGAGTTTATTCGCAGCAATTTAACAGATCAGGCTCTGACTTGGTTTAATGGCTATGAAAATCACATAAACAGTTTTAATGAATTTGAAGCACTTTTTCTCCGAACATATTGGGGAGAAAGTAATCAATCCTTGTTTCGCGAAAGATTATGCTCTGGTAAGTTTGATCATAACAAAAACGCTAGTATGTATAATTATGCTTTAAGCCTATTTTCGCAAGCACAATTTTTAGAGCCACATATAGGAGAAGCAGAGCTTATCATTTTAATATCTAGGCATTTTAAACCTACAATAGCCGAAACTATAGCTATTCAAAATATAAAATCTTTTGAGCAACTAACCAACTACTTAAATCGTATTGAAAGAAATATTATTAAAACAAATACACCAAACAGAGAAACTCAAAATTTCAATTCATTTAATCACCAAAACCAAAATACAAATTACAATAACAATAAATATAATAACAACAATAGAAATAATAGCAATAACTACAATACTAACTACAGACAAATCAATTATAATAATAATAACAATAAACACTTCTCTAATTATCCTACTAACAATAATAGGTACAATAATAATCGTAATTATGATCCAAATTCTAATAATACCTACAATCACCGCATTAATCAACAAAATCAGAGATATTATAACTATAATTCAAATCAAAATGAAAATTGTCATAGAGAAAGAAGACATTCTGATGGAAACATGAGAAGAAATCAAAACTTTCAAAATCACGAAAATACCAGAAAGGTAAATTACATGCAACGATCACGGAGTCATGACCGCGAGCAAAATCATGAAAATAATGAACAACTTGAAAGTTTAGAACGAACTAGATCTTCAGAGTCCATAAATCGTTCATGTGAGTCTCCACAAACCAATCAAAATTTTTAGTAAGCCATGGTGTACACGAAATAGGATATGTCTACTCTCATCCCAAAGAATTTCTACTGGAGGACATATCAGACCCTAAAACAAATAATAAATTAATTTTAATAAAAGGTCAAATAAACAATAAAACAATTTTATCGGTAGTGGACACCGGGTCAGCTGCATCACTTATTCATAAGAGAATAGTGGAACAATTGCCAATTTTACAGAAAAATATTATTAGAATTCCTAAGGTAAATTTAGTAGGAATAAATTCAAAAAAATTAATGGATGTAAATAAAGCAGTAGTAGTACAGTTTAATATTTTAGATAGTAGCATTAGCATGCTATTATTAATTGTTGATCATATAGAATTTGATGTATTAATAGGCTCTGATGAACTTGATAAAAATGAAGCAATTATCGATTATGAAAAAGAAACGGTTAGTTTTAAAGGAATAGAAATACAATTTTATAAAGATGGGGAAGAAAAAGAAGTACAGAAGACAGAAGAAGAATGTAGTATGGAGCTTACAAAAGAAACAGAAAATATAAAATTAAAGGATTATGAAGCTAAGAAATATGGTTATGTGAATGGAATTTATGAAGATAAGAAGTATGGTTATGGATATGGAAATAATGGTAGTAGAAAAAATAAAGTAATAATAAATTATATTAATGGGATGGAAATTAATTGTGATGATGGTTATCGAGATGATATTATGAAGTTATTGGTAAAGTATGAAGGTTTAGTCAAGGAAGAAGCAAGAGTCGCAGAAGAATACGTTCATAAAATAAAAATAAACAGAAATATTGAGAATTTTAAAAGCAAAACCTATCCTATTCCTTATAAACTTAGGTCTCAAGTCAATAAAGCCATTGAAAAATTATTATTTGACAACATTATAGAGTACAGTAATACATCTTTTATTAATCCTATAGTAATTGTTCAAAAGAAAAATCCAAAAGATAACATTAGAATTTGTTTAGATGCGCGCAATTTAAATCAATGCACTACTCCTGAGTATGAAAGTCCTCAAACAATTGAAGCCATTTTAGGTAGAATTACAAATGCAAAGGTTTATAGTCAGCTAGATCTTTTACACTCATTTTGGCTTATTCCTCTTCATCCAGACAGTAGAAAATATACTGGTTTTATTATAAATGGTGTTGTATACCAATTTAAAGTCACCCCATTCGGTCTTAATTCTAGTACTGGTGCACTATTGAAAGCTCTTAATAAAATATTACACCCATATGAAGACTTTACGTTGCATTATGTTGATGATATTGTAATTTTCTCCAACAGCTATGAACAGCACCTAGAACATATCAATATAATATTAAAAATACTTGATCAAGCAGGTCTTAAAATAAACATTGACAAATGTCATTTCTTTAAAACAAAAATAAAATATTTAGGATACATTTTAGACACTACGGGTATCACAATTGATCCTGAAAGAACTAAAATTATTAAAAAATTTCCTAGGCCAACAAATTTGAAGACACTACGCAGTTTCATGGGAACCATTCAATATTTTAAAAGATTAATTCCAGACTTAACAACTTTAGAATTACCCTTGATGGAACTACTATGTAAAAATTTAAAATGGAAGTGGAATGAAAGACGAGAATTGGCATTCAATAAAATAAAACAAACATTTTTGCAAAATATACAACTCTATCATCCTCAATATAATATACCTTTTACATTAAAAACTGACGCATCTATAGATAGATTTGCAGGAGTTCTCACTCAAATACAAAATAATATAGAGGTACCTATTTCTTTTGTTTCTAGAAAAACTAAAAAGGCAGAAAGAAATTATTCTGTATGCGAATTAGAACTTTCTAGCATACTTTATTGTGTGCAAAAACTTCGTTTCTTCCTATTAGGAAATTCATTTGTCATTGAGACAGACAATCAGGCATTAACAACCATTCTACAGAACAGATACAATAACACTCGATTACACAGACTTATACTCACATTACAAGAATATACATTTACCATAAAATACGTTCCTGGAGTAACAAACGTTGTTTCAGACGCCATTACACGAATGGACAACAAAAGACATAGAAATTACATTAAAATAGGCATCAACATCATGAAAAATAACGAAGACATTTTTACACTCACGCACATACTACAAGATCAACAAAACCTCACCACACAAGACAAACAAAAATTACAAAACAAACAGAACATTTACTATAAAACCATTAATGACAATGAACTATACGTTATAACGAATACACTAGCAAGACAAATCATAAAAGACTTACACCTTAAATACTGTCATATAGGTACTAGGAAACTTCATCTTTTATTTAGGGAAAATTACTATAGTAAGAACGATATTACAATTTGTAAATTAATCAACAAACAATGTGAGATATGTCAATTCACTAAAGAGAAAAACTTCCATAACGAAAATCTTCCAAAAGCCTTACTTACAAAAGAACCTTTAGAAACTATTGCCATAGATTTTTTGTCTAATTTAGTTCCAAGTACAAACAATAACAAACATTTGTTAGTAATTACAGATATTTTTACAAAATACATAAAAATGTATCCTTGTCAGAAAACTAACTCAAAAGAAGTGAAGTCAGCATTAACAAAATATTTTACTACAAGAGGTGTCCCAAAGAACATTATAATGGACAATGCTACTTATTTTAACAATATAAAATTTAAGAATTGGTTGATAAAATCTAACATAAATCCTGTATTCATTAGTATAAGAAAATCATCTTCCAATCCATGTGAAAGAGCCATCAAAGAAATTTTAAAATTTTTAAGAATACTAGTCCATAGCGAACACACACTTTGGGAAGAGTGTATCGTAGACATTGAACATTTCATCAATGATATCCCTAATACAGTAACAAACATTAGTCCAACTATATTAATGACTGGAAAAAGTCCTAATCGACCATGGCACATGACAAATATAGAAAACTATGAGACATTAATACAAAGAACAAACGAAAAATTAATAAAACGAGCAAATAAACAACTAAAACTCAGAAATAACAAAATCAAAAAGCAAATTACCTTCCAAAAAGGTGAATTAGTTATAGTTAAGGCTCTTCGAACACCTAATCGATACAAGAATCAATGCTTGAAACTGCAACTTCTATATGAAGGTCCATATGTGGTTGTAACAGAATTCGGTGTAAATAGCTACCAGTTAGCACATCCCGTCACAGGTATAATACGGGGAATCTTCAACATTAAATCCATTTATAAGTTCTATCCAGAAGAGTGATCTAAAAACAAACAAAAACATTAATACATTTATTTAAAACACCTGCACTAAGAAAAATATACATTGTGAAAAATTTCAAACTTTTTCTAGAATTATTATAATTTATAAAAAGATTGAAATATTTCAGGGAATGTTATAGCAAATAATTTCATTCATAATAAAGAAACATTTTTTTTATAATATAAATTAATAAGGGGAGCACCCTGTGTGTCAAAATTCATAAATATTGAACTGTGATCTAAAGTTTCACTATATTGAATCATAGAAATTCTATCTGTCAGAATCGAGGAATATTTTATGACAGTTCAGGAGTTTGTTGATATTGTTGCGAATAAATAGGAAATTTTTTATTTATTAGTTATGTATAATGATCTATAAAAGTAGTAACAATGTTTTGAGTTATTATTTATATTGTACATAGTTATTATTTTTATTGTTACATATGTACAAATTTTTACGAAAGTCAACCAATGAAATGTCACATTAATTGGTGACATTGAAATGAATTGTATTAGGAGATCCAGCTTAAGATTTAAACCAATCTGAGGACAAGAAAACTCTGGTATCTAGGAAAAAAATTATGGTTGCTAAGAGGGAGAGAAATAAATAAATCTGGTGTCGAGGTAAAGAAAAGATTATTATTAGATTTTGAAGAACAAGTTGAATAATAATTCGAAAATTATACAGCTGAATTAAGAAGCAAAATCAGATATTATAAACGATGGTTGATAAAATATATGTGCAGAATTAACTAATTGGTGAATTCCTTTAAAATTTGATGAACAATTTCTTAAAATAAAGATTAAAAGCCGTCTACATGGTAAGATATAGCAGCTGACGGCACATCAATAGAAGAAAGAAGTTATTGTGCGGTTTATTTTTTTCTTTCGAAGGTTAGTAGTAATTTTCTATGATTGGTACCAATTATAATCGTTATACTTTCAAATAAATTGAAAATTTGAGATGACATTTAAGAAAGTATAACAGGAAAATATCTGAACTCATTTCTAAAGCAAAACAATAATATTATAAACTTAAAACTCGTGATATTTAATACTTATTGAATTATACCTAGGTTAAGAGTCGTTCCATTTTAATATCATTAAAAATTTCACTTACCATCTGTCAATTCATCCATTTTGTTTTTTTTGCATTATATTTTATGTCTTCAAAGTTATTAAACTGTTTTCCAATTTGAGTTTCATGTTTGTTCTTAAAATAATCTGCGGAAAACAAAGGCCTTACTCAGAACCCTGTCTGTTTCCAAATTAATAATTATGATAAAATATTGAGCGCTAGCCGAGGTAAATGAGAGGAAATCCAGAGGAATAATATACGAGGTAAAACAAATTATATAATAAAATAAAACTTATTAAATACATTTATTAGACACAGATTAAAATTTTAACATAATATATATATATATATATATATATATATATATATATATATATATATATTATATATAATGGATATTTTTGTGGGGATGTGGCAATAAGACTCCAGTGTAAATTCTTTCAGATATTTATTCCCGAGCTTTCGAATGATTTTCATTCATTATCAAGGGATAAAATCTATAGCGAATTTTGGAATAGTTGTAAATTTTTATATTAAATTCTTTATTGCCACATCCCCACAAAAATATTCATTACAAATAAGTTGGCAAATATCTTTCTTTCTTCACAACATATATATATATATATATATATATATATATATATATATATATATATATATATATTGAACTCATCACAACATCTATAAGGGTTTGAAGGTGTTGGAGTGTGAGGTTTTCAAGCGTGACTTTGGTTGTAAGTTGCCAAAACATAGGGAATTATTTGTTTTTCATGATATGAATGAAATTAAAGTTAGTTATATATATTGAATATGTACCTATGATATCGTTTGTTTAATGTAAACATAGAGATGCTAAAATAATATTCAAAACACTCACCATTGTCAGTGCTTCCTAAAATAATTCACTCATAACTTGTATATCAGACCATAAAAATCATCTTTAAACAATATAATAATTTGTGAATTTGGCATATACGTCAATAAAAGTATCTAAACCCCTAAAAGAATGAATAAATGTATTTATATTATTATAATACATCAATCATGTCTAATAAGAATTAGTAGCAAATTCATTATTTTTGATGTTTACTATTATAATGACACTGAGAACTGTCAACAAGATTGGAATGTCAAAATAATTTCAAAACATGAAACATCAGCGACAGATTTCGTTGTGCGCGACAGGATTCATTGTCATAGAACTATATAATTTTGACAAGCGTATAAAGCGAGGATGTAAAATAACATATAAAGAAATTTTGTAAATAGAAATTTCAGTCCGCGTTTATAATGAACACTAATTGTGGAAGAATTCTAATATAATTGGAAAAGGATTGCATATGTATTTCAGAGTAATCAGACTGTAGATTTGTTTCATTTAGAATGAAATAGTTTTATACAATCAGATGTTTTTTTATAAATAGGGATATTTTTGGAAAAGTAGAGTTTTAAATAGATAAATTAAATTATTTTGGAAATAAACAAAGCATTAAATATCATCAAATAGTTAAGAAAAATATGAAATTGAATGAAAACCTCTGATTTCTAAATTATTGTTAAAAAAATCTAGTGAGATGATGAGTTTTGTCCATAGCAACGGACAGGGGAAATGAGGGTTGTTTATTTTGAAAAATGATAGGGATGATATATGATATTTTGGAGAGAGGACGTAGTAAAATAAAATTCTCATAAAACTCAAGAAAAGTAACAGAAAAAAGTTAAATAAAGTTGAAGAAGTATGTTGAGAAGATTTAGAAGCTAATTGAAACGTTAAACGGGACACGGTGAAGAATTTCAAGACTTACATGGAGAAGTTTTGTCAAGCTGGAGTTCAGGTTGAGTGAATGCAGTTGACATATTAATATGATAGGTGGTGGTATTGGATATTGGTGATCGTCGGTGCCAGAAGACATCATTGTTAGTGAAAGGTTAGTGTTAACCAATTTGAAATTTCAAATTTTGGCCATTTCAAACAATATAAATTTGCGCTAAGGTACCTATTTGTTGAATTATTAGATTTTAGTTGTTTGTTCCACTATTTTGATTTTAAATTTGTTTATATTAATACATGTATTTCTTTTCCAATTTCCAACGTAGTTTTGACAATATATAATTATAGTGTTCATTTTTGTTTCTATACCCTCTATTAAAAACAGGAATATAAACAATAACATAGGCGTCTCAACATAAATTTATACAAGGTACAATTTTATTTTAAATAATGGACAAAAACAAATAATTCTGTATTCAAATATATAAAACAAAATAATAAATCATATAAAAAAAAACTTTAGACCTGAACTCAAAGAGATTAAGGAGTACTCATGCCCAACTATGATACATTTACCCTGAGCTAGCCGAACAACATTCTTTATTAATCTACATAAAACTACAATAAAAATAAATATATAAATATATAAAATATAATAATATATATATATATATATTGAACTTATCGTAAGAAACAGTAAAAAGAATGGAACACAAAAGTATGAAATTTGCAACCTTGTAGAGTAACAGATGGAAATTAATTGTTTCACATAGCTGGAATTATCTTTTCTAATGATGATAATATAAGAAGAATATATATTTTCTATTGAATTGAACATTTATTATATTAGTTATGCTTCAAAACGAAAGAGATACATAAGTAATAGTAAAATTATTCACCTTAGGATTTCAGATCATAAACTGCATTAATTTCATAAAATTTTAATTATATCTTAACAAATCATAAACTCATTTTCTTGTCTATAGCAAATGATAATGTGTATCCAGTATTTCGAACATCTAACAATGAATCTGAAAAGAAAATAAATTATTATCAGACAATAATAAATAGAATGTTAGATCACGATATATACCAACAAAAGTGTAATGTTTATATTAAGAAGGAGATAACTGGAGGGTCAACTAAAAATTTCATGTCTGTTAATGAAGTACACTTATGGCGGAGGTAGATTCTACCATAGAATTATTTTGTTTGTGAACTATTGACAATAGAAAAATATGATGACTGAAATAAATAAAGAGCCAAGTTTGTAATAGATAAATATGTAATGATGAGTAAAGATTTAATTGGAAGGCATTATGACAGATATTTGAACATTCTAGATTGTATATGGATTGATATTGAAATTTAAAGTCAAATAGATATAATTTTGTTAATTAAAATAAGGTAGATTTTTGAAAGAATGAGTATGTAAATAGGAATGGTAAATTAGTTTGATATCTTACATCAACAATCCATAATCATAGAAAAATATAAAGACATTTATCGACATATAAAACATTAGATAAGAAAAAGCATATTCTATCTAGTATGTAGTAATTTTTTTGTTTTACAAATAACAAAGCGGACAACAAAAAGTTTGTTGATTTGAAAAAAACAAAAGGTTGGTGAAGCGAAGCTAATGGAGAAGGACGCATGTAAGAAAATTTTATAAATTTTATTTTATATTTGGGAAATTATTAGAAATTAAAGTCAAAAGACATTGCAAACATTTAATCAATATACATTGAACATTTTGAAAAGAAAATACTTGGAAATAATAAGAATTTGTGAGAAATATAAACATTTTAAATTTGAGAGGGGACGCTACCCGAATTTTCAAAAAGTAATCACTTTATAATGAGAAAATACGTTTCCTAAACCATTATCATCGTAACATAAACATTATAAGCAAAAATATCTAAGTGATTTAACAAGAATTTACGAACTTACCTGCCATACAAACTATAGAGTTTGTAACTACAAGATTGAAGGAGATCCAGCTTTGGTACAGAAGATTCCACATCAATAGAATATACTAGAGACTTCCCAGTGTTGTGGTCAAGGTTAGTGTTTTTAACGATTTATTTGGTTAACCATATTAAACTCAAACGTAATTCATAAATTTGGCCAAATTACACAATAATAATTTTAGGTATAGAATAATAATTGGTATTTGTAATTTGCACCGTATTATATTTGTTTTAACATAAGTTTTATTTACTGCTTATGATGCTTTTCAATTTTACGCTTGTTTGATAATTATAGGAACTAAATTTGAGTTGTTGATTTTCATTTACATGTCATTTGCCAAACACAGGGCAAGGTTTCATAACACATAGGTTGAATTACTGTGTTTCATATAATCGATTCACAGCGTTGATGGGGATGATTTTCGCAGGTTGTTTGTGGGATGCAGATTTCATATATTTTCTTGTTTAATTTTATCCTGAACCCAACGAGAGTAAGTGTTCTCATGCTCTCCATTAAATCATTAAACTAATAAATAAAAATATAAATCATATAATCTGAGCTAGCCAATACAATTTAAAAAAACATAGATAAATATCAACCATAGATAAACTTCAGAAATATAGATAAATTATAAATAAAAATAACTAAAATAAGATAAAATAATAATAATATATATATATATATATATATATATATATATATATATATATATATATATAACACTAATCCACATAAGGAAAATTAAAAAACTAATATAAGGAGATATTTTCAATTTCTAATTATCAATAGAGTTATACTTGTTCGTTTGTTGTTTGATTTTTATTTGATAGTCGTAGAAAAAGTATAGTCTAAAACACGGGTGGAATTCAAAATTCTACACTCGGAGAACCTTTCTACTCGTGTAGAATTTTGCTAATTCCACCCTTGTTATAGAATATACTATTCCACAATATCTACAGGCTTAACTTCAAGGTGAAATAAAAACCTGTATTGATAAGATGTCGTTAGGTATTCAGGATGTACCAACCAATTAAATATGTTACAATATACTTGTCTGATCAATGAAGTTTCATTGTTTTCTCAAGAAGTGCGATCTAAATGACAAAAAGCATTGCAAATTGGCTTACCGTCATAACATGCAGAGTAGGGAAATACCGGTGAAATGCATGACATTGGTCAGGTTCTAGATACTTTTTTGCAGTTCATTATTTTGAATCCAGAAGAACCACATAGTCTAGCGTTCAAATGCTATGCTATATTCACATGTAACAGAAAAGTAACTTTTTCAGTTTTTTATGTAATTTGGCTTAGGTGACCGCCATTCCACCCTACTTCAGATTTCCAAAAGCTACCCATGTCAGCCTGGTACGTCGTTATATTTCTGCAGTTTGATTTGGAAAACATTGTATCAACTGGAAAATAATTGTTTTCTTATTAATATATCACATATGAGTCAGTCTTCCTTATTATAAATATATAACAGTCAGCACGTGTTACGTTTATAATATTTTTTCAATTAAATTTATGTAGGTATAGAATAAAAAAATTCCTAAGTAATCTTTCCATGTAAGAAATGGTTTATCAAAATATTCCATAGCTTTCAACTTCGAAACGGAATTAATTACAGAATAAGTAAATCGAATGAGACTATTTCAGCGAGTAAATGTGATAATAATGACTGATTTAACCTCGTTAACGTGTTTTGTATTACATTTGTAACAATAATTTGTAAATAATGATTCTAAAAACAAAACAGAAAAGAAAGCGGATTTAAAAACCGTATGTGTTTTTGTGAGTGTGCACGTAAGAATACTTGTATCACGTAAAAAAAAATGATCCAGTGTGCCACTATACGTGTTTGTGAAAAAATTTACAGTATTTATTGGATTTACTATTGATTATTCTTACTACTCAATTAATTGGGGATACATGTTTACATTAATATCTGGTGTTTTTATTATAATTTCTTTCAGCAAATTTATAATTTATACATATACACATTTGACATTAACATATTTTGTGTTAATAGGTCCAACTGCCCCATATGATACGCTTATGGCCGTATAAATTCTATTACACCTTATTGTTAATTTCTAGCAACGTATAAATTAACTTTTTGGTATTATTCGTTTCGTACTTTTTGCGCGCGATTAGAAACTGGAAGAATTGTTTTGTTGTTAGTACTAAGTAATCTAGATCATAGATAACCCATCTGCAGTGTCCCTAGCCTGGTCTAGATCTCGTTTTCATAGTGAAAGTGATGGAGATAGGAACATTTTCAACTTGACTTTGAAGGGATTTTTGTCTAATCGGGAATAGTTCGAAATATTTTCGTCCTTTTACGACGACGACTTTCCTTGCTAGTGGTTGAGTGGTTCGGAATTTATGAAATGTGTCCTTGAGACATCCCATTACGGGGATATATTTTTCCGACCATATGAAAGTGGAAAATTTAAGCCTTGTTGCAGTTTTTGAGATTTGATGTTGTTTTGAGTTGGCTATTTCCACATCTCTTTGAGGATTTTGTTAACAGTACTTGGTAAGTATTCGCATCTATCGTATTTTTTTTACATCACAAGAAATGGTTTTCTTTTGCGGAAAAAAATAACTTTCACTGTTCTATCCTTAGGACGTTACCTGTAGTTCTGAACGTTGTTGATGTGATGGATTTGATGGTTTCAGACTAGGTGTTGTGACGAAGAGGTTTTAAATTACCGATTTTGACGAAAATACCAAATTTTTATTGACGAAATATATCAACAGAGTTAGTTATATTATATAGATGTTCACCTAGAATGTCTTTGGCCGTTTAAAGGATAATCCTTTTACAAGTTAAAAGGTAAGTTTACACTTTATTGTGTTCGTTAAGCGAAAAAAATATTATGGAAAATGATTTATATTTTTTTTTTGTAAAAAAGATATTAAATGGTTTTTTGCTTATCTGCCGTGTATGATAGAAGCATAGTGATATTTTCAGTAACTTTTTTTTAGTTTAGATAAAATGCACTAAGAAATAGTTTGCACAATTATTATTCGGATATTGAAAGCTGTTGTTTAGACGGTTGTATTTACGTAGCTAGTAATTTTCATAACTTTAGAGGACTGGTTAACAACTGCGGATTGTAATTTTTTTCGGGCAGTGGTCAATAAACTAAAAATAGATTGCGAAAGTATATCCATTATTTAATTTATATCGACTATTGTTCAGGTAATATACAATGGAGTTAGTTACGGAAAATAAGAGCAAACATTCCGTTTTGATTTGATGTTAGGTATGTGAAGATTCATTTATTTAGTAATCCAGTGCATTTTTGTTTAAGGGAAAGCTATTAGACATATGTTTCATAATTTATTGAAAATTCTGTAAGCGGCCAAGCAATTAATTCTGTTTATTTTCGTATAATGATAGTTGGAAGCTAATACGTATTTTCATTGGGAAATTTAACGTATGAGAACTTCATGGTTGTACTGTTTGTTACCTTTTTTGGGGATTGAACCATTTTACATTGTAGTTCCAACTTCATTATGTAGGAATATAGGATATAATATTTTTTTTAATATAAAAGAGTTTATGGACTTTAGTACGGGGGGTTATTAGTTTATTTCTTCTCGTAAAAATTATCATTACTTTATTTCTAGAAAATAGAATTGATCCGTATTAAGATAAATAAAAGTTATTGTACGAGGTGTATACAATATGTCTAGGGTTATCTATATATTTCGATCATTTATTTTTTTTATTACTTCATTTTATTATAACTGGGGTTAAAGCAAAATTTATGCTTTATGACCTCTATAAAGCTAAATTCATGTACGAGTTGCATTTAACAGGAATTTTAGTTTGATGATTTTATTACTACGGGGGGCTGTTGATAAATTTTGGTATGGTATAAAATCTTATACGTATTTGTTCCCCCTAGGGTTTTTATTCACGGCTATTGGATTTCCACCACATAATTTTAATCTGGAGTTTGGTGTAAGGAACAACTTTACTACAAGGACTTTTGGGAGTGGCACACTGTGCATACCAGGAGGGATTTACGATACATCGAACACCAACTAGGAATCCGAAGAGCTCAGTTTCAACTGGACCGAGCTGGGTGACCTTTTTTTCGATTTTTAGTTTATTTATAAATTATGGACACTTAATTTTGGGTGCGGATCTATTTCTCGTTTTGGTGTTGCTATAGGACGCAGCGTATTAATGTGTTTCTGACAATGATATTATTGTTGAATAAATTTAGATGCTACTTTGATACATTGTACGGTTGGAATTGATCCGTAATATGTCCACTACGCTGCTTCAGTATTTCCCATTTTTTTTAAATATTTATACCTTGGCTTGCGCATTGGATCCAACGCCTTGTCGTACCTCTCGTTGTAAGCTTAAGTAAGCGTTTTTTTTTAAATTCTGACTACATTATATTTATACTTGGTTGTTAACTGATAAAAGAAATTATGCGTATGTGATAATGTCAATTATATTCTGTTCATGGGTTTAGCAAGGGGGTATGTTGAGAAATAGCTTATTATTTAGCTTTCACGAATTTTATCTGACCTAGGTCACCTAATTATCTGATTTTAAATTTAGTAACAACTGGTAGTGGATTAACGGATTTTATTCAAGCTTTTTATAGCAATGAAAATTTGTCGACGCCTTTACTCATTCTTGTACAGAAGGTTCTATATACGTACGAGTAACTGGAAGTGGGTTTGTCTTTTATTTCATTCCTTTTCAGTAGATTTTTAGGAGTGGACTTCCATAAAATTAGCGGCAAATCTACTTGGCGCCCTTTTACACCTAAATAAATTTGATGTGCTGATCACTTGCTTAGCACGTAAGTGAATTCACGCCGTCTCCACACGAGTACTAGCCGCTGGAATAAACTGTCAATCTAGACAGCCTAATTCTGTGACCTGGTAATATTATTGAGCAAGTAAGAGGTTACACACTTCTCAGTAGTAATAACCCAAGGACATTAATAATTGTTCGAAAAAATTTTATAACAGATTTCGAAAGCTTGTTGCTTGGAAACAAACCGACGCCGCAGCCGGAGGTCTGTTGCCTATAAGCAACAAGCTTGAAAAAGTTGTTATAAAATTTTTGAGCATTTATCAATGTTCGAGGGTTATTCGCATAGAAAATTTTTGCTAATTATAGAAAAGAAGTACAGAGCTTCTATAATTTCATTAGTATTCTCGTCAGTAGTAAAGGTGCAACACTGATTCTGGCTCATTCCTTATGTAAATTAACATGGGAAATCGCCAAGGTCCATCGTGGTAATTTTTGACGCAATTTCGATCTGCGCATGCGTCAATCATGAAGCGGCCGTCAGCAATTTTGTACCACGTGCGCATCCACCTTGGGACACGTTCGATATACAGAATGTACAAAAATGCCATAAGGGCACTAGCATATCTCCAATTGGTCCGATTGAAGTGGAATAAACAATATTATGAAGAAGAGGGGACAAGAGGTAAATATGTAAAGCCTTAAGGGCACTAGTATATATCTCTGTTATTATTGGTTGGATTGAAGTCGAACAAACGCCATTGTGATGGGTGGAACATTCTACAGGATGTACAAAGATACCATAAGGGCACTAGCATATCAAAACAACACTGGTTGGGATAAACAAAACAGTAACAAAACACTTCTTTCTTAATCGTTTTTATTTACAATAATACAAACAATTATTACACACAAAATACAACTCTTTCATTTTTCTATTAGGCGTATGTTTAATTTTATCTATTTTTATCTTAATTTTATAACTGTAATATGTAACGAAGTCTCTCTCTGTGCGTAACTTCCTTTATAGCGGCAATTACCATTTCTGTTCCTTCGGCAACTTGTTCTAAGCGTTGGCAATGTCTAAATTTAATACGATCTTTTATCTTCTGCACGGTAATATTTTTAATTTGAGTCATATCTTCTTGGGTAAAAGGGATATTCTTCCATACCTCCGTGTAAAACTTTAAATTTTCTATCTTGGCGAATGTGTTGCCTTGGTAAGACGTAATACCATTGGTAGTAAACGTTACAAACGTTTCTTCTGTAGGCAAACATATTATCTCCATACCATTATTATAAAGTATTGTAATATAACCATCTGCAATAAGAGCTGCTCTATTGTTGTAAACACTTAGAAATATATTTTTGTAGTAACCCTTTAAGAAGTAGACATTTTTTATGCCATCCTTTTCCGCTAACACACCAACATAAGTATATTTGTTTTTATTGTTTATGATAAACGCCGACACTTTATACACACCTGCTGGGTCTAGGTTTGCCCAATGGCTATAAAAATAGTTTCCTAATCTCTCCCTCAATTGTGTTATTTTCTCTTCTTTCTCCAGTAGACTTCTATATTCTCCCTTAATTGCAGTTGTCTTTTCGAGAAAATCCAGCTTCCGCCTCTTGGTATCTAGCTTATCCATTTCCTGTTTTCGTTTCCTTGTCGATGTAATGTAAGCTTGCGACAGGGTGTTGATTTCTTTAATACTATGAAGAGAAAGTTTGTTTGTTTTATTGGTTCTTTTCCTTAAAACACGTGCAACCAAATTATCTGTAGATATGAGTCCAGCGTCCTGTATGTCGATAATTTCCGGTATAGTAGAAAATGGGGTGCTGGACCTAGAAAAGTAGGTTTCTCCAGCTTTAATGTAACATTTTTGTATAATTCGGACATTGTCTCTGTTCTCCTTTTCTTCTACAACTTCTATATGGTTAATAGGGAGGCAATTAAAGCTGCATGCCGAGAGAATGTAATTTATAACCTTCTTCCTTGCGTCGGATTCTTTTGGTAAATTTATTTGTAATCCCGTCAACTTTCTTGTATTGCTGTTACCCCAATAAACATATTGCAGCATATTGTTAAACACAAGACAACAGCTGTTCTGTAGACTCTCGGTCAACTTTGTCAACATTTTTGCAATCGAAACAGAGTATAACGGAAAATTTTGGAAGTACAACTTACTATCTTGTAGCAGAGTTATGCAATCTTCTAAACGACTGTAACCTTCTCCATGGAAATTTTCAATTGGGTAGTTATATATCGTAGCTTCTAATCTGGTAATACCATGCTTCTTGGCCAATGCAGAAGAGAAAGTTTCCTTCAATCTTGCGTCTGGGCAGTTGACGAAATCTATAATATGGTTTCCAATGCACTTGTTAACTTCAGGACTGGTTATTTGACAAATAAATTTGTTGTATATTTTAACCCTTGCATTGGATGTGAGCCACGTAAGGCAATCTATGCCAACTGTTTTATCATTGTTTACAATAACGTTGAACCTTTCCTTGTACTCTCCTTGGATGCAAAAGTTGAAGATGTTTGTTAAATAATCAAACATTTCTTCTTTGTTAAAAATTCCTGCAAAATACTGCGTTATATCCAAGTCCATTAGGTAGTAATCTTCCTTTCGGAGTTGCTCCAATAAATCCGGTATTTCTTCTAGTAACCTGTCGAGTTAAACGTCCGCCAATTCTACTTTGTATGGAATGCACACAGGTTCTTTATGTTTCCTTTTAATGATTTCCAAATCTTCTCCGATTACTTCTCTTGTTCCAATGGCAAGTGGGTTGTTACTTAATAGGAGGAAATGCAGCTTAGCTTTAACACCATGTTTTGCAGAAACCAATTCGCCAAATTTTCCACGTATATAACTATTAAAAGAACCACATATTTCTTTTTTGATAAGTTTAGAATTTACATCGCAGTCCTCTAAGCCGCATACCTTTACAAGCACTATGTTGTCACAAAATGGTTCTGTAATTTGTATAAAACCATCTTCCAGCGGCTGTTTTGCCTTCCGTGTATATAATATTTCCAATATCTGTAATCAGATTGCTACCTTCCAAATTTTCCAACAAGAGCCATAATCCAAATCTCTCATCGGTCGGTTTGACCTTCCTACCATAAAGTTGGGAAACACTAAACATTTTGGAGCTTGCCATGTTAACAGTTTCAGCGAAAATCGAATATTGAGCGTTAAAAAATGTTACTTCCCGTAGTTATGCTATCGCAGAAACGCGTGCGAGAAGGGGTGGGGGTCGCCGAAACTGCTTCGCCGAAAGTAAAGTAATGTAGTTTTCTTACCTATATGACGTCATCAGCATGGTACACTAGTGCCCTTATGGCTTCACATATTTACCTCTTGTCCCCTCTTCTTCGTTGTTTATTCCACTTCAATCCAACCAATCAGAGATGCTAGTGCCCTTATGGCATCTTTGTACATCCTGTAAAATGTTCCACCTATCACAATGGCGTTTGTTCGACTTCAATCCAACCAATAATAACAGAGATATATGCTAGTGCCCTTAAGGCTTTACATATTCACCTCTTGTCCCCCCTTCTTCATAATGTTGTTTATTCCACTTCAATCCGACCAATTGGGGATATGCTAGTGCCCATATGGCATTTTTGTACATTTTGTATATCGAACGTGTCCCAAGGTGGATGCGCACGTGGTACAAAATTGCTGACGGCCGCTTCATGATTGACGCATGCGCAGATCGAATTTGCGTCAAAAATTACCACGATGGACCTTGGCGATTTCCCATGTTAATTTACATGAGGAATGAGCCAGAATCAGTGTTGCACCTCTACTGTCAGTATTATGACCAAATCGTGACATTTTGAAATATTAAATATTTGAAACGTCAAAATCGAAATAAATAATAAAATTGTATCCATAGCAACGTGATAGAGTGAAAACCGCCCATGGGATCTGTTTCCAGTATAATGTTGTTCTGATTGGTTGTGTTCAATCAAATGACCTCAAATTAACTGATTTCATTGGTTTTTTACTAGAGCAAAAAATTAACCCACCACTTATCAAGTCAACTTTATTGATATTTAAAAAAACTAGATAAAAAATTTAGCTTTTCTAGAATTATTGTACATTTTATTACTATAATTACTATAGATAGTCAAACTAAATTACACGCTTTGATAGAAAACTTTGAAAGAATAAACGGAAAATTCAAAATTGATAGTAAACGGAACAAATTTGAAAATTAAAAAAAGTTTCCAAAAACGAGTATCTCCATCTCTTGCACGAATAATGTCTTGATATCGTCGACACATACTTAAAATAAGCTGCCTTATTTCATTTTGTTTCTATTCTTCATAACATAATTAACCTCTCCTTTACCTACCTCTTCAAGGTTATTGAATTGGATTTGTTCCGCTCTTAATCGCCTGTTGAAGATATTCCACAAGTTTTCTATGGAATTGAGGCCTTCTTCTTCTTCTGGTTTTTTGACCTCTTGCTTTACAGCATCCGGCCAGGTTCTTTCTAGAATGCAGTTTCACGAAGAGAGCACCGTTAAGTGCATCTGGGTTTATCCCATGCTCTTCGGGAAGGATAAGGTATAACAAGGGTTTATAGACTCTTCTCGTTCTGTGGCGGATCCAGAACTAATCACAAAGGTCACGCCAGGTATACGGGATATGACGGTACAGGATTAGCTAAAAGAAATTTGTCAATTAGTTTGATGAATAATTTACTCAAAAAAGGTTTCATGTCAACACTTCATTTGGTAATTAAGTCAGCAACCATACCACTAAAGCTTATTATTACTAGCAAGTAAATACTTGGTAAGTATACAAGCTTCCTCAGAATTAGGGTATCTAAGAATGTTATTAACATGGATTGGTCCTTTTGTGTATTTGATTAATCTTTTATATAATTCTGAACTATTTCGATGATTTGGGCAACTAAAAAGTATATGATTGAGATCTCCATATTCCCCTCAGTCGCATAGGGGGTTGTCTTTAATATTGATTTTATTTAGGTGGGCTGGTGTACAATAGTGGGTTGTTCTCATTCTACATAGAGTTGAAATGTGGAATATTGATTTGTAGCTAGTTTCATTGAACCAAGGCTTCTTTGTTGGTATGGGGTTTAGCATAGTATAGCTCTGCCCCTTTTGTCTTCCTAATTCTTGGTACATGGAAACCCATTCGCTCCAGATCCTTTCTTTGATGTTCTTTGTGATTTCTGCATAGTGTAGTTTATTGTTGCCTTCTTCGGTTAGTGTTCTTGCTTCTGCTGCCACCTTGTCCGTCTTTTCATTTCCTGGTATCCCCGAGTGCCCCGTAATCCACATTATTTGTATCCTATTGTCCTCTTCCTCCATTCTGTAGATCAGTTCTTTTGTTTTTACTGCATTTGCATCTGTTTTTGCCGATATTTTTGGTCCCGATATTTTTTGTATGGCGCTTTTCGAGTCTGATTGAATTAACATTGTTTGGATTTTTTTCCTTTCAGCAAATTTTAGTGCTTCATTTATCACTAGAATCTCCGCAGTGCAAATGCAAGTGTCATCTCTCAGTCTTTTTTTAAATCCTGTTTGTAAGCTGGGACAGAACACCCTAATTCCACATTTCTTGGTTATTGGATCTAATGAGGCATCTGTGTATATTGTAGTAACATTCTTAAATTTCGTACTGAGTATGTCTCCTAACTTTGTTTTGCATGATGAGTTACCTTTTGTTAACTTTGAATCAATCCATTTCATTTCTTTCACTTGAGCTTCATATGTTCCTTCGTAACAGGGTAAGTTATTAGTTCATTCCAAGTCTCCTATGAACATTAGAGCAAGATCAAATCCTTCTATTAATGTTGGTGGAGGCCGGTTTTGCCAATATCTCGGAGATTCATTATATAATTCATAGAATTTCATGAGGCTAGCAGCTGTTGTGCCGTTTCCTTGTGCCATCAACTTCAGTGACGATTTTGCGCATATCCATAATCTCCTGTCCTGTAATGGCATCTCTACTGTTTCTCCCAATAATACATTAGTGGGGGGTGCTTCTCATGCATCCTGTTACTATACGCAGTGCTTGGAATTGTATTCTATTTAACTTTTTCATGTTTTGTTCAGAACATTTAAATATTAGTGTTGATCCATAGTCAAGATCAGATCTAACTATTGTTTTATATAAATTCAGTAGAATTTTAGGATCTGCTCCCCACCAGACTCTGGTTCATTCCTACTTGTTGCTTTGCTGCATATATCTTCTATATGTTTTGTCCAATTTAACCTGCTATCAAGTATTATTCCCAGGTATTTTGTTTCCTTAATCCATTCAATAATCTCTCCGTTTATGGTTAAGTTGGGTGGTGCCCTTCTTAGGTCTCCTCTTGCAAGCACCATGGCCTTTGATTTCGTGGGCGACTCTGAAAATCCATGTTCAATTAGCCAATTTCATATTTTATTTAGTGTTGTTTGTATTTTTGGAACTGATGTCTCCAAATTATGGTTGCTGCACCATACCAAAGTGTAATCTGCAAATTGACTTATATTTACTTCATCTTTCATGGTTTATGCTAGCGTTGCTGTGTACAGGTTAAATAGTATTGGGCTCAGTGGCGATCCTTGAAGAAGTCCCTTGTTCTTCCATTGGGGTCCTACTGTTTTATTCGAATTTAGAGACCTAATATAGATTTCTCTTTGTTTTAGAAGGTTATGAATGAATGTTATGATATCTGAGTTTATCTTGATCTTGTTAAGATATTCTACCATTTTGGGAATTAATACGTTACCATACGCTGCTGAAATGTCCAAAAATACTGTTACTACTTTCTTGTTTACCGTAATATTGGAATATATTTCAGTGGTTTATCTCGCTCTACATTCTTAGACCCCTTTGCCTGCTCGGAAACCATATTGTTCTTTTGCTAGCAACTCTTTGCTTTCTATATTGTATTCCAACCTCGATTTGATCATTGCTTCCATAATTTTGACTATACATGATTCCATTGCTATTGGTTTGTAATCGGTATACAGGTTTGGCGCTTATCCTGGCTTTAGGACGGGTACCACCACTTGTTTTCTCCAATCTTTAGGTATATCCTTTTTTCCAGCCAGAATCTTGTTGTAGATATCAAGTAATTGATTTTTAACTCCTGCAGGCATATTTTTGATCATCCTGTATGTTATTTCGTCCAATCCTGGTGCTGAGTCTTATTTGTTTCTGAGTGTCATATTAAGTTCATTTGTTGAGAATGGTTTGGATGGTGTAATATTACTGTACTCCAGTTGATCTTCTGATGGAATGTAAGGTGGGACAATTGCATCAAGCATCTCGATTATCCAATTCTCTTCTACGGAAGCGTGCTGAGAGCACTCTTTTTTGTTAGAGAATTTTGTAATTATTTCCCATATTTTATTTAACGATGAAATAAAACAATATAGTTTGTTTAAATCTTCATTTATTTGAACTAATGTTCAATTTAAACTTGTTGACGCGTTTCACTAACACAGTAGCTTTGTCAAAACGAATGAAGGTAAAATATAGAAATGTCCTTATATATACAGTGCTAAATCTATTTACTATGGTTAACAATGGCATTGAAAGAAATTACCTGGAAATTCATTCACTACAAACATTCCTAAGCTATCTTCTAGGTAAAGAGGTTCAATAAAGGAGACTGATTGATATCTATTTGGTCGTTAAGGAGATTACCTGAATATTTATTTTTGTTAATCTCTAGGGCCTCTAATAAATTTAAACTAGAGGATTTACCGACTACATGGAGAATTTCAAAATTTGGGTCGAAAATGTGTTGGTTTTCTAATAAATGATTTGAATAGTTAGAATCTAATTTTTTGTTGTCATGGCTACGTTTGTGTTCAGAAATTCTAGTTTTAATATTTCTAAAAGTTCTACCGATATAAATTTTATCACAATTGTCATTACCACATTTTAATTTATAAACTCCTGATTTGTTTAATTTTGAAGATTTAGATTTATTATTTTTAATGAATTTGGATAAATTGTGATCAGTTTTAAAGGAAATATTCATGTCTAAAGTTTCTAAAAATGATTTAATTTTTAAGGATGGTGTTCCAAAGTATGTTAAGCTTTTAAATTGTTTATTATTTTTATCTGAAGGGAATACTTGTTCTAAAGTCTGTTTTTTATCTTTTTATTTGTGATATTGTCAATTAAATTTGGATCGTAATTATTAATAACTGCTATTTGTTTAACGATATTCAATTCTTTGGTATAATTATTAATATATAATGGGACTGTTAAGAGTCTGTGTATCATACTATTGAAAGCTGCTAGTTTATGACTGAATGGGTGGACCGAACTATTATGAATTGTAATATCTGTATGTGATGGTTTATGAAATATAGAAAAATCATGTTTATTATTTATATTTGAAATTGTAAGGTCTAGAAAGTTTATGGACTTATTTTGTTCAAGTTCTACGGTAAATTTGATATTATTGTGAATCGAGTTTATGTAAGTAATGAAGCTATCTAATTGTCTATTTGTACCGATGAAGTTAGCTAAAATGTCGTCCAAATATCGGTGCCAGTACATAAATTTTTTACTAAGGGGGTGTTCATGAATTATTTCTTCTATATTATCCATGAAAATTTCTGCTAGTAGGGGGCTGAGAGGGTTGCCCATAATCAAACCATCTTTACTGCTATAAACCTCTCCATTGAAATGAAAATAATTTTGATTCAAACACACTTTTAATACAGTAATGATATCAGAGTGAATTATAGGATTAAAATTATTGTATGTGAGCAAGTTATCAATAAGAGTTATAGTTTCTTTAGGAGGTATACTAGGGAATAGATTTGTTACATCGAACGATTTAAACAAACTATATTGTTTTATTTCATCGTTCAGTATGGATCTTCATCAAGTAAAAGCCTCATCTGTTCATATTTGATTTATTGGTGTGTCTCTGTTTAGACTTTCTGTACAAGCAATAAAGCTGTTTTTGTTTTTTTGTTTTAGAATTCTTCTTGTTCTGGCAGCTGTGTTTTTATATTTTGTATAATTCTCTTGACTTGCTACATCTTTATAATCTTTTAGTACTCCATTCCTTCCATTGCTTGCCTCTTCACACTGTCTGTCCCACCATTTAGGATTTCTTATCTCAAGTTTTCCCCTTGGTTTTGTACTGGTTTTTGGAATAGCTCGTTCTGTTGCTTTTCTATTTCCTCTTTGATTACTTGATATGAGCTATATTTTTCCCAGTATCAAAACTTGAAAAGTATTGCTCCCAGTTAGCTTTTTTGATGTTCCACTTTGATCTTCGCGCTGTTTCATATGTGGGTAAATTGTTGTTTATGCTTAGTTCTGTGAATGTTGGGACATGATAACTTGTATCTACATCTTCTATTGTTCTCCAGTGACAATATCTAGCGATACTATTTGAACATACCGTGATATCTGGACAACTCTTGTTTTGGTGTGGAGGGGTAATACGAGTTCTTGTTCCATCATTTGAATATACTAAATTTAACTCATTAAAAGTTTCCATTAAGTTCCTTCCCTTTGAGTTTGAAATACCTGAGCCCATTGCTGGATGTTAGGCATTCAAATCTCCCATTAAAATAAACGGTTGCTCCAGTTGGTTGAAAATTTCTGCATATTGCATACTGTAAATAGGTATATTTGGTGGGCAGTACATTGTAACTATTGTTAAATCATTGACCTTCGTAGCTAATATTTGACATTGTTCAGGAATATTTAATTGAAGGTTCTTCTCTAGTGATGTGTGACTGTTATCTCTATCATTTGGTGCTGGGATAGGCAGTTATTGTGAGCTATTTTATCATATTGTATCCCCGGAGATGTGGCTATACGTTTTCTTGGGGATTTGGTCATATGGGAATATGTTTTTGATGTTGTGCTGTGCTGTCGTCTCTCTGCAACTGTGATTATATTATTTTGATCATTACTGTTTGTAGGCATGCTAGGAAAAGCGTTTCTGTCATACACGAATTCGTTTTGTCTTTGGTTACCTGCACTTGGGATTCTTTTACTTGCTTCATAGTAAGATATGTTTTCATATGTCATCAGTTCTTTGATCTCTTTTTGCCTCTTATATTCTTCGCAGTTTATTCTGTCTGTTGCCTTGTGTCCCAGTTTGGAATATATACATTGAATTTCTTTCTTACCCTGTTCTTCGCAATGATTATCTCCACATCTATTACACCTTTCATTGCGTCTACAAATCTTTTGAGAATGACCAAATCTTAAACAGTTAAAACACTGTATTACTGGTCCAACATATACTTGCACTCTTAATTCGTAATATTTGATTTCCATGGTCTTCGGCATATTTCTACCTTCGAAGGTAATTAAAACCGTTTCACTTGGTACATATGTATTATCAGCTATCTTTCTATTCAGTCTCCTTGCTCTTAATATTATCGTATTTGATTTGGATGGAATCAAGTTTTACTTACGTTTGGTTATCTAAAGATTTTCTTTCACTTGTTCTGGAGCCTAAACAAGATGTCGTCGCCTCCCTTTTCGATAAATCCAAAATTAAAGGTAAAGATATTTACTTCCAAGAAAATAATGAATCTACTTTATTAGTTTCCGATTCTTTTTAACTCAAAAATCAAAATCACCAAGTCAAAATCAATTTTCAACTCAACCTATAAACTCCAATAACCGGGGATTGAGGTCTGAACTATGGGATGGCTATTCCATAGTACTAATTCCAACTTCATCCAGATAATATCTGACAACCTGTGCAGCATGCGGCAATATATGGAGAAATAGGTACTATTATGTTAACTGTCATAGTTCCACTATTTATGACTACGAGTTCAGTGCGCGCTGTCAGAGAAATACCTTGCCAAACCAAAATGGAACCTCCTCCAAATAAAGTGAGTTTGATAAATTGCATTGGGCATCGAAGTACACGAATACGTCTATCATTAGTGTTTTAAATGAAACTCAACGTTTCTAGCTAATACCACAATATAATGAAAAATGTTGAAAATTCAAAAAAATTGACAATTGTTTCGATAACTGAATATCATCGTCAGTATGACAGAAGTTGTACAGACAATATCTGGACTCATCTGCAAAGAGCACACATTCCCAGTTACCCCGAACCCAATTTTCGTGTTCTCTGGCAAAACGTAGTCTTTCTCTTCGGCGATATCCGGTTAATATAGAACACCGGGCAGAAATCCTAGGTCTTACATATCACATTCTCTGAACTTGGCTCCAAGTCAAGAGGTGAACCCACATCTATCATGTGCGGGGACATCAGAAAGCCCGAAAAAATGTCTGTATTATCAACGTTTAGATATTAATATTTATCACAATTTTAACTTAATGTTATTATTTTCCTATGGGTTTATTCGATTATTTTAAGATTTCAGGAACTATTCTCACAACAAAATTTAAAATTGTACTACAATATACTACAAACGATTTTAGATGTATTAGAGTAGTTTTCGTGTTTATCTGGTGATGTGTTAATGGTTTCATTTGACGATTTAGTTTTTCGGGCATTACAATTTCTACTACAAAAATAAAAATGTTACTACAATTACCTACATCGTTTGTAGTAAGTGTGAGCTCAAAATGAGATTTTTTTCCTATGGGTTTATTCGATTATTTTAAGTTTTCATAGACTATTTTTACTACAGTCGGGTTCCAGGTTCATACAGCTTAGTAATGGATCTGTGCCAACCACTCATCAATTCGAATTTTTTTTATTTCAGACTCGTCGATGAACACTGGCACTGTAAGAACAGACCGAAATGAACTTTCCAACATGTTGAAATCGAAGGATAAATTAAGCAGGAGTGAATTTATGTTTAGCTTAAGAGGTGCTGCGACTCCAGAAAATGCTCAAGGACTTATAGTAGAGGATCCGAATTAGAAATTTACCTTCACCCATTTGTTTACTGGATGAAAAGAGTTTTATACAAAATTTAGTATGTTAAAATATATATTGCGGGTGGGTTGCCTAAAAAATGGCCAGACCATGATTAATTAAAAATTGAAAAATTACTTTTTATTAAACATTGCACTCATGATTTTAACGAATAAATTTAATACCAACAGAATGAAAGAAGCCTATAGAATATACAAACGCCGAGTCGTTTATTTTTTTCCTGGCCTAACTACTGGGTTGGCAGGTATAAACAGGCAGTATTGAAGCAGAGTCGGCTTCAGGAGCATGTTGTGTTAGTAAAAATAAAAAATGATAAATAACTGCTTAATTTAAGAACTAAAGGATATAAATATGTATATTTTATTGATATTTGAAAAAGCATACAATTGTAATAAATACGAATACCTAAAAAATAATTTTATGGTAGAAAATTTCAGAACACACGGTAAAACATATTTTATTTTTCATTTAATAATAACGGGAACGCGACACACATAATGTTTAATAAAACAATACGAAGCCAAAACAGAATAGAGAAATAAAAAACATCTTACTGGGTCAAAGCGAAATAATTGTTTTGAATACAATTATTTCGATAACAAAAACTAGCACGATTCAAAAAACAAAATTTGTTTTTTGCAACTCGACGAAAACCCCAAAACCGAAGTCGGGGGAAAACAAAAAAAAGGAGTGGACACACGTACCAGGAGGGCAGTGAGTGTGTACCGGGGGTCGATCACGCGAAGGGAAAGGTTTTTCCCCTGCCACGGTGAACGGTACTAGTGTTTTTTTTTAGTGTTAGCGGTACGAGTGGTAAAACTTACCCTCTACGCTAATTGCCTTTCGACATAGCACGATTCCGTTTATTGGCACGACTCGCGGTGAACAAGCAGATAGTAAAAAAAAATCATCAAGAAAATTCCCGGCGAGACGGAGGACGTTTGTCAAGCAGTAAGTTTTTGAATTAAATTCAGATTGGGATAAATTTTACTAGTGATATATTTACTCGTTATTGGTCGAGCTGGATTCTGAACTTGGGTGTATAAGTAAATTGCTATATAAAAAGGTGTTGCGATAGCAAATATATTTATTAGATTTTGTGTTGATTGTTGATTTTTTTTTAAAGAGACGGGACATAGCTGTTCACTCTCAGATTAAGTTTCTCGTCCTGACAAATAGATAATTTACCGTGTGTACTGGAATAATTAAGATTTTGCCGAGAGGCCGGAGCGTATGTTTTCCATATTTTCGCGGGTTTCAGCGGAATTACGCTGATAAGTCAATCTATTATAGAGAAATATTGTTATCAGTCTTTTGTTCAGCCGTAAATTATAAATTAAAACTCTTTCTTATTTTGCCAGCGTAAATGCATAAAATTGACGTAGGTAATTATATTACTGGGGACTTTCGCAACTTGTAACGCCAGTGTCGATAAATAATTTTAAATTGTTTTCCTCAGCTCATCAGAATTTTTCTTTATAGAACAAAAATTTCACTTTCGTGCCTTGAAGGTCAATGACGACCGAACGATGTAAAATGAATCATTGTTGCATATAAAGGTATTTACACGTGATAGTTATTTATTTTTTTCGACACCGGAGAATAGAAGGATTGAGAAAAGAATATAGCAAACATACGCCTTTCACGCATTTTTTTTTAATAAATAGACCAAGCCGATAAGAGGGCTAGTTTTGCCGCACCACCGAACAAACGAGAACGCTGTTCATAAATTTGATTTTGTTTTTATAATTGTAGGATATACAGGAGTAGGTTTGATAATAAACCACTTTTAGATAAATATGTATAGGTAGAGTTATACCAGGGAATTGGGATTAATTTGGTCATACGGGATTGTAGTTTAATTTTAAATATATATGTATAGCTGTGTATGCGGATTTGGAGAGATTATTTCATTATATATATTTTTTGTATAACGTGGAGGTTCTACATTATTTTTCCTATCACCCCTACTGCACTCCCAAAAAGTTTCCCCTCTGGGAGTGTAACAATCGTGGACGTGTGACCGAGACGAGGAGGACAAACCCTGTCCTGGCAAAGGAAGATTTCATCCGTTTTAAGACCAGGCGAACCAAGCAAAAGCCAATCGGACTGGATTGCCTTACACGCTAAAGTTAGACATTATTACACAATATACAAGGTGGCGCCTGTATGTTTCGAATGGGAAAAGTGAGTTTCGGTGGAAACCCTTAAATATCTAAATTCAATTGTTAACAAACTTCACGAAAATGAATTATTAGGAAAAATAATATTGTGGGGGTAACTTTAAGTCAACATTCTATAATTTAGATGGTGTCATAGACATAAAAAATTTAAAAGATATTTGAGAAAATAAAATTCAAATGGACTTAAAATTGACATTTGATAATTGGACTATATGTATTTGGTGTCGTAGAATCCAAAAATGTAAAAATATATAAGGTGTTCCATCTAAATTTTCAGTTTTTGGGTAATTTCCGGTGAAACCGAGTCGGTCATTTCGTTTTTCGACGTGAAAAAACCCAATTCGGTTGTAATATAACCCTACAAAATTTGAATAAAATCTAACGACCCGCTTAAGACTTACAGATGTGGCTCCAATTTCATTTACACCCGGTATATAAAAGTGAGAGATCAAAAAAATTTCAGAATGAGTATATTATATATCGCAATTATATTTTTTTTCTCATAATATTATATGATATAATTTAATATACATATATATTTAATTTATTATATGTTTATGTATCGTTAATTTCTCAAGTCTACTGCCAATTACTTTAAAATATTTCTCACTTATAATTGCACAATTGGTTTGTATTTTATCGGGTGAATTTGGGTTGTTTAATGAGAAACTGTTTCCTAGCAATTTGACGAGAATAACTGTCAACTATTAAAAACACGACACCGAAGGTGGAGTGTTTTTAGGTTGACAGTTATTAAAGTCAAATTGCTAAAGGAAACAGTTTAGAATTTGAACAACACAAATTTACCCAATATCAATACAAACCTCGAGTGTAATTCGGCAGGACAGTTTAATGAATGAGAAATTTGGAAACATATCAATGCAAACTTTATTTATGAAACATTAAAAATAAACACATTTTTATTTTAATGTACAATTTGACTAATTTCGGCGTTCGTAGACACACCGAATCGACTCATTGTTAGTTCTTGAAAATTCAGTAAGTTGTTGACAAACATGCCAAACTATTTATTCTGGTAACCATCACCGCGATAATTGATGAACAAATGAATAAGTGAAAAAACCACTAGTGTATTTGTCGCTGTAAAAGTTAAAGCTAACTCCTGCCGCTGTCAAAGTGACAATTGCACTGTGGCATATGCGATGTTTTATACATGAGTTAAATTGTCAGTATTTACTTGTGTGTCGCTCTCCTTCTCTACTGAATGAACAAGTAGCTTGTGCTTCCATCCGGCGGTCTCATAATATTTTTAATTTTAACAACTCAACAACCGTCATTCAAACCAGATTTTTGTAGACAACCCTATATCATCGTCTTTGCAATGAAACAGCGCTTATTTTGATATACGTTTTCTTTATTAAACGAGTGGGTGAAAATAACTAGTATCAACAGACCTGTTTATACGTGCGAACCCGCTAGTTACAACTGGAAAAAAATAAACAACTCATTTGTATATCTTATAATCTTCATTCTTTCTGTTGGTATTAAATTTTTTCGTTGAACTCGTGAGTGCAATGTTTAATAAAAAGTCATTTTCCAATTTTTAATTAACCATCTTCTGGTCTGGAAATTTTTAGGCAACCCACTCGCAATATATTTTTTAACATACTAAATTTGATACAAAATACTTTTAATCCATTAAACAGATGGGTGAAGGTCGTTTCAAATTCGGATCTTAGACTATTATTTATTTTCAAAAATTAATAATTTCATCGTTAACAATATTTGTTCAATAATATGTTAAGACTAAATAAAACAATTTTACGAGAATAATATTCTTTTGTCGCGAAGCAATACAAACTAATCCTGTATATTTTCAAGTAATTTTCCTTCACTAGCATGTGAGTACTTTATGATAATTTTCCTAGTAGGTACTCGTTTCGGAACCTGCATGAAATATTAATTTCGCGAATAAAACAAAACAATAGTTTGACTCACGAGATCATTTACGTCTACATATCCCCAATACTCTTTCTATAAAAAGAGTATTATTTAATTTGATTGCTATTGGTTATCAAGTTGTTTTGTTTGCAAGATGTCGCGGAAAATTTTGGGTTTTCATATTTTGTATTTTTTCGGAATTTTTGTGGCGTCTAAAAGGATAGGAACACGTAAGTTTATCGACATTTGTATATTTTTCCGTCATTAAAGCAAAATAATTGTAAAGATAAACAATCAGGCATTTCCATAAAAACTATTCACACTATATAAATCTGTAGGCGCCAGTTTGATGAAAAAAAATGGATCAAAAATTATAGGAAGAGGACATATTTTTGCCCATTTCCTCCGCAAGGTAGCTTATTCTATCGTAGAATACAGGGTATCCTACTATAAAGTAACACATTTTGACGGCTTATTACTCGAGAATGGAAAAAGATATAGACGTGCAGTTTTTACTAAACTTCTTATATTTCCTTCAAGTTTTTGTTGACATAGTAATATTTTAACTAGAAAGTGCTGAAAAAAAATAAACTTTTTGAAGCGAAATTATCGGTTTATTTTAAATAGAATAACCTATATTTTTTAACACCATCTAAAAGTCCTTTTCTTCCCTTTCCCAAAAATGTTTACATTATTGGCATATACTCAAGTATTTAGGGAAAGATTTAATTTTTTATGAAACCCTGTCAAGAACTTCCAAACGTAAATTATCACATTTTAACAGGTTGGAAACGTTATTACTCGAAAATGAGACTAGGGATTAATAAGCGGCTTTTACTGAAATTCTTAGAAATATTTAGATTTGTTAACACCGTTGTCAAGTCTTGAAAGTTGTCTAAAATTTTGGTAACAAAGTTACTTTTTGTTAATTTTTTACTAAAATGTGTTTGGTAAAAATATACCTGACATTAAGAAACGCAAATAAGTTATTTATGGGAAGTCTGTCGTATTACTTTTTTGCTGAGAAAAGTTACCAGGAGAAGATTTAGAGCCATTTTTGACAGAAATCCGCCTATACATGAAAATTTATATTTACTTGGGTACAACAATTTACAGAATCGCGAAAACTAGAAAGGAAGAAAACATTTAGATCAGAAACATTTTTATTTAGATATAAGAACAAGGAACCAAACATAACTTAATAAAAGAAATCAAATCAAAACAAAATAAATATATTTAATAAATACGTTGTTGTATGTGACCTCCATCTTCATCGCTACGTAATCTTAGTCTCAGCCAAACATTATTGAACGCATTTTGCAGCATTTCTGGTGTTCTTCTTCTTCTTTCAGCAACCCTTCACAGTCCACTCCTGGACATAGGTCTCCCTTATATTCTTCCATGTTTCTTTATCTTGTGCAAGTTGATGCTATCTGTTGCCCACTTTGTTTTTCGTCGAGCCAACGTAACTGCAGTCTGCCAACGTTGCGTTTATGTAGGAGTGGCCTCCATTGAATGATGCGTCTTGATTCTCTAGTCGTCCTGCATGCATGGGAAATGATCGGTACCATGTTGTACCTACTAGTAATTATGCTTCCAATAGTGAAGGATATATTACAGTATTTAAGTTTCCAAATAGTGATGAGCTGAAGAACAAAGTGTTAAGAAGTATCCCACGTGAAAACTGAGAACCAAGTCAAAGTTCAGTTGTGTGAATTAAACATTTCACCAAGGATCAAATTTCATTCACTGATGTGTACAAGGATAAGGATCGTGATTTGAAGACATTTACAAGGAAACGACCTGTATTAAAGGAAAATGTAATACCACAAATATTTCCTGGTGTCTCAAAATATCTTTCAGTGGAGAAGAATCCAGCTGCAAGAATTAATCCTGGAATACGAAGAAAAATTATGCTAGATAGACAACAGGAACTACAAGGAGAATGGTTAAACAGTGATGTGATAGTGAGTTTTTTAAATTTTTGTGAACAGTTTAAATCTAAATTGAGTGTTTATTTAGAGAAGTGGCAGTGTCATCAACAAACAAACTGTATATATTTATATCTGATGAGATTTGATAATGATGAACCAGATGTCAGGTGTAGTATAAAAATATTTGAAACAATGATAATCGAGGTAAGAATTCAGTATAATTTATTACATAAAAATGATTTAAACTGAATATTATCACCATGTCTAAAGGTGTCCCTTTGGTCACAGATTCAAAATATTTTATCACATTATTCTGAACCCTTTAGTACCAATGTTGTAAGTTTAGAATCAACGTTGAGAAATTTTCATCATAATATAGATCTAGTGAAACATAAGCTTACTGAAAGAGATGAAAATAGTAAGATAGAACAAATTGATTTTTTGTCAGAACAATTTTGTCTTTTATTTGCTAATCGTAATAAATTTTCAGCGGATTCAATTTTAAAATCATTTTAACTTTACGCTCAGCCCAGGAAACCATATAATGCTGTAAAAAACAATAAATTATTGGTCTTGCCACATTCTAAATATTTACAGAAACTTTGTAGGTTACTGAAACTTTCACCAAATAATTCTTCAGAAAATGAACATTATGTAATGTTTTTGTTATTTATTTAGACAATAAACGGGTGGGATAAATTTTAAACACTCGGTATGGCTACTTACTAATTTATTTAAAACACTAAACTAATCACTAACACTTAATTTATATATGCTTAACTAATCACTTAATTATTAATTTATATCAACAGTATATTCACTCAAACTAATTTATATAAACACTTAATTAATTTATATCCACTTATTTATGACCTCCCGATGGATTGTCGTGTAACTTCTTTAGTACCTCAGTTACTCTTGTTCTCGGGATAACTAGCTGTCTCCTCATCTCAGAACCATCATCGTTTTCAAGGACTCTTTTCAACAGCCCTTCTTCCAGGACAAGGGAGTCCCACTGAGACGAATACGACTTGAGTTTCGGTGAAAATCTTGACTTTTCTTGCCAAGTAGGTCGCCGGTTTTCTTTTTTCCATTGCCGGATCATCTTCAGGTGAGAATCATTCTCCTGATCTTCTCTGATCCTGGTGGGTGACCATTCCTCGTTGACTACAGTAGTTCTTGAAACTGCAACCTCCTTAGATTTCGACTTGTTGCATCGTGAATAGTCTACAGGGCATGGCCGTCTAGGCAAGGAGTTGGCTTTTTGGCGACTCACATTAGCTGGATGTTCACCCCTGTCTGATTTCCCCTGTATCTGGAGTTCTTGAGTTACAGGAGTCTTGGGTCGCTTAGACGGACTGCGTACGTGCTCTTGCTCGCCACACTTCCGGCATTTGATCTTCTTCGGCCTCTTGTCTACCATGCCTTTCAACAAGTTGATGATCTGGTCAAGTTCGCCATCGTCATCTTCTTCCTGCATGGTCCTACCTTTGTTGTACCGCGAGCCCTTCGTGGCTGCTTTGCATTTAAGAGGTTTTTGGTTTACAGGAGTCGTAGGACGCTTACACGAATTTCGTGCATGCTCTAGCTCGCCACGATTACAGCACCTGATTTTCTTCTGCTTCTTGTCTACCATACCTTTTAACAAGTTGACGATCTGGTCAAGTCTGTCATCGTCACCTTCTTCCTTTATGGTCCTGTCTTTGTTGTATCCCGAAGCCATGGTGGCTGCTTCATATTCAAGAGCAACTGTCAATGCGTCGGGGTCACGTAAGCCATCAATAAAGGACTGGATGCCCAGACATTCCATCATGTTCTCTGGTGCTGACGGATAAGCAAATCGAACGAGTCTGGCAATATCCACTTCATACTGTTGAAGGGCTTCGTCACGTTTCTGCCTTCGGTTCTTCAGCTGGGACTGGTACAAATGTTCTAGGTGTTCTTGACCGTATCGCATGTCCAACCTCTTCTTCAGCAGCTCGAAGTCATCCGTTTCTTCAAGCGGTATCGTCTAAAGTACATCTAAGGCATCTCCCCGAAGCGCTATAGTTAGGTTCACTGCTTTCTCCTTATCGGACCAATTATTCACTCTAGCGGCTGCTTCGAACTGTTTTACGTAATTGGTCCACGACATCTTTCCATCGAACATTGGGGCCTTGACTCGGGTAAAACTGCCAATATTGTCTGTCTTAGGTTGTTGGGTTGTGTTTCTAGCTTGCAGATCTCGATCTTCTTTTCTTCTGCTGAAGTATCTTGTGTTCTTAAATCGGCAATCTTTGTCTCTAACTCCTTGATTTTCTCGTCCATCTGATTTTCCATCGTTGTCATCTTGTTCTCCATGTCTGATTTTAGAGACGAAATTTTATTCTCGACTTCAGCAGCAATGTCATTTTTCAATGATAAGATATCTGCAGAAATATCATTCTTCATAGCAAAAATATTCACATTCGTTGAAAGTTTCCCTTCCATGGCAGAAATCTTCTCGTTCATGTTCTCCTCCATGGCAGAAATCTCCTTGTCCATGTTAGCAGAAATTGACGAGATTAAGGTGGAAGCCTCGTCATTGAATAGAACTGTTTCTGGATCAAAACCGTCATTTTCCTGTGCCACTTTAAGTTGTTCTACTAATTCGCTTTTCTTACCGGACGTTTCCAACTCACGATCTTATAATTCTGATCTTAGTTCCGCCACTTTGAGGTCACATAGTCTCTTGGCCATTTTTGCGTAGCAATTTATTTATATTATCCCACTTCTGACACCAATGTAATGTTTTTGTTATTTATTTAGACAATAAACGGGTGGGATAAATTTTAAACACTCGATATGGCTACTTACTAATTTATTTAAAACACTAATCTAATCACTAACACTTAATTTATATATACTTAACTAATCACTTAATTATTAATTTATATAAACAGTATATTCACTCAAACTAATTTATATAAACACTTAATTAATTTATATCCACTTATTTATTTGTCTATTTCACGATGTCAAATTATCAACTAAAACTAACTCTTCCTGATCAGTCCCCTTATATACTAGTGCCTTTTGTACTAGAGAATTCCGGGCTGCGGCTTATACACACAAATAATTTTTCTGGCCTTTTCTAGATAACTCTGGTCACAAAAACCAGTTCTAGATAAGATAGTCTCAATCGTAAACAGTTTTTTATAACTGCGTATCCGCCATAATTTTAACTATTATACCTGGCTTAGACAGGGTCGGTTTTAGGGACTATACCAGTGTGCTGTTTCGTAACAATTATATCAAAACTATTGCCGAAGGCTTATCTGATTTGGAAAAATATGTTATTTTACAAATTGATGAAATATATATTAAAGAAACTTCACATTATAAAATTGGGAATTTAGTTGGTTTTGCTGAAAATGTTCAAACTTTTTTAATATCTTCAATATTTGGAAAAATGAGAGAAGTTGTGTCACTTCAACCTGTAAAGAATATTCATGGGGATGAATTATATGAAATGGTTCTTGTTATATTAAATATTTGGTTAAAATATGGCTTGAAATAATTAGTATAGTTACAGATAAAGCTAGACTGAATCAAAGCATGTTTATTAAATTAACCGAGAAGTCAGAAGATAAACATTACTTTCCTTTAACCCCTGATTACCCCACATTTGTAATATTTGATACTATTCACATTCTCAAAAATATTAGAAATAATTCGCTCAATTTAAAAAATCGCACAAAAACATTTATATTTTCTGATTTTGACCATCATGACCAAATTAGAAAAGCGAACTTTTTAGATATTAGATATTTTTATAAACTAGAAGCCAATTCCCTTGTTAAAGCTGCTACTAAATGAAATTATAAAACAGTATATCCATCAAGTATTGAAATACAGAAGGTTTCCTTGGTATGTAATATATTTCACGAAGCTACACATGCTGGTTTATTAAATTATAGTGAAAATACAGCTGAGTTTATTAACATAGTGGTCAATTGTTAATATTAAAAATCCATATCTTCATAAAATTAAGAGAAATGATCTTTTAAAACCATTTGATGACATTAAAGATAACAGACATCAATTTTTAGAAAAAATTTTGATTTGGCTTAATAAATGAAAATCTGCTATAGAAAACTCACATAATCAGCTTCACAAGAATGGGCTCGTTGTAAGAATTTTAGAAAATCAACTGAAATTACACGGAATGAATAGTTCTGTTTGATTCATTTGGGTAAAGGGACACATTGGTATTTTCGGTTACATTAAAGCAGATTACTTTGCTAAAGAAGCGATCTTAAAAGGTACAGAAATCAGTTGGCTAGGTATAAGTGATCTAATAGCAATATGTAGACAATGTTTGAAGCAAAATTGGGATATTGAATGGCACGCCTTCTGTAATCGAAGCAATAATATTTATACCAAAATCCACCCTGCTTCACCTATTGAGCCTTTTGTTGCAAGAAGTTATCCCAATAGAAACATCTACTCCTTGTTCGTTAGATGTATTTTTAATCATGCCACTGTAAAAGCGTACCTTCACAGATTTAAACTAAGTGAATCGGAATTTTGTGATTGTGACGGCAATGTTGATGACATCAATCACTGGATGTTTGGCTGCTTACATAATGACGATGCAGTTAAGTATTTGATGAAATCCCTGGTAAACGAATGGATTCCATTCTCTCATAATCAAGCTACAGCTTTTTATCTCTCTTGGCGGAATCCTAGGCTAAACCAAATCATATGGGAGTTTTTAAAAGGGACTAAAAGAAGAATTTAGTATTGAATGTCTGTTCCTGTTTTAGTGTAGATCTGATCAGTCTTGTTCCTCGTGCCTATCCCTATGTTATACATTTCACCTTCTAACCGTTGCCTGTTTTGTCTGTTGTAAAGTCGCTATGAAAGGCACCTTAGCGTGAAAAATGTCCCTGTGTAATTCTTTTGTTATGTATCCACTACTAAGACCCATCGTTAAGTTGATTAGGGCCGTGAATGGAGAGTACTTGCTTTGTCAATGCAGTGTTTACAGTATACTTTAACAATATACCTATATACTATGCCTATCCTCCTATGCTAACTATTGAAACAAGCTGTATAATAAATTCGTGGCTGAATGGATCAGGCTATCCAAAGCCATTAAAAAAAACTATTCCATCTGAATTTAGTATGCAAATCACTATATTAGTTCATAATATACTTAAAATTCTAATATCTGAGCAGTTTGAATCTAAATTTTTAAGGTGTAAAGCTCAAAAATTCATTTTACTTACGTTAACAAAAATAAAGATAAATTTCACTTTCGGGATTTCTGTTTATGCAATCAATCTCAAACTAGTTTTCTTTTAGAAATGATGTTACCTATTTTAGCAAATATTTTTATAAATAACTATTCAAAAACAATTCAAGATAAATTACAAGCTAGTAAGAAACATATAAATAATATTTATTGGTTAATTGGCAGTATCCAATTTTCAATTTATATAAAATTAATGGTTCTTCGCCAAATTTTTCTTATAAGAAATGAAACTTCAAAAGTTTTTGTTTTTTACCGACGTTTCGAATCCTTTATTTAAATAGGTTCATTATCAAGGCTATTCGTATAATATACATAATGATGCTCCATTACACAGTTCAATTTATAAGACAATCTGCAACAATACATTACACAATGAAAACTTTTCTTATATTTATTTAAAGATGATATTGACATTATTTAATCAAAGTTGAAAATATATATTTGAGAGTTTACACAAACATTTGTTAAATATCCCTATCTTTTCTTATATTATTAAATTTAAAATTGAAAAACTCACCAATTATTTTTATACCTCCATTTTGGTTTTTTAAAAACAATTATAATGAAACATACATATAGGACGAGGACAATTGATTTTGTAACATCATTTGAGTTCATTTTAAAGAAAAAAATAAACAACAATTTCTAGTAAATCTAAACTTAGTTCCAACTTTATTAAATATAATAAGAAGAATTTCAATTTCCATAACAATAAGTATATTAACAAATACAACTACATTTTGAACACTTTCTACATCAGTTGCATCAATTTATGTATTAGTGAATCACATTCAAAACTCAATTTCTTAAACGGAAAGGTGGCAAAATTGAAAAATAATATTATATCCAATTATCCATGCCACACTTACAATCCATTTTTTGACAATATAAATATCAAAAATAATTACTTTAACGAAAAAATAAAATCTAAACACATTAATAAAATTAATAACCTAATGAAGAAACACAACAACATAGAACAATATAAAGTTAATGAAAATTGGTTGCATAATCTTACAAATACTATTATACCAGATAACATCAAATCCATTTTAAGTCTCGGTCCGAAATTTTCAATACATACAAATCAATTTCCTATTCAAGATTTTATCACAAATATCGAAGTTGGTATAAAAAATCTTGCAACAGATGAAAAAAATAATATAAGATCCAAAATTTGCAATGTCGTAACTAACTATTACCATAAATTCATAACAAATAAAAAAAAATTCATGCACAAATCAATTATTTCTTTAAACAGACGAATGATTTTATTAAAAATAACCCAAATATCTACATCCTATCTGCTGACAAATGTAAAAAAACGGTCATTATGTATAAAGATGAATACCATAACAAAATGAAAAATTTATTATCTGATATTTCTACATATAAAAAAGATACATCTGATCAAAGAAACAAAATAACTTGAACAAATTAACTTTGTCGGCGGTTACGTATAATGTCTTCCAGTTGTTGTGAATTGTTGTCTCGGTTGAAAAATGTTTTGATGTCCCTTATAAAATCTGTCCATCCTGTCCATTGGTTTTTATTGTTTCTGTACCACAACGTTGCCTTTCCCTTCAGAGTAATAGGAAGTGCCCGAAATAGGTGTTTGTTTTGTATGTTGTATCAATCTTTGAGTTCATTCACCGATTCCAGGAATTCTATTGGGTCTCTGGATCCATCATAATGTATACCCCATTTTCTAATTATATCTAGAGCCTGTAAATCCTTGTCCTCCTGTGGTTGTGTAGGTATCACTGGTCCCAAAGTAACGTTACTTTTGCCCTGAATGTTTGTTGTCTCTGTGACGGCCGTCCGTAAGTGGTCCACTAACCTAACTCTTAGTTCTGACATTTTTCCCGTCGAAACTAACCCTCTGGATTCTAATTCCGCGCGGATATCTATTTGTCGTAGTCTGTAAACCCATCCAACTTTCTCGCCCGCAACTTCTAATCCATACGCTCCATTGTCGCTTTCGGATGCCATTGTCAGTGTTTATTACGATGTCCTACAACTCCGCCTTCCAAATTTGAATCAATTGTCTGGTTTTAAAAATTCTTTTGTTTCGTTAGTCTCCGTTAACGGGGCAAAAAAACGTTGATACTGGGCCACGCAATTTAATTTTTCTGCTCGGGCGCCATTCTATTATGCGTATTGCCCAGGTAAGCCCAAAGGAGACAGAGTTCAATTAAATTAACTGATTTATTTCTAAAAAATAATATTTACAAACGACAAAAATAAATTAAAATTCAATATTCTATATAATTCTCCGGTACGTAAATATTTTGAAGGTCACGCTTCGACGGTCCGTATCCTTTTATCGATTGATAGGTACTGATGGTCTGAATAGCACGTCGGTGGAACTAGAGCGGTGTGTATTTCGATTTCGGTGATATACTCGACGGTGTACGAGACTCTCTATGTCCTATGGAACGTTCAGTCAGCCAGGGATATGAGCAACCGGCGGATCAATAATCTTTCGGTTTTAGTCTCAAGATTTGAGACTATCGTTTGTAGCTAGTCAATACCCAGCTTAACAAATACTTCTACGTGCAGGGACTGTAGTTATTACAGCGTGTCAATACCACGCCGAAATAATTCTAACAGTTAAAGCGATCGTTTATAGCCAGTCAGTACCCGGCTTAACGGTGCTTCCCTACGGAGATACTGTAGAGTTTTCAGTATGTCAGTACCACACCGAAATTCTTCTAACAGTTTGAACAATCGTTCTCGTTTCCGTCAATACCAGAAACCAACGGCCGTTCTAATGAATGATGTATAAAGTAGGAACTATACTCGGACTTAGTACAACACTCGGCGAAAGATGGTGAAGAGCGTTTAAGGTTAAAGTCAATACCTTCGACCTACGCTTCGCACTGGAGACTGGGGTCCGTAAACCAAGTCGTCTCTTCGTCTGTTGGTTCGCATTTTTATATCCATCGTGGTGGAAGTGGTGGTATCCTCTGTCCCTTCTACCGTCGATTCCTCGTGCGCATCCGGCGTGGGGACTCTGCTGTTCTGGTGGGGTATATCGTCATCGCGGCGATAGCTGGTTTCCTGAATCGAGTTTTATAGTAATGCATTTATGTCATTACAATATATATGGACTACCTAAGTTATATAAAACTAATATACCTCTTAGACCCATTATAAATTATATTGGTTCTCCTACATATGAACTATCAAAGTTTTTTTCGAACTGTATTTCCAATGTTGTTGGCAAATCTCAACTTCATATAAAAGATTCATGGGATTTCTGTGATTTTATAAAAAGTCAAGTTGTTCCTGTTGATCACATCCTTGTTTCTCTAGATGTTATTTCACTATATACTAACATTCACATAAGCTTTGCAATTGAAAGTATTGAAAGACGTTGGGATGAAATCAGAAAATTTACTTCACTACCTTTAGATGAATTTTCCAAAGGCATTCAACTCTGTTTACAATCTACAGTTTTCAAATATAATTCAGATTTTTTCTCACAAATAGAAGGTGTTGCCATGGGCTCACCTATTTCTGCCACTATAGCCAACTTAGTAATGGAGGATTTAGAAAGAGATGTATTAAATGATCTTGACTTTCGACCAATATTTTTTAAAAGATACGTGGATGATTGTATTGAATGTATACCTAAAAACAAATTAAAATATAGGCTTGATAAATTCAATTGCTATAATAATAAAATCCAATTCACAATTGAACAAGAAAATAATAAATTTCCTTGATATTAATATCACCCACAACTCACAAGGAAAAATTATCACAAATTGGTATACAAAAAGCATCTGGTCTGAGAGATATTTGAATTTTAAATCTAATGTCCCTAACAAATATAAAAAAAGTGTTGTTAACAGCCTAACAGATAGAGCCATAAAACTTTCACACTCTATAAACAGCCAAATAATATAAAAAATATTATAATAAAAAATAATTACCCAAAAAAGTTTTTTGAACCTATTATTAAAAATAACACAAATCAGAATAACCACAACCACAATAATAAGTATAACAATATTACAACATATCCAAATAATAATAGTGCAACAAATCTTAATAATTATAACTGTAACACAATTTCAAATCAAAAAGTAGACTATAGAAATAATAATAATGATGATAACGATAATAATAAAAATAATAACATATATATATATATATATATATATATATATATATATATATATATATATATATATATATATTAAACTGAAAATTATCTATCAAGATAAATTAAAACAGAGATATCACTAAGTTAATGTGAATCTTAGTAATAGATGACAATAAATCCAATAAATTGCATAATAGTCCATAAGACAACAATTTAAATATGAGTATAAATATGTGAAGAAACACTTACAAACAAGATACAACTAATATTGCATATAAAAAATTGCTATTTAAGTTTGCAATTATTTTTTCTTCAAATTATATTTCATGACAGAAAACACAGACGTAACAAATAAATTACGTAAACATTAATTTGGTACATAACAATGATTATCACGGTATAATATTACATGAATTTCAAAATAAAATTCCATAATTGTAATTTTATATATTATAGACACTTTTCAGAAACCCTGTATGTTATGTAAATTATTGATTATTTTGGTATAAACTTCAAGGTCAAAATGTCATCGTAAAATGACGTTCGGTTAATAGTTCGAACGGTGTAATTTCGGAGTGACATTAGGAATGCATAAGAACAAAGTGAACTTATCTACAATAACATAGAAAACAGATATTTGGATTTGAAAACAATGATGTTTATTTATAAACAATTGAAAAATAAAACAAAAATTAAAAACAACTAAAAGTTGTTGATTGAGAGCTTGAGGAGACGCGGTGTAGATTCAATAATGTGAGGACGCATTAAAATTTCTCTCCTCTAAATTTTTATAAATCTCAAACATTTTGATATATTTTAAGTTTAAAGAATTAATCATAGTATTTAAAAACAATGATGCTATAAAATAACAGAAACTTTCTATCGAATACATAATAAAAAGTGATAAAATTAGTGAAACGCCGAGAATTGGTAAGATGAACAATTTACCTTTATTAATCTGCTTTTCGTTTGCTCATTCACGTATCTTCTGTGAATAAATTGTTGCTCCTGGCGAAATAAATCACGTCACATCATTTTAATATCAAGATTTCGCATATATGATCATAGGCGATCGTATTTCTTCCAAATGTTTCATCCCAGAGACGAGAAGATGCCAAGCATAGACTTTTCTTTTCGTGTGTAACATATTTGTCCTGTAAAGCATCGTTCATGGTTTTCATTTGTTAGGTTATATTGTGTAAAAATTTATTCGTTGGTAAAATTGTTAGATATAGATATTCAATCTCCACTAGATCGGGATAGAGCATTGAACTTACATTGGAGGAAATAATAAAGGAAATAATACTCACCAAATCATTACGATAAATCATCGGTTTGCCTCACAAACACACTTGGTTTTCATTCTTTATTTAATAACTGAATTATCATTACCATAGAATAACTCAACGTCACGTCAACATTAACAAATTATTAGAGTAGAGATTGAATGGTTTGTGGAAGCTTTCAAAAACATATAGAGATAAGTTATAGGAAGCGAAATTTATTTGATATGTTTCATATTTAATAGTATTCATAAAAAAATAAAAAAAAAACGTACTTACGCAAAGGTTTAATTAATATGATTATACAATTATGATTCAGAAAATGTTCATTATTCAAACAACTATTCACAATTAAAATCTATTTATCTATGTTTTCCTTTCTTTTCTTTGATATCTTACCTTTCAGTTTCTTGTTACTACCGATCGCCAAGTGCCGAATCTCATCCCTGAGGTATAGTATCATAAAGTTACATAACTCATAATTTTGTTACTAAATAAAATTTTGAATTGGAAATTAGCGGTTAGCTAAACCAATTCTGGCGCCCACAATCATTAAAAAAAAATATATTTAAAGTCAAATCAATTATAAATAAATACTCATAAATATAAGATCCATAATAAAGTAGCATCCCAATATAGGATCATTAATAAATAAGTAAATGTTATTACTCCAATATTTAAATACATGATAATATATATATATATATATATATATATATATATATATATATATATATATATATATATGTATATATATATAGCTTTACCATACATTCCTAATAATAACAGAAAAATTAAGAATATTTGCAAACCTTTCAATATACAAATTGCCGACAAACCATAAATCAAACTAAACAATTTTTCACTGAATTCAAACCTGCTATCCCAAAAACAGAAACACTTAATACAGTTTATAAAATTGAATGTAACAACTGCAACGAATCATATGTAGGACAAACCTCACAATACTTAAAAAATAGATTACGTAACCACCAAAATGACATCAAGAATTTAAAAAATAATACAGCACTGTTCAGTCATTCTTTTAATACTGGCCATGAATTTAATTTCAACAATTTTCAGATTTTGGATACTGAAACCAATTTTCATAAAATATGTATCAAAGAAATGATTCACATTAAGAAAACTAACAATTAACTTAATTTTCGTGAAGATGTAGATAAATTGGATAATGTGTATAACAATCTAATAAACAAAATTTAATTTCAAACTTGTGATGTCTCCACCTTCCCGTTTCAATTATACCTTCTACAACCGTGCTAAAATGCTTTGTTATTTTGATGTTTTTGTGTTTAGAAAAGAAATTATTTATTTCATATCGCCAACGATGCATACATTAAAGATATCTCTACTATTTGAAATATAATATGAATTAAGCAATGGAAATGTGTGAACTATAAAAACACAAATACTGAAAATGATCCAAATAATGTTACAAAATCAATTGTCCTCGTCCTATATGTATGTTTTATTATAACTGTTTTTAAAAAACCAAAATGGAGGTATAAAAATAATTGGTGACTTTTTCAATTTTAAATTTAATAATATAAGAAAAGATAGGGATATTTAACAAATGTTTGTGTAATCTCTCAAATATATATTTTCAGCTTTGATTAAATAATGTCAATATCATCTTTAAATAAATATAAGAAAAGTTTTTATTGTGTAATGTATTGTTGCAGATTGTCTTATAAATTGAACTGTGTAATGGAGCATCATTATGTATATTATACGAATAGCCTTGATAATGAACCTATTTAAAAAAAGGATTCGAAACGTCGGTAAAAAACAAAAACTTTTGAAGTTTCATTTCTTATAAGAAAAATTTGGCGAAGAACCATTAATTTTATATACATATAAATAACGATCATGAAACAAAATGTAAAAAAAAATTCTTAAATTACAATAGTTCTATCCAGTTTAATAATTTTAGATACCTTCTTTTTATATTACTTTTTAAGAATTCTGTTGTACCCATATTATTGTATTGTAATAAATACGGATATTCAGAAGAATAATTTTATTGTAGAAAGTTTCAGAACACACGGTAAAACATATTTTATTTTGAATCATAATATTAAATGGAAACACGACCCACATTATGTTTAATAAAACAAATGCGAAGCCAAAACAGAAGAGAGAAATACTGGGTCAAAGCAAAATGATTGTTCTAAAAACAAGGATTTCAATAACATAAACTAGCACGATTAAAAAAAAACAAAAGTTGTTTTTTGCAAGTCGACAAAAACCCCAAAAACAATGTCGGGGGAAAACAAAAAAGAGTGTAGACAGATCAAGAGCGGCAGTGGGTACCGGGGGCCGAACGCGCGAAGGGAAAGGTTTTCCCTTGCTACGGTAACTAGTGTTTTTAGTGTTAGCTGTACGAGGGGTAGAAATTCTCACCGTTGTGTTAGGAGGTGATACTGTCTCCTACTTCGATACACAAACGGTAGATTTACCCTCTACGCTAATTGCCTTTCAACCTAAAACGATTTCGTTTGTCGGGTACGATACGTAGCGACCAAACAGATAGAGAAAATCAAGAAATTTCCCGACGTGACGGAGGAAGATTGTCAAACAGTAAGTTTTTGAATTAGATTTCGATTGGGATAAATTTCTTTTATTAGTGATATGTATATTTACTCGTTATTGGTCGAGCTGGAGTCTGAACTTGGGAGCATAAGAAAATTTCTATATACCAGGTGTAGCGATAGCAGATATTATTTATTTGATTTTCAAAGAGACTGGACACATCTGTTCACTCTCAGATTGAGTTTTTCGTCCTAACGAACAGTTAATTTACCGTGTGTACTGAAATAATTTCGATTTCCAGAGTTTCGCCAACCTGACACGAGTTGGGTTTCATTTTTGTTAAGTAGGAGATTATCATATGTTGAGTTACGTATTTTATCTTCCACCTCGAAAGTAGGAAATAGATAGAAAGTTAGGCAAGGTTAATTTTGTAGGCAGTAGAAGAGAAAAACAAAAAGGCCGGAGCGGATGCTTGCCATATTTGCGTGGGTGTCAGCGAACTCGTGCTGAAAAGTAAATTGATTGTAGAGAACCCTTGTTATCAGTCTTTCGTTCAGCCGTAATTATAAATTAAAACTCGATTATATTTTGCCAGGGTAAAAGCATAAATTAACATATGTAATTAAACTACTGGGGAATTTCGCAACTTGGACCGCCAGTGTCGATAAATAATTTAAACTATTTCATTAGCTCATCAAAATTTCTGTATAGAACAAGAATTTCACTTTCGTTTTGAAGGTCAATGGCGACCTGAATCGACATAACGTGAAACGTTTATTGTAGTTAAAAACAAATTTATACATACGATTTATTTGTTTTCTCGACACAGGGGAATAGAAATATTAAGAAACGAATAATAATAAGCTACACTCTTCTCCCGCAGTTGTTGTAAAGGTCCAAGCTGATAACAGGGATAGGCTCACAGCCACCCCCGGAAAAACGGGAACTCCGTTCATAATTATCGTTTTATACAGGGGTAGGAATAAGCAATAAATAAATTTTTAGACAAATTTTATGTATAGGTAGAAATTATAACGGGGAATTTTGGGAACTGAGTCCTTCGGGATTATTGTTAGGGTTAAGTATGCATAGCTGTATCTAAGGATTTAGAAACGTTATTTTTTATCATATATGTATTTTGTATAATTTGTTGGCTCTATATTATTTCATCCAACTCCCCTACCCCAACATTTCCCCTTTGGAAGGGTATTAACGTGGACGTGCGACAGAAACGAGGAAAACAGCCCTGTCCTGGCAAAGGAGGATACATCCGTTTTAAGACCAGGCGAACCTAGCAAAAAGAAAACGGACTGGATTGCCTTGCACGCTCAGCCGCTCTTTGGAGGCAGAAATTGGCAACAATCTAGGGCCGGGATCAATAGAGAGCGGCCAAAAGATAGGTAGGAAATATTTCTCTTTTTTTCTGACCCATATTTTTAGTACATCTAGAGCAGCGGATTTTTTTTTCAGGAGGATAGATTATTACACTGATTATTAAGTTTTGTTGTCTGAGATTATTACATCTGGTGACAGCGTTATTACATTTACATGTAGATAGATTTTATCAGGATTACTACTTTATTACAGTATGTCTACATTCTACGTGAAAAATTGATTAAAATACAACTTTTTCCAAATTTATGTTCTAATAACTTTGTCGTTAATAAAAAAAAATTATAAAATGTTGGTGCTTTACGTTTGTAACGATTCTTAATCCAGCGGTGTAGTCATATTTGAGAAAAAAATGCCTAATTTACTTTTGTCTTTTTTGGCAAAGAAAAATTAACCTTGAAAATAGAAATTGAGCAATGAAAATTAATGCCAAAAAACTGTTTTTGATACTGAATTCTAACAAAAAAAAATAATCAAAATCGGTTCAAAATGCGGATTTTACAGGGGTGCTCCCAAACAAAATGGGTCACATTGTAGGTTTCACTTCCATTCGCCAGGAAATAATGGTTCCAATAATTCCTAAAATGGAAATCAATTTGGCAACAAATACTTTGCGTGATATAAATTCATAATTAAAGCAAATAATAAACTTTACAAATTGCTTATTTTGAATAATATTTCACCAAATAAGCCAAAACGGAAGCCATTATTGACATATATAATGCTTCTAAAGTCAATTGAAGAAATACGCTTTTATAACATTGAAATCTCAACTATAATATTTTAAGACACGTCTTATTTTAGCAGATTATAGTAAGAGAAGATAATGTACCTAACTGTCAAAATAAATACTTAAGTCAGGATCAATTACTTAATGAACGTTATTTTCAACGCAATTCAAAGTATTTTATGGGAAACTTTATTGTTTTCTTGCAATAATTAGTTGATAGCATACAAAACAAATGAATTAATTGGCCTGTTTCGACTGGGTCTAGTAGTAATGACTCATTTAATTATATGTTTATATATTTAAGCTTCATACATCAAACCATGTTCAGCCAGTGCTCCAGATTTCGACGAATGTTGTTTACAACATGGCAAAGAAGCATTACCTTATATTATTAAAGGAGACAAAAGGTTTGGAATACCGAACATGTTACCTTTAACAATTCCACAAATCGATATAGAGGCTGGGGAAAATTTGAAAATTTTATTGAAGAATGCCAAAGTGTTCGGTTTGGACAAAACCATTTTGAACAGAGTTAAGTAAGTATCATGTTACCCTACGTTGTGGATATATAAATAATTTTCTATAATTCGCGTAAAAAAGAGACTTCATTATAGCATTGTTTACAGTGTCACAATGAAGCTCTTTGATCCCTGTTACAGTAATTTTTAGTGTACAGTTGGATATTGTATTTAGTTATATTTTTATTTGACATTTGACATTAACCTTGAAAAAAATTATAAATGAAATGGTCTAGCGTTGTTCTAGCTAGGAAATTATTATATTAAAGGTAAATTTGAATGCTTTGTATATTAAAAATATTAATGAATAAAGTACGCTAACGTTTATTTATCAATGATTTGTCAGTTGTTTATTTTTATATTGTATAGGATCAATATATAGATATACAAAACGTTTGATTTTTGGGATAAATTACCAGATATTTATGTGAAGATGTATTACAGAAATAATTCTGTTCATAATATAATATAAATAGATCGCAAGAGCATATACGAAGAAGCTCTTTTTTAAACAAATAATCATCCTCTTTTTGCTTAAATGAAAATTTGTTTACAATTTACACAATTATTCGGTTATAAAATGTCAAAAGTCAGAAGATCTGAATAAAACCATCTGTGATCTGACCAATTAGGAATCTACATAATTGCCAACTTAATTTCAAACCACTCCTCTTAGTTTAAAAACAGGGATTATATGAAATTCTATTCTATTCAAATAATTAAATAAATGCGAATTATAGAAAATATTGTGTAAAACTTGTGCCACAATGACTTTCTGTAGTACTCGTGACTACAAAACGAGTCATTGTGACAATTGTTTTACAAATAACTATGTTGTTGCAGATTTGATGCCGATGCTAAAAAACTAACGATCAATATTACAATACCACAATTGGATCTAAGAGGAAATTATCAAATCGATGGGAGGGTATTGGTTTTGCCCATAAAGGGAAATGGAGCGTTTGACATATCGGCTAGTAAGTAAGATGTTAAATGAAATAAAAAGTTAGTTAGTTCCAAATGACTGAAACTCAACAAGAAGTCAGCCAAATGGATTAAAATTCAAAACAGGTTGAAATTAGAAACTTCGTAGGTTAAAAACAGCTCTTCAAACATGAAAATCTATAATCAATTAAAATTACGCTGATATTATTGAGATACATGAGAAAAGTAGTTATTTTTGTGAAACTGAAGAAATTACATATTTAGCAAACCGTTCAAGCAACGTCAAATTCTTTTGTCATCGTTAAAAACAAATACAAAATTTTAAAAACTATTGATAATAAAAATGACGGATAAACTCAAAATGTTATAACTCAAAATTGGGGGCACGCTACAACAAATTGAGTCCGAAATGTCTCAAATGTGCGGGTGATCATTTCACAAATTCTGAAATACCAACCAAATGAGCAAATTACTCAAGTACCATGCAGATTGTTAAAAAACCATCTATTATTTGTCTTCAACGTATATATTATTGATCATCCAGTCGTGAGTATCTGTCCCGTTGCATTGTTGAATTTACTGTTACAAAAAGAAATGACATTTGAATTCCATATCCCTTTTGGAAAAATAGAAATTCTAAAGGTTTGTACAAAAATGCTCCACTGAGCTGATTTCTACTTGGACCAAAAATTCCGCAAGTAAATTGTACTCGAAATCACAAATAATAAAATTTCCAATCATTTAAATAGTGCTAGTACAGTTTCCCAATTAGCCAAAGCCGAAGCAGGAGTAAGTTACCGACATCTATAAAGATAACGGGACACCCATAGGTAATCATCTATTAAGCTTCAAATTGATCCTGAACATCACGAAAATCTTATAACTTTCTTAAGAGCATTGAATAAGAAAGATCAAAATTAATAGTCCACATGTGTGAATGTATTATATATATGGCTTTTTCTGGGATTCCAAGACATGGTCTAGGAGGTTTCTCGTGTGCTTCACACACATCGCGGTAGATAGATCGATCTTGAAATTCATTTTTAGTTACCACGTAGAAGACGTACCGCGAATTATGTTTCAGTTTCAGTGTCTTGCCAGAGGCTGGAATCTGGTCTTCAAGTTTTTCTAATTGCCCGAACTTCTTTCGAAAGACGGTTGCCAACCGTCGTTCGTTCTTGATACGGGCGGGGATGTTGTATGTCAGTGAATAATTTTCCGGGAGATTGAACAAATCTTGTTGTTGTTCTGAAGTGACTCCATATCTAGCTTTTCCGGTACCTCCATACGCGCCCATAAATTCATCGAAGGTAGGGTCAGACACATCTCGAATATGGTTTACACCGTTCTCTAGGTCATGGTCTACTTCGAATGGCGCTAGTCGTTTTTGGTGAACTACTTTAGGTTTTCCGTTGGGGATCTTGCTTATGCTATATATAACATCATTGATCCTTTTTTTGATTAAGTAGTGACCTTCCCAGGATTTTTGTAATTTTGGAGAAAATCCTTTTCTCCTCGTCGTTTTGTTTAACCATACTTTGTCCCACTTTGTCCCCTTCGTTAAAACCGCCTACTGTGGCCTGCGTGTCGTACCGACTTTTCATTGTGTCGCCGGCAACTGGAAGATTTGTTCGAACTAATTTATGAATATCGTCCAGCGTTCTTCTCAATTGGATCACCTAGTCTTCTCCTGCTAGATCTTCTCCAGGCCGACAGCCAAATTCCAAGTCACAAGGAAGCCTCATTTCTCGTCCAAACAGGATTTTAGCAGGTGTTTCACCCGTGGACTCATTGACGGCAGATCGATAAGCCAATGCAAATAGGGAAATATACTGGTCCCAATCTCTCTGATGAGTTGAAACTACTTTGGACAGGTATTTTCCAATAGTCCCGTTCATTCTCTCGACCATTCCATCTGACTGTGGATGTAATGCTGTTGCCCTCGTCTTCTTCATTCCCAGCTTGTCGCAAATCTCCTGGAATAGATGGCTTTCGAAATTTCTTCCCTGGTCTTTGTGGACTTCCAAGGGCACTCCATATCGGCTGATAAATTCTTTCACCAATACATCCGCGGCAGTTGTGGCCTCTTTATTCGGGACCGCGTAAATTTCCACCCACTTTGTGAAATAATCCATTATAACCAGGATGTATTTACCACCATTTGTGTCGCTGGAAATGGTCCAGCGATGCCTAGAGGAATCCTTTCGAAAGGGCTTCCAACATTATGTTGTTTCATGAGTGCCTTTCTCTTGCGATGTGGTCCATTACTCGTAGCACAAGTCGTACAGTTCTTACACCAGTCCTTCACATCGTCGGAGCTGTTCATCAAATAAAACCTTCCACGGACTCGCTGAAGGGTTTTTTCCACTCCCAGATAACCTCCCGATGGACTGTCGTGTGACTTCTTCAGTACCTCAGCTACTCTCGCTCCCGGGATAACTAGTTGTTCCTTCATCTCGAAACCATCATCGTTTTCAAGGACTCTTTTCAACAGCCCTTCTTCCAGGACAAGGGAGTCCCACTGAGCCCAATACGCCTTGGGCGTATTAGGTGAGGATCATTCTCCTGATCTTCTCTGATGCTGGTGGGTGAGCATTCTTCGTTGACTACAGTAGTTCTTGAAACTGCAGCTTCTCTAGATTCCGCCTTGTTGCAGTGGGAGCAGTCTGTTGGGTACGGCCGTCTGGACAGGGAGTTGAAATCGTACTCTTGAAGTCGTTCAATATATCTAGCGATCTGGCCCTCGGGATTCTTGAATTGCATCAATCACTTGAGTGCTGCATGATCAGTCTGGATTGAGAACTTCCTACCATAGATATACTAGTAAAAGTGTTCCACGGACTGCACTATTTCCAAAAGTTCTCTTGTTGTGACGCAGTAGTTTCGTTATTGTTTGGAGAGGACTTTACTGAAATATCCCAGCACTCGTTCGTGTCCTCCTTGGATCTATGAGAGTACTTCTCCAATTCCTACGTTGCTTGCGTCAGTTTCAAGAATAAAGTCTCCCTCTGGTGATGAGTATCCTAATATCGTCGCCGTGACTAAATGCCTCTTCAAGATTTCAAAAGCCGTTTGACAGTCTTCGTCCCATTTGAAAGCTCTTGCTACTTCTGTCAAGTAAGAGGCTTGGAAATATCTCCTAAATTCCTGATGAATCTTCTATAATATGTGCAAGGTCCAAGAAAACTCCTAATTTGATGTTTGTCGGTTGGTCGTGGCCATTGCTGAATGGAAGCAATTTTCTCTGGATCTACCGCCCCTCCTTCATTGCTCACTATATAATCTAGGTAGTTGACTCGGTTTTGGAATAGCTGACATTTCTTCGGGTTTAACATGAGCTGGGCAGCTTGGAGTCGTTTGAATCCGTCTTACAAATTCTTCAGGTGTTCGTCAAAAGTCTTCCCCAGTACGACGATGTCGTCCATATAGACAAGGCATGTCTTCCAAGACAACCCTGTCAAGACTTTTTCCATGAGTATTTCAAATATCGCGGGCGCATTACAGAGCCCGAATGGCATGACGTTGAATTGCCATAATCCAGATCCGGTGGTAAAAGCATTCTTCTGTCTTCTGGGTTCATTTCCAATTACCAATAACCAGACTTCAGGTCCAAGGTGGAAAACAGTTTGCTGCCGGCCAAAGTATCTAGCGTATCGTCGATTTGAGGCAGAGCATAGTTGTCTTTCTTCGTCACGTTGTTTAGCTGGCGATAGTCCACGCAGAATCTCGTAGTTCCATCCTTTTTCTTGACGAGCACTAGTGTAGACACCCATGGACTAGTAGATGGTTCTATAACTTTTTCTTCTGTCATCTCTGGAATTATTTTTTCGACTTCCTCTCTCTTCGCTTGTGGAAGTCTTCAAGGTGATTGCCTAATTGGCTTGGCATTACCAGTATCGATTTTGTGTTTGATGGCTGATGTTCTACCAGTCTTCCCTCCTTTTGGTACGAATAGATCTCGATACTGTAAGAAGAATTCTCTCATTATCCTTTTCTCAGCTTCTGATAACATATGTTCGAATCTGTTATTGGAATTGTCAGTTGCCGTTGTTTGGCGAACTATAGACGTCACTGGTACTCAGGATCCAATATTGGTTTCCTTCTTGATGGCAATTGGGTAATCGTTCACGTTTATCACTCGTACTGGGATCTCCTTCGCCGACGTAACCAATCCTTTTCCAATTAGTATTCCTTTGCCAGCCTCTTCGTCGTAGTTCCTTGGCTTCATCATAACCGGTGTATCTTTCTCGATGATTTCCTGTAACCATGCTACTATCATGGTTTCACTGCGTGCAGTTAGAACGGCATCTTCCTGTACAACTGCCAACACCGTGCTGCCTTCATATGGATAAAGGAATGCCTCCTCGGAACCCACTTTAATGGTCCTGTTTCTAAAGTAAAACTGGAAACCATGTAGATTTATTACGTCCAATCCCAGAATCACGTCTTCTCCAATGTCAGCAACGATTACCATATGCGTGAACTTTTATGCACCAACTCCCAATTGGATTTGTGGCGCTTACACGAACTACGTACATGCCCTAGGTCGCCACAATTCCAGCATCTGATCTTTCTCGGCTGCCTATCCATCATTATTTTTATTAAACTAACGAACTGGTCAAATCTGTCTTCGTCACCTTCTTCTTGGATGGTCCTAATTTTTTTATATCCTGAAGCCTTCGTTGCTGCTTCATAATCAAGAGCAGCTGTCAATGTGTCGACTAATGTTTTGGGATGGGCTAAACGAAGCGTCATCTGCATATCGTGGTCACGTAAGCCATCAATAAAGGCCTGGATGCCCAGACATTCCATCATGTTCTCTGGTGCTGATGGATAATCAAATCGAACTAGTCGGTCAATATCCACTTCATACTCTTGAAGGGATTCATCACGGTTCTGCTTTCTGTTCTTCAGCTAGGATTGGTACAAATGTTCCAAATGTTCGTGACCGTATCGCATGTCCAACTTCTACTTCATCGGTTTATTTCAGATGTATCGTCTGAAGTACGCCTAAGGCATCTCCCCGAACCGCGATAGTTAAGTTTCACGTTTTCTCCCTATCGGACTAATTATTTACTCCAGCAGCTGCTACAAACTCTTTCATGTAATTGGTCCAAAACAATCGGCAATCTTTTCCTCTAACTCCTTGATTTTCTCGTTTATCGTTGTCATCTCATTTTCAATGTCCGATTTTATTTTCTCGTTCATCGTTGTCATCTTATCCTCAATATTCTAATTTAGAGACGAAATTTTATTTTCGACGTCAGCAGCAATGTCATTTTTCATTAATAAGATATCGGCAGAAAGTTTGTCCATATCAGCCGAAATATCGTTCTCCATATCAGAAAAATCCTTCTTTATAGTAGAAATATCGTTTTTCACATTAGTTGTAATATTTTCTTCCATGGCAGAAATCTTCTCGTCCATGTTAGCAGAAATTGACGAGATTAAGTTGGAAGCCTCGTCATTGAATAAAAATGTTTCTGGATCCAAGCCGTCACTCACGACTAGGGATGGCAACGATACATCATATATTCAATATATCGATATACAAATATCGATGTAATAGTTTCGATATATCGCAAAATATATCGATATTTTAGTGTAAATACCTATATCAAAAAACTAATTAATTGCAAATTGCACACACCACAATTTGGCGAAATTTCAAACTAGTTTGTTTTATCACCAACATTCGTCAAATTTCTTAGCACCATCTAGCGTCGAGAAGCGCAAATAACTTTGTAGGTACCTGTATTTGATACGATAGGTACCCGAATTATCGGCTATAATCGGGATTCCTTTGAATTACTTGAACGGAATTAAGTTACCCGTCTAAAGTTTATAAATACACCTCAACAAATATTTTTTCTGCAATCTGCAAAGAGCTTTGAAAGTGTTTGCTGGGGATAAATGATAGTGTGATTGTTCAAAAGTTTAGTGAAGCTGAAATTAAAATAAACTTGATTTATTACATAAATTTAAAGTGACCTGTTGGTCCTGAAAATATGGCTCTTCCGAGAAGTAGCATTTGGAAACATTTTCAAAAAGTTACTCCAAATACTGCTAAATGCAATTTGTGTGCCAAGGTGCTGAAGACTTCGGGCAATACAACAAATTTGAAAATACATTTAATTAAAACAAATACACTCCTCCATCTTACAACATTTAACTGAGGAGAAAAAGGAGACTGATGAACCAAAAAAGAAAAAACGTCCATCCCAACACGAAAGTCGAATGGATGTAGAAACGCCTGGGACTAGTAGTTCACTACATCAAGATGAGGTGTGACTAATAGAACCGCAATTGTTAATGAATTTATTAGTTAATATTTCTAGAAAAAGCTGATCGCTTCACAAGAAATTGATGATGATGATCATTCATCAACTTCAACAATGACGGTTTCTGAATATGATGTTGAACCAAGCACTAGTACAGAAAAATCAGGCTAATTATACAAGCAAGCTACAATTGTGTCTACCTTCAAAACAATTTCATCTTTCAAAGGTAAAGCAAAAGTTTATAGTACTTGCATGAATGCATCATTTGTTTTTATTTTTAGATGGTGGCTCTAAAAATGTGAAACTAACAGAAGCATTAATAAAATTTATTGTTCAGGAAAATTTGCCATTCAATATTGTAGAAGGTAAGGGTTTTCTGTCTTTGATGAAACAAGTGGCACCTTTATACAAAGTACCAACCAGAAACACCATCAAAAATAATGTTGATAGAAAGTTCGAGGTGATTTCAACAGCATTTGAAAATATATTGAAAAAATCGAAGTATTTCACAATTACGACGGATATGACAATAAGACGTACCTTATCTTCAATGCAAAAGACCGGGGATCCTTTAAATCAGCAGCGTGGAATCAAGAATATAACCCTGATCTCTGTTTTGTGAGCACAGATGATGAAGGTATGCCAGTTCACGCTACTCGCACAATTATGTTAGACTTTCCACACAGTCAACATCGACCAGCGATGATTAAAGTCGGAATGAATATCCCTCTGGTTAGGTCTTTTCCTCGCCCAAGATGGAACTTCAGGAAGGCACGTTGGGATGATTTTTCCGGTGGTCTTGATAAATGCCTTGGTTGGGTTCCCCCTGAAGCAGGTAATTACCAGAGGTTTGTAAACGCTACAATCTAAACAGCGAAGAAGACCATCCCCAGAGGCTATCGTAAAGAATACGTACCAGGGTGGACCGATGAATGTGAGCAAGAGTATCAGCGTTTCCTAGAGAGCGGGGACAGAGAAATTGCGGATGACTTCCTGCTTAAAGTGGATGCGGCGCGGCGCGAGATGTGGACGGAAACTGTTGAAGGTTTAGATTTCAAAAAATCTAGTAGGAAGGCCTGGTCACTTGAAAGAAAACTGGGCGGTGATCCTAAAACAGCGAATACTGACAAAAAATTATCAGCGAATAAAATAGCAACACATATTGTATACGTCTCCAGAACACCAAAGGACAGAGACCACGCCACTCAAGTCAACCATGAGCTCACGAAACTAAAGACCTCTTGTGAAGAGCTGACCGATTTCTCTAGCCCATTCACTATTGACGACATAACAGAGGCTCTTAAGGATATTAAGTCTGGAAAGGCCCCAGGACCCGACGGGATCCACTCAGAGTTCCTTCTAAGTTGCGGAAAATACACTAAGAAATGGCTAGCTATGTTCTTCACAGATATCATGGAGAAGGGTAAAATTCCTCACGCAATGAAGCAATCAAAAATCATTGCTATTTTGGAACCTGGGAAACCGGATGACGATCCAAAAAGTTATCGCTCCATAGCACTGCTGAGCATGATATATAAACTCCTAGAAAGAGTACTTCTTAATAGAATAGGGACTAAAATTCTTGAGCGAGTTCCGATTGAGCAGGCTGGATTTCGACCAAAGAGAAGCTGCACAGACCAGGATTCCAAAAAAAGTTAAAAACATCGGCCGCTTTTATTGACTTGTCAGCAGCTTATGATACAGTGTGGAGACACGGTCTCCTATATAAGCTCATACAAATAATTCCATGTTCAAGAACAATTAGACTTGTTGATAATATGCTCGCAAATAGAACTTTGCAGGTTATACTCCACAATCAAATAAGCTCTTCAAAGATACTGAATGAAGGGCTACCACAAGGATCTGTTTTGGCTCCACTGCTCTTCAGCCTATACTTATCTGATATGCCGGAGACTAAATCGAGAAAATTTGGCTATGCGGACGATTGGGTCATAGCTACCAGACATCAATCTTTTGAGGAAACTGAAGAAACGTTAATAGTTGACCTAAGAACACTAGGAACTTACTTTCGCAAGTGGAGATTGAGGCCCAATCCTACTAAGACAGAGACGTCTTGTTTCCACCTCTGCAACAAAGACGCAGCCAGAGAACTCCAAGTTTACTTCGAGGGAAGACTCCTCCACCACAACACTCACCCAAAATATCTAGGAGTTACTTTGGATAGAACGCTGTCCTACAGAAAACATTTAGAAAACACAGCTGCCAAACTGCGAATGCGAAATAACATCCTTCACAAACTTTGTGGCACAACATGGGGCTCTTCTGCTAACACCTTACGCACCTCAGCAATTGGACTTGTTTATTCGGCTGCAGAACACAGTGCTCCTGTTTGGATAAACAGTGCACACACACATAAAGTTGATGTCCAATTAAATAATACCATGAGGATTGTATCTGGCACCCTGAAATCTACTCCCATACACTGGCTTCCTGTGCTAAGCCACATACCCCCACCAGACCTCCGACGTAAAACTGCCCTCCTTCGTGAGTATGAAAAAATTCAAGAAAATCCGTTACTGCCTATACACGCCGACGTAAGCGACTTGGACAAGAACAGACTGCGTTCCAGAAGACCCCCCATGAGAACCGCCAATGAGCTGGATGCCTTAGAGTTTAATTCTGCACACTTTTGGGAACGAGAATGGAGAGACGCCTGTCCAGCCCACTGTAGAGATCTTCCTTGTATAACAGAGAAGCCACCTGCCTATGAGCAACCACGGAAAATATGGACCTCCATTAACCGAATACGCACTGGCCATGGTAGGTGCGGGGACTCACTCTACAAGTGGGGAAAAACACCATCTCCAGCATGTGACTGCGGTGCGGCTAATCAAACAGTTCACCACATCGTTACAGAGTGCCAGAAAAGAGCCTACAACGGCAATTTCAACGACTTCCTGATAGCTACCAAAGAAGCGATTGATTATATTTGTAAATTAGATGTTTGTCTGTAATTTGATACGTGTGTCATATACCTAAATATTTATGTTTATGTTTTATATTTTTATTGAATTAATGTATGTCATGTGTTTCTGTGCCATACGATAAATAAATAATTACGACGGATATATGGACTGCCGATATGGAGACCAAAAGTTTTATGGGCATCACTGTCCACTTTGTACACGACATGAAGTTAACATCAGCGACAATGGGTATTATTGAATTATCAGAGTCTTACACGGCAGACTATATTGCTTTAGAATTTGGCAAAGCTCTTCAAATTTGGAGAATTGATCCTAATGATGTTGTTGCTCTAGTGACGGACAATGCAGCCAATATGGTCAAAGCTATGCATGACAAATTTGGGAAAAACCGACACATCCGATGCTTCGCACATACCCTCAATTTGGTGTGTGAAAATTCACTTACAAACCCAGAAGGTTTGAGTATCATTATTGACAAGATGCGATCAATAGTAGTATGGTTCAAAAGAAGCGTTAAAGCTAGTGATCAATTAAGAAAAATACAAATCGATGCAAGAACGATAGAAGAAAACATTAAAAAAATGATTTTGGATGTCAAAACTCGCTGAAACTCCACGTATTACATAATAGAGAGATTTCTACTAATGTCATCTATGGTCAGCAACATTTTATTTCCGATGTTAATGCTCCAAATATGATTACTGCAACCGAAGTTGAGCATTTACAAGAAGTGTTTTTAAATGAAACTCAAGGTCTCTAGTTAATTCCACAATATAATACAAGTTATTGAAAATTCTAAAAAATTGACAATTGTTTCGATAAATCAATATCATCGTCAGAATGACAGAAGTAAGGGTCGAGACAGTCAATTTCATTTACAAGAAATATGCAAACTTTTAAAACCACTAGAAAGGATGACAGTAGAGATAAGTGGCGAAAATTACCCCATAATAAGTAAAGTAATACCAATGATTGGTTGTCTAATAAAACAGTACAACAATTATTCGCCCCAGTATGAAGTAGGTAAACACTTGAAAACACAACATTATTAAAATAAACCGAAAAGAGGTTTGGTGCTATTGAGAAATCTTATATACCAGCTGTTTCCACAATATTGGATTCTCGATTTAAACAAATAAACTTCAGGAATCCTCAAGCCCTGGGCACTGTAATGCGACACATCAAAAGTGAGATCGCGACTTTCCAAAGCACTTCTTCTTCATCAGAATCTTCTGATTCGGATACTGAAGAAACGAAATTTGATATATGGGCGCACCATAAAAAATAGCGCACGCTAAAAAAAGTGGGCAAGGGAAATAACATAAAGATAGTGAACTCAATCAATATTTAAGTTTGCCAGTTAGAACCTTGAAAGACAATCCCTTGGACACGTGGAGCGAAATGAAATCGGTATATCCCAACTTATTTAAAGTGGCGGTAAAATATTTTTGTGTTGTAGCAACGTCGGTCCCCAGCGAGAGGCTATTTCCAAAAGCCAGAGCAACAGCTACTAAAAGTCGTAACCGTCTCACGGGAAGTAGGCTTTCCAAATTATTATTTTTGAGCTCTTTGTCTGATAACTTGTATTTGTGGAACTGATGTATTCACCTAATCCACAAAATCACAAATGCAGGCAAACAGTCTTCTTCCTGTGAGACATTTAATTGTAAACTTGACTAAATTGTAATAAAAAATACATTTTAATTTTTTTTGTAAAAACATGCAATTTTGTAGAACACTTTTAACAGTTTTAACTTGTACTTACTTAATAAAAAAATACACTTTTTTTTAATGTATTACCTTTCAATATTTTCTCAGTACCTACTTTACGTTTCAAAAACTTTAGATTTGAATGTCATAAAAAATATATCGATATTTTTCATAATATCGATATTTTTGTTAAGATATATCGCTTGTATCGATATATAGGTTTCGATATATCATATGATGACTATATCGATATATTTATATTTTTTGCCATCCCTACTCACGAGTGCCACTTTAAGTCTTTCTACTAACTCACTCTTCTTACCGGACGTTTCCAACTCGCGATTTTCCAATTCTGCCTTCAGCTCAGTCACTTTCAAGTCACTTAGTTTCTTGGCCATTTTTACGTAGATATTTATTTATATTATCCCACTTCTGACACCAATGTAATGTTTTTCTTATTTATTTAAAACGTTTTTTATTACGGGTGGGATAAGTTTATACACACACGTTATGTCTACTAACTTAATTTATTTATTCACTACACTATTTACTAATTATATTCACAGTATATTCACCTACATTTATTTATATAAACACTTCACTACTTAGACTATTTACTTGTTCGCTCTTTATATCACGAAATCACTTTATAAACTGACTTGTCCCGCCTGACTTCTACCGCTGGTCGGTCCTTTATATATGAGTGCCTTTTTTTGATAGAGAATTCAAAATTGCTTCTTACACAAAAACAATCGGCTCCTGGACTTTTCTAGATGAGACTGGTCACAAAAACATTGTCTAAACGGTTCTAAGAAATCCCTGCGCATCCGCCAAAATTTTAACTTTCATACATATCTTATACATGGTCGAATTCAGGGACTACACCGTGGGCTATCTCGTAACATTACCCATTCCTTAAATGGAAGTTCCTCCTGGAACTTTTGTGTAGCCGAGACTGTATGTTTAAATCGGCAACTGGCCCCATTTCTACACTTTCCACCTCTACCATGTTCCTGATGACTCGCCAATCCAACTGGTTCGTAACAATAATAACCAAATTGAAAGTGTTCAAACCAGTGCTGGGGTGGTCGCAGTAGATAATCCATTTTATGTTTCCATACCTTATATAAGGGATGTTTCCCCTCAAATTTGTAGAATTTTTCGTGATGTTATCTCTCGGGTTCGTAAGAAGAATTTTCTCTTTTCAAAAATAAGTTTAAAATAATTAAAAATATTAATATTTTCTTTAATGTTAAGCTCGGATTTTATCATAGAATATTTGGACCACAAAGTTGAAGCCTTATTCGTTTAGCCTAGTTCTTGAAAGTAAACTAGCAAAATATTTTCCGATGTCTTTAATACATTTTTCTCAGCGTACCATTTTTAATATGCAATATAGCCCTTTTCATATAATACCTGTGATTTTTTTGGCAACAGTTCCACTTCTTCGGCCATTGCTCTAATTTCAGGAGGAGTACAACCACTAGAATCGCTCATTTTTAGCAATCTCGATCACCAGCAAAGTATTGACTGACTGACGTTTGTGTTTTACATTTGACAGAAGCATAGATGATTCGATTTTTAAGAAAATATTTAAATTTATATTATATTCGATTTTTATTAGTTTTAAAAACGAATATTCGAAAAAATATCATGCTAGTAGTGAAAAAATGCTAAACTGCGCCGCAAAATTGACGCATAATTTAAAAATTATCTCAAAACTATCTTTAACTCAATGATTTTCACAATTTTTCAAAAAGCAGTTATTATTTTGGTTATACTAAATATGTTTTTCACAATTTATTTAATTACCGAAGCGTATAAATAAAAATACGGGGATAATTAAAAAAGTAACCAAATTTTTATTTGTATGGAAAAATATGAAATTACAATATTTAATATCTTGTGTTGCCTCCCCTTGCCCTAATTACGGCTTCACATCTCCTCGGCATGCTCAAAACTAGATCAATCTGCTCCCATATTTCAGTGAACCTTAAAGAAGGGTCATTTAGGTTCTCAGGTGGAGGCATTAAGGCTCTAACACTTCGACCTATGTTGTCCCATAAGTACTCTATGGGGTTAAGGTCAGGACTTCTAGTTGGCCGCGGCAAAGTTGAAATTTCGTCTTCCTGAAGGTAATTTTGTACCACTCTTGCCACATGCGGACGTGCATTATCGTGCATTAATAAAAAAGATTCTCCAATAAATGGGTATATGCGATTCTAAAATGTTATGTATCGGTTAGCAGTCGAACGACCTCCCTGAATCATATCCAGCTTCGTATGGGCCTCCAAACTAATGCCACCCCATACCATTACAGACCCCCCTCTATAGCTTACTGTTTCTACAATTTTGCATTGGGCGTATCGCTCTCCGAGGCGTCGGTACACTCTTCTACGTCGATCATCACTAAAACGCCAAAATCTGGACTCATCGCTAAACAATACATTGCCCCATTCATATTGCCCCAGTGCTGGTGTTCCTGGGCAAACTGGAGTTGCAGCCTTCGATGGTTTGCGGTTACAAGAGGGCCAGTTGCAGCACTATAGGGGGTAATTTCGGCTTCTGTCAACCTTCTTCGCACGGTATATTGGCTAATGTGGTAATTATACCGACGAGAAAATTCTTGCTGCAGTGAAGCGCTTGTAACAAATCGACTTCTTAATGCTTTCAATCGCAAAAATCGTTCTTGATTGTTAGTTATGAACCTATTCCGTCCTTGTCCAGGTCTTTTTTCGTTACTACCAGTCTCCGTAAACCGTGCTATAGCCCTGGATATGGTAGATTGTGTCACTCCTAGATGTTGTGCGACTTCAACTTGTCGCAAGCCTTCTCGCACAAGTGCTACGGCAGTAGCACATTACTCACGCGAAATATTTCTCATCTCACGATCGTTTTGGGCCATTTTGTGTTGTAATGCACTCATAAAATTTGAATATTGCCTATACAAGTGTAAAAAGCAAACTAACAGCAAATAAACGACTAAGCTTAATATCTAAGGAATTTTGTTAAATCTCTGTTTTGTAGTAATGTAAGAAAAATCTGCTTTTCATGTATTCGACACAAAAACGATATCTTGAAAAATTTAAAGAACATCATAACTAAATATTTTTCAACCAGTGGTGGCATTTGAAAAAAATATTTTAAGGTTATTGTTTAAATTTTTAAAATTATGCGTTAATTTTGCGGCGCAGTGTATATGAGCCACGGTAGAGAAGTATATTAATGTCTCGGATCCATTAAAGAACTCGAAGCTTCGCTTCTCTGTCTTTAATGGACCTCGACAATAACACCTTAATTTTCTACTTTAGTGCATAATTACTATATTTAATTTTATTTGCAGTTGGTGGCATTTACGAATATAACGCTGAGTATATAATTCACAAAGTTAGAGGCGAGGATTATTTTGATTTGACAGAAAAGGATAACTTAGACTTTGATCTTCACAATATGAAAGTTCAATTTAATAATTTATTTGACGGTGATAAAAGACTGGGTAAGTTATGTTTATGATAATAATACTCACTTCTCTACTAGCATGATAATACTCGTCCGAAAGAAAGTTTAGTTTAAAAAGCACGACTTTTCATTGTTATAATAGCAATTATTAATAATATCATGAATTCGACGTTTTAACATCAGTAACTGCCCAAATTTTCATACCATATCGTTCAGATATCTCTTATTGCAGAAGCAATTACTGCTGTAGCCTGTATTCATGACAAAAAATTAAAATATATACTGACAGCCAGAGTCTGCTTGAAGTTATCAGCAATGCAACCACTAAATCTAGACTGGTAAAAAACTGTAGAGTCCCACAATCAGCTAGCTAAAGGCAACACACTATCTCTAGTATGGGTGCCGGGACATGAAGGGATTGCGGACCAGCTAGCTAAACAATGCTCTAAAGGAGATTTCAAAGGTCCCGAACCGTTCTATGGGATCACAAAGGATTACATAAGAGGGGAAATCCGAAACCGGCTAGACAAGGAACACCAAATCAAGTAGAGGTTGACAGAAGGTCACCTTCATACAAAAAGAGTATTGAAAAAGGTGAACAATGAACTCTCAATCAGGTTATTGAAACTCAGCTAGAGACATTGAAGACAGATACCGATTTGGTTACTGGACACTGTACCCTAAAGGGAGACTGGGGTAATTGAGAACGGCCGTCAGGTGATTGCATGTTCACATTGCCTTGACAACCATTGACGTTATGTGTTTAAATGTAATGTCACAGTTTTGCTAAATGAAGCCTTTATCTTTCGATATCTAAGGGTTATTATTTTACGACAATTTATTTAGCAAAAATTGTTTTTCTACTCCCGTATTATAATACGCGAATTAAATATCTGCTTCCGATTCATTAATATTGTTCATTTTAACACGGATTTTCATTTCGATACAGATTTTGGCCAATGAAAATACGTACTTTTCAATATGAAACGAATTTTCGGCCAATAGAAACAAGTACTTGGGGATAATCAAGTGGTCTATGTTTATACATACCTACTTACCTATTTGACATTTCACAACGCGTCAAAAGTAGATAACTATAAACATGTCGAGTAGTGAAGAATTATCTTGTACATCACCAGAAATTTCTGATAAAGCTAAAAGTGTCTGTATAAATTTAGTTCCAACTAAATCAAAAAAAATCTATGACAAATTATACAGGCAATTCATGGACTGGAGAAATACAAAAGATATTTCATCTATTTCGGAAAATGTGTTTTATTTTGAAGAACTTTCAAATAAACTCAAATCTTCAACTTTATGGACACATTATTCCATATTAAAATTGATGTTGAATATAAACTATCAAACTGACATTTCAAAATACGCACGGCTACATGCATTTTTGAAGCGGAAATCTGAAGGATACGTTGAAGGATACAAAACATTCCAGCCAAACCAGCTCAGGAAATTCATCGAGGAAGCCCCAGATTATGATTATTTAATGATAAAGGTAAGCAAATCTTTATTTTGAAATTCTTTTGAAAAACATTTCTGTTTATTTCCGCTTGATACAATGATTTAATTTGTATATGCATAATATGCGTACTTTTTGTTACAAGACTTCGTAGCTTAGTTGGTAACGCTTGCGGTCGTGGCGCATGAGTGCGTTGCAGAACATGGTTCAGATCCTGGTCGGGTTGAATTTTTTTTTAGAATATAATGTATTTTCTTGAAAGAAAAACTAATTGCATTGTTTGTATATTTCTCTTTATCAAAGTGGAATCATTGCAATTAAATAATGCTATTTTTTACAGGTTGCCTTAATTATGGGAATTATGGGAGCTTGTTTTAAATTAATTCTTGTTTTCATTTTATTATTTATCGGTCGTAGAAAAAATAGTGTATGCAACTCTCATGTAATGGTTATTACATGATCGTTGCATATATACTAATTCGATACAACCTTCGTGATGGATAGCCGAATTTTGAAATCAAAAAAATTCAACGGATCGCCTGATTCGCCATCTTCCACTTAGGAGTGGAAATACTTCCTTCAAACATTGACAAGTTTCATTGAGGAATCCAAGGTACCCGAAGAGAAGAAGCTTAAGGTATTATTTAATTGTTTATCATTCGAAAATTACGAATTCATTTACGAGAGTAAGACTTATACTGAGGCCATTGACGTTCTTAAAGGACTATTTGCGCCCCAACCCAATGAACTCTTTACTAGGCACCTATCAGCGAATCGAAGACAGCAGAATGGAGAGTCGGTTGACCAATACTTGCAGGCCCTCCGAGCAATAAGCAAAGACTGCAACTTCAATTCTGTAGATGCGCTGACGTACTGTAATGAGTATCTACGTGATGCACTCATAAGCGGCCTTAACTCTCCTTCGACAACGCATTTTGGAAAACGTCACGCTGAATCTTGAGCAAGTGGAATAGATAGCGCGTTCCCTAGAATCCGCCCAAAAACTCGCAGTATCTTACAAAACAGCAACCTATATTTCCGATTCTGACTGTAATAGTTTGGAAACTCCTACATCTCTTCCAGCCTCTGACGGATTAGTTAATTGTAAATCTACACTTAATTCATCCTCTACTTTTCAGCAATCTCGACATGGAAAATGCTACTCTTGTGGTGGACCCAGACATCGTTCTAGTCATGAATGTCCTGCTGTAGAAGCGATTTGCAAATCCTGTGATAAAAAGGGCCACTTCCAGAAGGTATGCCAATCCAGGTCAAAGGGTAAGTCGACATCCGTTTCTACGTTGCTAGCTACTATCACATCAGCCGCTTCAGCAGGAGGGCTCTCCAGAGCAGTCGTTTTTGGACGAGTAAATGATATCCCATCCAGCATCCTTGTAGATACTGGTAGTTATGATAGCTTTGTTGACGACTCCTATGCCAAGAGGAATAAATTCATCCTGAGAACCAAGAGGTGAAGATGGCTTCCACTTCCCTCCAATCTAAAATTAATGGGTACATTTTGGCAAACTTTCATCTTCAAAGTGAATCATACGCCAAAACTAAGCTTTTAGTAATATACTCTATGTTATGACGTTCTTATAGGGCATGACATTATGAAACTCCACACTTCAGTTCGACTCCAATCCGGTGGTTCCAGACCCCCTCTTTCTCTTTGTAACGTCGCTTGTGCCGAAGTTAAGCCACCTCGACTATTTGAATACCTAGTTGACGGCTGCCGTCCCGTAGTTACTAACTCTCGCCGTTTTTCCGAAGCTGATGAAATATTCCTTAAATCTGAAGTCGAGAAACCAGTTCGTGAAGGGAGCATAGAGGAGAGTTCATCACCTTGGACAGCTCAGGTTTTAATAACGAGAAACGAGAATCACAAGAAACGCTTAGTAATAGATTACTCTCAGACGATTAACAAATTTACTTTACTAGACGCCTACCCTTTACCAAATATTGAAAAGTTGTCTCAACTATAGCAAATTACGATGTATTCAGCACGATCGACTTGAAGAATGCATACCATCAGATACCGATACTAGACTCGGAAAACAGTATACGATTTTTGAAGCTAATGGAACTCTTTACCAATTTCGTCGCATTCCTTTCGGAGTAACAAATGGAGTAGCCTATCTTCAGAAGACCATTGACAATATTATAAGGAAAGAATGTCTTGATGGACCCACTATGCAAATAAATATTACAGTTATGTTAATTCAACATCACATTGTGATAATGTTGTTCCTTTTTTTCCTCTTGTTTTCATCACATGCACATCTATACAACCGCTTATGCCCAGCTTGTGGCTGTTAACATTTGTGATGTTTCTTCAACTTAACTTCTCAGCGATGTTAAAGCGCTGCCTTTTTACATTACTGTGATGTTACTAGAACTTCCTCAAAAGGAAGTCTTTATAACGAACTAAAAACAACATTCCTGTTACACTCTGAAATGCCCTTTAACATATTGTCGATGTTAATGCAATGTCTAAAAAATAACATCTTATCAATGATCTAAATGCGACATTTCAAAAACAATACAGTGTATTCTCGTAGATGTTGTATGGACATTACATAGACCTCTAAATAATATACCTCAAACATTCTGGATGACATCCTATATATGTTTCTGTGCCTAATTAGCAAATACAGGGTGAACAACTAAGAACGCCGGCTGTCGGCCATATTTTAAAAAATAGTCATAGTACAACTTTAAAAAAATACCTTCAGGAAAATGACTCTGAAAAATTGCTGGAAAATATTTTTGAGTTCCTAAAATATCTGCTATGGGGTCTAATGAACACTTAAAAACATAATACTGTGATTATCTCCAAAAAAGACATACTAAACGTATCCTAGAAATGCAACGTTTGATATATTGTTGAGATTATGAAAAAATGTAGTTAGGGACTTTTTGTCTGTATTCTTCAAGTAAGGGGTGGGGGAAGGTTCAACCCAAACAACAAATGTCGTAACATTTTTTTTTTAATCGACATCCATGATTTTGGCTTCATTTGAAAGAGTTTTTCCTTTTTAATAAGAAATGCTTAACAAAAATAACAAAATTGGACAATTTTGTCAACGCTTTGTGAAGAAGTCCACAATTTTCCCATTTTTCTCGGAAATTTCAAATGTAATGAGGCATTTTTTTAAATTCTGATGAAAAGGGGTTAAAAAATAGGAATTTATTCCAAGATAAAAGATTTACAATATCAAATATAAAAAAATGATTCAATTTACATTTGAAATTTCCGAGAGGATACAAAATTATCTAATTTTGTTATCAATCTTATTAAACAGAAAAACTTTTAAATGCAGCTAAAATCATTAATACCGTTTAAAAGGAAAAAGTTATACATTTGTTCATAAGTTTGAACCTTCCCCACCCATTATTTGAAGAATAATGGCAAAAAATCTCCTTAATTAAATTTATTCATAATCTCATCAAGATTTCAAAAATTGTATTTTTAGGACACCTTTAGTATGTTTTTTTGGAGTATTATGTTTTCGAGTGTTCATTCCACCCCTAGCGGATATTTTAGAGACTGCAAAATATTTTCCAGCAATTTTTCAGGATCCCTTACCTAAAGGTAATTTTTTTGAAAGTTGTACCATGATTCTTTTCTGAGATGTGGCCTACAGTCGTTCTTAGCTGTTCATCCTGTACATTCAAAATAAAACAGCAAAAAAATAATAAAGGATTTAAAATGTTTATTCACTATTAATGAACAGTACAGTAAATTTGAAAAAAACAGGTACAAAATTAGAAAAAAAATATCTTGTCCAGCAATACAACCTAAAAAAATAATAGAATTGTGTAAGCATATTACATAACAAGTCTGGAAAGTGGAAACTATTGAACACATTCAGTGAAAGCAAGAGATAAAAAGGGTCTATTAATCCGTAGTTACCATAACGTAACATACTTTGAAACTGAATTAAGTTTAACGGATACACATACATTACAACTAGTTTACAGAAAATTTATTAGAATAGTTTTTTAATTATATTAAAACTAATAAAAATTTAAGACCATAAAGATTTAATGAAACATTACGTTACATCAACAGAAATCCAATCTGAATAAAGAAAATTCTATCGTTTACTTACGGTTACTTTTTTCGAGTGCCTCAACCATTTCATAACGTACACTTCAAAATCCTTATCTGTGAAATATTTGAAGGTGTTCTGAACAACAGCTAATAAAACAATTACTTTAGATCAAATTGTGCCCATGGAGACCTTTGATCGATCATCATAAACTACATCAAACTTGATTTTCAGCCAATTGACTGGGACCCATTTTCCATAAGATACATGCGGGGTTCTTCAAAGGAATAATAACATATTTTATTTCAAGAAGTGACTATTCATGATTTACCTTCTATTCCATGCCTCACTCCATTTGGCAGGTAAATTCAGATGTGCTATGAAAATTCATACTTCTTTTCTGTATAAAATAACATACTATTCTCATCTTGTTATTTTCATCCTGGAACAAATTGTATATTAACATCGTGGAATTGTAACTTAATGAAAACTAAGCATTATTAATACACTGTATACAAAATAAAACTACTTATGAAGAAGAGATATGGACACATTATCAAGTAAAATGAGTTCATAATTAATTGTATCCAATTGAGTATCCAATAGCTGTGTTTCTACAATAATAAATAATTGAATGCTGTTTGTTGACTGGAGCATTTAGTATCATAAGTTACATATTCTTCAACTAGATTAATATAGGTACCATTGTAAGTGACAAATACAGCTTATTTATTGTGTTCAGTGAATTTTCAAATGGAAATGAGCTTTTTAACAGAAATTTCTGTTTTTAAAGTCTTAAACAGTCTCTAATTGTTCACTATATTGATGGCTAAGACTACTACTAAAAAAACTAAAACTAGAGATACTTGATTCAATATTCTTTGCACTGTTTAATACAATGTTTGTATCAGATTATCTGAAATAATTACTCCCCTTTCATTACATAATTACCAACTATTTGTTTTTTATTTTATTTGTATAAGTAGCTTCTGAAATATCTTGAACATAGAAAATGTTTTCGTCTAGATTTAAATATCTGCGAACATATGAGCATGTTTTATTATTAATAATAATATCTACCCTATTGCAATAGCAAGTTTTTTGTAGGGTATAATGCATATCTAGGATTTGAAATATTGTGAATCGTTTTCAAAATATACTTTTTAGGTAACTAAAATATTTTAAAAATTGAGAAAACCTTTATTTTTTAATATAATGTTAGTGTACAATTCCGCCACATGGAATTTCAATGTATAATAGCCGATTAAAGTATTGAATGAGTATTAAGTTTTATTAATTCTGATTTTGGAATAGGTACTTACCGATAACAATTGTTGTTCGTCCATTATAACTAAGTATAGAAACTGTAGCTTAGTAGGAACTTACGAAAACGAAGACCACTTTATTCAAGTGCTACTTGTAAAATATGTGCTTCCTGCAAATAAAATATAACTATAACACATAACTGAAAACCATCCGTCATTTCATGCTTGTCATTTTTGTTTCCACAGATAACTACTGTATGTTTCGTTCATCAGTTCCTCTTCTGTTTTCCTCTTTTTTATGTTGCTGTGATGTTTAATATGAGATATTACTGAGAGTTTTATGAACTAACATCGTAAAGACGTTATCACACGAACTTACTAAAAATTATTTCGATAGATGTGAAAGTAACTGCAACACGTGATCATCTTAGAAACATGTTAATTTGTAATATTACAATAACGTTCTATATGTGACATTAGTGAGAATTATACAAATTAACATCGTATGAATGTTTCCTATAAGAAGTTGCTAAAAAGAAGTTCATAGGATGTGTATGTAACTGCGAATTCAAGTATTATTGTGTATATCAAAAATATGTTTTATTTACATGACATGGATGTTAATAGAGTTGGTAATAAAATTAAGACATCTAGGAGATATCGTATTAACGTTTTAAATAAACATCACGAAAAGTCTCTAAAAAGAACATCACAAAAAAGACTTGTTATGTTTCTTGTTTAGTGGGGAGTATATGCATATTTTGATGACGTTACGATCGGTGGAAGGGGGCAATATGATCACGATAGGAACCTTGAACGATTTCTAAGTTCAGCAAAGAAACATAATTTCACGTTGAACCTAGATAACTGAAGATTCTCTCAAAATACAATAACTCACCTTGGCTATCAAATTTCTAACAAGTCTATGCGTCCAGACCCAGATAGATTCAAATCTTTACAGGAGCTGCCTCTTCCTTCTGATGCTTCAGCCACGAAAAGCACACTAGGGATGTTCTCTCATTACTCAAAATGGGTCCCAAGATATTCCGACAAGATACGGAGTTTGGTTGACTGCAAATCTTTCCCTATTCTACCGGACTCGCCTGTAGCTGGAAATTTTCGGCTAATTAAAGAAGACATAGCCAAGTCATTACTCATGACAGTTCAAGATGATCTACCACTTACAGTTGAAAGTGACGCATCGGGCATTGCTGTAGCGGCTACTCTTAGTCAGAATAGGCGCCCCGTTGCGTTTTTTTTCAAAAACCTCATCCGATAACGAAAAACGGCATTCTGCTATAGAGAGAGAGGCCTTAGCGATTGTTTTATCGTTGAGGAAGTGGCGTCATTTCTTACTAGGTAGACACTTTCAGCTGCTCACGGACCAAGAAGCTCTGTTTTATATCTTCAATTCCCGACTTACGAGCAAAATAAAGAATGACAAGATCCACCGCTGGCGTCTTAAATTATCTCCCTACTCCTTCGACATTCAGTATAGGCCTGGTATAGGAAATCATTCAGCCGACGCTCTTTCACGCGTCTGCGGTTCCTTACACACTCAGGACAAACTTTATGAGCTCCATAAAGTACTGTGCCACCCTGGTATTACAAGGATGTACCACTGGGTTAAAAGCCAAAATGTACCTTACGGAATAGATGAAATTAAAAAGATCAGCGCTGCCTGCCCTACTTACGCTGCTGTCAAACAAAGGTTCTACAGAAATAACAACCAGCATCTGATTAAAGCAACATCGCCGTTTGAAAGGCTTAATATCGACTTCAAGGGACCTAATTGAGGATCTTCGCCATGCAATCGAAGATGTTAAAAGTATACAACTCACATTGTGCCAAGCTGCTACCAAATACTCAGTACCAAAAACAACGTTATTCAATCAACTAAGACAAAACAAATTTAAGATACCAAAAAAAGGTCGGCACACTGTATTTAATAAAGAACAAGACGACCAGCTCATCATCATCATCATCATCATCAAACAGCCTGTCTCGTCCACTGCTGAACATAGGCCTACGTTGACGATCTCCATTTATTTCGATCCTGGGCATCCTGGAACCAATTTGGTGTTACTCTTTTTATGTCATCCGTTCCTAAACGCATCTTGCCTAGGTCTCCACTCTATGATCTTTTTGGTCCATCTTTCGTTGGTCATTCTTGCGACATGTCCAGCCCAGTTCCACTTTAGATATGTTATTCGCTGAATTGCATCGGTAACCCCTGTTCTCTGACGTATCCGATCATTCGGAATCCTGTCTCTCAGCGTGACTCCCAACATGGAGCGTTCCATTGCTCGCTGAGCCACTCTTACTTTATTTACCGATTTTCGTGTTAGAGTTAAGGTCTCCGAACCATAAGTCAGAACCGGCAGAACACACTAATCAAACACCTTCCGCTTAAGGCATATGGGGGTTTCGGACTTAAAAATGTGCTTCAGCTTCCCATAGGCGGCCCACGTTAGTCCTTCTTTTGATTTCGCAGGTTTGATTGTCCCTGCCAATCGTAATATAATGGCCCAGATATTTGTAGGATGTAACTTGGAAAATTTCTTTTCCTTCTACTAAGTAGTTTCGGCTTGGGACTAGATTTGTCATAAAATTTGTTTTCGATGGATTGATTTTAAGCCCAACTTTATGTGAAGCAGATGTTAGTCTCATAAGCAGTTTCTCTGCCTTATCCAAGCTATCTGAAATCAGTACAATATCGTCAGCGAACCGAAGGTGACTGAAATTTTCACCGTCCAGCTACCAAAATATATACTTGATTGCTGCAAATCTTTTTATGGCATAGCACCGAATCAATTACGGAGAATTGCCATTCGATTTACTGAAGTTAACAAACTGAAACAAAATTTTAACAAAGAAACTCAGCTGGCAGGCAAAAACTGGTACTATTGCTTTATGTCTCGACATCCTTCCATTAGCTTACGGATACCAGAAGCTACTTAAGCTAATAGAATTACAGCTTTTAACGCCACCGAAGTAAATCTGTTTTTTGATCAACTGATAGCGATCCAAACAAAACACAATATACCTGATCATCGTATTTTGAATATTGATGAAACCGGCATAAGCACAGTTCAAAAAAAATGACAAGATTTTGGCTCCAAAAGGTTTAGAACAGATAGCGAAAGCGACAAGTGGAGAACGCGGTGTAACAACAACAGTAGTTTGTGCTGTCAGCGCAACTAGCTTATGTACCTCCCATTTTCATCTTTGAAAGGACTAGAACGAACGAACTGTTACTTAAAGGATGTAACAGAGACATGATTGCCACGGTTTCTGATTCTGGTTGGATAAATGAGTCCATATTTCCTGACTACTCGTGACACTCCATTTATTTTGTGAAACCTACCAAAGAGGAACCAGTATTACTAATACTCGACAATCACGAGAGTCATAAGCCTGAGAGCATACGAGCTTTTCCGTTAACACAACCTGCAATTTCTTTCCTTGCCACCCCATGTATCTCACAAAATGCAGCCACTAGATCTCATAATCTTCAGTTCACTGAAGATGGCATACAATAAAGAGTGTGAGCTCTATATGGTTAACAATCCTGGCAAAAAATACGTGGTTGGATAAATTTTTACAAATGCATACAACAAAACAGCTAACATAAGCAATCCTAGTAAAAGTGTGATGTTAGCTGTTGTTGAAAAATTTCGTCGCACTGGTAGTGTTTTGTGTCAACGTAAAGGTTCTTCAGGTCGTCGAAAAACAGTATGCACTAACGAAAATGAAGGACGTGTTTTTAACCAAGTTGTGCAATCACCTCAAAGAAGTCTTGGAAGAACTGCATGTAAACTTAACATTAGTGAAACGTCTTTACGTCGCATGTTCAAATCAATTGGTGGTTATCCATACCGTATTCAAGTTGGACAACGACTAAATGCTGCGGACAAACGTGCAAGAGAAATTTACTGTGGTCGCATGTTGAGTTTAATTTACGAAGATCCCGAATTTTTGAAAAACATATGGTTTTCAGACGAGAGTCACGTTCATCTTAGCGGCTATATTAATCGACAAATAACCAGATTCCTTGGATTTGAACGTCCTGATGTCATTGTAGATAAACCACTCCACAGTCTTCGAGTTACCGTTTGGTGCGCGGTATCTGGTCATGGAATGATTGGTCCTTATTTCGTTGAAGATGATAATCAGAATCCACTTACTGTCAACCAAGAGCGTTATAGAGAGAAAATTATTATACCTTTTGTGAGAGATCTAAATAACTTTTGCCGTGCACGAAATCTACAGTTTCGCACACAATGGGTCCAACAAGATGGTGCAACGAGCCATACAGCTGTGCGCACCTTAGACTTACTCCGTCAGCATTTCGATAATAGAATAATTTCTCGGGGAACAGACTTCGAATATCCTTCTCATTCACCTGATCTGACGCCACCTGACGCATACATTTGGGGCATAATTAAGGACAAAATATTCCACTCGGAAAATCCGCCGGCGAATATTGCCGAACTACGGGAAAGAATACAAAATATTTTCCGGCAGTTACATCAACCACTTTTTATATATATGTTTATTGACTTACAAAATCGATATGAAGCTTGTCTGCGTCGAAATGGTGAACATTTTGAACACTTACATTACAGAAATTAATTTTTATTCTTATTTTCGGTACTGTTTATTTTGGCGGATACTGTATTTACGTTTTTATGTGTTATATCCAAATCAATATTTAAATGTAACTTCTCTCATTCTGACGATGATATTTAATATTGAAACAATTGTCAAATTTCCTAGAATTTTTAACATTTTTTCAATATATTGTGGAATTATCTAGAAACAGTAAGTTTCATTTAAAACAGTAATATGAGTAAATTCCATGAAGTAAGGGTCGAAACAGTTAATTACATGGTTTCATTTTTCTCTTTGCTTTCACCTATTAATTATAACTCAGACTAAGAGATGAGACACTCACTCACATACTCTGCTTATGTATGAACTTACAAGGACTCAGGCAGAAGAATTATGGAAAGCAAGTAATACAACTATCAGAAATACTCAAAATCTTCCCAAATAAGCTAGTGGCCTCTACCGAGGAGACGAAGTTTTTGGAGTGGAAGTAAATTATATTGGGAATGGTGCAATGATTTAGATCAAGTTCCCGGGTTGTTGAAAACAACCCAAACCGATGAATGAATAAATATCGTACTGCTGCGAGCTTGTCTTTTTCCCTTCGCTCAACACTTCATAAAAAAATTGATATTTGTTCAAATCTGCTGCAAAAAATGACCGACGTATGGAGTTATCAGTAGACCACATTACTCTCGTAGATTCTTTTGTACGCCTGAGAGCCCCTGCTTTTAAAAGGATTCCTAAAAAACAAAATATCTCTTAGCTCCTTCATTAGTATGACAAATTTAGTCTTGTATTTCCGTTGTCAAAACCAGGTTGAAAATATCTAAAATCGTGACAGCCTCGTTACTGTAGCCTGTAATTCTAGGAGTAGCATTTACAATATTCTCTTGGAACCTTATAGTTATCATAAAATGCATACTGTTCTACTGCAAACCTTATTTGGCTGTCCATATTGGACCACTGAATTCCTGGACCTCTTCTCGCGATTGCGGGGGTTCTTCATGTGACTCTACTTCTCTCTGTATTTCTAGAGGATCCTCCATTTCCGAACATCTTCGTTCAACAATTACTGATCGCCTTCATTGACCATTTCCGCTTCCAAGTCAATGTTGTCTGCTATTTCAACAAATTCTGCTTCCGTAAGTGGCCTGGTTTCTTTCACACGGTTCATTCTAACTGAAACCAATAGAAAGAAATTATATTTTTTTTGTACCCCCATGGGACCCCACTTAACTGTTGCGCTTTTTACTGGACACTATAGTCACGACGTGCCACAGCATACTAAGTTGCGGTAGAGCATATATGTCGCTGCTCATAATCGGATGCAATGTTGCCAATGTGTAAAAATAAAAAGTTTATTAACAGAAATAGAAAATTGGGGGTCCCAGCGGGCCTCAGTTTAGACATTTAAGAGTTAACAGCGTGTCAATTTGTATCGGTTTTTCCCTGGTGGTTTCTTCGCAGGTTCCATAATTAAACCATTTTTTAAGTGTTTTGTAAACTTGTTAATGGTAGTTTTTCCAATTCCTGTCACAAAGGCACATTTTGAAACTACACTGTAAACGGTAGGTATACGTTGGTTACTCGTGAACGAGCGGATTTTATACATTTAGCTCAACTATTTTCACATGTATAGTTAAAGCTGCACTTTTCAATTTTCACTAGATTAAAACTTGTGGTTGATGCCATTTTTCTCACAAAAATTCAGAGACTTAGTTTTGTCACGGTTAGTCAGGGTGGTAGAGCATGAAAAGGGCTGGATGGTTAGATATACTTCTTTATTTAATAGTATTCAATCTAAAATCAATATTTACAACTAAAATCTAATACTCTGTACAAGAATTATATACACATTCTGGTCCTGGAGGCGGGAGTCTCTCTGGGGTGGTCGTCGGGTCGAGTCGCAGATGATTCTTCTCCGGTTCGTACGACGTCTCGTAACGGGGTCGTGGGTTGTTGTACTCTGTTGTCCGGATTCCTCACCGGGACGATAAGTTCCCATAACCAAAAGGGTGTGTCAGGGTCGAGATTCCGCGTTCAACGCACAGCGTAATCTCTGAGATTGGGAGTTTACTTCCGTCCCGGGCTCAACGCGCTCCGGGATTTCGGCTAATCGGGAAGGCCTCGGTCCTGCGCTCAACACGCTTTAGGACTTCTTCCGATATACAGGGTTTCCTTAGCGTCTAGCCTCGGGTTCAACGCATGATACAATAAAATAGAAGATATGATTTCGCGCATGCTGGCTCTGACGTCACGCCGAGAGTGAACGCCTTGAATTAGTTTGCAGTTACATTATTGGATATGTTTATGTCGGTTAATTTTACACTTTTATTGTTGAATATTATCAAAAATTAGTCAAAATGAGATGTGTAGTGTATGGTTGGGATTCAGACAATCACGTGCAAGGCTTTGCACACGATTTTTTTACCTTTCCAAAAGACAAAAAAATGAGACGGGAGTGGATCCGTTTGTCTAAACGCGAAGATAAATTTAATACCATAGAATATTAGACCATCTAATTATGCTAAAATTGAAAAAAAAGTCACTAGCTCCTCTTGGTAATCGTAGAGATATGTTGGGGGCTATATTTATAAAAAAATTGACTGTCTCGACCCTTACTTCGTGGAATATGCTCATATTAGTGTTTTTTTTTGTATTATATTGTGGAATTAACTAGAGACCTTGAGTTTCAAAAAAAAACGCTATATTTATATTTAAACTCCTAAATGGGCAGGTTGATTGTGCGGATCTTTTGAGTCGTATGGGGATTAGCATTCCTTGTCAGGGTTTTCGCCATCAAGTTACCTTTCATGTGCCCTTTCATAGAACAACATATGGTGCTATGAGTCCTATAAATAGATATCTGTGCTTTTTGAATAGCTTTAATTTTGATAATTTCAATACGTCTTTGGGCCAGTTCAAATATTGCTTAGGGCTGTGATTTGTTGAGTTATGTTGTGCTCTTAATTTTTTTTATTTATATAGGTATTGTTTATTACCTGTAGCTACATGGAACGTGTTATGTATTTCAAATTAATTGGTTATGCTGTATCAGGCTTTATACCTGTCCTTATTGTATTATTTATTGTTGTATTGTAACAGGTAGAGGGGTTTTCCCGTAATAAATAAATCTTTTCTTAAATCCAAGTTGACAAATCATATTTTTAAATCTTGATTCGATATTTTGTTATTACCAATAACATTATTATTTTGAAGAATGCTCCACAGTACCTGAGTTGTACTTCATTGTTGTTCTGTAGTATACTTATTTTGGAATAAACAACCGATTAAGTATTAAAATTTTCTAATTGTTTTATTCCTTATATTTGTTTACAAATTCAAATGTTCATAAAATCATGTCAAAAAATCCAAAATGTGTAATAATATGTTTTTTTTGTATCAGTACAGTAATTATTTACTTTACGAAGTGAGCAAACACATTTCAATCATATCTTAGAATTATTGTTTTGTTCTGGTAGGCTCTCCGATTCCATATAACACTTTTACATGAATTCTCTTTGCCTTTATAATACTAATAATATCTCATTCATCCTGAACCATCCTCATTTTCTTCCAAAATGCATTAGCAACGCATCATACGCAAGTTCTATTACATCAAATGCATTAGCCCGGGCTCACGGTTTTAAATTGTACTCTCTGCTTGACGTCATGTGCGCGGCGAACGATATTTCAAACGGATAGAGATCATATCTACTATACTCGATAGTCGAAATTGTGTAAAGTGATGTCATCGGTTATCTACCGATTTAAAGTGAACTCCATGAGCGTATCATAGTTTAAGGGTGCGAATACTGAAATATCTGGAATTTCAATTTTTAACATTTGAAATAATAACTTATCACAAGTTGTTCATAAGTAAGTTAAAACAAAATAAAAAAATGTTTAAAAGTCAATTCCAACTTACTACTACTAAAACTAAAAAAAAGTTGTTTGTCAAGACCAAAATAAATTACCAATAAGTATAGGTATGTTGCGAGGTCACTTGTAAAATGTCTGACTAACTGGAAGCGGTATCACTCCCTGACGACTCCTCAGAATCATCGCTTTCCGTCATTACTTCTACACGTATGTCTAAATCCCAAAACATTATTTCTTCTTTTAATACGTGTTGAATACATTTACGCCAACTCTCAACAGTAACGGTATGCAGCGCCTCGTCAAACAGTTTCTCAACGTCAGCCATTTTGAATGTACTGTTTTTTCTCGCAACATAATTTTTCACTTGGGCCCAAACCAGCTCGATGGGGTTTAACTCACAGTGGTAGCGAGGAAGTCTAACAACTGAGACGTTGAAATCTTTCGCCATTTCATCGACAACGTACTTAATATAACTGCTTTTATGTTTCCGTACGAGAGATAATAATTCAACTTTTAGCATTGCCTCGTTGTGCGGAATGCTTTTACTCTCTAACCAATCAATTATAACCCTCTTGCGGCTAGCTGAAGTAGGTATTTGCTCCAGTCGACGGGAGTGGTATGAAGCATTATCCATAACTATCACTGAACCTTTGTTAAAATTGATCTAAACCATGTTTCAAACCGGTTACCCCATCCATCTCTTCATGGTAATCGACAGTTTTTTTGGACTGAAAACTTAGTAATCCGCCTTCTACAAATCCTTCCTCGCTGCCAATGTGAGTGATAATCAGTCGACGTCCTTTCCCAGAGGGAGCTTTTAAACCGGAAGAGAAACCCTCCATAAAGGCTTGTCGATTGCTTCGTATATTCATGTCTTGCCACACTTTTGACACAGTGTGGCCTTCATTTAACCATGTTTCGTCAAGATAATATATGTGCCGTCCTTCGTTACGAAACTGTCGTATCTGTTTTAAATAATTTCTCCTCCATTCCACAATGTCATTTCGTTCAATTAAGGCACTGTTTCTACTTCTTGTTTGGTAACGAAAATTCATTAATTTTAAAGTTCGTCTCAAAACTTTATCACTGATGTTTGGTAAAGTATCATCAGCTTCTATTACCTTGCTCAATTTAGCTACCGAGGGGATTTCATTCCTAAAATAAAAAGAATGTATTTCCCTACGTATAGCATTCCGTGTTTGGTCGTCCAAAACAATTTTCTTTTTTCCCCTACTTTCCGGTTTACAGTTTTCACCTCGTTCTCTTGTCAAAGATCCGTCCCGCGATTTCTTTAGAATATTGTATATAGTACTCTCAGAAACTTTAGTTAAATAACTGCACTTAATCACAGCGTCACTAACACCCAACTGTTTGTCCATGACACGCAGTCCTTCGTACACATTTAATATGAGGACTTTTTCTTCCCGAATTAAATTGTTACGACGCCGTTTTTTATCGCCAACACCGCTACACTCCGCCATTATTGTCACTAAATATACCGATATAAATATTACAATAAATACCAATAATAACCGATTTATCACACAAAACCACAACACAAATACTGATGTTACGCTCATGAAGAGAATAAACACCTCACATAACTGTTTACTATCACTGTCTCATTCGCGTAGCTCGATCTATCTATCTCGTTCTCAAAGCCGGAACATTGAAGCGACTCTCCAACATTGTCAAATCGGCGAGTTTTTCACAACAAACTTTGCGTTCAAGAAATATACATAAACACTTTATTTCACATTTCAAGTAAACTAATTATTATTAGTCTGCTTGAAATTTGAAATAAATATATTAAATTGGTATTGACTTAATTACATTGCATCTTTTGTACCTGAAATATTGACACAATGGATTTGAAGTGTATTTATAAAATACAGCATTTCTCTCTAGAATACATATGGCAACTGCGCTTTAACCAAAGTGTTGATTAGATAGCTCTGACTCACTTTACACAATTTCGACTATCGAGTATAATTTGTTGTATCACGGGTTCAACGCACACCGCGCGGTCGATGACAAGCCGGATATTCATGTGTTCACCATCCCAGGCCCAGACGCTCCGGGATATAGTGCCACATTTCGGTTATATGCCGTTGAAGCTTCCTATCGTTATTTACGTAAGGATTGAGCTTGCCTCATGTATCGCAGTTCGTCTGCTTTGGTCGTATCGGTCAAGTTATTAGCGGAACGGCGAAAGTGCTGCCCTCTCGGTACTGGGTACTCAACTCCGTCTAGTTTGGCTTGGGTAGTGTTCTGTTTTCTGATTATTTATCGGGATAATTTCTTGTTCAGACGACAGTGTCGTTACAGTTTTCTTTTCTGCTCTGCTCCTAGGAGTTTACAGATCAAGATATAGTTTATTAATAAATTAAATGATTTACCTAACCACACTGTTTTCCAGGAAACAGGTATTATATGCCATACCTCTATTTCATACTAATGTTAGAGTCGGAAATCGAAATAAGTTCTATGAGTATTATTAAAAGGGACTGTTATGGTTTATGAATATTAACCTTCTCACTTTCACTCAAGCAAAATTGCTTTGCGCGCTAAATGAATGGTCTATATTAAATATACAGATTATTAGATGACCAATAATTTATGTTTGTTAAAATGCATTACCTATAGGAAATTATGTTTGTTACAGGTAAGCAAATGAACAAATTCTTGAACGAAAATTGGAAAGAAGTTTTGACTGAATTTGGACCGGCTATTAGTGGGACTGTGCGATCTATAGGACGTTCTATAGCTTCAGCAATATTCAAAAGAGTTCCATATCATGAGCTAGTGTTAGATTAAAATCATTATGTAACTTCATAGTATTTTAATAAACAGATAAGCAAGTAGTTTTTTCTGGAAATTACACCGTTTTTTATCGATAATCTGATCCAAAAACAGGTTAAGCTAAAATTTCTGGAAACAGGTGTAACTTTACTATCCTAGCTAAACAGTTTGGACATGCACGAACCATAAAAAGATAAAGAGAGCCTGAATCGATATAGACAACTTTTCTACGACGTTACGGCTGCTTGCAACTCCAGTGTTGTATAGGTCAGATGAGCTTGGACTAAATTTTTAATTGTAATAGGTAGATGCAGTTTATCTTACATCTCAAAAAGTTGAAAAGACATTGTACAAATATTTATTGATAAATAAAAATGCCAAATTTACTTTATATTTACATTTATTCAATCAAAAATTACATTAACATTTGTTTATATAATATTGTATCAGTTTTTTTAATATTTTTGTATATAGATAATACAAGTCATGAGACAAAAAATATAACCAATTATAATTTTTATCGAGGTTTATAAAAGGTTCATTTTAACGTAATAGGAAATAAATTAAGATCTAAAAGTATATAATCGATAACTATAGTATATTATTTAATGAGCACAAAATCTGTTCGATTTTTAGAATTCAGTTTTGTTATTTTTAATTCATTTTGTCGAGCTCTTGGTAATGCCGCAATAATTCCTTTCCTCGAAAATAAAAAGTTCCCTCCGCCTATGTTCTATTTTTTATCTAGCAAAAATAGACAATAACTATCGATATTCGATATGAAACATTATGAATTGAAGACTCGTCGTGACATACCTAGATACTTCTTCACTCAAAGTTTCAGTAACCAGAATTGTAAATTGGTGTGCAGCTGTGCAAATCAACTTCCATCTCATCTCCAATATCCTAAGGTGGTGACATTGTTTAAGCTCGACTATTCTCTTAACCTTCCGCTACTAACGTGGATTTATGTGACATAAATACTAACGTCGTACTCACAGTCCGCATATTTTTTTCATCGAAAAAAGTACGAAAATCATGCATAACTAAATCAGTCTTGGGGAAAATATATATAGGGGAGAGTTGGACAAAACCAGGTAGGTTGATAGAACCGGGTACCCCTTAATTCATCCAACTAACTGCTGCCATCTATCAGACAATGTTAAGATTAGTGTCACTAAGCCGCCAATAGTCGCGTGTATCCATTTCTACATCATTTGAGTAACCTGTGCCGGAGCAGTAAGACCTCGCCTGTTTTTTGGGGTAGCAAACTCGATTTTTAAGGTAAGTTTATAGTTTTTTTCCTCTACCGAATAACTAATGACCATTTCAAAATTTAATACATGTAACCTAATATATTACCTTTAATTTGGCCAAAAATTTTGAATATCATTTCATAACCTAAAAATTTAAATAATATTTAATGTCTTGTTTACGAGTTGGACAAAACCGGGTAGTCCGAAAATCGACTAAACTGGGTACCCGATTTTATCAGACCATTTGTTACTTCCAGTTTCTACAGCTGTTCTTTTGCTTTTAGTTAAAAGTTATAAAAGAAAAACTACTCGTCAGTCATGGGATCAAGAAAGCATGCAAAATGCAATAGTTGAAGTGCTAGAACATAGGATAGGATGCAAAAGAGCCTCTCAAAGTTTCAATGTTCCTCAATACACTTTAGAAGATCGTGTGAAAAAAGTAAGAAATGATAACTCTGTTGAAGACGCTAGTAATAAAGGTAGGAATTACCTTTAATAATAAAGGTTGGAATTACCTTTAATTCATTTCTGTTTTCTTATTTAAAATAAAAATAATTATAGGTCTGGGTCGGTACAAGCCTGTATTTAGCGCTGCCCAAGAGGATGAGCTAGCTTCGTATATCTTTATCTGAACTAAGAATTCTTGCTTACGAACTAGCCACAATTTTAATACAGAAAAGAAAATGGCCGGTAAATGTTGGCTTTATTCGTTTTTGTCACGGCATCCAAATCTTCGATTAAGGACTCCAGAAGCTACTTCAATTGGACGAGCTATAGGATTTAACCGAGCAGCAGTAGGGAAGTTTTTCACTCTGTTAACACAAGTTTATAACCAACACAAGTTTCCTCCTGAGCACATATGGAATGTTGATGAAACGGGAATTACAACTGTCCCCAACAAGCAATCTAAAGTTATTTCTATGAGAGGAAAACGACAAATTGGTGCTTTGGTTTCCGCTGAAAGAGGACCCTTGGTTACCGCCGAAATCTGTATGAGCGCAAGTGGTTCCTATATGCCTACAATGCTGATTTTTCCTAGAAAGCTTCCAAATGCGCAGCTTCTAGACCTCGCTCCTCCTGGAACATTTGCTGAGTTCCACCCAAGTGGATGGATGAAAACAGATATTTTTATTAAGTGGTTTAAAAAGTTCATCGAATTTACTCACCCGACACCAGAAAATCCTGTTCTATTGCTTCTTGATGGACACGCGACCCATACAAAAAGCCTGGAGTTGATAAATCTAGCCAGAGAAAATCACGTTATTATATGCTTTCCACCGCATACTACGCACCGGTTACAACCACTTGACGTGTCATTTATGGCTCCCTTGAACACATATTATGGAGAAGAAGTAAGAAAATGCATCTTGGAAGACGTGTTACAATTTATGAAGTGGGAGAACTCTTTGGTAAGGCTTTTGTTAAATCGGGAGTTATGCAAACTGCAATAAATGGTTTCAGGAAGTCTGGAATTTATCCGCTTAATCCTGAAGTTTTTCCTGAGTGAATGTTTGCACCCTTAGAAACTACAGAGCGAGAACTAAATATACAAGAAGATGAATCTACGACACCCAATTTGAACAAGGATTTAGGCAAAGAACTCGATAAAGATTCTACTTCAACTACAAAGCTGACAGCTACACAATTATTAGCTCCGTTACCTCCACCTATCGATTCTCCCCAACCAAGCTGTAGCCGTATCGATTCTCCCCAAACAAGCTGTAGCCGTATCGATTCTCCCCATCCAAGCTGTAGTTCCTTAAACTCTCACACTGCAAATCATACTAACATCTCTTCATCTTCTAAACAAGCCACCACTAAATCTGATAGTTTACAAGCAACATTACCAAAACCAATATGTGATTTTTCAGTCCCTCCAAAAGAGGATTTTCCGATCCCTAAGGCAACCAGGAAGCCATCCAACGATAACAGTAGAAGAGGAAAGGCTGCTGTTATAACACCATCTCCTTATAAGTCTAAGTTAGAGGTAAATTTTAAGAAATCTCCAGTCGTAAAAAAAATTAAAGCTAAATGAACCGGACAAAAAAGGAAAAAATTTGGTAAAAAAGGCTGCACCAAAAACAAAATTGGTTCCGAAATTAAAGATTGCAGATTCTGATAGTTCGGAGAAACAAGATAATAATGACGATGCGTGTCTGTATTGCAATGAATTATATTCAAAGGAAGGCTGGATAAAATGTGTGTCTTGCAACAAATGGGCTCATGAAGCCTGTAGTGCCTATGATGATGTAGATGAAGTTTTTATTTGCGACTTCTGTTCATAGATTTTCGATTTTTGTTCACATATTTTCAATAAATATTTTATTTTCTGCCTATCAGTCTTTTTACATGGTAATTGAGTTACTACCCGGTTTTATCATACCGGTTGGACAAAACCGGGTGTTTTGCAATATTTTCTTAAAAATAAAAAAAAATTAAAATTTAAGAATATTTATAAAAATTGACAATGGTATATCAACCTTAAGTCACTTGAGAATATTTCTATCTGTAGCAAACGTTTGCTACTCTAGCATAGCAGAAGTAGTAGTCCGTTTTTGTACTGGTACCCGGTTTTGTCCAACTCTCCCCTAAATTCAATGTCAGTATATTTACACATTTTGAAGGTAAATTAATGAAATCCAAAAGTCCAAAAAATCTATAATAAGAAACAAAGCTCAAAATCCTTTTTAAATTGTAGAAGTCACATACATCGAGAACATACAAAACAGATAAAACATAACATTTTCAAAAGCAAAAACAGAATTTCTAACATAAATAAAAATGGCGAAATTTTGTAAAAATAAACTAACATAAACTATTAACTAAAATCGTTCATCTTCTTCACTTTCACCAGCCAAGCACTCACTACACATGTAGTTGGCATGTTCCAAACAAATAGGTTTTTAACAGCACAGCTAAATCTTGTAGATCTATATTTTGTGGTTCGGGTGACTCTTCCTGCAGCGTTAAACGTAAAATTTTTCTAAGGTGAAGTCTAATGGTACCTGGTATTCAATTATTAGCAGCTCTTCGTCGTAAGTGTTCGTCTATTCTCCAGAAATATTCTTCGAGGTGTATTATCCATATATATTTTGAATTGATCTTGGAAATAACGAATGAGTTTATTCCAGCTATATTTAGTAGCATATAAAATATAACCATTGGCCAGCGACGAGAAGCTCTGGAACAATCATAAGCTGCACATATCTTGTCCACTGTATCAACCCCACCTTTTGTTTGATTGTAATCAATGATTATTTGTGGTTTTTCAGTCGCTTTGTCTATTTGACCTTCATTATGGTGCATGGTTGACAACATGAGAACATTTTTATTTTTTCTGGGTGTATAAAACGTTCTGGTTGCTTTCTCTTGGAATGCAAACCAAATGTTTGTCTTTTTGGGTCGTTTAGCAGGTTGGACAAATTCAAGTAGAAGTTCCTTTCTGTTTATTCTAATGGTACCAAAACTCGTGAGTTTATGATTTGTTGAAAGTGTATTAGTAACAGGTATGCTGGTAAAGCCGTTGTCAATTGTAATTTTTCTGCTGGTTCCTGAGATGGGGCGACAAAAACGGGGAAGGAGGGACACATTATCAGTTTGAACTTTATTAGGTCCAACAAAAATTTCCATGTCTGCAGTATAAAACATTTTGGTATCTACTAGAGAATATATTTTGATACCATATCGGTTCGGTTTATTTGGCACAAATACTCGAAAGCTGCATCTCCCTCGAAATGCTACAAACATTTCGTCCACTACTATGAGCTCGGAAGAATAAAAATATTTAGAAAATTCAAAATTAAATTAATCATAGATCTCCCAGATCGATCCTAATTTGTCGTATTTTTGTCTCTGTATTCTAGTATTTTTATTGTAAAAACGAATAAATTTCAACAAAAATCTAAACCGTTCTGGAGACATTGTCAAACGAAATATTTCCATTGATGTTCCATTTGTTCTAAATAAATTAGAGGCATTTGCCCGACTATTACCAATAATGACTTGTAACATTTCAATTGTAAAAAAAAGACTGCAGATCTCTGCTGCAGATTTGAACCCTTTTGCATTCCCCTTTACCCAGGGAGAAACTTAATATTTAGGCGCTTGTCCGTACCTGAGAATTTCGTGGATCCTTTCTCCACTTAGTTTGGGCATATTTTCCAATGTATTATGCAACTTTTTCGTGCGCCACTTCATCCATTATTTCATCTGAAGATGTAAGATGTTGTTTAGGTCATCAATATTTTGCTCATCATCCGTGTTGTGATCTAGAATCTTTTCATCATCATCCTGCAAACTCGAGTCATCGTCAGATGGCATGATATCAGTCTCAATATCGTCGTAGATTTGGCAAATATATTCTTACTCTTATTAGTGTTTTAAATGAAACTCACTGTTTCTAGCTTATTCCACAATATAATGAAAAATGTTGAAAATTCTAAAAAATTGACAACTGTTTCGATAACTAAATATCATCGTCAGAATGACAGAAGGTTCATTTCATTTGATGCCTACCTGATGCTTAGTAGTTAATTTTGGCTAGACCAAGAAGTGACCTAACTTGTGATTGACTTAATATATGTTAATAGAAAAAAGAAGAAGATGTGATATTACAAATATTGAAGCTTAGATATTATTAGCCCTATGGTGATATCCTGGATATCATTTTTCCAATTAAGATCAGTATAACTGTGCAATGTTATAAAAAACCAGGAAAACTATATCTGCTGATCTTTACAATTATCACTTAAAAAGACAATTTAATAGTGGAAAAATTACAAAAGTACCACCGTTAAAGAAATCAGGTATATATAAACTAAAATGTCCAAAATGTAATGCGTATATATAAACTCAAATGTCCAAAATGTAATGCTGTCTATTTGAGTCAGACCCTTAGACATTTTTAAACCCGATACAGTGAACACTTACGAGCATACAGATTAAAACAACCAGATAAATCTCACTACGCAAAACATCTACTTGACACCAATCATTAATTGACACCTAACACAGAACTAGAAGTACTACATATTTGTGATAAGAAACAAGAACTGGATTTCCTTGAAGAATTGGAAATTGGAAGACACTTAAGAAACCCACAATATGAAGTCGTCAATGAACAGATAAACCTAGGGAGTTCTCCACTATTAAATTGTCTTCTTAATTGATAATTGTAAAGATCAGCAGATATAGTTTTCCTGGTTTTCTATATCATTGCACAGTTATACTGATCTTAATTGGAAAAATGATATCCAGGATATCACAATAGGGCTAATAATATCTAAGCTTCAATAATTGTAATATCACATCTTCTTTTTTCTATTAACATATATTAAGTCAATCACAAGGTAGGTCACTTGCAGGTCTAGCCAAAAATAATTACTAAACATCAGGTAGGCATCAAATGAAATGTAACTTCTGTCATTCTGACGATGATTTTTAGTATCGAAACAATTGTCAAATTTCTTAGAATTTTCAACATGTTATCAATATATTGTGGAATTAACTAGAAACATTTAATTTTATTTAAAACAGTAATATGAGTAGATTCCACAAAGTAAGTGTCGTGACAGTAAATTTCAGGTAAAGGTTTTATATTTTGGATCCTTCAGCTTTTCGTCTTGGTAATTTACATTCTATTGAGATAATTACAAATGATTTCTATTCTTTTAGGTTTAGTTGCTAGAATTCTTTATTAATTTTTACTCATTCTTTTGAGAAAGCATTCATACATTTAAACTTACAATTTTGATGGTAACTAATTAGCACTTTATGTAAATTCCTTTTCCGCCCAACCTATCTAATATGCGAGTATTGGCTTACCCCAAAAAAAGCTGGAATTGTGGAAAAAGTTCTTTTTACATTTTTCATCAAGAACAACACGAAAAAACGGTTTTTGGGAAAAAATCATGTGTGTATGTCGTCGTCGTCGTTGTCGTCGGCCACTTTTCGTTACATGACTTGTTGGCATGATACAGCCCCCGGAGTGCAACAAGTCACCAATGTTAGTAGATAGAGCTAAGGGGATTCTGGTTCACAACTTCAAAAATCTCCGCTTGGTGGCGCTGAGAGCGGCGGCGCGCGCGTTTTTAATTTTAGGCCGCCATTTTTAGTCCTGTTTTAAAAATCTGAAAAAAAACTTCAGTGAGATTCGATCGCACAACCTTCGCGTCTATAGCAAGGCATTCAACACATGCCGCCATAAGCTCTCATGCATATTATTAGCGAAGGAAGGTATTGCTGCAATGTGAGCGCACGCTTCTTGCTGTAAAATGTGACGTAGTCGAGAAAGATCCGTTAGGATGATAAGGCGGCGCGCTACCGGGTTCTTGCTGTAAAATGTGACGTAGTCGAGAAAGATCCGTTAGGATGATAAGGCGGCGCGCTACCGGGGGGCATTTTCATTATGTAAAAATATTAAAATTTATCAAAATTGTAAACATGTTTTTCAATAATCCATTATCATTTTCACCAAAAGGTTTAAAATTAAACTTTGCAGTATTGCTGACGAATAAAACATATTATTTTTATAATCAGAATTCGATGTTCCCTATATATACGGTGGAGTAAAAAATAATGTAGAGAATAAATTCATTATATTAGCTACATTCATAATCGATGAAAAAACAGCAATGTGAAATATCAAAAAACCACAATAATTGATAACGGGAAAGAAATAACGAATATGTTCTAATTTTATCATATCAATAAGCAAAAAAATATAAAATAACGTTTTTGTATTCTCTAATGATTAGTATCATTCAAGATGTTGAAGAGTATATATGTATTGATCCTAGTTTCTGCAGCCTCATGCACCGAAAATGATAATGTGTCGTACGCTAAATCATTTTTCGAGAAATATGGTTATATGAATTCAAGTCAAAATTCATTAACTGACTTTGAAGCCGTTCTTATTAATTTTCAAGAAAAATATAATCTTCCTGTAGATGGAACGCCTAATAAAGAAACTATTGATTTGATGAAGAGACCTCGATGTATAAAGGGTGATAATAATTATGTTATACATTCAAAATGGAACAAAACAGAATTACTTTGGTATTTTCCACAAGCTACCGACGCGCATTTAAAAACAGCGAAGCTTGCTTTTGATACATGGCAATCAGCATCCAATTTGAAGTTCAAAAATGTGAAAATGACCAAAATAAAACCAGACATTACTATAACTATCACCAATAGAAAGCACTATTTTCGAAGCGACTGTCATGGAACTGATCAATGTCCATTCGATCTTGGTAATGGTGTGTTGGGTCACTCTTATTATCCCAACCCATATAGTAAATGTATTGAAATTCATCTAGATATGAACCTAAACTGGTATTTTGGAGATGATTTCAAGGTTCCAGAAGGGATGGTTAGTTTTTTAATGGTTTTAACTCATGAAATTGGACATGCTATCGGCTTAGCGCATAGCGAAGTTAAATCGGCCATCATGTACCCTTGGTATCAAACAGATAGAGTAGAACTGGATGAAGACGATAAAAACGCGACGATAGCTTTGTATGGGGCGCAAAGAAAATACATCGAAAATTCTACATTCACTACAGCGACGACAACTACAGTAAAATCAACGCCACGATCTGAACCCAGAAGAAGAATTATGCCTATAGAAAGAGGAGGAGGAGGAAATAAAAAGAACCTGTGTGAAATTCGTACTCCGGACTTTATGTTTCTCGCGATGGCCCCACTTTTTCCAAACTATAGAATGTATGTGGGACACGAAAAATATTTATGGAGACTAGATTTAAACGATATGCATATACCAAAAACCCCAGAATTAATTGTCGATTACCTACCAAAAGAACTGGCATCCTCAAACGTCTCTCATGTGTTTCAAAACTCTGTGGGGGATTTAGTTACGTTCAGCAACAATCAATATTATGCAGCTGCATTTCCAAATTTGAATATATATGACTCTTTTCCGCTTCCCATACCCCGATATGCCGTAATTAATGCTGTATTTCAAACCAATAGCGGACAGATGTATCTGCTGTACAATAACAATTCCTACATTGAATTTAATGCAGAAGGGCATACTATTAATAGAGGATATTTGCATGACGTCTTTCCAGGAGTTCCCGAAGGCGTAACATCTGCATTTCGATATACAGATGGATACATTTACTTTTTCTACAAAGACATATATTACAAATACAGTGAATATATCCGTAAAGTTGTTGATGCGAAACCATTTACTTGGAGTCTATTTGGAGTACCCTGCCCTGAAGATACGCTATTGAATCAATTAAAAACTCTGTTACACAAAATTATAAATATTTATCAATAAAAATGTAATACTTAGTTATGAATTTTTTTTTTCATCAACATCTTGTATATTGATCGTGCTTGTGACCAATAGTAACTTTGTTTAGTAAATTCTTCAAACGACTCACGTGACGTGAGAAGGACGTGAGGAAATAAAAACAAACAATAATGTTAATTAATCAATTTATTACAGCATCTAAATCATTTACAACTTTAGCTTTATAGAAATATATAAATTCTCTAAGTGCTACAGACAATACGCTATCACTACAATCACATATAGTATACAATAACTCAAATTTACTTAAATGTCCATTATTTTGAGCAAAATTCCTAATAAGTTCAATCACATTTCTGTAGTATTCACCAAAATTTAGAGATTCCAAATGGGTGAGACGAGGGGAAATGAGATGATAATGGAGTTGTAGAATTTGATGAACATCTTGTTGAGTTAAAGGGAAGCTGACGCCGTGTTTGATTACTTCCAACCATTTTACACAATCGAATATTACTTGATGAATGGTACAGTAGTCGCCACATTGTATCGTCTCCGGCTCATAATCATCGTAAAACGCTGGAAGTGGTTCATCTATGAATGAATTATTATTTAAAATATCGATAAACGTAGCCCATTCGAAAGTGCTGAAGGAGATTTTCGTAGGTTTATTCGTTGCTGATAGAGTGATTGCGCTACTGAACGTTCTTGCGGGACTTAAACCACAACCAATTTGGAAATTCGTATGTGTAGGATACTCGATATACAACAGGTACTGATCTTCTTTTTTAGCAGCTATTTCATACATTTCCAAAATACGATCTAATTCAGCACTATAATTATAATTTTCTGTAGCACAGCTACTAAAACCGCTATCTTGAGAACTCATATTGACGACTAACAATCTAACCTACAGCTCACTCCAATTTATATCAACTCCTATCTATCTTTGCGGTTAATTCTCTTCGCTACAAAACCACAGTTCTCATAACTTGAAATGAAAAGTGGTTACACAACAACAACATCTGTTTTTCCAATCCAACTATTATACTTTCCGTCTAATCCAAGCCATTTAACATACATTTTGTTGCCTTTTCTTCTAAGTACCTTTTCCACCAAGTAAATGTCTGGATTTGACGTTTTCTGCAGCTCTTCCTCATAAAACCCTCCACTGATTGGTACTCCATACATGTCCTCAAGCAAATAGGTGGCAGGATTGGTTATTTTCACATTAATGATTTTGAATAGTTCTGTCGTCCAATTGGGTGTGTATCCTTTTTCAAAGACATGTTTCGACTTGCTTATACGAACAATATCACCGACTTTGAATTTTCGTGGTCCTGCAATCTTTAGATGTTTATAGGTTTGGTTTAAAATAGCTTCTTCGTTGGATTTATTGACTTGGGAGGGCTTATACTTGGTAGTTGAATGCTTTGTATTATTGTATTCGTTTGTAATTTCTGGTAGAATATCTATCCATTTGTAGGTGCCATTTAAACTGAAATGTTTATATAGTTTTGATTTCAATGATCGTATTACTCGTTCGGCCATTGCAGCTTTTTTTGTACTAAATACGCTATAGTGATTAATTCCATGTTTTTTCATTAATTGTTGAAACTTGTTGTTGTAAAATTCCGTTCCTTGGTCCGATTGAAGATTTTTGGGCGTTCGATCTGCGTGTGCGAGAATGTCCGAGAATGCACGAGTAAGCTCTTCGCCAGTCTTTGTCTTTAATGGTCGTGTCCACAAAAACTTTGAAAAACAATCGATAACGACTAGAATCATTTTATGGTTTTTATTTTGATGAGCGTAAGGTCGCATTTCGGCTAAATCCATTTGCCATAAATCATCTATACCTTTGACAATTGTACGTCTGCGCGGATAATTTTTACGCATCGGTTTGTGGAGTTCGTTAACAAGCTGTATTTTGGACGACATGCTTCGTAAGCGCATACACGTTCTCAACTGATGATATCTTTTCGATACTATTTGATACCTTTCTTCAAGTAATTTGTTCGTAATTCGTTTATGGATACTTCATGCTTATCGATTTTTCCTTGGAATTGTTGTTGTATATCTTTTAAAAATATTTCCCCAAAACCTTGAACAAAAGATTTGAATTCTTGTCTCATATTATCTTTGGTCACAACAATCACATCATCGACGTACTTTTTAGTTGCCATATCTCGAGCTGCGACTGGCGGATTTCTCGAAATAAATGAATTAATGTCGTTGATTTTGTTTTGAAGTACTCCAAGTTCATTATGATACACTTGCATTTGCTCATCGACATAAAGTTTATTGACAGCATCGCTATTTGTAGTCGGCGTCTTAACATTACAGATTCTCACATTTTCAGCATCAATATTGCCGTCCGGAGTGTGTGGATATGATACTTTCGACATATACGGTGTAATCCGTTCATTAGCATGACGACGTCGGTGTCCGAACTTATCGACAGGCATGATTGAAATGAGTAGACTTTTTTTGGTTATTCAATTATATTGGCTTCTTTTAGCTCATTTATGATGGCAACTATTTCGTTGTCGTTGGACGTATTACCTGCCTCTTTTGAAGCAATCAATAATTTCAAACGTTCCACCAATTCATTTGGATCATCCCAATAAATATATTCCATAGGTTTTTCGTTGTACGTTAAGCCAAGTCCTCTTCCCTTATTAAGTGGAATTGATTTCAGGCGAGTTCTAGTTGACATGGAGCCAGATCGTTGAGTTGGAGACATATTTTGTGATCTACTCGGTACCGAGTCTGATCGCGGTATTTTAAATAATGGTTTAATTATATATTTGTATTTGTCAGTACTTGAACCTTTAAGGCGATTGAGAGTATCAAGATGGACTTGTGTATTGTTTAACAGAATTTTGTAATGTTTTAAATCTTCCTCTTCATATTGCGGATCGTTGTAAAATAACAGCTCGTACAATCCTCGAGTTCCAGGCAAGTATCCCGCCTCTTTGTTACCATCCTGTAGCACGTTTATATTACCGTTTGTTTTATCAAAGGCAATTCGACGTTTACCCAACATCCACCCAAACATATCATCATAGATAGGACCGTAATTTTTGTCAATTTTATCATCTTTTTGAAAATAATCCTCAATGTATTTTAAACTGATGGCGGGGTATTGTTCCATATATTCTTGAAAAGCTTCATGCGAAACGTCAGGACGCATCTCCTCTGGAGATTCAGGGCGTATAATATCTCCCGCCTCATCTGTTTCAGTTACAGATTCCGATTCCAGAAAAGACGGTGCTACAAACACATCATCTAGTTTTTCTTCTTCTTTTTTTACCTCCTCCTCCTTTTTAATTGGATTCAAATTTGAAATGGTTTTCTGCAATGTCTTTGAGGACTCTACAATTTCCTTTAGCGGTGTAGATATCGGTTTAAATAGTTTATTAAGAGACTCATCGCGCTCTGATTTGCCCAATTTTAACGCTAAATATTTCTTGCGAATTGATTTCGCCAATTCATTAACTTTCTTCTTACGCAAAGCAATTGCAACCTTATCGTCGGACATGATGATGCAGACTAGTAGCATGTACACTTGACTTACACCTTTATATATTTATCGAAGCCAATACGATACCTACCGCTATTTAAAGCAAAATCCTTTACAATTACCAACGTTCCATATTTGTCGGTCGACCAACAGTCTGAGCAAATCTTTTTAAATTCTTCAAATGTCATATCTGGTGACACGTGCTCATCAAATATATGCTTTAGGTTAATTTCATCCTGCTTGAATAACACAATCATATTACAATTGTCTCGTATGAGTTGTTTCGGTATTTTTGAGTATGTTTGACATAGGTAGGCCGCATCAATGTCTCTGTGCCTACACATTGAATAATATTCCCGAATTTTCTGTTGACCATCGCAGGCGACATCATCGAATATGAATATCGAGTTGGATCTCGCTTCGTTTGGACTAACAATTTCCTCATTGTCTTTAAATGGAAAGTAACCGACACCTTTAACTTCTCCTAGTACTTCCTGCAGCAATTGATATTTCGGCTGAAACAATGACTTGGAATAGACGTAAACATTTTTGAATTTAGCGCCATTTGGATTGAATAAAAGTGATAACATGACGTTTGTTTTACCACACCCACTAGGACCGCAGATGATGGCCCGAAATGAATTTGGTAGTAGTTTTCCATGTTTACCAACACTTGGTTTAGATGTAAAGTCTAGATTTTCAATGGGTAGCGTCTGTTCTTGTTGAACGATCCTCATTTTGTGGTGAGTGCAATTAAAGTGTTTTCAATATATATGGCTATCATCACATCGTCTCAGATCAGTCTTAATGTTGGTGTTTGAGGGAGAAGGTCTTTTAAATTCTCTAATCAATAAATTACCAATTGAACTTCATTTACCCGCCTACAATTATTGTGGACGTAAGTGATCACGTGACTATAACTGTTAAATACTGATACTCTCTCTCCATTTACAGCAGGAACAAAGTTACAAAAACGTCTGGCACGTGGTGACGTTGGTATTAATCCTTTAGACAACGCTTGTAAACAGCACGATATTGCATATTCGCAAAACAAGTCTCTTGAAGAACGTCACAAAGCCGACAAAGTGTTGGAAGATAAAGCTTGGGATCGAGTCAAAGCAAAAGACGCTACTCTGGGAGAAAAGAGTGCTGCATTACTTGTTACAGGCGGCATGAAGGTTAAACGAAAGTTGGGGATGGGATCAAACAAACGACGTTCCTTCCATCGAAATTTTGTTGCGAAAGTGGGGAAATCCATGAAAAAAGGATCATCTCTAAAACAGACTGCTATGTACGCCCTAAGAGCAGCTAAAGCACTTATTCACGAATTTGGTGGATCGAAGCAAGTTAACGTACCTCGCGTAATACCTGTACCTAAATCTGGAGGTTTTCTTCCTCTTATACCTTTATTTGCTGGACTTTCAGCTCTTGGAGCGTTATCGGGTGGAGCTGCAGGAGTTGCAAAGACTGTTATTGATGCTAATAATGCTCGAAAGAAATTGGAAGAAGACATACGTCATAATAAGGCTATGGAACATGTTGGAAATGGCCTATATCTGAAAAAGTATGCTGGAGGTCGAGGATTTGGATTGTATTTGAAAAAGCCAAAAAACTCGCGATGAAGCTACCGAATCGTCCACTGTACGACACCGATATTGCACATTATGCAAAATTATATAATATTAAACATTTTCGAGGCGTTTTCATGCGAGACACTCTACCTAAATCCGGTCCTCGACAACAAGAGTGTGCAGTGGTTAACTTGGACTCGTCCAAAAACAGTGGAACACATTGGGTAGCATATATAAAGAAAAATAATGTCATTGATTATTTCGATTCATTTGGTAATTTGAAGCCACCCAAAGAACTTGTAAAGTATCTGGGAGGAAGGAAAGTTGAAATTTTTTATAACAACAATCAGTTACAAAACTACAATCAGTTCAATTGTGGACATTTGTGTTTGAAATTTCTACTTCAACATCCTTGGAACAATGGAGAACATTAAATTATTAACGCAACACCAAAAACCTCTGAGAAGTTTTACTGCTGAAGAACTAAAAGACGTTCCCATTCGATACCTGATAGAATGTGTTAGTCCGTCTGAATTGCTAGATATATGGCATAAACTTCCTAATGATTACAAAACAAGTTATGAACTACAAATTCGTCTGCCGTGCTTCGTTCACTACAACCGCCCCGATTGGACGACGCATTGGGACGGTCCTGCAAGTTCTCAAGCATCTTGTTTTCTTTGTCAACGTGCATTAAGTAAACCTTGAAATGTATTTTGTGTGTCAAATAAATCTTGTAAAGTATTCTATGTATTATTTAAACTGCCTTCATACGTCGACTTACATCAGTCATCATGTCGCAGTTGTTGAGAGTAAACAGTTCAAATCACGTATTTACCTTCCAACCGCCTACACCTATTGTACTCCATCCGGAGAAAGACTACGAATTAGCGCTGCGTTCATTCCACTCATACCATAGCATACCAAACATTGAAGATTGCAAGTTTTACTACTATGATGACAACAACAAGCTACAAAGTTTCGATTTACCTACAGGATGTTACGAAATCGCCGATATTGAAACGTATATACTCGAGAAGTTGAGTGGCAGCAATTCACTTAGACCGGGAACTATATTTGCACTAAAACCCAACAATAATACGTTACAGTGCATGATTTTCAGTAAATATAGAATTTCGTTTGAACAACCCAACAGTCTAGGAAAGATACTAGGATTTTCAACAGAGATACTCGAACCCAAACGATGGCACCAAAGAATACACCAATGTATTCTTTGATGGCACTCTTCAGATCTACCCGTCAAAATTATAAAAGTATCTAGCATACGTTTCGAATGTAACATTACCACGGGAGCCTTCGACGCAGACAGACCTGCTCATACTATTTACGAATTTATCATAAAAGTGGATCCTGGGTACGCCATTGACGAAACACCACATAATTTACTTTATTTACCTGTTATACCACAACGTGAAATAACCAACATTACAGTGTTGGCTGTGGACCAAGACGGTCATCCTATAAACTTTCGTGGTGAAAAGAGCACTTTGGTGTTGGAGCTTAGAGCGAGAAGCAACAGATGGGATTGATAATTAATCATATAAGACGTTCTGCTGCACATTCAACGCCATTAGTTACGCGGCATTCTTCAAAGCAGCATCAGAAGCGGCTCACATTTGCTAATACATTGTATTTGCAGTCTTTGGGTTTTTTGTTGAAAAAACAACGACAATGACGACCGAGTATGTAAAACGTTCTCGTATGAACGATATGCCTTCAATGTTTGATATCTATCGCAAGCCTAGTTTCGATGAATCGATTCGCAAAGCTGAGTACAGAACATATGCTCCGTTCATCAAATCGTTCAGTTGCAGCGACATTGTGGAATTCAGCATCAATCAAGTTGATTCGTTTTTTGCAATGAATGAAACTTTGTTGTGTATTAAAGGATCACTCACTGTGCATGGAGGGGGTGATGTGAAGCTGGCAAATAATGTTGGTGCTTTCCTTTTCGATTCGTGTACATATAGTGAAAGTGCAAGAGAGATGGAAACTGTTCGGGATCCTGGAATCGTTAGCGCTGTACGTGCCATGACATGCTACAATCAAGAAGATTCCAATCATATGGCTATAGCTGGGTGGAATTATCCCAAAGACCCCATCCTGAATACCAGCGACAAATCATTTAACCTTCAAATTCCTCTAAAGCATATTTTCAACATTTTCAACGACTATCCTATGATTACGTGTGGACGACAAACAATACGTTTGGTTCGAGCTCGAAACGATAACGATTGTGTGCTTATCACAGAAAAAAACGTTTCTGGTACACTTTCCACTACAACCGTTAACATCAACATTACCAGCATCGAATTGAAAATCAGGCATATCTATCCTAATGATGATATTAAGTTGGAACTTATGAAGGCCATTCAAAAGGATCAGCCTATAGTTATTCCATTTAGAAAGTGGGAGATACACGAACTGCCTGCAATTACCAGAAATGCTAGACGTGAAGTTTGGGCTGTTAAAACTACAACTTCAGTCGAACGACCTCGTTATGTTATTGTTTTCTTTCAAACCAACAAACGTGACAACAGCACAGCCGACCCCACTTTATTCGACAACGCCGACATTCAAAGTATCAGACTATCGCTAAATGGGGAATATTATCCCAATGAAAGAATGCAGTTGGATTTCACTAAAAATGATTACAATGAGGCCTATTTCAACTATACAGAATTTTATCCTAGCTATACGAATTCGGCACAGAAGCGCCCTCTGTTGGATTATCCCTCTTTCAAGAAGCGTGCATTGTTTGTTATCGATTGCTCGAAACAAGAAGAAAGTATGAAATCGTCCACAGTCGATGTAAAACTTGACATTGAAGCAAACATTGGTTTTCCCGAAAACACCAAAGTAATGGAGTATTTCCCCCTCACAGAAATAGTCAAGACTCTAAATTGAAGTGCAGTACGTCAGTATTCGAGCAGACGTCATCATGAGAGTTGCACTCGTAGACATTCAAGGTTTCGTTATAGATGGATTCTTTGTTGTCAAAGAACTCACCATTGAAGTTGGTTTTAAGCAAAGTCACTACATATTCCTACCATGCCAATCAATTTCTACGTTAAGCGACCAGGATAAGAAGACGGTGTCATACTTGGAGAAGAATGTGCATGGTATTCGATACTCTTCAGGTGACATTGAGTACTCCAAATTAAATGATATATTGGCAACTAAGCTATTGTATGCTGCCGATTTTATATACGTACGCGGACATCAGAAAGCAGAATTTCTACTAAAGAAATGTCACATTTTTGGTGTGTTTCCCCACATTATTGATGTTTGCAAGTTTGATGGAACACCATGTGCTACAGGAAACTTTGAACGAGATCCAAATCCTTGTCACGCTACTGGTCTATACTCTTGTGCCCAAAGAAATGTAGAGCGTCTCCGGCATTGGTTTTTGAATACTGTATTACCATTGTAATGTCTAAATAATAAATTGTTTATGGAATGATTCGCATTTTTATTAAGACATCCTGTATATTCTCAACCAGTATATTACATGAGAGTTTAACAAATACTAATATTATAGAGACCTCGTCACGTTTAACGTCAAATGTCACGTGTCTAACGCCACGTCTAACGTCGCGTGTAACGTGTCAAACGTCACACGTCAAACGTCACGTGTTTAACGTCGCGTGTTGAACGTCATACGTCACGTAACGTCGCGTGTAACGTGTCAAACGTCATACGTCAAACGTCACGTGTTCAACGTCACGTGTTGAACGTCATACGTCACGTATCAAACGTCTCGTGTTTAGATGTGATGATGATCATCGAAACGTAGCTTTAGATTTTTCCCGTAATGTCAAACGTCGTGTGTCATGTTAAACGTCATACGTCACGTGTCTAACGGCACGTCTAACGTCGCGTGTAACGTGTCAAACGTCGTTTGTAACGTCAACCGTCACGTGTTTAACGTCGCGTGTTAGACGTCATACGTCACGTGTCACACGTTACTTGTCATACGTCACGTGTCAAACGTCAGACGTCTCGTATAAAAAAAAAACCACAATAATTGATAACGGGAAAGAAATAACGAATTTTATGACAAACACCCCGTATATCGAACGTAGTGGTTTATCTCTTCTTCACAATGGTGTTTATTCAACTTCGATCCGACCAATCAGAGAGATGCTAGTGCCCTTATGGCGTCTTTGTACATCATGTATACGATAATAGTCTAACAATCATGGGGTCGTTTATTCGACTTCAATCTGACCAATCAGAGATATGCTAGCGTCCTAATGGTAACGTTGCTTACGTCACACCATTTACATGATATCACAGAACAGATGGGGCATACGACGGAAGGTCCATTCGACATAAGACACATTTGTCATACGACACATACGGCGATGGTTAACGGCACCCTCTGGTCATTGTCGATCACTTCTTCAGATGACTCTTTTGATACTCCTTGTATATTTGCAAAACTTATCGCTTATCTCTTCATCTCTTCTTCTTTCCCATCAATCAACGACACCCTCTGGTCATTGTCTTCAGGTATGATTCTTGTAAACCCTCTGTGGTCATTGTCTTCATCACAATGATGTTTATTTGTCTCCAATCTGACCAATCAGAGATGCTTGTGCCCTTATGGCATTGTTGACGTCTTGTATACCGATCATCATAGTAACATATTTATGACAACACCCTGTATATCGGTATATTATTGTAAAACTCATCGCTTATCTCTTCTTCTTTCCCATCAATTAACGACACCCTCTGTGGTCATTGTCTTCAGGTATGATTCTTGTAAACCCTCTGTGGTCATTGACTTCATCATAATGGTGTTTATTTGACCCCAAACTGACTAATCAGAGGTGCTTGTGCCCTTTTGGTATCGTAGACATCTTGTATACTGATCATCGTAGTAACATATTTATGACAACACCTCGTATATCGGTATATTATTGAAAAACTTATCGCTTATCTCTTCTTCTTTCCCATTGATCAACGGCACCCTCTGGTCATTGTCTTCAGGTATGATTCTTGTAAACCCTCTGTGGTCATTGACTTCATTACAATGGTGTTTATTCGACTCCAAACTGACTAATCAGAGATGTTTGTGTCCTTTTGGTATCGTAGACATCTTGTATACTGATCATCGTAGTAACATATTTATGACAACACATCGTATATCGGTATATTATTGTAAAACTTATCGCTTATCTCTTCTTCTTTACCATTGATCAACGACACCCTCTGGTCACTGTCTTCAGGTATGATTCTTGTAAACCCTCTGGTCATTGACTTCATCATAATGGTGTTTATTTGACTCCAAACTGACTAATCAGAGATGCTTGTGCCCTTATGGCGTCTTTGTACATCCCGTATACGATAATAATCTAAAAACGATGCAGATAACGTCTAACAGTTGAATATTTGTTGTTGTTGTGATACAATCTGAATTAAAAATAAATGTAATATTTCGATAAATTCTAAATTCGCTTTCACAATATACTCTGATATGATAATAACTTGGTGGTCTTGCTAGCATGCTAAAAGACTATTAACGCATGAGAATGTGTGATCGATGGTTCGAATCCTATCGTCGGTAGCGAAATATTTAATAAATTGTATGAAAACATTGTCAATATGGAACTATCGTTGTCGTAATACCAAAAAATGTATCAATACCTTTTTTCAAGGATTCCATATCACTTTCGTGAAATTGTGATAAACTATTATTTTTGTATGCGTTTGATATATCGCATTTCCTGTTGTTATGTTGATTTTTTCTAATTGTGGGTTGAGTCATATCAATTTTACAAAATTTCTGTGGTGAGTTGATTTTATTTTCATATTTATCATTTCCTGTTGTGATTACAGAATTTCAGAAAAACAATTTAATTATTTGCAAAAAGTTTATTTTAAAAATATTATTGATAAAAAGAAATTATTTTTGTTAATAAAGTCTTGAGATGATTTAAAAGGTCTCCATTAGGACATGGGATATCAAATAGGTTCCAATTGAAGGGTCCGGCTGCAACAAGTTTTTTGGTAAACTCATTATATTTGTAGTATGTGGTGTTTTTGAAAAAGTACATGTGTCCGTCAATGTACTGGAATGCTCCTGTAACATCTGCGGGTAATCCAGGGAAAATATCTTTAATTTGTCCTCTATTTAAGACATTTTTTAAGTTCTTATCATATTCAATATAATTATTGTTATTATAAAATACATAAATTTTTCCGTGGTTGCTTTGAAACATTGTGTTTATTTGAGAATTTTTTGGTATAAGTAAATTACCTTGCTCAAGTATTCGCAAACCTGGGAAATCTGCTATATAGTATTTACGAACATCTTTATTGACTGCTATTAAATTACCGGAAGAACTTTGAAAAATCTGAATTATGGGGCCCACTTCTTCGGGTAGATAATCATCGAGCATTTCTGGTTCTGAGGGAATAAGTTTCGAATTCAAATCCATTTTCCATAGAAAATCTTTATAAATAATATATAAGTGATAATTTTCAAATGTACCAGCCATCGCAGTAAACATATACTCCGGCGTTATGTCGCATAAATTTTTATTTGGTGGATGGGGCCTATGATGACCTGTAGTCGGTGGCGTAGGTTTGAAAGGATTATTTGCATATTTATTGGTGGGTCCATAAAGAGCTTCAAGAGCCATTTTATCATCTTCATCCAATTTTGGGGTCGCGTTTCGTTGATACCATGGATACATTATTGCTTGTTTATTATCACTATGGGATATACCTAAAATATGTCCAATTTCATGAATTAATACCATGAGTAGACTAGTCCTATCATCTGAACTTGATCCATCTAAACTTAAATCCCACTTTTCATCAGCATCAATATGAAGTTCTATACAGCTGTTGCCATTTGGGAAATAACCATGTGCCAACACCTTTCCAGGACCATCAAATGCGCTGGGGCATTCATCTCTACCTTGGCAATCTGCACGAAAATAGTGTTTTCCATGTACAACAGTGATAGATATATCGGGAGCATAAGGTCTTGTTTTGTGTATTAATTCAAATTTGAACTTTGAACTGTTACTCCACACTTCAAAAGCCTTTTCGATTACATCAAGATATGCTTGATTTGCCTGAGGGAAGAACCATTTCAAATCAAATTTGATCCATTTTGATCTAACTCTAAAAGAATGATCATCGTCGGAAGCTGTTTCACTTACAGAACATCTTGGCCTATCCATAAGTTGTATTGTATCTTCATCTAATTCTCCCGTTGCAGGAATATTATATTTTTCTTGAAAACTCAACAAATAATCCTCAAGTTTAGTCAAATCATTTTCATTTGCGTATCCGAAGCGTTGTAAATAATCCATAGCATACTGCTGGTCGACAACACAAAGTGCTGGACATAGCGCTGCAGCTAATATAATTATTAACATGATCTTCACCCTTCTGTTATCCTCAAGAAACTAATCTCCCAACACATTATTAACAACATATATATTTTTTAAAAAACCCCCCAAAGATTCAATTACTGCGTGTCACGCATAAAATATTATATGTTACTTTCAAGCCACCCGGTACGAAATTCTTAGTAATATTTCAACATAAGTTACTTTAAGCCCCCCGGTAGCGCGCCGCCTTATCATCCTAACGGATCTTTCTCGACTACGTCACATTTTACAGCAAGAACCCGGTAGCGCGCCGCCTTATCATCCTAACGGATCTTTCTCGACTACGTCACATTTTACAGCAAGAAGCGTGCGCTCACATTGCAGCAATACCTTCCTTCGCTAATAATATGCATGAGAGCTTATGGCGGCATGTGTTGAATGCCTTGCTATAGACGCGAAGGTTGTGCGATCGAATCTCACTGAAGTTTTTTTTCAGATTTTTAAAACAGGACTAAAAATGGCGGCCTAAAATTAAAGACGCGCGCGCCGCCGCTCTCAGCGCCACCAAGCGGAGATTTTTGAAGTTGTGAACCAGAATCCCCTTAGCTCTATCTACTAATGTTGTCTCGCCGATGGTCAAACTACCCGTTATTCCCGGCCTAGACTGTGCAAATAATACACCTACGGCACTTTTCTTGACCTTTTAATCAAAAGTATATCAGAACAATATCGAAAAAAAAACTCTTAATTTTTTCACAATTAATATTCTGACAACTACTGTCATTTTTTCAATACTAATACCGACTACGATCATTTTTTCGGTTACATATACATATTAAAATCAAAATAATAGAAGAAGTGTGAGAAAACCAACCAAATTTCTAACACAAGGTATCTAAACATCAGAACAGAGTGTCGCACACATTAGAATCTAGTGAATTCAACAAATTTTTCGCAGGCATATCGGAAACTATTCTGAAAAGTATTGACAGTCCCCAAACTGACCCATTACATTTTTTGAATGCCCTACCTAGACCATCATCATCCTTTTTCATGTCGTCAATTTTGGAGACTGATGTTCACGAGGCTGTATTATCTCTAAAATGTAAGCCAAGTCTGGATTTTTATAATTTAAACGCAAAGATGATTAATGTTACTTTGACTTCGCTAGTTGGACCATTGACAACCTTATACAACAAATGTATAAATGAGGGGAACTGGCCCCACGTACTGAAAATATCAAAAATTATTCCGGTATTCAAAAGTGGCGACATCGATCTCGTTAACAACTATAGGCCTATAGCTATTATACCTATAATCTCCAAAATATTTGAAATACTGATAAAAAATAAACTAAGCTCCTATTTAGAACATAAGAACTTAATATCTGAATGTCAATTTGGGTTTCAGAAACATAAGTCAACCATTCTGGCAATCTTGAATGTGATTGAGAGCATAGTTGAGGGTCTGGATGCGGGTAAAAACACGTACGCCATTATGTGTGACCTAACTAATGCCTTCGACTGTGTGAGCTCGGACATTTTATTGCGAAAGATGGAACATTACGGATTCCGTGGTCGAGAGTTGGAATTGTTTAAATCTTATTTGGAAAATCGTCAGCAATACGTAAGCTACAATGGCTGTGAATTTTTTCAAAAATCAAATTGTTCAACAGTAGTTAATTTTGTTATTAGTCTTTTTCTTTGTTCAGTGGCAATTTCCATCTCATTAAAATTCATCTATTCAATAGGTCAATTTTCTTTCTTCTGGTACAACCACTTAGGACCTTCCCACCATTTGGAATCTAACAACTGTTTTGCAGAACATCCTCTTGAAAGCAAATCTGCGGGTTTCAAAATTCCAGGAAGGTGGTGCAATTGTGAGGATGAAGTTAATTGTCGGATTTCACAAACTCTGTTAAAAACAAATGTTACCCATTGCTCTTCGCGTTGTATCCAAGAGATTACAGTTGATGAATCGCTCCAAAAAATGCTTCACAGTAAAACTCCAAGCTTCCTGCAACCTGATTATAAAGTCTAGCAGCAATATTGGCCCCCAACAACTCTAATCTGAGAATTGATAATTTTTTAATTGGAGCGACTTTAGACTTTGCAGCAAGTAAATGAATTGAAACTTCTTCAGCTGTTTCACTCGACAAAAAACTACAGCAGCATAAGCTTTCTGACTAGCATCGCTGAAAGTATGTAGACTTGAGTCTACGACATTTTTGGAAATTAAAATCCATCGAGGTATTCTTATTTTGAATATATCAGATAAATCAGACATCATGCCCTAAAAATATCAGCAACATATTTATTTACTGGAACATCCCATGGAATTCGCTTCTCCCAAAACTGCTGCAACAAAAGCTTAGGCAAAATAATGACTGGATCTGTGAATCCAATTAGATCAAATACTTTTTGAGCTATCGACAGTAGACGACGTTTCGTTACAGCTGTTTTTCATTTCTCCTACAAGAAAATCAGAATTTATGGCCAATATGTCAAGTCCAGGATACCACAATAGACCTAGCACAGATATTTTATGAATAGGGTACAACTTTCACGGCAATACTCCCACCCTCGTAAATCAAATTGGTCTTTGGCAATCTCATAGACAGCTTCGTTAATAAACTCCCCAAGTTCTTCAGAACTAGAAAGACTAGTTACGCAATTGTCTACATGAAAACTTTTTAACAATTTTTTCACTGTAGATGATGTAAAAAATAGGTCTTCTGGAATTTCTTCCAAACACTGGGATAAGTGATACTCTATAGTGGAACCAAGTAAAAACGGACTACAGTTAATACCGAAAACTACTCTCCTATGCCTATATGCAATTTCCGAATCATTTTCATCTACCCAAAGGAATTTTAAAGAATTTCTGTCATTTGAATTAATGTTTCAGAAATCTGAACCGAACAAGCAAGGAAGGAATTAATTCAATCATGTTTGGCCCCTTTTTCAAGACAATGGTTTAATGAGGGATTGTCCTTTTCTCGACAAGATGCATCAAAAACTGGTCTGACAGCCGTTGTAGAAACTTCTTTTAAAACAGGACGGTGTGGTAACGTCTGCACCTAACAAAAGTTAAATGGGATCTTCATTATTTAAATCAGAAATAGCGATATTATATTTGTTCAATTCGCATTAAAAAGAGGCTTAACGTTGTTACAAATATTATCTTGATCTAATACTTCAAAAGTGTATGAGAAGTTATCAACAGAAATACTAACATCATAACAGTTATGTGCAACTATAATCTCTTTTCCTCCAAATAAACCATGCATCAGATTCTCTGAACTTTTGACTCGCAAACCAAGAAATAAAACAGTTGATTTCAAAATACATGAACGTTGTGATCATGTGTCAATCAAAGTGCGAATAAATTTAGACTACTGGGACCTACTAATCTGATAAGCAACGTCTGGAGAAATACATGACCACTGGTATGATTTGCATTAGAATGTATCTGATTTGAAAGTTCGTCGTTATCTACCAAAGTAGATGAAGGTTTACTTACACTTGATTCAGATATATTCGGAGAATTACCAGAAGTCAAATTATTACACATAATAGGGTAAAAGGGATTTTTTACAAATTATGCACTTTAAACGGCCTTTGCAATTTCTTGCATGATGGCCAATCGTAAGACACCTATAGTATCCCTTTTTACCCGATACAATATTCTCTCTCTCTTCCAAAGTCATTTCTTGCGCCTTAAAACAAGAATCTCCATTATGAGACCCGCTACAAAAAATACAAGTATAAGGAAAATCTTTGTTATTGTTTGTGTTCAGCAAACCATCGACGGTAGGTAGAGCAGACCCTTGGTACAATTTATTCTTTCCGCAGTAGGTCTCCCCAGATTTCAACCTTTTATTGCTGTCAGATGTCAGTCCGAAGCCCTCACTTACTAATACATTTCTTTGTTCATTTTCCACTTCAGAGCAGAGGAACAATATTTTATAGCTTCTTCTCTAGCGTACAATCAATATTATTATTTTCAGAAATATTGCTAGCATTACTAATGCTAAGCTCCCCTGTATTAAATGCTGAGCGCTGCCAAATTCTAAACAGATCATGTGGCAAACAAGATTCTATTAACGGAAATACAATTGCAGCATATTTGTTCGCTGTAATGCCTAAAATACCTAAAGCGCGTAACTGGGCATCAATTTGATCGTAGAGTTTAGAAATTTAAAGTTTTTGTTTACTAATAGCATTATTTAAAACACGTTTTAATAATCCATGTACTTAGACCTCTATTTGAAGATCCTCTCTACCAAATCTGGACTGCATACATTGAATAATTTTTCCATAATTCTCACTCGTTAAGGGAAAACTTTCTACTAATTGACTCACTCTAGTACCTGGAACCGTGACCTGTAGGAAATATTCTCTTTTATTACAACTTTTAATATCACGATCTTCATGTACTTTTTTTAATTGTGACCAGAAGCTCAACCAACATTTGATACTGCTAATCATAACATTTAAATTCGATGTGCGGCAACGCGGCAACTTGAACTTTCTTTTCGTTGATTTCTCGTGAACAATTGCCGAATGCATTGCAATTGTAGCAGATATATTATTATTAGAAAAATGCGTGTATCTTACTTTTAGTTCGGTGTACCTTCTATGATAAGCATCACAAGTGCTTTAATTAAATATCTCAAAGACATTAATTTGTATAACAAAATTTAAAAATAATTTTATAACACAAATACATCACATACTACTTGTGTAAGTCTTCCTGCTAATAACTCTTAGTAGTTGATGCGGGCATGTTTGTACCAAATAAAAAAAAATTATAAAATAAAGATGAATTAAATTATCTAGTTAAGACTTCATGATAAATAACTTATTTAAAAATGAAAGGATTTAACAAGTAAGCATTAAATTAAAACATATTATAATTACCTCTACTTGGCTGAAGCATCATGTACGTGATGTCCGACTTTTTCAATTATTTCATTATTTAATGATAAGTGCATTCTCGCTTTACATTGTTTATCTCTTCGTCGGCAACAAAAATAATGTTTTTCACCATTTGCACACAAAGAAACAAAAATAAACATAAAACCGTCTTCGTTAAAAATTCGGCCACTTCTTTGAGTCTCCATGAATAGCACTGCACTAAACTTGATGCAAAAGGTAACTAACTAATTATTGTTGAAAAAATCTGCAAGTTTTGATGCACTTACTGGGTGGTGGTGGTAAAACTTTTCAAAAGCAGGTACTGGATAGACTTAATAGGCGTGACTTAACATTATATGACCTCTAATACCATTTGTTAAATATCCCCATTTGTTTATCGGTTAATTCGACAACCCTTCAAAGTACAATACAACTTTAATCTGATTTTGGGTTTGTAATTCGTTCTACCTCGTAAGATTACTGGGGAAAAGACATTAACGTTGTTACACAAGCTTAATTATACCTATTTATCCACCTTAACTCTGCTTGATGGTTTTTTGTTGTTGTTTCTTTCTGTTGTCTTAATTTGTGGGCACAATATCTGTGGAAGAGATAACTAAAGGAACCCACCGGCGATTCGTGAGGTCGGCGAATCGTGCTACCGGCTAAACATTCCCGGCGAAACATTATAGGCGAAACGTTACTGGCGAAACGTTACTGGCAAAACGTTGCCGGCGAAACGGCATTGTTTCCCAATTGTATTATCTATCTGATGTAATGTTTGAAAAGCCGTTCAGAAAAAAATTTGAACTCTGCAGACGTTCAAGAGATATTTCTCAGAATTTACATTTTGGCACGTACATTCTTTTTATTTTCCAGCTTGCAATTCACTATGCCTCTCGAATTTTTGGGACGTTAACAGTAAGAAACAGTAACATCAAATGAGCTTTTGGTTTGTCACAGCTTATCTGAAAATTCTCTTGATCGAGCGCCAAGCTAGGATGGTCGAGTTTATTTGAATCCTAGCAGATTAAATAAGGAACCCGTATTATAGCCTCCTAGAAAACCAGATCTAAAAACCTTAGATTTTTTCTTCTTGGAACAACACCGTGTTATAGAGTGTTCGTTCAAATATTTGCCTTTAAATGGTAGACTATTTATTGGAACACCTTTTATATCCCCAAAAATGAATTCTTAGAGTACTCCATTTTTATTCTGAAAAGACGGACGTCAATTTTTGGACACTCTATACCCACTAAACACGAAACATAACAAGTCTTTTTTGTGATGTTCCTTTTAGAGACTTTTCGTGACGTTTATTTAAAACGTTAATAATATATCTCCTAGATGTCTTAATTTTATTACCAACTCTATTAACATCCATGTCATGTAAATAAAACATATTTTTGATGTACACAATAATACTTGAATTCGCAGTTACATACACATCCTATGAACTTCTTTTTAGCAACTTCCTATAGAAAACATTCTCACTAATATCACATACAGAACGTTACTGTAATATTAGGTACAAATTAACATGTTTCTAAGATGATCACATGTTGCAGTTACTTTTACATCTTTCGAAATAATTTTTAGTAATTTCCTACGATTACGTCTGTACGATGTTAGTTCATAAACCTCTCAGTAATATCTCATATTAAACATCACAGTAACATAAAAAAAGAAGAGGAACTGACAAACAGTAGTTATCTGTGGAAACAAATGACAAGCATGAAATGGCGAGTGGTTTTCAGTTTTGTGTTAAATTTTATTTGCAAGAAAAAGTACTTGAATGAAGTGGTCTTCAATTTCGTTAGTTCCTACTTAGCTACAGTTTCTATACTTAGTTATAATTCTTGTTATAATGGACGAACAACAGTTTTTATCGATAAGTACCTACCTATTCCAAAATCATAATTATTAAAACTTAACTCATTCAATACTTTAATCGGCTATTGTACATTGTAAACTTTTAAAATATTTTAGTTAGTAAGTATATCTTAAAAACGATTCACAATATTTCAAATCCTAAATATGCATTATACCCTACAAAAAACTTAATATTGCAATAGGGTAGATTTTATTATTAATAATATAACATGATCATATGTTGGCAGAAATTTGAATCTAGAAGAAAATCTTTTGAATGTTCAAGACGTTTCAGAAGCTACTTACATAAATAAAATAAAAAACAAATAGTTGGTAATTATGTAAATGGCAGTAACTATTTCAGATAGTCTGATACAGACATTGTATTAAACAGTACAAAACATATTGTATCAAGTATCTCTAGTTCTAGTCCATCAATATAGTTTTGCAGGTTTAGAACATTAATACTAACAATTCTTGTAAACAATTAGAGACTGTTTAAGACTTTAAAGAAATTTGAAAATACGCTGAATACAATAAATAAGATGTACAATGGTACCTATATTAATCTAGTTTAAGAATATGTAACTTATGACACTGAATGCTTCAGTCAACAAACATAATTCAATTATTTATTATTGTAGAAGCACATCTAGTGGATACTCAATTGGATACAATTAATTATAAACTCATTTAACTTGATAATGTGTTAATATCTCTTCTTCATAAGTAGTTTTTTTTGTATAGTGTATTAATAATGCTTAGTTTTCATTAACTTACAATTCCACGATGTTAATATACAATATGTTCCAGGATGAAAATAACAAGATGAGAATAGTATATTATTTTAGACGGAAAAGAAGTATGAATTTTCATGGCACACCTGAATTTACCTTCCAAACGGAGTGAGGCATGTAATAGAAGGTAAATCATGAAAAGTCACTTCTCGAAATAAAATATGCTATTATTCCTTTGAAGAACCCCGTATGTATCTTATGGAAAATGGGTCCCTGTCAATTGGCTGAAAATATCAAGTTTGATGTAGTTTATGATGATCGATCAAAGGTCTCCATGGGCACAATTTGATCTAAAGTAATTGTTTTATTAGCTGCTGTTCAGAACACCTTTAAATGTTTCAGAGATAGGGATTTTGGAGTGTCCGTTATGGAATGGTTGAGGTACTCGAAACAGCGACTCTTGCGTGAGAAAAAGTAACCGTAAGTAAACGATAGAATTTTCTTTAATCAGATTGGATTTCTGTTGATTTAACGTAATGTTTAATGAAATCTTTATGATATAAATTTTTTATTAGTTTTAATATTATTAAAAAACTATTCTAATAAATTTTTTGTAAACTGGCTGTGATGTATATGTTTCCGTTAAACTTTATTAATTCAGTTTGAAAGTATGTTACGTTATGACAACTACAGATTAATATACCCTTTTTATTTCTTGCTTTCACTGAATGCGTTTCCACTTTTCACACTTGTTATGTAATATGCTTACACAATTTTATTTTTTTTTAGGTTGGATTCCTGGACAAGTTATTTTTTTTCTAATTTTATATCTGTTTCTTACATATTTACTGTACTGTTCATTGATAGTGAATAAACGTTTTAAATCCTTTATTGATTTTTTTGGTATTTTATTTTAAATGTACAGGGTGAACAACTAAGAACGACTGTAGGCCACATCTCAAAAAAGAATCATGGTACAACTTTCAAAAAAATTACCTCAAAGTAAGTGATCCTGAAAAATTGCTGGAAAATATGTTGCAGTCTCTAAAATATCCGCTAGGAGTGGAATGAACACTCGAAAACATAATACTCCTAAAAAATATACTAAAGGTGTCCTAAAAATACAATTTTTGAAATATTGATGAGATTATGAAAAATTTCAATTAAGAAGATTTTTTGCCATTATTCCTCAAATAATGGGTGGGGAAGGTTCAAACTTATGAACAAATGTATAACTTTTTCGTTTTTTAACCGATATTAATGATATTAGCTGCATTTAAAAGAGTTTTTCTGTTTAATAAGATTGATAACAAAATTAGATAATTTTGTATCCACTCGGAAATTTCAAATGTAAATTGAATCATTTTTTTTAATTTTTATATCTGATATCGTAAATCTTATATTTTGGAATCGATTTCTATTTTTTTAACCCCTTTTTGAATTTGAAAAATGCCTCATTACATTTGAAATTTTCGAGAAAAATGGGAAAATTATCGACTTTTTCACATAGTGTTGACAAAATTGTACAATTTTGTTATATTTGTTAAGCATATCTTATTAAAACTCTTTCAAATAACGCCAAAAACATTGGTATCGATTGAAAAACACAAAAGTGTTACGACATTTTTGTTTTTTAGGTTGAATCTTCCCTCACCCCTTACTTGAAGAATACAGACAAAAAATCCCTAACTACATTTTTTTCAGAATCTCAACAATATATCAAACATTGTATTTCTAGGATACGCTAAGGATGTCTTTTTTGGATTATGTTTTTACTATTATTATGTTAATTATGTTTTTAAGTGTTCATTCCACCCCATAGGAGATATTTTAGGAACTCAAAAATATTTTCCAGCGATTTTTCAGGGTCATTTTTCTGAAGGTATTTTTTTAAAGTTGTACTATGACTATTTTTTGAAATATGGCCGACAGCCGGCGTTCTCAGTTGTTCACCCTGTATTTGCCGATTAGTCACAGAAACATCTACAGGATGTCATCTAGAATGTTTGAGGTATATTATTTAGAGGTTTAAGTAATGTCCATACAACATCTAAGAGAATACACTGTATTGTTTTTGAAATGTCGCATTTAGATCATTGATAAGATGTTATTTTTTAGACATTGCATTAACATCGACAAGATGTTAAAATGCATTTCAGAATGTAACAGAAATGTTGTTTCTAGTTCGTTATAAAGACTTCCTTTTGAGGAAGTTCTAGTAATATCTCAGTAATGTAAAAAGGCAGCGCTTCAACATCGCTGAGAAGTTAAGTTGAAACATCACAAAAGTTAACAGCCACAAGCTGGGCATAAGCGGTTGTATAGATGTGCATGTGATGAAAACAAGAGGAAAAAAGGGAGAACATTGTCACAATGTGATGTTGAATTAACATAACTGTAATATTTATTTGCATAGTGGGTACAATGATATTTGTAAATTGATCTTACATAAATCAAAAAAATTACAGTTTATATGTATAAAACAGGAAAATGAGATAACAAACTGTTTCTATTATTTCCCGTGTAAAACACACTCGAACATTTCCACTGTATATACATTCGATGTTGCGGAAGGTCTCCAGTAATTTTCCTCTAGCCGATATTTCGTATTTAACATGCGCAACGTTCACAAAGACCATAACCAGCTGCTGATATCGATTTCAACGAAACCAAGATCAGTAACTGCACGGCACCTTTGCAGAATTTTAGTTTTTGCTATTCTTAGAGCAAATTATTTTTTTCAAAAACCACTAAAAGTGTTTTTGCTTCTACGCCATCCCTGCATAGAAGGGATGGATCTAGTTATCTATATTTTTTCAAATAATGCCCGGAAAAACCAAGGTCCATTCATTTTCGAAACTAGAGGCAGTTGTCATACACGGTGAGTATTCAAAGTTAAAATTTCATCTCATCAGAATGTAACTTTTGTGAAAGAATTCCCAAGAATAGGTTTATCGAAATACGTGATAATATATAGGGTGTTTTATTTGAAATAATGAAGTTTAGGTCAACTTCCGATATAACCAGCTATGATAGGAGGTTATAAAACATTTTTATATATCTATAACTTTAGAAATTAAAAGACAAATCTGTAGGACAAAACTGCATATAAAAAGAGATTTTTCCGATAATAGTATATTATTTCATATGGAGGAAAAGTGATAGTTTTCATGACGCGCTCGTGTTTAACAGCCGAACGGAGTGAGGCTGGTAATAGAGAGACTTTTCCTCCAAATAAAATCTGCTATTTTTTCTTCAAATGTCGATAAATTAATGCAAAAATGTCTCTTTTTGATAGTAATAATTTTTAAATATAATTGGGTTCGCAAGGCGGTTTAGACCGGTGTCAGTGAGTAGGCACAGGTTGTTGTTATAGTAATGTAAAATGAAGCTGTCAGTGGACACTGTCAACAATATTAATTTATTTTTTACAATTATTGCGTCTCCGGCTGCGTTTTAATTCCGAATTGATAAGCAGTTTAATGGAGTTCACTTAAATAACAACCAATTAGTTCCTAAATTAGTGATTTATAGAAATGCAGTGCACACCGCCGGAAATGATGCAGGAGGCAAAAGAAGCAGCATCTATCTATGTTGCTATGATAACATTTTCCCCTCCGCTGGCGAAAAAGTGAAAACTAAAGCTCCGGCGGAGGAAAAATGAAACTTTACGGTCGCCTACACAGTCGAAAAATGACAGATTTACTGACGTTTGAAGAAAAAGTTTTTTATACAGTCATAATATTATATTGAGTGAATGAAAACGACGAATACATAATATTATATGTCATAAAAATTAATTATTTGAGATTTTTTTTACAATTTATTGATATTCTGAAATAGTCTTCACCGAAAAATACAAGTTTAACAATTTAAAGATACACTGCCGAGCATAAAATTAGGGTTACCCAGTAATTTGAAGATGTAGAAATTTTTATTAAATTTTCATTTTTCTCGGTTGTAACATACACTGGCGAGAAAAAAATTGAGGTCACCTTAAAATTTTCATGTTCATTGAAATTTTACGTTTTCAGATCGTATTCAAAACTGTACATCATTGCATGTGCTTTTGTAAACTGAAAGTGATACTCTATACTAAAGAAAAATGTATTTTTTTCTTGGATTTCATGATTTATTCTGAAAAAGCAACAAATTAACATTTTGGGCGAAATTCAACATTTTGTTGTTAGGGAAAATATGGAACGAAAAAACTAACACTAATAAGGTGTATTCCCTCCTCTTGCATTGATGACTGCTTGAAGTCGGCGCGGCATACTTTGAATTAATTTGGGGATCACATTCTGGTCGATGTTATCCCATTCCTGCAACAGCAATCTTCTCAGCTCCTGGGCAGTTCTTGGTGCTGGTGTGTGTTTGCGGATCAGTCGTCCCCAGTCGTCCCAGACATGTTCTATGGAATTCATGTCTGCGCTGCAGGCTGGCCAGTCAAACCGCCTAATTTCTACCTCATCCAGATACTCCCTGACAATTCTGGCTGTATGTGGTCTTGCATTATCTTGCATAAAAATGCCACGTTCCCCAATAGTCACCATGAAAGGTATAATATGGTCTTCTAGCACCTCCGTAATGTATCTGTGAGAGGATAAGGAGCCATTTTCTATGAAGATCAACTCTGTACGAGATTGTGCAGTGATTCCCGCACAAACCATGACTGACCCACCGCCAAATGGAACATGCTCGTCAATGCAATCTTCAGCATACCTTTCCCCAGATCTTCTCCACACTCGTGTACATCCATCTAACTCAGTGAGGTAAAAACGCGACTCACCTGAGAACAATACCCAGCTCCAGTCATCAGCATTCCAACGAACGTGATCTCTGGCAAATGTCAATCTTGCAGTCCCATGCTGGCGTTGCAACGGGAGACCTGTAGCCATTCTTCTGCATGACAGTCCAGCAGCATGAAGTCTTCTTCTAACTGTCCATTCACTAACGTTGACATTTCTTACTTCTTCCAACTGATTTCGCAGTGAAACCGCAGTAGCTGTCCTATTCCGCAAACTTGTGGACACCAAAAAACGGTCATTTCGTTGAGTGGTAACTCTTTTTCGCCCAGACCCTGGTCTTCTAGTCTCCAGAAAGCGCTGGTACACCCTTTGCACACCACAAAGACTAGCACCAACAATTCTTGCAGTTTCACGTTGCCCCCGACCATCTTGAAACAGCGCAGCAATTCTTGCCACAACAATCGGATCTAAAGGCATTATGGGCTTGTTAAATCACTACACTTTGCAATCGTTAGGTTTTACACAAAGAATCAATAGTAAACTGGAAAACAGGCAAGGGAAATGTGAATGTTCAATTAGCGCAAAGGCACATTTTTCATAAAAGTCGTACTCTAATTAATCGAATGACAGCTGATGATAGCTGTCAAGTCTCGGAAAAAAATTGTTTTAACGCCTACTAATACTATTATGTCCTTATCAATATTGACGCTAAAATTATTCGCATTTTCGGAAGTGACCTCAATTTTTTGCTCGCCAGTGTAGTTTACTAACGAATTGCTCGAATAAAAAAAGTTGATGCTGTTATTTCGAAGAGTGGTTGAACAAAAAACTTCCCCTCGCCCAAATTCCCAGAAACGTTTGTGTAAGTCTCGCGAGTGTGCAATGAGTATGGTAACAGTACGAAGACACTGGTATGCTCACTCAAATACCTGGTTCAGGGCGAGGCAGAACAACAACAACTAGAGATAACCACAGATAGATGAGACACTAATTGTGGCGCCATCTAAAGAGCCTGTCGACTAAATAATTGCGTGATGTTAAAAAGATTTCTGTAATTTTAGGTTTTGGCGGTACATTCAAATTTACTGTATTTTAATTATTTTATTTCAAAATAACCATTTATAGTCCATCATTTGACATTTCATTCAATTTAACTCCATTAACTAAATAATGATTAGATGTTGAGTTAAATTAAATGAAATATCAAATGATGGACTATAAATGGTTAATTAAATTGGAAAAAATAAAACAGTAATCATATAAACAGATTATTTATTTTGGTATAAAAATACACAACAAATAAATTCTTTCACAAACAGAATGACAATAAATAAACTATTATGTAGAAACAATGCAATTATTAAAAAATAGTTTGTTAAATGTTAAATCAAGATAAAAGTAGAAAATTATTTGTGATAAGTTTATATTAATTTGACTGTCTCGACCCTTACTTCGTGGAATATGCTCATATTAGTGTTTTTAAATGAAACTCAAGGTCTCTAGTTAATTCCACAATATGATACAAGTTATTGAAAATTCTAAAAAATTGACAATTGTTTCGATAAATCAATATCATCGTCAGAATGACAGAAGTTACATTTCATTTTATGCCTACCTGATGTTTAGTAGTTAATTTTGGCTAGACCAAGAAGTAACCTAACTTGTGATTGGCTTAATATATGTTTATAGAAAAAAGAAGAAGATGTGATATTACAAATATTGAAGCTTAGATATTATTAGCCCTATGGTGATATCCTGGATATCATTTTTCCAATTAAGATCAGTATAACTGAGCAATGATATAGAAAACCAGGAAAACTATATCTGCTGATCTTTACAATTATCACTTAAGAAGACAGTTTATTAGTGGAGAATTCCCTAGATTTAACTGTTCATTGACAACTTCATATTGTGGGTTTCTTAAATGTCTTCTAATTTCCAGTTCTTCAAGGAAATCCAGTTCTTGTTTCTTTTCACAAATATGCAGTACTTCTAGTTCTGTGTTAGGTGTCAATGAATGATTGGTGTCAAGTAGATGTTTTGCGTAGTGGGATTTATCTGGTTGTTTTAATCTGTATGCTCGTAAGTGCTCACTGTATCGTACTTCAAAATTCTGGGGTCTGGCCCAAATAGACAGCATTACATTCTGGACATTTGAGTTTATATATACCTGACTTCTTTAATAGTGGTATTTTTGTTTTTACATTTAACAATTTTGTACTAACGTTACTTTCTGTTTTAAAAGAAATTGTTGTATTCGTTGCTGAAGATATTATCTTTGAAATATTATTAGAAATATTTCCTGCATATGTGATGGTTTTATAAGTTTTAATTTAATCAGCTTGTTTAGGATATATTAGTTGTAATGCCACTTTTTTCTCTTTTTTACTAATTAGCCTATTTATCATATCTAATGGATAACCGTTAGATGTTGCTATTTGTCTAATTGTATTAATCTCAGAAAGTAACGTTAGTACAAAATTGTTAAATGTAAAAACAAAAATACCACTATTAAAGAAGTCAGGTATATATAAACTCAAATGTCCAGAATGTAATGCTGTCTATTTGGGTCAGACCCTTAGGAATTTTGAAGTACGATACAGTGAGCACTTACGAGCATACAGATTAAAACAACCAGATAAATCCTACTACGCAAAACATCTACTTGACACCAATCATTCGTTGACACCTAACACAGAACTAGAAGTACTGCATATTTGTGAAAAGAAACAAGAACTGGATTTCCTTGAAGAACTGGAAATTAGAAGACATTTAAGAAACCCACAATATGAAGTTGTCAATGAACAGTTAAATCTAGGGAATTCTCCACTAATAAACTGTCTTCTTAAGTGATAATTGTAAAGATCAGCAGATATAGTTTTCCTGGTTTTCTATATCATTGCACAGTTATACTGATCTTAATTGGAAAAATGATATCCAGGATGTCACCATAGGGCTAATAATATCTAAGCTTCAATATTTGCAATATCACATCTTCTTCTTTTTTCTATAAACATATATTAAGCCAATCACAAGTTAGGTTACTTCTTGGTCTAGCCAAAATTAACTACTAAACATCAGGTAGGCATAAAATGAAATGTAACTTCTGTCATTCTGACGATGATATTGATTTATCGAAACAATTGTCAGTTTTTTAGAATTTTCAATAACTTGTATTATATTGTGGAATTAACTAGAGACCTTGAGTTTCATTTAAAAACACTTATATTAATTTATTTATTTATTATTACACTCCTATAAACACACAGAGCTGGCCAAACTAGTGGAGTATAACTGCTACTTACTTAATCAAAAAAAGTGTTAACAATGAGTAGTTAACTACTATTTTTGGCAACTTTGTGTGAAAGAAAACATTTGAGTATAATTACTGTGAATGTAAGAACAATAGTAATCAAAATACTTTAAAGGAAAAGTTAAAAATTGCTTAGCTCTGTAAATACAAGGTGCCAAGTAATTACATATAAGAGTGTACAAATATTAAAATAATATATCTATCATGTCATTTCCACTTAAAACACATCTTTATTTCTTCACTTGAATTATTAAATAGGTTTATATCACAAGCTTAAACCTAGTATATTGCATATTTGTATACTTCTACATTTAAAAGTATTCCGTTCTTATGAAACCATCACATAAGGCAGTTTAAGTTTATCTGCAGCTCCTGGCAGTATATGATTGCTAAAATGTTTCTTAAGGGCTCTTAAAAATCCTACAGTCTCGTGGAAGACCTTTCTCGTTTCTGGTTGAGGTTCTACAAGTAAACACACAAAATAACAACATTAAATAAGTAAACACACAAATATGTTTGAAAATTTATGTCAACAAAAGGAAACAAAATACGCTTACTATGGAAATAATAAGTTTACACATGTTTTCGTACTAAGCCAAAAAAATATCAAAAAATGTTTGAATGTTTAAATTTTTTTGGTTTTTTTAAATTCCTATTTTTGGAATTTTCGATTTTTTTAAGAATTCTTGATTTTTTTGGTTTTTAACTATTTTTTGATTTATTGGTTTTTTTATTTCTTGTCTTTATTAGATATTTTGGTTACCGCTAGACCAAATACTTAGACGTAATGCCTCAACGAAAGTTAATACTCACTTTCATTTCCCATAAATTGTCATATGCTCAAGCGTGTATTGCTGAGCGACTTCCATTTGGTGAAGGATCAGTTATAGCATGGGGAGGCATATTTTTTTACGCTCGCACAGAATTAGTCTTTATCGAGAACGAGACGTTGACTGCGCATAGGTACCTGACAGAGGTTCTAGAAGATCATGTTTTACCGTTCACGGTTATTTTTGGAGACGACGCAACCTTTATGCATGATAATGCGCGGCCCGACACTGCTCAGATAAAAAACGGGATTTCTTCCCTTGTTATTATCAGGAACCAATTTGTCCCTAACTAACGATAGGAAATTGTCAAAAGGTTGTCTAAATATTCGAAAATTCGCTCGAAATTCTCCATCAGTATACAATTCCACAACCCTGGTTACAAAAGTCTGAATCATTGGCCTTAAAACTAAAGAAAAAAATAAATAATTATCGAATTAAAAAATTATAGCTGGGTACCTAGCTGCTTACTTTGATTACCCCTTGCAACCCTCTAGTCGTCAACTGACACTTTTCATCAGAACTTGATAAAAGGAGGTGGTGAAACACAAAAGCAGCCAGCCCGATTGTTAATGTTTAAACCCAACTCAAAAATTCCAAAAATTGTTTTTTGAAGTAACAAACAACAAAATAGAAAATCGGGGGTCGTTTTGGTAATATATTTATGGTTATATTTTCGTTTCGTATTTTTACCGGTTTGGTGTCTCGAATACTACTACATTTTTCAGTTTTATTCTGTTAACCGTGGTTACTGTTAGTAATTTTCGGACCATGTCATGAATATCATAAGCAATGTGTTGACAAATGTGATTTTTTTATAGAATTCCCAAATAACCCCTTACTTCCCAAGTTCTACGGTAACGATATGCAATGTTGTCAAGTTTGACTCTACTTCAGAGATCATTATGATGAATGTTTGAGAGGAAATTTTTTTAGTAATTTTTTTTAATATTTTTTTCATGAACGATGAAATAAAACAATATAGTTTGTTTAAATCTTCATTTATTTGAACTAATGTTCAATTTAAACTTGTTGACGCGTTTCACTAACACAGTAGCTTTGTCAAAACGAATGAAGATAAAATATAAAAATGTCTTAATATATACAGTGCTAAATCTATTTACTAAGGTTAACAATGGTATTAAAAGAAATTACCTGGAAATTCATTCACTACAAACATTCCTAAGCTATCTTCTAGGTAAAGAGGTTCAATAAAGGAGACTGATTTATATCTATTTGGTCGTTAAGGAGATTACCTGAATATTTATTTTTGTTAATCTCTAGGGCCTCTAATAAATTTAAACTAAAGGATTTACCGACTACATGGAGAATTTCAAAATTTGGGTCGAAAATGTGTTGGTTTTCTAATAAATGATTTGAATAGTTAGAATCTAATTTTTTGTTGTCATAGCTTCGTTTGTGTTCCGAAATTCTAGTTTTAAAATTTCTACCGATATAAATTTTATCACAATTGTCATTACCACATTTTAATTTATAAACTCTGATTTGTTCAATTTTGAAGATTTATTATTTTTAATGAATTTGGATATATTGTGATCAGTTTTATAGGAAATATTCATGTCTAAAGTTTCTAAAAATTATTTAATTTTTAAGGATGGTGTTGCAAAGTATGTTAAGCTTTTGAATTTTTTATTATTTTTATTTGAAGGGAATACTTGTTCTAAAGTCTGTTTTTTTATCTTTTTATTTATGATATTGTCAATTAAATTTGGATCGTAATTATTATTAACTGCTATTTGCTTTATGATATTTAATTCTTTGGTATAATTATTAATATTTAATGGGACTGTTAAGAGTCTGTGTATCATACTATTGAAAGCTGCTAGTTTATGACTGAATGGGTGGACCGAACTATTATGAATTGTAATATCTGTATGTTATGGTTTATGAAATATAGGAAAATCATGTTTATTATTTATATTTGAAATTGTAAGGTCTAGAAAGTTTATAGACTTATTTTGTTCAACTTCTACGGTAAATTTGATATTATTGTGAATCGAGTTTATGTTAGTAATGAAGCTCTTTAATTGTCTATTTGTACCGATGAAGCTAACTAAAATGTCGTCCACATATCGGTGCCAGTACATAAATTTTTTACTAAGGGGGTGTTCATGAATTATTTTCTCTATATTATCCATGAAAATTTCTACTAGTAGGGGGCTGAGAGGTTTGCCCATAATCAAACCATCTTTACTGCTATAATAAACCTCTCCATTGAAATGAAAATAATTTTGATTCAAACACACTTTTAATAAAGTAATGATATCAGAGTGAATTATAGGATTAACATTATTGTATGTGAGCGAGTAATGAACAAAAGTTATAGTTTCTTTAGGAGGTATACTAGGGAATATATTTGTTACATCGAACGATACGAATTTAGAATTATGGGGTAGTATTATATCTTGAATATTATTAATTAATTCCGTTGAGTTTTTAACTGAAAATCGAGGTATGAATGAACAATATTTAGAAATGACATCTATGAGAATCTTTGAAATTTTGAATGAAGGTGCTGTGAAATAAGAAACAACTGGCCTGATTGGGTACCCTTCTTTATGGAGTTTAATTAATGAATAAAGTTCAGGGTGTTGCGGATTGGGTAAAAATAATTTATATTTTTCTTTATCGTTAATTATTGATTTAACGTTATCTACTGCTAATTTTATTTCTCTCTGAAATTCATTAGTTGGGTCTTTTTCAAGGGTCTCAATATTGCTTGCCTGAATAAAATTGTTGGTTTTTAATATATAATCTTCTTTACATAAAAAAAACAGACTTTAGAACAAGCAATTTGGAAATTCTCCATGTAGTCGGTAAATCCTTTAGTTTAAATTTATTAGAGGCCCTAGAGATTAACAAAAATAAATATTCAGGTAATCTCCTCAACGACCAAATAGATATCAATCAGTCTCCTTTATTGAACCTCTTTACCTAGAAGATAGCTTAGGAATGTTTGTAGTGAATGAATTTCCAGGTAATTTCTTTTAATACCATTGTTAACCTTAGTAAATAGATTTAGCACTGTATATATTAAGACATTTTTATATTTTCCTTCATTCGTTTTGACAAAGCTACTGTGTTAGTGAAACGCGTCAACAAGTTGTTTTATTTCATCGTTCAATATGGATCTTCATCAAGTAAAAGCCTCATCTATTCAATTAATTTTCATGGTTGTAAAATATATTAACTACAGCTTTTAAAAAAATAATAAAAAATAAAAAAACTCTACTATTATTTTAAGATTTGTAATTTAGTCAAGTTATGAACTTCGTTCTGGTATCCACAAGTTAAACTTCATTAGACAAAAGTATTGGTTTTTTTCATCAGTTGGATATAGATAATAAAAATAAGACACACAAAACTCATATTGAAAACTCTTATAACTTGTGTTATTAATGTTTAAGCAGATGCAGAACCAGCAGATTTTGAACGAGCGATTTGTGCTTCTGGTTATGGAAAATTCAACATAATTTTATACTGTATTTCCACGGCGGCAGGATGGTCATCTGTATTCGAAACAACGGCGATGTCGTACGTCTTCCCAGCAGCAGAATGCGACCTCCAACTCACACTCAATCAGAAAGGATTATTAAACGCCGTTACATATGCAGGTGAGGTGTACAAATTGGCGTGATTCTGAATATAAAGACAATTATGTAAAATTTCTTCTTATTGAAACGTAATTATGAAATTCAGTAGATTTAGAATTAAAATTTGAGATGCCGTGACATGTAGATTCATAATGAATTATATTTAATGTGAAATAGGGGAGACCGGGGCTTAAAGTCTCACGGGTTTGAAGTCACAAACCCTTTCCTGCGCAAAGTAAATATGGCAACGTCGTCATATTCATACGCCAGGAACTATTTCAATGCTAGTTAGTTCCGCCATATTCGCCATTCGTATAAGTCGCATGTGTATATGTTTATAAGTGAATTTACGGAAAAAGCCAATGTTAGCAATTTTTTGGATTAATAATACAAACCGTATATTTTATCTCAGTGCCAGAATTTTAAAATGCCGTGTTATATTTATGATACCCCTAGGTGTTCTCCAGAAAGTCACTATAAATTTATCAATTTATAAAAGTAGGTTAGGTAGTTATTTTAGAAAGAAAATGGCAGGACCGTTTGGGGTAACTTGTCTCACACGTTGTGGGGCAAGTTGTCATGTGTGACTTTTTACCCCGATATTGAAAGAAGTAAAGCTCTGAATCGGATTTAATTTTTAGATGGTGCGCGAATATAGAAAAAGAACAGATCGAGGGAGTTTTGATAAGGAAACAATAAGGAAAGCGGTGTTACAAGTAAAAAATGAAAATATTTCTATTAGGCAAGCAGCAAAAACTTTTGATTTAAATTATAAAACAGTGGGGCGCTATTGTAAAAAGCTTTCAGCAGAGGACCTTGATCAAGATCAGTTAAATATAGAAATGGCATATGGCAAACCTCTCATGGTATTAAGCCCAGAAATGGAAATGAATTTAAAAACATACCTACTCGAATCAGCAAACATTTATTTCGGACTTTGTCCTAAGGAAATTAGAAAGCTTGCATTCCAGTTTGCCATTGCCAATAAAATAGCTGTTCCCGAGCCTTGGAAAATGGATCAAATGGCTGGACCTGAATGGTTTACATCATTTTTAAAGAGAAACAATGATTTATCTCTTCGCACTCCAGAACCAACAAGTTTCGCACGCGCAACAAATTTTAACCAAGCAAATGTGAACAGCTTTTTTACGAATCTGGAAAAGGTTATGAAAAAATATAACTTTGATCCATCCTCAATCTGAAATATGGACGAGACGGGGGTGACCACTGTTCAGAAGCCTTGTAAAGTAGTGGCCAGAAAAGGATTTAAACGAGTCGGATCCATAACTTCTGGGGAACGTGGAACCCTCGTCACAGTGGCCTGTGCCGTATCGACTTTGGGAAATAGCATATCGCCATTCTTTATATTTCCAAGAGTGCATTTTAGAGATCTCTGGCTAACATCTGGACTAGCAGGATGTGCGGGAACAGCTAATGGAAGTGGCTGGATGATAGAAGAAAATTTTGTGCTATTTTTGAGACATTTCATTAAATTTTCAAAATGTTCCGTGTGTCTGTTACTTCTTGATAATCATCAGTCGCATCTTTCTATCGAGGGACTTGAGTTGGCTAAGGAAAGTGGTATAGTTTTGTTATCTTTTCCTCCCCACTGCTTGCACAAGTTGCAGCCTCTTGATAGGACAGTATATGGTCCGTTTAATAAACAGTACAATAATGCTTGCGATGCGTGGATGATGAATCATCCCGGTCAAACGGTGACGATATATGATATTCCAGTTTTAGTTGCTCAAAGCTATCCCCTAGCCGCAACACTAAAAAATATACAATCCGGATTTCGTGTATCAGGGATATTTCCCTTCAATCAAAATGTATTTGATGAAACAGAATTCAGCCCATATAAAGTAACAGACAGAGACTTGCACCAAGAAAATCAGGAATCAGGAACCAGATCTCGAAAATCCAAAGCTCGGGACCAGTGGAATTTCATTCCAAACTGATGAACCAACAGTTGACGAAATGTTAACAAGTAAGTTAGTTACCTGAGTATCTTGAAATTATTCTGCAATAATTTGCTTTTCTTGAAATAGGCAACAAAAAACAACTGTTTCAGAACCTGCAAACACAGAACTTCACGACACTCAGCAGCCTGGTCCTAGTGGCTCATCCTTAGAAAAAATCCCAAACCATACTCAGCATTCTGGGCCTAAGGAAAGTATATTTAGTGTCTCAGATATAAGGCCCTTGCCCAAACCAGGTAAGACTTTTACCAAAATCAGGTGAGGACACATTTTAAATAACAGTTACCTTAAATTTCAGCTGCAAGAAACAAAGGGTCAAATAGAAAAAAAAGGAAGTCGGCTGTACTAATTGATACGCCAGAGAAAGAGGCTCTTGAGGCGGAGTTTGCTAAGAGAAAAAGTGTAAAGAAAAATTTAACAGGAAATATAAGAGTGTCAAATAATAAAAATAAAAAGGGAAAAAACCATAAAAGTGCTAAAGACAAGTCCCCTGAAGAATCAGAGGACGAGGATGAAGAAAGTTTTTGTCTTGTCTGCTTGGAACCATTTTCCAATAGCTCAGCAAAAGAAGTTTGGGTTCAATGTACAGTCTGTAAGCTATGGGCCCATGAACTGTGCACTCCCGGTACACCGTGGTACGGCTGTCAAAACTGTGAAGATGACGACACTGAATAACAAAATTGGAATAGAGCATAATATAATGTATTATTTGTTTCTTTTCATCTGTATTTTTGAGCTTTTTTAAATAGAATCTAACCTGATATCTGCGTGACTTTTCACCCCTTTCCGTGAGACAACGTGCCTCATAATGGGGGCAAGATGTCACACTTGTAACAGTTTACGTTTTGCAGAAAAATTAATAAATTCGCGTTATTTATAAATACATGTTTAGTCACTTTGTATAGTCAAATACCAGAGTGACAAAGTGCACCAGAAATAACTTTGCTAGGATTAAAAATAGTTTCACAAAAACAACCTAATTTTGCGACATTTAGCCCCGGTCTCCCCTAAAGTTTATAGATACTGGGCTGTACGTTTCCTGTACTCATGGGTTGTAAATAAAATGAATTTGGTTAACTAATAATTCAAAAGATTGTTTTGTTAAGATACATTTCATATCTCAATGACAATCAAGGCATATAAACGGTCGAGTAGTTGTTCACAAGGAGTTATTTCCAGGAATGATATCGAGTGCTTTTATTTGGGGCTTCCTGTGTGACACGCTGGGAAGAAAAAAACTTTTGGCTACTGGTTTACTGCTCGATGGACTGTTTCTAATGATGGCAGCACTCTCTCAAAATTTTCAACTGTTAATGATTGCTAAATTTCTAGGCGGATTCATGTAAGCAAAATATGCAAGCAAGACTATTTTTTTTCTGAATAATACAATTTTTGTAGAATCAACGGACCATTCGCAGCTTTGACGGCGTATCTATCGGAATTCCACTGTTCCAAACAACGAGCTAGAGTTCAAATGATTTTGGGAGCCATTTTCAGCTTAGGAAATTTGATTTTACCTTTGTTAGCGCTGATAATACTTCCATTCAATATAAAATTGAAAGTGGGGAGATTGGGTAAGATAATTTTAATCAACTCCACATTAGATAAACCTCGAAATATATTTTTGATTACAAAAAACTAATAGATAACTTTATTTCATTAATGTACATTGCATATAAATACATAATAACATAAGAATAATTTCTCGGTTTTATTTGCTGGTATAGTATATCTGAAGTCAATGTGAATGACATAGAAACAGCAAGGATATCAGATATATTTTATAAAATTGCTAAGCTCACTATACAATTGTTCGTATGTGACGTTCTTAATCGTCAATATAGTCAACCTACATTGTCAAATATGTCTCTATCGTTAATACAGTCAGCTTCTTCGTCAATAAAAAAACAACATATAATCTTTATTAAGAATACAAGTTTCCACATTGTTATAAATAGATGTTTTAAATCCATCTGAATAGAAACATTTTCAAAAGATTCCTCGTTTTACATCAGGCACCCTTCTTCTTCTTCTTCTTCTTATTTTCGAAAGACAAACACGCCTGTTTCTTACATTACACGCATTTCTTCAAACCTAAAATATTTTTCAATCATCATCAACGTTTATGAAGAATTTTGCATCCAAGAATAATTAAAAAAGCATTTTGTATCTTCCACCTAAAACAAATGTAATAAAAATACTTTTTACTTACATTTTAAACCATCCGTTAGCAAATCATCAATTCTTTTTCCACATGTCATTCTTGTTTTCTAACGATTGACACACGTGATTATTAAAATAAATTTTGTGCGAGTACTATGCCTCTTGATCAGGTAGCTAGGGTAGAAGTTGGCTTTTCTCACAATCAAATGATAATGTAATCATCCCTTCCTTTTCTTCACGTAGCAATTCAAAATAAGCTTTTAAAAACTTGGGGTTACCTCTCTCATTTCCATTGGTTTGGTTTGAGGGTCTATTCGTATCGCGTTGATATCTCCTTTTTGTATCTTCCTTTCTTCGTTAGTGACCGTTTTTAGTTGCCTTGCACTTATCGGTTGATTTTTACTAATCAGTTTTGTATATTGACAAGTAAATTTATCTGCGGTTTGTGTGTTTGTTGTTATTCTTTGTAATAGGGTTTTGAAATAGTTATTTGTGAAACAAGTGTCACAATGACTCGTTTTGTTGTACGAGTTAAGTTTGCACAACGAACCGCGAAGGGGTGAGTTGTGCAAATCACGAGTACTACGGAAAGTCATTGTGGCACAAGTTTTACACAATATTTTTTATAATTGGCATTTATTTAATTATTAAAATAAAATAGAATTTCATATATAATCCCTGTTTTTAATCTAGGAGGAGTGGTTTGAATTTGAGTTGGCAATTCTGTAGATTCCTAATTGGTCAGGTCACAGATGGTTTTATTCAGCACTTCTGACTTTTGACATATTATAACCGAATAATTGTGTAAATTGTAAACAAACTTTCATTCAAGCAAAAAGAGGATGATTATTTGTTTCGTATATGCTCTTGCGATCTATTTATATTATATCTGGTAATTTATCCGAAAAATCGAAAGTTTTGTATACCTATTTATTGATCCTATACAATATAAAAATAAACAATTGACAAATCATTGATAAATAAACATTAGCGTACTTTATTCATTAATATTTTTAATATATAAATCATTCTAATTTGCCTTTAATATAATAATTTGCTAGCTAGAACAACGCTAGACCATTTCATTTATAATTTATGTCAAGGTTAAAGTCAAATGTCAAATAAAATATAACTAAAAACAATAACCAACTGTACACTAAAAATTACTATAACAGTGTTTAAAGAGCTTCATTGTGACTCTGTAAACAATGTTATAATGAAGTATCTTTTATACGCGAATTATAAAAACGTTTCTGTTGTGTGCTCTAGAAACTTTTTTGTATTCTCTTAGACACTTTTCGTTTTGTTCTATACACTTTCCGTTCTTTCCTATACACTTTTCTATGCTTTTTAGACAGTTTTTCTCTTGTTCTAGACTCTTTTTATTTGTGCTTTGTTGGTTAAATATTTCTATGCTCTTTGTTAGTGTATAAATGCCTAGGGATTCTAGACACTATTTAGGAATGTTTATTATTGAATTTGAAATATTTACAGGACTATGAGTGCTTTTAGTATTTTCATCGACCAGTCATTTTTCGTCAATATATACAAGTTTTGAAGAGTATTTGTTCTTGGACTTCGGTTCTGGGGTTTTGTTTTTGATTCTATTTATTTCATTTGAGTATTTTTCTAGGAACTGTGTGTCTGTATTAACTGAGTAAGGACGTGGTTTGTCGTAAGCAATGTTTTGCCTACTTTCCCAGTCATTTTTTTATTGATTGGATTTTTATTCAGTTTCGTTAGTCTTTTTATTTTGTTTTCTTGCATTAAGTTTAAGTTTAGACGTACCTTATATTCTAGATTTGGGGAAGTTTCCACATACACAAAGGGTTTTTACAAACACATTGCTATCAATAGTTAAATTTTCACTGTGACAAAGCTCTGGTTTGATATTATTATGTATTTGAAATTTGTTTCTTTCAATCTGCGGGTTTATTCAGTCGGGTATGGGGTCCCTGTAATTGGAGATGAGGGTAAGGTTAGAAGGCCTATAGATAATAACGCTTACTGTTTAAAAGCTTTATTTAATAAATAATCTCATTATTTCACACTTGTTAATTTTTTCGCTATACAGCTCAAAAGTTAAAGTATGACATTAATATTGTTTTAATGATTCCACTTATTTTCAGAATTTCATTCATGGAATATTTATCTGATGGTGAGTTCACTGCCAGCCCTTGCTAGTGGCGTCGCATTTATTTTTATGCCGGAGAGTCCAAAATTTTTGATGACAGTAGGAGACAACAAAAAGGCGCTTCAAGTTTTAAAAAAAGTTTATCATGTAAATACAGGGTATCCCGAAGAAACTTACCCGGTAAGTACGAAAGATAAGTTTGGTCCCAACAACTGTGATATTACCGAATTTTAATATAAATAAATGTTAATTTCTTACGATTTTTAGATTAAATATTTGGTTGATGAGATACAAACAAATAATTTCGATATAAACATAAGCACAAGCGATGTTACAACAATAAAGTCCAATAAACAAATGTTAAAAGGAGGCTTTCATCAAATTAAACCGATATTTTTACCACCACATGTCACTAAAATCGTACTAGTATTTTTACTTCAATTTATGATTATGATGGGGTAAGAATCTAGTATTCCTGATTTCTGCTAATCAGTACAGTGTGATTCGCAACCGCTAGATGGTACAATATATCATTTACAAAATAAAATATCCCTAATTAGGGGTTGTAAAAAATGTTAATATCAGAAACTACTACCTTGATTCTATATATGCATGAATTCTTCCACACAGGTACCTAAAAATCTACAACGCTATTGTACCTTGTAAATGATAGATTTCACCACATTTTTTTTGAAGCTTACCTATAGGGCATACGGTTATGAATCACGCTATATATGATATTGTGTAATAGTTATAATCATATTCGATATTAATTCTTGCATGTACAATTAATGTTGGTTTTTAGATTAAATACTTTGAGATTATGGTTACCCCAAATTTACCAAGCTATGAACGATTATCAGTATTATAACAACGAAAGTGCCACACTTTGTGAAACTTTGGAAATATTTCAACCAAAGACTGATATTTTTAATACAACAGGATCAACCTGTCAAATAGTGAGTAGGACAACGTAGACGATCGGAGTGTGACGTAGATCGCTCATGTTGTTGGTGCAGGTTAGGGATTACTTTCCATACAAGCTTCTGGCAGCGTTATAAGAAAGTTTTTAAAATTAGTGGTTAGACGATATTTTGTTATTTTTATAACCTTAAGTACTTTTTGCATATTACTTATATTTGGAAGAAATCCACAAAACACGTTTTGTTGTCATATTCTATCATATTCTAAAATTGGGAGAAATATAACCTCAGTTTTTATTACTGTATATGAATCTTATTGAAGTTTATTTAAATGATATTCAACAGTACCTTACAGCATTTATTTTATGATATACTTACATAACAAAAAAAAACCTCCTTATAAAAATAATTTTGAAAAGTCACAAGGTACGCAAATCACGAAGTCAACAAACAAACAAAAAATAGATTGCCAGCCCTTACACTGAAATGACTGTGGCATGCAAGTCGCCATCGCGTGACTATTTACGTTGGCAACATTGATTTACCAAAAAATACTAAGCTGCTGACACTGAATAAATCAAAACATTGAAACTGTTGATTGAATTATTTCTTTTAATTTTCTGTTTATTTCGCAAAAATATAATATCAGCAGCTTTTTTAAGAAAATAAACCATATATGTAGTTTAGAGCACATATTAGATTTCTATTACAAAATTTTAATTTTGACTTCTAGCACCACATATTTGTTAAAGTAAAATTGTACTTTATATGTTAATTGTTCTAAAAGACAGTCGGTAGTCGTTACCTTGACTACAAATAAATGATTTGATTTCAATTTTAATTTTTCTAACTTGTCAGTCAAAAAGCGAACAGTTATGTTAATTTACTGAATAAAAAGTTCACATCAAGATTAAACTGCATTCCTTGTATTTATTTTAATTAAGAAGAGCCTTTGGAGTACCCCGAGATACCAGTTCAACAAGATGAACCACTTGAGTACGAGTCGGAAAGCACGGAACCTGAATCGGCAACCGATGACGAGGAAGAGCCAGCGACGCCCTCGCCAGTACCTGCAAGAACTTTGAGAGATCGCTCGAAGTTGAGAAAGCCAAGTTACCTACAAGAATATGCACACATTGCTGAAAACACTGATTTTATTGACACGTATGTAACTCCTCAATCATTCCAAGAAGCTGTTTCAGGTAGGGAAAGTTTACAGTGGAAACGAGCCATGGATGATGAGATGAAATCGCTCAATGAAAATCACACATGGAAGCTGTCAACTTTGCCACAAGGAGCAAAAGCGATCCCATGTAAATGGACCTACAGAGTTAAAACCAATCCAGATGGTTCGGTCAATCGATACAAGGCAAGACTAGTTATAAAAGGTTTCAGTCAACGCTACGGCATTGACTATAGCCAGACCTTCAGCCCAGAACGCTTAATTGTGTACTAGAATCGTTTTTATTCAAGAAAGAATAAATTCGTAAAAGAAACGGTTGGACTGTGAAGTATCGTTGAATAGCCACAGATGGATTTGGCGAAGCACATCAAACCCTTGGCCGGTGAGGCAGACTGGCCGATCTGGAAGCGGAAGATTCGTGATCTGCTCGATTATCATGAAGGTGCATTAGACGTTATCGATAACAAGATTAAAAAACCAGAACCTCTAGCTGACGGTGCTAGTGCGGCTAAACAAAAAGAATTCAAAGAGAAGTATGATTTCTTTCGAAAGGCAAATAGCTACGCAAAGTCTATGATTGCTAGCTCAGTTACAGATGCGGTGTATGAGAAAATCATCGATAAAGAAACCGCGCGTGATGCTTTCGAGGCCCTTAAAGAGCAGTTTGAAGCGACATCCAAGGATCAAGTTTTTCAAATTTGTGATTCATTTTTCGCTTTTAGTTGGATGTTAGGTGAGGACGTGTCTACACATTTAGCTAAGTTGAGAAGTCTTTGGAGTGATCTCAACAACGGTCTCACTGCTCGAAATGAAAACAAGTTACCAGACTTAATGCTTGTGTGTAAAACGCTCAATATTTTACCTGCTGCATTTGAGACATTTAGGTCCAGTTGGATGCTGCTCACCAAAGACACAGAGAAAACCTTTGACGAGCTGACTACACAGTTGTGTATGTTCGAAAGAAATTTCAAGAAAAGCACCAACAACGACAAATTTTCTCAAGAAGCTCTAGTGGCAAAAGGCGAGACGCAAAAACAAGACGCGAAAAAGAAGTCGAGAGCAGGTACAACCTGTAATTATTGTGGTAAGAAAAACCATTGGGTCAGTGAATGCAGAAAGTGGATCGCAGATGGACGACCATCCAAAAATAAGTCCGTTAATGACTCTCAAAACCAAGCTAACCACAAAAATAACCAAAACAAATTTCAGAGCAATGCTGTTGAGGTTAAGGAAGGTCTTGTGTTGTCATTTTCAGAGATTTTCAATACTGAGATCAACACTACAGACTGGTGGATCGACAACGGTGCTACAAGGCACGCAACGAATAATTTCGATTTCTTTGTAGATTTTGAAAAATTCAAGAATCCGAGTGGCATAAAGGCTGCAGGAAAAGAGCTTTTGCAAGCAGTAGGGAAAGGCATCGTAAAAGTTGTATCAACAGTGAACGACGAGCGATACATCCTAACCTTGCACGATGTTTGGTACGTTCCCGACATATCGAAGAATTTGTTTTCTGTTCTAGCAGCTCAAGACAGAAACCTAAACAGTATGTTTGAATCAACAGCTACGTGGTGCTCGCTCAAAGTGAATAACAAGATACTGCTAAGTGGAGTCCGAAATGTTCACGGAACACTATTCAAAGCAGCTATCAAACCGATTTTTCCCGCTGGTAATGTAAGTTTCAATGTTGCTGTTACTGATAGTTCTCAATTACAGCTGTATCACGAGAGGTGGGGACATCAGGACAAGCAGCACGTGAAAAACTTGTTACAAAAAGAATTGGGTATTAACGTCAAGTTAGACAGAGAAATTTGTGAACCGTGCGTTTACGGTAAGGCCCATCGTTTAGCTTTCGGTACTAGAAGAAAAGCAAGCCAACCTGGAGAACTGATTGCTACAGATTTATGTGGTCCTTTTGATGTATCATTTAGCAAGAAGAGGTATATGGCCATATTCAAAGATATGTTCACTAAATTTCGATATTGCTACATAATTGCAGAGAAGTCTGACGTCACAGCAGCTTTACAGTCAATGATTGCTCACGCAAAACAGCAAGGTCATTCGATTAAGGCGCTGCTGAGTGACAACGGCGGCGAGTTCGACAATGTGGAGGTCAAGGTTATTCTAGAGAAAAATGGAATTACGCACAGATTGACAGCTCCGTATACACCACAGCAAAATGGTTGCGTTGAACGAGAAAATCGCACAATCGTTGAAATGGCTAGAACATTCAAGTACTCCAATCCCGACGTGAAATTTCCTGAAGCCATTTGGGCAGAATTAGTCACTACAGCTACGTACGTATTGAACAGAACAGGCAAATCATCAGTAGACGGTGTGAGTCCTTACGAGCTGTGGATTGGAAGTAAGCCGAGAATTAAGCACTTACGCATCATTGCATCAACTTGCTACGTTCATATACCTAAAGAAAAGAGAAGAAAAATGGACGAGAAAGCAATCAAGGGTTATTTGATAGGTTACGATAACAATGAAAGATACAGAATTTATGTCAAGGAAGAGCACAAAGTTATTGTCTCAAGAGACGTTCAATTTCGCGAATTAACGAGAGATTGCGATCATGAGGTTCAGTTACCACTCAAAGATTCTCATTTACAGAAAGATAACACCGAGGAAAATCCTGAGGTTCCAGTCGAACAAGAAGAGCCTTTGGAGTACCCCGAGATACCAGTTCAACAAGATGAACCACTTGAGTACGAGTCGGAAAGCACGGAACCTGAATCGGCAACCGATGACGAGGAAGAGCCAGCGACGCCCTCGCCAGTACCTGCAAGAACTTTGAGAGATCGCTCGAAGTTGAGAAAGCCAAGTTACCTACAAGAATATGCACACATTGCTGAAAACACTGATTTTATTGACACGTATGTAACTCCTCAATCATTCCAAGAAGCTGTTTCAGGTAGGGAAAGTTTACAGTGGAAACGAGCCATGGATGATGAGATGAAATCGCTCAATGAAAATCACACATGGAAGCTGTCAACTTTGCCACAAGGAGCAAAAGCGATCCCATGTAAATGGACCTACAGAGTTAAAACCAATCCAGATGGTTCGGTCAATCGATACAAGGCAAGACTAGTTATAAAAGGTTTCAGTCAACGCTACGGCATTGACTATAGCCAGACCTTCAGCCCAGTAGCAAGAATGGCAACTATTCGGTCGATTTTAAGCATAGCTGCAAGTGAGCAGATGCATCTAGCACAGTTTGACGTATCTACAGCATTTTTATACGGCGAACTTGAAGAGGTTATTTACATGCAGCAACCAGAAGGCTACAAAAACGGTACTGATCAGATTGCAAACCAGTCTCTACGCCAATGTTGAAAGCTTCTGAGATTTCTCAATCAGGGAAAGAAAATTCCAAAGCACATAATTTCCCTTACAGACAGGCGGTCGGAGCTCTCATGTATTTGATGCTAGGAACTCGACCTGACTTAGCATACAGCGTTGGATTTTTATCAAGATCACTGGAAAATCCATCTTTGGAAGATGCAGCTCGCGTTAAAAGAGTTTTCCGCTATGTAGCAGGCACATTGACGAAAGGAATAACCTATACTCGTAAGGTAAAAAGGGGTATTCTTGAGACCTTCAGTGACGCTGATTTTGGAGGATGCACGAAAACTGGTCGCTCTACTTCTGGTGTCGTAGTTAAGTATGCAGGAGGGGCTATTTCATGGATGAGTCAAAGACAACCTACGGTAGCCACTTCCACTACCGAAGCTGAAATTATTGCAGCAAGTGAAGCAGCTAAAGAAATTATTTGGCTCTCAAGATTGTTTAAAAATATTGTAACTTTAAAGCAAGTTCCAATAATTGAGGTCGACAATACATCAGCAGTGCGTTTAAGCGAAAATCCAGAGTTTCATCGACGAACAAAACATATAGCCATCAAGCACTTCTTTATTCGAGAGAGGGTAACCGAAGGCGAATTAGCAGTTCAACAAATATCTTCTGAGAATCAACTGGCAGATATTATGACGAAGCCTTTGGGTGCAATACGATTACAAATATTACGCGATAAATTGGGTTTAAAGTAACATAGTGGGTACTAAGATGTTTTGTTTGTTTATTTCATTATTATTACAACAATTAACAAGGGAAAGTGTTAAAGTAAAATTGTACTTTATATGTTAATTGTTCTAAAAGACAGTCGGTAGTCGTTACCTTGACTACAAATAAATGATTTGATTTCAATTTTAATTTTTCTAACTTGTCAGTCAAAAAGCGAACAGTTATGTTAATTTACTGAATAAAAAGTTCACATCAAGATTAAACTGCATTCCTTGTATTTATTTTAATTATATTAAGGTAATTTTGAGACTCTCCAACCTGTGGCATTCGAGAATACAACTAAATAATCATAAAATTTGAAAAATCAGAAGTAACTTCTAGAGGTACTGTTCAATTAGGATGTGAAGTGAACATTTATTTGGTTGATGGATTTCGGAATAGCTCTGAATAATTAAGTTTGAAAGCAGGGGTGCTTGCTATCTATTGGATATATAATTAAATGTTTGAGACACTTTAGCTAAATATATTACATACCTAGTTATGTGTTCATATCCTCTTTTCCTTACATATTACTAACAACTGTGTAGTATGAATCTGGAATAATAAAAAATAGAACTTGCATTGGGTAAAAAAATACATATATTGATATTTAAAAGCTACTTACTGAATATATAACAATATAAACTTAATTATAATACATTTATTTGAAATAGGAAAATACCAAAGATTGTAGGCATAGGTAAGATTTTTATATAATATTAGTTTTGAATATCTTTTTCTGATAGTTTCTGTTGAAAATGATGTGTTGGCCTTATTTGTATACTATTTATTCTGATACCACTGTAGATGTTGATAATTAATTTAATTCGTTTCTTTCAGTAACGTACTGATTAAAATATCTCTTTGGAAGTTTGCCTAGTAATTTTAAGCAGACTCTAATAAAACAAAGACTTCGGAAAATAATATTTTTAATGCACGAATACTAACGTCATGACACATATGACAGATATTCGGAAAAACTACTAGATCATGAAATACACTAGGGGTAACTGTTGTATAGTGGGACAGGTTCCATAGTGGGACGATTCAAATTGCCCGCCAACGGTATCGCTTAAAATAACGAAAAAAGTTGTGTCCACTGCATCATATATGCGCAGTGGATATACCCTTGCCACTCGCTGCTAGAGTCTTCAGTATGGCGTCAATCTCGTTAATGTGAGCATCAGAGTGTCAAAGTTTTTTCATAGGATCACGTGTTGAACACAGTTTAGGTCAGAAATATTCATTTGAAAATAATTGTGCCCGAAGGTGTCTTGAAGGTGAGTTGAGGTTATTTTTCAATGTTATTTGTTTGTTTTTTTTTCAATTCCGAAAATGTTAAAAAGTGTATACGGGTGTATAGTGGGACAGAATTGCATATTGTTGTTGCAGAGTTGCATATTGGGACAACATTTTTTTTGCTCTCTAATCGAATATGTTTGTTTGTTTCAAGTTTAACTCTTAAATTACCTTTTTTTCAGAAATGGACAAGAAAAGGGGCCGCAAAAATAAAAAAAATCGTTTCTTGAGAGTAGGAGAATACATCTTGAGAATGCTGAGAAAATGCGAAAGGCAGTAGAGGCTGTTCTTAGAAATGAGATCAATATTAGGAATGCTGCACTTCAATTTGGAGTTAGCAAATCAGCGGTGCATAGACACTTGTAAAAACATAACATCAATGAAGCAAACACGCAGGAAGTAAATTTTCAGAGGCAACATGGCTTTAAGCAAATTTTCAGTGACGATGAAGAACAACTGCTTAGCGAATATTTAGTTACTTCATCCCAAATGTGCTACGGATTAACAAGTAAAGAAGCTAGAGAGTTGGCTTATAGATATGCCGACGCAAATAAGAAAAAAATTCCAAGAAAATTGTCAGAAAATAAAATCGCAGGGGAAGAATGGTTCAAACTTTTCCGAATCCGACATAAGATAAGCCTGAGAACGCCCGAGGCCACAAGTCTGAGTCGCGCAACTAGCTTCAACCGCCACAATGTAGAACTTTTTTTCAAAAACTTGCGTACAGCTCTGGACAAATACAGTTTGAACCCCAATCAAATTATTAACCGTGACGAAACTGGTGTAACTACTATACATAAGCCTCCAAAAATAGCTGCACCATGTGGTCAAAAACAGGTTGCTAAAATTACTAGTGGCTAAAGAGTTATACTAGTAACAATGTGTGCCACTATATGCGCCAATGGGACATTTGTACCACCCTTCTTCGTATTTCCACGCATACATTTCAAGCCACACATGCTGCTTAGTACTCCCCCTGGATCAAAAGGAACAGCGAATGCTAGTGGATGGATGTGTGGTAGTAATTTTATAGAATACTTACAGCATGTTTAAGACACCATACATTGTAACAATGACAATAAAATTTTACTTATTCTTGATAACCACGAGAGTCATACAGATGTTAGGGTACTTGAATATTGCAAAAAACATGGCATAGTTCTTCTTACATTACCACCTCACTGTAGCCATCGCTTGTAGCCATCATACTTGTTCAATACCCCATGAAAAAAGCACCAAACACTTCGTTGGTCAAATAGAAAAAATAGAGAAAGATGAATACACAGTTAATTTCATGAAAAAAATCCAAATAATAGGTTCAGCTTTCCTGAAAACCGAGATGAAGATGTTGTGTCGGAAGAAAATATCATTCAAAAACTTCCAATGCCTTTTGCTTCTGGTGGAACTGAAAGAGCAGCTAAGCAGTGTCTTTTTGATTTCGAGGACTTTCATATGCAATAATGCTTCTCGCCACTGTTAATTTCTTTCTTGTTTTGAATTTATAGCCTAGTTACTACTTTCCCATTTGTACTACCTCTCCGAATATATTTATTTTTGATAGGTAAGATGAAAACTATAAGTTCAAGTTATGTTTTCTGGCTCAAGTCTTCTAGTTAAAGATATGTTGAGAGATATGTTTTCTTATCATTACGATTGGGCGACCTACTCAGTTTATTTAGAAGATTTATTATTTTGTAAATAAACGACCAAAATTTATTTTTGTATTTATTTATTTGGCTTCAAAAACTATTGTCCCACTATACACATGCATCTTTCCCAGTATGCAACATGGGGTGGTTGCATAGTGGGAAAGTGGTGTATAGTGGGACCTTCAATTTTTTCTTCCTTAAAATGTAAAAATTGTTAAAATTTTTGCAGGTGTTGATGAACAAACTAATTTTGAATATATTAGAATGTTCACAATAGTTACAAATTATTCAACAAATTTTCTATTTCAATTACAAGAATATTGTCCCAGTATACAACAGTCTCCCTTACATGCAGCGCTGAACTTTTCACCATATCATTAGACATATTTTTATCCACTTTGAGACGGATATAATAGGTCTCTAGATTTCCTGTAAATTAATTTGAAAGATGCCTCATCTTCATACCCTGATGATTGAACTAAATTTTAGGTACATTTCAACTATAGGTATACATTTATACTCTAAACAGTGCATAGCCAGAACTTTTTTTAGGAATAATATAATCAAGTAATGCTCTAACCTAGGAGTAAACTATTATTATAATGCTATGAAATTGCTACTTATATTTGGAACTTTAAATAAACAACAGGTAGTCAAAATTATAACAAACTGCTCTCTAATGTGCTATGACTATAAAATGATTTCATTTAATAATATTTGGTTGCTTACCTCTTAGTAACAATAAACGCAACGAAAATTATATAAAATACCTACAAAAAAATTGGAAAAATTGAAGTTACTTTTAGATACTAAACAGAAACACAACCTTTAAAGGCTGATTGATGTGGTATTCAGTGTTGCCAACACAAAGTATCATGCGATGGCAGTCATTTACTGAAGAGCGGGCTATCAATCCATTTTGTATTCCCAGATCCGCGGTAGACACTGACCAACCCTAACAAGATGGCCGATCAACGTCATCACTCCGGTCGTCTATTGAGGCCGCTTGACATGGAGCAATACTACCTGCAATGCAATGCAAGACGCAACTCATAGATCTCGGAATTGCAGCTTTATCGGTTTGGTGCCATTTCTATTACATGCAAGTTGCAATTCTAGTGAGAAATCTAGTTTCTTTTGTTTTAACAACTCAAATGTCAGTAAAATTACTTGATTGACTGTAGTACATTTTTTTGTAGAACTAACCTTTTTGTTGATTCCTGATTTTTGTTAGTGCCATTTTTTTAAGTTTTTTATTTGCCTTGCATAATGTCAAAAATCGTGCAAAATTCATCACATGCAATATTTTGACCTTGCAATAAATTGCATGCAATTATTTGCAGATTGTATTGTTCCATGTCAAGCGGCCTTTAGAATTTCTTTACTCTTCCTTTTTATTTTAGAACTCTAATAATACCGAGGTGTACACAAATTCCATGATAGTGGCAACTACAAGTATAATTGGTTACATAACAGCAGGAACTTTAATAAATTCTTTAGGAAAGAAAACATTACTAGGTTAGCTATGTAATAATTAATATATAATGATACTTATAAATATGAATAAATAGAAAAAATATGTTAAATATTATTTCGAAAATTGTTTGTTAGAACTTATTTCAAGTAGCAAAAATATCAAAAATAAAGTAGCTAATCTCGTTTTAGGAATTTTAGGATTTATATCTGGATCAATGGCGATGATGTTATATTTTTCTGAGAACGTAGCATCCACAATAGCATTTTCGGCAATGTTCGTAACTTTTGGTAGTATTGGAATAAATGTTATTTTGGCAGTTGTTGTAGACCTTACTCCTACATCATTACGGTTTGTATCCTATTATATTAATTTATACCCCATTTTGTAGATTTATTTCAATATAATTCATTGACAATTTTCTGCGATCTGGTATAGTACGTTTAACTGGTATAACATGTAGGGTAAGACCGGGGGAATCGTGGTACTCAGAGTAACGATTATTGCTCAATGGGAATTGGTTGCGCCATGTAATAATGCATAGATAATAGTATATTGTATAATTAGTGGGAAAAGCATAATATTCCCAAACGACTGTAATAATTACACAGTAGTTTGGGAATATGCTTTTCACACGAATTATACATACTATTTTTTCTTCGATCGTTGATTTACATTTAAAAATTTAATTTAAAAATATTTAGTTCAAGATGTTATCAAGTAAGTTTAGATAGGTTTCTCTATGATCGAAACGAGATAAACCAAACAATTAGCCATGCAGCTTCAATGTCTATACATTCTCGTTGCCCTCCAGTACAATTTACAAATTGTACAGACTGTACAATAAATGTAAATATTAACCACAATTAATTTGTGTTCAAAATATCGTTATTAATTAGATGTTTCTTTTAGTTCTTTTATAACAACTTTATCAATACCTATAAAAATTGAAACCATACTTTGTTTCATTTTATTGTAATAATCCATTTGTAACATTACCGCACGCTACAGCAGTGCGGTAAGAATATTACCGCACTGTTATTTTCTAATTGCTTAGCAACTGCACACTATTCTGGAATGTTGAGCTTTGCGCATAGATTACAGGTTGAAATAGTGTCAGTTTTCCCATGATCGGAGAAAAACTAGTTAACGAAATAGTGTAACGTCCTCTTAATGACGTCCATAAGACGTCATTTTTGCGTCGACGACGTCCAACGTCAGAAAATCACTAATTAAGTTCGTCATTATGACGTACGCTTGCTGCCTGGGAAAGCGCAGGTGATGATTGGCTGCGCGGTTGTTTAAAAAGAAATCCATCCCAAATAGCAATTTAAACTTGTTACAAACTTACATCATATTTGACACATCAAACTTCTAAACTTGCATTAAGTTTGCTACAGCAAGTTCACAAACTTGCTGCAACTATAAAGCAAACTTGCTAGTTACCACATATCAAAGTTGCACCAAGTCAGCCATATGAAACTTGCTTAAAGTTTATAAACTCAAACTTGTCACAAGTCACAACTGGGTGTCAAATGTCAGAATAGTATATATTCCACAGGGACTTGCTGGTATTCATTTCCTCCTTTATCATAGATGTCAACGACTTTTATTAGCATCTACGGCACATTTGTAGTTTTAAATTAAGTAGACAAACAAATTTAAGAACTTTTATCAACCTATATTATTTACAAAATCATTTTTTCGTTGTTGTCTCTCAGCTCTGAAACAAAGATTGAATTGTGATAAACTAATTCAAACAATTTCATTTGTGTTTGATTGAAAGACATTTTTTTCGAAAAAGAAACAAGTTTACAATAAGAAAATGTGTATCAATTTTGTTTTTACGAAAATATTAAACAAAAAAATATATAAGGGTAATTCAAATTCAACAATTTGTTTTAATTTTATTCAATATCTGCCTATTTGAATTTGATTTAAAAACAAAAATTTGTTGCATATTTTCCCAATTGTCATTTTGATTTGGAGCTCTGGCAGTATTCTCTGTTTGGGATAAAATGGAGTCAACCTTCTACTCCACTCTGTTTAAGCCTTCTGTTAGGTCAGTCACTAATTGAATAGGGTAGCCAGCTGAACTTAAAGTTTTTTCAATTACAACCTGTAATAAAATAATAAAACTTGTATGACTATATAAACTACTTCAGAAGATTGTCAAATTCATGAAAACTGCTGTTTCCCCATCTCTCTGAATATGTTATATCACTCATCTATATTTGAGATAAATAAATTTATAGTTTTTGAAATGAGATATTACATCTTAGTATCATTTTATTTTGATTGTAATACTTTTACCCAGAAATCAAAAAATTAATAATTATCTATTATAAATAAAAGAAACCCACGTGCTCTATAACTTATTCTCCTACTTTATTTAATCAGTAATTGGAAATTGAAGTTGAATAAACACAATTCATATTAATAGACGTATATTCTTACACAAACATTATTTTTATATATAAAAATAAGATACTTACATCTATACAACGAAAATCACTATATAGAATCGTGATAGAATTTCAGGGTCTCTGGCAACTATTATAACGATATAGAATCACTAACACTAATAACGCGCGAAAACACTCTTTTCTAGATAAAACCACCAAAACTCACCATTAAAATCTTCATCTTTAATGGCGTCTGACCCTCAACGAACAACGAACAGTTCATTGTGTAAGGTTATGTTAATCTTCTTCTTTTCGTAGTGAAACCCTGATCTTTAAATAAAATAGTATCCGGTCGCAACGATGATATGTCTAAATTTTATGAATATTGAAACATCATTCTATTACCTAATACATTTTATGTTTTTTGAGCTTATTCGCATATAAGTGATAAAATCGATTACGGTTAAATACAAAAACAATAAAAAAAATTTTTTAAATTTTTTAAATTTGCAACAATTTTTCATATTCACCTTTGACATGGCAATTTTGTTGCAAACTTGTTTCACGCTTAATATGACAAATTTGCTTGAGCAACTCAATATCAAAAATCAAGCAAGTTTGCAGCAAACTTGCGTGCTATCTGGGATCAATATCTCTTCGCAAACCTGAAGCAATATCTATAAATCGAATCACAGCGTTGAATAATGATGAGGTTACAATATTTTCCAACAATCTCGAACAAATTAAAGAAAAGTATAACTTCGACTTCATAGAATTTTCATTATATATGAGACGGAATCTCTACAGTACAGAGGCCGGGAAAAATATTAGCACAGAAGGGACTGAAGCAAGTGGGATTTGCTACGAGCTGGGAAAGGCGTTGTATGCGGTTTCAGCGTAACAGTCATTTATGTCCGCCAATGTTTATTAATGCGAGAAAACGAATGAATCCGCAGATAATCATTCCACGCACTGCACTTAAGAAGATTATGAATTTTGCAAGGACAGTGGCTTTATAGCGTTGTTGACCCCCCCGCCACACACACACACACACTTCACATTGGCTCCAACCTCTAGACGTGAGTTTTTACTGAAAATAGCGTATAATTCAGAATGCAACAAATACTTAAGGAATCATCCGCATGAAAAATTACTCCGTTTGAAATTGCAGAGCTTTTTAATAAAGCGTTTATGAAAGTGGCTACACCAGAAGAAGCAGTAAAGGAATTTGAAGCAACAGGGATATGCCCGTACAATCCTGACGTGTTCACCAACGAAGATTTTGAGCCGGATCGTCTTTACAGTAACTTACACCATGGAAATTAACTTCCTACTAACGAAATCGTCTGTGAACGCCGTAAAACAACAGAGAGACAAACAGTTTTAGTTTCGCATCCTGCAGCTTCTGAAGAAAATATTGAAACTAGAGCTGGCAGAAAGAGAGGATTCATTTATTAAAAAACAATTCCATGAAATTTTACCTCTATCATCAAAATATTAGTAATAGGTCGACGGAAAAACAGCATTCCCAAATTATAACGTATACCCCATACAAAACCGTTTAGAAGAGAGAGGTAATAAAAAAGAAGATTAAGCTAACAAAAAAGAAGAGAGAGCTAATAATAATAGAAAGGTAGTAAAGCAATAGAAATTTACTAAAACAAGTTATAAAAGAATAGTTTTTGCTGATCACGATGAAGATGAAAAAGAAAATCACGAACTAGTTAATAAAACAGAACCTACCTAGGAGAAAAATTCAAACGCAGACTCATACTGAGAACAATAATGAAGATGAAAACGTTGAAGAAAATGATAAAGATGCAATAGGAGGTGAAAACGACACATGTTTAGTGTGTAGGGAGTTGGGTTAAAATAGGGAACTCTGGTTAAGATGTATTCTACGTGGAAATTGGATTCACAAGGCCAGTGCAAGCAGTGGGAAACATGTATACGCGTGTTACTATGGCTGCTAAAAAAAGGGTTCATTGGGATAACTATGGCTGTATGTTATCATTACCTCAAGTACCTGGGGTAATTATAGCCACTAAGTGTATTTTTCTCTCCCCTATAAATTTTTTTTGTTCTGCAATTTTGAATAAATTATAACGTTTAATAAGTGTTGCTCAATTTATTGCCTTATTTTCAACACAAAAACAACATAAAAATCGACAAAAAGACTTAAGGCCGATTCTCACAAAGCCGTGACGTGACAGTCCCGTGACCGGCACGTGATTTCACCGGCAATTCAAAATTATTCTCTTAGGAATTTCAAGGTACCTATTCCCATCTGCCCGACGCGCGACCGTGACAGTGCAAACAGTGATGTCACCGGCATCGTAACGTGATCGATAATATAGTTCCTAACGATGTTTTTAGATTTTCACGGCGGTACAAATTGTGTATTGAACCATGAATGACGAGAAACTTATTGAGTTGGTCCGCGGTTATCCCGTTTTGACCTGTGGAACGCAAAATACATGGACTGTGATTTCAATAATGCTATCTGGAGTAACGTAGGAGCAGAAATGAAAACAGAATGTGAGTAAAACTATTGGTCTGGGCACAGAATGAACACGAGTCGTCACATGTTCATTCTTTGACCAGACAATCTGTATTTTATTTAACATTTATTACCAATAACAATAGGATATAATAATAATGATAACTAAACTTATATTTTTCTTAGATTATTTTTTATGTTTGTTGGATATTTGGTAACCATGGGAGAGATCCAGCATCAGAATTGAAAAAGTCAGTGAATGTTTCTCGTACGTGAAATGCATCTGTCGTTTGCGAAGTAACGTAATTATACGTCTGACAGTCGTATTTTTTAATAAAATTGAGCAGCAAGCAAGTGCTCAAAATTATGGTATCTACATATTTTGGAAAGGCCTGAATTCTTCTATTGTAAAGTAAATTTTTTTGAATTAAAATGCCAAAAGTGTTTTCGGATGTCCGCCTGGCACGACATAAACGATAGTTGAAGGTACGCTTCCGTTCATCAAGATTATCCCCTGGATATGGTCGAATTAAGTACGTTGTTAAAGGAAATGCTTCATCACCTACAATTACGCATGGGACCTGGCTGTCTGTATTAGGTATGGTTGATCTTGGCGGTATATTCAAAGTTCGTTGCTGAAGTGCTTTTCCTAACGTTGATTTGGCAAAAACTCCTCCATCACTATCTTTCCCATATGCCCCTACATCGACAGCAATAAAATTACAGTGAGCATATACAAGGGCTAACAAAACTATATGGAAAATGTTTTTTTGTAATTAAAAAAACATTGATCCGGAGTTAGGAGGAGCCTGAATAACAATGTGCTTGCCATCCATAGCTCCTATACAGTTAGGGAAACTCTACATTTCATAAAAATCAGTAGCGATTTTCATCCACATTCCCTGTGTCGGAGTAGGCGTCAGTTCGTTCATTAGGTGGGTAGTGATAATCTCGCAGGTTTCTCGTACAACTTTGTGAACTGTACTATGTCCTAGACGATAGCTGAACGAAATTGTGTTCAGTGCATCTCCAGTGGCCAAATATCTGAAAAAAATACAGTAGAGATAAAACATGTACTCGATTATTTTGTTATATTTTTGTTTTGTTTCTGACAAGAAAAAGCCTATAATTCTTCTTTTTTTTAGGGTCTGTATGCAAAACTCGGTGGGACAATATTAGGGACAACTTCAGAAAATCTTTGAATAAACAAAAAACTAAAAGTGGTCAAAAAGCAACAAAAGTGAAGCCTTACAAATATTCAGCGCAGTTGAGCTTTTTTAAGAAATTCTTTGAGCAGAGGGAGTCCACGACGAACATTGAGGCCAAAGTAAATACCGAAGATTTCACAGGTGAAACAGAAACTGAAGAAGTATCCGAAAATTACCAAAATACTCAAGATCAAGACTGTACAGTTTCAGAAGTTAACGATACTATGACTATACAATCAGAAAATCAAAGTTCAATGATATCAACAGTAACAGGTACCATTCCACGAAAAACTAGAAAACTGTCAATACCAACAAAGCCTACTGCTCCCCCCAAAACGGCTGCTGCTACAGTTATGAAGTATATTGTTGACCGAAATAGAAGTATTAACTGCCCACCACCAATGAAGCACCCTGTTGAAGCTTTCTTAGCAGGGGTAGCTCCAGCTTTAAAAAAATTATCCGCATAAGAGTGACATTTCGCGAAAGCTGAAATATTTGCTACTATCCAAAAATTCGAATTTAATATGTTGAACAGACAACAACAATTTCCTTGCACAGGTCCTAATAAAACGTGTTCGACTAGACAACCTTCTCCTTGGGATGGCCAACAATCAACCTCTTCATGGGATGGCCAACAATCATCTACTAGTCAAAGTGAGGAGAATGAAGCAGCCCACTTAACATTGAGGGAGTATTTCCAAACCCTGCCTTAGAAATATTCAGGGAAAAATGAGTTTGAGATTTAAGTACTTTTTTTTCGATTTGTTTGTACAACATTTTTCTAATAAAATAGTTTTTCCACTACTAGCTGTGAAGTTGACAATTATTGTTTCATCTAGCCAACTGAGAAGTTGAATTTCTCTATTAGTGGTTAACAATTTTCTATATTGTTAACCTAGGTCAATAATGGACAAATTCAAATGTTTTGAGAATTCAGGGATAATAACTTAACAAAAACTAGTGCAACATAATTTTGTATACCCAGGAGATTGTGTTTAACATATTTACTGCTTGAAATTACCTAACAAGATAAAATTATTTCAATAAAACTGTCATTAAATTAAAATTCGCGCTCAACCAAAAATTTCTGATGACATAAGGAGTGCGTTTATAATATATGGGTGAGGTGAGGAGCGAAAACAGTGTCAGTCAAAAAACGAAGTAAACGCCTAGGGAGAAATCAGTTTGAACGATTTGTAGATCGACACTATCAAAATTTGACATTGAAATGTGTTGTTTATTTTCCGTTAATTTTAGAAAAACGAGGATCGAGGAATGTTTTTACTTTCAACATTATCACCAGTGGAATTTGAAAATCTTTTGTTGATAGAAACTGGTAGCTAACCTTGAACTACATAGACAAATAATATATTACTTTCTCTATGGTGAAGCATTTGTTAAATGTTTTATGAACACTCACTTTGTACCCCAAGTGTTGTGAACGCACTACCGCTGTAATTGTTCAAAGTTCAAAGTAAAACATAAACCACGTTTTGTGAAATTTTTGGATGTGATCGTATAATTGGTTTCGTTAATTCGTTGCACTTAATATTGGTGATTATGAACTATAGGAATAATGGTATTCTATTGCTGTGTGATTAAATTATACCTACATGATTTTTATGACATTTTTTTTATTTTTGATTTTTGTCTTAAATGTGGCTAGTAGTGGAAAAAATGTATACACATCACGGTGGTGAAGACATTTATAAACCTCGCACCTTATTCCGCTCGGAGCAAAGCCCCTCGCGAAATAATTTTGGTGCTCGGTTGATAATAATAGTCTTCACCACCTTGGTGTATAATATACTATTTATTTTTTGAGTGTTTTTAATAAATATCAAGGTATCTACATCAGATTTAAAACAAATACTTATCTTAAACAAACAGCGAGCCTTTCTCTTGCTGTGATTGCTTTTCTCCAGTATGTGTCAAGCTTTTCCAAATGAACTTCTATCTTGCACAACAATAGGTTGAACGAATTTTCTGACATCCTAAAGTATTCAAAAAATTTTGCTGCATCGTCTACTAGTTCCTTGTATATTGTTACAAATTCTCATTCGGTACCTTTCTTTTTCTATGCTGCATGGACCCAGTGTCGTCTTGCTACCTGTTCTTCCATTTCTTTGTCCAAAACCTGTGCGATCTGCAACAGTTTGTTGTCTGGAAATATTTTCATTTGGCTATAAACTGCACTGCCACAGCACTGATGAAATACTGACCAGTGTGAGTTTACGGTCGGTAAAATCACGTGCCGGTCACTGAACTGTCACGTCACGGCTATGTGAATATCGACCTTTAGGTGGCCACCGTTCCCCCGGTTTCCCCTATACGTCATATTAAAGTGTACGTAGCAGAACAATGTTGCCACACTGAAGACATAGTATGAAAATTCAATAAATATCAAGATTCTATTATTATGTAACTGCGATTATAATGTTACTAGAGCCAGTTAAAAAGTGTATGTATGTATTCACACCATACACGCTTCCATGCATATAGATACAAAGTGGATTGAATAATAAAATGTTTATTAGCAATATATATTAGTACCTACACATTTTTTATTATTTCCAAATATCTAAACATAAAAACTGGTTCAACTATGAAATTTTTAGAGCTATGGCCGTCTCTCTAACGATGATGTTCGGTAGATTTGGTGCCGCCCTTGGTAATTTGATTTTTCCTTTCCTATTAGAATCTGGATGTGCACCTCCATTTTTCTCTGTCGGATCTGTGATGATTGGTAAGTTCTCAATCTCAATTGGTATATGAATTATAATTGAAAAAAGGGTTGCTTTTTAAATAATTGCCCCCGGGTGGTGTTACCTATGTATTTGGAAACCTCATAATGATATGGATTCCAAATATCGTCCCTGTAATTGCAAGAAGTCGCATGTCAAAAAGGCCACTTTTCAGGATAGCAAAAAAACTTAATATTTTTTTATTTTTTTATTTCAGAAATCAGTTAATAGCTTATTTTTATGATGTAACGTCATGTTATATGGCATTTAAGGTGTTACCTTATCTTATTTGTGTTTTATACGCACATACGACTTTTTAATCTTTACATACAACATTTTTACGAACACATAGGACTTTTTGTTTCCAAGTACTAGGTCATTTCATTGACATACAACTTTTTATGGTAAACTGGTTTTATTGAAAAAGTAGTAATTTGCATTAATGACAACTACAAATCAAACATTGTACGTGTTGCATTAATTTTCATAACTCAAGCTATTGTAGAAAGAATGGTAATCTTCTTCTAGAAGGTTTTTGAGTTCCTGCAGGTCCTTAAATTTCCTTGCTGTTATGGGAAGTGGCTTGTTATACAACGGTTTCAACTCATTATACACCTCTGCTGTTGGCTTAGCTCTTCTTGGCAGTAGTTTCCATTGTTCGGAAAAATCTAACTTATACCAAATTTCGCCCTTTGATGTGTACTTAAGGCATCGCAAGTCTGTGACGAAGGGATCTCCCTTTTTGATTCCTGGGCGAATGCTTCTGTAGTACCCATCGCCAAAATTATGGAAGTCTTTGAAAGAAAGACTCTCAACATAGTAAGGGCTTGGCTCCCGTCTTGCCTCTCTGATATCTCTAATATAATCTGCTGGTACATAGTGTTCATGTCTTTTGATCTTTCTTTCAATTGTGCTGTGCACGCTATTCACTTCCATCTGCGTGTGGCCCACTTCAAGATACTTCTGGTAAACGGTAACCTTGTTCTCAATGGAAAAGTACAGAAGAGCGTTAGCCACAGTTTCACATCTATTCTGATTAGTACAGCCATCACTCCAAACTATGACGTCAGTAAGGTCTGGGTTTTCTTCTTTCTGTTTAGTAAGATACTTTACAAGCATAGAGGCGTTTCCGTTTCCTTCGTGCCAGATGTAGCACGTGGCATCATGGTTTGCAAGGTTGAAAATTGAGTAGTTGTGCACTTTAAGTTTAGTTTTATAATAGGAAGACGATGCCTTAATATCTGGACATGTTAGTACCTTTTGCACATCAACTGCTACCACCAATGTTCTGTTTGTCTCTTCTGATTTCTTCTTGTCACTGTCTTTCTCTTTTCTGGCTCCTTCTTTTCTGTTTTGATGTTTCTTAAACTCATATTCTGAAACCTTTCCCAATTTGTATTTTATGCAGGTCTCGCACTGAACTTTTTTTGATATGTAGAAGCCTATGTTCATTACGACAAAAACTTTATGGAAAAGGGCCCTTGATCCAGGGTTTGTGTTTTTCTCAGTACATACACGGGCATACTCCCTGTACAGCCGTGTTTTGGATTCCCAATTGGGTTCTAAATACTCTTTAGATGTTTTGGCTCTACAGTAATGTGATTCCATTTTAGGTAGGGAATTTAAGAACTGCCGGATTCCCTCTCTTTTTTCTGAGTCTGTTTTTGATTGTATGTCAGTAATATTTAATCCCATTTCATTCATGGGCTCAGGATCGTCCGGATTATTCTCTAGTGGTAGAGGTTGTTCTAACATCCCTTTCAATACTCAAGCTCTGACAGATTTTTCCCCAAGACAGAATGTGTTTAAAAATATCTTCTTGCCGACTCTTATTTTTTCATCGCCCACTTTCAGGTGGTATTGGAATGACACGTTTTTGCGAGCATTTTCAATGTCTGTGGTTTTACGTCGCCAATCCGGTGTAGATTTATCCACCAAAGATGCAATAACAGCTCGCTTTGTTTTCCAACTATCTATATTCTTCCAGAAATTTGTCAACAGTTTGTTTCTATCCAGGTCAGTTGTTTTTTCACACTTGAAGTTTTGTCCATTTTTGCAACTGCATCGATCTTTTATTTCTTTCCCCTTCCTTTCATTGTTAAATTTGTATTTTGAGCCATTAGCAGCATTCTGTTGTTTTTTCAATCCAAAATAGGGTTCACAGTAGATAGAGCTATACAGATTCTGGTTCACTACTTCAAAAATCTCCGCTTGGTGGCGCTGAGAGCGGCGGCGCGCGCGTTTTTAATTTTAGGCCGCCATTTTTAGTCCTGTTTTAAAAATCTGAAAAAAAACTTCAGTGAGATTCGATCGCACAACCTTCGCGTCTATAGCAAGGCATTCAACACATGCCGCCATAAGCTCTCATGCATATTATTAGCGAAGAAAGGTATTGCTGCAATGTGAGCGCACCGTACGCTTCTTGCTGTAAAATGTGACGTAGTCGAGAAAGATCCGTTAGGATGATAAGGCGGCGCGCTACCGGGTTCTTGCTGTAAAATGTGACGTAGTCGAGAAAGATCCGTTAGGATGATAAGGCGGCGCGCTACCGGGGGGCTTAAAGTAACTTATGTTGAAATATTACTAAGAATTTCGTACCGGGTGGCTTGAAAGTAACATATAATATTTTATGCGTGACACGCAGTAATTGAATCTTTTGGGGGTTTTTTAAAAAATATATATGTTGTTAATAATGTGTTGGGAGATTAGTTTCTTGAGGATAACAGAAGGGTGAAGATCATGTTAATAATTATATTAGCTGCAGCGCTATGTCCAGCACTGTGTGTTGTCGACCAGCAGTATGCTATGGATTATTTACAACGCTTCGGATACGCAAATGAAAATGATTTGACTAAACTTGAGGATTATTTGTTGAGTTTTCAAGAAAAATATAATATTCCTGCAACGGGAGAATTAGATGAAGATACAATACAACTTATGGATAGGCCAAGATGTTCTGTAAGTGAAACAGCTTCCGACGATGATCATTCTTTTAGAGTTAGATCAAAATGGATCAAATTTGATTTGAAATGGTTCTTCCCTCAGGCAAATCAAGCATATCTTGATGTAATCGAAAAGGCTTTTGAAGTGTGGAGTAACAGTTCAAAGTTCAAATTTGAATTAATACACAAAACAAGACCTTATGCTCCCGATATATCTATCACTGTTGTACATGGAAAACACTATTTTCGTGCAGATTGCCAAGGTAGAGATGAATGCCCCAGCGCATTTGATGGTCCTGGAAAGGTGTTGGCACATGGTTATTTCCCAAATGGCAACAGCTGTATAGAACTTCATATTGATGCAGATGAAAAGTGGGATTTAAGTTTAGATGGATCAAGTTCAGATGATAGGACTAGTCTACTCATGGTATTAATTCATGAAATTGGACATATCTTAGGTATATCCCATAGTGATAATAAACAAGCAATAATGTATCCATGGTATCAACGAAACGCGACCCCAAAATTGGATGAAGATGATAAAATGGCTCTTGAAGCTCTTTATGGACCCACCAATAAATATGCAAATAATCCTTTCAAACCTACGCCACCGACTACAGGTCATCATAGGCCCCATCCACCAAATAAAAATTTATGCGACATAACGCCGGAGTATATGTTTACTGCGATGGCTGGTACATTTGAAAATTATCACTTATATATTATTTATAAAGATTTTCTATGGAAAATGGATTTGAATTCGAAACTTATTCCCTCAGAACCAGAAATGCTCGATGATTATCTACCCGAAGAAGTGGGCTCCATAATTCAGATTTTTCAAAGTTCTTCCGGTAATTTAATAGCAGTCAATAAAGATGTTCGTAAATACTATATAGCAGATTTCCCAGGTTTGCGAATACTTGAGCAAGGTAATTTACTTATACCAAAAAATTCTCAAATAAACACAATGTTTCAAAGCAACCACGGAAAAATTTATGTATTTTATAATAACAATAATTATATTGAATATGATAAGAACTTAAAAAATGTCTTAAATAGAGGACAAATTAAAGATATTTTCCCTGGACTACCCGCAGATGTTACAGGAGCATTCCAGTACATTGACGGACACATGTACTTTTTCAAAAACACCACATACTACAAATATAATGAGTTTACCAAAAAACTTGTTGCAGCCGGACCCTTCAATTGGAACCTATTTGATATCCCATGTCCTAATGGAGACCTTTTAAATCATCTCAAGACTTTATTAACAAAAATAATTTCTTTTTATCAATAATATTTTTAAAATAAACTTTTGCAAATAATTAAATTGTTTTTCTGAAATTCTGTAATCACAACAGGAAATGATAAATATGAAAATAAAATCAACTCACCACAGAAATTTTGTAAAATTGATATGACTCAACCCACAATTAGAAAAAATCAACATAACAACAGGAAATGCGATATATCAAACGCATACAAAAATAATAGTTTATCACAATTTCACGAAAGTGATATGGAATCCTTGAAAAAAGGTATAAATACATTTTTTGGTATTACGACAACGATATTTCCATATTGACAATGTTTTCATACAATTTATTAAATATTTCGCTACCGACGATAGGATTCGAACCATCGATCACACATTCTCATGCGTTAATAGTCTTTTAGCATGCTAGCAAGACCACCAAGTTATTATCATATCAGAGTATATTGTGAAAGCGAATTTAGAATTTATCGAAATATTACATTTATTTTTAATTCAGATTGTATCACAACAACAACAAATATTCAACTGTTAGACGTTATCTGCATCGTTTTTAGATTATTATCGTATACGGGATGTACAAAGACGCCATAAGGGCACAAGCATCTCTGATTAGTCAGTTTGGAGTCAAATAAACACCATTATGATGAAGTCAATGACCAGAGGGTTTACAAGAATCATACCTGAAGACAGTGACCAGAGGGTGTCGTTGATCAATGGTAAAGAAGAAGAGATAAGCGATAAGTTTTACAATAATATACCGATATACGATGTGTTGTCATAAATATGTTACTACGATGATCAGTATACAAGATGTCTACGATACCAAAAGGACACAAACATCTCTGATTAGTCAGTTTGGAGTCGAATAAACACCATTGTAATGAAGTCAATGACCAGAGGGTTTACAAGAATCATACCTGAAGACAATGACCAGAGGGTGCCGTTGATCAATGGGAAAGAAGAAGAGATAAGCGATAAGTTTTTCAATAATATACCGATATACGAGGTGTTGTCATAAATATGTTACTACGATGATCAGTATACAAGATGTCTACGATACCAAAAGGGCACAAGCACCTCTGATTAGTCAGTTTGGGGTCAAATAAACACCATTATGATGAAGTCAATGACCACAGAGGGTTTACAAGAATCATACCTGAAGACAATGACCACAGAGGGTGTCGTTAATTGATGGGAAAGAAGAAGAGATAAGCGATAAGTTTTACAATAATATACCGATATACAGGGTGTTGTCATAAATATGTTACTATGATGATCGGTATACAAGACGTCAACAATGCCATAAGGGCACAAGCATCTCTGATTGGTCAGATTGGAGACAAATAAACATCATTGTGATGAAGACAATGACCACAGAGGGTTTACAAGAATCATACCTGAAGACAATGACCAGAGGGTGTCGTTGATTAATGGGAAAGAAGAAGAGATGAAGAGATAAGCGATAAGTTTTGCAAATATACAAGGAGTATCAAAAGAGTCATCTGAAGAAGTGATCGACAATGACCAGAGGGTGCCGTTAACCATCGCCGTATGTGTCGTATGACAAATGTGTCTTATGTCGAATGGACCTTCCGTCGTATGCCCCATCTGTTCTGTGATATCATGTAAATGGTGTGACGTAAGCAACGTTACCATTAGGACGCTAGCATATCTCTGATTGGTCAGATTGAAGTCGAATAAACGACCCCATGATTGTTAGACTATTATCGTATACATGATGTACAAAGACGCCATAGGGGCACTAGCATCTCTCTGATTGGTCGGATCGAAGTTGAATAAACACCATTGTGAAGAAGAGATAAACCACTACGTTCGATATACGGGGTGTTTGTCATAAAATTCGTTATTTCTTTCCCGTTATCAATTATTGTGGTTTTTTTTTTATACGAGACGTCTGACGTTTGACACGTGACGTATGACAAGTAACGTGTGACACGTGACGTATGACGTCTAACACGCGACGTTAAACACGTGACGGTTGACGTTACAAACGACGTTTGACACGTTACACGCGACGTTAGACGTGCCGTTAGACACGTGACGTATGACGTTTAACATGACACACGACGTTTGACATTACGGGAAAAATCTAAAGCTACGTTTCGATGATCATCATCACATCTAAACACGAGACGTTTGATACGTGACGTATGACGTTCAACACGTGACGTTGAACACGTGACGTTTGACGTATGACGTTTGACACGTTACACGCGACGTTACGTGACGTATGACGTTCAACACGCGACGTTAAACACGTGACGTTTGACGTGTGACGTTTGACACGTTACACGCGACGTTAGACGTGGCGTTAGACACGTGACATTTGACGTTAAACGTGACGAGGTCTCTATAATATTAGTATTTGTTAAACTCTCATGTAATATACTGGTTGAGAATATACAGGATGTCTTAATAAAAATGCGAATCATTCCATAAACAATTTATTATTTAGACATTACAATGGTAATACAGTATTCAAAAACCAATGCCGGAGACGCTCTACATTTCTTTGGGCACAAGAGTATAGACCAGTAGCGTGACAAGGATTTGGATCTCGTTCAAAGTTTCCTGTAGCACATGGTGTTCCATCAAACTTGCAAACATCAATAATGTGGGGAAACACACCAAAAATGTGACATTTCTTTAGTAGAAATTCTGCTTTCTGATGTCCGCGTACGTATATAAAATCGGCAGCATACAATAGCTTAGTTGCCAATATATCATTTAATTTGGAGTACTCAATGTCACCTGAAGAGTATCGAATACCATGCACATTCTTCTCCAAGTATGACACCGTCTTCTTATCCTGGTCGCTTAACGTAGAAATTGATTGGCATGGTAGGAATATGTAGTGACTTTGCTTAAAACCAACTTCAATGGTGAGTTCTTTGACAACAAAGAATCCATCTATAACGAAACCTTGAATGTCTACGAGTGCAACTCTCATGATGACGTCTGCTCGAATACTGACGTACTGCACTTCAATTTAGAGTCTTGACTATTTCTGTGAGGGGGAAATACTCCATTACTTTGGTGTTTTCGGGAAAACCAATGTTTGCTTCAATGTCAAGTTTTACATCGACTGTGGACGATTTCATACTTTCTTCTTGTTTCGAGCAATCGATAACAAACAATGCACGCTTCTTGAAAGAGGGATAATCCAACAGAGGGCGCTTCTGTGCCGAATTCGTATAGCTAGGATAAAATTCTGTATAGTTGAAATAGGCCTCATTGTAATCATTTTTAGTGAAATCCAACTGCATTCTTTCATTGGGATAATATTCCCCATTTAGCGATAGTCTGATACTTTGAATGTCGGCGTTGTCGAATAAAGTGGGGTCGGCTGTGCTGTTGTCACGTTTGTTGGTTTGAAAGAAAACAATAACATAACGAGGTCGTTCGACTGAAGTTGTAGTTTTAACAGCCCAAACTTCACGTCTAGCATTTCTGGTAATTGCAGGCAGTTCGTGTATCTCCCACTTTCTAAATGGAATAACTATAGGCTGATCCTTTTGAATGGCCTTCATAAGTTCCAACTTAATATCATCATTAGGATAGATATGCCTGATTTTCAATTCGATGCTGGTAATGTTGATGTTAACGGTTGTAGTGGAAAGTGTACCAGAAACGTTTTTTTCTGTGATAAGCACACAATCGTTATCGTTTCGAGCTCGAACCAAACGTATTGTTTGTCGTCCACACGTAATCATAGGATAGTCGTTGAAAATGTTGAAAATATGCTTTAGAGGAATTTGAAGGTTAAATGATTTGTCGCTGGTATTCAGGATGGGGTCTTTGGGATAATTCCACCCAGCTATAGCCATATGATTGGAATCTTCTTGATTGTAGCATGTCATGGCACGTACAGCGCTAACGATTCCAGGATCCCGAACAGTTTCCATCTCTCTTGCACTTTCACTATATGTACACGAATCGAAAAGGAAAGCACCAACATTATTTGCCAGCTTCACATCACCCCCTCCATGCACAGTGAGTGATCCTTTAATACACAACAAAGTTTCATTCATTGCAAAAAACGAATCAACTTGATTGATGCTGAATTCCACAATGTCGCTGCAACTGAACGATTTGATGAACGGAGCATATGTTCTGTACTCAGCTTTGCGAATCGATTCATCGAAACTAGGCTTGCGATAGATATCAAACATTGAAGGCATATCGTTCATACGAGAACGTTTTACATACTCGGTCGTCATTGTCGTTGTTTTTTCAACAAAAAACCCAAAGACTGCAAATACAATGTATTAGCAAATGTGAGCCGCTTCTGATGCTGCTTTGAAGAATGCCGCGTAACTAATGGCGTTGAATGTGCAGCAGAACGTCTTATATGATTAATTATCAATCCCATCTGTTGCTTCTCGCTCTAAGCTCCAACACCAAAGTGCTCTTTTCACCACGAAAGTTTATAGGATGACCGTCTTGGTCCACAGCCAACACTGTAATGTTGGTTATTTCACGTTGTGGTATAACAGGTAAATAAAGTAAATTATGTGGTGTTTCGTCAATGGCGTACCCAGGATCCACTTTTATGATAAATTCGTAAATAGTATGAGCAGGTCTGTCTGCGTCGAAGGCTCCCGTGGTAATGTTACATTCGAAACGTATGCTAGATACTTTTATAATTTTGACGGGTAGATCTGAAGAGTGCCATCAAAGAATACATTGGTGTATTCTTTGGTGCCATCGTTTGGGTTCGAGTATCTCTGTTGAAAATCCTAGTATCTTTCCTAGACTGTTGGGTTGTTCAAACGAAATTCTATATTTACTGAAAATCATGCACTGTAACGTATTATTGTTGGGTTTTAGTGCAAATATAGTTCCCGGTCTAAGTGAATTGCTGCCACTCAACTTCTCGAGTATATACGTTTCAATATCGGCGATTTCGTAACATCCTGTAGGTAAATCGAAACTTTGTAGCTTGTTGTTGTCATCATAGTAGTAAAACTTGCAATCTTCAATGTTTGGTATGCTATGGTATGAGTGGAATGAACGCAGCGCTAATTCGTAGTCTTTCTCCGGATGGAGTACAATAGGTGTAGGCGGTTGGAAGGTAAATACGTGATTTGAACTGTTTACTCTCAACAACTGCGACATGATGACTGATGTAAGTCGACGTATGAAGGCAGTTTAAATAATACATAGAATACTTTACAAGATTTATTTGACACACAAAATACATTTCAAGGTTTACTTAATGCACGTTGACAAAGAAAACAAGATGCTTGAGAACTTGCAGGACCGTCCCAATGCGTCGTCCAATCGGGGCGGTTGTAGTGAACGAAGCACGGCAGACGAATTTGTAGTTCATAACTTGTTTTGTAATCATTAGGAAGTTTATGCCATATATCTAACAATTCAGATGGACCAACACACTCTATCAGGTATCGAATGGGAACGTCTTTTAGTTCTTCAGCAGTAAAACTTCTAAGAGGTTTTCTGTGATGTATTAATAATAATTTAATGTTCTCCTCCTCACCCATTTTTCGATGAATGTTGAAGTAGAAATTTCAAACACAAATGTCCACAATTGATCTGATCGTAGTTTTGGTACTGATTATTATTATAAAAAATTTCAACTTTTTTTCCACCCAGATACTTTACAAGTTCTTTGGGCGGTTTCAAATTACCAAATGAATCGAAATACTCAACAACATTGTTTTTCTTTATGTATGCCACCCAATGTGTTCCGTCATTTTTAGACGAGTCCAAGTTAACCACTGCACACTCTTGCTGTCGAGGAGCGGATTTAGGCAGAGAGTCTCGCATGAAAACACCTCGAAAATGTTTAATTTTATATAATTTTGCATAACGTGCAATATCAATGTCGTACAGTGGACGATTGGGTAGCTTTATCGAGAGTTTTTTGACTTTTTTAAATACAATCCAAATCCTTTGCCTCCACCATACTTTTTCAGATATAAACCATTTCCGACATGTTCCATAGCCTTATTATGACGTATATCTTCTTCCAATTTCTTTCGAGCATTATTGGCATCAATGACGGTCTTTGCCACCCCTGCAGCTCCACCCGATAACGCTCCAAGTGCTGAGAGCCCAGCAAACAGAGGTATAAGTGGTAGAAAACCTCCAGATTTCACTACAGGTATCACGCGAGGAACATCAATTTTCTTTGATCCTCCAAACTGTCGAATAAGTGATTTGGCTGCTCGTAAAGCAAACAAGGCGCTTTCTTTCAAAGATGCTCCTCTCTTCATGGATTTTCCTATCTTTAGCACAACATCTCGATGGAAGGAACGACGTTTTCCCATTCCCAACTTTCGTTTAACCTTCATACCGCCCGTAACAAGTAATGCAGCACTCTTTTCACCAAAAGATGCGTCTTTTGATTTGACTCGATCCCAAGCTTTATCTTCCAACTCCTTATCTGCTTTGTGGCGTTCTTCAAGAGTTTTATTTTGTGAATAAGCGATATCGTGTTGTTTACAGGCGTCGTCTAAGGGGTTAATACCAACGTCACCACGCACAAGTGGTTTTTGTAACTTTGTTCCTGCTGTAAAAGGAGAGAGAGTATAAGTCTTCAACTGTTAAGAAATTATTTTCATCATAATCATCACTTACGTCCACAATAATTGTAGGTGGGTAAATGAAGTTCGAATGGTAGTTTATTGATTAGAGAATTCAAAAGACCTTCTCCCTCAAACACCAACATTAAGACTGATTTGCGACGATGTAATGACATATATATATATATATATATATATATATATATATATATATATATATATATATATATATATATATATATAATAGATAGATATAGATATTGAAAATACTTTAATAGCACCCATCACAAGATGAAGATCGTTCAACAAGAACAGACGCTACCCATTGAAAATCTGGACTTTACATCTAAACCAACTGTTGGTAAACATGGAAAACTACTACCAAACTCATTTAGAGCTATAATATGTGGACCAAGTGGGTGTGGAAAGACGAATGTAATGTTGGCACTCCTGTTCAATCCAAATGGTGCAAGATTCAAAAATATTTATGTTTATTCAAAGTCACTATTCCAACCAAAATATCAACTGCTGCAAGATGTTATAGCTCAAGTCAAAGACGTTGGGTATTTTCCATTCAAAGACAATGAGGACATTATTAGCCCGGAAGAAGCTCGACCAAACTCCGTGTTTATATTCGATGATGTAGCATGTGATGGACAACAGAAAATTCGACAATATTACTCCATGTGTAGACATAATGATATAGATGCTGCTTATCTTTGCCAGACATATTCGAAAATCCCCAAACAGCTAATACGAGATAATTGTAATTTGATTGTACTATTCAAGCAAGACGAAATTAATCTCAAACATATATTCGATGAACATGTTTCTCCAGACATGACTTTCGAAAAATTCAAAAAAATGTGTTCTCAATGTTGGTTGTCAGACAACTATGGAACTTTAGCAATAGTAAAAGATTTTGCTCTGAATAATGGTAGATATCGCCAAGGATTTGATAAATACATAAAGATTTAAGCTAAGTCTTCAGTTCACATTAATATGTCAGACGATAAAGTAGCTGCTGCCTTGCGTAAGAAAAAGGTGGCTGAACTAGCCAGATAAATTCGCAAAAAATATTTAGCTTTGAAATTGGGTAAATCAGAGCACGATGAGTCTCTTAATAAACTCTTCAAACCAATATCTATGCCATTGAAGGAAATTGTAGAGTCTTCAAAGACATTGCAGAAAACCATTTCAAATTTGAATCCAATTAAAAATGAGGAGGAGGAAGTAAAGAAAGAAGAAAAACTAGATGATGATGTGTTTGTACCACCATCTTTTCTCGAATCGGAATCTGTAGCTGAAACAGATGAGGCAGGGGATATTATACGCCCCGAATCTCCAGAGGAGATGCGTCCTAACGTTTCACATGAAGCTTTTCAAGAATATATGGATCAATACCCTCCGATCAGTTTAAAATACATTGAGGATTATTTTCAAAAAGATGATAAAATTGACAAAAATTACGGCCCCATCTACGATGATATGTTTGGATGGATGCTGGGTAAACGCCGAATTGCCTTTGATAAAACAAGCGGTAATATAAACGTGCTACAGGATGGTAACAAAGAGGTGGGATATTTACCTGGAACTAAAGGATTGTATGAGCTTCTATTTTACAACGATCCCCATTATAAAGAGGAAGATCTAAAACATTACAAAATTCTGTTAAACAATACACAAGTCCATCTTGATACCCTTAATCGTCTTAAAGGTTCAAGTACTGACAAATACAGATATATAATTAAACCATTATTTAAAATACTGCGATCAGACTCAACACCGAGTAGTTCACAAAATACGTCTTCAATTCAACGATCTGGCTCCATGTCAACAAGAACTCGCCAGAATTCAATTCCAACTAATAGAGGAAAAGGACTTGGCTTAACGTACAACGAAAAACCTATGGAATATATTTATTGGGATGATCCAAATGAATTGGTTGAACGTTTGAAATTATTGATTGCTTCAAAAGAGGCAGGTAATACGTCTAACGACAACGAAATAGTTGCCATCATAAATGAACTGAAGGAAGCAAATATAATAGAATAACCAAAAATAAAGTCTATTCATTTCAATCATGCCTCTCGATAAGTTCGGACACCGCCGTCGTCATGCTAATGAACGGATTACACCGTATATGTCGAAAGTATCATATCCACACACTCCGGACGGCAATATTGATGCTGAAAATGTGAGAATCTGTAATGTTAAGACGCCGACTACAAATAACGATGCTGCTAATAAACTTTATGTCGATGAGCAAATGCAAGTGTATCATAATGATGTACAAGAACTTCATAAGAAACTAATTCCTACATTACAAAAGAAGGTAGAAAATAACCGAGATGGAATCCTCTACATTAATTCATTTATTTCGAGAAATCCGCCCGTCGCAGCTCGAGATATGGCAACTAAAAAGTACGTCGATGATGTGATTGTTGTGACCAAAGATAATATGAGACGAGAATTCAAATCTTTTGTTCAAGATTTTATGGACGTATTTTTAAAAGATATAAAACAACAATTCCAGAGTAAAATTAGTGAGCATGAAGTATCCATAAATGAATTACGAACAAATTACTTGAAGAAAGGTATCAAATAGTATCGAAAAGATATCATTAGTTGAGAACGTGTATGCGCTTACGAAGCATGTCATCCAAAATTCAGCTTGTAAACGAACTCCACAAACCGATACGTAAAAATTATCCGCGCAGACGTACAATTGTCAAAGGCATAGATGATTTATGGCAAATGGATTTGGCTGAAATGCGACCTTACGCTCATCAAAATAAAAACCATAAAATGATACTAGTCGTTATCGATTGCTTCTCAAAGTTTTTGTGGACACGTCCGCTAAAGACAAAGACCGGTGAAGAGCTAACTCGTGCATTCTCAGACATTCTCGCTCACACAAGACGAACTCCCAAAAATCTTCAATCAGACCAAGGAACGGAATTTTACAACAACAAGTTTCAACAATTAATGAAAAAACATGCAATTAATCACTATAGTGTATTTAGTACGAAAAAGGCTTCTATGGCCGAACGAGTAATACGAACATTGAAATCAAAACTATATAAGCATTTCAGTTTAAATGGTACCTATAAATGGATAGACATTCTACCCGAAATAACTAAGAAATACAATTATACAAAGCATTCAACTATCAAGTATAAACCTTCCCAAGTCAATAAATCCAACGAAAAAACTATTTTAAACAAAACCTATAAACATCTAAAGATTGCAGGACCGCGAAAATTCAAAGTTGGTGATATTGTTCGCATAAGCAAGTCGAAACATGTCTTTGAAAAAGGGTACACACCCAATTGGACAACTGAACTATTCAAAATCGTTAAAATCAAAATTACCAATCCCATCACGTATTTGCTTGAAGACATGTATGGTATACCAATCAGTGGAGGGTTTTACGAGGAAGAGCTGCAGAAAACGTCAAATCCAGACATTTACTTGGTGGAAAAGGTGCTTAGAAGAAAAGGCAACAAGATGTATGTTAAATGGTTGGGTTTAGACAAAAAACATAACAGTTGGATAGAAAACACAAATGTTGTTGGGTAAATACTTTCACTTTGATTGTCGCATGTGAATACAAGGTTTTGTAGCGGGGACATTATTATCCTCAAAGATATAGGAGTGGATATAAATTGGAGAGAGCTGCAAGCTAGATTGTTAGTCGTCATTATGAATTCTCAAGATAGTGGTTATAGTAGTATTAGTAGTAGTAGTGCTTCAGAAAGTTATACTTATGATGCTGAACTAGATCATATTTTAGAAAAGTATGAAATTGCTTCCAAAATGGAAAAGCACTACTTACTTTATAGCGAGTATTCTACAGATACGAATTTTCGAATTGGATGTGGTCTAAGCCCAGCACGGACGTTTACTAGTGTAATCACTCTCGCATACGCTGATACAAAAATCTCCTTCAGCACTTACGAATGGGACACGTTTATCAATATTTTAAATAATAATTCATTTATAAGTGTACCACTTCCAGCATTATACGAAGAATATAAACCAGAGACGATACGTTGTGGAGACTATTGCACTATTCGGCAACTAATATTTGATGATGTTAAATGGTTGGAAGTGACTAAACACGGCATAAGCTTCCTTCTACGAATACAAGATGTTCTTCAAATTATACAAGTTGATAATTGTCTCATTTCCCATCGTCTTGCTCATTTAGAATCTCTAGATTTTTGTGAATTCTATAGAAATGTGATTGAAATTATCAGGAATTTCGCTCAAAATAATGGACATTTGAATAAATTTGAACTACTGTATACCATTTGTGATTGTAGTAATAGTATAATGTCAGTGGCCCTTAGAGAATTTATATATTTCTATAAACCTAAAGTTGTGAACGATTTAGATAATGTGATAAATTGATTGATTGAAATTATTTTGTTTTATTTCCACTTCTGATGTCACTTGAGCTGAAATGGAAACGTATCAAACAAATACATGTTTGATGTAAATAAAATAAGTTTAATATACTATGTTTTTATTTCACAAAATTACAATGTTACACAATTTCTTGACTACTCTCAGTTATAATTTATAAATAATTATGATATATTTGTAACAAAGTAGGTAGTACATTTCGAATACAAATAATCAAAAAAAAAATCAATCATTCAGTGGTATTTAATGTATAGTGACCCCAGGGAAGCGTATCAAAGGACTCCGGAATTAGTGATCGCTTATCATCTTCAGGAGACAGTCCAATTTTCTTTTGCTCAATGCTGAATACTTTATGTGCATAAGACCGTATTGTATTTTGAGAAATTATCAACGTCTCCGCCGCTGGTTTTTCAATAGTGTATTACCTTTGTAAATATTATATATTAATAATAATAATAAATTGATTTTTGAAATGAATGACATTTTTTATTAAAACACCTTGTATTTGCTTAATATCTATTTATCGATTATAAATTACATTACACTTCCTGTTTAAGTTTAACAATTTTTAATAAAATTTTAAAATAACAAATATTGATGTTAATGTTATACATGTCATTTTTCATGTTGTAGAGAATACTGCTGGTGGAGGGTTGTGTATTGGTCGTATTGAACACTTGTTGGCTTTATTCGGTTCAATGGATATGTTGTCGTTTGAGGTGTCTGACGTCTAAAGATGTAATCTAAGGCACTTGCAATCTCCTGTTGTTGTCCTCCGTTTTTCAATTCTTCAGATATCCAATTTATCGTAAGCTTATCCCATACTCTTTGACTTGAGTCAGCTAGACATAGGTTTTCAATTTGCTTTATAACCTTTTTTTTATCTTCATAAAAAGTAACGTCCTTATTCAATCCATTTATTTTTATTATATATTCTTCAATTCGATGTCTGTATTCTGCGAGAGACATCCTGCAACTAAGTATCGAGTACTCCAAATTGAATGATATAAAATATGAAAAATCATCATGATATTGATTTGAATGTTGGTTATACACATTTACATAAGTTCAAAAATATTCCACCACACCTGTATATGAAGTCGATGAAAATCCACCATTAGCAGCCTTGACACTAAAATGCTTTTATCATAAGATCAATCCATGTATTTGTGCTTTAACAAATGTTTTTACCTTAAATAAACATTTCATAGTGAATGATAAGTAAAAGAATAGATTAAATTTTTAACGATAGATATATTTGTAGTGAAATTAGGAAAACAGTTATTATATATAGTTCTTAATTGTGTGTTACTTAAATGACTCTGTAAGTCTTTGTTTTCTTTGGTGCAGAATCAGGACTAAAGATATGTGTTCTTTTGTAATTGATAAACATTTTCAATAGATCTATATTAGTGCAATATATTCTTTTTAAATATTTTTTTAAATAATGAACATAACTTGCAGGACTTTTAATATTTTGAGCACTACATTGTAATTTATATGTGTTGGTGAGTACCTTTCTTAATTTCGGTGTTAATGCTGTAAATTCTGTAGTATCAGTGCTAACAATAAATTTCGAATAATCAGTTTCATATTTTGTTAATTGTTTCTTGTTAAATAATGTTGTAGAGAAGAATAAGACATGTAAATGATATCCTTTGTTCTCGGAATGTTCCATAATACCTAACACATTATATTCATCATTAACTCTGGATACTTTCCAAAAAAGTTTATCAAAAATAGCTATTGCAAAATTCTTATAATCTGAAGTGCTGATTCTTTCAATTAAAAATACTAAACTACACATTCTTTGTGATGTGCAATTTTCAGATAATTCTATGGCCTCTCTATCAGGTACTAGAAACTCATTAATTGTATCAATACTATATCTAGAATAACAATCTCTATAAACTAAATCATGTAAAGCATAAGAAAACGTAGGTGTATATTCTAATTTTCTATCATAAAATAAAATTTTGGATTCATTAAGGTTATGATAAACTTCTGTATATGGAACTGACCATGTACGAATAACTTCCCAATCGTCATTGGAGTTCTTCGAAGATGTGCCAGTGACATTTGAGGCTGCAGTCGTTGTCATACTGAAATTACCAATGACTTACTTTTGGTAGTTGTGCGTTGAATCTGTGGAAGATATAATATAAAGTTAGTTAATTTCTTATCTGTAATTACCTATACATGTATTGTAGGTTTATTGAACCATTTTATTTCTTTGTTAGGTTCAAAATTATTCATCTAATATCTTCTGAACGATGGGTAAAGTTTAAATAAAGCACTTGGATTATCTTTATATTATTGCTCTTGCATATCATATTTTTTAATGTCTTGGTTACTATAGCATAATGTTAAGATTTTAGCATACTTACTTGTTAACAATAACTTCAGATTCAAATTCGTCACCTTTAATGTGATTACTTGAATTAGGAACAAACTGTATCTTATTGAATATATATACACACATGTTTAATTTTTTACATGCTAATTAACGTAACAAGTGTATACATAATTTCCTCTATTACGTCAGACTCACGCTTTGACTGTTTCCTCATCTACGAACGTCATAACAATATTATCATAATTTCCGATGGCAGTGTGGTTTAACTTTCACTGCGAGTTTGATGAGTTCATTGAACTCTTGGATCGAATTGTTGTAGGGGTCTTCTTTTTAATAATCTTTTTAACTTCTTTTTTTATGTCTCTTCTCTATACAATTGAATATTTATTTTGTGTAACGCTCTTATGAGACTTTTTTGTTAGAATCGTAAATTTATGATTGAATTCATTTATATTACAATTATTAGAATGGTCTCCGTGGTGTAACAAATAAGGTACATGACCATGATGTAGTAGGTAGACGGATCGATTCCCCGTCGTGAGAATTTTTTTTTCTATTGTGTAGGGGTTTTCTTTTTAATAATCTTTTTAACTTCTTTTTTGTGTCTCTTCTATACAATTGAATATTTATTGTGTGTAACGCTCTTATGAGCCTTTTTGTTTGAATCGTAAATTTTTGATCAAAATTCATTTATATTACAATTATTAGAATGGTCTAAGTTACTTTAAGCCCCCCGGCAGCGCGCCGCCTTATCATCCTAACGGATCTTTCTCGACTACGTCACATTTTACAGCAAGAAGCGTACGGTGCGCTCACATTGCAGCAATACCTTCCTTCGCTAATAATATGCATGAGAGCTTATGGCGGCATGTGTTGAATGCCTTGCTATAGACGCGAAGGTTGTGCGATCGAATCTCACTGAAGTTTTTTTTCAGATTTTTAAAACAGGACTAAAAATGGAGGCCTAAAATTAAAAACGCGCGCGCCGCCGCTCTCAGCGCCACCAAGCGGAGATTTTTGAAGTAGTGAACCAGAATCTGTATAGCTCTATCTTTTCCTTTTAGCTGCATTGACATTCCTTTCCCAGTCTTTTGGATTTATATTTTCCCCCTTTCTACGTTTCTTTTTTTCCAGCAAGCCTACTAAAATCTCCACCGGACTAGGGTTGTCCTCAACTAAAGGACTGCCTTCATTTTGAACTCTTGGAGCAACAGGAGTGTCTTCAACTGTTGCATCGGCTTCTTCAATAATTGGAGCAGGGCCTTGCTTCCCACAAAACACACCATCTTCTTTTTCACTTGCTTGATTTTTGTCATAATTATTTGAATTCTTTATTAAACGGGACCTTTTCCCAGCAATGTTTTGACGTGAAACCTTTTGCTTGTTCCGTACTTTTGTCAAAACTTTAATTCTCTTTGCAAAGTTAGACTCATCGTCACTGGAACTTGAACTGGGCCGATAATGATCTGAATCAGAAGAAAATAAAGGATCATTTATCCTATCATCCTGAATTTTTTCTCTGCCTCTCGTCTCTTTTTCTCGACCAGGTCTAGCAGATAGTTTTACTTTGTCGAACGAAAATAGAGGTAGGCCTATTTCAATAGCTTGTTCGTCGATTTTCTCCACGGTGAAAAGTGAAAGATTTTCAACGTAAACTGGCAGTGGAATTTCATCCTCAGCAACAGTTAGGAGCATCTTATCTGCAACAATAACAATAATACATTATTTATTTAGCACTGAGAATTTAGCAGATTGAATAGTAATGTATACACATTTTTGAGTGAAGTGATTTTTCAGCCTTGTCTAAGTTGTTCAAAGAATAACTTAATAACACGGGTAACTAACAACTAGCACCTGTCTTGGCTTGAATTCATGTCCATTTCCAGTGTGTTTTTTGACATAAGTGACTTTTTATAGTCAAATAATCTGCCAAGATTGTGCCCTAAAAGGTTTACATAAAAGTGAAATTATTTCATAGCCTACCTTGCCCTGAGACTGGATTATCAACATTGGGGTTGCTATTTTCATCAGGTAGGCTCTCATTTGTAGCAGCCGGAATTGAATTAATCTTTTTAGCCAACTCCACCATCAATTTTCCTCTTCGCATCATTTTCTAAAACAGTAATAAAATTAAAAGTAATGTACTAGCTCTCATTTATAATGTTAAATTATGCAGTAGAATTGCTAAAAGTGCTAAAAAACATTGTTCTTGATTCTTAAGTTGTAGCAGCAAACATAACCTAAAATTGCTTACGAATTTCATCATATAAATTCCTCTTATGACACATTTTAGTTATATTTAAATAATGTAATATTGCGAAAAAGATAAAGAATAACCCTTTTAACATACTTATTATTAGTAATACAACAGTCTACTTGCTTAGATCTAGCAGAAAAGTTAGAAAACAAATGAACCTTACCTTCACTCTCAGTTGTTTGAGACGTTTTGCAATAACAAGAAACAGTGGAGCAAATATACGACTTTTAAACCATTACTAATATTTTCATGTTAGAACAGCTGTTGACATAAGACATTTTTACAGAGCATGTGGGGCTAAAAATCCAATACTTTCAACAAATAAAAAAAACCGGAATTTTTGACATACGACTTTTTGCAATTCCAGGGACGATATGCAGGAATTAACGTGGCTTTACTAATGTTACTGAACCTAACCTAACATATTTGGACTCATCTCATCATGAGCTTTACAAATACACACATCAAAAATGTCTAAGGAACACAAAGTTTTTTCTTCAAATAAGCATCAATTTTAATTGGATTTTAAAAACTGACATACACCGTTATGATGCATGATTAGTCAGCAGATAATTTATTTCAATTTCAGTGTAATATGATTTTCTCTTTGATGTAATAATCAAACAAAAGTTGAAAAGTGCACTAATTTAATTGAAATTCTTAACATAATAACCAATGTATGTAGTATATTTGAAAAGCTGGTTATTTACAGTTTAGCGTTTTTAACGGTTCTTGTGAACACATACTTAGTTTTAATATTTGTCGCGAATGTTTCTTTACTTGACATAATAATTTTCTACGTTGCCATTAATTATCTTGAATTATGTCGAATAAAGTTCGTGTATTGAGAGTTTAATTATTTCTGTTCAGATCAGTTTATTTTCAACTATGGATCGATTTCTTCGACCGGAGAAAATAGAAGTAGATACTTCGTCTCCAACTGCTGCCAAGGAATGGATTTATTGGCTGAGAACGTTTGAAAACTTTATTGGAACGGTAAATGAGATCACTCCAGAGATAGAATTGGATTTACTTGTTAGCCATGTTTCATCGTCAGTATACTCCTACATAAGTCAATCTAGAGATTATGACACAGCAATCAGTACTTTATTTGTCAAGAAGGTGAGCGAAATTTATTCCAGGCACAAACTTGCAACGCGTTCTCAAATATCAAATGAATCAGTTGATCAATATCTGTATGCATTAAACTCATTGGCTAAAGAATACGACTTCAAATATGTAATTGCATCCGAGAATAGGGATGCGTATATACGAGACTCTTTTATAAGGGGGCTAAACGATCCGAAAATTTTGAAGAATACAACTCTTACTCTTGATCAAGCTTATTCTTAGGCAAGAGCGTTAGAAATGGCTGTTCTTCAGTCGAATTTATTCACTCCTGGCACGTCACCGATAAACTTGAATGTGATATCTGAAAATGGTCTTCCTGAAAACGCTATCGAACCTCAACTTCAAGTTAATTCGGTGGCTTCAACTAGTAAGTAATATTTGTCCCGCACGTGAAGCACTTTGCAGAAATTGTAACAAAAAGGGGCACTTCCGTAATGTCTGTCGCTCGTCTAAGACAAGAGTAACTGCTAGTAGTTTACCTGTTGAAGAAGAAATATTGACAAATACTTGGACGAATTATTACTTAGCCGCTACAGGGCATACTTGCTTAGACAAGACTTTAATTGATGTAACTATCAATTCTGAACCTGCAACAGCCTTGGTTGACAGTGGCTTTTCTTTGAGTTTTTTAAATGAATCCTTTGCCAAAGCTTTGAAAATAGATTGAATTCCTGAATATGGAAACATTTTGATGGCATCTAGTTCTTTGACATGCCAAATACGCAATAATTGTGAAGTTGACCTAATGATGTTGGGGAATATCTACAGGAATATTAAAATGTCAATATTACCATAAGCGTGTGCCAACGTCATCATTGGACATAATATTTTGAAGCAACATGAAGCTTTATATGTGAATTTTGGAGGATCTATACCGACTCTTACTATTTGTAACCTATCGGCTGCTGAAATACCCGTTTCATCACTGTTTAGGCACTTATCGCCTGATATGAAACCTATAGCGATAAAATCCCGTAGATTTTCAAATCAAGATCGTGACTTTATCGAAAATGAAATACAACGAATGATATATGAAGGTATTATAGACCGGAGCAACTCACCTTGGCGGCCGGAAGTGGTTGTCGTATCCGGAGAGAATAAAAAGATAATGTGCATTGACTATTCACAAACAATAAATAAATTCACTTTATTAGATGCATATGCTCAACCAAGGATCGAGAATTCAGTGAATAAAGTAGCTCAATATACGGTGTTTAGTACTATTGACTTACAGTCAGCCTACCATCAAATTTCCATACAGAACAGTGACAAAATATATACTGCGTTTGAAGCGAATGGCAAACTTTATCAATTCCGGCGGATCCCATTTGGTGTTACAAATGGCATTTCTGAATTTGAAAGAGCTATCGACAGGATAATCGAAACTGAAAAGTTACATGGCACTTATTCCTATATTGATGACGTAACCATTTGTGGAATCGATCAAGCAGATCACGATCGAAATTTAGAACATTTTCTTCAGGTTGCAAAGCAATTATAAACTAACCTTAAATACTAAAAATAGCAAATTCTCAATAACGCGCATCAAACTACTGGGATATGTTATTGAAAACAACACTATTCGACCTGATCCGTCTCTACTAGAAGCTCTTCTGCATTATCCTCTACCTACTAATATTAATGCCATGAAACGAGTACTTGGGATGTTTGCGCATTATTCGAAATGGTTACCTCGATTTTCAGAACGGATTGCACCGTTAGCTCACTGCATGACGTTTCCATTAAACCACAAAGCTAAAGAGACATTTGAAGATCTTAAAACATCGATTATAGATTCGGCTGTCATATGCATGGACGAATCATTGGAATTTGTAGTAGAAACTGATGCATCCGAAAACGCAATAGCTGCGACTCTTTCGCAACAAGGACGCCCAGTGGCATTTTTCTCCCGAACTTTGTCTCCGTCGGAAAGAAATCACTCTGCCATCGAGAAGAAAGCTTACGCAATAATTGTATCACTAAGGAAATGGCGACATTTCTTACTGAATCGACAATTTAAGTTGATAACTGATCAACAATCAGTTTCTTTTATGTTCAATTCAAAACAAAGTAGCAAAATCAAAAACGAGAAAATTCTGCGATGGAGATTAGAATTATCCGAATATAACTATGACTATGGCAAATTTAATTCTGTGGCAGACGCATTCACTGTAATCCAGCAACTAACGGACAAACATTGGAACAATTACACACTACTCTCTGTTAGAAGTAAAAATTTGGCATTTTCAATAGAAGAAATAAGAAAAATAACAAACTGGACAAACTGATGATATTAACTGCGGCAAATGATCCAATAACAGAAACGACAAATTATGTTCTGCCAAGAACATTACCATTTTGATTTTTGCTTCTTTCACCCTGTCCATTGTTTCCTTCACTTTTGACGAGTGGACAAAATCTTATGACAACTTTTGGCAAAACGTATTTTATTTTTATGTCCCACTGACTCGCAATGTGTCTTGACATGAGTGAATCCACCTTCAACGGTCTTTTTACAAAACTTACAATAAGGTTTATTGGCTTTATTTTCTAGCCAAAGTGACAAATCTGGATTTTCTGCTGTCCATTCTGGTTTGAATTCACGTTTGGATTTTTTTACTGCTCTTAGCACTTTCTAGTTTCTGCCCTTCTGAAGATTTTTCACTGGTATTTATTATCACATTCCACCTCCATGTCTTCATCTAAATTCAGTGATTCAGCGACCCTTACATGTTGGTATTGTACTACTTGCTTGCTAGATGGAGCTTAATTTTCCTTTGGGAGTGTTTTGAAATATCTACAAAATTGTTAACATTCATATCACGCACAAAAAATTCATAATACAATGCGAATTACCTGTTCAAATCCATTTTGAAAAGATACGCACATACAAGGATACTTAGCTCAAACTAATTGAAATCAGAGTATAAATTATAAAAGAAACTATCAAGTTTCGGTACGAACTATATGCAGTACGCAGTATTACACATATCAGTTGAATGCTGGTAATTCCCGTATATCTGAATGAATAGTCCTGCCCTGCCATCTGCCTTCACTATTTTGTAAAAACAACCGACCGGTACAATAACGAATGGTCTGGATTCTGGAAATAAGTAGAAAGCTTTGCCGGATGGATAAGCAGAAAACTTTCATTCAAGAATACGTTTAATTAGTAATATTCTTTCTTCATACATGTCGCTTCTTACTAGGCAGAAAATGTAACATGCTAGGCAGAAGAGAAGTTGCATAGAGAAAGTAATATGTTAAGAGAGTGGTCGTTCCCATGATACAACAAAATAGAAGATCTGATTGAAATCTGTTTGCTCACTTCGTAAAGTAAATATAATTACTGTACTAATACAAAAAAACATTAAATTATACTTTTTGGATTTTTTGACATGATTTTATAAACATTTAAAAATGTAAATAAATATAAGGAATAAAACAATTAGCAAATTTCAATACTTAATCGGTTGTTTATTCCAAAATAAGTATACTACAGAACAACAATGAAGTACAACTCAGGTACTGTGGAGCATTCTTCAAAATAATAATAATAATAATAATGAAATCGTTATTGTTAATAACAAAATATCAAATTAATTAAGATTTAAAAATATTATTTGTCAACTTGGATTTAAGAAAAGATTTATTTATTACGGGAAAACCCCTCTAACTGTTAGAATACAACAATAAATAATATAATAAGGACAGGTATAAAGACTGATACAGCATAACCAATCAATTTGAAATACATAACACTTTCCATGTAGCTACAGGTAATAAACAATACTTATATAAATAAAAAAATTAAGAACACAACATAACTCAACAAATCACAGCCCTAAGCAATATTTGAACTGGCCCAAAGACGTATTGAAATTATCAAAATTAAAGCTATTCAAAAAGCACAGATATCTATTTATAGGACTCATAGCACCATATGTTGTTCTATGAAAGGGCACATGAAAGGTAACTTGATGGCGAAAACCCTGACAAGGAATGCTAATCCCCATACGACTCAAAAGATCCGCACAATCAACCTGCCCATTTAGGAGTTTAAATATAAATATAGCCCCCAACATATCTCCACGATTACCAAGAGGAGCTAGTGACATTTGTTTTTCAATGTCAGCATAATTATATGGTCTAATGTTCTATGATATTAAATTTATCTTCGCGTTTAGACGAACGGATCCACTGCCGTATCATTTTTTTGTCTTTTGGAAAGGTAAAAATGCTGACATCGTGCGCAAAGCCTTTCACGTGATTGTCTGAATCACAACCCTACACTACATATCTCATTTTGACTAATTTTTGCTAATTTCCAACAATAAAAATGTAAAATTAACCGACATAAACATGTCCAATAATGTAACTGCAAACTAATTCAAGGCGTTCACTCTCGGCGTGACGTCAGAGCCAGCATGCGCGAAATCATATCTTCTATTTTATTGTATCATGGGTCGTTCCTGTATAAACAGTTGGCCTCGCGTTGATTGGAACACACCACTTGTGGGTGTCGGAATTAATTTTCACAGGCGGGATATTTAAATCTGGTAGGTAAATTTTACAATTTGTCTTAAAATTGTTTATTATATAATAATTATTTTATTACAAAAAATAAAACTATATTTCATTTTTGTAACCTACAGACGCAAATTAAAACACTACTTTCGTATACCAACTCAACAGCGCAAAATTTTGCATGTTTAATCAGACAAAAATTAGAAGAAGTTTTCAGATTGATGTTGGTGTGGCCAAATATCGCAACAGCTCCGTACTTACCTTTAGAGCGGCAGTAAGACAAAAACAGTGAATACCATTTATATTAATTGCTGATAGTTCTCTATGTCATACCATAGCACGGATATACAAAGAATGTAAACCCTTTCTGTATCTAGTAATACATTTATTTCAACTACTTTATTATTCAAACTTTGAGCATTGATATGTAGCACCAATAATATATAGAATAGAATTTATTGATCTCACAATATCAAATAATGACATAAGACAGGTCAAATATGAACAAATTAAAACTTAAAAGCCTTGCTAATTTCTATATGCTGGTAACGTATAGAGAAATCTGACTTATATCTTGTGTAATGTGCCATCAGCATCATGTAATCTATTCTTCAAAGTTTGGTCCCACACATTAATGTTGTAGGTATTTGCTAAGGCACCAGAGAGTTCGCGTATCTGGGGTGTGATTGTATGCGCATTTCGACGAGCTAATCCTACCACATACCGATGCTGTCGAAGCGTTAGTAGCACGTTGACATATTCGTATCTTTCAAAGACATCACCGAATTGTTTATATCGATGCCCGAGACACGTCAAAATGACGTGCAACATGAGCTAGTGAAAGACCACTCTCAATCACATTCAGAGCTATTACCATTTGAACACGTGTTAAATGCCGACGGTGCATGGCCACCGTTGCTCTTAACAATCTGGTTTTAGAACAATTTTAAAGTTTAATAGACTATCTTCAAAATTTGAGGCACTTTACAGTTTGAAGCAATTAACCATACGAATTTTAAGGTGCTGCCACAGTGCAGTTGGCTAAATAATGTTCACGCCATATCTTGATATGTAGACAAGTTTACAAATCGAATGAGGTATATTTACAAAAAAGTGTTCTTTCTGTTGAAAAAAGTGGAATAATAGACGTGTTCATTAGACATTTTTTGATGTGTATAGAATATGCCACCAAACGGCGTTGTCCATATACTAAAGTGCTGCTTGAATTTGAAACTATCTTAAAAATACTTATTTTGAATTTTATTTTTCAGGCTGTGCTTTCTTGGCATACTTCCTTCCAAATACGGATATGAAAGCATTGCTATAAGAAATTTCTAATTAAATAAGATAAATTTGAATCAAAAATTTTATATGGCTATAATTTTACATATATCTGATTAAGGACTAATTTACTAAATCGCTTTTCCGTTGAAATTTAAAAATCATTTGAGCGACAAAAGAAAATAAGGAAATTACATTATTTTATGAACTCTTGTGACAATTGTTTTGGTTGTAAAACGCATTAATAAAAGATTTGTAGGAAAAATCATATTCTATAGCAAATTTTTTCCAGTTAGTTTGTATAATCTGGTTGCGCTTATCATTGTTGGTAATAAAATTGCCAACATAAAATTTTTGAATCAATAGTTGTAATATTATTTTCTTTAAGACCGTTTTTCATTATTAAAACTGATGATAACGGTACTAAAAATTGATCATTTTCTCCATTTCACTTTTCCGCCCAACCTATCTAATATGCGAGAAAAGTATTGGTTTACCCCAAAAAAATTTGGAATTTTCTAAATTTTTACTTTTCCGCCCAACCTTTCTATTTGCGAGAAAAGTATTGGTATACCCCAAAAAAAGTTGAAATTTTGAGTTATTTTCACGTTTTCCATCAACAACAACACGAGAAAACGGTTTTCAGAAAAAAAATCCTGTGTGTATGTCGTCGTCGTTGTCGTCGGCCACTTTTCCTTACATGTCTTGTTAGCACGATACAGTCTCCGGAGTGCGATAAGTCAGCAATTTTATGATTAAATATTGTTAAGGACATGTCACAGATGATCCTTATTGATTTTCAGTTCACCAGAGTCAGTACAACGGTTGTTATGGTACTTGAAGTACGACATTTTGTAATTTTTTGAGAAATTTCAGTTTGTTAGCACGATACAGCCTGCGCAGTTCAACAAGTCACCAATTTTATGATTGAATGTTTTTCAGGGCTTCTCACTGATGAACTCTATTGATTTTCAGCTCACCGGAGCCAATACAACTAGTGATACAGTACTTTAAGTACGATATTTTTGTCATTTTTGAAGAAGATTCAGTTTGTTAGCACGATACAGCCTCCGGAGTATATACAAGTGACTAATTTTATGATTGGATATTATTCAGAGCGTCTCAAAGATGAACCCTATTGATATTCAACTCAGTAAAGCCAGTACAACGGGTGCTATGGTACTTGAAGTACCAAATTTTCGTCATTTTTGGAGAATTTTCAGTTTGTTAGCACGATACAGCCTCCAGAGAGTATACGATTGATCAATTTTAAGATTGAATATTCTTCAATGTGTCTCACAGATGTACCATATTGATTTTTAGTTGACTAGAGCGAGTACAGCGGGTCCTCTAAATCCAGATATACAAAAATTTTGGTTATTTTTGGAGAAATTTCGGTTTGTTCTAGCTCGATACATCCCCCGAAGTGTATACAATTAACAATTTTATGATAGAATACTGTTCAGGGCCACAAATGCGGAAAAGTTAGTTTTAATCTTTAAAACCGTTTATTTGTTATTATATTCCAACAAATTCTCACTTATACCAGGTATTATGTCTTTTCGAAATTAAAACTACACTTTCATGACTTTGATTAATTTTACAGGTATAAACACTTTTTAAAAAAAACTGAAACTCGTTAGATCCTGGCAGCTAATAAATTATTATGAATCGAGTGACAATTGCGAATTTCACAAAACAACACGCCAACAACGGTATACCTTTACCATAGAGATAGAATAATAATAAATATTTCTATATATTAGTGTTTTTAAATGAAACTCAAGGTCTCTAGTTGATTCCACAATATAATACAAGTTATTGAAAATTCTAAAAAATTGACAATTGTTTCGATAAATCAATATCATCGTCAGAATGACAGAAGTTACATTTCATTTTATGCCTACCTGATGTTTAGTAGTTATATTTGGCTAGACCAAGAAGTAACCTAACTTGTGATTGGCTTAATATATGTTTATAGAAAAAAGAAGAAGATGTGATATTACAAATATTGAAGCTTAGATATTATTAGCCCTATGGTGATATCCTGGATATCATTTTTCCAATTAAGATCAGTATAACTGTGCAATGATATAGAAAACCAGGAAAACTATATCTGCTGATCTTCACAATTATCACTTAAGAAGACAGTTTATTAGTGGAGAATTCCCTAGATTTAACTGTTCATTGACAACTTCATATTGTGGGTTTCTTAAATGTCTTCTAATTTCCAGTTCTTCAAGGAAATCCAGTTCTTGTTTCTTTTCACAAATATGCAGTACTTGTAGTTTTGTGTTACGTGTCAATGATTGATTGGTGTCAAGTAGATGTTTTGCGTAGTGGGATTTATCTAGTTGTTTTAATCTGTATGCTCGTAAGTACTCACTGTATCGTATTTCAAAATTCCTAAGGGTCTGGCCCAAATAGACAGCATTACATTCTGGACATTTGAGTTTATATATACCTGACTTCTTTAATAGTGGTATTTTTGTTTTTACATTTAACAATTTTGTACTAACGTTACTTTCTGTTTTAAAAGAAATTGTTGTATTCGTTGCTGAAGATATTATCTTTGAAATATTATTAGAAATATTTCCTGCATATGTGATGGTTTTATAAGTTTTAATTTCATCAGCTTGTTTAGGATATATTAGTTGTAATGCCACTTTTTCCTCTTTTTTACTAATTAGCTTATTTATCATATCTAATGGATAACCGTTAGATGTTGCTATTTGTCTAATTGTATTAATCTCTCTATCAAAATTACATTTGTTCATAGGAACTGAAAAAGCTCTATGTATAATTGAATTATATGCTGCTAGTCTGTGCGACACAGGGTGGTTAGAATTGAATGGAATTGTTACATCAGTTTGTGTTGGTTTTCGGTAAATTGAATAATCAAGTACATTATTAACTCTTTGAATTTTTAAATCAAGAAAGTTGATTGAGCTATTTTCTTCAATTTCTAATGTAAATTTAATTTTCGGGTGTAAATTATTGATGTGGTTGAAAAATACATCTAATTGTCGTTCACTACCCATAAAACAAGCTAATATGTCATCTACATATCTATACCAAAATAAAATATTTTTCGAAATATTACTTTCAAAGATCTTTCTTTCTAAATTGTCCATAAAAATGTTTGCTAAAATAGGTGATATAGGGCTTCCCATTGGTAAACCTTCATTTTGAATATATATCTTATTGTCAAAAGTGAAATAATTCTGATTAATGCATACATCAAATAAATTAAGTATATATATATATATATATATATATATATATATATATATAGACATTCTTTAGGAGGAATTTCAGTGAACATGTTAGTTATATCGAACGATATGAGTTTATAGTTATCTTGTAAGTGGATTGCTTTCAACTTTTTGATTAGTTCTATTGAATTTCTAATTGAGTACTGAGATCCATATCCGTAAGAATTGAGTATATTGTTGAGCTTCTTTGCCAATATATTATTAGGAGCATTAACATAAGAGACTACAGGTCTAATTGGTTTCGTTATTTTATGTAATTTAACTGTTCCATATAATTGTGGACAATGAGGATTCTTATGTATGATAGACCTCTTTTCGTAATCATTTAAAAGATAATTTGAATTATTAACAATATCCCTTACATTATTAGAAAACTTCTTTGTTGGGTCTGCTTTAAGAACTTTTACATCGCTGGATTCTATAAAGTTATATACTTTGTAATTGTCATTTTCAGTCGTCAAAATGACAGTAGCGTTCCCCTTATCAGATTTTGTAACTGTTAGGTTATTATTCTCAATCTTCTTTTTTATTGCGTTTAAAACTGAAATGTCATTTTTTGTTTGACGTTTAACTTTTGAAGGTTCAATATTTTTGAATTAATTGGCAATTTTTAATTTCTCATAAAGAAAATTATTTGAATTAGATTTTAAAGCTATTTCTGACTCTGTAGCTATAATTTGTTTTATATTATTCGTAAATTTAGGTGGTATGCTGTACTTTAAACCTTTATTCAAAAATTCTATTTCACTATTTGTAAAATTAGTGTCTGAAAGGTGCAAAGTGTGTTGGTATGTAGGTACTTACAGTTTCATGATGTTTTGAGTATTGAATTTTATGTTTTGTGTGTTCAAGATTCTGTAGCTTCTTTTCTTGTTTCTTAAATTTCATATGCTTCATCGTGCTGACATTTTCTCTAATTTTGTCATCCAAACAGTCAAATTCTACTGGATGTAATTGGAATGTGAGTTCTGAATGTACAACTTTTATGTAGTTGTCTAAGGAGTCTCTAATTATGTGAATATGAAATATCACACTAAAACACCACAAGCTCAAAAAGCTATAAAATGTGCTCAACGAGTTTGGATGAAATCAGAATGTAAGAAATGGTTCAAAGTTAGAGACTCCTTAGACAACTACATAAAAGTTGTACATTCAGAACTCACATTCCAATTACATCCAGTAGAATTTGACTGTTTGGATGACAAAATTAGAGAAAATGTCAGCACGATGAAGCATATGAAATTTCAGAAACAAGAGAAGAATCTACAGAATCTTGAACATACAATACATAAATTTTCAATACTCAAAACATCATGAAACTGTAAGTACCTACATACCAACACACTTTGCACTACGATTTGAAAACCTTTCAGACACTAATTTTACAAATAGTGAAATAGAATTTTTAAATGAAGGTTTAAAGTACAGCATACCACCTAAATTTACGAATAATATTAAACAAATTATAGCTACAGAGTCAAAAATAGCTTTAAAATCTAATTCAAATAATTTTCTTTATGAGAAATTGAAAATTGCCAATTTAATCAAAAATATTGAACCTTCAAAAGTTAAACGTCAAACAAAAAATGACATTTCAGTTTTAAACGCAAAATAAAAGAAGATTGAGAATAATAACCTAACAGTTACAAAATCTGATAAGGGGAACGCTACTGTCATTTTGACGACTGAAAATTACAATTCCAAAGTATATAATTTCATAGAATCCAGCGATGTAAAAGTTCTTAAAGCAGACCCAACAAAGAAGTTTTCTAATAATGTAAGGGATATTGTTAATAATTCAAATTATCTTTTAAATGATTACGAAAAGAGGTCTATCATACATAAGAATCCTCATTGTCCACAATTATATGGAACAGTTAAATTACATAAAATAGCTAAACCAATTAGACCTGTAGTCTCTTATGTTAATGCTCCTAATAATATATTGGCAAAGAAGCTCAACAATATACTCAATACTTACGGATATGAATCTCAGTACTCAATTAGAAATTCAATAGAACTAATCAAAAAGTTGAAAGCAATCCACTTACAAGATAACTATAAACTCATATCGTTCGATGTAACTAACATGTTTACTAAAATTCCTCCTAAAGAATGTCTAGTACTTGTAAGAAAATTACTAGAAGATAAAAATATTAATCCAGGAATAATATCAGATATACTTAATTTATTTGATGTATGCATTAATCAGAATTATCTCACTTTTGACAATAAGATATATATTCAAAATGAAGGTTTACCAATGGGAAGCCCTATATCACCTATTTTAGCAAACATTTTTATGGACAATTTAGAAAGAAAGATCTTTGAAAGTAATATTTCGAAAAATATTTTATTTTGGTATAGATATGTACATGACATATTAGCTTGTTTTATGGGTAGTGAACGACAATTAGATGTATTTTTCAACCACATCAATAATTTACACCCGAAAATCAAATTTACATTAGAAATTGAAGAAAATAGCTCAATCAATTTTCTTGATTTAAAAATTCAAAGAGTTAATAATGTACTTGATCATTCAATTTAACGAAAACCAACACAAACTGATGTAACAATTCCATTCAATTCTAACCACCCTGTCTCACACAAACTAGCAGCATATAATTCAATGATACATATAGCATTTTCAGTTCCTATGAACAAATGTAATTTTGATAGAGAGATTAATACAATTAGACAAATAGCAACATCTAACGGTTATCCATTAGATATGATAAATAAGCTAATTAGTAAAAAAGAGGAAAAAGTGGCATTACAACTAATATATCCTGAACAAGCTGATGAAATTAAAACTTATAAAACCATGACATATGCAGGAAATATTTCTAATAATATTTCAAAGATAATATCTTCAGCAACGAATACAACAATTTCTTTTAAAACAGAAAGTAACGTAAGTACAAAATTGTTAAATGTAAAAACAAAAATACCACTATTAAAGAAGTCAGGTATATATAAACTCAAATGTCCAGAATGTAATGCTGTCTATTTGGGTCAGACCCTTAGGAATTTTGAAATACGATACAGTGAGCACTTACGAGCATACAGATTAAAACAACCAGATAAATCCCACTACGCAAAACATCTACTTGACACCAATCATTCATTGACACCTAACACAAAACTAGAAGTACTGCATATTTGTGAAAAGAAACAAGAACTGGATTTCCTTGAAGAACTGGAAATTAGAAGACATTTAAGAAACCCACAATATGAAGTTGTCAATGAACAGTTAAATCTAGGGAATTCTCCACTAATAAACTGTCTTCTTAAGTGATAATTGTAAAGATCAGCAGATATAGTTTTCCTGGTTTTCTATATCATTGCACAGTTATACTGATCTTGATTGGATAAATGATATCCAGGATATCACCATAGGGCTAATAATATCCAAGCTTCAATATTTGTAGTATCACATCTTCTTCTTTTTTCTATAAACATATATTAAGCCAATCGCAAGTTAGGTTACTTCTTGGTCTAGCCAAATATAACTACTAAACATCAGGTAGGCATAAAATGGAATGTAACTTCTGTCATTCTGACGATGATATTGATTTATCGAAACAATTGTCAATTTTTTAGAATTTTCAATAACTTGTATTATATTGTGGAATTAACTAGAGACCTTGAGTTTCATTTAAAAACACTAATATGAGCATATTCTACGAAGTAAGGGTCGAGACAGTCAATTTCATTTCTATATATGTTCTTTATTCTCCTAATCTTTGGGCAACCCATCAAACAACTCGTCAGCAATGGTGTACTCTCCTAATCTATAGGCCACCCATTAACAGTGAACTGTGCCTCGTACATTTTTAAAATACACATACATTTTTATCCTACAAAAACGGTCTTAAAAGATATTTTGCATGTAAGTACATTACATATACTATTGTTGCTTAGTGGTAATACTAATATTATCTATTTTTAATTGAGCTTTTATTTAAAGAATTATAATAAAATATAAACATGGCTTCTGAACATTTATACATATTTTTTTAACTGAAATATCATTGGGAAATATGAATATTGAATAGAGTCCAAGTTAAAGTTATTACTAAATGAGCTGACGGATAAATTTTTAGATTTATATGTAAACAATGTATCAGTATTTTGATTAAATTTATTTATTTACGTTACATATAAATGTCTTTATGTATAATGTGGAATAAAGGATCCTTATATCTATTTTTTCATCATTATTATCACCATTCGATTCCCACATCCTATATAGGTAGTCAAACTTTAAACAGAGGCTTTGGTACTATAATTAGCTGTGGCGGAACAGTCCTAATTGGCGAGAGGGGACCGATCAACCAGCACTTCAAAATAATTGATGTCTAGAATAATTTACTATTTTCCAAGTAACTAGTGCATTTGTCAAAAACATATTGTTTAGAAACTTAAGCAAACTGATATTAAACGAAATGCAACTGTTCCGGCTTGAAAAACTGTAACACAACGGCGTCTACACTCGCTTCACCTCTATGTTTACCCCAACAAATCCTCGTCCAAGAAACAAGTCCCTTATTTCATCCATTGAAGAAAATGTAAGTTTCAGGTAGAGGTTGGACAAATTCAGAGGTAAGGTAATTGATTTGGAGTGTACATTTGGTAATACAGAGTGAAATAAAAGTTTGGCGTTCTTTGTTAGGTTTACTGGGAAAAATATTCCTTGTTTTAGCCCCACTACTCCTACGCTTTCCGACATCTTTGAGCCGTCTGTGTACCATGTAGTTCAAGTAATTAAAATTTTTGGAATTTGATTTTTTTTTATTAAAAGATTATCTAAAAAAAGGAGACAATCTGTACCATGTACTATTCAATAGAGAAAGCATCTAATTGTATAATTATAAAGAAGATTTAAAATAAGATTTAAAACATATGTGAAATGAAATAACAAAATTTCTATAAACCTACAAGACAGAATTTTAGAACGTTATTACATATATAAATGGAAATGATAATCCTTTGTTTTTATTGTCAAAGTAAATGAATAGTGTGATTCTTTTTAAAATGAATATTAGGGATTGAAGGATGTGTAAATAAGATTTTATAAATATTTAAAAACAAGACTATATAAGAAGTAAAATGAAAACATTAATTCTATGGAATGTGACATTTATTGAACGGTTTGACATTATGAATACATATTTTATAAAGTTGGAAATGTCATTTTGTAAATTGAATGAAATATAATTAAGAGATAAAATATGAGTTAAAATCATTAAAGAAACTTAAAACAAAGTGTTTTCAAATGATGGATGGACAATTCACTATTTGAGATGAAATCTATCAAGAAAAGTGTTGATAACCAAATCTGATTGGTGGAATGTATTCAACAGACTTTTATCAGCGACAAGTAGTTTGTTAATAATAAAAAAATTGAATGAAAAAAGTTTGTTGATTATACATGCTATTCACTAGGTACTTTTTTTTTGGGGTGGTAGAAATTTTTGGAAGAAACAAAATTACTTGAAATTAATTAAACTTTTCGGAAAACAACGTTTTTGGTATCAAAATTCAAGGAAGGAAATACATTGTACTTGTGATCTAGTAAATTATATATTAAAACAAGCCGATGTACAAACTAAGAAAGAATTTGGTAATTATGTTTGAATACTAACCGTATAATTTATAGATGATATTTGATTAATATTTTGTATGGTGGGATTGATATATCCACCATACCTTTTAGAAAGCTTTGGATTTTGTGATTTGACTGAAATATATTGATGTGGACGAAATATAGCATTGATTCCTGATTTTGTGCAAGCTAGACCAGTGATGTGGTAATTTCCAGAAGGTTACCTGAAATAAAGTAAAGAAAACTAATAATTGACGTGAATTACTATACAAGAATAAGGTATTTAAACTATTTTCATTATACGTAAAGAAAGTTACCGATTTAGTGCAAAGAATTGAACTTTGGTATTAAACAAACATTTGCAACCTTTGTCTTTAGCCATTTTTAAATCATAGACGTTTATATGAAAGATTTCGTATTATAAGATTTGTATTAAATGTTGCCTATTTTGGAATTGTATATAAAGATAATTATTCATCTGAGTACATGATTTTGTTCGAATGAGTGATCATAATAGATAATAAGTTTTTTATTAATTTTGTGTCCTGTAAAAGAACAATGTATTTGTCTTTTCATAACATTAAATAACATTTTTCTATTTTGAAGAACATTGTAAAATTGATTTTTGATATATTTCATTTCTTTGTGGTGATGGCTCCATCTAGTTTAAACCATTGGTAGTTTAAACTGACATCTATGAATCGTAGAGAGGTTCAACATTAAATACAGGACCGTCTTTGGAATTTATTTGGTATTATTAAATAAAGCAAGTACATTTTTGATTGACAAAATTTTTATGAAGATAGAGATATCTAATCAAATTTAGGCGCTCACATTAAAAATTGAATTTTTGTTTTTCTATATCTGAACCCTACTCTGAGGTTAAAGAATTTCTCATGTTCAAAGTGTAATCATCTTAATAATAAAATTTTAAATTTTACAATATACCGGGCAAATCAAAACTAAATATAAACTAAAGTAATAATAACGTTAAATCATTCTTTCTCTTCCCGTTCTTTCCAGTTTAATATATATATATATATATAATTTAAACAACATATCAAATAAAGATATATTAAATAACAGCCTATAACAATATAAAAAATAAGGAATTACCTCAATGATAACATAAAATATAGATTTTGCCTAACCAATGTAATGATGTAAATAAAGTTGCCTAAGACGAAGATTATTTTTCATAACATAATCCAATAGATTTCATAGACAAACAAATAATGACATATAGACAAATAACATAAGAGAATTTATATTTATAATTAATATGAGTGTAACAAGAATATACTATCAATAATAATATTGAATGTTGTACCATGTAAGTGTATCTAAGTATAACCAATTTTAATGTATTTGTATGTATGAAATTTTTTGATAAGTGATAGAAGTTTCAATTATCTGATTACAAAAGACAATATCTTATTGGTTATAAAAGATGACAGAACAAACTGTGAATCAATAAATAAACTTTGGAATAGTGACCAGGAAAAGAACAAAAGACTGTTTTGTTGAAAAAAGGGAGAATCGAGGGGACGCTAAAGGAGAACGGAAGCTGGTGTTAAGAAGCGAGGAGTGTATGTGATAGTGTTCCTAAAATTTAAAGATATTCCCGGTTTTAAGACATTTAAACTTTTAAAGTATTATGAAATATAATATTAGTAATACTCACAGTTAATTGTAACAAGTTTTCGGCAAGAATCTGCGAAATTTTCGTTAATTTTGGTTTTTTTGGAGCTTCAGTGGAGTGTTCCTGGGATCCAGAAACTTTCATCCCAATGCAAGAGCAACAGGTCAGTGTATTTAAATCATTTATTGGCCAATAAACAGTGTAAAAACTCAAAATACCAATTAAGTACTTAATTTCATAAATTGATAAACTTTTGCAAATATGATCGATCTAAAAAAGAAAGAAACAGACTTTGTATAGACAGACAGACTTTGTGTAGTGTATTAGTGTCCATCTGTATATAATTCCTATTTTTCTATCCATGTACATAACTAATTTCTTTCCACAGCAATTTGTATCATATATAACTATGATATATATATATATATATATATATATATATATATATATATATATATATATATAAATTCTTTTATGTTTATTTATGAACCATTTACTTGTTTGCATCGTCAACAAACGTTGTATAATATAGATGCTTCTTTAATGTAAGAATTGTTCGTTTTATGCTAAAGCGCATGACTAGTTTGTCACGCTTGCGCATTGAGGATATTATTAAAATCAATAAATAGGTACAATATAACCATTGGCGTCGCATATTATTTTTATTAAATACAAATATTGCATTGAAAATTAAATCTATTACAAATAATGTGTTTTCTTTTTATTTAAACAATGATAACAATACAATAAGCCAGGACTCGAAGGGAAAAAGGATTTCATGCTCCCGAATTATCTAATTAAGAAAAATTACTAAACAAATAGTAAAAAACAAACTGAGCTAGCCAAACTAAAAACAAAAATTCTAAATAAAACAAAATTATAATTAATAAACTTCTATAAATAAATTTCACAATAAAAGTAAGTATTCATCTTTATTAGTTCAATATATATATATATATATATATATATATATTAATATGAATTGGCTATGGTGTAATAAGAAAGTTATACTTATTTTATTTTAGTTTAAATTTACTTTAAGTTTATTGTTTGCCCGGTATATTGATGATTTTATATATATGATAAACAGTTTATATTACTAACATGAAAACTTCTCATCTCAGGGTAGAGTTCAAGTATTTAGGATAAAATGATTTTAGAATTCTATATATATTAGCGCCAAAGTTAATAAATGCTTTATATTTCAAAAATAAATTTGTTAATCAGAATATGTTACTTGTTCAATGATTCCAAACTAAATACGGTCCTGTCCTGCTTAAAACAAATCTGCATAATTCAATAAATGTCATTCAGAGCTTCTGCCTATGGTAAGTAGATGGTGCGCAAGTCACCAGATGAAATGAATAACTGAACAACTCAAAAATAGTTTAAAACGTTCTTCAAAGGAAAAACGATATTTAATTTAATGAAAATAAATACATTACACTTTTACAAGTGTTCTTGAAAAAATTCAACTATCTAAAAGGATGACTCTTTCATACAACATACACGCACTCTGGTGAGATATTATTATAAGAGTGAAATACAATTATACAACTTCATAAACATATGATTTTTATAAAATGGCGAAATACACTCCTAAAAGCGTCTATGCGTCACAAAATTTTAGTTCTTTGCATAAATTGGTAAGTACGCTTGACTTTTTAATATATTAATAAATTAACTTTTACTACCTTATTCACTTCACTGTTTTGTTTGTTCACCTCAATGATCCGTTTCTTTTACTTGTTTCAGATTCTCCTCCTGGAAAAACTTCATGCTGGCATTCCATTTCTACCAGAACAGGAATCGATGCTGTATTTCATTTTAAGTCCAAGCAGTTTATATAAATTCCATTATTCAGTATTTTCCAAAAGCTATTGTGGCTATTTTACTTCCACAAGACACAAGACACCATATTATAAAATAAAAATCATGGTTAGTACTGTACAACATTCGACAATTCCTTTTTTAATTATTAATATAAACTTAACTACTTACACTGATGTATATCTTGTAAGTATAATGTATTTGTTCTTGAATTTTATAGTCAAATTTTTATCTTCCAAATAATTTCAAAATGATTTCTTTACCAAAGAGTTTTTCTGCTTACAAATTTTTCTTCCCAAAAAGAGAGTTCTTAGTGAATAGACCCCATAATCAACAACTTTTCACATTCCGATTTTTTTTCGTTAGCAACATAATTGTCGCCGATATGATCCTTTTTAAATGTTTATTTACCAATCAAATTTGACTATTTATTTTATCACTCAAATTCTTCAGTTCAACCAGTGAAATGTTCATCCATTATATCAGGATATTGTATTCTAAGGTTTTTAATTGCTTAGACTTCCTATATTATTTTCATTCAATAATATTTCCTAGTATTGTTAAAATGACATTTCCTGACCTCTAAGTATGTATGTCAAATGAATATTCTTAATGTTTTAATAGATGACAGCTGTTACCTTTAAATATGTATGCAAAATGAAAATTCGTTTTTTTTATGAGTCATGTTCTCTGAAATTCACATTATTATATACTTTTCTGCTCTGTTATGCCTAAACAGCTACACTAACTTACTTTAATGTTTTAATCAGCAAATATTATGAGATTAGCTTGACTTTACAGAATAAAGCATTATTAGTTTCTTATCATGAACAAATTCTGATACTTGATCTTTTTAATAAAAGTTTGGTTAATTTATTTCACATAAATTGTTTATCACACCTATTCGCAATTATCCCTACATTATACAGTCTGTCCTTTCTGGATGCCTTCTCTATCGAATAGTGGATCGTACAGATTGTCTCCAATCAAATGTTAAAAAAAATTTTTGACTTAAAAAAAATTCTTCTAGATTACAATGCACAATCTTAATTCTTTATTGTGTGATATACAGGGTGTTTCACTCTATAATAACATCCCCTAAATTTTGCGTTTATCAAATTTTGATGTTCTGAAAAATTTTATGAACGCAAATTTTATCTTAAACATTTACTATTTTGCTTTTTCTTTACTTCTTCATCAGTTATTGTACTTATATATATCCTTTATATTGAAGACACCTCTTATTTCATCATTTTCCATATATTTTAAAACATAGCTATTTATCCCGTTTTCATTATCTATAACATATGGTCCCTCGAAAGGTGGTTTCAATTTCGCACACATTTGTTTGTTTCTGTCTAACACCCTTAAAGCACGGACGATTACTAAATCCCCCTTTTTAAATGTTGTTTTTGTTTTTCCTTTTTTTTCTATTCTCCGTAGGTATTTATTTGCATTGTTTTGTAAATTTTTATTTACTCTTTGCAATACCTTTTCAAACTCTTCTACAGTATTTACTTCCCATTTTCTTTGAGGTCTTAGTTTTTTCATTAAATAAATTAGGCTTTCCATTGTTACAGTATTTGGCAAATTGATCAAATAGTTTTGAATTTCTTCCAGATGATTCTCCCAATTGTCATGATTTTGATCCCACAAAGTTATTCTGAGAAACTTTATCACTTCTCTAACATATCTCTCAGATGGGTTTGAAGATGGGTGTCGAATACTAATCGTTTTTAAATTTATTTTGTTCCTACCACAGAATTTCCTAAATCTTTCATTGGTAAAATAAGTAGCATTGTCTATGATACAATTTTCTGGTTTTATAATTTCCTGCATGTATTCTGATAGTTTTTTCATTATTGTTCTACTTTTAGTTGTCTTTGTCGGGTATAATTTTACAAATTTTGAAAACAAATCTACTACTATTAGGATATGACGATTCCCTGGGTTCACTGGGTATCAAATTACTCAGGAAACCTATAGCAATTATTTCTCCACATCTAGTTGTTACTATAGACTTTGCTACGTTCTCATTTCTTCTATGTTTACTTTTTCCCAATTGACATATATGACATGTTCTAGTGATTGATTTTTTTGATGCTTTGGTCCCCTTTACTAGTATAATTTTCTCTAAACAGTAACCATAATTTCCTGGCTCCTATGTGTCCATTATTTCTATGTAAACTCTCCAAAATTTTTCTACCTAAATTTTCGGTTATCATAAATAAATCTACTTCCCCATTTTTCTTTATCCATATTTCTTCTTTCAATTGTCCCCTTCGTTTCTGTTTTTCTGTCAATTCCATCTGGTCCTCTATAATACTATTTAAAGAAAATATCCCATCTGGATCTTTCATTATATTTACTCCAATTTTAACAATTATTTTATTCATATCATTATTTCCCTTACTTTCTCTGCTTAACGCATCTGCCACAACATTTGTCTTTCCTGGGATGTATTTAATTTCGAAGTCGTATTCCTGTAATATTAGGCCCCATCTATGAACTCTGCTATTTCCAAATCTGTTTTTTAAAATAGTTGTAAGGGAAGAATGATCGGTTTCTATTATAAATTTTGCTCCTAATAAATAAAATCTAAATTTTGTCACACAGAAAATTATACTTGCTAATTCTAGTTCTGACACTCCATAGTTTCTCTCATAGTTCTTCGTTACCCTTGATACGAAACATATGGGTACCTCCATGTCATTTTGCATTTGTAATAAGACTCCTGCAAACCTTTCTTTAGATGCGTCCGTTCGTAATAAAAATGGTAGGTCATAATTCGGATGATAAACTTTTAGTTGTTTAGTAAAAGCTTCCTTTAGATCATTTAATGCTATTTCTGTTTCTTCAGTCCACTTCCATTTATTGTCTTTCTTTAACAATTTTATTAAAGGTATCTGCTTCGTGCTCAAGTCAGGTATCAGACGTTTGAAGTAGTTCATCATTCCTAAAAATCCTCTCAGAGATTTTAGGTTTGGTCTTTTATACTCCATTATTGCTTGGATCCTGTCTTCATCCATGGACATTCCATTTTTGTCTATCTTATAACCTAGGAAACATATCTCTTCCTGATAAAATTTACATTTATCTTGATTTATTTTTAAACCTGCTCTATCTAGCTCTTTTAAAATTATTTCTATATGTTTTAGGTGTTCTCCTTCATCATTTGAGAAGATCAATATATCATCGATGTAATGAAGTGCAAAGTCTTCAAATTTATTTAGTATTTGGTGTAATGCTCTAACCAAGGCCGAACAAGCACTTTGTATACCATATGGAGCTACACAAAATCTGTACAACACACCATCAATAGAGAAGCCTGTGTAATCTCTACTATCTTCATCCAAAGGAATCAGCCAAAAACTGTGTTTTAAATCAACTTTAGAAAATATTTTTGTATTCGTAATGCGCCCAAAAATTGCTTCCACATTCATCGGAGCCTCGTATTGTGGTACAGTGTATTGATTAATATTTCTTGCATCTAGGCATAATCTTAAATCACCATTTGCTTTCTTTACGACCACAATAGGGTTTACATATCTTGTGTTACATCTCTCTATAATACCATCCTTTAGCATATTTTGTATCTCTGAATCAACTTCTTTCCTATATTTATAAGGTATGGGATATGTTCTTATTCTGAAATTTTCTATTCCCTTAACTTCTATCTTATGTACATAGTTATTTGCCATTCTCATCTCTTTTTTAACTAATCCTTTATACTTAATTATTAAATTCTTCACTTTCTCAGCATATTCCTTATTTCCACATACTAATTCCAATTCTTCCATTATTTCATCCCTCTCCATATTCCATAACTTCCTATTATCCTCTTCAAATTCCAATTCTTCCATATTTCCACTCCTCTTTATATTCCATAACTTCCTATTATCCTCTCCAATTGCCAATATTTCCATATTTCCAATCCTTTCTATATTCCATAACTTCTTATTATCCTCTTCAACTTCCAATTCTTCTATATTTTCTTCTTCAAATTCAATTCTATTACCATTTAATTCAATCTCCATCTTTTCAAAATCAATTCTTGCTTTATATTTCGTTAATTCATCTATTCCTATAACTATGTCTGATTCTAGATTATCTACTAACAATAATTGCATCTCAACTTCTTTCCCATCCTTTAATTCAATACTTTGTATTATAGATCTGCTAACTTCACACAATTTCTTTCCGTTTGCTCCTATTAATGTAGTTTTTGGTATTTTAACTAGCTTATTTTCATAATTTTCAATGTTTTCTTCAATTAGTTTTGTTTTTATTATGGACGCTTCCGAACCTGTATCTATTAATATTTTAACAAATTTCCCATTTAATTTTCCTTTAATTTTTATCAATCCCATTATTCCTTTCAATTCCAAATCTTCCCCAAATTTAATATATTCCCTTGGATGTTCATATGTACAGATGATATTTCTTACATTTGGTATGTGCTCGATCCAAAATTTTGGTCGGGCTCTTGTTCTGTTATTATTTCCGGTTCTACTGATATCACTCTATCTTCTCTTCTTTGAATATTATTTATCCTTCTCTGTAATTGTTATTTTTGTTGTTATTATATTTAAAGTTTCTGTTATAGTTGTTTTGGTTGCTATCGTTCTTATTATAGTTATTGTTATTTTTATAATCTCCATTGTTATTATATCTGTTAATGTAATTATTTCTGTATTTCATCATTATATCTTCACGTATCCTAATTGCTATCTATGTACAAAATTATATTTACATATGTTTTTTTTTAAATTATTATTTGTTAGTTATAAACTTTTTATTTACATGTGGTTTTTATATCCCTTCTTGACCTTTTACAATTCCTAATTCGTTTTCTAGATTCCAGTCCTATAATACAGCCTTTTATTCAATTTTATTTTCATTTCCTAAATTTCGTCTTATCCTCTTCTCTTATTGTTCGATTCTCTTGTATCCTAAGTTTCTTTAAATTTTCCACTGTGTCTTTTTTTATTTTGTTATCCCCTATTTCATCAATTTCTCCCAATAGATTCATCAAAATTTGCGTTTCCAATTTCTTCATATTATTGTTTCTTCTTTTAATTATTTCATTTCCCATAATACTCTCATTTCCCATCATTTCACTTTCATTTATCCTATTAAAATTTCTTGGATCAATTATTATATTACTGCCAAGTTTTTCTCTCATTTCGAAATTTTCTGCATAAATTATTGTTTCTATATTCTGTCTTATGGTTTCTTCTATTTCTTCCTTGGTCTCTTGTAATATCTTATTCATTTCCTCTAACTTCCAATTAAATTGTATCCCCCTATTATTATTATTATTTGTCTTACCATATGTCACTATTCGTTTTAATGTATTAACATTTGGGTCTGTTATTTTCCAATAAATCTCTTTTTCATAAATTTTCATGACTTCCTCACTTCCTAGATTCTGTAAATTGCTATCTATCATCTCCTCATTTATTTGTCTTTGTATTTTTACTTCATCAGTTTCCATTTTATTACTTAATTTTTGTTCTATAGTATCATCATTTATATTTTCATTTTGTAACTTTACATCCATTTGAATCTCTCCTTTGAAATCCTTTTCCTTCTCCTCTATTTCCTTGATTCTGTTGATCTGTGAATTGTCTATTTCTGTGGTTTTTTCAATCCCCTTTCCTCCTATTTCTTGTATTATTTCTTGTTTGGTGGATTCTAATTTGTTTTTCATGTAAATATATGATTCTTCCAATTTCTTTTCAACCTGTCCCAATTTCTCTTTCATTAATTTTATTATTTGGTCCTTAGTTTGTTTTAATTCTTCTCTATTTTGGTCCATCTTTGTGTTCATTTCCTGTTTTATTTCTTCCTTATTTTTATTCATATCCTCCCTAATATTATTCATTTCTCGATTTAGATTTCCACTCATATTATCATTTTGTTTATTCATTTCTCCCTTAATATCTCTCCTCATAACCTCATTGTTTTGATCCATTCTTTTCATCATCATTTGGAGCATACTCATTACGTCCATTTGCTCTTTTTTTCTTTAGGTTCTTGTTTATCCTCTTCTGTTTGTTTTTTAAACTCTTGTCTAGACTTTTGTTCTATTTCTTCTTGCAATGTTGCATCCTCTTCTTCCTGATCTTGTTCTGGAATATCTTCGTCTGAACGTTCTCTTCCTTGCTCCAAATATTGTACTTGGAAATCTCCTCTTCCATGATTTCTCTCTTCCCTTTCTTGTTCAGAGCCACTTTCTCCTCCTACTTGTTTCCCGTCTCTCAAAGTCATTCTTCTTTCCATTTTTGTTTTTAATTCTTCTTTTAATACAGTAAAAAAAATTGTTTCAATCCTTTTTAAATTATTCGCCTTTGTTTGGTGCGTCACTTTATAATAGATTGACTATAGCCCCACGTTGCGGTGACATATTAATATGAATTGGCTATGGTGTAATAAGAAAGTTATACTTATTTTATTTTAGTTTAAATTTACTTTAAGTTTATTGTTTGCCCGGTATATTGATGATTTTATATATATATGATAAACAGTTTATATTACTAACATAAAAACTTCTCATCTCAGGGTAGAGTTCAAGTATTTAGGATAAAATGATTTTAGAATTCTATATATATTAGCGCCAAAGTTAATAAATGCTTTATATTTCAAAAATAAATTTGTTAATCAGAATATGTTACTTGTTCAATGATTCCAAACTAAATACGGTCCTGTCCTGCTTAAAACAAATCTGCATAATTCAATAAATGTCATTCAGAGCTTCTGCCTATGGTAAGTAGATGGTGCGCAAGTCACCAGATGAAATGAATAACTGAACAACTCAAAAATAGTTTAAAACGTTCTTCAAAGGAAAAACGATATTTAATTTAATGAAAATAAATACATTACACTTTTACAAGTGTTCTTGAAAAAATTCAACTATCTAAAAGGATGACTCTTTCATACAACATACACGCACTCTGGTGAGATATTATTATAAGAGTGAAATACAATTATACAACTTCATAAACATATGATTTTTATAAAATGGCGAAATACACTCCTAAAAGCGTCTATGCGTCACAAAATTTTAGTTCTTTGCATAAATTGGTAAGTACGCTTGACTTTTTAATATATTAATAAATTAACTTTTACTACCTTATTCACTTCACTGTTTTGTTTGTTCACCTCAATGATCCGTTTCTTTTACTTGTTTCAGATTCTCCTCCTGGAAAAACTCCATGCTGGCATTCCGTTTCTACCAGAACAGGAATCGATGCTGTATTTCATTTTAAGTCCAAGCAGTTTATATAAATTCCATTATTCAGTATTTTCCAAAAGCTATTGTGGCTATTTTACTTCCACAAGACACAAGACACCATATTATAAAATAAAAATCATGGTTAGTACTGTACAACATTCGACAATTCCTTTTTTGATTATTAATATAAACTTAACTACTTACACTGATGTATATCTTGTGAGTATAATGTATTTGTTCTTGAATTTTATAGTCAAATTTTTATCTTCCAAATAATTTCAAAATGATTTTCTTTACCAAAGAGTTTTTCTGCTTACAAATTTTTCTTCCCAAAAAGAGAGTTCTTAGTGAATAGACCCCATAATCAACAACTTTTCACATTCCGATTTTTTTTCGTTAGCAACATAATTGTCGCCGATATGATCCTTTTTAAATGTTTATTTACCAATCAAATTTGACTATTTATTTTATCACTCAAATTCTTCATTTCAACCAGTGAAATGTTCATCCATTATATCAGGATATTGTATTCTAAGGTTTTTAATTGCATAGACTTCCTATATTATTTTCATTCAATAATATTTCCTAGTATTGTTAAAATGACATTTCCTAACCTCTAAGTATGTATGTCAAATGAATATTCTTAATGTTTTAATAGATGACAGCTGTTACCTTTAAATATGTATGCAAAATGAAAATTCGTTTTTTTTATGAGTCATGTTCTCTGAAATTCACATTATTATATACTTTTCTGCTCTGTTATGTCTAAACAGCTACACTAACTTACTTTAATGTTTTAATCAGCAAATATTATGAGATTAGCTTGACTTTACAGAATAAAGCATTATTAGTTTCTTATCATGAACAAATTCTGATACTTGATCTTTTTAATAAAAGTTTGGTTAATTTATTTCACATAAATTGTTTATCACACCTATTCGCAATTATCCCTACATTATACAGTCTGTCCTTTCTGGATGCCTTCTCTATCGAATAGTGGATCGTACAGATTGTCTCCATTCAAATGTTAAAAAAAATTTTTGACTTAAAAAAAATTCTTCTAGATTACAATGCACAATCTTAATTCTTTATTGTGTGATATACAGGGTGTTTCACTCTATAATAATATATATATATATATATATATATATATATATATATATATATATATATATTATAATATTTATCCTGATTTAATGTATTAATTAACTTATTTAATTATATTTATGAAGTTTATCTATGGTTAAGATTTGTTTATGAATTGAATATATTGAATTGGCTAGCTAAGGTTATATGATTTATATGTTATTATTATTAGTTTACTGTTTTAATGGAGAGCATGAGAACACTTACTCTCGTTGGGTTCAGGATAGAATTAAACAACAAAATATATGAAATCTGCATCCCACAAATAACCTGCGAATATCATCTCCACCAACGCTGGGAATCGATTATATGGAACACAGTAATTCAACCTCTATGGTATGAAACCTTTCCCTGTTTTTAGCAAATGACATGTAAATGAAATTCAACGACTCAAAAGGTAGTACCTATAATTATCAACAAAACATCAAATCGAAAAGCATCATAAACAGTAAAGAAAACTTATGCTAAAACAAATATAATACAGTGCAAATTACAAATACCAAATATTATTATATACCTAAAATTATTAATGTGTAATTTGGCCAAATTCGTGAATCACGTTTGAGTTTAATATGATTAACCAGATAAATCGTTAAAACACTAACCTGATCACAACACTGGGAAGTCTCTAGTATATTCTATTGCAGTGGAATCTTCTGGACCAAAGCTGGATCTCCTCCAATCTTGTAGATACAAACTCTATAGTTTGTATGGCAGGTAAGTTCGTGAATTCGTGTTAACTTAGACATATTTGCTTATAATGTTTTTATTACAATGATTAATGGTTTAGGAACGTATTTTCTCACTATAAAGTGATTACTTTTTGAAAATTCGGGTAGCGTCCCCTCTCAAAATTAAAATGTTTATATTTCTTACAAATTCTTATTATTTCCAAATATTTTCTTTTCAAAATGTTCAATGTATATCGATTCAAAGTTTGCAATCTCTTTTTACTTTAATTTCTAATAATTTTCCAAATATCTTTATAAAATTTATAAAATTTTCTTACATGCGTCCTTCTCCATTAGCTTCGCTTCACCAACCTTTTGTTTTTCAAATCAACAAACTTTTTGTTGTCCGCTTTGTTATTTGTAAAACAAAAAACTTACTACATACTAGATAGAATATACTCTATTTTATCTAATGTTTTATATATCGATTAATGTCTTTATATTTTTCTATGATTATTGATTGTTGATGTAAGATTTTTCTATTATCAATAGTTCACGGACATAAATAATTCTATGGTAGAATCTATTTCTGCTCTCAGTGTACTTTGCTAACTGACATGAAGTTTTTAGTTGTCACTCCAGTTATCTCTTTTTTAATATAAACATTACAATATTGTTGGTATATATTGTTGTCCAAAATTCTATTTATTATTGTCTGATAATAATTTATTTTATTTTCAGATTCATTGTTAGATGTTCGAAATACTGGATACAAATTATCATTTGCTATAGACAAGAAAATGAGTTTATGATTTATTATGACATGATTAAAATTTTATGAAAATAATGCTGCTTATAATCTGAAATCCTAAGGTAAATATTACTATTATTATTTTACTATTACTTATGTATCTCTTTCGTTTTGGATCATAACTAATATAATAAATGTTTAATTCAATAGGAGATATATATTCTTCTCATATTTCACCATTCGATAAGATAATTCCAGCTGTGTGAAATGACTAATTTCCATCTGTTCCATCTGTTACTCAACATAGTTGCAAATTTCATACATTTGTGTTTCATTCTCTTTACTGTTTCTTACGATAAGTTCAATATATATATATATATATATATATATATATATATAACGGGGATTTCAGTCCAAAGAATCAACGCCAAGATCTTTTATTTACAAAATGCCGCCAAGCTTTCGTGTCCTTTTGACACTTCTTCAGGGCTCTATAATACATATACAAATATAAATATGATTTAAAAATAGAGAAATAGATATAAGTACTTACATGTAAAATATTTTAAGTAAATTCAATATAAATAATCATTAAAAAATTTGTAAATGTAAAAATAAATATAATTATATATATTATATACTTGATGTCATATTTCACATAAAGCATTTTTCAGTCGTTATTTGAAAAAAAAAATTTTTATAAATATATATATTATTATTATTTTTATATTGTAATGAATAATTTATAATTTATCTTTTTGTTAAATTTATTTATGGGCGCCAATTTATAATTATTCCCTTGACTGACTAGCTCAATTTTTTTTAATTATTTATTTATAACGTTTATTAAATTAGTCGGAAGCATGAGAATCCTCCCTTTGAGTTCTGGATATAATAATCAAAGATTTAGGAAATATATTCATAATCTTACCTTTAACTTACAACCTCTGAAAGAAACAATATCTGTTAAATAAAACGATTGAAATACGACAACAATGATATTGATAATTTAATCATGGATGTGAGAATAAAAAAAAATCCACACATTAATGTAAAGCTGTTTAATAAAATAATTTGAAAATTTTTAACCTGATTGGAACATAATAAAATATTTTTGAAACTATTAATTTGCTTTGAACATTTATTCTTATGGGATTGTGCCACCCTATATCATACATGTATTCTTTATAACAAAATGTTCCCACTACTGCGTCGGCGCTAAATCTCCAAACGCATGCGCTGCCACAATATATATATATGAAAGAAGGAGGTTTTCCTTCCATAAATAACGTTTTATAGTCAACACGACGTTAGCGTGCTTGTGATGAAAAAATTTGTTAAAATTATCAAGTTTCTATAATCAATTACATATAAGTGAATTTATAAACTATATATGTGCGTGTGTTTAAAGGTCAAGAAAGTGATAGATTAAAGTTAAACATGCAATAGCTGGAAGGAAGATATGAGATTTAATTTAACATTCATGATGCACGTGATATTTCAAGTAGATAAATTTACAAAAGGTGAGTATAATAATTTTATAGATATTAAAGATATAATTCTCTATAGATAAATTCATGGTGCATCATATTTTATTGCTTTTGGCCTTTTGATGCGTTACATAATTCGAACGTTCTACTAAAGATTTGAGTGTACACTTTGAAAATGTTAATTGGAATTCCAAATAAGTTTAAGCAAAATATATAGACCTTATTTTTGCTATCACTGCCGGCTGCACTCGCATCTTCAAATCTTGCAGATATCTTATAAGAGATATGCTCCTACTGCACTATTTAATCCTTACACAGGATTGGATACTCTTGTGATTAGTTTGATTTAGATTTTTTATATAATTTTAAGTTTTAAATACTTTTTAAACAATTTTGTACAGAGAGCAATCTTTTATCGACGCATCCTCCATCACCATCTCAAATCGACTTTTTTTGTTTTTCAAAATCAACAAGTATTTCAGCTTCCCTAGTCCATAGCTCACTTATTTGTTTTTTTATCACTAAAATTGTTATTCTCCAGTCTTTTAGTTACTATTTTTAAAAAACATGAATTTATTGTCCTGGAGGGTAATAACACTGATTCACTTAGATTTCTATTGTATTAAGGAATTTTAATTAAGTCCTCTTTTCCTCCTACAATAGTCAATTTTCTTATATTAATGTTGTTTAGCTAATTTGAGAAATGTTTATTTTTACAAATTTTACAACCTATATTATTAATTAACCTATATGTAATTGATTCTATTTTAGTTTGACTCTTGTTTTATAGTTATTATACATAAACTCCTGATTATTTTTGTTTTTGTAATTAAATTTTATATATATAATCAATAATCAATGATTTTATGTTGGTAATGAAAATTCCGTAGCAGGCATTACTTCCTGTAAATATTCATTTCCTTTTTATACGTTTGGGCTGTGTTCCAACTATCTTTTCCATCAAGTTTCAACCCTTTGCAATGAATGAATGAATACATGGTATTCTAAACTTTTGCTACTACAAAAAAAAATATGTAAATAATGTTAAGTTATCGTTAGACTGATTATTCTTTTCTCTTAATTTAGGTTTCAAGCTATTATATGACGTTTCGTACTGCAGAAATTGCTATGGCTGTGTTCAGTGTAATACGGAATTCCGTGACTTTGACAACCAATCAGAATTACAGGTACAGGTAATATTTACTATTTAATTAACTAATATAGTGTTGGAATTTTTATTCTTCATCCCCTTTTAAAACATTCACATCAATATTCCACCCGATTTATTCATATTTCAATCTTTTTATACTTTAATATTTGACTTGTTATTGAGTTTATTCTAATGGTTGTGTCTACTGACACTCCTTCCGTTACAATAAGACCTTTTTATTATGTTTATTTATTTCAATATATTTACAAAATTAGATGACTAGTTCAATATATATATATATATATATATATATATATATATATATATATTTAATATTCTTTTATAGTTGTCCCACGTTTGGGTGACAAATTATTATAGTTGATATATGAATCTAACAATATAAAATATTATTTGTCGACGTTCTCACAATTTGTGATTGTAGCGACACTTTTGTACACACACCTTTAGCAGCGTACGTAACCTAATTTACTTTTGACAGTAGTTGTCAAACAATGCCCGGCCAAGATAAATACTAATTTTTGGATTAAAAAGATAAATTAAATCACAATAGACTTAATCACTCTAGTCTCAGGGTGGGATGAAAAAAATTTTTGAATAATAATAATTCAAATTTTGTAATTTTCAAGTATTATTCAAATCAAATATTATTCCATACATACATACATACAAATTTTTTAAATATAATAAAAAGCACTTGAATTATCTTATGATATTTACAAATTAATTGTCACTGGAAATTAAGCAAATGTCACTGATTAGATCAAAATTTCTATAGCTTGCAAAATGTTAAATACGATAAAAATAGATACTGAATGAATACCACAGTGAGCTGGAATCAAAATTAAATATTATATAATCAGATAACAAATTATAAAAGTATTTGTTGAATCCGAAAAATATTGTAAACGAAACAAAGATAATAATTTCTATCAACCTTAATATTACTACTCCGTCCTTCTTCTTTACTATTACAACTGGATTGATATACGAGGTGGTACTATGTTCTATTATTCTGTCTTCTAATAATTTATTTACAGTTTTCTTTACATCTTCTTGATGTTTGTAGGGTATCGGATAACTTCTCTGTTGGAATTGTTGATCTTTCTTCATTTCAATTTTATGTACATAATTCCTTGCAATTCGGGATTCTTCATTAATTAAGCTCCTATGTCCTCTCAATATCTCCATTACTTCATTTTTCCATTCTATTTTCCCATCTATATCCAAATTCCATTTCGGCATATCATTATTATTTAAATTTATTTCTCCATTGCCATCCAACATCACATCTCCATTCATTTTTCCTGCCTGCCTATAATCATATCTCTCCTCCATATCATCTTCAATTTTCTTATTAAAATTAATACATTTATCTTCTTCTTCTACTAATTCTTCATTCTTCCTCGAATTATCATTTTTCTCTTCATAATTAAAATCACCTTTTTCTTTATTAAAGATTCTTTCATAATTAATAATTGCTTTGTTTTCATATAAAATATCCGATCCTAATAATAGTTCGCATTCAATATCTTCCACTACCATTAGTTGTACCATAGTTTCGTATTCCTTAAATTTTAATGCTACGGTTATCGTAGTACTTGAAATAGTTAGTTTCTTTTGATTTATTCCGATTAAACTTATTTTCGGTACCACGATGAAATTTTCTTTCGATGTTGTTAATTTATTTACAAGCTTATTATTTATTAAAGATATTTCTGACCCGGTATCGATTAATATTTTTATGCTAATGCCTTCTATCGTTCCGTATATATAAATTAATGTTTCATTATTTTGTTCTAGCTGGTCCTGTACCTTAAGAAATTCGCGTGGGTGAACATAGCTGCACCAACTTAACTTACCATATTCACCCTCTAGTGGAAAAACTGTTGTTCCGCACCAGAAGTTGACACGGGAACCACAACATTATCACTATTGCAATTGTTGCTATTTGTATTAGTCTGATTAAAATTTGTATTACGAGTAGTTGTGTTTCTTTCTAGACTGTTTGTTCTGTTAGTTCTAGTGTCACGTCTTATGTTATTTGTCCTTCTTATGTTTCCGTCAGAGTTTCTTCTTTCTCTTCTATTGTAATTATTATTTTGTTGATGTCTCCTTTCCGGATAGTTCGTGTATCTGTTGTTGTTAGTAGTCCTTTCGTTATTTCTGTCATATCGTCTGTTGTTGTTATTAGTATTATTTGTATTGTTATAATGGTTATTATTATTTTGTCTATAATTGTTATTGTTTCTACCAAAGTAATCTCGTCTATCGTTGACGTTTCTATAATAATCGTCGTTGTCACGTCTACTATTGTTGTGAACCATTCTCTGTACTCGATTCAAGTAATCTAACAGAGATTGGAAATTTGTTATGTTCTGTATCGCTATACCCTGTGTTATATTGTCGTTAAAATGTCGGGACAAGAATATTATTATTTCTTGTTCCGAAATTATTGGCTCTAAATATTGTGCCTGGGAAAATAAAGACAAAGCATAGCTACTCATGTTGTTGCTTCTTCTGCTGTCAAATTTGCCAAAATACAACTTTTCCCTGACATAGCCTTGTTCTGTTTCCCCCCAGTATTGTTTCAAAAAATTGTTTTCAAAATCCCTAAAATTGTTGATGTTCACATCATTACATGTGAACCAAAGTAATGTTTGACCATGTAAATGAGACCTTATTGTCTGTTTCAAGTCCTCTATTTCTCCGATATCCCTCAATTTATTTTTGAGATATCTCAAGAAGATTTTGGGATGCATTTTCCTCGTATCCCCATCGAATTTAAGGTTGCTTTCTGCATGGTTATAAATATAATTTACGCTTTGAGTATTATTGTTCTGTCTTGTTTTGTTCTTCATAGTTTCAATTTCCTTTTCCAATTCCACCATTTTCTTCTTGAAATCTTCTTTTATTTCCCTCTCCAATCTTGTAAAATCCTGTGTGTTCCTATCTTCTTTAATTTGTTTAAACTTCTTATACATTTCCCATATCAGTTCTTTTTGTGTTTTTAAATTCATCTCCTCCGCAATCGATAGATTCAATTGAATGCCTTGTTCTACGTCATCTATTCTAGTATTAGTTTTAATAATATTTCTCTCCATTCTACCTATTTGTTCCTTTCCTTCTTCTCGTAGTTTACTTCCCATATCTTCAGTATGGATCTTCATCAAGTAAAAGCCTCATCTATTCAATTTTTAATATTTATCTTTTCAACAGACTTTTATTTGCTTGGTACGCTCTGTTTGTTGCTATTATTTTTTCGTCGATTTCCGTCTTTCTTTCCCTTTTATTGTGTATCATTACTCCTAGGTATTTAAACTTTTGTAGTTCTTCTACCTTTTTGTTTCTTATTTCCATTCCTTTATTTTGGCCTGCTTTCCCAAATCACATTATTTTAGATTTCAGCTCATTAATTTTTAATCCCATCTTCATCCCTTCTTGTTCAATCTCTTTCAGCATTTCTTCCATGGTTTCCCTTCTTTTTGTCACTAGTCCTATGTCATCTGCAGATGCAATTATCTGCCTTCCCGTTGTTATCAGATTTCCTTTTTGTATCTTTCTTAAAACGAATTGTAGAGCTAGATTGAAGAGCGTAAATGATAATGAATCTACTTGTCTTACACTTTTGTTTATTTCGAATTCTTCCGTTTCCCCTTTTTGTGTTTCATTGTCATCTCTATTAAGTTTCTTATTTTTTGACTTACTCCTTGTTCTTTTAAAGCAGTGGTGGGGAAACTTTGTTTAAGACGGGCCATTTGTCATAACTCGACAATCGTAGCGGGCCAAAGAATAATGCTTAATCGTTAAAAAAATTATGCGTTCTATAAACATATACATATATTATTATATACACTTATTATTTTAATAGTAAAAAAGCAAAAGGTAAGAAAGTTATAAGCACAAAATATAATATGAATTTAGTGTAGTTCTTGATGTGAAGTATTATCACTTTATTTTCTGCTGTCATTACTGGTTGATGGTGCATGAGAAAAATGAAATTGAGACTGTTTCATCAAAATTTCATCATAGTCCGGTTCCATTTGCGAAACAGCAATTCTTAAAACTGATGAAAGGTGCTCATCTGTAATTCTGTTTCTTAAAGAAGTTTTCCTAAGCTTCATTGTTGAAAAGATTTGTTTGCATATATAAGATGAGCCGAACATTGTCATTATCTTCATTGCAAGAGTAATTAGATTTGGGAAATTATCTGAACTTATTTTTTTTTTAAATTCTAGTAATGGTACTGTATGAAAAGTTTGTTTCAGGAGAGTATTACATTTCCGTTCTATTAACACCAGTTGAAATTTTGGATCAACTTCTTCGTAATTAACATCGAATGGGGTCGCAAAAATACTAAACTCTGGTTCCATTTTTCTAAAGTCCTGAAATCTCCTTTCAAATTCTGAAGATAGTTTTCTCAAATTAATTTCGGATTTTTTAATCTTATTGTTTGATATAGTGAATTTTAAAGATTGTTCTCTTGGAAAATGAGAAAAATCAGATTTAGAGATCTGATTAGCAAATAATAATAACTAATAATAACTGTAATTTGAAACTTTCCAGGTATTGCCAAATATCGTGAAGAAACTGATTTTTCCCTTGCAATTTGAGATTAAGTTCATTCATGTGTACGAGGAGGTTTGTGAAAAAAGCGAAATCAGAAAGCCACGTTTCGTTTTCTAAGACGTCAAATTGATTATAAATGTCTTTTTCAAGAAGAAAATTCACAAAATCGTCTTTTAAATCCCAAATTCTGTCAAATACTTTTCCAGAACTTTTGAATAATACACAGTATATCGGAATGCTCAGCATGTACGGATTCCAAAAACTGTTGAAACTGGCGATGTAATAATCCTCTGGAACGAATCATATTTACTAGTTTTACAACAATATTAAGTATATGGTCAATATCTAAAGCCGATTTACAGAGAGCATCCTGATGTATAAAGCAATGCAAAAAAACAACTTCATTTTCCGGACACTTAGAATTAAATTTCCCAACAAATCCTTGATTGATTCCAAACATATTAGGAGCACCATCTGTAGTTACATCACATAACTAATCAATCGGTAAACGAAGTTTTCCGATGCAATTTTCAAATTCACAAAATATATCGGCACCAGTCGTTGTTCCTTTTATTGACTGTAGCCCTGCAAGTTCCTCTGTAATTTCGAAGTGGGCGTTGATTCCTCTTACAAATATGAGTAACTGCGCAGTATCGCTGATATCTGTACTTTCATCCATGGTAATTGAATAAAAAATAATTTTTTGAGTTTTTGTAGTCAGTTGCGAAATTAGATTTGTATCAATATTTTCAATTCTCTCGGTGATTGTTCTTCTTGAGAGAGACAGTGACTGAAAATAATTTTTCTTTTCATCAGGGCACATAATATCGCACACATCTATCATGCACTGCTTTATAAATTCACCATCTGAAAATGCTTTATTAGATTTAGCAATATTATAAGCCAACACATAACTGGCTTTCGTAGCTTATCTTTGAGAATGATCAGCTCTCCGAAATAATTGTTGTTGACTTGATACATTTTTTATTAAATCTCTCGATTTAATTTTTTTCACCTCTTCACTTAACGATGAGAAAGAGTGGTTATCATGTTTGCTCTTGAAATGGCGTTGAATGTTATATTCTTTTAAAACTGCAACAGTTGTATTGCAAAGTAAGCACCTAGGTTTTTATTTAAATAAAGTAAAGAAATATGTCCGCGTCCATTCTTCTTTAAAAACTCGACATTCTGAATCCACTTTTCTTTTTTTAACATCCATTTTAGACGTTACGGAGAACAACACACAGAAACACAATTGACGAAAGCTAACTGCTAACTATTGTTCTTGCGCGGGTGTTTGTTGAGGCAGTGGGAGTTTCGGGAATTACACAGTTACTCGAGTCACAGCGGGTCGTTGCAGATGACTGACTAAGTCACTAACGGGCGGCCTCGCTTGTATTTATACCCACCTGCAAGGATTGCTCGGGAATTGGATTTTTCCTGTTCTTTCGAGAAAACAGAACAATGAATAGAAAATGCGAGTGTCTGGAAGTTTCGAGCGAAGATTAATCATCCCAGCAAACATGTTACACGTGGGCCTCTAGAGGCACTATAAAAACAACCGACGGACAACATAAGTGGGCCACAATCATGATACGTCGCCAGCCCGGCTAGCCCGTGTCGCGAGGGCCACCAGTAGGCCTCCAGACTACCACCGGCTTCGTTACATAGCGGGACTTAACGGATTGACTAAGTTAGGGTGAACTGATATTGCATTGTACAGATTATGGCGCGATTGCGGGTATCCTACTAATCAACCGCCGGCATCTGTGTAATTCCCGAAACTCCCACTGCCTCAACAAACACCCGCGAATTAACTACTTCAAGCATTAAATTCTATTTTTAAAAACTTTATTTTCAAGTTACAAATATATTCTCTGACAATTATTACGTTTACTTTAAATTCAAATTAACAACAACAACAAAAAACTCTTTACAACTGTTTTTATGTCCTCGGTTCCGCACTCTGCTGACTTGGCGTTTACACTGCGTTGTCATCAGGATGCGTTGAGGTAATTCCTCCCCCCGAAGCTCCAACTCATGAGGGTAGACGAGGGAGTTGGACTACTGGAGCTTGTGTACTTGAACTGGAATCTGGATTATCCCTTGGGCGGAATTTCTTGTAGATTATAGTGGCTATTACTCCAATTATCAGGGTATACAATAATATTGTCCAAACACTAGGAGTATAGGAAATTTCGTTGTTGAACTGAGTTTGTTCTAGTGACAGATGACGTATAGCTTCTGAGTAGTGTTCAAGGCTTATATCTTCTAAGTTTATTTCTGATGTTAATGTTGGTAACGTATCATTCTCCAAACTTATTTCTGGGAATAATGTTGGTTGTCCTTGAATAACACTTTCTTTGTTTATTATGGTTTCTATATCAGTTTTGATTTTACATCCTAAGGGAACTTCCATAATATAAGTACCCTTGAGTTGTTTTACTTCATGCTGATCTTGACAGTCAAACGTAATACTCTTTTTTCCTGGGATTATAGCTAACCAATTATTTGTGTCTCCTAGATGGTGGAACCTTGATTCTGTGAGGGTGATGAGGAATTGTTTGCATTCTGACGCGTCTGCTGCGTTGAAAATCTTCACTTCACAAGGTGGATGCGATTGTATTTCCTTGGGCGTCTGATTCTCACATAAGTAGTATTGAGGCAAAACTTCGGTGCATAGGTAATTACGAAGGATGTAGTGCAATTTATTTTTTATCAAGTAATTATTTTCGGTAATTATAACCTTGAACTGACTCTTGTATGGAATCGGAGTCGAATACAAACGGTATATTTCAAAACTATCTATGTACATTATTGGTAAATGAAGGATATAAACTATTTTATTATTATAAATGTAACACTGAATTTTCATGATACTTTCATATCGTGAAATGTTTTCCAAAGAAACATCAAATGGTAGCTGTGAACTTGGTATTTGTTTACCTATCGCTTTAATTTCTGTATACAAATCTGTAGATTTAATTATACTGGGATGCATTACTTTTATTTTTGCAAAGGTTAAAGAAGTCTCTATATCTTGAAGTGTGGAATGAATAATTTCGAACATATTTATAATTTGATTAATAATATCTTTAATGGAAATCAAGTTCTCTCTCTCATCTACGGAGTTAACCATTTTGATAACTTCATATATTTTTGATTCCAATAGTTTCTCATTATGTTTAATTTTCTCAATTGTCTGGTTAAAATTTGTGATAGTGTTGATTGAAAGTGAAATTTGAGATTTTAATGTCGAGGCAATCCTCTCTTGATTTTTTTGTAAATTATTAATTAAATTTTCATATCTTTCACCATCTTCTGCATCTAGATTACCTGATATTGATTTGAAGATTGAACCTAAGCCATTAATTAGACCCCTTCTTACTCGTTTTTTATGTGGTAGTATATTTAAAATTTTATATTCCACCTTTTCTTCAATATATTCTAATACTTTCATATCATTTGAAACGTCCCAAGAATAGTTTTTGTTTGTGCATACTACTTTTATTATATATCGTGATTTTCGCTGTAGTTTTTCAATTTCCGAGATAATTGAGGTTAAATCGTAATAATGTATCATCTTATAGGAATATTCTTCTATTCTAGCGGTTCCTAACCTAAGTGGTATTAATCTTAAATTATTGTCCAATGGGTTTATCTTTATTTGTTCCCGAAGCCCGAGCGTAATGGGAAACCTGTAAAAATTTTTAAAATAAGTATGTTTTCTTTCGCGGTCTCTTGAGATTGTCCATATGGACCTTCTCACCACGATCTGTACTCACTGTTTTTCTTTGTTCATTTATATCAATTATTTCTGTTGATTTCGAAAATTTATTCGCAGTTTTAGGTCGCCGATTATCTTTTATATAAGTTTTATCACCGATTTTAAAAGTATCTGGTGTGTCTCTATTCTCATTAATTTTTTGAATTACGTTTTGCTTTTGTCTGGCCAAAGCTTCATTAATTTTAGAATACAATTCGCGAGTTATTTCTTTATGTTCGTTTATAAAATTACTTGTTAAAATCATATCCATATTTAAATCAAATGGATTTTCGGCATTTAAATGACCGTTAATTATGTCTATGGGTTTGAATTTGCTTGATGAGTGTATGGTGTGATTATATGCTAAAATAACATATTTCATTTTAACTTGTATAGGTGTTTTCAAAAACCCTCTGGTATTAAGTAATCTGACATGTTCGTTAAATGTGGAATGAACTCTTTCTACAGGCGAATTAGATTGGGGGTGATTTGGGGAACAAAAATGGATTTTTATCTTATGTAGAGCTAACAATTCAGAGATTACCGAGTTTTTGAATTCTGTACCGTTATCCGTAATTATCTGTTTAGGGACACCATGATGAGAGAAGAAGGTCACCAGGTGATTCGTTATATCTGTTGAATTTACTGAATTTAGATGATAAGCTTGAGCATACTTAGAAAATGTGTCGATTATAGTGAGAAATTTAGCTTTTTCTATTGTATATGTATCCATATGAATTATTTCGAATGGTTTATTTGCTGTGGGTGTAATATTCATTTGCATTTTAATAGGGTTCCTTTCATATTTGCATTGTTGGCAAATTTCACAATTATTTATATAAGTTTGAATAGATTGTTTTAAATTCGGCCAATAATAAATCTTTTTGATTCTATTAAGTGTTTCGTCGATTCCCCTATGGTTGCTTTTTGATTCGTGATAGGTTTGTATTATTTCGGCTATTTCGGCTTTACTAGTTATATCTATTAACCTTTCTGTACATCTACGAAATTTTAATGACGGCCATTTAAAGTTTTTTCTTACAACTTCGCAGAACGGTTCAAACATTTCAGTTTTTACAAAATACATGTAATATGATACTCCGGGGGCAATATATTCTTTTATGAAATTAATTATATCGTTTTCGAAATTATTGTCTGAAATTTGTAACGTTATTCTCTGCTTATTTTCAAATAATTTCGTAATTATTGGTTTTGATGGTGAGTGATAAACAGATTGTATAATTATTTGGTTTTGACCATGATTAACAGGTGTTTCGCTGATAGGAATGCCAACTACGGGATTTTCCTCCGCATTTGAGTGAATAGTTTGTCCTTCGTTTTCTTGTTCTATGTCAGACTCTGGGTGAACTATGAGTGAAATATTGTCCAGGTCCAGACTAGGAGATTTTGACGTGGTAACAGTTATCGGTTTAAAAATATCTTCAATATCCGGTGTAATTAATTCGTCTCTGTTATTTTCAACTTCTTCTGTGATTATATCTATTTCGTCCCAAATGTCGCTTTGTGTTTCTTTTGCGTGAATTTCAATTCGGCTCAGATTGTCGGCATGAGCTATTAACGATCCCTTCCGATAAATTATAGTGTAGTCGTATTCTTCAAGTTTAATTCTCCACCTTAAGAGTTTTGAATTGGGATCTTTTAACGAAAACAACCATTGTAATGGTTTGTGGTCAGTTATTATGAAAAATTTACGTCCATATAAATATGGCCTGAAATATTTAGTAGCCCAAACAATACACAACAATTCTCTTTCAATCGTAGAGTAATTCCTTTCAGAATCATTTAACGTTCTCGATGCATATGCGACCGGTAAGTCTTTACCGATTTGTCCCTGTGATAGGACAGCTCCCAATGCTACATTACTGGCGTCGGTTGTTAAATTAAACGGTTTTGAGAAGTCAGGGTATTGTAATATAGGCTCGTTCGTCAGTAACTGTTTACAAGTTTCAAAACTATTTAAAAATTCTGCATTGTGCTCAATTTTTGCACCCTTTTTTAGACACTGAGTCAATGGTTTAGTTATTTTTGCGAAATTATTTATAAATCGTCTATAATAACCCACTAAACCAAGGAATCCTTTTATTTGTTTTGTAGTTTTTGGTAACGGGTATTCTTTTATTGCCTTAATTTTATCCGGGTTAGGTCGAACACCTTCCGGAGTTACGACGTGTCCAAGATAGGCCACTTCCTTACTCAAAAATTCAGATTTGTTTAGTTGTATTTTAAAGTTGGCTTCTCTTAATCTTTCAAATACGGCCTTAAGTCTTTCTAGATGTTCTTGAAGTGACGTGGAAAAAATTATAATGTCATCAAGGTAGACTAGACATTTCTCATTTTGGATGCCCCTTAGTATGTTATCCATGACGCGTTGAAACGTTGATGGACCGTTTTTTAGACCGAAGGAAAGTCTCAGGAATTCCCAATGTCCTTGTTCTGTACTAAACGCCGTCTTTTCTATGTCAGCTTCATTCATTTCAATTTGGTGATATCCGCTGGCCAAATCGAGAGTAGTAAAATACTGGCATTTGCCGAGTTTATCTAATAAATCAGTTATATTTGGGAGAGGGTATTTATCGTCTATCGTCTTTTCGTTTAACTTACGATAGTCGATCACAACGCGGAATTTTTGTTTGCCTGATGCATCCTTTCGCTTCGGTACCACCCAGATATTACTCGACCATGGGCTACTGCTCGGTTTAATTATATTTTGATTGAGCATACTCTGAATTTGATTTTTTACTTCTTGTCTATAGATAAATGGATAACGATATGATTTTGAATAAATTGGCACCTCGTCCGTAGTTTTAATACAATGTTTAATTTTACTTGTAAAACTTAAAGGCTCATTCTCTCTATAAAAAATATCTGAATATTTATAACATAAATTTAAAATTGCATCCTTTTCTTCTTTATTCAGATGGTCGGTCCGAATCTGAGATAAATCCAATTCGCATTTATCCGAGTCATCAAAATTATGCATGTTGAACTCTGAGATATTGTCGACATCAAATTTTTCTACTGTCAACGGTTCCGAGAAATCAAGTGTTAAGGGGCTTGTAGTGCTGTTTATTATTGTTGTAATAGCAAGGCCATTACGAGCAACCGTCAGGCATTCTGGAATTTCGCAGTTTTTCATCTTTTGATGAGGAATTACAATCTCTCCGTTTTTTATTGTAGTTTTTACTTGAATTACTTTCTCTGTACGAGGTTCTATATTAATTACATGTGTATTATTCGTGTTACTAATTTTTTGAAATTTAAGCTTTATTTTTGCATAAGGTGTAATTAGACATGCATTATTAAAATCTATTGAAGCTTTCAGTAATTTGAGATTATCTAATCCTATCAAACCATCAAAAATATTATGAAACTTAAATAAATAAAATTTTAATAAGTGTTTATTTGTCAAGCGAAAAATTTCTGACGCTGGTATTTCTACACTATGTTTATGGGATGATTTTTGGAATACAGTGGATACAATAAATGGGTCATATTTGATTAATTTTGGAAATAATTTCCTAGCAATATCTGGATCTAAAAATGATTTTGTCGACCCAGAATCGACAAGAAGTTTAATGTTATATTCCGGAAAAGTCATATATGCTAATTCACTACAATCCACGTTATTTAACGAAATAGTAAGAGGTGTCAAATCTCCGGCATTGGATCGGAGGTGATATGAAAATTTTCAATTGTTTCAAGATTTTCTTCATGAGTTCTTTCATTAATTTCACTTTCCTCGCAAAAGTTTCTATTAGTATTTTCTATTTCAGTATTATATAATTCTTCGGCTATATAGTTTTGTTGCGGTCTATAGTTAGAATGGTTAGGCTGTGCAAAATGATTATTTCTATTTTGATTATTAAAAGATTGATTGTTATTATTATAATTATTATTTATTCTTCCAGTATACCTTGTTGATGATGACATTGGTGTCGGTTTTGGAAATGTTCTATTTGGATTTGGTTTGAAAACATTTTCTACTGATGTATTTCGGAAAGTTCGTGCATTAGAGGAAACATTTTGGCTCGGAACATTTTGTCTAAATTGAATTGGACCTGTTGGGAATTGATTATTGTTTCTACTAAAATTCTGATTTGAAAAGACATTTCTATTTTGTGATAAATACTGAGGGTTATTGAAATTACGATTTGGAACATTTTGTTGAAATAATCTGTTTGTTGAGTTATTTGGTTTAAATTGATTTTTATTTGTTGAATTTTGAAAATAGTGAGTATTTTCTTCCTCAGTCACAAATTGTAATGCTACAGCCAAATTTTCAGGACGCATACATCGAATTGTAGTGCCTAAAGGTTCCCTTAGTCCACAAAGAAATGTTTTGAGTGCTAGATCATTGTATAATTTTTTCTTTAAATCCCTTGAAGCTTGTATATTTTCGTGAATTTCTACATAACTGCATAATAAATTTAATATATTTAAAATTCTATCATAGAAATTTTGGGCTTTTTCATTAGGCATTTGCCTCATTACTACCAAGTCTCTATTCAAACAAGTCTCATCCCGTTGATCTGCAAAATTTCGTCTTAAGACAGATTTCAACTGATCCCAAGTATCAACATTTTGAATATTAACTACAGTTCTTGCACTACCTACTAATTTACTTATTATAGACTGCAGCAGGTATACATTATGAAAATTATTTCGGTTTACCCTATCATAAAAATTGGTAATAAGACTATCACAAACTGATAAAAATTTATTTAAGTCATTCGGATTTCCATCGAATTGTGGAATACATTTCAAATATTCAGATTTAAAATTTTTTGCCATTATATTATTACTTTGGTTGTTGTCAATATTAGTAGTATTTGAGTTTGTATTCGTCACCGAAGAGTCAATTAAAGAGTTCTCAATAGACAAATTTTGTAAACTATTTGTTAAAATTTCAAGTATATCAGACATAAATTGCACTTACAGTAAAGAAATGACTCTCAGCATTCCAATTATGAGGTAGAGGTCCGGTTCAGCAATCTTGTCTTCTCCGAAATACTGGTCCCTCGCAGAAGTGGACGATATGATTCCAATTCTCAAACTTCTTCACTTAAAGTTCACTTTCTAACGTATCCGTCGGCGTCACCACTACTGACAGTTTATACGGTTCGATATCGGGCTAATCGTCGACACGAAATTGGTTTGTTCGATACAAATCAATCCCACGATATCCTACTGACTGCGCCAATTAACTACTTCAAGCATTAAATTCTATTTTTAAAAACTTTATTTTCAAGTTACAAATATATTCTCTGACAATTATTACGTTTACTTTAAATTCAAATTAACAACAACAACAAAAAACTCTTTACAACTGTTTTTATGTCCTCGGTTCCGCACTCTGCTGACTTGGCGTTTACACTGCGTTGTCATCAGGATGCGTTGAGGTAATTCGCGCAAGAACAATAGTTAGCAGTAAGCTTTCGTCAATTGTGTTTCTGTAATAATTAGAGTCCTTAATTGGGAAGAAAGTACTCAGGATCGACATGAATGGAGGAGAATTGTTGAGGCGGCCAAGACCCACCCCGGGTTGTAGAGCCATGGATGGATCGATGGTCTAATTATTTATGTGAGATGTGTTTTAATTGTTTAATTTTATTAGAATTGCCGTACGTTGCAGCGGCAATTATTGTATACGTAGCTTAAACAGCGTATTTTTATTATATTGCAAACAAAGCTTAAACGGCATATATTATTTATATCAAAAGTTGACAGTAATTGTCAAAATTTTCCCTGCTATCAAATTGTTATTAATTGAGAGATAAATTTAACATAAAATACTCGAATCACTCTTACCTTCAGGGCGGGTTCAATGCGCTATTGAAAATAAAAATTTTATATAAATTTCCTTGTTCTGTTTGATCTATCTAATAATATAATGTGACTGTTTGTTCAAAAGTATAAAGGCTATTCAATTTCTTTTTTGACATTCACAATGTATAAATGACTTGTATGTCGCCAATAATACACAATTGTCACTTTTTAAAATAAAATTTCTAAATTTGATAAATATGTTTAATTTTAATCAACGTTCTTGAATGGTTTGAATGTTCTAAATGTGAGTAACAAATTTACAAGTATTTACAATTATAAATCAAATAAATTTTAAAATTTAGTTTTCCTTTTTTTATAACAATAAAGAACCAACTCGTATCTTCCCAGATATAAACTAAATTAACAACCTACAAACTATAACGCCTTATCTCCAATACCAAAAGTGTATAAAGAATTTTTGAAAGAGTTCAATCAACTTCAAAAATTTCACTTGACTTGTCAAATATCCGAAATGTCTTTATTTTATTGTATCTTCAAATTATTTAATATTCTATGCGAATTTAAAAGTTTAGATGCATCTATAATTCTATTTATTTTCAAGGCCTGAATCTTTCAATTAAATAATAATTCTGGAGTGGACTCACCAGTATTCGATGATGACAGTCAGCTCGTACAATTCTAAATACTTTAGAATTCTGGATCTTACACCTCTGCTTCAATCTTGATAAAGTTTTTTTTATCACTCACGCACATAATTTAAATGGGATACCGAATAATGCTATCTATTATTAATCACTGTTGAAATTATTATAATACAAATTTTTTAATAGATCTAAAATTATATGTTACTCTTTAGAGAGCTCCTACTTAGAAGTTCTCTCTTCGGAGGATTCAACGTTACTCAATATTTTTTTTTCAATAAACAACCCAAATTATATTGTGGTTACCAAACTTTCTCTTTTTTCAAAAAAACTAAGTTTTTATCTCCTTACTATAAATAGATTTGGATTTCTTGTATTAACTAAATACCTTAAAATGACTATTTATTTCTCTAACCTTGAATATCTTTTGAATTGTCATCGGAATGTCATCAGAAATTAAATAGTGTCAAATTTTATGTATACAGGGTTTTTCAATTATATTGAATACATAGACAAAGCAGGGTTTTCCAAAAGTATTGCATAAGAATATATTGAGTGAAATCTTTAATATTTGAAATAGGAGTACTATATTAAATTTCATTGTAATTTATCTTATATGAATTTAATTATATGTTGTATCTTTGATTTCAATAAGGTTTTTTTTTATTTGCCCCGGTATATTTAAAAAAATTATTTAGGTTCAATAATGTCACACAGTGCACTTACATTTATATCTATTTTAATTATTAAATTTTTTAAATGAGCACTCAGCTTCTCAGGATGTTGAGTTCATAAGATTAAATATTCATATGATTCCATTAACAATAAGCGCCAGATCTTAAAAATTATTTAGGTTCAATAATGTCACACAGTGCACTTACATTTATATCTCTTTTAATTATTAAATTTTTTAAATGAGCACTCAGCTTCTCAGGATGTTGAGTTCATAAGATTAAATATTCATATGATTCCATTAACAATAAGCGCCAGATCTTAATATTGAATTTTGATAAAAAATTTATGATCTAAATTATTTGTATTCAATAAATTTTAAATTTTTCTCTTAATTAGTTTGAATTCTTATTATATCGGTGTCATGTATATATGTACAAGGTACATTATGAAGTTTAAATGAATTTCTTTAGTTTGATTTATGTTTAAATATGACTCTCGAATAGTTTTCCTTTCAATAATTTTATACTCGTTAATATCTCAAATTGTAATTGACTCGTGTTAGATATATATACAGTGTGTAGCATTATTTTTCCACATTAATATATACTTATAGGTTTAACAATGAAACATGATGACTAAAATAAAGAAATATAAAGAAAAATAAAAAATATTCAGTGTCCATGAAGTTATCATCAACAATATCAATATTAATGCGTTTTGCTTTACTGTGTCCGGGCTCACTATCAACACAAAGATTATTACTTCTACGAGATATATTGTCTACTATAACCTCAGCCTCTACAGTGGAGACTATATCCTTAACAGCATTTTTCGCAAGACGCTGTTTTTGACGAGTGCTCTTTGAGATATTATGCAGGGGTTTTCTAGAGGAAACATATATTATGATGGTATATGATGCAACAAATGATGTATGTACTTACTTTTCTGTGTTTCCTGTCATATCTCCTAGTTCCTTTGCTCCGAATAGATTAGATACAACACACAAATCTAATAAAATTATCGCTACAGTGATTAATTATTAATTACCACAACACAGCTAGGTTAGGTTTATTTTCAACACATGTTCAACACAACGGCTAGCAAATCAGCAGTAGTGCCAACTGCCAAGGTGATATTCAGTAATGCCAATGTTTTATTTTCATTACAGGTCGCATGCCGGCATGCATACTGTGCCAAAACGACATCGGCGCGACTATCGCTAATTTTCAACGGGTAATTTGTGGCTAGATTACAAACATCCACCATAAATATGCGTACGTTCAGCCAAGGCGGCAAAACTGCAATTATTTACCGACATCGCTGTGCCGCTGCCGACATCTAACCGCAGTTAACAGCTATGGCCCGTCTATTTACCGCTCATTCATGTTTGCTGGGACCTGTTTGGGTCGGATGGATTTGTCCAGAATACTATTGTGTTTTGAATATCGAAGGTATTTTTATGCGGGTCGTCACATTACGAAGTAAGATCGCGTTCAAACATTCTCACGACGGCACTCTTAAACGGGCCGGATTAAACCTTTCCGCGGGCCGGACTTGGCTCGCGGGCCGTAGTTTCCCCATAATTGTCTTAAAGCTTTCTTAATTTCGTTCCTCTTTAGCGAATCAAAGGCTTGCTCGAAGTCTATAAATAACATTTCTATTTCATTTCAATGTTCGTATGCTTTTTGCATATTTTGCTTAATATTATGTATTGCTCTACCTCTCACGAATCCGCATTGATATTATCCTATGATATTACCTCTACTATTTTTGCCGTATGATGCACGGTCTCAAAGATGGCGGCTGGATTTACATTCGGGGGAGACTCATAAGCATTCAGTTCTTTAAAAAATTGCATTATGAAACTACTTTTTTTGCTCTGGATCTTGGACTATAAGTTTTTCTTGTAAATGAAAACAAATGGCCGACAACTAATTTTATTTGGGATTGAAAAGTAAAACAAACATTAGAATGACTAAAATATTTTATTTCTGACTTTTTTAGAACAAGACGATATGTATTTTCTTAAAAACTATCCATACGATTAGAGAAAATTCTAAAAAGTCGATTAGTGTAGCAATTATTTTGCGATTCATTAATGAACCTAATATCACAGATTTTGTAAGAATGTAACAAACCTTGGCATTCCATGACACAAAGAGTTGTCTTTGGTATGTGTGTATATACCATTTTCATGGTGATTTTCTGTAAGATAAAATAAAATAAATTCAAAATCGATATACTACACCTAAATAAAAGTGAAATTGTACTATACTCCGTTTTTAAAAGGCATGGAGTAATAAATCATTCATTTTGGCCGGAACCATAGGCGTACCACATTTAGTCATTTAAAAAAGTTAAGGCTTCTAAAATTATCTCATTTCCGAAAATAACCGTTTTGTAATATTATTTAAAATGAAATTTCAAATTATCAATAATATAATAAACTGTGGATTATATCACTGACATCAATTTTCCAGAAAATTTATTATTATGTATAAAAGGGCGTAGACGAGTCCCTCCACTAAGCTCCAGGTAGTTATAATCCTACACACAATAAATAATAAAATAAATGTTAATAACAATTTTATACAAATACATATAAATATACAGAACAACCCCATTTGTCGTTTATTTCACCCAATTAGCAGGTAATTGAAGAAACTTGACAAATAGGTAGCTCAAAAATGGTTTTATTATTGTGAAATATAGTCTTTTCAGTTCTAAGAAAATGCCCCCATAATACAATGTACTTACTAGAACTGTTCAACTATAAAAGTAGCGGAAAGGTTGAATATTTTCAATTTACAGTTCATCTGTTCTGGAGAAACTGCTGTGTTGATTGATTTCCCCATTATTACTGTTATTTGTTATTATTTTTTACCGTTATTGTTAACTGGTGTATTTTTGTTCATCTATACAAGTTCTCTTCTCATCACACGAGACAAACACCTAACTACACCTCCCAACTATATATAGTGTTCCTACCAAATTCGACCAGATATGGAGGATTTATCACCATCTAAGCGACCTAAAGTTGGTCCATTGTCGCTGAACGAAAAAAATCTGATATTAAATTGCTAATCCTCGTTGATGGGTGTTTCAAAAACAACAATTTATAATTTAATGAAGGAGAAAAAAATGGAAACATCACAGCCCCAGCAATGTCCCCAGGCCGACCCAAACTTTAAATGGATGACGACTTGAAGAATGGAATAAGGCGTAAGGTGCATGCTTTTTTCTTTAGAAAAGAGATCCCAACTCTCTCCAAAATTATGGCTTCGGTTCAAGAAGATTCAGATTTTCCGAAAATGTCTCGAAGTACATTATGGAAAATTTTGAAGGAACTTGGATTTGAATATAAAAAAAATTATCGGAACGCAATCTTGATTGATACAGACGACATTGTCATTTGGAGGAGGAGTTATTTGCGCAATATTCGGAAAGCAAGACTAGATCAAAAACGAATTTATTATTTGAATGAGACTTGGTTAAATGAAGGTCATACTGTTTCAATGTTTTGGCAAGACACGAATGTCAAAAGTCGGAGGCAGGCAGCTCTTGAAGGGTAATCAACAGGCCTCAATCCACTAGCAGGAAAAGGACGTCGACTCATCATTACTCATATCGGAAGTGCCAAAGGTTTTGTTAAAGGTGGATTGTTGTGCTTTGAGTCGAAGCAAACCGGAGATTATCATGAAAATATGGATGCAAACGTTTTCGAAGAATATTTCTCACAAATGTTAGATCTAATTACAACGGGCTCAGTCATTGTTATGGATAACGCAAGTTATCACTCCAGGTTAGTGGAGAAATTACCTTCAACTGCATGGCGTAAACAAGATATCCACGATTGGCTAACCTCGAAAAATATTGAATGCCCAGATAACCCGCTGAAAAATGAGCTCTTGCAACCGGCCAATTCACATAAACACAAATATAGTAGATACGTTGTAGATCAAATGGCATCAGCGCGTGGTATAACGGTGCTGAGGCTTCCTCCTTATCACTGTCAACTCAATCCCATAGGATTAATATGGGCCCAAGTGAAAGGGGAAGTTTCAAGAAAGAATACGACATTCAAAATGAGTGACGTAAAAGTTTTATTCGAAGACGCGTTAGGTAACGTAACCAAAGAAAACTGGAAGAAATGTGTTGAACACGTGATACAAGAAGAACTAAATATGTGGGAAATCATCATATAAGTGAACACATGATTGAACCATTTATAATCAATGTTAATAATGGAAGCTCAACAGAATCGTCTGATTCTGATATATAGACTAGTTTTTGTGTTAGTTATTACTATTATTTGTTAGACTTTTTTTATATAAATATTACATTAATTCGTACTTTATTCCTGCATTTTTCTTTTTTCCTCTCCTATTGTAAACGGTATATTAGTAGTAAAGTTGATACCTACTGCAAAAAAATTTGCTATTTTTTAAATATTTTATGTTTATTGTTTATTCATAGGAACAAAAAAAATGTGTTTTTATTGAATCGATATTGTGAACTCTTTTGAATAGTTTTCGTAATTATAATTTCATAGTGCCTTCATATTCATATACCAAGTTTGTTTTGTCCTGATTGCACGCCTCTGAGGATTAAATTGTTTATTTGTTCATTCAAATACAATAGAGCGACCCTTTCAATACAATAGGCGACCCAACCGAATACAGAGTTACGGGGTGTCTACCTGAAATTCGTAACAGATGAGAAATTTTAGTACAAAATTAGATAAACTTCGGAGATATTTTATTATACACCCTGTATCGGTTTTGCATACCTAATGAGCTTTTATTACTCCATGCCTTTTAAAAACGGAGTATAACCTAAACATAAAACATTACCTCTCATCACTAGAAACATAGCTGGGTGTATGTTTAACATCTGTTCTAGTCTCGTGTTGGTGGCCTAATTTATTGAAAAACACTTTCCCATACTCGAAAGTTGATATCATTATGGCACAAGCTGGTGCTACTTTTATAAGCCTTGGTGCTAATCCAGCGAAAAGTCCTTTAACGCCATGTTTAGCTCGTATTTGACGTATAATTTCGATAGTGGAACGGTTCTTCTTAGTTTTACCTCCTGCTTATAATACAATTAAAATTAGACAAAACAAATCTTCAATTTTCACAATATATTTTAATTATTTTAAATATACACACAACGTCAAAAGTCTAGGATATAGAATATTTCGATTAAACCTAGTTCTTTTACTTATTGTTGTAAGAAAGTACGTGATTTCTGGAAACAAAAAAGACGATAAATTGATGTCGATAAAGAATCCTCGTCTTAATATCAATATTTCTACAAATATTGATATTTACAATATTCTCAGTGAAGTGACAATTGTACTCTTTCTTTTAATTTTTTTTTATTCATAATTAACGTGCCCGGCTACCGTGTCCACTTGCACAGGTGCGATTACAAGATTGACAATATAATTTGTATAAGGTTCATTCAATCAATATACCGGGTGGCCCACCACATTCGTCTCGGTATTTCTAGGAGAAATGAAGAAAGTTAGGGGAAAACATTTGCACAGTCATATGTGGGTCCATGAGGAGCATATTCCAAAATTATTTTGAAATATATAAGGTGATCCCCAAAAAAATAACATACCAAAGTTATATTTTTTCTTATGGAACACCCTATATTTTTTTATATTTTTAGATACTATAGACAAAATAAAGGTGAGATACTATTATATTTCCCATACTTAAAACTGACCGTTTCTGAGAAATTTAAAAATACAGACCATAATTTGAAAATAGTTTTCACCCCGTAACGTATAACGAGCTACTCGTGATTAAATGTACTGCTTAGCTCAAAGGTTAAAGTTAACTACTACAGGAAATTTTTAATGCAATATTATACAGACTGGCGAAAAAAATTGCCTCAAAATGTGGACACACATTTAATCAAATAACTTCTCAAAGCTGAATTCAGTGGCGTAATTTGACGCAGAATTAAATTCCCTTCAAAACTACATTGGGGTTCCCCATACCTATCTCTTCCGCTTTTTACAAAAAAGCGTTTTTATATTTTACTTTAGGTATTTTATTTATCTTAAAAATGAAACACACTGTATTGTAATGAAAAGCAAAAAAGCATTTTTGAAGTAATTTTATCGAAAAATGAAGAATCTTAAATAGTTTATTATTCTAATAAATGCTCAAAATGGTGTCCATTATTCTCGATGCATAGGCGAACTCTTTCTTGAAATGTGTGCTGAACTCTGGATAACATGAAATTAAATGTCTCGACCCTTACTTCGTGGAATCTACTCATATTAGTGTTTTAAATGAAACTCGCGGTTTCTAGTTAATACCACAATAAAATAAAAATTGTTGAAAATTCTAAAAAATTGACAATTGTTTCGATAAATCAATATCATCGTCAGAATAACAGAAGTTACATTTCATTTGATGCCTACCTGATGTTTAGTAGTTATTTTTGGATAGACCAAGAAGTGACCTAATTTGTGATTGACTTAATATATGTTAATAGAAAAAAGAAGAAGATGTGATATTACAAATATTGAAGCTTAGATATTATTAGCCCTATAGTGATATCCTGGAATCATTTTCCCAATTAAGATCAGTATAACTATGCAATGATATAGAAAACCAGGAAAACTATATCTGCTGATCTTTACAATTATCACTTAAGAAGACAGTTTATTAGTGAAGAACTCCCTAGATTTAATATTTAACATCTACTTGACACCAATCATTCATTGACACCTAACACTAATCTAGAAGTGCTACATATTTGTGAAAAGAAACAAGAACTGGATTTCCTGGAAGAATTGGAAATTAGAAGACATTTAAGAAACCCACAATATGAAGTTGTCCATGAAAAGTTTATGGAAAAGTTGGACATCTTTGAGAAACTGAAGAAGGTAGGTAATTTGTACCGAGTTGGTTAGGACATCTTTGTGGTTCTGGCTAAGCTGAAACTGTTGTCTTTGGGTGGTATGTTTCTGACATTCCATCAAGATATGTTTCATGGTTAGGTTGGAGTTGCAGCTGGAGCAAACGGGTCTGGAGGTATTAGACATTAGGTATCCATGGGTAAGTTTTGAATGACCTATTCCAACTCTTTTCACCACAGCTAAATCTTGCCTTGCCAGCAAAACAACATGGTTGAGGATGACCTATCGAGTGTTGTATTTGGCTTAAGGATATGCCGACAGAGTCCCAATTCTGCTGCCATGTTACTTTGGCTTTTGTTTTAAAATGTGATTTTAAATCCTTACATATTGTAAGATTGTCGGTAACGGTAAATTTAGAAGCAGTGTTTGCCTGTTGGTCTGCAAGTTCGTTGCCTACGATGCCAATGTGGGAAGGTAACCAAATTATAGTAACTGCTATTTTTAGGGATGTGATAAGTTGGTATGAGTCATGAATAGATTGGACAATAGGATGTTCGGTAAATATATTTTGGATGGATGGAGTGAATCTGTGCATATGGCAACGAGCTTATAAGGTGGGGAGATGGAATTAATGGCCAAGAGTATTCTGAATAGTTCGCCTGTGTGAATGCTACAGATTGATGGGATTAGGGAAGATTTGATAGAAGTTCGTGATGTTGTAACAGCGCAGTCTACTCCAATTTCATTTTGAGATGCATCAGTGTATAAGACTAAGTCATAGTCACAGTTAGTTATTATTTCATTAAAAGCACTTTTTATTAATGTTTTGGGTGTTGTGTGTTTGTCGTATCTCATAAGGGAAGTGTTAAATTTAGGGAGATTAATAGTCAATGGGGGAGTAGAGGGGATAGGAAGAGGACTTGTTGGTGAAAGGTTAACGCCGTCTAGTGCCTGCGATAAAATCAATGAGATCGGTTTTATTATTGGTATTGGTATTAGGAGTTGTGTGGATTGTTAGAACTTGAAGTAAATAGAGGGTAGAGAGGATTGTACGGGTTAGGCCATACAGAGGCAGCCTAAGAAAGCAGAAGTTGGTGTCGTCTAATCCAAACCGGTGGCTCATTAGCTTCGCAATAAAGGCTTTCTGCAAGGCTAGATCAAAAAGCACCAAGACAAAGACGTAAAGCTGTATTATGTACTAAGTTTAAAAGGTCGAGGTCTGATTTAGTGGCAGAGATACATATCTCACAACCATAATCTAATTTTGAACGAATAAGGGCCCTGTATATTTTAAGAAGAGAATTTTCGTCTGCTCCCCATTGGTAATGCGAGAGTGTTTTAATAATGTTCATTTTTTTTAAGCAGTCGCCTTTGATTTCTCGAATATGTTGTTTCCAGTTGAGACGAGAGTCAAATGTTAGGCCTAGTATTTTACAGTGATCCACGACGGGAAGATGTACGTTATTAATGAAGATACTAGGAGATCGTGAGGGTGGTCGTCTACCAAATTTAATAATTTTAGATTTTGTTTGCGATAAAGTTAATACCAAGTGACTTATATTTTTACTTAGAGTGTTTACTGCTGACTGAATTATATTAGATGTAGTCGACATAGACATAAGGGTGGAATGAAGTTATAGGGCAAAATATTTTTTTTACCGTAAAACATTCTAATAGCATTCAAAACTTGCGTCTTTGTATCACAAACAACACTATAAATTTTAATTTTTTTTATATCTATATCTTGAGGTGCCGCAATAGCCCTAAAAATAAGTTTTTTTTAAAGGAAATCAAAATTTTCTATTGAATTGAAAAAAAAATCTGCCCATTCTGTTCTTATAATATATTTTTAAATAACAGTTTAAACAGTTTTCTTTGTAAGAAAAGTAAAGGCATAAGGATTAGTAGTGATATATTTAATATATTTGTAATTGCTATATTGATGATTTGTCCAAAAACGTCAAATAAATGAGAATTTAATATCAGAATAGAAAACTCACCTTAGAAAAGTCAATGATATCAATAACCTTACCTAAGAAATGGTGCTCAATAATAGCTTTTAAATTACAATATTTTAGACAGGGATAAGAAGCGCATGCTACAAAACATTTCATAAACTCTTCTATATTTTATGGAAAGATACATAAAAATTGATGCTAAGATAAAATTCATTGAAGGAAATTAGACATGAAATAGATCAAATTACTTTCAATTTATTTCAGTACTTTTAACTTTCTTCTGTTATAAACTTCTTCAATTCTTCGCAACCAAGAACTGGTTTTTGGTCTCAAATTTAGGCATAATCTTCTGTGATTCAATTCTTGCTTTAACAAAGCCGTCTCTTGCTTCAGGACCGCAGACACTTAGTGATGACTCTGTTACAAGTTTTATTACTCTTTCCACAGCTTGAGTATGGCAGGGAAAACGAGGAAAGTCTATAGACTGAATTTGGCAACCATGTTCTTTTGCCTCATTGATACACCCTTTTAAAGCCTCATCAGTTATGTGTTTGGTCATCGGAGGCTCTGTGATTGTTAAGTCCAACCAATCAATCATATCAATGAAGTCTTCAGCCTGAAAATTGATATTGGGGGTCACAAATTTTCTTACACCATTTACGTTTTCTGATCTTGCCTTCAGAAGTCTGCGAAGACAGCTCTCTTACGTGTTTCCTTTCATCAGATAACATACAGAGAAGCACATTTTCAGGATGAGCATAGTAACCATTTCTTTGAATAACAGGATCAATTATATTTCACATGATGATTTGAGTTTAATATGAAACCAGATGGGGGCATACACCTTCACGACATACTCTGTTAAGGTTTTAAGGTTGTCGGAGGGATTCTCTGTACCAACATATAACCGAAGTATGCGACTTGCTAACGTGAGCCATCGTGAATGTGCCAACTTTCCTGGTTTTCTTAAGGAGAGGTCTAGAGAACATTCACTACTTGAGATCGCAATGCACATTTCTAGTAAATATTTTTGGTCTGTGCTTAAATCTTTTTTTTTATTTCAAGATCAGGAAGGAGAAAAGTTAGAACCACTGGAAGCTCATGACATTTTTCAAGCTGCTTTCCTATTACACCTGCAAATTCATTAGGACCTGTTGTTTTCCCATCTAATCCACAAAAAGATAGCGCAAAGGCAACTCCATTAAACAAACAAATCAGCCACTGTGGTGGTCTATTTAGGGTTTTTCCATCAACGCAAGTACACCATTATTAACTCCTGTGTTTGTTGCTGTTCCAGCACATCCGATAGCAGTTAAGCTGGATAAATCCAAACTATTGTTACCATTAAAATACTCTGATGCTATTTTTTATGGCTTCGCCTGTTCCAGAAGCTGCAGTAACATGCCCTAGAAAGAATGAACCTGGCTCTTCTACTTATGAAATATGCTCTTCGACAATAGTTTTCTTGTAAAATTTGTTTCCTTTTTTTTCTTGCAAAATTGTTCCATCTTTTCTACCATCAAAAAATAATCCTTTGTTTTCATTAATTTGGTTAAAACTATTTACATTTTCGATTCTTGGACCTCGCTCTTCGAATTTTCATTCTATCAATTACTTTACTTTTATCAACATCTGTAATCATTCCAACATCTTTAAGAACTGCACTTGCAATAGCAGCAGCAACCCTATCTGAAACTCCAGTTCTGTCACAGATAGACGCAACTGTTGATAATTCCACACGCATTTGATCGCATGTGGTTGACGCCTGAACGGAAGTGGAGGGATGGTCTGGGTTGTTAGTTGGTTCTTCATCAGAACCTGGGTCAGTATCAGACTTTTCGCTAATATCTGCAGCATCGCTATGAAACGCCTTACCAGCTGATTGTTGATTATACTGTAACTGTTGCTGCATTGATCTATGCTTTCTTTCTTCTCTTTTATTTAAAACTTTTGAGGCAGCCTTATCAACAGTAGTTATAGTCATCTTTCTCGTAGTTCTCTGGTCGGTTAAAAAGGTTTGCTCGATTTTCGGTACCCTTTTTTCTTTTTGACATTTACAATCTGAAAAGATTTTGCACTTACAAGCCGCTGCGTCAAAAAGGCGATTACTTTCATTTAAAAAAGATGTTACGATAGTCATATCTTTCTGTACGTTTTCGGCCCTTGGATCTTAATATATTTCTATATTTGCCGTGGTATGTTTTCCCCATTTGTAACATGCGGGTTTTTGAAACTACAGGTATTGAAGCCTTTAACCAAATAGTTTCTACTTTATTCATAACAATATCTAATATTTCACTTACAACAGTTGGTTCCTTTGAAGTTGTTGCCTCTGGTTTTAGTTGATGTCGTATAAATAGGTAATATTTCATCATATCACAATAAGTTGGCAAACTTAACTCACTTAATTCTTTGGGATGTCTGAATATTGGACATTCTAACTTAAGTCTAGTCTTAATTGGTTTTGACAATGCCATCGCACTAGTGATAATCAAAATAAATTCATATAAAAAAATAGACTTTTACGTTACACTTAGATTAAAAATTAAAACCCAAGAAATGGTTACGTTACGAACGCATTTGCTTTATACCTTTTTTGATTATTCACTATCTCCGTTACGTTACGTATACGGATAAGGATAAGTGATGTATTTTAAAAATTGCTTTATGTCTCTAATATCATGAGATTTTGACACAGTACATGGGGAAGGAGCTTTATCCGAATAAGTAAGTGTAGAAATAACTTTACTTTGAAATTTTAATTCAAAGGTTTTTACCAGTATATTGCTCATTTCTTCATTTTTATCAACTACTGTATTATTATAGATAAGACAGGGAATTTTGAAATTCGAATTGTTTCCTTGTATTTGCCTAATTTTATTCCAAAGTTGGGAGGGATTTGTGTTCACATTTATGGAGGATACACAATTACTGCAGGAATATTTTTTGCTTTGTTTTACGATATAACGTGTTTTGTCTCTGGCTCTTTTGAGATTAGTAAGATTTTCTTGTGTCGTATGCCTACGATACATATTTAGTGCCATTTTTTGTTGATTTATAGCACTTGCACAGAAGGAGTTCCACCATGGCAGAGTTTTTTGTTTATGTGAAATAATATTTTTACCAATGTGCAGACTGGCAGCTGAGAGTATAGCATCTGTAATTTTTAAAATGTTATCGTTCATATTACCTGAGAAAGATAATGCAGATAAGTTGGTTTCAGCTTGAGACGTATAACTAGTCCAGTCGGCAGTATTTAAGCACGAATACCATCTGATAAAGTATCATTATGGCTGGGGATATTGGAGGTTAAAGATCATTAGCACTATGTCAATTTAGTAAAGGAGCAAGTTTAGGGTCACTAAAACTAAGATCAATAGAGGAGAAGGTACCAGAGGAGAAATTCAAGTGTGTATTAGAACCGGTGCTAAGCAGGCAAGAACCTGTACAATTGATCACATTTTCGACGGTTTTCCCTTTGCCGATGGTGTAATTGGATCCCCACATTGTATTGTTGGCGTTAAAGTCCCCAACTAGAATGTAAGGTTGGGGGAGTTGGTAAATTAGGTTTAGAAGTTCTATTTCTTTTAAAGGGTAATTAAGAGGGATATAGAAGCTGCAGATAGTGAGTTTATTTGGACACCAGGTTGAAACTGCAATAGCTTCAAGATCAATAGTGACATGGAGAGGAGTGGAAAATAGTTCTCCAGATATGAAAATTGAGATGCCCCCATTAGCCCTTGCGCAGTTGGTGCGAACATAATGGTAACCTTCGTAGATTTTCAGTTTAGGAAGTCTATCGATTTTAGAGTTGGTTTCTTGTAAACACAGGATTTCAGGGCGTTTGTCTGATATTATTTGTTGAATTCTATCCAAGCGAGGAAAGAATCCATCACAATTCCATTGAATAACTTTGAATGGCTTAAGAAGTTAGTTGTTAAGAGCATTGTGAGATAGGATAATTGAGTTAATAAGTTTGACTATCAGAAGAAGCGCTTTTATTATCAGAGAGGCAGTTTTTAAGCAATCTTTCTTTTGTTTCGAAGTAAAGAAGCGATCAATCACTTACCAGTCCCTGGATATTAGAAGTGAACTCCAGGGCTTCGTTAAGATGATCTGAACTACCGTATGAATTTTCTAAAAACGCTGTGAACTGCGTTTCAGAGAGCGTGAATTTGAATGGGTTGTTCTTATATAGGTCCTGTATAGAGGTTTGAGAGTTGGGTGTTAGTATGTGATGTTCAGGAACTAGATTTTTAGTTTTCTTCTTAAGGTGCTTAAATGTGTTTTGGTATGTTGTATAAGAGGGGGGGGGGGGCATTTGGTTGTCTGTTGGTAATGGGGATTCCGTGGGTGATGGTTGACTGGGGGTATCAATATTGTTGTGAGAGGAAATACCTCTTTTTTGGCCATGGGACAAGAGGGGTAATATAAGGTTAGACAATGGTTCTACACGAGTTGGGTCGGTGTTAAGGTGCTTAAATGTGTTTTGGGATGTTGTGTAAGAGGGGGGGGCATTTTGTTGTCTTTTGGTAATGGGGATTCGTGGGTGATGTTGACTGGGGGTATCAATATTGCTGTGAGAGGAAATACCTCTTTTTTTGGCCATGGAACAAGGGGGGTAATATAAGGTTAGATAATGGTTCTACATGAGTTGGGTCGGCTGTTGATATATTATCCGATCGAGGTTGGGAAGGTGAAAAGAGGGATGAGGGAGTGCCACTGACTGAAGTAGTAGCTGGTAATTGTGATAGCGAGGGGGGATGATGGGATATTTCGTTTTGTGGTTGTGACGATGCAGTGTTGGTGCAAGTGTCGGCGAACTTGTGACATAACAATGCCATAATGAACTCATATACCGAGACCTGCCCTGAGACGGTCAGAACGACCAACCGAAATGCACGTTGATGGAACAGGAAGCTCGAATCGATGAGAAGGAACGTTCGAAGGCTGTACAATCAGTGCAAACGCACAGGAAATTGCGACAGTCACACGAAGGCGCTCGCTGAATTCAATAAAGCAGTGAGGAAAGCCAAGAGAAGCTCATGGAGAAATTTCTGTCAGGACATTGAAAGTGTCTCTGACTGTGCAAAACTCCATAGAGTCATGGCTCAAAATCCAGTTAACACTCCTGAGACCGTACTCAAAGAAGACGGCTCACACACGGATGGACCGGAGGAGACACTGGCAGTAATGCTCAGTACGCACTTCCCGGGATCCACCGAAATACAAGTCGAAGCAACGAGCGAAGTCAGAGAAGAATGGCAAGTTGCCCGCGGTCTGGCAACTCGTGATAGCTGGACTTGTGCAAAGTCCATAGTCACATATGGGTCTGTGACATGGGCTATTCAATCTTTCAATCCCTTCAAGGCGCCTGGAATGGACGGAATTTACCCTATACTACTCCAAAAAAGCGCCGACATAATAACTCCAAGACTTGTGAATCTGTTCAGACTAAGCCTAGCCACAGAAGTTATACCTACGGTGTGGGAAATCTCCAAGGTGGTATTCATACCAAAACCTGGAAGACCCTCTTACGATACTGCAAAGGCTCATCGTCCGATAAGTCTCTTGTCTTTTCTTCTTAAGAACTGTCTGTGGATATGGTGTACACACTAGATGTAAATTTAGTGAATGAAAACGACGAGTACTCAGTGTGTAGGTGTTTATTAATCTCCAGCTAAGCGCTTTCGGCTATAAAGTCATTATCAAAGCTGTCCTAAGAAATTACAAAGTATGTGAAATTTTGAAAAAAATTAGAATCTAATGACTTCATCATAACAATGTTTTAACTTTGTGCATTGTTCTTTTTTATCAACTGGATGGTTTTGACACCTGTTTGGATCTCTTCTTTAATGACGTAAGTTCAACTTTTTAAATTGTTTTTTTCAAAATTTCACAAACTTTGTAATTTCTTAGGACAGCTTTGATAATGGCTTTATAGCCGAAAGCGCTTAGCTGGAGATTAATAAACAATACACACTGAGTACTCGTCGTTTTCATTCACTCAATTTCTTCTTGAGGCACTAGAGAAGATGATAGATAGGCATTTGAGGGTCACGGTGCTGGGCGACAAGCCGCTTCACCCCAATCAACATGCCTACCAAAGTGGCAAATCTTGCGAAACAGCCTTGCATAGCTTGGTCAGCAAGATAGAGCAAGCCATTACTTACAAAGAAGTTGCACTGGCTGTGTTCCTGGATATCAAAGGAGCATTTGACAATACGAGCACTCGCTCAATATTGTCAAAGCTGGAATCTAGCGGCACAGACAGGACAATCACCCGATGGATAGAGAACATGCTAAGCAGCAGGAGAGCACAAGCATCCCTGTGTGGTGTCACAAGAGAGGTGAAGAAAGAGGATGCCCACAGGGAGGCGTTCTGTCACCAAAGCTGTGGAATCTGATAGTCGACGACCTTCTTGTCTCACTAAACGAGCAGGGGTGGTATGCTCAAGGATATGCTGACATCATCATTCCAATACGGGGAAAACACGTGGGCATCTGCCTGGAACTAATGCAGAGGGCAATGTCCGTAGTGGACAGATGGTGTGATGCGGAGGGATTGTCTGTCAATCCCTCGAAAACCATCATGGTACCATTTAAAAAACAGCGAATCGCAGAGATTACTAGTGTGCCAAAACTCTTCGGCAATCAGATAAAGGTTGGCAGGGAGGCAAAATATCTAGGAATCCGGTTAGATGATGAGCTAACCTGGAACAGCCATCTAGCGAGCATCACAAGCCGTTTTCAGATTACGCTAATGACGATGAGACGAGCAATTGGGTGCACCTGGGGGCTAACTCCGACAATGGTAAACTGGTTGTACACCAGAGTAATCAGACCAATGATGGTGTAAGGTGCCATCGCATGGTGGCCTAAAGTTGAGCAAAGCACAGCCGTCAAAACGCTTTCTAAAGTGCAGCGAGCTGCGTGTCTGAGCATTACAGGCGCCATGAAGGGCACCCCAACCGCAGCATTGGAAATACTGCTAAACATCCCACCATTAGATCTCTATATACAGGGGGAGGCTAAAATGGCTGCATACAGAATGCAGTGCAATGGCAACTGGTGCAAACATACTAAAATACACGACATCATCGAAATGCCACCTGACATAATGCCCAAGGTCGTGGAAACTGAGATACCATATCGTGTCAACTTGAGTGGCAGATCCGAATGGGCCCAGGGAGAACCTCAACGCATGTTGAACAGTATCACCTGGTACACCGACAGGTCAAAGACCCTAACGGGTACAGGAGCAGGCGTTACGGCGTCAGACCCAGGCAAAGCATAAGTGTTTGCCTTGGCAAAATGACGAACGTATTTCAAGCGGAAATAGCTGCACTAATCGAATGCGGCAGAACATGCATAGACAGGAAATATAACAAAAAGACCATCTATGTGAACACGGACAGTCTGGCGGCCCTTTTGCAAGCCACAGCTATACGTCGAAGATAGTGTGGGACTGTCACAATACCTTGAAAACCTTGGCAAAAGACAATAAAGTAATTCTTACTTGGGTGCCAAGCCATACAGAGGTAGCTGGAAATGAGGGAGTTGATAAGTGTGCCATGAAAGGAGCTCATCTCACCCTCATGGGACCAGAACCAGCATACGGCGTTTCATACAGCGCCGTACGAAAAACTATTTCCAACTGGGCGTCGCTTGAACACCAAAAGCGCTGGAACAGAATCACGGGACATGCTCAGTCCAAAAGAATGCTAAAAGGACCATCAAGTTCCTACGCAGCAAATACTTTTAGACTGGGTAGGAAAGAACTGCGAAAAGTGGTAGGATTCATAACTGGCCACTGGATATTCAACGCACACCTAGTGAAAATGGGGATTGAAATAACAAATCCCATTTGCTGGATGTGTGGAGAAGTAGAAGAAACCGCAAAGCACGTGGTCTTCGATTGCCCTGCCCTGTGCAGAAGGCGAGCCTTCTGTCTAGATATCTTCCTAGGCACAAATCAGGAAGGAATGCAGGAAAACATAGTCCGACGAATCTCAATGTTCGCTAAGAATTTAGGATGGGACTCTGCTTAATACATGTGAGTGGGGGTGCACAATAAGCCAATTAATGGCTGAGCGGCAACCATTAGGGCACCTGAACCCTAACCCCCTCGTGATTAAAAAAAAAGTGTCGGAGGTGTGTCCGCTCTGTTTACACAGAAAACACACCAATTTGTCAGTGGAAATTAATATACGAAACGGAGAGTCCTCGTGAGTAATAAGAATTGAAGTTTGTAAGCTAAAGTTATCATTATCTGAGATAACGTAAGTAATTCTGCGGAAGCTCATGATGTGAGCGTATTCATCTCCTTGCGCGCCACATTTAACAACTGAAGAGGCTATTTGCAGTCTAATATCCTTGAGAGCTTTTTCGATAACGGAATGGGGGATAGTAGGAGATACATTCGATATTAAAATACGTTTAGCAGGCGAAATAAGTCTTCGAATAGAAATTATTGTGAAATTGATGCAAATGTTCTGATGAGTTTTAAGAAGGTCATCTAGCATTGCCGTTGAAGATAGATATATACAGATACGATAATTGGAGATTATCGATGCAAATGTGATATTTTTGGGGGAGACGATGTCTCCTATAGCTTTTATGTATTCGAATAAAACGGTGTGCGAAATAGAGTGTAAGAAAATTGCTTGCTCTCGTTTAGGAAACGTAGGTGGTGGGTGTTTTAATCAAAGTTGCATCAACGTATGATTTTGTGATATGAAGTGAATTTTGTTGAGATATGGATGTTTGGGTGGTAGTTGCCATTTTGAGAGTGATCCTGATTGCGAAAATCACGACGTTTAAAATTAAAAGAGGAACAAGAGTCCGATGAGACCCTGTGAATTAAATAGCAGTTAGCTGTTGTACTGCTACGCCACTGGAATATTTCTTGATTTATTTGTTGATGATAATATTACACATCGAAAAACAAAACGGTCACTAATTGGTTTATAATGTTCACATTTTGATATTTAGTTTTAACAATTATCAATAAAATAAAAATGCTTAATATGAAATTAACACGAAGATAACGTTAATTACCCAGATAGTACAAAATGCGTGTGCACTCGTCGGTTACCTGAATAGGAATTTTTGTGTATTGTAATTTCTGCATTAAATCTACGAGTAGCAAGAATTACTGCTGTACCATCAGATATCGGAAATCTCGGGCATTCCTAGATCATATGTGTGCGAGTAATTCACGGATGTCAAGAACTTGGTACAGTGGAAAATAAACCACGTACTTGACCTCGAGTGCCTATCGTTATTTGGTGTAACATGCCCGCAGACACAGAACGGCATCAGTTTCATCTCTAATCGCTCACTTTCAGGGTAAGTTTCGCCGTGATATATCGACACCTACAGTTCGAAGACGACTCTTCTTCTTCTTCTTTTAAATAGACCTATTGGTCTGTTGCTTGCTGAAGCCGTCTCTGGATGGTTTCTTGCGAGGTGGACTGCCAGCTTTCCTGCCACCTTTTTGGGGTCTTCCTGGTGGGCGATTTCCGTGTGGCCTGCTTTCCATCATTATTCTCGGTAATCTGTTTTCGTCCATTCTTCGTAAGTGCGCGTACCATTCTCTTCGTCTCTGTCTGCCCCATCTGACTATGTCTACTATGCTGCATTGAGCTCGTATGTCAGTGTTTCTTATCCTGTCCCGTCTGGTCTTCCCTAGGATAGTTCGTAGGATTTTCATTTCGGCCGAGCGCAGCATACTTTTTGTTTTATTTGTGTCTTCGCGTACTTCTATTCCGTAAGTCATAATAGGTCTGATGCAAGTCTTATAGATCTTCATCTTGCTATCTGTTCCCATGTGCTGGTTTCACCATATCACATCTCTAAGACATCCTGACAGAGCTGCTGCTTTAGTTATAAGACTTCTTACTTCTTTCGCCGGATCGTGGTAGCTGCAGATGTCCATGCCTAGATATTTAAAGACATTGAGTTGCTCGATTGGCTTATCCTCTACAACCGCTTTACACCTGACAGGTTCTCTAGAGAATGTCATAGCTTTGGTTTTTGATGATGAAATTGCCATGTTGAGTTGTTGGCTGACTTGATAGAATTTAAACAGCTGTCTCTGAAGATCGTTCTCCGTTTCTGCTATAATAGCTGCGTCGTCTGCATAGCAGACCATAGATATTTTTGAGTGGCCCATTCTGTACCCCAAATCTAAGGATGTGACTTGCATTATTTCATCCATCAGGAGGTTGAAAAGGAAAGGGCTCAGGCTGCCTAATTCCGCCTGGCGTTTTTATGTTGGATGTAGTTTGTTCTCCTGACTTGATCTTTGTCACATTTCCAGTGTTTAAGTTTTTAATTAGTTTGGTGATTTGGGACGGGGACTGTCTTTTTGTTAGAATTTGTAGGACCTCTGTCAAGCGCACTTTGTCGAATGCCTTTGTTAAGTCTATGAAGCAGATGTAAGCAGGCTTGTTAAACTCTATTGATTTCTCCTTTAGTTGTTTCATTATGAAGAGAGCGTCCGTTGTTGACCTGTTTGTTCGAAAACCAAGCTGTTCCTCTCTATTCTTGATACGTGATTCCAATTTGTCCGTAATCCGAGGCTATTGCTTCAGTTCTGTGAGCGGTAGTGATTTTTACCTTGGATAGGCAGCTAACCTCGCCCAAGAACCCTCCTCCTTTATCCGGGCTTGGGACCGGCAGTGACAGTTGTTGGGCTACTCAATCCACCCAACGCCTGCCCCAGGCGAAGACGACTCCATTATGCACATTTACGTGCTAAAAGGCCATTACAGATCTCCACTCTACTTCCTAGACATCGTGCTGTCCGTTTTCAATGGGCGCGAGAGCATGGAGAAATCAGACTGCAGACGAGTTAGAGGCGTTAGAGCAATGGAACAATATTCCACAATGAAACTATCAACCGCTTGATTATTTCAAATCTTAGGCGTGTGAAAAAGTTATTGAAACGCTGAGAACTATTAGTTAGAGTTCAACATATTGTAATGTTTTTCTTATTTATTTAAACGTTTTTTTATTACGAGTGGGATAAATTTATACACACGGTAGGTTCACTTACTTAATTTATTTATTCACTACACTATTCACTAATTATATACACAGTATATTCACTTAAACTAATTTATATAATCACTTAATTTATTCACTTATTTACTGTTTATCTCACAATGTCAAATTATAAACTAAACTCAACTCTCCCTGATCGGTTATTTATATATTAGTGCCTTTTTTACTAGATAATTCTAGATTGCGACTTACACAATTGGCTCAAGCATTTTCTAGATAAGACTGGTCGCAAAAACAATGTCTAGATTAGATAGTCACAATCGTAAACAATTCTAATAAATCCCTGCGCATCCGCCATAATTTTAACTTTCATACATGTCTTAGAGTCGGATTCAGGGACTATACCAGTGTGCTGTTTCGTAACAATATTTTATTACTTTTTTTTTCATTTAATAAATTTTGACAACTTACATATTGGTTATTTCTTAATTTTCGAAGTCACCTAGTTTGTAGAAAACCTTTTTTCATGAATAACATTTCAGTAAACAAAATACTTTTATTGTAATTTTTTCTTTAACAAGACTGAGGGGGGTACCAGTCTTTTGACGTTGTGTGTTTGAATATTAGCACTGTGGAGTACGAAAGAAAAGCATAAAGGTACACTGAAAAAGTTGGCAATATAAATGGGAAACTTTTTTATTATTAATGCTCACGAAAAAAGTGTGAGGCTCTAAAAACCAATTGGTAAAGCCCCAACCATATATCAAGCAGAAGTACATGCTATAGAATTTTTTGCCGGAGGGCAGAAATCTATATAGGGTGATCAGCTAAGGGTGGCTACCGGCCATATATCAGAAACCGTTTGTCCTAGAATTTGGGGTAGAAAATTCATATACATCAAAAGGACTGTCACTTTCATATGCATGAACCGATTTTCACAAACGTAGACTCCTTGCAAAGAGCATTAAAGGCATATTTCAGAAACAAAAAACTATATACTGGAATTACCGGAAATTGTTTTCACGATCGGTTCCAAAAATGTTGACGGATTTGCACAAAGCCCAACGTTTAGGCAGTGCATTGACTTTCCTTGAGCGGTACCACAATGAAGGTGAAGATTTTTTAGACCAAATTGTTACTGGTGACGAAACATGGGTGGCCTACGTCACACCAGAATCGAAACAACAATCCATGGAATGGCGACATTCATCATCACCCAAAAAAGTGAAGTTTAAGCAAACAATTTCTACCCGGAAAATCATGTGCACAGTTTTTTGGGAGTATTGCTAGTGTAGCTTCTGCCTCGTAATGAGACAATCAATGCACCGTCTTATTGGAAGACATTGAACAATCTGCGTCGTGCAATCCAGAACAAAAGACGTGGCAAGTTGAGTAAGGGTATCGTTTTGCTGCATGACAATGCCCGTCCACATGTGGCTAATCGGACCAAAGATCTTATCAAATATTTTCAATGGGAAACTCTAGATCATCCTCCATACAGCCCTGATCTGGCGCCCAGCGACTACCATTTGTTCCTGCACTTGAAGAAACACCTGGGCGGTCAGCGTCTTCAAGACGATAACGAAGTCAAAACATTTGTGATACAGTGGTTAACCCTTTGATGGGCACTGGGAAGAAGAATTCCCACTTACAAAATCACATTCAGTAGGTAATGGGAATAATATTTACCACTTTCTAGTGTGCTGCCATCTATCAAGGAATAGCGTACTCTTTAGATACGGCGGTGGGACTGAGTTGTAGCTCGCTGTAAAAATTATTTTTGCTACCAATGTGCTTGACAAGTACTCTAAATACAGTGGAATACCAGTCTTCTTGAAAATAATTAGCATTACAAACGTAAAAGGTAAGTACTAAGAGTTTTACCGCATGTAATTAGTGTAATACCATTTACTAAGTGTACACATACTATCAATCTAATTTTTTATTGTAAAATTTGTTACTAAATTGTTTTTGAAGGTGTGGGAACTATGCTTCCCGCTGCCCAAATTGGAACTTTAAATTTCGATTTTATGCTTTGTTTTTGATGATTTTATTTTATTTTACAGTTTCAAATATGAATAAATGGAATCTGGATGATCCTAGGCAAGCAGAAGAGGCCTTACATTACTTTTTTAGCCTACCGGACAACGAAATACATTCTGACGAGGAAGGAGACAAAGGCGCAGAAATGAGTTTCAGGAGCTAGAAAATACAGAAATTTTAAATACAAGAAGTTTGTCAACACGTTCTTGTTCACCGTCTCACAATCTTCTTGATAGTACCATCGCCATTCAAACATCCACACAACAAAGTTGTGACGTCGAAGAGGAATTCCACACCGACGTTCCTGAGATACTAGATCTTGAAGTGCCTGATGAAGACGATAACAGCTCCTCTGATACTGATAGTGAGGAAGAATGGAACGACAATACTGAATATTTCGATTTATTGGAAACAGACTTCGATCAGTATAACCCATCTTCAACTCATAACTTTTGTATCAAAAACAACGAAATTGATTATTTTTCAAAAATTTTTACGCCAGAAATGATACAGGCTATTGTAGATCAGACTAATCTCTACGCCTCGCAAAACCTTCAGAGAAGATCTAACAAAAAAGATGGTCCTGGTCCTTCAAAATTTTGGACTGAAACAACTGCAGAAGAAATCAAAGCTCTGTTTGGTGTCATGATTATAATGGGATTTCATAAACTACCTCGAGTGGCTAATTATTGGTCAAGTGATCCTTATTTGAATGTTCCAAGTATAACGCAAGTAATTAACTCTAAACGGTTCAAAAAACTTGTAGGAAATTTACACATAAATGACAACTCAACGGCTGTACCTAAGGGTGAAATAGGCTATGATAAATTGCACAAACTAAGACCACTAATCGATGGTTTACAACACACTATTAGTGCATCCTATGTACCTTCATCGTATTTAGCAGTTGATGAGTCAATGATACCTTTCAAAGGTCGATCAGGGATCAAGCAATATATGCCCAAAAAACCAATAAAATGGGGATACAAAGTTTGGTGCCTTGCGGACTCTAAAACTGGGTACATTTATAATTTTGATATATATGTAGGGAAATCTGAGCACAACCTTGGAGCAATTCCTCTTGGAGAACGTGTGGTTCTTCAACTTACCTCTAATCTAAAAAGGAGACATAGTCTTGTTGTCTTTGATAATTTTTTTACAACCTATTCTTTGATGAAAAAGTTGAGAAAAAATAATATTTTCGCTATTGGTACCGTAAGAACTAACAGAAAAGGGTTACCAGAAATGATGAAAACTAAGACAAAATTATCCAGAGGCGAGTTTATGTTCAAAACTAACAATAAAACATCTGCAGTAACCTGGATGGATAATAATCCCGTACACTTTTTATCGACATGTTTTTCTCCAAAGGACACAACATATGTTCTTAAGAAAAATAAATTAGGAGAAAAAATCAATGTTTCGTGTCCTCGGGTGGTAGCTGAATATAACAAAACTATAGGAGGGGTTGACAGATATGACCAGCTTAGAGAAAATTATGAAATTGGTCGAAAAAGTACTAAATGGTGGTTTCGAATCTTTTATTATTTGTTAGATATAGACTAGGGCATTTAGCACAAATAGAGGAAATTTGGGAGCACAACAGATATCGAGATGCGGTTTTCTGCATTGTATTGGGGAAGGTCCCAGAAGAAACTGACGAAAATGTGGGTTAGCAGTTTTTTGAAAAACGCCTTCTGGGCCGGAAAATGCATTTTCCAATTGCATCATTATTTGTACCGTTATGGGAACGATTGTAAACGCGGAAAAATCGCCCGGAAATCGTTCCTCGGGGGTTTTCGGGGCTGCCGAACTCGATTATGGGATTAGAATTACCCGGGGGTGCACGGGGGCGGCTCTGTGGGGGTGCGTGGGGGGTGAATTGGGGGGAGAAATGGCAGCATGCATAAAAATCGCTCCACACTCGTTACTCGGGGGTTTTCGGGGACGCCAAATTCAATTCTGGCATTTTAATTACCTGGTGGGTCATTCTGGGGGGAAATCGCGTAGTCCATGTAAATGGCTCCAAACTCGTTACTCGGGGGTTTTCGGAGATGCTGAATTCAATGCTGGCATTGTAAAATCCAGGTCACTCAGGGGCGGCTAGGAAATGGTTAAGCAGCTAGTGAAAAATCACAAATTATGAACATAATTCTTTATTCAAATAACAAATAGAAGTTTTTATTAATCTTGAATTATTCATTATAAACTGAAATTTTCAACTTAAGAACTAAACATCTTGTTCAAACTCCTCATCTTCTTCTTCCCGTTGCTCTCCTTCTTCCCCTTCTCCATTTTCTTCCTCTTCTTCGTCGTCACTATTATCGGCCCCATCGGGAGCGCCTTTTTGGTTTGAGCAATTGTCATCGCAATTCTTGCATGCCAGTGAGCACACCAACCCACTTCGGCGGCAACCGCACCTCATGCCACAGTCAGTTTGGCAAGAACACGAAATTTTGTTCAAAATTTCCTCGGAGCCGGCTTCCTGGGTCATGGTGACAGGACTGAGCTCTCCATCCACCAATTCCCACCCCCATTGTAACGGATCTAAGGTCTCGTCGTGACCTGGTGAACCATACCAAGCCTGTACTTGGAAATAGACACGCTTGATATGCTCGGTTAACGCATTGGCAGTTGGAATTATGCGTGCAAGGTCGACTTTTTTGTTGGTGGCTTCAGCATATGCTTGTGCTCGATACGCTCGGTTCCGTGGTAACGATACTCTACTCCCTTTATAGCGTTGGCGACTTTCTCAAATCCAGTTTCGAGGCACACAAGACTCCCAAAGCAATTGTTTTTATAATATGTGTTGTAACGGGCCCAGAAGGCGTTTTTCAAAAAACTGCTAACCCACATTTTCGTCAGTTTCTTCTTGGACCTTCCCCAACACAATGCAGAAAACCGTATCTCGATATCTGTTGTGCTCCCAAATTTCCTCTATTCGGGTGATTTAGTGCTAAATGCCCTAGACTAATATGGCAGTTTTAAATGCTTTTATTTTGATGAAAATTAACAATACAAAAAATGATCAACTAAAATTTAGAATAAACCTAGCGAGACAACTAATAGGGGGATATTCATCGAGAAAGCGAAGATACAAACCTACTCCTTTTCTTAGCAATAAACGTCTAGTACCAGATGAAGTAAGGCTAAACGGCGTTGGAACACATTTTCCACAAAAAATTAACACATACAGAAGATGCAGGCTTTGTAGCACTGTGGCTAAAGAAAACAGAACAAAAGTGTTATGCTCTGGATGTAAAGTGCCTCTGTGTTCAGATATTTGTTTCAACAAATTTCACGGAAAATAAAAAATGTTTAAAAAATATGTAACCAAATGTTTAGTAACTATTTTTGTAAATTTTTATCAGTATTATGACACTTAAAAAACATAATAAAGTTGTATAATAATGAAGCGGTATGAACTCTGGGAAGATGTTTTCCCAGTATAAGAACACATAGAGAGTGGGCTCTGGGAAGCCCTGTTCACAGGATAAAAAAATCCTAGTTTTTATCCTTTTCAAAAAACCTAAAAATATGTATGCAAAAAAATACAGTTTTAAGTTTATTGCGCCTTAAAACAAATCTCTACAGCAACTGGTTACCTCGCGCCCATCAAAGGGTTAACAAGTCAGGCGACAGAATTTTATGAGGAGGGTATTCAAAAACTGGTGCCACGTTATGACAAGTGCCTCAATATTCACGGAAATTATGTAGAAAAGTAGATTAAGGTACAGGCTTTCATGTAAAAATAAAATTATTGCGATATCTTTGCACGTCTTTTTTTAATTCCAAAACGGTACTTACTTAAAAAACATGCCTCGTACATTTAACCTTTCAATTGACAAACACAAGGCGTTATGTGACACATAGCTCTATTTATAATTTTTCCCTGAGAAATTTCAAATGCAATGCTATGACTGTAACGGAATAATTTTTGAAAAGCGCAAAACCCAAACCAAAATTTTTGGCCAAGAAGAAATCCGTTCTAACAATTCTAAAGCAGGTGGTTCTCCCCCTGGTTTTCCTTTGCTATGAAAACTTCCGAAGTTTCATTGACTTCCGAAAAATTAAAGTTAGGTAATAATAAAGACTCATTTTCCGGTAACGTAATCCACGTAGGCCCCGATAACCATAGAGAATATTAATTAACTGCGCCGGAGTAAGACCACGTGATAAACAATCCGCTGGATTTTGTATACTTTCAATGTGATACCAAAAAGCGTTAGGAATATTTTCTTTAATTTGTATAATCCGATTGGAAACAAATATATCCTTACTGTGAATAAAACTCAAAGTCAGTGTCACAGAATTATTTAATAGTTAGACAATAAAAGCTACTAGTTTCGGCCTACAAACGGCCATCTTCAGGCTACAAAAACAGATTGTTAAAAAAAGGGGACAAATACAAAAACAAACATCTCCAACATTACCTGACACATAAGAAACAAATTAGTGAATTAACTGAAAAAGAAAAAAGAGAACAGTACAATTTAATAAAATAGTACTGTTCAAGTTATAGAACCATAAGACATAATTAAAATTGACTAGTTACACAAAATTATAAAACATTCAACGTGTACAAATTCATAGATAAAAAATACATAGATAAAAAAGGTAGCTGTAAAAGTCAACCTTAGTCCAATTCACTTAAAAAAGAAGAAGAGATCTTAAACTAAATGTCTAAGATTAAAACAACAAAATATATACATACCAAAAACTGATACTAAGTAGCAATCAAATAAAGAATAAACAACAAGTTGATGAATGCATAAAAAAGGAGTTGAAAAGGTACAATACAAAATAAACAAAACAATAGTCTGAGAAAAATATTGAATTCAAAAACCCTGAAACGGATGATTGAGGAACATGTACGGCTCAGAAGGCAACAATTGTTCATTAAGACAAACAACAGTAGTATCAGAACTAGTCTGGTTAATCTCAAACATTTCAAGTAAATTCATCCTAGGTCCTTTAAAACATTTATGAAGTATACGAGCATCAGACAATGAAAATTGATGGTTCTCTGAAATAATATGATTTGCAATATTAAATAATTCTGTGACACTGACTTTGAGTTTTATTCACAGTATCACTGTCAGTCACATTTGTGTTATGGATGATATTCTCCTTTTAAATATATCCTTTATATAAGGCATTTTTAACCAACTTAAAACTACCGACGAATCCGAAAATGCTAATACTTTAGATATATAAATTCGGTCATTATAAGTCTCTAAAATATGTTTGACTAAATTGGACAATAAAAGAGATGCAAGCAGTTCCAACCGAGGAACAGTTAGGCATTTTGCAGGAGAAACTTTTGACTTTGCACCCTTATGTCGTTTTCCGATAGCGACGAGACCGTTTTTGCATAGACTACCGCTCCGTAATCGTCTAAGCTGACATCAACAAACCCTAAAATTATTACCGGTTGCCGTTCATTTGCACCCAAATGCCTCGGCACCTTCTTAAAGTTTTCGAGGGCACCCTAATCCGAACAAACATTAATCCAAATTTTCAAAATATGATCTAGGACCAGTTTGTTCATACGATACAGCCTCCAGCGTGCATACAAGTGACCCATTTTATGATTGAATATTGTTCGGGGCGTCTTATTGATTAACCTTATTGAATTTTTGCTCACTAGAGCAAGTACAACGGGTGCTATGGTACCTGAAGTGCCACATTTTTGTCCTTTTTCGAGAAATTTCGGGTTTAGTACGATACTGCCTCCGGAGTGTATAAAGGTGGCCAATTTTATAATTTGATATTTTTCAAGGTGTCTCACAGATGTACCCTATTGATTTTCAGCTGATTATAGCGGTTCCTATAAATCCAGATGTACTGCATTTTTGGTTACTTTTGGAGAAATTTCGGTTTGTTAACACGATACATCCCCCGAAGTGTATACAAGTGACAATTTTATGATAGAATATTAATCAGGGCATTTCACAGATGCGGAAAAGTTAGCTTTAATCTTTAATACCGTTTATTTTTTTACAGTACCTATATCATATTTATCTTTCGCGAAGACTGTTCCGTAGTTTTCTACGCGATTTTTTATTTCTAATTGTTGCATTTGGGTATTTTAAACATTTCTTAACGATCTATCATGCCTCTAATTTACGGTACTTATCTACTGAACATTTTGAATATCGAAAACTTTAATTACGAAAGGTTGTTCGGAATGGAAAACTGTTTTAATATGCAATTACAACCACCCGTGTGAAGTTAGCCACGGATTTTTTTACCATCTACGAATATTTTTTTATAAAATAAACTGAACTTTAGCAAAAAAAATGTTAATATAGGAAACATATAATGACATTTTAATAGACTACATAATTTTACTACCAAAAATTAGAGATTAAGTGAATAAATAGTTTTCAAATAATTGTTCCTGTACATATTTCAAGATTCTGAATCGAAGACCCAAAAATAAAAAAAAATCATTCAACAATTACAAAGAACATCTAATTAGAAACCAATTGACAAAAAATTGTGATGTAAGTATTTTTTATAATGTCAAAAACATTCATAAAGATTACGATTGAGCGCCGATGCGCATCGTGAGTTTTGAACTCGAAGCCCCAACTTTTTTTCAAATTTTCTTTAACTATTTAAAAGGACACTTAATTAGGAACCTATTAACAAAAAACTGTGATGTAAGTATTTTGTATAACGTCCAAAAAAATTCATAAAGATTACGATTGAGCGCCGATGCGCATTGTTCGTTTTGAACTCGAAGCCCCAAATCTTTTTCAAATTTTCTTTAACAATTTTAAAGAATACTTAATTAGGAACCTACTAACAAAAAATTGTGATGTAAATATTTTTGATAACGTCAAAAAAATTAATAAAGATACGATTGAGCGCCGATGCGCATCGTTTGTTTTGAACTCGAAGCCCCAAATTTTTTTCGAATTTTCTCTTACGATTTCAAGGAACACTTAATTAGAAATCAATTGACAAAGAATTGTGATGTAAGTATTCTTTATAACGTCAATAAAAATTCATAATGATACGATTAAGCGCCGATGCGCATCGTTTGTTTTGAAATCGAAGCCCCAAATTTTTTTCGAATTTTCTCTTACGATTTCAAAGAACACTTAATTAGGAACCTATTAACAAAAAATTGTAATGTAAATATTTTTGATAACGTCAAAAAAAAATTAATAAAGATACGATTGAGCGCCGATGCGCATCGTTTGTTTTGAACTCGAAGCCCCAAATTTTTTTAAAATTTTTTCTAACTATTTCAAAGGACACTTACTTAGGAACCTATTAACAAAAAATTGTGATGTAAGTATTTTGTATAACGTTAAAAAAAATTCATAAAGATTACGATTGAGCGCCGATGCGCATTGTTCGTTTTGAACTCGTAGCCCCAAATCTTTTTCAAATTTTTTTTAATTATTTCATAGGACACTTAATTAGAAACCTATTAACGAAAAATTGTGATGTAAATGTTTTTCTTATAACGTCAAAAAAATGTATAAAGATTACGATTGAGCGCCGACGCGCCACGTTCGTTTTGAACTCGTAGCCCTAAAATTTTTTCAAATTTTCTTTGACAATTTCAAAGAATACTTAATTAGGAAGCTACTAACAAAAAATTGTGATGTAAATATTTTTGATAACGTCAAAAAAAATTAATAGAGATGCGATTAAGCGCCGATGCGCATCGTTTGTTTTGAAATCGAAGCCCCAAATTTTTTTCGAATTTTCTCTTACGATTTCAAAGAACACTTAATTAGGAACCTATTAACAAAAAATTGTAATGTAAATATTTTTGATAACGTCAAAAAAAAATTAATAAAGATACGATTGAGCGCCGATGCGCATCGTTTGTTTTGAACTCGAAGCCCCAAATTTTTTTAAAATTTTTTCTAACTATTTCAAAGGACACTTACTTAGGAACCTATTAACAAAAAATTGTGATGTAAGTATTTTGTATAACGTTAAAAAAAATTCATAAAGATTACGATTGAGCGCCGATGCGCATTGTTCGTTTTGAACTCGTAGCCCCAAATCTTTTTCAAATTTTTTTTAATTATTTCATAGGACACTTAATTAGAAACCTATTAACGAAAAATTGTGATGTAAATGTTTTTCTTATAACGTCAAAAAAATGTATAAAGATTACGATTGAGCGCCGACGCGCCACGTTCGTTTTGAACTCGTAGCCCTAAAATTTTTTCAAATTTTCTTTGACAATTTCAAAGAATACTTAATTAGGAAGCTACTAACAAAAAATTGTGATGTAAATATTTTTGATAACGTCAAAAAAAATTAATAGAGATGCGATTGAGCGCCGATGCGCAACGTTTGTTTTGAACTCGAAGCCCCAAATTTTTTTCGAATTTTCTCTTACGATTTCAAAGAACACTTAATTAGAAACCAATTGACAAAAAATTGTGATGTAGGTATTTTTTATAACGTCAAAAAAAATTCATAAAGTTTACGATTGAGCGCCGATGCGCATCGTTTGTTTTGAGCTCGAAGCCCCAAATTTTTTTTAATTTTTTTCTAGCTATTTCAAAGGACACTTAATTAGGAACCTATTAACAAAAAATTGTGATGTAAGTATTTTGTATAACGTTAAAAATAAACGGTTTTAAGGATTAAAACTAACTTTTCCGCACCCGTGGCCCTGAACAATATTCTATCATAAAACTGTTACTTGTATACACTTCGGTGGATGTATCGTGGTAACAAACCGAAATTTCTCCAAAAATAACCAAAAATTCAGTATATCTGGATTTATAGGACCCCCTATACTCGCTCTAGTTAACTGAAAATCAATAGGGTACATCTGTGAGACACCTTGAACAATATTCAATCATAAAATCGATCAATCGTATACTCCCTGGAGGCTGTATCGTGCTAAAAAACTGAAACTTCTCCAAAAATGACAAAAATATCGTACTTAAAGTACTGTAGCACCTGCTGTATTGGCCCCGGTGAGCTGAAAATCAATAGGGTTTATGAGTGAGATGCCCTGAATAATATTCAATCATAAAATTGGTGACTTGTTGAACTGCGGAGGCTGTATCGTGCTAACAAACTGAAATTTCTCAAAAAATTACAAAATGTCGTACTTCATGTACCATAGCACCCGTTGTACTGACTCTGGTGAACTTAAAATCAATAGGGATCATCTGTGACATGTCCTTAACAATATCCAATTATAAAATTGCTGACTTATTGCACTCCGGAGGCTGTATCGTGCTAACAAGACATGTAAGGAAAAGTGGCCGACGACGACGACATACACACAGGATTTTTTTTTTAAAAACCGTTTTTTCGTGTTGTTGTTGATGGAAAACGTAGAAATAACTCAAAAAAAAATTTCAAAATTCCAACTTTTTTTGGGGTAAACCAATATTTTTCTCGCATATAGAAAGGTTGGGCGCAAAAGTAAAAATTCATAAAGATTTCGATTGAGCGCCGATGCGCATCGTTTGTTTTGAACTCGAAGCCCCAAATTTTTTTCGAATTTTCTCTAACGATTTCAAAGAACACTTAATTTGAAACCAATTGACAAAAAATTGTGATGTAGGTATTTTTTATAACGTCAAAAAAATTCATAAAGTATACGATTGAGCGCCGATGCGCATCGTTTGTTTTGAACTCGAAGCCCCAAAATTTTTTCAAATTTTCTTTAACAATTTCAAAGAACACTTAATTAGAAACCTACTAACAAAAAATTGTGATGTAAATATTTTTGATAACGTCAAAAAAAATTAATAAAGATACGATTGAGCGCCGATGCGCATTGTTCGTTTTGAACTCGAAGCCTCAAATCTTTTTCAAATTTTTTTTAACTATTTCAAAGGACACTTAATTAGGAACCTATTAACAAAAAATTGTGATATAAATATTTTGTATTCCGTTAAAAAAAATTCATAAAGATTACGACTGAGCGCCGATGCGCATTGTTCGTTTTGAACTCGAAGCCCCAAATCTTTTTCAAATTTTTTTTAACTATTTCAAAGGACACTTAATTAGGAACCTATTAACAAAAAATTGTGATATAAGTATTTTGTATAACGTTAAAAAAATTCATAAAGATTACGATTGAGCGCCGATGCGCATTGTTCGTTTTGAACTCGAAGCCCCAAATCTTTTTCAAATTTTTTTTAACTATTTCAAAGGACACTTAATTAGGAACCTATTAACAAAAAATTGTGATATAAGTATTTTGTATACCGTTAAAAAAAATTCATAAAGATTACGATTGAGCGCCGATGCGCATTGTTCGTTTTGAACTCGAAGCCCCAAATCTTTTTCAAATTTTCTCTAACGATTTCAAAGAACACTTAATTTGAAACCAATTGACAAAAAATTGTGATGTAGGTATTTTTTATAACGTCAAAAAAAATTCATAAAGTATACGATTGAGCGCCGATGCGCATCGTTTGTTTTGAACTCGAAGCCCCAAAATGTTTTCAAATTTTCTATAACAATTTCAAAGAACACTTAATTAGAAACCTACTAACAAGAAATTGTGATGTAAATATTTTTGATAACGTCAAAAAAAATTAATAAAGATACGATTGAGCGCCGATGCGCATTGTTCGCTTTGAACTCGAAGCCCCAAATCTTTTTCAAATTTTTTTTAACTATTTCAAAGGACACTTAATTAGGAACCTATTAACAAAAAATTGTGATGTAAGTATTTTGTATAACGTTAAAAAAATTCATAAAGATTACGATTGAGCACCGATGCGCATTGTTCGTTTTGAAATCGAAGCTCCAAATCTTTTTATTTTTTTTTAACTATTTCAAAGGACACTTAATTAGAAACCTATTAACGAAAAATTGTGATGTAAGTATTTTTTATAATGTCAAAAAAATGTATAAAGATTACAATTAAGCGCCGACGCGCCACGTTCGTTTTGAACTCGTAGCCCTAAAATTTTTTCAAATTTTCTTTGACAATTTCAAATAATACTTAATTAGGAAGCTACTAACAAAAAATTGTGATGTAAATATTTTTGATATCGTCAAAAAAAATTAATAAAGATACGATTGAGCGCCGATGCGCATCGTTTGTTTTGAACTCGAAGCCCCAAATTTTTTTAAAATTTTCTCCAACTATTTCAAAGGACACTTAATTAGGAACCTATTAACAAAAAATTGTGATGTAAGTAATTTGTATAACGTCAAAAAAAATAAAGATTACGATTGAGCGCCGACGCGCTTCGTTCGTTTTGAACATCGGCGCTCAATCGTATCTTTATGAATTTTTTTTGACGTTATAAAAAATACTTACATCACAATTTTTTATTAGTAGGTTCCTGATTAAGTGTCCTTTGAAATAGTTAAAGAAAATTTTAAAAAAATTTGGCGCTTCGAGTTCAAAACGAACGATGCGCATCGGCGATCAATCGTAATCTTTATGATTTTTTTTACGTTATAAAAAATACTTACATCATTATTTGTCGTTAATAGGTTCCTAATTAAGAGTTCTTTGAAATAGTTAAAGAAAATTTGAAAACATTTTGGGGGTTCGAGTTCAAAACGAACGATGCGCGTCGGCGCTCAATCGTAATCTTTATGAATTTTTTTGGACATTATAAAAAAACTTACATCACAATTTTTTGTCCATTGGTTTCTAATTAGATGTTCTTTGTGATTGTTGAATAATGTTTATTTTTATTTTTGGGTCTTCGATTCAGAATCGTGAAATATGTACAGGAACAATTATTTGAAAACTATTTATTCACTTAATCTTTAATTTTTGGTAGTAAAATAATGTAGCCTATTAAAATGTCATTATATGTTTCCTATATTAGCATTTTTTTTGCAAAAGTACAGTTTATTTTGTGAAAAAAATATTCGTGGATGGTAAAAAAAACCCGTGGCCAAGTTCATACGGGTAATTACAACCTTCTACTTAAAAATTACAATTTATTTACATAAATAAAAAAAATTGAGCAGGAGATTGTAATTGCATATGAAAACATAGTTTACTATTCCAAACAACTTTTTATAATTAAAGTTTTCGATACTGTTCCAAATAAAAATACCAAATTCATCGTTTTTGATAGAACTCGTATACGAATCAAAAATTTTGACATCTGATATTTGCGTTATATATTATGTACCATTCAGAACTTTGTACAAAGAATATCTTTTTTCCGTAACATTGATAATAAAAAAGTTTATCATGTGTCGCCAACTTTTTCAGATATACAGTATATTCAGCCTTCACATTAATTTGACAGGAAAATTAAAGATAACATTGCATTACCTAAATCATTTTCATGATAAAAAAGTTATTTTGTAACTTGGAAAAACATTTAATGAAAATGGCATTTTATAATGTATCCAAAAATGTGATGAATTTAAAAATCTTTGTTGAAACACAAGCTGAAGAACTCCAAAAGATGGTCACAGTTGGTGTGTGTCCAAGATTTATTCAAAAAATTCAATCTCATGCTACATTAAACACACCTTACAGAAATAAAAAATATCTTTCTTCTTCTGATACAGGAATAAAAGGAGCTGAAACGGCAGAACTATCAGATACAATATAACTACATGTGATATAAATCCTTACTCCCCTTTCAACATAGCAAACAAATGGATCACTGTGTGAAAGACATTAGAATTACAACTAAGGAAAATGGCGAAACTGTAAATGCTACCAGCCAATGACTAAATAATACAGAGGACGGATAACCACAGCGACTAGCGTGTTACCGATTGGCACCACGAATGTATTTCCAGTGGCGGTTCATGAGTTAAATCAAAAGGAAGTAAAAGATAGATTTTGAAAACATTTTGTATAATAATTATATTAACAAACACATAGAATAAAATACAGCACACATACACAGTTATAAAAGTATTTATTTAAATGCACATAAGAGAAGACATTACAAAATATTCTTTGAAATATAAAATAATAAGTTCTTCAACTTAATTTTTATTCCTACAAAATAACCACTATGAACTTACTTTAACTGTTAACAATAAACATAAACGAATTAATTTGTAACATTAAACAAGGTAAATTACATTTTAATCAATTTTGTTAAAATACAAATTTTGAATAGTACAATTATTAAAAAGTAATTGAGGTGTACCATCTTTAGTCACAAACAAATTTGTACTCGTAGATCCATTTGGAAGGTTTAGAAGTGTAGCAGTTTCTTTATCCAAATTCCCGAATTTATTTATACCGATATTTTTTTGTACAAATTTTACGTTTTGGTAGTAAATAAAAAATGATTGTGTGGTACAATCTCTTGGCCGCAAATTTATATATTTTTTACAAATATTGTTATATTTTCCTGTGACTATAAAGATTCTTGGTATTTTGGTTTTTGTGTCAGGAATATTTATTATGAAATTGTCCTTAAAATCCTTGACGTTTTGAAACTGTTAATAATAATAGCATTTATTGCCCAACAGATCTTACAATACCTTTAAAGAGCAATACCTAGGTACATGTGTGTTTATATTTATATAAAAGTAGACAAATAAAAACGATACAAACAGTAATACGAGTGACATAAATGATACAAAAACAAAACATCAGCAAAATTAAAACATTACATACTACTTGCTACAAGTTTAATGTGGTTTAAACTGTGAAAAAACAAATCGCACTTTTACAAACCTTATTAAAATTATTGCACATATTGAATACAAATGGTCTCAGTAATAGATTAGTTCTCGCATTGTTATTATAAAACATTAGGTTTTGCCTATTATTAAATTGAGGCTATTCTATTTCTATTCTAGAGAAAATATTGGGTCTGCCTACAAGGTTTTTTAAAAATCTAGATTTTTACTGGTCAATTTTTCAGTTTTATAATGAAAACTAGTGTTATAATAAGTATCATTATGAAACAGAAAATTGGCATTTAATTAACAACTTATAGTATAGGACTAAAAAAAGATAATTACATAAATATGTTATTAAATAGTTTTGACATTATTATACTATCACAATAATAAAAAGAATTACATAAATTAAACAAAGCAATACATTATTGGCCCTTGAATAAAATTAATTTAGTGTATTGTTGCCTAACAGGCTCTACCACTTCAGATTTTTTCTTAGTAATAAAATGAATCCTTATGTTCAAATATTTCAACATAACTGCTTCAACTAAGAAATAAATGTGATTATTACTTACTTCAGCAACATGTTCCTTTAAACTACAGAAGCTATTATCCTCAATAGCTTGATGAATAATTTTATTTTTCAAACTCTGAATAAAATTTTTTTTTGTTAATTGATTTTCATTAGTTCTAATAAAATGTTCTGTAATTTTACAAATTTTTATTACATCTTTAGATGGATAAGACAATCCACCTCGATCTTTTTTGGTAATTAATGAATTTAAAAAATTTGCTTTATCTCCTGATAATACTGTAATACACTCCTCACATTTGATAGTTTTTTGTAATTGTCTCGTAACAAACCCTGCAATATAAACAATAATTTGCAAAGAACACTCTGTAATGATATTTGTATTCATTATATATTCGTGATCCTCCCAAATTGTCTGCAAACCATAATTTTCCGGTATTTGTTCAATTAGATGTGGGAAACCTTGATTTATGTTTTGCTCGGGTGTTTCCAATCGGCTTGATCCTACTAATATTGGTATATCCTCTAAGGGTATGCAGTTTCCCATCCCTCCTTCTCTAATTTCAGCCCTGACTAGCAACCTTTTATAAGCTGCTGTAAATTGACGGCAAGTAGGGTTGTTGTTCCATCCACCTCTGGAACGTATTGAAGAAAAGTACATTTCTAAATGGTCTTGGCTTGCCTTGTACAGTGGAAGATAACATATATTTTTTTCATTAATAACCATTTCATCATACATCAATAAAGCACTTTTCATTGAACAAATAAATCCTACAAAGCCAGTTTTACGATTGGAGTGTATCACTAGATCATTATTCATAAATTTTAAATTTGAAATATAATCTATAGCTTCAAATATGAAATCTCTGGTAGTATCAATGTTCTTTTCAAAAAGCGCTTTTTTGTATTTGGGAGGAACTAGAGAATGACTATTTAATATATCGAATACATTATTTATGATGTTAATAAATCTGACGGTTCCATGACAATTTTTAAACTCACTTAGACCTAATTGCTCCTCACAGTAGCTCAAAGCATCAGCAACAGATTTACTTAAAAGCTGCACTGCCAAACGCACCTTCATTTTCTGTTTAAAGAAATTAAGATGTGCTTTTCGAAGTTTGTTGCCTAAATGTAACCCTTCAGTCTCTTGTAATGTCTCTAATTGTTGAATATAGTCCCACTTAATAAGATTACCCTCACCATCCTTTAGATATTTTTTTTCACCAAAAGTGTTTCTTATTAGCTTCACCATATGACATGGGTCAAAAAAGATAAATACATTTTTACCATTCAACTGAAAATATGGCTTCATATTGAAAACATCTATATTACAACCTAGCGTACGAGCCATTGTAATATTCGATGGCGCTCCATCAAAAGTTAACGAGAGTAAATGAGCCCCTGCATCTGATATTAAATTTGCACAATGAGTTACAATTGCAGTTTTTTGATTTCCACTTAAACCGTTAGCAAAAAAATAACCTAGTGGTAGCTTCCATGCCCCATTCAAACAAACCGCCATCACAACAAATGCTTCTCTGGCTACTTCATTTAGGTCGTTATCAAAATCAAACCCACAATTTACATAGCCATGAAATTTTGCCCCATCCCACTCAATTTGTTTTCGTATAGAGATTTTGTCAACAATTAGACAAATAATGACAGGCTTGTCAGACTGACCAATATATTTTTTTAAAGTATTAAATGACTCTTTTGTGAAACCAGGCTCAGCATCAACATTTCTAAACCACTTTCCGATAGTACTAATATGAGGTAAGCATGTGTCAAAAACTCGCCTGACATAATTGTATGCTTTTGGCGAAAAGAAACTAAGAGTGATGGCAAATTTTCGCAATTCCGGTGAATACTTAACATTTTTTTTCAATTTACGTTCATTTAGTTCTTTGGCGATATTGGGCATATTTTCCAAAAGCAATAAATTTTCTGAAGATATTAAATTTTTCTTCTCTAACTCTTTTACAAGTCTTTGCAATGTAGTGACTTTCTTTTTTAAACGTTTAAGTTTTTGATTCAAAACTCTGATTTTTTTAGTTTTTTCATTAGATCTCACTTCTTGCTGAAATAACTTCCTCCGTAAACGTTTTTTACGAGGAGTGTCGTCTTGGTGCTCGTTATAAGAACGTTTCTTGCTAGGAGTTCTTTCTTCTTGTGGCTGACCACTCTGCAAGGCTTGACATTCTTCCAAGGCAGTAGAAGTAGATGCCAGAGTACTCTTGAAAGTCTACAAAAAAATATAAAACTTTTATGTGCTGTATAAAACACTCAATTTCAATATAAGCTAATCAATTTCTATGTCATTTATTGGTGGTAGTAGAAATAAAAAATATAAACAAATATTTATAATTATTGTTTTAGTGGTTATTATCTACATTATCTAGTGAACCTACCTTCTCTTGTTGCATATACTTTGGAAATTCATGAAATATTGTGGGAACTGCTCCATTCAATAGGCGAGTCTTTTCACCAGACTGATAAAAATAGTGTTGTCCAAAATGTTTAGAACAAATTCTATCATTTTTCGTGGGGCTCCAACCTTTAATTTTCATTTGTTCCACCCAGTGACTCCTTCTTTCCAGGTCAACAGGAAACCTGAAGTATGTAAAAAGGATTTATGATAGCATTTAATATATTTAGATTAATCACTAAAACATTTTTAATAAAATTGCCATCTTGCATGAAATAATAACTGGTATAAGGTAATTTACTAACATTATCAAAAAAAATATGTCTACGCCTATGGAGTAAATGGCTTCTCTAGGCGTAGCCTTGTCAATAATTTACAAATTTATGAATTAAAACTTAAATAAACTGTTTTCAACTGTCATCATTTTTATCTTTACTATGTAGCACACATCATATTCAAATATCAAATGATAACATTAGCATATATGGCAAAAAAGAGCGAAAAAGATAAGCTTGCCTAACAAAGAGTATATTTATTTACCTGTGAAACGTAACTCCTGGTTCTTTTCTTTCACTACGGCTTTTACAGTTAAATACTGAACAAATCACCATTATAACAAAGTCAAAAAATCAAAGTTATTATTCACAAAAAACAGAAAAACCACTAAAATCAATCTTGGTTCCACACTCGTTGTTTGCCACCGTAATAATGGCGTCGTACAATTTATGGTAACACCTACTGCGCTTGAGCTTATATATGCGTTACTCGTCATCTGTATTATTTAGTCATTGCTACCAGCCTTAATTCATCTCCTCGGACATACCAAACAAACAATTTGATTGTACAAACAATTGATGATAAAAATAGTTTATAATTAAACTTACCATTATAGAGATTTGTTTCACCAAACTCAATCTGTTGATGTGTTTTTACAACATCGAAAGGCGTAGTTACAGATGCTGCAACCTAAGAAACGATATAGTTATGTTCTTCATATACAAAGGTTATCTATGACTTTATACTTGAAGTTTCGAACATTCAGACCATATCCAACCCTTAGTAAAGTCACCCATAGCGAGCTACCCTTATATAAAAAATAAACTTTTTTCCACTACTAGCTATGAAGTCGTCAATTATTGCGTCTTCTAGCCAACTGAGAAGTTCAATTTCTCTATTAGTGGTTAACAATTTTCTATATTGTTAACCTAGGTCAATAATGGACAAATTCCAATGTTTTGAGAATCCAGGGGTAGTAGTAACAAAAACTTGTGCAACATAGTTTTGTGTACCCAGGAGATTGTCTTCAAAGTATTTGCTTTTTGAAATTACCTAACACGATAAAATTATTTGATTAAAAATGCCATTAGTTTATAATTCGCGGTCAACCAATACTGACTTATGACATCCCGTAACTACAGCATGGTGATAATTACAAACGTTGGGTGCGTTCAGAAAACACAACCGTTGCGTGAATGTTCTGTGAACGCATTTTGATACGTAACATTATATGCTGGAATTTTGTCTTCATAATAATTCGTGTTTTTTTTCACGAATATCACGCATTCTTACATTATAATCAGGAGGTAATGGTTCCTGCGAATCTTCTATTGCAAGGGTTATAATATTTCTGTTTGAATCATTTACATTACCATCATCTAATAACGCAAGAATTAGATTGTATCTAGCCATAATTCCAATATTAATGTTTCCCAAAAAAATTATCGTTCAGCAGACACACGTCAACCATTATTATTTGTTGGTCAGTGAGCGCTATCAACGAATGAGTTATTAGTTATGTTTTATGAACGCGCCTCTGATTTACAATAATTTTTACTAGTGGAAATGTCAATCTGTATAAGACTACTTGATTATTGTTTTATTAGTGGAAAGGCGAATTTACACTCCTGTGCTACTCGATTTTTACAAGAATTTTCTTTTATTTTTGTCTTAAATTTGGCTAGTAATGGAAAAAATTGTATATACACCACGGTGGTGAAAACATTTATAAGCCTCGCACCTTATTCCGCTCGGGGAAAAGCCCCTCGCGAAATAATCTTGGTGCTCGGTCAATAATAACAGTCTTCACCACCTTGGTGTATAATATACTATTTCTGATGCTCATAAAGATTTTCATCCCGGTTACAACTATAGTCTATTTCTTAATGTCTGACAGCACAGTAGCCTCATTAGATATTCAAATGGAAAATTATCTCTTACAGAGTGATCCTAAGAATTTTACAAGTAAATACTAAAATTCTAATGCAAAACAAGTAGGTGTCTGTATTGGTTATCTGTACATCGCTGTTTAAGCTCAAAATACAATATGGTAATAAAACTGAATAATGCCAGCAAAAGGATAAACAGTGCGGCAGTGGCGGAGATTACGATATTAGTTCATTTTGCTTATTTAATTAGATTCGGTCAACATTACAGTTGAAATAAAATTCATTCGTTTAGGCCGATTAACAAGTTACATTTTCATATTTATTAAATTAAATTTATTAAAGAAAATATAGTTTAATTCTCATTATTCAAATTTATTGACAATGAATTAATGTATATTAAGTAAAGTAAACATACCATTGATAGAAAATGTAAAATCCAATCTGTAGTATCATCCTCTATGCTGACCATACAAGACTCATCCGAAGACTCGTCGAGAGAGATCACTATCGGTTCTATAGTTTGTTCTATGAGGTTATCTAAAACCCACATTTTCTCTTCCTCTTTAATTACATGATTCACAGCATCTCTCCAGTTCTCTTTAGTTATTGTTGTCAATGAGTATTTCATGAGTTCACGAACATCTTTCATTTTAAATGTTTTATTATGTCTAGCTACATAACCTTTCATTTGGGCTCATATTAACTCTATCGCATTCAATTCACAATTGTATGGCGGCAAACGAAGCACTGTTATCCCACGATTCTTGGTTATTTCATCAATAACAAACTTTTTAAATTGTAGCTTGTGATCTGAAGCAACCTTTAAAAGTTCTTTTTTCAACATATCATCTTCGAATGGTATATCTTTTACGATTAACCAGTTTCTAATATCAGCTGTTCTCCAAGAGGTAGATGGAAGATTTTCTGTTAATCGCGAATGATAAGTGGCATTGTCCATAACGATTACAGCATTATTTGGAATTAATTCGGCCATTTGTGTAAAATACATCAGCAGTAATTTCTTCATGATAGTCTTTGGTTGATGTTGACTGAAACTCCAGTAAACCACCTTCAACGAACCCTTGATTGCATCCAATATGCGTTATTATTAGTCGGCGACCTTTACCGATATGAGTTTTCAGTCCAGTAGATAAACCTTCTATGATAGCTTGACGACTGGTTTGAATACTTTTGTCCTGCCATATTTTTTTCACTGAATGTCCTTCATTGAGCCATGTCTCATCTAGATAATAGATTTGTCTTCCCTCCTGTCTGTATTTTCGGATATCTCGTAAATACTGGCGTCTCCAACATATTATTTCTGCGTTGTCGATTAGCACTGATTTGCGACTTTGCTTCTCCCAAGTAAAATTTAATTTGTGTAATATTTTCCACAAAGTTTTTCGCCCTATGTCAGGCAAATTCTCGTCTTCCTTCACCATTCTTAGAATTCTGTCAAGGGTTGGGATCTCTTTTTTAAAATATAATTCATGTAGTTTTCGTCTTATTGTATTTTGCATGTGTTCATCAAGGTCAAATGGTTTTCTTCCAGTTGACTTTTTAGGTGGAGATATATTTCCATTTTTCCTCTCTCTTAGAAGCCTGTAAATAGTAGATTCACTAACTCCTGTCATATTGGAACATGTCGAAACTATATTCCTAACAGTAGCAGCCGGCATTTGATGTACAACAGCATCATGCACATTTAACACTACAGTCTTCGTTTGTAAGCTAATCACGCTCTCACACTTTACTAGGGTAAAACTTGAAGACATTTTTCACAACACAGTTAACACTTATGGAACATAAGCGACTCTAAGCAAAACAAATTATACAAATTTGGGCGAGACCAAGTTTCACCGTATATACCTGCAAAATTTCTAAGTAGTCATTGGGACAATCCCTAGTAGGACCCTATTGTAATATTTCTTGGAAATTAATGAAAGATTCAGTCAGAATAGTTGCGTTACAAGATTATTTCAAAAATAATTTATTGTTTTAACTGTATGTACTCTACAAATGTATGAAGGTCAGTTAGTTGTTTTAACTAACCGAATTTACATTTATATTACCCTTATATATCAGATCGGGTATAAAATTAAATAGTAAATAAACTCCTTAGATGAACTGTGACGCTTATGCTTTACTACCTGACTAGCATCTCTGACCTTTTCGCGTGCTGTCAGTCAATAAGAAACAGACTATAACGCAGAAATTTACCGAGAATGTGTTTTAGTGATGAATGCGATAATAACAGTCAGATTGAAACTCTCTGTAAGCATCAGGAAAAGTAAAAAAAAATTTTTGTAAAGTGTTAAAGTTGTGTTGGTAAAAATGTATCTTGATGGTGGGCATTGGGAGTGGATGCGATGGTTGTAACTGGCATAAAAATCTTTGTGAGTATCATTAAAAAGTAAATAAATGTTGAAGCAATATCGTGGAAGGTGTTAAAGTGGAGATAGACAGAAAATTCTCCTGAGAGTGGGTGTTAGGGGCGAATGCGATGGTTGTAATCGGTATAAAAATCTTTGTGATAATCAGAGAAGTAAATGAAATTAACTGTCTCGGCCCTTACTTCGTGGAATCTACTCATATTAGTGTTTTAAATGAAACTCACGGTTTCTAGTTAATACCACAATATAATAAAAATTGTTGAAAATTCTAAAAAATTGACAATTGTTTCGATAAATCAATATCATCGTCAGAATGACAGAAGTTACATTTCATTTGATGCCTACCTGATGTTTAGTAGTTATTTTTGGCTAGACCAAGAAGTGACCTAACTTGTGATTGACTTAATATATGTTAATAGAAAAAAGAAGAAGATGTGATATTACAAATATTGAAGCTTAGATATTATTAGCCCTATGGTGATATCCTGGATATCATTTTTCCAATTAAGATCAGTATAACTGTGCAATGATATAGAAAACCAGGAAAACTATATCTGCTGATCCTTACAATTATTACTTAAGAAGACAGTTTATTAGTAGAGAACTCCCTAGATTTATCTGTTCATTGAAAACTTCATATTGTGGGTTTCTTAAATGTCTTCTAATTTCCAATTCTTCAAGGAAATCCAGTTCTTGTTTCTTTTCACAAATATGCAGCACTTCTAGTTTTGTGTTAGGTGTCAATGAATGATTGGTGTCAAGTAGATGTTTTGTGTAGTGGGATTTATCTGGTTGTTATCCATTAGATATGATAAATAAGCTAATTAATAAAAAAGAGGAAACAGTGGCATTACAACTAATATTTCCTAAACAAACAGAAAAAATGAAAACTTATAAAACCATCACGTATGCAGGAAATATTTCTAATAATATTTCAAAGATAATATCTTCAGCAACGAATACAACAATTTCTTTTAAAACAGAAAGTAACGTTAGTACAAAATTGTTAAATGTAAAAACAAAAATACCACCATTAAAGGAGTCAGGTATATATAAACTCAAATGTCCAGAATGTAATGCTGTCTATTTGGGTCAGACCCTTAGGAATTTTGAAATCCGATACAGTGAACACTTACGAGCATACATATTAAAGCAACCAGATAAATCCCACTACGCAAAACGTCTACTTGACACCAATCATTCATTGACACCTAACACAAAACTAGAAGTGCTGCATATTTGTGAAAAGAAACAAGAACTGGATTTCCTTGAAGAATTGGAAATTAGAAGACATTTAAGAAACCCACAATATGAAGTTGTCAATGAACAGTTAAATCTAGGGAGTTCTCCACTAATAAACTGTCTTCTTAAGTGATAATTGTAAAGATCAGCAGATATAGTTTTACTGGTTTTCTATATCATTGCACAGTTATACTGATCTTAATTGGAAAAATGATATCCAGGATATCACAATAGGGCTAATAATATCTAAGCTTCAATATATCACATCTTCTTATTTTTTCTATTAACATATATTAAGTCAATCACTGCGAACAGAATCTCAATTATTAAATATAATATCGATATATGCACCCGAAGATAATAAGCCAAAACAAGAGCGAGAAAGTTTCTATGAACAACTTCAAAATATTACAGAATCACTACCACAGAATAAATCGATAATAATCCTTGGAGATTTTAACGCACGCATTGGTAACGAAGTGATACCAGGCGTAAAACAACGCTTTAACGAAAATATGTTGAACGACAATGGGGAATTGCTGATGAACCTATGTTCGCTATGTGATCTAAGAATCAATAACACCTTCTTTGAGCTCAAACCACAGTACAAATCTACCTTCCGTAACTCCCGGGGACAACAATCAACAATAGACTACATCGTAACCAATAGACATATACACCCCGCACAGATGCAAGAAGTAAGGACATTAAACTCCGCGAATGCAGGAAGTGACCACAGTTTGCTTCTTGGAAAAATCAAAATGAAACATAACCTGGGAAGGAATAGAGAACCAAGAGCACACACAGAAAAAATAAACATCGAACCCATGTGGGACACAACCATAAAAGAACTATATCAAAACCGTTTAAAAGGAAAAATCGATAAAAACCCGATAGAAGAAAATGATGACATTAACAACAGTTGTAAGAGATTAAAAGAAAATATCATAGAAGCAGCAAGTGAATCGCTTGGAACTCGGACTATAAGACCGCAAAAACAAGGAACGAACAAAACACCGTGGTTCTCCAACAAGGTCAAAGAACAGTGCAAAAAGAAAAAGAAAGCGTACTTAAACTACATGTCGTCACAAACGGCAGAAGCATATGAAGAATACAAGAGAATCCGTAACGATACAAAAACACTAGTGAGACAAACGAAAGACAACCTTCTCCAAAAGAATGGAAAGCGACTTCTATGGGTTACAAAAACAAATCTGGCGATTAATAAGAAATCAGAGAACAGAAGCAAATGAACTCATCAGAACCAGACACGTAGAAAGAGATACCTGGGTAAAATATTTAGAGGAACTATACAAGGAAGAAGAGACCGAAACCGAGCCAAATACACCAGAGATAGTAATAAGTGATGATATAAAAAAGGAAGATATTGAAACAGCACTCCAAAAACTAAAAAACAGAAAGAGCCCAGGTCCGGATAACATCGCCAACGAATTACTTAAATATGGAGGAGAGAAGCTAAACCAACAACTAACAACCCTAATCAAAAAGATATTTGCCCAACACAGAATACCAGATGAGTGGAGAAATAGCATCACGATTCCACTATTTAAAAAGGGAGATAAGAAATGCCCGAGAACTATAGAGGAATAAATCTACTATGCACAACGCTGAAATTAACCACAAAGATAATAACAAATAAAATAATTGAATGTATCTCACTAGAAGATGAGCAACAGGGTTTTAGATCGGGAAGATCCTGCACGGACGCAATATTTGTCATAAGACAAATAACGGAAAAATCGATCGAATATAATCGACCGGCCTTCATGTGTTTCATTGACTTGCAGAAGGCCTTCGATCGAAAACAATTAAAAGACATAATACACCTTCTCTATGATAGACAGATACCATACAATGTCATTAAAATAATCGAAAATATATACTCAAAAAATACGATTCAAGCAAAAATAAATGGTGACCTAACTGAACAGATACCTGCAAATAGGGGCATTAGGCAAGGGGACTCTCTCAGCCCGCTCCTATTTAACATAGTGATGGATGAAATCATAAAACAAGTACGCAAACTAAGAGGATACAAAATGGGGAATAAAGAGGTCAAAATCCTGTGCTATGCAGACGATGCGGTACTGTTCGCGGAGAACGAGGACGATCTGCGAAGGCTACTGTACCAATTTAAGAAAACAGCAAAAAAGTTCAATATGATAATATCAGCGGCAAAGACAAAATCAATGGTTACTTCCAAGACGCCGATCAGAAGTAAGCTTGTGGTGGATAACAAAATAATACACCAGGAAATGAAATTTAAATATCTGGGAATCGAAATATCTGGACACGGGGACGTGGAGACGGAAGTAAGAAACCAAGCTACAAGAGCCTCAACAGCAGCAGCATACCTAAATGACACAATCTGGTGAAATAAATACATTCGAACTGAAGCCAAAGCCCGCATATACAAGACCGCAATCAGACCTATATTATCCTATGATGCAGAGACCCGACCTGAGACCTCTAAAACGAAACGGATACTGGAGACTACAGAAATGAAAATAGTTCGAAGAATAGCGGGAAGAACACTAATGGATAGAGAAAGAAGTGAAAACATAAGACGAACATGCGGGATAGATAACATCAATGACTGGGTACTGGATAGAAAGATAAAATGGAATGAGCACATTGACCGCATGACGGAAGAACGAATTGTGAAAATATCAAGGGACAAATCACCAGCAGGACAAAGAAGCCTTGGAAGACCTAGGAAAAGATGGAGTGACAACCTCCCAGGTGACTGAGCAGAGGCAATGATGTGAAGAAAAACAGGCAATGATGCCTATACACAGCAGGAAGAAGAAGAAGAAGTCAATCACAAGTTAGGTCACTTCTTGGCCTAGCCAAAAATATAACTACTAAACATCAGGTAGGCACCAAATGAAATGTAACCTCTGTCATTCTGACGATGATATTGATTTATCGAAACAATTGTCAATTTTTTAGAATTTTCAACAATTTTTATTATATTGTGGTATTAACTAGAAACGGTGAGTTTCATTTAAAACACTAATAAGAGAAGTAAATAATTTTTTTAGCTGTTAAAGTGGTGTGAGACATGAATTTCTCCTGAGGATGGTTGTTAAGGGTGAATGCGATCGTTAAAAATGGCGCGAGGTAAGTTCAATAACTCAATAATGGTAAACAGTTATCAGAAAATGTGTTTTTGTACATTGTTCAGTAGATGGTAAATAAATGTTTGTTTTTATTTGTATAAGGGTAGCTCGTTATCGGTGACTTTACTTTTGGATGTGTTAATATCATCTTTAGAAACCCTCGCTGAAGACTAAACGGGACTATATGGCCAGTGTTCTAATTTCTCGTTAATATTTTTGCTATCTAGATCATTTCGTTCATTGGACGTTCGAAACTTCAAGTATATGACATATATTTATAGTCTAGCAAAACAAAAATGAAATGAATCATCCCAAATCACGCTCAGAAGGTTGTAAAAGTGAACCGGAATCGCGTGTTAAATCCTACCGCTTTCATTGTGGACATCCAGCACTCGATAAAGCAGATGACTCATTTCATTTTTAATTTGCTAAACTTTATAAATATTTCAATTTAATAGAGATGTTGACTATTTTTGGAAAAGTGTTTTAAATAGTGCAATCAGTAGTCAGTTGATCGTCGAAGGATAAATACGTGTTTTTCGCTCTCAAACCTAAAAGATAAACAAGTGCGGTAAAAAGTTATTGAGTTGGGACATATATTTTTGTATAGAGAGTTATGCCTGCAGCACTATCAAGTGGACACCTGTAAAAACCCATAATAGACACTTTTGTACGATATTATATACACTACTCCAAGAATTTAACGCACCACCAAAAAATAACCAAAAGTTTAAAGTAAATTTTTGTCTAAACTGCTTGTCCGATTTGAATGATTTTTTTTTTGAATGACAGGTTGACACTTCCAGAGAGTTAGTGTACTACTGTATTTGCATACAAACTTATTTTTGTATAAATACGGGGTGTTGCAATGACTACCTGATTTTTTCATAAAATTTGTAACACCTTGTGGAGTTCAACAGTAACAATATCAACTTAAAATTAAAATCAAACTGTAGCTTCACCTTTTTGTAACATTTTGTTTTTCGATTTACTCTATTATCTTGGCCACAACAAGAGAAAATCAATTTTATAGCATAACATGTTTTTTATTAAAATATATTATCCAGCTTTAACAACGAAAAACAAAGAACCAAAACGTAAAAAAAAGTCTGTAGCGAGTATTTCCGCCTCTGGCTGAAATAACTGCTTGGCACCGACGGCCCATACTTAAAATAAGCGACCGTATATCATTTTGGTCAAATTCTTCCCATATTTCAATCAGTCGCCTCCCCACGTCTTCCAAGGTGTTCAAGTTCCGTTCCTCTCGTAACCTCCTCCCAAGAGTGTCCCAGAGCTTCTCTATGGGATTTAAATCAGGGCTTCTAGCTGGCCATGCCATGGTATCGATGCCAACTTCCTCTATATAATTCCTCACAACTCCAGCAACATGAGGCCTGGCATTATCGTGCATCAACAAAAATCCTTGCCCTATATATGGCGCATATGACATTACATGTTGGTCTAAAACCTCCAATATGTACCTTTCAGCTGTAAGGCTTCCATTATTTATGACCACAAGTTCTGTGCGACCAGTCAAAGAAATACCTCCCCAGACCATCACAGATCCTCCTTCAAATAATGTGTTATTTGAGAAATTACACTGAGCATATCGTTCGTTAGGGCGTCGATATACACGTATGCGCCTGTAATTATTGTACAAACAAAATCTTGACTCATCCGTAAATAATACCTGTTGCCATTCCGCTTCTAACCAGTTACGATGTTCCATGGCAAAGTTCAGCCTAGCTCTTCGATGATCTCTAGTTAGAGGTGGCCCCCGAGCAGCAATTCTAGGTCTCAAATTGTGTTCTCGTAGGCGCTGACGAGCTGTTTCACCACAAATTTGTACACCAGTAGCATCTCGAAGCCGGGTTTGAAGGGTCCGGCCTGTTACAAAACGTTGTCTTAATGCCGATAATTTTAAAAAACGGTCCTGATTAGGGGTTGTTATTCGATTCCTTCCTTGTCCCGGTCTGCGACCATGACTTCCAGTGTCTCTATATTTTTGTATAACTCGTGAAACGGTTGTATGGTATACATTAAATCGTCTACCAATTCTTCGGTAATTCCAGCCTTCCTCGAACAATATTAATGCTTGAGCACATTCTTCACCAGTAAGATTTCGTGTTTCACGTTGCATATTAATTAATATAAAGGTTTTTACAAAAAAAAACGTAAGGGCTAACACTAAAAATACCCTTCTATGAAATGCTTTTTGACACCTGTATTTAGCTAATGACAATTTACTGTAACTTATTGTTTTTCATAGCCTGCTACTCACTTTTAATATTATAAATTTTAATAAAAAACATGTTATGCTATAAAATTGATTTTCTCTTGTTGTGGCCAAGATAATAGAGTAAATTAAAAAACAAAATGTTACAAAAAGATAAAGCTACAGTTTGCTTTTAATTTTAAGTTGATATTGTTACTGTTGAACTCCACAGGGTGTTACAAATTTTATGAAAAAATCAGGTTATCATTGCAACGCCACGTATTTATACAAAAATAAGTTTGTATGCAAATACAGTAGTACACTAACTCTCTGGAAGTGTCAACCTGTCATTCAAAAAAAATTCATTCAAATCGGACAAGCAGTTTAGACAAAAATTTACTTTAAACTTTTCGTTATTTTTTGGTGGTGCGTTAAATTCTTGGAGTAGTGTATTATGTCTGAAAATAATTTTGATTCATTCTTTGTATAACTCTCAGTCCACTCTTTATACATTTTTGTATTACTTTTGCTCTTTGTTTAGTTCTTTTTTAAAAAGATATTTTCTATAAAGAAGAATAAAAGTAGCGCAGTCAGTAGGATCGCGTGAGTTGTGAAAACGCGAATTATACAGTGTGACTTTAACGTTTTGAGCGCGAGTTCTATCCACCCTTTCTGTGAGATCAACAACTGAGAGCGCCCTCCTGTGGACGTAGTGAGAGAAACCAAAAAGTCGGGGAAAAAGATTTTCTAAGCGTAAGTGCCAAATTTCCTCTTCTTGCCTTCCTATACCATTTTTTGGAATTATTGAAGATAGAAATTAATATATTTTTATTATATAAATTAAATATAAATGAACGATTTGAATAATAGAATTGTTGGTAATATCGTAGCAGCTTTTAATAATATTTCATTAAACGAAATTAATAGTAACGAAATGGCCACACCTAAAATTAGTTGGGATCTTTTCAGATCTAAATTAGCAAATCAGTGATTAGATACCTCGATCCGTTTCTAACCAATCAAATGCTATTTTGCGACCAATCAGAAGCACATTATACTGGATATTTTTTGACATAAGTGAATATACCCCGGGCCCACCCACTGACCTATAAACAACAAATGGAATGACAATACATTAGAATGCGCGAATAATTTTTACGGCCACTATGAGAGTGTTGAAAATCGGATACGGCTCATGCGCATTATGTATTCTACGTCACAGTGGATGTCTGAAATCAATTATCTGGTGTGCTGTTGATACGTATGTCAATTCTTATTGCAGATTTTACCAGAGCTGGCACAACCATTTTCATATTTAGTCATTCTCGTACGTTTGAATCGTTAGATTATAACCAACGTTATTAAAATTTGTGTTTGTTTTTCGTTTTGTCATTATCGTTTCACTACTGTGTGTGAACTGTGTTTTATTACCAGCATTCACCAACGTTACTGAACTTTTTGAGACATTACATCAGTTTTTTCCATAATGGGGAACTGCATGGTGATGTAAGCACGATAGAGGGCGTATTTTTCGACGGATCGAAACCAAACTCGCTACAAAAATCGGTTAGGCCAAAATCTTGGACGAGTTCGTTAATGAGCCAAATCGGCCCAGTAAAAACAAAATGGCGGTCTGTCAAATTGGAAAAAAAACTTATTTCCTTTGTTTTTCATTTGACGCAAAAAAGTTACTGAGCTTTTTCATAGACCTTAATACGTTCTACAACTTTTGTATTTAACATTTTTCTCTAAATCGTACATTAAAACATTTATTTAAGAAAATTCACAAATTTACCAGAAATTTTTTATTTTGGGTTTTATGCAAAAATGTTACTGAAATTAGCCTGTCCAATTGGTCCAGTGCCATTGGGATTTTTGTAAAATATATTTATCAGGAATTAATTGCTGCCGAATAAATATTTTGTTTTGAAAAAGGTGTGTATTATTCAACATTAACTTATATGTATACAGAAAAAATGAGTAAAAAAGTAACATTTATCACTTTTGTACTCTTCTGTCTGACCAAATGTTCATTTATAAAATAGAAATGAAAATTTCTGTAAGTAGAGTTAAATATACCCACTCAATTATGATGTATAAAAGGTTACTAATATCTGATTATGTAGGTATATCAAGTATATAACAATTAAAATTTTTCCACAAAAAGTGTTGATAAAATATAAACAACAATCTGTCCAAATTCGTTCTGTAATTATTTTATGTTATTTTTATATAAACAAGTTCATAATTTTAATTGAGTCCTTACAAATAAGACTTTCTCAGTTTATTTAAATAAAACATAAGTATGTACTGTGCCAGTTCAATAGTATTATTTATTTGCAGTGCCGGTCCTGTATCGGTCCTGTACGGTTGATTGACTGCGCATGCTCCGGATCCAATTTTTCCAAGAGATCACGTGGTATGCGCGAATTCAATTTAGCGTAATACTGACAAATTGCATTATCATTCCATTTGTTGTTTATAGATCAGTGGGCCCACCTGCCACAGCCAATTTTTAATGTCGTCACATTAACGTCACATTTTTGTTAATTAACATGGATTTCAATCGATTTTGTTGAAATAAAGTAATCAGCGACCTATTTAGGTTCATGAAAAACTGTCTTTAGCATATTGAACCTAAGTTGGCTAGTTTGTAAGAGTTTTAAAAAGAAGAAGAAATGTTTGATTATTGTTTTTGTTTTTAAGTAAAAAATATAGCATGATCACGTTGTTGCTTTTAAGTTAAGTGATGATTGGTATTTGATATGGAATAAAAAGATTGTTAAAGTAAAAAGATTCTATTATTAAAAAACTAAAACACAACAGGTTATGTGCCCAGAGAACTCTCTAAATAAAAACTAAAACTTATTTAAAAAAACTGAGAACTAAAAAACAAGAAGAAAGTCATGGCTAAAAACGAATCCGAAGAAATGGCTAGCATCGAAAAATTTATAAATCCCGAATCATTTGAATTATGGGAATTTCAAATTGGAATATTTTTCAAAGCAAGCGGACTCTATGCGATTGTTACAGGCGATGAAAGATGCGAAGACTTGCCTGCCGAAAAAGACAAAAAGTCATGGATCCAAAGAGATGCAAGAGCACAAAAAATAATAATATCCACAATTGACAAGAAGACATTAATTAATGTGATGAACTGTAAAACATCTGCTGAAATGAATCTAAAACTAAAAAACATATTTAAAAATAATACTGAAGATCAGAAATGTCAACTATTGCATGAATTTTTTAGTTGCCAGTTTGAAAGGGAAACTCAATTGTCCTCCCACATAAGTAAGCTGAAAAATATGGCCTTCAGATTAAAATCCTTAAAGCAGGATATAAATGATGAAATGTTAATGTCTAAAATACTATGCATATTACCAGAAAGATACAGATATTTTAAAACTGCTTGGGAATCAACACAACAACAAGACAAAACTATAGATAACCTCACTGCAAGACTTTTGGCTGAAGAAAACTCTTATAAAACTAAAAATGGAAAAGAAAAACCAGTAGCATTCCAAAGTACTGAGATGTTATGCTATTCGTGCAATAAAACAGGACACATATCACGTCTTTAGAAACAAGCAACAAAATGAAACAGATGATAAAAAGGTATCCTTCTTGACTAAAACAATAATATCAGAAAACTCAGACAAAAAACTATATATTTTGGATTCAGGAAGCACATCACACATGGTGAATGACAAAGAGATGTTTAACTAAAGGTATTGGAAACATAGAAATGGACAACTGTATGTTAAATGAAGTCTTGTACGTACCAGAACTAAGCAAAAATTTATTATCTGAAGTAGTTTTTAAAGAAAATAAGTTTATGTCATGAAAGATGAATCAAAAATATTAGAAGGCAAGAAAATGAAAATGGTTTATATATGATAAACTTTAAACAAGATAATCTCGAGGATAATCTTAACAAGGAAAAAATTTATTTGACCGAAACAAAAGAACTGAAAGTTCAAAATTGGCATAGAAAACTAGGGCATATTAACATAAGGAGTATAAAAAAACTGATTGTAGGCAAAATGGTAACAGCAATAGACATAAACTCAAAAGATTGTGATTTACTTGAGATCCCATGTGACATATGTATGAAGGGAGAACAGTCGAGACTTCCTTTTAATACAGAAAGAACTAGATCACAAAAACCTCTGGAAATTATACATACTGACTTATGCGGTCCAATAGATCCACCAACATGGGACAATAAAAAATATATTCTGACATTAACAGATGATTTCACACATTATAGTGTAATATATCTTTTAGAATTCAAAAATGAAACAGAATATATAACAGAGATGGAAAGAGATAAAAATGCTAAAGTCAAAAGGATAAGAAGTGACAATGGCAGTGAATTTACGAATAATGATTTGAAAACATGCTAGAAAGTAAAAGGAATAATTATGGAGTGCACGATACCATACTCACCACAACTAAATGGATGGCAAGGCAGAGAGGCTTAACAGAACATTAATAGAAAAAGTGAGAGCACTGTTATTTGAGACAAATATGAACAAAAAGTTTTGGGGTGAAGCTGCAAGAGTTGCAACGTAAATATTCAATAGAAGCCCAACAGTCTTTAGCTCTTGAAATGACACCTTCTGAATTATGGACAGGGAAAAAGCCAGGCTTAAAATGATTACAAATTTTTGGAGTAGAAGTCTATTCTAAAAATTTAGGATATTTAAAGAAACTAGATAGTAGATCAGAAAAATACATATTTGTAGGATATGCACCTACAGGCTATCGACTATGGGATGAGAATAAATAAAAAGTAATAATAAGGAGAGATGTTGTATTTAAAAAACCCAAGAATAAAATTAAAACAGACATACTTATAAAAACTGAAAATTCACAAGAAGTTATACAACTTGAAAAAGAAGTAGAAAGTGATATGGAACATGAAAACAATCTGGAAAATAACATAATAACTGAAATATAACAATAAACAATGACCACCAGGAAAATGAGATTGAATATAAATATAAAGAAAGTGACAAATAAAATGAAATAAATGAGCATACTACCTCAGAAAGGACCCAAAGAAACAAAAATAGACCAAGATACCTAGATCATTATGAATGTGAATATGATCAAACAGTCTTATTGACGTATGAAAAAGCAGTCGAAGGAACAAATAAAGAACAATGGATAAAAGCAATTCAAAATGAAAACGACTCACTAGTAAAGAACCAAACATGGGACATAGTAGATATAAAAGATGTTAAAAATTCAAAAATATTAAATAACAAATGGATTTTTAAACAGAAAAATAATGGTATCTACAAAGCACGACTAGTAGTTTGTGGAAACCAGCAAGAATATGGCATAGACTATGAAGAAACATATAGCCCAGTAGTAAACATAGGTTCACTAAGAGCATTGTTAGCTATAGCAGCGTCTAAGAATTATTACATCTATAGTTATGATGTGAAAAAAGCCTTCTTATATGGTGATCTATGGGAAAATATATTTATGAGACTGTCAAAGGGATTTGAAGAAACTGATAAAATTTGCAAACTAAAGAAATCGCTGTATGGGTTAAAACAATTACCAATGAACTAGAATAAAAGTTTACAAATTTTATGAACAATAATGGTTTTGAAGAAATAAAAACAGAGAGATGTATATTTAGAAACAAAATGAATACATTGATAATTGCAATCTATGTAGATGATGGGATAATAATGGGCAAAAATGAAATGGAAATTAAAACATTTTTAAGAAAGTTACAAGAAGAATTTCAAGTAACAATTCAAGATGACTTAAAAAACTTTATTGGAATAGAAATAAATAGAACAGAAGAGGGAAGTGAACTGAAACAAGAAAAATACATAGAAAATGTCCTGGAAAAATATAAAATGAAAGACAGCAAACCAATGAGCACTCCTATAGAAACAAAACAAATAATAACACAAGGTGAAGAATTAAATCATGAATATCCTTATAGAGAGACAGTTGGAAATCTACTTTATGCATCCAACAAAACTAGACCAGACATAGCTTATGCTGTAAGTTACGAAAGCCGTTTTGCAGACAAAACTAAAACCAAAGATATAGTAAATGTGAAAAGAGCTCTACACTACTTAAACGGAACAAGTAACTGGGGAATAAAATATTCGAAAAATGGAATACTAGATATTATCGAAGCCTATAGTGACTCGGACTTTGCAGAAGATGATGACACTAGACGAAGTACAACAGGGTATACAGTGTTAGGAAAATTCTGAGTGCACATATGATTTATCGTCAATGTGTTAGAAAGAGACAAATACATATAAATTCAGTGTATTATTCTTTTTCACTAACAGGATATCATAAAGTGGAAAACGTCTGGCAGGCAGCTCTTTCCAGAGGCGTGCCGCTAACGTACAAATTCTGTTTATATACGAACCAGTTAACAGAAACAGTGTTGCCAATCTTCATTGTATATTTATATTAATTGTAAAATGCATTGTTCTAACATGAGAACAGGTTATAAGAAGCTTTTAATTACGATAATTCAAGAGGTTGCAACAGATCAAGATATAATTAATCCTATCTATTCGTTGAACATTTTATTGTAATGCTGGAAATTGTTCTAGTTTTCAGTTTGAAAGCGGTTAAAACCTTTATTTTTTTTCAGAGAACTGCCTACCAGACGTTTTCCACTTTATGATATCCTTATGTACTGTGGGGGACCTATTGCATGGTGTTCCAGAAGGCAACCCATAATTGCTCTACCGCCGAGGCAGAATTGATAGCTTCAGCTGAGTGCCTGAAAGAAGTGCTTGATTATAAATCATTATTGTGTGAAATCTTAAATATTAAAATTAGTGCTAATTTAAAAATAGATAACCAGAGTGCGATTAAAATAATAAAAAATAGTACATTTAATATGCGCAGTAAACATATTGATGTTAGATATAAATTTATTTATGAAAAGGTAAACAGTAATGATATTTGCATTGAATATTGTTCAACTAAAAATCAAGTTGCCGACATATTCACAAACGGTCTCTCTAAAAATAATAAAGTAATCAGCGACCTATTTAGGTTCATGAAAAACTGCCTTTAGCATATTGTACTTAAGTTGGCTAGTTTGTAAGAGTTTAAAAAAGAGGAAGAAGACGAAGAAATGTTTGATTATTGTTTGTTTTTAAGTAAAAAATATAGTATGATCAGGTTGTTGCTTTTAAGTTAAGTGATGATGGGTATTTGATATGGAATAAAAAGATTGTTAAAGTAAAAAGCTTCTATTATTTAAAAACTAAAACACAACAGATTTAGTGATGTTTCAATAGAAAATATCCGAAAAAACGCCGAAAAGACCATACCAACGAATACTATAAAAACAAAAAAGTACATATGGACCCAGTTTGAAGAATTCTGCGAAACACGACATTTGTTGCTTCCTGGCTCGAGCGGAAGGTTGTCGTGGGCCCTCTTGGGCTTAAACGATATGCCAAGACCCGTACTGCCGCTCTGCCTCGTTTTTTCTTGTACTTATCACGGGCTTTCTGGGATGGGTTGCTGTTTTTTCGATGTGTCACCTAACTCGTCCTTAATTCTCTATGTTTTGTGTTTTTGATTGTTGAAGGTTATCTTTAATTGCTGTTCTAATTCGTCTGTATTGTTGAAGGTTATCTTTAAATGCTGTTCTAATTCGTCTGTATTTTATGGTGTTCATAAACATCGGTGTTTTGGTATTCGACATATTTGCGTGACAAAATGGGGACTTATTGTTTTCATAATTACTTATTTGATTTTTAACTGCCTACAATAACAGAGAACTGTGTCGCTTTAAACATTTGTATCGTGTTTTTTGGTTTGAAATGTATTTGATTATAATTTTTATTTATAGGATGTCCTTAAATTCCTTGCCATATGTGTGCTTATTACAAGTGTTTTGCTGATAGGCGTGATAAAGATTGTCTAGTACAAGAAATACTTAGAGCCAAACCTTTTAAAGATGAACACCTTATGGATTTTGATAGTAGGATTCAGTTAATTCGCAGTAGTGTAATTCAGAGAATAAGTAACGTCCCAAATATAAATGCCGTTGAGAGAAATTATCAAATTATTCAATACAATAAAACTGCATTAAATACTTTTAAAGCGGGTTGTAACGGAACTCTAAGAAATAATATGCATTCAAGAAAACCCACTTCCTTAGAAGTCGGGATGGCGTATGTCGCAGAATTTGAAAATTTCGAAAGACTTTATGGATCAGTACATGATAAAAATTTTCGACAAAATAATTCTAATAATAATAACAATGGTATGCAATATCCGCGATTCCAAAATGTTCAAAGGTCAAATTTAAACCAAAACCAAATTCGTAACGGCTATCGAAATTTCGTACCAAATAACAGACCAATTAATATCCATCAACCTATAAAAATTATTATCAATCCAATCAACCCAATGTCTCAAATAATGTAATACAAAACAGAGAATATTGGCCTAACCAACTGATATCTGTTAGACCTATCCCACAAAATAATAGATATTTCACAAATCGACAAGTATTTGGTCCAGCAAAAAATGTTTGTAGACCAAACCAAATACCACAGAATCAGTTACCAAAACCTGTACCAATGTCAACAACTTCACGAAACTTCACAGAAAGAAGTCGAATGCCTGTTAATAATAATAACAATAATAATAATAGTAGATTCTTCCAAGCAAATCCACGTGCTAAGCCAAATTTTGTTTCCTATTTAAATCAATGTGATAATCCAGAATATGATCCTAACGAATTTAATGAATGTGAAGAATTTGATCAGTCCGATGCGAATGATGAAATTCAGTTGAGGAAAATTTTCAGATAACCAGGCCTTCCAAAACAAAGAGGTAGTTGAAATAAACCTTATTTGTTGTAATTCTTTACCGTACATAGAAATTAAGAATCCCAAAGCTAGATTATTAATCGATACCAGTATTTCTAGATCAATAATAAAACCTTCTATTATAAAAAAATATTTTCCAGATACAATTTACCATTCCAATACTGTATTATCTACTAGTCTTGGAAGTAAAGATATTAGATTTCAAGCACTTGTGCCTGCATTTGCAGAATTAAAATGTAAAAATTATTATATTAATTTTGTATTATATGACTTCTACTATTACTTCAATGGAATCATAGGTATTAAAGATCTTGTTAGTATGAATATAAATATAGATCTTGCAAACAAACAATTAGTAAGACCTAATATAAAAATACCATTCAAATATAGACAATCTGATGATATAGAATTTTTTTTTCGAAGAATTCAATTACAATATTAAATATTTAAAAGGTAAAAGTAACAAGGCAGCCGATGCGTTGTCTTGTTTTCCTAATATGAATGCTTTAGAAACTGCATAACTTGACGTTAATTTAGTTGACATTGATGCAATTGTAAATCAAGAACATGAAAGAATTGGTTTATATAACGAATTTACAAATCAACCTTCTATTTTAGATAATATTGACTCTTCAACTATTTTGGACGAAAATAAAAGAGATGTATCAGATACCATAATTAATTTACCCCCATTGGACGAAGAAGCGAACTCCAATAATGATGACATCAAAACAGTACACACATCTGCGAAAAATCCCATTTTATCAATTCCAATATCTGAAAAACCACTAAGTATGTATAAAAATCAATTATATTTTACTAGCAACGAAAATTTTTCTTTTAAAGTTGAATGAGAAAAAATATTCGTTTATATGTTACATTACCAGTAATAATATAATACATAATAAAATTCATCAAGGAATTTATAAACCCCAATCAAAATTATGCTCTTTATTTCCAAAACGAACCATTATCACGAATGTTTATAGTAACTGCACAAAAAACATTTAAAAATTCTGCTTTTAAATTTATTATGTGTACCACAATTCTTCTAGAATGGGTTTCAGCCATGGCAAAGGCTGGTTTTCCAGTCATTAAAAACACTTTTATGATGACCATCTCAAAGTAAGCTGAAGAGCTGGGTTTGGAAAAAGTTCCAGTGGAAAAATGGTATACATTATTTCAAGCAAGGAATAACAAAATTGCAGATCGGCTTTACCAAACATTAACCCGATCTAGAGCCGATGTAATGAAATAAAAATTAACTCGTTGGTTTAATGAAGTTTGGAACTATATAGATGAAAAGGGGATTATTGATGTTATGACCCAACAAGGGTGTTTAATGCGGACGAAACTGTGTTTTATCTAAACTACAGAGGAGGAAAAGTTATGACTGAAAAAGGTAGCGAATCTGTCTGCCCTGCAGGAGCAAATGATGAGAAAAAATATGTGACAGTATTAATGACAGCTAACGCTGCTAGACAGATTGCCCCTCCTATGATTGTTTATCACTATAAACGAATATCACAATAAATTGCCAAACTGTGCCAGAGGATTGGGCAATGGACAGGTCCGAAAAGGGTTGGATTACCCAAGAACTTTTCTAGAAATACATTGTAAACATTTTTCTACCATGGGTTCAAAAACAAAAGATTCAGCTACCTGTAATATACTTTCCCGATGGTCATGGATCACATATTTCCCTGCACTTATCAAATATGTGTCTTGCAATTGGAATTGAGTTGATAGCATTGTACCCCAATGCGACTCATTTGATACAGCCTATGGATGTGGCAGTTTTCTAAATGGAAAATTCAGGTGCAAAATTGGAGAATGTCTCATATGGGAGAAGAACTAAAAAAAAGAGTTTCCTCGACTTCTTCAAAGCACGGTCCAAAAGATTGAACCTTTGATAATCTCAAATGGCTTTAAAAAATGTGGGTTACTACCCTGGAATCCTGATGCTGTTCAAGCTGTCAAGTTTTCGTTGGAACACCGTGCATATAATTATGCCAAAGAAGTGTTTTTGTTTATTGAAATTTACTATGAAATTTAAGTGAATTGTAAAAATATTGCTTACCACACCGGCAAAAGCTCCACCGAAAAAACTGACCCAAAATGAAGGATTACTATCTGTAACACCCAAAGCCGATTTAATTGCTTCATAATTCGTCCAATAAATTGCAGAAAAAGGAACATCCCTATATAAAGTTGGAAATATTCCTCTCCATAAACCAAGAAATCCATCTTGTTTCAATAGAGTTTTTAAGGCTTGGTTCAATTCTAAAATCAAATACAAAAAAATATTGTATCACCTACTAATATTTATACACATAAACTTACCTAAATAGCTCAGTTTCTGAGATTGCATTTTAGTGCGAAATAATTCCAAAGGGCTGACAAGAGATACAGATATTACCCTAGCTGCACCTCCTGACACTAAAGGTATCCACAATGGCGTTTGACTTTGATAGACATTAACAGTTTTAATTTTTTCAACATATTTATCTTTAAAATGATTCTTTAATTGTTCATACACTACAAAATAAACTATAGTTGCTGGCAATGCTAATACTAATGTTGGACTCAGGCCGCTCCACAACGATAAAATTCCTTCAGTTCGACTAATTTTAATAAAAGCATCCTTAAATAAAAAAACATATTCGCTGGTGTTAATAATTATATGTAATAAAAACTCACAATTGTACCATTGAAATGACTAGGTCGTTGCAACCATCGACTATTAGGGTCATCAGGACTGCAGCTACAAAAGTGATCCATTAAGCCATTACAGTATAAAAAGCATTTTGTCTGGCCTTGGGATATATTTTGTTGAGCTTGCAACCGTATTTTAACTACATCTAATGGTGTAACTGGAACAACAAAAAGTTTAAATTAATGAAAAGTTTTTTAAAAATCCGTCGTTCATTGGCATGTTGAATTAACCAACTGACAACTATCGTAACAGTACAATTATATCGTTATTTATTTCTAAAAAACATTGTATCAGTAAGAAACGAGGTGTACTTACCAAATAATGATGTAATGATTGCACCTGTGCAGGAAGCAGCAGCTTGTTGTAAAGGGGTTATTCTATGTGCACGATCATCATAATCTCTCGGCACTTCTAAATCTTGTGCAGAATTATTCGTCGACATTTTTTACGACTTGCTAAAAAACACTATTTCAAAAAGATCAATTTTTATACAAAAAACATTTTCAAATTTAAGATACACATGCTAGCCGACACACAATCTCTCAAATGTCAAGTTTTTTCATTTTAAAAAGGGAAACGTAAACTCTCGAATGATAATCGATTATTGTATTCTGAATGTTTTGGTCGCATATCACTGATCAATTCACTACTAAGGATTGTTTTTACCCTTTACAATTAATACTCTATGGTTTTTACTATTATTGGGATCTGATGCTAAGCGATACGAAGCCACGCGGCGTTAATGTGAACTTCTCTAGATGTGCGATTAGATTGAAATAGATGCTTTTATCACTTGGTCTTATTTGTTTCGTGTATCTTTGACATTGTTTTTCGTATTTTATATTAGATGTTAAGTGATACGTTTAATTTAAGAAACGATGTTTATATTTGTTAATATAAATGTGCAACATAAGTCGTCAATATTGCTCAGTACCACAGTGCAAACCCATAAGAAGTAAAGACGTACAATTGAAATTGACTGTCTCGACCCTCACTTCGTGGAATATGCTCATATTAGTGTTTTTAAATGAAACTCAAGGTCTCTAGTTAATTCCACAATATAATACAAGTTATTGAAAATTCTAAAAAATTGACAATTGTTTCGATAAATCAATATCATCGTCAGAATGACAGAAGTTACATTTCATTTTATGCCTACCTGATGTTTAGTAGTTATATTTTTGGCTAGACCAAGAAGTAACCTAACTTGTGATTGGCTTGATATATGTTTATAGAAAAAAGAAGAAGATGTGATATTACAAATATTGAAGCTTAGATATTATTAGCCCTATGGTGATATCCTGGATATCATTTTTCCAATTAAGATCAGTATAACTGTGTAATGATATAGAAAACCAGGAAAACTATATCTGCTGATCTTTACAATTATCACTTAAGAAGACAGTTTATTAGTGGAGAATTCCCTAGATTTAACTGTTCATTGACAACTTCATATTGTGGGTTTCTTAAATGTCTTCTGCTGCATATTTGTGAAAAGAAACAAGAACTGGATTTCCTTGAAGAACTGGAAATTAGAAGACATTTAAGAAACCCACAATATGAAGTTGTCAATGAACAGTTAAATCTAGGGAATTCTCCACTAATAAACTGTCTTCTTAAGTGATAATTGTAAAGATCAGCAGATATAGTTTTCCTGGTTTTCGATATCATTGCACAGTTATACTGATCTTAATTGGAAAAATGATATCCAGGATATCACCATAGGGCTAATAATATCTAAGCTTCAATATTTGTAATATCACATCTTCTTCTTTTTTCTATAAACATATATCAAGCCAATCACAAGTTAGGTTACTTCTTGGTCTAGCCAAAAATATAACTACTAAATATCAGGTAGGCATAAAATGAAATGTAACTTCTGTCATTCTGACGATGATATTGATTTATCGAAACAATTGTCAATTTTTTAGAATTTTCAATAACTTGTATTATATTGTGGAATTAACTAGAGACCTTGAGTTTCATTTAAAAACACTAATACGTACAATTGAGTTTCCATCGATTTCCAGAAAGTGGAAAGTTTAGAAAACAAATAAAAAAGGAGAATTCCAAATGGTAGATGCAACAAAAGTTTAGCAAAATAAATTAAGAATTTGGCAACCTATATTGAAATATATGATATATGTTTAATTTGTTTGTTCACTTTATTTTAAAGATTAGGTGTATTCCAAGAAGTAGGTTTAAATCATTAATACATTTATCTAGCTCATCTTAGAATCACTTAAAACAACATACAATAAATTCTAAATTAACATCTGTAGTAGATACCTATAAACTTGAAAAAAGAACATTTTACCTGTACGTTTAACAATACACTAAGAAAAAAGTTTTGAATTTAATAAGAATATTGTGTAAGAAAAGTCGCTCAATTATTTATAAAAGAAAATATAATGCAAAAAGGGTGTAAAACACTAAACCACAATATAATCACTATATACATAATTTAACAATTGTACACATCTACAGTAGTACGACTGGACAGTTAGGTAGCGCTGCGATCTTGATCTCGGATCTGAATCGTTGAGAAAAATATTAATAAAAGGAAAACAGCGGAAATGATATACCAATTGGTTTATATTTTACTTGCTATCGAGTGTGTAAAATATATGATTGTAACAACATGAAAATAAATTTAAACTAATTGCCCTTGAATTTGAGTAATTTATCAGGTGTGAAAGAGGTTTAACTAAAGATTTAGATTGTCGGATGTGTAGCTACTATGTTTTATTTTTAATCATAAATATACCGAATTTCTGTAATTCCAATTTGGAATATATTGTCGTTTTAGGAGCTTATGTGGGTTGGGTATTTTTAATCTGACTATTTGCAAAGTCATTTTTTCTTCTTCGGGAAAGGAACCATTTATTTGGAAAGCTTGCATAGAAAAATTTTCCGGACAAGTGGCGCCCATAACCTCCGATTTAAAACGAATTGGAAACATAGCTTTGGTATCTCTCTGATATTCGTGCTTTATCACTATCCCTATTCTATCTGCTTCATCAAAGCCGTTTATAACATAGTGTATCACGTCATGTAGACTTATCTGAAAAATAAAAATAATTCTAATCTTGAAAGAAGAATTTTCCATTCGAGAATCATTCCTCAAATCCTAAACTCATTTAATTTATCTTGTATTATTTTCTCGTTATGAAACAATCTAAATACTTACTTGTAGCCATGTTATAAACGGTACATATTCTTTACGATGCTTGAAGGCAAAAATTATCCTTCTTTCTACTATATTTAATTGATCTACTTCTCTTTCGTTCTCACCGAACTTTATAAAATGATCATATTCAACTAGTAAAGTAGAAAAATGCCTGAAATATAAATTCATTATCAATTCCTAATATACAATTTACAAATTCAAACTATTATTGAAGTCATTGCAATGATGTTGAATTGGTTGCCTATGGTGTAGGACATAGTATAAACTCGCAAATGCTTAAATTTTAAGTCGTCGTGAATATATACCCAACCAATTTCAAAATATACATTAAGATAGTAACAAAAAATATTGTACGGTAATTATTCTACATCAATGGACAATAATTAACGATAATGAATAAATAATATAACTAGAAAAATTATTTTATTACCTAAATATTTCCTCCCTGTTAACCCTGGTACTAAATTCATCGTTTTCGTACTCTCTTCTTACAGCATCGATGATTCGTTGCAATAATTTATACCATTGTAGATCTTCGTTTACTATGTTTTCATTTTCAAAAACGATTTTGCAATTTATCGCGTAATCCGCCATTTTGATTTCGTCCGAAGATCTAAAAGAACCTTCGGAGAACATATGCAAAAGCGCAGAAGCGCTAAAATTATTGAGAAATTTAATAAAAAATTTCATTTTTTTACTACAACGACACATGAAAAGAATTGAAACACATTAAACTGAATAATGAAGAAGTGATGGATATGTAATAACTGCTGTTTGATTAGAATTAGGTATACTTCCAATAATTTCATAAATTGATATTTAATAGCTTCTCTGCTTAGGTCGTTAAATAGTTTGTTTGGTTATTTGGAAAACTTCGTTTGTACTAAATAAACAATTTAATGATTATTCTTCTAATAATGATGATGCATCATCTCATTTTAGGATTATTGTATATAAGACTCATTTAAAAATGGATAAGTATTTATAATTGCACACCTGCTAATGTGAAAACAAATGTTTATCGAACTAGACTTTGACAGTTCTCCGAGGAAAAACCAATTAGTACTTCACTAATTCCGAAACGAATATTGAAATATATTTCCATGAAAAACGATCCAAATCTGGTTTGAATAACTGTTATTTTCAAACCGGCACAGATTGAAGTAGAAATTCCAATGTCCCATCTCTATACATATCGAAGTAAATATTAGCTTCGTTCCAACCTACGATAAAACACCGTTCTGAAACCGTTGGGCAATTGTTAGGAATCGTTTTATACGCAAGCGTAAACTTTGCACCGTCCCAGAACTGATGTAAGTTGGAACGGTTTTAGGCCTGCTTTATACGCGGTATTAGTGGTGATAATCTTAGGTTATGTCAATTTTGTATCCAAACAAACATAACTAGCCATTTAGATAACATTGGTGTGATTTTGGACCAGAGATTATTCCCTTATATTTTGAATATACCTAACTGCTGATTTAGGCATTTAGATATACACTAAGACTTTTACAAAGAGATATATTCGATTCCATCCAAAATAGGTATGTATAACAATATAATTTTAATAAAAGAGTTATCTAACCTAAACATGCTATTATAAACTTATGAAATACAATTGTTTTAATTATTTTTCTATCTGTATTATCTAATTTTAGCTTTATTCATATAAAGAATAATGGTACTGTGCTGGCCAACATTAGGCTGTAAGCATTATAATGTCAGAGGGAACTGTAAGTTTTATAGATTTCCAAAGGATCCAAAAATAAGAGCAAATGGATGAAGCTGACAAGCTGATAATAATAAATATAACATTTTATTTTGTGTATTTATACAATATTTGTAGAACAATAGAACCTGATTCCGGAGCTTTTTGTGTAGCTGTCATTTTATGGATGGAGAAAAGAAAATTAGCCAACTATTTTTTTGTACATGATCAATCTTTGCAAACAAGGTAGAAGCAAACTTGTACGTGTTCATAATATGTTTAATTTTGTAAGATAGGGTACGTTTCGCCGGCAACGTTTCGTCCGGGTATTTTTCGCCAGCACTGCATTTATGAAATTACACATTTCCACACAAGGATTTAATTTGAAAATATCTTAGAAAATATATTATGTACAAAAGTGTTATAAAAAACTGTATTTTAGATCATTTCCAAATTCTGAGCTAACCCTCGCAAAAAATCTAAAATATTTCTGTTACTAAAATCTTCTACAATTGTGAGAATCTGTCGGTCTGTCCTAATATAAACGTCTTTTTCTTATTGGGCTCATTTCCAGCAACTAACTTTTTGTAAAAAATATACCTATTTTTTTTAATCTTTTTCAGTTCCGAAATGAATTATTTCCAAATTGTGGGGTGCTGCGAGCCCAGTTGTGCTTGAATTCTTCTGTGCGCAGCCTCTACTATATTGTTAGTTTTCTAAAAAACACATCTTTTATTATTTTTAATAATGTCGGTTACATTATTTTACCCTTATTGCATTCAAAACCCGGTTATGCAACTTCCAAGTTTCTGGTGGAAAATTTGGAATACGTCTACCATTTACCCTCCTATTGCGAACTCCCAAATAATTTGTTTCAAACCCGTTTGCAACAGACAATAACGCTTCTTCCAGATTGTGAGTGTGCGTCAGTAGGGTACAGCATAAAAGGGGTTGGATGGTTAGATATATTTCTTTATTCAACCTACAATAATTATCTACAATTAAAACCTAAAATTCTGTACAATATATATACACGATTTATTGGTCCTGGAGGCTGGCAATCCCTCTAGGGTGGTCGTCGGATTATTCTTCCCGGCTGTCCAGCTTCCTCACTGAGACGTCAAGTTCCTATAACCAAAGGGGATGTGTGTGTGTCAGGGTCGAGATCCCGCGTTCAACGCACAGCGTGATCTCGGAGGTCGGGAGTTTGCTTCCGTCCCGGGCACAACGCGCTCCGGAATTTCGGCTAATCGGAAAGGCCTCGGTCCTGCGCTCAACACGCTGCAGGGCTTGACCTATGGTAGTTGGCGTCCGCCCTAAGCTCAACACGCTTTAGGACTTCGTCCGATATACAGGTTCGCTTAGCGTCTAGCCTCGAGTTCAACGCACATCGAGGGGTCAACGAGAAGCGGGATATTTATGTATTCACGATTCCTAAGCTCAACACGATCCGGAGTATAGTGCAACACTTCGGTTATTTTCAGTTGAAGCTTTCTATCGTTATTCTACGTAAGGTAGAGCTTGCCTGGTATATCGCAGAACGTATGCTTTGGTAGTATCGGTCAAGTTATTAGCGGAAAGGCGAAGGTGCTGCCCTCTCGGTGCTGGGTGCTTAACTCCGTCTAGTTTGGTTCGTGTAGAGTTCTGTTTTCTGATTATTTATCGGGGCTATTTTATGTTCAGAACGACTGTGTCGTTACAAGATGATCATAGAGTAAGTCGAAGAAATCACTTAGATTTTGAAACAGGCTCTAAAGGCAATGCAGTGATCATTCTAGCTTGTAACGCAAAATCTCCATTATTTCGATATTCTCTAAAATAAAATATATATAAATATAAATAAAAAAGTTATTTTTTTTTGTTTTTGTAAAGTTACTACAAACCTTGTTAAGTGTTCTTGTCCAATAACTTTTTTTCAAATTTTTCACAAGGTGGAAAAAGCATCCATCAATAGACATTCCTGGAAATATTGCACGGAAAGTATTGTGTATTGCAAGCTCAAAATCGACTGACATTCTGGTTCTAAATAACCCTTTTTACTTTGGGTTAATTAGATGGAATGCAGGTTATTTGGTATCAGGTGTAATTGAAGGACCAATACGGTTGTTTTTTCACTGATGTAATGATGAACCGTATAATGAAATTAAACACTTATATCACTTTAGGTTTTATATTGTCATGAATGTATAATTTTATTTATCTTTGCGTAAACAATTAAGACTTCCGCGATAACTGAGAGTATTTTGCACATACTATGATAACTTGTTAAACGAATAAATATTAAGTACACATGTTTGTTTCCGGTATCAAAACGCCGGGTGATTTTACGAAGTGAAGTACCTTGATGAAAAAGGGAACGAAGGATGAAGTATGAGTGACAGCTGGGAAGTGAGTAAGAATGAGGCTGGTTTCGTATTTATACGTAGGGTGACGTAGGTGCGAGGAATGAGCAACATATTAAAATCTAGCCAATGGGATAAAAGTATTTTAAAACGTAACGTTCAAACAACAAGTGAATTTGGCAGTTAGAGATATGTTTTTTTTTGGGCTTGAAACGGTTTCGTAGATACAGATAACAGAGTTTGGAAGAGAGTTTTTATGAAGCGATAAGATGTCGGGTACTTTGATATATTCAGTGGAATTTCAGAAAACGATATTTATCTGTTTTTCTTAGGTGTTAGTAAATTTAAAATTACTTTTTTGGTGATGTAAAGAAATATTAAATGTTGAAGAAGGATATATTTAGTTATATGTTTTGAGTATAATATTCGAATTGTAGTATACAGGGGAAATTGAAATAAAATGACGGGATAATTTGGTAATTAAAAAAAAATTCGAACAATTCTTGATGGATTTAATTAAGGCTCCAACTCGATCAGCATTTGGAGCATTTTTTAATAAGTACTCTGTCTTTTATCTGGTAAAAGTATATACACGCAAGGATAAATGCTTCCATACTTTTCCCCCATTATAACAAACACATGGGCAAATAACGTCGGTGCAACGCTAAAGGTGCCATCAACATACCACCTAGATGATGTTTTTAAAAGGTCAATTCCTTGGCGTTTCCAAAATATTAATAAGCGTGGTAATTCTGGGTAATTGTCTGCTAGTAAAAAACGTTCTGTTATGTTGCCACCGTCTGTGGAGTACTCTTTATATTCTTAAGGAATTTCTAGTTCTTCCAAAGAATTAGGTGCAACGGGGGCATGATTGATTACCTTCCGTGCTATTTTTATTTGCATCTTTAAACTTCGATTAGATGGGCAAACTCCGGTTGCAGAAATGGTAAGTGTTTGTTGACAGTTATTTATGATCACAGTAGCAGTTTCTTGGCTTTCAACTGCTCTCTTTTTAAGGGATGTAACCATTTTGGACACCTAAATTTATAAAATAAAGATGAATTAAATTATCTAGTTGAGACTTCATGATAATTCTCTTATTTAAAAATGAAAGGATTTGACAAGTAAGTAATAAATTAAAACATATTATATTTACCTCTAACTTGGCGGCTGAAGCATCATCTACGTAATGTCCAACTCTTTTAAAGATTTCATTATTTAATGATAAGTACATTCTCGCTTTACATTGTATATCTCTTCGTCGGCAACGAAAATATTATTTTGCACCATTTGCACTCAAAGAATCAAAAATATACTTAAAACTGTTTTTGCTTAAAATTCGGCCACTTCTTTTAGTCTCCATGACTGGCACTGCACTATAAACTTTATGCAAACGGTACCTAACTAATAACTTTAGAAAAATTCTGCAAATTGTGATGCACTTAATGGGTGGTGGTGGTAAAATTTTTCAGAAGCAGGTACTGGATAGACTTAGTAGGCGGCGTGACTTTTATATGACCTCTAATAACATTTGTTGGATAGTAGGCGTGACTTAACATTATATGACCTCTAATACCATTTGTCGGATATCCCCATTTGTTTATCGGTTAATCCGACAACCCTTCAAAATACAATACAACTTTAATCTGATTTTGGGTTTACAATTCGTTCTACCTAGTAAGATTACTGGGAAAAATGCATTACCGTTGGTATACAAGCTTAATTATATCTATTTATCCACCTTAACTCTGCTTGATGGTTTATTTTTCTGTTGTTTCTTTCTGTTGTCTTAAAACTTGTGGGCACAATATCTGTGGATGAGATAAATAAAGGAACCCACCGGCGAATCGTGAGGTCGGCGAATCGTGCTACCGGCTAAAAATTCCCGTCGAAACATTACAGGCGAAACGTTACTGGCGAAACGTTGCCGGCGAAACGTTCCGTTTCCGATTTTGTACTGTATATATCGATCTCCCTATAACATATACATTATTTGTCATTTCAGATCTTTCGCTTTACATTTTTTATAAGTTGCTTTGTATGTTTTTATAAACGTTTGCTATTTTAAATTGAAATTCCTCACTTTCCTCTTTCTATTAACTGTAAACCATTGTATTACAAGTAAATATTTCTCTGTGTAATAAAGAAATTTGGAAACATTTTTGTTTATATTTGTTTTTAGATAAAATTGAATATGTTCACACATGTAGTTGAAAAAATTAGCCTACAGGTCAAGTAAAATTTGATAAAGCAACCAACAGAAACTCTGAACCTCATACAAATATGATTTGATTGAGGCAAAGTTGTGACATGATGTTCTGAGTTTTCAGACTAAATGGCATATTTTCAATCATGTAAATTTGCAACGTTTCCTCAATTTAGCACTTAGCTTAGCTCTTAGCACGAAACAAACAAAAATTAATAATTATGAAAACATTTTATTATGTTAATATAAACGGTACAAATTTGAAAAGGTAGAATGTTATTAAAACATGTAAATTTTTCTTCCATTCTTGATGTCTAGCAATTCCCACAACCATGCCACTTGGTATCCATAATATTAAATACCACATGTTCTCCCATGCAATATGTAATGCACCTTGTATCTGGTGATAATAGTTATATTTTTCAATTATCACTAATATATTTTCATCAAAATGAATTATGTAATTCTTGCCTTTGAGAGCGGTTTTAATTTTTCTTCATTCTAATACTTGAAAGGACACTTTTTCCACTAACAAACCCATAATACCATTAAAAAAGGTTTCAGGAGAATGTTGAAATATGTTTTGATGACACTAGAACAAACAATCACTATTATTTATCTTATATTTTCACATTAATCAAATAATCCAGTAAACATAACCTCAAATATAGCTTTTAAAATCCAAAATACGGATTGCAGGATAACTTACAATATCATAACTATTATTTTTTATATCGAGAAGATACGATGACTTACTTTTCAACAATTTATTCCTTTCAAAAACACGTATGAAACGCTTAAATAATCAAAAATCTACACTCAAATGGAAATTCCTATGGCAACAAGTTTTGTTTGGATACAGTTTCAAATTATGATGTCACACTAATCTCGCCTATTATCGTTCAGCGATCATTTTATTTGTGTAATACTGTAACCTCACTTTTTAAAATAAATCTTTGTATTTAATTAATTATAAATTCATCTAACTTGATAATGTGTTCATATCTCTTCTTCATAAGTAGTTTTTTTTTTGTATACAGTGTATTGATAATGCTTAGTTTTCATTAAGTTACAATTCCACGATGTTAATATACAATTTGTTCCAGGATGAAAATAACAAGATGAGAACAGTATATTATTTTATACAGAAAAGAAGTATGAATTTTCATAGCACACCTGAATTTACCTGCCAAATGGAGTGAGGCATGGAATAAAAGGTAAATCATGAAAAGTCACTTCTTGAAATAAAATATGTTATTATTCCTTTGAAGAACCCCGCATGTATCTTATGGAAAATGGGTCCCAGTCAATTGGCTGAAAATCAAGTTTGATGTAGTTTATGATGATCGATCAAAGGTCTCCATGGGCACAATTTGATCTAAAGTACCTAATTGTTTCATTAGCTGTTGTTCAGAACACCTTCAAATATTTCACAGATAAGGATTTTGAAGTGTACGTTATGGAATGGTTGAGGCACTCGAAAAAAGTAACCGTAAGTAAACGATAGAATTTTCTTTAATCAGATTGGATTTTTGTTGATGTAACGTAATGTTTCATTAAATCTTCATGGTGTAAAATTTTTATTAGTTTTAATATAATTAAAAAACTATTCTAATAAATTTTCTGTAAACTAGTTGTAATGTATGTGTATCCTTTAAACTTTATTAATTCAGTTTCAAAGTATGTTACGTTATGGTAACTACGGATTAATATACCCTTTTTTATTTCTTGCTTTCACTGAATGTGTTCAATAGTTTCCACTTTCCAGACTTGTTATGTAATATGCTTACACAATTTTATTTTTTTTAGGTTGGATTGCTGGACAAGATATTTTTTTTTCTAATGTTGTACCTGTTTTTCTCAAATTTACTGTACTGTTCATTAATAGTGAATAAACGTTTTAAATCCTTTATTATTTTTTTGCTATTTTATTTTAAATGTACAGGATGAACAACTAAGAACGACTATAGGCCACATCTCAGAAAAGAATCATGGTACAACTTTCAAAAAAATGACCTTTAGGTAAGGGATCCTGAAAAATTGCTGGAAAATATTTTGCAGTCTCTAAAATATCCGCTAGGGGTGGAATGAACACTCGAAAACATGATACTCCAAAAAAACATACTAAAGGTGTCCTAAAAATACAATTTTTGAAATCTTGATGAGATTATGAATAAATTTAATTAAGGAGATTTTTTGCCATTATTCTTCAAATAATGGGTGGGGAAGGTTCAAACTTATGAACAAATGTATAACTTTTTCGTTTTTTAACCGATATTAATGATTTTAGCTGCATTTAAAAGTTTTTTTGTTTAATAAGATTGATAACAAAATTAGATAATTTTGTATCCACTAGGAAATTTCAAATGTGAATTGAAGCATTTTTTATATTTGATATTGTAAATCTTATATCTTGGAATAGATTCCTATTTTTTAACCCCTTTTCATCAGAATTTAAAAAATGCCCCATTACATTTGAAATTTCCGAGAAAAATGGGAAAATTGTGGGTTTTTTTCACAAAGCGTTGACAAAATTGCCCAATTTTGTTATTTTTGTTAAGCATTTCTTATTAAAAAGGAAAAACTCTTTCAAATGAAGCTAAAAACATGGATGTCGATTAAAAAAAAGTGTTACGACATTTGTTGTTTGGGTTGAACCTTCCCCCACCCCTTACTTGAAGAATACAGACAAAAAGTGCCTAACTACATTTTTTCATAATCTCAACAATATATCAAACATTGTATTTCTAGGATACGTTTAGTATGTCTTTTTTGGAGATAATCACAGTATTATGTTTTTAAGTGTACATTCCACCCCATAGGAGATATTTTAGGAACTCAAAAATATTTTCCAGCGATTTTTCAGGGTCATTTTCTTGAAGGTATTTTTTTAAAGTTGTACTATGATTATTTTTTGAAATTGGCCGACAGCCGGCGTTTTTAGTTGTTCACCCTGTATTTGCTGATTAGGCACAGAAACATTTATAGGATGTCATCCAGAATGTTTGAGGTATATTATTTAGAGGTTTATGTAATGTCCATACAACATCTACGAGAATACACTGTATTGTTTTTGAAATGTCGCATTTAGATCATTAATAAGATGTTATTTTTTTGACATTGCATTAACATCGACAAGATGTTAAAAGGCATTTCAGAATGTAACAGAAATGTTGTTTTTAGATCGTTATAAAGACTTCCTTTTGAGAAAGTTCTAGTAACATCATTGTAATGTAAAAAGGCAGCGCTTTAACATCGCTGAGAAGTTAAGTTGAAACATCACAAATGTTAACAGCTGGGCATAAGCGGTTGTATAGATGTGCATGTGATGAAAACAAGAGGAAAAAAAGAAGAACATTATCACAATGTGATGTTGAATTAACATAACTGTAATATTTATTTGCATAGTGGGTGGTCTCTTCGGCTTCTTGTCCATCATACTTGTTTATAAAAAAAATGGGGTAATAGTGGCCGGCCAACATTACCCCTACACACGAGGCCATTATAACCCCAAAATACATATTTATGTTCATAAACTAACAGTAAGTAATCTCTTAAATTAAAACAAAAAATTGTTATGCATGCTTAAACTACATTAAAATTGCAACATTTCGGTACCAGTTATGTAGTTAAATAAGTTGAATTAAGTGCATTTACATACCTTTAAAAATCGGACAATGGAGCATGAATATCAACTAAAACCTAAAACTGACATTGAACTGCTTTACTGGCTGAACTTCTTGGTTGTCAAAGTACAGTTTGAATGACACATATATAGATGGCGTAATAGGTATTAAAAGTGAAATAATAATAGGCCAGTATAACTGTTATATTTGATGGCTATTATTACCCCACTGGCCACCATTTCCCTCCTTTCCCTTAAATACTGTAATTATTTCTAGACAATTTCTGTAACTTGTTTTACTTATTTTTTAAAGTCAATTATTTTGTTATTTATTTTGTCTTTACACTTAAATACCCTCTCGATGCATAATATTACTACAATTGAATGCAAATGTATTGATTAAATTCTATAAATAGAGGCAAGAAAGGCAATAAAAATTAATATACGTTTCTGTTTATTGTGTAACAATTAGGTTATTGTATTAATGTTTCATTAAATAAAATAATTGTAGTCACTAACAAATAAAATACCTTGTAGTTTAAACAATATTAAACATTTTTATGTACATTTTCATTTTTTTTAAGAAAAATATATTTTTTCTCCAAATGACATTAAAAACGGCCTTTTAATGACACTTGGCAGGCTTAGAAGTTGTACTTTTAATGCCTAGGCAGAAAAAGTCCACTTTTACTGCTTAGGTAGCGAAAGTTCGTTGCTAGAGAACCTTCCAAGTAATAATTTAAATCAAACTGGTTATTAAAATTGACAATGACATTAAGAAAACTCAAAATGATGCTGATGATAATAAACTGGTTTTATTGCATTAAAACTACAAACTACAACACGAAATTTTTATTTATTAGATATATTTATGGTGAATTGTGAACAATTATTTAATACAATTGAACTCTGTCCACTTCCCTCCTTTCCAGTAAAATTAACAACTTTAGTATCCATAGTAACGCAGGGCCCAGTTACCTTTGATAAAATAATTTAGTTATTTGGATATTGATAATGAAATGCAATTTAAATATGAAAAAAATCGATTTTGCGTGGAATTGGAACAAATTTGAAGAAAAAAGTATATGTTTCACACGGCAGAAAAGCAGATTTAATGCCTTGGCTGGTTTCATAGCCTCGTTACACTCGGCTATGAAACACCAGCCGCGGCATTAAATCTCGTGCTTTTATGCCTAGTAAAACAAATAACTATTAGAACAAAATTAATTGTTTTCATTCTAAAGGTTTAGTTTTGTATCAATATAAGAGAATAAATAAATTTTTTATACGAATTGACCTATTTTCGATATTTCAAAAATGAGTTTTTTGGAAAATATAGACTAAATTACAAGACAAATTTTTTTATAACAAGTTTTGTTGTTTTTAAATGATTACTGTTTAAAAACTAAATAATTTATATGAGCCGGAAACATCTGATGTTTATTGACGTCAAATGAATTATAGACTAATCGGAGCGACTTTAACAATTCAATCTTTAATTTGTTATTAAACATTTTTTAATGAACTAAAATTTGTAAAATTTCACAAAACATATTAAGATTGTATGAATTTTGAAACCATAAAAAAATGCCACCTTAGAAAAAAATGCGTAGGTCAATTTATTACTTTCCCTAATTTAATAATTTTGTTTTGATTACACTTAAACGGAAGTCGACCATATTGCGAAGCTACTTTGGTCTCTGATGCTTTATACTGTTACATTCCCTTTCTTTTACCTCGTTGACAGAAGCATTATTTTAAATGAGACGAAGTGATTTATAAATATCTAGAACTGATTATTTATTAAACAATATTGTTGAATCATAATTTTCCATGAACTACAAGTTTACTACTTACATTTGGATTGTGTGACAGGAAAAAATAAGACAACGCTGTTGTTTTTGTTGCTGTTGCTTTGTTGAACCTGGATTTGTTAAGGTCGCTTGACATGAAGCAATACAATCTCCAATTAGCTGCATGCAATTTATTGCAAGGTCAAAATATTGCATGTGATGAATATTACACGTTGTTTGACATTATGCAAGGCAAATGAAAAACTTGAAAAAAATGGCGCGAACAAAAATCACGAATCAACAAGAAGATTAAGTTATACAAAAAAAAGTGCTACAGTCAAACAAATGTACAGAAAACGGACCCATCGTCAGTATTTTGTGATCAAGTGATTTGACTGACATTTGATTGGTTGTTAAACCAAAAGTAACTAGATTTCTCCCTAAAATTGCAACTTGCATGCAATAGAAATGGCACCAAACCGATAAAGTTGCAATTCCGAGATCTATCAGCTGAGCTTCAACTGCGCATGCTTGTGATCAAGAAAAATTGCGTTTTGCATTGCATTGCAGGTAGTATTGCTCCATGTCAAGCGGCCTTTATCGAAAAATTGGGAAAAAATGACGAACAAAAAATATATGTGACAATATATTTCTAAACTAACATAATAGATGAGTACATATTTCGAGTAAAAATGTGATTCTAAGTATTTACTTAGCTTTTAAACAAATGTCCAAAAGCGTCAGATCCAGCTTGCATAATTTCTTCATAACCAAAATTGGATAAAGCATTTTTGGACCTTTCAAACCACTGCCATAAATTGGGGTAGCTTCTCAGATTGTATATACCAGCAGCCTAAAAAATTATCTAATTTAATGTTGATTGGCGAATAAATGATATTTAGCCTGTCCAAGCAAGCCAGTGGTTATTACCAGAGGTAATGTCAGCAAATGTCAAAATACGTCACGGTTATACTGGTCGCTTTGATATTATGGGGGTATTTACCAATGTTTTTATCTACTTTCTCTACGATCTAGAGGATTTGTTTAATTAAATTTTCGCTGTTTTGTTTTGTTTTCAGTGTCCATTATCGTTTTCCAATTTAGAAACTTAAGAACTCCAGTTTTAATGATTATGCTATAAACAAATGTCAAATATCACATCTGTCAACCGCTATAACTCTGCTGCCGACAGGGTTAGGTACTCGTGGTTTTAACCGTCACTTAATTTAACATTCAATACCAATCCTCACTAGGACGATACGGTATTTACTTTTGGCATTCACCAACCCTCGCTTGGACAGGCTAATAATCTGCACTTAGCGGTATTTGAGAGAGCAATTTCTAATCAAAAACTCAACAAATCTTATTTATATCAATCACTCATCATATGCTCCTGATAAGGCTCAGACACATTTTCTCTACCCGAAACTCAAATTACTGGAAGATATATTCAGCCTTATGAATAAAAATTTGGCATTTGCTTTTTCTTGGAAATTCCTGGCAAATGCTTAAGTCATAATTAATAAATGGTTTAGAAATAACTTGACCTTGTAGTAATTACTTAAAAGCGCAGGAAAACCTGAAAGCGGAAATGTTTCGCATTTTCTCAATATATTATGAATAAAGGTGGCTTTTGCTGTCTAAGTAATTGCTGGTAAATTTTCAAGCTTGCGCTAGACACTAGACCATCCTTAGTATATTTGCTTACATTACTTTTTATTTTTCTATTTAAACGTACTAAGAGTTATTGGTAGGTGAGACATTTACAATAAAGTGTGGTACATTTATAAATAACAAAAATTAAATTTTAGATAGAGCGTTTATGTCTTTAAGATAATATAGCAATCCATTTCTAGGTGAAGAAAGAACTTTTTTTTATTGAAATTTTTGTGTCTTGACATCTAAAAAGCATTAAATAACAATGTAAATCACAACAGTGTTACAATATCAAAAAATTAGATTTATATTGAGTCGAGAAGGCGGCAGTTATTAAGAAAATGAATCACGTCACTAAATCTGTTGGTTGTGCCAATGATATTTCCATATTATGACGTCTTCGAGCTATCTGGTATTGGTGGCACTGTAATAGAACATGTTCAATAGTAAGTCAAGTATCTGTACTGAATTCGCGTTTAGGAGGATCTTTTGAGTCCATAAGATATCCGTGGGTGAGGCGGGAATGCCCTTTTCGCAGTCTGTGTAATATAATATTGTTTTTCCTAGTCATTGGGGGGAACTTAGGTGTGAAAACGGTGGATTGTATTGAATAAAGTTTAGTATCTAGTTGGTTCTAGTGACTTTGCCAGTTTTGAAGTGTGAGTTGCTAGACGATGGGTTTCATGTCTTTGGTGAGGTAAACATTTTCTATTTCTAAGTCGGAGGAACATGCTTGTTTTGCTGCTTGGTCTGCGATTTCATTCCCGGTTATTCCCACGTGTGATGGTATCCAGATGATATGAACCAAAATACCATTGGAATAGAGATGGTGGCAGTTACTGTGAATTTGTTAGACTATTGGATGCAGTGAATAAATGTTTGTCATTGAGTGTATCGACGAGAGAGAATCTGTGTATACTGCTATAGTGCTGTTGTTATCTGTTGGAATGTTCAAAGCTTTCAGTATTCCAAATAACTCTGCTGTATAGACACTGGTAGTGTCGGGAAGTCGATATCTTGCAACTATAGAATTTTCATCGGCTACAGCACAACCGACACCCTCTGCGTTTTTTGATGCATCGGTAAACAAAACTTTATCAAACTTGTGAGAATGTAAAATTTTCCTGGATTCTTGCTCAAGTACTGCGTTGGGTGTGTCCAATTTATGGTAGCGACTTAGAGTAGTATCAAGAAAAGGTAGGTTAATGGTCCATGGCGCTATATTGGAAGAATTAATAGGGGTCATGATTGCAAGATTCATTGTTCCCAACAGTGATTTTAGTGATGACACAGCTATTGAAACTGTTTCGCAGAGTTGATAAGGTTAATGGCATGGTTGTTAGGACAGGCTGCGATTTTACAAAAGTATCATAGTAGTAGACGCTGTCGACGTATGAAGAGAGGGGGTTCGAATGACTCAACTAAAATGCTTTCGGAAGGACTAGACCTGAAGACACTAATACAAATACGTAGAGCAGTGTTCTGAATTGTGTTAAGAGATTTAAGGTATGAAGTACAAGCGTTCATGTATAAAATGCTTCCATAATCTAATTTAGAGCGAATGAGGGATCTATAGATCCGTAAGAGTGATTCTTCTTCAGCTCCCCATTGATAATGAGCGAGTGATTTTAAGATATTCATTCTAATAAGGCAAGTCCTTTTAAGTCCATAATCTGCTGTTTCCATGACAATATTTTGTCAAATGTTACGCCTAAGAATTTTTGGTGGTTAACAAGCTCGAGCGGAGCGTCGTTTAAGTATAAAAGTGGAAAGATCGTGCTATTTCTCCTGCTGAAACGGATAACTTTTCATTTTGAAGCCGAGAACTGAAGGCCGAGATTTATAAACCAATCATGGATGGAATTTAGAGCATTTTGAAGTAACAGTATGTGCTTGTTGTTACTTTACCCTGAAAAAAAAATATCAAGTCATCCGCGTAGAGCGTGTATTTAACTGGGGCAATTATGGAATTACATATATCGTTAAAGCTAAGAATAAATAGAGTAGGGCTGAGTATCGTGCCTTGTGGAACACCATTATGTGGAAAATAAGAAGATGTTTGCACATTTGCTGATACCTTGAAGGATCTGTTTAATAAGAAATTTTGTATAAAGGAGAAAATATTACCATTAAGCTTTAAGTCTATTAGTTTTTGAAGGATTGAGGTTTGCCAAACAGTGTCGAATACACTGTCAATGTCCAGTGTAACTGCTACAACGTCACTTCTATCACTAAAAGATTGAAAAAATTCTGTTTGAAGCATAATTAAATTATCCATTATTGATCTATTTGTTCTAAAGCCTGACTGCGCAGGGTTAAATATATTATTTTTTTCGAGAAACCAAAGTAGAAGTCTGTTGACCATTTTTCTAGTAACTTGCATAGTGTGCATGTTAACGATATTGGTCTAAAATAATTTGCCGTGTTTGAGGTATTCTTTTTGATCGGAATTATGATCGATTCCCGCCATGCCTTACGAAACTGCTGACTACACCATATTCGATTATAAAGTTCGAGTAGTTTGATCTTTGACGTAGAATGTAAATGTTTGAGGAAAATTGATGCGATGTTATCAGGCCCTGCAGCAGTATTTTTTGAAGAGGAAATAACGGAATTTAATTCATCTAAGGTAAACTGACTGTTGACTGTATGAAGGTTAGGGGTGGTATTGTCGGAATTTTCAGCTATATTTATTCGGTTAGAAGGGGGTTTGTTAATTTTAGTTTTGTTCTTGAAATGTTGGGCAAGAATGTCTGTTATTTGCGGTCGTTTGTGACAAAATTTCCTTGGTGTAGTAGAGCAGGTACTTTATTAGTACTGCTGTTTTGGCCTTTCATTCGTCGTATCTTAGACCAAACTTGAGCTGGAGATGTGTCTGTGGTCATTGTACTGGTAAATTTGTTCCACGAGTCTTTTTTACTTCACTTAAGTATTCTCCTGGCTTGAGCTTTGGCTTTTTTGAAGTTAATTCGTTCCAATTCGTTCCTAGTTCTGCGGTACTTGTTAAGAGATCTGTTGCAATTTTTCACAGCTTGGTAACAGGAGTAGTTTCACCAAGGAACTGTTTTCTCCGAGGGGTTAATTGATAATTTACCTATACATCTTTCAGCGGAAGAAAGCATTGCATAAGTGAATTGCTTGACAGATTCATCTATGTTATCATGGTGGGTAAGGTCATCCAATTGTTCCTTGACAGTTTCCTCGAAGAGACTCCAATTTCCATTCTTTATTTTCCATTTGCAGTTTAAGATTGTGGTTTTTTGTTCGTTGTTGGAAATTAAGATGGGAAAGTGGTTGCTGTCATATAAACTGTCAGTGGTGTTCCATGTTAGCGAAGAAGCTAGCCCGGGGCAATGACTATGGAAGTTTGGAGTTCAAAGTTGTCAAAAGGGGGGGGGGAAACGTAAGCTTGACGTCTGAAACGTAAGCTTGACGTCTGAAACTGAGAATATGGGCATATTCGTCGCTTGGTATTCCAGCCTTTAGAAAAGAGATCGGAGATGCCAGTTGTAGCCCAAGATTTTTTATTACATTTTCGACCTGTTCATGAGGAATGTAGCGGGAAATACTAGATATAATGATCCGTTTAGTAGAAGAGACGAGTCTACGAATGTTTATGGTAGTGTTACTTATTGCTATTGGGTGTGATTTGAGAAGGTTATCTACAAGTTCGGAGTTAGCAAGATATATAGAAATTCGATTATTTGAAATTCTGGAGGCAAACGAGATATTTTTTGGACCAATAACATTACCTATTCCTTGAAGGGAGTTGAATAACTTTAAATTGTCTTCTGCATGCATCACAATAACTTTATCTTTTTTTGGAAAGCATTGTTTAGGTGCTGTCTTAACTGCTGATACGTAAGATGTTTGAACTGAATTGTTGTTACATTTTGGAAAAATATTGAATAGCCCTACTCTTGTACTCAAAAGAGGTATATTATGTGTATTGTGGGTTTATGTGAACTCGTTGGATAATATATTATACATAACGAAAAATCTGCTCACCAACGCCTCTGTTTTATGAGAAGGCTTGAACCAGGTAATTAACAATGTAAATAAATTGTTCAGTAAAAAATAGTTTCATAAGAAACTGAATCTAAAAGTCTACTATTGATAATACATACACATGTAATTAATAGCACCAAAGTACAAAATAAATTCACTCATTTATCACGAGAATAGAAGAGCAAAACACAGACGATGTTACTCGTTCAAGCACTCGTAAGCCTACTCCGAAGATAGAACTAATTTCAGCGTGTTTCCTACATTCCTACGTCTTTTTTGTTCTTCATTTTCTGGACATTAGAGTAACAGATGTTTTACTATGAGTTGAGTCGACATGTTTCACATGAAGGTCCGGTTTCTTTTGTTAGGTAATGTTGATGTGTTATGCACGTATGTCCAATTCTTAGACGGTTTATTATAACTTGTCTTCTTTTATTTGGTAGTGGAAGTTTGGTTTTAATTTATCTGATGTGTTGATAGTTTAATTTGACGATTTCATTTTTCGGGCATTACAATTTCTACTACAAATATAAAAATGTTACTACAGTTACTTTGTTTGTAGTAAGAGTGAGGCCAAAATAAGAATATTTTTTCATTGGTTTATTCGATTATTCTAAGTTTTCAGGGACTAATATTCTTACTACAAAATTTATAATTGCATTACAATAGGTATACTATAAACGATTTTAGATGTATTAGAGTAGTTTTCGGTTTTATATAATGATTGTTTCATTTGACGATTTTATTTTTCGCGCATCACAATTTTGAATACAAAAATAAAAATTTTACTACAATTACCTACATCGTTTGTAGTGAATATGATCTTAAAATGAGATTTTTTTTAATACACCGTGTTCCGGGTTCATGCAGCTGCCATAGGCACATTATTTAAGTCATAATATCCAAAATTAAATAATTTGTCTGATAGGTGAAAAAGTAAAAAAGCAAAACAGTATAATTGCAACATTAAAATTATATAAATACTATTCGATTATATTATATTGTTACCGAATGTAAGCCACGAAGAACAAATAACTGTGGTTGTTAGGATTGTTTTAATTAATCGCATTTTAAAAAATGTAGAAATTAGCTAGCATTTTCTAGGGTTCTGCCCAGTTAAAGATACAACTGGTGAAGGATTGACAGCTTCTTTTAAAAATTATTTGGAAGAATTGAATATTGATATTAAAGATATGAGGGCAGGGATATAACAATGGTGCTGTGACGCGTTTTCCTCCCTAAGGCGATGACCGCGCGCTGCACTGCGCGTGGTTTATCGGTAGCAGCCTCTTGCTCTACCTCTTAACGCCTCGGAAACGTCACTTCTGACACCTTTGAAACCTTACACTTTCTCGGGCGCCAGATGTTTAACGTGGTTATCTCCACGGCCCCTCGACTTCACTCGTCGAGAGTTCCAGGTAGCCTCAGATGGAGGTACGGTAAATTCCAGGGGTCTATTGTCGCCAAAATTCGGGAGGTTGCTAAATATATAAAACAAATGTTCTCGCTAGTCCTGAAATAAATGTTATTATCCTGATCCACACTATGGAGAAGCTAAAATTCGTGCAGCCAAACAACTACTCTACCATAAGGAAGTACTAGTCTATAATAGGTCAGTAAAACACAGAGGTTCGGTTAGGTTATATTACAATAATGTTTTTATTTAATAAATACAGGCTTTGTAGCTACTCAAATCGTTATCTATATACAAAAGAAAAAAAACTTATCACACCTAAAGGTAACCCATACTCTGGTATCCCCAGAAAAGCAGAGAAATGTTAGCGAACTATATACATTTAATATGCGATCATTAGAGACGAAGCGGGCAGGACATAAGCGAGAGAGTTTTATCAGCAAAGGCAATGTTTACTATAAAAGCGTTAAAAGCAAACTCCTATTTCACGGGTCTTTTCAATATACAGGTTAATAAATTAAAATCAATAAAACGGAGTCTATCTATATTGATGCTAGCAAAGTGTCCAATCACTTTTTATGCACCCGGTATGTAGAATAAATGTGAGTATTGAGTACACGATGCTTCTAGAGATCGGGAAAGGAAATACGAAAAAGAGTCCGGTTCTTGAATAAAACTGTCGAAAGCTCGGGCCAAGTGGTGGGACCACTTTCGGGAATTTCGGGGGATCGGGACTAGAAATTAACGGTTGAAATCCGGGAATTAAAATATCACGGAGCCCTGGCTAGACACCTGGAAGTCCTTAAGATTTCAATTTAACGGAATATACGTCTTCTAATTAAAATATCAGAAGAGCCCTGGCTAGACACCTGGAAGTCTTTTATATTTCAACAGAAACGCAAAACAGGGAATCGGGACGGGATACTGACGGTTGAAATCCGGGAATTAAAATATCAAGGAGCCCTGGCTAGACACCTGGAAGTCTTTAAGATTTCAATTTAACGGAATATACGCCTTCTAATCAAAATATCAGAAGAGCCCTGGCTAGACACCTGGAAGTCCTTAAGATTTCAATTTAACGGAATATACGCCTTCTAATTAGAATATCAGAAGAGCCCTGGCTAGACACCTGGAAGTCTTTGATATTTCAACCGAAACGCAAAACAGGGAATCGGGACGGGATACTGACGGCTGAAATCCGGGAATTAAAATATCAAGGAGCCCTGGATAGACACCTGGAAGTCCTTAAGATTTCAATTTAACGGAATATACGCCTTCTAATTAAAATATCAGAAGAGCCCTGGCTTGACACCTGGAAGTCTTTGATATTTGAACCGAAACGCAAAACAGGGAATCGGGACGGGATACTGACGGTTGAAATCCGGGAATTAAAATATCAAGGAGCCCTGGATAGACACCTGGAAGTCCTTAAGATTTCAATTTAACGAAATATACGTCTTCTAATTAAAATATCAAAAGAGCCCTGGCTAGACACCTGAATGTCTTTGATATTTCAACCGAAACGCAAAACAGGGAATCGGGTTAGCACTCAATAAAATATTGTCGAGATTTTAAATGTACTGTTTCTCGTTATATTTTTGATATATCACCAAAACCATTAACGCTTGCAGTAAAATGAAATATCTAATATTTTATAAATTCAAAATACAAATTCAAATATCTATTTAAAGACCACTGTTATTATAATTTTCAAATATTCTCACCTTCACAGTTATTGCTTCAATATTTTTATTTTTAAAAAGAAAAACGGGAAAAAATTATTCAAAACATTCAAAAGAAACGGATAACAGTTCGATTTCTGCTATATCACAAAACCACTAATGCTTATAGTGAAATGAAATATCTAATATTTTATAAATTTATGTTTTGATTTTCAAATATCCTTAAAGAATTCAGAAAAACTACTTAAAAAAAACAACTACAAGAACGGTAAATAAAATGATTTAATTGCTTACTTTCGGAGCGTTGTTCTACTGCCGGCGGTCGGAACTCGGGACTCGATACTACTCTACTCTCGACTATTTCACCTACCAGGTTTCAAACTGCTTTTCCCTCTCTTCCGCTAGTTCGACCTGCGCGCTCCTTACTCAGCATTCCGCGGTAGGGGTAAACATAAATTTTACCATCTGATCGCGGTCAAAATTTGAAATTTTCAAATAAAAATCCGCAATGAATATTTTATCAAAGTGATTTCTACACATATTACGGGTTATAAGCAATATTAAATGACAGTAGATTCGGAAACTTAAAATCATTAATAACAAGAAAGAAACTTCGTTACATCTAGAATGAATATTTCATATCTAAGTAATTTCTACATATCTAACGGTTAAATAATATTAAATAAAAGTAAATTCGGAAACCTTAAAATGATTAGTAACGAAAAAGAAACTTCGTTACAGTGCCAATATGAAAAGCGAACACAATGGATTGCAAAAAAGAATTCTTGATATAAATCATGCATGTGCAGCTCATAGTCATAATTTAGATATAAATGATGCTGCGAAGAGTTCTTGTCAAGTAACAAATTTATTTGCAATTGTTTAAGCTATATATGTTTTCTTCTCAGGTTCCACCTATTGTTGGTATATGAAAAAAGTCCTACTATTACTGTCAAACCGTTATCTGAAACACGTTGGGAAAGTAGAATCGATGCCATTAAAACTCTTAGATTTAATTTAGAAAAAAATTATGATCCTCTTTTTTTCCTTTACAATGATACAACAAGAGAAAATCCTGCAAAATTATTAATTATTAAAATTCAATTATATACAGTGTGACCCATTTTTAATGGAAACATCCTCCTAAAATTTGAAATTGTAAACCGATTTTAATAATTTTTTTTTGAAATTTCAAGTACTAAAAGGTCTACCTTGGGACAAAATTTGAAATGTTTATTCCAATTTTCAGGGCATACTACGATATTTTTTCTAAGTCGAAAATCGGGATTTTTTATTAGCGATTTTTTTATTGAAAAAATCACTACGCCACTGGATTCAGAGTGCCTCTAAACAGGTGTGACCAAAATTTCATGAAAAAATATTCATTATTAACAAAGTTAGTGCAACTCAAAAATTCGAAAACTCACACAGCTAACAGTCACAAAAACACCCTATATCAACAGATATAGCCATGAGAATATTTTTTTTATGATTTCAACAATAAAGTGCCACCAGATGGAAAAAAACAAATAGCGTAAATATTTTTAATGAAAATAACGGAATTACATTCAAGTTTTCACGCAAATTAACTAAAACTAAGACCTAATAGATGTTTCAATTTAAATCTTAGTTGCCATGGAAATGATATTACAGTTTGACATTTGTGAAAGATTTAAGTGTACTATTGTCAACAATATTCACCTTACAGTTCTTCGGATTATTTTGTGCCATGGCTGCAAGATTGAGCGTAAGAGAGAAAATTGAAATTGTACGCCTTTCGGGAGATGACGTTAGAAGTGCTAGAGAGATTTGTAGAGTATTTAATGAGAGACATCCAGATCGTCCTCGTATTAGCTGCGGTACGGTAAATAAAATAAATAAAATATTCAATGAAACTGGTGCAGTATCAAAAATGATGTTAAGAAGTAATCCTGTACAAATACGAAACAGGAATGATCAAATCATTTTAGATTATTTCGGAAATAATCCTAATACCAGTATAAGGAATGTCACTTTAGATTTGAATATTCCACGAGAAACTATTCGGAGATGTCTCAAGGCGAAGAATATTAAACCTTTCAAGCCAAAAGTTTTACACACACTGCAAGAAGGCGACGAAGTAAGACGTATGGAACATTGTTTATGGGCCCAAGGGGAATATTTAAACAATAGAAATTTCCTACAATATATTTTATATACCGACGAAGCCACTTTCACTACAAATGGAGTAGTGTCATCACAGAATTGTCGCTATTGGGCAGCGGATAATCCTAACTGGGTGATACATTGTAAAAGCCAGTATTCCCAAAAAATTAACGTCTGGTGTGGGATATGGAACGAACAAATTATTGGTCCTTTCTTTTTTGAGGAAAACATTAATGCGCAGAGGTTGCTAGAATTTTAAACCCAGAGTTTTGGGATGCTATTCACGAGCTGCCAATCAATGAACGATCAAATTTAATTGTCCAGTTAGATGGGTGTTCAGTTCATTATGCCAGAGCTGTGAGGCAATGGCTTAACGAACATTTTCCAAGCCGATGGATAGGCCGTGGTAGTCCGTTTCTAGATTGGCCACCCAGATCTCCAGACCTCACAGTTTTGGACTTTTTTCTCTAGGGACTCATCACACAAAAGTTTTACAAAAACCGCTCAAGAGATAGAAATGAGCTTTGTGCAAGAATTCGACAGGTATGTGCAGATATTACCCCTCAAGAACTAAGGAACGTAATCAGAAACATTCGTATGCGCTACGACAAATGTATCGAAATACATGGTGGATTAGTAGAGGCTATTAGAATATGAGTTAGAATTAATTGTTGCACTGACTCGAAACATTTCAATGATTAGTTATCATAGTTACGTTTATTAAAAATTTTTGCTTCATTATTAGTTGAATTGTGTGAATGTAATCCTGTTATTTTCATTAAAAAAATTGACGCCATCAATTTTTTTTTCATCTGGTGGCACTTTATTGTTGAAATCATAAAAAAAATATTCTCATGGCTATATCTGTTGATATAGGGTGTTTTTGTGACTGTTAGCTGTGTGAGTTTTCGAATTTTTGAGTTGCCATAACTTTGTTATTAATGAATATTTTTTCATGAAATTTTGGTCAGACCTGTTTAGAGGCACTCTGAATCCGGTGGCGTAGTGATTTTTTCAATAAAATATCGCTAATAAAAAATCCCGATTTTCGACTAAGAAAAAATATCGTAGTATGCCCTGAAAATTGGAATAAACATTTCAAATTTGGTCCCAAGGTAGACCATTGAGTACTTGACATTTCAAAAAAAAATTATCAAAATCGGTTTACAACTTCAAATTTTAGGGGGGTGTTTCCATTAAAAATGGGTCACACTGTATATTTGTGTGTTCCCTAATGATTTGGTACAATATTTTATCAAAAAATAAACATATTGTAAGTAAAATAATACAGACAGAAATTCAAATTTTTTTCCATGAATTACAGATATGCTTAACGAGCCAAAAAAATTGTTGAAGACAGAGGCGGATGGGCAGCATCTTAGCGGCCTGCGAAATAATATTTGACGGCCCCTTTTTAATTTCCGAGTATGACTAAAATACACATTTGCAGAGTGTTACGCATTTTTTCTCTAAAATTAAATAGAGTATATGTTTATTACAGATTTTTGAAGCAGATGTTATTTACTATCCAAAAAAATAACATTCTTTTAGTTAGAAATGCCGGAATGCAAGTACCTATATAGAAACATACAACAACAAAAAACAAAATAGAAGTAAATCCAAGTTAAAAGACAGAGTGCCAACCCTGGCCAAAATCGAACTAGTTCAGTGTGATATCATCTCTAAATAATTCGACAATTATAGTGTTCTTATAGGAAACAAAATACTTAAATTTCTCAGTCGTGTAGTGCAAATCAAATCTAGTAATTTCGAAGTAAATTGTAAGTAGATAAAGTTCTGTAATACGTAAACCAGCATTTATTGTAAATCGGTACACATCCATTATTCAGTATACACTGATAATAGCGACATACAGAACAAGTCCAGCAGGCGAACAGGTCCGTACTTACCCAGAAATTAAAATCATAAATGTGGCGGCCGAATAATGGATGACAACGAACACGGAGATCATGTCTCCAATTCACCTTCGAACTCGTTAACCTCAAACAATTTACCCCGAAACAACCGTCAATCATATGCAGCGGCAGCAAACAAAAATCCGACAACATTCCAATTTCCTGACAAACAGCAAGCCATCCTATTCAACTCTGTTGAAAATGCAAAAATCGAGGACTATTTAATAGCTTTAGGATGCTCCGCAAACCCCAAGAACATTACCTTCGCCTCAAGAATTTCACAAAACAGAATATGCATTCACTCAAGCTCCCAAGAAGTAATAGATTCCATTTTAGAAAATACTGGGTCAATCAAAATCAACAACGAAATATTACGCGCCCGCAGACTTATAACTCCAAGCCAACGAATTGTACTATCCAACGTCTGCCCTAGCATTTCACACTCAATTTTGGAAACAGAACTCCTAAAGTTAGGCCTCACACTACTGTCACCAATCAGCTTTCTTAAAATAAATGTATCTCGCCCAGAATTTAACCACATTCTTAGCTTCCGACGACAAACATATATCACTCCCCTCGAAAATAATTCAACAATACAAACATCATTTATCGTAAATTTTGAGAACACCTCATATAGAATTTTCATTGCTATCGACAACCTCGAATGTTTCACTTGCAAACAAGTAGGGCACTTAGCCGCATCACGCCCAACTCTAACGCATCCAACAACACAGCATCACCATCGAACTCCTCACAAACTAACCAACCGAGAGACGTGGCCAGCATCTCATCTAATAGTTCACATAATCAAAAAATATGCACACCTTCACTAACTGAGAACAACCAAAACCTTGAAGAAAACAATACTGTAGAAAACGAAACAATCGACAAATCCCAAAACACAGTCCAAGAACACTCAACGAACTCTGTTAAACGACAAGTATTGGATTTAACCCCACCAATAGATGACCTCAAACAAAATCCCGTATTCCAAAGACCCAATCCAAAGAAAATCAAATCAGAAAAATCTTCACAGGAAGAAATACATCCGTTACAACGAATTTTCGAAGACAACAAAGACAATTTCACACTAATTTTTAACCAAACTCTAAATTTTTTTGAATCATCCTTCCACACCGCAGACATTTTGGATCTCCTTAAAACGTACACAGACGACATACCAGGGTTCCTGAACGTTATGAATATAATATATGTCAAATGCTCAAAAAGCATGAAAACAATAATTTCAAAGGTAAAACGGAAAATGAACTACCAACTCCGAAAATCCGTAATACTAGACGGCGATCTTTCCTCCTTCCAAGAAAATCCTTAGCTCTTATCATTTAAGTGCATATTGCAATGCAACCTTAACAGGTACCATACCCGTTATGAAATGGTAAAAATTCTGATCTCTCAAAACACACCATCAATAATCTGTCTCCAAGAAACCAATTTTAGAGGTTCCTATCATGCCAAATTAAAAAATTTCAAAAGTTTTTACAGAAACAGAACAAATAAAGATAAGTCAAGCGGCGGAGTAGCCAACTACGTCAATGAGATTTTTGAAGCAAAGCCTATAACTTTAAATACATCCCTAGAGGCAGTCGCTGTCACCATCAATAGCGAGAAACAAATCTCAATATGCAACCTCTATATTCCACCCAATTCTCACAATCGACGCTATTGAGAAACTACTTCAACAGATCCCGTCCCCTCGTATCGTATTAGGAAATTTCAACAGCCATAGCCCATACTGGGGATCTAAACACAGCTCATCGAAAGGAAGAGTTATCGAACAACTGCTGGAAAATAAGAATATAAATATCCCAAACACAGGAGAACCTACAAGAGTTAACATACAATCCGGAGATGCCTCAGCCATCGACTTAACTATGTGCGATCCTGCCCTACAAACTTCTTTAAACTGGAATGTCTACCGCTACTTATATGGTAGGGATCACTTTTCCATACTTATAAACCGAACTTTTTCCACTGCCAATACCACTCCTTTTTCAACATGAAAATTAAACCAAGCTAACTGGACACTTTTCGCAGACCAAGTAGACCAATATCTTCGAGACCTTCCTAACCCCACCACTTCAAATATAGCCTCAACCTTCCCACGATTCTCACAAGCATTATTACAAGCAGCTCATATGGCAGTTGGCAAAACCAAAACATTCAAAACTCACACCCCAGCCCCATGGGGTAGCGAAGCATTAAAAAAATGCAAGCAAGCCTTCAATAAATATCGACGACACCCCACAACTGACATCAAAATAGAATATAAAAAATGCAGAGCTGAAGCACGTTATCAAACCAAAAAAAGCAAAAAAGAAAGCTGGAAAATCTTTGTATCATCCATCACCCATTGCACACCCGTCTCTACCATGTGGGAAAAAATTCGTCAGCGATCCGGACAACGGCATAACAGTGAAATCAAAATTTTAAAACATGAAGACAAAACGATCTCTACAGCGGAAGATATAGTAGAAATATACGCAGACCATTTTGAACAAAATTCCAGCAACAATAATTACACTCCACAATTTCTACAATACAAAATTAGAAATGAAAAACAGGAAATACAAGTAACATATAACGACAATGACAGCATAAACTCTACTATTTCATTAGAAAAACTAGACGACGCCATATTTAACACGAAAAGTTCAGCTCCTGGTCCAGACGACATACCTCTAATCTTTATCCAAAAATTAAGTTCTAGTGCGAGGAAATATCTCCTAGACATCCTAAATACAGTTTGGATACAACATCACTTCCCAAAATCTTGGTCAGACTTGTATATAATCCCCATCCTTAAACCTCAAAAACCAAAATCAGACCCCCACTCCCACAGAACGATTTCTTTAACCTCGTTAATTTGTAAATTTTTCGAAAAGATTATAAACCGACGACTAAGATGGTTCTTGGAAAACAAACAACTCCTGATCCCCGAACAAAACGGTTTTCGCCAGAACAGATCTACCACCGATAATCTAGTGGACTTGCAATCCGAAATTCATGAAGCGCTAATAAACAAGCAGCGTTGTTTGGTTGTTTTTTGGGACATAACAAAAGCTTATGGTTGCACATGGAGATTCGGTATCATTAAAACGCTACAATCCTGGGGCATAAACGGACATTTACTAAAGTTCATTCAAAATTTCCTTCAATTTAGAACGATCAAATGGAAAAATATCAACTCCCAGAATTCAAGGAAACGGATTACCTCAAGGATCAGTTTTAAGCACGACTTTATTTTTAGTAACAATCAATGACATCATGAAACACTGCCACTTACCAGTAAAAGGCAGGCTTTATGCGGATGACCTTGTCCTTCTACTAAGAGAAACAAACCTAAAATCCACCCAACGGATTCTCCAAGCCACACTAGACGACCTTCAGAAATGGTCACACAGAACCGGACTCAACTTCGCGACCGAAAAAACAAAATGCCTTATCTTCTCAAAAAAATAAACAGGAAGTAACCCAGTATTAGCATTAAATAGCAAGGACCTAACTTTTGTTACGGAAACAAAATTTCTTGGTGTAACTTTTGACTGCAAACTATCCTGGAAAAGCCACGTTACAAACCTTAAGGGCGCCTGTCACCAAGCCATAAACATACTAAAAGCCATTTCAAATATTTCCTGGGGAAGCGATACATCAACTTTATTAAGCATATACACATCGTTAATAAGGTCAAAAATCGATTACGGTTCAGTGGTATACAACTCACCTAATAAATCCGTCGTAAAACAACTAGACGTCATTCAAAACACTGGACTTCGTATTGCACTAGGAGCTTTTCGTACAAGCTCCACTCTTAGCATGTGTTGTGAAGCAGGTCAAATTCCCTTAGACTTCAGGAGAGACTATCTAAGTTTGTCCTATGCTAGCAAAGTTTTAGCCACATCTGAAAACCCAACGTACCATAATGTCCATAGCAACCGTTTCAACTTGTACTTCTCAACTCACCCCCGATGTCATCCGCCCTTTTACGAGCGACTCAACCGCTTACTCCACAAATACTCCATAACCTTTCCCACAATTTACTATGCCAGCAAAAACTCACCCCTTCCCCCCATAGACTATAACCCAACCGCAAATAATCACAGAACTATCGAAATTTAATAAACACGAAATCTCAGCAGCCGTTATACAAAACCACTTCAGTGACATAATGAACAAATTCAACAACTATCACCATATTTAATCTGATGCTTCGAAAACAGCCAAAGGAGTAGGATCAGCAATCTTCTCCAAAACCCACAACGCCAATTTCAAGCTACACAATAACTTCAGCATTTTCAACACAGAGCTCTACGTAATCCTAGAAGCCCTGAAACACAATTATAAATCCGACCAAAACAAATTTACTATTTTAACGGACTCAATGAGTGCCCTGTGCGAGATCCAACGCATGTATCCCAATAACCCTATACACAAAGAAATTAACAGCAAACTCCAGTACGCCAGAAAAAGAGGAAAATAGGCAGTATTTATCTGGGCACCCTCGCATATCGGAGTCAGTGGAAACAAGTCAGCGGACCATCTGGCACGCAAAGCAGCAACAAAAGACATTTGCGTACAAATAAACAAGATAGTGCTCAGTGATCTAAAATCGTGTATTAGAAATATAGTTGGCAGTGCGTAGCAAATCAAGTGGTCGCAGTGCTCCGAGAAGCTAAGTGAAATCAAAAGAAAACGCGCTACAATGACCAGTCTTTCTACCATCTAGGAGTAAGCAAGTGACACTCTCACGCCTTCGAATCGGCCACACTCGCCACACACACCTCCATCTTATCACAAAAGAAAACATCCCTTATTGTGACACATGCCAAACTAACTTAACAGTAAAACACATTTTAACGGAATGTCACAAATTCAACAACACCAGAAATAAATTCAACTTTGCACAGAACATATCCGACATACTCAGTGACAATAGCAATATGGACAACATTATTAAGCTTCTTAAGGAGATTAACATGAGAGATATTTAAATTTAAAACGATCATACCTCATAACTATCTATAATGCTAATATAGAGAATACACTGTATAATAACGTAGAACATAAGTAACTTCCATAGGAATTATAACTGTTGTCGCTTATAACCTAAGTGGTTCGGGCGACATTCAATAAATAAAAAAAAGGTCTTTTTATTCCAAGTGTAGAAATTAGAATTCTAATAAACGATTAGATAACTTAACTCAGCTAATTACTTGTTCTTGAAGATTTTGTTAATCAGCAATTGCTTTTAGCAATTGCTTAATTTTTTTTCGTATGGCCAATAAAATGAGGAAGACGTAGGGCGGAGTCAATTCTGCACGAACTCGTTCTAAGGTTATCTACTGAGACAGTACCGTATCTACGTGAAATGACAACAAATAGCACTACAATTGTCTTGAAAAAGACAGATTACATTAAATTCGCAAATAAAATATAAAAACAATGGACCTGTCCATTAAACACTTCCCATAAGAGCAATGGACTCGAATGTTTGTGCACCGATGACGTACCCAGGTCCTTCTCAAAATACGATTGCTCTATTTCCAGGCACTCGTTTCTAGTCGATAAAAGAGAATTCGCGGCGTAGAATATTCCGAATATGTGTTCAAACAATAATTTACTATAGTTGGCGAAAATGACAAATGACACTTTTTCAATCTTAATATGACAATATACCTCAAGATTGCATAAAGTACTATGAATAGTGATATCAGCAACTGTCATATTATCTCCTGCCATCCACTTAGATTCTTTTGATATATCATTTAAATAATCCAGAGCTTCCGTTAATTTCTCCTTGGCTGCGTCGTCTACTGTTCCACCCATGATAAGTGGAATCTATAAACAAAAAAATAACTAACAGCAAGCTAAATGATCTTAGTCACGAAGATATTTTTTTTAACATTTTTTATCCAATTTACAAAATTTGACTAATTCAAATATGATGTTTACAATGCAAGGTACAGAATTCGAATGCTAATTATTGATGCTATGTAGTTCACTTTGCTATAATGTTATTTGTTTATTGTCACTGTCAAGTTGAAAGTTGATTGAAGCCTCAATTCAGTTTAGGTTTATTATTACAATTTAATCAACTTTATTTTCTTCTCAAATGGATAAGCTACTCAGACCTGAAAAGTTAGAAGTCGACCCTGTTCAAGCGATGCACCTCAACAGTGGACCCATTGGATTCTCTCTTTCGAAAATTTCATCGAAGCTGCTAAAGCTACGGAAGAAAAATATTGACTGAATCTTCTCATCAACTATGTTAGCCCAACCATTTATGAATATATTAGCGATTGTAGTACATACGAAAAAGCGATCGACATCTTGAAAAACATTTATGTCAAACCAAGGAATGAAATATTTGCCAGACACTCCCTTTCAACAAGACGACAAGAAACTAATGAATCCATTGATCAATATTCTCAAGTTTTGAAGCAAATGAGTGAAGAGTGTAATTTCAAAGCAGTATCTGCTGATGAGTACAGGGATGAATTTATCCGAGATTCATTCATCAGTGGTCTTATATCATCACAAATTAGACAAAGACTACTTGAAAATAATACACTAACCTCGGAAAATGATTTTGACAATGCGAGAGCACTGGAAATGGCTCAATTTCATTCTGAGGCATATGTATCACTATTTGGATTGTTCAATGCTTCTGCTCCTGCTAACAGAAACGAAGACCAATCTCAAAAATTTACAGAAAATTCAGATTCGCCAACAACGTCTGCTGCTTCTTCCAAATGCTACTTTTGTGGATATGATTATCACCTTCGTAGTACGTGTCCAGTACTGTCATGCATGTGGCAAGAAAGTTCATTTCACAAAAGTCTGTAAATCCCAAGGAAACTCAATGAAATATACCAAACAAACATCATCTCTACTAGCGACTATTTCAGTTGCCTCGCCAGCTTGTCTATCGAAAGCCATCCTTCAAGTTGAAGTTATATATCAAGTAAAGTTATAAGATCCAGAAAATTGAAGATATTTCCTTATACATGTGATGTAGCAATGGCCTCCACATCGTTAGTATCACAAGTGAATGGATATTGTATCGTTTCTATAAGAATACTGGATAACATCTATCGAGATTTCAAACTTCTAGTAATGGATGAATTATGCGCAGATATAATTATTGGTCACAATTTACTCAACAAACACTCAGATGTGAGAGTAACTTTTGGTGAATCGAGGTGTCCACTCATAGTATGTAGTTTAGCAATTGCTAATCTGGATCCAATTCCTCTATTCTCAAATTTATCTATAGACTGTAAACCTATTGCAGTGAGATCACGTCGATATTGTCCTGATAATCTCGAGTTCATAAAAAAAGAAGTCGAAAGGTTATTGAATGAGAACATTATAGAACCAAGTGATTCACCCTGGCGTGCACAAGTTCTGGTAACTTCAAACGATAACCATAAAAAACGAATGGTCATTGATTATTCCCAGACAATCAATAAACTTACTATGCTTGATGCTTTCCCTCTACGCCGGATTGAAGATATCGTGGAAAAGGTATCAATGTATGATATATTCAGTTCCATAGACCTTCGTAGTGCCTACCATCATATCCCCATCAGAGGAGAAGAAAAGAAGTTCAGCGCTTTCGAAGCTTGTGGTAACCTTTATCAATTTCTTAGAATTCCGTTCGGAATTACCAATGGAGTTGCCTGCTTTCAGAGGATAATTCAAAACATCATCAACAAAAATGGTTTGCGTATTTAGACGACGTGACGATTTGCGGATCCGATAAAGCACATCATGACCACAATCTTCATCTTTTCATGAAAGCTTTCGAGAAGTATAACCTAACTTTAAATAAAGAAAAATGTGTGTTTTCTTCGAAGAAAATAAAAATTCTTGGTTATTGTATAGAGAATAAAACAATCAAACCTGACCCTGATAGACTGAAGCCACTTCTGGAACTACCTATACCAAACAATATGTCCTCTCTCCGTCGTATAATGGGAATGTTTGCACATTACTCAAAATGGGTTACCAAGTTTTTTGAAAAGATTCACCCATTAGTAGAATGCAAAACCTCTCCTTTGTCTGAGATTGCTGTAGCAGCCTTTGAAATTTTAAAGAAAAGCATTGCTAATGCAACTGTTAAATCAATTGATGACACTGCTATGTTCACTGTGGAAATCGATTCCTCAGAGAATACGATAGCAACTCAGCTCTCCCAAGATGACAAATCTGTAGCATATTTCTCAAGGACTCTCTCAAGTACTGAAACAAGACATTCATCTGTGGAAAAAGAAGCATACGCTATAGTTTAAGCACTCAAGAAGTGGGGACACTTCCTAATTGGACGACATTTCAAACTCATAACAGACCAGAGATCAGTATCTTTCATGTTTGATCATGAAGTTTCAAGTAAAATAAAAAATGAAAAGAGTATGCGGTGGCGCCTACAATTATCCTGTTTCAGTTACGACATCATTTACAGACCTGGACTAGAAAATACTGTAGCTGATACTTTTTAAAGAATAAATTCAGGTATATCAAGAGAACAAAGTGATTAAACTTTATATAACTTACATACCTCCTTATGTCATCCCGGAGTGACTCGGTTGTATCATTGGATTCGATGTAAAAATCTACCTTTTTCCTTGGATGATATTCGACAAATTACCGCATTGTGTCCAGTTTGCGCCGAAATCAAGCCAAGATTTCACAAAAGCCAGGGAACTCTAATAAAATCGACATCTCCTTTTGAAAGGCTCAACATTGATTTTAAAGGACCCCTACCATCAACAACTAACAACAAGTATATTTTAACTGTTGTTGATGAATATTCACGATTCCCTTTTGCTTTTGCATGTCCAGACAAAACTTCCGCAACCGTCATCTGGTGCTTGAAACAACTTTTTGCAACGCCTACGTATATACATTCTGACCAAAGAACCTCGCTGATATTCCATGAGATGAAAGAATATTTGCAATCAAACAGTATTGCCTCCAGTCGTACAACTGCGTATAATCCTCAAGGGAATGGACAATGCGAGAGATATAATAGTATAATATGGAAAACCATTCAGTTGGCACTGAAATCTAAGAACCTGATGATAGATAAATGGGATTCAGTTTTGCAAGAAGCTCTGGATTCAATAAGGTCCCTTCTATGTACGGCAACTAATTATTCTCCTCATGAGAGAATGTTTACTCATCCACGAAGATCGCAAAATGAATTATCAATTCCAATATGGCTATCTACTCCTGGCACTGTATTCTTAAGAAGGTACGTTAGAGTGAATAAATACGAACCTTCAGTGGAAGAAGTGGAACTGGTCGAAGTAAATCCAGATTATGCTCATGTACGGTTTTCTAATGGTAAAGAAACTACTGTTTCAACTCGACAACTGGCACCTCGAGGAGATATATCATTGCTGAAGGAAACCAGTACAAATCTGGATCAAGAAAATTTGGGTTCAGGTTCAACTGATGGTCGGTGATATTAGAGAAAGGCTCAGACAAGAAAAAAAGCAATCTCAATGTTCAATTTGATCAAGTGAAAGAGACTTTGCCTCGTCGTTCAGAACGAAATAGAAACCCTCCAAAGCATTTTGAAGATTTCATAAGAAACTGAAGAGGGGAAGAATGTAGTTCACTTTGCTATTATGTTATTTGTTTACTGTCACTGTCAAGTTTAAAGTTGATTGAAGCCTCAATTCAGTTTAGGTTTATTATTACAATTAATGAGAGGTACACCAAGAAGACTACTTGCTGACAACAGCAGTCCTTATTTATGTAAACAGGATGCCTTCAAATAACTTGCGTTTATGCAAGATGTTTTTATATAACTCCTTCGTCCCTGGGCGAAAACAATACCGATGGGGGATTGTTTTCGGGGTTCTGCTCCTTTTCTGGTGGCTGGCTAACATTTTCTTGACCTCTTCTTCGATACCAGTTATATATAATAATTAAACCTACAAATAGCAATGTTAGACTAGGCATATTACAAATTGCAGGGGTCCTGCATTTAAGCATAAATGTTAATCATGCAGTAAAAAAGGAGACTTCACACAACAATATTTTTCAAACAAGAACAAACAAAAAAGGAAAAATATAAATTCGCTGGAGGATGAAGATGACAGCGGAGAAACTGAAGAAGAGGTATTATACATAAGATCGGTGACACATAGTAAAGATGAAGATTGGCATGAAATAATAAAGACTAATAAGAAGAAGTTTCAAGTGAAGTTAAATACTGGAGCATAATGTAATGTTTTACCCAAATATATAGCAGAAAAGTTAGGTTCTGAAATAAAACCTTCCAAAACTAAAAGACTGGTAACTTTTAGCAAAAGTACAATTTCTGTCATATGTGAAATACTAGTCAAATGTCAGTTAAAAAATTCCGATGCAAATGATGACATATTTAAAGGTCTAGGATGCATAAAAAATTATATTTACAACATAGATTTGATTGAAAATCCCAAGTTTAATATAGAGCACGCAAGAAGAATACTTCATACAATAAGAAATTACGTAAAGTCGGATCTGGACAAAGTGGTCAAATTATGGGTAATAAACTTATAAAAGAACCTACACCTGTAGTCGGTCCTATGGTGATAGTACACCAAAAAGGTAAAATCAGGATTTGATGTTAACAAAAATATTTTAAGAAGATATTATCCATTAAAAACGCTTAACGAAATTTCTAGCAGAATACATGGAGCTAAATGGTTTTGACTTCTAGATGCAAAAAGAGGTTTCTGGCAAATTAGGGTCACAGAAAGAGCACAGCAGTATTTAACATTTGCTACCGCTTGGGGAATTAACAGTTTTACCATCTATGCTTTGGTTTGGCATCAGCACCTGAAGTATACCAAGAAATCATGTCTTCTCTTCTGGAAAATGTTCCAAATATAGAATATTCTATGGACGATGTATTAATAGTTGCAGAAGCAAAAGAGAAACTACGTGAAAGTACAGCCAAAGTCATAAAAACACTCAAAGAGGCAGGTATAAAATTGAACAAAGAAAAATGTGTATTTGAATCCAGACGAGTCAAATTCCTAGGTTATTTAGTATCAGAAGAATGACTGTTAGTTGATCCTGAAAAAGTTGCTGTCATCAAGAACTTGAAAATACCATAAACAAGACAGAGATACAGAGACTTTTAGGGATGGTAACATATCTTAACCAGTTTATAAAAAATATGTCGAAGCTGACAGAACCTTTACAAAAGTTATTAAAAAAAGAGAATGGAGTTATGAGCAGTACGAAAATTCAACAACAATTAACAAACTGCTCCTGTTTAAAAATTGTATGATGTCAACAAACAATGCGTATTAACGAAGCCATTGGATAGATCGAAATTATCAAAACTTGCTAGGGCAATCGGATTAATTTGAATTCCATTGTAAGTCGAGAAGGGATGTTAGTGTATACGACATTCGATGTAATTTGTATTTGATAAAAGAATTTTTAACGTAGTTTTTCAAAACATGCTGTAAACTAGACTTGAGTTTTCTTATTTGACATTTTGATATTATCATTAAATTATTCGCATTAGTATAACCAAGAATTAGGCACATGTATGAATTTTTCACTGTAACAGGCTCTGATTCCGCCACGGTACATATTTCCACTCATCTAACATTCTTTAGACGTCAGCAGCAGTGAAAGGGCTAGACATTGTCTAGCGTGCTTCCTACGATGCATTGTTAACTGGAATAATCATAGATAAAGGATAGGTTAGGTTAGGTTGATTTTCAATAGTACTTTTCATCACATGACAAGCGCATGCGCAGCCGCCATGTTGAAAGAGCGGTAGTTTAAAAGTTTCGTACTGTTTTGTGCAATAATGGATGGGAATGCAATATTACCTCCATAAACAAATTCATCATTCAAACAAATTATTGATGATTCTGCACCTATTAACAATTAAGTTGTAGCGCATAATTGTGAACAATTAAAAATGTGGTTAAAGTGTCATGGGTGTTTTCAAAAAGCTAATATCAGTAAGCTAGTTGTGAGGTTAACTCTCAATACAATCCTTTATCTAAATAAAATTAGGTAAATCATTATTGAATTCCAATTAACAATAATAATTTATTGTTATCGCATGTAGAAACTCTAAAATTAACATCCAGGTTGATAATTAATATTAAATTCAAAATTTTTCTGATGCTATAAACATATTACTTTTATCATAGGATTACTCGTTTATATTACTACCATAATATATTTTGCAAGCAAGGCTTAGGAAAATTTATAAAATATATTTATAATACAATTTCAGTCAACTTGAAAAATGCACTTTTCAATTAAGACATTTATTTTAATTTTCTTTTAATTTCTTTCTTATAAGTACTATTTGTTCAATATTTGTTGATTTTAACTATTCGTACAACATGCTTGTTTACAAAACAGTACGAAAAATATGGCTGAACTTCACGCATGCGCACAAAATAAATTTGCGATTAAAAGGTCTATAGATAGATAGGCAACTCAGTATTAAGAGTTTGGTTCACTAATTACCGTTCCCTCTGGCGAGTGTAGTCAGAAATAAAGCAAAAGCGAGAACCGTACATATAAAATTTAAATTTTTATTCTGGAACTGGAAGATTGTTTAAGAATTCATGAAGAAAAAATTTGTTTCACTACATACTTTTATTTACAAGTTAGATAATAATTAATATAATATACATATATGGCCTTCTCAACCAAAGTATATATAGTAATTTTTCACTACTAATCGCCCAACTAATACCGAAAGACCTTATTTTTACTTTAAAATTAGTAATTTCCCCAATTATTCAAGGATATCGGAATATCAGCTCGGAATACTTGTCAAAGCATTGAATAAAATCATGGAAACTGAGGGGATTCTATAAACGTTATTTCTACTATTATTTTAAATAATTTTCATATTTTCTGATCATTTTCATTGTCTTAGGACATTTCCTAGAGTTTATTTTCCATGTTCATTTCATTAAATAAATAAAGTTTTAGGTAAATATTGAGCTACTTCTCATTAGACAAATGAGGTAAGTAGGTTTTCTCATGTTAGTAGTGAAAAATAGTAATTTATGCAACAAGTGCATAAAGTGGTACTTTTTTTCACGAATGGGAAAAGTAGACCGCACGAGCCGTCAGGCAATTCCATGAGTGAAAAAAAGATACTTTATGCACATGTTGCATACATTATTTTTTCTACAGCCCTATACAAAAAAATAAAATTCAAATAGAAATTTGGAATATTTTAATTGAGCTCCTTCGATAAATTACAATTATACGTATTCCAAGTTTCATGAAAGTCCATCCTCGATGCCCTGCCAAGATTCATTGTGTTAGCTTATGGGAAGCGTGAAATAAAGTTAACGTTATGGCACTTTTTTTAACGCTTTTCTACTTTTTTTCACTCAAACCATAAACAACCACTATAAGCGCTGCAAACCGATGAAATACAAGGTACTTTAAAGATAGGGCGTAGAAAAAATAACATATAACAGATTTTGTTAATATAATTATCACAACTTTAATTTTAAAAGTAACGCCGGTATTCACATTTTCATAGTTTTTGGAAAGTCGATGCATTTTCACAGTGTCGCCCCGGCTTCTGCATGTTGGCACACAACAAGAAAACACCATATTGGACTGGTTTGGTTAAATCAGTTTAATAAACACACACAAAAATTAAAATTCAACTTATGGGTCGATTCTGAGCATATCTGTAAGGTCTGTAAGCCAAAATCTGTAAAAGTTACAGGAAATGATATTCTATACTGGTCTGTTAGTTACAGATTTTCTTATAGATTCGTAAATATTTACAGGCCAGGGAATTGTCACTATAAGCATTACAGGATCTTATTATTAGTCTGAAAATTGCACAAACTACTGTTGTGATAAGAATTTTTTTTCGAAAATGGATGGCCAGCTAATCAATTTATTTGCGGGTATTCTTTTGGAGGAAGATATGAATCGGTTGGTATAATGTTATTATAAGAAAATAATAGATTTGAATGCGCTCTTTTCTAATTTTCAGAAATTACATGAGAATCGAAAGACGACGTTTGAGGGATGAATTTAATCCGTTCGATATGCCCGATATGAATTTTAAACAAATGTTTCGTTTAGACAAGGTCTCCATGCATTATCTACTAAATTCTTTTCGGCCGCACGTTTGGGACAATAATTTGGGAATTCCCTTTGAAGTAAAAGTAAGAATATCTTTTAGAAAAAATAAAAAATGTATACTTTTTAACAATGTAACACAACGAATATTTTAAGGTTTTTGCTACCCTAAATTTTTTGGCGACTGGATCATATCAAAATGTTATCGGCTGTAATACTTGGATTGCAATTAGTCAAAGTTCAATAAGTAGAGCAAGTATGTGAATTAATTGTCCAAGTTTTTATGCGGGCTGTTATAAAATATCCTACAACTGAGGCAGAAAAAAATATAATAAAACAAGGGTAATACCAATTTATAATTAGTATAGTAACTAGAATGATATATTTCATTCTTTCTAGATTTAATGACAAGTTCAACTTCAGAGGTATTGTGGGTGCCGTTGATGGAATGCATGTAGAAATCTTAGCACCACCAATGAATGATGTTGAATATCCCCCTTTTGTATATATTAATAAGAAAGGAAAATATTCGATAAATGTAATGCTGGTAAGTATAGGTATATAGATACATATAAATTTTGTTATAACACTTAACATTTTTTAGATATCCGATTCAAATTCTAAAATCATAGGTTGTTCAGCGAGGTATCCTGGATCAACCCATGATTCGGCAATCTGGAGTACTAGTACAATTAGGGCACATTTACTTTTAAAATACCAGCAAGGGGATACAGATACACGTTTAATAGGTAAATAGAAGTATCTCTAAAAACTCACACAAATTTTGTCATGATACCAAAAGAAATTTCTAATTTCTTTTTTAGGGGACAGTGGTTCCCCATTGGAACCATGGCTCTTCACTCCCTTCCTTAACCCTCAAAATGAAGATGAAGAGACATTCAATCATTTATTAACGTCAAATAGAAATATTGTTGAACGCACAAATGGAATTTTAAAAGGAAGGTTCAGATGTCTTTCTAGGCATCGTACACTTGTGTACCATCCTAGAAAAGCAGCTAACATAATTTATGCTTGTTGCATCCTTCATAATATTGCCATAGATGCAAATTTAGATATTGCAGAAAATGAAATGGAATATGCTGAAGGCAATGATGGTAGGCAGAAAAATATCAGTGATTTGATTCAGATAAAAACACTTTATATTTTTTAGATAATATTCGACGTGAAGCTAATGTTAATGAATTATTAGATTTGGGAAGACATGCTCGAGACAATTACATAAGAGAAAATATTTTAAATCAATAAATAATCCTTAAAATACTTTGGGTTTTATTTTTTGGAATAAAACTATTTTTAAATATTGTTACGCAAGTTCTTCATTTTTTTAGTCACAAGGGGGTTAGTTGCCTCTCAGCCATTAATTAAGCTTATTGTGGCACCCCCCAGTTGTAGCTATTAAGCAGAGTCCCATCCTAAGTTTTTACCGAACATTGAGATTTGTTGGACTATACTTTCCTGCATTCCCTCCTGATTTGTATCTAAACAGATATCTAAATATAATGCTCTCCTTCTGCAGGAGTTGTTCATGCTAGAGTAATTTACATAGAATAAAAATCCATTGAAGAAATTAACATAAAAAATGTTTTATTTAAACCAAAAATATCAAAACTTAAAACTAAGTAAGTCCTTATCATCAAAAATAAATATATTTTCATAACTAAACGAACATTATTTATTAAATGCAAAAATAAAAAATACTGTTTTCATTTATAAGGAAAATCGAAATTTTTATTTGTATATTAAAATTTTTTTATTTCAAATTCTAGCTTGAGTCATTTCAGTTTCATTTTTTATTTTTCAGTTTCTGAGTATGTGTTTATTAATTTTTCTAAAGCGCCTACTAGGTTCTCATTGTGCTTGGTTAATTGTTCACTATTATGAATTAAATTTTCTGCCAACACTGACAGAGGTTTGGTTTTTGACCTTTGTCTAGGTCGTATTTTATTCTTCGATTGTTTAAGAGACGTGGTTGGTGTTGGTTCAAATGGTGCGTTGCTTGCTGGAGGAGATTCTGTAGACACAGTTTCAATGTAGAACACTTCATAATCCTCTTGATTTTCATTTTCTGTATTGTTGTCTTCAGGTACCAAGTCTATACCTTCATATGAAGTAACATCAGGTGTTCCATCTACAGCAATTCTACCCCAAACTGCCAAACCCCGTTCTTCTATATCTGTAAGCTTTAAATCTTCTTGGGGCCCTCCTCCAGTTTGCAACCGTGATGCTTTTAGCTTTCTAAATTTTGACTTGGTACTATATTTCCAATGCATAAATCTTTATAATAGCAAATATTAATTGACGAAAATACATACATTTGAAGATCAACTTGCCTTTTTCCATTCTTCTGTTGAAAGAGAGGGTCCAGAACCAACTGCATTTAATTTTAATGTCAATTCTTCCCACTTTTTTTATATATAATTTGGATCTACGGTAGAATTTATAGTGTTACTTCGAAATATATAATCCGATTCCATCATATTTAAATATATTTCCAATTGTTGGGATGACGTGTTTTTTGATCTTTTTCTTTTTGTGCTGTAAAAATATTACTATAATAAACTATATATCAAGTTTTAAAATTTTACTTACGACATAATCTAAAACCAATCACGGAAAAGCACAGCACGGATTTGAATTGTACGGATAAAGTCTTAAAACTGCCGAGAATGCGAAAGAAACATTGCAATTTAGGTTATAATTTTTGACATCATAAATATGTGTGAAGTTGAAATCTATAAATTATAGATCCGTAATTTGGCTCTTACAGATTTGGTTTCAGAATAGGACATTTTACAGATCTGTAAAAAGCAAGCTACAGACTCTATATCTTATAGATTCTGTAAGTTATAGGTGATTTCTCAGAATCGACCCATAAGTCTCAATACAATACTAATCGGAATAATAATGATAATGAGTTGGACTAGGTATTGGTGTTGATAAAAATAAATCAACCTAACCTAACCTATCCTTTATCTATGGATAAACATTGGGCGAGAAATCGATGCACCTGCGTATTGTGTTCTCGTAAAACCGCTGTGATGTTGCCATATCTCAAAATTCTCATTGAAAACTGAGGAATTTTGCTTTACAGATTTGACAACATTCAACTTTAAGGTGATTACAGTGCCTCAGGCGAGTGTAGTCGCAAACATCTCTTATGGGACAAGCTGGTTCATAAGAGTTACCTATGCATGGGCATAATGACGTAGCCAGTTGAAGAGTTGAATGGGGTAACAGCAAGGGAGAACAGCATTACGTCTCTTATGTTTGTTGTATCATAATATAATCACAGATAACCCATAGATAGATGAGACACTGATTGTGGCGCCATCTAAAGAGCCTGTTGACACTAAACAATTGAGTGATGTTAAGAAGATTTCTGTAATCATAGGTCTTGGCGGTATATACAAATCTACTGTATTCTAATTATTTTATTTCAAAATAACCATGTATAGTCCATCATTTGATATTTCATTCAATTTAACTCCATTAACTCAATAATGATTAGATGTTGAGTTAAATTAAATATCAAATGATGGACCATAAATGATTAAATTGGAAAAAATAAAACAATAATCATACAAACAGTTTATTTATTTTGGTATAAAAATACACAACAAATAATTTCTTTCACAAAGTACTTTTCTTAACAAACAGAATGACAATAAATAAACTATAATTTAAAAACAATGCAATAATTAATAAATAATTTGAGTAACATACATTCTACAGGGTGTTTTCTAAGTAATCTAAAATATAGTAGTGGGCGCTTTGTCATTATATTTTAAGACGAAGAATTCGTATAAATATATCATAAGTCTTGTAGTTAAAGAGATACAGGGTGCTGAATTGTTTTATTATTTGAACTCAGTTTGTAATGCCGGTGGAAAAGTGCAGTATTTTTTTATGATTGTACTTACTCTCCTCATTCGATTTTTACTAATTTCATTCTTTTTAATTCACAAACGTAGCCACCCAATTTGGCTAAAAAAATTTATTAAAAATTACCCTAAAAAACTCGTAGCGGCTACGTTTATGAATCGAAAAGAATGAAATTAGTAAAAATCGAAAGAGGGGAGAAAGTACAATCATACAAGAAATACGACACTTTTCCAAGGGCATTACAAACCGAGTAATAAAACATATGAAATAATGAAACAATGCAACACCCTGTATCTCATTAACTACAAGCCTTATCACACATGTTTATGAGAAGTTTTTGTCTTGAAATTGACGAAGCGCCCACTACAATATTTTTGATTTCTTAGGAAACACCCTGTAGATTGGAGTATCATTAGATTTTTAAATGATACTGATGATTATATATGATAAGTTTATATTAATTTATTTATTTATTATTAAGTATACTATAAACACACAAAACTGGACAAACTACTGGAGTACAACTGCTAAATACTCAAAAAAAGTGTTAGCAATGAGTTGTTAACTACTATTTTTGGCAACTTTCTGTGAAAGAAAATATTTGAGTATAATTACTGTGACTGTTAGAACAAAAGTAATTAAAATATTTTTTAAGGAAAAGTAGTTAACTACTGCCCAGTTCTGTAAATACAAGGTGCCAAGTAATTACATATAAGAGTGCTAAACAGCACTTGTGACTGTACAACATTTAATTTCATACCACGAACCTTAACACCTTTTTTTGGAGTTTATGATTTTTTTTGGAATTCTTGATTTTGTTGAGTATTTAAATATTTTTTGGGTCTCTGAACTATTTTTTGATTTATTGGTTTTTAGACATAATGGCTCAACAAAAGTTAATAGTCACTTTCATTTCCCATAAATTGTCATACCATGGGCTATATATGAAAATCGGCAAGGGCTCAATACCTTCCATCCCACAGTTGGTGGAGGGAATATCTTTCACATGTTGTGAAGGTAGCAATGGCCTTGTGGAGGGAATAGCTATAACCCAGATTATTATTTTTTCAATGGGTACATTTTAAAATGTCCAAAATTATAGCATGCTATATTGAATACAATAAAACTTACAATCAATTTTTGTTAATTTCTTCTCATATGGGAAGGCAAATCAAACTGTCTTAATAGCCTCCCTTCATCTATCTCAAATCTAAAGAAACACTGTTTTTGAAAATGAAGGGTACATATCCTCCATTGTTTCCACCTCGACAAATTTAATGATTTATTGTCACTGCGTTCCAGCCATATTAATTTTATATCTTCCTGGGTTGGAGGAACAAAATTGTATAAAGAAATATTTATTTTAGTAATGCAACAATTTTCAGTTTTGCTAATGTAAAAAACAACCATGATCTCTAAAGTTGTCGATTAAATTAGTAAAAATTCTGTATTTTGTAAAAATAAAGAAAATGGTTGTTAATTAAGAAAGAAAAAATGTTCTAATTTTTTTAATAAAACTTACCGAGTACACCAATGATTGCACTCCTTCACAATACACTTTGATATTGTCTTTTCAATTAATAACAATAATATAATAATAAAGCAACGAAACACCAAATAAATACTACACAATAGCTATTAAAAAATACACCAAAATACGGAAACCACATAATAACCTCAACACTTGAACTAAGAAACGATCACATCGCGCATACGCAGTTATAAAAATCAATAAAATTTGATTATTAACGACGTTACAGTTTTCGTTAAATGTTTTGTAATTTTTTAAAATCTACCGATTTTAGTTACTCGACAGGCTTTAAAGATGGCACGGTCTGCAGTGTCCCTAGCCTGAATATAATTAAGGTCCTTCTTACTCTTCTAGATTTCTACTTACCGCCACTCTGACAAAGTTTAAGTAAATTATAATTAATGCAACAAGGAGTTTAACATAATTGTTAGCTTTACGAATTTACTTTCATGCTAAACTCCTATACTGTCCCAAAAAAGGTTCACTTTGAAAATATCTATAGCATAGAATTTTTTGATAGGTTAGAAAATACTTACGTGTGTTGCTGCGAATCTAGGATGCAAAGTTGACGACCAAATATTTAACATCTGGTTTACGATGGCCCCTCTTTTGTTATCCCTTGGAAACAAGCTGTCATCTTTTCCGTATTGATCTACTAAATATTTCATAATCGCGTTACTGCAAAAATAACGATCGATTTACATGTCCCAATGTCATCGTATTAGAGTTAGAGTCATGGCCTGCTAAACATACGTTATCGTATATTACACTACAAGCTCCGAAAGTTTGAGATTCCTTCACTGCGAGTAAGAATGCCCCAGGCGAAACCGCATTCATTCGGGCAAGCAGTGCAGGGCTCACAAACGGTCGACCCTTGTAGTGTATACTATTTACCTTCATACTGCCACTTTCCGTTACTCTCTCTAAGATCATTCAACTTATAACTCGGTGCATACTGTACGCTTTGAGGCGTTGCCTCTAACTCTCGCGGAGATGGGGTTTCCGTTGTTCGTAACTGAATAAAGTATGAAAGGGCGCAAGGCAATCTTGCCTCCCGACAACCACCTTCACAAATTTCTCCCACCGTAAAACTACCGAATAGGTGGAGAAATAAAAGCCAAGTGTCAATTACCCAAGTTTAAGTTTAATGCCCTAGGATTCGTCAAGACAATCATTATTTGCAGAATCCCAGTAGTACAACTACTACGTACATAAATTTCTTACAATAGTAAAATTACATAAAATCCCCAAATATCCTAAAACCCATAAAGTATAATCACAATTTGTCATAAGTAAGTGAAATCTACCCTTAACTAAATAATACAAAAAATATATAAAACTGATAGCCCAAACAACAAGAATCTTAAAAAAAAGAGGTTCCAAAGAATACTGAAATACATAGGGACGTAATTAATAATTAAGTAGGTCTTTATAATAGTTTCATAAAATTAATAGGTAAAAATTAGAATAATTTAAACGTAGCACAACTAGAAACATGCAAACTATATTTTGACAATATTCAAGACAAAGTATCTAGAGCGTTCGTAGTGTTAAATTATCGAATTAAATTATCAGATTCAATTTTACATGAGATAAAGGTTGATGTATTGGAAACAATAAGCAATAAGGTGAAAATAGCGTTAAGTACGAGTGAATGTTTCAATCTAGCTAGTAGAATTTTACCGACAGAATTCAGCGGAGAAGCAACCAAATTGCAATCATTTTTGGACGCATTGGAGCTTTTTTAACTAAATATAACGTGAAATGAAATAATTGCAGTAGCAATCATTAAAACAAGACTGACGGGAAAAGCAAGGAGTCTACTTTTAGCGAGACTAAGTAAACTTAAACAAACAGGAAAAGACGTCAACAGTTATGCCACAGAAGTAGAGAAATTAACGGAAAAGTTACAGGCTGCCTATAAATCTGAAGGAATTCCGGAAAATTTAGCTCAAAAATATACGACGGAGGCAGCAATAAAGGCGATAACGACGAATGTCACATCTGAAACAACGAAAAACGATAATCGCAGCCGGAAATTTCTAGTCAACACAAGAGGTAATAACGAAATTGGTTTCTACATATAACATAACGAGTGAGCAAATGTTATACTAGAAAGGAAATCGAAGCTTTGGTAGACAAAACGAATTCAGCAACAAGAGTTATAGTCAAAGGAGCTATGGCAGAAATATTAGCAATAATTATCAAGGACGCTATTACAGGAATAACTTTAACCGATACAACAATAATAATAACAGCACTAGAAACAACTACGTACCCAGGGACAATAGGTACAATAATTATGGAAGACAACACAACACGCCAAAAGGGCAAAAGGCGATTGCAAATCACAACCATTATAACAACGTTAGAGTGTGTGAAGTAACAAATGAGGACGTAAACGAAAACCAGCAATTGGGGGTTTGAGTAATACAACAAATGATATATCGACGATTTTAGATAATCATTCAGTTTATACTTTTGCCTTATCACTTTCAAATTTTATAGAGATTCAAACTAGTATGTCAGACAACACTTGTAATTTCATTTTAGATACAGGAGCAGACATTTCTTTAATTAGAATATCAGAAAATTTTCCACATCATTTAATTCAGTAAAACCAAAAATCAAATATTGAAGGTATAACACAAGGATTAGTTACAACTTTAGTCGAAATAAACATAACACTTTACATTCAAAATGCAGCTTTTAATCACAATTTTCAAGTAGTTGAAGAGAATTTTCCTATACCCACAAATGGAATAATAGGTAAATATTTTATTATCAAATATGATTGTATATTAGATTACGCGCAATGGAAATTGCATATAAATAGTAAAAGTAAAAATTCAGTATCTGCTTATAGTCCGTTTTAAAAAGGCATGGAGTAATAAAAGCTCATTAGGTATGCAAAACCGATACAGGGTGTATAATAAAATATCTCCGAAGTTTATCTAATTTTGTACTAAAATTTCTCATTTGTTACGAATTTCAGGTAGACACACCCCGTAACTCTGTATTCGGTTGGGTCGCCTATTGTATTCAAAGGGTCGCTGTATTGTATTTGAATGAACAAATAAACAATTTAATCCTCAGAGGCGTGCAATCAGGACAAAACAAACTTGGTATATGAATATGAAGGCACTATATATGAAATTATAATTACGAAAACTATTCAAAAGAGTTCACAATATCGATTCAATAAAAACACATTTTTTGTGTTCCTATGAATAAACAATAAATATAAAATATTATATAAAAAATAGAAAATTTTTTTGCAGTAGGTATCAACTTTACTACTAATATACCGTTTACAATAGGAGAGGAAAAAAGAAAAATGCAGGAATAAAGTACGAATTAATGTAATATTTATAAAAAAAAAGTCTAACAAATAATAGTAATAACTAACACAAAAACTAGTCTATATATCAGAATCAGACGATTCTGTTGAGCTTCCATTATTAACATTGATTATAAATGGTTCAAACATGTGTTCACTAATATGATCCATTTCCCACATATTTAGTTCTTCTTGTATCGCGTGTTCAACACATTTCTTCCAGTTTTCTTTGGTTACGTTACCTAACGCGTCTTCGAATAAAACTTTTACGTCACTCATTTTGAATGTCGTATTCTTTCTTGAAACTTCCCCTTCCACTTGAGCCCATATTAATTCTATGGTATTGAGTTGACAGTGATAAGGAGGAAACGTCAGCACCGTTATACCACGCGCTGATGCCGTTTGATCTACAACGTATCCACTATATTTGTGTTTATGTGAATTGGCCAGTTGCAAGAGCTCATTTTTCAGCGGGTTATCTGGGCATACAATATTTTTCGAGGTTAGCCAATCGTGGATATCTTGTTTACGCCATGCAGTTGAAGGTAACTTATCCACTAACATGGAGTGATAACTTGCGTTATCCATAACAATGACTGAGTCCGTTGGAATTAGATCTAACATTTGTGAGAAATATTCTTCGAAAACGTCTGCATCCATATCTTCATGATAATATCCGGTTTGCTTCGACTCAAAGCACAACAATCCACCTTTAACAAAACCTTCGGCACTTCCGATATGAGTAATGATGAGTCGACGTCATTTTCCTGCTGGTGGATTGAGGCCTGTTGACCACCCTTCAAGAGCTGCCTGCCTCCGACTTTTGACATTCGTGTCTTGCCAAAACATTGAAACAGTATGACCTTCATTTAACCAAGTCTCATCCAAATAATAAATTCGTTTTTGATCTAGTCTTTCTTTCCGAATATTGCGCAAATAACTCCTCCTCCAAATGACAATGTCGTCTCTATCAATCAACATTGCGTTCCGATAATTTTTTTTTATATTCAAATCCAAGTTCCTTCAAAATTTTCCATAATGTACTTCGAGACATTTTCGGAAAACCTGAATCTTCTTGAACCGAAGCCATAATTTTGGAGAGAGTTGGGATCTCTTTTCTAAATAAAAAAGCATGCACCTTACGCCTTATTTCATTCTTCAAGTCGTCATCCATTTCAAGTTTGGGTCGGCCTGGGGACTTTGCTGGGGCTGTGATGTTTCCATTTTTTTCTCCTTCATTAAATTAAAAATTGTTGTTTTTGAAACACCCATCATTGTTGCAGTAATATCCACAGTTTCATCAACACTTCCAGTCAAATTCATGATTTTTATTCTAATTTCTTCGTTGTTCAACGAGGAATAGCAATTTAATATCAGATTTTTCTCGTTCGGCGACAATGGGCCAACTTTAGGTCGCTTAGATGGTGATAAATCCTCCATATCTGGTCGAATTTGGTTGGAACATTATATAGTTGGAAGGTGTAGTTAGGTGTTTGTCTCGTGTGATGAGAAGAGAACTTGTATAGATGAACAAAAATAAACACCAGTTAACAATAACGGTAAAAAATAATAACAAATAACAGTAATAATGGGGAAATCAATCAACACAGCAGTTTCTCCAGAACAGATGAGCTGTAAATTGAAAATATTCAACCTTTTCGCTACTTTTATAGTTGAAAAGTTCTAGTAAGTACATTGTATTATGGGGGCATTTTCTTAGAACTGAAAAGACTATATTTCACAATAATAAAACCGTTTTTGAGCTACCTGTTTGTCAAGTTTCTTCAATTACCTGCTAATTGGGTGAAATAATCGGCAAATGGGGTTGGTTTGGATATATATATATATATATATATATATATATATGTATTTATATAAAATTGTTATTAAAATTTATTTTATTATTTATTGTATGTAGGATTATAACTACCTGGAGCTTAGTGGAGGGACTCGTCTACGCCCTTTTATACATAATAATAAATTTTCTGGAAAATTGATGTCAGTGATATAATCCACAGTTTATTATATTATTGATAATTTGAAATTTCATTTTAAATAATATTACAAAACGGTTATTTTCGGAAATGAGATAATTTTAGAAGCCTTAACTTTTTTTAAATGACTAAATGTGGTACGCCTATGGTTCCCGCCAAAATGAGTGATTTATTACTCCATGCCTTTTTAAAACGGAGTATAGATTTTTGAAAATGCAAAATACGATACATTAGCTATACCACCTAGATGTGAAGTATACAGGTTATTAGAAAATTTCAAAAAGTTGAAGAAAGAAAAAGTGATAGAACATTAAGAATTAGAACCGGGAGTATTTTTGGTTAAAGCAATCATATCATGTAAAAAAATTTATGTCAGAATTTTAAACACGAATTACGAGAGTATTAAAATAAAAACGAGAAACATCAAAATATTGGATTTAGAACTGTTCAATGTATACACGATAAAGAGCGAAAGTAAGAATATAATGAAAGAGTTGAGAGAAGCGTTAGACTTAGAAGTACTGGAATATGTAAGGAATGACTTGACTAATTTATGCGAGAATCACTCAGATGTATTCGCTTTAAAAAATGACATTTTAACTCATAATAACTTTTACGAACAAAAGCTATTGGTAAAAGACAATACTCCAATATATATATATATATATATATATATATATATATATATATATATATTATAAACATTTATGTGATATTATACTTACTTTTATTGTAGATGATTTAAATGTATATATTTATAATTTAGAATTTTTGTTTTAGTTTGGCTAGCTCAGTTTGTTTTTAATATTTGTTTAATAATTTATTTTAATTAGATTATTCGGGAGCATGAAATCCTTTTTCCCTTTGAGTCCTGGCAATTTATACTGTTGTAATAGTTGAAATAAAAAGAAAACACATTATTTGAAATCAATTTAATTATCAATGCAATATTTATTTGATAAAATAATATGCGACGCCAATGGTTATATTGTACCTATTTATTGATTTTAATAATATCATAAATGCGCATGCGTGAAAAACTAGTCATGCGCTTTAGCATGAAACAAACAATTATGATACGTAAGAAGCATCTATATTATACAACACAGTTTGTTGACGATGAAAACAATTGAATGGTTAAAACACATAAGAGAATTTATCTATAAATCATAGTTATATATCATACAAATTGCTGTGGAAAGAAATGAGTTATATACATGGATAGAAAAATAGAAATTATATACAAATGGACATAGTTATTGCATTATGAAATTTCAATCACTAGATTTATGCGATTACAAGATAGCGAGAGTAGCGTAAGTACATATTTTAATTTATATAAAATTCGGCCTTTTATTAAATTTAACGATTTATGCAATGAATACACTATACAAAGTCTGTTTCTTTCTTTTTTAGATCGATCATGTTTGCAAAAGTTTGTCAATTTATGAAATTAAGTACTTAATTGGTATTTTAAGTTTTTACACTGTTTATTGGCCAATAAATGATTTAAATACACTGACCTGTTGATCTTGAATTTGGAAGAAAGTCTCTGGATCCCAGGAACACTCCACTGAATCTCCAAAAAACCAAAGTTGTTGAAAATTTCACAGATTCTTGTCGGAAAACTTGTTACAATTAACTGTAAGTATTTCTAATATTGTATTTAATCGTACTTTAGGAGTTTAAATGTCTTAAACCGGGAATATCTTTAAAATTTTAGGAACACTATCCCACACACTCCTCGCTTCTTAACACTAGCTTCTGTTCTCCTTAAGCGTCCCCTCGATTTTCGACTTTTTTAAACAAACAGTCTTTTGTTCTTTTCCAGGTCACTATTCTAAAGTTTATTTATTGATTAACAATTTGTTATGTCATCTTTTATAACCAATAAGATATTGTCTTTTGTAATCAGATAATTGAAACTTCAATCACTTATCAAAACAATTTCATACATACAAATACATTAAAATTGGTTATACTTAGATACACTTACATGGTACAACATTCAATATTATTATTGATAGTATATCCTTGTTACATTCATATCAATTATAAATATAAATTCTCTTATGTTATTTGTCTATATGTCATTATTTGTTTATCTATGAAATCTATTGGATTATATTCTATTCAATATTTATATTTGTTCTTATTCTTAAATTAATGATTATAATGAATTAACTATAGTAATATTTGTTTTCATTTCAGATGAACAGCTGATTAAGTTATGGAAAATATTCTTCGTCTTAGGCAACTTTATTTACATCATTACATTGGTTAGGCAATATCTATATTTTATGTTATCATTGAGGTAATTCCTTATTTATTATATTGTTATTGGCTGTTATTTAATATATCTTTATTTGATATGTTGTTTAAATTAAGAAAAGTGTTTCCTTTTTACTTGTTTTCTTAAATTATGTTATTTTCATATATATTTCATACTAGCAAACTTAATTTTATAATACTACTTCTCTTATTATCTAAGATATCTGGTTCAATATATATATATATATATATATATATATATATATATATATATATATATATATATAAAGAACTATCGCACCCCACATTCACAAACGACTGAATTAAATAGTCAAGTAGATAAACTTTTAAGGCAAGGTGTAGTAGAACCGTCAATTTCAGATTATAATAGCCCAGTATTATTAGTTCCCAAAAAGTCCACAACCCAGGACAAGGTATTGAGACTTGGCATTGATTTCAGACAGTTAAATAAGAAAATTGTCATGAATACATTTCCTTTACCTCGTATCGATTCAATCTTAGATCAATTAGGCAGATCTAAATGGTTTTCAGTTTTAGACCTTATGTCAGGTTTTCATCAAATTCCTTTGGAAAAATCTTCTAGGAAATTCACTTCCTTTAGTACAGAAAAAGGTTCATTTCAGCTTACGAGACTACCCTTCGGACTGAACGTTAGTCCAAACAGTTTTGCGAGAATGATGTCCATAGCATTTTCAGGTTTGACACCAGAAAAAGTATTTCTCTATATGGATGACATAGTAGTAATAGGAATATCGGAAAAGCATCATCTAGATAATCTCAGGAAAGTTTTCGACGCTTGTCGCAAATACAATTTGAAACTAAACCCACAAAAATACCGATTCTTTAGGCGAGAAGTCACTTATTTAGGCCACAATTTGTGAAGTGAAGGCGTCTCTCCAGATAAAGCAAAGTATTCAGTAATAGAGCAGTACCCAAGACCAAAAAATGCGAGTGAGGTTGCATTCTGTAACTATTACAGACGTTTCATTTCGAATTTTGCAGAAATATGCCTACCCCTTAATAAATTATCCAGGAAAAATGTGGAATTCAATTGGTCTTCAGAGTGTGAACATTCTTTTCAGATTTTGAAAAAACCATTAATATCACCGCTCATATGAAAGTATCCAGATTTTACCAACAATTTACCTTAACCACTGACGCATCAAATATGGCGTGTTCAGCGATATTAAGTCAAAATTACGGAGTTATTGACCTACCTATAGTATTTGCTTCACGCGGATTTAAAAATAGCGAGATTAACAAACCCACCATTTTAAAGGAATTACTAGCAATACATTGGGGAATTAACCATTTTAAACGTTATTTGTATGGAACTCAAAAGTTTATAGTTAAGACACATCACATCTATTTTCAATGAAAGGCCCAACTTCAAAATTGACACGAATCAGATTAGATTTAGAAGAATACACCTTCGAAATACAATACGTGGAAGGAAAAGCAAACTACGCAGACAGTATGTTAAGTATTTCTATAGAAGAGCTTAAGGATTTATATACAGGGTGTCCCGGGACTAATGGGAAAAAAGTCAGGAGCGTATAATCTGAGTCAAAATAATGTTAGTACTTCATATAAACTTTTTTTATTCAGGTCCTCGTTTTCGAGTTATAGGCCTCCAAAGTTTTAATTTTGAATTTGGTTTTTATTTTTATTTTTTGTACTAGTTATTTGATCTTTATAAAATTCACGGCAAAGCTATAATGTACGTGTATGTTTATTTTGTTAAGGTAAACAGATTTACAGTAGTGTCTTGAAGCCAGGGACGGACTACTCGCAATAGTTAGTGATCCAAAAAATTTGCAGGGTTGGCATACCCTGTATGAAATTATCGAAATTCACTTCCCCACACATTAAGCTAACGAAAAGGTACTCTTGTTAGAATTCGATAAAATAAGCCGTTCGGCTAATATTGACAGTTTTATTGCACTACGTACATTCACCATTTTTATAAGTACACAACGAGGTAAAACTAACTTATTAATACGATGTCCAAGATTTACCTTCAGTATTACAAAAAAATAATTTAACGATAGCAGAAGATAAAAAACATTAACGACTTATTAATTGGAAAGTTGGTAAAAACTTTTCAAAAGTGTTTTTACCGTTTATCAAGTAACCATAGGATTAGTTGTCAAACATTGTGTAGAATAGTTCGTAGTCAGTACTTGTCAATAATTCATAAGTCCTTAACTTAACAGTTACAATGGCAGAATTCACTTTTATTGAGTACGCAGATATGAATTTAATGTATGGACTGGTTTCTCGAAACTGTTTAGAGGCCAGAAGGCTTTATGCAGAACATTTTGCAAACAGAGCATTTCCAGACAGACAAATGTTTGAGCGTATTGATCTCAGGTTACGAGAAACAGGTATGAATAAGTAAATGTAATTTTCCATGTATACAAAACAAAGTTATAAATTTTAGGACGTTGTTTGCCAAAAAAAAGGTGGAGAAGGTCCAGTACGAAGCGTACGTACTGTGGCAGTTGAACAAGACTTGTTAAATGCAGTTGATAATGAACCATCAACGAGTTTACGAAAATTATGAAGAGAACATAACGTCTCGAAATCAGTTGTGCGTCGCGTTCTAAAAGATCAGCTGTTATATCCTTTTCACATGAAAAAAGTACACAGTATGACAGTGGCTGATTATCTTTCACGACTTGAGTATAGCCAGTGGTTTCTGCGACAACAACAAGCAGACAATACATTTATTAGTAACGTTCTCTTTACGAACGAATCCGGTTTCACCAGAGATGTAGTCATAAATTCTCATAATATGCATTTATGGGATGATGCGAATCCACATGGCATTAGTCAAACTAGGAGCCAGCATAGATTCATGGTTAATGTTTGGGCAGGAATAGTTGGAAATCATTTGATAGGGCCATACTTTATTGACGATACTTTGACCGGTCAGAGATATTTGGAGTTTTTGCAAAATGAGTTATGGAACCTGTTTGATGATGTGCTACTACAAACTCGTAGGAATTTATGGTTCATGCATGATGGGGCCCCTCCTCATTTCAGTTTAGATGTACGATAGCATTTACACACAAGGTTTCCTAATAGATGGATTGGTCGGGGAGGCCCTTTTCAATGACCACCGCGATCAGGAGATGTTAATCCTATGGATTTCTTCCTCTAGGATTATCTCAAAAGTAAGGTATACGCAACACCTGTGCAAACAAGGCAAGATTTAATAGACAGAAATCTGTTACACTGCAATGTTATTAGAAGTGCAAAGAAACAACCGTCGTAGACTTAGAATGTGCGTGGAAGTGGGAGGAGCTCATATTGAACATTTATTAGAAGAACGTTAGTTTTTGTTGTTTAGGAATTAGTTTCAGTCGATTGTTTTATAACTTGTGTTTTATGAGGTTTTCTTAATGGTTTAATAATGTTGTGTTCGTAATTTTGATTAAAAGCAACTAATTACGTTGTCTGCGTACCTTTTTAATTCCCATTAAATAAGTTCTTAATGTTTTTATCATCTGCTATCATCAAATTACTTTTTTGTAGTACATCGTATTAATAAGTTAGTTAGGTAAATTTGTACGTAGTGCATTAATAAAACTGTAAATATTAGCCAAACGGCTCATTTTATCGAATTCCAGCAGGAGTACCTTTTCGTTAGCTTAATGTGTGGGGAAGTCAATTTCGATAATTTCATACAGGGTGTGCCATCCCTGCAAATTTTTTGGATCACTAACCATTGCGAGTAGTCCGTCCCTGGCTTCAAGGCACTACTGTAAATCTGTTTACCTTTCCAAAATAAACATACACGTACATTATAGCTTTGCCGTAAATTTTACAAAGATCAAATAACTAGTAAAAAAAATAAAAATAAAAACCAAATTCAAAATTAAAACTTTGGAGGCCTATAACTCGAAAACGAGGGCCTACATAGAAAAAGTTTATATGAAGTACTAACATTATTTTGGCTCAAATTATACGCTCCTGACTTTTCTCCCATTAGTCCCGGGACACCCTGTATAAATAACTCTCACATATTAGCCATCACAAAAGCACAAACTAGAGAGGAGGAACACAAGCAGAAAAGAATCTTGTACAGGGAAAAGAGGCAGATAAAATGCCATTAGAAAACCCTTCAGTAATAAAAGTATTGAATAATTTAGGAGCGTACGGGTCAGAAACAGGATAAGATTTAGCGAACTATTACCGACAGAGAAACACAACTTCGACTTAGGCCGAGCGTTGGAGAAACTTAAGAAGCTGTCGATAAGGAAGGGAATGAAGAGGATGGAAATTTATGAAAATGATTATATTTTCACAAAGTGCACAATAAAAGAATTTATGGAAGAAGGTAAAAGAGTATTGAAAACTGTACAAATAAGTATTGTATGTAGCGTTCCAGAAGTAGTGGAACAGCAAGAAGAAATAATGAAGACCCTAGAAAGATATCACAATGGTCCAATTTTTGGAGGACATTCAGGAAATAACAAACTTTTAAAGAAGATAATAGAGAATTTTAGATGGAAAAACATGGAGAGAGATGTAAGAGCATACGTTAAAAAATGTCACGAGTTTCAAATAAATAAAGCTAAACCACAAGACAAAGAGAAGTTTATCATAACAGACACGTCAATCAAACCATTTGATATAATATATATAGACACAATAGGTCCATTTACAGAAAGTACCAAACGGTAATAATTATTGTATAACAATATTATATGAGCACCCGAAGTACGCGGTAATGATACCAATTAGGAATAAAGAAGCCCAAACAGTAGCTAAGGCAATATTCGACAATTTTATACCGAATTATGTTTGCTTAGAGAAATTGGTGCATGTTCGAATAGCTTTTGTGGTGGTGAGGTTGCAGGTGATGGATCAGGTGAAGATTCTAGTAATAACTCTCAGCATGGCTTGATCCCTGTAGCGATGAAAATATAAATTGTAGTAAAACATAATTTAATACGTTTAAATGTAATATTTCTAGTACTGACTTTGAAATAGATACGGAATAAGACGAGTTTATAGCTATTCTAAAGGAAAGAATCGAATTCTTGGAAAAGAAACAGAGTATAATTGGAAAAATATTTAGTGATGAGTAGTTAAAAAAATTGGAAGGTTTGAAGGCCCGTCTTAGGTGGAGAGCTGAGGACATTTCAAAATCGATAGTTATATATATATATATATATATATATATATATATATATATATATATATATTAAGCCAGTCCTCTAGTATAGATAAATATTCATATATTAGATTGAATTAAAAAGGAATTTTTTTTGTATATACGTATGGTGTATCATTAGACACTACCTAATTAAGAACAAAATTTAACATAAAACGAATGAATGACTTAAGCAAATGTATTATAAAATATTGAGTACATCAATTTAAGAAATGGATTAAGGATAAGGAATAGAATGGTAATGATAATATAGAAATTAATTCTTAAGAAAATGTTACCTTCACAAATAAATCCTAGGGTCAAGTCAATGTCAACAATTTTCATTAAAATCAATCTGAACGCTGCTATGTCCACACCTGAATCGGGAAAAGGATGTTAATTTGTTCAAAACCTAAAATAATAAGAATTAATAATCAAATCACTAATTTATTAACGATATGCAAATACAATAAAAAGTTGCAATTTGAAAAAAAGTAATTTATAAAAATAAAACTGTATGAAATATGACATTCGGAATAAGAGCCATATTGTATGTCATAGAAATCTAGTAATCAAATCGAAATCAATGAAGGAAGTGATTGAATCTAGTTATAATATTGCCAACCTAAATTCAATGAGTTGGAAGTTAATATAAAACAGAAAATGTAAATTTGAAATTAAGTTAGAGTTTATATAAAGCGAAATTAGTGCTAATTAAAGAATTAAAAAATAAACAGTTCCATATATATAAATCATAAATTTAGATTGTAGAAATTGTATATTAATTGTAAACAAATTTACTAAAAAAAAGGAATTACAAGGATTGAAACCATTGTAATACATGTAAAAGATTATTTATATATTCTATAAGATATTGTTAAACCATTTATACAAGTGATTTCACTCTCCAAGACTATTTTAATTGAAGAATTCAGTATTTCCATAAAAAAACATTATCATTGACAATTGTTGAATAAAATAACAAATTAGGAGGCTGTGTTTTAGAGATTGTAAAAATGTTGTTGATTTTAAAAAAAAAGAGAGTCGAGAGTTAGTTGGGGAATGATGAACTGGGATGTAATTCTCTGAGTAGATTTTTGTAAAAACTTTAAAGTAAAAGTAATAATTTTAAATCTAAATCAATAAAAAATTCATAATATTAATGTCGATTAACCCCTGTGAAAAAGTGAAACGTGCCGAACAAGTATTTCTTGGGTAAGGAATACCTAAGAAAAGAGACGAGATGTTGCAGGTCCACCACGCCGAGAATGGAATATAAGGTCTGTGTTATTTGAGTTTTTTTAATTTGGAATTCCAAACAAACAAAGAAAAAGTGAACTTTTGAAATTAATTTGAACATTTAAATTTGAATAATCTAAAATTGGCCAAAGAAACTTTAAAATAATTAATACCAAATTTTATCCATGGATAATTAAAGAACTCTAATTTTCTGCAACAATAATTTTAGATATTAAATATGTACTTACTTGTAAAAAGTTTTTCGTTTGTAAAATAATCAAAGTTCACACCACTCATAAATGCTTTTCCAATCTTAATTTCCGCTTTGCATGCTGACCTATTCTTATAACTATCAAACACACACTTAATTCACAACTTGAATTATATATGTAACTGTTTAATATAAGTTTTCAACCATATTATTCTAAATGCACTAAATTGATGCACATTGAACTGTTAAACGTTTGCATCCTCCATGTTAACTGTGTACTATAATTTTGTGACGACGAGAAACGTTGAACCGGAAGAGTTGCTCCGTTGCGCCGAAGCAGCTACTATAAGCGTTCAGTGCGCATGACCATCAAAGAATACAGAGGAGGTTCAGGAATATTTGTGTGTGTAAAATTTTGAAGATTTCATTAACAATTTATTCAAATATTTTTATTTAAGTGTTGGTATTTTTCTTATTCCAGTCAATGTCCATAACACTTTTCATGAACATTGTTTAAATCATTCATTCGATTATCATATGGTGAGATGATTGAAATAAAGATATATAATTTATTCAGGAATAGACCTATCACGAAATCATAATAAGTAAATGTTCATATATGTAAAAATTTTTTCTAATAGGTGTCCAGGACTCAAAGAGAGAAGTCTCATGCTTCCGACTGCAATATAAAATTTAAACAATACATACAATTAAAAAAAAAATTCATATAATCATATAGGGCTAGCCGAAGGTAAAAACGGGTAAATAAAGGTAAATCATATAAGTATAAATATTTAAAATATAACATATCCACTATAAATTGGCACCCAAAAACGTGGGGCGATTATAAAAATAATATATTAAAAAATTAAAAATAAATTGAAAACAAGGAACAATGGAAAATAGGAAAATGATGTTGCGCGATGGGAAGCAGGTTGGAAATGATAGTGGATCTGAGGAGGAAAGAGAAGGAAGAAGCCATGGAATGGGAGATTTCCAGGTGCAATACCTCATCCAAGGACAGCAATCGGAAGATGATGCACAGGAAGAAAGGAGAACAGGAGATGAAGAATATGGAATAGAGGTAGAACGAGTAGAAGAAGGATTGGATAGAAGTCAAGAAATACAAGAGAGAAGGGAACAACAAACAAGAACAAGGAATGATAACCAAATGATAGATTTGATGCAACAATTGTTGAACCAGATGAATACAATGAAGGGAGAGTTAAATGAAAACATGAACAAAATGGATCAAAAGTTGAATGGAAATATAAATAGCATTAACGGAAATATGGATAGAATGGAGCTTAATTTGAGGGAAGACATTCATAATATTCATGAAAACATGAACAGATTGGAACGGAAGATAGAAGAGGTTAGATTTGAAAACTGCAAAGAGATTAAGGAACTTAAGGAGAATCAAGAAGAACATAAGAAGAGTATTCGGCAAATACAAGAAGACATAGAGGAAAATAATAAAAACATAAGACAAGAAATACAGGAAAATGGTATGAAAATCAGAGAAAACATAGTAGAAGAAGTATTAGAATTTAGAAGAGATCTAGAAGAATATTTACCAGAGAATATTAAAGTAGAGGTCTCAAAACAAAATAAACAAATAACAAAGGAAGTGGAACAGATGAAAGATAACGTAAATAGAAAATTTAAGGATTTGGATGGCCGGATTGAAGAGAGAATGGGGATGAGTCTAACAATAACCGACGACATAAATCGACAAATGAATAAAGAAATCGAAGAAATGAATCGGAAATTAAGGATCACGATAGAGGAAATGGAGGAAAATTTGAGAAGAAATGGAGGAAACAATATAAGCCCAGGAAATTTCCACAATTTAGAAATCGGAGTGAAATTTGATGGGAATATTAACAATATACATCCCAAAGTATTTCTCAAAATAATTAGAAACAAAATTAAAGGAATCAGAGATATTGTTGAGATCAAGCTTATTATAAGGAGCATATTACAGGGCCATGCTTTATTGTGGTTTTGTAATAAGGAAGAACTAATACAAAGCCTAGAAGAGTTCGAGCAACAATTCTTAGCCTATTTCTGGGGAGAATTGCAACAAGCAACATTCAGAGAGCGGTTATACTTCGGGAAATTTGATTATAAGAAAAGCAAAAACCTGAATAATTATGCGATGCAATTATATAATGTAGCCCAGTACTTAGATCCGGGAATGAAGGAGGAGGAATTAGTGCTATACATTGGCAGACATTTCAATTCAGAAGTAGCTGAAACAATAGCGCTTCATAATATTAAAGCCATGGATAGTTTATCAAGATATCTACAAAGAGTGGAACGTAGCTATACAAATCATAACGATACAAGAGACAATCGATTAAATGAAAATGGGAATGGACAGAATAGAAGAGAAAATGAATGGAGAAATGATCAGAGAAATTATGAAAATCGAAATTGCGAGAGAAGAAGACCAGGACGGGATGATAGAAATCCGAGATATGATAATTACAGAAACGGAAATGGAAACTATCGTAATGGGTATCAGAATGGTAATAATGGGAATCGGAATAATGGATATAATGGAGGAAATTACCAAAATTATGGAAGACGGAATGATAACGACAATCGTAATCGGAACTGGCAACAATACAGAAGAGAGGGGAGAAATAATGAAGAGGACAGAAGAAATGAAAACAGAGACAGGAATTATGATCAAAGAGATAGTCGAGGAGGTGAAGATAGAAGACAGGTGAACATGATACAAAACCAGGAAGAGATAAGAAGGGATAGTGATCAGGGCCCGAGTTCTGATCCAAATTTCGAGTAAGTTGCTCTTATGTGCATAATATTGTCTATTCTTCTAAATATCAACATCCTAGAGAATTTATATTAGAAGAAGAACCAACAAACCCAGAATTAAATAGATTAGTATTTATAGAGGGAAATTTAGATAACATTAAATGTAGAGTTTTATTAGATACGGGTTCCGAAGTTTCCATTATAAATCAAAATATAGTAGACAATTTAAAACAGGACAATATTATGGTGATAAATACAAATAAAATATCATTAATAGGGGCAAATGAAAGAAAATTATATGAAACTACTAAAACCATTATGACAAACCTAGAATTAAATGGTGAGGTTTTATCAGTACAATTGTTGATTGTGAAAAATTTAAAATATGACATAATCATGGGTACAGATGAATTAAGTAAACATAGAATTATAATAAATTATAAAATGCAAAACATAATATATAATAATCATACAATACCGTTTATAACAAATTATCAAACAGATATAGGAAAAAACGAATGTGCAATTGGACAAATAAATCACATTGCTGAAGAAGAACAAAACATGAGGGAGGAATTATGTCCGGAGGAATACAAACAGAGAGTCTATGAATTACTTGATTCTCACGAAAAGCTGTTCAATGAGGAAGTATGCATTGCGACTAGATATGTTCACAAAATTGAAGTCATACCAGAAATAAAAAATTTTAAGATCAAAACTTATCCTATACCTTATAAATTAAAACAAGAGGTATATCAGGAAATTAATAAAATGTTACAAGACGGTATTATTGAAAGATCTAATTCACAATACATAAGTGCAATAACCTGTGTAAAAAAGAAATCGGGGGATATTAGAATATGTTTGGATGCTAGGAATATAAATACATTTACTAAAAAACAATACGAAAGTCCATTAAATATTGAAGGTATATTTGGAAGAATTACAAAGGCTAATATATTTTCAAAATTAGATCTAAAGCATAGCTTTTGGTTAATTCCATTGGATCATCGTTGTAGACAATACACTGCATTTATGGTAGATGGAGTGGTGTATCAATTTTGTGTAGTGCCATTTGGACTCCAAAGTTCTTGTGCAGCCTTAGTACGAACGTTGCATACAATCTTGAATCCGTATGAAGATTTCACTCTCCACTACATAGATGACATTTTGATTTTTTCTGAAACAGAAACGAAGCATTATAAACATCTGGAAATAATATTAAAGGAATTAGAAAATGCCGGACTTAAATTAAACTTAGAGAAATGTCAGTTTTATAAAAGAGAAGTGGATTATTTAGGATATGTTTTAAGTGACACTGGTATAACAATGAATCCTGAGAGAATTAAAGCAATCCTAGAGTATAAAACACCACATAACTTAAGAACTTTACGAGGGTTTCTAGGTATCATCAATTATTTCAAGAAGTTAGTTCCTGATCTAAGTAAGAGAGAAATTCCTCTCATAGAATTATTAAAGAAGGATATTAGATGGAAATGGGACGAGAGAAGAGAAAAGGCATTTCAGGAGTTAAAGGAAATTTTTCTAAACAGCCTAAAAGTATTTCATCCACAATATGACAAACCTTTTATCTTGAGAACGGATGCTTCAATAGAAAGATTGGCAGGGGTATTAATTCAAATACAAGATGGAGAAGAAGTACCTATTAGTTTTATATCCAGAGTGACTAAGCCAGCAGAAAAGAAATATTCAATAACAGAATTAGAAATGGCAAGTGTTGTATTTGGCATTAGCAAACTAAGATTCTATCTATTAGGAGCTAAGTTTATTTTAGAAACTGACCATTCAGCACTTACAGCTATGTTGAAAAACCGCTATGCCAATAATCGTGTACACCGATGGATCTTGTTGTTACAAGAATATGAATTCGAAATCAAATATATTCCAGGGAAATTAAACGTGGTAGCAGATGCATTGAGTAGAGTAGATGAAGTAGGGAACAATCAAACCAAATTTCAAATTGGAATAAACCAATTGTACCGAACAGAGGGGATAGTTACATTGGAAAAGGTTGAAGAAGATCAGAGACATTTTGATAACGAGAAAGTTAAAGGTGCCTATAAAATTGATGAAGTGTGGTATAAGAAATTAGAGGACAGAGAAGTATTTGTAATAAGTAAGGAGTTTGCACAGGAAATTATTCGTCATCTACATAAAGAGAATGAACACATATTAGATGGGATGAAAATTTGGACAAAATTGAAGAATTTATAAATAATTTACCACATGGGGTAACAGGTGAAAGTCCAATTTATTTAATGAAAGGTATCCAACCTAAAAGAAACTGGATTCTGAATAGAGATACTACTCTAGAAGAGACACTAGAAAAGGTGAATATCAGAATAAGGAGGAATGCAGAAAAATATATACGGGATCAGAACAAGAAAATTAAGAAGAAAACAACCTTTAATAAAGGAGAATTGGTTATAATCAGAGCATTAAAGACATCTAATAAAGCAGAAGACCAATGTATTAAATTGCAATTGCCATTCGAGGGACCTTATGAAATAATAAATGATAATGCACAAAATAGTTATAAATTGGCATACCCAGGAACAAACATGATTAGGGGTATTTTTAATATAGAATCAATTTATAAGTATAATTCACCATAAAAGAGTGATAAGAGGAATAGATAATATTATGTTACTTACATGTAAATAGATAGTAGTATAGGTAGATGTAAGGTTTTTTTTTCGATTTTACTTCATAAGACGTATTCTCATATACAACGTGAAGATAATGACCAAGTTAAACATAAGATTTTCAATTTTCATAGGTAGTGTACTAGTAGGCAGCATACAGTATCCGTGGTTAATGTAATCTAAAAAATTAAAACATAAGGAAATATAATGTATTAATGATAAATGAATAATATCAAAGAAAGATGGCAAGTTAAGCTTTAGTATAATAGTAAATTTTTATGAGAATTTCTTAGATAAAGGACATAATAAAATTAAATAAACACTTATTAATAAGGACAGATAGGAAATAGGAAGGATAAGATAGGAAATAATTAAATAAACAGTAAAAGAGATGAGAAGGAAAGAAAGTTTTCAAATCAAGATATAAGTAGGAAATATTCATGTCAAGAAAAATTTTATAGGAATTAGGGAGAAAAGTATAGTGAAATAATGGAAATAAATATTTATAAAGTATATGATATGATTAATTATTATGAGATAGGGAGATATGATGAGAAAATTATGATATAATGAATATAGTTATGAAATAAAGTTGATGAATTATGATTAAGAAATATGAAAATAAATATAAATATGGATAGAAAGTAAAGAGTTAAAGGTTCGACTATAAGAATAGATAAATTGACATGAATATAGGTTGAAAATTGATATGAAATTATAGGAAATCATTGAAATAATTAAAAATTATGTTCTTAGTATAAAAGATGAAATAGAAAAAATAGAAGAGTAGATAGGTAAAGGAGGAAGTATAAGTATTGAGATTTTGAATAAGAAACGGTGGAAAAGAGTAAGGAATATAAGATATGAATAATTTAATAAGAATAAGAATTATGAGAATAAAATGTAAGAATCATTATTGTTATGTCCCTAATGAGAAATTATTTTGGAATGAGTTTGATATGGTTAAATTATAAGAATATCATGAAAATTTTAATAATAAGAATAAAAATAAAAATGTTATCAGAAATGTAAGTACTGAGCTGAAATTTATAGATCGATTAGCATGGATTACAGATTGAAAATTGAAATTTTAAGAAGTTATCTAAATAGACACCTTTTAAAATTTAAATTTGAGGGGAGTTAAGCCAGTCCTCTAGTATAGATAAATATTCATATATTAGATTGAATTAAAAAGGAATTTTTTTTGTATATACGTATGGTGTATCATTAGACACTACCTAATTAAGAACAAAATTTAACATAAAACGAATGAATGACTTAAGCAAATGTATTATAAAATATTGAGTACATCAATTTAAGAAATGGATTAAGGATAAGGAATAGAATGGTAATGATAATATAGAAATTAATTCTTAAGAAAATGTTACCTTCACAAATAAATCCTAAGGTCAAGTCAATGTCAACAATTTTCATTAAAATCAATCTGAACGCTGCTATGTCCACACCTGAATCGGGAAAAGGATGTTAATTTGTTCAAAACCTAGAATAATAAGAATTAATAATCAAATCACTAATTTATTAACGATATGCAAATACAATAAAAAGTTGCAATTTGAAAAAAAGTAATTTATAAAAATAAAACTGTATGAAATATGACATTCGGAATAAGAGCCATATTGTATGTCATAGAAATCTAGTAATCAAATCGAAATCAATGAAGGAAGTGATTGAATCTAGTTATAATATTGCCAACCTAAATTCAATGAGTTGGAAGTTAATATAAAACAGAAAATGTAAATTTGAAATTAAGTTAGAGTTTATATAAAGCGAAATTAGTGCTAATTAAAGAATTAAAAAATAAACAGTTCCATATATATAAATCATAAATTTAGATTGTAGAAATTGTATATTAATTGTAAACAAATTTACTAAAAAAAAAGGAATTACAAGGATTGAAACCATTGTAATACATGTAAAAGATTATTTATATGTTCTATAAGATATTGTTAAACCATTTATACAAGTGATTTCACTCTCCAAGACTATTTTAATTGAAGAATTCAGTATTTCCATAAAAAAAACATTATCATTGACAATTGTTGAATAAAATAACAAATTAGGAGGCTGTGTTTTAGAGATTGTAAAAATGTTGTTGATTTTAAAAAAAAGAGAGTCGAGAGTTAGTTGGGGAATGATGAACTGGGATGTAATTCTCTGAGTAGATTTTTGTAAAAACTTTAAAGTAAAAGTAATAATTTTAAATCTAAATCAATGAAAAATTCATAATATTAATGTCGATTAACCCCTGTGAAAAAGTGAAACGTGCCGAACGACTATTTCTTGGGTAAGGAATACCTAAGAAAAGAGACGAGATGTTGCAGGTCCACCACGCCGAGAATGGAATATAAGGTCTGTGTTATTTGAGTTTTTTTAATTTGGAATTCCAAACAAACAAAGAAAAAGTGAACTTTTGAAATTAATTTGAACATTTAAATTTGAATAATCTAAAATTGGCCAAAGAAACTTTAAAATAATTAATACCAAATTTTATCCATGGATAATTAAAGAACTCTAATTTTCTGCAACAATAATTTTAGATATTAAATATGTACTTACTTGTAAAAAGTTTTTCGTTTGTAAAATAATCAAAGTTCACACCACTCATAAATGCTTTTCCAATCTTAATTTCCGCTTTGCATGCTGACCTATTCTTATAACTATCAAACACACACTCAATTCACAACTTGAATTATATATGTAACTGTTTAATATAAGTTTTCAACCATATTATTCTAAATGCACTAAATTGATGCACATTGAACTGTTAAACGTTTGCATCCTCCATGTTAACTGTGTACTATAATTTTGTGACGACGAGAAACGTTGAACCGGAAGAGTTGCTCCGTTGCGCCGAAGCAGCTACTATAAGCGTTCAGTGCGCATGACCATCAAAGAATACAGAGGAGGTTCAGGAATATTTGTGTGTGTAAAATTTTGAAGATTTCATTAACAATTTATTAAAATATTTTTATTTAAGTGTTGGTATTTTTCTTATTCCAGTCAATGTCCATAACACTTTTCATGAACATTGTTTAAATCATTCATTCGATTATCATATGGTGAGATGATTGAAATAAAGATATATAATTTATTCAGGAATAGACCTATCACGAAATCATAATAAGTTAATGTTCATATATGTAAAAATTTTTTCTAATAGGTATCCAGGACTCAAAGAGAGAAGTCTCATGCTTCCGACTGCAATATAAAATTTAAACAATACATACAATTAAAAAAAAATTTCATATAATCATATAGGGCTAGCCGAAGGTAAAAACGGGTAAATAAAGGTAAATCATATAAGTATAAATATTAAAATATAACATATCCACTATAATATATATATATATATATATATATATATATATATATATATATTCTGCAGGTCCCAGGGCATATAGATTACTTTTAAAGAAGGGATATCCTTTTCCAGCCGTTTCTACTTTAAGAGGCTGGCTAGGAAAATTAAAAATCTCCACAGGCATTCTGAAAGAAGTTTTTAGTATCATGAAATTGACAGATATGAGTAGACATGAGAAAATATGTGTATTGTCTTTTGATGAAATAAAGATCCGGAAGGCTTACCTGTATGATAAAGTTTACGATGAAACTTTAAAACCTTACAATTATGCTCAAGTTTTTATGCTTCGAGGATTATTTCGAATTGTCTTTCATGATTATGATTTTGCCCTAACGAAGGAAAAATTACTGGATATAATAGACTACGCAGAGTCATCAGGTGAGATAACAACACATAGTCTAGATAGGATAATTAGGCAGTAATATAAATTATGAAAAAATCTTTTATTTCTATTACTTATATGCAATCTCTAGGTACATATTTTTTTAGGATTTCGGGTTGTAGCTGTGGTCAGTGACTTGGGAGGTGGGAATAGGTCTCTTCACAACAAATTAAATGTTAACCACCAAAGCACTTGGTTCATAAACCCATCTAACAATAAAAAATTGCATATATTTGCTGATGTACCTCATTTGATAAAACTAATAAGGAATGACTTTCTTAACCATGCATTTATAATTAAAGAAAAAGAAATGGAAAAAACATAATTGAGGAGCTGTTGGATGTAACAGGAACATCAGACTTGACAATTACCCACAAAATTTCTAGACATAACTTGAATGTTGAAGGAGCTGCTCGGCAAAAAGTCGGGTTGGCAACAAAATTATCTTCGCATACTGTTGCCATGGCAATAAGCCGATGTGGAAGTACGGGTGCCTTAAACCAACCAAACTGGCTTGAGTGTTCAGAGTTTTTTAAACTGGTAAGTTTGGAGCATTGAAACAATAAATATAAAAAAGCTATTTTCTTCATATTTTAGGTAAATGATTGGTTTGATGTTTTGAATGTCAGACATTATATGACTGATAGTCGACAGAGAACAAAGGCATATGGACTGGCTTTGGAAATCCAGGATAATATTATTTTTCAAATGACTAAGACAATGGAAAATTTAAGAGTTAAAGGCAAAAATTCTTTACTTCCTTTCCAAAAAGGTACACCATATCTATTTGATTTGATGAATAGCACTAATAAAATTTAAAAATATATAAATTTGTTTTAGGGATCATTAGGACGAATAACTCTGGCCTTGTTCAAAGATCTTAAATCTGAGTTTTCTTGTGAATATATCCTTACATATCGACTTAACCAGGACTTACTGGAAATTTTTTTCTGAGCCATTAGTGCTAAAGGAGGGCTCCATGACCACCCGGATGCTTTAGAATTCAGATATCGTCTACGTTCGTATCTTCTTGGAAGAAATGAAGGTTCTCTGTCAAGTTTTGGCAACGTTGAGGAAGATTCAACAGGCGATATTTTTACTGGGGAGGTCAATTTATGTGGAAAATATTTCTCTTCCGTTGACAAACCTGGATGTGATGAAATATAATCTCTGGGTGGACTTGAACTCAATAATGTTGAATATGACGGTTTGGAAAATTTGGCTGGCTACATCTGTCATGCAGTTAAAGAGCCCACTGCCTCGATAGCTTCTACATCCTCACAAGACTATACTTGGGTCTCACATCTTAGCGAGGGTGGCCTAACTAAACCCTCACCAGAATTTATGACGCATATGGAAAGTTTGGAAAAAAATTTCATATCTGTAAATGGTGACACACTTTGTATTAGAAAAAAATATTTACAAAATCTATTGGATTTAAATTCACATTATCCTTGCTCAGATAAAGCTAAGCAATTATTTTTTCGTTCCAGAATGTTTTTTAGAATCAAACAACTGGATAGGGACTTGGATGATCCTAATCAGAGCACTATAAAAAAAAGGAAAGTAACAAAAACAGTTAAATGATATCAATGATAAGAGGTCTAGCCACGTAATTCCTGATTCATTATTTTATGGCGATCAATCTGCTTGTGAGGGTTAAGGTATTGTTGTTTTGTTTAAGGAATTATTTCAAATCGTATATGCTAAAAACATCTGCAGTAATCATCTCGAGTTTGTTGAATATTGATAAGTGTATTGATAAGTGTTGTTGTATTGGATTTTTTCGTAGAATAAATTGAAAAACAAATGTCACTAGCTCCTCTTGGTAATCGTAGGGATATGTTGGGGGCTATATTTATATTTAAACTCGTACATGGGCAGGTTGGTTGTGCGGATCTTTTGAGTCAGGTGAGGCTTAGCGTTCCTTGCCGGGGTCTTCGCCATCGAGTTACCTTTCATGTGCCCTTTCATAGAACAACATATGGTGCTATGAGTCCTATGAATAGATATCTGTGCTTTTTGAATACCTTTAATTTTGATATTTTCAATATGTCTTTGGGTCAGTTCAAACATTGCTTAGGGCTGTGATTTGTTGAGTTATGTTGTGTTCTTAATTTTTTTATTTATATAAGTATTGTTTTGTACCTGTAGCTACATGGAAAGTGTTATGTATTTTAAATTAATTGGTTATGCTGTATCAGTTTTTATACCTAACCTTATTGTATTATTTATTGTTGTATTGTAACAGTTAGCGGGGTTTTCCCATAATAAATAAATAAATAAATCTTTTGTTAAATCCAAGTTGATACATATTATTTTTCAATCATAATTTGATATTTTGTTATTAACAATAAAAATTTCATTATTATTATTATTATTATTTTTAAGAATGTTCCACAGTATAGTACGCGCAATAGTTATTTGTATACTAAGGCCGCAAAATGCTTTTTAGCGTTCCGAGAGAGAGATTATCGCCGAGGCCGCTCCGGCCGAGGCAAGATAATCTCGAGGTCGCGAAAACATTTCGCGGCCATAGTATACACAATATTTTTCGTGCAACCGTGAAAATTACATAATTTCAATAAACATTATGTCTCTTTAGAAAAGTCAGCGTTTCTACGCGAATAGAGAAAATTACACGTCAATATCACAATGTTTCTATGGAGATGAAATATTTAGCAATACAAATCAATTTGACATTTCTCGTGAAGTCGTGAAGATGTCCGATAGCGATAGTGATATTTCAGTTACTTGCACTCCTCCTGAGCTGAGAGATCTCATAGACTCAGCACTTTCTGATTTGATACCCGAGAAATATAAACGGAAATATGAAAAATGTTACAGCAACTTCAAAGATTGGTGTGTCAACCAAAATGTCAAGACGGTGTCAGAAAACATATTATTAGGATATTTGATGCAGCGATCAAAAGTTGTGAAGAGTTCAACTTTATGGAGCATTTATTCTATGTTAAAGACTATGCTTAACGTACGAGATGGAATTGACGTAAAGAAGTTTTTAAAATTGGTACCGTTCCTCAAGAAAAAGTCAGTTGGTTATCGAGCAGAGAAATCAAAAGTTTTTACGCACGAGCAAATTGATTCATTCCTCAAACAAGCTAGTGATGCAAATCATCTACTGTGGAAGGTATATAAATATGGAAAAAAGTGAAGTATGATGTTTTATTCATAATAATTATTATTATAGGTAGTTTTGATAATGGGAATATCAGGAGCATTGCGACGAGATGAATTAGTGAGAATGACCCTCGAAGATATTCAGGAAGACAAAACTGTATTGATAGTAACTGTTCCTGATACTAAAACTGATCAAAAGCGTGTTTTTACCATTACTAATCAAGATTATATAAGAATTTACTATAAATATGTAACTCTTCGACCAAAACATACTGCTATTCGTCGTCTATTTCTGAGATATGAAAATGGAAAGTGCTCGGCACAGGTTGTTGGAGTGCATACGATTGGAAAAATACCTAGTATGATTGCAAAATATCTCGGCTTACCAAAAACTATTTCCAAATTCACAACAGAAACATACTTTATTTTTGATATATATTAACATTGATTGTACTGTTTATATTATTACTGATATTCATCCCTGAAGATGAAGCAACTAAATCTATTGTTTCTGAACAATCATTATTTACATTAGACAAAAACGTATTATTTTCTTTGGACATTAACATTTTGCGATTGACTACATTTGAACTAGATGGTTCGAAATACATTGTTATTGTCATATTTCAGAAATGTTAAATGCTGTAGTGGCGTTCAGTTTGCCGGCAGTCACTATGGGAACGGCCGTAAAAATGTTTGTCGGCCGTCACTCTGGGTAACGGCCGCAAAATATCATTTTGCGACCTCTGTTGCGGCTGCAAAATGCTTGTTTTGCGTCCGGTTGCACGAAAAATATATAGTACTGAAATGTAATGGTGTATCCCCTTTAAGTTATGTTGAAAGGTATTAATATTTTGTTTTCTTTTACCAATACCACTTACACACTACACTCTATTTTGATGCTAGCCTACCAACTAAATAGTGAGCGTTGCTTATCGTTTGTGGCCACCTGCTATGTTCAAAAAAATTCCTATCTCAAAATATACTTATAGTTCAGTAAAATATGAGAAAAATAATAAGTTATTTAAAAATTATATTATTAATTTCTTGTTAATAAAATGAGATATAAGGTAGTGTTAATTGTCTGGTGTTATGTTTAAGATGTATTTAATTATTATGAAATTATTAAATACATTTTAACGATTGTTAGTTGAAGTTATATTATTAAATGAACATATCGTCTAATAGCATTTTAAATTATAATATTGACTAGACTATGATAGTATTTAAATCAAAGGATAAGCCGAAACTTTAAATTTCCCACTATATCTCTTACGTGAACTATACCTGAGTTGTAATTTATTGTTGTTCTGTAGTATACTAATTTTGGAATAAACAACCGATTCAGTATTAAAATTTGCTAATTGTTTTATTCCTTGTATTTATTTACAAACTTACAGGTTTATAAAATAATATCAAAAAATCCAAAAAGTATAATAATATGTTTTTTTTGTATCAGTACAGTAACTAGATCTTAGAATTATTGTTTTGCTCTGCTCCGATTCCATATAACACTTTCACATGAACTATCTTTGCATTTATAATACTAATAATATCTCATTCAACCTGAACCACCCTCATTTTCCTCCAAAATGCATTAGCAACTCTTCATAAACAATTTCTATTACATCAAATGCACTAGCCCGCGGTGACGGTATTAAATTTTACTCTCTGCGTGACGTCATGCGCGCGAAGAACGATATTTCGAACGGCTAGAGATCATATCTTCTATTTGTTGTATCATGATTGAAACCTACTCACCTCTCGCTCAAGATGAATCCGTTGTCATTAATAGTTGGGATGGTATGTAAGGGATTTACCTTTATTAAAAAAAACAAATATAATTAGTTTCATTAACACTAAACTCAACTTATAGAATAAAATTAATGCTTCTTCTTATATTAATACTTTCTCTCGGCACCGAAAAAGAAGTTATTAACAAAAAGCAAGCTGATTCTTTGTCAAAAATTAAGATTTTCTAATTTGAAAAAGAGAAAACTTCATATTTTTTACCTTTAGAAATTCTGGGTTAAGTTGCTCTTTACTGAATAAATTCACAGTTTTGATATTGGTTTTAAGTCCCAAGGCTTTCGTCAACAATAAAACAGCCCTTGCAGGAGGGCTCATCGTGAAAAAGTAAATATCAATAGTATGATTCGGCATTTTTGCATCGAATATCCTAAAAAATCATATTATTTATTAGTATAACAAATATATTATACTATTAAAAATTGACTATAGGGAATTTGCACATTTGTTTTATTTTCAAATGACATACACCATAATGTATACATATAATTATGAACTGTACGCCACTGTATCTACATTCATACTTTCTACTCCCGTCGTCACCTATGAACTTCGTTCGATTGCAAAAAATTATTATTTTCTAATTTATTTTAAACTTTATCAAAAAATGTGTATCATAATCATCTTCTGGTAAATCCCGACGATACAAAAATTTTATTTTACGTTTCTATTTTTTACGTACCTGTTGTTTAGGGGAATAACACCCTCATTTTCAATACAATTCCCCAGCGTGTATACAAATTACTACCTACCCGACACTTCAATGAAAATTGACTAGAAAAAGTCAAACATGCATAGATCACATTAAGGTAACTATGGAGATATGTGACCACAACACGATTAATGGAATAAAATCGACCTAGTAGTAACGTAATGATTAATAGTTTGTCCAGAATACAATAATCATAAATTGTAAATATCTACTTTATAGAGGGTGCATCAATTATTATAATCAAAAGCATTATTCCATACATCACAACTGTCTTTTAGTGAAAATGAGTTTGATAATCATGACAGTACAAAATGTTTATTTCATGTTATAAACGAACAACTAAGCAGAACAACACTGTTTTTATAAAAATATTGCTGATAATTTATGCCTCGTCACCCAATTTTGTTCATTTCTGTTTTATTCCAGTGTGTATTTCCTGACCGTATTATTTAAATTTTCGTTTTAGTTTATTCCTGGTAATCGGCCAACATGGTTAATAGTTAAGAATAAAGAGATTTTTTGTAATGTTTACATTATTTTCTCATTTATTTTATTTTCTCAAACGACGTGAGTTTCGACATATTGCCATTTTCAAGTATTGTTTTTCTACAATGAATAATGTGTTAATTATAATACATTTAACAATAAAAGATAAGACAAAATTAATTTGAAACAATGGGCTATTAAAACTAACACATTATAAATCTGCTGTCGACTGTGGACATTGCGTTCTAAAATATTTTGAAATGAAATAAAGTCACTCGAACCTGTCTGATTTATAAAATCATCAACAAAACACACAAATAATATTCAAAGGCGGGTGAGATGCAGAACACCTACAGCTACTCTATCAAACGGTTGTATCATAGAGAAAGTAATAAGAGAGCATATACATATAAATAAAATATACTGCGCCTAGAGGTCAGGGAAGCGGGGCGATCATCAGAGTGCCGACCTATATATGTCTGCGCCGTCTGTGGCCAAGATCAATACGCGCATGCGAGTCACGAGACGTTGCATTGTTTAATATCATTGGTTGTATCATTACCGCTTTGACGCTTTTAGACCTTCAGGGGAGTGGTTAAGGTTGTTAGCATAGACAAATAATATATTTTATTTTCTCTATGGTTGTTTGTTTGGACACAGCATAGTAATAAAATTAGGCTGTGGTTTGGATGTTTAGTGTTTTTGTTATTTGTTTTATCATTGTGTTGTGATTTTTACGTGCATCTTTTATTTAGATTTTTATTGAAAAACTATGTGTCCACAACGGTTTATAGAAATAAATTCCGTTTGAAAACAAAAATCATCCCATCGTCATTTAATTTGTCAATATGTATGGCCATATTAGTGTGTAGATATCGAAGAAATGATTTATAAAAATAATAACTATAATTGAATATGTGCTCACTATATATTTCATGTTTATCTACTTCATTTCTATTCCTTTTGAAGTAACCTAAGAAAAAAAATGTAATTACATAATTGCACTTTATTTGGTCTAATCAAAAATCAGACATGAAATTTTTTTTGACTCAAATATCTTCGTTTAATAATATTACAGGCGGCAAATTCAGCACTTGCGCATAACTAACATGGCCACACAGAGTGTAGTCGGACCTCTCACAATTAATAGAACGCATTTCGCTTATTGGAGAAATAGGCAGTTAGCAGTATATTTTATTTATTACGTATATGTAAGAGAGTGTTCGTTCCCGTACAAACAGCTGGGGCATCGCGTCGATCTAAGCGCACCCCTTGCGGGGGGCAGAACTAATTCTTACAGGCGGGATATTCAAATTTGGTAGTTTGGATTATTGGTAGGTAAATTTTATAGTTTGTCTTAAAATTGTTTATTATATAATTATTTCATTTCAAAAAATTATATTTCATTTTTTGTAATGAAATAATTATAATAAACAAGTTTTAGACAAATAATTTACATAAATAATAAAACAGCAAACATTTAAATTTTTTATTAACCTACACATAATATAAAAAAAATTATTATTTACAGTTACATATTTCTACTAAAATAACACTACATGATAATTAAGAAAATTAATCCAATATCACATCAAATTGCGCATTGTTATTTTAAAATTATTGACTACAAAACCAACAAACATTTTAATAAAAAGAAGTTAAAAACTAAATTCTCCATATCCATGACGACAGGAACAGGTCTGAAACAAAAAGTAAATTAAAAGTAGTACGTTTTAAGTAACAAAAAAATATTTTTGTTTGTTAGTCCTCTTACCATCATTATATTTTTCAATTAATAAGGGAACACAAACTTTTATGAGTTGAGAAAATACGTATGATTTATGTTCTAGACAGATGAATAAATCAAAATTTATATGACCTTTTGTTACTTTTTTCAGTAATATTTTGTACATGAACGAAAAGTGGTGAAATATGATAACAAAGTCATGCAGTATTGAAAGAACTTTAACAACTCTGTACACAAATCAGACGTATTTTATCATCATTTTCTTTGAAGGAAGTGAAACCACGGTGGTTAACAACTAAAATATCTCTCTGTAAATTAGCCTTACATTCTTCGCAATTAAAAGTTGTACGAAACTAGAAACATAGCTTATGATGAAAATTTGAAAAAATGTTTTGTTCATAAACCCAAATTGCGAAGTGGCCAAAAATATTTACTATTAACAATTTTTTACAATACAACTATAACGAATTATACCTGGTAATGACATTTTAAAGGTTCACTTACATTTATTTACTTTATTAGAACGGGAAACCTAAATAAATTGAACAAAACTATACTAATTTTACTCATCCTTAGAACTTGTAACCATAACCAATATAACCATATTTTTAGTTTTGACACTTCACTTTGACAAACACAAGCCGTATTCACACAAACCAACGTAAGATTGATTTTGTATATTTTCATTTTTAATGACTTAAAAGTTAATATACTAGGATATTTTATAATATTTATTCACAATAAAGGCAATATGTTGCAATTCATTGTCATTTATAATATTTTAAATTGTTTTATTCTATTTTGTTTATGTAAAACAGTCTTGGAGTTCGCGCGACTGTAGAGACTCCATGCGCGGGTGGCGGCGCAGAAACGTTGTGCTACTTGCCGCCTATGCATCAAACCGTCTCTTATATTATTTGTCTATGGGTTGTATATTTTTGGGAGACTTTGAAGGTCCGTCTTATAGTTAATTGAATTTTTGATCTCATTGATATAAATCATTTCTTTGATTTCACGTTTGATTCTATTTTCTTCTTTGTCTAAAATTTTAATGATTTCAAAATCAAAACTATGGTGGTTTTCGATTGCGTGTTTTGAAAGGGCTGTGGAATGTTCGTTGTTGGTTTTATGTCGTATTTGTAATTTTAAATTCTCTTATGTAGGCATTGAGATGTTTGACCTACGTATTCACCATGGAAAACAGTATTAAACGTTTTACTTTTTTTATCTCAAATTTTACCGAAAGGTTATCAAGCTTTTTCTACGTTCGTCCTAAATCGAAGTTGTATATTCCGGTAGGTAAGGCTTCGCTAAATTTCAATCTGCTTTTGATCCGTACGATAATCCTAAGTGAGATACGGTTATTTCCAAAATGTAAAATTGGCAATTTATGCGCCTCTAAGTTAATTAAAACTTTTATCACTGAAGGTTTTTCTTTCATAAGATTCTTTTACAATATATATATATATATATATATATATATATATATATATATATATATATATATATATATATATATATATATATTATTATAGTTTATTTTATATGGGAATTTAATTTGCCCGGTATGTTGAGGATTTAATATGTATGATAAACAGTTTATTTAACCAACATGAAAACTTCTCATCTCAGGGTAGAGTTCAAGTATTTTAAATAAAATGATTTTATAATTTTATATATGTTAGCGCCAAAGTTAATAAATGCTTTATATTTTTAAAGATAAATTTGTTAATCAGAATATGTTACTTTTTTAATGATTTCAAGTTAAATACGGTCCTGTCCTACTTAAAAAATATCTGCATAGTTCAATCGATTTCATTCAGAGCTTCTGCCTGTGGTAGGTAGATGGTGCACAAGTCACCAGATGAAATGAATAACTCAAGTAATTTAAAAAAACGTTCTTCAAAAGGAAAAACAATATTTAATTTATTGAATATAAATACACTACACTTTTACAAGTGTTTTTTTTTAAGAAATTCAACTATCTAAAAGGATGACTCTTTCATACAAATCACACGCACTCTGGTGAGATATTATTATAATATTAAAATACAGTTATATAATTTCATAAACATTTGACTTTCAGAAAACGGCGAAATACACTCTTAACAGCGTCTATGCATCACAAAATTTTAGTTTTTTTTACAAATTAGTAAGTACGCTTGACCTCTTAATACATTAATAAATTAACTTGTACTACCTTATTTACTTCACGATTTCTGTTTGTTCACCTTTATTTGTTCCAGATTCTCCTCCTGGAAAACCTCCCTGTTGGCATTCTGCTTCTATCAGAACAGGAATCGATGCTGTATTTCTTTCAAAGTCCAAACAGCTCACACAAATTCCACTATTCAATGTTTTTCGAAAACTATTTTGGCTATTTTACTTCCACCAGACACAAGACACCGTATTATAAAATAAAATTCATGATTAGTGTTTTACAACATTCAACAATTCCTTTTTTAATTATTAATATAAACTAAACTACTTACACTGATATATCTCTTGTAAGTATAATGTATTTGTTTTAAATTCTATAGTCAAATTTTGTCTTCCAAATGATTTCAATTGATTTACTTTACCAAAAAAATTTTGCTGCTCCAAAAATCTCTTCCCAAAAAGAAAACCTACTAGTCAATAGCCCCCATAATCAACAACTTTCTTACATTCTGATTTTTTTTTCGTTAGCAACACAGTTGTCGCCGATGTGATCTTTTTTAAATGTTTATTAACCAATCAAATTTGACTATTTATTTTATAACTCAAATTCTTCATTTCAACCAGTGGAATGTTCATCCATTATATCATGATATTATATTCTAAGGTTTTTAATTGCTTAGACTTCCTATATTATTTTCATTCAATAATATTTCTTAGTATTGTTAAAATGACATTTCCTAACCTCTAAGTATGTATGTCAAATGAATATTCATAATGTTTTAATAGATGACAGCTGTTACCTTTAAATATGTATGCAAAATGAAAATTCGTTTTCTTTATAAGTCATGTTCTCTGAAATTCACATTATTTTATATTTTCCTGCTCTGTTATGTCTAAACATCTACACTATCTCATTTTAATGTCTTAATCAACAAATATTACGAGATTAGCTTGACTTTACAGAATAAAGCATTATTAGTTTCTTATTATGAACAAATTTTGATACTTGATCTCTTTGATAAAAGTTTCGTTAGGTAATTTATTTCATATAAATTGTTTATCACACCTATTCGCAATTATCCCTACATTATACAGTCTGTCCTTTCTGTATGTCTTCTCTATCGAATAGTGGATCGTACAGATTGTCTCCATTCAAATGTTTAAAAAAAATTTTTGACTTAAAAAAATTCTTTTAGATTACAATACATAATCTTAATTCTTCAATATTTGATATACAGGGTGTAGCATTATTTTTTCACAATAATATATATATATTTGTTCCTTTTCAATTTATTCGTTCCTTTCAAAGTTTCTACTTTCTTGTTCAAGACTTTGATCTGTATTAGGACTGTTACTGTTTTTATTTCCTATTATTTTGAATTTCAAAATATCCGATTTAAAATCTACTGTGTTGTTAACCTTCCTCATTACATCTTCTAGTTGTACCTCATCTTCTTCATTGCCTTCTTCTATACCATGTATTATCAAATTCTTCTTTCCAAAATTTTTCTCGGTCTGGATCATGTTTCTTTGCAATAATTCTATTTTTTCCTTTAGGTCCATATTTTTCATCCTTAATTGGTAATTTTCCTTCGTTAACTGTGCTATTTGTTTGCTCATTTCTTCAATTTTATCATTTATCTCAGTGATCTTATTCATACTGCCACATATTCTTACGTTTCTGTTACTATTATAATTGCTACTCCTGTTGCATTTAATTGCAATAAATCTAACGAATCTAAAAATGATTGTAGCTTACCCGCTTCACCATTGAACTTAGTGGGTAGCATCTCACTTGAAAAAATTGAAGAAATCATTCATACTTACAGCCATTTTTACTTGTTCCTAATATCTCCTCAAATATCGATGTAGGTATTTTAATAATACAGTTTAACGCATGAAACGATCTAGAAGTTTTATCTCTAATTTTCTCAAAATAATTTCTAAAACTATCTTGTTGTACTAAAACTAAATTGTTTCAATTGTTACTACTTTTGTAAAATTATTATAAAGAATTACTATATTATTAATTATTTACATACTCAACAATTAATTTTAATTTATCTTCAAATTGTTCCCACGTAATTGACATTTAAAAAGGCCTAGGTACATTATAGTCGGAGAGCTGGCTACGAAAAAGTGAACTGATAAGGTGCATTCACGATTTTTGTATTAAATGTCTCCTTGGTACCTGATAAGTACATAGCGTTGCCGTCAGAACGCTCTCCCGGGGCGGGAGGCGTGGGAGGACGGTCAAAGTCGTCAACTTATATTTACAAAAAAATGATAAGGTGCAGTCCTAAACTTTAGTAGAGTTATAGATTTTTACTGTAGAAATCGAGGAAAATTATTGTCAGAAGTCCAGATCGGGGCTTAAAGAATATCAGAAGTCGATAAAGTTGTAAAAAAATTGTTGAAATTTAAACCACAAGGTACAGTTCTGACAATTGCATTTTTATATTGTTTATGGCTTACTGAACCTGTATATAAATTGTCAGAAGTCTAAATAATGGCTAAGTACATGGAAATTGATAATATGGCCGGAAGTTGTTGAAGCGGCTATCGCGACGGAAAGCAATTTTTCGTAGCTTGTTTCAAATTTAAATAACAAGGTTCAGTTCTGACGGTTGTATTTTTATATTATTTATGGCTTACTGAACCTGTATATAAATTGTCAGAAGTGGAAATAATGGCTAAGTACATGAAAATCGATAACATGGCCGGAAGTCGCTGAAGCGGCTATCGCAACGGAAAGCAATCTTTCGAAGCTTTTGTTTTAAATTTAAATAACAAGGTGCAGATCTGGCTATTTCTTGTTTCTAATTTTTACGTGGTTTAAATTTCAACAATTTTTTTACAAACTTTGTCGACTTCTGACATTCTTTAAGCCCCGACCTAGACTTCTGACAATAATTTTCCTCGATTCCCACAGTAAAAAACTATAAATCTACTAAATTTCAGGACTGCACCTTATCATTTTTTTCTAAATATAAATTTACGGCTTTGACCGTCCGCTCACGCCACGTATTTATCGGGTACCAAGGAGACATTTTATACAAAATTCGTGAATGCACCTTATCAGTTCACTTTTTAGTAGCCAGCTCTTAGACTATTACATTACATACAATACGATTCTTACAATTTTATACACTTAAAGTTCCTATTGTCTTCTGGACTCCTATTCTTCGGGTAATGTCCCTCTTCAACTGTCTGCGATGAGTTTTCCGTAAAGACCACATGAATTTCAACATAAAGCTCACATTTATAACAAACAGTATTACCATAATCTGCGTCGTGAAACTCTCATGTTGTACTATAAAATTATTGTTTACGGTACCAATCTCCTGGACCTCTTACTTCGTCGATTTACCTCCCATTTTTCCATTAAGCCATTTCCCAGAATTCAAATAACGGACCATACACTTGTTGAAATTAAAATTTGCAGTTAAACGTTTGCAGGATCGCCATGTGATTATTAGAAGTAAGCGCACAATTTACAAAACCATTTTGATGTTCCAGACCATTAATTGAGAAAACACTTACCTCCAGTCTGTGGGAACGAAATAATACCATATGTTCAAAATATCACTGGGATATATTAGATTTGACACATTATTAACAATTAATGACCAGAGTTACACTTATGAGTAAGAAATACAACTGTTGTTTACTATATAGAACTAAACTATTTATTTATGCTGAATCGATATTCGGCAGTTCGTTAACACCGTTCACATTGAAATAATAACCTTGTCCGGGTTGATTGTTTTACAATTTATTAGCGTACTATTCTGAACATGTTTTAATAATTAACCAAATAAACGTATTCCCTAAAGAATCGTGGATTACTCGTACTGATTAACCTTACTAAGTTTATTAGTGATTGTTCATGAGATGTGTGTCAGAATAGAAGTCGTCACGTGAAAGGAACAATTGAAAACTATATTACAAAAATCAAATAAAACTAAAAATGTACATAAATGCAACGAGTTCTCATCTCAGCGTCTTATAACATAATAATTTTAAAATGTGCTCTCAAAACAGGTATAAAAGCTACAAATAAGGGTGGTCCAACCACTTGACTGTAAATACTGTCCAGACGCCATAATATTTATGGCTCTGCCTTTTGTAGAGTGATTCAATATAATGGGAAATATATAATCTGCGTGTAAGTAACTGACAAGCGTCAACATGCCGCCAGCCTTGGCAAAAATTGCCGAAAGAAGAGTACAAAAAAACATACACTTATGACAATGCAATAAATAAAGTTGTTGTCGTATTGATAGTAAATATACATAAAACTAATACCTAATAATAAAAAGGTAACACAGAATTTTTCTTGCAAATACAAGTAATATCATTAATTTCGGCAATAGCTTCGTGAAGTGACTTCTTATATTTAAATTTAGCATGTTATAAAAATTACACTTGAACTACCTAATGCTAACTTATATGCCTAAGAATTTGAATTTTTAAAACTGTTTTCTGATTTAATTATTGTCTATATCATCGTTTACGGGTAACGGACATATTTTTGAAAATGAACGGGTTATAATGCCACTAGCAGTTTTAATGTTAAAAACACGCGCTACGCCGTCGCTACCACATATCACTCCACTAACGCGACCAAGTTTCCACCTCATGGGTGGCAAATTGTCCGCTTTGATAAGGACTAGACGATCTTCGACAACCTTATCACCTTTGGTAGCAACCCACTTGGTTCTCTTCTGCAACTCAGAGATATACTCCTTATTCCACCTTTCCCACATATGCTGTGATAATTTTTGCGTCAATTGATAGCGTGATAGTCGATTTATAGGAATGTGTGTAAATTTTCGGTCGCCTGATGTGGTTATAGGGCGACCAATAAGAAAATGGGCGGGCGTTAGAGCGGTGTAATCGTTGGGGTTGGTGGATAACGGCGTCAACGGCCGCGAATTTATTATTGCCTCAATCTGCGTCAGTAACGAGTAGAATTCTTCATAAGTAAGGTGTGCATTTGATAGAACTCTTTTAAGGTGATGTTTGATTAATTTAACACCCGTTTCTCAAAGACCACCAAAATGGGGTGAATATGGCGGTGAGAATTTCCAATCTATCTCGTCTTTGGACAATGAATCAATAATAATTGATGATTTGTTTGATTCAAGGAATGTACTAAGCTCTTTAAAATCCGTACTTGCAGACACAGAATTTTTACCATTGTCCGAAAAAATTTGTCTGGGCTTTCCCCTACGTAAAATAAATCGTTTTAGTGCCAACAAAAATGTTTCCTTGGATAGATCCGTAACAAGTTCAATATAAACCGCCTTAGTGCTAAAGCAAACAAATATGCAAATGTAACCTTTTGTTAATTTGGAACCGCGCCCCTTTCGGTCTCGAATTAAGTACGGCCCTGCGTAATCAACTCCGCTTACTATAAATGGTGGTCCAGGTAGGAGGCGCTGGGCAGGTAAATTGCCCATGATGGGCTGTATACCTTTCGGTTTAGCGCGAAAGCAAACTGTACAGCTATGAACTATGCGCCTAGCTAAATCCCTGCCCCTTACTGGCCAATAGTGTTGTCTAATGTTGGCTAAAAGTAATTGCGGCCCGGCACGATATAAGTTTTGGTGATAGTAATTAAAAATTAGCCTCGTCAGTTTGTGATTAGATGAAATGATGATTGGATGCTTTTTATCGTAGGTAAACTCAGAATTTTGCAAACGACCTCCCACGCGAAGAATACCTTCTTTGTCAATAAATGGAGATAAATGTGTGATGCTGCTTATTACATGTCTCACAAGAATTCATATGACGACAAATTCTGTTGTCGTGGCCAGGTTTTAAACAATTAATGCATAATTGGGCATTTTTAGCCCTTTCATATTTTTCAGTGGGAGATAAACTCATAAACTCTGTGCAGTTGTATGTGACATGAGAATTTTTACATATAGTACAAAGCGGGTTTTGATTCGATTTACTAGGAGGCTTGTTTTGGTTAGACGTGTGCTTGTTTGAGTAATTTGATGCTTGGTGAGAAGAATGACAACCGCGTGTATGATAGAACGTACCTCTGAAATTGTTATTAAATGAATTATTATTATGAGCCTTTTTGTCAGCTTGGTTAGCTTCTAATGTTTCCAATAAATTGGCGCGCGATTTTAAGAATGTCTTGAGATCGTTATATGAAGGTACCTCTTTATTGGCGTTTGATTTCGTGTTTTCACATTCGCGTAATGTGGACGAATCTAATTTGGTTGCTATAATGTGAATTCATAATGCATCCCAGTGATCTGTTTGTTGTCCCATTTGTTTAAGAGAATGTAAGTATTTAGAGTATGTGTCGATTAAATTGCGTAATTTGTGGAAGGATTCTTTATGGATGGTTTCTAGGTTAAAAAGTGATTTTACATGATTAAATACTAGTAGACGCTTATTGTCGTATCTTTCGCGAATAAGATTCCAAGCTACAATATAGTTGCTACTTGTAAATTCAATCGAACGGATAACTTGAGCCGCACCCGCTTCTAAGATGACTGTAAATAATGAAATTTTTGAATGCTATCCAAGGCCTCATTTTTATGCACTAATGATTCGAATGAATCCGCAAATTCTAACTAGTTTTGGTAAGAGCCGTTAAATTTGGGAATTTCAATGGGTTTTAATTTTATACCTGCAAGTTTAAAAGTGTTGTTTTCGTAAGCGCTGTGTAGAGGTTCGGTACTAACTAAATTAAAACTTGATGCATTGTCTGAAGATAAGGTAGAATTTCTTATGATATTTTTTGCTATTGCTATTTGCATGTGAAAGTTAGATTCAAAGGTATCGCGCTCTTCATATTCAATTTCTAATAAATCTTCATCTGTTGTTTTCTCTTCAATCACATCCTGTATGTTCTCAAACTCAAAAATAATATTTTTTGAATGATTTAAACGCTCTTGCAATGCTAAAAGGTCTACGTTCACTAGATTAGCATTCGGTCCTTTAATGCTTGATAAATATTTCCCAAAATTCGTGAGCTTAGCTTTATTCGCGCCTCGCTTTCTTTTTAATTCTTCCAAAGAAAGAGACGTAACATCTGACATTTTGCAAATATTTAAATATAATGAACAAAACAAAATGTAGTAAATAATGAATTGTGATAAATAAATATTTGAAATCGATTTTATGATTATGCTAATTTGGATGCAACTTGACACAATTAAGTAAATAATAAATTGTGTTAATTAAATGTATGAAATCGATTATGTTATGATTATGTTAAATTTGGATGTTAATTGATTGCACAACCTTAGATTTAAAAACTCTCGTTAGAAACACAGACTTAAAACAATAACAAATTAGCACTAATGATTGTATGAGAGGAACGACCTCACCTGATGATTTGCGATGCAGTTGGCTACTTGTTGTTTTTAGGCTTCGTACTCCTAGGATCCACTTACAAATTTGATCAAGTAATCCTTTAATGATGCGTTATGGTGTAATGCTTGGGAATTCCGGATATGGTTGCATTGTGCACTCGCGTAAGACACTATTTTAGCTTTCGCCTTTGGTTACACGCACGATAACTTTTCGGCGATTGACGATTTCAACTTTTAATTGATTACGCGATTATTCACTTGTTTTGTTTTTCACTTGAATTCGACAAAGATCCGGCTTCGAAGGACCAATAATGTTCATGAGATGTGTGTCGGAATAAAAGTCGTCAAGTGAAAGGGACAATTGAAAACTATATTACAAAAATTAAATAAAACTAAGAATGTACAGGATTATTGGTTATAATTTAACCACCCCTTTATTTCTCCTATGCGTACAGATACAAAAAAAAGTTTTGTATAAAAGTTGTAGGAGTATAAATGGATTATAATTAAATGTACTTTGCACACCAATAGCGTTTTTGAATTACGGGGTGTAATATAAAAATATTTTTTTTTGAATAGAACACCCTGTATATTGTGACATATTCGGATAGGGCTTTTTTTTCTCATAACAAAAATCTATACTTTCATAGGTGTAGCTTTCATACTTTCCAAAATAATGAACAGTAGGGGTATACTGAAAGTATTTAAGTTAGTATTTACCTAAAAAAGTAGTTGACTATGCATGGCTTACTGCACTTGTTGATATTATCTGTCAAAACTAAGTAACTTCTAAAGTAATAGATAGTAAATGTTTAAAAAATAGGCATTACCAAAGAACATACAAAACAATACAGTGTTTATTACGAAATACAATACAATAGCAAACAATATAAAAAGCAATACAGTGTTTATTACAAAATAGAAACCGATTTGATATTTTCATAAATTTTAGGCGAGCAAGTTCAGACCTTCTCCTTAAATATTCTATACAGTTCAAAATTTTATTACTATTTCGATGGTTAAGAAGTTCAATTTCAGCTTCAATTTTCTCTCTAATTATTGCAATACTGTTACTGGTATCGGAATAAACTTTTCTTTTAAATAGCCCCATAAAAAGCCATCTAAAGGCGTTAAATCAGGAGTATTTGGCGGCCATTGAATCGTGTCACCTTTACCTATCCAAATTGCGAACTCATTATTATTACTCATTATTAAGTGTTCTCGCACTTCTCTTACATTATGCGGAGTGAAATTATAGAATATTGGCCCAACTACTTTACCCCGAAAAATTCCACACCAGACATGAATAGATTTTTGACCTGACTTTTTAATTTGTTTGATTTTGTATTTCCTAAAACTTTTTCGTTCCCGCAAACATCTATTTTTTCTGTTAAACTGACTTGATGTAGAGAAACTTGATTCATCCGTCCAAATAATTTGTTTAAAGTAATTTTCGTTGTCGTCTAAATTTCTTATCATTTGTTGACAGAATTCCAATCATTTTCGCTTTTGTTCTTCACATAGTTCCTGTACGGGTAAAATTTTGTAAGGACGATAGTTATTTTTTTTTATTGTTTTTTGAATTTTATAGTAACTTGTTTGTAATTCGCCGGAAGCTTTTTTATACTACTCTCTGCATTCTCTAAAATAAAAATAATTGATATTTTGATTGTGTTATTCTAAGAATATATTTGTAGGTAATTTAATATTATTTGAATAAAAGTAATATTTTACCTTCAAAGTGTAACAGTATATTCAATTGTTCTTCTTCATTTACTATGGCAATACGTTTCTTTCTCAAAAAGTAATGATAGACATTGACGTGATGGTAAATACTTACAAATGTGTTTAGACTAGGACATCGTCGATTTGGATACAACTGTAGATATTCCCGTCTTGCAGCACGTTTATTATTGTTATTTTTGACATATAGTGAAAATAATTCTACATTTGCAGAAGCTGTATAATCCATTTTTGAAAAATATAGCTAGCAATTAGTTATATTTGTTACGTTAGTTTATAATTTTGACAGATAACATCAACAATATTGCAGTAAGACATGCATAGCCAACTACGTTTTCTAGCTAGATACTAACTTGAATACTTTAGGAATTTACTGTCCATTATTTTGGAAAGTATAAAAGCTAGACCTATAAATGTATATATTTTTGTTATGAGAAGAAAAATCCCTCTCCGAATATGTAATAATATATAGGGTGTTCTATTCAAAAATATATATTCTTATTTTATACCCCCTAATGCAAAAACGCTACTGGTGTACAAAGTATATTTTAGTAAAATTCATTTATACTCCTACAACTTTTATTTGAAACTTTTTTTTGTATCTGTACGCATAAGAGAAATAAAGGGGTGGTCAAATTATAACCAATAACCCTGTACATAAATGCAACGAGTTCTCATCTCAGCGTCTTATAACATAATAATTTTAAAATGTGCTCTCAAAACAGGTATAAGAGCTACAAAGGGTGGTCCAACCACTTGACTGTAAACACTGTCCAGATGCCATAATATTTATGGCTCTGCCTTTTGTAGAGTGATTCAATATAATGGGAAATATATAATCTGAGTGTAAGTAACTGACAAGCGTCAACAGTGATCTTCTGGTTCAATAACCGTCACAGTATGACTGTTCTACCAGAAAATTGTTCACCCGACTTGGATCGGGGGTTAGAACAATCAGAAGAAATAGAAAGGAATTAACTATTTCTGAAACACCTAGAGGTGTAGAGCAAAAGAAGCTTTTATTCAGACGGAGTATCGGTAGGGATTGACTGGCGTTCATCGAGTTATTATGCTTTGTATTGTGCCACAAATGAATGAAACTTACAACAACATTCAATTGATGTTTGCATTAGCAAATATCAACAATATTTCTTTCAAGTCTGTTTCAGATTTCAAATTTATACTTTTAATTAATGGTCAGCAAACTGCTACTGCTACCGTGCCCATTTTGTTTCATAACACTGAAGACTTTACGAGAAGAAGGGGACAATGAGAGGACATCAGAAAAGCAAATTAATGCAAATCCCACAAGCTTAAATATGAATGGCAATTTAAAAAACAGTTATCAAAAGTTTTGTTACTGAGGAAACAGAAAAAGCTGCGGTGTAGTCAATATCACTCTTTTTGAAGAAAATGATGATAAGTATGTTTTCGTGTATTATTCCTGAGTTCCACCTTCCCCAAGTTTCTGTTAACCATCTTTTTTGGGACGGTCTTGTACCACTTCTTGAACGAGACAAAGCCTTGATTTGGCTCAAAAAATTAAAACTGATAGCAAAACATTATCAAGGCTAAATCTTCGAGGGAAACGCGTGCAGAAAACTTCTAAAAGAAAGTGATGCGCTTGTTGACCATTAAACTATATGTTTTACGACTGAAAAGTTTCAGCCAGGATACGAAGAAGATATCGAAATGTTATCAAAATTCTTTAAAGCAACTCATGTATCTGAAACTTGTCTAATTCATGTTCTTTTAAATAGTTTCCAAGATGCTATTAAATTTCTCAAAAAACATGGATTTGGTCTATGGTCTGAACAGGCTGGTGAATAAATACATAGAGAATTCATAATACATTGTAATAGGTACACGATAAACACTTTACCTGATCTCTATCACAGAAAAAATTTGAAAAAACCAGTTACTGAATTTTCGTCTAGATACGTGTGAAAACTAATAATGTAAAAGTTGTAATATCTTATGTTAAAGATTATTTATGATTTTATGTTAAACAGATTTATGATGGTTAGTAGTTCTATTAAAAGTTGCAATATACAGTTTGTGCTGTCATTTTTATGAAAAAGTAGCACTTTCCTTCCTTGTTATACAAATAGCTATTAAATTTATAGGTTTATGAATTTGAATGTACGGTAATGCGTTATCTGAAGAAATATTAATTTCTACTAAGGATTTTCTTGTTGTAGGCCCGTTTCTATAAAATTTTCATTTTGATTTTCATCATAGTTTACATTTTCAAAGTGAGATGTTTGATTTACGTCTTGATCGGGATTATTATGGTCACTATTAGAAGTATCGTAATTTTGGTAATAATATTGTTCATTTGTGTATGGATCTGATTGATTGTATTCGTTTGTAAATAGTTCTTCAGAAGTAAAATTTGGGATTTGTCCATTATTTCTAAATGGATTATTTTGATTATAATTGTTATGCTTTTGCCAACTTTATCTTTATGATAACATGGATGGGTTTCTAGAGGTTGTTGACATAGGCGTTGGTGAAGTTATTATATTAAAACACCCAGTATTTCACTAACTTTTAATTGAAAAAGTACAAAAGTTTTATAATGAAAAAACTACATTTTTAGCTTCTCATTTTTATATATGTATTTTTACACATAACCACACTCTCTTTTTTAAGAGGCCTACTGCTCGCCTGTTTTACAGCCACAAACAGAGATCAATAATATTCTTAATTTTTAGATAGTGTGGCGCCATCTATAATCAAGTTCATTTGGAATAACGGATAAATAGTTTTATTGCATCAGAATTATGCACTTTAACACTTCCCCTCAATAAAATTATTTCAGCATACAAAGATTCCCAACAAAAATCCAAAAAATAAAACATACTTAACTCTAGGCGCAAACAAAAAATTTAAAATTCCATACCTAATGCTAATCGGAACTTTTCAAATTTTATCTTAGACAAAGGTTTAGTAAATAAGTCAGCTATCTGATAATTTCTACAATTCATTCGTCTATTTTTTCCTTTATAAAGTTAAACGTAATATCTAAATGCTTAAGTCTTTTATTGTTTTCAGGACTATTGGCTAAGCAAATTGCTGCCCTGTTATCTTCGTATATCTTAGTCGGTTCATTTAGTTCAAATTGAAAATCAAGCAAAAGTTTACGTAGCCAACAGGCCTCTGTAACAGCTAGACTCAACGCTACATATTCGGACTCAGTAGACGAAATTGAAACATTTTGTTGTTTTTTACTGGTCCAGGAAACAGTACAGTCAAACATTTTAAAAATAAAACCAGAGGTGGATTTTCTGTCAATCGTATCACCACCCCAGTCTGAATCAACATAACCTGTCAAAATGTTACCGTTTGGTTTACAAAGCAATTTTAACTGAATAGTACCTTGAATATATCTAAGTACCCGTTTCAATGATTTATGTAAATTTTCATTTGCTTTTGATTGAAATCTACTTAGTATACTTATACTCTCACATAAATCAGGTCTAGTAGCCAAAGCAGCATACATTATACTGCCAATAATTTTTCTACACAGTTTTTGCAACTCTATATTGTTTTCTTCCGTTTGAAAAAGCTTTAGGTCTAGGTTACTGTCAAGAGGAGTGTCAATACTCTTACAGTTATGCATCTGAAATCTTTTTTGTACATTTTTTAAATAATTCTCTTGACTAAGCTCTGTGCAACCTAGCTCTAAATTTTGTTCTATCTGTATACCCAGATATTGAGATATAACCCCTAAATCTTTCATACAAAAATTTTTATTTAATATATTTTTTAAATTAGTTACCTCATTTTTATCAGTGCCTAAAATTAACACATCATCTACATATATTAATGAGTAAAGCTTACTTTGTTTACACTTTGAATATAAACAATAATCATTCTGGGATCTTAAAAAATCATTTTGTATCATTAATGAATCAAACTTTTTGTTCCAACATTTTGGCGAGCTTTTTAAGCCATAAATTGACTTATTAAGTTTACAAACAAAATTACTGTTATTTACATTGTTACCTGGAAGCGACATATATACCTCTCCCTCTATATCACTATACAAAAATGCACCTCGAACGTCCATCTGGTGTATGGGCTGCTTAAACAAATTTGCTACTACAAGCAACATGCGAAAGGTTGTCAGCTTGGCTACTGGAGCGTAGATGTCGTACAGTTCGTTATCACAGTCTTGTTGAAAGCCACGTGCCACCAATCTCGCTTTAAACTCACTATCACTTTTTTGTTTAAGTACCCATTTGCTTTCAATCACCTTTTTGTATGTCGGCCACGGCACTTCCGACCACGTATTATTTTCTCTTAACACTTTTAGTTCTTGATTTATTGCTTCTTGCCACTTCGATGAGTTTTCACTTAGTATTGCATCTTCATATGTAATTGGCTGTTCTGTTTCTGTGTAAAAACTTACATCATAATCTCTCATCCATAATGGTTGTCTAATGTCTCTTCTATTTGTTCTTCTTCTTAAATTTTCTTCCTCTCCATTTTCTGAGTCAATATCTGCATGATCCTGGTTTTCTGGTTGCTCTTTGGGTTGATAATCTTCTGTTTCTAATTGTAATTTTACTATTTCTTCATTTTCTGTTGTACTGATCAATTGGTTTTGATTTTCTGGAATAAAAACCACATCTCTATGTATACCAACTTCGTTTTTATCAGGAAAATATATGCGATAGCCCTTTACTGTATCACTATAGCCTACAAAGATGCCCAAGTAACTTTTTGCATCTAATTTTGTTCTTTTTTGTTTGGGAACATGTACAGCACATTTTGAGCGAAATTCTCTGAAAAATGTAATATCAAAATCCTTTTTGAACCAAAGTTTATATGGGGTTCCTTTTCTGGTAGAGTTACAACCAACTTTGTTAAGAACAAAAACCGCTGTATTTAAGGCTTCTGCCCAAAGGTCTTTATTTAAGTTCTTACTGTGCAACATTGTTCTTATTGTTTCGACCAGAGTCCTCATATCTCTTTCAGCTCGTCCATTTTGTTGTGGGGTATATGGACAAGTTGTCTCGTGTATAATTCCATTATTCTCGAACAATAATTTCAGATCTTTATTAACAAATTCCAATCCGTTGTCTGTTCTAAGTCGTTGTATTTGGCGGCCTGTTTGATTTTTAGTCATTTCAATAAACTTTCGGAAACAATTTATAACTTCTGATTTGTGTTTTAAGTAAAATACAAATCTGTAGCCTGAAAAATCATCTTTAATTAATAGGAAATATCTTGCCTGTCCTAGTGATTCTACTTCGAAAGGGCCGCATAAATCAGCATGCATAAGTTCACAAATATTCTTGGCTCTTGAACTGCTTAACTGGAAAGGCAATCTGTGTTGTTTTCCGAGAAGACAATCAGTACAATGTGGATTTTCTTGTTCTTTGTATTTTATTTCACGTGACTTTAATGTATTTCTTACTTGATCGAAATTTATGTGTACCAATTTTTTATGCCAATCTGTTAAAGTTTCTGTTATATAACATTCTTCAGCATTATTCTCAGCCAACACAGTTTCCTGGTTGGTGTTAAACAACTTTACTACATATAAGCCATTCTCTTCTTTTTCGCCTTTTAGAATTTCTTTGTTATCTTTTGAGACTATAACCTTATTTTGTTTAAATAGAACTTCACCTCCGTTCTCAATTACTGCATTTACTGAGAGTAAATTTCGGCTTAAGTCAGGCACTAACAGTACATTATTTAATATGCACTTTTCACCCACTATTCTTCCTCTTCCAACAGCTTGCATTTTCTCGTTTTTCTTGGCAACCAATATATCACTTTTTCTGTTTTCGATGCAATTAATAATATCTGCATTGTTGGTCATATGAGAAGTACAACCTAAATCCACAACAAACTTTTCACATTTACTGGGAAAACATTGCGACAGCAATGCTACTTTGTTTTCACTTGTTTCGTCATTTTCAGAATGCTGAGAACAGTTACTTGATGTTTGACCTTCCTTTTTTCTAAAAAAACAGTTTTCCTGTTTATGGTTGGTCTTCTTGCATATTTTACACATTATATTATTTTTAGAATGATAATCTTTAACGTAATGGCCTGGTTTTCCACATAAATAACATTTTCGTTCTTGTTGACCTTGTTCTTGACTGTATCTTTTATTATTAAAACCTTTTTGTCTTCTACCTTCTGCCCTAAAGGCTACTGTTTCATCCGTTGCTTCTTTCTGGTCAAATTTTGCCTCTTCTGCAATCAAACGTGATGTAAGATTTGTCAGGGTACGTTCACTAGCAGGAGTGGAATCCCATGCTGTGGAGAAATGTTTAAATTTATCAGGTAATGTGCAAAGAATTTTTGACATTAGCATATCGTCATCGACTGTTTGATTCAACGTTTTTAATCGGCAGCGTAGGTTTTCCATTTTACTAATATGTAAGCTCATATCAGTACCTTTTTCATATTTAAAATTAAAAAACTCTTGTAAAAGGCTACATTTTTGTTGTTCATTGTCTCTTTGAAAAATACCACATAGGGTAACTGTATTAGTAATGGACATTGCACTAGTAATGGTCACTCAAGGTCAACTAAATCCTTGCAAGTTGTACTGTACCCACTTCGGACATGAAACAAAGTAGTACTAAGGTCCGGTAGGTTATACTGCACAACTGACATTTGACACAAACCTTCACGTCAGCCCATTTGTCAGTTATAAAATTTTCTAAAATGGCGATCGTGTCATCAGCTGATTGAAAGTGGTGCAGAAGTTGTAGCAAATTGTTGAAATTTCACAGACTTCCAGTGGTTATTTTTACTTTTTATTTGATGCAGTTATACTGTTATAATCAGGTGAGTCAAGTGAAAGTGTAATTTGTGAAAATTGACTCCCAACCTCAAAGAATTAAGTTTTAGGAGGGGGTGACCACTAGTAAAACATAAATTTAATTAATGTCTGGTAATGGACATATAGGGTGACCATTTCTGAACAGATAGAATTCAATAACGGACACCCCACTCCTATACTGTGTATGACTAGTTATAGAGAAGTGAACGATAGGTTATTACTTTTCTGTTTGATTTTGGTTTATTTACAGATCATGGGAAAAACTAAAAACGAAAGCAAAACGAAAAAAAAATTCTTTTGCTATGAGGATGAAAAAATGCAGCAAGCAATAAATGCTGTGAAATATGGTGGAATAAGCAAAAAAAAAGCATCACAACAATTTGGTGTTCCCCGTTCCACACTCATTAGGAAGCTTTCTGGTCAGGTTCCACTCAGTCGCAGAATGGGGCCTACTCCTGAATTGAATCATGAGGAGGAGGAAGTATTTGTTAATTGGATTCTTGCCATGGGAAGAAAAGGATTTCCTGTACATAGGTCTAATTTGATGTTGTCAGTGCATAAATATCTTTCAACTAGAGGGGAATCTAAATACATTAAAAACTTTACACAGGGTCGTTCTTGGTTCAAAGGGTTCTTGACTAGACACCCAAATATAAAAGAAAGGTATTCGGAAACAGTCTCTAAAGCACGAGCTGCTGTTACCCAAGATAGAATCTGCAGTTGGTTCAATGAAATACGTGGATATTTACAAGAAGAAAAATTAGAGGATGTATTGAAAGAACCTAGCCGTATCTTCAATGGTGATGAGGCTGGATTTCAGATTTGCCCAAAAAGTGGGAAAGTATTGGGACCAGCAAAACTAACTGAGGACTTTTACGAGAGGGTTTCTTGTGAAAAAGAGCAAATTACTGTGTTGGCAACGTTTTCAGCGGATGGTAAGGTTGTTCCACCTATGATAATATTTCCATACAAAAAGATCCCAAAAGCAATTTCTGAATCTGTACCTGAAGATTGGGCACTTGGCCGATCTGATAGTGGATGGATAAACTCACAAGTATTTTTCGAATACATGTCAAACATTTTTTTGCAATATTTGAAAAGTAGTAATATAACACGCCCTGTTATCTATTTCATGGATGGGCACCGGTCACATATGACCCAAGAAATAAGTAAATTCTGTGACGATAATGGCATAGTTTTGATTTCATTATTGCCTAATTCGACCCATATACTACAACCAGCAGATGTATCGGTTTTTAAGCCTCTCAAAGCAGGATGGGTCTCAGAAGTTAGAACGTGGAAATTCGAAAACTTTCCCAAAGACGTTACCAGGTATACCTTTGGTTCTATATTGAAACTGGTTTTTGATAAATATGCGACTGAGGCAACGATCAAAAATGGGTTCAGGAAAACTGGTCTTTACCCATTTGACGAAAATAATGTAGATTTCACTAAATGCATCCCTAATCGGAAACATGTAACCCACGAAAATGAACATAGTAAGGACTATTTGAAAGCTGTACTCAGAGAAATAGAAAACAGGATTGATAAAGAAGAATTGGAGATATTTTCAAGAACTTGCAGGAAGAATGAAGAATGGAGTGGACATTTGGAGTCAACTAACCTCTATAAAATTTGGAAACAAATCAAAAGTGAATGTGAAAATATTTCTTCAGAGACATGTGAGAAACAACAAGAATCAAAAGCAAAGGAACACACGGCGAATGATGCAAATAATAGAATTGAAATGATACCGGAAAGTGATTCTAACAAGGAGGCAGAAATTGAAAATGATACAAACAAAGAAAATCAGATGCCACCTGAACCAGAAGCTTCTTGCTCATATACCGTAAATGCTTCCAAAACTCCAGAAGACAATAAAATTGGTTATATTGCAACACCAGAACGTTCCTGGAAAACTCCAGAAGGTATTCAGTATAAGAGATATGAAGATAAAGAGAAAGAAGGTTATAAAATACCAACTCCTTTCAAAAAAATTTTAGTATTTCCTTGTACTCCGGAAAATAAACCCAAACGGAGAAAAACCATTTTCCCAGCTGTTGTTTCCAGTGGAAAATATCGTGAATATTACCAGCACGAACAACAAAAGAAACTCGAAAAAAATATAAAAACAAAGCGAACAAAAATACCCCAGTCGAGAGAAAAATTAAATTCAAAAAATGAGAGCTCTTCAGATTCCGAAGAAAATGTTCAATATGAAGATGAAGACCTTGATTTGAGTGACAATGAAGAGGATTTGATACCTGGGAAATATGTTATAATTTTCTACGAAAATGAATACTTTCCAGGTTAGTGCCTACTTATCAATTAATGAACATTTTCTTTCATCATATCGCTGCTCCGAATTGAATTCTTCAAATTGGCATTTTAACATCTAGTAATTTATCTTTTCTCCTGTTTTAATTTTATGGTTTGATCCGATGTTTTCCTGAATATAAGGATATTATTTGTTCCAGGAAAGATTTTGAAGAGTGACAGTGAAGGAGCGGAAGTGAGTGCTATGGTTACTGCTGGTGCGGGGTCCTGGAAATGGCCCATTAAGGAAGATATTTTGTATTATTTTAGAGAGGATATTATAAAGGAAATAAATGAACCCACTCTCAAAAACAACAGAGGACATTATAATGTGCCTGATATGAACATGTTATAAACAATTTCAATAAAATTTGCTTATATTCACACCGTGTCCACTACTCATCCTAGGTATGTTCATTACCTACGCAAATATGTCCATTAGTGGTGTATTTGACATTTTTTCAATTAATTATATATAAAAAAAAATTGAGCTCAGAAAATCAACTATTGACAATATTAACATAATATATAATACATCAGCTTATACATAGGCATTTCTTTTTTTTGAAAATTCCAAAGTTTGTGACTTCCAGCTGAATTCCAAATGAAAAGTTTGTCTCGAGTGTCCATTACTGGCACAGTCACCCTATTTTAGTAAACATTTCATGTGAATTTCCGCAATTTAAAACATGCATCATTAGTTTTTTATCAATTGATGTAACAATTGCTTTTTGTGCTTGAGCGTCCTTCTTTTTCCAATCATTTTTATCAGTCTTTGGTCATATCTTCAAACTTTTTGGTGCTCTCAACAGTTTCAAATAGACTACTTGCCTTAAATAAAATTGTAATTTGGAATTTCCACAATTCGAACGACTCACTATCTGTTAATTTGGTTATTAAGGACAAATCTTCTGAAGACGCCATTTTTGCTACTTTACACGTTTCTTTGGTTATTTTATTTCACAAAGATTTTAAGTTTTTACAGTTTTCTTAAACCACGTCGGTTTTAATTTTTATGCACAAAACGGGACTGGGCCCATAACCTGAAGTTATTATATTAAAACACCCAGTATTTCACTAACTTTTAATTGAAAAAGTACAAAAGTTTTATAATGAAAAAACTACATTTTTAGCTTGTCATTTTTATATATGTATTTTTACACATAACCACACTCTCTTTTTTAAGAGGCCTACTGCTCGCCTGTTTTACAGCCACAAACAGAGATCAATAATATTCTTAGTTTTTAGATAGTGTGGCGCCATCTATAATCAAGTTCATTTGGAATAACGGATAAATAATTTTATTGCATCAGAATTATGCACTTTAACAGTTGGTTTAGGAAGATGATTCGTGGATTTTTGATTTCGTCTAAAAACGTTTTGTGGGGGTCCAAATACTTGTCTGTTTTTAGGGTATTGTCTGGAAGGCAATTGTCTAGGTTGAATATTAATAGGTTGGTTAGGGAATTGGTTAGTTGGTTTGTTATTGTCGAATACGTTATTATTCATAAAATTAGGCAGCGATGAATAATGGGGTTTTTGGTAAGAGGTTTGCATTTGATTATGAGGATATTATCTTAGTTGTGAGTTCTATTATTGTCGTTTAGATTACCGTATAGCTTTTCGAAATTTTCGAACTTACTTACATAGCAAGGATAAATGAATTTGTAAAGAAGTGTGTAATATTTTATTAAATTCAGCCAAGCGCTTTCGACGTTACGTCATCATCAGGGCGTTCGTCAGTCGGTCCAGAGACATATTAAAATTGTCCATATTATTGCGTTTGTCAGTTAAACATGGTAAACAAACAACAAATTACAAACATTTAAACAAATCAAATTCAAAACGACACCACACAAACCATATACGCAGTGGCCTTTTCGACCTGATCTTTCAAATTATGTCGACCAACTGTCGATAGTGTTTGGAAGTTGATGGTAAACTATCAACTTACAAACACTATCTTGATGTGTCTGTATCAAAACCAACTCAAGATATTTGTGATGATTTAGAAGTTCAAGATTTACCTCGAGATTCACGTCTTTCCCCAACGCAGACCACTGAACCCGAGGCTGAGCCCCAACAGCTAATTATAAAATAATGTATGAAGATCGGCTTTGCAAAAAATATTCAAAACTTCTTTTTAACTTACAGCCAATTATAAGTATTAACTTCAATAAATATAGAGCACAACAAAATAAAAATCTTAAAACGAAATGTAGTGATAACAACGAACCATAGTCAATAATTCTATAAATGTAGGTATACTTTTCTCAGCTTTATTCTGTATTGTTTCTAAATAAGTAATTAAATCTTCATTGACTATATTCCCGTTTTTTAAATATCTCAAAATAATTTCTTAATATGCCTTTAAGCATCTAAAATAATTAAACTATTATGTGTACTTTTTTCCATTTCAGCCTCTTAATTTGATTTATGAAAAATATAAAATTATTTATAATATTTCTTTTCAATGTAAAAATAATATTTTCAAATAATGCAATATAAGTCATAAGCTCGCCTTCTGCATAGTACCAATGGTGACGTCACAGAGAGTTTGACATTCCCAGACAAACTTGGCAAACTAAGCTATCCTGTGTAGGGTATAGTCGTTGGGCCTAAACCTCTTGGGATACCAAGTACATCTCATTTATAATTTGTACCATGGGGGCAATGGCTCGACTAATTTGTAGGAAAAGCACGTTGACGTTCATCACCCTATTTCCCTATAAGATTTGTTTCTAAGGAAACCTTTATATTGATTAAATAAGAATCCTTCAAATGATAAACATACGTCATTTATTTTACTGAATTGTCAGATGTTAAGTTCATAACATCTAAAAATACGTGAGAATATTTAAAAAAAAAACATGACAGATTCTGGTGAGGAAGAAGGTATACCAGATAGTGAAAAAGAAGATACAGTCACAAATTCCGAAGTTACGCATATTGTAGACGAAACTAAAGAAACTGGTGAGGTTACAAGTGAACAAACGGGTGATAAGGATGAGAAAACTCGTGAAGATGCTGGAGACAAAAAGGATGAACACGAAGAAAAACCGGTACAAGTAAACGATGAAACACGAACGCTGGAAAAAGTGAACAAAGAACAAGAGCAATCAAACGAAGAAATTGCTACGGAAGGCACGAAAGAACAAGGTAAATCATTTATACATACAGTTAATGAAGTACAAAAATTTGATCGCTTAAAAGAGATTCTTTTTGTCGCTAACTTGGCACAACTGTTCTCTTTACTCGCGCGAAGTTTGAATGTCATCATTACAGAGTAAAACGACATGTTATATTACCTTATTCCAATTTTTAGCACTTTATTTCTACCATTCCACCAGAGGTATTTATTCTAAACTCATGGACAAAATTAACACTTGAAATTTTCCTTATTTTTGATTTAGAATAATTCATTTAATTTCCACCAGATTAAAATGAGTTTTTTGGAATATTATAGGATATTCATCGAAATTATCACAAGTGAGGTACAAGTGCTAGTAGTGAACATGTTAAGAGAATAATTGCGTGTTTCTGACGTTTAACAGGCAAAAAGCAATAATAATGCCAATGCCACTTAAAAGAGCATATCATTAGACTCGCATAATTACATTACTTAATAAATAATAATATATTAAGCCATTCTTATATAAAATAAATAAAAGGTTCAATTCATATTCATGCTCCAGTAGTGAACACACAATATTGAAACTTATCTAATAGTGGACACTGTTTGTTTTCCAATAGTGGACATCCAGATTTTTATTTATTGTAAACGCTATAAGTAATCATTCTGACATAAATACAAGTCCTGGAATAAAAAACATATTATTCTTATACATGCTTATTTACTTATCATCTAAGATGTAACATTTAACGATTTTTCAAATTTAAAACTGATCCTTTCACCACGTACCAGAAGTTCAGGCGGGGGAAGTCCACATACAATTTGATTCAAGTTGATTTCTGATATATCTATATCATTGGCCAGAAATTATTTTTTTGAAGTCAATGCTTTTATACCCCATAATAATTATCGACAGTGGTGAAGTTAATGTCTGGATAACACACACATATCTAAATGTTGCGGTGTTTCTTTTGCCACCCTTAAACTCTGCGAGTATGTAGTCACCTACTTTCAAGTCATTGAAATTTAAAGTAGGAACAGCATTTTCGTCATCACTGCTTTCATCCTCTTCTTTCCATTCCGACTGGCTTGACCCTTGATGGGAGTATTCGCTTTGGGAAGAAGATGAAGTAGATCTTTTTCGTTTTCTAGCAGCCAGCTTTTGTGCTTTCTGTTCCTTGGCCTCTATTGCTTTCTTCTGAGTATTCTTTTTCTTTTCCTCTTTAGCCAATTTACGTTTTTCTTTTTCAAGTTCAGCCTTTTTTTTATTGTCTTTCTTGCGCTTAAAATACTCCAGCATCTGTGATAATGTGGCTACTGCCGGTAGTACTTCTCTCCGTTTTTTTACTAGTGAAGGTTTATTGTTTGCTTGTATTCAACGCAGTGCTCTTTTGAAGGTAAATTGGTAAAACTCTGAATATGAGGTACTTGGTGTCTGTTCCATATCAACGTTTGAAGACTCCATCCCAGGTGGTGTTCTCTGCACTGATATATTAGTGCTTGATTGATCAGGTTCTTCTACTACAGACATAGTTACACAATCCATATCAGGGATTCAAGAAGTCGGTTTTGTTGATGTGGATGATGAACCAGGCTGCTCTATCATGGATGGTTTTACTGGCGTTAGTATATGTTCCACTTCAGCATTTTCATTTTCTACTACTCTATCGTCTTGCACCTTAAAAAATTAAAAAAAATTACATGTTATATTAGAATAACCCAAGACTAAATCTACCTCATCTACGGCTCTCTTCTTCCCATTCCATTTTTTCCATAGGTTATAGAGGGATGAATCTTCTAAATCACATTCCCATTTTCCTCCTACTTTTATAAAGGAATCCATTTTTTTTGCACCAATTTCCCTTTCTAAAATTAGGAGAAAAACTTCGTGATTCATTGTAGCTGTACTTGATTCAGTAGCTGACTTTTGTCTCACTACCACGTTTTTAGGGTTCCATGGTACTAATCCACACTTCTTAAAACCATTCAATATTGTGGTATCTTTTATTAATGGCAAAACTTCCTTCGGGAGTGGGGCAAAATGGTGTTTCTTTAACTGCTCTCCATTATGTTGTATCCTCTATTCATGAACCTTTTGTTTCCATAAAGTTTTTAATACATGAAAAACAGCAACATCCATAGGCTGTAAGATGTGTGTAGAATTGGGATACAAAGCAACTAATTCTATTTTGTTTTCCATACAAAATGTACTTAATGGATATGATACATTGGATGTATGACCATCCATAAAAAAGATGACAGGTATTTCAATTCCTTCATTCTTAACCCACGGAAGGAAAATGTTAGAAATGTACTCAAAAAACAATTCTTGTGCCATCCAACCATTTAGTGATTTTCCGATTGACCAAGTTGCAGGAAATACTTCAGCAATATGCTGAGGAATTTTGGAATATCTGTATAATAGAAAACAATGAAAATCACGAACAACTTACAAAACCTACATGTATACAACTTACGGCGGGGATATTTGTCCAATGGCATTGATAGTAAGAAGTGTTGTTACGTTGAATTTCTCATCATTTCCAGAAGCAGTTTACAGTGACTTGCAACCTTTGATAGCCAGGACTTTTCTCAGTTTTGGATTTGAAAAAAATGCCGTTTCATCCGCATTGAACACCCTTCTGGGGTCCTCCAGAACTTCAAATACCTCCTTGTCTTTGAGATACGTTTCTACTTCTGTGAACCATTTACTTAATTATGTTTTCTTGTAATACACGCCCATTCTCATACCAGTTAGATTCTGACATACCCTAAAGCTGATATCAGAATGTCTTTTAAAGAATAACTTCATACATTTTTTATCATTTTTCCTTTAAACGTAGCTTTCTATTATTGGACCAATTTAGTTACACTTCCTAAGAAAGTATCCTTTGTAAGTGGGAATCCAGCAGTTGCCATTGTTTTTACCCATTTAACAAGTTTTGCCTCCTGATCTGACGTGAAGGTGCCTTCCGGTTCCATTTTTCTTTTTAGGGGTACTATGCCTTTATGCTTCCGCATTAATGTCACTCTGGAAACACCGTACATTTTTGCTGCAGCTTTATAGGACATCATCCTGTTTTCAACCTCAACAGCATCTAACATACTCTGTTATGAATATTTTAAAAACAATTTATGCTTTTAACAATTGTTAAAAGATGAAAATACTTCTTTATATGTCTACTTATGAACTGGTACTATTAAAGAATTACTGAAGCATTATTATGAAAATATTGTAAAAGAGAATAGTAATATAATATTATTTAGATTTTTTTCAATGTGGTAGTTAAATATATTTTTACTTTTCCGCCCAACCTTTCTATATGCGAGAAAAGTATTGGTTTACCCCAAAAAAAGATGAAATTTTGAATTTTTTTTTTGAGTTATTTTTACGTTTTCCATCAACAACAACACGAAAAAACGGTTTTTAGAAAAAAAATCCTGTGTGTATGTCGTCGTCGTTGTCGTCGGCCACTTTTCCTTACATGTCTTGTTAGCACGATACAGTCTCCGGGGTGCGATAAGTCAACAATTTTATGATTGAATATTGTTAAGGACATGTCACAGATGATCCCTATTGATTTTCAGTTCACCAGAGTCAGTACAACGGTTGTTATGGTACTTGAAGTACGACATTTTGTAATTTTTTGAGAAATTGCAGTTTGTTAGCACGATACAGCTTGCGCAGTTCAACAAGTCACCAATTTTATGATTGAATATTTTTCAGGGCTTCTCACTGATGAACCCTATTGATTTTCAGCTCACCAGAGCCAATACAACTAGTGATACAGTACTTTAAGTACGATATTTTTGTCATTTTTGAAGAAGTTTCAGTTTGTAAGCACGATACATCCTCCGGAGTATATACAAGTGACTAATTTTATGATTGGATATTATTCAGAGCGTCTCAAAGATGAACCTTATTGATATTCAACTCAGTAAAGCCAGTACAGCGGGTGCTATGGTACTTGAAGTACGAAATTTTCGTCATTTTTGGAGAATTTTCAGTTTGTTAGCACGATACAGCCTACAGAGAGTATACGATTGATCAATTTTAGGATTGAATATTGTTCAAGGTGTCTCACAGATGCACCTTATTGATTTTTAGTTGACTAGAGCGAGTACAGCGGGTCCTCTAAATCCAGATATACAAAATTTTTGGTTATTTTTGGAGAAATTTCGGTTTGTTAGCACGATACATCCCTCGAAGTGTATACAAGTAACAATTTTATGATAGAACATTATTCAGGACCACAGATGCGGAAACGTTAGTTTTAATCCGTAAAACCGTTTATTTTATATTATTTCGAGTGAATAACATATAAATATGTACGGACATTTGATCTAATAGTTGACACATATATGATCTAATAGTGCACACCCATGTACACTACTGGATTCCATCCTCGGTTGTTAACAAAACTTGAAATGTATTAGTTGTTATTTGTTTCACATACAAGTAACAAGTTCTGTTCAAATTCTTAAAGTGGACACCCATGTTCACTATAGGAACAGATATATTTTTATTGTTCCAGTAGTGAACACCCTGTCTACATTTATGTTTATGGTTAAGTATCATAAAATATAATTCCTAATTAAATGTTCAGGAGTATTTTCAATAGAATAATGGAACAGTAAGTGCATAACTCTCATAAACTTTAATAAAATGCAATGTGCTGATCACTCACCCCTTACCTAAACACCTAACAAATCACAACATAAATAACAAATTGCTCTCGTCAGATTTAAAACCTCCTTGATTTCAACTAAGAAGATAACAATATGGCGAGAGTTACTGGTATCAGGTGTAACAAGCTTCTGCGCAGTTGCCAAATGTATTACTTTTCTTCAATAATATAGATTTACTTTACTTTTACAGTTTGAGTTTAAACTTGTCCACTATGGGAGACGTCTTCACTACTGGTAACTTTACCTTATTTTGAATTTTTGTGGAAATAAATTTGACAATTTAGTATACCGGGTGGAATGAAACAATATTTATCTACTCTAAATTCTAAACACTCTGTGGTGTAAACTGAAGGCTTACACATTTTTTCTGTGCACTTGGTTAGAAAGAACAATTAATTTTCGATATGTTGTTTATCGACTCATTCCATTATCTTTCTTTTTACAAAAGATACAAATTTTCAAAGAAATCTCTACAATTTTGGTAATTCAAATTTAATTTACAGTGTAAATTCTTTACAAAATAAATCGTAAGAGGCTGGTGTAAATTTTGACAAAGATCATAAATTAATATTTCTTTCCTTGTGTCAATATTACAGCATAAAAGGTGTGGTGTGAGAGTGTTTTTTTATCAGTTTCTGGATTGAATAGAGCAGTTTGTAAGACGTAGTATAGTTCAAGGTATCATGAATCGGGCCCATAATTTAACACACGACGAATGTGTAAGAGATACCACTTTGACTTAAGAAGGAAGAAGTATGTGTTATGTGGCCAATTTGTTAGGAGTGAATACTTCAACCATCAGTCGAATGTTCAGAAAATTTAGGGAATTACACCATCGAGTCAGTGTCCAGGGCAGGATAAATATTACCATCCACCTCGATGAGCGTTTTCTTCGACACCAGGAATATCATCTGAAACGGTAAGAAGAATGATAAAAACTTTCGGATTGACCAATAGAAGACCAGCCCGTCGTTTTTTGCTTATAAGAGAACACAAACAACGCAGTTTGATGTTTGCATGGGATCATGAACATGAAACTCGGATTAGTCTGAAATCACCTGATGGACGTGACAGAGTATGGAGGAGACCAGGGGAAAGATTCAGTGAGTGTACTATTTCTATTATGGAACCTTTTGGAGGCGGCTCAAAAATGTTTTTTTGGTAGGAAATTGTTATGACACACGCACGTATTTAATCCCCATTCAACGCCAGTCTATGAATCTTCATCTTCTTCTTTCTTCTTTCTCAGCCTTTTTTCATTCACTCCTGGATATAGGCTTTTCCTCTACCCTCTCATCCATCCCCGTCTTGGGCATTATGCCACCAGTCTCTACCGGCGAAATTCGTAATATCATCCACCCATCGCAGTGGGGGTCTACCTTTGCCTCGCTTGGTCTCTCGGGGTCGCCATTGGATAATCTTTAATGTCCACCGTTCATCTTTTTGTCGCGCAGATGCCCTGTCCACCGCCATTTCAACTCAGCGATCTTCTGGATAACATCCATGACTCCCGTTCTCCTGCGAATCTCCTCGTTTGTCCCTCAGGCTTATACCCAAGCACGGCCCTCTCCATTGCCCTTTGCATTACTCGTAGTTTGTTGGCGGTTGCTTGAGTTAGAGTCCGTAGGTGGATGCAGGTGACAAAAACTTTGCGTTTTAAGTTTATGGGTATAAAGTTGTTCCTCAGGATATGGGATAATTTCCCAAAGGATTCCCATGAAATTTGCACTCTTCTGCTAATTTCTCTCGACCTGAACTCCTTCCCAAATCTTATGAAGTGTCCTAGGTAGTTGTATTGCTATATAATATGTATTTTCCGGACTCATTATTTTAGTTTTCGCGTAGTTCATCTTTAGACCCGCCTTTCTTGATTCCTAATTCAATTGTTGGAGTATCTCTTCTATTTCGTGAATGTCTTCTGATAACAGCACGACGTCATCCGCAAATCTAAGATGGCTCAGGTATATGTTCCATCGACTTTAATACCTTTGTTTTCCCATGAGAGTCTTATAAATGCGTCCTCTTGCACGAGAGTAAATAATTTTTCCTACGACCACATAGGAAATTGACACATATCGCACTGTCTAGATCTATGGAAAGTGGCGTTCATTCATACGCGTACGGAAAAAAAACTTATCCGTACGTGTACGGATAAAAAAGCTGTCAAATTGAATGTTGAAATGCCATTCCATCGATGTTACGTTGTGTTCTTATCAAAGATACTTATGGCGCTAAGAAAATATACACAACAGTTTATTTATTCTTAAAAATGAAAAGTGTTTACATCTTGCACTTTATAAATTGCACTAATAATATTTTTACTCTCAAATTTTACAGTGATTCAAATAAATAATTAATTCTGAATCGCAATATTTATGTAACAAAGACAGTTTTATTTCTAATGTTCTGTTCCCAATTGTTGTTAGTTGTTAAAATAAATGTTCGTAATATTTTGTGTACCAATATTCATTCTAACTTTTTTATGATGGCACTCTTTTTCATCGCATAAAAATCACAATTTTCTGGGCCACTTTCAAATGTAAGTAATCAAAACTATATAAAGTAATTACAAATACACATATATAAAACCTCTCACATCTACATAAAAACGCAAGATTGTACATGCCTGATGCGGTAAAAGTATATCGCGTGGTCGTAGCAAAAATAGTGTACATAACTTGTGCGAAAGTGATTTTTCACATTCGTGGGATTGTCTGACTCGGCTTGCGCCTCGTAAGACAATACTTCCCACTCGTGTGAAAAATGTCACTTTCCGCACTCGCTACGTAATATACTATTGGTGATATAGTATCTCCCTGTCGTACACCACGTTGGACCTGGATGGTGTTGGTTTTTGTCTCTTCATCAATTTTTATGTGTAGGGATGCGTTCCTATACACTGTGTTATTTATAAAATACGACATGGGGTTTCCTGTACAAAACTGTCAAACGCGAGCTAACTTTTTTAACAAATAGCGTTCGTGAAAAATAATGACAGATTTGAAGAGGTTGTTAAAAAATAAATTCAAATGCACTTTTAATTTTCTTAAATTCGATCTGGTTTACTAAGAAAATGCATAATTATGTTTTTCCACTACTAGCTATGAAGTTGACAATTATTGCGTCATCTAGCCAACTGAGAAATTGAATTTCTCTATTAGTGGTTAACAATTTTTTCTATTGTTAACCTAGGTCAATAATGGACAAATTCAAATGTTTTTAGATTCCAGGGATAGTAGTAGTTTAACAAAAACTTACGCAACATAATTTTGTGTACCCAGGAGATTCTCTTTAACGTATTTGCTTTTTGAAATTACGTAACACGATAAAATTATTTGAATAAAAATACCATTAGTTTATAATTCGCGCCCAACCAATAATGACTGATGACATGCCGTAACTAGAATATGGTGATAATTACAAACGTTGGGTGCGTTCAGAAAACACAACCGTTGCGTGTGAAAACACTTTGATACATAACATTTTATGCTGGAATTGTTTCTTCATAATAATTCCTCTTTTTTTCACGACTACAACGTCTTCTTCCATAATTTCAATATTAATGTTTTCCAAAAAAGTTAACGTTCAGCAGGCACACGTCAACCATTATTATTTGTTGCTCTCAGTGAGGGCTCATCAACGGTTGAGTTATAAGTTATGTTTTATGAACGCACCTGTTCTTTACAAATAAGTTTTACTAGTGGATATATCAATCTGTACAATACTACTTGATTATTGTTTTATTAGTGGAAAGGCGAATTTACATTCCTGTGCTACTCGATTTATACAAGAATTTTTTTTAATTTTTGTCTTAAATTTGGCTAGTAGTGGAAAAAATTGTATATACACCACGGTGATGAAGACATTTATAGGCCTCGCACATTATTCCGCTCGGGGCAAAGCCCCTCGCGAAATAATCTTGGTGCTCGGTCAATAATAACAGTCTTCACCACCTTGGTGTATAATATACTATTTTCCACTACTAGCTGTTAAGTTGACTATTATTGTGTCATCTAGCCAACTGAGAAGTTGAATTTCTCTATTAGTGGTTATTAATTTTTTCTATTGTTAACCTAGGTCAATAATGGACAAATTCAAATGTTTTGAGAATTCAGGGATAATATAGCTTAACAAAAACTAGTGCAACATAATTTTGTTCAAAATTCGCGCTCAACCAAAAATTTCTGATGACTTAAGGAGTGCGTTCATAATATATGGGTGAGGTGAGGAGCGAAAACAGTGTCAGTCAGACGACGGAGTAAACGCCTAGGGAGAAATCAGTTTGAACGATTTGTAGATCGACACTATCAAAATTTGACATTGAAATGTGTTGTTTATTTTCCGTTAATTTTAGAAAAACGAGGATCGAGGAATGTTTTTACCTTCAACATTATCACCAGTGGAATTTGAAAATCTTATGTTGATAGAAACTGGTAGCTAACCTTGACCCACATAGACAAATAATACATTACTTTCTCTATGGCAAAGCATATGTTAAATGTTCTATGAACGCTCACTTTGTACCCAAGTGTTGTGAACGTACTACCGCTGTAATTGTTCAAAGTTCAAAGTAAAACATAAACCACGTTTTGTAAAATTTTTGGTTAATTCGTTGCACTTAATATTGGTGATTATGAACTATAGGAATAATGGTATTGTTCTAAATTAACCCTTTTTACTTTGGGTTAATTAGATGGGATGCAGGTTATCTGGTTAATCGAAGGACCACTACGGTTGTTTTTCACTGATGTAATGATGAACCGTAGAATGAAATTAAACACTTAAATCACTTTAGGTTTTATATTGTCATGAATGTATAATTTTAGGTATCGTTGCGTAACAATTAAGAATTCACTTATATACACGCGATAATTGAGAGTATTTTGCACATACTATGATAATTTGTTAAACGAATAAAGACTAAGTACACATGTTTGTTTCCGGTATCAAAAGCCGGGTGATTTTACGAAGTGAAGTACCTTGTCGTATCGCGTTACATGATGAAAGAGAGAACGAAGAATGAAGTATGAGTGACTGCTGGGAAGTGAGTAAGAATGAGGTTGGATTCGTATTTATACGTAGGGTGACGTAGGTGCGAGGAATGAGCAAAATATTAGAATCTAGCCAATGGGATAAAAGTATTTTAAAATGTAACGTTCAAACAACAAGTGAAATTGGCAGTTAGAGATATGTTTTTTTTGGGGCTTGAAACGGTTTCGTGGATACAGATAACAGGGTTTGGAAGAGCGTTTTTATGAAGAGATAAGATGTCGGGTACTTTGATATATTCAGTGAAATTTCAGAAAACGATATTTATCTGTGTTTCTTGGGTGTTAGTAACTTTAAATGACTTTTTTGGTGATGTAAAGAAATATTAAATGTTGAAAATAAGGATATATTTATTTATATGTTTTGAGCATAATATTCGAAATGTAGTATACAGGGGAAATTGAAATAAAATCACGGGAAAATTTGGTAATTAAAACCAAATTCGAACAGGTATTCTATTGCTGTGTGATTGAATTATACATACATGATTTTAATAAGACATTTTTTTATTTTGCATTTTTGTCTTAAATTTGGCTAGTAGTGGAAAAAATTGTATATACACCACGGTGGTGAAGACATTTATAAACCTCGCGCCTTATTCAATACAATACCTTACGGATAACCCCTCTCATACTCATTATACTCATTCTTTTGGTGTGACCACACCACTTTCAAATCACAACTTACCCTCAAAAATATTCTTAATTCACAAAACACTCTTAACTCATAAATAAATAATTTTCAAACCAACACTTACACTCGAATAAACGATTCACTCTCATACTCAACGCTCTTTCAGTGCAGGATAGCACTCATTCATTACGTAAACTCTTTCTCGTCAAGAGAACAAATCCTTTAGTCCTCTGGAAGAGGACAGTGATACTTATATACTTGACACTTAAGAAAAACAAAAAACTTTGTGACAAACTTGAACTTATACTTAGACATTGAGAAACAAATACTTTAACATTTAAAACCTTGAACGATTAAAAAAGCTTAGACACTTTGACATGAAAATTACTATTTTGTGAATACCTGGATAAAGGTATTGAAAAGAAGAAGAAGACAACTTGGTTAAAAAGAAGAAGATGATACTTGGTTGAAGAAAAAGATACTTGGTTGAAAAGATGAAGATACTTGGTTGAAGAAGAAGATACTTGGTTGAAAGGATGATGATACTTGGTTGAAAAAGAAGATACATGGTTGAAAAGAAGATGATACTTGGTTGAAGAAGAAGATACTTGGTTGAAAAGATGATGATACTTGGTTGAAAAAGAAGACACATGGTAGAAAGAAAGATGATACTTGGTTGAAGAAGAAGATACATGGTTGAAAAGAAGATGATACTTTTGCGTCGCACGTCACGCTATCTTCACGCATTCTGATTGGCGAATTGGTGAATCGCGTCAGGAATTTGCCGATCAGAATACGTGACGCGCGACGCAAAAAACAAAAACGATGCATTGGGAACCATTCACTCAGTTCCGATCAGACCTAATCTAGAAATATATAAATTCGAAATCTAGGAATTTTTCAGAAGGAAGGAATATTATTAACTCCAGCAATGTTTCTTGATTAAAAAATATCGCAATATTCCAACTTGGATAGGTACTGAAACTTCATATGGAAATATTTCGACTGGAAGAAATAACTAACTTACAGCAATGTTACTTGCGGAAGTAAATGCCAATATTTCAATTTGTGTATTTGACAATATCACTGAAACTTAATAGCGAAATGTTTCAAAAATAACAAATAACTAACTTACAGCAATGTTTCTGAAAAAATGCTGATGCAATATTACAACTGGCATATCTAAGAACATCACGGCAACCTCAATTACATACGTTTCAGTGGGAAGGAAATCTCAACTTTATGGAATGTTTCTCTAATGAGCAAGTCACAACGTTTCAACTAAACTAACGCAATAATATTACTGCAACTTCTCCAGGAAACATTTCAAAATGTATATAAATGTAATTTGCAGCAATGTTTTGCAAGGTTCTGTGCTCAGTGGGGGTTGTTTGTATTCGAAAGTGATATAAATATGGCGTACGACTTTTAAAAACATAATTATGCATTTTCTTATTAAACCAGACAGAGTTTACGAAAGTTAAAAGTGCATTTGAATTTATTTTTTAACAACCTTTTCAAATCTGTTATTATTTTTCACGAAAGCTATTTGGTAAAAAAGTTAGCTCGCGTTTGACAGTTCTGTACAGGAAACCCTATGTCGCATTTTATAAATAACACAGTGTATATGTTTTCTATAAGTGCGGAGTACCTGAAGTCAATGCGTGCGATCTGAGAATATGCCATGTCTCGATGGAATCAAACGCCTTATGGAAATCGATAAACACCATGTGGATAGGTATGTTGTATTCTGTTATTTTTTCTATTATATTACGGATTGTTTGTGAATGATCAATCGTACTGAAGCCCTTTCAAAAACCGGCTTGTTCTATGGGTTGATAAAAATCGTCTGTTAGTAAGGATCTTTGTAAAGAGTTTATAGAGATGGGACAAGAGGCTAATAGGTCTGTAATTTTCGACATTGGTTGTATCTACCTTCTTGAAAAGTAGGATCACTTCTGTATCCAGCCAGTATTCTGGCACTCCACTTTCCTGCAGGCATTTGTTAAAACGTGCGATAATATATTTCTCCAATTTGCTACGTCCCAACTTGAGCATTTCGGTTGTTATGTGGTCTACGCCCAGGCATTTTCCGTTCTTCATCTGTTTGAAAACACTTCGTAGTTCTTCTGTTGTTATGTTAGGTAGGTCTTCGAGCCCGAATTAGTCACATGGTGTCTCACATCTTTATTTGCCAATGACGATGAATAAAAAGATTTATAGAATTTTTCTGTTGTCTCTAGTATCTAGTTATTATAGTTCCGTTCTAATTTTTTATCTTATTGATTTTTGTTCTTCCATTAGAGAGTGTTATCCTAATACTCCCAGATTTGCGTTAGTTTCTATAGTTTCCTTTATTAGTTTCATGTTATGTGACCTTATATCTGTTCGTATTTCCTTTTTAATTGTTTTATTTAGTTCGCTGTGCCTCGCTGTCCCCCTTTCCAGATTTCTTCGCTCTTTCATAATATTTAACGTGTTCGTGGTTAGTTTGGTGTTGTGTTGCGTTACTTTGACAGTTGTGGAGCATATCTTTTTCACGCTGGTCTGAAAACATGTTGTTATATTTTGGGCCAGTTGGTCTATACTTAGCTCCTCGGTAACTACAAGTATCTTGTTTAGTTCGCTTTGGTATTCATCCTTTTTCATTTCTATTACTTCTATAGTAGGAAATCTAGGTATTTTAATAAGTTCGTTTCTCTTTCTTTGGAGGTGAAGATAGAAGATCGCCCTTAAGCCTATGATTGCTGCCTGTATGTAATTTAGTTATTAACGACACGTCTCTGCAGATTGATCTTTGGATACAGATTATGTAGTCTATGATTGCAGAGTATTATTTGGAGACTATTATTGAAGAACACGTTATGGCATTTGCACCATATATAGGCGATAATTTCAAGCAAGATCTTGCATGGATTCACATAGCAAGATTTGTAATAGATTATTCAAATTAACATGAACATCCAAAAATTAGACTTTCCTCCACGAAGTGCCGACTAAACCCAATTGAGCAGTTTTGGAATATTCTAAAACAATCGGTCCCAAGTCATGTACCTGCTAAAATAAACATACAAAATTTGGAACGTATAGTTCCCGCAAAATGGGAGAACATTTCTCAGCGGATTATCAATAATTTAATAGCGAGCTTACCTCGACTAATGCAAGCTGTTATAAGAACACGAGGTGTAATTACGCTTTATTAATGTGTTTATGTTTAATTTTAAGTCAATAACTGTTACTGTTGATATTAAGAATAAATAATTTTTTAGTTTTTTCTTAGAATATTAACTTACGTCTCTAAAACTGTAGATATTTCTTTGAAAATTTGTATCTTTTGTAAAAGGAAAGATATTAGAATGAATCAAAATATCAAAAATTAATGAGTCTTCATATTAATTTGCAAAGAAAAAATGTGTAGCCTCTAGTTTACCCCATAGGGAATTTAGAACTTACGGTACATAAATATTGTTTCATTCCGCCCGGTATACTAAATTGTCAAATTCATTTTTACAAAAATTTAAAACGCTCGTAATAATTTCAATGAATTTCCTACAATCTGCCAAAAAAACCATTTTATTCGGTTGAATTTTAAAAGAGTTATTCTAAATCAAAAATAAGAAAAAATTTAATGTTGCATTAATTTTGTCCATGAGTTTATACAGTATTAGGAAAATTCCGTGGGCACATTTCTTTTATCATCAATGTGTTAGAAAGAGACAAAATACATATAAATTCAGTGTATCATTCTTTTTCGCTAACAGGATATCATAAAGTGGAAAACATACAATAACTATATATGTTAGTTACCTATGTCTGGTAGGCACCGCCTTCGAGAGGCGTACAAATACAGATGTGTAATGTGGAAAGTTTAGTTTACTAATTGAGAAATAATAAAATTGTACTAAACTCATAGCTTAATGCAATGAACAATAAAAAATCCACATTACTTTCGTTTATCCTTTCATGATTAATTTACAAAGAAATAATTCAGTAGTAATACTCTAATTCACTATATTAGTTCGGTTAGTATTGGAATAATAACATAACATGAGAAATAAGTCGATTTTAATTTGTAATAATAAATAATATGTGTTTCCAAATATCTCAATTCTTATTTTTCGCTAACAGGATCTCATAAAGTGGAAAATACATGCCCAGAACGCCATCGTTTTACAAATTCTTTGTAGCTACCAACAGTATTGCCAATTTTCATTGTATATTTATATTAATTGTAAAATGCATTGTTCTTACATGAGAAAAAGTTATAAGAAGATTTTTATTATGATAATTCAAGAGGTTGTAACAGATCAAGATATGATTAATCCAATCTATTCGTTGAACATTTTATTGTAATGCTGGAAATTGTTCTAGTTTTCAGTTTGAAAGCGGTTAAAACCTTTACTTTTTTTCAGATTTGGCAACGTGAAATTGGTCTCGAAACATCTGCTGTGGTTCGAATTTTAGTAAAGAAAAGTTGGTATCTTTATCGTTTGTATGCAAATGAGAACGAATTCTCTGTGTAAACACACCCATAGTACAAATTAAAAAAAAAACGTAAATAAAAATAAAATCGAATTCTAATGCCTACAATTTTTAAATAAAAGTAATATTATGATATGTAATAAATTAAAAAATAAAACTTCTTAATTCTTCAATGAGCCTCAATGAAATGTTCGAATAAATCCCCGTTTTGAGCTAAGCAGTAACCGAGACGGTTATAAAATTCTCGACGAACACGTATAAGCATTTCAGGTGTTATTTGCATACAAATTTCTAAAATTTGTTCCCTTACATCATTTAGAGAAGTGGCTCTGGTCTCTTGAAATCCACAAATTCTCGATTTTACATAACCGCAGAAAAAGAAATCGCCGGGAGCCAGATATGGAGATCTCCCAAGCCATCTTATGTTACCATTCGTGGAGATTATCCAATTGGGAAATTGTGTATTCAAAAAATGTATTGCAAGTTGATAATTATGTGATGCACAACCGTCATGTTGGTACCAGATATAATTGAAGTTGACACCTAATTGTATAAGGGCAGGAGTAATTTGATTCTCCAGCATGTCCAAATATTTTTGTCCGGTTAAATTGCCGTCAATAAAAAATGGTCCAATAAAATGTTCACTTAATATTCCAGCCCAAACATTTAACTTTTAGGGATATTGAGTTCTACTATTGTAATGTTTGTGTAGATTTGTCCTTGACCAATATCGAATAACGGATGAATTATGTGCACCGTGTATGGGAAAAGTCGATTCATCTGTGAACAAAATATTTTTCGAAAAGTTTGCGTCCAATTGTATTCTTTCCATAACTATTTCCCAAAATTCCATTCTACGAAGTTGATCGTCTGGAGAAATTTCATGGCTCTTTTTCAGTTTGAAACTACGATAACCATTTTTTTTAATACAGTCCGAATCGTTTTCGGATCAACATCAAAATCCTTTGCTAAATGAGTGGTCGATTGTAGGGGATTATTTTCCACACTGGCACAAATTAAAATATCTCTCTCTTCTTTTTCGGGTTGGGTTTGACGATTTTGTGTACGCGGTCCATGTTTAGTAGGATTGACACATCCATGTTCTCAAAATTTTTTTATAACCGTTCTCACTTGGTTTTTGCTAATTGGTTGGGAATTTTCGAATGCCGAAATAAACAAATTTTCTGCTATTTCTCGATATGAATGACACTGGTAGTACCATTTTACAATTTGCACTTTATGGTGTACTTGCATACTCATTTTAATAAAATTTGCGAAAGATCGTTACTCATTCGCAAACAAACGTTTCGTGAAGTACCCATAATGTACAGTTAAACATCTTCAAGAGGCGCACGCGCGATTCGTATTCGTCTGGTATAATAATCTTCAATGGCTTTTAATTCTCTATCTCATGATTGTCCTTCTCTTACACACTGGTAACGCCATGTGACCGTTATAATTTCCCGTTCGCCGTGAGAAGTTATCGTTTTACGTTGAAATTAAATGTGCCTGATTTCTCTCACAAATAAAAAGGAAAATTTTAAGGGCACTTACAATCTAACGCGTGGATTGAAAATGAAGAGAGACGACAGACAAAAATAGTATAATTAGACATGCAAACGAAGTCGTTTTATCAGGAGCGTAGGAAACAGACGGTTTGTTTACATTGAAATATTTTTAAAACTTGAAGACAGTTAAACAAATATTCGCATGCGCGTTATTTCTCATTTTATGATATCCTGTTAAAGAAAATGGTGATACACTGAATATACTTGTTTTATTATAATATATTGTCGCTTTTGGACTCTGTTTTTTTGCCATAGATTATTCCTTATGATATTAATGAAAATTATTATGCTTATATTCATTAATTGTACCCTCAATATCGACGAATGTAATTTTTTTAGCCATCTTCCAGTGATTTTTTAGTGGTACTTATTTCAAATACCTACTAGGTAGGTTCTAATTCATTGTTCAAATCATATTAGCGTGTACTACCCGAACTGATATAGTGAATTAGATTATTACTACTGAATTATTTCTTTGTAAATTAATCATAAAGGGATAAACGAAAGTGATGTTGATTTTTTTATTGTTCATTGCATTAAGCTTTCAGTATAGTACAATCTTATCATTTCTCAATTAATAAACTGAACTGTTCACATTAAACATCTGTATTTCTAACCTTAACTTCTTTCATTGCGATATTCAACATAATGAGTTGTTTATACAACATTTTGCTGTGGTAAAGTGACTTTATTTAAAACTGTAGGTAAAAGCCAGACATAAGAGCTACTGCACGCTTCTCGAAGGCGGTGCCTGCCAGACATCCCATTACACATACAGTTATTTCGTTTCTCACTTTATGATACCCTGTTAGGGAAGAAGAGTAATACACTGAATGTATATGTATTTTGTCTTTTTCTAACACATTGACGGTAAAACGTATGTTCCCTCATAATGTTCCCAACACTGAACATATAGTAAAATAACTTTTCTACCACATTTTGTGGTGTAAGTGATATTTTCACTCTTTTATACATTTTAATTTTCCACGCAACCTATCTAATATGCGAGAAAAGTATTGGTTTACCCCAAAAAAAGATGGAATTTAGAATTTTTTTTTGAGTTATTTGTAAGTTTTTCATCAAGAACAACACGAAAAAACGGTTTTTAGAAAAAAATCTTGTCTGTATGTTGTCGGCCACTTTTCATTACATGTCATGCCAGCTTGAAAATGTTTCAGCTACACTGTTATAGTTATCCACGTTCCCATGAAGAAATGATCCCAAACTGCTCGACTCCTTTATGTCCAATTATTCTACTTGACACTCTAGGAACCGTAGTGTCACAACCTAATTACCCGGCCCTGGGACTCTCCTCAGGTGGTGAATTCGGCCTAAGTTACACTATTTTTTATTACCTCAATTGGGATAAGGTGAATCAACAAACAAAATTTCGGAACAAATGGATTTATTTGACACACAATAATAAATTTACAAAACCGTATATTCTCGATACAAATGCGAATAAATATCAGTTATATAGTAAAAATGTCCAACTCAATATTTTATATATACCAAAAATAAGTTAGGGACTTATCTTGGGAAGACTCGGGACGTACAGCTCGCAACAGTAGTCGAGGATTCTTGAGCCGTTGTTATATGGACTGGGATGATGTAGTCCGATGAGTGGATTTTGTATCCGGGGTGTAGAGGTCCTTATGGTAAACGGTCCTTAAAGTAGGTGCAGACTAAAGCGGTCCTTAAGGTCCTCAAGGTAGAGCTGCAGGGAAAGAAATAAAAAAACAGAAGAAACAGTAGAAAATTGAAAAGGAGGAATAAAATGAACAGGTAGGAGCTTATACTCCAATACATACAAAAATTTGAATTTAATCTTCAAAATAAAACCACAGAAAACTATTCATTCTTATCCGTCCTGTTTCCAAAATAATCAGAAAAAGCAAATTTAAATCGGTGGAAAATAACCATATAAAGAATCTGTTATAAATTGGCTTCATAAAACAACTTTGGACGCCACCATATTTTTTATTAAAGAAAGATAATACCGGCGAAGAAAAAATGGAAAACGCCATCACAAAAGCATGATTTTTAAAAAAAAAAACGAAATATTTTAACCAAATAGAAAAATCGAAATAGAATAATTTGTAAGCACACAATAACAATTTGAAAATATATAGATAACTTACCAGCAAAGAAAATTACAAATCACACACAAAATGATATTTAAAAAGGAGAATACTGAATAAGTTTTCAGCGAAGAAATGAACAAGCCGATTCCTTGAATCGTAGTTTAAATAGACATTTAATGATAGTAAAAACTGTCAACGATACGTTCCTAATATTTGAAATAATAGGATTTTGGAAATAGAGGTGGGAGTAGCCGACGAATAAGTAACGCTCCAAAATAATTGATGAAAATAGTAACATGTCACAGCGACATGTTACAGTAGATATACCGTTGTCATCTACATTAGATATCATTAGATATGCGATCTGGGTGAAACTTATACTTATCTTGCACTTTTTGTAAATTTTCAAAATAGTGGTCGACTTAAGTTTTATTGAAAGTAGTTATCCTATTTGTGCTAGTGGCTTCAGGTTTTCTGAGTGATATTTGCGGATTCCTTTTTAAAAAACCTTGGTACCGTAACCCCGGGAGACTTTGCCCCTCAAGGGTGACTTTGGCCCATTTCCATATAAAATGATCAACAAATGTTATTAGGTGCTTTTAGCAAGTCTATTCTAGGGCAATTACCATAATTGAATGTAGTAACAATTTTATTTTGGAAAAAATAGAAATTTCTAAAGAGATTGGACATGCGATATGGTCTCGACCATTTAGAACACTTGTACTAATCCCAGCTGGAGAACAGAAGGCAAAAACGGGGCGAAACCCTTCAAAAGTATGTTGTGTATATTGCCCGGCAAGTTCAATTTGATTATCCATCAGCACCAGAGAACATGATGAAATGCCAGGGAATCCAGGCCTTTATTGATGGCATACGTGATCCCGACATGCATAGGATGCTTTGTTTAGGCCATTCCAAAACATTGGTCCATGCATTGACTGTTGCTCTAGAATATGAAGCAGCCACGAATGCTTCAGGATACAACAAAGTTAGGACCATCCAAGAAGAAGGTGACGAAGACAGACTTGACCAGATCGTCAACTTGATAAAAAGAATGGTAGATAAGAAGCCACAAAAAATCAGATGCTGGAATTGTGGCGAACTGGTGCATGTACGCAGTTCCTGTAAGCGCCCCAGGACTTCTGCAAACCAATAGCCCCAGTCACGGGAAAACTAGAACGGGTCAGCTGCGAGGGGCAGCACCGTTCCAGGATCGTTCCAAAGACCCTCTCATACTGATAACTTCTCTCACATGTCGCAACGACAGTGTATATGTGGATAGTAAAGTGAATGGCAACAAATATACTATGCTGGTAGACACTGGAGAAACTACAACCATTATACGGCCAGGTATAGTAAACTCCAAGAAGAAGCTTCTAGCAACGAGACTGCGAACCGCCACAGGTGAGAGTGCCAACGTTCACGGATAGACACAAATCCAATTGGGAATTGGTGCAGAAAATTTCACGCATGCGGTAATCGCAGTTGACATCGAAGAAGACATGATTATGGGAATGGACGTAATGAATCTACATTGTTTCCGATTGTACTTTAGAAACAGACTAATTAAAGTAGGTCCCAAAGAGGTATTCCTCCATCCATATGAAGGCGGCACGGTGTTGGTAGCTGTACAGGAAGATACCGTTCTACATTTCTACATGCACGAAGCGAAGTCATGATAGCAGCGCGGCTACAGGGAATCATGGAGGATGGTACACCGGTTATGATGGAACCATGGAACCACGACGAAGAGGTTGGCAGAGGAGTACTATTTGGAAAAGGATCGGTCACGTCGCCGAAGGAGATCCAAGCACGAGTGATAAACGTGAACGATTACCCAATTACCAGCAAGAAGGAAACTGTGATTGGATCCTGCGTACCAGTGACTTCTATAGACCGGTAAACAATGATAACTGACAATTCCAATGCCAGATTCGAACATTTGTTATCAGTAGCTGGGCAATCCTTGACTCGAGTTGAAAAAAGGAAAATGAGAGAATTTCTCTTGCAGTATCGAGACCTATGCGTATCAAAAGTAGGGAAGACTGGTAGAACATCAGCCCTTCAACAAAAAATCGATACTGGTGATGCCATATCAATTAGACAATCAGCTCGAATACTACCACGAGCACAGGAAGCTGAAAGAATAATTCGAGATATAGAAGAAGAGAAAGTCATAGAACCATCTACTAGCTCATGGGTGTCTCAAATCTGTGGAAAGATAGCTAAACCATATATGTCAAATTTTGTTAGTTTTTAGGAGAGTAGTTTAAAGTTTCAAACTCAATTATAAATTTAGGGATAAAAGTATTGGTTAATGTTTTTCTAGAAATTGTATGCCAAGCTGGAAGATGGTGTGAAGTATGAAGGTAGTTGGTTTTCCACATTCTCAAATACTTTTGATATTTTGATCATATATGGTTATGCCATCTTATAATTTAATATTTTTATTTATATATTAAAATGGAAAAAGGGAAAATATAAAACAAGATTTGTGAACTTAATGATAATTTAATGTTCCTCAAAAGTACAAATTGCGTTTTTATCTCTAAACATAACAATCTAGTCGTCAGAATCAGAATCTAAAGTATCACCACCTAATTCATCATGTTCCTTTGCATTGGAAGTGGTTGGTAAATTCTCATAAAAGGCATGGCAGTCTTTGTCAAGCATCGATAAAAGGTCCTTCTTTTTCTTCAGGCTGATGCCCAAGGGACCACTGTGCGAGCGAGAGACAGTCATGTTATCGAGTGATGGTCGGCCTCTTCTTTTCCCTCTTCTCAAATCAAGAATTTTAAATGGCGCTTTGTCGTCAAGGGTGTACTTGAACTGGATTGTTCCAAACTCCTTAGTATATCTTAACCACTTGATCCTTAGCCAAGAAACCTTTTCACCGTCGATGTCGCTCGTTCGTTTCACTAAAAGATTGCCTAGGAGCTTGGAAAATGCCAAAAAATCTTCTTGCCCGATGTCCACGACTGTAAATTTCGATTTTCCCCTAAACGAGCGTACAAATTGGAACCAATCTCGAGGCACCATTATTTTAATATCATTCGAAATGTGTTTTTTGCACCTTTCAATTCTAGCGTGGTCACTATCACACTCAAGGCGTGTGAGCCCTGGCAAAAGAAATTTCTTATCAATTGTTTCAATACTTGGTTTCTTCTGACTGGCATATAGAAACATAACCGCCATATTGATATTGCGGTTTTGTCCTTCGCAAGTGTCAGAATATGTTGTGACGGGCTGAACGGTCTCCGATAAAGCCATTAATTTTTTGTAACGACATGAAGCAATTTGGTCAAAACCTCTGCCTCCAATTGCTTCGTACCACATAAAACAAACAGATGATTCAGTGGAGGAACAGTCACGAACAGTAAGATTGTACACATACAGCAAACGTTTATAATAAACTAAATCTGTAGATAAGTACGGGGCTGGCAGGACTTGTTGCAAATCAAAAACCAGCACCCTTTTTGTTTCATTGTTTCTAGCTGCCTCTTTGTCTCTTCTTTTGGTTTCATAAGCTTTATTAGCTTCTTCAATGTGATCTTCTTGAACTTGATTCAGTTTTTCTTTATCTGCTTCAGTGGTAGCACTCGATATAAGACTGTTTGAAACGATATCGAGTGCTATTAAAACATCGTAGGTTGCAGATTTTATGTTCCCTTTTTTAATCGTTTTTCTTCATACTCTTTGTGCATTATATGACGTATGGTTAGGTGGCTTGGTAGAAATATCTGATTGGCGAAATTTTTCCTTACGTAGTGACTTTCATGTCGTGGATTTTGGTCAATAAATTCTCAAATTTCATTCCGTTCTTTGACCAACTTATTGAAGGATACATGCTTTCCTCTCCTATCTGTTTTTATGAATCCATCCTCTGATAATTTAAGTTTTTTAATGAGCAGATTTAGCTGGTTTGGCATTATTCCGTGCAAATTGATAAAAAAACTTTTGCATACATCTATTTTTTGAGAACCTAGATGCACTGAGTAAGTAACAGTTATGGCACGACCGTGTTGCTTCCCTCCTTTCGTACCTTTACCTTTCATTTGATATTTGCATTTTGAAAGAGTCATTCGTTCACATAATACTTGCTTGTGCAGCTTTGAAGATTCGTTGTTGAAACTAGACCAAATTCTGTTGTTCAGGGGTGCAATTTTGAAAACAATTTTTTGTGCAACACCTTGTTACGTGCTTAAATTATGTAGCTGGGCACAAAACTCCTTTTCTATTTCTATAGGCAAGGCCTAAATCTTTTTTCTTAGTTTCCTCTTCACGTTTCCTGACACCTCTCTTTCTTTTCCTGCTGGTAGTTTCTATTACATGAACCCTTGTTTTCAGTTTCAGAGATAATATATTTTGCGTCGTTTTGTGAAATATCTGAAATTGATTAAAAATTGTGTGAAATTAGGTGTTATCATTTTTTACCATTTTTACAATTTTTACAATTTTTACAATTTTTACAATTTTTACAATTTTTACAATTTTTACAATTTTTACAATTTTTACAATTTTCACAATTTTTACAATTTTTACAATTTTTACAATTTTTACAATTTTTACAATTTTTACAATATTTACAATATTTACAATTTTTACAATGTTTACAATTTTTACCATTTTTACAATTTTTACAATTTTTACAATTTTTACAATTTTTACAATTTTTACAATTTTTACAATTTTTACAATTTTTACAATTTTTACAATTTTTACAATTTTTACAATTTTTACAATTTTTTACACATTTTTACACATTTTTACAATTTTTACAATGTTTACAATTTTTACCATTTTTACAATTTTTACAATTTTACAATTTTTTACAATTTTTACAATATTTACAATATTTACAATTTTTACAATTTTTACAATTTTTACAATTTTTACAATTTTTACAATTTTTACAAATTTTACAATTTTTACAATTTTTACAATTTTTACAATTTTTTACAATTTTTTACAATTTTTACAATTTTTTACACATTTTTACAATTTTCAAATTTTTACAATTTATTTTACAATTTTTACAATTTTTACAATTTTTACAATTTTTACAATTTTTACAATTTTTACAATTTTTACAATTTTTACAATTTTTACAATTTTTACAATTTTTAAAATTTTTACAATTTTTACAATTTCTACAATTTTTACAATTTTTACAATTTTTACAATTTTACAATTTTTACAATTTTTACAATTTTTACAATTTTTACAATTTTTATAATTTTTATAATTTTTACAATTCTTACAATTTTTACAATTTTTACAATTTTTACTATTTTTACAATTTTTACAATTTTTACAATTTCTACAATTTCTACAATTTTTACAATTTTTACAATTTTTACAATTTTTACAATTTTACAATTTTTACAATTTTTACAATTTTTACAATTTTTACAATTTTTACAATTTTTACAATTTTTACAATTCTTACAATTTTTACAATTTTTATAATTTTTACAATTTTTACAATTTTTACAATTTTTACAATTTTTACAATTTTTACAATTTTTACAATTTTTACAATTTTTACAATTTTTACAATTTTTACAATATTCACAATTTTTACAATTTTTACAATTTTTACAATTTTCACAATTTTTACAATTTTTACAATTTTTACAATTTTTACAATTTTTACAACTTTTACAATTTTTACAATTTTTACAATTTTTACAATTTTTACCATTTTTACAATTTTACAATTTCTACAATTTTTTACAGTTTTTTACACATTTTTACACATTTTTACAATTTTCAAATTTTTACAATTTTTACAATTTTTACAATTTTCACAATTTTTACAATTTTTACAATTTTTACAATTTTTACAATTTTTACAATTTTTACAATTTTTACAATTTTTACAATTTTTACAATTTTTACAATTTTCACAATTTTTACAATTTTTACAATTTTTACAATTTTTACAAATTTTACAATTTTTACAATTTTTACAATTTTTACAATTTTTACAATTTTACAATTTTTACAATTTTTACAATTTTTACAATTTTTACAATTTTTACAATTTTTACAATTTCTACAATTTCTACAATTTTTACAATTTTTACAATTTTTACAATTTTTACAATTTTTACAATTTTTACAATTTTTACAATTTTTACAATTTTTACAATTTTACAATTTTTACAATTTTTACAATTTTTACAATTTTTACAATTTTTACAATTTTTACAATTCTTACAATTTTTACAATTTTTACAATTTTTACAATTTTTATAATTTTTACAATTTTTACAATTTTTACAATTTTTACAATTTTTACAATTTTTACAATTTTTACAATTTTTACAATTTTTACAATTTTTACAATTTTTACAATTTTTACAATTTTTACAATTTTTACAATTTTTACAATTTTTACAATTTTTACAATTTTACAATTTTTACAATTTTTACAATTTTTACAATTTTTACAATTTTTACAATTTTTACAATTTTTACAATTTTTACAATTTTTACAATTTTTACAATTTTTACAATTTTTACAATTTTTACAATTTTTACAATTTTTACAATTTTTACAATTTTTACAATTTTTACAATTTTTACAATTTTTATAATTTTTATAATTTTTACAATTTTTATAATTTTCACAATTTTTACAATCTAAAAACAAAGCATTGGAAACCTCCAAGTTGCTGGGACCACAAGTTTCAATTATTCTCGCTAGTCTGTTTGAGCCATCCTCTTCTGGATGCTAGTCGGGATCTTCATCAGAATCATCTTGATCCAGGCCACATGCTACGTTTGATCCGTTATCATCATCCTATAATAATATTGTTTGATAACAGAACGAATGTGATAAATATATAGTTATAAAAATCTAAAATTAGAATTAATATTAATAGCAGTAGTGACCAATCAATACAATTTAGATTCGAAAATACATGCATGTGTCTGATAGTATGGCATGTCTATAATAATATTTTGATCGTTGAAGTAAGTAGCCAGTATGTTAATTTGATTTTGAATTTTTTTAAGGTGAATTTATATTTTTAAATTTATTGGTAAATAATTGTATAGTTTCTGTCCCACATGTAGAAAACTTCGCTGTCCAATGGACTTCCGAGACAACTATGTTGACATTTTCTAGAAATCTTGTTCGATAAGAAAATATAACAGACACCCAAATAGATGAATCCAAAGGCAAAATTTAAATTACCGTACTAAAAAAATGTTTAACTGTAATTTTTATTATCATTATTTTCCATTGGAATTTTACAGCAGTGTACAATTAGCAAGTTTCGAGAAATTAAGTTTTTACCGCACTTCTCACAAATCATATTTAATCACAAATCCTTCGCAAACACCGTTCAATAAAAACCACAATAACACACACACAGAATAGTGTTTTAAATGAAACTCAACGTTTCTAGCTAATTCCACAATATAATGAAAGATATTAAGAATTCTAATAAATTGTCAATTTTTTAGAATTTTTAATATTTTTCATTATATTAAAAATTCTAAAAAATTGACAATTTTTTAGAATTCTTAATAACTGTCATTATATTGTGGAATTAGCTAGAAACGTTGAGTTTCATTGAAAACACTAATCTGAGTAGATTCCACGAAGTAAGGGTCGCGACAGTTAATTTCACACACAAAATGTTTTATTTTCTCGTAAATTCAAAAAGGAGGTTTCTAACATGTACTAACACGTTTTAGGCCTTCCGCAAACGACCATATGCCGACAACTGGAAATAATTGGTAGGTGGCAAAAGCAAACAGATCAACATATCGCTTCGGAATCCATTGAATCGTATACAAAAAGAAGATGGCAAAACCAAATATGATTACATATATGTAATGGCCATCTTAAAAGAAATTATAGTGTTGGGTTCATGGGAGGAAGTGAAAACATATATGCCTGTATATTTAGTTTTGCCATCTTTGAAATGAACGCATATCAGTATGAATGGTCATGTCAATATACAATATATCAACATATTGTTTATTGCCACCTTCTTAAACAAACTGCAGTCATCGATTTATAAAGAGACAATAATAGGTATAAGGCATATATGGTATTGCCAACGTAAGTTGTCGCTTTTTTCAACATATTTGTTTTTGACACTTTTCAATTAGACAACACAGTAATATATGTAGCATACCTTATTTTGCCATCTTCTAGATCTCATTACGACGACCATATAGGTGAAAAAATCTCAAAACGGCAAAATTTTTACATATATACTTTTGCCATCTTACCACAGAAATAATGCTCGTCAAGTAAAAGCATGGAACTACGAAATCTCGTGTACTATCGCCAGTTAAGCAACGTGACGAAGAAATACAGCTATCCTCTGCCTTTAATCGACGATACGCTAGACACTTTGGCCGGGAGCAAACACTTTTTCACCGTGGACCTGAAGTCTGGTTATTGTCAAATAGAAACGGACCCAGAAGACAAATAGAAAATTGCTTTTACCACCGGATCTGGATTACGGCAATTCAACGTCATAGTATTCGGGCTCTGGAACGCCCCCGCGACATTTGAAAGACTCATGGAAAATGTCTTGAGAGGGTTACTTTGGAAGACATGCCTGGTCTATTTGGACTACATCGGGAAGATATTTGAAGAGCACCTGAAGAATTTGAAAGATGTATTCAAACGACCCAGCTTATGTAAAACCCGAAGAAATGTCAGCTATTCCAAAACCGAGTTAACTACCTGAGTCATAGTGAGCAATGAAGGAGTGGCGGTAGATCCGGGGAAAATTGCTTCCATTCAGCAATGGCTGCAACCAATCGACAAACATCAAATTAGGAGTTTTTTTGGACTTTGCACATACTATCGAAGAGTTATCAGAAAGTTTGGAGATATTGCCAAGCCACTAACTCGACTCACAGAAGAAACAAGAGCTTTCCATTGGGACTAAGACTGTCAAACGGCTTTTGAAACCTTGAAGGGAGATAAGGGAGATATACTTTATTATTTATTGACACAGATGCAAGCAACGTAGGAATTAGAGGAGTGCTCTCTCAATGAACAGGGCCATTGGAAAATACCGTTCCAAAGTAGTTTCCAGCCACCATAAAGACTGAGATCAGTATCTCTGCCTATTTGCATGGGGCTTATCGATCTGCCATCAAGAAGTCCACGGATGAAACGCCTGCGAAAATTCTGTTTGGACGCGAACTGAGACTAACAATGGACGATGCGCACGAATTGGTTCGAAAAATATTTAAAAATATTTTTTTTTGGGTTCCTAACTTACATTATCGAGAAATGGATAATTTTTTTTCAATTAAAGGGTATGATGTCTGTCATCCGTTCCCCTAGGGTTGTCACCTATGAGCCCGCTCCAAATGCCTGGCAGATCATGGGGAACCATGCCGCTCTTTGGGCTTATAGTCGTTGAATTCCGGAGGCTGTATCGTGATCACAAACTGAAATTTCTCAAAAAATTACAAAAATGTCGTACTTCAAGTACCATTGCACTCGTTTTACTGGCTTTAGTGAGCTGAATATTAATAGGGTTCATACTTGAGACGCTCTGAATAATATCCAATCATAAAATTGGTCCCTTCTATATACTCCGGAGGCTGTATCGAGCTAACAAACTGAAATTTCTCCAAAAATGACCATAATATCGTACTTAAAGTACTATAGCACCTGTTGTACTGTTTTTTTGGTGAGCTGAAAATCGATAGGGTTCATCTGTCACATGTCCTTAACAATATTCAATCATGAAATTGGAGACTTGTTGCACTCCAGAGGCTGTATCGTGCTAACAAAACATGTAACGAAAAGTGGCGGATGACAACGACGACGACGACGACGACATACACACAGGATTTTTTTTTAAAACCGTTTTTTCTTGTTGTTGATGGAAAACGTAGAAATACCTCAAAAAATTTTTTCAAAATTCCTACTTTCTTTGGGGTAAACCTTAGAGTAATAATATACACATATGTCCAAAAGTTTGGAATATTGGAATATTTCATCTTTTTTTTGATTTCTATATAAAAAAAATTCTGAATAATTAAACATCATTTTGCTACAACTCCCACCAATACGAAATACATCTCAAAGCCAGATAAACAATATGCAAAAAAATTATTTATTCTTTTGGAGTGAAAAATTCACAATGTACCACTTGCATTTAAAATTAAATTAGTATAGAAAAAAATATTTTTTTATAAAATTAATAATCCTGTATGTATGACTGTAGGAGATTTGGCAAGCTGTCGATTAAATGGTCGAGCTGGGCTAGCGGAATTCTCTCCCATACTTCACGAGCAGCATCTTTTAGTTCTCGCAGTGTAATAGGGTGATTGTTCCGCTTCTTAATGCGTGTTTTGAGAATGTCCCAGGCTTGTTCAATGACGTTCATGTCCGGGGAATTCGAGGGCCACCATATTGTGGATATTCCTTCTTCTTCCAGAAAATTTTGTACTGCTGCGGTTCGATGCGGAGGTGCGTTATCATACATGAACACAAATCTATCATCTACTGCCCCTCGGAATAGACGCACGACAGGATTCAAAACCTCCTCGAGGTATACAGCACCAGTGACTCTTCTCTCCAGAACCAGTAGAGGCGTCCGTGTGCCACTCATAATACCACCCCAAACCATAATATTCCCACCTTCAAATGGGACACGCGGTTGGTCTGTTTTTAGTCGATGTTGTCGTCCTGAGGCCCTCCAAACTAGTGTTCTTCGCGAATCAGAAACCAAGCCAATTTTTGATTCATCAGAGAACATCACGTTATTCCAGTTAGGACCATGATGTACCATTTCTCGAGCCCATTGCAACCTTACAATTTTGTGTTGATAGGTTAGTTTGGGAACACGTAACGATACAAATTTACTGCATTTAGTCTGTGTGTTATTGTTTGCCGTGAAATATTCAGTCCTACAAGCCTAAAAATTTCTCTGGATATACCACTTGTAGATTCCAGACGATTTCTTCGAGCTATCAATGGTATCTGCCGGTCTTGCGCTGCTGTTGTATATCGATTTGTGCCACTTCTGGGGCGATCCTTCACGTCATTTGTGTCTTGGAATTTTTTTTTTGAATTTTCGATACAGCACTTTGAGTGACGCCAAATAATATTGGCGATATCACTTTGAATAAAGCCCTGTTGTAACAATGCAATTACTCTAGATCTGTCAAAATAAGATATCATGTTTCTAGGCATTTTTAAACGGCTCGAATGAAATTTAAACAAGAACTGAAATAATGTGTAAATACCAAAATCAGTTTAATATGACCAAATTGCTACCAAAACGAATCAAATTTTTGATAATTCTCATTTAAAAAGGCTCTAGAATAAATATCAACAGCAGTTTTTAAACCACCATAGGCGTAGATATATTATTTGTACGTATTCCAAACTTTTGGACATATGTGTACATAGAGAGGGCTATTCATTCATAAACACGTTTATTTTTGCGGCCAACAATTCTAAACGCCAGTAGTCAAATCATGAATGAATTACAAAAAGTGGGGATTGTATTGTGGATACATCGCCTTGGCGTCATCGTCAAAGCATAGGCGTACCAAATCTATTTAAAAACAACAAATATAAAATTATATTATTGGAATTATTGGAATTTTGGTGTTTATAAATATTTCATTTGATGAAATTGAAGTTTGTTGATTTTAATTAATGTTTTTTTTCACGGAGATTTTTACACTGTTCTCTTTGTTGTAATTTCTCACCAGGTAGCGCTGCAGCATATAAAATTCTACACCGTTCAACCGATTACCCTCAAAATGGGCATATATATGTATTTTTCTATGCAGAATTTGTATTTATATCCTTTTTGTTGTAACTTTCCACCAGGAGACGTTGCAGCATATCAACTTCTATATCGTTTACTTTTTCCAGGAGCACAAATGTTTGTTCCACGAGCCGTAAGGCGAGTGCTGCAGGTCAAGGGAGTGCAAAAAATGCCTTGCATACGAATTGTACACAATATTTTTTCTACGACCAAGTTTCTTGATGAAAGCAAAAAGTAACTTATATACGTATTTTATTTAAACGTTGATCTGCAAGGATTTAAAAAATGGAAAACAGTTAAACCTAAGTATAGTTAATTTTGAAATTTTAACAATTTTGAATTGTTATGCCTGGTGTATTTTTTTTTAATAATAAGTTTTAATTACTTCCAATATTAATATCTGTCACCGAAATGCATTATAAATATAATATTAGATTGTCAAAACGGGTTTTGACATTGAGATTTCCTTCCCACCAGGTCAGCATATCAACTTCTATATCGTATACTTTTTCCACGAGCGCAGAAGTTTGTGGCACAACCCGTAAGGCGAGAGCTGAAAATCAATGGAGCGAGAGAAGAGATTTGCGTACGAGTTGTGCACAATACTTTTTCTACGATCACGTTTATTAATCAAAGAAAAAGTAACTTATATAGATGTTTTATTGAAATTTTGAACAGAAATAATTTAAAAAATGAATATTGAAAAATTAGTTAAGCGTAGGTACAGTTAATAATGAAATTTGAATAATTTTGAATTGTTTAGCCTGGTCTATCTTTTTTGATAATAAGTTAAAATTAATCGTAATATTATTGTTTGTCAACGAAATTCGTTACAAAGATAAGTTTAGATTGTCAAAATAAAATTTGACATTGACATTTCCATTCCAACAGGTAGCGCTGCAGCTTATCAACTTCTATATCGTTCACTCTTTGTACTAGTGCTGAAGTTTATGGCACGAGCCGTAATGCGAGTGCCTCAAATCAAGCGACAAACTTAACCCGGGAACGGTCGCGTTAATAACCATAACTTAAGATGTCTCGTGTTAAATTTGATCAAACATATTCTCATCTGAAAAAAAGTCTATATATTTTTGATTTAAATAGAAAATAGTAAAGGCATATATTGCCCACAGTATTCATTCAATTATCCGTCAGAATTCTCACCATGGGCTGCACAATTGGTACATGTAGCTAATGTAGTTATGGTACTTATATTCTTTACATATTGAGGAGGCATATGTTCCACATTGTTGTATCGTAAATCTGTTTTTCTGTCAAGACAGTATCTGCATATCATTTTAGATTGATTGCCTTGTAATTTTATGCACACTGGACCAACTTTCTTCCCATATACACACACGTAAAATATGGAATAAATAAACGATTGCGTGATAGATTTACAGTAACAAGTGCCTTTATTTCTCGTAACAGTTATCTGTACATCTTCCATTGTTGCAAGAGTTGGTATGTGTCATCCCTGGAGGCATTTCTAGATGGCGACAGAATTCTAGTTACTTAGTAAGTTATTATAAGAGAAAACATAAAAACGTTAGACAAAATCTAACAACGTGACTGTTCCCGGGTTAATTTTACGTTTTTGTTATTTTCACCATTTTCAATGCACCTCTAAAATCAGATAAAGGGCCTACAGCATCTTCGGACAGCTTACTTGGGTTTTCTTTTAGGATTCCCAAAAGTTGTTTTTCAGTTGAAGAAGCAGTGCTGGTAGTAGGAGATAAGGACTCAGCTGGCGTATTATATTTAAAAACTCCCGAAGGACCAGGTTCCGTAAACCTAAAATACATAAATCAGAATAGGTTGTTGATTCTAGTCACTTGAACAAACTGTAAATAAATTTTATTGCCTATTACAAAAACCTTAAAACATTTAGGAGAAAATATATACTACAACAAACCTAACTAAAAAACTAACCTATATGCAAGTATACGAGAATCTGAAGTAAGCAATGATACACCACTCATAAATGAATGATTCTCAGTTATTGTTACTAGATCATCAACAACTTCTTCTACTGGTAAACTGAAAATAAAACACAATTAACAATTTTTTTGATTTATTGACAAAATTTGAAAAAGTATTATTTTTTTAAATGAAACTAATTGTCAATTTCTTAGAATTTTTAACATATTTTCAATATATTGTGGAATTATCTAGAAACAGTTAGTTTCATTTAAAAAAGTAATATGATTTGATTCCACAGAGTAAAGGTCGAAACAGTAAATTTTATTAAAAAGCAGTTTAAAAAAATATACTCCCTAATTTCAACATAAATTACTTAAATATTTACCTTTCGACATCACTTAGAGAAGCACTAGAAGGCTCAGACACATTTTGTGCTGATAAATCTTTTTGATGGCAATCTGAGTTATTTGTTGAAGACCTAAAATAGACATATTCTTTTAACAAATTAATGTAAGTCAACTAACTCAGTCATCATTGCTAACTGAATAAAATGGATCATATGTGGCCAAATGACCTCTCAAATAAATTAAAATAATAATTTAATTTTTAAATACAGTTCAGTTCCGAAATAGTAGGCACTAAATTCTCAGAAATATTGCATTAAACCAAGAACAATTGTAGTTTAGTTTAGTGCCTACTATACTGGAGCTGAACTATAGTTATCTAGACAGCCCAGAATGTCACCAGTCGCCCAATAAAGTAATGACTCATAATTAATAAACTGTTTAAAAATTGTTTTTTATGGCCGCTTTATCAGCTGTAATAAAAATAACTTATTATATTGAAAGGAAATTTTGTTTATCAGGACAGCGACTTTTTCATTTTGGGAATTACTCTAAGGGCCCATTGTACCAAGAAAATGTGTAGGTACTTACATTACATCTGGTGGATTAAATTCAAAAACTGACATGGGAAGAGCATCTTTGTTTAGAAACTTACGGCCACTACTACTCTTATATATAAAATCAGATTGTTTGAAATGCTCCGAACAAATTTCAGGTCGTTTTGGTAGAACATGAGTCTCGCTTAGACCCAGTAAAGCAAACCAAATTCTTCTTGTTTCCAAATTGGTGGGAAAACTAGAATAAAACAACGCCAAATAGACATTTGCTTTTTATAATTAAAAACTTTTAATTAAGCATTTTAAATATTATTGAAATGAATAATAAAAGTCGCCGCCACTGGAAAGCCGTTCAAATATTTACATACCAGTGGAATGAGAGTTGACAGTTCGGGGTAATTTCGGTCGTTTTTCCGACAGACAGATCCATGATAATAAAAAACACTAAATTAATTAACTAAAAACCAAATTTTGTCACTAAAAGTCTTGAAAAACACACATAACATCGAAAGAACTCAATTTTTACGCCCTAGTCCTAATGGCGCTCGTAATAAACAAACCAAGTTTGACAGTATTTACTATAATACTACAATCCAATAGAAATGTTAGTCGAGAACGCTCTGACGATATTTGCATTTCTCTTTATATCGTAACTGAACAAAGACAAAACTACTAAATAGTTTATACTAGACAAACAAAGCAGGTACTGAAATTTTCAGCAATGTTGCCACTTTTAGTTACAACAAATACTTGTTTAAAATTTATATAAGAATATGCCTTTATTATATAAAATTCAAGTATTATTAAGTAATTTTAAAAGCAGCGACTCAAATGCATTAATTATTATGACTTTTTTTTAATTGCATAACTTTTTAACAAATTTTTAATAAAATTTCTAATTTCATTTTTCCTGCATCTAAAGAGGATTTGTAAATATGGCAAAGCAGTGGAGGTGTCCCGCAAGTGAGCTTAGAATGTGACTCAATGTTTGGGGCACGAAAAAATTCAAAACAAACATATCTATTTTATTTATTAATCTGAGGGGTAAACCAATACTTTTCTCGCATATTAGATAGGTTGGGCGGAAAAGTAATAATAAAATAGTAACCAATATATTACTGTTACTGAGGTCTAAAAGTACTGAAAGTAACGAGTATAAAGGAACGGGCATTGATATTATAAGTAAATAATCGGTACAAATATTCAAAAGTAACGAAAGTTTATATCACTAGTTTGTATAGGGCAATATCAGTCCCCTGTAGTTACGAGATTCTCATTTATAAAACATACGGCTTGAAATTCTGTTTTTGAAAATTGGCAGAACAACAACAGCCTACGGAACAAGAGGCCGTGATACCCGTGGAAGAAGACAGAGAAAATATAACTGACAAAGAACAAGAGGCCGAGGCACACGTGGGAGAAGAAGGGGAACACATAACTGACGCAGCACAAGAAGAAATTGTAACCGAAGAAGTAGGAGGGGATTTAAATGAAGATGAGAAAGGAAAAATTCCTTTACCGGAAGAAACGGGAGATGAAAAAATCGAGGAAATCGATGAAGATGAAATAATAGGAGAAACTTCAGATAGAGAAAGTGAGGACGAAGAAATCGCTGAAGAAAGTACGACAGCCGCCGAAGAAAAAAAAGTCGATCTTAGAAAAGCTCCTAGAAAATCTATCATATCCGAAAAATCTGCTGCAGAAGAAGAAGAAGAAGAAGATGTGAGCTCAGACGAACAAATGGTCGAAGAAGAACAAATAGAGGAAGAAGAAGAACCTGAATTCTATAATCCTGATGATTTTGTTTCTGGGCCAACGATTTGCGAGGGAGGCACTTTACCTCTAAACATAATACAATTTTTGTATCCTTTACACGTCGATTTTTGTTCTAAGGGAATACATTTTTACGGTACCTACATACATCTGTTATTTGGTTATTTAACTTAAATTATTTTCAATGAATATTGTTATGGTTTATGTTTATTAAACAATAATGTTGTTTGTATTAACGAATTATTACTAAAATTTGAAGAAACTTGAAAATATTTCGGAAAGTAATGAATTTAGGTATAGGGAAAGCTTCACAAAAAAGAGGAGAAATACCGAACGCAATCATAAGTTTACTTTTCAGCTTACCCTATATACAGATGTTCGTCGATGATTCCTGTTACAATTAATTTGAAAACTAGACAATATTTTTCAACTCTTACGCAAAATAAATAATCATAATTAATAACTATATCGTTTTAAATACCCTATATAATATGGTAAAACAGCATATTGTAAGAACGAGGATTAAGGGAGGAATCTAAATATGAGGAAATACACAGGGTGTCTCATTTAAAAAAATGTTTTGCTTTGTTGCAGTTTTCTAGGTAAGCAGCATTTCGTTCCATACAATTTTTGTTAATAACTTTTCTGGATAATTTCTATAATAACGGAGTTATCGACCGTTGTCAAACTAAAAACTCACCTTGTATGATACATAATTTTATGGTGGGGATTTATGTCTGCCATGAAGTTGAGCCTACGCAACAAAGTATGCCGTTTCTGCGAATACGATACCTTCGAAGTTGTAACATTGCTCGATCCACTTTTAAAAGAAATGCTTCCTTAATATTTTATACAGTCACTCGTTTGGTTACAATTGCCGAAAGAGATTTAATCTTGAAGTTCTCGACGAAGACACCATCGTTTTTGCTTCGGGAAACTTTTTGCATTTTTTCAATTTGGTAACACGAGAAATTTGGTTCAGAAGAACTGCTCTGGGTCAAGGTATAGGTCACATCAAGGTGAGTAGAAAATTGAAAAATGTGAGGACGATAAATCTACATAACAAGTTCAAGTAGTTGATTTACAAGTTTACCACAATCCTTTTGATTTGAGATTTTATACAGTTTTAATTTTCCAATTTTAGAAAAACCCCAATAAAGAATACCCTCATTTCGCCGTTGCTGAGTGCGGTTATAAGCCAATCATAATCCTTTATAATTGGCCGGAAATGACGATATTTTGTATATTGAAAGGGGGCGCTAGAAGATTATACTCACATATGGATTACAGGTAAGATATCGCAGAATATTAAAAAATACGAAGTGAAAAAATCTTCATTAGTGTATCCTAATCTTGCCATTATCCTTAACGTGTTCTATTTTTTATTAGTTTTCAATCGATGCGACCTTCATAAATATTTTAACATTATCGTTGCAGAATCGATTTTGAAAGTTCATTATTTATTGAATATCACAAATTGTTAGTTATAGAATGTATTACTACCCTTATTCGAAGGTTAACTTTTTACATTTGCACTGAAAATTGCGTCTTTGAAGCCTTTTCCGATCTTTGTTCAATTCGTGTTTGATTCCGAGATATATAAAGAAATCTTAGTAGTTAGATGAGGAACTGTATTGATAATTCAATGACGTTTGTATCGCTTCTTTTTCATGTGTACAAGGTGGTTCGACAGCCACAATTATTATTTTGCAGCACTTGTGACGTGCTTTCTTTCCTTAAAAGAATCACGGACGTCACTATGACACCCACGGCTTCGGTACTTCCTAGATTGCCTCGAGCGCCAGATTTTTGGGGTGGTTTACTCCACTGAACTCTCGAAAATACGGCGTCGAGAGTTACCAAGGTAGCCACAGATGGAGGTTCAGTAATTCCAGGGGTTTGTTGTTATTGACCTTTCCGGATACGTAGTGTGAAAACAGGCTCTAATTGCTTACCACTATCAAACAAATGAAACTACTCGCTACTGGAGAAATTATAAATTTTATTTCCACAAATAAAATTGAATTTTACATAAATGAGAAATTTAACCAATTTTAGTGTTTTACAAAAATATCACAATCTACTACTAAAGATCTACGCTATTAATAAAACCAAAAGCGGACTGACACCAAGCAATACATTTTCTAGCTATTTTACAACGGAGGCGGAAAGTAACGTGCAGAATTCTACTAGTACGTAGCAGGTGAAAACAGTACAAAGTTTCTAGTGATAATATGTCAAAATGCACAGAGAAAGCGTTATGGTTGCACTAACAGAGCGTACTAAATCGGTTCCTAGTATTTCTGTACTTTTTTAAATAAAGCGGAAGAAAATAATCAATTAACTAGTCTCGGCTGCCGGTTTAATCTCAATAGCCACCGGAATTTCTTAGCGATTTCACTAGATTCAACTAAACTAGGTTTTACTGATCCACACAACGGCCTATCGTATGAAATCAAATATTCCAGATAAAGAAAACTACCAGCAGGATGCGAAAACCTCTCCTGGGTATCCCTGCTCGGCAGCGAATACTTTTGAGATTATTTCGTATCCCTTAAATCAAAACTGCCTTAGAGGCCTCTCGAATTGATCCCTGCTCAGCAGCGAATCCAGACGAGATTTTTCTAAGCAAGTGCAAACGAACTAAATTTTTTTAACAGTACGACGGCCTATTGGGCGGGATTAAATACTCAGATAAACTAGACTCTAAATGCTCTAACTAAGGTTTTACTGGCAAAACAACAGCCTATTGTACGAACTAAACTTTTCAGATAAAATAGATTGACAGTAGAATCCGAAAACCTCTCCTTCGTATCCCTGCTCAGCAGCGAATACTTTCGAGATTATTTCGTATCTCTTAAATCAAATCTGCCTTAGAGGCCTCTCGAATTGATCCCTGCTCAGCAGCGAATCCAGACGAGATTTTTCTAAGCAAATGCAAAAAAAACAAAATTTTCTTAACAGTACAACGGCCTGTTGGGCGGGATTAAATATTCAGATAAAACAGACTCTATATGTTGTATCTAAGGTTTTACTAACAAACAACAGCCTATTGTACGAAATCAAATTCTCAGATAAAATAGATTACAGTAGAATCCGAAAACCTCTCTTTCGTATTCCTGCTCAGCAGCGAATACTCTCGAGATTATTTCGTAACTCTTAAATCAAATCTGCCTTAGAGGCCTCTCGAATTGATCCCTGCTCAGCAGCGTATCCAGATGAGATTTTTCTAAGCAAATGCAAAAAAACTAAATTTTCCTAACAGTACAACGGTCTATTGGACGGGATTAAATATTCAGATAAAATAAACTCTATATGTTCTAACTTCGGAATTGTACACAAATACTATGAATTCAAACGTTAAAAATAAAAGCGGCTAAGTGTTGGATGATAATAGTTATTCACAGAACAATTTTATATCCCCTTACCTGATTCACAAAAACCAGTCACAGTATTCGGTGTAAACAAAATGTAATTTGCAAGCAGTAAAAGAAAGAAAAAGCCCTCTTTACCTGTATGCTACGTCCTTTTATTAAATTCTCCTACCTCACTTACGAAGTCTCCTCCTTAAAATTTTGAAAATGCGCGTACATTAGCAGACTGGTTTAAGTGAACTCGACAAAAGGATATACCGGATGTCTCGGAAGCAGTACATTTATATAAAAATAAATACTCATAGTTAAATTTCGAAAGAGAGGCGATTTAATTATTAAATAAGATGAAATATATACTGCATGGTTGTTGGAAATGAAAACATTAAAAAGTAACATCGTTACACACTCGGCTATTTGGAGTCATGTTTGCACCTTTTTATATGGTATTTCGTAACATTTTATTTAAAAATCAAGTGTCCACTTTTTGTAAATGGGGAGCATAAGGACCGTTAAATTTCCACCAAAACGCTGCCACGATAGAGAAAAGTTAACGATAGATATTAATTAGCCGAATAATCATTAAATTTACCGGTTTTTCCTATTTTTCTCCACCTTCAATTATCCAATAAACTCGAGAGATGGTGTGATAATTTGCTGACTCAAATATGGAAATGGTTGATTAAATAATAAGTTGAATTGGTTTAGCAGACTGTATTTTTATAATAGTTAGTTGTAAATCGGATTCTTGTCACATTGCGACGTTAATTTTTCTTCCCCCTATACTTACGTCGACAACTAAGTACCTGAACACGTCACAATTGACACCCCAAAACTGCGTGTTTGATAAGTGATGCGACGCGAAGAAATGCCTTGCGTCACTTGTCATCATCCGATCTAAGGTATGGCGGCAACAACAAGAGATGTCAATATAAGAATTATAGTTGTATTATAATAAAAGTCATCTATCGTATTATTCAATTACCTGCTCACCAAACAAATACTTTAAACATGGCGCAGCAAAGACATAGCAACAGAGTCTGAATAAAGGTGGCAGGTTCAATAAAATCCGGTTTGATAAAGTTGATGAAATAATCGAGTCGGCCCCCAAACTAGAGAACAATGGCGATGGCAGGGCCGGTAAAGCTTCCGCCAGATTTTAACCTACAAGGGGAGAATGCATGTACCGAATGGAAGTTTTGGAATGTGTCATTCGAAGATTACTTAATTGCGACAGGACAGCACGAATCTGCAGACAGAATAAAACTGGCCATATTAAGAAACTTAATTGGGGCCGAATCTGCTAAAATTATGGCTACTTTTAAAGTAACCCCAGAAGAGGAAGGTAAATATGACCCTATAATACAAAAAATTGAGGACTATGTAAACCAAAGAGTAAATGAAACCTTTGAAAGGTACAACTTCCTAAAAAGAACACAGAAAGAAGGAGAAAGTTTCGAGCACTTCCTAACTGAATGTAAACTACTAATAAAATCATGCAATTACAATGCAGCAGACCCAGTGAAAACCCCTCAAGACAAGGCTTTGTGAGATAAAATTATAATGGGAATAAGGGACTCCATAACCCGTGAAGCATTACTACGAATAGATAACCTCACACTTGACAAAGCTATCAAATGTTGCAGGACAAATGAGCAAAGTAACCAACAAAATAAGCAGTTCCATAATAATGACCAGGAAGAATATGAGGTACATAGAGTAAGAAATAAAGACAGTGAAACATACACAAAGAATAAAAAAAGTGGATACAACGATACGAAATTCCAGTGCAGGCGATGTCAAAAAACTCATGGTCCAAGAGAATGCCCAGCATTTGGCAATAAATGCAATAAATGTGGGAGACTTAACCATTTTTCCAGTGTATGTAGAATTAAAAATGTGAAGACAGTAGAGCAAGATAATGATATATTTTTTATAGACGGTATAAGTGAACTAAGTAAAGGTAAGAAATATTTTTCAGAAAGTATTGTACTTGAAGGTCATAACATAAAAATTAAAATTGATATCGGTGCTGATGTAAGCATATTGCCAGATAAAATTTTCAGAAAATTTAACAAACAATTTAAAGTTAGGGAAACAAATTGTATTTTGCAAGGGTTTGAAGGCACAGTAGTCAAACCTATAGGTACAGTTAATCTCCTGTGTGAATATAAAGATAAAGAAATTTATGAAGATTTTGTAATAGCACAGAAAGCAAATCAGGTGTTGCTAAGTGGTGTAGCAAGCATAAAATTAGGGTTAATTAAAAGAATAAACTCCGCAGATCAAAATAAAGAAATTTTTAAAGAGTCAGAGGGTAAAAATGAAAAACTTGAATTCATAAAAGCAAATAGGGATATCTTTAATGGTTTTGGTAGGTTCTCAAAAGAATATAAAATTGTCCCGAAAGAAAATTTTGAACCAGTAAGCCACCCACCAAATCGAATACCATTAGCAATACGTAATGCGGTAGAGGCTGAGTGAAATAGGCTAGTTAAAAATAAAGCAATTATAAAAGTAGATGAAATAGACCCCCGTGCTAGTATTAACCGTGTAGTATTGGTAGAAAAAACTAATGGTCAGATTAGATTATGCTTGGATTCTTCTGATCTAAATCGACAAATAATCCGAAAGCCGCGAGTTGTTCCTAACATTGAAGAGATATGCAGTAATTTAATAGGTAAAAAATACTTCTCGGTTTTCGATATGTCAGAAGGTTACCATCATTTAAAATTAGATGAAGATTCATCATGGAAATGTTGTTTCTCGACACCATTTGGTACATACCGATATGTGGTGTTACCATATGGATTATCTAACTCACAGGATTTATTCCAAGAGGTAGTTGAGGAACACTTCTCAAACATCCCCAATGTACAAATTCTTCATGATGATATGATAGTTGCAGGTAATAATAAAACTGAACATGATTTAGCAGTTAAACAAAGCAGGTAAATGCAAAATTCAATGAAAGCAAATTACAATATTATCAAAATAAAGTTAAATTTATGGGTCAAATCATATCTCAATACGATATGGAAATAGACACATGTAGAATTGAGTCGTTGTGCAAGCTGGAAAGCCCAAAAAACAAGTTAGAATAACAAAGGATCTTAGGATCTATTAACTATGTTCAAAAATATATACCTAACATGGCAGAATACATGCATCCTTTATGTGAACTTTTAAAAGCAGATATAGAATTTGAATGGATCCCTAGACATCAAAATGTTCTCAATAAAATTAAAGATATAATTTCTAAATTTGCAGCACTTATTCCTTTTGATCCAAACAGAAAAATAATAATGCAATGTGACGCTTCTAAAAATGGTATCGGATGTTGTCTTTTTCAACAATATGACAACATATTAAAATTAGTAGCGTGCGCGTCTAGAAACATGAACAATCATGAACTAAATTATAGCCAGACAGAAAAAGAAATGTTGGCAATATACTATAGTACGCAAAAATTCTATGAGTTCATTTACCACTACAAGGTCACAGTACAAAGTGATCATAAACCAATAGTATCCATAATGAAAAAACCTATTGGCAAAATTGGTTCAGTAAGACTACAGCGTCTAAGAATCAAACTATTAAAATATGATTTGAATGTTATTTATGTCCCTGGCAAAGACATCCATTTTGCAGATATGTTATCTAGGTCCCCACTAAAAATCACAAATAGTCTTGATACACAAATGCATGAAATGGTGCATACAGTATCAAAATACTTACCGATGAGTAGTAATAAAAAAGATTTATTTAGAAGAGAAACAAGTTGCGATGAAACACTTTCAAATATTATAGACTTTTATTATAACGGGTGGCCAAATGAAAACAAATTATCAAATTGTGTTAAACAGTATTTTAATTTGAGAAACGACATATATGTAGAAAATGGCTGCTTTTCTATAAATAAAACCATAAATAAAGCAAAATATCATTTATTTTGGCCCAAAATGACGTCAGATATTTCAGAGTTTATTAAACAATGTCACATATGTGAAAAATTTATGCCAAGTAATTACAAAGAACCTTTATTACCACACAGCGTTCTCAAACTAAATTTCAATAAAGTCTCGACAGATATACTAGAATATGGTGCAAAAGCGTACCTTATCATAATAGATCAATTCTCTCACTGGATTGAGCTAAGCCAGTTGAATTCTAAGATTTCCGAGTCAGTTATTAATGCTATGCAAAACGTCTTTACAAGATTTGGTTATCCTGAGACACTAATAGCTGACAACCTACCATTTATTTCCAATAAGTGTAAAAATTACTATAAGCAACATGACATTACAATCCAAATATGCACACTCCATCACCATCAAAGTAATGGACTAGCCGAAAAAGCCGTTAGTGTTTGCAAACAAAAAAAATGTGACGAAGAGAAAACCGATTACAGTAATGGAATACAATAACTCACCTATAACGTTTTTGAAAGTATCTCCTGCTCAAATATTACGGAGTAGAAACCTTAGAGGGCAACTACCAACAAGCAGCGTAAACTTGGAACCTAAAGTCCAAAACCACATTTATACATACTTATGTAAACAAAAGGACCAAATTAAGTCACATTATGATAAAACGAGCCGGAAACGTACTATGGCTTTTAAAAGGGGGGATAATGTAGTAATTAAATCTAAAAATGAACAATATTGGGAAAAAGCAATTGTTTTAAGAGCAGCAGATGAACCTAGGTCATATTGGGTTAAAAATTGAGTAACGAGAAGGTTATTCGGCGTAACAGTTATCAAATGAAATTATCAGTAGTTAACAATACCGATAACCACAGAGTGCTACAGCCTGAGCTGATACAAGACTTACCTCATCAGGAAAACAATGTAAACATACCTGAAAACAATGTAAATATATCTGAAAATCACAATGATATGGAAACGCATGATAATGTAGATATTGTAGAGGATAAGGAGTTAAATTTGTCGGATAGATATTTGGACTTACTATTGAACCCTTATGTAGAAATACATGAACAAAATGTAACTACAAGATCTGGGCGTTGTATAAAGCCTAGGAAGGTATTAGATCTTTGAAAGGGAGGTGTTTGATAAGTGATGCGACGCGAAGAAATGCCTTGCGTCACTTGTCATCATCCGATCCAAGGTATGGCGGCAACAACAAGAGATGTCAATATATGAATTATAGTTGTATTATAATAAAACATCCAAGTCATCTATCGTATTATTTATTTACCTGCTCACCAGACAAATACTTTAAACACTGCGGATTTAAGTTTCTGTCTCGGGCGCCAGATTTTTAACGTGGGTTACTCCACGGCCCCTCGATTCCAAACCTTTCGAGGGTTCCGGATAGCAACAGACTGTAACTTACTGTAGAGACTAAGTAGCGGTATACTTATCTTGATAGAGCTTTATGGCTCGACTGTTAGCATAGAATTACCTTAAAATAAACTACCAATATGATAATTATTACTGCTGCCAAGCTTACATAAATTGAAATCAACGGTAATAACGAATTCTTAGTAAGTTGTGAATGAAACTAAAATGAGTCAATAAGGGTGTACCTATATTCTATAATATATAATAAGTAGACTCAGCTAACAAAATAAATAAAACCTTTTACCAAAAGGTACTAAAGAAATTTAACAAGCGGACGGGTATCCAAACAAATAATATACACCAGGCAGAATATAAGCGAAAAACATATAAAGCGGTTCATGTACAATACAATTCAGAAAATATATAATCTTATACGGACTCCCAAAATAGTGCATACAGGGTTAATCGGCGGCTTGACGAAATTTGGAAAGAAAAACCCTATTCTAACTCCAAACAGCGGAGGAAGAAGGAAAATTCAACAAAACCCAAGAAGGTCGGCGAGGAGCTAGAATCTCTACCAGAATTTACTTAATTCCTGAGCAATACTTTCGAATCACCCAGTAATCGAATATAATTCTCGGAAACCCAATGGAAACGCTATTAACTAAATCGGAATTACAGAAACAGAAAGAAAGTTTAACAGGATCCGAGAAGTTCGGCGAGGTGTTGAAATTTCTACCAGAAAAATTTAATTCCTGAGCAATACTTTCGAATCACCCAGTAATCAAATATAATTCCCGGAAACCAAAGGAAAACCCTATTAACTAAATCGGAACTACAGAAACAGAAATAAAGTTCATCAAGACCCGAGAAGGTCGGCGAGGTGTTGAAATTTCTACCAGAACTAATTTAATTCCTGAGCAATACTTTCGAATCACCCAATAATCAAATATAATTCTCTGAAACCAAATGAAAGCCCTATTAACCAAATATGAACTACATAAACAGAAAGAAAGTTCAACAGGACCCGAGAAGGTCGGCGAGGTGTTGAAATTTCTACCAGAATTTATTTAATTCCTGAGCAATACTTTCGAATCACCCAGTAATCAAATATAATTCCCGGAAACCAAATGAAAACCCTATTAACCAAAACGGAACTACATAAACAGAAAGAAAGTTCAACAGGACCCGAGAAGGTCGGCGAGGTGTTGAATTTTCTAACAGAATTTATTTAATTCCAGAGCAATACTTTCGAATCACCCAGTAATCAAATATAATTCCCGAAAACCAAATGCAAAACTCTATTAACGAAATAAAAGATAAATCAAAAAAATTGAATAAAGAAAGCTTACACAAAAAAACTTGATTCTGAATAAAAAACGGAAAATATCTTCGGACGAATTAAGTTAAATAAAATTTTAAAATAACCAACAACGGGAAATAGCGTTTACAATTTAATCTTTATTGAAAACTATACAAAATTAAAATAAATAATGTGATAAAACCAATGAATATCGTATAAAGAGTCCTAACGAATTTATTCTTTTATGCGGAATACATTGAAATCAACTAACAATTATAATTTTACACTAAAATAATTTTATTTCGGAAATATACATACGGAGGAAAATAAAATTTTACCTTTTTAAGCACTTAACAATTTTTACTATATTTCTATGGACACTTCTTATTCACTATGTAAACGGGAGCGGAAAAAGCAAAAGTGAAAAAGCCCTTTTCAAACTCCGGTCTCTGTATTTATATTTTCACTTATCGCTTCAAAAAGAAGTCTCGTAAAAAAACTCAAACATTTAATTACTTTGAACCAAAATTTCTATAGGTATACCGGACGGTCTAAATGTTTTAATCAAATGAAATGAAAATGTACCCACTATGCAAACAAATATTACAGTTATGTTAGTTTAACATCACATTGTGATAATGTTCTTCCTTTTTTTCCTCTTGTTTTCATCACATGCACATCTATACAACCGCTTATGCCCAGCTTGTGGCTGTTAACTTTTGTGATGTTTCAACTTAACTTCTCAGCGATGTTAAAGCGCTGCCTTTTTACATTACTGAGATGTTACTAGAACTTCCTCAAAAGGAAGTCTTTATAACGAACTAAAAACAACATTTCTGTTACATTCTGAAATGCCTTTTAGCATATTGTCGATGTTAATGCAATGTCTAAAAAATAACATCTAATCAATGATCTAAAGATAACATTTCAAAAACAATACAGTGTATTCTCTTACATGTTGTATGGACATTACTTAAACCTCTAAATAATATATCTCAAACATTCTAGATGGCATCCTATAGATGTTTCTGTGCCTAATCAGCAAATACAGGGTGAACAACTAAGAACGCCGGCTGTCGTCCATATTTCAAAAAATAGTCATGGTACAACTTTAAAGAAATACCTTCAGGAAAATGACCCTGAAAAATCGCTGGAAAATATTTTTGAGTTCCTAAAATATCGGCTATGGGGTGGAATGAACACTTAAAAACATAATCTCCAAAAAAGACACACTAAAGGTATCCTAGAAATACAATTTTTGATATATTCATGAGATTATGAAAAAGTGTAGTTGGGACTTTTTGTCCTTATTCTTCAAGTAAGGGGTGGGGGAAGGTTCAACCTAAAAAACAAATGTAACATTTTTTTGTTTTTTAATCGATATCAATGGAGTTTTTTCTCTTTAATAAGATGAGCTTAACAAAAATAACAAAATTGTACAACTTTGTCAACGCTATGTGAAAAAGTCGACAATTTCTCCATTTTTCTCGGAAATTTCAAATGTAATGAGGCATTTTTTGAATTCTGATGAAAAGGGGTAAAAAAATAGGAATCTAATCCAAGATATAAGATTTACGATATCAGATATAAAAAATAAAAAAATGCTTCAATTTACATTTGAAATTTCCGTGTGGATACAAAATTATCTAATTTTGTTATCAATCTTATTAAACAGAAAAACTCTTTTAAATGCGGCTAAAATCATTAATATCGGTTAAAAAATAAAAAAGTTATACATGTGTTCATAAGTTTGAACGTTCCCCACCCATTATTTGTAGAATAATGGCAAAAAATCTCCTTAATTAAATTTTTTCATAATCTCATCAAGATTCCAAAAATTGTATTTTTAGGACACCTTTAGTATGTTTTTTTGGGTATTATGTTTTTGAGTGTTCATTCCACCCCTAGCGGATATTTTAGAGTCTGCAAAATATTTTCCAGCCATTTTTCAAGATCACTTACCTAAAGGTAATTTTTTTGAAAGTTGTACTATGATTCTTTTCTGAGATGTGGCCTACAGTCGTTCTTAGTTGTTCACCCTGTACATTTAAAATGAAATAGCAAAAAAAAGCAATAAAGGATTTAAAACGTTTACTCACTATTAATAAACAGTACAGTAAATTTGAAAAAAACAGGTACACAATTAGAAAAAATAATATCTTGTCCAGGAATCCAACTTAAAAAAAAATTGTGTAAGCATATTACATAACAAGTGTGGAAAGTGGAAACTATTGAATGCATTCAGTAAAAGCAAGAAATAAAAAGGGTGTAATAATCTGTAGTTGTCATAACGTAACATACTTTGAAACTGAATTAATAAAGTTTAACGGATACACATACATTACAGCTAGTTTACAAAAAAATTATTAGAATAGTTTTTTAATAATATTAAAACTGATAAAAATATTTTATATTGTAATATTTAATATTTGATAGGTTTGCACATTCAAATTTTTACGTTCAACATTTTTTACATAATTTACACTTTATATATTTCATATTTTTAGATTTTAGGTGTCTTTTGTAATATACTAGGAATATTATTCACTACTTTTGATGAAAAGATAGATTGCTGGTAACTGGTAACTACAAGAACAGTATTGGAAACTGGAAAATGTACTGATATTATTAATACTATTGAGAATATAATAATGTTTACCCGAGTATTTCAAAAAACATTATATCTTGTTGGTGTTGGTGTTGATGTTTCGCAGAAAGTTTTTTGAAAACTTTAGTGGATCATCGATGCCTATGTTTCCGCTGATGAAATTTGACTAATTTTTCTTATGTTTTCTACCTATATTAATCGTCCATTTTCTTTTCTTCACTTCTCTATTGTATGCTTTTGTAAATTGCTGTAATTTAACAATACTTTTTATTCTCAAATAGGTATAATATGTAACTTTTAAGGAGATAGAATATTTAAATCGTTCGAACTTCTTCGATATCCATATAAGTATTAATCGAATAGTGCCCCCATGGCAAGCTTTCATTAGAACCAGGAACAATAAATCATCCTCAGGACTCAACGCTATTTTATCCTGAACAATTGAATGGACTAGATGTGTCTCGACACGAATTATATTTTGAGAAACTGTTTTGTGCGTGAGGGTATCAAGGCATTCTTGTGATGTGATTACGGTCTTCACAACTGACGATTTAATCCCTTCAGCTTTTTTAGCTATTTCAACGTTTCGTATAAGGTAGTCTATTTCTTCTTTGTCATAACCATCATTTGCAATTACATACAATACCTACAGAACTGGGGAAAAACGTTCTTAAATTCAAAAACTTTGAGAATAAGGTAAAGGCATTTTCTTTAGTATATGCAGATCTAAGAGTGTTTTGAAGCAGACTGGGGATTCCAAGAAGCCACAACAGTATATCCCTGCAGCCGTTGGCTATTACTCCAAGTGTTCATACAATGACACGCTTTTCATTTGAAAGTTATTTGGGTGAAGATTGTATGCGCTGGGTTACCGATGAAATGAATCTACTTGTTCAAGACATAAATACGGTGTTCCTTTGTCTTTATGGAATTCACATGAGTCCTAATCAAGAATACCAGTTTCAAGCTGCTACCGAATGTCATATTTGTGAAAAGCTATTCTCCTCTACTGAAAAGAAAGTTCGAGATCATGATAATCTTATTCCCGAAAACAATTATAGAGCTGCAGCGCATGAGGGGTGCAATATTAACTACCAGGATTCGCCTACTGTTAATGTAGTGTTCCACAACTTATCTGGTTATGATGCAAATTTCATCATCGAAGACATTGCAACCCGCACAACCAGCTCTATTGATTTGCTCCCTATTACAAAATAAAAATATGTTTCTTTCACAAAACATGTTGAATGTGCGCGAATCCAGTTCAGATTTATCGACAGTTTCGGATTCATGACATGATCTCTCGATAAACTCGCCTCGTATTTAAATGAAATTCCTAATATGAGATCCCAATTTTCTAGTGTTCCCGAGGAATAATTCACTATGTTAACTAAGAAGAGGGTGATGCCTTATAACTATTTCAATTCTTTCGAACGCTTTGAAGAAACAAGTTTACCTCCTATCGAATGTTTCTATAATAATCTCGATGATAAACCCTGTCCACGTAGACTTTAGAGCCCTTTCAGACTTGGATACTGTATCCGAGATACGCGTATCCCAGATACAGAAAATACATGCGTTTATATGTACGTTTTCACACTGCATTCAGCACAGCATACTGTATCGCGATACTAAATTTCTGAATCTCGCCCATTCAGCCGCCGGCGACAGTATCCGAATCCGGGATACCGAATTACCATTGTGGCTTATGAACCTTTTCAGACTTGCATACTTTTGCGATTCAAGAAGCACAATAGCATAGGTGTACGATATTTTCATTATTCATTAGTAGAAGTGAAGTGGAATAAAAAGATTTTTAGATTGTACCAAAGAGCGTGAAGTTTTTAGATATCGACAAATTTATAAGTTTGGTAGAAGCGAATTAATGAATATGGGATATACATATAGAAACTAAATTAGATTGGTTGCTTAAGGAAATTTATAGAGCCAATTAGTTACTGTTATTTTAACAAGTGAGATTATGAAATATGTAGATTTTTATGATTATTCTTCCAATACACAATATAAATGAAATATGTAGATTTTTTATGATTATTCTTCTAACTTCAACTTACTCAACTTTTTAGGGTTTGAATATCACAATTATTTATGTGTTATAACAATAAAAAACGTTTAATATAATACATATATTCATTATACAGGGTGTTAAAAAAAGTGTCACAAAATGAAATGGTGAATAGTATGACCCAAAATAAGCAGAAAAGTCTTAATAAATATATTTATTATTATTTATTATTTTTTATTATGTATAAAAAAACAATGATATTTATAAACAATCAACAACAACATAGAGTTAAATGAAATGTTCATAGTGCCCTTCCTCCATTCCAATGCAGCTACGATATCTCCTCCGCGAGGACTGTCGGATTCTTTCCAAAACACCCTCATTGGCTAGGATTCGATGACATCCCTGCTCTATTCGTTGCTGCAGATCGTCGAGGTTATTCACAGGAGTGGCGTACACGAAAATTTTTGAGTTTCCCCAAAGAAAAAAGTCAAGGGGATTTAAATCAGGCGATCTTGCAGGCCACGGCACAGGTCCGCCTCTTCCTATCCATCTTCGACCAAAGGATCCGTCTAAATGCTCTCTTACGGCAACTAAAAAATGCGCCGGAGCACCATCGTGCTGGTACCACATTTGATTTCTTTGTATTAAAGGAATGTCATCTAAAAAATCACCCAATGTGTTCTGCAAAAAGTTTAAGTAGTCAGCTCCCGTTAATCGGTTAGGTAGTACAATCGGACCTAGTAACCGGTCGCCATAAATACCCATCCAAATGTTTAATGAAAAACGAACTTGATGCCTAGATTCCACGATACAATGGGGATTTTCGTCGGCCCACATATGCGAATTATGGAAATTAAAAACTCCATTTCGTGTAAACCCTGCCTCGTCAGTAAAAAGAATTAGTGCAATAAAATTGGGATCCTCAGCATCATTTCTCAGAAACCATCGACAAAACTCAAAACGTGCTTGGTAATCAGGTGCATTCAGAGCATGCACTCGTTGAAGCTGGTACGGGTAAAGCTGCTGCTCGTGGAGGATTCTCCAAACCAGAGGAGCCCCAATTCCTACCTCCGCTGATATTCTTCGCAGACTAGTTTCTGGATTCTCTTCTACTCGTGCTAAAATTGCTTCTTCTGCATCAGGGGTGGACACCGACCTTGGTATCCCGGAATCATGTGACTGTTTCCCAAATTTACCTGTATCACGCAATCTTTGGTGCAATCTTCCAAACACACGAACTGAAGGGATGTGGCGATTAGGGAAAGCGTCGATATACTGACGTAGCGCCTAGTGTAAACAGGCATAACGAAAATTTATAAAATTATTCACCCACAACAAAATAATAACTGCAAATAGTATCTATGAATAAACATCGGTCGACTCCGAAAAGCAAGTTTTTGAGAATGAAAAAAGATAATCAAAAAATGATAAAAAAACACAAAACACTCCGTATCTCTGAAACCATTAATTTGCGGACATATGTTTATTAAGATTTTTCTGCATATTTTGGCCCATACTACCCCCCGTTTTATTTTGTGACACTTTTTTTTAACACCCTGTATAAGTATGTATTAAGGAGGAAGGCCGCAAAGATTTGTTTTTATATACGGGTAACTCGCAACAAACGAATCAGACGAATCACAATCAAATACCACTACTAAATAAAAATATTACCACTCCACTCCTGACAACCTATTCTGCTGATACACCTGACGTCTCAACGGATGGATCCATTGTGGACCTTTTTACTATCAGACAGAAAATTAATGTTCATGAAAATAATATATTTTCTTTTGTATTAAAACATAAAAATCAATATAGACAATACGAAAACCGTTACTATTACTTTTTTCTTGCCTAATGTCATAGAAAGCCGTTCTTTTGATGATGTGCTCCTACGCAGTTTAGTATCCTTCTTGATTAATTCAATTTTCAAAATATTATAAAAATCTTTAAACGATTCTATAGACATTCGATAATAATTTCAAATCTTTTAGTAAATATTGGCGAAGTAAGTTATAAGTTCCCTTAGTTTCCCTTAATTCTACTATAAGATGAACCCACATAGTTTGTCTTCTTCTAACTTTTTTCTTCTTGTATAAAATATACCACAGCATAACGCACTCTTCATTGCCCATTTTATAATCAGCACCGTACAGTAATGATATTGTGTTTGTATTGAGAAAATCAATTCACAAAACTATATACTGACAAAAGTATCTTGACGGTATCTGGCCCAAATTCTGTATCTCACATACAGTATCTCGGATACAGTATCCTAGTCTGAAAAGGCTCTTATAGTCGAGCACAACGCGTCTGGAATACATTTCAATGTCAATCCTTAGGTGAATATGAAGACCGACATCCTTCTTCTAGCTGACGTTTTTGAGCAGTTTCGTTCTAGTTGTATTGTTACGTATAACATCGCTCCCGCACATTATCATACATTACCTGGATTTACAATCGATGCTATGCTAAAACACACTGAACAGGAGTTGGAACTTTCCACTGATGTATACATGTTTTTGTATGTTGAGCGTGGTATACACGGTGGACTTAGTCAAGTATGAGAAAAACGTCGTGCTCGAACCAACAATAAGTATTGTTATAACCGGTTTACCCACGTTATTGGATTGTATTGTTACGAAACAGCACACTGGTATAGTCCCTAAATCGGACCCTGTCTGAGCCAGGTATCAAAGTTAAAATTATGGCGGATACGCACTGTTCTATATCTGTTTACGACTATATTATCTAAACATTGTTTTTGTGACCAGACTTATCTAGAAAATGGCCAGAACCAATTGTTTTTGTGTGTAAGCCGCAGTCCGGAACTTTCTAGTAAAAAAGGCTTTCATATAAATAAAAGACCGATCAGCGGATGAGTTAGTTGATAAAGTGATCTTGACAAATAAACAATAAATAAGTAAATATAAAAGTGTTGATATAAATTATTAATTAAGTTTGTGTGCATATAAATTAAATTTAAGTGATTAGTTAAGTACACATAAATTAAGTGTTAGTGAGTTAGTGTTTAAATAAATTAGTAGTGTTTAAAATTTATCCCACCCGTTTACCGTTTAAATAAATAAGAAAAACGTTACAGTATTATAATGAATGTTATTTAGTTTTGAATATATTATGTTGCGCCACAGATTAAAATATGTTTCTAAATATAAATGTTATTTCCCGGACTATTGAGACTGTTATTTAATATTTTTTTTAGTTTTGAATTGTAATAGGTGGATTCGGCACTGACTTCTTCCAACTATAATCCACTTACCTTATATGTTGTATTCTGTGGTCTAGTGTATTATAGGTTGTCTAATTTAAACAACATACCCACTATGCAAATAAATAGTACAGTCATATTTAGGGAATCATCGATGCCTATGTTTCCGCTGATGAAATTTTACTAATAAGACTCAGTCAAACAAACTTTTTTCTTTTGTTTTTCTACCTATATTAATCGTCCATTTTCTTTTCTTCACTTTTTTATTCTATGCTTTTATAAATAGCTGTAATTTGGTGATGAATAAATACTACTACTACTACATTTTATGTGGACATTCAAAAAATATAATTACAACATCTTGCTGTAGTCCTGTACAACATACAATAAAAAAGGTTGTTTGTGTGAGTTTTATCGATTTTCATAAACAAATATGTAGTATTATTAAACTCGTATTTTTTTAATCTTTGTTGTTTTTCTATTACCTTTAAAATTGCTTTGCAAGTAATAATAAAAATATAGATTTGATGTCCTAGTGTCGAAGTTACATGTTCTTTATTTAATTCATTTATTAAAACTATAAAGCTTTAGATAACCACAACACATACCCGTATGTTTGAAAGCTATTTACTGTATTTACTTCACTGGATACATAATACGAGATAGCCAGTGTGTGCTTTGATTCTCGTTGGTAGTTCAGTTTTCCGAGATAATGTAAGCCAAATGTTGTAGCATGATAAAAATACACACTTCTGTATGATTGGTTGCATAAGGGAATTAAATTCGGGTTTTAAAATGATTTAAGCATATCCTTGAATAATGGGATTTAAATAACGAAATGGGTGTCAAGAGTAATATTTTTATTAATCTTTTTCATGTAATTTGACTAATCTACGAGTATTTTATCGTTTTATGTTAAGATTTTATTCGATTGTCAGTGGTAACACTGATCTGAGGTGTCAAAAGGAACGTGAAGATAAAACTTTGGCATTGAAATGACTTCTATGATACTTTTTGAGCTGTGAGATCGAGTGTCAATAGTAACAAGTCGTGAGTATAGAAAATGGCACGTGGTTCATACCATTTATTTTTGGAACTATTATGGTGAAAAACCCTTGGTGACAAGGCATAGTTTTTGCACACACTTTTTTGCTCAAATTTTTTTGCCACATGGATATGGTTTAGAATAGTTTTATGGGTCTTGGTAATCGATGGTAGATATGATGATCATGTTGAGATTTTAAGAAGCCTCAAGTTTCGTATGTGTCCAGTTTGAGATATATTTTCGTAAAGATAACTGATGAACGATAGGTACTCCATTCATGATAGTAGAGACGTGTCGTATCTCGGATAGCGTTAGCGTTACAGAGCAACAAGAGCTCGTGATGGCGTTTTGCTTCATGTGATGATGTTGGACTCGTGGTATGTCGGAGACACTTGCGAGATGATTCCGTTATGGACAATGGTTCTTAACAGTATGGCTGAATCTTGTTCCACAAGTCAGATGTGGTTTGTCAATTAAGCTGATTGACGTTTAATAGTTTGGACAAAAACCGCATTTTATGCAATTTATTAATTTTGTAATTTCATGCTTTAACATTTAACGACACAGTAAATTTTATATTTTAATATTTTGATATTTAGTACTTCAAATTCTTATATAGACGTCTATCAACTCATAATCTTATTATTGCATTCTTTCAACTTTGTCATGTGGAAATATTAACATTAACATTGCATTCCGCCATGAAATTATATTTCAGCTTAATTTTACTTGATAAGAGACACTCTCTATCTATTTGGTGACATTTTATTAATTATTACAGTTTGTAAAGCTGTAACTGGTATACCACTTACAAGCTACTAAGAATTTTGTGTATTGTACATGATGTTCTCAGATAGTTGATAACATTAGAAACTATGTTAACCATTTCAAATTTAACCAACCTCTAATAACTGATTATCAGTTCGTAATTAGTGTCGGTTACCTTGTATTTATTGAAACAGGTTATTACACCATCTGATCAAGGTACCCTTAAATTTGATTGAACAGATTCATTGGCAATGTAATGTGTTTTATTTAGTTCACAAACATATAGGCAAAACTGTGTAAATAACATATTTTAAAAGTCATAAGAGCTAATTTATGCACTATTGGTTTCTTGATTAATCAGTAATAGTTTCTTGAATGTCCTACTAATCAAGTGGCGCCTAAAAAAATAATACAAGACCAGTTTTCAAATATTCCTAACTAAACTCACGATCTTATGCTCTCTGGCGAATAGCGAACCTTCGGCATTGTAACCTCACTTCCTATAGTAACAACAACAAGGTAAGGTTACAATGTCTATTAAAAAGTGTGGGTAGACCGTCACCTAGTTTGATGATGCCATAGGTCAACAGATCATAATAAACATCTGCTACTATGAATAGATCGATTTTACCGCGTGTGTCAAAAGTTTTATCAACTAATTTATTTACAATCCGCGAAGGTGATCTACATTCAACTTTACTTGGGGTATAATCGCAGTAATTTTCTGAAGCACAGCGCAAGAGATTTCGATCTTTTTCGAGGGGTCAACTTTTGAGTGAAGCACTATATCCAATATTTCGTTAGACAGAGTAGGTACTAGTTTCATGTATGCCTGAAATATTTAAGATTGACTTGTACGGAGTACAGTTGATTTTTTGTTGTTTGCTAATGAAATAATTTTGACTTCCTAGATCCAGAAGTATTGGGGGCTGGATGTTGATTTTGGCGATTGTAAATTGTGGCTTGCGCAGTCGCTAACAACAATAAGTTACTTTTCATTGAGAGGGCTGGTAAACTGGGCGAATTTGGAATTGCTTCATTTTCTTGAAAGCTTTGAGATGCGGGCGGTATGTCCTGAGTTTTAGGAGGATTCCCTGAATGATTGTTTGTAATTCAGATCCCGAGGTCGTAAAAATACCCTTAATTTTTTTGTTATAGTTGATCGACAGTTGAAATATAGACGTCGGGTAAATTGCCCATTGACAATTGAGGGAATGCAACCTTACCCATGATTTTATTGTCCTCACACAACAGCATGTGGTGCGTTTAGGCCATTCTGGCGGACAAAATGTACGATTACGCTACTGGCCTCTGAATGGCTTAAGGCAAATTAAGCATATAATCAGAAATTGCAAAATATGTTATCGATTAAACGCGCAGATGTCTCAGCAGATAACGACCGATCTTCCGAAAAACATTGTCACTTACTCTAGCCCTTTCCAAAAAGTTGGTGTCGACTTCGAAGGCCCATTTTTAATACAAGCATCCACCCTACACAAATCTCCCGTAACAAAATGTTACATATCAATTTTAAAAATAGGTCATTAATGAAGATTTCCCAGTGTAAAAGTCGCTTTCTTTGTCTACTATAACGAGCCGCCACTGGGACACAAGTATTCCGTTTTCTCGTATAAAAGAATATTTTACACATCGAACTTGGAACTATTATCACTTTTCTTATTATAAAATATAATGATCGTCATGAAATAGTGATGTTCTAACTATGTTGACATTATTGTGATATTTATTTATTCTAATTTTCAGCCCCGATGGCGATTTTTTGGTTTCGCAAAGTGGCGAACCGGATTACATGATTACAGTATGGAACTGGCGAGAACATAAAATTTTATTAAGGAATAAGTCATACGTGAATGACGTGTATCGAGTTAAATTCTCGCCCTATATACCTGGACAAATAACGACGTGTGGTAGGTATCCAGTTGTTAGGATCAAGTTTAATGTTTCCATAATTAATTATAAAATGAGCTAGTTTAATGTAGAACGAACTACGTCGACTCTGTTTATCCTTAACATCGAAATTTTAGAGAAAACAGTAAGAATTTGATTATCAATTTTTATAGGTGTTGCCCACATAAAACTTTGGAAAATGGCAAGGACGTTTACTGGTTTGAAATTGCAAGGAGAAGTAGGTAGATTTGGTAAAACAGAATATTCTGATATATTAGGCGTTTTACCAATGCCAGATGAGAAGGTAAGAAATAATAATAAATAAAATGAACAACATTCCCACTAAACAGCAAAAAATAGTTTAACAGAAAATACATAGGTTGCAACGAACAAATTACAATCGACAATGTAATATTAAAACAAATAAGAAAGAAAAACAGAAACTTGTACATGTCCCAGGAGTTCGTACCAAAAGCTTGGGAGATAATAGAGAGACTAATAATAATGATGGTATTTTATATTTTCAAATAATGTTTTAAAATACCCATAACTTGGAAAAAGCCATTTTCAAACTCTTGTTCTTATTGTAGTGTAACGGCCACCTCGTCGGAGAGCTACTCAGGCGTGGGTTGTATACTAGTAGAGACCCAAGGAGTTGGTCTTACCGGTACTCGGGTAATCCTACTTATTTTTACGTAACGAGACGGAAAGATAAGTGGGCGCCACCCTGAGTCCTACTAGTCTATAAGTTACCTAACATCGACTAATCTCAGTCAGCAACGCAAGAAGTTGGAAGGTTATATAAAAAAAATATGAACAAAGTTTTTTAAAATGTACAAGTAGTTTTATTGAATAACAAAAAAAAATTATAATTTGACTGAAAAATTTAAGAAAAAAAATGTTATCAAATTTGTCAATTTAATTTATGAGTTTAGAAAAACAAATTAGAACTGAAAGTAAATTGAAATACAAATAAAAAATTAGATTCTGAAGGAAACTAAAGTTTAGCCAAGAATTAAATATTTACAAAGTTATAATTTACATTGGTACAAACTATTAAGTTGATATTAGATGAATATTCGTTGGAAATAATCTATAGTTGTCAAAGATTATGGACGTTAGTACTTTCCTTGGTTTTTCTTTCCAATGATAATCTGGATGACGTGAAAAATGGATATGGAACCAATCATCTGGCTGTGCTACGTTCAATCCCTTCGGTTCTGCATAGAGCTGTGGGCCCAGCAGGTAGAATTCATCGAAAAATAAACGGTATTAAGGATTAAAACTAACTTTTCCGCATCTGTGGCCCTGAACAATATTCTATCATAAAATTGTTACTTGTATACACTTTGGGGGATGTATCGTGCTAACAAACCGGAATTTCTCCAAAAATAACCAAAAATTCAGTATATCTGGATTTATAGGACCCCCTGTACTCGCTCTAGTCAACTGAAAATCAATAGGGTACATTCGTGAGACACCTTGAACAATATTCAATCATAAAATTGATCAATCGCATACTCTCTGGAGGCTGTATAGTGCTAACAAACTGAAAATTCTCCAAAAATGACGAAAGTTTGGTACTTCAAGTACCATATCACCCGTTGTACTGGCTTTACTGAGTTGAATATCAATAGGGTTCATCTTTGAGACGCTCTGAATAATATCCAATCATAAAATTGGTCACTTGTATATACTCCGGAGGCTGTATCGTGTTAACAAACTGAAACTTCTCCAAAAATGACAAAAATATCGTACTTAAAGTACTATAGCACTTGTTGTATTTGCTCCGGTGAGCTGAAAATCAATAGGGTTCATCAGTGAGATGGCCTGAATAATATTCAATCATAAAATTGGTGACTTGTTGAACTCCGGAGGCTGTATTGTGTTAACAAACTGCAATTTCTCAAAAAAATACAAAATGTCGTACTTCAAGTACCATAGCACCCGTGGTACTGGCTCTGGTGAATTAAAAAACAATAGGGATCATCTGTGACATGTGTGACGACGACGACGACGACATACACACAGGATTTTTTTCTAAAAACCGTTTTTTCGTGTTGTTGTTGATGGAAAACGTGAAAATAACTCAAAAAAAATTTTAAAAATTCCAATTTTTTTTGGGGTAAACCAATACTTTTCCCGCATATAGAAAGGTTGGGCGGAAAAGTAATAAAAATAGGTAAAAAAACTTTTTAAGTTAAATGGTTTTATGTTAAACATACATTGCAATGTTTAAGATAAATGTACTAAAAACCAAAAAATAATAAAATAGATACAGTCGTGGGAATTATAAACATATGCATAGACTAGACTAAAACCGTGGGGCACGTCAATTGTCTACAATCGTTGATTAAAATTTTTGTTTTGTAATGTTACACTATAATTAGGCAGTTGTTCAACCGACAACGATGGACGTGTGATAAGTAGGGCTAGAATGTGGAAACAAGCTAGCAAGCTCGATTATAAGCGAGTTTTAGGGTTTCATAGTGGTGAGCGAGTAGTACTTTTATCATATGTTTTGTCGATTAAAGACAAACTACGAGCAGTGAAACGATTCCTCGCCAGCCAGCAGTGTTAATGTCCAACGATAAACTAGTTGAAACATCTCTTTTATTTACATGGAGTGTATAACTATTGGAATTTCCATGAGCAAGAAAATAGTAAGTAATTTCCTCACCGTCTGCGGGCCAACTACCTAACGACGAATTAAACGATTCTTCTATCGCACATTAAGTCGATAATTTGTAGACAATTGACGTGCCCCACGGTTTTATTTTAGTCTAGTCTATGCATATGTTTATAATTCCCACGACTGTATCTATTTTATTATTTTTTGGTTTTTAGTACATTTATCTTAAACATTGCAATGTATGTTTAACATAAAACCGTTTAACTTAAAAAGTTTTTTTACCTATTTTTATTTATAATTTTTTTTAAAATTTTGTTCCCACGAGTAATGGACATTTAAACGGTCGACCCCCCCAGAGGTCCAATAAAGGGGCAAGGCTATGTACAACAAGATGCGCCTGAGTCTTGAGGGGAAAACGCTAACGACATATCATTTTTATCCACCCTAATGCCATACAGTTCTCGGCGCGTTTTAACCTTTCACCTTAACTTGGGTGGTGTACCGCTAACGACGTATCATTTTTAGCCACCCTAACGCCACACAGTCCTCAACACGATACAAAATCTTGACTTGGGTGGTGGATTCAGGCTGGATTAATCAGATATCTGAATTACAGATTCAATTTCTAAATTTAAATCTTATTATTATACGCCATTTAGTGGCTGCGCCCATCTTAAATATTGAGGTTGTATAGTGCACTGTATTCTTCTTGTCAAGCCCTTTTATTTGTTGATACCCATATTGGTGGGATTGTTAAAAAATTGTTATCAGCCATTTGGTAGCGGCGGTCATCTTAGATTTCAATTTTGCATAGTAAATTGTATTCTACTTGTTGAGACCTTTCATTTGATACCCATGTTGATGGGATTGATAAAACCTACGTTATCCGCCATTTTGTAGCGGCCGCCATCTTGGATTTAAATTTTTTATAGTATATTGTATTCTGTTTGTTGAGCCCTTTCATTTGATACCCATGTTGATGGGATTGATAGAACCTACGTTATCCGCCATTTTGTAGCGGCCGCCATCTTGGATTACAATTTTTTATAGTATATTGTATTCTGCTTGTTGAGCCCTTTCATTTGATACCCATATTGATGGGATTAATAAAACATAAATTATCCGCCATTTTGTAGCGGCGGCCATCTTGAATTTATAATGATAATGAATAAAAATAATTGTATTGTCACCAAAATCCAAAGTGTATACAAAATTTCAGATTAATCGGTTGACAGGAAGAGGGTGAAATTTGAATGACTAAATTTGACCCAAGAATAAATAATAAAACAAACGGGGTGAGCTAAATAAAACCGTTTAAAAATGTTTCTGTCGCTACGAAGGCTTAGTCTAGTAAGATGACTTTAGGCCGGTACGGAACCTTTAGGCCGGTAAGGCAAAGTTTATGCCGGTAAGGAAAAGTGCTAGAAAATACACTTGAATCAGATATAGTTCTTGAATTCAGTAAAATGCAGGATATCTGGAGATTGAAATTGCCGTAGGTACAAGTAACATGTGTACAAAATTATGAAATAATATCAAACAACGTGGTTCATATATCCTGTATTTTACAATATTTTAAGAAAATTCATTCATTTCATAAATAAAAAGCACAATAAAAATCATAAGAGAAGTTACTAATTTATTTAACTTTATTTTAATGGCTTTCCAACGTAGAATTCCTTTGATATAAAAAATATAAAAAACCAGAACACGTGGTTCATGTTTCCTGGATCAATAATTTAATAGAGATTTTAGAAATAGAAGCATAATAAAAATCATAAGAAAAGTTACGAATTCACCTAATTTCATTTCAATGATTTTCAACGTAGAATTCCATTGGTACAAAAAAATGTATGAAGAACCAGAACAAAATATATATAACAAAAACGAAATCGACATAATATCTCTAGTAGCAAGTTATCACATTTGTTTGTGGAACTAATACTTGCTATTTTTCAAAATACTAGACTTTGTCCGCTGCCTTTTCTGTGGTTCTTGATTCCGGCGGTTACTTATTTGCTTCAGCACGTGGATTGTTTTGATTGAAATACGTAAATGGATTGTTTTATAATAGTTTCATTGTATCCGGGAGAATGGCCATTTTGTGTATAATAATAAGTGCTATTTGAATAATGGACTGTACACATTGACTAGAATTATGAATATTTATTGAGAATTGATAACATTTGAAATTGAGTACATCATTTACTTTTACACCGAATGTCCAACTCGTTCTCGTTCTCTTGTCATAAGGAACTCGAGCTAACCGCTGTGAAATTGGCAGCCAAAAGCTAGCAGCCATTCTGACGAAAACACCCGAATGACCACTGGCGCAGCATATTTATAAAATTACTAAAGATAATTGAAAATTCTTGTTTTTCTTCCGAATTTAGGCAAATTTTATTTAGAAGCCTACCTAAAAATAGTAAATAAGGACAAAATAAAATAAAGTACAGAGGGGGATCCAGGAGTAAAATTATATTTTATTTTGAGTCTCCCTAAATTTAAAATTTCACTTTTGAAAAAATTAAAAATGTCGGATTATCTGCCCCGACGCGCGCCATACAGGACCGGCAATAGGGGTGAAATCATAAATATTTGGGTAAAATATCAAACTTAATTTATTTTTTAACACTTGGGAGTTTTTCGCATATTTCATTTCATATATAAAATGCTGGAAACCATCTTAAAAACAAACTAAAAATGTCTGATTGACATCCACTGCCGTACAGGACCGGCAATTGTGGTTGATTCATAAAAATTTGGGTAAAATATCAAACTTAGTTGATTTTTCACCATTTGGGAGTTTTTCGCCCATTCCATTTAATATAGAAAATATTAGAAACCATATTAAAAACAAACTAAGAATGTCAGATTTCTCACAATTTGGGAGTTTTTCGCCCAATCCATTTTATATAGAAAATAATATAGGAATCCATCTTAGTAACAAATTAAAAATGTCAGATTGACTTGCACTGCCGTACAGGACCGGCAATAGGGGTTACATCATATATATTTGGGTAAAATATCAAACTTAAATAATTTCTCACAATTTGGGAGTTTTTCGACCATTCCATTTTATATAGAGAATATTGGAAACCACCTCAGAAACAAATTAAAAATGTCTCTATATAGAATGGATTGGGCGAAAAATTCCCAAATGGTGAGAAATTGTTTGATATTTTACCCATTTTTTTATGATTCAACCCCTTTTGCCGGTCCTGTACGGCAGTGCAAGTCAATATGTCCTTTTTAATTTGTTCTTAAGATGGTTTCTGATATTCTCTATATAGAATGGATTGGGCGAAAAACTCCCAAATGGTGAAAAATTATTTAAGTTTGATATTTTACACATTTTTTTATGAATCAACCCCGATTGCCGGTCCTGTACGGCAGTGCAAGTCAATCTGACATTTTTAATTTTTTTTGATGATTTCTAATATTTTCTATATAAAATGGAATGGGCGAAAAACTCCCAAGTGGTAAAAAATCAACAAAGTTTGATATTTTACCCAATTTTTTATGAATCAACCCCTATTGCCGGTCCTGTACGGCAGTGCAAGTCAATCTGACATTTTTAGTTTATTTTTAAGATGGTTCCTAATAATTTTTATATAAAATGGAATGGACGAAAAACTCCCAAAAGGTGAAAATTAATTAAGTTTGATATTTTACTCAAATTTTTATGAATGAGTCACTATTGCCGGTCCTGTACGGTAGCGCACATTTTTAATTTGTTTTTAAGATGGTTTCCAATATTTTCTATATAAAATGGAATGGGCGAAAAACTCCCAAATGGTGAAAAATTAATTAAGTTTGATATTTTACACAATTTTTTATGAATCAACCTCTATTGCCGGTCCTGTACGGCAGTGCAAGTCAATCTGACATTTTTACTTTGTTACTAAGATGGTTTCCAATATTTTCTATATAAAATGGAATGGGCTAAAATCTCCCGAATTGTGAGAAATTAATTAAGTTTGATATTTTACCCATTTTTTATTAATCAGCCCCTATTGCCGGTACTGTACGGCAGTGCAAGTCAATCTGACATTTTTAATTTGTTACTAAGATGGTTTCCAATATTTTCTATATAAAATGGAATGGGCGAAAAACTCCCAAATGGTGAGAAATTATTTAAGTTTGATATTTTACACAATTTTTTATGAATCAACCCCGATTGCCGGTCCTGTACGGCAGTGCAAGTCAATCTGACATTTTTAATTTTTTTTTTGATGATTTCTAATATTTTCTATATAAAATGGAATGGGCGAAAAACTCCCAAATGGTGAGAAATTAATTAAGTTTGATATTTCACACTATTTTTTATGAATCAACCCCTATTGCCGGTACTGTACGGCAGTGCAAGTCAATCTGACATTTCTAATTTGTTACTAAGATGGTTTCCAATATTTTCTATATAAAATAGAATGTGCCAAAAACTCCCAAATGGTGAAAAATTAATTAAGTTTAAAAGGAGAATATCATCCATGACTCAAATATGACTGACAGTAATACTGGTGAATAAAACTCAAAGTCAGTGCCACAGCATTTTTTAATGATTGACAATGGTGAAGCTACTAGTTTCGGCCTACATAGCGGCCATCTTCAGGCTAATACGAAAAACTTCTCCCGTGGGAAATACACGCTGCTCATCAAAATTATTGGAGGAGATAGGTGAGAAAAGTCGTAAGATTAAACAATTTGAAAAATTATGAAAAAAATTGAAAGTTGAAAAATTTGAAAAATCCTTTCTCTCGTCTATTGAATTGCTAAAGAAATTTGAAAAGTTTTACTATCTTGTGTAAAAAAGGATGTGACACACGAAAAAAATTATTTTATTACTATTAATTAATAAATTTGTAAAGGAATGATAGAGTTGAGCTCAAAAAGAGTGATTAACACATCTCACAGGTCAACTCTATCACTCCTCTACAAATTTATTAATTAATAGTAATAAAATAATTTTTTTCGTGTGTCACATCCTTTTTTACACAAGATAGTAAAACTTTTCAAATTTCTTTAGCAATTCAATTGATGAGAGAAAGGATTTTTCAAATTTTTCAACTTTCAATTTTTTATAATTTTTCAAATTTTTTAACCTTACGACTTTTCTCACCTATCTCCTCCAATAATTTTGATGAGCAGCTTGTGTTTCCCACTGGAGAAGTTTTCCGTATCAGCCTGAAGATGGCCCTTATGTAGGCCGAAACTAGTAGCTTCACTATTGTCAATCATTAAAAAATGCTGTGACACTGACTTTGAGTTTTATTCACCAGTATTAATTAGGTTTGATATTTTACCCAAATTTTTATGAATTAACCACTATTGCCGGTCCTGTACGGCAGGGCAAGTCAATCTGACAATTTTAATTTGTTTTTAAGATGGTTTCCAATAATTTCTATATAAAATGGAATGGGCGAAAAACTCCCAAATGGTGAGAAATTAATTAAGTTGGATATTTTACCCAAATTTTTATGAATCAACCCCGATTGCCGGTCCTGTACGGCAGTGCAAGTCAATCTGACATTTTTAATTTGTTTTTGAGATGGTTTCTAATATTTTCTATATTAAATCGAATGGGCGAAAAACTCCCAAGTGGTGAAAAATTAATTAAGTTTGATATTTTACCCAATTTTTTATGAATGAACCACTATTGTCCGTCCTGTACGGCAGTGCAAGTCAATCTGACATTTTTAATTTGTTTTTAAGATGGTTTCCAATATTCTCAATTCAAAATGGAATGGGCGAATTGCTCCCAAATGGTGAAAAATTATTTGAGCTTCATATTTTGCCCAATTTTTTATGAATCAACTCCTATTGCCGCTCCTGTACGGCAGTGCAAGTGAATCTGATATTTCTAATTTGTTTTTAAGATGTTTCCAAATATTTTGTAAATAAAATGGAATGATCTAAAAACTCCCAACTCGTGAAAAATTAATAAAGTTGCTATTTTACCCAAGTTTTTAAGAGTTAACGCCTGTATGGCGCGGGGATGGGCATTTTAGACCGACATTGTTTTGTTTCGTTTGTTCATAGGTAAAATTCTAAATTTTGGTAGCCCTCAAATAAAATATAATTTTACTCCTAGATCCACCTCTGTACTTTATTGTATTTTCTCCTTATTACTATTTTTCGGTAGCCATTTAAATAAAGTTTGCTTAAAATTAGATAAAGGAATAAGAATTTCAATTATTTTTGGTAATTAAATAAATATGCTGCGCCACTGGTCATTCGGGTGTTTTTTTCAGAATGGCTGCTAGCTTTTGGTTGCCAATTTCACACCGGTCTCGAGCTAACACCTTTTATAGGGTTCTCGCTTCTTACCTTAAATAATTGATTCAAGTACCTAATATTAAAATAATTTTAAACAATTCAACGTTCCTAATTTCCCGGTAGGTTTTGCCTAAAATATACAAAACAACTATTTCATATACAAAAAACCAATTTTTTTCTTTCAAAATTTGAGGCGGTTGCGGGGGGAATTTTTGGTAGGAAGTTAATAATTTGGTTTCAGCGGCAAAAAATACATAATATAATAATAAGCCTATTTCCAGAACTACCATGCATTTTGCAAGCTAAGTCCTCATATTGTCGTTATTGCCTGGACTATTGTCTATCCAAATGTTTTGCTTATTTATATCGCTAATTGAAAGAGAAAAATGTATTTTTTCAGGTTGTATCGGGATGTGATTGGGGAAATATCCTCATTTGGGATGGGGGTTTGATCACTTTGGAAGTATACAGGACACTCCGAAAACGTTGTCACGATGATCCCATAGTGCAAATTTTCTACGAAGAGGGTGAATTATGGACAGTTTCTTTAGACGGTCATGTCAGGATTTGGTGGTATGAGAAAATAGATCAAGCAGATCCTCCCGATGATGATAGGGTTATCCTTTTGGATCCTTCTTACGACTTTTACACTGAAGGGATGTCTTTGTATCAAGTCATCAAGAGGCGGGAAGAAGGAAGTATGTTTATTGCACAGGTAATGAATACGAAATCAAACGAAAGCAGAATCTTTGTACTACTTATTTCGTTTATTAATTAATTACTGATCTTAATTATGTTTGAAACTTTTCATTTTTAGGACGGTAATGGTGGAATTTGGCAGATTGATTTAAATACTATCACTGAACCCGAGCCGTCGACTCAGTTTTATAAATGCCATGCTGGAAAAGTGGTAGATATTGCTACTTATGGCAATGGACCTTACTTGGCTAGTTTAGGCAAAGACGGAAGAATTTATGTCTACAATTATTTAGAGAAAAAAATGGTGTTTCATTATGAATTTCCAGCCAAGGGAGCTCGGATGATTTGGCCAGCAACTGATGTACGTAATTCACAATTGTTGATAATTTATTTAGACACGGTAAGATAGTCTCTTCAAATAACGATGGTGTCAAATCAATATGTCGTAACTCAAAAAGAACAAGTTTTCATCAGGCTAAAAAAACTGTTAGTATATAAAAGAAACAACAAAATGAGTATCTTGTGAACTTTTATAGATGTCAACTCAACAAAATATAACAAATCGTAACCTGAATATTAAAATGCTCTATATCCACTTTTGGCCAAAATAGAGTTATATACATAAAAAAATTTGGAAAAACTAGTTTATTCTATATCCGGAAAAATTATCAATGTAATAACCATTAATCATAAAGTTTTTTCCTTAGTTTCGTACTAGGAAAGTTGTTCCAAAAATAATTGTTCCATATCCACTAAGCAATAGGGCGCATGCTACATTCACCAGAAGGTTTCGGTAAAGTGAATATAATGTTGTTCTATATCCACCCTCTATGAATCATCTTAACACCACGCACTGGCCTATTTTACCTTTTCGTCAGATCCGCTGCTATTTTGGCTGTTAAATTACTTTGTTTTTGTTCAGTAAGATCAAGTTATTAATAAAAGTATTTGTGTTAGCACAGCCTAAATATGCTGTGGTGTTAGTATGATGTTTGAAGAAATGACGCAATTTCTCCTGGAGAACGAATCTGACACAACAGAAAAGTAAGTAAAGATGTTTACAAATTCAATACATTCCTTCTAACCTAAAATTTGATTTCGCGGGTAAATCGCCTCCATTCATTGAGTTAATAGGCCGGTCCTTGGCATATATATTTTTGGTTCCATAATTACATTTTCCAATTGTTATTTCCATACTAAAAAAGCAACGATACGTACTGAAGTTGAGATTTGTTTTTTTAAGACAAAAATTGTAATTATAATTTCTTTTTAATTTTTAGCAGATGCCACATTTTAAGTAGTTCTACACTGATTAGTTCACCTCCTCCTGAAAAACCAATCGAGTGTACTACTGAAGATTGGGAGTAAGTTTTTCAAATGAACATTTTCTTAGGCTGATTCTGAAAATTTTTGTTATATTTTTTATTATGTAAAATAGGGTCGTAAATGATTCGATAAACTCAGTATTTTTCAGCATATTTTAATGTGAAAAATATTCACCAAAATGATAATTTTTATTTTATGCCGCGTCGTCCACTTAAATTTAAAATATAGAGGGTGTTCAATTAGTAAAGCAAATTTGTCCAAAATAAACATGGAATTAAATTTAAAATTTGATATATACCTTTTGTCAAGTTTCCAACCTTGTATTTAAGGATCAGCTTATTCACATTACTTTGCACAGGTACTTTTCTTCGCCAACACAAATTTTAACCGTACTTTTTTTTAGCACACGGTCTCAAATAATTGGTGACTTGGAAGATATTCAATCAAACTATAATATACCACAGCAACAAGCTATTTTTGAAATTACTAATATTACCGAAAACCAAGAGGGAACTAGAATAATAGAAACTGGTTCTATTATAAGTAAAGACGAGGTAATCAGAAATAATAAAGAAAATAAGTTGTTAGTTATTGGAAGTGACGATAATCTAATAGAAATTAAAAACAAGGAGCACGAAATATACCAGACAAAGAACAACGAACAACGAAAGAAGTGAGCAAACAAATGAAGAAAATATGCAAATAAGTGTAGAAAATAAAGAAAATGTCGATCTGAGTAGGATACGTAAAAATTCTCGAAAAAGACAAAGAAATCAAGCCACATGGAAACAAAATATTAGCAGACAAAAATGTCAGCATGGAAAAGAACATCTAACGATAAATGGAAAATTGATGCCAAATAGATTGGATAAACCATTTGGTTGTAGAATTAATCTCCGTGATTTTCAGCGTACCACAAAAATCACAGAAGAAGAGAGGCTGACGATAAACAGGAAATTCTAGCAGCTAAAAGAGGATAATAAAAATCAGTTTTATGCGTAACACGCCAAAAGGCAACTAGCTGTATGAAAAAGAACAACAAAAGAGGTGGGCAAAAGAACATTTTCCTATGAGTATTTTCTTTTTGTCTCTGGAGTAAAAAGTAAAGTGCGTCAGGAATTTTTTCTTAATACCTTCAACATAAGTAAGCAACGTATTTATTACCATTTTAAAAAGGTTCAAGATCCTAAGACTAATATAGCAAGATCACCACTTAGTAGTAAAAAAAAAATATTCCAGAGGAACAAAAAGATGTGGTAAAGCTTCATATTGCATCTTTTCCTGTAGTAGACTCCCACGATTGTCGGGCCAATACTAGTAAAAAGTATTTGAAGAGAGATCAAACATTGCAAATAATCTATGACTTATATAGGTCCACTACAGACAAACCAGTAACTCGCTGTATATATTGTACACACGGCTTTAGCAGCGTATGATATTTATTTCAATCTGACAGTTGTCAAAAAATTCCCGGGTATCAAAATTGTAATTTATTGAAAGATAAATCTAATGCAAAATATTCGATTCACTCTTATCTCAGGGTGGGTTCAATGCGCCATAAAAATAGAAATTTTTATAAGATTTCAATGTATTGTCCAAATTAAATATTGATTATTAATTTTGTTCTGTTTGATCTACCTAGTAATATAATGTGACTGTTCAAGATTATAAAGGCTATTCAATTTCTTTCAGACATTCAATATATTTCAATAAACATTCTGTCACCAATAATCCACAAATGTCACTGTCACAAATAAAAATTTTCATCAAATTAAGTGAATTTAATTTCTATAAACTGTTCAAATCTATTACAAAACTATATCTAAAGTAAGTCGAATTCAAAAGTTATATACAATTACTAAATCACAGAAAATAAACAAATACTAGTTTTCCTTTTTTATCAAATAACAAAAATCTTATCTACAATGAACAAAATTTAAGTGAATTACGAATGAAGTTTATAAATTATTAAATAGCAAAGTCTTGTCTATAATGAATACAAATTAAATTAATTACGAACTAAATTGATAAATTTCTCGAATTGTCCAAATGATTTTCGAATTGTCACTTTTAATGCGCGAATTTCAAATACCCATTCACAGTCCCAACTTCTTTTAATATACTTTTCCAATATAAAATTTCTGTATTTATTCTGAATTAAAATTTTTGTAATCTATTATTTATTTGCATCTATTGTTAATTTTGATTGAGGCCTGATATTTTTCGTAGAAATAATGCATTATTTTAAATTATCAATAATTTGGAACATACGCACCAAATCTGGACTCCTCCAAACTCGTACATTTCTAAATCTAATTTAGAATTCAGGATCGTTCACTTTTCCGAATTGTTGACTAAATTTTGCAATAAAAAAAACACGCACAGAATTTACAATTATGGGCACCGGATAACAATTTCTATTATTAATTATTATTCTATTCAACTAACTATTACTTGGCGAAATTTTGGAGAACTATCAAATTATATGTTCTCCGTTCGGGATCTCAAATTCAACTCACTATTTTTTATCAAATAAATAACCACATTACACTGTGGTTACACACTTTCTTCTATTAAAAAAAAACTCTATTTGTTATTTTCCTGCAACAATGATTTGGAATTGTTTTATTTTCTAAATATCTTATAATGAATTCTGTTTTCTTCAACCTTCAATATCTTTTTCAACTGTGACATGTAAATGTCATCAGAAATTAAATAATCTGCCAAATCTTACATATACAGGGTTTGCCAAAAGTATTGCAAAAAAAAATAAACTGAAATTATTTAAAATTTGAAATAAATGAACTGTATTAATATAGAAAAAAATTTAATACCGAATTTAACATTAGATTCTTTAAACCAAAAAAAGATTTGTGTGATAAGTGTCAAGCTTATAAGGTAATCAAATCTCCCACTGAGCAAGACACTAAGGAGTATGAGGAGCACATCAATAGGAAAAATATAGGAAGACAGGAGAGAAACACGGATAGAAATGCGTTTGTAAGTAATGAAACTGTCGGTGTTTTAACATTTGACTTTTTCACTGCCAAAAGCTCCCATAAGCAATTTTTTTACAAGACCAAATTGACTTGTTATAATTTAACTGCTCACTTCGAGAAGACTAAAGTGGTATACAAGGCTGTTTGGCATGAACGTATATGCGGAAGGAGAGGAGTACTTCTGGCTAATGCAGTCATAACAATTTGTAAAAGAATTGTAGAGGGTAATCCTCAATTAGAAAAACTCATTTTGTGGTCAGACAGCTGTGTTACACAGAAAAGAAATTCAGTAATGTCCTCTGCTCTTTAATGCTTCTTAAATTCGCCAGAGTTAAAGACTTTGGTGAGTATTGAACAAAAATTTACTGGACCCGGTCATTATGGTAACTATGAAGAAATTTCAGACACTTCAATTTAGCGCAGTTCCCTACACAAAAATAAAATCAATTACCTACAGTAAAAAGTGTATATGGAACATTTCGTTTAAACAATTATTTGGAGGTGTCAGTGAGGATATTGAATTAAGTAAAAAAATGCCATCAGAATTGACTGTGATTCAAGGTTTCCTGTTATTAATGGTGTACCTGTTATTAAGCTGAGTCTACTACTACTGTCAACTCAAAAACGAAAACATCTGACCGATATGATGGTGTATATGCCAGAAGACGAAAAACAGTTTTGCACAAGTTTACTTAGCTTAGCATACAAGAATGCCTTATCTCAAAAGGTGGATAATTCTAAAAACAAAAAGGGAGACAACAATCATTCTCAAAAAGCAAATAAATCTATAAAACAAACAGAAGCGTAAATCCAAGAAGACTATTTCGAAAAAAGAATAAAATTTATTTAGCAACATGTTTTTTCAAATTAGTTACTAAACCAAACCCAAAGTGCAATTCGTTTTTAATTTTGAATTTTTATGTTATTTTACCATGTTTATAAATTTATAAATAAAAATTTGTTTTATTTTTGGGTAATTATTATATTTATCTATCTGAAATACCGGTTAAACATCTTAATATTATATTAGTCTATATCTATAAGTATTGTTCTATATCCTAACAATTCAATAAAATGGCCGCAAAAGTAGTGATTTGTTCTATATCCAAAATTAAAATTTGAGTTTAAAAAAAATGGCTTGTGTTGTGTTAATTCTATTGGTTTTAAATAAAAGTAAATTTTTATACAAAAGCAGATAGTCTTTACAAATAAAAAAAATATTTATATTATTTAAAGAATTATAAGGACTCATCTTTGATTGCGAGTTTCTCGAAGTTACAAAAATGGGATATAAAACAATTTAATATTCAGGTAACGGAATATATTCATCAAAATAAGCTTCAATTCTAATAAAAATATTAGACTTATGACAAGTTGTCGTAAGAATTCCTTGACATTTGACATGTTGAACCCGTACTGCTTTGATGCAGCACTTAGATAAAAAAAACTTGAACGAAATAAACAGCTTTTTGAGCTTTAAAATCTATTAAGAGAAGAAAAAACAACAATTTATCATAAGGTCAATAAGTGCTTACATAATATATACCAAACACGTAAAAGCTGCGTATCTTACAGTCGTCAACTTACAAAACTTAACTAGCTAGTGCTTATACTTAAAACAAAAAATAAGCGATAGATAATGATAGTTATTAACAATGAGGTAGGTTATCATATATTTGCCAATAGTCCTCAGGAAATACAGATTATAGTTCTCGTAAGTGTTTGAATTTACTTTATTTTACAGGTATAGCTTCAGAAAAGGTTTAGCTGATAGGGGCTTAGGCCGATAAGGAAGATCCGAGTAGTCGTTTTCAAACCAATTTTATATTTAATCATTCCTTCCTGTAAATATTTTAGAACTTTAATGTTATTATCAGTGGGATCGAGCACTTTTCGGCCAGGTCTTATATATTGTTAAGCCATATTCATATTATAACTGACAAAAAAGTGTGATCAACGTTCAAAGTTTCATAGGGATTTAATCTAGCTTACTAGCATAATCTTGTCCCATCGTTAAATACTTTTATTCTATAATTACTGCCAATTCTGTTGCTAAATGTAATGAACAATTTGCCAAAGCAGCATTCTTGTTTTGGTAGCAACATCCGTCTGAGAAAATAATAACGGGCATAAGATAATTCAGATGCCGTCTGATGAAATCCGCATGGCATCAAGCAAATGTTGACGACTGCAAATAGGCTTCAGTTTCGTTAAACCAATAGTATGTACATTGTTTGTTAGCCAAATTGTATACTGTGAAATTATGTACGCTTAATTTAGTTTCTAGTATGTCGAGCTGGCGTTGATTGATGGACATATTTTGACGGATTGCATGTCCATAGTCAATGTACGACAGCTGCCCTGAATGGCTTCTTCTTTGGCTTTTTCCTTTTCTGCTCTGGTTTTTTGTTTGTCTTGATAGTGAATTACCCACTTGCTTTCTTCTTTGTTTTTTAATTCGTACTCACAGCAAATGTCACACTTGTCCTTTTTTGGTGTGCTCAGAGATATAATCATGTTTTTGACCACGACTCTTAGAAAGTTTCTTGATAAACACTCTATGTTGGATTATTTGCATTTAGATTTGTAAATCGATTATAGGTCGACCAGAGTAGAGAATGTTTGTTCCAAGTACAGTTTATTCGTATCTTTACGACAGTAATGAGATGGAGGCTTATTAAGATGCAACAAAAATTATTTAATGAACTCCTTGACTTCTGTTTTAGCACTGTTTTGTGGATATGTTTGTTATGCTACAGCTTCAACGATTGTTTTGCTGATCTGTAGTTCACGTTAGTTACAGTAGTGATTTGTCTGTCAACAAAAAATTATTATTAATCAATGTTACATTTTGTAAAAAGAAACCTATTACATTTGATATTGTACAAATACCAAAAACAATTACACAGTCCATAAATATCGAAGGCATCTTCATTCAAAAATCAACATAAATTATGGTCCAGACGATCGAGTTATAAACAATATTTCAAGGATTCCACATCAGTAACACAGGAGACATAAAGTTGGTGAGTCTGTTCCAATTCATCACATATTATAGAGCATATTAGAATCAAATCAGTTAGGTTTTTGGTCCGTATCGTATAGTGTACATTTCAATAGTCAGGTTATCATATTATTTCCTCTCAAGTCATAGAAACAAGCTAAAGAAAAGCCGTATCATGTCCACCGCTGAAGAAAAAGCTGATGAAATAAAACAACTAAAACATAGTCGAAGAGTTTTAAAGACGCAATTAACAAAATTTCACTCTTTTCTGGAGCAAGCAGATAATTTCACAAATTCAGACAATATTATCTGGAAATCAAAATTATTTTGAACAGTATGAGAACAATCGCTGTAGAAAAAAGTGTACCAGAAATATGGTCAAAATAAATGAGGTGCTGCGACTCTAAATTGTCTCGAGCTCCGCTAATCACAACACGTTGGATTCCGTGATAATTATGACAATCCGATTGGGTTAAAATAAAATGACGCTGTTGTGCCGTATATAATGGTTGTAAATACTGTTTTGCGTCGCTTTGAGGTTAGAAAAAAGAGGTGCTTGAATTCCATTATTCCCATTCTCAGTCTATCAAACGAAATTGCTGATACAAGCTGCATTTCATCAACAAGTAGAATTCCACGGTGATCTTCCACATTAATAGATAACGCTTTTGTTCTTAAACAATCAAAAAGAGCGGTTTTGATTCCAAAAGCCGACGCACTTATCTTTTGAATAGATTTATTTAGTGTATATGGGCGAGAAAGAGGATGAATATTTCGCTCACGAATGGAATTGTAAGCATTAATGCTTTTTAATCTGAACAATATACACTCATATATCCAAGACAACTCGTAATGGTGCATAGATCTATTGGTAGACAAGAATTTTTAGAGTGGCCAGCTAGATACCCTGACCTATCCCCATTAGGTTTTTTTGGGTAGATACCTTAAATGAAAAGTTTACGTAATATCGATTAACTAAAAGAGAGAATTAGGATCGGAATTAATACAATTACCGCTGATACACTGAATAATGTTTCAACATCACCTTGCATATCGTAGAGGCAAATGGTTTGCCATTTGAGCACTTAATTCAATACTGACGTAGGTTTATTTTGCCCTGTTTACATTTTTATAAATTACATCACTATGGGGCAACGTTGTGTTAAATTGTAAAAACGTATTTGATTTTTCTCCTGCATCCAACTCAAAATTTGGGCGATACAGAGAAAATTAATTACAGTTCAGCAACATATAGTGAAGTTAAGTGCTTAACCCAACGTGGAGTGAATAAAAATGGATTGAAAAACATAGAAATAGTCATAAACCAGAGAAGTAAGTAATAAGTGAGTGTGAGTTGAAAGGTCAAATCCAAACGAATCGGTAGCCGTTAGGAATAAACCTGCGCTCGATTAAAAAGCAGTGTGGCCAGATTTAATAAACAGAGCTAGAAATAACTCAAAGACTGAAGATTGATAAAGGGTATACCTCCGTCGGGTTGACCGTGGCATACCTTTTTATGCAATCAATAGCAGGCACAAAGATCAGTGACACAGGGAAAATAGAAAGGATATTTAAACAGAAGAAAATATGAAGGAAATTAACAAAAAATTAAATATGGTGGTAGCAGACAATAAGCAAATGCGAGAAGAAAACTAAAAGAAAAAGTGTCATATCAAGAAGAAAGAATAAGCAATTTAGAGAGGGAAATAAGGAAAAGGGAATCGTAGATGAAGAACAGGAAAGTGACAAGGAAACTAAGGATAACATATACATATAACAAAAGATGGGAGTAAAAATCGCTGTGGAAAAAGACATAGACGAAGTGCGAAGAGTGGGTAAATACAGCATTGGAAGGAAGAGACCGATAATTGTGAAACTAAACAGGGAAAGCACCAGAACAATGCTTTTGCAAAATACCAAAGCTTGAAGGATTCAGATATATGGATTGATGAGGACTACCCGAAAGAAGTCCAAGAGGATAGGAGGAGGCTGATAATAAAAATGAAGGAAGCAAGGAGTAAAGGCCTTAAAGCACAATTAAGATGATACAACAAGTTAATAATAAACAATTAATTGTACAAGGCAAAAGGCACTGACGAAAACGAGGAAGGAAATAACGAGGGAAGAGACGCCAAAAAAGGACATAAATGAAAGATGAAAGATCACCGGAACAAAACAGATTCGAGGACAATTGAGAAAATAACACGACCAAATGCAAAAAACGATTAAATGAAGATGAAATTAAAGAAATCGATAACTGGAGCGACGACGGACATGGAAATGAGCAGAAAATTAATAAAGCAGTTGAAATAAACACAAAACAATATGATCAACGAGACAAAGGACAGGAAAAAATACATAGCTTATCATACACGAACCAAAAAAAAGTCGTGCAAAACGTCGACACAGAGCAAGGCTGATAATTTAGGCACATCTATTATGAAAATAGAAACATGGAACTTGCAGGGAAATTACGAGGAAGGAGCAATAAGAAATCTAGCAACAGAAATAAGGAGATACGAGATAGATCTCCTAGCGATGCAAGATACCCATCTAACCGGGAACAACACAATGGAGATACAAGATTATATAATGATCACAAGTAGAAGCCAAAGTCGAAGATTTGGCATGGGTTTTTTAGTACAATACAAATACAAATATAAAGGCATCAGTAATAAATTTCAAAGCCGTAACAAATAAATTATGTAAAATACAAATAAAAAATGGAAGTCAAAATATAATAATAATTAACTTCCATGCTCCAACAGAAGAGAAAGACGATGAAACAAAAGACGAATTCTACGAAGAACTGGAGAGAGTATAGGATGAAACTCCCAAAAGTCAACTGAAAATCATTCTAGGAGACGCAAATGCAAAAATATGCAAAGAGGAAATTTACAAAGAAATAACAGGAGGCGAAAGCAAGCACAATATAAGCAATAATTATGGTTTAAGACTAATAAATTTAGCTATAGAAAAAGAAATGAAAATCATGACCACACTTCAAAAGGAAATAGATTCACAAAGGAACACGGATCATACGAGGTACCACACAGACAAATCAAATAGACCACTTTCTCATTGAGAAACGAAACACTTAGTTTCAAATATCAAATCATAGAGAAGGGCAGATGTGAACTCCGACCACATTCTAGTCATTGCTAAAATGAAGCTAACAGAACGGAAAAGGATGAAACATGACACCTATAGAAATACCAACATATGATATAACATGGAAGAATTACAAAAACACGAGGTATCCAGGAGATATAGAGCAGACGTGAAAAGAAGCCTAAACAATACAACAGACTCAAACATAGCAAGCATAGTTGAGAAGAAATGGAAGAACATAGAGAATGCGATAAAAACATCAACGGAGAAGAACATTACTAAGAGAAAAACGCAGAAAAGAAAAAAATGGTTAGATAACAAATGCGATGAAGAAATCCTAAAAAAACACAAACTGAGAGAAAAATATCTACAAACAGGGAACGATATAGACAGTAAAAAGTATGCAGAACTAAGGAAGGTTGTAAAAAATGTGCAAAAATGAGAAAAGGCGTCACCAAAAAAAAAGGTTGATGCAAGAAAATTACAAAAAAAAGAAATTAAACACTTCTATAAAGATGTAAAAGATATAAAGAAAAAATTCTCGCCAAAAATATTCACATCAAGGATAAGGAGGGAAATTTAATAGGCGAAAAAAACGAGCAAAAGCAAAGGTGGAAACAATGCTTCGAACAATTACTGAACGACGAATCTGAACTTCAGCAAGAAGATGAAAAAAAAAGAAGTAGAAAATGAAGAACCCATATGCACCGTTGAGGAACCCACAGAAGCAGAGATAACAGAAATTATTACAAGTATGAAGAATAATAAATGCCTGGGGTCAAACAAAATCACTGCAGAGAATATAAAATATGTAGGACAACAACTAATTGAAGAAATAATAGAACTAATCAGGGAAATAAGGATAGCTAAAGAAAAGCCATTAGAATGGAGAAAAGCAGTAATACTACCAATATACAAGAAGAGGGACCCAGCTGATTGTGGTAACTTTCGAGGTAAAGCCTTGCTGGACGTTACATATAAGGTACTAGCTACATTAATAAAAAAGGGTAGAAGTAGTAGCAGAAAACGTTATTGAGGAATACCAAGGCGGTTTCAGATAGGGCAGGTCAACGACTGATCAAATCTTTATTTTAAAACAGGTGCTCACAAGTTGCTATGAATACGAAATACCGACCCATATCATGTTCATTGGTTTTAAAAGCGCATACGACACGGTGAATCGATAAAAAGTGCTTCAAAAAATCTAAAAATACCACCGAAACTTGCTAATCTAATAAACATGAACTTGAAAAAAACAAGGTGTTCAATAAGAGTAGGAGGAGAGGAAACAGGAGAATTCGAAGTCCGAAATTGACTCAGACAGGAACACCCGTTATCCACCCTACTTTTTAACTTATTCCTTGAAACAGTCATTAGAAACAATAAAATAAACATATATGGAACCCTGATCAACAGATCCCACCAGGCATTAGCATACGCAGATGATGTCGTATTGTTAGCGAGGAGCGAAAAGGAACTTAAAAACATAACAGAACAGTTATTAGACACGGCAGGAACTATGGGACTAGAAATAAATGAAAAGAAGAGTCAGTACATGCAACTCAAAAACAAACATTCAAGAAAATACCCTGGAAAGCTAGAATTACAAACTAAAATCAGTGGAATAATAACAATAAGCAAAACAGACAGTTACATGTACCTTGACGTTTTCACTACAAACAGATGCGAAGATCAAGCTGAAATAGACCTTCGCATTGTAAAGAGCAATAGATGCGCAGGAGCGTTACATAACTTATTAAAATGCAAAGAATTGTCATGGGAAATGAAGAAATGTGTATACAAAACAATAATGAGACCTACAATGCTATACGGCAGCGAAACATGGACACTAAATAAGAAGGAACAGCTCAAGATTGAAGTATGGGAACGAAAGATACTAAAGACAGAAGAGGGATGGGAAAGGAGGACAAATAAAGAAATCTACGAAATATTTAACGAACCTAATATATATGAAATTATATAGTCAAAAAGGTTACAATGGTTAGGACACTTAGAGAGGATGGAGGACTCAAGGACAGTAAAGGGGGTAGCTTGGGCAACACCAGAGGGAAAAAAAGAGAGGCAGGCCCAGAAGGAAATGAAGGGAGGCAATAATACAAAATATTAGGGAAAAAAGATCACCAACTGGAAATAATATGACAACCGTACACAGATAGATGCATTCTCTGTGATGGTGCTATCAAACTAAGGTATTCCCATTTAAAAAAATTACGATGACGTCATATCTCGAACAATTATGACGTCATCAAAAATATGAGTACACCAAAAATTGCGCAACTGAAAAATAAAATCGACTAGTCTGAGCTTTTTCCCCAATGGCCAAATAGTTTTAGCGAATGTGTTCTAACCTTTGCATGCTTACTGTATAAGGGGGGAGACCCGGAACAGTGCGAAAACTATAGACCAATAACACAGGGACACATAGAAAAATAGATAGGAGAATACCAGCAAGGGTTTAGAAAGGAAAGTTCAGCGATAGACGCCATACACCTGCTAACACAAACAATAGAAAAATGCTATGAACATAACATAGAATTACACCTAAGTACTTCATATTGATTTCCGACAAGCCTGCGATAGCATTAAAAGAAACTGTTTACTAAATGAAATCAGGAAAATTAATTAACTAGAGAAATTAAGCAGGATAACAAAGATGACTATGATTATTGCAACAGGGGAAGTGATAACGGAAGGAAGCTCGGAAATAATTAGTATAGATGCATTGTCAACAGTACTATCATTGCACTGGAGGCAGTGATACGTAACACAAGAGTTAACAAAAAAATCGCTAGTACAACCCAGATAATAGGTTATGCGGACGAACTAGTACTGTTAGCAAGAGACAAGAAAAACTTGGAAAAAGTCCTGAAAAGTTAAGCAAAGAAGCAGAAATCAGAGGACTGAACATTAACCAAGACAAAACAAAATATATGCTTAGCTCTAGACAAGATATTGAGAACGGGACAGATATAGAAATAGGTGACTACAATTTTCAAACAACAAATGCGTTTAAATTCTTGGTGGACAGTAAAAATAAAAGAAGTATAGAGATAAACCAGATAAAACCAATAATAACTTTCGCCGCAAAAGTAATGAGCTTAACACAGAAATATTTTGAAAAACTGAGAATAATAGAAAGAAAATTAATGAGAAGAAACCTAGGATCAAAAAAAACAAGAGAACGAATACCGAGCACTCAGCACTCATGTACCACGAAATAAGGATCAATGTGGAAGAAGAAGACATAGTAAAGTACATAAAAGCACATAAACAAAAATGTTACGAATATATGCAAAAAAAATTCTTGAATTGGAAGCCAATAGAAAGTAGACCGAGAGGAAAACCGAGGACCAGGTTGGAAGACCTGAAAACACTGGGAGTAACGAATTGGAGTAAAATAGTGAGAGACACAAAATAATGGAGAAAGATTGCAAACGTGGCTAAAAGCTACACCACTATATAGAAGAGGTAGAAGGAAGAAAATGCATTACTCAAAAGAGAGATATTTGAATTGTAAGTATAGGTTTCTACTGTTAGTAAAAAAGGATAGAGTGTATAAAGTTTTTGTTTACTCATGTTTATTGTTAGCGACGCCAGTCAGTCACTATTAGATTATAAATGGAAGAAAGCTATGGACCAAGAGATGTACACTGAAGGTTGAAACAGGGATACTTGTTAACAAGTCGCCCAAGAACAAAAATGTAACTGATGTAAAATGTATCTACAAAAAGAAGAGTGAAAGTGAATATAAAGCCAAGTTAGTGGTTAGAGAATTCCAACAAACTGATTGTGTTGATTATATTTATTCCCCTGTCGACTATAAAGCTGTTATTGTTTTATTTTTGTCAAAATTATTATGAAATCCATGAAATGGATGGTAAAATTTGATCTGATGTATATGTAAAGCAGCCCATCGATATGGTTTAAAATCAAGTCCACGTGCTTGGTATGAATGTTTTAATAAACTTCTAACTTAACTACTTTTTCAAAGATATAAAGATGGTTATGGTTTGTATTTCAAAAAGGAAAATGATATAGTTTTGTACATTTTATGATTTATTGATAATCTCTTGATTTGGTGGAATATTAGTATATTAAAGTATAAGTGGATAAAGAGGTCTTTCAAACACGCGCGATTTTTCGAGCACGAAGGCGCAGCCGGAGTGCTCGAAATAGAGCAAGTGTTTGAAAGACCAGTTATCCACGAATACTTTACGCTATTTTTTTTATTGGTGCACTTTGAAATCATAAAATATTCTTATTATATTATTACTACAAAAAAATGGAAGTCCTTCCTCGATGCCCAGCCAAGTTTCATTTCATAAAAGTCCGCCCTCGATGCCCAGCCAAGTTTCGTGAAAGTCCATCCTAAATAGTATTTATTTTTATTTGACGTTACGAGGTACTGCTGTTAGATCAATAATCAAAAAGTTGTCATTGATACTTACGTTTCTCGAGTTGTTGTTGTTACCATGGTAACTTTAAAAAACGCGCGTGTTTGAAAGTTCGATTTAAACACGCTGAGGTGTGCTTTAAATAGGTAGAATGAGGCACCAATAAAAAAAATTATGTTATATTATTCACCAATTCAGTATTCTTCACAAAATATTAGGTATTGTTCATTTTCCATATATTCAAATAAGGAAAGATGATTGCCATGTTTTTTGAAGAGACTATAACCCATAAAAAATGCCTATCTCTATCCCCGAAGAAATGCGTGCTTCAGCTTGAATATCATAATTGGAGAAAAATTGTATTTAGGTGACTTATTTATTTGTAGCAAATTCCTTCGGGAGATGTAATTTTAGCTGGTTTTTGCGATGGGCAAATAAGAGTTTGCGTGATAAATTTGAAGAACGAAGACCACATCACACTTGTAGTAACTCAGGTAAGATCAGAAACAAAATAAACTAGCTAATAACCTAGAAAGCAAAATTTTTATCACTCCTCAGCTGGATAAGTCCAGGCGAGATCGCCGTATTGTAGAGATGACCAGTTAAATTTTTTTCGGAAGCATATTTACGCTTAGTGCTCTTCTATCAGTGGATGCCACTAGTAGCACGTGCAAAGCGAGAGCGAAAATAAATCAAAAATTGAATAAAAACCTGTTTATTTGTTTACTAAAGTGCAAAAATTTTGCAACGGGTTAACCTTTGACTTCGTGGTGAAATTTTTTTAACGAAAGCATGTGCGTATTATACGATAGTTGGAATTGCTGATGTGTTGCGTTATAGGTATCTTTAAAATTTTAATCTACACCTAGTTGTTTATATTTATATTGATGTGCACATCTCTCCCAGTCGATCAAGGAGAGATGGCCGTAAGTGATCCGGTAAAGATGGCCTTTTATTAAGCCCAATTTATTATTTTATTGAAATTTACTGTTTCAACCCTTACTCTGACGAATCTACTCATATTACTTTTTGAAATGAAACTAACTGTATTGAAAAAATGGTAAAAATTATAAAACATTTGACAATTGTATCGATATTGCTATTTTCGTCAGAATGACAGAAGTATCATTTCATATAATGCCTACCGGATGTTTAATAATTGTTTTTGGCTAGAGCAAGAAGTGACCTCACTTGTAATTTAATAAAAAAAGAAGGAGATATGATATTACAAATAAAACAATTTCTTTTAAAACAGGAAGTAATGTGAGTACAAAATTATTAAATGTAAAAACAAAAATATCCCCATTATAGGAGTCTGGTATATATAAATGTCCAGAATGTAATGCTGTCTATTTGGGTCAAACTCATAGAAATTTTGAAATTAGATACAGTGAACACTTACGAACATACAGATTGAAACAACCAGAGATATTCCACTACGCAGAACATCTACTTGACACCAAACATTCATCGACACCTAACACAGAACTAGAAGTACTACATATTTGTGATAAGAAAGGAGAACTGGATTTCCTTGAAGAATTGGAAATTAGCAGACACTTAAGAGACCCAAAATATGAAGTCATAAATGAACAGATAAATCTAGGGAGTTGTCTTGTAAATGTATTGTCTTCTTAAGTAATAACGGTAAAAATCAACAGATACAATTTTCCTAGTTCTCTATATCATTGCACCGTTATACTGATCTCAAATGGGAAAAAGATATCCCCATAGGGCTAATAATATCTAAGCTTTAATATTTGTAATATCATATCTTCTTGTTTTATCTATTCATATATATTGTATAACGCTAGCAAAATAAATTTTTTTATTATATCGAAAGATGAATTTATTTACTTTTGAATTACTCTTACTCTTAAATCAGGTGGGTTAAATTCGTTATCAAAGTATTTTCCAAATTCAATATTAATTGTTGTATAATTAATCGTAATTGTTACTAGAAAAATAGTAATATCTTGAACAACTAGTTTATTGAAATCGAAACTGACATGATATTAAAAAATTAAATTATTTGACACATTACAATTTTACTCACTTGATATTTTTGTTTAAAAAATTAAAATGTCATTACGTGACATTAACATTACTGAGTGAAGAAATTAAACATAGAGAAATTAAACAATTGTTAATTTTGTTCAGTATTATCTACCCAGTAATATCATGTGACTAGTTTTTCAATATCATATAGGCTATTTATTTGCTTTCTGACATTCAATATATTTCAATGAAAATAGTCTGTCATCCTAATCAACCAAATGTCACTGTCAAAAAATACAATTTTTACTGAGTTAAATAAATTTAATTTCTATAAACGTTTCCAAGTTATAAACAACTTCCAATGTAAGTTAAAATTCAATGTTTATCTACAATTATCATATCACAAAATCAAATCTTAGTTTTTCTTTTTTTATAACAAATAACAAAATTTTATGTACCCAAATAAAACTTTTATTTAAATAAACTACGAGCTAGAATACCTAATATCTATTTAATAAAGTTTATGCATTTTTCTAAATGTTCAAAAAATGTTGAATTGTCACTTGACTCGGCAAGTGTCATATACCCGATCACAGTCCTAAAATGTTTTAATAAATTCTTCGAATTGTTTAATTATTCAATACGTATTCAGTTTTTAATTTGAATTCAACTTTATATTTTTAAAATTTACATGCATATATCTTAATTTGGTTAAGGGCCTGATGTTTTCGATGAAATGATGCATTATTTAATTATCAATGAACTGGAACGGACTCACCAGTACTCTGGGCAGGAACAGTAAACTCGTACTTGTACTCATTGCTGAAACATTGATTCAGAAGCAATAAATAGATTAAAATTATTATTATTATCACTATTAATCAACCATGGTTAGTCGTCGTTTTTCCATTTATCAAGAACGCTCCCTGTTCCTAAGAATAAATTGACCTATCTTTATCCTTGGGCTCGTCGGATTATGTGGGCTGTTTCCAGGAGCCCAGTTTTTTGTAGTGACCTAATTGTGGTTTTATTGTTGTTGCCACGTATTTTGTTATTATTATTGTTATTATTATTATTATTATTATTATTATTTTTTTATTTTTTCACACTTGTACGTGGTTGGTGGTAGCAGTTTCTACCGGACGCAGTTGCATCAAGGTATAAGCCTACTTAATTAGGGGGTTAGTGTTCTTCGGACAATTGCAGTTGTTCCCAGAATTACTGCTTTTTGCATCAAACCACAGATATGTCGAGATATGCTTAGCTCTTCCAGGTGTTTAGTTACTTTAACGTGCACTAAGCCATTTGCAGAAATTATGAATGGTTTGATCTCTATCTTTCTTAAATTCCATAAATCTCTTACCTCATCTGCTAGCGGACGATATCGCATTATCTTGTCTTTGTAAGCTTTTCCCAGATTTTCGTCCAGTGGGACCGAAAAATCAATAATGATCGCAGATTTGCTGTTTTTATCTAGCACGATCATGTCCGGTTTGTTGTGTTGAACTTCTCGGTCTGTTCTTATTATTATTATTATTATTATTATTATTATTATTATTATTATTATTATTATTATTATTATTATTATTATTATTATTATTATTATTATCATGGTTTAACAGCAACCATTTATAGCTGAATGAAGAAAAAACACAGAGCATCTGTTTCACATCTAGTAAGCTCAAAACAATTTCGGAGCCTGTCAGCTTACTTGGGATAACTCTCGACTCGCGATTGGATTGGGCGGCTCACATAGAGGGCTTATGTTCAAGACTCGCTTCCTAAACATTTGCCTCAAAGCAAATGAGGAACTGTCTTAGTCAACAGGTTTTAAGAACAGTCTATTTCGCCCTTGTACATAGTCACCTTAACTACGGTGTTGTACTGTGGGGCAGTGCCACTAATATTGCGAGAGTCTTCTCACTCCAGAAAATGGCTGTACGTGTAATCGTAAACGCCGAATATGGTGATCCTTGCCAAAACATTTTATAAAATTACAAATACTTCCGCTTCCTTGTGTATATGTCTACGAGTGTCTGAGAAGTATTCATAGCAATATCGATATGTTATTACTTCACTCGGACGTACATGGATATGACACTAGGAATGCAACATCCATTGTGCCTCAGAGATCAAGGATTTGTTTATCTCAGAACAACAGGCTGAATTTTAATTTATATAATACATTGCAAAAATACTATAAGGGCACTGACATAAAAAGATTGAATAAAATTGGTTTTTCGAAATTAATCAAGAAATTGTTATTGGCACACTGTTTTTATAGTGTGGATGACTTTATTGCGTTCTGCAGTAACCCTTGACTTGCATATCGGTTCCCAAGCGGATGATTTCTAATTGTATATATATTCATATATTTTTTCAATTATTGATTTTTTAATGTAATATTTGACTGTTATCTGTGACTCTTTGACTATTTATGTATTTGCACTGTGTTAAACTAATTAACATCTGTAATAAATACCAAAATAAGAATCATCCTGTATAACAAATTACTTTTTACTTTGTAACGTTTAAACTATAGAAAACGGTCGTTCACATCGATAAAATGAAAAAACCACTTATCTAAGCGTCTGTCTGGGTGCAAGAATTAAAAAAATAATATTTTAACCGGAAATAATAATTGCGTCAAAATAAAGAAATTTTGCGGAATCCAATAAATTCAATTGTTAATCGAGGTAAAAAACCTATTACACAATTACGTCGAACGATAAGTTCCACCAATCAGAAGCTAACAGGTACAAAGAAAATAAAGGATTGCTGAGCAAGGAAAAATTCCGAAACTTCGAAAAAGTAACAAATGAGGGGCAGTTGGTAAAAACTCGCGGTCGGGAACGGTCAAGTTTTCTTTTGGGGTTTCGCGAATAGCGGTTTTTGAGGAATCCTGAGTTATAGTAATTTATAATTAAAGTAGTGTTTTAGCAGTCAGGTATAATTATTTTTTTCTCGAAAAGGGAAAGCAGATTACAAGGGAGCGTCTACTTGTTCGAAACGCGAATCGTGTCCGTCGGCGTTTTGTGAACACCCAGTCCGGGAATTGGTAAGTCTGATTTCAAATTATACTAACAGTGTATTATGATTTTTTTCCTGTAGTTTGGTCAGATTATAAACATTGCCAGCCCGCTTTCTATGATATTATGTTTATATAATTTAATTGGAGTATGGTAGTTCATATCGCACACGAATATTTAATGGTGATATCTCACCGTATGAATTAGGAATAGGGAGCACATTTGAGGTTGAAAATTAAATTGTTAATATCACAGTTCATATTTAGGGTACGCGAAAATATTCAGGTTCTGACGATTAATTTTTAAAAAAAAATAACAAATTTCTTTTATTCTGCGAGTCATTCGCGTTGACTTGAAGGGGATATCTCAAGTTTTCTCTCGATCCTATCACTGGTTTTATTCAATTGTAGACACGGGACTCTATATACGAGTATTCCCGACGCTTTGTAAATTGGTGTAATTATTTTTATTTTTTTCTTATATATTTTTTATTAAACTCGTTTAAGAAATCGTTATCGGTTAATTTATTTACTCAACCAGGAGAGAAGGAATACCTAACCCATACACATAAGATCTACACCTAAAATTTTCCCTCAACACACCCCTCTAACTGACGTAACCCCATAATACAAGACCTCTCATTACCAACGACAACTGGTAGCAGCGGAGGCCGAAGCCAGCTCTTTCGGAAATTTCTTACAGGAGCCGCCGACTCCTGTTTCCCACGGAAACGTGGGTGGTGACAGCCAGCTACGCTGCCTTCTCGGTCCATTAGGGACATTTTTGGACAGCAGAGTTTTTTTTGGTTATTACAAGTGGTGATAGAATTTTATGTAGGATCATAGTGGAATCTATTGATTGATTATTACAGTGGTGACAGCGGTTTTCGGATTTTTTTTTAGGGTCGTCAGTTTTGGGTATTAAATCTTCCCTGAAGTGGTCTGTGCATTTTTTTTTCAGAGTCTTTGGGCCCGTCCATCATAATGTCTCTGTACTGAAGGGTTACGTCATTACTACATTCCTCATGTCCCGTCGGTAAATTAATATCGTAAAACGACACTACACACAGCTGTTTGTTGTTGGATTATCGAAATGATATTTTAATACATAATTATTTTGAAACACGGCTTTACAAAATATATTTATATACATATTGCTAGGAAAACGAAGAACAAGTACATATAAGTATCTGACAAATTTAGTATAAATAACAATTTATATTGAAAGTGAAAATAAGAAAAAAAGTCTAGTAAGTTCAATTCTATTCACAGTTATCAAGTTACAAAACATAATTAGGTGTCATTTACCTACTACATTCTGTAAAATGCTATTATTAGGAATAATATTAGTAATTTGAAGAAAATATAACGACACAATTTTGATGTCTATCGTAAGAAAATAAACACAACAAGGACGTAGTAATTGTCATACAAAACCGAGCATTTAATAGTACAGAACCGGCTTCATATATTCTAATTAAGCAAATATACAAAGTTATAGAAATTAGATTCTGTATAAATTCAAAATACTTTAAAAAAAAAAGTGAAATACAACTTTGAAGGTACATATCCTCAAAAGCCGTAACATAGGCGAAACCCAACCAAACCAACTCACAACCTCCTTCTCTATATTTTTGATTTTTTTTTCAGAAGATTCGTCAAAAGGTAAGATAGTTTAGTGCTGTGTGCTTTTTAAAGTAAATATACCAAACTACAAAAAAATGCCTACTAACACTAATATAGGTGCTTATCAACAAACTTCAGAAGCAGCCGTAAAAGTTGCAGGGGAAACTGCAACGGCTTCAGGACCACTGGTAGTGCAACTGCCCCCCCCAACCATTAGGGGTTATTGCAGCAACATTACCTGATTTTAACGGCAAGGATGCTGTTAGATATTTTGAAAAATTGGAGCAACGCTCCAGGCTAGATAACTGGCCACAGGAGAATACATTAAATATTTTAAAATTTAAATTAACAGGCGCTGCCTATCAATACTTTAAATCTGATACAACATTAGATAACTTAGATTACTTTGAACTTAAAGAAAAATTAATACGTAAATTTACTCCGAAATGTTTACCGGGTAATAATTTATTGAGGCTTAGTAGTTGTTACCAACGACACGATGAATCGGTAGCTGACTTCACTACGCGGTTGCGGCTTCTAGCGGCGAAGGCTCTGGAAGATGACCTGGTTGGAGCGTCACAGGACGAAATTCCAGGATTGAAAAAAGGAAACAAGGATCTAGTATTAAATCAATTTAAAATGGGGCTTAGGAAGGACCTGATGAAAGAGACAGGAGTATTATTATTAAAAGAACCACATCTCGACTTGGAGAAAGCAGAAGAAATAGTGGCTCTACAGGAAATGACCCAAATGATGCTAAGAGGAAAAACAAATTCTGACACAGTAGCGTACATGGGACGAGACAAATGGTGCAACATATGTAGGGCAGATAACCACGAGAAAATAAATTGCAGAAACGTAAGACAGCACAACCCACAAAAGAAATGTTACACCTGTGGCAAAACAAACCATTGGACAAACGAGTGCAGAGCAAAACAGCCCACTCAAATAAGGAAATGTCAACACTGCGGAAAAGCGAACCACCTCACAACCGAGTGCCGTGCAAATGAACAAAAAGGCAGAGGGCAGCAGGAAAACGCTTGTTTTCGATGTGGAAAACAAGGGCACTGGGCTAAAGAATGCAACACGTCGAGGGGATACAACAACCAATATCAAAACAGACGTCCACCCAATAGTAATGACAATTATCAAAGGAAAAACACGGGAGCAAATTCCAGTGGCAGGCAAAATGGCTGGGGGAAAAACAGACAAAACACCAACAACAACAATGGAGGAAACAACGCGTCTCAGGAACATTTTTTAGATTAAATAAGGCCGCAGGAAGGTCCCATCCAGCGAGCCTCAAAAGAGAAATAACAAGGGAAATAAAAAACGGCATTTCACATTTTTACAGGACAAAGCAAATACCATACATGGTGTCCCTAAAAATTAATGGAGTGCTGAGAACATGCTTGATAGATACAGGAGGCTCCTATTCACTCATAAGACAGTCACTAGTGGAGCCAACGGAAATGTGTAGTGAAGACATTCAATCATTATGCTTAAGAGGAATCACGGGACATGAAATACGGCTTCATGGAACAACAAAATCAAACATAGAAACAGAAACAGGAGGAGTCGGAACGTCATTCGAACTAATAGTCTGTGACGACAAAATGCTTAAGGACGTAGAAGTATTACTTGGGAGAGATTTCTTAGCTCAACAAGAAGCGGAAATATCTTACAAAAGAGAACCGTCGCTACTACTATGGGGACAAAAGATACTAATGAGGTCAACCAGAGAAGTAATGGAAATGATGTCAGTCCAAGATGATAAAGTAAGCAAAAATGAAGACTGGGAACAATGGTTGGATACAGTAAGGAGGTTCATGAAGCAAAAACAGAAGAAACAGTCACCACAGCCAAGACAACAAAGAATCAACACAGAAGAAGAAAGAAAACCTGTGACATCAGGAAAAGAATGGGAAAACTGGTTATCAACAGTCAAAAATTTCATACGACCGCATGAAACATCAGATGTCATGAAAAAAAACAAGAAGGGAGGCAAAAGCACCAAAAGCCAACAAAAGAGATATAAAAAAAACACAAAACAGACTTTATCAAGCCAATCTGCAGGAAATGAACAAAAAGAACAACTATCCACGAAAATAACAAAAAGAAAGGTTAATGACAACCAAAACAATACGGAAGAAAAAGAAACATCACGCACAGAGACGGATATAATTTTAGATAAGGCACTACTTATACCACCTAGAACTGAGGTGTGCACACTGGCAAAATTGGTAAAGGAGATCCAAAGCATAAACATTGTATGTGAAGCCACAAGTAAGGGCAACAGCTTTATACGCATGGCAAATACGTTAATACCAAACAAGGAAATGATTCCGGTGAGAATAATAAATGCATCGTTTAATGAAGTACAACTAAGGAAGGGAGAGAAAATAGGTAAAGCATACAAATGCGAGGAAGAGCAAGAGCCAAAAATAAAACCACAAGTGATTGCAAAATTTGATGTATCAAATAATAGATGGATAGAGGAAGGCTTTGACATGTCACATTTGTCACGGGAAGCGAAAGAGAAGCTGACAAGCCTTCTAAGTAAATATCATCACTTATTTCAAGACGAAGATGAAATTCTGACAAGTACAACCAAAGTAAAGCATGCAATCGTACTAGAAACAGGAGCTCAGCCAATTTGCAAAGCTCCCTATAGAATTCCATATCAACAACGGGAAACATTGAAGACCGAAATTGATAGGTTACTAGACGGAGGAATAATCCGGCCATCATCAAGCCCATGGTCGGCCCCCGTAGTCCTAGTAGTAAAAAAGAAAGCGGATGGAACAGAGAAAGTAAGAATGTGCATTGATTACCGAGGCCTAAACGCGGTAACAAAGAAGGAATACTATCCGTTGCCTAACATATCGGACCTACTACAAGGCTATAAAGCAGGTACAAAGACACTTTTTTCAGTAATAGATGTAGCAGAAGCATATCATCAAATTGACATGGAAGAAGAAGACATCCCTCTTACAGGCTTTAGCACTTTCCATGGTCATTATGAGTACACAAAAATGCCATTTGGCCTAGTCAACGCACCAGCGACTTTTCAAAGATTTATGAATACAACGCTAGCAGGATTAACCGGAACCAGTTGCATGGTATACCTAGACGATATTATTATCTTTAACTATACAGGAGAGCTAGAACATATAGAAAGAATAGAAGACATTCTGGAGAGACTTCAACTAGCAAATATAAAACTGAAACCAAAAAAGTGCAGCTTCTTACTACAAAAAGTAAAATATTTAGGACAAGTAATAACACACGAAGGAATTTCACCCGATCCAGAAACTATTGAGGCTATACAAAAGTATCCCCTACCGAAGACAGTTAAGGGAATAAGAGGATTCTTAGGATTGGTTAACTGGTACAGAAAATTTATTCCAAACATCACAGATATAGCAGCACCACTAGTGAACTTAACGAAAAATGACGTGGATTTTAAAATAACCGATGACGTACTTAAATCTATGGACGAATTAAAACAAATATTAACTACAGATAAGTTATTAATATTTCCAGACTTTACGAAACCATTCATTCTATCAGCAGACGCATCAGGAATAGGCGTCGGAGCAATCCTAAGTCAAATAAGAGAGGGACATGAAAAGCCCATAGCTTACGCAAGTAGAACGTTAAATAGAGCAGAGTTAAATTATTCAACTACTGAGAAAGAATTATTAGCCATAATATATGGTGTCAAAACATTTAGATGCTACCTATATGGTAAGCGATTTACTATAATAACCGATCACAGACCATTAAAATGGGTATTATCTCTTAAAGACCCCAGCTCGAGATTAATGAGATGGGCACTAACACTGTCAGAATATGATTTTGAAGTAGTTCACCGGCCAGGCCGTAAACACGGAAACGTGGACGCACTTAGCAGAATGCATGACACAACAAACAATTTCATAAACGTCGACTACAAGCAATATAAAGAACACATTGATAATAACGTGAGCACCGTAGCAACGAATGACCTTATAGTAGAAAAAAACCCTCTAACTACACCCCAACAACAGGCACTAGCACTATTTATACCAAGAAAAGGTCATCCAAATGACGCGTTACTGCGCGAGATGGCAGAAATAATGGGAAGGCCGAAAATCGACCTAGACCAACAAATACCAGGTATCCTAGAATGGAATACACCAGGGAAAACAATATATTACATAATAGAAAAATCTACAATAGAAGATCAATCCTCCTACGAAAATGTGTGGGAGTGCATCAAGCAACTCAAAGAAGGCTGCGAGGCAAACAAACAGCCAGCAGTAGCATTAGTGAAATCAAGTGGTCAACTCATGGGACTACAATGGGAAGAAGTGGCAAAAATGAGTAAATTCATATTTTTTAACTCTAACACAAAAATAGAAATAATTGAGGAAAAGCACAAGGGCAGTGACATCGCACAAATAATGGAAGAAAGTGCAGAATGGGAACCCATATGGGATAGAGCCATACTATTAAAAGAACAAAGAAAAGACAATTTTTGTAACAAAATCATACAACAAATAAATGCAAAGGATGAGGATACCACGACTTCATATTACTTAGACAAAGAGAACATACTATACCGGAGTGACAACAAGGGTTCTGACAAACTGATACTTCCTAAATCACTACAAGTAAAGGCGCTAGAGGATTTCCATGACACACCCTTATATTGTCATCAAGGACAACAAAAAACTATGACGGCGATAGAAAAAAGATTTCACTGGCCAACACTAAAGGCGGACGTTATAAAGTATTGCCAAGAATGCGATTCATGCAACAGACGTAAAACGTCTCCGCATTTCAAAAAAGCACCACTACAGAAATTCACCCCCGTAAGCAAACCATGGGAAATTACGTCAATGGACATAGTTGGTCCATTAGTAACGTCAGATAGAGGAAACAAATATTTGCTGACTTTCCAAGACCATCTGACAAAATATTGTGAGGCTATACCTATACCCGATCAAACGGCGCAAACCATAGCCCGAGCATTTGTAGAGGAAATAGTGTGCAGACACGGTACTCCACAAAAATTACTCACAGACAGAGGTAGTAACTTCATGTCCAAATTGATGAAAGAAGTATGCGAAATTTTGAATATAAAAAAGATTCACACTGCAAGCTACGCACCTACATCTAATGGGCAAATTGAGAGAATGCACAGAGTTATTAAGGATATGCTTTCCCACTACATTTCGCACAACCAAAAGGATTGGGACCAATGGATACCATATGTCCTTATGGCATATAGGGGCAGCAATAACACATCAACCGGATACAGTCCGTATTTCCTATTACACGGTCGCGAACAATCGCTACCAATAGACAAATTTATCGAGCCGAAAAGGAAACGGTACGATATGGATGAAAACTATGCAGCCGAGCTAGAAGCCAGACTGGCACAGGTGTACGAAAAAGTACAAAATAATATAGATAGAGCAAAAAACGACAGAATAAAACGATTTAACAAATCGACAGAATATAGAGAATTCAACACAGGAGACTTAGTATACCTCAAAGACTTAAGTAATACGGTTGGAATATCAAAGAAATTACAAAAAAAATGGATAGGACCATACATAGTTAAAGAAAAGGTGGGACCAGTAACCTACCTCATAAAATCGTATAAGGGAAAAAAGGAACAAGTTGTACATATTAATAGGCTAAAAAGATATTATGGAGATGAAGAGACAGAAAATAGGGACCTCGAAATAGAAGAAGAAATGCCAAAAGAAAACGCAACGAATATAGAGGACACAGAAATTGATGAAACGGGAGTGACCCCTGCCAGAGTGGCAGCACTACCCCTATGGGGGAACGCGGCGAATGCCAAACCCGTACAATCCATCACAAAAAGAAAGAGAATAAAAAGCACAACACTAAGTATACCTCTTCGGAGATCAAGCAGAATACGTCAACGTCACCATAATCAACCAGATTTCGTGTGCAGCGCTACGTATGCTTTTCCGAATAGTGGCGATAACCACATAATCAAAGGAAAATATAAAGGAGGATAGTATAACAAACTATCTCACTGTTTCCACTGTTTATACTTATACATGAAAACAAGCAATATACAGAAACTTGATTATGCAAAAATTCTAATATAGGAGCAACGTGTCAATGAGTTGACAACACTAAAAACTAATTACAGGACAAGTTATACTAAACAGTACAGTTACTGTATAAAAGATTAGTTACTATAGAAGGAATATCCCGTTTCCTCTAATTAGAGGACAGTAAATGAGGTTAACGTGCAAAAAAACACGTATTATAAGGAATCAATAAGGAAAAATAGATAGTTATGATGTGAATGTAAGAAGAAATACCCCTCGATGGGAAGTGCGCAAGGCAGAAATAAAAACTAATTACAGGACAAATTATACTAAAGAGTAAAGTTCCTGTAAAACATTAATTATTATAGAGGGAAACCCCTTTTCCTCAAATTAGAGGACATTAATGAGATTAACGTGCAAAAACACGTATTATAAGGAATCGATAAGGTATAATAAATAATTATGATATTAAGGCAAAAATAGAAGGCAGAAATGAAAAGAAGAATATACAAGAAAAATGAGTTGTACAGATAAAGTACAAACGTAAAAGAGAATAATTAAAAGGAATAACCGCGTGAGAATCAAAAGGGATTTGGCAATAAAACAATTATCAGCGGGCAATATGAGTATATATAGAGATATACATCAAGTCGAAGTATGCAAATCAAATATGAATAAATAGATTAATACAATTTACACATTTATGAAGTTAAATGATTTTTTTTATGATGCACTAATAAATTTTAAAGTTGTATGTCTCCGCATACCAACTGACGGTAGAGTTCAAGGTCCAGAAGCAGGTGATATGAGATCAAATTTGCTGTGCTCCAATTTCAAAACAAGGGGATATTGCTTATGCAAAGTCAAGTAGGCAGGGCCTGACTTGAGAAATGTATACGAAACAGAATGTAGAGAACGACACAGTTAAGTTCTTTTACAGTTAACTCTTAATGAAAATGTTTTAATAAATGAGTTTTGTCCACGAAAACGTGGAGGGAAAAAGATAGAAATATAAATAACAAAAAAGAATGGATCTGGAAATCCAAGTCAGTTTATGCAATACAAGCAGGAATATACATGGTTATTGTAGGGAAACTAATTGGTTTGAAATATGTAAAGTAGAATTGATAAAGAAACATTGTAACCCATCCTTATCGCACAGAAACTGCAATCAAAATAAACAAACCGTAGTAAGTCAACGCTCTACGCACTAGCGCAAGGGGGAACTGCCAAAGTATGGTACAAATGTCAAGCTAAAGCACCTGCGTGACGCCCCATGGCACCCGAGCTGAAGTAGTGTTAGCAGCGATGACAACAGGTTCATTGTCTTGAAAATATGTTTTGATTTTCGGTACGAATGTGAGTAGCAAAGCGAAAAAAAAATAGGGTTACGCGTCAAGTTGTTTCACAAAAGGGTCAATTTCGCAACAAATTCCGCTTTTAGGGGAAATTCAAATAATGCGGTATAAATAACTATAAGAGAAAGGAGAAAGACAATTTGTTGGACATTACACTCCTTCATATAGTACGGGGGACTAACTAACAAACAAATTAGAAATGTTACAGGGATACACAAAAGGATACCGTAACATTAAATCTTTGCGCAAAGTGTTTTTTTATTTTTTCCTCTCAAATAATTTACTACCAGGTTGTAGGTAGGAATCCTTTCATAATTTTAATTTTTTATTTAGTCATTCAATGAATCAGGGGTTTATTTTATTTAGGGAAGTCCATATAGGACGCCGCGAATAATTCAAGTTAAGGCTTATTATTAGCATTATTATTTAGTCATGCATGACATATGAACATAAAGGGTTTATTTAATTTAGGGAAGGCTACAGGAAGCAATAATTTAAGTTTAAATAATAGTACTAGTTATTCAACTAAAATAAAGGTTACAGGAAGCCATGATTTAATTTTAAATAATAGTATTATTTATGCAACCAAAATAAAGGCTACAGGAAGCATTAGTTGATATTAACGTACTTAGTAATAATTAGTTAATTATCAAAAAAAGGACAGCATTAGGTTGATTTTATAATTACTATAAAGGATATAGGAAACCTAAAATAGATAAGACTTATAATAGCAAATATTAAGAAACATATAATGTGATTATAAGCCCCGTACAGTAGTATACAGGTACGTTATAAGACACATGTACACTGAGAATATAATTGCTAATTTTTAATCATTGTTCATTGTTAATTTTAGTCATTGCTCTTGTTTAATCTTGTAATTGCGTTCAACCAAAATAAAGGCTATAGGAAGCATTGGTTGATATTAACGTACTTAGTAATAATTATTTAATTATCAAAAAGGACAACAATATCAGGTTGCTTTTATAATTACTATAAAGGAGATATGAAACCTATAATAAGTGAAACTTATAAAAGCAAATATTAATAAATATGTATTGTGATTATGTCCCGTACTGTAGTATACAAGCACATTATAAGACGCATGTACACTAATAATATTATTGTTCTTTGTTAATTTTAGTCATTGGTTTTTGTTAATTTTGTAATTGCGTATGTAAAACAGTATTTTCGTGCGTAGCGAAATGGGACTTACAAATAGAACAAGAAGAAAACAAACCCAGAGACAGTAGCAGACAATGTTCACACAACGGCATGCCATGACTACCCTAACACTAATCTTCGCTATACTACATGGAACACATGGTTCAATAGCCTACGATTGTGCGGACGCGAAAACTAACGCAACGGTTTTATCGCTAAGAGACATTCAACCGTGCGCGCCTCCGGAAACGTCGGATGCAAGTGAAACCGTGTCAGTCCAAGTGATTCAACGAAACGAGTTTAGAACGCAAAAAGTATGGAGATGCAGCGTCGAAGTTTCAAGGTTGATATTTCACTATAGTATGCACAACACACATCCAGAGTCAGTAATGGACTAGGCACAAGTAAATAGAGAAAGTAGGAGCAGAAGGCCTATACACACAACAAGAAATTTAGGAAGCACACAGACTACTTACCTTTGGCACAGAACGGAAAGCAGTCGAAAACATACTCATAAGGCGGACAGCAGGGTTACTAGCAGCGGACCAAGGCTACAGCGTCACCAGTATGTTCAATGAAAAGGAACTAAAAGAACTCGCGCACACAACCATAAATGATATATGGGGATGGTTTTCAGAATTAGGAACAGTCGTAAGTGGTCTCATAGGATTCTACTTCGTATATAAGATTCTGCATTATCTATGCGGAGTAATAATAAACAGTTTACGAATATATCAAACCATAGGCTGCGGCATAGCTATATTCGCAGGCATATGGTCAAGCCTAACGGCATGGGTATTACACAAAAATGACAGAAAGAAGAAGTCCAACGAAGAAATTGAGCTTACCCAGCAAGACGAGGAAAACGCTCAAGAAGTCAATGCGCAATCATCCAGCAACGTTCACTGGACTGACTCACGCGGCAGTATAAACATTCCGTAATAAGTGCGAATAAAGCGCGCAGAATAAACAGTTTCTTATGAATAAAAACATTACTATAAGTATAATATATTAATAATCAAAAACAATTTAAAACCAAGTGCAAATAAAGCGCGCGGAACAAACAGTTTCTTAGGAATAAAAACATTACTATAAGCATAATAAATTAGTTAACCAAAAACAATTTAAAACCAAGTGCAAACAAAGTGCGCGGCAAACAATTAGCAAACGTGGAATCAACGACAATAGCCGAGAAGTCGGCAATACAGGAAACAAAAGGCACATAACGAGGGAGTACTTCGCAACAAGCAAATAGCCAAAATTGTGGTCCTTAGACCACCTCCAATTAATCCGATAAAAGCTTATCAAATTACAAATCGTCCTCGCCCCACTCCACGGGCACAGTTTTGAAACCAAAACGGTTTCTCTCCCCATAATCCCGCCAAACCAATAAAGTAGCAGTACCAGGGAAGGATATCTAACCCTTCACTGAACAAATTCATGTTCAAATACAAAAACTATCCATCTTCTTCTGGATACATAAACAAGTACAAACCAGAGAGGAAATTAGTATTGTACCACACCTAACAGAGGAAAAAGCAACATAGTGCAACTAGGGAGTCATAGGTATTGCAACGATGAACACAAACATGCAAGCAGTCAACAAGCAGTGTCTCAGTGCGGCATACAACGCGTAGTGCTCAAGGTGAAATCGCGGTAACATGTAACGCAGTGACACAATTTTGTACTAGATAAGTTTAGCATAGGGGATGCACGTAAAAGGTGTTGGACAGGTAAGTCCAACACTTTTTCAAAGGGGGTGGCAATGTAATAAATACCAAAATAAGAATCATCCTGTATAACAAATTACTTTTTACTTTGTAACGTTTAAACTATAGAAAACGGTCGTTCACATCGATAAAATGAAAAAACCACTTATCTAAGCGTCTGTCTGGGTGCAAGAATTAAAAAAATAATATTTTAACCGGAAATAATAATTGCGTCAAAATAAAGAAATTTTGCGGAATCCAATAAATTCAATTGTTAATCGAGGTAAAAAACCTATTACACAATTACGTCGAACGATAAGTTCCACCAATCAGAAGCTAACAGGTACAAAGAAAATAAAGGATTGCTGAGCAAGGAAAAATTCCGAAACTTCGAAAAAGTAACAAATGAGGGGCAGTTGGTAAAAACTCGCGGTCGGGAACGGTCAAGTTTTCTTTTGGGGTTTCGCGAATAGCGGTTTTTGAGGAATCCTGAGTTATAGTAATTTATAATTAAAGTAGTGTTTTAGCAGTCAGGTATAATTATTTTTTTCTCGAAAAGGGAAAGCAGATTACAAGGGAGCGTCTACTTGTTCGAAACGCGAATCGTGTCCGTCGGCGTTTTGTGAACACCCATTCCGGGAATTGGTAAGTCTGATTTCAAATTATACTAACAGTGTATTATGATTTTTTTTCTGTAGTTTGGTCAGATTATAAACATTGCCAGCCCGCTTTCTATGATATTATGTTTATATAATTTAATTGGAGTATGGTAGTTCATATCGCACACGAATATTTAATGGTGATATCTCACCGTATGAATTAGGAATAGGGAGCACATTTGAGGTTGAAAATTAAATTGTTAATATCACAGTTCATATTTAGGGTACGCGAAAATATTCAGGTTCTGACGATTAATTTTTAAAAAAAAATAACAAATTTCTTTTATTCTGCGAGTCATTCGCGTTGACTTAAAGGGGATATCTCAAGTTTTCTCTCGATCCTATCACTGGTTTTATTCAATTGTAGACACGGGACTCTATATACGAGTATTCCCGACGCTTTGTAAATTGGTGTAATTATTTTTATTTTTTTCTTATATATTTTTTATTAAACTCGTTTAAGAAATCGTTATCGGTTAATTTATTTACTCAACCAGGAGAGAAGGAATACCTAACCCATACACATAAGATCTACACCTAAAATTTTCCCTCAACACACCCCTCTAACTGACGTAACCCCATAATACAAGACCTCTCATTACCAACGACAACTGGTAGCAGCGGAGGCCGAAGCCAGCTCTTTCGGAAATTTCTTACAGGAGCCGCCGACTCCTGTTTCCCACGGAAACGTGGGTGGTGACAGCCAGCTACGCTGCCTTCTCGGTCCATTAGGGACATTTTTGGACAGCAGAGTTTTTTTTGGTTATTACAAGTGGTGTTAGAATTTTATGTAGGATCATAGTGGAATCTATTGATTGATTATTACACATCTGCATTCATGTTTATTTTTGTTTTTACGTAATATATACGAGTATTTATGTTATTTATTGCTATTGTGTTATTATATTCTTATATCTTAGTGGACTATGGAATTTACATAAGTGTTTTTAATTATTATATCGATATCTAAAAAACTTCATAATTTGTGACGATATGTACTATTTGTATACTAAATGTCAATAAACTATACTATACTATTATTATTATAATTATTATTATTATTATTATTATTATTATTATTATTATTATTATTATTATTTACAAATATTTGGAAAAATCTCAAATATGATGTTATCTGTACGGGATCTCAAATTCAACTTTACTACTTCTTCCCAATCAACAAAAAAACATTTTATTGTAGTTACAACATTCCTCTTTTTCAAAATGTATAATTTTTTTAATCATTTCTATCTACAAAGAGATTTATTTTTCTTTTATTCTTAATAATGCCTACAGTAGCCACTGTTTCTAATTTTAAATATTTCTTTATTATATTATGACATGCCTTTTCTATTATTGAATATATTCTATGTAAATGTCATATAAATTAAATAACGCTAAATTTGACATATACTGGGTCATTCAACCATTTTGCTTTGGTATTACCAAAATATTTCACATAAATAAATAAATAAACGATTTTTTTTTAAATTTTAAATAAAGGAACTGTATTAATATATTAAGTAAATCGCAAGATAGGTCACTTCTTGGTTTAGCTAAAAATAATTATTGAACATCATTTAGGCATCAAATCAAATGTAACTTCTATCATTCGGACAATGATATTTAATATCGAAACAATAGTCATTTTTTTAGAATTTTTAACATTTTTTTCAATATATTGTGGAATTATCTAGAAACAGCTAGTTTCATTTAGAACAGTAATATGAGTAGATTCCACGAAGTAAAGGTCGAGACAGTAAATTTAATAATAATTTGTTAATTACTACGTTCTTTTATTGATAAAGGATTAAAAATTGATCTAAAATCAATATTATGGAAAAAATAGTCTATTTTTTATAGCTACTTATAAAAACTTCGGCCATCTCACCGGACTTATTCTAGTTGTTTTCAGTCTCAATAATTCTAATAATTTTTAAGCGGCAATCTATTTTTTCCTTTGACCCGGAAGCTTGCAAATGTTCGTCCAAACACATTTGTCGTCCAAACTGAGCAAACTTTTCTAACTTCTGGATCAAATACTTTATTTTGTTTTGCATAGACTAGTCTACGAGGTGGAGCCCAAAAATCATCGTCATCTTTAATATGGATTTTCTCCCTTAAAACATGTTCATTTGGTATTGTTAATTACATATCCGAGCAGGCTGACAACCTACTGGATACAGGGGGTAGCAATTAGGGGGTGAACGTGAAAAATTTTTGGAGAAAAAATCGTCATCGAAAATATGTCAGCCATTTTGACCACTTAAAGTTGAACCCCTAAGGTGCCTAAATCCGAAAGTGCTGGCAGGTAGGTGGATACAAAGAGGTGGCGGTTCAGGGTAAAGAGGGTGAAAATTTAGGGAAAAAATCGTCATCGACAATACATCAGCCATTTTGGTCACTTAAAGTTGAACCCCTAAGGTGCCTAAATCCAAAAGGGCTGATAGGTAGGTGGATACCGAGGGCAGTAAAACGGGGTCAAATTGTCCGAGCGCTTATGCTTTGTATATGTATTTTCTAATTGTTGTAACTTAATTTACTTAGCAAACACATATATTCTTTATTTATTCATTTAACTGTTTTAAAATACTTTGAAAAATAGTGTAATTCATTTAAATATAGTCAATAAACCAAGTATTGGACAACCCAATGTCTGGACAAATTCCGTTTTATCTATGAAATAATTTTTAAATAAAGAATTTCTATGGAGGAACTTCGAAAAACCAATTTTTTGACATTTTGTATTAAATTTTTAGACATTGTGATATCTGAGTGCAAGTGATTTTTAACCAATTGTATTATGAAATAACAGTTCAAAAAAATTGATAAATGTATTTTAAATCAATTAGTATCAAAGTACTTACTCTTGCAGAATTAATGGCAATCTTCTGGACTGTTTTTTAGTCCTCTGATGTAAAATAATAATGTAACATACTTGTTGTTGTTTTTAATATAAGTATTATTATTTTCGATATGTTGATAATTTTTTATATAAAAGACTTGAATTGAATATTATAATTTTATAATTCCAGTTGAACATCAGCGATTTTTTATACTAATTATGTAAATGCAATGAATACTTTTAATAATCACTTAATAATTTTATTACAAAACAATTATAAGAATTATATTATTATATTGAAATACATTTATTGAAAAATGAAATAAAACAATTAAAATTCAAAAGTTACTTTCAATTTCATCAATATTAGTATCACACTCATTTTCATCAGTATCGCTATTGTCTATATCATCATCAGTTTCCATCTCATCATCTGTTTCATTCTCCAAAACAATATCACGCACAATCTCTGGCATTTGAGGTCCATCAAACCATTTAAATTTATACATATTGTCTGAAAGTTCCCAACCATTTTCTTCAGCATCAAGTTGTGTTGGAATTTTTTTATAGGCATTCAGCCAAATACTTGCGATATATCGAGCCCTTAAAAAGTGTTGATACAGTTCAGACTACGATGGTGGCAAAGTAGAGGCGTCAAAAATGTTAAGCGTAGCCATTAGCGTTTCATTGTGAGAATTTTTTGTGATATACTTATGCCATACATATGACAAATGAATGTTTCGATAACATCAAAAACGTTCTCACAGTCATAATCAATGTCACCAAGAGCATAAAATGCCTCCTGATACTGATCAAATAATCTCATTATACGAAATGGACTCTTTTTCCCTTTTCTGTGAAAACTTTGCTTATTATCCCAGCCAGTTATTGCATGAAACCCAGCTAAAGCTTTACACACTGATTCTCCAAAGTTTTCGTAAATATCGACGTAATGTTTTTTTCCAGCTGTTCCGTTTTCCATCCACAGTTTTGATTCGCTGTTTAAATTATGCATATTACTCAACATAATAACCAGCACATCCGTATCGGAGCATTTTATGAGTATGTTGCGATCTTTTTGCAGTTGGCATACATGGTAAATTATTTTAGTATCTGCTTCCTCATGAGCAGGGCAACTAAACTGTGGAGCTTCATCTTTTTGTACTTTTCCATTTCCATTGACGAAAAATTTGTGACATTCAACGAAATTGACATACAATATTTTAATTTGCAGAAACGGTGCAATTTCGTCATTAGCCCAAAAGGACAATAGAAACTTCTTTGAATGTGTTGTTCCGAACTTCCTTTATAAAATCAACCGGTCTGTTTTGATTCCTGATATCCAGAAACTCTGATCGGCTTCTTTGTTGCCTCTTGTCGATTTCCCATAATCTTCAATTGATGGTTGGAAATATTCATCGAATATCAGTACTGGTTAATTTCTGTAATATTGATTTGGCTAATTTTCCAAAAGTTTGAGAGATGTCTTTTATAACGTGTAAATAATAAAATCCGTCAATTATTTCTACATCACAATGTGCAGGTACTGTACTATCTCTAGTTTTTAAACATTCGACCGTGACTATTTTTTGGTTTTGCAGATAGTTCCATCCATTTGACACATTGACACAGGTACCGGTGTAATAGGATAAGTTAGAATTTTTTCTGTCTGGATTTCCAGTAAGTGAAATAACAAGTAAGCGCCCAAAAAGATCCCGCTGGAGACGCACTTCGTGAACTTTGTTCTTGATTACTATATTTTTTTTAGCATTTGCTGACACAAAATCCAGAATTTTGTTTTTCAAAATAGACTCTTCAAATCGACTTTGGTGGTAGTATGGCGTTAGTATGGCTTCTGAAGGCACACACAAGAAATATGATGTTCATACTGGTGACGGTCTTTCTATGTTATCGGGTTCTCGAGAATTTGCAGGCTGCAATTCTATAACTTCTGAAGATACATGCAAGAAAATTCATATGTCTAATGATGAAGCTCTTCCTACATTATCAGGCATCCAGGAACATCCAGACTATGGCTACTTATTTCGTGTGGAAGCAACCGGTCTCTTTTGATTGGGTCCTGATAAGCAGAAACTCTGATCGGCTTCTTTGTTGCTTCTTGTCGATTTCCCATAATCTTCAATTGATGGTTGGAAATATTCATGGAATATCAGTACTGGTTAATTTCTGTAATATTGATTTGGCTAATTTTCCATAAGTTTGAGGAATGTCTTTTATAGGGTGTAAATAATAAAATCCGTCAATTATTTCTATATCACAATGTGCAGATACTGTACTATCTCTAGTTTTTAAACATTCGACCGTGACTATTTTTTGGTTTTGCAGATAGTTTCATCCATTTGACACATTGACACAGGTACCGGTGTAATAGGATAAGTTAGAATTTTTTCTATGTCTGGATTTCCAGTAAGTGAAATAACAAGTAAGCGCCCAAAAAGATCCCGCTGGAGACGCACTTCGTGAACTTTGTTCTTGATTACTATATTTTTTTTAGCATTTGCTGACACAAAATCCAGAATTTTGTTTTTCAAAATAGACTCTTCAAATCGAGTTTCTGATGCAGCACATTCGCTGATGAACTTTTCTTTTAATGAATTGCCATTTTCTAAAACATTTGTGAGAAAATTTGTAACAGCTTCAGTGCTGGATTTATCTGCAGCTATATTGTATAAAAGATTTTTATTCTGCTTCATTATAATTTCCAAAGGCACTGGATTCTTGGCGCGGTTTTTTAATTTGAATACACTTAATTTATATTTAATTTTTATATTTTTTAAACTCTAGTATTCAAAATTTGATATCTTTTGGAATGTTGAAACAATTTATGTTACAACCTTTAAAATATAAAAAAGAAGTTTAAAAAAACTAAAAATTATTCTATACAATTGTTTAATAGCCACTCAGACATCATAATGTCTAAAAAATTTAATACTAAATGTCGAAAAATTCGTTTTTAGAAGTTACTCCATCGAAATTTTTTATTTGTGTCCAGATACTGGGTTGTCCAACAATTGGTTTATTAACTATATTTAAATAAATAAAATAAAAATAAATTACACTATTTTGCAGAGAATTTCAAAACAATTAAATAAATAAATCAATAATATATATGTTTTCTAAGTAAATTAAGTTACAAAAATTAGAAAATACATATACAAAACATAAGTGCTCGGACAATTTGACCCCGTTTTACTGCTCCCCGGTATCCACCTACCTGTCAGCCCTTTCGGATTTAGGCACCTCAGGGATTCAACTTTAAGTGGTTAAAATGGCTGACATATTTTCGTGGAAGATTTTGTCCCCAAAAATGTTGCACTTTCACCTCTTATTGCTACCCCTGTTTCCGTTCTGAGGTTGCTCGGATATGTAATTAACAATACTAAATGAACATGTTTTACGGGAGAAACTCCATATTACTGATGAAGATGATTTTCGGCTCCAGCTCTCCATCTAGACGTATTGCCTTGATATTCTATTATTTCTATTTTTACGAAAACTACATACTTTATATCACTCGGAGGATTTTCAATCATGAATCATTTCGATTATCATCTTTCTATGATTGCCAAACACACTCTCAGACTTTTGTTGACGATTACCGACGTCTTGTTGACATGGGAAACTAAGGAGACTAGCTACGAGCTCTTCAACGAAAATAACTACCGTTCTTTTTATATTATTTTCATATTTTGAATAAATTATTTCTAAAATTATTTCTAATCATATTTTAGGTTATAAAACCTCACAATAAACCACTTACTCATTTAGTGATGAATTCTAAATCAGATGTGGTTGTAAGCGGAGGTGAAGATATGACTATATTCATTTTTTCGGTCAATACAATCAATGAAATGTCTAATTTTTTGGTTCCTATTGGATTTATACCTGCTCCTGATTCAGTTACCTACCTTACGTGGAATCCTAAGATGGTAAGTATTGAGCAAGAACGAAGTTTTTTTAAAGAAATTCCCTCTCCAAGGATTTCTACTTTTGTCAAAAGAATAATCCCTTATATTGACTCTGGTGAGCTGAAAATCAACAGTATACATCTGTGAGATGCTCTGAACAATATCCAATCATAGAATTGGTCACTTGTATACACTACGGACGATGTATCGTGTTAACAAACCGAAATTTTTTCAAAAATTACCAAAAATGTAGTAGAGGAATCCGGAGTAGAACGGGGTACCTACTTAATGTTTGAATTTTTTTAGAAACAATTCATCAATAGATGCCTAAAATTTTTTCTCGGGAATTATATTTTATGTGTTTCTGAACAGCTACAAAAATATTTTCTTTTCAGTATTTTGCTATTTAGTTGTTGTGAAACAGTAGTTAAAAACTAAGCAATACTCTTTACTGATGCACAACAAAACGTAAAATAAATATTTCTCTTTGTATACAGTACAAAACATTACTTTAAATATTAACAAAAAACTCCCTATTGGAAAAGACAGTTTCATAATCTTCGCTATCTATGCCTGCATAAGAGTTATGAGCCCATAGGTGACACAAACTGCAAGCAACCTATTTTTCCGTCGATTTGGAATAAAATTCTTGACAATATAGACACTCAGCGTTCTCTTCTTCGAGTGATAACTCGCAATCAGAGATATTTAAGGTGGCCTTGCTTTTCTTTTCTTTAGGTTCATTTTCTTTTGTGGTATTGTTTTTAATTCCTTCAGCTTTCTTTTCTCTGGCCGTCATTTTCCTTGGTTTGTCCACTTCTATGAGTTTCCTTTTCACGTTCTTCGGTTTTTCTGACTACGATTCTTCCAATTCATTTTTATATGGTGTGCGTCGCTCTTTTGGTATCTTTCGGGACTTTGGTGGTAGTATGGCTCTTGAAGGCACACACAAGAAAGATGATGTTCATACTGGTGACGGTCTTTCTATGTTATCGGGTTCTCGATAATTTGCAGGCTGCAATTCTATAACTTCTGGAAATACATGCAACAAAATTTATATGTCTAATGATGAAGCTCTTCCTATATTATCAGGCATCCAGGAACATCCAGACTATGGCTAATTATTTCGTGTGGAAAATGCTTTGGTCGGGCTGGTCTCATTTATATATCTTATGTCTGCTGCTTTGCTCAATGCAGACTCTTCTGGTAACTTTTGGGACATTTTTGTTGAAATGACTTCGTCAGATTCAATATAAGTTGTAGAGTTGGGTCGGTCAGGAGGCCAACTTTTTGGTTTTTTTAAGCCATTCACTGAGGTTTTCAAAGATGCAGTGTAACCACTTTGCGCGGACTAGAACGCATCCATTTTCTTACTTCCACTTCATAATAGCAGCTAATGAGTTTCATGAAAGCAATGTTTAGGGGTTACAACCTGTGTGAACAGTGGGGCGAGAAACAAAGAAAAACAACTCCATTTTCACGTGTGTAGTCTATTACTTTGAATTAGATTGAAATTGAGCTTCGCGGGACATATTACGAGGGACGAATCAAATTGGTGGCATAGGAGAATACTCACTTATTTGTAGTCTATACAATTTTAACAGAAGCATAGGGATGTGCCAATGCGGTGGTTCGATTATATAAAATAAACTGGCTTTCACTGCATGTGTGAAGCCATGAATCGTCAAAAGCGGAGAACAGAATTAAGAGAGGCGTATATCCAAAAATGGATTTAACACGCTACGGAAGAAGAAGTCTATAGTTCAACGTTTTTAGTAAGGGTCGCAAGTCCATCTAATAATAGTAACACTTTATTATCTTTCGTTGCTCCAGAGAACTTTACAAAACTCTTGAACAATTCAAAAAAAAATGTTTTCATCCTTCCACTCCCATTATGTGAAACAGATATTTCAGGAAGTAGACCAAGCTTGAAAGTATGTTGTTTGCGACTCCTAGGAAATACTAACAAGAGTGGTATGTAGATATCTGCCGCAGAAGCACAAATTACTGAAGTGGCGTGACTACGGGGGTGGGGTGAGGGGCTAGAATCCCCCCTCACCATAACCACAAAAATGAAAAAAAATCCAAAATATAATCACAGTAAACCTACTTGATTATAAATGTACTAAAAGCCGGGAACTGTAGGCTACAATTTAATAAGAAAAACAAAGCTAAAATGCAGTTTTAAGATCTTAAAATTTACAAAAATGTCCAGTACCCAGACCTCCCGGTAGTTCATCCTAGTTACGCCACTGAATTTTTGCCGTAACTGTCTGTCCGTTTTCTGAAGGATTATTTATCCCGACTTGTCGTTTTCCCCTTTTAACCAATATTCTACTCTAACCTTTTGGGTTAACTGTCACACCTGTTTTATCACAACTGTATATTTTGTCACCTCTTAACTTATGGGCATCGATTGTCTCAGTTAGAAGTCAGCAAATTCGTTGAAGCCCATCGCGCGTACCCCAGAAGTTGCTTCAGGTTTTCTCAACGATCGCGTAGGATGTCGCTTTAGAAATTCTTTCATCCATGGTTCACCGGCGATTTCGGTTTTACAGTTGAATCTATTATTACAATTGTTTCGTACAGCTACTTTTGAAAATATGTCATTGTTAGACCAAATAATCTAGCTTCCATATATGTTAGATAATGAAGTAATTCTAACTCCTGGTGTTCTGTGGAAATTTTCACAAACTTTCCAACAGTTTTGTCAATAAAATATTCTAAGGTGGTTAGGGGTAAATTACATAGTTGCGCAGCTTTTTGTACCCCAACTCATGATAAAAACAGTAAGAGCAGCTTCAAACATTGATTCTCATTTTCATTTAGAATGTTAAATTATTAATAAAGATTAAGCTTCATCAGTGGCGTACTGACATAGTTGGGGGCCTGGGGCGGCTATAGATGAAGGGTCCCTATATATAGAATACTCTTGTGAACGTCCACGTATATGTAGTGTGTTTTAATGTATCGTTATAGTACAATTTTAAACAGAAACAAAAGTGTAGAAAATTGTTTACCATGATGGAGCACTCACTGAGGTTTGATTCGCAGAACTTTATAATCTGATGAAGGTCAAAAAAATAACCGAAACGTTATTTTAATATATATCTATGAAGAACACCTCACTTTTCCTTTAAAATTTTAAGTTTTTAAAGGTTGGTTTTAATGCATCGTGATATACACTCCACATAGTAACACTAATAAGTCTTTTCACTGTCACTCTAAAAGAACAATGAAGGTAACAGACAACAGGCATGAATATGTTTATAATGATATTTGATTCTAAAATTAGATAAAACTGTGCATTTTGTACAATATTGAGAGAGAACAAAACATACAGATTTCAATGAAAAGTAAAATCAAGAAACACATTTTGCAACGTCATTTTCAATTGATAGTATAGCCAAGCTTGTTAAACGAGACTGGCTCATTGTAGAACGAAGATAGTTTTCAATCAATTTCAGTATTGAAAAACTTCTCTCACGAAATGCCACGGACACACAAACAGTGAGAAACAGTTTGAGTGCCTCTGTTATGATTGGCAACGATTCGCGAAAGTCCATTTCAATAATAAACTTCAGCATTTTTAGTGATGTCCATCACTTGCATCATCAATTTTTATACCAGAATGCCTTCTGAGCCTCTTTACTTCTGGCAACATTTCATCTTCCTCTAAATCATTGACAGTAGCTGTGAACTGATGTATATGAGTTATTATCGTTTCATCATTTGATCTTACCAGGTTTTCTGAGTGTACAACAGCAAAACAGCAAACTGTTCATCGATGTTAGTCATTGTTCATCGATGTTAGTCTTTTTTCTAGTTCTACATGAAAGTTGTCAATACACTCTAACATAGAACGTTTCAATTCTTGCTGTGGGGTCAAACCTGCATCCTTAGCTTTTTTTCCTGGCATCATCTTTTTGACTCGCTTGCGATTTCTGCTTTGTCCATTTCAGCACAGGTGGTGGTCGCATATTATAAGGCTTTATTCACCCGACTCTCATCTAAAAATGTTTTCAATGTTTTCAGCTTGACTACATACTTTTCTAAACTAATATCTTGGATATGGAGGTATTTTTGGGCGGCGTTGACTTCTTGTAAAATGTGGTACCATAGGTACGAGAAACAAAAGAAATTGAAGTTGCAAATGTTTTTCATCAGCACTCCGTTGCTCCCCTTGTATATAGATATTCAGAAGCATCACCCAATTTCTTCACAGCATCGACCAACTTTTCGAAGTTTTTAAAGATTGGTTTTACTGCATCACTTAGTATCACTAAGTCTTTTAACGGTCACTCCAACGGTTGCTTTGAGTACCTGCCATCTATGTGTTAAACAAAAAAACGTTGCACACGCGTTCCAATGTTTCTAAAAATGTGGTCCAAGCAGGAACACTACCAAAAGCCTGAACACCACATAGATTGAAAGAATGGTTTGCACAAGGTACGAAAATCGTTTTCGGATTTTGTTTTTTAATCCTTGTTTGTACTCCTGTATGAACACCTGACATTGTTGTTGTACAGCATTATTGTAACCTTGGATTCTACAAAGTTATAATCCGAGCTGTTCTTTTCAAGTGATTGGAGTATATCCTCTGTAATGTCGTGTGCCTTCTTCCTACTAAGTGGAATGAAACCTAGAAATGATTTGTTGACCTCTACTTCCCTGTTGTCAATTTTCACATATCTTATTACTAGACTCATCTGTTCCGTGTGAGATATGTCAGGCGTACTATCAAATAGTATTCCATAGTACTTTGCTTTCTTGATTTCATAAATTATTCCTTTTTTTACGGCGTTACCGAAGAGAGAAATAAACTCATTTTGTACTGCAGGCGATAAGCTAGATACTGGAATCATTCCTGTTTGCAACGATTGCTGAAGCCTTATGCTCTGCTCATTTAAAACAAGGTCATAATGTGACAGAACATTTAAAAGTTCTAAGAAATTGCCTCGGTTTTCAGAGTCAATGACCTCTAAACGGCAAATTCTGTATAGCCAAAAAAACTGTTATATCGAGGAACCTATGTAAAATGTCCTTTCATTTATTCCTCTCTCTTTCCATAACGTCTTGGTGAGAAACATCGATAGTTTTGCTTTGAAAAAGTCTTACTTCAAGAGTTTTCCATTTTTTGAAATTGTTAACATGGAATTCAGAGCTTTCATGGTCAAAAACTTTAGGATTCAATTTCCACAAACTATTAAATCCTGTGATGAGACTGGATGTCGTAGCGTGTATATCGTTGTTATCAAAAAGTTCGCAACAGAAGCGAAACAATGATTTCTTTTCAGGGGAATAAACCATTCATTTTCTAAATATCTTTTCTCCACTAGGGAGTGAAACCGATTAGTGTTGAATTGTCGGGTATGACCTTTGTGATTTTCCCCAGGCTTCTGCACAGCTCCAAAGCGTCCCTCTAAGTGTTGGTAAATCTCACTTCCTCGTCTTATTATCTCGGTCCTGAGAAGATCTGGCACTGAAATAGGCCATTTTTCAACATCAAAATTTAATGATAAATTCTTTTAATCTTCAGGTGGATCCGACTCTGGGTCAGAACATAACAAAGGGGATATGTCTTCTTCATTGTCTTCCTCATTCCCCCTTCCTCATTTTCTTCTTCAATTCCGTTTTCTAGTCCTCCTTCTTTTATTTTCTCCTCTTTCCTCTGGTTCTTGATTGCCTTTGTGTTTAATTCGTTGGTCATAGCTTGTACTTGGACTTTCTATAGATTTGGACACATCTAGGTCTGCTTCATTGTTTGCTTGAAATGACACCCTTTGGGTAAATTTCAAAATTGAACCTGACAAACGTTGAATTACTTGTTCTTTAGCTTTTTGTTTGTTCTTCTTTTTCCATCCTCTGGGATAACTTCTTTTCATTTTATCGACAATTTGCTTCACTCTCAAAATAATAATAATATTTTAGCCTATATTTTTAAAATAACAAAAAGGCAATCCTAAGAATGAGACATAAAGCAGAGCTTGTAACAGGTTATATTTGTATTTTTTGTTTAATTATTTTTTATAACTTTTTTTTCCGAATCAAGTTATTTTAGTTATTTTTTAGAACTTCGTTATTTGAAAAAACATGCAGTAATCTAGGATGTTACAATATTCCTGATCACGAAATTAAATTTCGATAAGACTTAATACAACCAATAAAGTACAATACATAGCAATAGGCTTCGTCAAAAATTGTTTATGGCAATAGAAATAGGCTGACACTTAACATGAAACAATAGATAAATGCGATGGAGTCCAATCACAACAAAACTTACCATAAACGTGATGACTAAGTGGAGTCGTGACATACGCTTGACCAAGTGCTAACTAACTAACCCCTAAGGCGTGGTTGAGGGCCGAAAGTTCGCGATTAAAAAAAATTAGTAGTCTGACATATGGAAGCCTTCGCCGTCATGGGGCCTGATAATTTATTAACTTTTTTGTTTTTTAAATATATTTGTATTTTTTGGCCGTTTGGGGGCCTATGATAGTGTGGGGCCTGGGGCGGACCAACCCTATCGCCCCCTTCTCGGTACGCCCCTGAGCTTCATGACTACAGGGTAATGAAAAGAGTTAACATCATTGAACAATATCTACTTTGAAATACGGCCTTTTAAAAATATGTGGGGCGGATTGGTGCATACCCCGCTATGTTTCTCACGATTCGGCTCAGGAGCATGCGTCGCGATTGTGACTAAATAAATAACAGAAGCATTTATAATAAAAATTTGGTTTTATGTACTCTAAGCAAACTACAAAAAATTTACGGCTAGCGAAATTAAATACCGTTAATTCAAATTTCGTCAATTCTCAAGGCTGGTTTAGGCTCAACCAGTAGTTTAGTCAAGTGGTCCAGTAATTTAGTGACTTGACCCATTTGAACACATTTTTTTTTAGCTATTGTTCAAATATCTATGGTTTTAGTCGGGCTCACTGGCAGTAAAAATAAGCGCTGTTTTATTGCAAACACAATAATATAGGGTTGCCCGCAAAAAGCCTGTCCTGAATGACGGTTGTCGAATTTTAAATTATAAAATTTTATTGCGACTGTGAACGTGCGACAAAGAGGTCCGAGGATTGTTTTTCACGCTTACAAAATACCAGGATCAAGGATTTTAATTAAAAGTTTCGTATACTGATATTTTGGCAATTTTGCTGGGAAATATGCACAAAATTTTACAATCTGCAATTTGGCTAGCTTCTTCAGCAACTAAAAGGCTTCATAACCAACACCTTGATTGCATCAACTGCATCGATTTGGCTTTGAAGTTGGGATCAAAGTTATGTCAAAGTTTACCTGCTTCTCACGCCTATACAGGTTGCGATTACCCAGCAGCATTTTACAATATAGGGAAAATTAAACATTTCAAAATGTTTTCTCGGAATGAAAAGTATCAAACCATTTTCACATCGTTAACTGATGAAGCCGATGTTTTCAATGATGAAAAAATGGATGTTGTTCAAGAGTTTACAGCGAAAGTTTATAGCGTAAATAACTGCAACAGAGTAAATGACGCAAGAAATCGAATTTTTATAAGAAATTATTATGCTGCAAGTGAAGACAACCAACAGATTTAAAAAAAAATAAAAAGTTTTGACTCTGTAATACCACACCCTCCCTGGGCGGGTTTTGTTCCAATTGAGAATGGTTCGCAAACCGCTGTCACCAGTGTAATAAATCTTGGTTTCACCACTGTAATGATCTTGATCTTAGTGTCACCGATTCTTTTCTCAATTATGTAGCCGAGCGTGTAAGGCAAATCCAGTCCGATTTAGGCTGGGAACTCCTGGTCTTAAAACAGTTTGATCTCCTCCGCCAGGACAGGATTGTTCTCCCGGTTCGGTTTCGTATCCAAGGTTGATACACACTCTAGGGGAAATTCGGGATAGGAATGATAAATAAAATATGGTGGAACCACAAAGTTGTAAAAAAATATAGTGAAACATATCTACCAGGTTAAATTGAACCAATTAGCATCATTCGAATAATGTGAATCTTAGTAAATATTCAATAAAAGGAGATAATGCATAAAGGTTTGTGGGATAGGATGTGAAGGGGGGTGTGAGATTACGGTGCGGATGACGTATGTTTGGTATGTACGGCAAAGGGGGAGGCGGAGGTAGAAATAAAGGCGGAGAGGTTGTGTAGAGAAGATTGAGCGGCGCAAACTGGAATTGGCGGAAGAAAAAACGGTGGGGCTGCTAGTGAAGGCACGGATCAAGACGAGGGAAGGATGGTGAAGGATAGGATAATTCGTATGGAGGAGTCGGTGAAATACCTAGGGGTGTGCTTGGATAGCCAACTATCCTTCAAAATGCATATGACTAAGACGGCACGGAAGGGGAAAGTAAAGGCAGCATGGTTGGGAAGATTGTTCTGTAACGTGGAAGGGCCGGGAGAGTGGAAATGGAGGGTAATTGGTAGGACAATAGAGCAGAGTATGCTATATGCCGCGGAAGTGTGGGATGAAAGAGCGAGGGTGAATACTAGGGTTTGGCCACTCCTGCGGGTGCTGAGAGGGATACTCCTTAGGGTGGTGCAAGGTTACAGGACAGTGGGGGGACTGGCAGCAGTGGTGCTGTCAAGGTCCTACCAAGTGGGCGTGCTGGCTAGAGCCAGGAATAAACCATGGAGGGATGCGACCAGAGAAGAAGTACAGGAATAGATGTGGGAGGCAATGGAGAGAAGGTGGAGGAGTATGAGAGCGCTTTAAAAAGAGTTATTGCCTGTAGGAGAGATTTGATGGACCCGAAGTTCGGGGTAGTGAACTACTTATTGACACAGGTACTCACTGAACATGTGTCGAGAGTAGGTTACCTTCACAAGATCGGGAAAATGGAGTCGGAACTGCGCAAGTTGTATGAGGTGGAGTAGGATGTGGGGCATGTGATTAGATGCTGGAAGAATGAGGAAGTGTTGAAGAGGTTGGCAAAGAAACTCGGAGAGGCGGTGTATTGGGAAAACATGGTGGAGATAATGCTGAGAAGGGGGGAGGAATTGATGGAGGTAAGTAGTGTAGTGGAGCGCATGATTAGGGAGAGAGAAGGTCTGGATATGGCATGAGAGGTGGAAGTAGAAGGGTGAAGACGTAGGTGAGTGTGTAAGGGACCGCGGCACACCTTGAAATTTGCTAGGGTAGTGATTACGAGGCAGGCGAGACAGGGGTGGGTTTGGTTGCACTGAAAGAAATTTCCATTAACCGTTAGCAAAAATTGAATAACAGTTATTAGAAACTTGCATGAAATAGGCATCAAGTTCATGATTATGGTTATTAAAGTCACTTTGTTGGACACCACTGAATAACTGTTAATAGATATAATTTTTAAGAATTTCGTATAACCGTTATCGAGTGCACTTAATAAGTATTATAAGATATTCTAATAGCAATCATACTGTCCTATAGTAAACGTTACTAGATGTTCAAATAAAAAACAGAATATCGTCCAACTGTTATCGAGTGAGCTTAATAGATATTAGAGGATTTTCTAATAGCAACCATATTGTCATATAGTGAAGGTTACTAGATTTTCAAATAAAAAACATAATTTCATATAATTGTTATTGAGTGCCCTTAATAAATATTATCGGCTTTTCTAGTAGCAATTGTACTGTCATATAGTAAAGGTTATTAGATTTTCAAATAACAAACGGAATTTTGTACAATCGGAATCGAGGGCACTGAATTTAGATTATGGGATTTTCTAGAAAAAATTATACTGGTAAAAAGTCAACGTTATTACATGTTTTTAAGAATATGTTATGTCATATAACCGATATCGAGTGCACTTTTATAAGTATTATAAACTTTTCTAATAGCGGTTAGACTATAATACAATAAAGATTACTATATTTTCGAATAATTATCTGATATTTTTAAATAAAACTAAATTTGCTATAAAACATTTATATTAACAAAATATAACAAAATATTTAAATTAATGGAACTAACTATAGATAACTACAAAAATACAACATGATAGATATAAAATCAAATAAACATATTTTCGAGTTAAGTTTAGATATCAAAGCCCCCAAAAAGTCTTAGATTGAAGAAGCTTATAACAAAAATACAACAATTCAAATAAGAATGTTTTCTACAAAATAAACTTAAAGAAGGATGAGATACGTAATTTTTACATACTTATAAATGTTTTAGTATTTCGATTGATTGGTGTATAAGAGACGTGAACATAGTCAGATATATAGTCACTTAATCGTCACTGTATTAATAGGTTTTTGAACGCCATTTATATACTCAACCCAATTTAACACTGTTGGCGTATTCAACCTAACCTCACAGTTAATTGCAAAAACTGCAAATAATCACCTACACCGCACACAAACTTTCAACACTCAACACTCCTAAACCAAATGTGAAAGTGAAATTCGCGGCGCGCGGGTGTTCCAAGGTTCCAACCACAAATAACCAATAAGACGAGATCGACAATCACATCGGTAATGTTCGGACCAGAAAAAACTGCATTTCGATGCTAAACAGCCGTTTCTTTCAAAAAAATTATTCGATATCTTAATAACCGTTATACGAGGACTGCATAATTGTAAGTAGGTGATCTATTTTGTTGGGACTGAATAGTGTTAAGTGGATACCTAATTAGGACTAGTAGGTGCTGAATTGAAACAATTCAATGAGGTCTATAACGAAATGACTATAATAACAGCAATTAGATTTCCAGTTAACTACATCATTTTATCGAATAACTGTTATAAAAATGTTTCAACAAAGTCAACATACTTGTGATAATTATGCACATGCTAGTAATGACTTGAATTATTTTAACCACTATTTGATTTTTTGTACCAGTTATTAAGGGCATCTTAAGAAAGAAATCTAATTAGGGTATTTTGCTCAGTGTGGTAGGCATCCTCCTGGGGCCCATTCGAACATGAGTTTCCCATCTCATCCCGAAAAAAAACCACGCGGAGTAGAAGTAGTGCAGAAATATCAAAATACATAGAAAATCCTCTAAAGGGAACGTAAAATGACTAATATGGTCGTTTAGTATTAATTGTTAGAGCCAGAAGTGCAGCATTACTGTATTTTGTGGTACTTTTTAAGAATAAAAGAAAACGAAGAACAAAAAATGTCAAACTTGTTTAATTATTATCCAATTTTTAAAATTTTAGATTAAAATTGATTAATACTTCATTAGAAGTAAGTGAATTTACAAAATCTCATTTAAATAATAGTTATTACATGGCTTCATTCCTTTTTGGCGTTTGATACTGACAGCAGGGATGATTTCACCTCCTCCTCCTCCAGAAATTAAGGAGTTAGCAATTCAATATATGTTGTTTTGTTTTTTATTGGATAGTCGTAGAAAAATTATGGTCTAAAACACGAGTGAAATTCAACATTCTACAGTCGTAGAACCGTTTTCCTCGCTTATTTCTAATCGTATAGAATTTTGCTTATCCCATCCTTGATATAGAATATACTATACTTGACTCGTGTGAACAGAATACACACCTAACTAAATTACTGCCTGCGTCCTAACCAGCCATTACAGTGGACCTTCACAAAACAGTACATTCGGTGTTGCAGCTCGCGAACGACTACTGACAAGGTCAAATTATTGACAATGACAACGCATTCGTAGGATATAGTGCTAGGAATATTTATTAATATGTCGGTCTTACGCTCACCTGCGAAGATTTTAAATGTGTTACCCAGTTCGCCATTTTACAATTCCTATACTGATATGGTCAGGGGGGCGACTGAATAGTTTTTGTTTGCAGAACATCAGCTGCATAACCTATTCTATTACGGTTCAAAAATGAACCATATTGTTATAGAATCTGTAAGACAAATTTAAGATCAAATAATGAATAAATGTCTACATTGCTTCAGTCATTTGAGTTTTTTTACAGTTTTTTATAATCTATTGTTAAACAGAAGTTTTGAAAAACTGGAACGAAAATATCTGACTAGGTGGGTGGGTATTTATTTTTTGAATAGAAAAGACTTAATGCAACTCAATATTTCGAAAAGGCATACGTATTTTGCTGGGTTACAAAACATTAAATAATATGTCTACAGCTAATTCAGCCGGTTTTGAAATATCAAGCTCTAAAGATTATAAAATAAATCGCAGTGAATCCACGAATATCCCTGTATATCTGAAATATGGTTAAAATTGTTTTTTTATAGAATTCTTGCATAAAAAAAATCTAAACACCCATATTTTCATAAAAATGAAACTCAATAAGTAGGAACAAAAATTGTTTATTGTTAACAAAATCCAAGCCACATATTTGCATAAAACTGAAACCAAATAAGTACATAATAATATAACTAAAAACTTATCTTTTCAGATTTTATTGGACGTTATCACGCGCTGTTGAGTTAATGTTTTTTTGCACAGGATACGTTTTTTTCTATGTTTAGGCTAATATTGTGAGATTTTCGTTTTTTTGCTGTATGCGATTATTACCTCTAAGCCCTCTATCTTTTCTTCGGGATACAGCGGTTGGTTGTACATGAATTTTTCGGCTCCTGTTGAATCGAGTTTTGTGGGAAAAAATGGACACAATTTGAGACGACGTCTGAACTTTTTCCAATGTAGTCACAATTTTTCTTAATACTGCGATATTGGAAGGGCATTGGTATTTCTTTAATACCTGTGAAGCTTGTGTAAATTTGGATTGGATTCTATCAATGGCTGCGTTATAGTCTTGACTGATTGTTTCGGTAATTGGCAAATCAAAGGAGCTGTCAACAGCTTCAGGTTGATCTGACTGAACAGTGTTATTATTTTCTGTGTAACACGTTTCACTGGTTTCCTCGAGATCAATTATGTCATCATAAAAAGCAGGTAAATATGTATCCCTAAGGCAATCTGAGCAAAATCTTGCCGATCAGTTTTATTCAAAAACAAGTAATTTGTTGAAGAAAGTCCGTACTGTTGTTCAACTACACATAAATGCTTCCAATATTGTCCTCCTTGGCCAAAATAACAATTACAATACTCAGTCTCTATATTTACTTCTAAATAGTCACTTTTGTGTTTAACACGGTAATTAAGATGGCTGATATGTGTTATTTCTTCAATATCGCTTATTTTACGAGAAAACTTATCATAAGCTAGAGTTAAATTTCGTCCTCTTGCGTTTGCAAACTTTAGAAGTCTATTTTTGTGATTATTTTCGAAAATCTCGGTGATGAAGTCGATAAGGGCACATATGTTGAATGCTTTGCATAGCTGCAATATAAAATATCCTGATGGAAGCTTCACAGTAGTTGTTAGTATTGTTACCCCTGTGCCAAACGTCACTACGAAAAAGTAAACACCATTCTTTTCGACGGCTTCAGGTGTGTTCTAGATAAGCCTTGGCATTTTTATAGTTGTTCAAAGTTGGGTCGTTGAATAATTGAAACATGAAGTTCTCTGCATCTGAAGTAGTTTTAGCAAACAAAACATGACGAAATAACGTCATTATGGTCTTACGGTCATCTTTATGAAACTTGTTGTTCGAATCCCATACCCAGCGCCAAAAAGCTTACGTTACATGAAGAATGCAGAGTAGCAAACGAGATTTTGTAAATACTACTTTAAGTGCACTTCTTTCTGCAGTGTCATCGTCGGTCATAATAATTTGTGGCTCAAATGATTTATTATAAGTGACTCCTAAGTATTGCTTAGCCATTTTTATCCGTATAAATCATCATTTTCTGATTTATTTTTATGAAGAATAATAGCTATTGGCAATGCTCCAATTTTGGTAGCTGCAAACATAAAAGTGACTGAGGTACTACTCTTGTCACAACAACCACTGGTGTCCATAAAGATCACCTCATCTGCATGACCTGCTTTGAAAGCACTTTTCATAACGACAGTTATCAGAACGCCAAGAAATGATGGATTTTCGTTAAGGCACAAAAGAATATCCTGTTTTTGGAAGTCTTCCATTTAAATCTTGATTTTTTCAATAACACTTTGGTCATGCCTTCCTCCATATTTTTCAGACCTCCATTGTTGATAGAAGTAGGTCACTTGTCTTTCTGTTGGATTCACTTGCGCATTTGCTAGAAGCACATGATGTCATCATCACAATTTTCAGATAAAAAGAATTCATGATACGTCTTGGTTGCGAAAGCTGTCATACCAGATTCAAAATATCGGCGAAAAGTTTCTTTTGTATCTTTATTGCATCGTAATAAGCTAAATGCTTGAACAACCTGTATTCGGTGAGAATGTTCATAGTTTATATTAAAAACTCCATTCAAACCTTTTTTCAATAGGTTAGACTTTCTCAAAGTGACTTCAATAATTTTTAGGAATTTTATGTTTATACTTGCCAAACACTTTTCTTGTACAACCGTTTTTCTTGGATACACGTTTATTCTTCTTGGCTAGATGAAACACATAGAATTTGCGAAATTCATAACGAACACAATTATTGAACACTTTATTTACAATCCAGTTAGTGTTCGTGTTACGCGAAAAGTCTTTGATGAAGGTTTCACATTTTCCGTGCAATTTTCTCCTGTTACATTGCACTGAAATTTAGTCACAAAATGATCTTGATTTTTCTCCTGAAATTCAAAATAATGAATGTCACTACCCACGATACTATTACTGTTTTGGCCATTTCAGTGCACTAAAAATCGCAAAGAAGCACAGTTCTATAACCTCAAATTAAACTATGTGCCGACACACAATAATAAGAAGAGAGAGGGCAATCTTTTATCGCCAAACTGCTTACTGACAACTGAAATGGGCTAGATTTTGTGCCCGTAATATACTGTAATAGACTAGAATGTGTAACTATTTTTTGCAAACAAAAACTACTTAAGTTCAGTCACCATCTTAATTATATTGATATAGTCTTTGTAAAATCGCACCCCGTTCTACCCCAGTACGTTCTTCTTCTATACCCGGTTTCTTATATCTGGATTTATAGGTTCAATACCAATACTTTCCTCGCATCTTAGATAGGGTTGTGCGGAAAAGTAATAATTCGTATTTATTATGGAACGGCGTTTTTAGTTACCAAAAATATTTTGATTATCGACGACATCTTTTCTCACCGTTCTCATTTATATTTATTGTTAGGATTATGTAATATTAGTTGGATGTTTACATGGACAAATGATGGAAGTGGAAGTGCCACATCAGCCCCAAAATTATACCGACGTTTCTTTCCTACTCAAATCGCATCCTAAGTTCAAGAACTTCTCGTCGTATAAATCTCAGATAAGAAGAAATATGCATCTGAGAAAAGTGGCCAGAAAGAAAGCTAAGAAAGTTGAATTGAAGAAGGTAGAAATGGCGCGGATTCTTAAAGAAAATCCAGGATTGGAAATTGACGAAGAAGTATTTCTAGGTGCGTATTTTGTTATAAACAAGCTGAACCAGACGAATAAATTGATATTTTTTTAGCTGACTCCGAACCAGAAGAAGAATTGGAACCGTTATATTTTCCAAAAGAGCGAACTAGAATTCTTTGGATGCGTTATACGTCAGAAAAAACTATCTGGTTATCAATGTCGGGGTAAGGAAAAATATATTTTTAAATACATTAATATTTCTGCTGATGTATTCGGTTTTGGTGGTAAGCTTTCATCATTTTCTGTCTACTGCGTTATGAAATGTTTCATTCAAAGTGTATTTTTGACCGAAAATACTCACATAGTTGTAAACCTAACCAATGCACGCAATTTACTTCTGAAAAAGTTTCCCAACTGGTATTGTGAGTTCAGCTATAAAAAACTTCGTGTGTCAATTAAACAGCTTATTAATCTCTTTTTTATATTCGATTTTTTCAGATATGATGCCGGGTACATTTACGAATATAAAATAGACCAACCGAGCGAAATACCCTTTAGATTTAAAATGGTGTATGATGCCGATGACGTCGAAATCAGTTCCTACGTTCACGAGTAATTTTTTTTAATTATTAGTTCGATTATCCTTAATCGATAATTAATTATTGAGATAAAATCGAAAAATAACTTATTCTCTTGAATATTTTAGCGAACAAAAAAAGTATCTTATTTTTGCTATGCAAGATGGGAGTATCCGTATAAACAGAGTGAATCCCAGAAATTTTCGAGATCTCACAGACTACTACACGTACACGTTACACGATAACCAATACGGTTTCGTACCGAGGATGTGTTTCAGTTGGGATGAAAAATTCTTTTTTACATGCGGCCACGATGGTAAGTGAGAAAAATTCATACTTTGTTTTAAACGTCTCATAGAAACTAAATCGATTATTGATAAACTTATACTCACATCCATGAATTTTCACTTGAAACCCCTTTAACCCTGCAGTAGTCGCGCCTAAATTTTGGCGCTGAACGGTCGCGCGCGGACTCACATTCCGCATATCCAGCATGTCGAATTCTTTGTTTTTGAAAGGACCTATATGCCACGAACAACAACAAAATCAGTTATTTGGTGATTTTATTTTATATGAACTGTAAATACGCTTAGTTAATATAAAACAAGACACAAAAAATAACAACAAAACGCAACCACAAACTTTGATTATAAATATATGCTACAAACAACAACAAAATCAGTTATTTGGTGATTTTGTTTTGTATAAACTGTAAATATGCTTAGTTAGTATAAAACAAGATACTAAAAATCGCAACCCCAAACTTTGATTATAAATTAATGTTAATATTTCACTTTGCAATCTAGGCATATAAATGAAGAATGTTCCAAGCAAATTAATCTATGACAATCTACACAGGAGTAACGAGTAGGTCTGTTCTTCTTACGATCACATAATGAACATCTACCTCGTTGATTAGCAGCTTGCGGTAGAGCCTCAGCTGCTTCTATGCCATAAATATCCATGATTCGCTGGCTCATATTCTGATGTACGCGTCGACGGGCGTGACCCTCCACTAACTGAAAGGATAACCTTTGAAGAAATTGTCTTCTCTTCATATTCATATGGTTATTCATTGAGTAGATAACAAAGGAATTGATCCCAGCAACATTAAGCATTGAGTAATTTATGACCATCGGCCACCTCCGAGTATTTCTGGCACAATTATATGTTGCGCATAATTGATCTACCGAGTCAACTCCGCATTTTGTTGCGTTATAATCATCTATAATTTCGGGTTTATTTGTATTTTTGTCCATTTTGTCGTCTAAGTGCATGCTGGAGACAAGAAGAACATTTTTATTAGGTAGATAAGACACTAATGTGCAGTTGTAACGGAATCCAAACATACTCGACAAAACTGGACGTCCTTCAGAATTCACAAATTCCTTCGGTAACTCTCTTTTATTTTTTCGTATTGTTGCCAGAAGCGTTAACTTGAAATCGTTGTAAAGGTTGCTTAGCAAATCCATACTTGTGAACCAGTTGTCTAGAGTCACATTTCTACTTGCTCCTTTTATTGGTTGGCACAGCCTTTGAACAACGTCCTTTGGTGAATTGCTTTGATTGAAAGGTCCATCTGATTGCTTGCCTAGATATACTTCCATATTACAAGTATAGAATGTTTTGGCATCTGCCATGGCAAAAATTTTAATCCCATATTTGTTGCGCTTACTAGGAATATATTGTCGGAAGCTGCATCTTCCTCGAAATCCTTCCAGTTTTTCGTCAATAGTTACATATTCAAATGGTGTGTAGGCACTTTTGCACTGATTTACAAACCTGTCAAACACTTCTCTTAGGGGTGCTAATTTGTCAACTTTCTTCCTCTCAGTTCTTGTTGTCGAATCATCGAATCGTAAGTGCACAAGAAGAAACCGAAATTTCTGGATGGATATGGTAAGTCGGAATATTTCTACTCCAGTGCCATTCTTATTACACAGATCCTCAGTATTTAGTCGATTGGACTTTAAAACTCCTGCCAAATAGAGCAAACCAAAAAGAGCTTGAATTTCAACAATATCCGTTTCCTTTGCGTCTCTATCCCGTTCGTAGTTTCCTTTGATTGACTGTATGTGTTGATTGGTCCAAGCTACTATCGAATTCAATGCTTCTTCAGGTAAAAAGTGTTTCCAAATTTTAATTTCTGATTTTAGTTCTTTCACAGTTCCTTTAACATCTGGAAGGTGTTTGATTAAATTTTCTGCCCTGGTTCGAATTCTCTGGTTTGGAACGTGTTTGGCCCACTCATTACCGTCTTTTGCTATAAACGTAGGCCCATCAACTACCATGGGGTCTTCAGAATCAGAAATTTCTTGCTCCGTATCTGTATCTGAGTCATTGATCTCCAAGTCATCTGCTTCTTCCTCATCATCACTGCCATCATATTCCACTGCTAAGTCCTCAGTATCCTCATTTAGACAATCTTCCATTAGTTTTGATAACCGAGCCTGCTCGTCCTCAAAGGACATCTGAAAGATAACATAACTCCATATGAATGTACAGAAAACATGTTTTGTAAAACATGCACAGGGATAGTTTTGGATGAATAAATTATCGAACATATAAAAAGCTAGTTAAAGTCTGGATGGGAACAAACACTTCTCTTATGGATGCTAATTTGTCAACTTTATTCCACTCAGTTCTTGTTGTCGAATCATCGAATCGTAAGTGCACAAGAAGAAACCGAAATTTCTGGATGGATATGGTAAGTCGGAATATTTCTACTCCAGTGCCATTCTTATTACACAGATCCTCAGTATTTAGTCGATTGGACTTTAAAACTCCTGCCAAATAGAGCAAACCAAAAAGAGCTTGAATTTCAACAATATCCGTTTCCTTTGCGTCTCTATCCCGTTCGTAGTTTCCTTTGATTGACTGTATGTGTTGATTGGTCCAAGCTACTATCGAATTCAATGCTTCTTCAGGAAAAAAGTGTTTCCAAATTTCAATTTCTGATTTTAGTTCTTTCACAGTTCCTTTAACATCTGGAAGGTGTTTGATTAAATTTTCTGCCCTGGTTCGAATTCTCTGGTTTGGAACGTGTTTGGCCCACTCATTACCGTCTTTTGCTATAAACGTAGGCCCAACAACTACCATGGGGTCTTCAGAATCAGAAATTTCTTGCTCCGTATCTGTATCTGAGTCATTGATCTCCCAGTCATCTGCTTCTTCCTCGTCATCACTGCCATCATATTCCACTGCTAAGTCCTCAGTATCCTCATTTAGACAATCTTCCATTAGTTCTGATAACCGAGCCTGCTCGTCCTCAAAGGACATCTGAAAGATAACATAACTCCATATTAATGTACAGAAAACATGTTTTATAAAACATGCACAGGGATAGTTTTGGATGAATAAATTATCGAACATATAAAAAGCTAGTTAAAGTCTGGATGGGAACAAACACTTCTCTTATGGGTGCTAATTTGTCAACTTTATTCCACTCAGTTCTTGTTGTCGAATCATCGAATCGTAAGTGCACAAGAAGAAACCGAAATTTCTGGATGGATATGGTAAGTCGGAATATTTCTACTCCAGTGCCATTCTTATTCCACAGATCCTCAGTATTTAGTCGATTGGACTTTAAAACTCCTGCCAAATAGAGCTAACCAAAAAGAGCTTGAATTTCAACAATATCCGTTTCCTTTGCGTCTCTATCCCAATCGTAGTTTCCTTTGATTGACTGTATGTGTTGATTGGTCCAAGCTACTATCGAATTCAATGTTTCTTCGGGAAAAAAGTGTTTCCAAATTTCAATTTCTGATTTTAGTTCTTTCACAGTTCCTTTAACATCTGGAAGGTGTTTGATTAAATTTTCTGCCCTGGTTCGAATTTTCTGGTTTGGAACGTGTTTGGCCCACTCAGTACCGTCTTTTGCTATAAACGTAGGCCCATCAACTACCATGGGGTCTTCAGAATCAGAAATTTCTTGCTCCGTATCTGTATCTGAGTCATTGATCTCCAAGTCATCTGCTTCTTCCTCATCATCACTGCCATCATATTCCACTGCTAAGTCATTTAGACAATCTACCATTAGTTTTGATAACCGAGCCTGCTCTTCCTCAAAGGACATCTGAAAGATAACATAACTCCATATGAATGTACAGAAAACATGTTTTATAAAACATGCACAGGGATAGTTTTGGATGAATAAATTATCGAACATATAAAAAGCTATATTTAAAGTCTGGATGGGAACAATAGAATTGTATACAATATACATAATCTAACTATATCTAAAGTAAATATGAGAGAAAACAGCGTTTTGGTGAAAAAACGAAATATATAATCTCATCTGCTCAGAATGCACACCAAAAGATATTCAAAAAAACTAATACGTGAACGGTCGCGCGCGGACTAACTCTCCACAAATTAAGTATTTCACTCATAAATAAGAGAATATTATTATACACAAATAGATGGACCACTCTCCTGAATAATTAATCAATGTTATTTTAGTTTTTCAACCTTTCGCTCGAGCGCTGCAGCTAGAAGTAGCCTGATTTTAAAAATATATTGAAAGGATTATTTTTGCTGTTTTATATTTTCAACTGATAGAAATAGTGTTGGTACACGAATGCATTCTCATGCATCTTTTTAAAGGGCCCGAAAATACATTAGTTTACACTAATTTTATCAATCGAAAAAGCTATTAATGAGGAATTTTATGACAAATGGAATTAATATACCAAAATAAAAGACAGGTTAAACACATTATTTTTCTTTATTAAATCAACTAAATACCTACATACGAATAAATTATATGTAGCTGTTTCTTCTTGTTGGTGGTATATATAAGTTTGGAACTGCATTTGATCTTAAGTATGTTCTATTATGATGTGCAACAAACATCGTTTCTTCGGAAAAGTGGATAGCACATGTTCGATAATTTTTTCTCCTTGTTATGGGGATATCCGCTCTTTCAATTATTTCAATCCATTGCCCAAAGACCTAAGAAAAAACTGAATAGAAACTATAATCAACATTACTCAAAACTTTCAGTCGTTAAATTACAAAATGTTCTAATCTGAATCATTTTCCCAATACGGGGTTTATTTATAATCTGTTAATAAACACATCAAAAAGAGACAGAGTTGACGTTTGTTGCAGATGACCTGATTATTGTGTAAGTTGAGAGTGATTTAACCCACTGAATATATTTTTAATTTATAATTTAACATATACTACTGATTATAGTAATTGGTACCCAAATTATTATTAATCTTTCTCCATACATATCCTATAAGTGGGACAATAATTTTAGTGGAAAAAAAATATTAAATCAAACACACTAATTTACAAACTTACCTCGGGGTCTTTAGGAAGGAGATGCATTTTAATATCCTTACTTGTATTCTTTCAAGAGGGAACAATATAGTATTGAACCATGATGTTAATATTTCACAAATTCAATCACTAAAAACACAAAAATGTGTGTTTATACAAATTAATATAATAATAACCGAGTAATACATGATCTACGAAGTTGAAGTATGTTATCAACCACGTTATCAACTGAAATTGAGGTTATTTAAATGGCAGACTTTTTAAAATCTGACAGATCCTCGATATCGTAGCGCTACCGGCGACAAGTGGAGTAACTAAATAAACGAGACGAAATTTATAGTGGGAGTGAACATAGCATGATTTCACTGTAGCACGTTCAAATAACGACTAACTTTTCTGCCCGCCGGTTCTCGGGTGCCTCTAAACTAAATAGGAAGGTACTGAGAGGGGTACGCCACTTCCTTTACGAAATAGCAAATTATGGCCGAAAGTATAAAAGTGCGGAGCATCGCTCCGCGCGCGACTACTGCAGGGTTAAAATGGAACACCTTACTTCATTCCGTAGTCAATTTTACGCAAAATCCTGTGAATCTACCCATGCATTTCAGTATTTTGAATCATCATCTGTCATGAAATACTCAGACTGTATTACAACCACAATTTTGTCTTGTAGTGCCGGCAAAAAAACTTCTTGAACAACTTGATCTAACCTGTATTAATCAAATACTAGTTTTTCTTCGGACATACTTTCACATTTCTTCAGTTATGTAAAAAATTCGAAACAAAAACATCTATAAATTGTGACTTTTTTTATAGGTTGTTTTTAAAATTTGAGTTTACATTGTATTTTGTGTTTGACACAATAGCAAGTAGGTTCAATATTTCCGCCACTTTATATACCGACCAACTCCGCAAACTAACGATTGCTTCCGAGGTATATGAGGTTTTTAATGTCCTCTGTATAAGTACAGCTCGGTAAACGAATGTATACCCCCGAAATGCGCAGAATATAAACAGAGAGCTAACTCAGCTGTGTAAAGGGTAACAACTAACAATAACTCACTATTTTGTGAAAGTGCAATCGGTGAAACAAGTTAAGAACTACTGCTTAAGTAATCAGGCCGGTTTCGTTGCTATTCTAAATTTTAATAATAATTACATGATTTTTAAAATATGTTTATGATTTTTTTTGACATAATGGTATTGTTTTGTAATATAAAGTTGACAAAAAAGTAATAGTAGGGCACAGAACCAAAACTAAAAACAATCGTGAAAATAATAACTGATTTCAATATTGTCTTTTTATCTGACATTTAATTGTAATTCTCTTCTGAACATTTTGTTAAAAGTAGAGTTATTTTCATTTCTATTAAGCAATTAAGGCGTTTTTAAATACAATAAGTTTTTATCGAATAATCTCTTTTTTCTTGACAATATACAGGGTGTCCCGGGACTAATGGGAAAAAAGTCAGGAGCGTATAGTCAAAATAATGTTAGTACTTCATACAAACTTTTTCTATGCAGACCCTCGTTTTCGAGTTATAGGCATCCAAAGTTTTAATTTTGAATTTGGTTTTTATTTTTATTTTTTGTAGTAGTTATTTGATCTTTATAAAATTTACGGTAAAGCTATATATAATGTACGTGTATGTTTATTTTGGAAAGGTAAACACATTTACCTACGACCCCCTGTAAGTAGTCAAAAACACACAGTCGGCAATCAATGTAAGATTTCTATTACGCACGGTAAAACAAAACGCACGGCTGTAAAGTAAATCGCAGGGCTTCCATAGCAACCACTTAGCAACTGTCAATAGACGTAGCCATTTTACTCAAAATGTATTACTTAGATATTTGACGTTAAATTTTATTCTAAATATAAATGGTAGATAACATGTATTAGATATGAGATTGCATTTAATACTAAGAGTTATTTGGAATTATATGATAATTGGTTCCGTTTCATTCAATCCACATCTTTTAGCTGTCTGAATGTATCTCATATTAGTAAACAATAGTATATCATACACCAAGCGAATAAAGTGGCCCATTTAATCCCGCGGGTGATGTTTGGTTCCTGAGGGAAGTAATCCGCATAAGGGATCAATGTCACTTTAGTCGAGAGGTGTATACGCTATTTTATGCAATTCCGGTAATTCCACATACATTTTTAATAAAAATAAATACTACTTAGGACGGACTTTTACGAAACTTGGCTGGGCATCGAGGGTGAACTTCTAAGATGCTTGGCTGGGCATCGAGGAGTGACTTTTATAAAACTTGGCTGGGCATCGAGGATGTACGTTTTTACTTGTACTTTAAATACCTTAATAAGATTATAAACACAAGTACAAGTGGGTCATAGGTAAAGTATAGTACGTAACTCGTATTGTAACGCATTTTACGCACTCACGGAATTACGCACTCGCCGCTACGCGGCTTCGTGCGTAACTTTTCCGTTCGTGCGTAAAATGCTTCTTACAACACACGTTACGTAATATACTATTACAGTAGTGTCTTGAAGCCAGGGACGGACTACTCTCAATGGTTAGTGATCCAAAAATTTTGCAGGGATGGCGCACCCTATATGAAATTATCGAAATTGACATCCCCACATATTAAGCTGACGAAAAGGTACTCTTGTTGGAATTCGATAAAATGAGCCATTTGGCTCATATTTACAGTTTTATTAATGCACTACGTACCAATTTTACGCATTCACCATTTTTATAAGTACACAACGAGGTAAAACGAACTCATTAATACGATGTCCAAGATTTACCTACAGTACTACAAAAAAAATAATTTAACGATGGCAGAAGATAAAAAACATTAACAACTTATCAGTTCAAAAGTTGGTAAAAACTTTTTAAAATTGTTTTTACCGTTTATCAAGTAACCATAGGATTAGTTGTCAAACGTTGTGTAGAATAGTTCGTAGTCAATCAATAATTCATGTCCTTAATTTAACAGTTACAATGGTAGAATTCACATTTATTGAGTACGCAGATATGCATTTAATGTATGGACTGGCTTCTCGAAACTGTTTAGAGGCCAGATGGCTTTATGCAGAACATTTTGCAAACAAAGCATGGTCAGACATAATGTTTGAGCGTATTGATCTCAGGTTACGAGAAACAGGTATGAATAAGTAAATGTAATTTTCCATGTATACAAAACAAAATTTCAAGTTTTAGGAAGTTTTTTGCCAAAAAATATGTGGAGAAGGTCCAGTACGAAGTGTACGTACTGTGGCAGTTGAACCAGACTTGTTAAATGCAGTTGATAATGAACCACCAACGAGTTTACGAAAATTATCAAGAGAACATAACGTCTCGAAATCAGTTGTTCATCGCGTCCTAAAAGAACACCTGTTATATCCTTTTCACATGAAAAAGTACACAGTATGACAGTGGCTGATTATCCTGCACGACTTGAGTATAGCCAGTAGTTTCTGCGACAATAACAAGCAGACAATACATTTATTAGTAACGTTATCTTTACGGACGAATCCGGTTTCACCAGAGATGGAGTCATTAATTCACATATTTATGGGATGATGTGAATCCACACGGCATTATTCAAACTAGAAACCAGCATAGATTCATGGTTAATGTTTGGGCAGGAATAATTGGCAATCATTTGATAGGGCCATACTTTATTGACGGTACTTTTACCGGTCAGAGATATTTGGAGTTTTTGCAAAATGAGTTATGGCACCTGTTTGATGATGTGCCACTACAAACTAGTAGGAATTTATGGTTCATGCATGATGGGGCCCCTCCTCATTTCAGTTTAGATGTACGACAGCGTTTACATACAAGGTTTCCTAATAGATGGATTGGTCGTGAAGGCCCTTTTCAATAACCACCGCGATCAGGAGACGTTACTCCTATGGATTTCTTTCCTTGGGGTTATCCCAAAAGTAAGGTATACGCAACACCTGTGCAAACAAGGCAAGATTTAAGAGATAGAATTGTGTTACACTGCAATGTTATTATAAATAATATGGGATTGCTCTTTCAAGTGCATAGAAACAACCTTCGTAGACTTAGAATGTGCGTGGAAGTGGGAGGAGCCCATATTGAACATTTATTAGAACAACGTTAGTTTTTGTTGTTGTTTAGGAACTAGTTTTAGTCTATTGTTTCATAACTTGTGTTTTTGAGGTTTTCTTAATGGTTTAATAATGTTGTGTTCGTAATTTTGATTAAAAGCAGCTAATTACGTTGTTTGCGTATCTATTTAATTCCCATTAAATTAGTTCTTAATGTTTTTATCATCTGCTATTATCAAATTATTTTTTTGTAGTAATGTAGGTAAATCTTGGACATCGTATTAATAAGTTTTTTTTTATTCAATAAATCAGCAATCAAAATACATGGTATTCTATAAGCTGATGTGCTGGCATATGACCTAGCTATGGGAAGAAGGTAAGGTCAACTAGCATGACGAGGTCCTCTCCAGCGAAGGGACCTTCTGCTTCCTGTTAATTTCGCAGGTCAGTTGGCCATCGTCGTTTTAATCTTCTTAATTCATCATTTTCAAGTAGCGGCTGTAGTAAAGGATTTGTATTTCTAGTTTATTGTGGTGGCTAGCACTTCTTTCATGAATTACTTATTTTCCTGTTAAGATCTTCAGATCATTGTGGATCATTTTATTTGTTATATACCATGGGGCATTAACAATATTTCTTAGTATTTTAGACTGGCTTCTTTGTACAATTGCTATGTTGGATTTACTGGCGCATCCCCATATTTCGATGCCATAGGTCCATATAGGTTTAATTATTGCCTTATATAATAGGATTTTATTTTCGATGGAAAGAGAAGACTTCCGTCCAATTAGCCAGTAAATATCTCTACTTATTAGGTCTATTTGTTTTCGTTTCTTCTTGATACGTTCCTTCCAGTTCAATTTGGCAACTAGATGTAAGCCCAGGTATTTCATTGATGTCGATTGTGGGATTTGTGTGTTATTTAACTGTATTGGAGGACATACGTCTTTTCTTAGAGTAAAGGTTATATCTGTAGATTCTGTCTCATTTATTTCGATACTCCAATCTTTTAACCACTTCTATATTTTTTTAAGATATTCTTGGAGGATATGGTGGGCTTGCAGCACATTACTATGGGTAGTTAGAGTGACAGTGTCATCAGCAAATGCTTTGACCGACAATACTAAAAGTTTTATCAGCAAAAATTTTAAAAATATTTTCTTCTTTTGATAAAGATGTTCCGTGAAGTGATCGAAACTCGGATTCAAGAATTTCCGTAGCTTTCAAATGATCTTGATTTGGCTGTAATAAACCACCCCTCTATAGGAAATGTACCCCATCTTGAGCTCCAACGGAAATCATCTCGCTGGTTTTAGTACCTAAACTAAATTTATCTTTAAATCTGTACGCTATGTACCCTGCCAGAGATTTAAGAGCTTCTTGACGAATTATTTCGGTACTTTCAAAGGTTGTCAATATTTGTAAAGACTCATCGTCAGGAATATATTCTGGTCGAGTGAATGTATATGGAAAACATGTTTCTTCTTCTTCAAGTATACGGGTATTTGTTATTTGAATATTTTTGGAGACATTAGATAGTAGTGTTTCAGTTGAGCAGATGGGAAGCGATTCTTCTGATTCTAGTGGTTGTATTAGGCATTTTTCACCAGATTCCTCTGTATTTTTGTTCTCTGTAAAAATTGCCGCCGAGTTTTTACCTAATATATACCACCTCAAACGGTACATAAAATCTAAAGGTTCTGGATGGTATGCCTCTCATATAAGAGAAGAAGTTTTCAACAATGTCTTGATATAGACGCGAGGTCAAGATGTAATCGACTCCTTTATAGTTTTCCTGCAAATAAGAAAACAATTCTTCCAGTGACCTATTTGACAACGGAGTTCCTTTTTGAAACGGAATGAGAGACTTATGTTTGGCTACGGTCATATTCCCAATAGTTTCCGTCACCTCTTTTAACACTTTTTTCTGCTTATCTAAATCTATTCCATACGCATTTTTAGTCGTACAATTTGCCACAATTTTTGTATGGGAATTAAAAAGATCAAACCAATCATTTATTAACTGTACAAAATCCGAAACTTCCTTCCACGGTAGAACAGATGGCAGTAGCCTATTTTCTCCACAAAACCGAATACTTTTTGCAACAGAATTTGATAATAGTTGAACGGCTGGTTTAACTTTTTGTCTTTCGGAACCTTTTAAATCTAAGTGGTATGGGTTAATTTTATATGCGATGGTTAATTCGGACGACGACAGTTGCAACAAATTCTCAAAACAATCCCTATTAATTAATGTGTTCTTTATCCAAAAACCCTGATCCAATATGTGGTTCCTTAATAATTTAATAAGATGAGGAACGTCACCAAACACATATACGTTTAACGTTAGATGTACTTAAATCACTGAGAATACCCACAACTGTGAAACCTGCATCAAAAAGTTTTGATATTATAGAAGATAATACGTCGATAGTCATTACTTGATCGAAATTATAATAAACAGTTTGCTTCCAGTTACTAAAAATACCACGTGCTATTACCATTTGACACGTTTTATGTGGCCCTATTACTTTTTGATGTCGTTTCTCAATATTTATGCGATTAGATAAATGTATTTCGTCAAGTGATAAAATACACAGTTTTTCAATATTCTGCATATCAGAAGATTTTTTAGCCATTAAAATAACAACGTTATTCAGAATGCCCGGTTCAACTGAGAGTGTCGATGCCCATCTGCGTAGTGTCGAAAGCGCCGGTAAAGGATAACCATTTGTTCTTAAGTAGCGGTATGCTTTGGGGCTAACACTCCGTAAGGATATCGAACATGCTATTTCATCTGGCAACCATCGTTTGGCTGTACATTTTGAGTGTCCTATTGTTTTGATTTGACCTTCTGACAAAAATTGTCGCAGTCCAGTTTTTATCTGCTCCAACTCAGCTTTCAGTGCACAATTCTCATTGACAAGGAAATTGTTTTCTTTCTGTAGTGTTGCAACTTTTGTTTGAAGTTCAAGTATTTGTTTTTCATACTCACTGAAATAGAAGAATAAGAATCCACATCAACTGTCTCAACCTTTACTTCGTGGATTCTACTCATATTACTTACTATTTTAAATGAAACTTACTGTTTCTGAATAACTCCACAATATATTAAAAAAAATGTTAAAAATTCTAAGAAATTTGACAATTGTTTCGATATTAAATATCATCGTCAGAATGTAACTTCTGTCATTCCGACGATGATATTTAATATCAAAACAATTGTCAAATTTCTTAGAATTTTTAACATGTTTTTCAATATACCGGGTGTCTCATTATATTCTGACTGTTTTTAAGAGCTTATATCTTCGAAACGATTCCAGATAATAAGATGCGGTTTTCACAGTTAGGTTTAAAATTATCGTAAGTTTTGTTGTGATACATTAATATAAATGGCCTACTTCCGGCTTACCCGCTAGAAAAGTGTCGTATTTTCAGAATACAGTTGATGTAATTTTTTAAATAGGACACCCTGTATATTTAGTAATTTCTTAAGAGACGCATATTTTTACTTTATAACGGTACCTTAAAGTTTGAAATCGGTACACAGAAAGCGAAGTTAGATAACTTTAACTGGGATACTGCAATGATTCAGATATAAAGTTGCAATTGTCATAAACAAAAACTTTATTAGCTAGTAACTAAAAGTGAACAGTAAAAAACAAATAAAAACATGTTTTAAGACACTCTATAACAAATGTTCGATGTGTCTTTCTTCTTGGTCTATACATTTGTGGAATCGAACCATTAAGTTGTCAAATGCTGCTGTCAGCATTTCAAGAGGAATATTTTCCATTACCTGCCGTATGTTATTTTTTAATTCCACAATAATAGCAGGCATCGGGTTGTAGACTCTATCTTTCACATATCCCCATACAAAAAAATCTGGAACTGTCAGGTCTGGAGAATTTGGAGCCCATTCTATTGGACCACTTCTACCAATCCAATTATTTCCAAATTGTTGGTTAACAGATTCTCTTGCTATATTGGAATAATGGGGTGGAGCCCCGTCTTGTTGAAAGTAAACTTCTTGGTTTAAAATACCATCTTGTTCTAACTGGGGATAGAAAAAGTTTTCCAGCATATCGGTATAATTACTACCACGAACTGTATTTTCTGAAAAAAGAAAGGCCCATATAATTTTTCACGAGACACTGCACACCAAACATTAACTTTAGGAGAATCTCTTTCATGTTGATGTTATTCTCTTGGATTTTCTAGTCCCCAAATTCTACAGTTATGTTTATTAACTCGTCCATTCATATGGAACGCAGCCTCATCAGACATGATAATTCTAAAATTTGTATATGTTCTGTACAAATCTGTTAAAGTTTCACACATAAACACTCTTTTAGCATGGTCCCGATCGTTAATTTTTTGTAGAACTTAAATTTTGTAAGGTTCAAATTTGAGAACTTTTAGAACTCTAAAAACTTTAGTTTTGTCCATTTCCAAATTTGATGCTATTTTTCTAATAGAAATTTTCGGATTTCTCTGTACAAGCTCATAAACAGATAACATTTCTTCTAAATTTCGATTTACAGTTCTCCTTTTTCTAGATATAGAAGCAGTATTCCTAAATTTGGTTAACCATGTTTTAATAGTATTTGTAGCAGGAGGATTTTTATTGAACTGTCTTCTAAATCGTCTTCTAGTCTGAACATATGATTGAGTTTGGGCATATAAAAATATTGTTTGAGATTTTTCTTGTGCTGTATACTGCATTTTGAGAGATTAAACACTTCAATTTTATTGAATATAAAACACAATGTGACGTTCTATGAATGATCGCAATATCTTTGTGATGTGACATATCAACGCCTCCTTGATTATTATTTATTAATAAGATATCTGAATCATTACAGTATCCCAGTTAAAGTTATCTAACTTCGCTTTCTGTGCACCGATTTTAAACTTTAAGGTACCGTTATAAAGTATATGCGTCTTTAAAGAAATTACTAAATATACAGGGTGTCCTATTTAAAAAATTACATCTACTGTATTCTGAAAATACGCCACTTTTCTAGCGGGTAAACCGGAAGTAGGCCATTTATATTAATGTATCACAACAAAACTTACGATAATTTTAAACCTAACTGTGAAAACTGCATCTTATTATCTAGAACCGTTTCGAAGATATAAGCTCTTAAAAACAGTCAGAATATAATGAGACACCCGGTATTGTGGAACTATCTAGAAACAGTAAGTTTCATTTAAAACAGTAAAATAAGAATCCACGTGACGATTTTTAATTTCTTAAGTTTACCTTACAGATGCTCGACTTAATGTAATGTCACCTTCCGTTATTCCTATTTTATCTTCACAACTTTGAGAAGTGATCGAGGCAGAAGACATTGTAGCTCCCGCTAGGCATTCAGCTACCAATCGCCTTCGTTTTATTCGAACTACTCTTTCAGAATTTCTAGTATTTTCCCTTTTACCAGGCAGTTTCAAAATGGGGATTGCATCTTATTTTGAATTTCTTATATTTTTCCCTGTATAATTTGAAAGTTTCTGTCTTAGAGAAATATCATCGAAACAATCTTTGTCAAAATATATTGAGCAAATACATGCTATAAGGAAAACAAATGTGTAAACATAGTGATCAGTAATAATTTTTGTAATATTTACCGTTTTTCAAATTAATGTCGTCTTGCCGGCGACACGCAGTTAACCACAGTTTAGAAAGTTCATCGTTTTTGGAAACCTAAAATTTCTAATGTCTGTTCCCTTAGTTTTCCTATTGTAATTTTCACATCCATAAATAGCGCAACTGGGCATTTTAACCACTGACCGTTCTAACTAAATTGAACAGAAAATTAGAGTATTTAAAAGTTCGTAATTATAATAAAACTGCAAACATTCAAAACACACATTCCATCGTTCACGTCGACTAATTGTAAGAGTGAAACCCTGTGGGCCTTGTGGAGTTAAATCGACGAAAACTAAAACACTTTGTATATCGGTCTGTGTTCTACGATCGGTGCATGCATCGTAAATACGTCATCTGCGCGCAGAGGACGAATTTTCGTTTCCAGTCGATCATACCGTTGTAAGTGTATCGTAGAATGGAGGAAAGGGAATCAGTGCATATTGCAATATGTTTGTGGGGGAGGGAGATATATTTAAAAGTCTGAAGAATGCTGGGAAGCCTGCCTGAATGGACGCTACACACTGAAGACATGAGTTCATGTTTCGAGGTAACTGCACAACCAACTCCGGTGTCAGTTTTGGAAGCATCTGTATAGAGTGTTAAATCGTAAGATTTTTTTGTAGCAATTTCAGGAATGCTTTCTTTACAAGTGCAGTGGGTGACTCATGCTTATTAAAACTGGTGAGTGAGGTATCGATTATAGGAATAATTTTGGTCCAAAGAGGAGAAGAAGGTAGTGGGAGCGGGGATGTCAGAGAGAGGTCAGTATCTTTGAGTAAAGGAGTGAGCAATTAGGGAAGAGATTTAATAATTGTTGGAGGGTTAGTAGGGAGATTAGTTGTTGAAGTGATTTTTTATTATGATTCAGCGAGGAGGTATAGCTTTGCCATGAGGATTTTTTGCTTTGCTTGACTAAGAATTTAGCTTTAGCTTTGAGCTGTTTGTGTAGGATGAGGTTTTCTTGTGTTCGTTTTCGTCTAAACCTGTTAAGAGCATGTTTGGACTCTCGGATGGCATTTTTGCTAGGTGAGATTCCACCAAGGCACAGTTTTTTGTGCAGAGTAAGTAACTGATTTACCGATGTGAGTCTCTGCAGCGGCAAGTATGTTGTCAGTAAACATTTTTAGAGTGTCATTTATGATTGCAGAAATAGCTAAAGAGGATAAATAAGTTTGAGAGAGAGAGAAGTAATCTCAGACCAATTTGCGTTTTTTAAGTGCCAGAAGCTTCTATTTATAGTTTCATTATTATAATGATTGGATATAATGATAGGAAAATGGTTGCTATCAAGAAGGTCATCTGAAACTTGCCAGGAAAGGGAAAGTGCAGTTTTAGGGTCACATAAGCTGAGGTCAAGGGCAGAAAAGGAGCCGAAGGAAATGTTAAAGTTAGTGTTGAGTCCAGTATTCAACAAGCAGGTTCTGGAGCAGTTTATGACCTTTTCTATAACTTTGCCTCTAGTGTAACCACGAGTTGAGCCCCACATGGTGTGATGTGCATTAAAGTCACCAACAAGGATGTATGGGGGGGGGGGAGCTGAAATACTAGGTCGGATAAGTCTTCTTCATTGAGGGGGTGATCGATAGGAATGTAAATACTGTAAATGGTGAGCTTATTAGGGCTTCAAACAGTTACAGCAATCGCCTCTAGATTTGAGGTTAGTGGGAAATGAGATGAGTATACATCGCTAGATACAAATATTGAAGTACCACCACTGGCTGTAATATAGTTGGTACGGATGTTGTGTTAACCTTCAAAGTTTCTTAGCTAGCACTGTTGGTCAATTTTGAAGTTGGTTTCCTGGAGGCAGATAAAGTCAGGGGTATGGAAAGGTACGTTTTTCTGAATTCTTTTTAAGCGAGGATAAAATCCATCGCAGTTCCATTGAATTCGAGGGGGAAAGAGGTTAGTTACTGAGATAGTGTAGAGGTCAGTGGTGGTACCGTCATCAGAAAAAGGATCGTCAGTAAGATTGTTTTGGTCGGGGTGAAGTTTAATTTAATTTTATTGGTCAGAGGTGTAATGCGATTTTTCAAAGATCTTTCGTTGATATTGGAATAAATTGAGGATAGATCTTTCAGTAGGGAGGCAGTGTCGGAGATAAATTTATTGACTTCAGATAGAGGGTCGTTGATGCGGCTAGTATTTTCGAGGAACGCAAAAAGTTGGATGCTATTAAGAGAGAAGGATTTAGGAGACTCTTCAAAAAGTTTATTTATGATAGAACGTGATTCGGGACTTATATTGTGACAATCATCTTCCGCCTGTTTGGATTTTTTGGTTCTTCTTTTTTGCAGATTTTTTTGATTTAGAATTTGGGAATTCTGGAGGAGGCATTGGATTGGGATTAGTGAGAGGGGTATTGAAAGGTGATATAGACTGCGGAGGGTCAAGAGTGCTATTATTGGATCGGGGTCGTTTTTCGCCAGGTACAGGGTAGGAGGGAGCGAGTGGCACTTGAGAAGGTAATTCGGGATTGTCTGAAAAGGTTCAGTAGTAGCTGGGTCAGCAGAAGTGGAGGGTTCAAGATTGACGGAAGTATTTCATAGGGGGGAAGGTCGGAGGAAGTGTTGGGCCATGATTCAGCGGTATGTCCAGCCTGTTTGCAAAAATAGCATTCAAGTTTATGAGTACAAATTAATATTCTGTGTGATGTATTTTCATACGTAATAAGAATCGAAGTTTGCAGAGAAAAATCATTACTGGTGGGCAGAACGTAAGTTACACGGCGGAAGCTCAGGAGATGTGCGTATTCGTGATCAGGCGAGCCACATTTGACGTATGAAATAGGGCAGGTAAGTGTCAATAATTCGTCATACAGGGCTTTTTCAATAACGGAATGTGGAATGGAAGGACTGACATTGGAAATAAGGATTCTTTTGGTGGGGGAAATAAGCCGACGAATAGGAATGACATTGGAATTAACTATGATGTTTTCATTCGATTTTAGAAGGTTGTCGACTTGAGTGGTAGATGATAAATAAATACATAAGCGGCCATAAGAGATTCTGGAAGCGATATGTACGTTTTTGGGAGAGATAATGTTACCTATTGCTTTGATATAATCGAATACTACAGTGTTGGGGATAGAAGGCATAATGATGGCTTGATTTGGAGATGGTACCGGGAGAGGAGGTAGTCTTGCTGAAGTAGCCGCGGCATAAGTTATGCGTGTTGAAGGGGTATTTGTGTTTATCGAGATAGTTGTTTAATGGGGGTTGAAGAAGTGGTGATATTTGAGAACAGTGGTTGTGAGGGGAGGTTTGACATATTGATGTGATCCTGGATACCAAAATCACAAACAATAGTTAGAAATAGAAATAAAAAGAAATATATAAGTAAATCTCAGCTCAGAAGACAGTCTGTAACTCAGTGACTGGCCTATTTATTTCCATCACAAATAAGTGAATTTCAAGAATATTTACCAATTTTGCAGAAAAACAGCACTTTTCAAGTTTTATTATCACATTTTAATGATGTCCAAAAACACGTTTTTGATTTGCTATGATATTGACGACTTAACGATCCGAACCTAATGAATTCTGACTCGTGAATCCGAATAGAAGTTATTAAAAAAGAAAAACTCTAACTAATGGGAGGTATGAAACTGTTTTTTATTTTTCATCAACTGGTTGATGTCAGTTTTGATAGAAGACAGTTGAAGTCTCATATCAGGTTAGGCGTCCATTCTATTGCGGTATTTTGTTTACGTGGCTGCATAAGTTGAGAATCCTGTTTCGTACAAATATGTTGTTGGGAACGGAAGAAGAATATTCAGAGCAAGCATTGGATATTCATCACGAATTCTACACCAAAAATCGTTGATAGGCGTCGTTTTGAACAGTGACTCCATACTTGTATCTGACAACATTTCTAAAAGAGATTCATATATCTCGTTTGACATACGTGCTATTCAACGCGACAATCGATTACAATCATTTCCTGTCATTTAAAAAACAACATGTTCAACAATACATTTTCGATATCAATCGATAACTCCGATTATGATTGGTCTAAAATTATGATGCTATTGAAAACAATCGTAAATCGGAAGCATGCGATTGGTCGAAAAATTTAAATGAACTATCGTTTGCCTATAGGTTATGTGATGTTAGTGATATTTTGCAATTGTATATTACATTTTTAGTTAACAGAACAGCTTCTATAAAATTAAACGTGAATAAACTAAATGAACTTGTGAAAAGTGTGAAATACACGTGAAATGAACCAAAATAATGATGAGGTTATGTCAATATTGATTTATTTGATTTGTAAAATGACATGATAAATGACAATTTTTTTTGGTCGTTCAACAAACATCAATCTGTCTTCGATTTCGATTATAAACAAAATCGGAATCAAGATCGAAGTGTTGAATAGCACTATACTTTCGGGCCGTTGCAAGTTGGGTAAAAAAGTATTATGAATCCATGAAAGCAGTTTCCTCTTTGTTCTCTGTTCTTCGGGAAAATACTTCTCAAGAGATGCGTACTTCGAAATAAGATATTGGACCAACTCTTCAAATACATCATCTTGAAATATTTCTGAGTCGTTATTTTGATACAGGCTTAGAAAACTGTTGTCTGTTCACCTTACAATGATAAATTCAATTCGTTCGGTTTTTTAAAGATATCCGCTATGAAAGACAGTCGGAACAAACATATCTATTGTAATCACACAAACGATCTTTCAAATTAAATGAAGTATCTGAAGGAAACATTTGGAACTCGGCAATAAGTTCAAATAGCCTTGTTAAAGTTTTACCCCGAGACAGCCATCGCACTTCTGTATGGAGCAGCAGTGTTTTATGTTTGCTGCCATAATCTTCACACAATAATTAGAGCAATCCGATTTGTAGTGGTCGTGATTTGATAAAATTAATTATTTTACCTACGACCACCCCTGTAAGTAGTCAAAAACACACAGTTGGCAATCAATGTAAGACGTCTATTACGCACGGTAAAACAAAACGTACAGCCGTAAAGTAAATCGCACGGCTTCCATAGCAACCACTTAGCAACTGTCAATAGACGTAGCCATTTCTTCAAAATGTATTACTTAGATATTTGACTTTGAATTTTATTCTATATATAAATAGTAGATAACATTTATTAGATATGAGATTGCATTTAATACTAAGAGTTATTTGGAATTATATGATAATTGGATCCGTTTCATTCAATCCGCATCTTTTAGCTGTCTGAATGTATATCATATTAGTAAACAATAGTATATTATACACCAAGCGACTAAAGTGGCCCATTTAATCCCACGGGTGGTGTTTGATTCCTGAGGGAAGTAATCCACCTAAGGGATTAATGTCACTTTAGTCGAGAGGTGTATACGCTATTTTCTGCAATTCCGGTAATTCTACATATATTTTTAATACAAATAAATACTACTTAGGACGGACTTTTACGAAACTTAGCTGGGCATCGAGGGTGCACTTCTAATATACTTGGATGGGCGTCGAGGAGCGACTTTTATAAAACTTGGCTGGTATCGAGGATATACGTTTTTACTTGTACTTTAAATACCTTAATAAGATTATAAACACAAGTACAAGTGGGTCGTAGGTAAAGTATAGTACGTATTCGTGCGTAACTTTTCCGTTCGTGCGTAAAATGCTTCTTACAACACACGTCACGTAATATACTATTAACCGCTTCATCCGTAACTAATTTTCAATTTGACGGAATTTACTTCATCGCAAGTGTTTGTCTATGCAGGATACAATAGCTGGAGCTACAATTAGGCGCTTTATCTGTTAGTAGTGACCCTGCTTCTGCTGTTTTACCCGTCATCGCCTTGGCCCCATCTGTACAAATGTCAATGCAATCATTCCAACTGAGATTATTTTCTTCAAAAAATATATTTATTTTATTAAAAATTTCTTCTTTGGTAGTGTTTGTGGGCAGCGATGAATACATAAGCATGTCTTCTTCAAAAGAACTTTCATAAGGATATCTACGATCACCAGCAACATAGCCAGACCAGCGACATCAGTCCATTTGCAAGACGAACCGTGTTTTTTGTAGACGTGTAACTAGTCCAACACACATGGCTTTATTAAATTTCAGCGATAGTGTCTGCTTCACCTGCTTGTGCTAATTTTTTGTAAGTTTTTGTAATTTTGGTAATTTTTGGGAACTCGATGACCGTGTATTTAGTTACATAGATGACGATTTACAAAGCAAACTGGATTTGATAAATAGAAAACTTGCGTACGATCTTGAAAAATGGTAATTTTTGGTAATTTGCAGTAATTTTTGGTAATTAATAGTAACTTTTGGTAATTTTTTATAATTGTTGGTGATTTTTGGTAATTGTTGGTAATTTTTGGTAATTTTTGGTGCTTTTTGGTACTTTTTGGTACTTTTTGGTACTTTTTGGTACTTTTTGGTACTTTTTGGTAATTTTTGGTAGTTTTTGGTAATTTTTGGTGGTTTTTGATTTTTTGGTAATTTTCAGTAATTTTTGGTAATTAATGGTAACTTTTGGTGATTCTTGGTAATTTCTGGTAATTTTTGGTAATTTTAGGTAATTTTTGGTAATTTTTGGTAATATTTGGTAGTTTTTGGTAATTTTTGGTAATTTTTGGTAATTTTTGGTAATTTTTGGTAATTTTTGGTAATTTTTGGTAATTTTTGGTACTTTTTGGTACTTTTTGGTACTTTTTGGTAGTTTTTGGTAATTTTTGGTGGTTTTTGATTTTTTGGTAATTTTCAGTAATTTTTGGTAATTAATGGCAACTTTTGGTGATTCTTGGTAATTTCTGGTAATTTTTGGTAATTTTAGGTAATTTTTGGTAATTGTTGGTTATTTTTAGTAGTTTTTGGTAGTTTCTGGTAGTTTTTGGCAATTTTAAGTAAATTTTGGTAATTTTTGGTAATTTTTTGTAATTTTTGGAAATTTTTGGTGATTTTTGGTAATTAATGGTAATTTTTGGTAATTTTTGGTATATTTTGGTAATTTTTGGTATATTTTGGTAATTTTTTGTAATTTTTGGTAATTTTTGGTAATTTTTGGTAGTTTTTGGTAATTTTTGGTAATTTTTGGTAATTTTTGGTAATTTTTGGTAATTTTTGGTAATTTTTGGTAATTTTTGGTAATTTTTGGTAATTTTTGGTAGTTTTTGGTAGTTTTTGGTAATTTTTGGTAATTTTTGGTAATTTTTGGTAATTTTTGGTAATTTTTGGTAATTTTTGGTAATTTTTGGTAATTTTTGGTCTATTTTATATTTGAGACATCACTTGATTACGAGTAGCATTGTGCCAAAAATAATATAGAAATGATTGTCAATTGCAGGCAATGTTTTCGTAATGCAGTTCAATCACGAGCAATACATGCCTCCTTTGGTACTGAAACCATTAATGAGGACTACTTCCATTTCACCTATCAGAGATTTAGATCCTTACGTGAAACTGAGTCTAGAGGATACGAAGATACACGCCGAAGACGAAAGGATAATGCGAGCAGCTAACGCACATAAGGTGAGAAAATCAAATTGTCGCTTTTGCTTAATTATATCTTATCCAAGCAACTATAAAATAAAAGTACGCAAGATTATACTTTTTTCAGTGTACTGATACTCCCTTCTACAAATAATAATCCAAATAAAAACAATATTACTTTTAGGCGAATGTGAGAGAAATGCTTAAAGGACTGAAAGAACGTTACGCTAAACTTTTAGCAAGAAATCACAAGCTATTGACAAGTCAACAAATCCCTAGGGAGAAATTAGAACTCGATGACCGTGTATTGAGTTACATAGAAGACGATTTCCAAAGCAAACTGGATTTGATAAATAGAAAACTTGCGTACGACCTTGAAAAATCGAAACTACAAATGAAAAAGCTGCTAAAATATTTTACGGATCCGTGCGACATGCATCCAGTTAAGATAAATGGTATTAATTCTCCTTCGCTTTACTTATTGACGGTTAGACAGAGAATTATGTCTTCGATGTTTCCGATTGTCATGAAGATGTGCGAAGATAAGATTGAAGAAGACAAGAACAAAGGCAGGTCGTTACATAATTTTTATTTAAAGTTTTTTTTATTTAGAATATTTTTGATTTAAATATTACGCATATCTAGAGTATTTATACATTTCAATAATTTCGATCATTCGTATCTGATCATTCAACATTTCGATACCTTTTTAGCTCCGAGTATTTCACTAAGTTTCAAAATTGTTTTCTATTTTATTATTTCTCAATAAGTTTAGAGAAAGTATCTTAAACAAATTTAATTTCAATCACTGCTTACATTTAGAAAAGGATAGTACCAGTATAATCAGGTAAAGTATTATTATTTTTTCTACGTTCATGTAAAAAAGAAAACTTTATTGAACTGTATTTAGCGGTAAAACGAGTTCTTCATTGCTCTAGTGCAATAACAGTTTTATTGCACTTACCTGTCATTCTACAATTGCGTTTTGTAATGAATACAAACATAAACATTCAAATTGACGTCAAATATTTAGTCCATTTTCCGTGAGATTGTATTACGTTAAAAAATTGCATAATTCTTATTATTTTTAATTATATTTATTTCATACTACATTATGAAATTACTAAAAATTGCATTTTATTAAAAATGTCATTACAAATTATGAACACAAATATAAAGGCCTCAAACATAAGTACGCGCTCCCAGCTACTGTACTATGATTTGGATAATGCAGTTGTAGTTCTAGAAACGTCAGTCAAGGATTAATTTTGCCAATTACACAATTTAAAGCTTTAAAATGAGTAATATTTTTGAAAAAATAGATGAAGTAGAATTCGTTGGGACCCCTCCAGAAGTCAGCAAATACAGCGTCATTAAACTTATTGTTCTTGTTTATACAATATGTCCCCCTAAGTTGGACTCATATGGAAAACTTTTTTATTATTAGTTTTAGGAAAAAAAGTTATTCTTCATAAAAAGTTCTGCATTTTCTAAAATACAGTCATCAAATATCAAATTTTTTAGTCATATACGAGGTTTGTCAAAAATATGAGTTTTACTGCAGACTAAAGTAGGTACCTTTAAATTTGACAATATCGAAAAATGTTACTAAAAAATGTTGAACAGAATTAAAAACTACTTTTAAATATGCAAGTACATCCAAATAAATTAAACCTTCAGACTATTTTTTTTTTAAATTTCAAATACTAAGTTATGAAACTAATTAATTGGTTGTGATACCAACGCACACAATACCGTGTGGGGAAGCACCAATAACAACGTAAAAGGTGAGTGTTTATTAGAATATCTCTTAGCAAATAACCTTGAGACCTTAAACGTGGGGACAACCCCCACTTTTGTCACGAGAGCATGAGAAGAGGTCCTGGACGTAACAATCGTTAATGTTGCTGCTAGGAAAAATGTAAAAGATTGGAGGGTGATGAGCGAGCCATCACTTTCCAACCATAGGATCATCGAATTTAGGATAGATTCCTACTATTCGAAATCCTAGAAATACTGATTGGTCTCTTTACAAGACCAATCTGAAAGACAATTTGGAACACGTCGAAGTGAATGGGGTAAATCACCCGCACTACGATCTGGAACAAAGAGTCGAACAGATCAGTGAGGCAATAATGGAAGCTTTTCATTCCAGTTGCCCACTCTCAAAAGCTCGTTCAGTAAAGAATGCTCCTTGGTGGAATGAGAACCTGTCAAACCTCAGAAAAGAGGTCCGTCGGCTCTTTAATAGAGCCAAACGTGACGGCAATTGGCAGAGGTACACTCAGAAGCTTACTCAGTACAATAAAGAGATTAGGAAGGCCAAAAGGCTTAATTTTCAAGCCTTTTGCGAAAAGATAACTTCCACTCACACTGCGGCCAGACTACAAAAGGTCATGGCAAATGGGGGAACTAACCCCACAATGTCGCTGAAAAAGACAGACGGATCATACACGGAAGGTGAAGAGGATCCATCAATTCTTCTTCTTAAAACCCACTTCCCAGGTAGTGAACCAGCAAAAAAAATCGAAATAGCAATGAACTACACCAAAAAATCCCGCAAGGAAGATTGGGACATTGCTAAGAAAATATTTACCAGACAACGGTTGGAATGGGCAATAAGTACCTTTCAACCATATAAATCACCAGGAGTGGATGGAATATTTCCAGCACTCCTACAGCAAGGGATAGAGGAGATTCTTCCTCACCTGCTGAAGATTACAAGAAGCAGTCTAGCAGTGGGTCTAATACCTAGAAAATGGAGAAGGGCAAGGGTAACCTTCATACCAAAAATAGGGAAAAAAGATGGGACTGATCCCCGATCTTTCAGACCCATCTGTCTAACATCGTTTCTACTCAAATCGATGGAGAAAGTAGTGGATAACTACATAAGAACAGAGAATCTCGAGAATATACCACTTCATAAATGTCAGCATGCCTACAGAGCGGGTCGATCAACTGAGACGGCTCTGTATCAGCTGACAGAAGCCATCCAGAGAACTCTGAACAACAAAGAAATCGCAATGTGTGCATTCCTGGATATATCAGGGGCCTTTGACAACACAACTCATGTGTCTGTCAAAGAAGCACTAAAAAGGCGAGGAGTGAATGAAACCATTGTAAAATGGATGTATGAATGGGGAATCAAACCACCTCAGTTAAAGCCACTCGGGGGACACCTCAAGGGGGAGTCATATCTCCCCTTCTATGGAGCCTCGTAGTAGATGAGTTGCTCTACAGGCTAACGGAGCTTGGCTTCGAATGTATGGGCTACGCCGATGACATTGTATTAATAGTCAGAGGCAAGTTCGAGAGCACCTTGTGTGATTTATTACAAAAGGGCCTCAGAATCATTGAGCAATGGTGCTTGTCAGTGGGGCTAAACATTAACCCAAGCAAGACCATAGTAATTCCATTTACCCGGAAAAGAACACTTCCAGCCATGAAACCCATATCCTTAAATTGGGAAATCATAGAATGGAAATCGGAGGTTAAATATCCAGGGATAACCCTAGACAGTAAGCTTCTGTGGAATAAGCATGTTGAAATAACTGCTAGTAAAGCAATAAGAGCTTTGATGGCGTGCAGAAATCTAGCTGGTAAGAGGTGGGGCTGTAACCCAAAAATACTGCGATGGATGTACGCCATGATTGTGAGACCAGCAATTACGTATGGGGCAATAGTTTGGCACACAAAAGCAAGTCAGTACAGCACGAGGAAAACCCTCGATAAAGTTCAAAGGCTTGCCTGTGTGTGCATCACTGGAGCTATGAGAACGTGTCCAACTAGGGCACTTGAGATCATTACAGATCTCACACCTCTACATCTGGTGATAGAAAGATCTGCCCAAGAGGCAATTCTTAGAATATCTAAGGAAGGTTCAGGCAATGAGAGTATTAAAAATCAGGGAGCTTGGTCCTCTCTGACAAGATACACCTCATTAGCGAGTCTTCCCAGTGACGAAATGATCAGGAAAGTAAGCATCGAAAAGAATTTCACTACGATGCTAAATACGAGGAGAGACTGGGAAAGGGAATACACCACCCAAACTCTCAAAGAAAACACCATTAGATGGTATACAGATGGTTCAAAAACCACCATCGGAGCAGGCGCTGGAGTATTTGGGCCTGGCACCAGATACTCATTATCGTTAGGCTCCTTCCCAAGCGTCTTTCAGGCAGAAATACTTGCGATTGAAAGATGCGTGGAAATGAACCTAGAAAGAAACTACCAGAGATGTGACATATCGATCCATTCTGATAGTCAAGCAGCTATCAAAGCATTGAGCTTCCATGTCATTGATTCAAAGTTGGCATGGGAGTGCTGAAGAAAACTTGATGAATTAGGCAAGAATAGCAAGGTCTCTTTAGTCTGGGTTCCTGGTCACTCGGGAATCACGGGAAATGAAGAGGCCAATACACTTGCCAGGAAAGGAGCACAAATGCCCTTTATTGGCCCTGTAGTGTATTCTGTAGTGAAGTATCTGAAGGAAACATTTGGAACTCGGCACTAAGTTCAAATAGCCTTGTTAAAGTTTTACCCCGAGACAGCCATCGCACTTCTGTATGGAGCAGCAGTGTTTTATGTTTGCTGCCATAATCTTCACACAATAATTAGAGCAATCCGATTTGTAGTGGTCGTGATTTGATAAAATTAATTATTTTAACCGCTTCATCCGTAACTTATTTTCAATTTGACGGAATTTACTTCATCGCAAGTGTTTGTCTATGCAGGATACAATAACTGGAGCTATAATTAGGCGCTTTATCTGTTAGTAGTGACACTGATTCTGCTGTTTTACCCGTCATCGCCTTGGCCCCATCTGTACAAATGTCAATGCAATCGTTCCAACTGAGATTATTTTCTTCAAAAAATATATTTATTTTATTAAAAATTTCTTCTTTGGTAGTGTTTGTGGGCAGCGATGAATACATAAGCATGTCTTCTTCAAAAGAACTTTCATAAGGATATCTCACGATCACCAGCAACATAGCCAGACCAGCGACATCAGTCCATTTGCAAGACGAATCGTGTTTTTTGTAGACGTGTAACTAGTCCAACACACATGGCTTTATTAAATTTCAGCGATAGTGTCTGCTTCACCTGCTTGTGCTAATTTTCCAAACTCCAGCGAGATGCGCTAATTGTAGGGGCGACCACCCTGCAAATGCTGAAGTCTGCCCCGAATTCATTAAAAGAAAAATTTGGCTCGATGAAAAACGAAATTTGAGTCAAAAAACTAAACCTGCACCCCAAAAATTCATCCCTGCACCCCTTCCAAAAAACAACCCTTGGCAACAAAAAAATAACAACGATGAATATCCTAATCTTCCTACGAAAAATTATCCTCAAACGATTCCCCAAGCAAAAAATCAACCCCAACTCCTCCCAATCAAACCATCAGCTCCATCCAAAAACAACACTCAATCTACTGATATGAACAAATTTAACGAACTAAATAATATGTTCAAAGAATTACATTCGTTGGTGAATATGGATGAGCTCACCAGGGCAATCAGCGATTTACTCCAAGTAATGAAAAACGCAACAAGCAAAATCGAGAAGTTTACTATTTATAACAACCTTGTGGCTAGAATCGATGAGTATGACATATAGGCAGGTAGGTGATAAAACAGATTTTCAAAAACGATATCATCTCAAAATAATTTTCTGCAATGTATGCGGTGTACAAAATAAAATTTCTTTAATCAGACATTTTCACGACATTCACAAACCAGATATTTTCTTTCTAATCGAGACTCTCCTTAAATCACATAATAAAATTAATTTCAGAAACCCAGAACATCGTCTATATAGACAAGAGCGCCCCGGCGATGCCGGCAGAGGCGGTATCGCTCTATTAATCAAAAAAGGTATCAAATTCCGAATTCTGCAACAAAATAATTCATCAATTGAGCATATTGCGATACTTTTTGATAATAAAATTAAAATCATACAATCCGCCTGACAATAAACTTACACTTACAGATTTCCGTAACTTATTTAACTCACACAATAAAGTATTGGTAGTTGGTGATTTCAATTGCAGACATCCGCAATGGGATCAATACACCAACTACCCTAATGCGAATGGTAATACTCTCATGAAGTTCTGCGATTATTCAGAGTGCAATATATATCATACAACCGAACCTACCCATTTCCCCTTTCAAACCAACCCAGTATTATCGATTTAGCTATAGGTAAAAGCATTAATAACATATCTAAAATAAAAACTCTCACCGATTTTAATTCAGATCATGACCCCATCTTAATTCATCTTAATATAGCACATAATATACAGAAGCACAACTATCCTAAAATTTTTAACTATAACAAGACTAATTGGTTAAAATTCAGAATATTCATTAATGAAAATATAAAAATAACATATCAAATTGAAAATATGCAACAGTTAACACAAATAATTCATAACCTTCAAAGCATTATTCTAAAAGCCAGAGATCAATCTACTTCAATAATAAAAAAATTCATACTCAAAGTACATTGCCCGACAACATAGTTCGACTTATTCACGATAAAAATGCAACAAGGAAAAAATGGCAGAGAACAAAATTAGCAACCGATCACATAATACTGAAACAACAACAACCTTGTGAAGGCTCATAAAAATAACGAGTGGAAAAATTCTTAGACACGCTCAGCCCAGATGACAATTACCTCTGGAAAATTTCAAGACATTTCATGAATAAGAGGATTGTCATAACTAAAATAATCAGTAATAATGAATCATATATAAACACACCTGAAATCGCAGAAAAGTTCGGAGAGTATTTTCAAAGCAACTTTATTAACACATCACAACACACACAATTTCACCAAAACATAACACATACAGTACACCAATATATTGATTCACTTAACACTTGGAACACAAATCAATTAACCACAACCACCGAAATATACAACACCACACAACAGCTGAAAAACAAAACAGCTCCCGGATGTGATACAATACATAACATACTACTCAAAAACATACCTAAAAAAGCAATTGTTCAACTAACATACATAGTGAATTTTATTATCAAATCTGGACAATGTCCTGATATGCTCAAGATTGCCAATGTCGTCCCTATTGTCAAAACTAATAAACAATCATGTTATGTAGATAGCTATAGGCCATTGGTTCCCAACGGGGGCGATACCGCCCCCCTGTGGGCGCTGCAGCCTTTTAGGGGGGCGGTAGCGGATTCAGAAGCAAATAATAAGCAGTCAAGAGGAATGGTGAAAGTTCAGAATAGTGGTATATGACTGGTCCTCGCACGTTGATAAGCGAACGCGCGATGTTCATACAAAATAACATGTTTCGACATGTTCGCACACAGACAAGTTGAATCATGCACGAAATGAAACGTATAAAAGCAACAGCTCTACGAATTTTTTGTTAGTTAGTTGTATGTGCTTGGCCGCGATATATAGTCGTGAATCATAAGCTCTGCCGTAGTAAATAATCGTGAGTGTTGTGTCATTTTATAAACATTACTATCTATAAATTGAGAATTTAATTTTTGTATGAAAATGGCTGAATCTACTTCTAAATTAAAAAAGAAATGCCGGCAATACAGTATTGAATATTTAAAATATGGATTTGCGGAATTTTCTACAAACAAATCATTACCTATGTGTTTAATTTGCCGAAAAGTTTTTTCAAATGAAGCTATGAAACCTTCTAGGCTACAAGAGCATTTACATAAAATGCATCCTGATAAGAAGAACAAAGATATATTCTATTTTCAAGAACTCGAAAAATAATATTTAAAACAGCCAACTATATCAAAGCTTTTTGCATCGTCTTCTAAACGAGACGATGATGGGCTACGAGCCTCATATAACGTTTCGTTGTTAATCGCAAAGTCAGGAAAACCACACACCATTGGCGAGGAATTAATTTTGCCGGCAGTCGAAGAGATATTAAAAATTCCTCTCAGTAATAAATCAGTGCAAAGAAGAATAGATGAAATGGCAAATGACGTTGAAATATCATTATGCGATTACCTAAAGAATTGCAAATTTTCCATTCAACTCGATGAATCAACTCTACCAAGTAACGAAGCTCTTCTCTTGTCATACGTACGATTTATAAAAGAAGAAAAAATTCATCAAGAGTTATTATTTGCTAAGAATTTGGAATCTGATACAAAGGGAAATTCTATATTTAATATCATGCAAGAATTTTCTCAAGAGAAAGAAATTCCTATTAGCAATATTTTGTCTGCTGCTACTGATGGTGCTCCAGCAATGACCGGGCGTCATAAGGGTTTTATAGCACATTTGAGAAAAGCAGTGCCAAATGTACTCGCTGTACATTGTATTATTCACCGTCAGCATTTGGTTGCAAAAAAATGAAATGAACGTCTGCATGCGTCCCTCAATAACGTTATTAAAGCAATCAATATCATTAGAAGCAATTCATTGAATACCGTTTATTTCATAAGCTTTGCAATGAAAATGATGAAGACTACAATCGCTTGCTGCTGTACACAGAAGTACGTTGGCTCTCTAAACGTGTTTGTCTGAATCGTTTTTTCAATCTATTTGACTCAGTGTTGGAATTTCTTGAAGAAAACGAACAGTTGCGCGAAAACCTGATTACGTCAAAAAATAACATCGCTTATTTGACGGACCTGTTTAAAGTATTTAATCAAGTTAATCTACAATTGCAAGGTGATGATTTAAATTTAATTGAAACTAAAAACGTCATAGCTGCTTTTGCAGGAAAACTTATTATATTCAAAAGAAATTTTGGTAGAGGTGAGTACAACCATTTTCCCACATTATCAACAGTGTCTGCAAAACCAGAAGATTTACTTACTTACTGCCACCACTTGGAAGTTCTTCATGTTGATTTTACAGAGTGTTTCAAAGATATTTTAAACATGGAAATACCAAGTTGGGTTATAGATCCTTTCGCAAACACAGATACTGCCACCACTTGGAAGTTCGTCATGTTGATTTTACAGAGCGTTTCAAAGATATTTTAAACATGGAAATACCAAGTTGGGTTATAGATCCTTTCGCAAACACAGATACTGAAGGCTCATCAAATTTGGAAGAGGAGCTATTAGAACTCACAACTAACGAAGAACTGAAAGTAAAATTCAAACGTGGATATCAAGAGTTCTGGCTTCAAAAACCAATACCAGTTCTCTATCCTGGATTGTGGACAATAGTACAGAAGTTGTTAATTGGATTTCCTTCGTCCTATATGGCTGAGCGTGCATTCAGTGCAGTAATTGATTTGCTGTCAAAGAAGAGGAACAGACTACACATCACTGAACTTGGCGATCTGCGATTGATGTTAACGAAATTGGAACCCGATATTAACAAACTGGTAACACTCCACCAGCCTCAATCGCCTCATTGATTTTTTCTTTATTATTAATTTTGTATTTCTTATTGTATTGCATTTCTTATTACTATTGTGATGGTATTTCTTATTGATTCTGTGTTTATATTTAAAAGTTTAATAAACAATTTTATTGTACATTTGGTAGTCGTTTAATAAATTTCTACTTCATCATTCCTCTAGAATAAAATTTAGACACTAACTGAAATTAAAGCTAAATACAGATCAATTGGGTCGGTACAGATGATATTCAAATAAAATTAACTTTTTTGGACTAACCAGCGACTGGGGGTGGATGTGAAATTTGTGTTTTCTTCAATAGGGAACGGTGGTCCAGAAAAGGTTGGGAACCACTGCTATAGGCCAATATCCCTTCTTAATAATATAGCAAAGGTGATTGACAAAATTATTTTAGCTAGACTTAAATGTTATGTTGAAAAACATAATACCATTCCTGCCGAACAGTACGGCTTTAGAAGCGGCCACAGCACAATTTCACAAATAATTAGAGTCGTAAACTACATAAGGGAGGGTTTTTATAATAAAAAAAGTCAGTTATGGTAACAATAGACATTCAGAAGGCCTTCGATTCTGTGTGGCCAGAGGGTTTAATTAATAAACTTATTAAATTAGAAATGCCTAATTATTTAATAAAAATGTTATCTTCCTATTTAACAAACAGGAAATTTTACTCAAAAATTGATAACTACAGCGCAGGGCCCTACTCTATTCAAGCAGGAGTACCGCAAGGCTCAGTATTGTCACCTTTGCTATACTCCCTATTCATCCACGATCTCCCAACTTCCCCACATTTATTAACCGCAATGTATGCTGACGCTACTTGTTTTGTATCATCTGCACAGAACCCAGAACATGCTCTCGACACAGTACAAACACACATAAATTCAGTAATTTTACCTTACCTACACGAACACAAACTAGCTATTAACGTCTCCAAAACAGAGTATTTATTACTCAGGAGAATAGCTAAAAAAGACACATCGTTGCAATCTCAGCTTTGCGTAGATGGGCATTATATCAAGCCTAGTAATACCCTAAAATATTTAGGGTATCCTATACAAGCAAATACAAATGCAAACTCTCATATTATGCAACAGGTACGCAAGACCAAGATTGCAATGAGCAAACTATATCCACTCATTTGCACTCACAGTGACTTAACAAGTCATAACAAAATACTTACATACAAATACATTATTAGACCTATACTTACATACGCTGCTCCCGTTTATTATAACGGGACAAAACACAACTTTCACTCCCTACAAGTGGTGCAAAACAAGTGTCTCAGAATGGCAATAAAGTACAACTGTTATCCCAGACTACCTAGAAACTCTTGGTTACATGACAACGCTGATTTACCCACTATCAAAGACTTCATAACTAAAATTTCATCAAACTTTTATAACAATTGTCTGCCAGAAGATCTTCTTAAAAATCTCACAGACGCTAATCGCGCAGGAGATATCCGAGATAGTGGGTGTAGGCTTCTGCATGGCACGTTAATTACATAACAGGATTGATTTACTTCAGGCCTAAATCGCACACAATAGTGCATATCTTTTTAAAACATTAATTTCTAACAAATACAACTTCTGACACGTTGCTGCCCTAAAATATAAACCCCATATCATTTTTGAAACCCTGTTTTTTAGCTACTTTTCAGGGATAGCCTGGCCGAAACATTCTAGGAGCCACAGAAATTTTAAGGTACAAGGTTCTTATAAATAGTAAAAGTATATGGATAATGCGGTAATAGTCCAAGAGCCCGTGAGTTCCAGACCTTCGGATTTTTATAAAAGCTGAAAATTTTTCTATGTGTGTCCCTAGTACAGGTAAGAATGATCCCCACCCATGAAGCTGAGGCAGCGGTGGCTTTGGCAGGTAACAGGTAACAAAGGTGTATAAAATTCCATCTCAAATTTATCATAAAATAAAACTGAATTTTTTTATATTTGATTCATAATAATATCAAAACTCGCGTTGCTCATTGCCAGACAGTTGATATGGTTGCAACCCTCTGCCGGACACCCTTAAACTATTATAATTTATAATTATACTTACGTTATATTATAAAACCTAAATTTTATATATAATTTTTTGGGGGCCTATTAATCTATGTTTACATAATAGCCGGACAGTTTCGACGGTTCTATCATCTTGCCAGACGCATTCAAAGTGAGCAGTAGTTCGGAGAGCAAGGAGCGTATACAGTAACTAGTGCGAGTGAGACAGAGCGCTTGGTCTATTGCGGCCCTTCACTGCGCATCCCCTGTTATTAAGTTCAAATTGTGCAGTTTATTTTTTTTTAATCAAGAAATTTCATTAAATAAATTTTTACAGTTTGAATAACAAATATTTAAAACAATACTCAGTAAAATAGTTCTAATACAACTTCAATCATATCGAAACTGTAATAATTTTATTTATATTATTTTTCATTTTTACGAAGTTTATTATTTTCAATTCTATCAAAATTGTAAAGTCAATGAATTAAAGTAAATCAAATTTTATTGTTTATTATATCAAAGGGCAAATTTTTTTTTAAATAAAAAAGTTACAGGGAAATACATTTATTTTGATTAAATCTTTAAACATTTTCATCATTTTCATCGTCGTCGTCAATACATCCATATTCCTCGTCACTATTATTCCATTCTGTGGATTGATCGTCTTCAATATCGTCTTCTTCATTGTTTTCTGCAATAGTAAAAAAACCAAGTTAATTTAATTACAAATAGACCAAAATTAATATACAATAATTTAACATAATTATCAAATACCTGGAACTGTTTTTAGAGATTCGCTGACATAATTCGGTAATTGATCTCCTTCAAACCATTTGAAATAGTAGTGGTCATTTTCCAGTATCCAACCATTATTTACTGGTTTATATGCTGTTGGCTTTTGTAAGTGAGCGTTGTTCCGTATGCTACATATGTAATTCGCTCGCAAAAATTGCTGCAATAGCTCACTTTTGCAAGGTGGTAAACAGCTAGCATCGAAATTTTGCAACTTTTTTCGATTAAAAGCTTCGTTCACATCAGATACTGTATACGAATTAATAAACATTTGTAGCCTAGCAGCATCAACATCATTGATATCATTCATATTGTATAGATAGCATATAAAACTTTGAATTATATCGAAGATTAATACTTGTTCATTGTTATTTTCGATGATTTTGCTGTCACCAAACTTCATGAATGCTTGTTGAAATTCTACATATTTTTTTAACAATTTAAACGGTTTCAATTTTGCTTTTCTGTAAAATGCAGGATTGTAATCACATCCTGTGAAAGCGTGTAGTCCAGGTAAGCTTCTGCAAATAGATTCTCCTAATTTGGCGTGTATTTTAGTTAGGTCCACATATCTTAAATTATTTCCAGCTCCTGTAAGCATCCAAACATGTGATCCATCATTAAGACGATGCATATGACTTAGCATTATAGCAGCAACATCGGTGTCAACAGTTCGAATCACAATGTTTGCTTCGTAGTTAATTTTACACGCGTGGTACACTATTTTGGTGTCTGCTTCTTCATGGTCTGGGCAAGACAATTCCTCATTTATACTTGACATCACTTTGTTGGCCTCATTAACAGTAAACGAATGACATTTTCTGAAATTTATATGTATTATTTTATTGCCAATAAACGGCGCCATTTCGTCAGAAGCCCAGTGTAAAATAAAAAAATCAACTAGAGCTTCTTTGAAATTAGAATTTTTTAATTCTTTGACAAAGTCACTAGGACGGACTTGTTCAGGCCCAGCAATAGTATACTCCAATTGTGCAGATTCAAATCGCATAGAACGTTCGTATCCTTTTATCGATGGGGTAAAATACTGGTCGAAAACGACATCAATTCTTGACGCTTTTAATTGAGTTACCATCTGCAACATTTTTTTAGAAATGCCTCCAAATTTTCTAGGAACATTTTTCATAGTATGTAACAAAAAGAAACCGTCAATTATTAGAATATCAATTTGAGATGGCTCTTCATGCTCGACCTCTTTCTCTAAACATTTCATCAAAGCAGATTTATCGGTCTTGCAAATGGTCCCATCCAAATGACACATTGACAATGGTACTGAAGTAATCGGGTAGGATAAGATTTTTGAAATGTCAATGCTGTAATCCATTGAGATTCCCAGCATACGTCCAAATAAATCCCTTTGAATTTTAACTTCTTGAATTTTTCCACCAACTTTAATTTTTTTTTTTCATAATCTTTAGAAAAATTATTAATAGATGTTTTTTTAATAGCTTTTTCAAATCGCGTAATATCAGATTGGCATTCAGAAATGAATGTTCTTCGGAGGCTATCGCCATTAGCTTCTGAATTTAATAGAAATTCTTCTACTGGCAGTGATGCGGACTTTCCTGATGAAATATTTACTAATTGGTCTTTGGGAACTTCTAAACTGAAAGGATTGATAAATTGATCGAAAGTTGCGACAAATTGTTGTAGTTGTTTGGCGTTTTTCCTGATATTATGGGGATTCAAATCTGTTGAAATATCTTGATGTTTTTGTAGTCCAAGTTCAAGATAAACTTGACTTATAATTGTAGATCTTACATCATGGTTTCGAGCCCACCGTTGTCGCGCCGAAATTGAGTTAGTGAAGTGTATAACACCTGTCAGCCTTCTTGCAGCTTCTGCATTTATAGTTTGCTCTAGAACCAGGTCAATAGGTTGTCTTGAAAATGGCTTGGTAGTTCTTTTAATTCCAAAACAGCCTTTTAGGAATCCTTCATACAAATCAGGATGAGTTTTATCAACTCTCAGTAGACTATCATAATATTTGACGCTCCACCTAGCATAGTTTTGTTGATTCAATATAAAAAAAATGCTTGTAATTTTAGGTAACACTGATTTAAAGAGTTGAAAATTTCCAGTACGAATACTTCGAGATAAGTCCAAGTAATGATGTATAAGGTTTATATAAATTAGATAAAATTGTGACGTTTTACCATGCTCCCCGTTAAGGGTTTGTTGTTTGTAGATACCGTAGTTATTCATCAGCTCTTTAAGGCCATCATTTTCAATTTCAAACAAAGAAATTTTACAATTTTGGAGTCTTTTAACTTCATCTATTATATCCTCAGTTAAAGTAATGTTATCATTTTGTAAAAATGACTTAAAATGTAGTATTTCTAGTCCTAATGCTACTAAAGGATGCAATCTTTTGCAGCGATTAAAGTGTTTTCCATCTAAAAACCCATTAACTGAACCGTTTGCCAGCAAACTACTCTCAACCATTACCGTAGTCAACCCACAATCACTAATTACTTTACCGATAGCTTTGAAGTAAGCCATCATTATATGAAATGGTCCTAAATGAATGAATAAATTATCAAATGTTGGTTTTTCTGTAGCTTGTATTTGTAACGCTACTTTAGCTATAGCTAGATCGTAGGTTACCTGTATGTAGGGTTGCTGTAAATCTTCAGCTATTTTTTGGCTTTGTTTCATAGTTTCTAATACGATTGATGTACTGGTTGGAGATGCATTTATCGGCGTCAAGTAAGATATATGTTGTTGTGGACTATCTTGATCATCAATCCGACTATTGAAACCAACCCACATAGGTACGTCAGGTAATTCTAAAGCGTGACTAATCATCCATATGTTGTCAATTTCCGTGTTTATTTGAGAGTCTATACATTCTATATCATCAACTGATAATTGTAACTCACTCGTCATTTTGGGTTTCTTAGGGTATGGCATTTCATCTATATTTATTTCATCAAATGTTCTTCTTCTTCTTTTATTTGGCGAAGTATTTTCACTTGAAACTTCGGATATCTCAGGCTCGTCAGTTGTATCTGCATCGATATTTTGGTATATTATTCCGACTGTGTCGTGTAAAGTATCCTTACCACTAGAAGTTTCAACGAAACGATCAAAATTATCGTATGCCACACCAGTAAAAAGCTCTGGTTTTTTTTTAATTTTTTCTGGACATAAGCTAGACTTTTTCATTGATGTAAATGTAGTTTCAGTTTCTAATTCTTCAACGCCTTGATAACTAATGCAGTGTCCATACCTGTTTATAATGTCAATTATTTTTCTGCTGCTTGTTAAGCTTTTTAGAGTCATACCTAACATGATATGCTTCGACGTTTTAACTCGACCATCATGAACTCCGAAAATAACATCTTGACAATAAGAACGAACTAGACGAGAACATTTTTGGCCAGTCTTTCGTTTTTGGTTACATCCACCAAGAAGGGTAGAATAAGAGTCTGATAATTCTTCTGGTATTGAAACTTCTCCGGATATTAAATGCTGTGATGTTATATTTTTTGTTGATAATTTTTTTTTTTCTATTTGGAGTATTATTTTTCTCAGAATCAATGCAGATTTTTGTAAAATGTTTTCTTGTTGTAAATTATCCAGTACTGAATCATCGATGGCTTCTAGATATTTTGGAGCTAGTATTTTTTTATTACGAACAGTAAAGAATTTTATATCCTTAGAGAATACTTTTAAAATTTTTTCTTCAAGGTGGTGTGCTGTGAAAGTAGCTGTCATTTGAATAGAATTTTCTTGAAAAATTTTTTCTAATAAATCGATATATGATTCATGTAAATACACTAATAAAAAACACCGCCCTTTTTTAATCACGTCTTCTTTAATGATTGTACTAATTTCATTAAAAACTGTTTGATGATACTCCCGGTGATAATGCCACTCCTTTTTGCTAGGCGTTGCTTTTAATGAAGATAACTTATTATTAAAATCAACTCGGCATTCAGTATGATAATAGATTTTTGAGCCAGAAAAATTATCCAATTTATTAGAAAAATCTGTAAACTCTTTATGACTTTCAATATTAGGTTTGACACTATCTTTAAATTGCTGAACATCAGCTGCATGAAGCGGAAGCATTCTCGATCGCACTTTTTTCTTCTTTTTATTACAAAATATACAAACAACTTCGTTATCATTTTTACCAGCAATATTATCAGTCGAAATATTAACATATTGAGTTACAAAATTATTATCACTAACCTCTGGTTCAAAAACGTCAGAAATATCTTGAAGAGTTGCAGATTGTAGATCTATTGATTCACAAATTGGAGCTGGCTGAGATGTCGTGGGAGATTCTGTGGATACAGACTGTAAATGAGATTCATTTTCAGATGTCGAAGGTTGTGTTTCTGTGGACTGGGATAGTGAAATTAGTTGAGATGAAGATTCTGTTGACGGAGACTGTGGATCAGGTAGTTCAGAACTCAAATCTCGTATTGACGACAAGGTTGAAGATGAGTTGCTTGTAATTACACAACTCCCTTGTTTTTTTCCTTTTTTTTTTCAGCACTCAATGGTTGAGAGGTGAAATATTTTTTCATAAGACCTGTAAATACCTTGTAACATACTCTGTGATAACCACTCTCGGTGTATTCACTGGGTAAAATAATGTCTCTGTACTTTAGATTATGTATTTTTCGTAATTTAAGAATAGTCTGGCATTTTTTAAAGTTTCCTCAGAAAATATTATTATATGTTCATCACTTTTCTTACAAACAAAGCAAACTATTTTTTCGTCACTCATGATAGCACTTTATTACAACTGATCACATTTATTTTATAAACTGCACAGAAAAATAATACATTTATTATGAGCATAGCCGTTCACCAGATAGGTACAATAAACAGCAGCTGATGCGCAGTGAAGGGCCGCAATAGACCAAGCGCTCTGTCTCACTCGCACTAGTTACTGTATACGCTCCTTGCTCTCCGAACTACTGCTCACTTTGAATGCGTCTGGCAAGATGATAGAACCGTCGAAACTGTCCGGCTATTATGTAAACATAGATTAATAGGCCCCCAAAAAATTATATATAAAATTTAGGTTTTATAATATAACGTAAGTATAATTATAAATTATAATAGTTTAAGGGTGTCCGGCAGAGGGTTGCAACCATACCAACTGTCTGGCAATGAGCAACGCGAGTTTTGATATTATTATGAATCAAATATAAAAAAATTCAGTTTTATTTTATGATAAATTTGAGATGGAATTTTATACACCTTTGTTACCTGTTACCTGCCAAAGCCACCGCTGCCTCAGCTTCATGGGTGGGGATCATTCTTACCTGTACTAGGGACACACATAGAAAAATTTTCAGCTTTTATAAAAATCCGAAGGTCTGGCACTCACGGGCTCTTGCTCTATAAGCAAAGAACCATGACCTAATCAGGATGCACGCGATAGGACGAAGAAATGGCCAGGACACCGGCAATTTTATTTCTTCTAAATATTGTAAATGGGCATTAAAAATTGTTAATAAAGAATATTTTTAATAATAATAAACGCACTTCGGTTTTGTTCGGGGCAGACTCGATGAGAATGGAAATATGAAATGTCCTTGTCGTACGCTTTCGATATAACAAGGACAAAACAATTTTCAAATAATTAAATAATTTTGATATTTTCTAATCTATTTTTCCGCCCATACACAAGGCCCTTCAGGCCTTGTTTGTGGGCGAAAAAATTATTCAGAAACAACAAAATTATTTTCTGGAAACTCTGATATAGACATAGTGGTGAAAATTTTAAAAGAAAAAATAATTAGAAATTTATTTTGTTTAGTTTGTTTTAGTTTTTTTTTTAATTTTGATATTCGTGTAGGTATTTACATGAATAACATAATTTTGTTAAGAAAAATAATCTCCTCTGCTATTCCGTCACAAGATGGCCAAATAATGACGTCAAAATGGCGTCCTTCTACAAACGTGATAGTGACGTCTAGTAATGACGTTCTAAGAGACGTCATTTTATGGTCACTGACGTCTAATGTCAGAAATGACTTAAAAAGTACGTCATTCTGTCGTACCTTTGCTACCTGGGATTGAAGGTACGCTTGCTACCTGGACGGCAATGGTGGATGCGCTGATATTTGCAAATAACTTATTGTATAAAATAGATTACAATTTTGATAAGGCTGCGGTACCAGCGGCGTGCAGTGGCATTTGATGTAGGGTAGGCAGTTGGTACGAAACAAATAAAAATGTGGCGCTGGCATAAAGTTTTAGAAGTGCGTTCGCCATTTTATTAAAAAAATTAAACACATCAAAAACGATTAAATACTATTAGAACTAAACACAAACCGAAACCAAAAATATCTATTTTTTTATAAATGAGTTCAATACGACGGTGTTTAATCAAAAATGCATTTATCACATCGTCATTAAACGTAAGGTTACGTTTTAAATCTAGAAATAGTTCTTTCTCCATGGAAATTGTTGACAAACTGCTAGGTCGCTCTTGTCCTTGAGTATTGCGTAGGTATGTGTGAATGCCTTTTAGTCCAGAGAATGAACGCTCTGCAGATGCTGAACTAGCGGGTATTGTCACAATTAATTTTGCTAACTTAATTATTTGAGAAAACACTTCACACATTTTTTTTCATGACAAAATTGTATAATTTCGTAGACATTCATGCCTTTGAATTCTGGTGATGAGTACAAACAATGTAGCTCATTTTTCAATCTGTCAAAATCAAACTTTGTTTCATATCTTATTTTTAATTCATTAAATATTTCTTCTGGAAATTTACTTGTAAACATTTCAAAACAGTCTGGATCAAGAATGCGAAAAAAATTTAGTTGTCTAATTTCTCTGTACCGATCACTAATTTCATTTTTAATGTTATCTACTATTTCTCTAAAAATTCTTCTGTAATGCGTCGTAATGTCACTTATATTTCGTTTTCTTTGCGGCTCGCCATAAACTCTTAGACTTTTTGCATACGTTTCCTCGAAATTTCGTAAAAAAATGTCCAAAAACGCTTTGAAATTTTCAATTTTTTTAACACAATAACCAATATCGGAGAGTTTTGACTGTATTATATTATATAGTACATCCGTCTGCCCAAATATTTCATTGAAAATGTCCAAAAAATTATTAAATTCAAAATCTTCCAATGTAAATAAATACATTCTAGCTGCCGAAAGAGTTTCTCCATCCCAATTTGCTTGATTCTCAAGCATGTCATTAAACATGGTTTTTAAATTATGAAGTTCACTAAAAATTACACTTACCGTTCTGGAGTTATAGGCCCATCGCGTCTGAAATATACGTGGTAACTTTTTAGTGCAAAATCGGTTATAGAATTCAGAACGTTTCGTACTGGTATGGAGAAATGTGCCCAAATTTTTAATTGTTCCAAAAAAGTGTTTGGTTTCCGCGATTCTTACACAGGACTTAGACAGAACTAAGTTTAAAATATGAGCATTACACCATACATATAACACGTCAGGACAAATTTCCCGCACTTTTTGTTGAACCCCATTTTTATTAGATGATAAAACAGTTGCTCCATCGTAAGTTTGAGCTACTAGTTTGGAAGTACATTCATATTCACTTAAAATCTCTGTATTTATTTTGGTTAGCGCATCTGCAGTTCGATTTGAACTTACGTCGATAAAACCCATAAAACGATCAACTATTTCATTCGATTCTGTAAAATATCTAAAAATCACACAGAGTTGCTCTTTACCGCTTATATCTGGTGTCTCGTCAATCATAACCGCCACGAAATCCGTTTTCTGCAACTCTTTCCGTATTTTGCTCTAAGTACAAAATCGATTGCAAATATCAAATCATTTTGTATTCGATTGGGAAATCCAGAAACAACATTTCTTCTTTCATTTTCATTTGATTCGTTTAGATGATTTTCAAATATCCCATCATAACTAGCTAAAACTTGTACGCGCTCGATAAAGTTGCCTCTGTTGGATGACTCAGGTGTTTTCTATATGTCCGCGAAATGGTAGTTCTTGCTTTCCCATGAAGCAAGTTATATCAATAAGTCTTCGCATTAGGCTACGATTTGTATCCTCCCTAGAATTATGTCGCTCTATTTCCTCTCTAAATTGGCGAGAAAGGTTCAGTTCTATTCTATTTTGTCCAAAGTTGCATAAAGAAAGAGCAGATTTCAAATAATTTTCACATTGGTCATGTTTTTTGCAGCATTAGTAAAATTATTTAAGTCTGCGTAGCCGGTATTAGTCCACACATTCTTTTCTTTCGAAAATAATAGACATGACCAACAAAACATCTTATTTATATGTTTACAACCTGTAAGCCAACTAAAGTTTTCGTAAAATTTATTGCTAAAATACCTGTTACAGTTTTTCTTTTTCTGCGCAATATAAAGTACAGGGGTTGGCCGACCAGTCGCAATAATGGCATGTGTGTTTTCAAATGTTCTGGAGCTAAAACGGAATTATTTTCAGCCGTTGTACACAATTTTCACTTTCGTCACATTCACACTGCATTTTCACAATTGAATTTATCTTCAAACTCTCCACTATAACACTATTTAACATGGTCAAATTATTAAATTAAAGCCAAACTATTGAAAAGTTATTGAAAATAATTAGTATACCCGGTATACTATACCGCCAATAAAATTGACACTTACTAGTTGAGCTAAAGATGTGAGATCACTGATCAGGGTCCCTATTCTGTAACTCAAGCGAGAGATCGTGCACGACTATTCATTGGTATGAGTACTCTCTCACTCCTCACTCACATAATTCTTAAAACCGTATTCACGATGAATCGGCGGACTACATTTGGCTCAGCGTTGCCAAATGAAACGGCCAGTTTTGACCTACTATTTAGTAGATTAAATGTACTTTAGGTTATATGAAGATAAGAAACGAAGAAATATTTTTAGATTCTGTTGTTGTCCAACGTTGTTATTTGTGGGTGATTTGAGTTGTGTGTATATTTCAGTTTTGTGTATTACGAGTTATTTACTATATTAAAAAGAGACGATAATAATGTTGTGTAAAGCACAAAAAAACATTGTTAATAGAATTTATGAACAATCATCCAGAATTGCGTAATGGAAAATTTACGCCAAATTATAAACCACAAAAACTAAAGTGTTAACTCTTCTCTAAAAATAAATAACAACTAAAAACTAAGTCTGTACTGTGAACTAAACCACTTGTTCAATTAAAATTAAACCTGTTTACTGTTTTAATTACAATCCAACAACATACAACATAGAAAACTCGTTGATTATGATTAATCTTTGATTTTTGAGGTTAGTTAAAGAACAAAAATAAAACGGTCCTTGTCATCATTTTATTGGCGTCTTATTTATATTTATTCTGTGACTAAAGATATGCGCAAGTTCGTTCTCTTACTCCCCTGCTTTTACCAAGTAGAGTAGTCGCATAGGAGTATGTGAGCTGTGAGACCTCTCCTACCTTAGAGAATACGGATTTATTATATTTAGGAGAGTGGCATGCGCAGTAACGTTAAATTGTGAGAGAGAACTCGTGCACGAGCTCTCGCTTGAGTTACAGAATAGGGGGCCAGGCCGCCTAGTATCTCCGAAATAATTCTCGAGTATCGCCGAGTCGCTCCATCCTTTTTCAACGCACAGAACCACACGTATACATACACGCTGTTGACGACCGTATGTGCAGACTTTAAATCTCTGTTTGTTTCCATTTTCCATATAATCGCTACATGTCTACCGTAATACGCGCTCTTATGGGACACCTATATGGGAAATATGAAGTGTGCGTAAAAACAAGATTGGATTATTTTGGATTTGAGAAACCACATTTGCTTAATAAATTATATAAATGTATATAAGTAGCTGATATAAGATTTAATGAAGGAAGTAGTAAAAATAAATTATGGTATAATATAAATTAATTTTAAAATTTGCTAGGGTAGGCAATGCCTTTTTGCCTGTATTGTTTGCACGCCGCTGTGCGGTACTAAGTAAAATAATAGTTACAGCTTCTATTTTATTGTCTCATTTATACATTCATATTTTCACGAACTGTTTGTACCTACTGCTTTATCTGTAACATTAGAGTGCCTGAAAGAGCTCAAGCTGCAGCAAAAGTTCAAGTTGCAAAAACAGTGAAATCAATGGCATTGGAATATTTTCTATTGAGTTTAACGCCATCCCAAATCGAAAATAAGTTGGGTCCTAAGCTTACAAGACTTCTAAATAAGTACCGACAACGAAGACAGAAGTGGGAGAATCGTGCGGTGGAGGTTAGTATTAGTTTATTAAACATCATATTTGGTATATAACAAAAACATTCAACTAAAGAACAGACGAACAAAGTCATTCATATATCCAATCAATCATTAGGTTTGGGGAGAAAGTCGTTTAAAATTGCTTTTGCAACGTTGTAATGTTTGGTTGGTAAACTGAATTGTGCAGCAAATAATGAATGAGAGCCGCGTGTGGTTTGTTTACTAGAGTATTTCAGAATTGTCATGTTGACGATAATTTTATCGGGATAAATCTATAAATTACAATCATTTTTTACTAGCATAGAATAATATATACAGTCAATAGAAGGCGCCTTCAGAATTAGCATGTCTTCTTGAATTGTGAACAACTTAACTCTTAAATATGCACTAATTAGTTACTTTCGTGATTGTTTCGTCTATGTCAATAAACACAAATAGATAATTTTACAGTTAATGATAAAAATTATTGCAAAGGCATATTTGTTTATATAATAAATTACCTCATATGTTTTTCTTATTGTAAAATTGATCTAACCAGTGAACCTTTTTATTTTTATTCATTACACTACAACAAATTTTTTACAAAAACCATAAATACATAATTATTGATTGTTTTCTTTTTCTGCTTCTTTTATAAGGATATTAATAAGCTAATTATTTTTATGTGAGGAATTAATATAATTATGAGACAATGAGAGAAAAGAAAGAGGATGTTTAAGTCGATTCTAGTTCGACAAGTGTGGTACCAGTTTGTTTTACGAGTAACGGTCCAGGAACCTCGGACTTCCCAGTGTTTGGATATGGTACGAGAGATTGAAGCTGTAATGCATGTACAACGCAAGAGAGGGTATCACTAAGTTTTCAAGTGTGAGCAAGAGTATAGGTATAAGAGTGAGCTCAAGTTTAATACTTCACAATGAATGAAATTATAATTACAAGTGTAAGTGAGTGCTACTACGAGTGCGAGTAGAATTGGAATGAGGTTGTGAATTCAATGAGTGTGTGCTCATGAGACTAGAGCGAGTGCGTGCAATAACAAGTGAGTAAGAGTAACTGCAAATGAATGTAAATGAAAATGTAAGTACTAGTATGTACGAATATGTAAAAGTATTACGGATGTGAGCTTTGAGTGCCAATATGAGTATAAGTTTGATTAAGGTGCAATTGTATGCGAGTGTAAGTAATAATTCATTTGTAAATGTGTTAGGTAGTGACCACGAGTGTATAAGTACGATGAAAGTGTTTTTTCTAACTCTTTTGAGATTGTTTTTATGATTATAGACATTTATCTTAAGGGGGACCGGCTCTTTTGCGGGCAGGAATGAGTTTTTTTTAAAAATGTTTTAATTAACGTAAAGGAGAGTTATTTCTGTTCTCGTCAAGAAAAGGGAGGGTAAGATGTATTAGTTTTTGTAAAATCTTTTCAAATTTTTTAAGTAACATATGAGTAAGGGGGATGACGTTTTCTTCTAAACGTCACCCAAGTGTTTATATTATCCAAGTATCTTCTTCTTTATCCAAGTATCTTCTTCTTTATCCAAGTATCTGCTTCTTCATCTAAGTATCCAAGTATCTTCTTCTTCATCCAAGTATATTTTTTTTCAATAACACCTTTATCCAGGTATTCACATCTAAGTATTTTTTTTCAATACCTTTATCCAGGTATTCACATTAAAGTATTTTTCATGTCAAAGTGTCTGAGTTTTTTAATCATCCAGGGTTTTAAATGTTTAAGTATTTGTATTTCAATGTCCAAGCATACATGTCTAAGTTTTTTATAAAGTTTTTTATGTTTTTCTTAAGTGTCAAGTATATGTTTAGGGTTTAATCATTATCCTCTTCTTGAGGACGAAAGGTTTGGTTTTCTTGATGAGACAGAGTTTAAGTAATGAATGAGTGCTATCCTGCACTAAAAGAGCTTTGAGTAAGAAATTGAATCGTTTATTCGAGTGTAAGAGTTGGTTTGAGAATGAATTATGAGTTAAGAGTGTTTTAATTTGAGAGTAAGTTTTGATTTATAAATTTTGTGTGATTTAAGAATGTATGTGCGGGTAAGTTTTTATTAAAAGTGGTTTGGTCACACCAGAGGAATGAGTATAATGAGTATGACAGGGGTTATCCGTAAGGTATTGTGAATGAGTCTTGTCCAGAACAGTACGTTTCTTGACGATAATCTTCGGGAAATTGTTGCATTGGTGGTGAATGGTTAGGGTTTATGTTCAAAGGTATCAATGATGTGTTTTGTTTGTGGGTGTGAGGAGTTAAGTGAATTAAAGTGTGGTGCTTGTTTCTGCAAATGGCACATACACCGGTAGACGAGAAATGGGTGAACGTGTGTCTGGAACTCAGACATGCTGTGCACATTTTGTTATTTATTATATATTTTTTGCGGTCAAGTGTAGAGAGTGTTCTAAAGTGTGAGCAAGAATAAATTTCATGACCTGCTTTGTTACAGAAGGAGCATGTTGAAATGTTGATAAGATTAGAGCTATGAGTTGTACTACAAGATGGCTGATTAAAGATTTCCCTTTCAATTGAGGTGGGTAACAAATGATCAGCGAGTGAATGTTGAGTTTAAGGTTGTGTTGCGAGAGAGTGTAGGTTGCATGGGTCATTTAATATGTAATGAAAGGAATGGGTCATGGCGACGATCGGAGTGTCATTTCTCTCGACAGATCTTGTGTCAGGGTTTTGTCTAGGGCATTGGTTCCCAACGGGGGCGATACCGCCCCCCTGTGGGCGCTGCAGCCTTTTAGGGGGGCGGTAACGGATTCAGAAGCAAATAATAAGCAGTCAAGAGGAATGGTGAAATAAAAATGATTTAATAAGGGTTAATAAGCAGTTTTAAATTAGCATTAATAATAATACTAATAATTATAATAATTTCTTTAAGTTCAGAATAGAAGTATATGACTTGTCCTCGCACGTTGATAAGCATGTTTCGACATGTGCGCACAAAGACAAGTTGAATCATGCACGAAATGAAACGTATAAAATCAACAGCTCTACGATATATAGTCGTGAATCATAAGCTCTGTCGTAGTAAATAATCGTGAGTGGTGTGTCATTTTCTAAACATTACTTTTCTTTTAGTTCAGAATAGTGGTATATGACTTGTCCTCGCACGTTGATAAGCGAACGCGCGATGTTCATACAAAATAACATGTTTCGACATGTTCGCACACAGACAAGTTGAATCATGCACGAAATGAAACGTATAAAAGCAACAGCTCTACGAATTTTTTGTTAGTTAGTTGTATGTGCTTGGCCGCGATATATAGTCGTGAATCATAAGCTCTGCCGTAGTAAATAATCGTGAGTGTTGTGTCATTTTATAAACATTACTATCTATAAATTGAGAATTTAATTTTTGTATGAAAATGGCTGAATCTACTTCTAAATTAAAAAAGAAATGCCGGCAATACAGTATTGAATATTTAAAATATGGATTTGCGGAATCTTCTACAAACAAATCATTACCTATGTGTTTAATTTGCCAAAAAGTTTTTTCAAATGAAGCTATGAAACCTTCTAGGCTACAAGAGCATTTATATAAAATGCATCCTGATAAGAAGAACAAAGATATATTCTATTTCCAAGAACTCGAAAAACAATATTTAAAATAGCCAACTATATCAAACCTTTTTGCATCGTCTTCTAAACGAGACGATGAGGGGCTACGAGCCTCATTTCATTGTTAATCGCAAAGTCAGGAAAACCACACACCATTAGCGAGGGATTAATTTTGCCGGCAGTCGAAGAGATATTAAAAACTGTTCTCCATCATAAGACACCATTTGATATCATTAAAAAAATTCCTCTCAGTAATAATTCAGTGCAAAAAAGAATAGATGAAATGGCAAATGACGTTGAAATATCATTATGCGATTAACTAAAGACTTGCAAATTTTCCATTCAACTCGATGAATCAACTCTACCAAGTAACGAAGCTCTACTCTTATCATACGTACGATTTATAAAAGAAGAAAAAATTCATCAAGAGTTATTATTTGCTAAGAATTTGGAATCTGATACAAAGGGACATTCTATATTTAATATCATGCAAGAATTTTTTCAAGAGAAACAAATTCCTATAAGCAATATTTTGTCTGCTGCTACTGATGGTGCTCCAGCAATGACCGGGCGTCATAAGGGTTTTATAGCACATTTGAGAAAAGCAGTGCCAAATGTACTCGCTGTACATTGTATTATTCACCGTCAGCATTTGGTTGCAAAAAAATTAAATGAACGTCTGCATGCGTCCCTCAATAACGTTATTAAAGCAATCAATATCATTAGAAGCAATTCATTGAATGACCGTTTGTTTCATAAGCTTTGCAATGCAAATGATGAAGACTACAATCGCTTGCTGCTGCACACAGAAGTACGTTGGCTCTCTAAAGGTGTTTGTCTGAATCGTTTTTTCAATCTATTTGACTCAGTGTTGGAATTTCTTGAAGAAAATTAACAATTGCGCGAAAACCTGATTACGTCAAAAACTGACATCGCTTATTTGACGGACGTGTTTAAAGTATTTAATCAAGTTAATCTACAATTGCAAGATGATGATTTAAATTTAATTAAAACTAAAAACGTCATAGCTGCTTTTGCAGGAAAACTTCTTATATTCAAAAGAAATCTTGGTAGAGGTGAGTACAACCATTTTCCCACATTATCAACAGTGTCTGCAAAACCGGAAGATTCACTTACTTACTGCCACCACTTGGAAGTTCTTCATGTTGATTTTACAGAGCGTTTCCAAGATATTTTAAACATGGAAATACCAAGTTGGGTTATAGATTCTGTCGCAAACACAGATACTGAAGGTTCATCAAATTTGGAAGAGGAGCTATTAGAACTCACAACTAACGAGGAACTGAAAGTAAAATTCAAACGTGGATATCAAGAGTTCTGGCTTCAAAAACCAATACCAGTTCTCTATCCTGGATTGTGGACAATAGTACAGAAGTTGTTAATTGCATTTGCTTCGTCCTCTATGGCTGAGCGTGCATTCAGTGCAGTAACTGATTTGCTGTCAAAGAACAGGAACAGACTACACATCACTGAACGTGGCGATCTGCGATTGATGTTAACGAAATTGGAACCCGATATTAACAAACTGGTAACACTCCACCAGTCTCAACCGTGTCATTGATTTTTTCTTTATTATTAATGTTGTATTTCTTATTGTATTGCATTTCTTATTTCTATTGTGATTGTATTTCTTATTGATTCTGTGTTTATATTTAGAAGTTTAATAAACAATTTTATTGTACATTTGGTAGTCGTTTAATAAATTTCTACTTCATCATTCCTCTAAAATAAAATTAAGACATTAACTGAAATTAAAGCTAAATACAGATCAATTGGGACGGTACAGATAATATTCAAATAAAATTAACTACTTTGGATTAACCAGCGACTGGGGGGGGGCGGTGAAATTTGTGTTCTCTTCTATAGGGGGCGGTGGTCCAGAAAAGGTTGTGAACCACTGGTATAGGGGGAGAATTGTTTAAATGGAGTAACGTGTGATGTCTTTTTTGACATATGGAACATGATTTGACTGAAATACAATTAAGGATTGTATGTTTAGAACCTAGACACCTGAAGTACAATTTGTTTTCTTTAATGTATTTGTTCCGATCAGGAACGGAAAGCATAGCAAATTGGGAGCATGTATAAATTTTTTGGCCTATATCCTTGCAAAATAAGCAGTGGGTAATTGGAATTAGGGGATGCACTAGACGAGGATTGATTGCGTTGACCATTGTTATGAGGTGGGTTTTGTTCAGGAAGCGAGTGTTGATTTGAAAGTAAAGATACTCTATTAGGTGGTGTGGTCACATTAGAAGACTGATTACGATGATGATGGGATGTATCACGTTTATGATCTTGGGTCAACAAGTTTTCTAAAACAGTACATTTTTTCTCCAGAAAATCAAAAAAATTATCACTAGCAAATAAATTTTGATCAGTCTCTTTTTCTTCAAGAGATCTTTTAGTATTATAATCTTATTTTCATTTTAATATGTGAACAATTAATGCATCGAATAAATCTTCCTTATTGATGTTTAGGTTTAATAATGATTTTACTATAGATCTATCTTCAGATGTAAATGTTCTTAATTGTTGCGCAGTACATTTTTGTAGTGATACCTAAAGGACAGCAATGGCAAAAGGACAGCGTACCATCATGAAGCAATAGGCAGTTGTGAAAGATTACATAGGACATTTAACGAATATATAAGAAACTTTATCAAAGATTCTAGGGATAACTGGTGTGAGTTTGTAAGAATGTTCGCATATTGTTATAATACAACGCCAAACACGTATCACGGATATACTCCTTTTGAGTTATTATAAGGGCGAAAACCCAATTTGCCAGAATTTTTAGACGTAAAAATTGAACCGTGTTACAATTTTGAGAGATATGATAAAGAACTAAAGTACAAATTACAATACGTTAATGAAAGAGCCAGACAGTTTTTAATAAATAATAAATTAAGTAGAGTTAATAATAGTGAAAATGATTCTTCACCCGTAGATTTTAAAATAGGGGAGTTGATTATTTCAAAAAATGAAGGGAGAAATAAATTTGATCCACATTATATAGGTCCGTTTAAAGTAACGGGAATAAAAGGGGTAAATTGCGAGATTACATCTCCAGACAATAAACAACAAATAGTTCATAAGAATCGTATGTTTATATACAAAGAACGGAAACATTTGTAAATAAGTGAAGTGTGTTGATAAACTAACAAGTAGTGTTTAGTAAACAAGACAAAACAAAAACATTCTTAAAAACAGTTACAGGACATTAACTTAGAAATAATATTTAAATTTAGGTTAATATTAACTATAGTATTTAGGGAGCATTGATCGGCCACGGTCAATGTCAGTTATCAGTGGAAGCACGTTCGTGTTTACATACAAACATGTACAACTTATAGACGGAGGCCAGGCATGTAGAAAATCATATCTATATTTCCTATAAATTAAGAGTTAACGAACCAGGATAGGAGAGTTGTTATTAATACTTTGAATACGACGATTGGTTTAATATTTGTGTATTTTTAATGTATTAAACGTCATCCCAGTGATATTTACAGAAGTGATGTTGTTTATTTTATTCCCGCATACAGGTTGCTAGGTAAGTGGTTTCCTCCAAGATATAATGCCTTTATGGTAAGCGTCGAGTATACGAGGGACCCTTACTAAGTAACCACCACATTTTGATATGTTATTACAGGCTGTCAAACGGTTAAAATGGGCAGTAACAATCTGCCGTGTATTATTGTATTTGGAATTTAGTAAGTCTAAAGCTACATCAAAATTGTTTTCATTTACCGGTAATTGAGAAATTAAATTGAGCGGGTCACCTTTCAAGTATGATTTCAAGTAGTAGAATTTTTCAGTTTTGGATGTAAGCCGAGTGTTGTTTACTATTAGTGCATTAAAAAGATCTATAAAGGCAGTGTATTTAGTGCTATCTCCCGAAAAAACCGGTATTTCTAATTACGGTAATCTAATGTGCGTTTCACTCTGGGACTGTAAGGTTGATTGAATAATTTGATTAAATTTGGAGTTTAATTCTTCGAAAGCATGTTGTAGTTTGCAGTGTAATGAATAATATTTTTCATCAATCTGGTTTCTATCGTCAAATTCTAATTCAGGATCTACGGCTATGGTTTCTATTTGGTCTTGAATCTCAGAATATTTAGAGTAATATTCCTCTAAGTTGTCTATTCGGGATTTGAAAACATACTTGTCTGACTCGTCTAAATTGTTATGGAACTAGTTATAAATACGAGTAATTGCTGCTTTGCAACTAGCACGTTGTGTCTTTAAAGAATCCATTTTCTGAATGATGTATTAATTATTTGACATAAATAGTTAACATGAAATGTCAATTAACGCTTCATTGACTGGGCTATGTTGAGACAATGTTTATTTCAAATCAGCGTAACCATTTTTTATTTTTATTTGTACCTATCTTACACAAAAAATATCAAAGAATGTTATCATAATCAAATCAATATTAAGGTGCAATTATTTAAATCACACTGTATATATAATTTTTTATGTTGCAAAAAAAATATCAAAGAATGTTATTATCTCCAAGGCAATGTTAATTATTTTGAAAGTATTTGAGTGCAGACTTTCGTCTCCCACTGTATGATACATTTTTTTAATAAGCTGATATACGAAAAACTTTTTTCATTCATAAATACCTCCTTGTTCATTTGTTTTCTGTCCTGTACCGGTGCCTGGGCTCCAGTTCTCGAAGATTCTTATCCGGACAGGTCTACTGTTTGACACTCGTGGGGCGTTGATCATTTATTCTCTGGATTCCAAATGCTGTGATACTTTTCTTTTTTCTGATTCAATCCAGCTTCGAAATGACTATGTTTTATTATCCCTCTTTTTTGTATTAGAGATAATAAATGGAACGGAAAGTTTTTATGCTACACTGTTGAACTCGAAGGACCTTATTTTGTTACTGTATTATTTGTAGGTGTATGATGGATTAATAAAGTGAAATATTACGTCATTTTCACTTATAATATATTGCAGTAAATTACAACTTGTTCATTGCTTGAACAATTAAGAAGTTCACTGAATTTCTAGCTGTATGATGTTAATGTATTGTAAAATGATATACCGTTGTCAAAGCCGGTATTTTCTTATAAAGATAGTACCATTATATACGAAGGTTGACTGAAGAAGTGTGTATGAAGGATGACTGGGAAGTGCTTAAAAATGGGGTATTATTCCTATTTATAGGTCGGTCAAGGAGAGTGGGATGAAGGAAAATCATGTGAGCGTTTGACCAATGGGAGGAGAGAGTTTGAAATATAACGGTCAGATACAGCGAGTGAACGATACACGTGTGGGTTGGTTTTTTGTTGATGTTTGTTGCTTCGAAATATTAAGTGGAAAATGCCTACGACAATAATTATCTGTATTTCTTATGTGGGAGTAATCGTTAAAATGGAATTTTGCCGGTGTAAAGATTATTAAATGTTTGAGAAGAATGATATATTTATTTATATGATCTGTTCAGGATATATGAAAGTTGAAGTAAAGATTGCAGGAAGAATTTGATTGTTAAATTAAATTCGTACAGTATTAATTGTCACGATTTCTGTACAAATATCAATAATTTTTCATGACTTGAGTGATTGCGACGAAGTTTTGAATGAAAATGTACAAGTTACTCATGTAGATTTAGAAAACGAGTTATCCGATGAAAGTTATTGCGAAGAATCTTTCCCAGAAGATCAGAAAGAAAGTAACTGTAATGAATCAGGTGATGAATTTGCTGCGACTCTGCCAAAAATAGCGAGATTAATGTAATATAATTTATTTTATACGATATTTGTCACATATATACAATTTGTCATATATATATATATATATATATATATATATATATATATATATATATATATTATTTACTTTTGTCATTTATAAATAAAAATATCATCTTTTTTTTATTTTACCTGAAGCTATATATGGCATCTTGCGTGTTTATAACTTTATAGTGTGTGAATATAATCATTAATCAAATAATTTTATACGGTTTCTTTTGTATTTTTTTCCGTAGAATTCAATGGTAAAGTTTGTTTTATTTTATTTTCATAAATTTAGAGAAGTTAACAACAATTAATAAAAAATTAGTTCTCGAAAAAGATGATTTTTCAGTTTTTTGTATTTTTGAGCGTGTTTTTCAATTGGGACCTTCTACGATATTTTTTTACGTACAATTTTCGTTTGAAAAAGAAGTGATTTTGACCAAAAAACGTCATAACTCGAAAAATTTTCAATATTTTAATGAGAATTTTTTTTTATAGTTTGGGACTATAAAAGCTTCCTTTTACTACATTTGTATTTGAATTGAACATATTTGACGGAAACTAAAAATAAAAAACGTATAAGTCGGTTTTTCTCGGAAATTTTGAGGATATGTGAAAAAATCACATTCAACTTTTTTTTCTAAAACCTTAACTTTGGCCGCAAATCGCAATAATGGGTTTTCCACCCCTTTCCACTCCCCAAATCCACACCGCAAATCCCCACCTAGTTAATTCATTTTTCCAACGTTTGTAATAATTCACTCCACCACTTCCCCTAGACAGAATTTAGATAACGTTTTTTTATTTCAAAAAATTTAATTCGCCTGGACTAAACTGATTTTTGATCTGTTCAGTTAGAGAAATATAAAGAACCCTTGAAGTTGTAAACTTTCTTTTCTTTCTAGCTCCTCCAGAACCCATTCTACCGAGTCAAATAGAACAAAACCTACAATTCTGAGCTAGTTAACTTAATGAATACAAGAGATTATTGTTTAAAGACAATATCTTTAATGAAATTGACTGTCTCGACCCTTACTTCGTGGAATATGCTCATATTAGTGTTTTTAAATGAAACTCAAGGTCTCTAGTTAATTCCACAATATAATACAAGTTATTGAAAATTCTAAAAAATTGACAATTGTTTCGATAAATCAATATTATCGAAACAATTGTCAATTTTTTAGAATTTTCAATAACTTGTATTATATTGTGGAATTAACTAGAGACCTTGAGTTTCATTTAAAAACACAATATCTTTAATTTTTGTTACTATATAGCCTGCTCAAATTACACTAACATTCCCCGAATTCCTTCAGCAATGATGTATCTCCTCGAGGTGAAACAGTAGTTTCTCTACTATTAGAAAATCGTACGTGAGCATAATCTGCATTTACTTCGACCAGTTCTACTTCTTCCACTGAAGGTTCGTATTTATTCGCTCTAACGTGCCTTCTTAGGAATACAGTGCTAGGAGTAGATGTCCATGTTGGAATTGATAATCCATTTTGCGATCTTCGTGGATGAATAAACATTCTCTCATGAGGAGAACAATTAGTTGCCGTACATAGAAGGGACCTTATTGAATACAGAGCTTCTTGCAAAACTGACTCCCATTTATCTATCTTCAGGTTCTTAGATTTCAGTGCCAACTGAATGGTTTTCCATATTGTACCATTATATCTCTCGCATTGTCCATTTCCTTGAGGATTATACGCAGTTGTACGACTTGAAGCAATACCGTTTGATTGCAAATCTTCTTTCATCTCATGGGATATCAGCGAGGTTCCTTGGTCAGAATGTATATACGTAGGCATTCCAAAGATTGCAAAAAGCTGTTTCAAGCACCAGATGACGATTTCGGAAGTTGTGTCTGGACATGCAAAAGCAAAAGGGAATCGTGAATATTCATCAACAACAGTTAAAATATACTTGTTGTTAGTTGTTGATGGTAGGGGTCCTTTAAAATCAATGTTGAGCCTCTCAAATGGAGATGTCGATTTTATTAGAGTTCCCTGGCTTTTATGAAATCTTGGCTTGATTTCGGCGCAAACTGGATACAATGCGGTGGTAATTTTTCGAATATCATCCAAGGAAAAAGGTAGATTTTTACATCGAATCCAATGATACAACCGAATCACTCCGGGATGACATAAGGAGGTATGTAAGTTATATAAAGTTTTATCACTTTGTTCTCTTGATATACCTGAAGTTATTCTTGAAAAAGTATCAGCTACTGTATTTTCTAGTCCAGGTCTATAAATGATGTCGTAACTGAAACAGGATAATTCTAGGCGCCACCGCATAATCTTTTCATTTTTTATTTTACTTGAAACTTTATGATCAAACATGAAAGACACTGATATCTGGTCTGTTATGAGTTTGAAATGTCGTCCCATTAGGAAGTGTCTCCACTTCATGAGTGCTTCAACTATAGCGTATGCTTCATTTTCCACAAATGAATGTCTTCTTTCAGTACTAGAGAGAGTCCTTGAGAAAAATGCTACAGGTTTGCCATCTTGGGAGAGCTGAGCTGCTATCGTATTCTCTGAGGCATCGGTTTCCACAGTGAACATAGCAGTGTCATCAATTGATTTAACAGTTGCATTAGCAATTCTTTTCTTCAAAATGTCAGAGGCTGCTACAGCACTCTCAGACAAAGGAAAGGTTTTGCATTCTACTAATGGGTGAATCTTTTCAGAAAACTTGGGAACCCATTTTGAGTAATGTCCAAACATTCCCATTATTCGACGAAGAGAGGACATGTTGTTTGGTATAGGTAGTTCCAGAAATGGCTTCAGTCTATCAGGGTCAGGTTTGATTGTTTTATTCTCTATACAATAACCAAGAATTTTTATTTTGTTCGAAGAAAGCACACACCTTTCTTTATTTAAAGTTAGGTTATACTTCTCGGCAGCTTTCATGAAAAGATGAAGATTGTGGTCAAGACGTGCTTTATCGGATCCGCAAATCATCACGTCGTCTAAATACGCAAAAGTATCTTTCAAACCCACTTTGTTGATGATGTTTTGAATTACCCTCTGCAAGCAGGCAACTCCATTGGTAACTCCGAACGGAGTTCTAAGAAATTGATAAAGGTTACCACAAGCTTCGAAAGCGGTGAACTTCTTTTCTTCTCCTCTGATGGGGATCTGATGGGAGACACTACGAAGGTCTATGGAACTAAATATATCTTACTTTGATACCTTTTCCACGATATCTTCAATCCGGCGTAGAGGGAAAGCATCAAGCATAGTAAGTTTATTGATTGTCTGGGAATAATCAATGACCATTCGTTTATTATGGTTACCGTTTGAAGTTATCAGAACTTGTGCACGCCAGGGTGAATCACTTGGTTCTATAATGTTCTCATTCAATAACTTTTCGACTTCTTTTTTTATGAACTCGAGATCGTCAGGACAATATCGACGTGATCTCACTGCAATAGGTTTACAGTCTATAGATAAATTTGAGAATAGAGGAATTGGGTCCAGATTAGCAATAGCTAAACTACATACTGTGAGTGGGCAACTCGATCCACCAAAAGATACTTTCACATGTGAGTGTTCTTTTAGTAAATTTTGACCAATAATTATATCTGCGCATAATTCATCCATTATTAGAAGTTTGAAATCTCGATAGATGTTATCCAGTATTCTTATAGAAACGATACAATATCCAATCACTCGTGATACTAACGATGTGGAGGCCATTGCTACATCACATGCATAAGTAAATATCTTCAATTTTCTGGATCTTACAACTTTACTTGATATATAACTATCCGAACTTCCCGTATCGATCAATGCATCTGTCACAACTTCGTCAACTTCAACTTGAAGGATGGCTTTCGATAGACAAGCTGGAGAGGCAGCTGGAATAGTCGCTAGTAGAGATGATGTCTGTTTGGTATATTTCATTGAGTTAACTCGGGATTTGCAGACTTTTGTGAAATGACCTTTCTTGCCACATGCATGACAGTTGGAATTTTTAACTGGACACGTACTACGAAGGTGATAATCATATCCACAAAAGTAGCATTTGGAAGAAGCAGCAGACGTTGTTTACGAATCTGAATTTTCTGTAAATTTTTGAGATTGGTCTTCGTTTCTGTTAGCAGGAGCAACAGCATTGAACGATCCAAATGGTGATACATACGCCTCAGAATGAAATTGGGCCATTTCCAGTGCTCTCGCATTGTCAAAAGCATTTTTCAAGGTTAGTGTATTATTTCCAAGTAGTCTTTGTCTAATTTGTGATGATATAAGACCACTGATGAATGAATCTCCGACAAATTCATCCCTGTGCTCATCAGCAGATACTGCTTTGAAATTACACTCTTAAGTCATTTGCTTCAAAACTTGAAAATATTGATCAATGGATTCACTAGTTTGTTGTCTCGTTGAAAGGGAGTTTCTGGCAAATATTTCATTCCTTGGTTTTACATAAATATTTTTCAAGATGTCGATCGCTTTTTCGTATGTACTACAATCGCTAATATATCCATAAATGGTAGGGCTTACATAGTCGATGAGAAGATTCAGTCGATCTTTTTCTTCCGTAGCTTTAGCAGCTTCGATGAAATTTTCAAAAGAGCGAATCCAATGGGTCCACTGTTGAGGTGCATCTCTTGAACAGGGTTCGACTTCTAACTTTTCAGGTCTGAGTAGCTTATCCATTTGATGTTGTAGAAGAAAATAAAGTTGATTAAATTGTAATAATAAACCTAAACTGAATTGAGGCTTTAATCAACTTTCAACTTGACAGTGACAATAAACAAATAACATAATAGCAAAGTGAACTATATAACAGTCCTTTTTCTGAAAGTTTACCGCTGGATAGTGATTTCATTCTTCTATATAATTGACTGGGCTTTAAGTACCCTAACTCCAATCCCGTTAACATTTTTTTTAATTGTTTATCATCACTTTATTTGAAAATACTTAGTAGCCGGGTTTTTGCAGTCGTATATTAGTAATAATGTCCCATATATTTTCCAGGATCCTAGGTTCCAAATTCGCCACTAAATGGTTAAGTTTATTGTTTTCACTACGAATTTGGTCAACACGGAACTGTGCTTCAACTTGATACAACCAAATTTCCGGCTTCTCGTACCAAAATGGCGGAAGTTTAAGACTAACGGTTTTAATTTCATCTTCTGACATCAAATTGTTTATGCTGTTATTTTCTGATTTTGATGTTGTATTGTTACTTCCTTTAGGATTGTTTGAATCACTCACATTATTATTAGCCATATTAAAAGTTTGTTTTTTATTTTACCAAGCACGATGTTCAAGTTGTCTGTTGTAGGCAGCAATTTACAATACTATATTGTACACGTTGCCACGGACGGTGTCACCATCTATGTAGGGCGTGAAATAACAATTAATTTATCAGCCGTCTTTATTTATTACTTCAGTTTGCTGGTATAACTTTTACAATTTATTCTTAAACTTATTATATTACAAAACAAACATGTATCTCTGACATCTGACTCCAATAATTATCAATCATGATTATGTCTCTTTTTGACACATATGACAATGACAACCTCTGTAAGGTTTTTGGCGAGCAACCACAACATTCAATTATCTATGGTACCCTACAATGGCCGTCACTAGGTGGACTGAGAAAAAATCGTTGAAATTTGTTTACCGTATCAAAAATATCCATGTTTATAGAACACACAAAGTGTATATTATAGAAATACCGCATATCAAAATTATTCAAGAAATGCGCGAAACGGAGTTTTCATGACTATGGTGAATGTAAAGAACCATATTAAATGTATTCAATCAATCTACACGGCAGAAGGGGTCAAAATAAAACAGAGTGCAGAGTGGTTCGCGTACACATGACATATATATGTACCCTCATCTATCAGTTCTTGTATTAGCCTTGCTGTTGGAGTAAAAGGCCTTAATTTCGCTTGAGAGTTACTTATTAATAAAATGATATCTCCTACCTTCTACTCTTCCAAGGGGAACTGCATTCCCAACTGCTTTTTTCTTCTCCTCAGAACAGTTAACTGGTGTGTTCAATTTGATGATACACTTTTAATCCACTAGGACTGGTTATAAAACAAATTGTACTACTATTGAATTTATTCACTTGATGTACATTAGACAGTACTAAATATGATCTTTAGGCGGCGGGCACACTGATCAATTGGTATCGAGTCGTGTAGTGTCGAGTCAAGTGAGACTTGAAATGCTCGTCACACTAAGCAAGCAAGCAAGAAGGAAAACAATTTTAGAATTTGACATTTAACAGCTATCGATATCATAATCTTTGTAGATTGTAGATATCCTCAATTGTAACTCCACTTGAATTTTGAAATATTATAATTTCAAATTTAATATCATGTCTGATTCTGACGAACCCGAATTATTATACCTTATGTGGCAAAATATTAAGAAAAGGAGGAAAAGAAGAACAATGTGGGTACGAGATATTTTTCTTATTCGACCAACACTTGGAGAATATTTTCATTTAAAACAGCTAGACGAAGATGATTAAATGTTTTACAGCTATTATCGTATGAATAGAAGAACTTGAAATGTTGGTTTTAAAGACCAAACCCCATTTGAATTTGGGTCATTTGTAGGCAAACAATTTCGTTTGAGGAAAGATTGGCAGTTACAATAAGGTTGTTAAATATTTAAGAAAAGTAATATACAAGTTTAAAAATTCCATACATTTTGTAGGTTCCTAGCTAATGGAGAAAACTATCATTTGGCTTCATTCAGATTTCGCATTAGTCATAGTTGTATAGGACAAATTGTATCTGAAATGTTACCATTAATTTATGATGCATTGAAGAATGATTACTTGAAATTCCCAAACAAGAATGATTTTGTAAAGATATCTCAGGAGTTTATGGAAACAAAACATTTTCCAAACTGCTTAGAAGCAATTGATGGGAAGCACGTAAGAATTTCGAAGCCTAGTAATGCAGGATCTTTATTTAGTAACTATAAGCAATTCCATTCTACAGTATTGCTAGCAGTTGTTGATGCTAAATATCTGTTTACAATGATTGATGTAGGCAGTTATGGAAAAAATAGTGATGGAGGGGTGTTTAATACATCAAAGTTTGGTCAGATGTTCAATAATGCTCAATTAGAATTACCTGATGACAAACCAATTGTCAATTGCAATATATCCCTTCTTGGCAGGATGAAATTATATTGAACAGAGATGAAATAATATCGAACAGAGATGAAATGTAGCTTGTGAAAACTTTATTAAAATATAAAAATACATACAAAAATATAGTCATATATTCTTTAAGCAGGATTTATAGATTAACAAAACATATCTATAATGTAATCGTAACATAAGTAAAGTATTTATAAAGTTAATTACTTCATCAAAGTTGTTTTTGTAGATATGTTGTGACAATTTATTAATCCAGTTTCCCATCTCGATTTAAATGATTTTGGAGAGATGTAAGCACTTCTATTTTAAAGAGATTCAAGACCCTACTTGAAAGTTTTGTCATATCCTCTTCCAAACTTTGCAAAAATGAACGAATAGAGGATTTAGTCTTTTCTTGTTCTAAATAATTAACGAAACTTGTTTCAACAGAATCTGGTTTCCTCTTTTTCTCTCTTGCAGTGTATGACAATTGTAAATTATTACTAGATTGCTCTTCTATAGGTTCTTTGTTATCACTGTCATTTTCCACCTGCATAACTATTTCTTCAGTCTCTGTTATTTCCTTTTCAAGAACTCCTGTTTCAAGGGACAATACACAATGTTCACTTACAGCTTTTGTTTCTTGACAGTCACTAAAAACAAAATTTCTAGAACATGTTCTATCCTAAATAAGAATGATTTATTTACCCAATATTTGAATGCGACTTTCTGTATTTTAAATCCTTGCCCAAGAATGAAAGAGCATTAAAATATAGCCATTTTACTTATAGCTTTGAACAGGAACCAGATGCTCCATAGATATATTGGTTTTTGGCCCTATATGTGCCCCTCAATATTTGTCATTTAACTGTGCATAATTTAACTGTAATTTATTAGTCATATCAAATGTAAATATAATATACATTTAATAAAACATACCACTTTTTGTTGGAAATTGCTCTGCAATAGATCACCAACATTTTTCTGTTATATTTATGTTTGAATATGATGGTCTCGATTGGTCGTGAAGGTCTGGTTGATCCCTTACTAAATTAATTAATATAATATCTATTTCCTCAGGATTCCATTGATTTTCCATTTTGAAACCTTTCTGAATTAATACATTTTATTTTTTTGCACGTGAGAAGTAAATATATAAACAACATAGGTTAGAAGTTCGAAAATAAATTACTATTTACGCATGTGCGGCTGTATCGAGTGTCGAGTAAAATTAGAACAAGTTTGAAAATCAAACATCTCGACTGGACATGACAGCGATCGATCGAACCGTGTGACAATTCTCATAAGGTAACGTCGGTTTGATTTTTACTTGATTCAAATTGATCGACACAAATCGTTCAGTGTGCCAATATTGAAAATACTACATATTATACTAATTGAGAGACGTTATAGTTCGATTGATGTAACACTCGTTTACATCGGAAATCGGAATACATAAATTTTGTGTGGTCATGGACCATAAGTTTGCTTTTGGGTCTAAAAACCGACTGAATATATAACGTGAATTTACTGGAGTTTGCAGTTAAATTGTGTCTCATTTTTTTAGCGAGAGGAGAGAAAGATACACATTCAAGCTAAAATTTCTAAAAATCCCTTTCGGGTTGATAAAAGGTGCCGCCGTGAATCGTTCGACTGTAGATTAAACGGCCCGACAAACGTTTGTTTTTCTGCTGTTTTTTTATACTAATATTTTGAGAGAGAATGAAACTGCAAAGATTTTAAATGTTGAAACTTGAGTATTTTTGTTATAATGCAAATTTACTGAATATTACAAGGTTATCTGAATGTATATTACAGACCAATTCTAAATGTGATGATTTCTGTGATATTTGAGTTACAATGCTAACATTCATGTTTAATTTATCACGATGGCGGGTTTTTAATAAACAGGAGTTATTGTTAAATTGATATAAACAATTTTAAGCTTGAATATTCAGTATGAAAGATTATGTATGTCAAAAATTATTCTATTTTAGAATTGTGTTTCCAGAACACTTGCCGATGCCCCTAGCTCACTTCTCCTTTTAATCCATTCTCTATACGAGAATCTTATTTTGTGTCGAACAGTTTTATTGACAATATTTTTTGTATTTCATGTGCAATACCTAGAACTGTTTATAACATAACGCGGTGAATCTTTCTCGGTGCCATTTTTTGACTGAAATGCCTTCATGTCAAATAAAACGTGTAAACATTTTCAAGCGTTCAAGTCACGTGCATTCAAGTGAGATGATCAAGTCACTTGACCCGTGTCAACGCAGCTTAATGAGAGAAACATACTACCTACAATTATATTATTAAACCTTCGTTGACTTCACAAAAAACACTCCCTGAGTTGACTTGACACTAGCGATAATAGCGAAATTTATTTAGTCGGCACAATAGATCTGAGAGTACCCTAGCGATATTTTAGTATCATGAATGCAGACTAGAGCACTAGAGGCTAAAACTTTCGCTAGTCGCTAGATTGCTCTCGGTGTTGTGTTCATTTGTAGAGTCTCGCGCAGCTCTAGCGAGACGAAATCTACGTACACTTATCTTTATGTAGTTCATTTTTTAGTTGAATGTTTTTGGCTTATAATATAATTAATAGTTAATTTCGACTGTAAATTGATAAAACCTAAAATAAATTATTCTATTTACTCTCTCTAATTTCATCTAGAATCGATTAATCGAATGATTGATGAGTTTGTCAACTGTCAAACCATGCATAACCATAACCTTATTGTTTTGTCAATTATTAATTAAGATGACGAGCAATTTCAACTTTAAAATCATTGTTTAAATTCGGCAATAAATTCAAGCATTAACATCTGTTTCGAAATGGCTGAATCTGTTTTTGGTTGGGATTTACTTTACAACAGCGTTGAAAAGGATATAAAAAATAAACAAGATATTTTGATCTGTCTAACACATTTGGTATTGGTTTCGAATGGCTTTAGATGCATTGGTTTGGGAGAATCTAAAATTATAGACGGAGATGAACTAAAGTCAGAATCTCTTCCGAAAAACTGGAATGAAAATTATTCAATCAGATATGTTTATCAAGGGAAATTGTATATTTTGAAAGCTACTCATTTAGATGATGCAGTAATGATAAATCTAATAAGAATCGATGAACGTACTGTATCTTTCGTACAATTGAACACAAGAAGTGTTGCTTCCAAGTCGGGACCTTTAAGTGAAATGATTCCTAACAATAAAGATATAGTTGAGCTAATTAGAACGCAGCTTATTAGCAAAGTTATTGTTTCTACAAAAACGAAAGAAAATGCCAGTCAGACTGAAAATCAAAATCGAAGAAGTGAAACGCGGCAGCAAGATGATCCTTTAAGACGCTTACCACCAACACAACCTATAGTTCCATTGATACCTTTACTACCCAGCATTGGACCTGGTAATTATGGACGTAGTGATTTAGATCCACTAGGAGGTATAGGACCGTTAGGATTTCCAGCAGCAGGTGGAGGTGGAATGTTATTCCGACCACCAGGACCATCTTTTGGAGGTGGATTTGGTGGAGTAATCCCAGGCGGGAACGTAGGTCTTCCACCTGGGGCTCTTCCTCCTGGAGCCAGGTTTGACCCCTTTAGGCCTCCCGATGTTGATCATAATCCCCCAAGAAGGCCAAACAGACCCGACAATGATGAATTCCCACCTCCGGGCTATGATGATATGTTTATGTAGTTAGTTTTTCTTAAGATAATTTGATTGAATATATTTGTGAAAAAAATATTTTTTATGGTTTTCTTTTATATTTTTTTAAGCATACATATAATCAATATTGTGTTTTTATTTTTTCAATAAACCTTATTCAAATATTTGTTTTTTTCCTGTTAATTTCAGTGGGAAGAATTTAATGCAAAAAAACCTGATCCCACAAAAAATCATCCTGATGATGAGAAATTTCTACAAGAAGCAATGAAGAATATAGGAGACTATAAACTTAGAGAGTCTGGCAATTATAAGCCGTTACCAGAAGAAAGAGATACTACTGTAAAAAAATATAAACAAGTACTTGATACTAGATTAAAAGTAAGTAGATAAAATTGAAAATTATGACTTCTCGCATCTACAATGATTATATTTTTCATGGAATGGTTTATTCTAAATAATTTTATCACCAAAAAGTGTCTTTCATACATTTAAAATACTTGGAATGTGCATTTATCATCTTTTTATTCAGATTAAAATTGACTATAAAATAACTATTTAAAATTTACATTTTCAAGTGAACAAGTAATTGAACTCAAATAATGGGAATATAGTAGAGAAATACATACGATTTTCATAGATATTAGAAGGACTTTCGACTTATTAAAAAGGGAAAAAATAACAGGAAACAAAAGGAGTAGCAATAAGATTAATAGAAATAATACTATAGACTTAGTTATAAGTAAGATTCCGAGGAGTAACTTCAGAAAAAGGGATGTAGAATAAGGTGATCCATTATCTCGAAGAGTGAGTCTACAGGACAAAAACATAATTACTAAGAAAATGGCCAAAAAGGAAAATGTAGTAAAGGAGTATGGATTGGAAAGATAAAACTAAATTTAAGGAATTGAGAGGAAAACTGAAGGAAGAAACAACAGGTCACTTAAAAACAACATAATCATCATTCAACTATTTATGAGTAACGCTAAGGACAAACAACCAAAGAGAGGATAACGGACAAGTAAATATCCAATGATTGAGATAATCGAAGCTCCCGTCACAGTCACACGTGTCTGTGGTAGATATTTTAATTTTATAATAGTATGAATTAACGGTAGCAGTCCTGAAAGGTATCTGACATACATATAGTATGTTTCCTGGATGGAAGGCTTCGTTCAGGTAGAGAGATGTGATGGATATATCTTGCAGTAGAAATTGTTACTGTGGTTTGTAAAACCTGCCCATTCACTTTCCCATTTTTATTTGAGATTTTCTTTGCTAAGTGCTGTTATATACACCCCTTTGTTAATTACAAGACCAGAAGAGGTGGCCTCTTTAGCAAGCTCATCCACTTTTTCATTAAGTACCTGAAATTTAAGAATATCTTTTAACTCATATAAGTCCAACAATATTTTTTAAGTTCTGCAATGAGTTAAGTTTTCGAGGATGCTGAGTGTGATGCTATTATGGTATACATATATATTTCTGGTCGTTTTTCAATGTCACTAAAGCTGATTGTGACTCAGATAATAATAATAATAGTTTATACAATAATAGATTTAAATAGAGGTTTATCAAAATATTTTTTTAACTATTATGAAGAAACTGTACGTAGCCCATAAGACAGTAATTGGTTGAAGATGGTTTAGTACAGAGTAGATAAATTTATCTACTTAATTATCAAATTCTAAGTTAGTGTTTATAATCCATTCCAAGGCTCTATTGATGGCTACTAATTCAGATGTAGAGATTGAACAATTTGGATTTAATTGGAAAGTTTGGGATATATACAACACTACCATTTGGAACCATCGGTTTATATTTTGCATACTGGTCCTTGGTTACTAAGCCCCTCATTTAGAACAAGTTTGGAGGGATTGGAGAGTCGTAAAAGACGGCATTGGGATTGGAGTACAAAATGTTGAACATAGAATTGAACATTGAGATAAATTGGGAGAGGCAATAGCTAGGATAGTAGAATTTTTAATTTGCCACCAATTAGAGGTTAAATTTTTGAAAGAGGGAACAGCAATTTTATCTAATAACGATTTTTTATTATTAGCTTGACACTTAAGGACACATTTTTCAGCAAAAAATAGGCGTCTCAGGTGGAGGGGGGGGGGGGATCATTACATTCTGCCAAGGAAGGAGAGTAGAATTTAAGGCTCCTAATACTAATCTTAAGGCGTTGTAGTCTATTCTGTCAATTCTGATTAAACGTGATTTGGTAGCAGATCCATACAGAAAACAATCTTAATCCAGGATTAATCTAGTATATGCCCTGTAAAACATTAGATTTATTTTCGGATCGGCTCCCCACTCATATAGATTGATAACTTTCAAGATATTAACACTTTTCTCACAATGAACTACGCATTTGTTAATTTGTGTGTTCCAAGTTAGTGTCATGCCTAAATAAAAGTTGTTAAGTACTGAAATCACAAGTTGACAGAGTTGTAGACTACTTATTCCAGGTACTCGATATCTAGCTCTTAATAGGTGTGATAATTGAATTCCATGATCATCTAAATATTTTTTATATTGGCTCATATTTTCCTTAAGAGAATTTATACACTCATCAATTGTTTTCTTATCCAAGTACAAGCAGAAATAGTCGGCATATTGTAAAATAGTTGATCCAATGCCCATGGTGTGTATGTTTAGGGTAGGGTGGACAGTGCGTGTTACAACTTAGTTACAAAATTATAAGAAAAAGAAGAAGAACTAATTTAGACGTAAAAAGGTTATGGCAGTAGGAAAGTGTGATCTGTAATAAGTCTATTTTAACCCTAGAGTGCTTACGTAAAAGATACACCTTTAAATGCTTACATGGGGTTACTGATAACCCCCTCCCAAAAAAAACAATTAAAATAGGCATAATAAATAAAAAAAATTGCAGTATTTGAACAAAAAACTTTTATTTCAAACATTCTAAACATATTTCCACCCTATGGTCGTTACAAATTGGTTTTGAACATTTCCCGCAGGCAGTTTTGGTTTTTCTGTCATTTGTTCTTGCACACAAAAAACACCGCTTCTGTTTTAAAAGTTTTCTTGGAGGTTCTCCTTCAGGTCTAGGCTCATCTTTCACATCAAGTATGTTCCTAATGGATGATGCTAAATCACCAGGCAGATTTTTGGTTAAACGTCTTTCCATGTGAGGTTTAGCCAGAGCAAATCCAAGATCAAATAAAAATGTTCGGCGAGTACTCTTTTTTCTGTTACCTTTTACAATTTGGTGTATCACGTCGCAGTTTATTCCTGCTTGATCCAGCATTCCATAAAAAAATCGTAGTGGCCATCTACGCGTTTTTCTGGAGACAGATGAAGTGTGCATCATTTGATCAAATGTATCCACCCCTCCTTTTGTTGAGTTGTAGAAGTTTATGATTTCAGGTTTGCTATTTTCGTCAATTACCTTTCCGCTGTGCATGCTGGATAATAATAATACTGACTTCATTTTTTTCGGTGTGTAAGAAACCAAAGTTTTTTTATTACTAAATGCAAACTGAGAAGTACCTTCTTTTTTTTCCCTACTTGGGAGGAAAGATAAAGGAATTTCTGGTTTGTTTTTTCTGATGGTACCTACAATAGTCAGATTGAATTCCGTTAACATTTTGTCGGTCAATGGGATAGAGGTAAACCAATTATCCATTGTAATATTCCTCCCTGTTCCATGGATACTCTCGGTCAATGTTCTCACATAATAATCTGGCACAGGTTCTTTATCTGGTCTTTTTATTTTTCCAATATATGGAATAGCACTCACCATATAGAACGTGCGTGAATCACACATTGTCATTATTTTGAGTCCATACTTATCAGGTTTTGAAGCAATATAGACTCTAAATGGACAGTTTCCTCTAAATCCCAACAGCTGCTCATCAATTGTACAATAACTATGGGGCGTATAATTTTTAGTACAGTTTGAAATAAATCGTTCCCATATAGTACGTATAGGGGCAAATTTGTCTTGAGGATCTCTGATTCGTTTATCGTCAAATCTTATACAGGATATCAAAAACCTAAACCTGGTTTCGCTCATTATACAACGATATATTTCTGGTCCAAACTTTGACCACATTTCTTTTGAGTTCTGATGATTGTCTTTTTTTTGGCCTGCAATATACAGTAAACCAAATAATGCCATAATTTCAATGGAATCAGTCTCATTTACATAACGACAATCTTTAGAATATTTTTGTCTTTGCCTACCTATTTCTTGATTAGTGTATACAACGATGGAAATAATAATTTCATCACTAAAGAACAGTTTCCACGAATCCAATATTGTTGTTATATTCCTAGCATCGTTTTTCGGGCCTGGAAGTCGAAAGACAATATTTCGCTGAGGAGTTCGAGTACGACTTGGTGGTTCTGCAGACCAGCTATAACCATTCTTTCCTCTGAACTTTTTTGGTTGAAGAGGATCTTTTTCACTATCTATGTCTTCAGCTTTATTCTCTCTATTTTTATCTATAATATCTTCTCTGTCTTCGTATTCCTCTTCTTCGATAGATACAATACTGTCTGAATCTGATTGTACTGACACATTATCTTCATAATCTAGACCTTCATTATCAGAATCATATTGACTTTCAAGTTCCTCATACCACCTTAGCACAGTTTCCTCGAATTTTGGGTCACCTGGTCGAACAGCCATGGAAAGTTTTTTTTATCTTCAATATTTTAAACAACGCTTATTGCTTACTTGGGGTTACACGTCACCCCGATCGCGACAGAACTCACTGCGTCATAAAACAAACAGTACTGCCACACGCGTTATAAATAGAACACCGGGATACCGATACATAGCAGAAAACACATGGTTGCCAGTGTTACGGTTTTTTAATAATTATTAATTAAAATTTGGCTGGGGTTACTGGACACCCCCGTAAGCTTTCTAGGGTTAAATAATTAAAGTATATACAAGCAGGAAGTAATAAGTTTAATTTACCAAAACAAACACTCCTACCTATGTACTGTAACAGGTTATGGGCCCAGAAAGAGTTGAAACTGTAAAGCGAAAAATTAATTCTGAGGTTAGAAAACGGTTTTAGAGAAGCGCACTTAAAGATGACGACTTCCACTATTGTACCGTTTCCTGAGCTAACGGAATAATTATAATAATTGGCGATTTTGACTAGAAATCATTCTTGAAAAAGAAGGAGTCCAAGGTGTAGTTAAGGTCACAAAAGACCAATATGACTGGTTATCCACTACAGATAAAGAAAAACATGACAAAGACCAGATGCATATTAGTCCAATGTACCTATAACAGACAAACATTTAGAATATATTAAAGATGCCAAATCCGCACATGATATGCTAAAATCTCTGTAAAATGTTTTTGAGAGGAAAATACACTTAATGAAGTTACACATGAAACGGTTAGACCTGCAGGAGCATTTTATGAATGTAGAATTGTTGTTACGAGAACTTGAACGAGCAGGAGCAAATTTGGATGAAAGTAACACGGTACCTTTCACTAACAATGTCAGAGAAGTATGACAATATAATAGCATCTATAGAAACCCAGACCACCGGTATTACAATGGAATTTGTTAAAACTAGATTACTAGATGCTGAACTAAAGCTTGGAAAGTCAACTTGAAAAATACAAAGATGAAAGCTCAGCTTTTTATGTGATTAGAAGAGAAAATAATAGATGTTATGGGTGCAATGGTGATCATTTCTACTGAGATTGTTCTAAGAAAACTGCAGATAGAGGTAGGAGTTATTTTAGACATAGTAGAGGATCATTTAGAGGACGTAGCTACAATCGAATAAGACAAGCAAATTTATCAAACCGAGAAGATTGTATAGATCGAAATACTAAAGAAATTGCATTTATTGTACTATGCAGTAATAAAATGATAACAACAAATATAGGCCACTTTGTACTAGACTCGTGGTGCACGCAGCCCATGGTAATGGGCAAAATGGAAGAATAAGTACATGTTAGACAACAGAGAAATTGAAACTGTCAAGATTGGAACGGCCAAAAACAATCAGGTTTTGTATGCAAGAAGTCAAGGAACAATAAAATGCAAATGCCACGGTAATGACATTAAAATTGACTCTTTGATTGTGCCAGGTATGTCGCATAATTTTATTTCTGTTTCCAAATTATTAAAGCAGGACTTTAAGGTAACATTCAATAATAACGGAGAAGGCAAAAAACAGGCAGTTTTATTGAAAAATGGTTCAACTTTCTATTGTAACTCAGTAAATGATTTTTTTTATTAAGTTTCGATTTTAAAACACGAAACTGCCATGTAAAATGATCTAATTTGTATACAGGTGAAAATGTAAATAAAAAACTTTGGCACATGAGGTTAGGTTATGCAAATAGACATAGTTTAAGTAAGTTAGGTTTACCTGTTAATAATGATGTAGGTATGTAGTTCATGCGTGCAAGGAAAAAGTACTACAAAACCTTTTTCTAAAGTTGAAAAGTGAACCACCAGAATTGGCCAGTTGATTCATTCTGATATTATGGGTCCTTCAAAAATACCTACACTAGAATTTGTGTAAAATGATTTTAAACAATTTTGTAAGAGCAAGGGTATTGATGTAGAGTATATTATGCCATATACCCCGCAAGAAAATGGAGTATCGGAAAGGATGAACCGAACAATTATGGATAAGGTTAGGATTAAATTTCAAGAAACAAATTTACCATGACACTTGTGGGGTGAAGCAGTTCTATGCTCAGCTTATGAAATAAACAGGTCAACGACAGAAGCCAATAAAGGGGAAACATCTTCACAGAGATGGTATGGTAAGAATGACAGAAGTTAAAAGTTTTTGGGAGCCAGGCATGGGCAATCGTTTTACCTAGGCAAAGTAAACTGGAGAGAAGAGCACCGCCATGTATACATATTGGTTTTACTGGACTAGGATATAGGTTGTGGGATTTTGAAAACAATAAGGTTATTTGCTCAAGAGATGTAAGGTTCAATGAAAAACGGAATTATTATAATGAAATAAAAAACAAAAGAGCAGATAGGGCTACAGTTGCTTCATGAAGAAAATGATACGCAGATAGAAAGAAATCAAACTGAAATGGAAGTACAAGAAGAAAGAGAATCATATGAAATGAATCAGCAGGAAGAGACAGGAAGTTCTAGTTCAGAGAGTCATGAAGAATGTATACCAAGAATAGAAACTGCCAGCAGCGAAAGAATTATTCAACCGAAACATCTAAGTGATTATGAAACTTATATAGCATATTGTCTTATATCAAGTAAAGAGGAAGATCCTACAGAATATAAAGAAGCAATAAAAGACAAAGAATGGGAAGACGCAGTTAACAAAGATTTAGATTTGGTCATAAAACTATACATGGAAAGAAACAGAATTACCACAAGGAAAGCAAGCAATTGAAACAAAATGGGTATTTCAAACTAAGGAAGATGGAACTAAACGGCAAGAATTGTAGCAAAAGGCTTTCATATAAAGGAGGAGGATGCATTTCAACCACAGTATTCTCACCAGTGGCAAGGACTTCGACAATAAGATTACTTCTATCAATTTCATTACAAAACAATTGGAAGGTATGACAGCTGAACATTCCAACAGCTTTTTTTAACGGAGTTTTGGAAAGTGAAGTATACAGGGTCTCCCACGAAGTTTTGACAGTCCAATTTCTCGAAAACAGTTCAAACGACATGTATTATATTTGGCAGATATAAACAGTCGAAACTGATGCTTATATTTATTATAAAATGACTTCTGTTTCTCCTGTCATTTCGGGTCACGCGACCCCAACATAATTTTTCTAAATGGGACAACCGGTATAATATTGCAATGTTGGATATATCATTCAAAAACAAATTCAACGATACTACACTTGTCATCATTGTATTGGGCAGTAATGATAATAGGGGCAATTAAATGAATATCTGTATAAATTATTTTATTAAAAAACGTAACTTAGGGAATTGAAAAGTTCAAGTAATTTAAAAAATTGAAGAAAATGTTCAAATTGATGACCATGTGCATTGACACAATGTTCAAACCTTGTTAAAAGATTTCTTGTAAGTGCTGCTGTAATCATTTCGGGTGTAACGGTCCGACTTGCTTGTTTTATTTTATCCTTTAATAAATCATCTAAATCAATCGGGGGTGTGAAATAAACTCGACCTTTTAAGTAACCCCAGAGAAATAAATCTAGGGGTGTAATATCCGGAGAACGGGGTGGCCACAGAATTGCACCTTTTCGACCAATCCATTTTTCAGGAAATGTGTTATCAAGATATTCTCTAACTGGCCAAAAAAGTGAAGAGATGCTCCATCTTGCTGCCACCACATTGTTTGCCTATTATGTAAGGGAATATCTTTAAGTAATTCTGGAAAAGTATTTTGAAGAAAATTTAAGTACCTATCTTTACCCGTTAATGTTCCTTCATAAAAATAGGGACCAATCAACCGACCGTTAAATGAACCGCACCAAACATTGATTCCCCATATTGTTTGAAAATTGGTTTCGCGCATTCACTTTGGATTCTCCTGCGACCAATCATGGCGATTAACAATACCATTGTCATGAAATCTACATTCATCACTCCATAATATTTTTTCTAAAGAAAAAGGTCATCATTACTTTGTACTAACATTTCAGCAATGAAATTTATTCTCCTTTCAGGATCTGCAGGAACTAAATCCTGGGTTAAATGTATTTTATAAGGATGGTATTTGTGATTTTTGAATACTCTTTGTATTGAACTTCTATTTATTTGTAATTCTTGTTCAATAAATCGTATTGAGGTGTATGGATTTACCTGGAGATATGCCAAAATATTTATCACCCCAAACAACACAAGTACATCCCAGGGACGTCCTTCATTTGCTACTAGGACGTCCCAGGAATATCCTTTATCGGGACATGGTACATACTAGGGACATCTACTTTCCACCAAAAAGGGCACACAAGGGATGTCCTTTTGGTACGTCCCAGGGATGTACCAAGTCCCGGCGAAGGACATCAAAGGGCCACCCTAGGGATAATCCCAGGGACATCCATGAGATATATGTAGTACATCCCCTGGACGTCCTAGAATGTCCTTTTTTCATTTACTTAATGTGAAATATTTCATAGAAAATATGAAGAAATAAATAAAATCCAAAGATTTTCAAAACAAAACCAGTATCACATAATGAAATAAAATATTTTTAAAAAAATGGACACAAACTCATTGTACACATAAATTTATATGATAATAAACTAAACAAAAACATATACGAGTATTCATATGGTAATAAACAAAACAAAAATTGACGAAATAATTAAAAATTGTACAGATATATATTAGCTAAGTGTTGCATTTGTTGTAGGCATTGCCTCATCTTTTTCTCTGAGGCTTCTTTCCTTTGCTCTCCTGAAGAACTTCTGTAAAGCCTCCTCAATTTGTTTTTGGTTACCAATGGCTTCAGAAGATCCTGTTACAAAAATATTATGACAGGTGCAATTGAATGATGAAGTTTACAAAAATCATTCACAGTAAAAATAGATAAAATACTCACGAATTATCACTTGTGACATCTCCTTAAAACATAATTTTTCTTTCGTCCCATACCAGGTGAAAGATGTAGCTGTTTGGTATGTCATGAATTGTAACATGACTCTTTTTACAAAATCAAATGGGAATCCCCCCCTATTTTTGATACTTCTTGAACCCGAAATAAAATAAGATAAAAATTAAAAAGCTATAGCACTCAACGATTTATTTGGTAATGAACTGTAGAAACAGGAACTCTGAATGAAACGAGTGAATTTTATAATAATACTAGCTACTGATCCTTAAACTTCACAGAAGCTTTACTTGAAAAAAATGCAATTCTCTATAAAACTAGTTTAGCACCAATGACAACTAACTTATTATGCTTAATGTAGAAAGTTATTTTTTGAATGTTATTTTCCAGAAAAAGTTTTTAGTACTTACCACATTTGTGAATTGGTCTTGGGGGTGTAAATAGTTCTCTATGTCTTGAAATTCTTCCAGTGTCCTAGCTGGTAGTTTTACTTTCTCAAAAATACTTTTTGTCCTTATATTTAAAGTATCTGATATCCTGAGAGCATTTCAGTAATGTTGTTCTTTAAAGATTTAACTTCTGATAATAAATCTGTTACCATACTAGTGAGCATATTCTGTTTCCCTAGATTCTGCACATAAAAACTCAAAATCTGCAGCAAGCTTCTTCAAAACTGTATCTAGAAAAAAGATTCCAAATTATTATAAAATGCTCACAGTTTATTATTCAAATAATGGAAAAGTCTCTTGATTACCAAGGATATTGAAAATATGATAATTGACAGTAAATATATCTGAGCCATTTTCAGCATTCATGAAAAATAGTACTCCCCATCACAAGAACTTGAAGAAGAAATGCTATTAGGACCAGGCTGCTCTTCATCTTTCTTTTTTTTCAATATTTCCTGCGGAAAGAATCAGTGTTTATTGAATCATAAGAGATTTTTTTTGCAATCAAAGAATTTGTTGTGTTTCAGTGATGTCGAAGTTTCCAGAATTTTCTTATTATTACTTGGGTACATATTGAAGAAAATCATTTCAGGTACAAACTTAATACAAAAAAGAGACAATCTGGACTTACTTGAAGTCGTTGACTTAGTTTTAGAAGGAGGATCTGAGATGAGTCTCTCTTCAGAATCTGATGATGAAGAGTAAATAACTTTCTTATTTCGAATTTTCTATTCTTCAAAACATCCTCCTCATCAACCAAATCACTCTGGCATTCTGCTCTTCTACATATGGCGAGCTTCAAAATAAGTATCTTAAAATATAAAAATAATTATTAATATTACACGAAAGGTATTTTTATGGTAAAATAATCTCACCAAACGTTGCATTTTTGAAAAATGAAATTTCATAAGAGGGCCAGCAAGTATTTGGTGATTCGTGGTTTTTTATAGCTATCACCATTTTTTGTTGAGTTAGCCGGAGGCCAATAACCTAGTAATGTTTCTGAACTTCGACGAAAGCAGTGGCCGGTAAATTCGCTTGGATTTTCTAATTCAAGATAAGAGGCGATTTTGCTAGGGGCTTTTCCCACACAATGCAATCCTACTACATGGGTTGAGCACTTCCCATCTTTAAAAAAAATAAAAAGCTGATATAGACTTCTTTTTAATGAAAGCTATTAGTTTGAAGAAATTATTAATGTTCACATTATCTTTTATGGCCAAAGTAGATTTTAGCATTGAATATAAGCTCCATAATGTTGAAGAATCCAGTTTTTGGGACTTTTCAGCAAAATATGCTAAAAGGACTTCTTCATTTACATTTTTCACTTTTTTTTCTCGACACCAATTTTTAAATGCGTCGTACGACTTCTCGTAACGGACTTTTGATTTTATTGATAATATATCGTAAGCCGCTTTCCTCGCTGCTACCAAAATTTCTTCTGGAATCTCATTTTCCGTGTCGGATAATTCAAAATCTGAATTCATATTATTGTTAAATTTGCGCACTCGCGAAGTAAGTTTGACATAAACGACAAATTAAGAATCAACGAACTGTCATCACTCGACAATATATCGAAACGTTGTTATCATAGTAACGAAATCAAGGTAGATTGTATTGTTACGAAACAGCACACTGGTATATACCCTAAATCCGACTCTGTCTAAGCCAGGTATGAAAATTAAAATTATGGCGGATACGCAGGGTTTTTTATAACCGTTTACGACTATCTTATCTAAACATGGTTTTTGTTACCAAACTTATCTAGAAAATGCCAGAACCAATTGTTTTTGTGTGTATAAGCCGCAGTCCGGAATTTTCTAGTAAAAAAGGCTTTAATATATAAGGGACCGATCAGGAAGAGTTAGTTAGTTGATAAAGTGATCTCGTGAAATAAATAAACCGAAATATCGATCAGTAAAGTGTTTATATAAATCAATAATTAAGTTTGTGTGCATATAAATTAAATTTAAGTGACTAGTTGAGTATATATAAATTAAGTGTTAGTGATTAGTTAAGTGTATAAATAAATTAGTAAGTACCCATACCGTGTGTTTAAAATTTATCCCACCCGTTTACCGTTTAAATAAATTATAAAAAACATTACATTGGTGTCAGAAGTGGGATAATATAAATAAATGGTCAAGAGACTATTTGATTTGAAAGTGGCGGAATTAAGAGCAGAATTGGAAGATCGTGAGTTGGAAACGACCGGTAAGAAAAGTGAATTAGTAGAAAGACTTCAATTGGCACTGGAAAATGACGACTTTGATCCTGAAACAGTCTTATTTAATGACGAGGCTTCCACCTTAATCTCGTCGATTTCTGCTAACATGGACGAGAAGATTTCTGCCATAGAAGAGCACATGGACGAGAAGATTTCTGCTATGAAGCACGACATGTCTGCTAACATGGACGAGATGATTTGTGCTATGAAGAACGACATTTCTGCTAACATGGACGAGAAGATTTCTGCCATGGAAGAGAACATGGACGAGAAGATTTCTACTTTGAAGAACGATATATCTGCCGATATCTTATTAATGTAAAACGACATTGAAAATGAAATTCCGTCACTAAAATCTGAAACCGAGGATAAGATGTCAACGATGGACGAGAAAATCGAGAATAAAATGTCATCGATGGACGAGAAAATCGAGAATAAGATGTCAACGATGGACGAGAAAATCGAGAATAAGATTACAACGATAGACGAGAAAATCAAGGAATTAGAGGAAAAGATTGCCGAGTCAAGAACGCGAGGCACGCCAGAGGAAGAAAAGAAGACCGAGCAAACGAAACCTTGCATGCCAGAAACACTACCTAAGTTTGAAGTCATTGGCAGTTTTATCCGAGTCAAGGCCCCCAACGTTCGATGGGAAAATGTCGTGGACCAATTATGTGAAACAATTTGAAGCAGCCGCTAGAGTGAATAATTGGTCAGATAGAGACAGGCAGTGAACTTAACTATCGCACTTCGGGGAGATGCCTTAGATGTACTCCAGACGATACCTCTAGAAGAAACGGATGATTACGAGCAGCTGAAGAAGAGGTTGGACATGCGATATGGTCACGAACATCTAGAACATTTGTACCAATCCCAGCTGAAGAACCGAAGGCAGAAACGTGACGAAGCACTTCAAGAATATGAAGTGGATATTGCCCGACTCGTTCGATTTGCTTATCCATCAGCAGCACAGAACATGATGGAATGTCTGGGCATACAGGCGTTTATTGATGGCTTACGTGACCCCGATATGCAGAGGATGCTTCGCTTAGCACATCCCAAAACATTAGTTGACGCATTGACAGCTGCTCTTGAATATGAAGCAGCAACGAAGGCTTCGGGTTACAACAAAGTTAGGACCATCCAAGAAGAAGGCGATCGTCAGCTTGATCAAAGGTATGATGGACAAGAAGCCGAGAAAGATCAGATGCTGGAATTGTGGCGAGCTGGGGCATGTACGTAGTTCGTGTAAGCGCCCCAAGTCTCCTGCAAACCAAGAACCCCAGTCATAGGAAAACTAGAACGGGTCGGCTACGAGGGGGCAGCATCGACCCATGATCGTTCCAAAGACCCTCTCATACTGATAGCTTCGCTCAGATGTCGCAACGACAGTGTATATGTGGATGGCGAAGTAAATGGCAAGAAATATGCTCTGCTGGTTGACACTGGAGCAAGTAGAACGATTATACGACCAGAGATAATAAACCCCAAGAAGAAGCTTCTACCAACGAGACTGCGACTGCGGACCGCCACAGGCGAGAGTGCCATCGTTCACGGGGAAACACAAATCCAATTGGGAATTGGCGCAGAACAGTACACGCATACGGTAATCGTAGCTGACATTGAAGAAGACGTGATTGTGGGAATGGACGTAATGAATGTACATGGTTTCCAATTAGACTTTAGAAACAGAACCATTAAAGTGGGCTCAGAGGAGGTATTCCTTCATCCACATGAAGGCAGCGCGGTGTTGGCAGCTGTACAGGAAGATACCGTTCTACCTGCACGAAGCGAAACCATGATAGTAGCACGGTTACAGGGAATCATGGAGGGAGGTACACCAGTTATGATGGAGCCAAGGAACCACGACGAAGAGGTTGGCAAAGGAGTACTAATTGGAAAAGGATTGGTTACGTCGGCGAAAGAGATACCTGTACGATTGATAAACGTGAACGATTACACAATTACCATCAAGAAGGAAACCCAGATTGGATCCTGCGTACCAGTGACGTCTATACGTCGCCAAACAACGACCACTGACAATTCTAATACCAGATTCGAACAGATGTTATCAGTAGCTGGTCAATCTTGAGATCGAGCTGAAAAAAAGAATGAGAGAATTTCTCTTGCAGTATCGAGACCTATTCGTACCAAAAGGAGGAAAGAATGGTAGAACATCAGCCGTCAAGCACAAAATCGATACTGGTAATGCTAAACCAATTAGGGAATCAGCTCGAAGAGCAAAGAGAGAGGAAGCTGAAAGAATAATTCGAGAGATGGCAGAAGAAAAAGTAATAGAACCATCTACTAGTCCATTGGTGTCACCAGTAGTGCTCGTCAAGAAAAAGGATGGAACTACAAGATTCTGCGTGGATTATCGCCAGCTTAACAACGTGACAAAGAAAGACATCTATCCTCTTCCTCGTCTGGTCTGGTTATTGGCAAGTGGAAATGGCCCCAGAAGACTGCTTTTACTACCCGATCTGGATTATGGCAATTCAACGTCATGCCATTCGGGCTCTGTAATGCGCCTGCGACATTTGAAAGACTCATGGAGAATGTCTTGAGCGGGTTGTCTTGGCAGACATGCCTGGTCTATTTGGACGACATCGTAGTACTGGGTAAGACATTTGACGAACACCTGAAGAATTTGGAAGACGTATTCAAACGACTCCAAGCTGCCCAGCTCATGTTAAACCGGAAGAAATGTCAGCTGTTCCAAAACCGAGTCAACTTTCTAGGTCATATAGTGAGCAATGAAGGAGCGCCGGTGGATCCAGAGAAAATTGCTTCCATTCAGCAATGGCCGCAACCAACCGACAAACATCAAATTAGGAGTTTCCTTGGACTTTGCACGTATTATAGAAGATTTATCAGGAAGTTTGGAGATATTGCCAAGCCTCTAACGCGACTTACAGAAGAAGCAAGAGCTTTCCAATGGGACGAAGACTGTCAAACGGCTTTTGAAACCTTGAAGATGCATTTAACCTCTGCGCCGATATTAGGATATCCATTACCAGAGGGAGACTTTATTCTTGACACTGACGCAAGCAACGTAGGAATTGGTGGAGTGCTGTCACAGATCCAAGGAGGGCAAGAAAGAGTGCTGGGATATTTCAGTAAAGTCCTCTCCAAACCAGAACGTGAAGTGAAGTCCGTGGAACACTTTTACCAGTATCTCTATGGTAGGAAGTTTTTAATCCGGACTGATCATGCAGCACTCAAGTGGTTGATGCAGTTCAAGAATCCCGAGGGCCAGATCGCTAGATGGATTGAACGACTTCAAGAGTACGATTTCAACATCGAACATCGAGCTGGTGTGAGTCACCGAAATGCCGACTCCCTGTCCCAGACGGCCGTGCCCAACAGACTGCTCCCACTGCAACAAGGCGGAATCTAGGAAAGCTGCAGTTTCAAGAACTACAGTAGTCAATGAAGAATGGTCACCCACCAGGATCAGAGAAGATCAGAAGAATGATCCTTGCCTAAAGAAGATTCGGCAGTGGAAGGAAGAAAACCGGCGACCTACCTGGCAAGAAGTGTCAAGATTTTCACCGAAACTCAAGGCATATTGGGCTCAGTGGGACTCCCTTGTCCTGGAAGAAGGGCTGTTGAAAAGAGTCCTTGAAAACGATGATTGTTCCGAGATGAAGAGACAGCTAGTTATCCCGAGAACAAGAGTAGCTGAGGTGTTGAAGAAGTTACACGACAGTCCATCGGGAGGTCATCTGGGAGTGAAGAAAACCCTCCAGCGAATCCGTGAGAGGTTTTATTGGATGAACAGCTCCGATGATGTGAAGGACTGGTGTAAGAAATGTACGACTTGTGCTACGAGTAATGGACCACATCGCAAGAGAAAGGCACCCATGAAACAGTACAATGTTGGAAGCCCTTTCGGAAGGATTGCTTTAGATATCGCTGGACCATTTCCGACGACCGAAAGTGGTGGCAAATACATACTAGTTATAATGGATTATTTCACAAAGTGGGTGGAAATTTACGCTATCCCGAACCAAGAGGCCACAACTGTTGCGGATGTATTGGTGAAAGAATTTATCAGCCGATATGGAGTGCCCTTGGAAGTCCATAGCGACCAGGGAAGAAATTTCGAAAGCCATCTATTCCAGGAGATTTGCGAGAAGCTGGGAATGAAGAAGACTAGAACAAGAACATTACATCCACAGTCAGATGGAATGGTCGAGAGAATGAACAGGACTATTGGAAAATACCTGTCCAAAGTAGTATCCGGCCATCAGAGAGATTGGGACCAGTATCTTTCCCTATTCGCATTGGCTTATCGATCTGCCGTCAATGAGTCCACGGGTAAAACACCGGCGAAAATCCTGTTTGGACGTGAAATGAGGCTTCCTTGTGACCTGGAATTTGGCTGTCGGCCTGGAGAAGATCTAGCAGGCGAAGACTACGTGATCCAATTAAGAAGAAGGCTGGACGATATTCATGAATTAGTTCGAACAAATATTCAAGTTGCCAGCGACAGAATGGAAAGTCGGTACGACACGCAGGCCACAGAAGGCGGTTTTAAAGAAGGAGGCAAAGTATGGTTACACAACCCGACGAGGAGAAAAGTATTTTCTCTAAAATTACAAAAATCCTGGAAAGGTCCATACTTAATCAAGAAAAGGATCAATGACGTTATATATCGCATAAGCAAGATTCCCAACGGAAAACTAAAAGTAGTTCACCAAAACCGACTAGCGCCATTCGAAGGAGACCATAACCTAGAGGAAGGAGTAAACCTTATTCGAGATGTGTCTGACCCTACATTCGATGAATTTATGGGCGCATATGGAGGTACCGGGAAAGCTAGATATGCAGTTACTTCAGAACAACGACAAGATTTGTTCACTCTCCCGGAAGATTATTCACTGGCATACAACATCCCCGCCCGTCTCAAGAACGCACGAGGATTGGCATCCGTCTTTTGAAAGAAGTTCGGGCAATTAGAAAAACTTGAAGAGCAGATTCCAGCCCCTGGCAAGACACTGAAACTGAAACATAATTCGCGGTACGTCTTCTACGTGGTAACTAAAAATGAATTTCAAGATCGATCTACCTACCGCGATGTGTGGGAAACACTTCGACACCTCCGAGACCATGTGTTGGAATCCAGCGTGAAGAAACTGGCTATGCCTAAGATAGCGAGTAACCAGTTGGATTGGCGAATCATCAGGAGCATGGTAGAGATTATCTTTCAAGATACCGGTGTCCAGATATTAATGTGTAGCTACAACCCCCGTTATCAGTATCCGATGAAGACGGCGCCCTGCTATTTCCATAAGATCGGAAAGTGTAAAAATGTGGCCAGTTGCCGATTCAAACATCTAGTCTCGGCTACACAAAAGTTGCAGGAGGAACTTACATTTAAGGAGGGGATAATGTTACGAAACAGCACACTGGTATAGACCCTTAATCCGACTCTGTCTAAGCCAGGTATGAAAATTAAAATTATGGCGGATACGCAGGGTTTTTTATAACTATTTACGACTATCTTATCTAAACATTGTTTTTGTGACCAGACTTATCTAGAAAATGCCAGAACCAATTGTTTTTGTGTGTGTAAGCCGCAGTCCGGAATTTTCTAGTAAAAAAGGCTTTAATATATAAGGGACCGATCAGTAAGAGTTAGTTAGTTGATAAAGTAATCTCGTGAAATAAATAAACCGAAATATCGATCAGTAAAGTGTTTATATAAATTAATAATTAAGTTTGTGTGCATAAATTAAATTTAAATGACTAGTTGTGTATATATAAATTAAGTGTTAGTGATTAGTTAAGTGTTTAAATAAATTAGTAAGTAGTAGTAAGTGTGTTTAAAATTTATCCCACCCGTTTACTGTTTAAATAAATTAGGAAAAAACATTACAGTATTATAAAAGAGCGATTGGAAAAATGAAAAATCAGGGACCGGAAAAAGCTTTTGCCGGTCCCTCACGTCCATTTTCCGGTCTTGATCGGCAAAACATTATTTTCTTGATGAAAAATTGTCCAAAATGTGTATATTTTCTGGTCGGTCTTAAAAAACGAATTTAAACAGTTAATAGCTCAAAAGAAAGGGCTTGTTCCACTGAGTGTTCTTAGACTTGTGTCAACAGCCTACGTTAATTATAACTCTAGTTATAGTGGTTTGAGTGAAGGAAAATCTTGAAAAAATTGAATGTAAAGTTGATTGTGCACGCATAACTTTCCTCAAACTCAACTAATTTAAGTAGTTTATAACTCAAAAGAAAGAGCTTGATCCACTGAGTGTTCTGAGAGTGAAACGATCAAGATCCATTCATTAAAAGAGGAGCTATGAGAATTCGAATTGCTTGAGTGAATGTGTCCCATAAGAAATGTACAGGGATGAAGAATCGCGTTTGAGTATAACTTGAGTAAGGTGGGAGTTGAGTAAATGTCAATGATTGATGACATACTTGTGTCTAAATACCTTTCATTTAAAAAAATGAAGGAAATCGGCCGGATAGAACGGCCAGACTTCAGTTTCCATATTTTTTTTAATATATAAGATGGAAAAATAAATATATATAATTAACATTTTGTTAACTACAGTGTCTTGTATATTTAAACCATAAGGTTTATTAATTAATATTTATTGGTTAATCGGCAGTATGAAAATTTTCAATTTATATATAATCAATGGTTCTTCGCCAACTTCTTTTATAAAAAATAAAACTTCAGAAGCTTTTCTTTTTTTCTATTTCCAACGTTTCGAATCCTTTATTTAGGTTCATCATCAGGGCTATTCGTATAATACACATAATGAATGTTTTATTACAATTTCGTTATAAGACAATCTGCAACAATACCTTACACTAATAAAAACTTTTTTATTTTTATTTAAATGTGATATTAACATTATTTAATCAAGGTTGACAATATAAAATTGAGATTTTACAACAAACGTTAGTTAAATATCCCTATTTTTTCTTATATTACAAAGCTTAAAATTGAAAAATTCACCAGCTACTTTAACATATCCATTTTGGTTTCTTTTTAAAACAATTATAATGAAACATACATATAAGACGAAGATAGTGAACTTTTTAAAATCATCTAAGTCATTTTCAGAATGAAATTGTGTAAATTTTTATGGTCTACATATTTCCATTGCTCAATTCATTTTATATTTGAAATAGGTAGAGAAATCTTTACTGTATGTATTATTGGCGATATGAATTAATTTCTTTTTAAACGCAAAAACACCAAAATAATAAAACATTTTAGTACGGTTGTAGATGATATATTGAAACGGGAAGGCGGAGACATCACAAGTTTGAAATTAAATTTTGTTTAGTAGATTGCTATATACATTATCCAATTTATCCACATCTACACGAAAATTAACTGAATTGTTAGTTTTCTTAATGTGAATCATTTCTTTGATACATCTTTTATGAAAATTGGCTTCAGTATCCAAAATCTGAAAACTGTTGAAATTAAATTCATGGCCAGTATTAAAAGAATGATTGGACAGAACTGTATTATTTTTTAAATTCTTGACATCATTTTGGTGGTTATGTAATCTATTTTTCAAGTATTGTGAAGTGTGTCCTATATATGATTGGTTGCAGTTGTTTCATTCAATTTTATAAACTGTATTAGGTGTTTCTCTTTTTGGCAGATTTGAATTTAAATTGCAAACCTTTCAATATACAAATTGCCGACAAACTTAAATCAAACTAAACAATTTTTCACTTGTTCTCCTAGTTTTTCTTCTATGGCTTTTTTAAAAGCTTCAGTATTTTCTTCGCTTCTACCCTTGACTTTGATTTGTACTAAGCCTTCCTTTGTAATTACCTTATCTACTGTTACTCCTACTTCCTCTACTTTCACTTCTTTTTGCATTTTTCTTATTATTTCAGCATATGATGTGGTTATTCCTTCCTTTAGTTTTATCTCAACGGTTTGCGTATTTCTTTTGTTTGTTTTTTCACGCCATTTTTCTCCATTGTTAGTTGTTGACTGTCTTCTTTGTTTGCTTCTGCTACAATACATCGTTATTGTTATATCTTGGTCTTGGAAAATATATTCCATAATTTTTCTTAAATGTGTTATAAGCTTGCTGTTTGTTGCCATGATTCCCATTTCCTTAATGTGATGTTCATTTGTCACCGTTTTTATCTTTTCCAAGGTTTTGAGAAACTGTTCTGTTACGTCTTCAAAACTGTCTTCTGCATTATGTCCTATAAGGAAAGTGTGGTACTCTTCTACTCTGATGGTTTCTTGTTCGACTTCGATTGCCCCGCAGTTTTTACTCCAGATTAGTTGCCCGTGATTTATTTTGTCATCTGTTATTAGGTCTTTCAATTGTGGCTGTATCTCTGTGAGTCTTTTTATAACGTGACCCTGTTCTTCTGTTTTTTCCTTACTAATAATTATTAGTTTATCTTTTACGCTATTCGGATGTAATATATCATCCTGTCTTATTTTGGATTTTTCGAAACTACCTTCGGGCCAGTGCTTCATTATTATTCCTACTAGTGCCTGTTTATCTAGTTTTTCTTTTAGTTTCTGTCTAATTTTAATAATTTCGTCAATTTCATTTTCTCTCGTGGCAGTAATATTTTCAGTTTGTGTGCTCACATTTTTCATATCTATTTTTCTCTCTTGTATGTTTGTTGCATTTTGGCAAATGCATATCGGTTCAGGCTTTTCAGTCTTCTGAGACAGCTCTTTTATCCATGTTTTCAAGTGTTTCGATGATATCTGCGTCATAACTCTATGCAGTCTATAGGCGATGTCTTTGATCTCTTTTTTAGTGTTGCTGTTTGTTTGGGTAATTTTTACTAGTGTCTCTACATCTTTTTCAGCTTGGCCCATCAGTTTCACGTATTTATTGTAGAGTTGTATTTTATCTTCAATTATTTCTACTTTTTTAAAGATTTCTGGTGGTTTGTCTGTAAAAGATTCCTTCCTCTCTTTTTTATTTATTTGGGCAGGTGGGGTATCTTCTCTATTTCTTTTCCGTTCTCCTTCGCTAGATTCGACGCTTGTTACTATCTTTAATTCATGAACTCTCTTTTCATTTTCAGTTACAATTTTAGAAAACAGATTATAAGCTTTGCTCGTGAAGATATCTTCCTCTTCCCAATTGTCACTTTGAGTGGAAATTTCCTTTTTGTAGTTAGGTGGCATCTCTGATTGTATTGGAGTATTATTTCTGAGTTCTGGTGGAGTTCTTACGATGGAGTCCCTCCGTTCAAAAGGGTTATTTATGTTCTCAGAAAATATTTCATCCCCTCCGCTAGTTCCAAATATTGATTGACTCGTAGGGTCAGTGCCTACTTTCTTAGTCTCTCTTACATTCTCCTTTGATCCTCCTTCTTTTGGTTCCAGTACATCCTTATAATATTGATTTTGATTTAAATATTCCATTTACTTCCCACGAGTAGCTAGGGTTTCTTAACAGTCCGTTTCCGCAGAGCCCCGCTTGCGGAAATAAGGCCTTGCTTCGGCTTGGTATCCTCCGCCTACGCCAATATCCTCGCCATGATGTTGGGGTCCGCTTACGACACATCCGTCGTGCCATGCATCCCTGGGCGCGCGCCATACCGATGATTACGGACTTTTTTACCGCTGGTTTACTCCATCGGGACTCTTCTGTCTGGGTTACCATACCATAGCCGAAGGTCCCGGTTTTTCGGCGCCGGAAATTCGCCGCTCGTCCCCCATGTCTGGTAAGGCCTTGTCAGTGTGTTCGGAAGTAACATGGGCATGTTGGATCTTCTACTGACATTTATTGGTGCTATCAGATCGGCATAGATAGCCCCACCAGTGCCCCACTGACCATTTCTGAGCCGTTTCTTAGCTTCACTCCTCCTTTCCCGTCCTTGCAGCCCGAGAAGAGAGGAAATTACTGAGCCACTCCACCAACGACAAGGTCTTAGAGCTCCTAGGAGGGAGGTACCTACGTTGTTAACACGATTAAAATGTATGCCTTAGAAATGTTAAAATTTACAAGACGTTGCATGTAAAAATTTAATACCATTTAATTTGTGTACGTAAAATACTTGTTTTTGACCATTATCATAAAATATTTACGGTTTTCCATTAATTTATACCCTAAATATACTACATCGTTTGAAAGATTATTAATTGTACTAAAAAATTGTAAAACGATTTATAGGGTGATTCATTTCAAATTTTTGTTATATTGCTTGATTTGCGTTTTGTTTCACCCTGTCTTAAAGAAGCCACAGATAAAAAAGTAATTAATACTGAGCACAGCCAATGATATGTGAATGATAATTGAATACAAAGACCTGTTAATTTATTTTGATTTACTGTTTTGCAGAGTGTTACAGAGGAGGTCTTTTTGCCAATAATTGGTCATATCTTTTTAAAACACCCATATAAATATTAGAATGCTATATTTTTGTAACGCTCTCGGTGAGATCTTTTCGAATCTTGAACAAAATATAGTACGTTTCATTTAAAAAAATGTAAGTTTGTGCTGCTACGTGGTTTTGGAATACCCTGTAGAATCAAAAGTATTTTCAAAATGTGCCCTCAGTAACTGTATTAGCTCACACAAAACTTTAAAGTTTTATCTCTTACCACAACGATGTAATCCTCCGATGTCAGATGATTGCCCCACCCTCTATGTTCATAAAAAAGTTACAACCGAATACACCAAAATAATATTGGCATTCAATAATATTCGTAATAAATATTTCAGTAATCCGAATGTCTCAATACCCTAAAAATAATAATAGATACCCACCCCTGAAATGACCTGTTCCGGCAGTTTTATTACTCCGCAGCGATTGCGATTTTACTATAGTTCCTTCTCGTATTTGACAATGATTTTCATTCGAAAGTTGTAAAAGTCTAGCGGCGCACTTAATGTATGTACAAAGCTCGCGCCCAATGTGGTAACCACCCGATTTTATGATTTTAATGTTGGATTGCTTTCAAATGTCTAATAGTTTAATAGTCTAGACACCTATGTAGCAGTTGGACATTGTTTATAAAGCGCTATCGTTTCAACTTATTTGTATATCCGTTACCACTAACAGAAGTTAACAGTGCTTTGAAATACTTTTAGCAATATAACATAAGACATGAATTTATAAAAAAAGTTTACGACTTAAGAGACATGAAATATGAAACGATAGAACAATTAAAAGTGTATAAAGAAGAACTTCATGACATACATCTAGAATTACCACACAACCTTCACGTATTTGGTCCGGAGATTCCCGAGAGAAACCCCGATGAATTTCCCGAAGAGAAATTAACACCGCGCGTTATTATCGAAGAAACGGAAGAATCGCTTAGCACCAATGTTATCGAGTATGTGCCGGTAAGTTATAGTGTGAATTAGATTTCATTTCACGAAAGCTGAAGTTATAACATTGATAATCGCAGTAACCAAATTCTGTCTTGTTTATCTACGTCGCTTAGTAACTACCACTGGCGTAGAATGATGATTTATGCCGATAGCCATATTATAATTTTACATTTGAGGGCTATGTTTCTGGTTGTTCATTTGTTGAATATTTTTGATTTTGAATATTTTAAGACGTTTAGCTAGTGAGTGTTGTATGTTTTGTTTAATCTAAAACAAAATTGTCTAAAAAAGGATTCGGGATATCATTTACAATTTCTACATCCTGGATAAAAGGGCTCCTACTTTAACACATTCGCGGACACGGACTGCTATAGCAGTCATATAACATTAGTAGATATGCTATGCCGGTTCTGGAACACTTTCAAGGTCATCAATGGAAGCTCGAATGGGGGTAACCTAACATAGCACCCCCCTCCTAAAACATGTGTAGCGCAAGTAAACCCCACGAAAACGTGTGTGCCGTGACGTCATAAGGGTAGGGGGCGGCCATCTTGGATTTTACGCGTCGTCGTATGTGTCATCTGTCAACTCCGTCACGTACGTCAGCTGTCAAATGTGCCGTATGGACCTTCTGTCGTATATGTCATCTGTCAACCCCGTCAAATGTGACGTATATGGCATCTGTCAATCCCGTCACGCGTGCCAACCGTCGTATGCCCCATCTGTTCTATGTTACGTACGTGCGTTCTGTTGTATGCCCCATCTGTTCTATGTTACGTACGTGCGTTCTGTTCCATGTTACGTACGTGCGTTCTGTTGTATGTGTCATCCGTGCGTTCTGTTGTATGTGTCATCTGTCAAATGTATCGTATGCCCCATCTGTTCTGTGATGAACACTATCTTTATGATTTTTCTATGTTGCCATGTATATAGTGTGACGTAAGCAGTGTTTTCGTATATCATCATATCCTACACATATTTTGTATATAGTGTGTGACGTAGCAGTGTTTTCATACAATTTATTAAATATTTCGCTACCGACGATAGGATTCGAACCATCGATCACACATTCTCATGCGTTAATAGTCTTTTAGCATGCTAGCAAGACCACCAAGTTATTATCATATCAGAGTATATTGTGAAAGCGAATTTAGAATTTATCGAAATATTACATTTATTTTTAATTCAGATTGTATCACAACAACAACAAATATTCAACTGTTAGACGTTATCTGCATCGTTTTTAGATTATGATCGTATACGGGATGTACAAAGACGCCATAAGGGCACAAGCATCTCTGATTAGTCAGTTTGGAGTCAAATAAACACCATTATGATGAAGTCAATGACCAGAGGGTTTACAAGAATCATACCTGAAGACAGTGACCAGAGGGTGTCGTTGATCAATGGGAAAGAAGAAGAGATAAGCGATAAGTTTTACAATAATATACCGATATACGATGTGTTGTCATAAATATGTTACTACGATGATCAGTATACAAGATGTCTACGATACCAAAAGGACACAAACATCTCTGATTAGTCAGTTTGGAGTCAAATAAACACCATTGTAATGAAGTCAATGACCAGAGGGTTTACAAGAATCATACCTGAAGACAATGACCAGAGGGTGCCGTTGATCAATGGGAATGAAGAAGAGATAAGCGATAAGTTTTTCAATAATATACCGATATACGAGGTGTTGTCATAAATATGTTACTACGATGATCAGTATACAAGATGTCTACGATACCAAAAGGGCACAAGCACCTCTGATTAGTCAGTTTGGGGTCAAATAAACACCATTATGATGAAGTCAATGACCACAGAGGGTTTACAAGAATCATACCTGAAGACAATGACCACAGAGGGTGTCGTTAATTGATGGGAAAGAAGAAGACATGAAGAGATAAGCGATGAGTTTTACAATAATATACCGATATACAGGGTGTTGTCATAAATATGTTACTATGACGATCGGTATACAAGACGTCAACAATGCCATAAGGGCACAAGCATCTCTGATTGGTCAGATTGGAGACAAATAAACATCATTGTGATGAAGACAATGACCACAGAGGGTTTACAAGAATCATACCTGAAGACAATGCCCAGAGGGTGTCGTTGATTGATGCGAAAGAAGAAGAGATGAAGAGATAAGCGATAAGTTTTACAATAATATACCGATATACAGGGTGTTGTCATAAATATGTTACTATGTTGATCGGTATACAAGACGTCAACAATGCCATAAGGGCACAAGCATCTCTGATTGGTCTGATTGGAGTCAAATAAACATCATTGTGATGAAGACAATGACCACAGAGGGTTTACAAGAATCATACCTGAAGACAATGACCACAGAGGGTGTCGTTAATTGATGGGAAAGAAGAAGAGATAAGCGATAAGTTTTACAATAATATACCGATATACAGGGTGTTGTCATAAATATGTTACTATGATGATCGGTATACAAGACGTCAACAATGCCATAAGGGCACAAGCATCTCTGATTGGTCAGATTAAAGTCAAATAAACATCATTGTGATGAAGACAATGACCACAGAGGGTTTACAAGAATCATACCTGAAGACAATGACCAGAGGGTGTCGTTGATTGATGGGAAAGAAGAAGAGATGAAGAGATAAGCGATAAGTTTTGCAAATATACAAGGAGTATCAAAAGAGTCATCTGAAGAAGTGATCGACAATGACCAGAGGGTGCCGTTGACCATCGGCGGATGTGTCTTATGTGTCGTCGGGTAAACGATCCTATGATTGTTAGATTATTATCATATACACGATGTACAAAGACGCCATTAGGGCACTATAACACATATCTCTGCTAATATTGGTTAGATTGAAGTCGAACAAACACCATTGTGATAAGTGGATGTACAAAGACACCATAAGGGCACTAACATCTCTCTGATTGACCAAATTGAAGCCGAATAAGCAACGAAGAAGAAGTAAACCACTACGATGACGTTCGATATACAGGGTGTTATCATAAATATGTTACTACGACGTTTGGTATACAAGACGCCAACATCGCCATAAGGTCACTCTGCTATTATTGTCCGGATTAAAGTCGATCTATCGCCAATACTCTCAACCTACATTGTCCACTAAGTGTCGATAATACAGTTACCTACTCGGCTCTGCCATCAATACTCTCAACCTACATAGTACATTACATATCGTTAATGCAGTTAACCGTGTGTCATATATCTTCTGTGTGACGTACATCAAGTCTGCGTCGTCTGTCATGTGTGTTTTCTGTCGTATGGGTCGTCATATATGTCGTATGTCAAATGTATCTTATGTCGTATGGTCTGCGTCGTCTGCCATGTGTTTCTTGTTTTCTGTCGTATGGTCTACGTCGTCTGTCATATGTCTCTTGTTTTCTATCTTATGCGCCGTCTGTCAAATGTGTCTTATGTCATATGGTCTGCATCGTATGGTCTACGTCGTCTGTCAAATGTATCATCTGTCGTATTTGCCATCCGTCAAATGTGTCTCTGGTATGTCTCTGACGTGTCTCTGGTATGTCTGTAGTATGTCTCTGGTATGCCTCAGCTATGTCTCTGGTATGTATCTTGTTTTCTATCGTATGCGTCGTCAGTCAAATGTGCCTTATGTCGTATGATCTGCGCCGTCTGTCGTGTGTTTTTTTGCTTTCTGTCGTCTGTCAAATGTGCCTTATGTCATCATGGTCTGTGAAGGGTGTCTTATATTCAGCGTCATGTCTGTCATTTTGTTGTCAGTCTACGCCATCTGTCGTCGTCAACCTACATTGTCAAATATGTGCCATCAGTTAACGCCTTCGTCAATAAGAAAACAACAACAACAACAATCTTATAATAATAATCTTTATTAAGAATACAATATTACACATTGTTATAAATAAACGTTTTAATGCCGTCTGAATAAAAATATTTTCAAAAGTTTCTTCGTTTTCCATCTGTTTCTCTTCGTTTCATTATACCTATAAGACGAAAACATTTTGTATTTCTCCCCATCTAAAACAAATGTCATGAAAAAACACACTTTTACTTACTTTTAAACCATCCCGGTAGCAAATCATTACATATTTTTCCATGTCATAGTCACACGTTTTTCTTAAAATGCACTTCTTCCTAAAGAATTTTTCGGTTTCTTGAATCACATATACCCTATCTCTATTCAAAAAATAAACATTATGATGCCTAAAACTAAGAAGTTATCTGTCATTTTGTTGAAAATAAATGGAAAAACTTACTCTGTAATATCACCAAATTAACATCCTTCTAATCTCTATCACAGTATTTAATACATTTTTCAACAAACATCAAAGCTTATAAATGAACTTAGTAACCAGGAATATTGCAAAAATTGTTTTGTATCTCTTTTACCTAGAACAAATGTCATTTTGAGAACTTTTACACATTTTTAATTAAGTGCTATAAAACCAACAGAATAAAAACATTATCAATAGATTCTTCTTTTTCTCTGTTTTACCAAAAAAAAAAATACAAGCATGCCAAAAAAAGCCTTTACACAAGTCTCCGCTAAGAGAACAACGATAATGAGTTACATCATAGTTATAATTTATTCTATAATCTTCAACTTAAAAAGCAAAAGTTGAAAAAAATTTGACGATTTATGCTTACAAAGTACTCTTCTCATGTTATTCTAATCAACAAATGTTAAATGGAATGAAAATACTCTAAAAAGTTTACAACATACCTACATTTGATCGAAAAACAACAAAGTTGAAAATAAATTATCAAAAAATAGTACTCTTTAGGTGTACAGCAAACCTACGTTTAATCAAGAAACAGCAAAGTTAAAATTAAATCATCAAAAAACATAACTTATTACAAGTATTTTTCTGCTTTAGGTTTACTAGTCTAAGACACCAACCTCTAAAACGTTTGCGAGGAACATATTTTCATTAAAAATAATCAGTTACTTCATACTTCCAGTAAAAGTGAAAATAACACAATAATAATTTGAAAATTCAACATACCTTCTAGGTCTCCAATGTATATCGCATGTTAAAAACTTTGAGACGTGCAACATATTTTCAAATAACAGGCTTATCAGGAAAGACTCTAAAAACTGTAACACGGACGGGAGAGTACATCTTTGAAATAGCTGCCTTATTAGAAAAATATACTTAGATTTTAAAAATATAGCTGCCTAGAATAAAGCCCTCTTAGCTGCCTAAAATAGACCAAAAACAAAGATGAACTCACTTTTACATAAACAATGTAATAATTCACAGAGCACGAGATCCTAAGCGAGGTTGTTATTAACTATTAGGAATAATAATTTATTATATGAACGCTATTTTTCGAAATTCATATAATGATAATCCAAAACCACATTGATAAAATAATACGTTGACTATCGTCACGGAGGTCTTCTCATACAATTTCATTATGTAGAAATTTTATATTTATCAAAATTGTAAACATGTTTTCGAATAAAATATATGGTTTATTATTATACGCAGAATTGGGTGTTCACTATATATACGGTGGAGTAAAAAGTTGTAAATTATTGTCTTTCTGCATTTAATTTTACCTTCTTACCTATTAATTATATAGAGATCGTAGAAGATACGTGTAATATGGTGACAAATGTTTGAATTTCTCAAAAATGTTATGTAAGTGTTTACAACAATAGAGTAGCACTCATTGCAGATGGTTATACTACAATATTTTATAATAATGGTATGGAGATAATATGTTCGCCTACAGAAGAAATGTTCGCAACATTTACTACAACTGGTATTACGTCTTACCAAGGCACCACATTCGATAAGATAGAAAATTTAAAGTTTTCTACGGAGGTATGGCAGGATATTCCTTTTACCAAAAAAAAAAATATGACCCAAATTAAAAACATGTCTATGCAGAAGATAAAATATCGTATTAAATTAAGGTATTGCCAGCGCTTAGAAGAAATTATCGGAGGAATAGAAATAGTAATTACAGCTATAAAGGAAGTTAAACACAGGGAGAGACTTCGTTACATATTAAAGTTTGAGAATTCGGAAATCTTCTAGCGCTCAAACTACTGGATAGGAAGAGAATTTGCAGAAATGGACCTAAGTTATAGAATTAAGATAAAAATAGATAAAACTAAACATACGCATAATTTTGTTTACAATAATAGCATGTTGAGTGATTCAAAAATTACACACAAAATTATGCGTATGTTTAGTTTTATCTATTTTTATCTTAATTCTATAACTTAGGTCCATTTCTGCAAATTCTCTTCCTATCCAGTAGTTTGAGCGCTAGAAGATTTCCGAATTCTCAAACTTTAATATGTAACGAAGTCTCTCCCTGTGTTTAACTTCCTTTATAGCTGTAATTACTATTTCTGTTCTTCCGATAATTTCTTCTAAGCGCTGGCAATACCTTAATTTAATACGATATTTTATCTTCTGCATAGACATGTTTTTAATTTGGGTCATATTTTTTTTTTTTTTGGTAAAAGGAATATCCTGCCATACCTCCGTAGAAAACTTTAAATTTTCTATCTTATCGAATGTGGTGCCTTGGTAAGACGTAATACCAGTTGTAGTAAATGTTGCGAACATTTCTTCTGTAGGCGAACATATTATCTCCATACCATTATTATAAAATATTGTAGTATAACCATCTGCAATGAGTGCTACTCTATTGTTGTAAACACTTACATAACATTTTTGAGAAATTCAAACATTTGTCACCATATTACACGTATCTTCTACGATCTCTATATAATTAATAGGTAAGAAGGTAAAATTAAATGCAGAAAGACAATAATTTACAACTTTTTACTCCACCGTATATATAGTGAACACCCAATTCTGCGTATAATAATAAACCATATATTTTATTCGAAAACATGTTTACAATTTTGATAAATATAAAATTTCTACATAATGAAATTGTATGAGAAGACCTCCGTGACGATAGTCAACGTATTATTTTATCAATGTGGTTTTGGATTATCATTATATGAATTTCGAAAAATAGCGTTCATATAATAAATTATTATTCCTAATAGTTAATAACAACCTCGCTTAGGATCTCGTGCTCTGTGAATTATTACATTGTTTATGTAAAAGTGAGTTCATCTTTGTTTTTGGTCTATTTTAGGCAGCTAAGAGGGCTTTATTCTAGGCAGCTATATTTTTAAAATCTAAGTATATTTTTCTAATAAGGCAGCTATTTCAAAGATGTACTCTCCCGTCCGTGTTACAGTTTTTAGAGTCTTTCCTGATAAGCCTGTTATTTGAAAATATGTTGCACGTCTCAAAGTTTTTAACATGCGATATACATTGGAGACCTAGAAGGTATGTTGAATTTTCAAATTATTATTGTGTTATTTTCACTTTTACTGGAAGTATGAAGTAACTGATTATTTTTAATGAAAATATGTTCCTCGCAAACGTTTTAGAGGTTGGTGTCTTAGACTAGTAAACCTAAAGCAGAAAAATACTTGTAATAAGTTATGTTTTTTGATGATTTAATTTTAACTTTGCTGTTTCTTGATTAAACGTAGGTTTGCTGTACACCTAAAGAGTACTATTTTTTGATAATTTATTTTCAACTTTGTTGTTTTTCGATCAAATGTAGGTATGTTGTAAACTTTTTAGAGTATTTTCATTCCATTTAACATTTGTTGATTAGAATAACATGAGAAGAGTACTTTGTAAGCATAAATCGTCAAATTTTTTTCAACTTTTGCTTTTTAAGTTGAAGATTATAGAATAAATTATAACTATGATGTAACTCATTATCGTTGTTCTCTTAGCGGAGACTTGTGTAAAGGCTTTTTTTGGCATGCTTGTATTTTTTTTTTTGGTAAAACAGAGAAAAAGAAGAATCTATTGATAATGTTTTTATTCTGTTGGTTTTATAGCACTTAATTAAAAATGTGTAAAAGTTCTCAAAATGACATTTGTTCTAGGTAAAAGAGATACAAAACAATTTTTGCAATATTCCTGGTTACTAAGTTCATTTATAAGCTTTGATGTTTGTTGAAAAATGTATTAAATACTGTGATAGAGATTAGAAGGATGTTAATTTGGTGATATTACAGAGTAAGTTTTTCCATTTATTTTCAACAAAATGACAGATAACTTCTTAGTTTTAGGCATCATAATGTTTATTTTTTGAATAGAGATAGGGTATATGTGATTCAAGAAACCGAAAAATTCTTTAGGAAGAAGTGCATTTTAAGAAAAACGTGTGACTATGACATGGAAAAATATGTAATGATTTGCTACCGGGATGGTTTAAAAGTAAGTAAAAGTGTGTTTTTTCATGACATTTGTTTTAGATGGGGAGAAATACAAAATGTTTTCGTCTTATAGGTATAATGAAACGAAGAGAAACAGATGGAAAACGAAGAAACTTTTGAAAATATTTTTATTCAGACGGCATTAAAACGTTTATTTATAACAATGTGTAATATTGTATTCTTAATAAAGATTATTATTATAAGATTGTTGTTGTTGTTGTTTTCTTATTGACGAAGGCGTTAACTGATGGCACATATTTGACAATGTAGGTTGACGACGACAGATGGCGTAGACTGACAACAAAATGACAGACATGACGCTGAATATAAGACACCCTTCACAGACCATGATGACATAAGGCACATTTGACAGACGACAGAAAGCAAAAAAACACACGACAGACGGCGCAGATCATACGACATAAGGCACATTTGACTGACGACGCATACGATAGAAAACAAGATACATACCAGAGACATAGCTGAGGCATACCAGAGACATACTACAGACATACCAGAGACACGTCAGAGACATACCAGAGACACATTTGACGGATGGCAAATACGACAGATGATACATTTGACAGACGACGTAGACCATACGATGCAGACCATATGACATAAGACACATTTGACAGACGGCGCATACGATAGAAAACAAGAGACATATGACAGACGACGTAGACCATACGACAGAAAACAAGAAACACATGGCAGACGACGCAGACCATACGACATAAGATACATTTGACATACGACATATATGACGACCCATACGACAGAAAACACACATGACAGACGACGCAGACTTGATGTACGTCACACAGAAGATATATGACACACGGTTAACTGCATTAACGATATGTAATGTACTATGTAGGTTGAGAGTATTGATGGCAGAGCCGAGTAGGTAACTGTATTATCGACACTTAGTGGACAATGTAGGTTGAGAGTATTGGCGATAGATCGACTTTAATCCGGACAATAATAGCAGAGTGACCTTATGGCGATGTTGGCGTCTTGTATACCAAACGTCGTAGTAACATATTTATGATAACACCCTGTATATCGAACGTCATCGTAGTGGTTTACTTCTTCTTCGTTGCTTATTCGGCTTCAATTTGGTCAATCAGAGAGATGTTAGTGCCCTTATGGTGTCTTTGTACATCCACTTATCACAATGGTGTTTGTTCGACTTCAATCTAACCAATATTAGCAGAGATATGTGTTATAGTGCCCTAATGGCGTCTTTGTACATCGTGTATATGATAATAATCTAACAATCATAGGATCGTTTACCCGACGACACATAAGACACATCCGCCGATGGTCAACGGCACCCTCTGGTCATTGTCGATCACTTCTTCAGATGACTCTTTTGATACTCCTTGTATATTTGCAAAACTTATCGCTTATCTCTTCATCTCTTCTTCTTTCCCATCAATCAACGACACCCTCTGGTCATTGTCTTCAGGTATGATTCTTGTAAACCCTCTGTGGTCATTGTCTTCATCACAATGATGTTTATTTGACTTTAATCTGACCAATCAGAGATGCTTGTGCCCTTATGGCATTGTTGACGTCTTGTATACCGATCATCATAGTAACATATTTATGACAACACCCTGTATATCGGTATATTATTGTAAAACTTATCGCTTATCTCTTCTTCTTTCCCATCAATTAACGACACCCTCTGTGGTCATTGTCTTCAGGTATGATTCTTGTAAACCCTCTGTGGTCATTGTCTTCATCACAATGATGTTTATTTGACTCCAATCAGACCAATCAGAGATGCTTGTGCCCTTATGGCATTGTTGACGTCTTGTATACCGATCAACATAGTAACATATTTATGACAACACCCTGTATATCGGTATATTATTGTAAAACTTATCGCTTATCTCTTCATCTCTTCTTCTTTCGCATCAATCAACGACACCCTCTGGGCATTGTCTTCAGGTATGATTCTTGTAAACCCTCTGTGGTCATTGTCTTCATCACAATGATGTTTATTTGTCTCCAATCTGACCAATCAGAGATGCTTGTGCCCTTATGGCATTGTTGACGTCTTGTATACCGATCATCATAGTAACATATTTATGACAACACCCTGTATATCGGTATATTATTGTAAAACTCATCGCTTATCTCTTCATGTCTTCTTCTTTCCCATCAATTAACGACACCCTCTGTGGTCATTGTCTTCAGGTATGATTCTTGTAAACCCTCTGTGGTCATTGACTTCATCATAATGGTGTTTATTTGACCCCAAACTGACTAATCAGAGGTGCTTGTGCCCTTTTGGTATCGTAGACATCTTGTATACTGATCATCGTAGTAACATATTTATGACAACACCTCGTATATCGGTATATTATTGAAAAACTTATCGCTTATCTCTTCTTCATTCCCATTGATCAACGGCACCCTCTGGTCATTGTCTTCAGGTATGATTCTTGTAAACCCTCTGGTCATTGACTTCATTACAATGGTGTTTATTTGACTCCAAACTGACTAATCAGAGATGTTTGTGTCCTTTTGGTATCGTAGACATCTTGTATACTGATCATCGTAGTAACATATTTATGACAACACATCGTATATCGGTATATTATTGTAAAACTTATCGCTTATCTCTTCTTCTTTCCCATTGATCAACGACACCCTCTGGTCACTGTCTTCAGGTATGATTCTTGTAAACCCTCTGGTCATTGACTTCATCATAATGGTGTTTATTTGACTCCAAACTGACTAATCAGAGATGCTTGTGCCCTTATGGCGTCTTTGTACATCCCGTATACGATCATAATCTAAAAACGATGCAGATAACGTCTAACAGTTGAATATTTGTTGTTGTTGTGATACAATCTGAATTAAAAATAAATGTAATATTTCGATAAATTCTAAATTCGCTTTCACAATATACTCTGATATGATAATAACTTGGTGGTCTTGCTAGCATGCTAAAAGACTATTAACGCATGAGAATGTGTGATCGATGGTTCGAATCCTATCGTCGGTAGCGAAATATTTAATAAATTGTATGAAAACACTGCTACGTCACACACTATATACAAAATATGTGTAGGATATGATGATATACGAAAACACTGCTTACGTCACACTATATACATGGCAACATAGAAAAATCATAAAGATAGTGTTCATCACAGAACAGATGGGGCATACGATACATTTGACAGATGACACATACAACAGAACGCACGGATGACACATACAACAGAACGCACGTACGTAACATGGAACAGAACGCACGTACGTAACATAGAACAGATGGGGCATACAACAGAACGCACGTACGTAACATAGAACAGATGGGGCATACGACGGTTGGCACGCGTGACGGGATTGACAGATGCCATATACGTCACATTTGACGGGGTTGACAGATGACATATACGACAGAAGGTCCATACGGCACATTTGACAGCTGACGTACGTGACGGAGTTGACAGATGACACATACGACGACGCGTAAAATCCAAGATGGCCGCCCCCTACCCTTATGACGTCACGGCACACACGTTTTCGTGGGGTTTACTTGCGCTACACATGTTTTAGGAGGGGGGTGCTATGTTAGGTTACCCCCATTCGAGCTTCCATTGATGACCTTGAAAGTGTTCCAGAACCGGCATAGCATATCTACTAACATTTCTTAGCAGGGACGTGGGTTGTTTCTGCAGTCCATCTTCACATGCGATTAGATAGTACATGAACTGCAAGAGCAGTCGTTCTCTGCATTTAAACGTATAGAGTTATGATTTGTGCGTCCCGCTAGAGCAATATTTTCATTATTGGCGGGAATTTCGGAGTGTAATGGGAATTTACCGGAATTTGTCTACTGATCATCACCGCTGCGCACTGCATATTTTAACAGATTGTTTACGCCTTACAAGCAGTTAGTAGTGTTAGTACGCTCTTATATGTCAATGAGTGATGTTTGTCGGCTTGTTCTTAGAGGCTATATTCTCTATGTAACGATGAACAGAAAAGATGAAGAAAGGCTGTTACGGTGGTACAACGAATTGAGTAGTGACGATGAGCATGAAATCGAATCGAGTGGTGAGTAGAATAATTGTATGTAACAATTGCAAACAATAATATTTGATTTTGAAGGTGACGAAAGTGAAATTCCCAGTTCGCCTACTGACTCATTTGCGGATAGCGATAATATGACAGACGATCCTACATACATTCAGGAGAATGATTCAAGTTCCATCACTGAGAGTGACAATAATCAGGACGATGAAAATGCAGAAATTCAGCAAGGTGATTTTATTATTCCGGAAGTTACTTTGGAAAATAATAGACTTGATGAAGTAGAGGGAGCTGAGTGGGCTAGAAATACTATCGAGATACCGAATTTTTCATTCAATCAAAACGAAAGTGGCATAAAGGTGCATATCCCTGTAACATCCATACCAATGGACATGTTCTCTAAAATATGGTCTTCAGAAATTGAAGAGTTGATATTAGTATCTACTAACAGATATGGTAATGATCTTGCATCGAAAAACCGTCCTAAGCATCGTGGTAGCAGATTTTCCACGACCTGGACTTAAATGAATTGAGAGGTCTGTGCCTTCTAGGGGGACAAATGAAATTTCCTACATTACGGAAAATAGTCACGCTCGACCCACTATACTATCATCCTATTTTCAGCAGTAAAATGTCTTTGTTTTTAATTTAATTACTACACTTCATTAAACTTTTAGTAGTGTTCTTTTTTCCTAACCATAACCTATAAGCAACACAACGATAAAACGTCAAATACACAACCAATCTTCAAAGGAACTGTCATAACATGATAAATCAATTATTATTATTCTAATTTTATGTTAACCTACAAAACGTGATATCGTTACGCTACTGATTTTCAACTTTACAAGATGGCGGTGGCTTTGACAACAAGTTGGTGCATACGACTGCAACTTCAAGTGGCTTCAACTTTCGTGAAACGATCTCTATGGAACGGTATTTTTTCCTATAGTATCACAGCAATCACCCTGTATAATTTAATGTTTTTTTATCGTAGCAACCTACAGTAAAACGTAGAGAACGCCATATCTTACCACCCAGAACTACTTATCCAAAAATGAATAATAACATTTTTATATCGGCGCGTCCTCCATTAGAAATCGAAAATGTTATCACAGCTGATTTTAATGAACTACTTAATAATTATCCTAATGATATTGATACGCCTTTCGAGTCAGAACTGCGAGCCAAGAGGCTCACAAGGTATTAAAAAAATTCTTTTCTAACAATAATAGTAGCTTTACACAAAGATGAGGTTCAATAATACTGACCATTTCGTTTGTAGAAGACTTTTCGTTCAAACGACCATCATTTCCAAAATGAATAAAGCAATCGCGGATTTTAATTACGAAATAGAACAAGGTAAAATAGCCCGTCTGCCAGTTCACCCCCAAGGTAACTTCGTCGATATCTACATTCTCACTCTGAATCAAGAATTGAACATTTTAAAAAAATTCGAAGACGGCGAAAATTATCTTCAAAATAAGGTTAACAAATGCCTGCATCACGTTCACAACATGGAAGATGAAATCGATGAGGAAAAAAACAAAAGAATCGATATTGAAAACGACATCGATATTAATCATCAAGAAGAACTGAAGATTCAAGAAAAGTTCAAACATGTCACCGAAACTAGTAAGTTTTATGATTTTTTGAGGAAGGTATTTCGCAAGAAATATAGACCACCGAAGGAAGCAACAGATTCTGGTAAGTTAATGTTTTTACCTATCACTATCATTCGATGTGAATAGTTTAACGATAATACATTGTCGTATTAGCCATTTTTCATTACCGAATAATCCATCTCTACTCAAGGCAAATTAAAATGAATATCACTTAAATTTCTCCTTTAAATTCTCGATTATACGCAAATCACATTGTGTTATTCTTGTTAGGGACTGGTAAATGAATTGTACACAGGACTATTACTGGGTGACAACTGACTTTATTAGACACTTGATCATGTATGTACATACTGACATTTGACATTCACAATAGGTGCGTTCATGCAATCACTGCACTACAGTTATGACACACATGACTCACGCCATCTACAGGAATATTTCCCAATCAAGAACATTTCTAAGTGTAATCTAAAGTTTATTGATAAATGCGACGGAGTAATAAATCTACGTAACCCTTGCAAAATCAATAAAGGATGAATCATCCAAGTAATATTAAAATATTATCGTTAACAGTAATTTTATCTATTCCTGTGTCGAGCAGGTAGCTTCACTCCGTATCGGGGCGAGTTTAGGGTCTTTTCTATTGTCAAGTGATTACAAATTCAGTCATTACGCCAGTCAGTGACTTGGGCTGAGCATGATATTAATGTTTTGAACGTTTTGAATAAATCTGAATTGTATAATTTGAAAGTAATTGATTGTTTCTCTTTTGGCTTATTTTATGCACGCAACGAAATATACCGAATTTTTATTTTAATATTGAATATAAAAAGATAAATTTATATTGAGCTACAGAAAAACTGGAATGTAAATGAAGCAAGTATTTATTATTATTTATTTTTAAAAACAATTTGTTTTAATGACTCATTGATTTAGTATAATAGTACAAGAAATGTTTAACACTGAGTAAAGTTTAAAAATGATTCTGTTATAAGGCAAGTAGTATTACAATGAGAAACAAAAAAAATTACATTGAAAATAGTTGCTTACGTAATATTATCTTAATATGGTCCTTAAAGGGTTTTAATGCGTCAGACTCGGAGGAAGAACAATTATTAACGTTAATAATAACTGGTTCAATTAGTTCCTCACATATATTGTTAAACTTCTACATAGACGATCGTGCTTTGATGACATGCACGATACATTTCTTCCAGGTGTCGCTTTTTACGTCACATACGGCAGTTTCAACCAATAGTTTTAGTTTAAATGACAGTGACATATTATCCAATAGGCTGACTAGGCTATAGCCTAGGGCGCCGTGAAAGAAATAGACGCCGACTGACCGGACTAACCACTAACGATAGTCACAATTCGTGCAAATCATTTTTGCTGTATACGTATTGTTTTCGTGGAGATCGAATGTGTTGTAAGGCACCAATATTAAATAAAATTTTGACAACATTAGTGAATAGAGACATCGTTATTTCAGTCGGCCGGGTTTGAATACTTGGATAGATTGAAAAGTACCGCTTTACAACTATATATTTTGATTTTCATTTTAAAATCTCTTCATTTACAATAATTTATCAAGCCCATTTTACAACAAAATTCAAGAATAAAAAAGAAAATGCCGGTGGTCTGGCGATTCTTGAATTTGATGAGTGCTTCGTCTGTGAGAGTATATGTGGCTCCTTGAGTTCACCGCATTATCCATAAGTTGTGATTTTCGAATAACTTTGTCCCTGGTATATATTTCTCGCTCCTACGGTATTTCGGCTGGGTTTTCCCTGAAAAGCAGCTGAAAAACAGGGTCTCATCATATATTTTGATTATCAATGCAGTATTGTGGTAACTATAGACAAATCTCTTTTTGCTGATTTGCGGCAGTGACGGGATGCTGCCAGAGATAAATATGCTAATATGCAAAGTACCGTCACGTGCGCCTTGCGCTCGCCAAAACAATAAACCGACAAAGTGTGATTGGAAACGCAACATCAAAGTTTACAAAAAAAATTGGTAAACTTTGGAAACATTTATTTTAAAAATTGAAGGTAGTCAGTTGAGTTAGTTCAGTCGCTGGCAGTAATCGTCAATCAAAATAATATCTATCAGTTAGTGGGTGGGAAAGGAAGAAGGCTGAAAACGAAAAGCAAGAAAAAATGGAGAAGTTATTGAAAAAAATACCCAAATTAAATTCTTTTTTTTTGTCAACCTGTTCGAGGTACGGAAGCCGATGCAGATAATGAACAACAATCAACTCTCAGTAATGATGATATTATGGATAGAGGTAAGCAGATAATTGAATAACGCGGTGTAAGAATGTAATTTTTATTTTTGTATCCTCTAGAAACCGCAATAAACTCATGCAATTCTGATACTGATGAAGTTCAGGACTGTGCATCTTCATCAAGAAATGTCAGAATTATTTTCAAAAGTCGATATCACAGACCCAGCTGGATGGGCTATAACCGAAAGTTTCATAAACCACATTGTAATGAACCCCCATCTGTAATTGTACAAGGAATTTCTAAAATGGATTTCCAAAAATCGAAACGAATTTATGATATTCATAGTAGATTTGCTTCAGAAAATATGTTTTTCAAAACTTTGCGCAACGGGGAAACTGTACGTCGTCAATGGCTATTATATTCAGCACTAACAGGAAATGTTTATTGTTTGTATTGTAAATTATTTAACCGGATAAAAACGAATTATTTCATGACTGGATTCAACGACTGGAAAAATGCCCATCGGATTTCTGAACATGAAAACTCTTCTGAACACTGTGAAAATGCGAAGGCGTATATTGCGCGATCAAATGTCTTAGGGAAAATAGATACCGAAGTTCATAAGCAGTACCTTGCAGGAAGATATTACTGGGTTAGTAGCAGTTATAAAATTTTTGACATCGCGTGGCTTATCATTTAGGGGTTCTAGTGAAATGTTTGGAGCTATTGATAACGGCAACTACCTAGGTTCGTTAGAGCTTTTAGCAGAATTCGATCCGTTTCTGAAAACCCACATTGAAACAAAAGGCAATCCAGGAAAAGGAAATGTTTCTTATTTGTCATCAACTATTTGTGATGAATTTATAAAACTCATGGCGGTTGATCTAAGAGAACAATTTGCATCAGAAATAAAAAACACGAAATATTTTGCAATAATCATAGATTCTACACCCGACATATCCCATATTGACCAACTTACTGTTGTTCTCAGATATGTAATTGAAAATGGTTCGGTAGTAGAACGATTTATTACATTTGCTACTAAGGTAGGGCACAAATCTTCAAGTATGGAAACAGCAGTTTTGAAAGTTTTAGAACATATGTCATTAGGCATACAGAACTGTAGAGGACAATCTTACGATAACGCTAGAAACATGTCTGGTCGATATTCTGGTTTGCAAGCTAAAATCAAGAAAAAGAGCAAATTGGCAAAATATATACCATGTGCTGCCCATTCACTGAATTTAGTAGGAACCTGCGCTGCAGAGTGCTCTCCTGTTGTAACAAATTTTTTCTTGTTTGTGGAAGAAATATACACTTTCTTTTCAGCATCAACCTATAGGTGGGAATTAATGGAAGAGTGTTTAACACGTAACAGAACTGTGAGTGGGTCAGAACTACATGTGCCTAAAAAACTTTCAGCTACTAGATGGTCAGCTAGAGTTGATCCTGCACCGCTCTTTATGACAGTTACGATGCTTTTAAAGAAGCTTTGAATTTTATTATAAATGATACCTCGCAAGCACCTAAAACAAAAGCTGAGGGGAAGGGTATATTGCAAAAAATGTTAAGCTTGGAGACTGGTATTATACTTTCTTTCTGGAGAGATATTTTAATTCAATTCCACAAAACAAGCCAGTCTTTGCAAAAGCAAAGTATGGATATAGTGACAGCCGTTCAACTCTATAAATCAGTATTTCACTTTGTTACGGAAATGAGAACAACTTATAACAAATACGAGGAAAGCGGTAAATTTTTAACAAAATGTAGTACCTATACGTTGGATTCGAAAAGGAAGAAAAAAAGGAAATGTTTGCCAGGAGAGAGTGATGTTGTAGAAACTACTTTTGAGGGTAGGGCAGATATGGAAGTAAATATGTTCTACGTGGTTGTAGACAATATAGTATCAGAACTCGAGATGCGAAAAAATTCGTACGATGAAATCAATGGATCTTTTGGTTTTCTCACAAACTTCATCTTCAAGAAATTCAAATATTTTATTCAAACTCTGGACTCAGCTAACTCTGAGAAAAAAACATCAAAAACTATGTCATGGTTGCAAACACTCCGCAGCAGAAATTTAATTTGTACGTTTCCCAACATCGACATTATTTTAAGAATATATCTGTCTTCCAGTGACGAATTGTACAGGCGAAAGGTCCTTCTCCGTGTTAAAACGAGTAAAAAATTACTTAAGAAATTCTTTAACAGACGATAAAACTGCTGACCTCTCAATATTATGTATAGAATGTGAGGCATTAAAAGAAAGAAATTTTGACGATATCATACAAAAATTTTCAAGTATTAAGTATCGTAAAATCCACCTTTAAATAATCGATTTGTACATTTTCACAAATACATATATATTTTGTGAAACGCGTTTTATTTTACTTGTATTTATATTTTTACTTTCCTAGTTTAGAGGCGCCAAACTGATGTCAGTCTAGGGCGCTCTAATGTCTTAATCCGGCCCTGTTAAACGATGTATTTTTCTCAAAACTGCCCCTTTTATTTCAATGGGATTCAGTTCACAATGGTACAGCGGCAATGGAAGCATCGATAAGCCACGTAAAGTTGCCATTTAGTCACAGCATATAGAACACACAGCAGAGACTCTTACTTGGCGGGAACAGAATGCGTAGCTACTCGCGCATACACGCCCTTCGCGCTAGTCGTAACCATTGTCGTACGTACTTGGGTGTCTTTTAATCGGTAGTTATAAAAATTCAGATCAGTTTGACTTAGTATTTGATTTTTGAGTGTTAAAACGGTTCTTTTTCTTATTTTAGTTAGTTAGTGTCGTTGAGATTTTTATATTAATTCTGAAGTACCGTTGTTTTGTTAAACTGACTATGGGCTGTTCTTGTGCCGCGAAATTTTGCAAAAACAAAAGTTATATATGCAAAAAAGTTTTTTTAGATTTCCTGTGGATCCCATAAGGTGAATTATACATAATGTATATGTTATGTATATATTAATACACATCGTCTATTTGAAATTTAAAGAATAAGTAAAACATAAGGAAATTTATTTAATTTTAGTTGTCATACTCTCGATACACACTGTACTCTACGTAAATTCCTAAATTTTGAAAGATTCTGTAGAAATATCAAACATGACATTTCATAATTTCGATGACATTTGAGTAGAATATATCTAATGATAGATAGAACATAATAGGATTTGGAGAAAATATTTGAAATTGTAAAATATAGAGGTCTCTGCTAGCAAGATTGCAAATGTAATAAAAGAATTTCAAAATATCACTTGGTTATTGAAAATTATAGATTAGTAATTTTTTTCAAAAACAAGAAAAATCGGTAACCAACAGAAAGGAGAATTATTTATTTTGTAAAAATTTAGTCAGTAGCTTTTTATCCTTTGAAGAGACAACATCAGAATAAGAGTTGTCTCGAATTTTTTTGGTAGATTGCATAAATTGCATATGATACAATCAGATAAATAACCCAAATAATAAATTTAGTACGTACATAATTCGGAAAAGAATTGTATCGTAATCTACCATTTTGAGCAGAAGTTTCGGTATTTGACATTGATACACGTCAAGTGTAAATTATTATTTGAACGTTTGATAATAATTCATTAGGTTAAATTTTAGCATAGTTGTATTCTAATTTTAAGTTTTTTTGTAGAGATTACGACTGTTGTTCTTTTATCATAATTTTTGGGAATAACAATTTTGTTAATTTTGCGTATCTGATAGTATAATATATAATTTTGATTCTAACTACCTGTAGTATTCATTCAGTATCCAATCTCATTGAACTTATCATTTTACATTCATAAAATTTTCAATTTAATCAGTGACATTTGGTTGAAATTTTTAGTGACAGTAAATTAGTAAATGTCATAAAATAATTAAAGGGCCTTTTATTATATTGAATTAACAGTTATTTGAGAGTTTGATAATAGTGAAACATTTAATTTGGAAATATCTTAAAAAACAAATAAATTTGAAGAATTAATTTTGAACAAATTTGATCTCACCCTGAGATAGGAGTAATAAGTTGATTGTAGATAAATTCATCTTTATATTGATATTTATTGGCGCCGGGCATATTTAATTTGACAATTACTGTCAAATTTGAAATTCAATACGTACTTAAGTGGTATGCACAATAATTGTCGCTGCGACAAGATAGTATAATTTATTTCCATATCGTAGGGCAATTATATCTAAAGAATTGAAATATTACAAATTGTCTCCAAACGTGGGAAATTATATTCAAAGGTTTGAAAATATAACAATTGGCACCCAAAACGTGGAGCTCGATTAAAAATTTGCATATAACTATAAAAATATAGAAATTTATTGATATTATTATAAAAAAAATTTTAAATATCTACCATAGAAAAAATAATGACGTTAAGAGATGGTAAACAGGTAGGAGTTGAAAGTGGATCTGAGGAACAAAGCCAAGAAAGAAGACAGTATGGGTGATTTTCAGGTGCAGTACTTGGAACAAGGAAGGGAACAATCAGGAGAAGTTTTGACGGGAGATGAAGCAGCAGAACAGGATGATAGAAGACAGGAAGTGCAAAGAGGAACAAGTCAAAATCATCAGATGATGGAAATGATGCGACAATTATTTGGAAAAATAGACGATATGAGGGGAGATATGAATAATATGAGTGGAGATTTAAATGGAAAAATGGACAAACAAAATAAGAATATGAATAATATGGAAAAGAATATGAGGGGAGATATAAATAGTATGAATGGAAATATGAATAATATGAGGGGAGATATAAATAGTATGAATGGAAATATGATTAGTATGCGTGAAGATATGAATAATATGAGTGGATACTTAAATGACAAGATTGATACGATGAAGGAGGAGATTAAGGGGGATATTAACCATATTACCGGAAACATGGACAGATTGGAAAAGAAAATAAAAGAAGGAAAAATTGAAAATTTCAAGGAGATTAAGAAAATTAGGGAAGAGAATAATGAATTTAGAAAGAAAATTGAAAAGGTGAAAGAAGATATGAAGGGCCAGAATGAAAATTTACGCATGGAAATTCAAGAAGTTGGCAGTAAAATCAGAGAAGATATTAACAAGAAGGTGGTAGAAGATGTTAAAGAATTAGGAAGATGCCTAGAAGAAAATGTATCTGGAGTAATTCAAGTAGAAGTCGATAAACAAAATGAGAATATAATTGAAGAGATACAGGCTATTAAAGTACAAGGACAAACAAATGAAGAAGTAATGCAAATGTATGAACAGAATTTAAATAAGAAATTTAAAGACTTAAATGGAAGAATAGAAGAACAAACAGGAACATGTATAAAAAGGACTGAAAATATAGATAAATTATTTAGCAAGGAATTGGAGGAAATGAATAGAAAATTACAAGAAACTGTAAATGAAATAGAAGATAATCTTAAACAGAATGGAGGTGGAATGATACAGACTGGAAATATCGACTTTGGGGTGAAATTTGATGGAAATATTAATGTAATTCACCCAAAAGTATTTATTAAAATAATCAAAAGCAGAATGAGAGGAATAAGAGACATTGTAGAGAAGAAAATTATTATCAGAGGAATGTTATGTGGACATGCTTTATTGTGGTTCTGCAATAAAGAGGAACAAATACCTGATGTGGATGAATTTAAAAAAGAATTTTTAAAATATTTTTGGGGGGAGATCCAACAGGCAAGTTTCAGAGAGAAACTATACTTTGGAAAATTTGATTATAACCAGAGTAAAAATTTCAATGCATATGCAATGAAAATGTACAATAATGCACAGTATTTAGAGCCAAGTATGCGAGAAGAAGAAATGGTTCTATATATATATCCAGACATTTTGATCAACAAGTATCGGAAACTATTGGTATACAAAATATCAAGACGATGGAAAGTTTATCCAATTATCTAATGAGACCTGAAAGAAGTAATAATGAAAAAAGAAATGAAATTTAAAATTTTAATGGAATAGGGGGGAATGGAGATGGACATTACAGAAGAGATATCAATAATACATATGAAAATAGAAACTATAGAAACAGGGATTTTGATAACCGAAGAAATGATAGACATGTAGACAGGAATAATAGAAATGAAAATAGAAATTATAGAAATGAAGACCGAAGATATGGAAATGGAAATAATGATAATAAGTACTTCGAAAATAGAAGAGATACCAGAAATTCGGACAGAAGAAATGATAATGAAGACAGACATGAAAATTGGCGACAAGATAGATGGATAGGAACAAATAATTATTATGATCGAAGAAACTTTGAAAGAAGAAATGATGATAGAAGAAATGGTACGTTGGAAAACCAAGAAAGAAACTATGATAGAAGAATAAGGTAAATGAAATATTACAAAAACAAGCTAAGAAATATATTAAAAGGATGAATCAAAAAAATAAAAAGAAGACCGTTTTTGAAAAAGGAGAATTGGTAATAGTAAGATCATTACAAGTTGCAAAAAGATCGGAGAATCGGTGCGCGAAATTAGTATTACCATTTGAGGGACCTTATGTTGTAGGCAATGAAGGAGCACAAAATAGTTATCAATTACTAGACCCCACTACCGGTAATGAAAGAGGAGTTTTTAATATAGAACAGGTGTATAAATATTATGCATAACTTGGAATAAATGATATTATGTTACGTGAAATTTTAAAATAGATATAAAATAGTTAATGAGTTTTATGAAATTAGTAACAATGGTTTAATTTGATTAAAAGAATTTTTTTTATTAGTTAATAATCATTTTCAGAACAGTACTAGTATACTGAAATAATAGGATAATATTTGGAAAATTTAAAGGTGAAATTACAAGGATATACAATAATCGATTTATCATTCTTTTATTAGGGGGATTTAATACACATCCTCTATTTGAAATTTAAAGACTAAGTAAAACATAAGGAAATTTATTTAATTTTAGTTGTCATACTCTCGATACACACTGTACTCTACGTAAATTCCTAAATTTTGAAAGATTCTGTAGAAATATCAAACATGACATTTCATAATTTCGATGACATTTGAGTAGAATATATTATCTAATGATAGATAGAACATAATAGGATTTGGAGAAAATATTTGAAATTGTAAAATATAGAGGTCTCTGCTAGCAAGATTGCAAATGTAATGAAAGAATTTCAAAATATCACTTGGTTATTGAAAATTATAAATTAGTAATTTTTTTCAAAAACAAGAAAAATCGGTAACCAACAGAAAGGAGAATTATTTATTTTGTAAAAATTTAGTCAGTAGCTTTTTATCCTTTGAAGAGACAACATCAGAATAAGAGTTGTCTCGAATTTTTTTGGTAGATTGCATAAATTGCATATGATACAATCAGATAAATAACCCATATAATAAATTCAGTGCGTACATAATTCGGAAAAGAATTGTATCGTAAAAGTGTATGTGGTTCCAGTTTTTCTAAATCGTATATATTTAGAAAGTTGCAGTATTCTAAATACGTTAGAATAAGTACTAGATTTCCTGATCCATTGGGTGAGTCCTCTCCAGTTTTAAATTTATTTCTCGAGAAATATCAGGCCTTAAATTCAATACAGTTTAAAGATGCATCTATATATAAGAAAATTTGAAATATACCAAATTTATTGATACCTATCATTTACAACATCAAGTGAATAGACCATTTTGAGCAGAAGTTTCGGTATTTGACATTGATACACGTCAAGTGTAAATTATTATTTGAACGTTTGATAATAATTCATTAGGTTGAATTTTAGCATAGTTGTATTCTAATTTTAAGTTTTTTTGTAGAGATTACGACTGTTGTTCTTTTATCATAATTTTTGGGAATAACAATTTTGTTAATTTTGCGTATCTGATAGTATAATATATAATTTTGATTCTAACTACCTGTAGTATTCATTCAGTATCCAATCTCATTGAACTTATCATTTTACATTCATAAAATTTTCAATTTAATCAGTGACATTTGGTTGAAATTTTTAGTGACAGTAAATTAGTAAATGTTATAAAATAATTAAAGGGCCTTTTATTATATTGAATTAACAGTTATTTGAGAGTTTGATAATAGTGAAACATTTAATTTAGAAATATCTTAAAAAACAAATAAATTTGAAGAATTAATTTTGAACAAATTTGATCTCACCCTGAGATAGGAGTAATAAGTTGATTGTAGATAAATTCATCTTTATATTGATATTTATTGGCGCCGGGCATATTTAATTAGACAATTACTGTCAAATTTGAAATTCAATACGTACTTAAGTGGTATGCACAATAATTGTTGCTGCGACAAGATAGTATAATTTATTTCCATATCGTAGGGCAATTATATCTAAAGAATTGAAATATTACAAATTGTCTCCAAACGTGGGAAATTATATTCAAAGGTTTGAAAATATAACAATATGTTACTCAAATATAAATAGTTGTTGTGGGCCATGCTAAATCCCACCATTGAACTAGAATCACAAGGGAACGCCTTACTTGACCTATGGAAATAGTTCTCACAAATACGTAACTTTATCGTCTTAGGTCCGGCCTATTCAAAACTGAAACTAACATTCGAATCATATTTTGTTATTTTAGAGCCCAGAACTTGGGTTGTCGCTTGTAATAGGGAAGATTTGTTAGGTGTAGTAAACACTTTAAATAAAAGTCACAGGATTTGTCAGGACCACTTTGAACTGAAAATGTTCACAAATGATCAATGCAATCGGTTAAATCCGAATGCGGTTCCAACATTATTCCCATTACAAGAGGGCATCTTCTAGGGGACCTAATTTTGATCATATATACACACCTTTGTATCACTTTAAATCTCTGGATAAATCAGAGAAAAATATGCTACGGATAAACATTTTGCAAGATATAATTATTACTCCAGGTAAATAATATATTGTACCTACAACGTGATTATACTTTTTACTTTTCTCGGATACGCCTAAGTTCAATACAGTGTATAATAATTTAAAATGAATAATTTAAGGCTTTTTATGAATAAAAATTACTTAAAATCGCCTAGTAGGTACCTAAATAAAGCTCGGAATATAGGCAAATTGCCCTTTTTGTCTATTTTAAGTGTTTTTTGCATATTTTACTACATATTGTCTGCCATCACCTACAACCCTCTTAAGGATTTTACAAAATGTGCAAATAAATTCTGGCTTGAATAATCCCCAAGTATTTGCCATGTTAAAAATGAAAGCAGATTGCTTCGATGACAAAAGTAAATATTGTGTTTTATGTATAGACGAAATGTCGATCAAAGCACATTTATTTTATAATCGAGGAACTGATGCTGTCGTTGGTCTTTCAGAAATTGAAGATACAAATAATATATTATGACCGGCATTAAATGTATCAGTTTTAATGTTAAGAGGAATATTCAGTAAATGGAATCAACCTGTGGCATTTAGTTTTTGCCATTCTTCATGTCCTGCGGATATATTAAAACAGCAAATAATTGAAGCAATTACTAAGTTGGGCGAGATAGGTTTGAAAATATGTGCTGTCACAACAGATATGGGATCCAATTATATGCCTTTGTCAAATTTATTGGGTGTTACTGCAAATCGACCTTATTTTTACTGCAGGGGACAAAAAATTTATTACATTTTTGATATTCCGCACATTTTTAAAGACATTAGGAATATTCTTATAAAATATGATTTCTTAATTGACAATCACAAAATTTCATGGCATTTATAAAATCATTTTATGAGCATGACAAAAAATATGCAGTAAGAGCGGCACCGAAATTAACTACGTCCCATATTTCTCCAAGTTCATTTGTAAAAATGAAAGCCAAATAGGCTCTACAAGTATTTAGCGCAACAGTTTCTAGTGGCATGAATGTTTATATCAGATTTGGACAATTACCGCCTGAATCATATCACACATCAGAATTTGTATCCAAAATGGACAAACTATTTGATATGCTCAATTCATCCAGTACCTCTTCCGCAAAATTATATAATAGAGCTTACAAGAATTTACCCCATCAGGTGGAATTATTAAATGAATGCACTGCCCTTTTTAACAAAATTAAAATTATAAACGAACAAAACAAAAATGTGACGAATAGGATCAAAAGATTTAAATGGATTAGGATTCGTATAAATAGCATTCGGAGCTTATGGAATAATTTGAATGAGAAAAAAATTGATTATCTTTTAACTAGGCGTTTAAATTCAGATTGTCTGGAGAATTTTTTCGGTTCTGTCAGACAACAAAATGGCAACTGCAGAAATCCTACTCCAATTCAATTTAAAAGAACATTTAAAAAATTAGTGTATTTAAAAATATTTCACTCAGGGACCGAAAATTGTGAGGCAGATCCAGATTCCATCCTTTTGAAGTTGACAGATGTACCTGCACATGCGGTGCCGTCTACAAAAAACATGCCAATAGAAATTACCACTCAACTTATAGGTACAGATTATCAGCAAGATGAGATGCTACACAAGAATTTTGTACGGTATATCTGTGGCTATCTGTTAAAAAAAGCCCTTAATATACATAGTTGCGACGTGTGCATAACATTTTCAAACCATCGACAAGAATTAGATGATTCTTCATTATCTATCTATTTTAGGGCATACGAAAATTCCGAAAAAACTATTTTTGGAAATTTAAAAAATCCAGCAGACATTTTTGTGGATTTTATTGCGAATGTTGAAGAAACTTTTCAGACAATTTTCCACTGTCTAATAGCAAGAACCAACATTTGCAATAATCTTTTCCAACTTGTACACAGGCAATATCTTGCGCATCCTTGTAAGAAATTTCCCAAAGAGTTTGTATTAAAATTGTACTCACGCATACGACTTTATTATACTTTAAAACATATTAATAATAATTTTAAAGAACAAAAAAACATTCGTAATAGATTGATTATATGGCGTAATCAATAGGTGGAAGTATATATTTGTGTAAATACTTCAAGTTACAAATTTATTAACTCACATAGAACAATTATTGTTTAAATGTAGGTTGGTGTTATTGTATTTACTTTTTGTATTTGTAATGTTAGTATTGTTTATTTAACGTCATTATTGGACACATTTCATTTTTTTACTAATATCATTACACCGTGAGTGAAACTATTATTAATTGTAAAAATATTTGCGAAAATATCGCACAATTTTAATAAATCGTTTTTCACATATGAAAACATAAGACCTTATGTCTTTTTTAATTCTGTTTCCGGGTTGATCGTTTCACATTTTATGTTATACGTATTAAATTAATCTAAATTTGATAATTGCATATCGTTAATTTTGATTATAACACTCCCATAATTTTCATTTAAAATTGTCACATATGGATTATCTTCTGACACTATACTTATGTATAAAAATTCCTTCAATTATCTCTAACGGTGTATATATCTTCTAAACTATTATAAGTGGGCTAATTTTATCAAATGCTTCTAAAAGCACATATAATTCTAGCATTCTAACTTTTTGATTGTATGTGGTCTATTAACGTGTGATCTCTCACAAGTTATTTGATTTTCTTTCTAATCGAACTACCTACTTCCCAACGCGGTGATATAGCTAAATAATAAATATGAATATTTCAGATAACAAGAACAGCTTGCCTATATTCTATTTTTATATTTATCTATGTAAATTCAAATAAACATAATACTCTCATGTTTACTTTAAATGTCTAAGTACGGCCCTGCCAGTGGTACTAAAATAAACCCATAGCCAACTCTGAGATTTACACCCAAATGGCTTCCTCGAGGTCACAGATTTTCATTTCAATAAATAATATCAAAGTGCCGACGTTAAGAGTCTGGGCTGTGTGTTTCTAGTCCCCAACATACACTTTAAATAGGGGGTTAAGTTGATGGTTTTCGATCATTTATACGTAAATAATCATATAAAACGTGTTGTGGACTATTCTGATGAAAAATGTCGAAATTGCTCAGGCGAAAGGAACTGGAACTAGCATTATAAGACGTAGTAAATGAAATTGAGAATGTATGAGGTAAGCAGGTTATTTGTCACTTGTAAAATAACTATTAGCTGCATAGATATATCTTGATAAATCTTAGTAAAGTCTAAATACTACCAAAACTACCATCTACGGATGTCAGTATAACATTTCGCCATGTACACGTTTCTGGTGACTCTAGAAAGATGAACAATACTACCAAAACTGCCATCTACGGATGTCAGTAAAACTTTGCGCAATGTACACGTCTCAAGTGACTCTAAAATGAATGAAATTTCGATTTAATAAACAATTAAAGTAATGAAATTTATATCAAAATTTTTTTGAAATCACGTAAAATACCATATCATTTATTAAATTACTGTTTCAAGTACCAACTCTGGAATGGCGCCTCTCAGAAATCCCTTGTCAGCTGCAGTTCAACATCAATTTACTGGAAGTGTATTAAAATTCCCACAGATCATTTCTATACCCATTAAATTTGTAAATGATAAAGGGATAAAATATTTTACTTATTGCTAGAAGACCGCACAACCGGCTTTGTCCTGACACAAGAAGGAAACATATCTTATGCGTTTAGGACAGACTAGCCCACCTCGGTCGACTGTGGTTAATTATCGAACAGAGCATCCAGAATAGTCTACTCTACAATATAAAAAAGAAGATACGTTTCGCTTACAGAGAGTCAACAAAATATCGTCGAAGTGTTGCCACATTTACGAGCAGAACAAATCATTTATAACTAAATTATCTAATCAACTTTAAACTCAGTTTTTAACTTAGGGTGAAAATCATAGTCGACACTTGAGGGTCACTCATACTCAAACTCAACTTGGTTTGAGTTTAGCTTGAGGCGAGTTTTCGTATCCACAGTTCCTACTCAAGTAATACCTCAACTTGAGTGAAGAAAGCTTGACATCAATGCAATTATTAGGAACTTTTGGTTACGGTTCTTTTTAGTCACGAGGGGGTTAGGGTTCAGGTGTCCTAATTGTTGCCGCTCAGCCATTGATTGGCTTATTGTGCACCCCCACTCACAGGTATTAAGCAGAGTCCCATCCTAAATTTTTAGCGAACATTGAGATTCGTCGGACTATGTTTTTCTGCATTCCTTCCTGATTTGTGCCTAGGAAAATATCTAGACAGGAGGCTCGCCTTCTGCACAGGGCAGGGCAATCGAAGACCACGTGCTTTGCGATTTCTTCTACTTCTCCACACATCCTGCAAATGGGATTTGTTATTTCAATCCCCATTTTCACTAGGTGTGCATTGAATATCCAGTGGCCAGTTATGAATCCTACCACTTTTCGCAGTTCTTTCCTACCCAGTCTAAAATCATTTGGTGCGTAGGAACTCGATGGTCCTTTTAGCATTCTTTTGGACTGAGCATGTCCCGTGATTCTGTTCCAGCGCTTTTGGTGCTCAAGCGACACCCAGTTGGAAACAGTTTTTCGTACGGCGCTATATAAAACGCCGTATGCTGGTTCTGGTCCAATGAGGGTGAGATGCGCTCCTTTCTTGGCACACTTATCAGCTCCCTCATTTCCAGCTACCCCTGTATGGCTTGGCACTCAAGTAAGAATTACTCTATTGTCTTTTGCCAAGGTTTTCAAGGTATTGTGACAGTCCCACACTATCTTCGACGTATAGCTGTGGCTTGCTAAGGCCAAAAGGGCCGCCCGACTGTCCGTATTCACATAGATGGTCTTTTTGTTATATTTCCTGTCTATGCATGTTCTGCCGCATTCGATTAGTGCAGCTATTTCTGCTTGAAATACGATCGTCATTTTGCCAAGGCAAACACTTATGCTTTGCCTGGGTCTGACGCCGTAAACGCCTGCTCCTGTACCTGTTAGGATCTTTGACCCTTCGGTGTACCAGGTGATACTGTTCAACATGCGTTGAGGTTCTCCCTAGGCCCATTCGGATCTGCCACTCAAGTTGACATGATATGGTATCTCAGTTTCCACGACCTTGGGCATTCTGTCAGGTGGCATTTCTATGATGTCGCACCTCATGGTGTCGTGTATGTTAGTATGTTTCATAGCATGGAGCTTGCACCAGTTGCCATTGCACTGCATTCTGTATGCAGCCATTTTAGCCTCCCCTGTATATAGAGATCTAATGGTGGGATGTTTAGCAGTACTTCCAATGCTGCGGTTGGGGTGCCCTTCATGGCGCCTGTAATACTCAGGCACGCAGCTCGCTGCACTTTAGAAAGCGTTTTGGCGGCTGTGCTTTGCTGAACTTTAGGCCACCATGTGACCGCACCATACACCATCATTAGTCTGATTACTCTGGTGTACAACCAGTTTACCATTATCGGAGTTAGTCCCCAGGTGCACCCAATTGCTCGTCTCATCGTCATTAGCGTAATCTGAGAACGGCTTGTGATGCTTGCTAGATGGCTGTTCCAGGTTAGCTTGTCATCTAACCGGATTCCTAGATATTTTGCCTCCCTGGCAACCTTTATCTGATTGCCGAAGAGTTTTGGCACACTAGTAATGTCTGCAATTCGCTGTTTTGTGAATGGTACCATGATGGTTTTCGAGGGATTTACAGACAGTCCCTCCGCATCACACCATCTCTCCACTGCGGACATTGCCCTCTGCATTAGTTCCAGGCAGATGCCCACGTGTTTTCCCCGTATTAGAATGATGATGTCGTCAGCATATCCTTGAGCATACCACCCCTGCTCGTTTAGTGAGACAAGAAGGTCGTTTGGTTACGGTTGGTATCAATTGTGATCTACAAACGTCCGATGTCAACTCGTTAACGGTAAAGTAAAATCAATAAAATTCTCCATCACACTAATTTGCTTTTATAAATTAAGAAATAAGAACATAAACCAAATTTTGAAATCACACCTCTATTATTTGTCTGTGGATATCACAAAATCACAGTAAAAAGAAAGTAACAAGCGTTAAACGTGGTTTATAAGTATTAAAATTTTCACTTAAGGGAGCTGGAATCTGTACTCATGTTTCACTCAAGTTATACTCAAACTCAACCTCACTTTTCACCTGTCAAGCGTCTCTGCATACAATCACAAAATACGTCGGGTCCGTTTTCTGTGCATACAATAAGGATGAGTTGAGTATGAGTGACCCTCAAGTGTCGACTATGAATTTCACCCTTAATACTAAACCGGGAAAATTACGATTTTCACTTAAGTATATACATGGTGTTTCCAAAGTAATCTGAAAGATTGCTGTGAGCGATTCACTATTTAATTTTAAGAAGAGAAGTTCTTATAAACATGTGTGAAGTCTTGTCGTTAATGAAATACAGGGCGTTGAATTGTTTTCAATAAATGAACTTTTTTCAATATTCCAAACGCTATTTAGAATAAGCATGTTTTTTCTTAGTTCTTTTGAAAAGCAGTAGCGTCACTAAAGACAAAAGTATGGTCTAAATAAGTTTCACTTACAGTCAGTGCTTTTTAATTGAAAACAGTTCAACGCACTGTAACTCGTTAACGACAAGACGTATCATACATGTTTGTAAGAACTTTTCGTCTTAAAATTGAATAGCGAATCGCTCACAGCCATCTTTTAGATTACTTTGGAAACACCCTGTATATCTACCGCGTTACGACGGAAAATAAAAACTGCTAAACAAAGTGGATCTTTCAATAATAATCGGAGATTCATACATTAATTTCTCGAGCATTCGAAAACTATGAACAACTGTATTTAATTAGTTATCCATCAACTCTCTAAGGTCATTGGTTATTTCTACTTTACTGGCAATTTTTTGCATGATTTATTTACGCTGGTATAATTTATTGTCGCATTTAAGTGTATATATTATACGTTACTTAAAATTACGACTGGTCCTTCGTTCCAAAAACCTATCAAAGATAGACAAAACATCAACCTTATGTGTAGCAGTGAACACGCAGTCCACTCAACAAATCTAAAGTCTGTTCGCTCCCAAGAAAAACCGCATGTAAATAAAATCACGCGCATATTGAATGATCTAGGCGGGTGAATAAGGTTGAACAGGGGCGCATTGAGTATTCACACAATAATGTATTAATTATTTTAAAATTAATTAAATAAATTACGGTTTGTTAGCATAAAATGTAAAATATACGTTATTTACAATATATGCATTGTATCTATGACATTATTTACACAAAATGAAACATAATCAAACAAATGTAAATGTAAATTCTTAGTAAAAAAGGTATCCTTTATAGAAAGATTTGCATGGACCAAAATTTTAAATACAATTATCAGCTATAAAATCGTATACGAGGTGTGTCTAAATATGATTTTTGTCCAAGAGTAAATTAATATTTTAGTTGATCTTTTTACAATCAGCTTGTAAAGGGAAATTTAAAAATTCAAAAAACATCACTAAAATATTAATTTACTCTTGGACAAAAATCAATGTTTGACACACCTCGTGCACGACACAAAAAATTCGATATATTATGGCTGTGATACAAGTTTAATACAATGCAGCGAATTTTTTATAAATAATAAGTATAATAAAACAGTTCTCCATGCATGATACCGACTTCACACTCTATAAGTAAGGGTAAAACCAAGAAAAAATTTCTACTCTACTACTCCGAGCATCTAGAGCTACTGCTGTCTTCTTCATTTAGGGTAATAATGACTGGTTGTATGGTTGTGTCGAAAATATCATCCAGTATATTATCCAGCTCCCACATTTCACTTTCAACTTTTTCTTTAACGTGATTAACGTGTTTTTTTCATGTATTAGAAGTAATTGTTCCTATCGCTACATCAAATATTTTTTTCATATCAGCAAACCGAAACGTTGTGTGATGATCTGCAACATATCTTTTAATGTCTGCCCATATTAACTTAATCGGATTAAGTTCACAATGGTAAGGCGGCAGCCTTAACACCGTTTTATTTTGTGCTTTTACCATTTCATCAATAATATATTTATTATATTATTTTTCCGTCCAACCTAATATGTGAGAAAAGTATTGGTTTACTCACAAAAAAGTTGAAATTTTGAAAAAATTGTTTGAGCGATTTTTACGTTTTTCATCAAGAACAATACGATAAAATGGTTTTTAGAAAAAAATCCTGTGTGTATGTCGTCGTTGTCGTCGGCCACTTTTCGTTACATGTCTTGTTAGCACGATACAGCCTCCGGAGTGCAACAAATCACAAATTGCATGATTGAATATCGTTCAGGACATCTCACAAATGAACCTTATTAATTTTCAGCTCACCAGAGCTAGTACAATGAGTTCTATAGTACTTTAAGTACGACATTTTTGTCATTTTTGAAGAAATTTCAGTTTGTTATAATAGTAGTATATAGCACGATACAGCCTCCAGAGAGCAACAAGTTACCAATTTTATGATTTAATATCATTCGGGATATCTCACAGATGAACCCCATTGATTTTCAGCTCACCAGAGCCAGTACAACAGGTGCTATAGTAATTTAAGTACGACATTTTTGTCATTTTACGAGAAATTTCAGTATGTTAGCACGATACAGCCTCCGGAGTATATACAAGTGACCAATTTTATGATTGGATTTTATTCAGGGCGTCTCAAAGATAAACAATATTGATATTCAGCTTACTAAAACCAGTAAAACGGGTTCTATGGTACTTCGAGTACCAAATTTTTGTCATTTTTGGAGAGTTTTCAGTTTATTAGCACGATACAGTCTCCAAAGTGTATACAAGTGACCAATTTTATGATTGAATATTGTTAAATGTGTCTCACAGATGTACTCTATTGATTTTCAGTTGACTAGAGGGAGTACAGCGTGTCCTATAAATCCATGTTTGCTTATTTTTGGAGAAATTTCGGTTAATAGTTCCGACTTGAGTAAATTACTTTCTAAAGTAATCTTTTTCGATGGTAACCACTCTTCTATTTCTGCTTTTCTGTTCACGGTATTTGGAATTTTTTCTTGATTTCTTGAGTGATAGGGAGCATTGTCCAACACTATCATGCAATTTTAAAATTCGGCAAACCAACATCATCATTAACTTCTTTCAATATTTTGTTAATAGTAGTAAGTTCATTGCGAGAATAGAATTCATGTACTTTTCCTCTAACAGCATTTCTTATTACGTCATCAACAACGTATATAGATCTTACTCGGTTTTGGTTAGTACGAGGTTCCAGAAATGAATGTGATTGTTGATACTCTCTTTTTACTTTATACACACTTGAGCGGGAAGTTCCGGACAAATCTGCGACTCTCTGCACAATTTGCCAAACAGCCATATCAGGAGTCTCGTGAGAAATAATTTTAAAAATATTTAAAATCATGTGTTTTTTTGCCAACATCTAAATGACACTTTTTATGTATTTTTCTTGGGGGAGATAGCTCGACATTATGTTATTCATTATCACTGACACTGACTGTACTCGACATAGTTTTGTTTTTAAATAATTAACTTTACAAATATAAATAATTATTATCAGAACAAATAACACAGGAATATCACAATTCTAACAACTCAAAACACTAATACTGTGAATTTACTTTCGTAAATATGTACTATACACAACAATTAATTTTAAAAGTAGAAGAAGGTTGATGGGTGTATTTTCTCAAAAGATGAAAGTGTGTAAATAAATTTTATTAAAAAATTAAGCTAAGCGCTTTCGGCAAATAAACATGCCATCATCGGAGCTTTCGTCAATGGTAAAAAATACCTCTAAAAAAGGGAAACATTGAAAGGGGATCGGCATCACAGGCACAATAGTTAGATGTACCTTTTTACAAAATTAACAAATAAAGATGGAGCAACGAAGTATGCAAAATGACAAGGTGTAGAAGGTGTCTTCTACTTCGTTGCTCCATCTTTAAAATATAAAAATGATCTGAGTGAATAATTTCACCCCATAAAAGAGGGGGTTTTTAGTTTCATTTTATTTGTTAATTTTGTGAAAAGGTACATCTAACTATTGTGCCTGTGATGCCGATCCCCTTTCAATTTTTTCCCTTTTTTAGAGGTATTTTTTACCATTGACGAAAGCTCCGATGATGGCATGTTTATTTGCCGAAAGCGCTTAGCTTAATTTTTTAATAAAATTTATTTACACACTTTCATCTTTTGAGAAAATACACCCATCAACCTTCTTCTACTTCTAAAATTCAAGTGTGTACATAGTCTTCAACAGTCTTCCATTAAAAAATTAATTCTAATACTAACACAGTCCGATGCACAGATCACCCACAGCATGTACGACCCTGTAAAAACTTCTGTTCTCCTACTGCTAATATTTCAAAGCGAGTCGTCCAATACGCAGCCGATTTAGAATAGATCACGCACGGTTTTTGTTTACAGGCGGTTTTTCTTGGAGCGAACAGAGTATAGTTCACCTACACCAACTGTTATTTTCAAATGTGCAATGGTAAAAGTAGAAACTCCCATCTCAATAAAACAAAAAATATATTTTTTTAAGTGAGCATTTTTTCTTTGTAATTTTTTTAGAAAGCGATTCGGAATCGTCGTCTTCAAGTTCAGAAGAATCCGAAGATGACGATGGGGCCAGTATAGATTCACGAGATTTTGGTTTCATCAAGCAGGATTTGAACGTTTGTCCGAAAGGATGTGAGCAAGCGATATTTAATTTGACTGTAGAATTGCGAGGAAATAGGTACGTTTATGTTTTCATCAAAAATTATCATTTCATTATAATGTGTGACATTCTCTCTTTCTCCAAAATGCTAACGGGCGTCACTATGACACCCACGTCTTCAGTATCTCCAGATTTTTGGCGTCAGATTTTTGGGATGGTTAAATCCACACGGAACTCTCGGAAATGCTGCGTCAACAGTTACCAGGTTAGCAACATATGGAGGTTAAGTAATTCCAGGGATCAGTTTGTTCTTGACATCGACGTAGTACGTAGTGGAAAACAGGCTTTAATTGTTTACCACTATCGGAAAATGAACCTACCAGTACTTGAGAAATTATAAATTTTTATTTCAACTTCGAAATAATTTAGTTACAAAAACGAACCAAGGAGATATATGTTCAAATAACTAAATGTGTATTAATATCAAACAGTATCTACAATAACTAACTACGTTATTACTCAAACCAAAAAGCACCACACCAAGCAATGCATATTTTAATTCGTTTTACAAGATACGCAAAAGCTAATGTGCAAGGCTTTACTAGTCTGTCTAGATGCTGTAATGCGTATTGGACCTACGCTTCGCACTGGAGGCGGCTGAACTTGTAGGAGCTGGAGTCCGTAAACCAAGTCGTATTTTCGTCTGTTGGTTCGCATTTTTATATCCATCGTGATGGTAGTGGTGGAAGTCTCTTTCCCTTCTACCGTCGATTCTTCGTGCGCATCCTGGCGTGGGGGCTCTGCTATTCTGGTGGGGTATCTCGTCATCGCGGCGCTAACTGGTTTCTTGAATCGAGTTTTATAGTAATGAATTTATGTCATTACAGATCCCCCTCTCTTCGGAAAAAAATGTTTCCAGGAATGAAATTCGGAAAGATTTTTTTGTTGTCATCATCGTTGGGTCGTTGTCGGTCTGTCGGTCTTCTATCTGGGGACCGGTTTACTGTCTCGTGGACCGTGGGGGTCTGTATTGGGGAACTGGAGTGCCCCTGGTTGGTCCAATTCCATTGTCGTTTTCCGGTTGTCTTCTGCACGTGCAATCCGTTGACGAAATACCTATCGATCCGCAATGACTGCAGATTAGTATTGGGCGTGAACGGCATACCCGACGGTTATGTCCTATTTTCCCGCATCTCCAACACCATGTATTCCTATTGAAATTCTGTATTCTGTTAAGTCCGGAATATGTGGGATGTGTGGAGTTATCCTGTAACTCGTGACGGGATTTCGGTATCGGTTGGTCGTGATTCTGAATTTCCTTTTGGATATCTTCGTGATCGATGACTAATTATGTCAGTTCTGCCATCGTCTTGCATTCCTCTCTTCTTACGTATAAGCGATGGTTGGGGAGCATGTTTGAATATATTCTATCTATGGCTTGGGTTTCGGAAAAACCGTTGTATCTTCTGATGGATATCTGGATGTCTGACAGGAATTCTTTGAATCTTTCATGTGTCTGTTGTCGGCGGTTACGTATAATGCCTTTCAGTTGTAAATTGTTGTCTCGGTTGAAAAATGTTTTGATGTCCCTTATGAAATCTGTCCATCCTGTCCATTGGTTTTTATTGTTTCTGTACCACAACGTAGCCTTTCCCTTCAGAATAATAGGATGTGCCCGAAATAGGTGTTTGTTTTGTATGATGTAGCAATCTTTGAGCTTATTCACCGATTCCAGGAATTCTATTGGGTCTCTGGATCCATAATAATGTATACCCCATTTTCTACATATCTCTAGAGCCTGTAAATCCTTGTCCTCCTGTGGTTGTGTAGGTATTACTGGTTCCAGAGTAACGTTACTCTTGTCCTGGATGTTTGGTGTATCTGTGATGGCCGTCCGTAAGTGGTCCACTAACCTAGCTCTTAGTTCTGACATTTTTCCTGTCGAAACTAACCCTCTGGATTCTAATTCCGCGCGGATATCTGTTTGTCGTAGTCTGTAAACCCATCCAACTTTCTCGTCCGCAACTTGTAATCCATACGCTCCATCATCGCTTCCGGATGCCATTGTCAGTTTTTTTTATTACAATGTCCTAAAACTCCGCCTTTCAAATTTGAATCAATTTTCTGGTTTTAAAAATTCTTTTGTTTCGTTAGTCTCTGTTAACGGGGCAAAAAAAACTTTGACACCGGGCTACGCAATTTAATTTTTCTGCTCGGGCGCCATTCTGTAATGCGTATTGCCCAGGTAAGCCCAAAGGAGACAGAGTTCAATTAAATTAACTGATTTATTTCTAAAAAATATAATATTATTTACAACGACAAAAATAAACTAAAATTCAGTATTCTATATATTTCTCCGGTGCGTAAATATTTTGAAGGTCACGCTTCGACGGTCCGTATCCTTTCGTCGATTGATAGGTACTGATGGTCCGAATAGTATGTAGGTGAAATTATAGCGGTGTGTATTTCGATTCCGGCGATATACTCGACGGTGTACGAGACTCTCTACGTCCTGTGGAATGTTCAGTCAGCCAGGGATATGAGCAACCGGCAGATCAATACTCTTTCGGTTTTAGTATCAAGATTTAAGAGTATCGTTTGTAGCTAGTCAGTACCCAGCTTAACGAAATACTTCTACGTGCAGGGACTGTAGTTATTACAGCGTGTCAATACCACACCGAAATTATACTAACAGTTAAAGCGATCGTTTATAGCCAGTCAGTACCCGGCTTAACGGTGCTTCCCTACGGGGATACTGTAGAGCTTTCAGTGTGTCAGTACCACACCGAAATTCTTCTAACAGTTTGAACAATCGTTCTCGTTTCCGTCAATACCAGAAACCTACGGCCGCTCTAATGAATGATGTATAAAGTAGGATCAATACTCCGACTTAGTACAACACTCGGCGGAAGATAGTGTAAAGCGTTTAAGGTTGAAGTCAATACCCTCGACCTACGCTTCGCACTGGAGGCGGCTGAACTTGTAGGAGCTGGAGTCCGTAAACCAAGTCGTCTTCTCGTCTGTTGGTTCGCATTTTTATATCCATCGTGATGGTAGTGGTGGAAGTCTCTTTCCCTTCTACCGTCGATTCTTCGTGCGCATCCTGGCGTGGGGGCTCTGCTGTTCTGGTGGGGTGTCTCGTCATCGCGGTGCTAACTGGTTTCTTGAATCGAGTTTTATAGTAATGAATTTATGTCATTACAATGCAGGTGAAAGTAGTGTAACTTAACTAGGGGTAAGATGATAAATACTCAGAGAAAGCGTTATTAAGGCACTAGCAGTGATTAAGGAAGCATTTATTAATATTTATGTACAGATTTAAACAAAACAAAGTTAATTTATGAACTACCCTCGGTTACCGATACTATCTTTAATGGGCACTCAAGAAACCGGAAATGTTATCAACTCGCCTGTAAACCTCCCGAATTTTGTACCTACTTGGGCAGCGTATATGTACGAGATAATTCCAGGTTATCACGGTTGTCGTAACCTATTTTTAGATTGACGTTACTACGGCCGTTGGTGCTAAATTAAAGTTAGACGACAGAATTGGAAAACATCTCCTTTGTGATCCTGCTTAGGCAGCGAACACGCATGAGATTATTTCGATTAACACCTTGGAAAACCCTCGAAGTTTGCACCTTCTTTGGCAGCGTATACGTACTAGACTATTCCAAGTTGTCTTTGATCAAATATCCTGACTTTCTATTTACACTTCCAAGGCCTATGGTACTAAATTAAACGTTCACAGAATTCGAAAACCTCTCCTTTGTGATCCTTAGTATGCAGCGAACACGCGTGAGATTATTTTGTATCCTTGTATATTAAAACGAATTGTTTCCCTCGGTCGGGTTTCTTCTCACTATTGTCAGAGCCACTCAAGAATTCACCTGCCCAGGCAGCGATCAGACTTTGAGATTCCTGAAAATATTTCCTAGTCAGATAAACGGCTGCAGTCGGGTTTTCACGAAATATTTTGAGAACCTCTCACGAATCTACCTGCCCTGGCAGCGACAGCTTGAAATTTCCCAAATATATTTCTTTTTCCAAAAAGTAAAGCCAACAAATAAAAATTTTATTTCGGAATTGTACACAAATAGGCAGAAAAATTAACAAAAATTAAACAAGTAATAAGCAAAAATGAATTTTTATCAACGTTAAATCAAAAGAAGCCAGGAGCAAATGAATTTATAACGGAAAGAATTATTCAAAAAATAATTTTTAAATTCGCTTACCTCGTGCCCGAAAACGATCGGTCGGATAAAAGCGGCGGCAAGATAGCGGAGGAAGACACACACACACGCGCGCGTGCGTGAGGAATCCTGTCCCACTAAGCATCAACCCCCGGACTAGGTCTGCGGGTGGGTGCGAAGTAGATCTTCCATCCACGCCCTGTCATTCCGACAGGACATCATCGTAGCTCGCGTATCGCGTATTCTCCCTCACCTTTCTCTAATTCTGTGAAAGGTTCCGGGAGGTCTCCATATCCTTTGGAAGGGGCAGCTCTGGTGGCTATACTCCCTTGTCCTTTCGCGGTTGTTTGTTCGTCGTCGAAGTGTGTGTGTGTGTGATCGCTGCCTCAGCCGTAACTTCCCTTGCCTGCTTCGGCGAGGAATGCCCTAAGCTCAGTGGTCCATCGCCTTCTTTATAGCTGTCCCCGATGTGTAAATCGGCGCTTACCTGATGCAGCAGCGCGGACTTACCGTGTCGGGGGGATTCATCTGTTTCTTACTTCTTTTCCCCGGGATTTTTTGTGTTCTTTTTTGGTGTGCAGACGATTGCTCGCCTGCACGGTTTTTTGTTGTTTTTTTTTGTTTTTTTGGTGTACAGACGATTGCTCGCCTGCACGGTTTTTTTGTTTTTTATTTTTTTTTGTTGTGCAGACGACTGCTCGCCTGTACGGTTTTTTGTGTAAAGGCTTTCGCCTGTACGGTTTTTGGATTTTTTGGGATTTTCATGCCTAGTCTTCTATTTGTTTTCTTGGTTTCTTGTGTTTCCTGTAGTCTTCTTTCTTGTAGCTTGTTAGGTCCCTCAGTTCTACGTTTGGATGTGTTTTCAGCTCTTCGAAGAGTTTCCTCGCTCTTTCGTCCATTAGCTCCAGTACTTTTTCTACCTTTGTTTCTTCGTATATGTCTACGTTCCTTTTCCTCAATCGGGCGCTTGCTGCTTGTCTCAGCGTTATGTTCTGTTGCGCTTGTAGTTTTTGTCTGTTTGTTTCACAGGTGTGTCCCCAAGCGACTGAGGCGTATGTAATAACTGGGATTATAATACTTCTTATAAATCTCAACTTGGTCTTTAAGTTTAGTTTGCTTTTCCTGCCTAACAGTCCTGCGAGTCTTGCCCTGGCTTGCTTCGTTTTGTCTATGATGTTGTTTACGTGTTGGGTGAAAGTTGGTCCCTGGTCCATCGTTACACCTAGGTACTTTGCTTTTTCAGTCCACTCAATTTCTTCGCCGTCGATTTCTATTTTCACTTCTGGTCGCCGTTGTCTTCTTTTCTTCGTAAACAGAACCGCTTGTGTTTTTTCACTGTTTATCTTTATCTTCCATGTTTTGCTCTATTCGTCGATTTCGCTTGCTGCTGTTTGTAGTCTTTTTGTAATATTTTTCTCTTTCACGCATCTCGTGGCTATGGCATTGTCGTCGGCGTAGAGTGCGTACATGGTGTTGTCTATTTTTGGTATGTCTGCTGTGTATAAGTTGTATAGTGTAGGGGATAGTACTGCTCCTTGCGGTACTCCCTCTTCTTGGTGGCCTACTTCCGATCTCTCCTTTGCTACCTTCACTTGAAACTTTCTCTCTTTGAGATAGCTGTTCAGGATTTTTATCAGAGGTTTGGAATATCCTGCCTTTTTGATCTTGTACAGTAGTCCTTCGTGCCATACTCGGTCGAAGGCTTTACTTATATCAAGGAAACTTGCTCCTGTTGATTCCTTATGGTTGAAACCTTGAGTTGTGTATTCTACAAGTTTCAGGATTTGTTGTTCGGTGCTATGCTCCTTTCTGAATCCGAACTGTTCATCAGGTATTACGTTCAGTATTCTGGTTTGTTCGTTAAGTATCTTCAGTATTATTCTTTCTGCTATTTTGCTCATTGCTGGTAGCAAACTGATGGGTCTGTAGTTTTGCGGAAACGTTGAGTTTTTTCCGGATTTCCTCAGCATGATTATTTCTGAGTGTTTCCATTTTGTCGGGAAGTGTCTCGTCCTTAACATACCATTGATGATGTTGGTTAGGTATGTGATACCTTTGTTAGGCATGTTTTTCAACGCTCTGTTTGATATTCCGTCTTTACCGGGTGCCCTCCTCTTTGATGTTAATCTTAGCAGTTCTTTTACTTCTAGAGGAGTTGCGAACCCTAGGTGTTCGTGCTCTTCCCCCTCTAGGTATTGGGTAATGCTTTCTTCTACCATGTCTGAGAAATCAATGTCTTCGTCTGGATGTTCGTTCAGTTGAAACTGTGTTTCTAGTGTGCTTTTCAACGCTTCGGCTTTATATTTTTCGGTGTAGACCATCCCGTTGGTTCCTTGTATTGGCGGCATTGGTTTTTTATCCTCCCGTAGAACTTTTGCGATATTCAGCGGAGGAAGAGAAATATTAAGTCCCGTTTTATCAATTTTTCTATCGACCCCAATCAGGAGGTCCCCTATTTAAAAATCTTAAGAAATGCGCGGATTGATTTGCGCGAACGATACAGTAAATAATACAGGTACAATATAAAAGATGTTTTAAAAGTAATACACATATTCTGAAATAATTATTAATAATCAAAATTAATAACTCGCTACGAGAGAGGGGTGATTAACTTAAAAAAAACGAAATATATACTACAGGATATCGGGAAAACAGTAACAACGTTACAAATGCAATAATCATTTTTTTCCACCTCTGGAGATATGCTTCTTAACCTTATTATCATGATTTTTGGTTTTAAAAATCTATAACATAACCTCATATTTTATTATGATCACCAAGAAGCGAGATTGGTGTTCATTTTATTCTATCAATTAAAAAGCCCACGCTTTGCCGAAATTCTTTTTGTCGTTAAATTGGTACAACGCGAAGCTCGAGCGTCATGTAGCTTAAAACAGTGCTCCATTTTGTCAAGTGTATTTTTTTGTTTCAAATGTTTCATTGTAACTGGATTCCACATATGGAAGCGCTGAAATGCTTACATAAGGCGAACGATTATTCAAACACACGTGCGTGTGAGTGGTACAGTCTATTCAAAAGCGGTAGTGATGGGATACAAGATTTTCCTAGCTCTGGTCGGTAAGAGAAAATGGGTGACTAAAACTATTCGCTTGAGTAAGAGAGAGAGAGAGAAAGAGAGAGGGAGGTACCCAATACAAAACGGCCAGCGCATTCCACTGATATGACTATTTTTTTTCAAAATAATTTAGGGGCACCCGTTTTTCTTTAATGGAAGTCATAAAAGAGAATTCGCAGTGATTACTAAAATCGATTCCTGAACATTCTTTTAAGAAATATTTTATCAGCAACAACATAATTGACAATTTTTTGCAGACATCTAATCGAACAAAATATTAAAGAATTGCAAAGAGTTATTGAAACCATTAACAAAAATGTGGAATTGAGTACGAGAAAATTGAGAATCCTCCAACATCAACATAAACAGAGTGTTGATGAGTTAGAAGCTTATCAGGTAAGTGGATAGATAGACAGATTTCACAAAGGTGGCTTGTGGCTTATTCCCTAGCGACCTTTTCATATCTAATGTGGTCCTCTAAATATAAATTACATTCTACAGTCTTATTCTTCTTATGAAGCTTAGACACTGAATCTTTCATCTAGTTCCTTGTCAGTGGCTTTCCTATGCCTAGTACCGAGAACCACACATTGGTTAAACTGTCGCAGTGACATAGAATGTGCTCCACAATATCTTCCTCTGATCGATAGAATCTACATAAGGACTCATTTATCAACCCCAACAATTTTACGTGCTTGTTGAACATAATATATCCTTTTTACAGACCCGCAACAGTTTTGACCATTATCCTGTCTTTGCTTGGTCAAGCTACCGTTTATGTGTTATTCTACTTAATAGCTTTATAGTCTCTCTTTTCCGCGTCTTTGCCCACCACATCACCGACCGATAGGTTACAATTAGTCTTACCATTATAACGAGAAAACGCAACCCTTCAGTGCCCGTTACAGATGTGCGGGTTGTCTCTTGTAGTACAACCCGTGCTCGTCAATCGACTAGCTTCGAGTCAAGGAAGGGGTGGATTCTTCAAAATTTAGCGGTTTATTCGAAAGGGCGACAGATAATTTTTGGTAAGCACCCAGGACTTCTTAAGTTAGCCCACGACTTCTCAGTGGGTTAATAGCATTAATTACACAATCCGAAAGGTTAAACTGATAGGTAAGTTATCATTAAAAATAAAAGTCAGCAAGTATCCGCTGATTGAAGTTTAATAATCTCTTTGGACCATATGTCTCTTTTCAAAATGTGATGGTTACAAAGTTTACAACAAAAAAAAGCTTTAATACCTGAACTCAGCTGAAGGCTGTAGATTTAGTATGCATAAATACTTAAACCGCAAGCTAAATTACCAGTTACAAGCGAAAGCTCGAAGTTATAATTTAAATAACTGACGAAGGAAGTTCTATGATACCTGAGTAGAGCTGGAGGCTACTAACTCGGGGTGCAGAAGAACTGAGGGCACCAATCTACACAGATGTCTCAAATTATAGATCAATTACAGGAAATGAACAAATGGTTCATATACAATTTTCAAATACGGTGATAATCTAACACCAAAACTATAATCGCATCAGTTACATGGGTTCACACTTCCGCAATCTATATGAGTATAAATAATCATAAATGCATATGCATATAATTAAATAAGCAAGCGAGCTTAGCAATTCTCAAAAAAGTATTGAAATTAGATATAATGCAAAATTAGTTAAATCAAAATCGTCAAAGTGTGATAAATATCTCAATAACGCACCACCCAGGTACGTACCGTGGTATACCTAGCGTTCAAAGCCAACATTTCAATATTTCAATTTTATATACGAAAAGTAAAAATGTATTTATATTAATTACTACAAAAAGAAATAGGAAAAATCCATACATAAAAATTTTTGTGAAATGTTGACTATTAATGTGAATGGAAGATGTATAAAACCAAAATAAACCCCCCCTAAAATAGAGAAACGAATTAGCCTACACTTAGGGTTTTCATTTTACCCCAGTTAACTTTCCCACGTCCCCCCGTACCATTTGCTTATATCAATTACATTATCATCCGAAACCCGCAAATAACCATACAACCTTAACAGTATAAACACTAATGGCAAAAACTGCATGAATGGTTTTTTTTATTAGGAAAAAAAAACTATGATATCTGAAAAAAAAACTTGAAGAAAACCACGTTACCTACACATTCCTGACGATTACTCAGCCGCCGTGATATATTCTAGTTTCAAAAATGTACAAAACAATAACGAGAATGACTTGATAAGAATTTATGAAATGTATCAAAACTATTTCATAAAACAGGTTACATGCTTCAATAAATTACTTCAAGACGTTAGATTACTAATTTAACTGCCCATAAAATTATTAACTTCGAGAAAGTGTTCAGATATTTACCTAAATAACGAGTTCTTCTGGTATGGACTTCAACCGAAATACCCCCGTGGTTTTCAAATTCTAATCAATATCTTGCAAATTGCTGGCCACCCGCTCATTTTTACACAGCAAATTGTCGGGTCGGACCTCCTTGATGCCGTATTAGACGGTATTTTCCTCCCCTATACTAGTATTAACTTGGTCGAACGTAATGGCTACCAAGTTTTAAATGTCACTCGACAGTGTTGGCTTCGGCGTTCAATGGAGAACTGAACTTCTTCTTATCGAAGCGGTCTGTCAAAACTTCCGTCGACAAAATCGCCAACTGTATCGAGCGCTGATTCAGGCGTGTATTCATGTGGTATCAATTCTTAACGTTTATTATTAACGCTACACCATTGTGTATAACCATAGGGTCATTTTAGGATTGAGTCCCTAGTTCATACTACACATTTTTGCGTGGTTGTCAATATGTGAGTACTCCATGGAATCCTATGATCGAAATGCGTCACAAGTTAATTTATGTAAATGCAATCTGCGTTACGCCTAGCACTGGTGATTCTGTAACGCGAAAATTCGCCGAGCTGTTGGAGATTTAATATTGGCTAGCCTATCGACGGAGGGAATTGAGATCGCGCACTGATCGTGAGAAGTCAGTCCTCCATTTGCCGTCAACGTGTAAACACACATTTCTAGTGTAAAAATTTTTGCATGTGCTCTGGGAGCCATAACGTTGTTTCACGGAAAAATCCTGACAACTACGTAGGGGAAGAAAATACCGTTTAAGTCAACAGTTGGCAGGTCTGACCCGTTAATCTACTGGTCCAGGAAGGGCCGATGACCAAGGATACCAGTAGAATTGGTGGAATTAGGAAACACGTGGTAAATTTCTGTAGACGGCGTTTGTTAGTAGGATTCATTATCAAGGGGTTTTTTTTATGTGGATGTTAATTCGGTGATTGTAGCTTAAAGAGTCAGTGAGACCAGTTCCAAGAGAGCTGGAATATTCTGGAGTGACTTCAATTGCTGTTCTGGGTCCGGAAGAAGGATAAGTGAACAGTTTTCATGTTTATTCTTCATTCATTTGTACATTCACCTTCATCCGTCACATTTCACAATTTTTTTTATGTAAAGCTTTTATTTCTCTTCTTGCGGCAATTACTATAATTTCACTTTACACTTGGTATTTAAAATTTAAATAATTTACTTCATAATTTCAAAACGCTAGGAAGCACCTGGGTACTGCGTTATTTAGTAAGTTTTCGAACTCTGACGATTTTATGTATATAATTTTGCGCCGTACATAATTTCGATTTATATTTTCTTTTAGCAACGCTAAGCTCGTTTGCTATTTAAATTTTATGCTTTTGCTTTTACTTATATTTATATTCATATTTGTATAAATTGCGGAAGTGTGAACCCACATAACTGTGACATTGGTCATTTTTGGCACTAGATTTTTCGTTGTATTTTGATAAATTGTACATGAACCATTTGGTCGTTTCTCTATAATTGTAAATTTGAGTTTAAAGCCTTCAGCTCTGCTCAGAGTTTATAGAACCTGCTTGTCAGTTATTTATTTAAGCTGTAACTGATAATTTAGTCTGCGATTTAAGTTTTTATGTAGATTCCGGCGTTCAGCCTAACTACATTCTGAGTCTACAGCCTTCAGCTGAGTTCAGATATTATTTGGGACATTTTTGTTATAAACTTGTAATAAATATTTTGAAAGGAGACCTATGGTCCAAAGAGAATAATTAAAAACTTCAATCAGGGGATACTTGCTGACTTTTATTTTTTTATAATAACTTATTTTATGTGGATGCTAATTCGCTGATTGAAGCTTAAAGAGTCAGTGAGACCAGTTCCAGGAGAGCTGGAATATTCTGGAGTGACTTCAGTTGCTGTTCTGGGTCCGGAAGAAGGATAAGTGAACAGTTTTCCTTTTTATTCTTCATTCATTTGTACATTCACCTTTATCCGTCACATTTCACAATTTTTTTTATGTAAAGTTTTTATTTCTCTTCTTGCGGCAATTACTATAATTTCACTCTACACTTTGTATTTAAAATTTAAATAATTTACTTCATAATTTCAAAACGCTAGGAAGCAGGGTACGTACCTGGGTACTGCGTTATTTAGTTAAGTTTTCGAACTCTGATGATTTTATGTATATAATTTTGGGGGTGTTTTGGAACTGGTGCATTGGGCTCGTGGACTCCTGTATTTTGGAATCGCTTTGAGGAAGGAACGTTGCGTTGGTTCGAGAAGTACACTTCGTGGAAACTCTGTGGGTTGGAGATATTGTCTGGACAAATAGGGACTTTTGGACATTCGGTATCTGGATTTGAGTTTTAAATTCCTCATTAGGTTTCAGTTGGAGGGAGGCCACTTGAGGTACAGGTGTGTCTGTGAAGAATTAATATTCCGCTAGGTTGGAAATTGGTTTGATACCTGGATTGCTTGTCAGATTGAACTTAAAAGGAAAAAAAAGTCTCGTAGGTTTCTAGTTAATCGGTTGGTTCAGGATGAGCTTGTGTATGAGTTGACAATACGCGGTATTGCAAGTGGCACGGTGTCTGAGATGCGGTGTAGTTTAGCTTTAGCGTTGCAGGTGGAGAAGGAAGATGATAGTATAGATCCGCCAGAGTATCCGTATACAGTTTCTGAAGACTTGAGTGCAGTTGAGAATAAGTTATAACAGATTGAGCCCGGTGTAGAAGAGTTCAATGAGACTCGTGTGAGTGGTAATTTCCAGAAATTACAGAGTCAGTTGGTGCATGTCATAGGTCGGTTGGAACGTGCGACTAATTTCGAAGCAGGTGATGCTGGTGTTCGACAAAGGGCGAAAGTAGATGAACTAATGACTAAGGCGCTTTCTTTATTCGAATCATTGGGAAGTAAGGCTTCTAGACAGGAGCGTTCTCGTCAATCTCAACCCCCCCCCCCCCCCTCAGTTAGAAATTCTTTCTCAACCTAGGCCGTCTTTTGCATTTTTGTCAACAATCCGTAGATCGACTCTCAATGAAATCAGACCACTTCCTAATCCTGGCAATGCGTCGAGGAACATGTCTAGTATTAAGACGATCTTGCCTAGTAAATGGGGTTTGGTTTTTTCTGGAGATCCCAAAGGTATTTCACTATCGAGCTTTCTGGAAAAAGTGGAAGAGTATCAAGTTTCACGTAATGTGGGGATAAGGACATTTTGCTAGCGGGATCGACTTATTTTCTGGTAGGGCTTACCAATTTTATCTGGCGTATAGGCAGGAAGTACATTCTTGGGATGAATTCGTGGACCTTTTGCGGGAGGAGTACTTGTCCGTGGATTATAATGAAAAACTGTTCGAGGCAATTAAAAGGAGGACTCAGTGTCCTGATGAAAGCATGAGAATCTACTTGACTGTGATGTCTGGTTATTTTAAAAGGCTGACTTGCCCCATTTCGGAGGAGACGCAACTCAAAATCCTGTTGAGGAATATCGCGTCGTACTACCAAAATCATTTGGGTCTAGTAGAGATTAATAGTGTGCGTGCGTAGTTGACTTTGAGTCGCAGACTAGAGGCCAGAAAATCGGCTATTGAGAATTATAGTGTACCTTCGAGGAGATCGAATTGTTTGTAGCCAGACTTTGCATATGTAACCTCGCAAGTGGAGCCTGTGGCTGAGGTCGGAACGCCACACGTGCCTAACTCGTCTTCCGCCCCTAGAGAAGCAGTTTTTTTTCGTTGTAAGCAGCCTGGTCATCGGGCTGTAGGGTGTCTGCAGGCGGCTAGTGTGAACTATTGTTTTAAATGTAAAAAGGAGGGATACACAGTTAGGACTTGTCCTGTTTGCTCTCCCAGATCCAACCAGGGAAACGAACAAAAACGTGCTTGAATGATCGGGTAGAGTGCGTCAGTGAAAACCCCCCAGTCGATGATTAAATCCTACAGAAATTTACCACGTGTTTCATAATTCCACCAATTCTACTGGTATCCTGGGTCATCGGCCCTTCCTGGACCAGTAGATTAACGGGTCAGACCTGCCAGCTGTTGACTTAAGCGGTATTTTCTTCCCCTTCCGTAGTTGTCAGGATTTTTCCGTGAAACAACGTTATGGCTCCCAGAGCACATGCAAACATTTTTACACTAGAAATGTGTTTACACGTTGACGGCAAATGGAGGACTGACTTCTCACGATCAGTGCGCGATCTCAATTCCCTCCGTCGACAGGCTAGCCAATATTAAATCTCCAACAGCTCGGCGAATTTTCGCGTTACAATTCTAGACCTGGCAGTGCCGTTTGTCTATTTAAGTTGAGCACATGTATTTTCTGAGCGTTGACTGTACGCTCCTCTTGTTTACACCAGTTGTCAACAATATTAAAGGCTGCCTGCATTCTTCGATACACCATCCCTGCAAACTCTCCTCTGATAATAATTACTATGTCGTCTGCGTATCCTAGGAAGTAAATATCCACCGTGGATAATTCTATAAGGAGGTCGTCAACTAAGACTGGCTTGCTTCGATGGTATCTTGACCCAGAGTGGATTCTTCTATCCTATTTTCCAGATTAGCCTCTATCCATTTGCATATTACAGTGAATGTGCCCAGTCTACTCATTGTGTTAATCAATGAGCTGACAGCGACATTATTAAATGCTCTCTCGATATACAAGGAAGTGGCCATTATCTCCTATTGACTTTGAGACCATCCTATTTAGATCGTCCAGCGCGGAATCTGTAGATCGACCTGGTTGATAAGCATATTGACGGTTACTTAGCGTATTAGTTTTTAGCACCTCGTCCCTAATATACATATCCAGAAGCCTTAAGTGGAAAGGAAGATAGGCTTATTGGTCTATATGACCTATGTATAAGTCTGAGATACTCTACCTACCTTGGGCAAGTATATGACTTTCACCTTTTGCGGTATTCCTGATACCCCATGCCAAACAAGCTGTAAGGATCCTATAAAGGTGTGATAGGCAATAGTATGGGGTAGATACCATCTGTCCCAGGGTACTTGTATGGCTTAAATTTAGTTATAGCCCATCCAATCGTGGTTAATATCAATCGCCTTATTATTTTCATCGAATTGATTTATATTATAATGAATTTGGGCATATCTTGCTTGGCATACAAATTAGTTCCTCATTCTTCAGATATTTTTCTAATACTCACTTTCTCGTCGGCTAGATACTTTATAATGTACTAACGGCCTGTTTCACCACCTTCTGACAAATGTTGGATAGCTTAAAGGTAACTTTTGATACTTTCTTACTTTAAGTCAAGTGACAAAGACAATATTTGTCAATAATGTATCCGACATTTATCAGAAGAAGACTTTTAATTTGAATATCAATATATTTGAATCGAATTTCGATTCGTAGTATTCGAATTAGATTTGAATAATCTATTTTAGAGAGAAAAGCAGAGACTTCTGAATCAAGTGATGTGTACGGTCGTTTTAAATTTGAATCAAATTCACGAGTACAATCCGGAAACTGACGAGATTTCAGATTATTTAGTGTTTTCCAAATCGACTTTGTCGAATCTCTACAAAAGAGTCGGTGGCTTGGAAGGCGAAAACTTGGAACAAAAAGCAAAATATGAGTAAGTACAAAAGTAAGTTACGTATACCTAAGATAAAAAAGTAGTGTTTAGCAGGTGTAGATCTTATCAGAACAATATTATAAACTAATAAATGAAAAAATGCGATTTTTAACTTCTCCCAAATAATACACAAATAATGTATGGGGCATAATAAGAAAAGCAAGGTTGTCAGATATATTTTCTAAAATATCTAAGCTAACTATACAATTGTTCTCCTTTATTCAGTAAACACTGCACAGCACAAATATGGCAATGAATTTATTTTATTGCGCCATCATTGTATACCATAGGTGTCGAAAGTGTATCTAAAGTTATTATTTTCGTTTCTTTGTTTGTTGTTTGTTTTTTGTTGAAGGTTATCTTTAATTGCTGTTCTAATTTCTATATAATAATTGCATAATTCGTCTGTATTTTATGGTGTTCATAAACATCGGTGTTTTGGTATTCGGCATATATGCATGACAAAATTGGGACTTTTTGTTGATTGTTTTCATAATTTTAACTGCCTACAATAATAGAAAACTGGGTCACTTTAAACATTTGTATCGTTTTTTTTTTGGTTTGAAATGTATTTGATTACAATTTTTATTTATAGGGTGTCCCTAAATTCCTTGCCATATTTATGCTTATCACAGTTCGTAACATTCTTAGAATGTTTGAAAATATTCGAAGAAATAAGATAAAGAACCCAGTAGCTGACAGATCTCCAATAGTTGACAGCCTTACCAAAATTTCGATAAAATAAGAGTTTGTCTACAATAAACTTCACTAAAACATGTCCATCTGTTACCCAATGTACGATTTTATGCTTGACATTACTTTTCCCGCCAAAATGGTGCCATGTTAAGTTAACAGATATTGTTGTGAACTTAAATAATGTTTTTTAGTAAATGTGTTAAGAAAGTTGTGGTAGCCGAGGTATTTATCATATATGTATGGTAAGTAAAATTCACGTTATAGGCAAAATTCATCGTAGTAAGTGAAAGTGACTGTTTACAGTATTTGTTTACCTTTCATTTGTTTGACATTAGGTTTTTCATGGTATTGTCAAGTTTTGGTTCCCAAAGATAATGTGGCTCCAAACGCTGAGAGGGTTGTCAACTTATGGTTCCAAAGCGGTTTACATTTGTTTTTTATCTCTTTTCATTATTCTTGAAATACACGTGACTTTCGCAGTTCTAACGTGCCGGTATGCAATTGCTGACACCCCTGTGCTTGATATCTCAACATTTAATCTTTACAGGTTTTGAAGGTAAAAAAATGGCTACTCCTAAGAAAAAAACTCGTAAAAACTACACAGAAGAAATTATGTTTTTAGCATTGGAAGATTATGACAGGGGATTATCAGTAGCTGCATCGGCTAAAAAATATGGTGTGTCGAGAATTACATTACTTTATAAAACAAAGCTACTAGTCAGCTTGCAACATCTGATCAGAGAACTGAAGTGGCCAACCCCTTTTAAAGACGACCGTCCAGGCAAAACATAGAGTGCACTTTTTCTAAAGAGAAATCCTCAAATTTCTGTAAGAACGCCACAAAATCTAACAAACTCTAGAGCTTCCATCACTCAAATACGGCTTGGTCATTGGTTGCAACAATTTTTTGAATACTTGCAGTATTCTAATCAGGACAATTTTCTCAATTACCCTGCAAGAGTTTTTAACTATGATGAAGTAGCCTTTTTTCTTACTCCCAAAGGGTACAATGTATTGGCAAAAAAGGAGAGAACCTATACCAAGTGGTTAATAATGATGAAAATTGATGCTTAACAGCTCACCGGAAATGCTGCCGGAGATATGCCCCGGAATATGATTTTATTTAGGTATAAACGAATCCTCAAAGACTTTGTCCTTAGTGTCCCAAAATTATGGGACATTGGAAAATCAGACTCGGGGTGGATGACGGGAGAAACATTTTACGAGTTTATAGCAAATATATTTTACCCGCAGCTTCTTCTTCTTTTAGTGCCGTGCAGATTCCTGCGTAGGCGTTCATCTTCTCTATTCCTATCATATGTTTCTATTAATTGCAGCATACTGCAGTGTTTGGAAGTCCTTTATCCCTGTCCATTGACGAATATTTCTAAGCCATGATAATTTTTTCCTGCCTATTCCTCTTCCCCCTCCCTCTATTTTACCTTGAAGAATGAGGCGTTGAAAATGGTAGCGTTCTCCGCGCAGTATGTGTCCGAGATAACCTATTTTTCTTTTCTTGATATTTTCGAAAAGTTCTCGATCCGTTAGACCGGCTCTTCGGAGAATGTCCTCATTTCTCACATGGTCGACCCACGACACCTTCAACATTCGGCGCAGGGTCCACATCTCGAAGGCTTCTATTTTGTTGATGATTGCTGCTTTCAACGTCCATGCCTCAACCCCGTATAGGAGAACGGACCAAATATAACACTTTATCATCCTATACCTGAGGTTGAAGTCCAAGTTCTTGTCTGTAAGGAACTTACGAAATCTTAGGAATGTTGTTCTAGCCTGCTCGATCCTGCACCTTATCTCTTGATCCGGATCCCATTCTTTATTGATCATGCACCCCAAGTATTTAAACTGTGTGACCTGTTCGATATTTTCTTCATTAATATGAATTCGAGTCTGTGGAGTATCGTTTCTACTGACAATCATAAACTTGGTTTTGCTGATGTTAATTTTCAAACCTAGTCTTTGGCTTTCTTCGTTAACCCGATCCAACAGACTTTGCAGACCTTGTGCGTTTTCTGCTATTATTACGGTATCGTCCGCATATCTGATATTGTTAATGGGGATTCCGTTTACTTTAATACCAAAGGGGCTGTCCGAAATTGCCTCGGAGAATGCCCTTTCCACGTACAAATTGAATAACATTGGGGACAGGACACATCCCTGGCGAACCCCTTTCCTAATTTTGAAAATCTTCAGTTGTCTCAGTGTTGCCTACTCGAATTTCTGCCGCAGCTTACAGAGGAACAAATCGAGTTGCCAGTAATTTGATTTATAGACGGTCATGCATCGCACCTTACACATCCTACTAGCCGTTTTTGTTATGGGATTATTTTAGTAGCCTTCGACGCAAACGCGACGCATTTAATGCAGCCTGTAGACGTAACTGTGTTTAGAATCCAGAATAAAGAAACAACGTCTTTATGACGACAATTATTTAAAATTTGTGTTTACTGTGATTGACAGTAAACCGCAGTGCGTAATTTGCTTTGAAATTTTGCCAAGAGAAAGCATGAAGCTATCGAAGTTGGTACGCCACCTAAACACAAAACATCCTAATGAAAAAAATAAACCCGTGGAATTTTTTGAGCGAAAATTAAAAGCTCTTGAACATCAAAAAACTGCTATAGGACAAATATTCAACCTGAATGAGAAAGCGTTGCTCGCTAGTTATCGAGTAGCTTTTCGAGTGGCCAAAGCAGGGAAATCTCACAATATTGCCGAAAATTTGATTTTACCACCGGCTTTAGATATAGCAGACACTATGTTTGGCAAGTAAGAGATCGTATAGCTCAAAAGTATACCTCTCTCTGACAATACCATTCAACGCAGCATAAGCAATATGGCGACTGATGTTCGTAATCAAGTCATAGAAAAAATAAAGAAATAGTATATTGTGCAACAAGTGAGAAAAGTTCAACTTTTCTCACGAGTGTGGAAGTTTGTGGCACGAGCCAAGGGCGAGTGCCGCAACCACACGAGTGAGAAAAGAACATGTTGCACACAATACTTTTTCTACAACTGCACAAATTGAAAGAATAAAAGAAATGTAACTTTATATTTATTTTTAAGATTAGTAAAACCAAAATAATACTAAAGTATCCTCTTAACTGTTAAATAATATTATTTAAAATTGTAGTTGATTGTGAAATGTTTACAGTTTTGTATAGTCAAACCCGGAACGTCAATTCTTTTTATTAAATTTTCTGTTATGTTGATTGTAGACGTTGAGGGTTGATCGTTCATATACGGTGCATTTTCCGTCTCCATTTCTGTGAAGAGTTCGAGTGGTTTTTCAATGGAGTTGACGATTTTATTAGCAACGTTAATTTTATTTTTAATATATTCCTCGACGTATCCTTCTGCCACGGTACTGGATTGCCATCCTCCATGGCTCTTTAAGGTTAATATATCCCCTCCTGCATTTACTAAAATTGTTGCCGAAGAACGTCTGAAGCAGTGACCTGTGTATAGATGGGGGTTTTCTAATTTTTAAAAAATTGCAATTGTCATAGCCATACTGCCGAATTTGTTAATGCCAACTACCTGTTTAGTACATTTTCGTGTTGGTAATTTAAAAAGAAACGTTTTTCTGGCAAATCAATCGGTCGAAGAGCAGCATATTTTTTATATATCTCATAAAATTCTCCCGTTACAGTGAACGTTCCTGGCTTTTTTGTTTTCGTGTTATCTAATTTCACATGTAAAGCTGAATTTAAATCCTCTAAATTATCGATTTTTAACTTCCACAACCCCTCTCTACGACATGCCCCTGCTATGCCTATAGCTACTGCTGTCTGCAAATAAAAAAAAACAGGATTCATATTTTACAAAAAAATATTTTCCGCCCGAGAGTTTCGAACCCGGGACTACTCAGTTCCATGCCGACACACTATCCACTTCACCACTATCTAATTTAAATCTGTCGGTTAAAAGTACAAATTGCTATATACCATAATTTGAAATAGAATTTTTAATGGTTATTTAATTATTTTTATCTATTGAAAAACCCACTAATTAGAAAAATCTATGTTAATTCAAGGAAGAAATAAAATAAAATTCTAAAAATAGTTCCTTCTAAATAAATTTACCTTTATTAGTAGATATTCCTTGTCTGGAGCTTCGTTTAAAAATCTCTGTAGTTGGTCTGCTGTCAATATGTTTGATTTTTTGGGGACGTAATTGTGGGACTTTCTTTTGAAAAATGAACGTAATTTCTGATACGTGGATATATCAATGTTATTTTTTATATTGATAATACTTCGCAACATTGAATAGTGTGACCAAAGTGTAGACGCCTTTAAAGTTTTCGACAACTCTTCAAAGTATACCAAAAGTACACTTTCCGAAAAAGATTTTATTTTTGTTGTTCTAATTAACCCTTTTTTACGTGGGCTAATAGATGGAATGGATAGTTCTTTGTTGTTAGCTGATGCTCTCGAAGGACCAAATGATTGTATTCACTGATGTAGGATGTATGATGAAATGTATGAAGAAATTAAACACTTATTTCACGCTCATTTTTTTATATTGCAGGAATTTATAACATTTTTATTTTTGCGTAGACAACTAAGAAACTCACTCGATCATACGCGTTGCACTGTGATTATTTAACACATAATCTGAGGGATTAATGGATTATTGAAGATTAAATACACATGTTTGTTACCGGGACAAAAAACGCCGGGTGCTCTTATAACTTGATTACCATTATGTACGATGATTGAATGATGAAGAGGCAAATGTAAGGTAGATGGCGTATTTATACGTCGGTTGACGTAGTTGCGAGGAAGGAGCAAAATATTAGGATCTGGACAATGGGATAAAAGAGTTTTAAAACGTAACGGTCAGACACAGCGAGTGAAAGTTGGCAGTTAGAGTGATTTTTTTTGGGGCCTGAAATGTTTCGTAGATACAGATAACAGACTTTTTATGAAGCGATAAGGTGTCGGGTACTTTGAAATATTCATTGGAATTTCAGAAAACTATATTTATCTGTATTTCTTACGTGGTAGTGAAGTTAAAATGAATTTTTTGTTGATCTAAGGAAATATTAAATGTTAAGAAGAAGGATATATTTAGTTATATGTTTTGAGCAGAATGTTCGAAATGTATTATACAGGGGAAGTTGAAATAAAATCACAGGAGAACTTGGTAATTAAATCAAATTTCCGTGAAATTTCCGGCAACAAATCTAAAGTCACTTTTGCTGCTTTTTCCTATATCTCTGGCGAAGTATTATCAAAATCGTCCATATTATTTATTTATTATAAATTGGTATAATTATGTCCTACAAAAATAATATTTAATGGAAATTGCGATTTTTATCAAACCACGAAATAAAACTACCTTAAGAATTTAAGAAACTTCTATAATTGACAGTTGTGTCAACTATTTAAAGCTGACTATAGCCAACTAAGTTTTCGTCGATTTTCGTTGATTCTCCATATAAATGTATGTAGTGTGGGCAAAGTGCCGTGAGAAATAATATTTCTCACCGTATGAGCAATATGTGGTTTTGAAATTAAGTAATCTATGAGAAATACGTCACTTTTCATAGCAGTCGTAGAAAAAGTTCTTTTGTATCCTTGTAATTTGATGAACCAACGGATATTGCGGGTTGTGCGCATTCGATATAATAACAGGAAAACAGACAATTAAAACTTACCACATTTCACAAGTCACTCACATCCGCCATATTTTGTTGGAGATACGAGGTAGGTATTATTGCATTTTTCCTTTCACAGATCACGGACCTATTTTTATATTATGGTCATTTTGGCGCCATCTATCGATTCATTAGCTATGGTTTAACCAAACACCACAGAAACCTTTATTTTTAAAAATTGTGGAGATACGAGGTATATTGACACCATCGATAGTAATATGTAATGATTGAATTACTATTTAGAACACGCAGCTCCAGAAATGTTATACTCTCGAGAATGTTACTTTTAAGAAAACTTTATTATTACACAAGAGTCAACAAAAAATGTTCACAATGGACCTTTTTACAATTTATTATCGACTGTTTCACAATGATGTGACACAAGTAAAAATGTGCAGTAAAAAGAACAAGAATCACATGTTTCTTTGATAATTATAATATTTCGCTACTGACGCATCTTCTTGGTGTAACGATGACATTTCTATATACTATACCTTTCTTCTTATGGTACAGTTGATTCTTTTAATTGTTTGATCCACTCGGTAAAATATTATTTTCAACCTTGCCTCCGCTCCTTGACCTCCTCGACCGTTGATCTTGCGTAGAGGCAACTGGTCTCTGATTTTGCATTTCAGTTGAAGTGACTCGAACAAAACGATAAAAGCATGTGGTTACGAATATTATTTTCCAATGATCTAACGAGATCATTGTTATTTTTCGTACTTCTACAGAGTAACGTTTCGTGCGACTGTATAAAAAAAGTTGGCGATGTATTTTGCAATGAAACGACGTTTGTATCTGACGGTGTTTTTAATGGAACCATGGATGGTATCACATATATAGAAATTATGAACCGATCAACAAATCCTTTAATAATATCCAAAAACTCTTTTGAAAATGCTACAGATTTAAAAACTATATTGATAAAATATACCAAAATACGTAAGTTATATGCATACACTTTTAGCAATCTACAACGCTTAGAATCAATTTATTTACAGTATAACGCTATAACTGATATGTATCCTCCGACTTTTGTCAATTTATCTTCATTAAAAAAAATTTATCTGAACGGAAATAAACTGAGTTTTATAAGAAATGGAACTTTTAAGGATTTACCGAATCTAACTCAGCTGGATTTGTCTAATAACCAACTAACCGATTTGGAAGATGAAGTTCTGAATAATTTACCAAATTTAACTAAATTGAAGCTGAATAATAATAATATACGTACTATATTCGTTCATAAAATACTCAGTTATCCGAAAAAACTGAACATTCTCTGGCTGCACAACAACACACTGTCAGTGTTGTCAAACTTTATGCTAGAAAATTTGAACAATTTAAAAATTCTCAATTTGGGATTTAATAATATTTCGACGATTGAAGCGGGCACTTTTAGCCAAACGCCAAAATTGCAGATATTAGTTTTGACACATAACAAACTAAAGGAAATAAGCGGAAATGAATTTCCGAAAAAAGGAATGGACTTTTTAGAAACGCTCTATATAGATCATAATTATTTGATGTATCTCCAATCGAAGTTCTTTATTAGATTGAGCAGTTTGAAAAGTATAACTCTAATGGGAAATCCTTGGTTTTGTAATTGTTTAGAAGAAATTTACAAGACCCTACGTGAAAATGAGATAAAAGAAAAATGCCAGCAGCGCTACATGACCGGACGAAGACCTATTTGTGTAAATGATAACATTGAAAGTAAATTGTGTAATTTCCAGTACGACTCAGTATGGAGTAACAAATACATTAATTATTCTACGCAGTATCCCATAGTTATTCCAATACATGAATGTTTAATATAAAATACCCAATGTCAACATATGATTAGTATTTTCAATATCCATGTGAGAAAATTGAATAGATGAGGCTTTTACTTGATGAAGATCCATACTGAACGATGAAATAAAACAATATAGTTTGTTTAAATCTTCATATATTTGAACTAATGTTCAATTTAAACTTGTAGACGCGTTTCACTAACACAGTAGCTTTGTCAAAACGCATGAAGGTAAAATATAAAAATGTCTTAATATATACAGTGCTAAATCTATTTACTAAGGTTAACAATCAGTCTCCTTTATTGAACCTTTTTACCTAGAAGATAGCTTAGGAATGTTTGTAGTGAATGATAATGCAGGTAATTTCTTTCAATACCATTGTTAACCTTAGTAAATAGATTTAGCACTGTATATATTAAGACATTTTTATATTTTACCTTCATTCGTTTTGACAAAGCTACTGTGTTAGTGAAACGCGTCAACAAGTTTAAATCGAACATTACTTCAAATATATGAAGATTTAAACAAACTATATTGTTTTATTTCATCGTTCAGTATGGATCTTCATTAAGTAAAAGCCTCATCTATTCAATTTTTGAAGAAAGCTGATATCAGCTTTTTGGCTATATGGTATTTTAAATTACTTTTAAAAAGTGCAGTGTGTACGTAAAATTTGTGGTTCTTCGGGCAGTGTTCCAGAAATCATGTATTCCCTAGATACATGAAATTAAAAACAGACAACAAGAGCAGCCCAACCAACAAAGCCAGTATCTATGGCAAAGAAAAATGGTTAAAAGAAGAAAAGAACATTCAGTGTAGTAAGAGATATATTTTTAGTATTTATGTTAAGGTAATTCATTCACAACTATCACATATACTACATCCCATAGAGTTTGACATTTTAGATAGGGACATAAGAGATAAAATTAAAGTAATTATTCTCAAAAAGTACCAAGGACAAAAACGTAAATTGAAGTCATTATTAACCAACAAACCAGTATCAAGAAACCCACAAACCAAATTCTCAGAACATAAATTTTTTAATACATTCGTCAATCTTTCAAATACAATTTTTTCAGATAAAGAAATTCAATTATTACAAAAAGGTTTTAAACATAATATTCAACCCACATGTTCATTGGATAACTTCAACAAACTAGGTATAGAAACAGAAATTAATTTGTATAATTTTCCAAATAATTCTAATATAAAACATAAAGCTTCAGAAATTATTAAAAAAGAATTCGTCGAGTTTAACAAACCCAATTTTGAATTATCAGTCGCCAAATCAATTCAACAAAAATCGAAGTCAAATAGTCTTATTTTCACAAAAGCAGATAAAGGAAATACGGTAATAGCATTACTTAAAGAAGATTATATATTAAAAATCAACAATTTTATTCAGGCAAGCAATTTTGAGACCCTTAAAAAAGACCCAACTAATAAATTTCAGAGAGAAATAAAATTAGCAGTAGATAACGTTAAATCAATAATTAACGATGAAGAAAAATATAAATTATTTTTACCCAATCCGCAACACCGTGAACTTTATTCATTAATTAAACTCCATAAAGAGGGGTACCCAATCAGGCCAGTTGTTTCTTATTTCACAGCACCTTCATTCAAAATTTCAAAGATTCTCATAGATGTCATTTCTAAATATTGTTCATTCATACCTCGATTTTCAGTTAAAAACTCAACGGAATTAATTAATAATATTCAACTACCCCATAATTCTAAATTCATATCGTTCGATGTAACAAATCTATTCCCTAGTATACCTCCTAAAGAAACTGTAACTCTTGTTGATAACTTGCTCACATACAATAATGTTAATCCTATAATTCACTCTGATATCATTACTTTATTAAAAGTGTGTTTGAATCAAAATTATTTTCATTTCAATGTAGAGGTTTATAGCAGTAAAGATGGTTTGATTATGGGCAACACTCTCAGCCCCCTACTAGCAGAAATTTTCATGGATAATATAGAAAAAATAATTCATGAACACCCCCTTAGTAAAAAAATTATGTACTGGCACCGTTATGTGGACGACATTTTAGCTAGCTTCATCGGTACAAATAGACAATTAGAGAGCTTCATTACTTACATAAACTCGATTCACAATAATATCAAATTTACCGTAGAACTTGAACAAAATAAGTCTATAAACTTTCTAGACCTTACAATTTCAAATATAAATAATAAACATGATTTTTCTATATTTCATAAACCATCACATACAGATATTACAATTCATAATAGTTCGGTCCACCCATTCAGTCATAAACTAGCAGCTTTCAATAGTATGATACACAGACTCTTAACAGTCCCATTAAATATTAATAATTATACTAAAGAATTAAATATCATAAAACAAATAGCAGTTAATAATAATTACGATCCAAATTCAATTGACAATATCATAAATAAAAAGATAAAAAAACAGACTTTAGAACAAGTATTCCCTTCAGATAAAAATAATAAACAATTTAAAAGCTTAACATACTTTGGAACACCATCCTTAAAAATTAAATCATTCTTAGAAACTTTAGACATGAATATTTCCTTTACAACTGATCACAATTTATCCAAATTCATTAAAAACAGACACTGAAACTATGTACATGACATTGTGAAATTTGATGGCATTTGAATTTATCTGTAGCACGTTTCCAATTTTTGAAGCCACTTTCAGTGAAACATTTGTCAACGTGACCTTTGGAAAGTGCATTTTCCATCACAAAGAAACTGCAGCAAAAACAACAGGCAGCATCTTTAGCGGGACTGTACTCAAGTCAATTGTATATTTTATACCAACCTTCTTGAAAACTACGTATACTTTTACCGAAATGGCTCCTTGGAATTTAAAACAGGTTGAAACGGTTCATCTGCTAAACGAGCTTCACGTTATATACGATCTAATGGCAAATTAACGATCGGATCTTCTCTATGAATATCGCTTGATTTTGCATCGACTTCGACATTTCCTTGACAAACTGTAATATAACAAATAATAAAATATTAGAGAGATGGCAAAAAAACCCGCTTTTCTAGAACAATACAATATTATAATAATATTAATAATAATAATATCAATAATAAATATTATTATCGTATCGTTACTTGGTTATTTTAAATCACGCGTGAAGGTGTTGTCGACCTATCAGCGAAGGTTGCGCAGATTTACACCCTGAACAATGACATTTTCAAATAATTATGATTTTATAGAATACCATTCCAGTAAATTCGTATAAAAGTAACTATATTTGAACTTTCACGTTTGAAATAGATTATTATACACTACAGTCGTAGAGCCATTACATACAAAACGTGCAAGACGTGAAATGGTTTTTTTCAAGAATCAACGCCAGTAAAGCTCCACTTTTTCAAATTTAAAAAAAACTTGTGTAATTTAGAACTAATTTAGGACTAATTTGTACCCAAAAAATTAGAATTTGTACCCATTTAGTTTTTAAAAAAAAATCACTATTTAAAGTGGGGGTGCTAGCTTGACCTCAAGCTAACTTCCCCACATTGAGAAAATCAAATTTTATTGTCATATATCTAAACTTTGAATTAAGGACTAATTTGTACCCAAAAGATATTAATTTCTACCCACTCAGTTTTTCTGAAAAACCGTTATTTAAAGTGAGGGTGCTAGTTTAAGCTCAAGCTAGCACCCCCACTTTTACAAAATCAAATTTTAACAGCATACGTTTAAACTTTGAATTTAGGACTAATATGTACCCAAAAGCGTTTTTTCATTATTATATTATTTTGTTTATAAAAGATGATAGTGAATTAGACCACGTGTTTTATTAATTTCCAAGTGAGTCGTTAAAAGATTTGAAATTATCAAAGATAACTGAATATTAATAATTTTTGAATATAGGACTAATTTGAACCCAGAAAATTAAAAGTTGTATATACACAGTTTTCCCTGTAAAAGGACTTTTGTAATAAATACGAATACCTAAAAGATAATTTTATGGTAGAAAATTTCAGAACACACGGTGAAACATATTTTATTTTTCATTTAATAACAACTGGAACGCGACACACATAATGTTTAATAAAACAAATACGAAGCCAAAACAGAATAGAGAAATAAAAAACATCTTACTGGGTCAAAGCGAAATAATTGTTTTGAATACAATTATTTCGATAACAAAACTAGCACGATTCAAAAAACAAAAGCTGTTTTTTGCAACTCGACGAAAACCCCAAAACCGAAGTCGGGGGAAAACAAAAAAAGGAGTGTACACAGACCAGCAACGGCAGTGAGTGTGTACCGGGGGTCGATCTCGCGAAGGGAAAGGCTTTTCCCCTGCCACGGTGAACGGTACTAGTGTTTTTTTAGTGTTAGCGGTACGAGTAGTAAAAACTTACCCTCTACGCCAATTGCCTTTCGACATAGCACGATTCCGTTTATTGGCACGACTCACGGTGAACAAGCAGATAGTAAAAAAATCAAGAAAATTCCCGGCGAGACGGAGGACGTTTGTCAAGCAGTAAGTTTTTGAATTAAATTCAGATTGGGATGGATTTTTACTAGTGATATATTTACTCGTTATTGGTCGAGCTGGATTCTGAACTTGGGTGTATAGGTCAATTGCTATATACAAGGTGTAGCGATAGCAAATATATTTATTAGATTTTTTTGTTGATTGTTGATCATTTCAAAGAGACGGGACATAGCTGTTCACTCTCAGATTAAGTTTATCGTCCTGACAAATATATAATTTACCGTGTGTACTGGAATAATTAAGATTTTGCCGAGAGGCCGGAGCGTATGTTTTCCATATTTTCGCGGGTTTCAGCGGAATTGCGCTGATAAGTCAATCTATTATAGAGAAATATTGTTATCAGTCTTTTGTTCAGCCGTAAAATTATAAATTAAAACTCTTTCTTATTCTGCCAGTGTAAAATGCATAAATTTATCGTAGGTAATTATATTACTGGGGAATTTCGCAACTTGTAACGCCAGTGTCGATAAATAATTTAATTTGTTTTCCTTAGCTCATCAGAATTTTTCTTTATAGAACAAAAATTTCACTTTCGTTCCCTGAAGGTCAATGACGACCGAACGATGTAAAATGAATCATTGTTGCATATAAAGGTATTTACACGTGATAGTTATTTATTTTTCTCGACACCGGAGAATAGAAGGATTGAGAAACGAATATAGCAAAACATACGCCTTGCACGCATTTTTTTTTAATAAAAAGACCAAGCCGATAAGAGGGCTAGTTTTGCCGCACCACCGAACAAACGAGAACTCTGTTCATAAATTTGATTTTGTTTTTATAATTGTAGTATATACAGGAGTAGGTTTGATAATAAACCAATTTTAGATAAATATGTATAGGGAGAGTTATACCAGGGAATTGGGATTAATTTGATCATACGGGATTGTAGTTTAATTTTAAATATATATGTATAGCTGTATAGGAGGATTTGGAGAGATTATTTTATTATATATATGTTTTTTGTATAATGTGGAGGTTCTACATTATTTTTCCTATCACCCCTACTCCAAACTTCCCCTTCTGGAAGTGTAACAATCGTGGACGTGTGACCGAGACGAGGAGGACAAATCCCTGTCCTGGCAAAGGAAGATTCATCCGTTTTAAGACCAGGCGAACCTAGCAAAAACCAATAGGACTGGATTGCCTTACACGCTCAGCCGCGCACTGGAGGCAGAATTTGATGGAATCGAAGGTAGGGATACTTTTTGGCATTTTGATCAAGTTATCGTAAATATTTGGGGGTAAAGATAATTACACTGGTGACAGATTTTATTTGAGTTACTATTTCGTCACACTGGTGACAGGTTTTATTAGAGTGGTGACAGCGGTTTTTTTTTGTTGAGAAACAACTCGGTAACAAAGGGTAGAGCTGTACAGTTTTAATGTGGAAGTGTTGGCTTGAACACGTCCACCTTTAAAAATCCAATTTCAACAGCATACCTACCTTTAAACTTTGCATTTAGGACTAATTTGTAACCAAAAGCGTTTTTTCATTATCATATCATTTTGTTTATTAAACATGAAAGTAAATTAGACCATGTGTTTTATCAATTTCCGAGTGAATCATTAAAAGATTTGAAATTATCAAAGAAAACTAAATATTATTAATTTTCGAATATAGGACTAATTTGTACCCAAAAAATTAAAATTTGCACCTACACAGTTTTCCCTGTAAAAGGAGTTTTAATGTGGAAGTGCTGGCTTGAATACGTCCACCTTTATAAAATCCAATTTCAACAGCATACCTACATTTAAACTTTGTATTTAGGACTAATTTGTAACCAAAAGCGTCTTTGCATTATCTTATCATTTTGTTTATTAAAGATGATAGTAAATTTGACCACGTGTTTTATTAATTTCCAAGAAATTATCAAAGATAACTAAATATTATTAATTTTCGAATATAGGTCTACTTTCTACCCAAAAAATTAAACTTTGTACCCACACAGTTTTCCCTGTAAAAGGAGTTTTAATGTAGGAGTGCTGGCTTGAACACCTCCACATTTACAAAATCAAATTTCAACAGCTTACCTTTAAACTTGAATTAAGAACTAATTTGTACCCAAAATAGTTTTTTCATTATTAAGTATATTATTTTGTTTATAAAAGATGATAGTAAATTAGACCACCTGTCTTATTAATTTCTAAGTGAATCGTTAAAATATTTGAAATTATCAAAAGTAACTAAATATTAATTTTCGAATATAGGACTAATTTGTATACTCATATTTTACCCAGCCAAACTACTTTTTAGAGGTGTTCAAACAGACATATCAACTGTGACTAATATGAATTTAAACAACACAGCTGAGTACATCTTCTAAATTATTGGAAATTCTAAATAAAACCCAAATTAATTATGGAATTACCTTCGAGGTTAATGAATTATAATTTGAGTGATATAAATAATATATTTTAATTACATTATAGGTATTCTCAATACTTATAAGTTTGTACAAAGTCATTATTGAAAGTATTTCAAATTCGTAGTTTATCTCTTAAACCGCGCATTCCTAGTGCGATGCCCTTTAATTTTAGACATAGAAGTACAGTACTAAAAAGTATATTGAACGGGAAAGGTATATTGTATAAAAACATGGTTTTATTTTTTCACTCAATATAATTATGCGATGTCTCTTTATACATTATAATGGAAGGAATTGTAAATGTGTCATTACGGACTCGCTCCACCTTTTTCTTTAGATTGTCGGATTCATACCATGTATTATTTGCCATTCGGCTGTAACACTTGTAATGGCCGACATCAGATTCGGACATACGACGTGCATATCTCGGAGGTTCATAATGCTCGACTCCGGCTAATTCATATTAGTTATTATTAACTGTTGCCATTCGTATAAGTGTGAATGAAATTGACTGTCTCGACCCTTACTTCGTGGAATATGCTCATATTAGTGTTTTTAAATGAAACTCACGGTCTCTAGTTAATTCCACAATATAATAAAAGTTATTGAAAATTCTAAAAAATTGACAATTGTTTCGATATTGATTTATCGAAACAATTGTCAATTTTTTAGAATTTTCAATAACTTGTATTATATTGTGTAATTAACTAGAGACCGTGAGTTTCATTTAAAAACACGTATAATTGTTGTTAAACCCTTCAATTTCATTTTGCTAATATTGTAACTACCTTGTGACACATCTAGAAGTATTATTGGACCTATTGAAAAAAAGAAATGCGTTTATAACTTAAATTATTTACATAGTTAAATTCATATGTCAATAATAAACTTTTGCTGTATTTCTAATAAATTATAATGTATCTCTTAATATTTCAATATAATTCGGAATGCTTAAACACATTTAAAAACAGTGGTTAGTTGTTTCAACCAATAGAGAATTATTATGAATCAGAAATAGGAGCGGTAGATAATAGACGCATATCATCTAAAAAACAAAAAAATATCACGTTTCGGTAATTGCGAGGGTAACAAAAAAATGTTTTTAAATTGTTTGTCCATCACAAAAGAAAGTATGACGTGATATAATTGCACATCTTTACTAAGCCGCCAAGCAGTCAAAAAAAGTGACCAGAGTATGATCATTCTTTTAACCGCTTTGAACTATTTATGCATTATAACGCACGTGCACTACGGAATTTTTTTGTCTCGTTAACGGATCGCCACGGTTATCACAAAAGATTTCACTGAAAACAAAAATAAGAGTTATGGTATCTATAACAAATATGGAGTTATATTAATATAGTATTTTATTAGAGACAAAACAATATATAATATATGAAAACAAAAATTTCTGGGAAGTACCTGGTTAGGTGGGTGCCATGTTTCATAATACACTTCATCTAAGAGTTTGTCTAGTTTTCCGTCCATTTTGAACTTCAATCAGGATGACTGCTGTGAGGTGAAGCCCTTTTTAGGGAAAACAGTGTGTATATAAATTGGTCCTATGTTCGAAAATTGATAATATTTAGTTACTTTTGGTAATTTCACATCTTTTAACGATTTATTTGCAAATTAATAAAACACGTGGTCTAATTTGCTATCATCTTTAATAAACAAAATGATATGATAATGAAAAAACGCTTTTGGGTACAAATTAGTCCTAAATTAGAAGTTTAAAGGTATGCTGTTAAAATTTGATTTTGTAAAAGGGGGGGTGCTAGCTTGAGCTTAAGCTAGCACCCCCACTCTAAATAGCGGTTTTTCAGAAAAACTGAGTTGGTACAAATTATGATCTTCTGGGTACAAATTAGTCTTTAATTCAAAGTTTAGATTTATGCCAATAAAATTTGATTTTGTCAATGTGGGGGTGTTAGCTTGAGCTTTAAATAGTGATTTTTCAGAAAAACTAAGTGGGTACAAATTCTAATTTTTTGGGTACAAATTAGTCCTAAATTAGTTCTAAATTACACATAAGTTTTTTTTTTATTTGAAAAGTGGGGGTGCTAGCTTTACTGACGTCAAGCATCATATAGGTAGGTATATTATGCAGAATAGACAATTTTATCTTACCTTCTGTTTGACTAGCCATAGCACTAGCACCTGATGTGCTTTGAATATCAGCTACATTGCTAGTTGGACTCTTAGTTGAAAAAGTTGGATTATCAGCATTAGCATCATCAGCAGGATTTCCTGGAGGCATCACTTTCGCGAAAAACGAACGAATAACGCCACTGATTTTTTTCATACTTATAAGTACTAATCCAAAATCTTACGAATTCCGAAGAGTTAGATAGATACTGTATCTAAGATACACAGCAAATAGGTATAGAACGACAAGCACTCACTGTCAGCAGCGAAATCTAAATGAAGATACAATACATAGAAAAATTTAAAATAGCAAATCGGAATCTTTTGATAAAAAAACAAAGAGCCGTGCCCGCTGAAACATTGCTTTTGCATATTGCCGACCTTCAATTTCTCGCAATTAATTTTAAGAATAAAAAAATTGCTTCCTCGTATCATTGCAGCTACCCCTTTGATTTTTTTAGTGTGCAACGAAATCCCGCTCTCAGTATCGGCTCGGCTCCTTTTGCCATGATTTCAAAAAGCCGACAAAGCGGTATCTAGCGGCATTGGTGTCGACAAAGGCGGCACACCGCGTCGTAAAAAGATAACAACAGTAGGTATATTTATATTTTTATATTTGTGATTTTGAAAGAACGTTAAAATTTAAAAATCATGAAATGTTTTAATAGGTTTATATTTTGAGGAATTGGGGTGGACCGATTAGGGTGGGCTATGGCCCACCCTGCCCTTCTTGTAGCCGCGCCTATGTTATCGAATAAGGGAGAACAATTATTGTATACTGAGCGTTTTTGTATGTTCTCACATTGACATTAGACTAAGTATAATATCGTCGGCATCATATGAAAATTGCGTAACGTCGAAAAATGTAAATTTTATATTAGGAGAAAAAAACAGTTTTCATCTAAGAGTAATTATAATACCAGGTCTTTTTTTGAAATCATGTTTGTTCTTAAAAGTAAATTGATGAATGCTGAAAAAATATTTTTTCTTTTTAGTTTGGATAATTTAAAGGACTTAGGCAACAATCACATAAAAATTTGTAACATTTCATTTAAAAAGGCAACCATCATTTTACTATTAATATTTTTATTAATTCCTTAAAAATAGAAGAAAATACATTATAAACATATCATACAAAAATAAAAGATTACGTACAAAACAAAGCTTATTCATGTTCAAGACTATCATAGAAAGGATGGTAATCTGGCTCGATGGTACTTTTTAGGGATTGAAGGTGCACATACTTTTCCCGTTTAGTTTTTAATTTACCTTGGTAGAGTCTTCGCAATTGTTCCACGGGGACAATTGAGCATTTCTTATTAAATCTAACGGGAAGGATCTGAAACTCATCAGAATGCCTAATCTTAAATTCTATGGATCCGTCTGAATTGTATTTTAATGCTCTAATATTTTGCACGGTAGGGTCACCGCTTTTACGTCCAAGACGAATTGAATTGACAAAGTTGATTTGAGAAAAATCCTTAAAATAAGCGTGATTTAAATATTGTACATCATAAGGTCTTGGATTTTTCTCGCAGTTTTTAACAAATTAACGTAGTCGGCTGGTACATTTATTACCCTTCCTGAAATATTTCTTTCAATTGTCGAATGCTTAGAATCGCATTCCTTTGGTGTATGCCCTTTTTCTAACTATTTTTGAATAATACAAACATTATTTTCCATTGAAAAATTCAAAAGGGCATTCGATAAAGAGTGGAATTGCGATTCTGTGCACCACAACCGTCACCGTAAAGGATAATAAGTTTGTTGGTTGGATATGGAAAGACTCTAAAATATCTAAACGAAATAAACTGAAATTATTTAACTTCTTGGTCTTTCCCATTGCCACATATGCCTCTGAAACCTGGACATTCAAAAAAGCCATTCGAAGAAAACTAGATGCCTTTGAAATGTGGACCTATAGAAGAATGATGTCAATCTCATACATAGAACATCGTACTAACGTGTCAATACTTAATGAACTAAAAATCACTACAAGGCTCTCAACCAAGATAAACCAATCATATCTAAGGTATTTCGGACACATTTCAAGAAGAACAAATGGGCTGGAAAAACTTATTGTCGAAGGCAAAATCAATGGCAAACGACCAAGAGGAAGGTCTCCAACGCGCTGGGTGGATCAAACCAATGAAATCATCGGTCACGGTCTACAGGAAGCTTCTCTTGCAGCTCAAGATAGAAAAGAATGGAGAACTACGATCCGAGCAAATGAGACATGAGGTCACTATACTCTTTCGTGAGTAGACGGATAAGAGAGAGAGGGAGAGAGGTTGGATCCATGGTTGGTAAAATTTTGGTGGACAAAAAGGTACAAATAATCGAGGCAAAACAGTTTGCCTTTAACTCTCCTTCTCCCTCGTGCCACAGAAAACAGTGACTATCCTTTGTATGAGTATGTCTATCTATATACAGTTCGTAATCTTCGTACTTACTTGGCTTCTTTATTTCTCTTCCTCTTCTATTTATCTTTTCATCTTCTGTGAATCTAATATTCTCTTCTTACTCAGCTTCATTTTTATTATTACTTTCATCAATAACATCTATTTCCTTTCCTATTTCTCCTTCAGTTTCGCTTGCCTCAACTTGAAGATAATTTTTACTCAAGTATTTATTTTCATCAAATTTGACATCTCTAATGTTAATAATACGTTTCTCATGTATGTCCCATATTCTAAAACCATTTTGTAAATAACCTACTATAATACCCTTTCTTGCTTTTACATCGAATTTTTCTCGCTTTTCCTTCGGTATATGATAGTATGCAATGCTACCAAAAATTCTTAGATTGTCAACCTTAGGTTTCTCTTTATACTAAACTTCTGCAGGTGTTATTTTGTTGTTTAGTGCATTGGTTGGACCTCTGTTGATTATATAAGCAGCTGTTTATACTGCTTCTCCCCAAAACTGTTTTGTCAAGTTTGAACTATTAATCATGGTGCGACCCTTTTCTACTAATGACCGGTTCATCAGTTCCGCTTTTCCATTTTGTTCAGGTGTATATGGAATGGTATAGTCTAGTTTCACTCCATTCTCCCTACAAAATGATTTAAATTCTCCAGAGATATACTCTCCTGCATTATCACATCTAAGCTTATATATTTGTGAATTATGCATTGATTTTGTTAAATAGAAGTATTCTTTAAATTTAGACTCTGGATTAATAGGACCACAAACGTCACTATGAACTATTTCCAAAAGTCTGTTACTTTTACTCCTAGTACCAAAAGGTAATCTAGACATTTTTCCAGCTATGCATGGCTCACACAGTCCTATTTTATTAATTGACACATTTTTGTTTATTCCCTGTACTATATTAGTTTTTATTAAAGTATTTAAACTATCAAAGTTAATATGTACAAAGCGTTTGTGCCATTTCATGTATTCATCATCTTTTTTATTTCCTATTACATTTAAACTTTCACTGCGATTTAATACAAATGATATTTCATACAGGTTTTCTCTTTTACCTACCCCTATCAAAATATTCCTACTATTGTAAAGTTTAGCCTGACCTTTTTCAAAAATTACCTTTATTCCTGACTTTTCTAGTTTTTTGACTGAAAGTAGATTTTTTCTCCAGTTGGGTACATAAAGTACATTTTTAATCAAACACTCATATTGTTTTTCATTTACATTACTAAAAGAAGATATATTTCCAATTGCTACTGCTGACAAGAAGTTATTATTTTTTGCAATTGCATTGATATAGGCTCATTTAAATTTATTAACTCAGAAATGTCGTTATACACTACCGTTTGCACTTCACTCACGGTTTCACTAATTGCTGCTTGTCGTGATTTGCGGTCGGCTTCTTCGTTTCCTTGAAGGCCAGTATGAGAAGGTACCAAAAGTATTTCCACAAAGCTATTGGAATGTTGTAACTGCGATAATTCGACTTTAATTTGGAGGGCTATTGGATGTGTGGGATAAAGTTGATTGATAATATGGATTGAGTTAAGAGAGTCTGTTATTATGAGGGATCTTGAAGTATTTTTTGTTTTTATGTGAGTAAGTGCTTGAAGAATGGCGTATAGTTCTCCAGTGCAGACGCTGCTTATTTCGGGTAACTTGAATTGTAGTGTACTGTTTTGCATGATCACTGCCACGCCTACGCCATCAGAGGTTTTGGATGCGTCTGTATATGCGAGATGAAATTGTGGATATTTGTCAAGTATGGAGGCAAATGTTTTCCTAATTAGGGTATGGGGGGTTTCTAATTTGTTAAATTTGCACAGTGAAGTGTCGCTGGGAGGGATATTGATCGACCATGGAGGGGGAGTTTTAATTTTGTTGGAAAGGAAACGTTTGATTTGGAGTTCTGTGAGAATTTTACTAGCTCTTGCATAGAATGGTGGGTCTGTTTTGATATTTGCCGAATGTAAAGTTTTGTAGTGCTTGGTCAGTATGTTAATGTAGACTGGATTCTGCTGGCTTGTGCTGATGGATAGTGCGTATTAAGCGGCAAGGTATTTTCTCCGGAGTTGTAGAGAAGGTTCCCCGGTTTCGCACTGTAGGCTTTTTATTGGACTTGAACAGAATGCTCCTGTTGCTATTCTTAGTGCTGTCTTTTGAATGGTTTCGAGTTGGTTTAGAGTAGTTTTTTTAGCTGTCGCGTATACTATAGAGCCGTAGTCTATCTTTGAGCGAATGAGTGTTTTATATATGTGCATTGTCAGTTCCCCAGGATTTGCTTGAGAGTGTTTTCATAAGGTTTATACCGCTTTGGCATGATTTTCTAATATGTAGTATGTGTTTCTTCCAGCTGAGTTTTTTGTCAACAATCATTCCAAGAAATCTGATGTTATCGACATAGTTTAGGGAAATGTTGTTAAGTTTGAGTTCAGGAGACACAGGATTGTATTTTATAGAAAATAATATGCATTTGGTCTTCTCTGTTGAAAATTGCAGTCTCGTGAGTTTAGACCAGTTTTGAAGTTGGTTTAATGTTTCGTGGATGTGTTTCTGAATTGAGTCGATGTTCTTACCTTTGGAGAATATTACCAAATCGTCAGCATATAACCTGCCTTTGACTAGTTTGGAATGATGGTTTAATATGTCGTTGACCGCGATCAGGAAAAGTGTTGAACTAATGACTGATCCTTGGGGAGTCCCGTTAGTTTGTTGTTTTAGAGCTGAAGTTGTGTTATTGGTACGGACACGAAAGAAACGATTATTAAGAAAATTTTGTATGAATTTTAGGATGTTTCCTTTGATGCCCCATGAATGAAGAGTTTTGATAATGCCATGACGCCACGCTGTATCGAAGGCTTTAGTGATATCGATGAAAACTGCAAGGCAATCTTGTTTATTTGCGAAAGATTCGTGTATTTCGGATTCCAAATCAATGAGATTGTCTAATGTTGACCTGTTTTGACGGAAACCACTTTGTTCTTGTATTAAAAGGTTTCTGTCTTCTAATGTCCACAATAGTCTTCTGTTTATGATTTTTTCCATTATTTTGCTTAGTGCGTTGGTAAGATATATTGGTCGGTATGAAGTTACCTTAGTTCTTGGGTAGTTTGCCTTTGGCATGGGTATGACGATTGCCTTTGACCACGTGGATGGGAAAATATTTTTTGTCCAGATTAGGTTGAATATTTGGAGAAGGTATGACTTGGCAATATGAGGGAGTTTTTGGAGAAAGATTAACGGAATATTATCAGGTCCTGGGGCAGAATTTATGGTTGTGTCGAAGGAAAAATTAAGTTCGTCTATAGTTAACGGGATATTAAGTGTGTTGTTGTCATGGTCATCGTAATCTAAGAATTCGGCTTCTTTAGTAGTTTTAAATTCCAGAAATTCTAGTGAGTAGTTTGAGTTGCTCGAGTTGTGCTCAAAATGTGTTGCAAATAATTCGGTCATGTCATCGTTATTTGAGACTGTGCTATTGTAATAAATTGAAGATAATATTATGTAAGTTCTGTTAGGGATTCCTGAGATGTGGCAAGGGAAACGTCAGATTCGGCATCTTCACCTGATTTTAAAAGCTTCAGTTGTTTCATAATTCTCTTTTTTGTTTTAGTGCATTTGGTCTTTATTTGGCGGTCAGAGGATGGTGGGACATACATTGGATAAAAGTAGCCTTTCGTTTGGTGTGATAAGTCTGCGTGCCTGTATCACTTCGTTATTGATCTTTATGCGCCCATCATGTTTAATGATAAAATCATCTACGATTTCCTTACTTGAGAGGTAAATACATATCCGATTGTTTGAGATTGTAGATGTGAATAATATGTTTTTCGGACTTATCGTGGAGCCAATAGCCAGGAGATATTATTCTAATTAAATATTGTTTAGAGAACTAAAAACGATGGCTTGAAGTTTAGATGGGAAAGTGGGTATGGTAGGTTGTTGAGGTTGGCTAGCTACTTTAGAGTACGAAGGTTGAGATGAAGGTGGAGGTTGAGGTAAGACTTGTTGTTTTGGTATCGTTGAATGTTGAGTTGGAATTGACTGTTGAGCTGAAGGTACATGTTGAGATAAAGGTGACTGATTATTGATGTTGTCGCCTGTTATAATATTGTCGGTTTCTATGTTCCGCTAAGGTTCGTTTTGCCTGAATACGGCTGTCCCGCATCGGACCCAACTGATAAAGCTGGTAAATGGTACGATACCGGTTTTAATTATTATTGAATGAATGTGTTTATGTTGAAATATAACACAATTTCTTAATAAAAAAGCAAATTTAGGCTTACTTTGTTAGTCCGTGTCATTCACTATGCAGTTATGATCACATGTATACTGATTTTTTTAATTATTTATGATATTTCACTGTGATGTACGAATTTCTCAGAGCTGATTTTAAAAACACGTTGTGTAGTTTTCGATCAGGGCCGACTCCATCTCCAACTTTTCTTTTTTAATATTCTGATAATAACTTTGTTTTAACTGCATCGCAATTTAATTGGTTACTTGGCATATTCTCAATAACAGTCACCCCCATTTCATACGACCTTGGCAATGTCATTAGCAAATTGCAAATTATGTCCTTCTCATCCACAGCTACACCTGTTGATTTCAACTGCCTTAAAACTTCTTCAAACTGAGTTATAAAATTCTCCAAACATTCTTTTTCTTTCATTTTCATAGAGAGCAATTCTCTTTTTAGAAATAATTGTCCTGGAAGGCCCTTTCTTTCATATCTCTCCACAAGAACGTTCCACATTTCGAATGCATTGTCTTTATTTCGTAAGTATTCTAATTGAGAGTCACTGACAGATTGTACCAACAGTGATTTAGCTCTGCAGTCGTTTTTCAATACTCTCCTTTTCTCTTCTTCGTTTAAATTTGCTGTGTTAATATTCTTTTGTATATGTTCTAGCACACCATTTTCGGCTAATATTATTTCCATGCAAAATTTCCAGTAATGATAATTATCTTTATTTAATGGTTCAATGTTAATGAATTTCGTACTTTGTGCCATCTTATCATTGGATTACTTTATTCTTTATTTTAATAATAATTGTTTCCATGCGGTTTTCTCATCTAACCTGTTTAATATCCTCCTGGGCCCGTAACCTCTAGGATTTGTAGGTGGGATGGCACATAATTAATTGTTTATTACAATTTCTTCCAACTTATATTTATTAAATCTTGGTGTTCAAAATATATAATTTTTATTACAACGTTCTTACATTAGTAGCACAGATCATGATACAACCACAAATCACCCACCTTAGATACAACCTATTTATCAATTGTCACATGTCACTCCCTTTTGACATAAGGGGATTTTTAGCGTACTACAAGAAAGATTTCTATGTCAAAAAAATGTGTGAAGAAAATTTAGTTCTAAATATACTTGATTGTCATAAATTGAAAAATAAAATTATTAAATGATACATTTTATTCAGATTAAAAATAAGTCAAAAAAGAATAAGAGTGCTTCTAAAAAATTAGCTAGTAAATCCTTTGCTGGTCATTAATTATGAATATTCAATAAACAATTGCAATAGAACATTTTTTATTTTATTATTTATTTGCTTGATGGTTTTTTAATTAAACTTAAAATCTCTGAGAAAAATTCAAAAATATTGGGGCATTATGACATGTACAATGACCAAAAATATTAGATATAAGCTTCATATTATCTTCTTTATTAACAGTGTAAAGCATTTATTACATAAGTATTAAATAGGTATGTGTTTCATTTTTTTGTGGTGGAGTTTCAATGTCAGAATTGCAGGTACAGTTTGTAACATATAAAAACATTCATTGATTAATTTCAGATTAGATGAAAAAATAAGCATATGGTAATTATTTCCCAATTATGTACTGAAATTGGATATAATTCTGACTAAAACCGTAATAGTCCAAATTTGTATCCCAACAAGTCAATTTAAAATATTTTATTACTTATGTTACTTTTTTCTATTCACACAAAAATAGGGACTAACATCCTTCTGTGGCATATATCTATCTAATTAACTACCTGCTTTTGTTAAGAGACCTGGTGCATTATTTCCGCTCCGAGTATATTTGCGGTAATCATAGATTAAAGAAAGACTCCATAGTACATATACCTAGACTACACATCACGATTTATTGTACTATCTATTCAGCATGACATTTAACATTATAATCCAGAATTTTAGAGCTTACCTTATATCTTTATCAGATGGTAAATAAAGATACATCCATAATTTTGTATGCAACAACATTATATCCTTGATGATTTTGATTAACATCCGTCCACTTTTTCCAAAAATATTTTTTGATACTTCTTATAAAAAAGCTTTTATTTAAAATTACACATTCAATGGTAAAACTCTTTTAAAAAGGGTTATTTAGTTGCATGTAGTCAAATGTAAACAAACCAAAATTAGCAAACTAATGGCGAATGGGCGGAGCTTATACCCAATTGTCGCCACTGTCTTGTATATAGTCACTGTAGATTTTCTTAAAAATTGGACTTACGCAATTTTCATATGATGCCGACGATATGGTGGATCCTAGTGTTGTAGTTACATTGTTATCAGATCTTCCTTTTTTTCTAGGAATATAATTATTTTCTGTGTGCGTGCGGTATATAATATGCACAACTTATTTATTTTTATTTTTTTATTAGTACAATATTGATATAACAATGATTAACAATTTTTTATTAGAAATAAACATATATTTTTTTGTGTTTAATTTATTCTATATAATTTTATTCTCTAGAACCTATCTGAAACATACAACGAGAATGAAAAAAGATCTGAGATATATGAGAATGAAGATCAGATATCTTTTGAAGACTATACAACGAATGATGTGTGAAAAATTTGGAAAAATGGTCGATATTAATGAGTTAGAACTAGCCATGATCAAAAAAACTTTCAACAAATCGCACATCAATGAATTAGAAGAAGTCGTTTTGAAAAAACTCGTATTTGACGTTCGTCTAAAAAATACAAATATCAAAGAATTATACGCAGCACAGATTCGAGAAATGACGGTAAGAATAATGACAAAATAAAAAAAACAAATAGATCGTGAACCTTGTACGACAGTGACGGCTGTCATTTTTGTGATGAGAGCATGGATGTTATAGGGAAGAAGAACGATCGCTGTAGAAAAAATTGTCTCAGAAATATGGACAAATTAAGGCGCTGTTTCAATAAAAAGCGGCCTGTTGTGATATGTTTCTTTTTGTCGAAAATAAAAATAATGATGGAGCATGATTATTTTCTCACCAATGCCGGGATGAAAATTTGTACATTATTCAACTAACTTCATCAACTTGTACTCATAAACAGCTAACTTCGTATATACTGCTTACTGACGGCAGCGCGGTTGCTGGCAAAAAAAAAGAATTATAAATTCTACAAATTTTCAGGGGCAAGCCGGCTAATGCTTTAGCACGTAACGATCGTTCTCCATCTCTCTAACGTCCATGGTGGAGAGTGTCACGCAATAACTTTGTTTTGCGGTTATTTCGGAGTAGTTCTGTGTCATTCTATCTTGAACATTATACAAATTACATGTAAAACTTAATAAAATCAATTAACACTATTTTGACAACATCTGGTTTCGGTTCACATTCCGCTATTTTCGAGAGAGTTTGGTTCATTTTGTATAATGCAATATAATGTCGCAAACTTTAAAATATTTGTAGGTTATGTTATATGGAGAATCCAGTAGGGGGTCCTCGATGCCTAGACTTTTTCTACACAGCTATTTCAGTAGCAGAGAGGTAAACAATGGTATGTCCATAAATACAAATTTTCAATAAAGAAGAAAACAACTTGTAATGTTAACTTACTTTCAAATTTTACTAATTTTTAAACACTGTACCAAGCTGTCATTATGGTATGCTACTTAACTTTTCAAGCACTTTTAGTACACAACACCTTATTTCAGCCATACTTACCTGTATCTTGATTTTGGACTTACGACTTTTTAGCTCTATTTGAAAAAACAGGTAATCATTAAAATGTAGGACTTATATTGCAAAAACAGATTTATTGCTCATCCCTAGCATGCATAATGAACACAAAAAGATTATGAATTGTACAAAGCAAAATTTATTCGCTGCCTTCTTCATCGGAACTATCTGGACCTTTTGCTTTACAAATTGGAATATTTTGTAAAAATTGTGAAATTGCAGAGGAACCCATTCTAAACTTTTCATCTAATATTCCCGCTTCTTCTGTTTTATTCCCTTTAAGTGACAGCGCAGACTAGTTAATTCATCGGGCAATGGCGCTGGGTTTCGAACAGATCTGGTAACATTTAAAGTTTTGAACTCGTCATCAAAATTCAGCTTGTAAAATATAATGTTAGGATGAGCAGCTTCAACTCGAAAATGAACAACGTTTGATATTATAAAATCTTCTTTTTTCGTATTTTTCTTACTGTTGATAAAAGGAGCGTTAGGTTGCCTATACAAGTGGTCAACATGTTTGAAATCGGGAATATCCAGTTTCATGACAGTTGCTGCCAGTCCCAAGGAGTGCATATTTCCATGGTCGGTTGTTTCTTCAAAGTCCTTTCAATCAACGCGTGTACATGATCAGCTTCCATGTGAGTATGACTTCCCAATAAAAATTTGTGGTCGACAGTTTTCAGATTTGGACAGATTTTCAATAGCCATAGATAACTTAGCATCACAATAATGTTACGATTCTGGCTGGGGCAGTTATCTGACCAAATAATTAAGTGCTCTATGGAAGAATCAGCAATAATGCTTCTAGTCCATTTGATCAAGGCAGATGCGATTTCATTGCCTCCTCTCCCAGCTTCAGATTCATCCCATAGTAAGCAATATGACGAATTGTTTGTTGAATCATAAATGGTCAGATTTAAAGTCCATAGCTTCAGAGAATGAAAGCTTTGATTATTTGAAAGGTATGGGGTCGGAAGACATTTTTGCAGATCTAGCATTATCACTTTTGTTATGTCTTTTGAATCCTTACTCTGTTCTTTATCATTTCTCTTCTGCTTCCTTCAAATGGTTTTCATATTCCTGCTGGATAAGTGTTTTTTCCTTATTTTCTGACTTGAAGTAAAACTGTCGCATAAGTCGCATGTATCAGCTGACGGTTTTTTGAATGACAAGTTGAATTCTGTATTAAAACATTTTTTATATATCCAAAGCATGGCTGTTTGTTGTTTATGAATGCGGTCTTCTTCACATTTGGCTAGATACAACCTGTACATTTTTTCTCTGCTTAATTCTGGCCCTAAATAATGTCTTTTACTTTTTTCTCGAGAGTAGTGACTTTCGTAACATGGAAAAGATTTTATATGTGCTCTAACTCCATTGAGAACTTCCTCAGGTAGCTTGTTGGGTGGCACATGACGTCCTCTTATATCTCTGGAAACGAAGCCACCTGCCGTCTGTTTTTTCAAAGCATTTCGTACAACTGTTTCGGAAATTTCTAAAGTGTTCAGAAAATACGTTTTACATACATCAACTTTTTTAGTTGAACGTTCAAAAGGTATATGGAAAAAGTAGTTAACTGTTTGTTGTTTTCTATTTTTACTATTGTCTTTGGGTCTGTGACGTTCAGTGGGTTTTGACTCAACGTGCGAACAAACAAATTGCCTTTTAACATCCCAAGTCTTTTCCTCACTCCAGTATTCTTTGAAAATCTGTTTTCTTATTGTATCGGGAATCTTTTCAGTACAATTTCTTCTACAAGGTGCACAGCCTGACTTAACTGCCTTCGCAGCAATATTTTTCCCCTTTTTTGTCATATGCTCCTCTCCTCTCAAAGTTGCTTTATTTCTTTTTGTACTCCGCCAGGTTTCGATGTGCTTCGTACGTTTTCTTGACTTTTTTTTCTGTTCTACTTCTTTTTGTATATCCTGTACTGCCTTACTTCCCTTATCCCATACTTCCTCTTGTTCTGACTCATGTGCAGCAATTAGTACATTGTCAGTTTCGTCATGAACGTGTTCTTGATCATCATCACCACTGTCGCTACTTGGACAGTAGTTAGGGTCCTTGTAACTATCATCACTATCTTCAATATATTCTAGAAGAGATCCCCTTGAAGTGGATGGTTCAATATTTTCTGACGCCGCGTCTTCTAAAACTGACTTTTTGGGACTTGTCTGGAAGTGGACGGCTGATCTGAGGAAAATTCAAGTTATATTTTTTTAAACTTAAAAAAATAATGTATTACCATAATCATGAAAGATCGCGTCACTAACTGGTTTTCTTGGAAGTTGATGTCCCTTTTGGCAGACTGGACCTATAAATAAACCCAAATAAAAATCACTCGAAACATGCTATAACAACTGTGTAATAGTGACAATGAATTCAGTTCAAAATAATACGTTCATTAGAGCGGGGTAAAAGATCGTATCTCCATCAAAACTACATTTTTTCCGCATATCATAACAGCAGATAGCATTAGAGACTTTAGATTTCCGTATCAAGTCGATAAACAACCTTATGAAGTTTCTAGTTTCATTCAATCGAATATCCAATTTATTTCCCTCTAATTTTATTAGAAATATGAACATAACCTTACTTTAAAAAACATGTTATTGATAATTACCTCCAATGTTATTATTTGCAATTTTTACTTGCTCCATTATGGCATTAACTCTTTTAGAAACAATTTTTATCAACATTCTATGTCTTTTATCACTTTCCATCGTTTTAAAATACTAAACACGCACTACTAAATCAGCAACACGCCGTTTCGTGGAGTTACTACTGTTTACCACTAAAAATATTGTTTCGTAAACTTAACGAAAAAGGACATACTATTCTTTTCCCCACTAATACATGGAGTTACTGTCTTTCCAAAATTAAAAATATAGTCGAGCAACAAAGCGGGACTTACGATTTTTTTTCATAATAACAAATGGAAAACGTGCATTTCGAAAATGATATTAACTCCATATCGGTTAAAAGTGGAGTTACGACTGTTTACTTCTCTGCTACTGATTTACTTGTATTCTTTAAATGTGTGCCATTGTAGAAAAAGTATAGTATGCAACACGTGGGAAATGTACTTTTCTCACTCGTATGTTTGCGGCACTCTTCCAGACTAGTGCCATAAACTTCCACACTCTTGATGAAAAAATGAACTTTCCCTACTTGTTGCACTATATACAATTTTCCTACTATATTTCCGAACATTATTGGAAAGTTTTTCAAAATATGTCACTTTTCATGTTTGCAAATTTAATGTTATTTGTTCGTATTGAAGGTTGTATGATTAATAGGTAGTCGTATGGAAGGTGGCATATTTAGTAGTGAGGAGTTGATGAATGTAATTAATTTTAAATTTCTCAGGAAGAATTTTTTAAATTCGAACAAGTACATTAATTTTATCGAGAACTTTAAATATGTAGATAAATTTGTAGATGAAAATTCGAAGGGGCCAAGAAGATTTGATAAGAGAAATTAAAGAAAATACGAATCGGTTAGAACTGCTGCAAGTAATGAACAAAGAAAAAAAAGATCTTGTAAAGTTGATCGCCTCACAACCGAATCGTCGAATAAAACTGGAGAAGACGTACCAAACTTCTAGCGAATACGACAAAGACGTTAAAAAATTACAAGCGATAATAGAAAATCAAAACAGAACGATATTTGATCTCAAAGCGGAAATTAAAATGCTCAAAACTAAAGGTGGGTGGCTGTACATTTTGTCATTTCTAACCTCCCTATTTCTTAACCCTACAGTAAACAGGTGAATTAAAATCCCATCGGTACACACATTGGGCCTGATAGGTAGGCCTTTGATGTTTCCTTCATGTTAAACAGTGATTTATTAATATTATATTGATATGAATGTTTTTAATTATGGGAATTTCATTATTTTTCATATATTTTTGTATTTAATATAAAATGTATAATATTTTATGAATTTAATTTTTGTATTATTATTATGATTATGAGCGCCAGAACTTGTTTGATTTACTTACTTCAAGTAAGATAATATTAATTTTTATCTAATCCAAGTTCATTAAAAAAAATTCAATAGATTCACCATGTTAATGTACTTATTAATCACAGGATGCATAGGATCGGCAACAAACGCTCGTTAGTGACAGCAACGATTAGGTCCAGAGATCACTTGAAGAAAACAAAGTAGATGAAAATACAACAATTTTCATGTTATTATTAGATCAAAACGCACACAATTACTTGATAATATATTCATATTTCCCAGCGTAACATCATTACTCATACATAATATATATTTTATATCAACTGTACACAATATTTTTGGTAATGCCTTATACCGCCATTTTTACAACTTAACCTTACAATACAGCTTATCTTTTATAAGAACAAGGAAAGCGTAACATATAAGGATCACAACATCCTTTCTTAATGCTGACCTTATTCTTATGCATTTATAAATATCTATATTGGACTAAAATCAGAATTGATAGGTTTGAAAGGATAAATTCAATGAGAACTATACTAAAATAAATTATTAAGGTGATTGAAAGAATATAAATTTCACTGATAGAATTATTATGAATCCAATAATTATTAGTGTAAATGTTAACCTGTGAAAAAAAACATTAGATAAGAAAATTTAAAAGTGTTCAAGAGTAGTGCGTGAAGTCCTTACTTAATCTCTATATGAAATAAAATATCAATCTAGTAGGAACTCGAGTAGGAATAACAAGTCATGGATGGTTACTAGGAAAAATAAACATTGATGATAGATTGAATTTTTGAAGGAGATATGTAAAAAATAATTATCCTAATAGAAAAATAAAGTAAAAAGAATCTACAAAGAAGAAAAATTATATAAACGAAAAGCTGAAGCTGAGAAGAATACTTTATAATTATTAATCAAGGTAAATTGTTGGAATTGATAAGAAGGAGAATTTAAACTTGAATGATCTATGACAGTTGATAGAAAAATCCAAGTTGCGATATTGATAAATTCCATTATAATAGGAAAAATAATTGTAAATTAAGAAGAATACTGATCTTATTGTACGGGAAGACAAATTGATATGGATCAATAACTGACATTGAAATAAAGTGACTGGAAATGTATGGGAAGATAATGACGTTACAAGAAGTACAAATTTGAATTACTAGGCCATCCAATTAATAACTAAAAGAAATAAGAATACTTACTGAAGAGTCAATTATGGTTACGAACCCTAAGGTAAAGTTGTTTTATTTACATAAACTGTTTAAACGATATTGGTATAACTTAAAAAACTATTGATCGTTAGATTTAAAGTAAAAAAAAAACAATAACTTCTTATTTGATCACTAGTAGAAAAATTATACAAAGGATATTTAAAGAACTCTTATATTAGCAAACTAATAACAAATATTTACCACAATGATAGCAAAACATTTTATCTCTCGAATGTCAAAACAAGATTTACAATTTGTGCCGTCATTATAATCGTGAATAATATTTGAATTTGATTATTAGTTTCAAAACATTACAACAATTGTATTGATCAATTAAGAAATTATTATTCAAAACTAAATAACTGCATTTTGTAAATAGACTAACAAGTTTAACATTGACAACTAATACAACTCAATAACTATAGAGAAAGAGATCTTTCTTATCGACATTAGTTGATTTATTTAGTGTTGCCCTCTCTATTCCTATAAGATAACCAGAAAATACAGGGTTGTATTAGATAGGTATTTAATTATTTGTAAAGTTATTGGAACATCATAATTTGAGTGTTTATTATTTTATTTACTAATTATATTACAATTTAGATTATATCTCGAGTTTGAATTTATAAAGTAAAAAACATATCCTCAACCACCATAATTCCTTGTTTATGGTTAAGAGTTTCATCCTTATAGACTGAGTATAGCTGGCTCACAATAATAACACACAAAAAATTGATAGACTAATTTCATCTGGCGCTCAACAACTAAAATTATAATAAAAAATATAAACCTAATATAAATAATATAAAAATATAAACAATTATATAAATAAAAGATACTATTATCACAATATATTGAACTAGTCCTCTATTATATTAAAACAATTCACAAATTTGAACAGAATTGTTATATTAATACGTAGGGTGTACCAGTAGACACAACCAAGTTAAAAAAACTAAGATTTATATAAAAGAATAGAATGAAATGAGCAAATATATTGTCTGATATTGAGAAAAACAGTTACCAAAAGGACTTAAAGGGTAATGAATAAAATTTTTAATGATAACATTGTATAAATAAATATAAAATTTTACCTTAACAATTAATCCCAGGTCAAGTCAATGTCAATATGTTTCAAAATACTCTGAACACTGCCACGTGAATATCTGGATAAATAGAATGTAGTATCACTTGAAACCTAAAATAACAAAAATTAATATTCAACTCACTAATTGGTTATCTATATTTACAGATGATAGTAAAGGTTTAAATTTACAAAAAAAAAGAATTGAAAAAAAACTTGATAATAGGTGACGTACGGAACAGAGCAAAGTTATCTGTCAAGGAAATATGATAATTCAATAATCTTCATAAACAGGAAGTAATCAAATTAAATTTGTTGGTTACTAATAGAATGTAGAACAATAAAGACAAATTTGGAAATAATCAATAGTTTATGTAAGACAAGTAGTAAAAATTCAAAGATTTAAAACTACACAATTACATATGTATTAATAATTATTTTAGGTTGTAGATTCTGTATAATTTATTGTAAATAGAAATACCTTAAAAAGGGAATTATAACAAATTTTGTTATTAGAATACATGAAAAAGACATTTTATGGAATCCCTAAGACAATATAAACTTATACAAATAAGTGTTGTTATCCTCCAGAACTGTTGAAATAAATAATTTTACATTTTTACTAAAAAACATTCAAATCAACAATTATTGTGACAAAAATAGTGAAAAACAGGCTTTGCATTTTATGAGTCGAAATTTTGTTGATTTAAAAAAAAAGACAATCGCGCTTGGGTGAGGTGAGGTACAAATTTTTTTTAAATAATGTAAAAGTAAAGTTTAAAGCCAAAAAAAGTAAAGAAATCGTCATATTAGTGTTGATTAAACTGTGTTTATAAACGGGAAGCGAACAGAAAGGAGCATTTCTTTGCTGAGAAATCATCAAGAATTTGGGAGACGCTAGCAGCATTCCAGGTACCGAAGCTTCGAAATAAGGTCTGTGCTTTTTGAGTATTAATTTTGGAATTCCAAAAAGAATATAGTGAACAATAAAATATAGTTTGAACGTTTAAATAATAATTTCACAAAAAAGGCCAAAAACATTATAATATGATGAATATCATATAATATCCATGGATATCCATGCATTTTTAGTAATAGATAGTATAGTATTTACTCGTTAAATTAATTAATTCCATCATTGTTCACGTTGTACATAAATGATCATATAAGTTCAATTTCTTCTTTCCTTCTGATTCATGTTTGACTTTTTCTATCCATCACTATCCTCATTTAACTTCACTCGTATTGCTTTTATATTATAATATATATAATTCTCATCATCATTAAAAATATAGAAATCTATTGACATTATTATAAAAAAATTAAATATCTACGACGGAAAAAAGAATGACATTGAGAAACGGGAAACGGGAATATAGGACACAGGAAACGCAAGAATTAACAGACGAGGGATTTGATCGGATTAAGCAATTCTTGATTAGATTTGAAGAAAATTCGAGGGCAGACATGAAGAAACTGATAGAAAAGATGGAAAGGATGGGTGACATTTTTAAGAATGGAAGTGAAGATAGGAAATTGGACATGATGGTGAAAGAAGATTCTAACCGAGTAGGGGGAACATTGATGATAAGACGGATAAGATGTTAGATAAAATGGATAGCATGATACAAGAAATAAATGGGCAGGACAAGATAGATGTAAATATGAGTGACAATATAAATGTTGATACTATAGAGCAGAAAATATGTAATAAAATGGAAAAGGAAATTGACGAAGTAAAAATCCAAAGTTTAATGGAGATTAAAGAAGAGAAGAAAATTGATGAAATACAGTCTATAAAAGTACAAACACAAACCAAAGATGAAATGGTAGACATTAATTTACAGAATCTAGGAAGTGAAGAAGCTATGAAAATATATGAAAAAGAGATTTATTGGAAAATAAAAGACTTAGATGTTAATATAGTAAAACAAATCGTGACATATGATGAAAGAAATAATAATTATAATAGGGGGATAAAACTTAATTGGGAATTAAAGGAAATGAACAGAAGATTACAAGAAACTATGGAAGAGATAGAAGAAACCACAAGACAAATTGAAGAACGAATAATTTACACAGAGAATGTCGAAATCAGAGTGAAACTTGATAGAAATATGAAAATAATTGATCCAAGAATATTTATTAAGAGAATTGGAAATGAAATGAATCGAATTGAGATTATGGTGGATATGAAAATAATAAAAAGCAATTTCAATGATATGGAAGAATTTGAGATGCAAATTTCAATGCATTTATGGGAAGAAATTGATGAGATATTGGGCAATGAATTTAAAAAGAACATAGTGGAAAATTTAATCGAATTTAGGAAACCGATAGAGTATCAAACAATAAGAGAAGAGAATAAGACGAAGTTTAGGAAAAGAAAATAAAATTGAATTATATGAAAGGATTATAGGAACGAAATCTAGAAACGAAAGGGAATTGTACATGGTAAGGGATGGATATAAAAACGATATGTAAATAAAAGGTTTATGATTAACAAGTAATATTAAAAACATATGTAAATAGAAAATTATATAAACAGGGTTTAATAAAAAAAAATTGATAGACATGTTGATATGAATTATGGAAGTAAAAATAGAAGTTACAGAAATGAAAAACGAATATATGGAAATGAGGTAAAATTGATGACAATAAGAATTTTGAGAATAGAAGAGATTTTAGAAACTTTGATAGAAAAAATGATAATGAAAATAGAAATAAAATTAAGCAACAAAATAGATGGACAGGATTAAATAATTACATTTATAGGAGCAAACGGAAGGAAGTTGTATGAACTCAGCAAATCTATGATACAAAAGATTGAATTAAAGGATGGAAAGAAGTTGATATGTAAGCATTGTTGATAAAGTAGTTAGGAACAGACATAGTTATTGATGAATTGATGAAATATAAGGAAATAATTGATTTTGAATAGATAGATAGAATTAAATGGTAAAATAATTGAATTTGAGGAGGTAAATATGGAAGTATTGGCAATTGAAGAGGATAATAGGAAGTTATGGAATATAAAGAGGAATGGAATTATGGTGGAATTGGAGTTAATGAGTGGAAATAAGGAATTATGTGAAAAATAAATTAGAACGGCTAATAATTATGTTCGTGAGATAGAATAAATAGAAGATTTGAATAGTAATGGTAATTGGACAGATTGTGATGAAGAACATTATGAATTTATAAATGAATTATTAAAGATGTATGAGAGAAGAATATCGAAGAAAACCGAGGGTTGCTTAATGAAAATCTAGATATAATATCAAAGTGAAGAATATTGAGAAATGTTGAAACAAAATTATATTCAATTCAATATAAATTATTTAGACAGAGTAGAATAGAGTTGGAAACATTTGAGATCATAAAAAAAAGTTATCAACATGTATATAGGAAATTTTAGAATAACAAATTATAATGTTACGTGAAATTTTAAAAATAGATATAGTAGAGTTAATAAGTTTTATGGAAATTAGTGATAATAGTTTAATTTGATTGAAGATAAGTTTTTAGAAATATGTTAATAATTATTTGGAAGATATTAATATGTTTTACTAGGATACCAATAAGATATTTGGCAATTTTGGAAGATAAATTATAATAATATACAAGAATCGATTTGTCATTCTTTTATTAGGGGGATTTAATACAGTTCCTATATTTAAAATGTAAAAGAAACATTGAAATAAGGAAAACTATTTATATTTGTATGCAATACTTTCGATACACACTGTATTATAGGTATAATCTATAATTTTGAAAGATTCGGTATAAAAATCAAATGTGACATTTTAATTTACGGATGACGTTTATGTAGAATATATTTAATGATAGACAGAATTATATTACATTTTGGAGAATATATTTGAAATTTTAAAATACAGATATCTCTGCTATCAGAATTACAATGATAATAAAAGAATTCAAATCTCTCTTTGTTATAAGGAAACATAAATTAGTATTTTTTTAAAAAATAGGAATTTTTCGTAATCAAAGGAGAGGAGATTTATTTATTTGAAGAAAGTTTAGTTAGTTGTGTTTGAAATCCCGAAGAGGCAACATCGTAATTAGAGTTGTCTCAATTTTTGGTAAATAGTAGAAGTTGTATATTTATACAACCAGATTCAAAAGCCATTTCATTATAAAGCCAGTGCATAATTCGAATAAGAATTGCATCGTGTGTAGTGAATGTGTTCCAGATTTCTAAATAAAATTTAGAAAGTTTCCTGAATTCTAAGATCAATTAGAATTGTACGAGTTGTCCAGTTATTAGTTGGTGAGTCCGATCCAGTTTCTTTACAATAATTTCTCGAGAAATAATAAGGCCAATATTTAAATTAAATTTGACATAGATAAATCTATTAGATTTTTGATTGCAAACAAAATTAATAAATCATATAAGAAAATTCACATAAGAGAAGAAAAGTTTTGAACTAGAAAAATTTGAGTGAAGCTTGTTTTTGACATTTATCCATATCAAGATTAAGATCGACAATTGGAACCTTTATTAAACGTTTTTCATTAGGTTAATTTATAGCATATAGGTTGTAGTAATTCTAAGTTTCGTAGAAATTAGACTGTTGTTTCGTTGTGATAATTTTGGGAATATTAATTTGTTAATTTGTATTTGAATCTAGTAGTATAATATAGAATTTTGCATTCCTACTCACTATAGTCTTTTTATAACATTATTTCAGAAAATTAAACAATTTTTATTAAATAAAACTGTCGATCAAATCAGTGACAGTTGGTAATTTTCAGTGACATAAATATTGGAAACGTCATCAGAGATTTAAAGTGCCTTTTATAATATTAAACATACAGTTACTATAGGTTCTGACCAATAGTGAAACAGATAATTTGGAGATACGTAAAAATTTAAACAAATTTTGAATAATTCATTTTTTAACAGTTTGATCCCACCCTGAGAGAAGAGTAATAGGTCGATTACACATATAAATTCATTTTTAGAAATACTAAATTAATATTTATTAGAGCCGGTCATATTTTTGACAACTACTGTCAAAGTAGAAATTTCTTACATAAAGTTATTAAGTTGTATGTACAAGAATTGTCGCTGCGACAATATACATCAACGTGAGGTGAATTGAAATTTATCTTTATAGGAAGGTTTACATTAAAATTAAATAATCAAAATTCATCATAGAGAATTTGATATATTATAATTTGGCTTCCAACGCGAGGCAATTATAATTAAAAGAAGGTATAATTGAATATATTATAATTTGTCACCCAAACGTGGGGCAACTATAAAAGAATATTGAATATATTATAATATATATGTAATTGTATAGTTCAAGTTTAAATAGCATATCGATAATTTCAACAAATATATGAACGTTAAAAGTGTATAAACATTTCATACATATAACATCGACTGTGAATTTCCCGTTTAGTGTCACGTGGAACTCTATAAGAGCATACGTTTCTCTTATGCGCCGACGCAATCATCCAAAGTATTCAGTGCGCATGACTGGATAGAATGCAGGAGTGGTATGAGGAAATTTAATGTTAAAAATAATACAAAATTTGATCGTAACAATTTATTAAATTATTTTCTGGAAAGTGTTGGTATTTTTATTCATATCCATAATAAATTTATTAAAAATTTGCTTACTTCATTCAGTCTATGTAAGAATTTTTTAAATCATTAAAATCAAAGGTATATATTCAGGAAAGATTTATTTTCTGAATAAAGTAAAATATGACAATTTAAGAATTAGATATTCAAAATTAAATTATATTCATTTTTGTGCGTCCTGAACTCAAAGGGAGGAGTCTGCATACTACCAACTCTATGTTAAAAAATTAAATTAACATTAACATATCATCATTAGGAGCTAGCCGAAGGTAAGTCAAGTCTATTTTAAAGAAGACTACGATTTTTATAATTTTAATAACTATTAAAATAACTAATAATATATCAAATTAAATAAACGGTCTATTGATATAATTATAATATATAGAAAGCAAGAATAGTGCCTAGTTGGAAGTTGGTAAACTATTAAAAATGAAAACTAAACTAAATCAATACACTCTCTTTTCTAAAATATTATACAAATAAAACAAAAATTTATTTTCTCATACTCAATAAAGTGATCAACCTAATCCTATAAAGAAAACTTTGCAACTCCTATTTTGGGCGTTTGTTAAAATATCTGCCAATTGGTGTTTGGTATTAATATACTTCAATGTCATATGCCCTTTATTAACAACATCACATACAAAATCGTATTTGAGATCTATATGTTTTAATCCTTTGTTGTTCTCAGGATTTTTTATCAATGCTATACAGCCCAAATTATCCTCATATACCTTGAAATTGTCAATAACTACATTAAAATCTAATAATAGTCTTTTAAAATACAAGCAATCAAGAACTTTATCACACAAAGCAATTAATTCTGCCTCGGGGCTGGAAAGTGAAACGCAGTTTTGTTTTCTAGTTATCCATGCAACTACATTACCAAATATTTTAATAACAAACCCTGTAATTGACTTCCTATCCAAAATATCTCCTGTCACTGTCATTATAACGTCACTATCATTAACGGGTCCGTTACAATATAAACTCTCGAAATAAAAAACGGCTTTCCATCTATCTTTCTGTGTATTATATATTATTCCAGCATTTATTCCAGTAACATTGAGTACTCCATAAAATATAACCATTGGCCCCCTTTTAATTTTTCACCCCATAACTGATCCACGGTATCCACACCCCCCTTCGTATGATTATAAAACAAAATTATCTCTGTCTTTTTCTGACGGTAAGTTTCTTCAACTATTTTATTATCATGGTGAAACGGATGCTAAAAAACACATTTTTTGAAGGTACGAAATTAACGTTATGTTCTTTGTAAAGCCAAACAAAGTGGAAATTCATACACTGAGTTGGTCCTCCTTACTTCTACCCTCCATATTTCGAAAATAGAAATTAATTAACCATGGATGAGTTGAATAATAATATCATAACACAATGTTGGGAACTCATGAATGTAAGTAAATCAAATTGTATTAAATTCAGATTGTCATCACCAATAATGTAATAATACTAGGACAAGTGAAGAAGATTCCTCCTCTGATGAGGAATTACAGGCAGTAGTTTCGATTGTGCAGGGAATAAAAGGACAGAAACCTCTCAGAATCCAAAGTTACATGTCAATCACAATACCAAGCATAACAGCTGAACAATTCAGAATGCATTTCCGTTTAACACTGCATACATTTGAAAGCATTCTAGCACTCATTGGACCATACTTGAAGAGCAATCATCCAGAAGGCAGACCCAACATTGAACCGAAACAACAGTTATTGAGTGTAATTTGGCTCTTAGCAACACCTGATTCATATAGGTAATACACTTTGGAGAATGGAATCAATGATGATTAACAAATCACTTGATATGTTTCTTAATTGTGGTACCAATTTGCCATCACAACAGTATAATTTGAATTGATACCTGTGAATAAATATGCAAAAATCACCTGCTTATTTAAATTTATTCTAGGTCTGTTGGTGAAAGATTCGATATGGCAAAGTCTACACTATTTGAATGTTTTGTGAGGGTGATGGGTGATGGTAGCTATATACCAATAAAAGCACCCAAAAAACACCCAGAAGTATATATTTGCCGCAAAAAATTCCATGCTATCACTCTCCAGGCAATATGTGATCATAGACTGAAATTCACAGATTGTTTTGTTGGATATCCAGCTCTTGTGAATGACTATTGTATATTCAAAAATTCTGATATATACAAAAATATAATTTCCAATCCCCAGCATTATTTTCCAAATGATGAGTAAATTATTAGAGATAAAGCTTGTTTCCTGAAGAGATGGTGCATTCGCCCATACGTCAATAGAGGAGACTTGTTGCAGATGCAAACTCACTTCAATACTCAATTGAGCAAATTTAGACAATGCATTGAAAGGAGCTTTGCTTTACTCAAAGGAAGATTCAGGAGATTGAAGTATCTGGACACGAATAGGGTAGATATGGTACCAGCTACAATACTTGCCTGTTGTGTCCTTCATAACATATTCATATCTGGTGGAGACATAAATGAAGAATTGATAGATGATGGTCATTTGAACAATATAAATGATATACCTAATGCTGAACAATTACAGTGAGTACCTATTTATGTATTTCAAAATGCATGCTTATAGGGATTTCGAGTTGATGACTCATCTTTCTCTAATGTTCAGGATAGACGAAATGGTAGATGATGAGCCTGCTATAATGAGAAGAGACATTTTGATTCGAAACCTTTTTTTACAAAGATAGAAATTGAACAATTATGTTTCATTAGTAGATATAATATAATTATATTTGACAACAAACATTTTTATTCAGACTCATACCCAGTACTCAACAGTATATTATTCAGTTCTTTCATCAATAAATACTGTTGAATAATAAACGAATACAAAACTAAAAAAAACGATTGCAAACATAAATTGAATACAAAAATAACGAAATAAAGAAAATTAAATACAAAAATAAAAATCAACTCTGTGATATGTTCACATTAGACCCTAATAAACTATGTAAAAAGAGGAACTTATAAAATTTTAAAACAAAATTATCATCAATCAAGAGGACTCTGAAGAATATGTGTGGTCCTCTCCAGGATAATTTCTCTTTGAAGGAGCAGTAATATATATTCTTCAACTGGGCCAAGAATTCTCTCTGCAGACTTAATTTTTCCTGGTGGAGTTTAGTTCTAGCTTCTTCTTTTTTATTTTCTTTTTCTTCTAAGAACCTTAGTAATTCTGACATATTATTTTTTTGCTTTTTTTGTTTTTGGTTCTTCTTCCTCCAAATTTTCTGTGGACACAGAACAGCCTGAAATAGTACATATATACGTATATGAAGAAAGAAAATCTTAATATCAAACTACCTTTAGAAGAAGAAGCCACTGCAACTGGTTTAACATTGGGGCGATCTGAAAATATGGCATCCATTTCGTCATAATACTTGAAATGTTCAGGTGCCTCTCAAGATCCCTTGGAGCCCATATTGTCAATGATTTTCATATAAAGTTTTTTGAGGTGCTTCCATTTAAATTCGCATTGTTTTTGGTTAAATGAAAACCCTTTATTTTTCATTTCTGCAGATATAATTTTCCATACTGCTTCATTTCTGAAGTTGGTACTTTTGAATTTTGTTTCATTTAGTTTATATAATTCAATTAGCATATGAGTAGGTACATCCGTCCAGGTAGCTTTTTTAAAAGTGGAATTAGTGGCACATCTCACATCTTCATCATGATGGACAAGCTCAACTTCGTTTTCCTGCTTGCACATATCTAAAATTTCCTGGGACTTCAGAACTTCACAAAGTTCTCTATTTGCTGCAAAATATGATCTATTAGGCTTCATGGTTCGGGCATCCTGAACCCCAAATGATTAATAAATTTCAAAGTATTATATTACAGCATAGCTAGCACAGAGTAGTCCATTATTGATATGTGGATTTATTAGCCAAAACAAACTATACTCAGCTTCAATGCAATCAACTGTAACCATATATCCATTAATAGATTTATGACTATCAAAATCAAATAATATTAATTTATCAATAAAAATAACCTGGCAGTAATCTGAACTGAACTACTGTATAAGCCAAACTGTAAGAGTATATAATACTCCATTAAAAAGAAGAGTATGCAGAGTTTACTCCGGGTAGGTTTCTGAACGTTTATAAAAGCATACTCTATACTAGTAGAGTAACTTTATGAACGCTTCGGAGTAAACTATCCTTACTCTGAGTAAGTTTATGAACGTAGCCCTGCTATATAAAGTACAACTATTACCGCTTTAATTTCTGTCACCGACGTCTCTTTTTTTCCATAATTAAAAATTTCATTAGCTGGTTGTTTTCTAATGTATATTTGAATTTTCATTTATCATATTCAACATTTCCTCATCTATAATCTTCAGCCAACTTTGACAATGTGCGTACTGATCAGAAACATCTTCCGTATATTTTTTGAAGTCTAGTAATATGTTTTGAATACTCATCCATGATGAAATCTATATAAATATATTTAAATCATAAATATAATAATAAAAATAAATAATGTTTGAAATAACTTACTTTTTATTGTCACTTTAGGCACTCTATATCAATAAACGCTAAATAACGCCATCTCTCAGAGCTCTTTTTAATTTCATTAAACAAATAATTGAATTCTATTAATTCAGGAAGGTACTCAAAAGGTGACAGCACATGTTTAAAAGATTATTTATTGATTTTAAAATATGTTTTTACTTGGGCTTGTCAGGCCCACCCACGTGTGTACTGTAGAGTTAAGGACTTGATGGTTTAGTGGATACAACTCTAGACTGTAGATCTAGAAGTTGGGGGTGCTCAATCCCCACATAAAACGTATTGCATTTTTGAATTAACAATTATAATTTGTTGGTATATTTGGACTGAGCCATCGACTAAAATCATAACATTTGACAAATATTTTAAGGTATGCCTCCTAGGGAACAATATATAGAACCGCAAATCTTTGAAGAAACGGAAACATCTGTAGTAGAGCCGATTAAGGAATGGCCGGAAATTGAGAAGTATCTGGAATCTACTCAAGAAGAAGAAGAGGACGAAGAAGAAGAAGAAGAAAAACTATTACAAGAAGGAGAGCCACTCGGTTTGTAAGTATTTAATACAAAAGGATCATTATCAAAATTCACTAAAAATTCAAAGTTGATGAGAATTTTTTTTTAATTTGAAAATTACTCCAACAAAAACAATAACGATTATCCTGATACTCTGTCTAAGTATCTATCGTAAGATCATCGATAAATTTCAAAACTCGTTTTTCCCAAACGTATATAGATAAAATTATGTAAACTATTTTAGTGAAAAACATTGTGTGCGGAATTATTGGCATAAATCTATTTTGAATTATATATATCGTAAATAAAATAAATACAGGTACTTTTAACACTAATACAGGATTAATCATGAGGAACTTTACTTACTTCTACCATATGTAGAGTCCCTCAGGGAAGATATCAATTGGCTACTAAAAAGTGTCAACTCCTCTTTTTTGTTAATTTACAGGGTGATTTGTGAAGTTCTATTTTGAATGACATCTATCGTAAATAAAATAAATACAGGTATTTCTAACTCTAATACAGGATTAATCATGAGGAACTTAACTTACTTCTACCATATGTAGTGTCCCTCAGGGAAGATATCAATTGGCTACTAAAAAGTGTCAACTCCTCTTCTTTATTAATTTACAGGGTGATTTGTGAAGTTCTATTTTGAATAATAACTATCGTAAATAAAATAAATACAGGTACTTTTAACACTAATACAGGAGAAGTCATGAGGAACTTTACATACTTCTACCATATGTAGAATCTCTCAGGGAAGATATCATTTGGCTACTAAAATGGATCAACTCCTCTTCTTTAATAATTTACAGGGTGAATTTGTGAAGTTGATCATAAATTTTAATTGGCTATAGTGTTTAAACGGCGCATTCTATTTTTCTATTTTTTTCATGATACAATACGCTACTATCAAGCATTCAACTGGTAGTAGTGTTTTCTTCTTTAAATTGATGTTTCGAGTTAGTTTGTGCCAATTAGGGATATTTTAGAGGGAGTATTTGATTGTTTTGAATGATAAAAAAAGGTGATATAACTTTAAAATGTCGGCCCAGATAATAATTGGTATATGTATAGCGAATATTAATTTATTATTTTCAAATGTGACTTGATTACTAAATTTCATAAATGGCTTATTTGGTAGCAATCCTTGAAATTATTTTATGTCTTTTTGTGTTTTTAGTTTAGGAAATTTTTTATTAGTTGAAATTTTGTTTTAATTGGGTTTTACTCCTTCTGATGTTGTCGAGAAAGAATTCTGATTTATCTAGTTGAATTGAGTCTCGCCTCGCGTAATTTTTAAAAACAAGTTTTAAATGTTTAAGATGTTCTTGAAGTCCTTTACTGAATATAATAATATCGTACATATAGACAATGCAGACCTTGTTTTGGAGATCTTTTAAAATATCATCCATAACGCATTGAATAGTAGATGGTGAATTTCTTAATCCAAACGGCATTCTTAAGAACTCATAATGCCCATTTTCAATCGTAAATCAATTCGGATCTCATGAAAACCAGCCCAAAGATCGATAGTTGAAAAATAATTTGAACTTCCAAGCTTATCAAGGATTGAATTGATATTTGGTATCAGATATCGATGAGGATTTTTTTCCAGATTGATATTTTTTTGGTAATTACCCAAATCGGAAATGGTCATTATCCAAATCGGAGACCACCATGGTGAGGCTGAAGGGATTAGGTCATCTAACATTTCATTTATATGTTTATTTATTTCTTGTTTGTGTATATAAGGATATCTACATGACTTCGAATGTATGGAGATGTTATCCGTTGTTTTGATTTTGTATTTTGTTCGAGCTGTGAAAGATAATTCATCACCTGGTTTGAAAAATATCTGAGAATTTTAGACATAGTTTTATTATTTCAGTTTTTTCTTCTGAATTCATGTGGTTGGTTCTAATTAAATCCAATATATCTATTTTTTGTTTTAATTTTTCATAGTTTTTGTTGTTTAAATTGAGGTAAGAATTAATATTGAATACATTATAACTGGATTTTTCGAATGATTCTACTGGAAAAGGTTCTTTAATATTTATTGAAATCGATCTGTTTTGTTTTGGATTTCTGTAAGAGCAAATCCGTTCTCGGCATTAGTCAAAATTCGAGATATATACAGTGGTCCTAAACTTTTTAAAAATCTTATGTTGTGCTTCTATCAAGAATGATATATTTACATTTTCTTTCTGTGTATACCTATATGATAGGGATTATTGTTAATTAAACCGATATTGAATTTCTTATTTTTTAAATCCTTCAATCGTATAATACCGTCGAAATACTCGTGAAAATCAAATAAGAGGAGAGAAATTTTATAATTTGGATTCTGAAATTCTGGAAATGCCCTAAGTGTTGATTGATATAATATATCTTGACTACCGGAAGCTGTTTTAATTTGTGCATTGATTTGATTAACAGAATTAGGAGAAAATTTTTCTACCATATTAGGTTTAACAATAGAACGTGAGCTGCCGGTAATGCGTTATCTGAAGATATATTAATTTCTATTAGAGCTTTTCTTGTTGTAGATCCATTTCTCTAAAATTTTCATTTTGGTTCTCATCGTAGTTAGCGTTTTCATAATAGGACGTTCGATTTACGTCTATATCGGGATTATTATAGTCAGTATTAAATGTATTGTAATTTTGGTAATAATATATTGTTCATCTGATTGATTGTATTTGTTTGTAAATAGTTCTGCAAAAGCAAAATTTGGATTTTGTACATTATTTCTAAATGGATGATTTTGATTATAATTGTTATGCTTTTGCCATCTTTGACTTTGCAATAACATGGAGGGGTTTCTGGAAGTTGTTGACATAGGTATTGGTTCAGAAAGTTAATTCATGGATTTTTGATTTGGTCTAAAAACATTTTGTGGAGGTCCAAATACCTGTCTGTTAATGTTTAGGAGAAATATGTCTAGGTTGAATATTAATAGATTGGCTAGGGAATTGGCTAGTTGGTTTGTTATTGTCAAATACGTTATTATTAGTAAAATTAGGCTGGGACGAATAATGGGGTTGCATTTGGTTTTGAGGATGGAATCATTGTTGGTAGTACGATTGTCCATTATTATTGTTATTAAATTTAGAAGTCGTTGCTCTGTTATTGTCATTTAAATTACTGTATAGTTTCTCAAAAATTTTCTAACTCGTTTACATAGGCCATTGCATCTTCCAATGAAGCTGGATTTTTAAGATGTAAGTTATTTCTCAGGGTAGCACTACAGTCCGTGATAAAAGTGCTAAGTGCAGTTTTATCATAATGTTTTATTTGGCAGTGCATTATTAAAATTAAGATTATTACTTCTGCAATACTACTTCTTAACAATTTGTGATGATTGAAGGTAAGCGTACCATATATTAAACCATTTTATGTTACCAGACCATTCATTTGAGAAACACTTACCTCCAATCTGTGGGATTGTAAGAAAAAATACTATCAGTATGTAGCAGTACACCAAAATAATCCATAAATTGTCATGTAACAAAAGAACGTGTTTCACTCGTATCAACATACAGGGACGATAAAAATCAAGCGTATACTGAGGACTAAAACGCTACCAAGCAAAAATATAATTTCTCAGTACACACAACAAAAGAGATAGGGGACTACTCAAAATTAACTGAATTCAAAATTAGCCTAAAGCTAGAAATTTCAGAAAATATTTCAGTATAAAGGTTGTTCCAAACTAAACTGATATCCAAAGGTGCATAACGCAAGAAAATCTCAGAAAATTTGAAACATTCGCGGGAAAAATGTTTGGCATTTTTTTTCAAAAACCCAAAAACAAAAAAGAGATACGATAAAGAACACAAACATAATACATCAAATGTATTATACACAACATAATAGCAAGGATTCAAATTAATGTTCTCTAGATACAACATCAAGAGAGAACATAAGACATACAAGAAATAAAGATATTAGTGCTTTTGCACAACGGTAAAGATAAACACAAAAGATAGTGTATAGAGGGACTATGACATAAACGATAGTAGAAAAGCAAATTCTACTAAATAAAGACACAAAATGCCTTTTGTAACCTAACATAATTGTTGACAACAACAAGTACAAAATACCTAAGAAATATTTTGATATTAAATGAAAATTAAAACAAAAAGAATAGTCACGTCAAGAAATTTTAATCCAAAAACTTAATAAAGAAATACGGGATGAATCACCAAACTAATCAGAATCACTTTCTGATCTAATTCGCAAATTATAATCATGTCCAGATAAATTCGTATCAATAAAATGTTGATAAAAAAACTCACCATCAGGAAGATTTTCCTCTACGTCAACGATTTTTTAAATCTGTAATATGCCAATTACCTTAATCATTACCGGAAAGGTCTTTTAAATTATACACTAACTTCGAGATAGCTTTGTTGACAATACAAGGTATGTATGTACTTAGGAGCAAATTTAGCTGTTAGATTTTGATGAAAGAACATAATTCTTTTTCCATAACCTGTCACCAACATGAAATTGCAAATCTCTCTTTCGTAAACTGTAATGTTTTGTATTTGTCTCATATGCATTTCTTAACTTTTTACGAAACTCAACAAAAAGTTTAGGAATTATTTGAGCATCATTAATTAATTGTAATTTTTCACCGGCGTTAATAATGTTATTTGTGTTTTCAGAAATTGCGCCGTAAAAATCTCCACTTAACGGAACGTTTTGAGCAAAATTTAGAAAAGCTGGGGAATAACCCGTAACGTCATGTTTCGCGGCTCTAATTGCTTGTGCAACCTTATGTAACGAAGTGTCCCAGTTATTGTGAGACGAATTTTCATGAATATAACACTTTAGAGCTGTAACAATTGTCTTATTTGTTCGTTCTGTGTGATTTGCTTGGGGATGATAACGAGCGTTATAAATTTTTTTTTGCACTTTGTACTTTGATATCAAATTCTTAAAAAGAGAAGAAGGGAAAACAGTACCATTGTCAATAGAAAAGATTTGTTGAACACCAATAAGAAGAAAAACTTGATTTCATATAAACTTCACAATGCCCTTAACAGTTACGTGTGGCATTGGATGAACAAGACATAATTTTGTAAACCAATCGGTAATTACTAAAACAAATCTGTTACCAGATTTTGACTTTGGATATGGACCATAAGATCAGCAGAAATCCATTGCCAAGGAAAATTAATATCCTTGTATTGACCCATAACACCAGCTTTAGGTAGATTTTGGGTTTTACAAGAACTACAAACAGAACATTTATTAACGTAGCGAGATACAGAACTTCTGAGTTTTGGCCAATAATTAATTTCAGAGATACGAGAAATGGTTTTAGACATGCCTAAATGAGCACTTAATTCACTGTATTGAAATAACCTTAATATGTCAATTCGGTTGGCGGTAGGAACAACAATCTTCCATTTAGATAAATTACTAGATATTGGATTAGACGGAAACATATGTTTATACAAAACATTATTGTCAACCTTAGATGTGGGATATAAATCGGGATTATTCGAAACTTTCTCAATCATAGAAGTATACCAAGCATCTGGTTTAAAGGTACTTACGTGGTGGCAACAGCCTCTGATCCGTCTCACAATCGGTTTTCAATTTTTCAAATTTCCGGTTAGTCAAACTATATATAATTTAGAACTAAAATAAATCAAGGTAATTTAAGGAAAATTATGCTCGTTCCGAAAGGGAGACGACTGGTGGCAACAGCCTCTGATCCGTCTCACAGTCGGTTTTCGATTTTTCAAATTTCCGGTTAGTTAAAACTATATATAATTTTGAACTAAAATCATTCAAGGTAATTTAGATAAAATTATAATCGTTCCGAAACGGAGACGGCTGGTGGCAACAGCCTCTGATGCGTCTCACAATCGGTTTTCAATTTTTCAAATTTCCGGTTAGTCAACCTATATATAATTTAGAACTAAAATAAATCAAGGTAATTTAGGGAAAATTATGCTCGTACCGAAAGGGAGACGGCTGGTGGCAACAGCCTCTGATCCGTCTCACAGTCGGCTTTAAATTTTTCAAATTTTCGGTCCGTTCAAACTATATATAATTCAGAACTAAAATAAATCAAGGTAATTTAGGGAAAATTATGCTCGTTCCGAAAGTGAGACGGCTGGTGGCAACAGCCTCTGATCCGTCTCACAGTCGGTGTTCAATTTTTCAAATTGCCGGTCAGTTAAAACTATATTAATACAGTTCCTCTATTTGAAATTTAAAAGAAACATTAAAATAAGGAAAATTATTTATATTTGTATGCAATACTTTCGATACACACTGTATTATATGTAGAATCAATAATTTTGAAAGATATCAAATTTGACATTTTAATTTCTGATGACATTTATGCAGAATATATCTAATGATAGATAGATCATATTACGATTTGGAAAATATATTTGAAATTTCAAAATACAGAATTACAATCGTAATAAAAGAATTCAAATCTCTCTTTGTTATTGGGAGACATAAATTAGTATTTTTTTTTTAAAATAATTTTTCGTAACCACAGGAGAAGAGATTTATTTATTTAGAAAAAGTTTAGTTAGTTGAATTTGAAACCTCCACGAGACAACATCAAATTTAGAGTTGTTTCATTTTTTTTGAAAATATAATAGAAATTAGTCTATTATACAATCAGATCATAAAGCCATACATTATAAAGCCAGTGCGTGCATAATTCGAAGAAGAATTGCATCGTAAATAGTGTAAGTGGTTCCAGGTTTCTAAATTATATATTTAGAAAGTATGCAGAACTCTAAATACGTTTAGAATACGTACGAGTTTTTCTGTTCCTAGTTGGTGAGTCCGCTCCAAATTTTAAATTATTTCTCGAGAATTAACAGGCATTTTAAATACATTTAAAAATAGATGCATCTATAGGATAATTTGAATTAAAACAAAATTAACGTTACACATATGAAATTTTACATCAAGTGAAGAAATTTTTGAATAGACAATTTTGAACGGAGATTGTGTTATTTGACATTGATACACGTCAAGTGTAAATTCGACGATTTGAACTTTTGATAAAAATATTTAATTAGGTTGATTTCTAGCATATGTTGTTCTAATTTTAAGGTTGGTAGAAAATACTATCTTTGTTCTTTTATGATATTTTTGGGGAATAATAATTCTTTTTGAAATTTGTTATCTGAGTATAATATATAATTTTGATTCCAACTCACTGTGGTATTCATTCAGTATCTATTTTCATCGAGTTTAACATTTTGCATTCAATAGAATTTTCGATCTAATCAGTGACATTTGGTTAATTTTCAGTGACAGTAAAATCGTAAATGTCATAAGATAATTAAAGTGCCTTTTATTATATTGAGTAAACAGAGATTCTGTATAATAAAGTAATATTAAATTTGGAGAATACGTTAAAATTATAAAATTTTAATTATTATTTTTTTTTTAAATTTGATCCCACCCTGAGATAAGAGTGATTAAGTCGATTGTGAATAAATTCATCTTTTGTTTGACAACTACTGTCAAAATTGAAATAGATTACATACGCTGCTAAAGGTGTGTGTGCAATAGTGTCGCTACAATCACAGATTGTAAAACGTTGACAAATAATATTTCATATTGTTATATTCATATATCCATTCATTAAAGGTATATGCGAATTGAAATTTATTTTTATAGGAAAGTTTAAAAACATTAAAATTAAACAATTAAAATTACAATTTATAAGATAAATATATAATAATATATAATCTTGAACTAAAATAAATCTAAGTAATTTAGAGAAAATTATGCGCGTTCCGAAAGGGAGACGGCTGGTGACATCAGCCTCTGATCCGTCTCACAGTCGGTGTTCAGTTTTTCAAATACCGGCGAACTAATATTGTATTGCAGAGGAATTAATTCCTTAATAAAAAAAACCAAAAGATCACAGTCGAAATAGAATCCAATTATCGAGGAGAAAAAGCAAAAAAAATCTAATATGTATTTGGATAATTTGAAACAATAGGTATAACAATCTAAATCGCAAAATTAAAATCAAAATGTTTTTCAATGTATTGAAGGCTCAGACCCTAATTCCAAAGAAATAATATAAAGAACGCGATAATAAAAACTGTAAATAAGTTTGGTTTTTATCGCTTCAAAAAAAATACCGGCTTACCGGCTTTATTAAAATACGGAAGTATACTCTTAAATAGCCAAACTACTAAATTGTTTATTGAAATTAAATATAAAACTTCAAAAACTCGGCGAAATATTTTATTCGGTTTTCAAAAAAAATTTGTCACTTACTCAGAAAACAATGGACGGTCGGACACTGGACTTCAAAACTATCAATTTGATACTTGATCACTGGGAAAGATATCTGGATTCTACCCCAAAAACGCTCGGTTTTTGGAATTTATAATTTAATTCCTACCTAAAATTTTTGGCTATAACGGTGGTGAGGGAATTAATTTGAATCTTACTTACAACAAGAAATATTGCCACTATACTGGACGGCTTTGGTTTTAATTAAAATAGTTTATATACCGGACGTCCCCGATAATTTAAATTTTGAAAAGCAGAATTCAATAAATTTTTCATATTTCTTTAGATGAAATTTCATCATCTAAAGGAATATGCTTTTGAATTACCAATGGAATAAATACTTAAATTAATGTTACGGGACTGAAACGGTACTCGGGAAATCAAAGTTGGAAAGTGAGTAACGAGTTATATCCACTTATTAAAATTAAAATGCCATCGGAAATGCTTTAAAAAATAACTCGTTACACAATAATGAATTATTAAAAAATTGATAATTTGAAACGTATATTTTTTGGCTGCCTTCTTAGTGAAACCAAATATCTTCTTCATCGGAAAATTCAAATATTGGAATATCACTCAAATCCATTTTACAATAATTTAAATAAGAAACATCGCTTAGAACAGCAAAAATAACGAATAATAAAAAAACTTATCGTTATAAGTTTCAAGTTTATTTATACCTAGTATAAACCTCTCCTGTAAAACCGGCCCTAAATGTATAACATAATATGATTTTGTTTTATTCTCAGCTTCTTGACAGAAAGTGAAGATATCGTTACTCAACTTCTCGATGAAATTTTGAGTACAATGAAGATGAAATCCAAGTCCACAATAGATGCAGAAATTATTTCGAGAAGTATTTTAAGTCACATTCTGAATTGCACTTCTGTTCAAGATATTATAAAGGAAATTGTTAACAGCATACCGTTCGAATTGTCTCCCAAACAGAGAAGCCTTGTTGAAACGTCGGCGGAAAAACTATATTTGATTCAAGAACCTGACGTAAGCTATTTAGATATCTAACATAACCTAACCATGATTTATTTGCAATGTATAATTATTGTTAAAATAATCAAATTATGAAATTATCCTCTTACGTATTTCGTAAAGATTTTTTTCGAATAAAATTTCGAAAATAGCCTAAAAGGCGAGTATAGCTAACTTAATCTAACAAATATAAAAATGTCTTTGGTTTCAATATAGTCGGAGAGCTGATGACGAATTTTGGGAAGGCTCTTTAGGCAAGCTGAAATTGCGAAAAATTACAATTTCGTTAATTGGCGAATCCAGTCCTGGCGGTCATTTAGCGAATTGGCGCAGCATGTAACATTTGCAAAAAAAAATTCTAAAAAATGTATTTTTGGTAACTTAATTTTTTTTTATCTTTTAATTTATTATTTCTAGAATTCAAATAAAATCCCAGACTTTTTTGTCGGTTATTAAGGATTGCCAGACGACTTCAAAATTATTTTTTATAAATTACCAAAAAATATTCTTTAGGCAATCTGAAATTTATATAACGTATTTATTAAGTAATTTCAATAATACCTGCAAATTGCCTGTCGATTTTGCGGGTTATAAACAATTACCAGACGTTAATAACGTTTGTAAATAAGCGCAATAAAAAGTCTTACGCACATCCGTAAGTGCGACAAGGATAGCTATCGAGGCATGCTGGCAGCTGCCGGGGCCCGAGCTCCTCCCGCATGTATAGTTTATTTATTTATTTATAATTTTAATTATCCTAATTAGGTTTATAAGGTTTATTATAATTTTAGTTGTTGAGGGCCAGCTGAAATTTGTCTATCAATTTTTGTGTGTTATTATTGTGAGCCAGCTATACGCAGTCTATAAGGATGAAACTCTTAACCATAAACAAGAAATTAAGGTGGTTGAGGATACGTCTTTTACTTTATAAATTCAAACTCGAGAAATGATTTAAATTGTAATATAATTAGTAAATAAAATAATAAACACTCAGATTATTATGTTCCAATAACTTTACAAACAATTAAATACCTATCTTATACAACCCTGTATTTTCTGGTTATCTTATAGGAATAGAGAGGGCAACACTAAATAAATCAACTAATGTCGATAAGAAAGATCTCTGTCTCTATAGTTATTTGGTTTTGTGTCATAAATATTAACCTATTTTCAAATTCAAATGTATTATTATCTAATTGTAAATACCAATTTCTTAATTGACCAATACAATTATCGTTATGTTTTTTAAACACACTTGAAACTATTAAAGAAATTCAAATATTTGACAGGATTATAATGATGGCACAAGTTATAAATCTTTTCACATTCGAGAGGTAAAATGTTTTGATATTGTGGTAAGTACTGATTGTTCAATATTAATTTGCTAATATAAGAGTTTTTTTTTGAAAAATACCTATACTTTTTCCATCAGTGATCAAAAAGAAATTATTATTTTACTTTATCTAACGGAATAGTTTCCTTTTTAGGATATATAACTATTGTTAGAACAGTTTATATAAGAAAAACTTTACCTCACAGTTCGTAGTCACTCTTAAACTCAGTTCTTCAGATGATATTCTTTTCTGCTTCTTTTAATTTTGAATAGGATGGCCAAATAGTTCAAATTTATAATTCTTCCTATAATGTCACTATCAATCTGTCTTCCTGTATAATAATGTAGGTATTCTCAATTTACAATTCTTTTTATTACAATCTAATTCGTTAATATCTTAACTTTGATTTTGCTATCATTATCATTCACTATTATACAACATTCAAGTTTTGTTTATCCTTATTATAAGTTTCAGCAATTTACCTTGTTTAATAATTATAAAGTATTTTTCTCAGCTTTAGCTTTTCTTTCATATAACTTAACTTCTTTTTATTTTATTTTACTAGATTTCTTTCTTAGGATAATTCTTTTTTACGTCTCTCCTTCAAAAATCCAATCTGTCATCAATGTTTATTTTTCCTAGCAACCATCCATGACTTGTTATTCCTACTAGATTAATATTTTATTTCATGTAGAGATTACTTCGCGCACTATTCTTGAACACTTTTAAATTTTCTTATCTAATGATTTTTTTACAAATTAACATTTACACTAATAATTATTGGATTCATATCAGTGAAATTTATATTTTCTCAACCACCTTTATAATTCATTTGAGGAGAGTTTTAATTGAATTTATCCTTTCAAACCTATCAGTTCTAATTTTAGTCCAGTATATAGTTTGAACTGTTTTATATCAGTGCTGTAATTATTTGAAATAAAAATTCAAAATTTAAGGTTATGGACAGATAAATCACGATGAATAAAACAAATTTAAAATGTTTTATTTGTAAAAAACGTATTGATAAGATCATTGTTTTTAGTGAAGAAACATTGCAAAAATGTAAAAACAATAATTTACGGTATAGTGATGTGGATTGCCGGGAAATGTGACCCAAACAGACGGTTATCATTCGCAATGTTATCGGCGTTTTTCAGATTTGATGAAGTACCACATTGAAAAAAATGTTAGTACATCATCTCAAGCATCTACATCTTCAACAGGTATTATAAACAAATTTTTGATTTATTTTTCGGAGTTAAGTAATAATAATATTGAAATTAAATGACATCTAATAATTTTAATAATTATAATTTTTTTTCACAAATTAATGTAAGGAATTTCATATTTAGAAACTCAAAAAAATTTGAAACGCAATTTTTTAAAAACAATTTTGTAAACCAATTTTTTTCTAGAAAAATATAAAAATTATCAGGTGTCTTATAATTTTAGTTTCATAAATAATGAGTTTAATTTAAAAAATATTTTTATACAAGTGAATTTAGAATGGTGTAAAATTATAATTTCTCGTTTGTAGTATTTCAATCCACCTTTTTTATTATTCATCATGGCCTAGTTTCTGATTTTTCATTTTTTCATAGTTATTAAAAGAAATTATTATTTACTAAGATTTTGCTTAGAATTTTTTTTGTAAAGTTTTATCATTGTTATATTGAATTACAATCTAAGGAAATTATGAAAAAGTCGGAAACTATGCTCTGTATATTGAAATAAGGCATATTTTTTTCCACAAATACAAAATTGTAATTAATATAAATAATTAATTTTAGATAGATTTTTTTTGATTTCCTTTTTTTTCGAGACTATAATACCTTAATTTTTAATTAAACAATTTATGCAGCATACGAAATTGATAATTTACAAATTTTTATTCAATTGTCAAATTTCTGCAAAAAAAATATAAAAAATTACATATTACTGTTTTCACGCAGTGCTGTAAACAAGAGGTTTCTCAATAGCCAATCACAGCGCGAAGAGCTCGGGCCCCGGCAGCTGACAGCATGCCTCGATAGCTATCCTTGTCGTACTTACGGATTCGCGTAAGACTTTTTATTGAGCTTATTTACAAACGTTATCAACGTCTGGTAATTGTTTAGAACCCGCAAAATCGTGAGGCAATTTGCAGGTATTATTGAAATCACTTAATAAATACGTGATATAAATTTCAGATTGCCTAAAGCATATTTTTTGGTAATTTAAAAAAAAAATTATTTTTAAGTCGTCTGGCAATCCTAAATAACCGACAAAAACGTCAGGGATTTTTTTTGGAGTCTAGAAATAATAAATTATAATAGTGTTTTTAAATGAAACTCTCGGTTTCTAGTTAATTCCACAATATAATAAAAGTTATTGAAAATTCTAAAAAATTTACAATTGTTTCGATAAATCAATATCATCGTCAGAATGACAGAAGTTACATTTTATTTGATGCCTACCTGATGTTTAGTAGTTATTTTTGGCTAGACCAAGAAGTGACCTAACTAGTGATTGACTTAATATATGTTTATAGAAAAAAGAAGAAGATGTGATATTACAAATATTGAAGCTTAGATATTATTAGCCCTATGGTGATATCCTGGATATCATTTTTTCAATTAAGATCAGTATAACTGTGCAATGATATAGAAAACCAGGAAAAATATATCTGCTGATCTTTACAATTATCACTTAAGAAGACAGTTTATTAGTGGAGAACTCCCTAGATTTAACTGTTCATTGACAACTTCATATTGTGGGTTTCTTAAATGTCTTCTTATTTCCAATTCTTCAAGGAAATCCAGTTCTTGTTTCTTTTCACAAATATTCTAGTTTTGTGTTAGGTGTCAATGAATGATTGGTGTCAAGTAGATGTTTTGCGTAGTGGGATTTATCTGGTTGTTTTAACCTGTATGCTCAAAAGTGTTCACTGTATCGGATTTCAAAATTCCTAAGGGTCTGACCCAAATAGACAGCATTACATTCTGGACATTTGAGTTTATACAGGGTGGTCCTTAAGTAATTGTACATAGAAATATGGTAGATTCCTGACTTTAAAATATTACGATTTAAACCAACTTACTTGAATAAAATCATGCTAATAAGGAATATACAGGATGTTAAAAGTTAAATTTTAAAATTTCTTTTTTGCAATAACTTCAACGTTTTTGGATATGTATACATGAAAATTTGGAAATAGAGGTTTTTGGGCACGAAAAATCATAATCTGGTACCTACTTCGATGTAGTTTATAGAGGGCGCTACATAGGCCACCTTTGTGGCATCAATGTGCCCTAAATTTTTTTGCTGTTTAAGTTAGCGGTATTTTTGTAAGAGAATATTAAAGCCACGTTATTTTAATAGAAAAAAGGTATACTTGTTATTAACCTTAAAACATAACGGTTTTCGATATAATCGCATTTTATGGATCAGCTGCTTGATTATTATTAAAAACATTTAGAAAACAAATTAAAAAAAACTAAACTAAATAACATTATAACTTCAGTTGTGTCACATTAAATGACCGATATTTCCTCCATTCTCGTCGATGCATTTATCTACACGTTCCATAAAAGATCGTCTCATATTAAACAACATCATTGGATCAAAAACACCCGCTGCTCTATTTATTTCTTCCCAAAGTAATAATTATTCATTTCCGAAACTATTAACATAGTAGGCTGACGTCACGAATGATTTTGACAGCGAAGCATTCGATTTGTTTCAATATTATGTCAGTCTTGTAATATTTAGTTTGCATTTTATTAGTTAATTTGAAAAAAGCAGAAAATGCCGAGGCATAATAATTATTCTAATACAGATATGAGAGATATGGTTGCTATTTACTGTCAGCAAAATTTTAATGGGCGAGCTGCGAAACGAGAATATTTGAGAAGATATCCAAACAGGCAGCAACCTAATCATCAAACATTCCAGAATCTATTTAGGAATTTAGGCGATAGTGGTTCGTTTCGTCCTAAGCGTGATAACTTAGGCCGACCAAGAATAATTACGCCTGATAAAGATGACGAAATAATGGTTCGCATTGAAGATGATCCTCAAGTTAGTACACGGCGTTTATCTGCTGCTTTACAAATCAGTAAAACTTCTATTTTAAAAAGACTACACCTCGAGAAGTATCACCCATACCATTTTACTCCGGTACAAAATTTATTGCCAGCAGATCTACCGTTAAGATACCAATTTGCAAGTGCTATCCGAAACAGGCAAAATCTTAATCACACCTTCGTCGACAGAATATTATTTACCGACGAAGCTACATTCAACCGCCGTGGTATTTTTAATTTAAGGAACAATCATCTTTGGGCTATTGAAAATCCCCATGATAAACGAGTAAGCCATTTCCAATATGAATTCAAAATAAACGTATGGTGTGGTATCATTGGTAACAATTTCTTAGGACCATACGAGTTACCTCGTAATTTGAATGGTGAGAACTACTTACATTTTTTGCAAAATGATTTCATTAATCTATTGGAAGAATTGCCACTGAGTATAAGAAAAAATATGTGGTTCATGCAAGATGGTGCACCGCCGCATTATACGAGAGCAGTCAAAACATATTTGAATTACAAATTTCCTGAACGCTGGATTGGTCGTGGTAGCCATTTTCCTTGGCCAGCACGTAGTCCAGACTTGAATCCTCTCGATTTCGGTGTATGGGGTGCAATGAAACAACTTGTTTATAAGGATCCCATAAATACAAGCGACCAACTTTGGGAAGAAATAAATAGAGCAGCGGTATTTTTGATCCAATGATCTTGTTTAATATGAGACGATCTTTTATGGAACGTGTAGATAAATGCATCGACGAGAATGGAGGACATATCGAACATTTAATGTGACACAATTGAAGTTATAATGTTATTTAGCTTAGTTTTTCTTAAATTTGTTTTCTAAATGTTTTCAATAATAATCATGCAGCTGATCCCTAAAATGCGATTATATCATAAACCGTTAAGTTTTAAGGTTAATCACAAGTATACCTTTTTTCTATTAAAATAACGTGGCTTCAATATTCTTGTACAAAAATACCGCTAACTTAAACAGCAAAAAAATTCAGGGCACATTGATGCCACAAATGTAGCCTATGTGGCGCCCTCTGCAAATTACATCGAAGTAGGTACCAGATTATGATTTTTCGTGCCCAAAAACCTCTATTTCCAAATTTTCATGTATACATATCCAAAAACGTTGAAGTTATTGCAAAAAAGAAATTTTAAAATTTAACCTTAAACATCCTGTATATTTCTCATTAGCAAGATTTTATTAAAGTAAGTTGGTTTAAATCGTAATATTTTAAAGTCAGGAATCTACCATATTTCTATGTACAATTACTTAAGGATTACCCTGTATATACCTGACTTCTTTAATAGTGGTATTTTTGTTTTTACATTTAACAATTTTGTACTAACGTTACTTTCTGTTTTAAAAGAAATTGTTGTATTCGTTGCTGAAGATATTATCTTTGAAATGTTATTAGAAATACTTCCTGCATATGTGTTGGTTTTATAAGTTTTTATTTCATATGCAGGAAGTATTTCTAATAATATTTCAAAGATAATATCTTCAGCAACGAATACAACAATTTCTTTTAAAACAGAAAGTAACGTTAGTGCAAAATTGTTAAATGTAAAAACAAAAATACCACTATTAAAGAAGTCAGGTATATATAAACTCAAATGTCCAGAATGTAATGCTGTCTATTTGGGTCAGACCCTTAGGAATTTTGAAATCCGATACAGTGAACACTTACGAGCATACAGGTTAAAACAACCAGAAAAATTCCACTACGCAAAACATCTACTTGACACCAATCATTCATTGACACCTAACACAAAACTGGATTTCCTTGAAGAATTGGAAATTAGAAGACATTTAAGAAACTCACAATATGAAGTTGTCAATGAACAGTTAAATCTAGGGAGTTCTCCACTAATAAACTGTCTTCTTAAGTGATAATTGTAAAGATCAGCAGATATAGTTTTCCTGGTTTTCTATATAATTGCACATTTATACTGATCTTAATTGGAAAAATGGTATCCAGGATATCACCATAGGGCTAATATTATCTAAGCTTCAATATTTGTAATATCACATCTTCTTTTTTTTTCTATAAACATATATTAAGTCAATCACAAGTTAGGTCACTTCTTGGTCTAGCCAAAAATAACTACTAATCATCAGGTAGGCATCACATGAAATGTAACTTCTGTCATTCTGATGATGATATTGATTTATCGAAACAATTGTCAATTTTTTAGAATTTTCAATAACTTTTATTATATTGTGGAATTAACTAGAAACCGAGAGTTTCATTTAAAAACACTAATATGAGCAGATTCCACGAAGTCGAGACAGTTAATTTCAATAAATTATAAGATTAAAAAAAATTCAAGTTGCCAAAAGTATATTGTTTTGATTTTTTTTGCAAATGTTACATGCTGCGCAGTAGCGAAATAACCGCTAATTCGCTAAATGACCGCCGGGACTGGATTCGCCAATTGACGATATTGTAATTTTTCGCAATTTCAGGTTGCCTAAAGAACCTTCCCAAAATTCGTCATCAGCTCTTGGACAAATAATAGAAAATTGTAACCCTGTGACTTTAGACCAATCGAATGATAAATAATTCTTCATCCGTACGACGTTATTTATTTTTGCAGATGAGTGAAGATAGCATAATCAAATACGCTAACGAACTGTTGGAAGATACAATAGACGAGGTACTTGAAAAAATCGACGAACCTTACGATGTCATCAGCGAACTTCTTGAGAGATTGATAGAATCGATACCAAAAGAATTCCTGTTTCACGAATCGTCCGTCGAATCGATCGTCGATAAAATCGGCGGTTATATAAGCGGCCGTGATCTCGATAAAGATCGTCTGACGAGGAAGATTGAAGGTATAACGAGCGCACACAAAAACGAAATGCTCAGTATATTAGATACGATTCTTAAGAGAGTTTACGGTACTGGAATAGACTATATGTATGTTATTAAGAATAAGTAATTTGTCCTATTCATATAATATTAAATACTTCTTCACTTTACGGTCTTTTTCTTATAAATAAAGCTACCCTAAACCCTTTAACCCGGCAGTAGTCGCGCGCGGAGCCACGCTCCGCACTTTTATACTTTCGGCTATAATTTGCAATTTCGTAAAGGAAGTGGCGTGCCCCACTCAGTACCTTCCTATTTAGTTTCGAGGCACCCGAGAACCGGCGGGCAGAAAAGTTAGTCGTTATCATGCCCTGCGATCTTTTATAGTCACTGCTAAACTGCATTTTTAACGCCAACAATAACAAATGGATCAGTATATTAGACACTTGACAGAGTTTTATTGTATTTGTCATTTTTGAAAGAGAAAATTTTTTTTAACTTGTAGATGACTTTACTGTAGCACAAGGAAAAGCCAAAAAGGCTTCAATTACAACAGACCTTTCGTCTAGTTCCGATATTTACAAAGGACGGGGATCAAGGATACGGAAAAAATACAAGGTGGGTATATGCCCCATCACTCTACTTCTGATTCAGACGAGAGTCCCTCATTAAATCGTAACATTTATCCTGTTTTTAAACCTACACCACAAACAAATTGTAAGTATTTAAAGACATTAATAAAAATGTTTTGTGCAAATATTATATTTTTCAGTATTGTATAAAAAGTCGGGGAATTATAAATCGGGTAGTACTTCTCCAGAGATTCAAGTGGAATCTATTGCCGGAACTATGAGGTCTGAAGCTGAAGGAATTTCCCTTGAGAATAGAGAATCAAATGATATGGCGAGATTTGCTGTTCCTAGAGTTAATTTGTTTCTAAGTTAAATTATAATTTATAATAACCTAAAGTTGGCATATTAAATGTGACTTTTAGTATAAAAATACTTAATTTTATAATGTACCTTTTTTAATTTTTTTAGAGTCAAAACCTTGTGGCAGTGGAATCAGATGAACACTTCACAAAAAAGTTAAATCATCACCACAAACAGATACACTTGATGATCAAGGTGACTAAACTAAATAATTTTTGATTAATTTTTATATTTAATCATATTTTAAATTTATTTTAGAATTTAAAAGGTTGATGATAGATGAAATATCTCAATTAAATTTAAAAATCAACACTTTAATTGAAAGCCTTGGCACTCTCTTGAAAACACAAAGAATTCCGACTAACCTGCAAGTAACATCGGTCGAAAATAATGTGAAAACGTGATATAAAAAAATTCCAGTAATTCGTCATTCGACGCATATTTTTAAAATCCAAATTCAACGTACTCGATCAAATACTGTCCCTAGTATTGCAAACCGACATTACAGATCATTTCTCAACAATACTACAGATAGTACTGGAAAAGACCAAATGCCCCAAGGAACGAGAAATAGTAAAATACATAGATCAAACAAAACTTAAAAATACAATCAGACAAAAATCTTGGGATTTCTTATTTGAATCCAGATCCTAACTATGCAACAAATACTTTCATTGGACCACTTCAAAAATATATAGACGACTGTACATATACAAAAAAATGTAAAAGGAAAAACACGAAGGTCGCCCCTTGGATGACAAATACACTACAAAATACACAATGTATATCGGAAAAAAATTAGTGTTTGAAAAACATTGGAATCCATTATATTGTATCATATGTGTAATATTTGTTAGCACATGCTATTATCAATAAATTATTCTTATCTTAAGTTTGAGAAGAAAATAAAGAAAATAACTTGTACTATTTTATAAACAAGATTTTATATTAAATTTTTGAAACTATTTGTCGACATACGTCTTTTAATAAACTATCCTGGTTAATAAAAACGGGTAAAAGCTTTAAACAGCTTTTTGAAACAACCTATCCTAGTTTTAAGCCAAAATAAAATAACAGGTTATTTCAAAAAGTGTTTAAACTTTGTGTGACTGTTTTTATTTGTTTATTTAAGAAAAAACAATATAGGCTTAATTCAAAAAACCTTCAGTATTTGCTTGGTTTGCCATATTCCTTTATTTTTTCCCTGTTGGTGATTAGTAACCTTCCAGCACAATAGATGGCGCAGCACTCGACAAAACTTTGTGACTTCTGACTTGGTACAGGGGATTCCACTCTTCTTATTATTAAAAGTATTTATCTATGGTCGTTATTTGAACGTGCTACAGTGAAATACTTAATTTGTGGAGAGTTAGTCCGCGCGCGACCGTTCACGTATTATGGTGTTTTCGGTTTACATGCTCGGAAATCACTCTCTCTGAGATTCATTACGTCATACACCTAGGAAAGATTGATACTAATTCCACTATGAGCAATCTCGATCGTTCCTTGATTGTATAATCGAACATACTTCATCACATGGCAGGAGATTGCAAACCCAACGTCATTGATTTTACGACTACTTTTCAGATCATTTTTGAAAACATCGAAGATTTGTTATTTAAAATAGGTGATAAGACATTAAATATGGACGCAATAACAAAGAAATTCTTTGTTAATTCCCTCAACTTCATCATCTGAGCTATCAGATGAAGAGAGTAGTTCCGTACATTCCATAATTTTAGTTTTTTGCTCCATAATTATCAACAAAAGTACAAATTATCGATAATACTATAGGTTGTTGATTTTGACACTACAATTATTTATTAAAATGAGGTTATATTTTCAGGAGTGCTCTTCTTGCTCTCTCAATATTTTCAGATCCGTTGGGATCGATCTTTTTATATTTTAGAGCAGTAAAAATGTAAAACAGAACACACAACTCTAAGAGAGGGCGATCTTTAGTTTAAATAGAACATGGAAATCTCTCGCAGGTCGCTTTTATATGCTCTCAGAGCAATCGAGAGCAGTAAACCGAAAACGCTATTAGTTTGTTTGAATATCTTTTGGTGTGCATTCTGAGCAGATCTGAGTATATATTTTGCTTTTTCACCAAAATGCTGTTATTTTCACATATTTACTTTAGATATAGTTAGATTATGTATATTGTATACAATTCTATTGTTCCTATCCAGACTATAACTAGCTTTTCATATGTTCGATAATTTATTCATCCAAAACTTTCCCTGTGCATGTTTTATAAAACATTTTTTCTGTACATTCATATGGAGTTATGTTCTCTTAATAATAATAATGTTTATTTGTACTATACATCTACATATAAAATTTTAAATAAAAAAAGTACAAATGAACTGTTAACCACGAAGTAAACTAAGTTTACTTGTATGTGGCAAAAACACATTAAACAATTAAACTGTATAATACAATGTAATATGACTTATTAATATCTTAAATCTAACCAGAACTGAAAATTATAAACAATATGGAATTTACAAGAACTTTAACATTGTAAAAGATATAAAAATAAAAACACTGAAGATATAGGATGGATGCTATTTACATTATAACTATTTCTCTTTTCTATATATAGACTTTTCTTCACTTCAATCAATCAAGTTGTTTATAAAATCTCTCGGCTTACTGCTGACAAAATCTCTTAATTTTCTTTTGTATGATGATAGTATGGTGACTTCCCTAACTTCACTCGGAAGTGAATTATATAATTTAGGGCCTAAATAGGTAAAGTTTTTTTGACCAACCGTTTTTTGCGTATGTGGTGTAATAAATGTTGTTTTATTTCGCGTTTCGTATTGGTGGCCTGGAGTTCTCAGTTCCGTCTTATGTGTATGTTGAATAATACATACATTTATAAAAAATATTTGCCTAGGACCAAATATTTCGCTTTCCTTATATAATGTGTTACTTGGACAATCATAACCTCGGTGAAGAATTGTCCTAAGAAAACGTTTTTGAAGGATTTCTAATGGTAGTAGGTACGTCTTAGAAACTCCGCCCCATCCCATCATTCCATAATTAATGTGTGGTTCCACTAGACTTCTATAAACTATTTTTCTTTGTTTTAAGTTAAGTATTTTACATATTTCCTTAAATTTAAATAGAATGCAACGTAGCTTCTTTAGTAGATATTGTATATGCTGATCCCATCTCAAATTATGATCTATAATGATACCAAGATACTTTACTTTGTTAACTGGTGAAATTGTAAGATTTTCAATAGTTAAGTCATAATTTGGCAGAGCATCAACGTAGGAACTGGATGGTAAGTATACAGTTTTATTAATATTTAATGATAGAAGTCTACTGTCAAACCACATCTTAACTTGTTGTAGATCTTTCTCTAAATTATGTTTGAGGTCAAACCAGTTGCCGTCATCGCAAAACAATACTGTGTCGTCTGCAAAACTTACTATTTTGCTATGTGTTTCCAACATAAACAGATTATTCACATATACATTGAAGAGAATAGGTCCCAACACCGTCCCCTGAGGTACGCCACATGAAATGACTTTTCCACTACTATAAGTATCTTTTATTTTCACTTTTTGTATTCGATTGGTTAAATAAGTTCTGAATAGGTCATGTGGAATACCCCTAATACCCAAGTCTTCTAAAGTGCTTAGCAACATCCCATGGTCGACCGTGTCAAACGCCTTCGATAAATCTAAGAAGACTCCAATTGAAGGCCTGGATTTATCTAGTGCATTATAGATATTTTCTGTTAGATATCTAATGGCATCTTGTGTGCATTTATTTTGCCTAAACCCGTACTGCGCTGAAGACAGCAACTTGTGTTGTTCCAAAAATTTATTTAACCTTTTTTGTATTATTTTTTCAAATATTTTAGCCAGACTACTAATTAAGGAAATTGGTCTGTAATTGGCTGTTTCTTGTTTTGTTCCATTCTTAAAGATTGGGGTTACGATTGAAAGTTTAAAAGCAGAGGGGAAGTGTCCCGTTTGTAGAGATTTATTTATTAAATATGTAAGTGGTTTAGCAATATCATCTTTCATGATTTTTAATGTTTCTGCCTTTATGTTGTCATAACCAGGTGCTTTTTTATTTTTTAGTTGTGTTATAACGTCTTTAATTTCGACTTCGTCCGATGGATACATAAAAATGGAATGGTTGCAAGTTTTATTTTTTTTAGTGTAATTTATATTTTTGTTAATATTACCAGCCAATTTTTTACCTACTGATATGAAGTAATTGTTAAAGATATCTGCTATTTCTGAAGGTTCAGTAATTGATTTATTTTTATCATTTTTAATCGAATTTATTGTATCAGTTTCTGGGACCGTCAGGAACTCATTAATAGTTTTCCATAGATTTGTTGATTTATTATCGTGTTCAATGCGGTTTCTGTAATATTCACTTTTTATTTGTTTTATTAATTTATTTATTTTTATTTTATTTTCATTATAAGTTCGTCTTAAAATTTCATTATCTTGAGATTTTTTAAGTTTTTGAAACATATTATTTTTTTTATTGATTATGTTGATAAGTTCATGGGTTATCCAAGGTTTCCGTTTTTTTTCTTGTTAGTAACTCTTTTATATTTTGTAGAAACATCTATACATTTTTGAATTATATCAATAAAATGATTTATTTCAGTTTCGATGTCAACATCGGAGTTAAAGACTAAATCCCAATTAACTTGATGAATTTCATTTTTTAATTTATTTTCGTCTATCATTTTTATAGAATTGTTATTTGTAATATTTTGTTTTTTATTTGTGGAAGGAAGAACAAGTTGAACTAATATTGGATAATGGACTGTTATATCGGTTTCCAAAGTCAGTGGTAGTATAGTGTCATAGTTTAGGTTTTTATTTTTGATGAAAATGTGATCAATACATGTTGCGGACCGATTTTTTACTCTAGTTGGCGAATTGATTGAAGAAATATATCCATGTTCACTCATAATATCGAGATAGTTTTGTGATTCTTTAGTATTTGATAATAGATCTAAGTTAATATCCCCTATAATTATACTGTAGTCACCCGGTTTGTTTTTTTGACTTAGGAAAGAATGTAATTCATCAACAAACTCATCCACTAAAGTAGATGGCGACCTATATAAAGCATTTATGATAAAAACTTTATCGTGTAAATGTATTTTCACTTGTAAAAGAAAACTGTTATTAAAACGAATTGTTTCATGAGAGTCATAAATATTGGATTTTACAAATACAACAACACCGTCATTTTGATTTAGATCTCCGTGGTTATAAATTGTCTTATATCCTGGAATGTTAAAGATGGTGACATCAGGGACACGCCAGGTCTCTGTGAAAACTATACAATCAAAAGTGATATCTATGTCTTCCAGTAGCAATGTGAATTCGTTAAAATTGCGATTAATGCTACTTATGTTGTTATGAATTATGTTGAAGGTTTTAGATGAATAGTTAACTTCTAGAACACTTTTGGCTTCTTCAGTGTTAAGATGAAAATTTTCAATTGTTTTAATAGACAAATCTCTAATATATTGATCCATCCTATATATTTGCGATTAAAATAAACAATTTCTATTCTGAATCAAATGTAAAGGGTTTTTCTTATATCCTAATTGACAAAACAGTTAAAAGACAATGTAAAAACACTGGTGATTAAATTATTATTTAAAAAATAACTAAAACTAGATGGACAACTTTTAATAATATTAGTAGTCCAGGCAGTGAGGCTTAAAAAAGTTTAATACTTAATCTTCTTGGTCTACTTCGTAGAGTTTTTCCGGGTTACACGGGTTTCAGCTTGTTGTATATTTTTTCTGCCAGTAGGGGGGGTGTTTTCAGTGAGTGTTGCAGAAATGTTGATATTTTTTATGCTTTTACCTTGGGTTATAGCTGATCCTTTGAATTTTTTGATTTTAGCGGCTGCAGTTTGAGATAGAACACTTGTTTTTATTTCAGCTTTAGTTTCGTTTCCGTGTTGCTCTTCATCTATTTCGTCAGGTTTGGTTGTTGGTGTAGGTGGGGCAGAATTATATTTTTGTGGAAGGTCGTATTCAAGCTCAGCTATTGGTTCTTCGTTATGTGTACTTTCTAACTCTTCAGCGGTGTAAGGTACTCCATCTACGTACAGTTTGAAATTTTTTATGTATGCCGTATGTTGTTTACTCCTGGCCTTTTTAAGATGTTCAACCAGTATTCTATTAGATGCTTGATCTTCTGGTCGCAGGTCACTTGAAATAGATATTCCACTACCTTTAAGCTTTTTCAAATTTTGGAGAATTCTCTGTTTGGTCAGATAAGATACAAACACAAGGATTACAGTACCTTTTTGCCCAATAGTAAATAAGTTATTTATATCTCTTTCTTCCAAGTCGCATCCGAAAATTTGATTCAATTTCTCAATCGTTACTGTAATCAAATTGTTTTTGTTAGCATTTATTCCGAAAATTACAATATTATTTCGTTTATTTGATCTTTCAATATATGTAATTCTATTTTCAATTTTTTGACAGCGCTCTTCAATATCTTCTATTTGTTTATTTATATTATTGTTCAGATGTTGTATATCTTTCCTTATTTCAGCGGAATTGTTCTTTATTAGTTCTTCCAATTTTACTAGCAAATCTTGATTAGTTAGTTGGTTCATATTTATATTTTTCACCTGTTCACTGGACTACGAGTTCGATATATGTACATATGCGAAGAAAGTAACTATTTTATTATTATTTTTATCTTCAAAGCTTTATTCATGGAATGTTTTCATAATTTTTCTAGCATGGTTTTTTACTTAGATTGTATAAACTTGAAGAATTGGGCTTAAATTTCTGTGCAGACCAATATAAATTTTTATGCTAATACTACGGTATTTACCTCATTTATCGTTTACTTTATCACAGTATCACACACACACCAACCTTCGAGAACGGCAGATGTACTTTAAGGAAGAGCAGGCTCGGTTATCAAAACTAATGGAAGATTGTCTAAATGAGGATACTGAGGACTTAGCAGTGGAATATGATGGCAGTGATGATGAGGAAGAAGCAGATGACTTGGACATCAATGACTCAGATACAGATACGGAGCAAGAAATTTCTGATTCTGAAGACTCCATGGTAGTTGATGGGCCTACGTTTATAGGAAAAGACGGTACTGAGTGGGCCAAACACGTTCCAAACCAGAGAATTCGAACCAGGGCGGAAAATTTAATCAAACACCTTCCAGGTGTTAAAGGAACTGTGAAAGAACTAAAATCAGAAATTGAAATTTGGAAACACTTTTTTCCTGAAGAAACATTGAATTCGATAGTAGCTTGGACCAATCACCACATACAGTCAATCAAAGGAAACTACGAACGGGATAGAGACGCAAAGGAAACGGATATTGTTGAAATTCAAGCTCTTTTTGGTTTGCTCTATTTGGCAGGAGTTTTAAAGTCCAATCGACTAAATACTAAGGATCTGTGGAATAAGAATGGAACTGGAGTAGAAATATTCCGACTTACCATGTCCATTCAGAGATTTCGGTTTCTTCTTGTGCACTTACGATTCGACAATAAGAACTGAGAGGAAGAACGTTGACAAATCAGCACCCATATGAGAAGTGTTTGACAGGTTTGTAAATCAGTGCAAAAGTGCCTACACACCATTTGAATATGTAACTATTGACGAAAAACTGGAAGGATTTCGAGGAAGATGCAGCTTCCGACAATATATTCCTAGTAACTCCAACAAATATGGGATTAAAATTTTTGCCATGGCAGATGCCAAAACATTCTATACTTGTAATATGGAAGTACCTATATCTAGGCAAGCAATCAGATGGACCTTTCAGTCAAAGCAATTCACCAAAGGACGTTGTTCAAAGGATGTGCCAACCAATAAAAGGTACAAGTAGAAATGTGACTCTAGACAACTGGTTCACAAGTATGGATTTGCTAAACAACCTTTACAACGATTTCAGTTAGCGCTTTTGGGAACAAGACGAAAAAATAAGAGAGAGTTACCGAAGGAATTTGTGAATCCTAAAGGACGTCCAGTTTTGTCGAGTATGTTCGGATTCCGTTACAACTGCACATTAGTGTCTTATATACCTAAAAAAAATAAAAATGTTCTTCTTGTCTCCAGCATGCACTTAGACGACAAAATAGACAAAAATACAAATAAACCCGAAATTATAGAGGATTATAACGCAACGCAACGCGAGTTGACTCGGTAGATTAATTATGCGCAACATATAATTGTGCCAGAAATACTCGGAGGTGCCCGATGGTCATAAATTACTCAATGCTAAATGTTGCTGGGATTAATTCCTGTGTTATCTACTCAACGAATAACCATGTGAATATGAAGAGAAGACAATTTCTTCAAAGGTTATCCTTCCAGTTAGTGGAGGGTCACGCCCGTCGACACGTACATCAGAATATTCCAAGATCAATGAGCCAGCGAATCATGGATATTTTTGGCATAGAAGCAGCTGAGGCTCTACCGCAAGCTGCTAATCAACGAGGTAGATTTCATTTCTGAAGCAAATCCACTAGAGTACGAAAACATCTTCAATATAGGTGAGGGTAAATATATTAAAATCCTTAAAATTCGCACAAGCTTTTTAATTACCACATGCCAACTAGTTTCGACTTAACAAGTCATCATCAGGGCGGGTAAGCTACAATTAGGATGGTAAATTTAATTTAGCAAATCGAATTCTATTCAAACAACTGTAACTTACCAGTCAATCAAAAAATTTCCACAGGACGTATAACAACATGAATTTAAAATAAACAGCGAAAACAATACAAGACAACAGAACTAGACGAACTAACGTTTTAAATAATTTGATCATTAACACACTCAAGTGAAGATAACTTTTTATAATCTAAAATTCTAAACAGTGGCGGAACTTCAATAGTTGATTTTAAATTTAATGATATAGTATTTTCATTATTAATTGATTTAAAAATTTCTAAGTTCTCCAAAGCGTTCAGTCTAGTTCCATGTTCACAAACATGTAAAATTTTAAAATTTTCATCCACCACAAAAGAATGGTTATTAAGTTGTAAATGTCTGTAGAAAACAGAACTATTCCTTGTCAAATGTTCTTGGATTCTCAACTTAAACCTCCTACCACACTGCCCTATGTAGTCGGCGGTGCAATTGTTACAAGTCAACCTATAAACCCCACTTCTATCAAGTTGTGAAATTGGGTCTTTGGTTCGAGAAAAGATAGTTTTTAAGTTTAGTGGAGATTTAAAGGTTACTTTATATTCTGTTCTATTCTGAATAATGTTGGCCAATTGATAGGAAAGTGGACCGTAGTAATAAATGCTAACAAATTATTATATAACATTATTCAGAATAGAACAGAATATAAAGTAGCCTTTAAATCTCCACTAAACTTAAAAACTATCTTTTCTCGAACCAAAGACCCAATTTCACAACTTGATAGAAGTGGGGTTTATAGGTTGACTTGTAACAATTGCACCGCTGAATACATAGGGCAGTGTGGTAGGAGGTTTAAGTTGAGAATCCAAGAACATTTGACAAGGAATAGTTCTGTTTTCTACAGACATTTACAACTTAATAACCATTCTTTTGTGGTGGATGAAAATTTTAAAATTTTACATGTTCGTGAACATGGAACTAGACTGAACGCTTTGGAGAACTTAGAAATTTTTAAATCAATTAATAATGAAAATACTATATCATTAAATTTAAAATCAACTATTGAAGTTCCGCCACTGTTTAGAATTTTAGATTATAAAAAGTTATCTTCACTTGAGTGTGTTAATGATCAAATTATTTAAAACGTTAGTTCGTCTAGTTCTGTTGTCTTGTATTGTTTTCGCTGTTTATTTTAAATTCATGTTGTTATACGTCCTGTGGAAATTTTTTGATTGACTGGTAAGTTACAGTTGTTTGAATAGAATTCGATTTGCTAAATTGAATTTAACATCATAATTGTAGCTTACCCGCCCTGATGATGACTTGTTAAGTCGAAACTAGTTGGCATGTGGTAATTAAAAAACTTGTACGAATTTTAAGGATTTTAATATATTTACCCTCACCTATATTAACGAGGTAGATGTTCATTATGTGATCGTAAGAAGAACAGACCTACTCGTTACTCCTGTGTAGATTGTCATAGATTCATTTGCTTGGAACATTCTTCATTTATATGCCCAGATTGCAAAGTGAAATATTAACTTTAATTTATAATCAAAGTTTGTGGTTGCGATTTTTAGTATCTTGTTTTATACTAACTAAGCATATTTACAGTTTATACAAAACAAAATCACCAAATAACTGATTTTGTTGTTGTTTGTAGCATATATTTATAATCAAAGTTTGTGGTTGCGTTTTGTTGTTATTTTTAGTGTCTTGTTTTATATTAACTAAGCGTATTTATAGTTCATATAAAATAAAATCACCAAATAACTGATTTTGTTGTTGTTCGTGGCATATAGGTCCTTTCAATAACAAAGATTTCGACATGTTGTATATGCGGAATGTGAGTCCGCGCGCGACCGTTCTACGCCAAAATTTAGGCGCGACTACTGCAGGGTTAAGAGCATACAAGTCATGTCTGCTAACTATCAGGCTAGGGACACTGCAGACCGTGCCATCTATAGAGCCCGTCGAGTAACTAAAATCGGTAGATAATTCCAAAAAATTAACGAAAACTGTAACGTCGTTAGTAATCTAATTTTATTGATTTTTATAACTGCGTATGCGCGATATCATATTGCTCGTCCCCATCCCCACATGTTATATGTTATACAGTTATCACTTGTGACAGTTATCATTTGTTAGTTCAAGTGTAGAGGTTATTTTTTTAAGGTTACGGTATTTTGGTGTATTTTTTAATTGCTATAGTGTAATATTTATCTGTTGTTTCGTTGCTTTATTGTTATTAATTGAAAAGACAATGTCAAAGTGTATTCTGAAGGAGTAATAAGTGGTGTACTCGGTAAGTTTTATTAGAAAAATTTGAGCATTTTTTCTTTGACAATTAACAACCATTATCTTCATTTTTATAAAACACAGAGAATTTTTACTAATTTAATCGACAACTTTAGAGATCATGGTTGTTCTTTACATTAGCTAAACTGAAAATTGCTGCATTAATAAAGTAAATATTTCTTTTTACAGTTTTGTTCCTCCAACCCAGGAAGATAAAATTAATATGGCTGAAAAGCAGTGGTAATAAATCATTAAATGTGTCGACGAAGAAACGATGGAGGATATGATCCCTTCATTTTCAAAAACAGTGTTTCTTTAGATTTGAGAAAGACGAAGAGAGGTTATTAAGACAGTTTGATTTGCCTTCCCATATGAGTGAAAATTAACAAAAATTGATGGTAAGTTTTATTGTATTCAATATAGCATGCTATAATTTTGGACATTTTAAAATGTAAATTGAGTGAACGAAAAGACGAGTACTGAGTGTGAAATTTTATTAAAATTCCAGGTAAGCGCTTTCATCCATTAGACCATTCTGAAAGCTCTCGTCAATAAAAAAATATACAGAAAGTGTCAAAAAACATCAAACCCTGTAACTGCTACATACAAGGAAATAAAATGTTTGATGTTACATCATTATTTAACTAAAATTTGTTAAAATTACTCTATAAAGAGTGTGTACAATTGTAATTCACATAACGAAACGTCTAGTTTGATTACCAACTAAATGATATGTGTTCACACCCTCGTTATAGGGTAATTTTAACAAATTTTACTTAAATAATGATGTAACATCAAACATTGTATTTCATTGTGTGTACATTGTACCTGTTGTATGTTTTTCTCTTGTCGACAGCTTTGACAATGACCTAATGGCTGAAAGCGCTTAGCTGGAATTTTAATCAAATGACATACTCAGTACTCGTCTTTTCATTCACTCAATTTATATCTAGTGTGTACACCATACTCAGACAATTCCATTTTAAAATGTATCCATTGAAAAAATAATAATCTGGGTTTTATTTTATGTTATAGCTATATTTCCTCTACCAGCTATGGGATGGAAGGTATTGATCCCTTGCCGATTTTCATATATGAAAGTGAGTATTAACTTTTGTTGAGACATTACGTCTAACTATTTGGTCTAGCGGTAACCAACAATCCATAATATCCAATAAAGAGAAAAGATAAAAAAATAGTTAAAAATCAAGAATTCCAAAAAAAATCGAGAGCTTCAAAAAAGGAAATCAAAAAAACCAAACAAATGTATACATTCAAACATTTTTTGATATTTTTTTGGCTTAGTACAAAAACATGTGTAAACTTATTATTTCGATAGTGAGCGCATTTTGTTTTCTTTTGTTGACATAAATTTTCAATAGTTATTTGTAAAACAAGTGTCACAATGACTCGTTTTGTAGTACGAGTGAAGTTTGCACAACGAACTGCGAAGCGGTGAGTTGTGCAAATCCCGAGTACTACAGAAAGTCATTGTGGCATAAGTTTTACACAATATTTTTTATAATTCGCATTTATTTAATTATTTAATAAAATAGAATTTCATATAAGGGGCCATCCATAAAGTACGTCACACGTTAATGGGGAGGAAGGGTATCACCGAAGTGTGACATCGTGTGACAAGGGGCATGGGGGGGTCAATGCTTTTGTGACATCACAACAATTGTCAATAAATCTCCGAGCATCATCCCATCTGAAACAAGTTCCATACGATAGTTATTGCCCTAGTGTGGTTTATATTTTTCCTCATATAAAGCCGCTAATCAACACAAAAAATCGCATAAAAAACAAGAAATGTTACCTATAGCGAAAATTCGTCCTCAAAGAATTGCGGCTAGACGTCCCCAAAAATTCTCTGTTTAATGAATGATGACGATGCTTTATGGATGGAAGAGAATGACACTAAGGATGTTCCTGATGTTCAAATTCAGAACTAAAATGAAGTGCCTGATTTACCAGTAATAGCTGATATAAAAGAGTGGATCCAAAGTCCATGGACACTCGATAATTAAGTTTTTTATCTTTAATTAATATTTTCTAACTAGTCGTTTGTTTTTTCGGTTTTATAAAATGTTGGACTTTATGTTGATTTTATTAGATTATTATTTAATAAAAATAAGTAAAAAATGAAAATAGCTGTTTTCTCTCGATTATTTTTAAATACATACATAAATTTTAAAAATGTGTGACGTCACATCAGGAGGGGGGGTTATAAGAATGTGACAACCTGTGACAAGGACGGGGGGAGGGGTTCAAAGTCCTAAAATTCGTGTGACGTACTTTATGGATGGCCCCTAATCCCTATTTTTAAACTAGGAGGAGTGGTTTGAATTTAAGTTGGCAATTCTGTAGATTCCTAATTGGTCAGATCACAGATGGTTTTATTCAGCACTTCCGACTTTTGACATATTATAACCGAATAACTGTGTAAATTGTAAACAAACTTTCATTTAAGCAAAAAGAGGATGATTATTTGTTTAAAAAAGAGCTTCTTCGTATATGCTCTTGCGATCTATTTATACTATATCATGAACAGAATTATTTCTGTAATACATCTTCACATAGATACCTGGTAATTTATTCCAAAAATCGAACGTTTTTTATACTTATATATTGACCCTATACAATATAAAAATGAACAATTGACAAATCATTGATAAATAAACGTTAGCGTACTTTATTCATTAATATTCTTAATATATAAATCATTCTAATTTACCTTTAATACAATAATTTGCTAGCTAGAACAACGCTAGACCATTTTATTTATAATTTTTGTCAAGGTTAAAGTCAAATGTCAAATAAAAATATAACTAAATTCAATAACCAACTGTACACTAAAAATTACTAGAACAGTGTTCAAAGAGCTTCATTGTGACACTGTAAACAATGTTATAATGAAGTCTCTTTTATACGCGAATTATAAAAACATATTTGTATGTTTACTTATTTATTGTTGTTATTTTGTGTGTTTACTTGTAGAACCTCAACCAGAAACGAGAAAGGACTCCATGAGACGGTGGGATTCTTAAGAGCCCTTAAGAAACATTTTAACAGTCATAGACTGCCAGGAGCTGCAGAGTAACTTAAACTGCCTTATGCAATGGTTTCATAATAACGGAATGCTTTTAAATGTAGAAATATATAAATATACAATATACTAGGTTTAAGCTTATGTAATAAACCTATTTAATACTTCCAGTAAAGAAATAAAGATGTGTTTTAAGTGGAAATGAAATGTTAGATATATTATTTTAAATGTTGTACAGTCACAAGTGCTGCTTAGCACTCTTATATGTAATTACTTGGCACCTTGTATTTACAGAGCTGGACAGTATTTAACAACTTTTCCTATAAAAATATTTTAATTACTTTTGTTCTAACATTCACAGTAATTATACTCAAATGTTTTCTTTCACAGAAAGTTGCCAAAAATAGTAGTTAACAACTTATTGCTAACACTTTTTTTTATTACGTAAGTGGCAGTTATACTCCTGCAGTTTGTCCAGCTCTCTGTGTTTATACGAGTGTAATAATAAATTAATATAAACTTATCATACATAATTTTCTACTTTTATCTTGATTTAACATCATTTGAAAATCTAATGATACTCCAATCTAGAATGTATGTTACTCAAAATATTTTTTAATTATTGCATGGTTTTTACACTAATTTATTTATTTTCATTATCTTTGTTATGAAAAGTACTTTGTGAAAGAAATTATTTGTTGTGCATTTTTATACCAAAATAAATAAATTGTTTATATGATTATTGTTTTATTTTTTCCAATTTAATTAACCATTTATGGTCCATCATTTGATATTTCATTTAATTTAACTCAACATCTAATCGTTTAGTTAATGGAGTTAAATTGAATGAAATGTCAAATGATGGACTATGAATGGCTATTTGGAAATAAAATAATTAAAATACAGTATATTTGAATATACCGCCAAAACCTAAAATTACAGAAATCTTTCCAACATCACTCAGTTGTTTACTCAACGGGCTCTTTAGATGACGCCACAATCAGTGTCTCGTCTATCTATGGGTTATCTGTGCTAACTATTAACTAAATAAATCAGTTCGCGTTCAGTAATATATTTATAGAGGCTCTCCCTCTCCATACAAACCCACTGCCAGGACCATTAGATAAATTACGAGAGATTCACGATTTTGATCATTCCGTAAGCTATGGTGGCGCTATTTGACATACAACTAGGAATGGAGAACTATCGATGGTCTAGATAATTGCTGTCCAACTGGCGACCCTCCGGGCTATTGTGTGCAACCCGGCGATAGATTTTCAAAACTTAAAAAATTATAATAACTGAAAAATATAAATAGATAAGCCGTGATTTGTCGCAAAAACGTTTGAACATCGGATTAACTAGTACTTCCTAGTTTGGCGTTACAAAACGGACGGAAAGCAGACGAGGCGTACAGCGCATGGACATTACAGATAGCGCCTGTCCTGTGGGTAATGCTTCCTCCCCTTCACCCACACAACACAGACTCGTCTGCATTCCTCTAAACGTTAACTCGCCTGACTATGAATATTTCATTGTTTTGTTAAAGCGGGTTTATACAGACAAATGAAAATAAGAATTAAATAAAAATAAAAAATAATATGATGTTTATAGAGAAATAAAATAAAAATAACTTTTGCGCATGCTAATCAGGAAACGTACAACTTCACTTGCCAATTGCATTGCAAAGCAGACTCCTATTAATGTGCAGAGTTTTTTATACTTGTTTTTCTGTTGAGACGTCTGAAACAGCACAACGCAAAGATAAAAAGCTTAAAAACGACACTAAAAGCTATAGGGCACTCTACGCTAATGTCATCATCAGCGCGCCAAAGTTTGACGTATTACAATCAGGCAGTGATGGATTTAGGCCTGCCCGGGCCTAGGGCGGCAGAATTTGAAGGGCGGCAAAATTTATGAAATGCCAAAATTTTAGAGTCACAAAAAAGTAAAGACAATCCATTATAAAAATTGGTTCAGAATAGTTTTTATAAAACATTTTCGATAGAAAATATTACAATCCAATTTAGATCACTACACTAATGGTTATTATTTTTTATTCATCATTATAAATTATATTAAAATCATCGATTCATTCGCTTCATAATGTATACTAGTTACATCTTTCGTCGAGCAGTTTATATTATTTGATGTCGGGCATTGTATCAATTGGATACGCCCCTAAGCGCGTGGGTTACAATTTCCGGTTGCGCAGTGGAAAATTTGAACCATGAACATCAAAGACGCTGACATCGAGTGAGCCAACTGCTTCTGTTAAGCTTTAAACTGTGGTTCGGGTGAGTGTATTTCTCATGTTTACAGGAAACAAAAACGCTACGCCTACGCTTGATATGTACTGACGCGTTTGACTTTTTTTTGTTTAATATATAGAATAAAACATCGCGCTTCGCGCTATAGAAAAGTCACAGCAATCATTTTAGTCTTATAAATGCTCTTCATGTGTAAAAGTCTCGAATTATTTTACTCTGTTTCTTAATAATAAAAAAAATAATTGATCGATAACATGAATTTAGGCACTGGTTTTCTTTATAATTTTTGAAGTTTTTATTTTATTTTTGAATTAAATATGAGTGGTTATCGGAAAAAATTCAGCGGCGCAGAATATCGTAAAAGAAAAGCAGAGGAATCAACGAAAAAAGATAATTTATTAAAAAAAAGTCCGGAAATATCTAGTTTTTTGACAAGCTCAAGTAAGTCTTCTAATAATGACAAACAACCATCATGTTCGTCGGTTGTAAGTATCTTGTTATAATTGCTAATAACTTTTTTTATATATAACGTTAATCGGGATAAACATTAAATAAATGCCAGTTGTTTAAATTGATTTTTTTTCTAGCCGGAATTAGAAGAGATTTCAGAACAACAAGCTGAAGAAGAAGAAGTACAGCCACATCATACTCTATCACAAGATACGAACCAGACACCGTCAAATTTTTCTTCATCACAAGATACTGAAAAAATCCAGTCAACAACCGATATTTTAAAATACAATACTGATCCTTTTTTGTGGAATTTGAATGAAGAAACACGGGATTTCATAACCATAAACGGTATACCACGAAATGATAATACAGACTTTAAAAATTCTAGAAATGTTTATAGTGATAAAACGAGATATTGTTCCATAAGTTTATTTCAACGTACTTTAAATAACGGAGAGATTCAGTGCCGTGAGTGGTTAATTTATTCAGAAATTAAAGGGTCTGTATTTTGTGTTCCAGGCTTATTATTTAGTAGAAGTGGTGAAATGAATGCTTTTACTGGTGAAGGATTTCGTGACTGGAAAAACTCAAAAGCACGCATCGAAGCTCATGAAAATTCTGATTTTCACAAAACTAACGTTAGTCATTTTAAATCTCGAGCAGTAGTTCACGGGCGTGTTGATCAACGTCTCATAAAACAGCTCGACGAGGAAATAGCGTATTGGAAAAAAATGTATACCGAGTAATTGCAATTATTAAATCATTAGCAATAAGAGGATTGCCATTTCGAGGAAATTCTGAACGAATAGGAGATCCTCATAATGGGAATTTTTTAGGAACAGTAGAGCTTCTCGCTGAATTTGATACATTTTTATCTGAACATTTAAAATTGTATGCGCATCCTGGTAGTGGAAATACGTCGTATTTGTCTAAAACGATCTATGAAGAAATTATAATGTTGATTCAGAATAAAGTACTACAACAAATTTCTAATGAAGTGCAATCTGCTAAGTATTTTGGTATAATTGTAGATTCTACGCCTGATATTGCACATGTCGATCAGCTTACTATAATTATCAGATATGTACGTCATGACGGTGAAATTGTGGAAAGGTTTCTAGAATTTCTACCAAATATTGGTCATAAAGCTAAAGACATAGAGGATGCTTTGCTAAAATCTCTAGAAAATAATGGTTTGGACATAATGAACTGTCGTGGTCAATCTTATGATAATGCAAGCAATATGTCAGGTATATACTCAGGCCTTCAGACACGAATCAAAACAATTAATCCTTTAGCAGAGTATGCTCCTTGTGCCGCCCATTCTTTAAACTTGGTAGGATCATGTGCAGTTGAATCGGTAACAGAAGCAGTCGACTTCTTTTCTACTTTGCAAGAACTATACAATTTCTTTACTATATCTACACATCGTTGGGAAATTTTGGTGCAGCGTACAAGTTTAAGAATTAAGAGTCTTTCTCAAACTCGTTGGTCTGCTCGACATGATGCATGCTACGCATTAGAAAAAGAGTGGCCTGCACTGCAATTTATTGCCGAAAGCAGAGATGAGAAACCGACTACGCGATCTGAAGCTACGGGATTGCAGCGAAAATTGCAGCATTTACAAACAGCAATCCTAGTTATGGTTTGGAATGTAATTTTAGATCGTTTTAATGCTGCTAGTAAGAAGCTTCAAGAATCTCAAGCTGATTTATCATCCGTCGTTCAGATCTATAGTTCTCTGACTCTATTTCTTCAAGACATAAGAGACAAACAATTTTCTGAATATGAAGAAAAAGCCAAAGCACTATCTGGAGTTCACGATTATTATTGGTATGATACTCGACGCAAAAAAACCAGAAGAATCCAGCCAGATGAGTCGCGGGTAAATGAAAGAACACCTTCTTCTGGACAAGAAAATTTTCGTACAAATGTGTATTATCCTATTCTAGATACTCTGTGTGTACAATTGGCCAAGCGTAGAAGTGCATATGAAAAACTTTATGAAAATTTCAATTTTTTTGATAATTTATCTGAAATAGAGCCGAATGAATTAAAAAATTTTGCCAATAAACTAATCAGTAAGTATCCTGATGATTTGGAAGAGACGTTAGGCAATGAATGTATTCATTTACATTGTCAACTCAAAGATTCCTTGGCAAATATGGAAGATGTACGCTCAGCACAAAAAATATGCAATGTATTGCATTCACGGAATCTTCGAGATGTTTATCCGAATGTGGACATTGCTCTCCGTATTTTTTTGAGTATTCCGGCTACAAATTGTTTAGGAGAAAGATCTTTTTCTACTCTTAAAAGGGTAAAAACCTATTTACGCGCAAGCATGGGCCAAGGTAGACTTAATGCACTTGCATTACTGTCTATTGAAGCCCAACTAGTCCAAGAAATTAATTACGACGACATAATTGACGTTTTTGCACGGACCAAAGCCAGGAAAAAGAAATTTTCAAATTGATTAATATTAAAAGAAATATGAATTATTTATCTGTCTAAAGTTTATACATATATTTATCTGTCTTGTTTATCAGTAATATTTAAAAAATTATATTTCAATAAATTAAGTTACTTCAAAATAAAAAACTGGATCAAAATTAATGAAATTCATTCTATCAAAAAGGGCGGCGCATCGAACGGGGCCTAGGGAGGCAGCAAGCCTAAATCCGTCACTGCAATCAGGCAAGAAATATCGTCACGTGGCGCTGAGGTCGTCCTTGTATTTTGGATAGTATAAGTAACATGAAAACGTAAAAATATGCAGTAAACTATGTAACCCTCCGTAAGGGGGTGGTTACGGATTGCTGGGTAGGGTTGTACAGTCAGAGACAGGATTCCAAAATAAAATAAGTTTATTCTTATAAATATCTCGTATTTACAGACGCTATTTACATATGTACAACAAGATCAATACCTGGCCTAAAATTAAATACTTATTGTATCGGTCCGCATAAGGTTGTGTATCTAATGATTTCTCGTCGACCGGGGAGATATACCTACGGAATAGTGGTTTGGACGATGCAAATGCCGAGACTTCGGTACACGGGTGTAGGCGGCAATACGGGCTCTGGAAGCTCGTCAGAGTCAATACCTCGGGTGAGACGAAGTACCCCTAAGTCAGTACCTTAGAGGCGGGTAGTACAGGAATAAGTGAGAGTCAATACCTCTCCCACGGGTGGCCGTCGTTTGGTAGGTCAATACCCTACCAAATGGAAAGAAGGATGCTCGGCAAGTCAATACCTTGCCGACGGAAGGGTAGAGTCTAACGAGTCAATACCTCGCCAGACTGGAGGAGAGGTCCTTTCGAGTCAATGACTCAACCGGACTGTCTCATCGAAATTGTTGGTCGGTTTATATATCCATCAGCTGTCGATAAAAACTGGATTGGTTCGAACCATAGGCGTATCATCAGCGGTGTTCACCGGAACAAATATAATAGAAGTGATTAACGTTAATTGGCTTAAGGTGACCATTACTAGCGGTGTGTCTATTACTGGTGCGCTTACCCTATATATGTTTGTGAAAAAACGGCTTAAAAGCGTGCTAAAATGCTCCAATTCAAGCTGAAAATTGAAAAAATTTCTAAGCTCGGGAGAAAAAAATGTCCCTCCTAACGAATGGAAAAATCCTGGATACGCCACTGTTGGTGTGGCCCGTATCTTGACCCAAAGATCGAGCCCTATGGGCTAATAATATATAAGCTTTTAATATTCGTAATATATATCTTCTTATTTTTTCTATTCATATATTTTAAGTCAACCACAAGGTAGACCACTTCTTGGTCTGGACAAAAATATTTTCCTACGACCACATAGGAAAGTAACACATATCGCACTCTCTACTCCCATGGAAGGTGACCTTTATTATCACGCGTGCGGAAAGTACTTTCGGCACGGCTGTCAAGAAGCCGTCAAACCCGTGAATCCTGTAAGATTTGCAGATGTGATTATTAATTTCTCTTCCTTATTGATATTATTTACATAAAAACTGGACCAAAAACTAATTAGTTTTAAGAAATAAATTGTTGACACCAAGAATTGAAACCACAACCTTCTGGTCATCATACCAAATACTCTTCCAACTGAGCCAATTCAGATTTGAATTATCGTTATCAGAAATATCTTGTAAGATGATTCACATTAATCTAATTATGATATTTCTTATATTTTCATTTTATTAAAACAAAATTTAGCTATTTTTAAAGTAATTAAGGGATACCAACGAAATCCTAAAACTGTTTATTTATTATTGTACCAATAACCAATTCACTTATAATTTTTATTGTTCCAAATAGTTCAATTTGTTCCCCAGTTGTATGTAATAATTACTTACTTATTGTCATTTTTTCGAATAAACATTAATTATCGTTATTTCTCAATTTCTATATAGAAGTAATTGTACATTCATGTGCACTTTTCATAGAAACAATATTCAAACATATACTGTAACAAATTAAACGTAAGATTAGTCAGGCAACTCAATATACACGATCTGATATTTACATATTGTTTAATAAAATGGGTGATCGTAGGAAAAATATTGTACATTACTTGTGCGAAAGTGACTTTTCACTCTCGTGGGATTGTTGCATTCGGCTTACGCCTGGTGCTACAACATTTCCCACTCGTGTGGGCAATTCTCTCAAAAGGGGCTCCTACGTTGTAGGAAGATGAGGATGAGAGAGATGAAGATTTTGGAATATTTGAACCTTTGCGCTTCGTTGAACATGGTCTTGATAGACAAAATGATGAGCTCATGAGAGCAAGAAATATACAGAGGCACATAACTAGAAATTATTTGGCCTGAATGTTATTATTCGAATAAATTTTTCACTTTTAGCAATTTTTGTTATTATTTATCTGGAATGGAATTAAAAAATCGAAGAACTTTAAAAATTGTATACTCGGGGCACAAAATACCAAACATTAACTCAACATGAAAAACAATTATTACCTAATAAAATTTAAAAAATAAGTCTGTCTATTCCTATTTGTTTTGTAAGGACTGTGAAATGTTTTCTAATGCTGTTGCAATTCTCTTTCCGATAACCACATTCTCCTTCAGTATTTCAATTTTTTTCTCATAATATTTTTTTTTAATCTCAACTTTTTCAGCAGCTATTTTGCTCAAATTTTCATTCGCCTTCATAGAATATTCTAGGCGTTGTGTTGCAACGGGCTTTCTATTCTTCCTTTTCATAGGCTTATTTTTTCGTTCATTCATTTCTACATCCATGACCTCATTTCCTCCAATATATGCTTCCTCATGATTTTCAGCTTCAACTATTTCAGTTATCTCCACATTCGTTTCCACAGTAAAATTTTGATTTTCCCCTATCTATAATAATATCAGTTGAAAAAAAATATGGTACTGCTTTTGATAAAAATTGAAAATATTATAGGAACATACAAAAAAGATTTTGGATTCCTCAACCTCTGCATCGCCTTCCACTGCTGTTGCATCTAAAATTTTTAAAAGATTCTCTTCATCTTTTGTCAACACAGTGTTTGTAGGTGGCCCTCCGCCTGTGCTCTTTACATGCTTTTTTATATCAGAATTTTTTTTCTTAACGATTTTCTTCATATCTTGCCAAGTCTAACGAAAATCAAGACTAATGAACTATCACAAAACGTTTTATCATTGTCACCTACCCTTCGCCAGTGAACCCAGTCTTTCTTTGCCCCAGGTATTGCATTCAGCTTCTCTTCTATTTCTTTGCACTGACGCTGAGAATCTTTGTAGGTGAAAAGTGGATGAAATTTACCTTTTCGGAGGTCTTCAGCCGCCTCCATCAACTCAATGAATACTTTTTTTTGCTCTTGGCTAATGTTGCCACCTCTTTGCCCTTTTTTCAAAATACTTTTATCCATTTTTTAATTCTCTACTCAAAATTCAAATTCAAATTGACAACTAATGTCAGATAACGGAGTTCTTTCAAATAATTATTGCCAACATGAATTACTCATATTTCATTGGTCTATACGTTTAATCTCATGAAACTATCAACGAAACACTGTACTCTTTCAATTCTGTAGGAAAAACAGTTCCACTTGGTTCAAGAATACGTATCTGAGAAATTTCGTTTTCCTATGGGAACTGAAAGCATGGGAACATCTTCCTATAGGGAAAAACTCCACAGACTCGAGAATTGGGCCCCTGGTCTATGTCCACTTTCTTTCCATTGGATGATTATTTTTACAGTATCGTCTTGTCTTTGTTGGGATGCAAATTCCTTCTTCTCCCAGTCATCATCGGTGACAACGCTTATTTTTCGACACGGATGCCTAAATTCTATTGTTTCAGCTCGTGAACAGTGGGGACATTTTTCTGGACACGGTCTTCTTCAAACTGCGTCAGCATTACCATGGAGACGCCCTTTGTGTTCTTGTAAACGCTGTAGCCAGCGAGCGATTAGTTCTTCAGTGTTCTTGAATTGAAATAACCATTTCAAAGAAGCATGATCCGTTCTCAATGTAAATTGTTGTTCATATAGATACTTATGAAAATGTTCTACTGTTTTCACGACAGCCAATAATTATTTCCTTGTAACACAGTAGTTCTTCTCGGGTTTCGACAAATCCTTGCTGAAGTAGGCGATGACTTTTTCTTGTCCATTTTGTATTTGGGACAGAACTCATCCAATTCGGGTGTTGCTGGCATCTGCATCTACCAGAAAAACGTTTCCAGGTTGAGGATAAGCAAGGATCGGTGGTGTGCATAATGCTTCTTTCAAATTGTGTCTAGGGCTAGCAATGTCAGCAAATCCTCGGACAAATCTTCGGTAATAGGAGCATAAGCCCAAGAAACTTCGTAGCTGATGTTTGTCCTTTGGCACTGGCCAATTTCTTACTACTTCTGTCTTCTGTGGGCCTGTCTTAACACCAACCGATGAAATCACATGACCTAGGTATTCGACTTCTTATTGGAAAAAGTTACATTTTTTCGGGTTGAGTTTTAGTTTGGCAGCTCTCAATTTCCTAAGGACCTCCTCGATGTTCCGCAGATGATATTCAAAAGACTTTCCAATATTATGACGTCATCCAAGTATACAAGGCAAGTTTTCCAGGTAAGTCCTTGTAGTACTGTCTCCATTAGCCGCTCAAAGGTGGCCGGTGCCTTGCAAAGACCAAACGGCATTACTTTGAAATGCTATAAGCCCTTTACAGTCGAAAATGCAGTTTTCTCCTTATGTTTGGGGTCTATTTCTACTTGCCAATAACCACTCTTGAGTCTTCGGTAGTCTACACAAAATCTTGTCGATTCGTCCTTCTTCGTTACTAATACGACCGGAGACATCCATGGACTATTAGATGGTTCAATCACCTCTTGGTTACTCATGCCTTGGAGCATGTCTTCGACTTCTTGTTGTTTCGCCAATGGAAATCTTCTTGGTCTCTGCCTAATCGGTACATTGTCACCAGTATTAATTTTGTGCCGAACGATATTTGTTCTACCCATGTCGTCATCAGTCAGTGAGAAGACATTCTTGTGCTTTCCCAGGAGATCTTCAAGGACTTCTACTTCTTGATCTGATAACATGGGGACATCCATGGACTATTAGATGGTTCAATCATCTCTTGGTTCCTCATGCCTTGGAGCATGTCTTCGACTTCTTGTTGTTTCGTCAATGGAATTCTTCTTGACGGTCTTGACTTTTCTTTAAGCTGCGCCAAACTGACAGGAAGTTTATCCGATGTACTCTCGTTGGCTTCATTTCTACCCTCTTCACATTTAGAAATAGTCGTCACAGTCTGGACGTGTCCAATCTGATGTCACTTTTTGATTTTCAAGTCGAAGTCCTTCAAGTTCAACATCCTTGCATAGGCTATGTTTTACTTGTTTCTAGTAAATGTTCTTGCTACCAATACTCGTTTCTTGGCCAATTCTTCCTTTTCTGTATCGGGTTCTATCAGGTCAACATCATCGTTGCAAGTATCGTCATCCAATTTTACCTTCACAGTCGTTCCCGACCATGCTGGTAATAAAACGTCTTCTTACATTTTCCATAGCTTGGTGTTTTGACAAAACTATTTTATCTTGTCTGGTTTTCAGGACACGATCAGGTAAAATTAAGTGAATCCATGCTGCTCCATTAGTCCCAGTCCGAGCAGTACATCGTCCACAATATCAGCCACAACAACTTCATGGCGAAAAACAGTTCTTCCTAGACGAATCTCGGCATTGTGAACTCCAGTTACAGGCAGATTTTCTCCCCCTGCGGTTTCCAGTATGAAGTTCCTCGCAGTTGGTTGTAGTCTACAATGGGCCACGAATTTACTATGGTGTGGTAAGAGCCTGTATCGATGACCATTTGACAATCCCGGCCGCATATTTTACCATACACTACCAAGCTAGTACCATCGTGTCGCAACCAGGATACCATAATTCTTGAAGGTGGGGCTTGGTAGGTCCTAGCCAGCTTCTGCCCCTGGAAGCTGACTAGTTCAAGTTTTTCTGGTGGCCTTGTTGACAGGGGCAGCTTCGCCCCTTAATTTGGGACACCGAGGCAGTATATGTCCTATTTCCCCGCAGTTCTAGCACTCCAAAGGATTCTGTTGCCGAAAACTCCTACCGGATTTCTTCTGGGTGTGGTTTTGTTGTATCGCCAATTTTTTCCGTAAAATCGCTACTTAGACCAATAAGAGCTTGATCATCTCCAGATCCAACACTGTTGCGGCTTTTAACTTGTCCATATTCCCCGCTGTCAAAGGTTCGTATCTGCTGTACCCTCACATGTCCCCTCGATGCTTGCTTAGCTACATCGAACTCCAAAGCAGTTGTTAGGGATTCATTTAACGTTTTGCATATAGCTAGGCGTAACGTCTGTTGGGTTTCGTGGTCCCGAATACCATCGAATAATATGTGGACCGTCCCAAATACTAGAGTTTATTAGAACCCTGTAACTGGAAGGCGAGCTGTAGGAGTAGCGAGAACAGCTCTGATAGGGAGGGCACAATAAACCTTAAGGTTGCAGTGCTATGTAACCCCGTTAAAATCTAACGTTCAAGATATATTTTCTACCACCTTTGCTCTCTTACAAATTTTAATAACTATTCCACTGACCACAGCTGAAGCGGAACGAAGTTTTTCAACACTGAAGCGAATAAAAACATTCTTGCGAAGTTCTATGAACCAAGGAAGACTTACGGCCTTAGCATGTCATCTATAGAAAAGCAATTTATACAAGTTTTGCCAAATTTCAAAACGAAGCTGTTATAAATAAGTTTACTGAGAACAAAAACAGAAGAATGGACTTTATTTTCAAGCAGTGTAATACAGTTTAAACATTAAGCGTGACAAGTGACTGTAATAAATAATAGTACTACATGACATTCAAGTTTTTTTACGATTTTATTTAAACATTTGTAAGTTCACACCTTACGCTTCCGACCACGAGTCGCCACCCCCCCTTCCTGAACGTAGTGATACGAATCCACGAAAGAAAATAAATAAAACCATAAAAATTTTAAATTTTTTAAAAGAATGTGACTGATTGGGAAATGAAAAAGAGAGAACACAATACAGCATTTTTATATAATTCTTTAAATTGGTACAAAAATACAAACATTTATCGAGGAAAACACATAAATATATTCATATTACGTCTTAAATTCAATTATTGATTCAAAAGAGATAGGTACTGTCGTAGGAACGCTTCTTCTTTAACAAGATTTATATCAAGGTGATCGTCATCTACAGTTTCAATATCTTCTTTCAATCTCTGCAACGCCTCGTCTTTCTCCTTATGTTCATGTGTCCGTTTCTTTATATTCTCAATACTTTCCACACCAACTGCAAAAAAAATCAAATTATAGTGTAACTAACATCTTGAACTTGTCTTTGATCAATCACCCAGAGTGATTTTAGTGTATAGTATATAGTATAGTGTAGTTCCCGTCAGTTGAAGATGTATAAAAAATGTATTGAACATTGTTTTGATACTGTAATAAGTACAAATATGGAGAAAGGAAAGGAAGAAAAAATAAAATTAAAGAAAAACAATTTTCTGTAGTAATAAATACAGAAACTTCCTGTAAATAAATCGACCTACTTTTTTTTTGTTTACTAGACCACGAATAGCCAAAACATTATTAAAAGTATAAACATGTTGGTTGGAAAATCCCAAAACGAGTTTTAAAATTTTAAACAAAATTATTGAAAAAAAAGATATTCGAGTTTCACAATTTTAATGTTTTATAGAGTGAAAATTCGAAATAAGGAACTTCTGCGAATGTAACAAGTATAATATGACTTCTGAGAAACGCTAAGCATGAAAAAATAACATCTCCATTTAATCTCCTTCTAGACGATGCTGCAAATGTTAATTCGAGTCGTGGCTTGTTTTCGAGGAATACGGTATTATTAATGATCTATACAAGCCCGCCGAAAACTGGAGTGAAAATGTAGCAATGGGGAAATGTAAAAATCTTAGCTTTTTTCACAAATTGTTCGCCTTGTATATGAAAATCACGTCATAGGATTCCATTGAAAATTTTGTACGATATGAATGAAAGTATTTCAAGTTCTCCTATGAAAAAATATCGCTATCTTTTTGGACTCCCTTATAAGATATAGGGTAATGAAAAAAATCAAGGTTTTTATTTAATAAAGTACCGTAAAATGGGGCTACTTGAAAACACCGGGGTGACTTGAAAAATTTTGCTTTTTCCAGTTAAAACCGATGCTGCGCTCTGGCAGTCGAAATTTTAATATCAAATTGAGTCTGCATCTATGCCTACCACGCTTCTTAGTTGAGTTTATGTTGTGGTACTGGTTATTTACTCACTGTTATTGTGTTGTGCATCTCCAAAAAAAAAGGTAAGAAGCTTGATTTTTTTTGACTTGTAAACTTCCTGTTGTACAGTGATCCCTAAAAAGACTGGAATATCGCCGTATTTTTTTCAAGAGTAGTTATATATCAGGCAATCGTTCTCTAACCTAAAAGCCTTACTTTTGCTTCTTACTTGCCAGTGGCGTATCTATCATTTTATTTTTTTATGTAATTTCAGTGGCGACTTGAAAAATGGTGCGTATATACAAAAGGAAACCGGGAGTATCGGGATTATAGTGGAGACACGCTCCAGCGAGTACTAGAGCTACACAAACACGGTAGAAAATTAAAAGATTTAAGTGAAGAATATGAAATTCCTTTTATAACTTTATATAGAAAAGCTAAATGACTACAAACAAAATCAATTGGAGGTCAAACTGCAATGTCGATCGAAGAGGAAAACCATCTGGTTCGGTCTATATCTATCGCAGCGGACTGGGGTTATCCCTGTGATTCAAACGATATAAAAGAGATAGTAAAATCCTACTTGGACAGAAGTGGAAAAAACAATTCCGAGACAACAGACCTGGTGAAACCTGGCTGCAAAAATTTATGAAACGACATAAGGAGGAGCTGACTAAAAGAATGTCTCAATCAATAAAAGAAAGTAGAACCAAAGTTTGCCCTGATAGTATTAATACATATTTCGACAACTTATCAGAAAGTCTAAAAGATGTTCCACCCAACGCAATAGTAAATTACGATGAGACTACTTCTACGGACGATCCTGGCCGCGTGAAAGTCATCGTTCGTAGGACTTCTAAAAGAGCGGAGAAGATAATGGATACATCTAAAACAGCTACTTCCGTCATGTTTGCATGTGCAGCTTCATGATTTATGCTTCCGGTCTACATAGTCTTGTGATGATCCCGAAAAAGACGGTATTGTAAAAAAAGACATTTTTATTAAATTGTGTATATTATATTTTCCAATGTTAATAGCGGCCATCGATCTGATTAAGGTCAGGCGAACACCTAGAAATCGCGTTTCTATTAAACGTAAACATCGCGTTCACATACGCGGAAGGTCGAACCTACCGGTGAATGACTTGAATGTGTCCTATAAAACCAAAGTGTAATTAACCAATGATTCATTCATTATTATTATTATTTTGAATAAGTTAAAAGGTCTATGATATTGTAATCTGTGTTAATTCTAAATATACTAAACCCAGTGATTTCTATAAATGATGTTGTTTATTCAATCCCCGAAGAACGGCTACTAGGTAAGTGTTTTCCTCAAAGATATAATGGCTCTATGGTGAACATAGCTTATACGAGGAGCACTTACTGAGTAACCACCACACATAGTCTATAAGGCAGACCACTTATGGAGCACTTGAACAGAATTTGGACCAACCGAAACAAGATATAATCGCTCTCGTTCTGGATGGTTTGATACAAATATTTTTGAAGATTGGTTTAATAACATAGTATTGCCATATTTTCGATCTTTGCCACCGGGTTCTAAAGTTCTTATTGGAGATAATTTGGCAAGCCACATTTCGGCCAATGTTATTTCGAAATGTACGGAGAATGACATTCGTTTTGTGCTTTTGCCTCCTAACAGTACGCACCTTACGCAGCCATTAGATGTTGGCTTTTTTCGTCCAATTAAGATCGCTTGCAGAAAGATACTTCAAGAATGGAAAAAACATAATAAAGGAACTGTAAGAAAAGAAGTATTCCCACGCTTATTAACACAGGCATTAAATAGACTTTCAGAGAGTATGGAAAAAAAAATTCAATCAGGCTTTGAAGCGACCGGTCTATTACCACTGAATAGAAATAGAATTTTATGCAAGCTACCAAAAACAGACAAGTAAAGAACGCAACAACAAGATGCAATTGTCGATTCACTAAAAGAAGTGTTTGAAAAATCTAGGTTTGGAGCACCAACCTTTGTTGGTATGAAGAAAAAATTGTTTGTTGATGCAGGTAAAAGCATTTCACAGGAAGACCTACAGCTACCATCAACATCAGCGCCATTCAAGCCAAATAAAAATAAAAGCACGAATAAAAAATTACGCACATGGTTATCATCTTCTTCCGAAAGTGACGTGGATGAAGTAGATTTAACCGTCGACAGCGACAAATATCTGGACCCAGAACTGTTTTCCGACACAGACACCAATAAAATTGATGATAACATGTTCCCTATGCAAGATTCTTCTGTCTCGACAGATTTTGAACAAGGTGATTTCATTCACGTTGACATGAAAACTGAAGCCGGTACCAATATGCAATATGTGGCAAAAATAATAAATTGCGAAAAAAATGGGTCTTATCTATGCTCATTTTTAAGATTAAGTGATAAAATACCTAATGCATATGTTTTTCCGCCGGCAGAAGACATCGGACTTGTCGAGCAAAAAGAAATTAAGCAAAAGCTTTTAGAATATTATTAGAACATTACGACGAGGGCAGCTAAAATTTAAAAATATGTGATCTTAATTATTAATTTGATTGTAAACTGTCAAACGAATTTGCTTTTATTTATTTTTTTGTAGTCTCTATTATGCCAAAGAAGGTTATTTTGTTAATGTAGAATATTGTTTTTTTTATTTTTATAATAAATATGTGATGACAATAAAGCCAATTTTGAAAAAAATGTTTTTTTGTGTGTAAAATAATGAAGAAATATAAAAAAATAATTTGTTTTATGTTGGACCTACAAAATCAGTTATTGCGATTTTCATGTCGCCCCAATTGCGTTAATACTAGCTACTACAATGTAAAATAAAGGCAAATTTCAAGTCGCCCCAACATAATTTTTTTTCCTAGGGAGTGGAGGGAGGTACAACTTTTTTAAGCATTGTGTACAATAGCCACCACCTCAAAGTAATCTAAAATAATTTTTATTTGAATTAGAACGGTAAATAAACGGCGGTAGGGTATACGATGAGACACATCATTTAACATTCTTCATGAGAATTTTGTCATTTTCGGTGGGTTTATTATTACAAGGTGTCCGAAAAACCAAAATTCGTTATTTTTCTATAATCGTGAATCACCTTGTATGAATTGTATCAACTGTGATGAAATATGAAATGAATTAATAATTTATGTGATATTTCAATTTCTTTCGCATTTTCTCTTTATAAAACAACAAAAATTATGAAAGTCTCAAAATAGCATAACTATCAAGTGAAATCGTCCTGTAATACGAAAAGATTTGGAAATGAATTTCTCGTGAATTTATCATAGAATGATGTGACAATAATACCACCAAAGATAAATCAGAACTAAATCATGACTTGGGAGATACGGAGTGATGAAAAATGAATAATTCTCATATTCAACACCCTGTATCTCGAAAATTAGTCATAGGATCATGTTGCACCCATTGAAACATTTCACTAAAATGATCAATTCTACAACATATCAAAAATTCAAGAAATTTGACGGAGAGCCATTTTCTCATATATGGGAAAGGGGGGCACATTCAACTTTGGGGCACTTTCAATCAGTGTCGATTTTTACGGAATTAATTTGAATTTACCGCCGAAAAAATTCATACGTACCCGTTAGTAGACCCTCAGCCACTACCAGTAAGGTTTGTTGATGGTGTGTGCTTGTTGTGCGAAAAATAAAATAAATCGTGATTTTACCTAATTCAAGGTAAGTTTTGTCGTGTCAGAAAATTATTCTCTGTCCGTTCTTATAAATACTATCGAATTTTTCCACTAATATCGTTTTATAGCACATATATTTAGAGTTAAATTTTGGGATAGCCCTAACCTAAAAATGTAACTTTGAGAATTAGAGAGTGTTTGTTGTTCAAAGACACTGTGGGGCAGATTCCACCACCTAAGAATGGGACACTTTCAACCAGTTGATAGTGCCCCACTAATGATTTTCAATTAGATTTGGATTTAAAATTATTAGAGATTTAATGAAATGGACTGTCTCGACCCTTACTTCGTGGAATATGCTCATATTAGTGTTTTTAAATGAAACTCAAGGTCTCTAGTTAATTCCACAATATAATACAAATTATTGAAAATTCTAAAAAATTGACAATTGTTTCGATAAATCAATATCATCGTCAGAATGACAGAAGTTACATTTCATTTTATGCCTACCTGATGTTTAGTAGTTAATTTTGGCTAGACCAAGAAGTAACCTAACTTGTGATTGGCTTAATATATGTTTATAGAAAAAAGAAGAAAATGTGATATTACAAATATTGAAGCTTAGATATTATTAGCCCTATGGTGATATCCTGGCTATCATTTTTCCAATTAAGATCAGTATAACTGTGCAATGATATAGAAAACCAGGAAAACTATATCTGCTGATCTTCACAATTATCACTTAAGAAGACAGTTTATTAGTGGAGAATTCCCTAGATTTAACTGTTCATTGACAACTTCATATTGTGGGTTTCTTAAATGTCTTCTAATTTCCAGTTCTTCAAGGAAATCCAGTTCTTGTTTCTTTTCACAAATATGCAGTACTTCTAGTTCTGTGTTAGGTGTCAATGAATGATTGGTGTCAAGTAGATGTTTTGCGTAGTGGGATTTATCTGGTTGTTTTAATCTGTATGCTCGTAAGTGCTCACTGTATCGTACTTCAAAATTCCTAAGGGTCTGACCCAAATGGACAGCATTACATTCTGGACATTTGAGTTTATATATACCCGACTTCTTTAATAGTGGTATTTTTGTTTTTACATTTAACAATTTTGTACTAACGTTACTTTCTGTTTTAAAAGAAATTGTTGTATTCGTTGCTGAAGATATTATCTTTGAAATATTATTAGAAATATTTCCTGCATATGTGATGGTTTTATAAGTTTTAATTTCATCAGCTTGTTTAGGATATATTAGTTGTAATGCCACTTTTTCCTCTTTTTTACTAATTAGCCTATTTATCATATCCGTTAGATGTTGCTATTTGTCTAATTGTATTAATCTCTCTATCAAAATTACATTTGTTCATAGGAACTGAAAAAGCTCTATGTATCATTGAATTATATGCCGCTAGTCTGTGTGAGACAGGGTGATTAGAATTGAATGGAATTGTCACATCAGTCTGTGTTGGTTTTCGGTAAATTGAATAATCAAGTACATTATTAACTCTTTGAATTTTTAAATCAAGAAAATTGATTGAGCTATTTTCTTCAATTTCTAATGTAAATTTAATTTTCGGGTGTAAATTATTGATGTGGTTGAAAAATACATCTAATTGTCGTTCACTACCCATAAAACAAGCTAATATGTCATCTACATATCTATACCAAAATAAAATATTTTTCGAAATTTTACTTTCAAAGATCTTTCTTTCTAAATTGTCCATAAAAATGTTTGCTAAAATAGGTGATATAGGGCTTCCCATTGGTAAACCTTCATTTTGAATATATATCTTATTGTCAAAAGTGAAATAATTCTGATTAATGCATAAATCAAATAAATTAAGTATATCTGATATTATTCCTGGATTAATATTTTTATCTTCTAGTAATTTTCTTACAAGTATTAGACATTCTTTAGGAGGAATTTTAGTAAACATATTAGTTACATCGAACGATATGAGTTTATAGTTATCTTGCAAGTGGATTGATTTCAACTTTTTGATTAGTTCTATTGAATTTCTAATTGAGTACTTAGATTCATATCCGTAAGTATTGAGTATATTGTTGAGCTTCTTTGCCAATATATTATTAGGAGCATTAACATAAGAGACTACAGGTCTAATTGGTTTCGTTATTTTATGTAATTTAACTGTTCCATATAATTGTGGACAATGTAGATTCTTATGTATGATAGACCTCTTTTCGTATCATTTAAAAGATAATTTGAATTATTAACAATATCCCTTACATTATTAGAAAACTTCTTTGTTGGGTCTGCTTTAAGAACTTTTACATCGCTGGATTTTATAAAGTTATATACTTTGAAATTGTAATTTTCAGTCGTCAAAATGACAGTAGCATTCCCCTTATCAGATTTTGTGACTGTTAGGTTATTATTCTCTACCTTCTTTTTTATTGCGTTTAAAACTGAAATGTCATTTTTTGTTTGACGTTTAACTTTTGAAGGTTCAATATTTTTGATTAAATTGGCAATTTTTAATTTCTCATAAAGAAAATTATTTGAATTAGATTTAATTAGTTTAACCAAGAATGCCTTAGAAAAAAGGTAATACCAAATTATGTGAATATAAAATGTCACACTAAAACACCACAAGCACAAAAAGCTATAAAATGTGCTCAACGAGTTTGGATAAAATCTGAATGTAAAAAATGGTTCAAAGTTAGAGACTCCTTAGACAACTACATAAAAGTTGTACATTCAGAACTCACATTCCAATTACATCCAGTAGAATTTGACTGTTTGGATGACAAAATTAGAGAAAATGTCAGCACGATGAAGCATATGAAATTTAAGAAACAAGAAAAGAAGCTACAGAACCTTGAACACACATAACATAAAATTCAATACTCAAAACATCATGAAACTGTGAGTACCTACATACCAACACACTTTGCACCACGATTTGAAAACCTTTCAGACACTAATTTTACAAATAGTGAAATAGAATTTTTAAATAAAGGTTTAAAGTACAGCATACCACCTAAATTTACGAATAATATTAAACAAATTATAGCTACAGAGTCAGAAATAGCTTTGAAATCTAATTCAAATAATTTTCTTTATGAGAAATTAAAAATTGCCAATTAATTCAAAAATATTGAACCTTCAAAAGTTAAACGTCAAACAAAAAATGACATTTCAGTTTTAAACGCAATAAAAAAGAAGGTAGAGAATAATAACCTAACAGTCACAAAATCTGATAAGGGGAATGCTACTGTCATTTTGACGACTGAAAATTACAATTCCAAAGTATATAACTTTATAAAATCCAGCGATGTAAAAGTTCTTAAAGCAGACCCAACAAAGAAGTTTTCTAATAATGTAAGGGATATTGTTAATAATTCAAATTATCTTTTAAATGATTACGAAAAGAGGTCTATCATACATAAGAATCCTCATTGTCCACAATTATATGGAACAGTTAAATTACATAAAATAACGAAACCAATTAGACCTGTAGTCTCTTATGTTAATGCTCCTAATAATATATTTGCAAAGAAGCTCAACAATATACTCAATACTTACGGATATGAATCTCAGTACTCAATTAGAAATTCAATAGAACTAATCAAAAAGTTGAAATCAATCCTCTTGCAAGATAACTATAAACTCATATCGTTCGATGTAACTAATATGTTTACTAAAATTCCTCCTAAAGAATGTCTAATACTTGTAAGAAAATTACTAGAAGATAAAAATATTAATCCAGGAATAATATCAGATATACTTAATTTATTTGATTTATGCATTAATCAGAATTATTTCACTTTTGACAATAAGATATATATTCAAAATGAAGGTTTACCAATGGGAAGCCCTATATCACCTATTTTAGCAAACATTTTTATGGACAATTTAGAAAGAAAGATCTTTGAAAGTAATATTTCGAAAAATATTTTATTTTGGTATAGATATGTAGATGACATATTAGCTTGTTTTATGGGTAGTGAACGACAATTAGATGTATTTTTCAACCACATCAATAATTTACACCCGAAAATTAAATTTACATTAGAAATTGAAGAAAATAGCTCAATCAATTTTCTTGATTTAAAAATTCAAAGAGTTAATAATGTACTTGATTATTCAATTTACCGAAAACCAACACAGACTGATGTGACAATTCCATTCAATTCTAATCACCCGGTCTCACACAGACTAGCGGCATATAATTCAATGATACATAGAGCTTTTTCAGTTCCTATGAACAAATGTAATTTTGATAGAGAGATTAATACAATTAGACAAATAGCAACATCTAACGGATATGATAAATAGGCTAATTAGTAAAAAAGAGAAAAAAGTGGCATTACAACTAATATATCCTAAACAAGCTGATGAAATTAAAACTTATAAAACCATCACATATGCAGGAAATATTTCTAATAATATTTCAAAGATAATATCTTCAGCAACGAATACAACAATTTCTTTTAAAACAGAAAGTAACGTTAGTACAAAATTGTTAAATGTAAAAACAAAAATACCACTATTAAAGAAGTCGGGTATATATAAACTCAAATGTCCAGAATGTAATGCTGTCCATTTGGGTCAGACCCTTAGGAATTTTGAAGTACGATACAGTGAGCACTTACGAGCATACAGATTAAAACAACCAGATAAATCCCACTACGCAAAACATCTACTTGACACCAATCATTCATTGACACCTAACACAGAACTAGAAGTACTGCATATTTGTGAAAAGAAACAAGAACTGGATTTCCTTGAAGAACTGGAAATTAGAAGACATTTAAGAAACCCACAATATGAAGTTGTCAATGAACAGTTAAATCTAGGGAATTCTCCACTAATAAACTGTCTTCTTAAGTGATAATTGTGAAGATCAGCAGATATAGTTTTCCTGGTTTTCTATATCATTGCACAGTTATACTGATCTTAATTGGAAAAATGATAGCCAGGATATCACCATAGGGCTAATAATATCTAAGCTTCAATATTTGTAATATCACATCTTCTTCTTTTTTCTATAAACATATATTAAGCCAATCACAAGTTAGGTTACTTCTTGGTCTAGCCAAAATTAACTACTAAACATCAGGTAGGCATAAAATGAAATGTAACTTCTGTCATTCTGACGATGATATTGATTTATCGAAACAATTGTCAATTTTTTAGAATTTTCAATAATTTGTATTATATTGTGGAATTAACTAGAGACCTTGAGTTTCATTTGAAAACACTAATATTAGAGATTTCATTAACAATACACTATCCATTGAGAAAAGTTCTATAAACCCGGCATTAATTTGATTATTGTTTGAAAATAGGTAAATTTCTTTTCAGATGGTCCGAACATATAAAAAAAACGACGAGAACGGAAATCAACGAAAAAGTCATGACTAATGCAATTAAAAACGTATTAAGTAAAAGAATGTCAGAAAGAGAAGCTGCTACAACATTTAATATCAAACGAGACACCCTACATTCCAGAATTAAAAAAAATTAAAACAAAATATCCTACAGAAGAGTTACTAGCCAGTAAATTCAATGAAGACTCTGGGAATGAAAGCGACAGCTCCAATGAGAACAAAAATCTTTATTCCAGCAAATATACGGTTTCTCAAGTTTTTTCAAAGAGTCAGGAAGATGAGCTCTTAAAATATATTCAGCTTTCTTCTAACATGAATTACGGTCTAACATATAAGCAGATAAGAACTTTAGCTTATGACTATTCGAACGTTTTGCCCGGATGCAAGATTCCTGACAAGTGGAAGGCTGCGAAGATAGCTGGCATCGATTGGCTTAGGGGCTTATGAAGAGAAATAAACAACAAATATCTCTAAGAAAACCAGAAAGCACTAGTTTAGCCCGATCAACTGGGTTTAATAAAAAAATGTGTCAGAATTCTTCGAAAATTATACTTTTGCATTGCAAAAGTATAAGTTTAAGCCTGAACAGATATACAATTTGGATGAGACGGCAGTCACCACAGTTCTAAAACCAGTAAAAATTGTGTCTACTAAAGGCAAGAAACAAGTATGCCAAATATCATCTGCAGAACGAGGCGAATTGACCACATTTGTGGGAATAATAAGTGCTATGGGTAACGCACTCCCTTCAGTTTATGTTTTCCCTAGAACACGTAATCCTGACGAATATTTGATTGACGCACCAATTTCTAGCTTAGCATTAGGAAACCATTCTGGCTGGATGACAGGAGATCTATTTCTACGTGTACTGGAGCATATTAAGCAGCAAACAAACTGCTCAATTGAAAATAAAATACTGTTGTTGCTGGATAACCATGAATCCCATATTAGCGTGAAAGGGATAAATTATTGCCGTAATAATGGGATCGTCATTCTTTCATTTCCACCACATACATCACACAAGCTCCAACCTCTAGATGTCGGTGTTTACGTCCCATTCAAGAACTATTGCGCAACTGCCTTCAATGACTGGATGACTTCAAATCCTGGAAAAACGATAATAATTAAGCAGATTGCCCATCTAACGAAAATTGCTTACCAAAATGCTTTCACACAGAATAATATTACAACATCATTCCAGAAACCAGGGATTTGGCCCTTGAATAGACTGGCGTTTCAAGAAGAGGAGTTTTGCCAAGTTTTGCAAATTATGAGGAAGAACATGACCAACAACCTCACCAACAACAGACTGATGCTGATTCTTCATTGTTCATGGCTGAGAATGGTTCGTCATCTTTAACAAGAGATCCAAAGCCAGAATGTAACTATGTTCGATCTTTTTTTATTCTATTATTAAATACATTTTCTCAAATTGCAGATACTCGTACAACGCCGCATAGACACTCCCAAAAATTCATCCTTAGAAGGTTCTTCTACACCTCCACCCTTAAGAAATATTTCAAGAATCTCGTTTGTTAATGAGGATCTTGACAAAAATTGGAAAGGTAATATAGCATAGTACTCTATTCTCTTGATTTTATTTGAAGCTTTTTTACAGACTTACTTTCAACATCTGCTGTCCACAAAATTACTCCGGAGACTGTCAGGCCGATTCCTAGACCCACTATAAAAAAAAAACTAAGAACATGAAAGAAAAGAAAGGGAAGTCTAGAATTTTTACAGAGACACCTGAAAAGAATCGCTTGGAAGAAATCGAACGTGAGAGAGAAAGGCGTAAACGGATTAAAGAAGAGAGGAATAGAAAAAGAGTTCTCAAACAAGTATTTCCAGAACAGAAAGAAGATTATGTTGCAACAAAGAAGAAAAGAAAGATAAGCACAAGTAGTTCAGATGCTGACGAGTCGATTGAACTTGCATCGGATGATTTTAGTGACATGGAGAGTGCCAACCTCCTTACAGATGATGATATAATTCAACAAGATGATTTTGTTTTGGTGAAATTTCCTTTAAAGACTAGCATATATTATTACATTGGAAGAGTCGTAGAAGTTATAAACTTGAATGAATTTGTAATAAAAATTTTGCGTCGTAAGACGCCAGGCTTCAAATTCTACTACTCCTTGGTCGAAGATACATCTACAGTTGACCGTTACGACTTAGTTCTAAAATTACCACAGCTCAACTCATCTAAGACTGCTCGGACTTCTTCCTTACTAACTTTCAATATTAACTTATCCATGCATAATATCAAATAAGTTGTATGTTTTGATTATCCTTATGTTTCAATATTTTTCTCACTAGGTATTGTTACCAAAATAAAAAGTTGTACTTATCTGTTGTATAATTTCATTGCTGATTGAAACTGCCCCAGGACGGGGTTGATTGTGCCCCACCGGAGTGGCACTATCAACCAAATGCAAGCTTTTTTTAACTTTGATAATTTTTTTGAAAAAATAAATTTACCGATAATATTTCCTAGACAAAATGTAAGTAAAAGTATCAAATATTGCTACGTCGGGAAGAAACTACAATTATTTGACAACATTTTGTCAATATATGCGATCTTTGGTGATTTGGTTTAATGTGCCCCCCTTTCCCCTAAGGTGTGCGGGGTCCGTTTGTAAAAAAAAGTGTGAATTCACAAACGTTTTAGGAAGGTAAAAGAGTGTAAACTGCAAAAAATAGTTATTTGTGTAACTAGTGCAAAAAAGTGCATATTTGTTGCAAGAAGCATGAAGTTTGCAGCTCGAGACGAAGTGAGTGCAACAAATATGCTTTTTGCACATGCTCCACACAACATTTTTTCTACGATCGAAATAAATGTTTTTCAATCAAATTTTATTAGACTACTTTACAACAGGTATAACAAAAATTACTAATAATTTTACTTTGTTGAAATAATTTCAATTTTGATATCGCAATTAGCGATTATTAGTGATGGACACTGATTTTTGGTTTTATTTTTGCTTGTGGATCTCTCACCATAAAAGTCCGTCCTCGATGCCTAGCCAATCATCTTAGAAGTTCATCCTCGATGCCCAGCCAAGCATCTTAGAAGTCCATCCTCGATGCCCAGCTCTTTTTCGGATTGTGAAGCTTCCGGTAGTGGTACTTGGTTCACCTTCTATAATTTAAGCAGCTATTTCTGTTTTCTTAGATATTTACTCCTCAATGTAATCCAATTCATTGACAATTCGAAGTGTTTTTTGCACTAGTGCAACAAATTAAGTGCATAAAAGTTAAACTTTTGGCACGGTACATAGTTTAAAAAATAGTCACTTTTTGCACGATCGTAGAAAAGAAGTTTTTGTGTGATGTGGCTCTTCTACGCTTTCGTACACTTTACCTTGAACCATTGAAAGTTTTTGAAGTGATAAATATAAAAATCTACAATGAAGAAATAACTTCAGGGTTATGGTTAGGTGTTAAGGATAGTTAAGTACAGTTACTGAAAGAAAAACAAAAAACTACTTTTGAGGAATGACTTATACAGTGCTATTCAACAGTCCCCTCCCCCCTCGTATCTTTTGAACGGCTACACTTACATTAATAAAATTTGGAGGGTGAAAATAAAGTGTTGTAAACTTCTCTACGAATGGTAACAGGTGACGTAATAGTAATAGATGACGTCACAGTGCCACTCTGGCTAATAATTTTAAATAGGACCTTCTGGCAAGTGATATCTCGTTTGGAAGGCATTGACATTGGCTACATAGCCATATTAATTCTGTTTAGGTTTAAATTAATTTTGACGGATAAATTAAATAAATACCAAAATTATTGAATTATTTTTTTAAATTTAATTAATCAAATGTCAACAATGGATTCTTATAGCAAGTGTTCGAAATGGGCTCCGTCTACTTCCTGACAGTAATACATCCTATTAGTAAACTCTTGTCGTACTCGTTCGAATGTGTCAGCTGAAATAGCATTGTATTCTTCAGTAACTCTTTCCTTCAAAACGCCAATGCTATCTGGTGCCGTAGTATAAACCTTGGATTTCACGTACCCCCATAGAAAAAAATCTAATGGTGTCAGATCTGGTGACCGAGGTGGCCATTCTATAGGACCTCGCCGGCCGATCCATCTACCTCGATATTCCTCATCCAGGTAACGTCTTACTGCACCATAATAATGTGCAGAAGCACCATCTTGTTGAAATGTTATTTCCAGATGGCCGAATTCATCTTGATTATCTTCTAGAATTTCAGGAATTAACGGCTCAATTGCATTTTGTAACATCTCCAGATACACTTCACCGCTTAAATTTGAATTTAGGAAAACAGGACCAACTATGTGGTTTCCCAAAATACCTGCCCAAACATGACTTTTTCTGGAAATTGGTTATGTTGTTCACGAAAGGTGTGAGGATTTGTGTCACTCCAATACCTTACATTTTGTGTATTCACATTTTCATTGAGGCAAAAAGTACTTTCGTCACTAAAACAAATTGTTTTTGTGTAATGTCGGTTTTGACTAATTTTATTTGTCATACATTCACAGAATTCCAGTCTTCTGTCGGGGTCGTCATCCGAAAGGTGGTGCACCATTTTTAACTTATATGGATAAAATTTATTTTTAGCCAACACTCTCTGTACTGCACTTTTACTTACTTCACAGATAGACGCAACTTTAGTTGAAGAGGAAGTAGGGTTTACTACTATTTCAGCAACTATTTTTTTAACATCACTAAATGTTGGTCGACCAGATCGTTTGGCATCTTGAACACTACCTGTTGCTTCAAACTTGTGAAGAAGCTTCCTCAAATAAGTTCTCGAGATATGGCGATCTGGGTATCTTTCATTAAATAAACGTTCCGCTTCATGGAGATTCTTTCTAGATTCACCAATTATTATGATAGCTGCTACTTTGTCGGCTTGAGTACGTACCATTTTGCCTATGTAAACTCTGAAAACATTTAAGCTATTTAGAAAAACTTTGCAAAGCAACAAATACTATTACATTAAAAACGTCAATTTTTTTGATAACTCACCAGAGGCGGACTGAAAAATCTTCAATATTTAAATGTGAAATAATAATTTTGGTATTTATTTAATTTATCCGTTAAAATTAATTTAAACCCAAACAAAATTAATATGGCTATGTAGCCAATGTCAATGCCTTTCAAACGAGATATCACTAGCCATAAGGTCCTATTTAAAATTACTGGCCCGAGTGGCACTGTGATGTCATCAATTACTATTACGTCATTCTCCAAATTTTATTAATGTAAGTGTAGCCGTTCAAAAGATACGAGGGGGGAGGGGACTTTTGAATAGCACTGTATAAACTTACCTAGGTCTGATAAATCTCCAGAAACTATACCGTCGTTTTCAATAAGTTCCTCGGCAGCTTTCATGATATCTCCTGAATGTTTAGATAAGGCCAGTCTCGCCATCCTGGGATCAAAACCGGCTGCTTCCAACTAATGGAATCCGTAAAAAAATAACAACAATTTATTGATATGATAAAAAATAATGCAAATAGTATAAGAAACAATTTGTTTTTACAAAATTAAGTACATACATAACGTACAAAGTGTAAGAAGTTAATCGAGGCATTCAAAAATCATTTATTTCGACTGTTTATATTTACCTCTTGCGTTAACTCATCGACGAACGATAATAATTCTGAACTTTTCGAACCGCTTGGACCGGGTAATGGATTTTCTTGAATATACTGAACACTATCCGATATAATGTTGTTACAATTTTTAAGCGCAACGCGAGACGCTTCCTTCGAATATCCCATGTTCACCAAAATTTTTAAGAATCTTGGATCGACGTATTGTTTACCATCTACGCAAAAACCCAGTTTTTTTCGTTCCCTATAGAAAAATAATGTACAAAAATAAATTAGGGACTGAAACTGGCATCTACAACTGCTTGAATTTAAATAATGGATAGTTACTTTTCTAATATGGCTTCTGCCTTTGCTTTCTTTCTACCTTCCTCCCTCTTTTCTCTGCTTTCGTTAATATAATTAGCTGCCTGGTTTATATCACCTCTAGTAGCTCTTAAGCCCAATGTAGCTTCTGTAGCGGTATAACCTAAAATCCAAATTGATGCATGTAGCTTGAAAACAAATTAATATATCTACAATTTTCATTGCATTACAAGTTTTTATTGATATTGCTGATAGATGTACTGTTTTCACATAAAAAGCTGTGAAAATATAAAAATTTTGCAAGCACAAGTGGGAACTTCATTCTGTGTACAATGTCAAAATCAAAATTTTAAATCCTTAACCAAACCACACTCAAAAATTTCGGCATTTATAGAGGCGGTCCTTGAAGCAGCACAGGAAACTAGTAGTTGTGATTGAACCATATGAAACTACAATGCTCGTTTTTCTATTTCTATCAGATACATATAAACTTTCTCTTAAACTGAAGATCTTACAGAAACTGAAACACGCTAAGTCTCCATTTAACAGAAAACCTTTTGACAGTAGCTGCACAAATAAAAAATTCGAAGTCACTGCTTAAGTTTAGACACAAAAATGTATAGGAAACAATGTACCACAAGGAATAGGACTAAGCTCCGTTCTGTTATCGATGACAACTAATTGAAGTGTAAGACCAGAACTTACAGCTCTAAACTTTTTCTTGCTCTGAAGATCTTTTAGAAACTCAGTCTCCATTTAAGAGGAAAGCTTTTGACAGTTGCTACACAAATAAAAAATCAAAAGTCACTGATTAAGTTTAGATAAAAAGATTTATAGAAAACAGTGTACCACAACGAACAAGACTAAGCCTCGTGCTGTTTTGAACAGATATTAACGAGGAAAATTAATTGACCTAATACCAGAACTGACAGCTCAAAACTTTTTGTTAAACTGAAGATATTACAGAAACTAGATACACACTAAATATGCATTTAACAGTGAAGTTTTTGACAGTGTCTGCACAAATAAAAAATTCAAAGTTACTGCTTGGGTTCAAATAAAAAGATTTATAGAAAACTGTGTACCACAAGGAACAAGACTAAGAGCCCCCTGCTGTTTTTGACAGATATGAACGAGACCAGAGCTTATAGCTTTAAACTTTTTCTTAGACTGAAAATCTTATAGAAACTGAGATACACACACGTCTACTGTAACAGAAAATCTTTTGACAGTTGCTGCACAAATAAAAAGTTAAAGGTCACTGCTTAAGTTTAGATAAAAATATTTATAGGAAACAATGTACCACAAGGAAGAAAACTAAGCCCCATGCCGTTTTTGACAAATATTAACGATGAAAACTAATTACCCTAATACCAAAACTTACAACTGTAAAAGAAAAAGAGTCAAAAAGCTTAAATAAAAACGTTTATAGGTGTTTGGAAGGATAGTAGGATAATTAATGTCAATATATGTCTACCATGACACACGCCGAATTTTATGTGAATATAACCAGTAAATGGTGATGCTTTGCCAAACATAAAGATATAATATCTAAAATAGACCATACATTAATTCTTACCCAAGTAAACTACTCAATTCTCTTAGATAAATGCAAAAAATGTATATACAACACTATCATAAAAAGTATACTAACTTATGGTTCTGAAGCAACAAAAAACTGAGGTATTTTTGAAGACAAGAATAAGGTAGGAACAGAAATAGTAACTAAAGGGTGGATCCAAGAACTTATAGGGACTAGCACATAAAATCACAGATATTAGGTACAGTTAGTTTAATTTGAACATGTTGAAATAATGTTTGAGCAGCCCAGAGGTAAGAAAAGCAGGTAGTCACAATATTTCAGACATGCTTGGAGCCAATGACTTTAAGAGAAACAGAAATCTACAGGATATGTTTAAAACCTTATCAACGAACTGAAAGGCTATTCACTATTTTAGAGGAAAAACTCCAATTTCAATGCATACTAACTAGATTAAATGTGCCATTTAGTTTTTTTTTCATTCAATTTAATGTGCTTGAGACAGACAATAGATTATAAATATATCATGTGAAAATAATTACAAAATATAATGAACTATAAGTCTTTAAATTTTATTCAGAAGGTTCTCCTCTTTTAGAAACAGGATGGCTATGGTGATTTGGTGTGCACTAGTTAGGATATCCTTAGATTAGAAATTGAGGTACATACTTTTTGATATTAGTAATCTTTTAGAAGGGCTGATAAGTCTGCGTATGGGGACGATTTCTTCTTTAATGGCAACTGAAGGATGGTTTTTAAGGAGGTTATCAACGACTAAAGTTGAAGCGAGAGAGATAGTTATACGGGAAGCATGGGTGATTCCTTTTGGTGTCACAATTTTACCGATTGCCTTGATGTAATCGAAGAGAACTGTGTTCGGAAGTACATTTATTACGATAGCTTGATTTCTACTAGAATTTTCTTGAATTTGATTTAGTGACAGCAGCAAAACTTCGTGCAGTAGGTTGAGTTGACGTGTAAAAATATTTTGGATGCTGAAATATTTAATAAACTAGATAGACCAAGCATTTGGCCTATAGAACTAATTTTAAGTATCAAACAGTGTAAATGACACATACCAATATGGGCAAGCAAGTATTAGGCACAAAAACTAACCAGTTGTGTTAATGATAACGTTAATGAGCACTCGAATGAAAATAATATCTTCACGTTCGGAGGCCACACGTGGAATGGATTTAATTTTAATGGTGTAATAGTTTGAGAACATATTTTTTTCCAAGTATTAAAACATAGTTTTTTCCATTCCGAACAACTTTTCATAATTAAAGTTTTCGATATTGTCGCAAATAAATATTCACTTCACTTTTGTACCAAATGAATACTTTGTGACAAAAACTTGTATTCGTTTTCCCATATGTTGCCATCTTTTTCAAGCATTATATACAACTAATACTACAAGTTTTTTTCTAAATTCATGCATCTGTAAAATCGAAGGAACACGTAAAATTTTTGTTAATAATAAAATTCAGAGCAACCTCCACCTCCCAATATACTTAACTAACTTACCTAGTTCTATTAAAGTTACTAAACTCTGTTCATCCACTTTTAAAGATTCCAATTCTTTTTCAGCTTTACATAAAAGACTCAGTGCTTCGGGTCTTTTATTTTGATGATAATAAACTATTGCTTGAAGTAAATGAAGTCGCATGAATAAAGCTTCTTCGTTTCCTAAAATAATAACGATCTCACTTTCAAGGAGTCTTACTAGCTTTACTATCTTAATGACTACTAATCACCTGGAGTTCCTTTCACGGCAACTAGTCTTTCTAAATTGGGCCCGTAAGTTGAATGGAACTTTTGCTCGCACCTTTTTAATCTTTCTTCGGCCTCTGGTAACTGAACAAAACTTTCCAGGCATAAATAACACCAAGCAATGTCCAAATCCAAAAGGGCATAATTATCTACTGTTTTTAATAATTGGGAATTGCATTGGCTGTAAAAAAATGTGTACAGACAGTTGGTTAATGAACACCTATAGTGTCGCAATAGTCAGTCAAGGCAAGACGATAATTCAACATACCAAACATAAGTTAAAGAAGGCCAGCATCAATCACAGGTACTGCAAGAGAATAATGGCCAAAACCACATAAAAAGCTACCACGTTTACCAGAATCATCTCAGGATGCATTACCTCAACTGAAAAACTTTTGAACAAAGGTATTTTCTACAAACACAGACACTACCCCCAGTATTACTTTCTACTAACTGCTTCTAAATAATTCCACAACATATTGAAAAAATGGTAGAAATTCTAAAAAATTGACAATTGTTTTGATATTACTATCATCATCAGAATATTTAGAAACAGTTAGTTTCATTTAAAAAAGTAATATGAGATTCCACAGAGTAACGATCGAAACAGTAAATTTCACTAACCAAGCACTCCACCTGCTCCAACTCCACAACCCTGCTCCTGCTGCCAAAACTTTAATCATATTGCACATATAGTCCCTAAATCCGACTCTGTCTAAGACAGGTATGAAAGTTAAAATTATGGCGGACGCGCAGGGATTGTTTACGATTGTGACTAAATTACCTAAACATTACAATATTTAATCATATTATAGACTCCAGTTATTCCCAAAGTGGTCTATATCGGCCCCCAGGGGTCTATGACAACCTGCAAGGGGTCTACGTCAGCGAAAAAAAATTTGGGGGTCCATGAAATGAAAATGGGGGTACGCGATAGAGGATCTCAACATACACTGATAGTACCTATTTACTTAACTTACATTATACTATCTTATAATATAAAGACATATAAATTATTTATAAAAGTACCTATGAAGTAAAAAATGTATTATATATGTTTAGAAAATTGTGTAAGTTGTAGGATGTAGACATTCGCTTTGTGGTCACAATACATTTTGAACTTGTAAAAACCTGCTGTTGATGCGATGAAAGCGGACTGTAAATATTTTTATTTTAATACCGCAAATTTCTTAAGATTGAATTCTGAGTGCAACTACAAACAGAAACAAAAATAACACAAAGAAAAGTTCAAGGCGACACAGCGGAGAGGTAGACAAGCTGGCGCTTACAAATACAGATGTACATTGGCGTTAACACCTGCACATAATGATGTACCAGTATCATCCTGTTACAAGCATACGCGCAGTAAAAATTCTTGTCGATTTTGTCTCAGAGCTTCGCGAACTTGCATTGACTTGTTCAATTCGTCAGTCTATAAATACGAATGTGAGACAAATACGTTTATACGTTTCCTGAATCTTGAAAACGAAAGTGCTAAGAAAATATTTAAAAAAATATAAACTGGGTTCCACGTGGGAAACTTTCAGGTGCCCAGAGAAGGAATCTCAAAAAAATGAGGAAACAAGGCATTAATAACAAGACAGTGATGTTGCCGTTTCCTTCAACATCGAAACAGCGTGAAAACCAGCAGACAACGGGCGTAAAGCGAACTGTATCAGCCAGGAGTACTCCTGAAGGAAAAAAAAGAAAAGAGAGCAGAAGTGGTCCCTAAAAACTTCCCAGAGACAACTATCTCGGAAGGTCAGGTAGGGACTATTAAAAAGAACATGACCAAAATGATCGACGAGGTACAGAAGGCGCCTAGGATTGAAGCCAGTCGATACACGGACAGCTATATGGGCTGATATGTGCCAATGAGAAGTCCTTCAACATATCGAGAGGCTACCTGGTAAATAAAACAAACTGGAAGCTCAAGAATAATGAACTTCCAAAACAGCAACGAATCCTCGCCCTACTTCAAGAGAATTAAAAAGAAGATCTGAAAGGGGGGCTGATTATCCATGACTCCAAATTATCCGATATGGGACTGCATGTGAGTTTCCGGTTAACAAAACCATTATATCTATTCTTTCAAACTATACAAATTATTCAACTATTTACACGGATGGCTCAAAAACCAATAATGGAACTGGATGTGCCTTTTATCATTCGAATAAATGTTTTTCTGTTAAAATGCGTTTACATGATAAATGTTCAATTTACACAGCGGAGATGTATGCAATATAGCAATCCATCACTTATATATTTGAGAACAAAATAGGCAATAGTCTTATAATAACCGGTTCAAAAGCAACATTGGATTGACTTTTATAACACACTTGACCTATTGCTGTCACTTAAAAGACAAATCATTCACAGTTGGAATAGTCTATGGCAGGAATATGTAAAAACCCATACACACTTATACATCCCGAAATACCCAAAACCGTACCACATATTCAAGAATACAACACTAATAAATACTACACTACAATAGTAACTAGAATGAAACTAAATCATGGTATATTTCCTGCGCACCTTGCTAAAATAGGAATTATAGGCTCTTCTATATGTACATGTGACAATAGTTCAACAGCTGATCTTAACCATTCAATTTTTTCCTGTAGAAATCACCAATATCAACAACATGGGCCGACAAATTTAACTCACCTATTAAGTTTAAACGAAAAACCTATTTTAGACGCCTTAGTTGAGCTATTTAAAAGCGCACATATTTCAATATAAAGTTGAACATTAAAATTAACCCTCTACTGCATGAATTATTATTCGTTTATTAAAAAAAAATCAAATATCTTCAAACATGGTTTTATTCGGTATAATCAAGGGATTTAAAGAAAAAAAAACATCATTTTTTATTAATTAAAGAAAAAAATTGTCGCCACCATATATGGCTTTCTATCCTGTTTGTTCGGGCTGTTCCTAATGATAATAAACCAATTTTAGATAGATATACCTGGAGTTTTATACTATTAAACCAGTTGTCAAAAAAAAATTTTTGTGACGTGGTACTGAGTCAGTAAGCTTGATCACTATATTGCCACTCGCACCAATGTTTGGTGCACCCTCAGGTACGGTATTGCTCTGTTCACCAACAAAAATATCGAAATCGTAGCTGAATCCAGAAGATCCACAAAGTACTAAATTTTTGTACCCCCATTTTTTCGGCTTTTTAGGATTATATTGCTTCAAAGTATGTCTAGCTTTGGTTGGGATGATCTGTTCATCCACTGCTAAGTATTCTTCTTTTGGCACAAGGAGCAATTGTTTTCGTATTGCTTCGATAAGGGGTCGGACTTTAAATAATTTGTCATGCCCATGTAAACCTTGACGTATAAATTTAGTATTGTCATTAAAATGTAAATGTCTTTTAATCTCTTCCCACCTATTACATGTCATTATCTCATTTACCTGAGGCTGACCTAAACTGGAATTCCAATATAATCTAGTGGAAGGTAATTTAACTAGGGACATGAACATAGTTATTCCAATAAATTGCTGGAGTTCAAGCTTAGTTAGTTTCAAAGGTTTATTTATATTATCCTGTACAGCTTTTAGATTAGATTCATCTACAATCGTGTCTAATAGATCATCAGGAAACAAAAATCAAAAGAAATCTGAAGGATCTTGCATTATATCCATACTCTCTGGTAAATTAGTTGTACCCATAAATTTGTTAAGTTCTTCATCGAACTCCTTCAACTTTTCCTCCTTCCATGTAATCGTTACTTCCTTCTCTTTTTTCCTACCTTTTAGTTTTTCTGTAGCCTTGCCATTTTTTTTGTAACTCTTTGTTTTTTTGTTACCTTTACCCTTTTGATTTTTCAGTCGTTTGCTTGAGGTTGATGGTTTATCATCTATTTCGGCAGCTGATGTATCAGATACATAGTCTGCATCACTTTGAGAGGCTTCATCCTCGCTATCAGAAATGATATCTTCTCTATTTTTAGTATTAGGTGGTAAGTAGTCGTCGTCTGAATCGGACTTATCAAGTGATTCATCATCACTAAGTGATCCATCTCCTGGAATGTCACTTGTATGTTTCAGGGTTCCATAAAATCGCTTAGAACTCATTTCTGAAATAAATGAATAGATACTTTACATTTAAGTTTAGGTGCATAAAGAGTCAAATATGGCTGGTAGAAAAATAGATATTATTACGCAAGGTGCATAAGTAGCCATATATGGCAGGTAAACAAATATCAGTTTTGTAAGAAAACCAAAGTAAATTATTTGAAAATTTCATTTAGAGTGTAAAGAACACATACCAATAATACTAAAAAAAAATTAAAATGTGTTACTTACCTACAATAGGCCGATGTTACTAGAAACAATTGAAATAAACTTAACACACCTCGTTACACAGTCACGTCACAATAATAAATGAAATGAATGTTTAAGGCGCGCTGTTGCCAATTTTAAAAAATATATTCAAACTGCTGAGAACCATTAATTTACAGAACTGGTGTCATCTACTGGCCTATATAATTTCGAACACATGAAAAAAAATCATGAATCCATATATGGATTTATATGCAAAAATTTCTCACTCACACACACCCTCACACACATACAAAGACATGGGCAGACCAATACTCAAGTATGGTAATATAATATACCAGACAACAAAAAGACATGTTTAAAAACTTTACAGACAGCAGAGACAACAAACATAAGACTAATTGCAAAAATGAGACATCAATGAAATCCACTCCGCAATCCATCAAACAAACTTCTATACCAAACCACAAAAGTACAGCCACTCAAGGATAGACTAACAACTCTGACCAAAACTGTTTCCATACATATGCATAATATAGAAATAATGGATGCACCATGTATAAAACGAGTTCACATACAACAACCAAAACGAAAATATCCTCAGAAGACAGTTTGGGAAGTAGTAAACACAATACATTAGAGGAAAACAAAAGTGACCAATATTGAATCTAAAATACAATCAATGACAAATTTTTTTTATATACATTAATGTTACTTTTATTAATATTAGGTTTATTATTTTGCACAATCTAAGTTTTACAGGCTGAAGGATCTCGGTTGATGGCCATTTGGTTGTACCAATAAATGACATTTATTATTATTATTAAAAAAAATTAAGGCGGATTTAATATGTCAGTTATAAGCGTCTTTTAAAAGTTAAAATTTGTAAATTCGTGTTTATTTGAATTCAGTATAAGCTACATATTAAATAAGAAACGAATTTGTTGTAATTATCATTTATACCGACCTGAATTCCTGATCAGCTTCAAGAAAAAACACCAAAGCCCTTGAGTAATCCTCTCTTTTTAATGCAAATTTCCCTTTTTCGTGTAATGCCATAGCCACAACAAGAGCCTTTCTTTCATCTGGGGGAATTTTTAACGGATTTCCAAATTGATCTTCTACCTAAAAAAATCTTAACATCAATAAAAATTTGGTATTAAACAGAGGGAATTAATTTTTGAAAATCCGTATTATCAATAAGATTTTCATAATTGATTTCCACTTTAATTCTTACCTGCATATACTCATTGTCTAAAGCCAATAGCTTCGAATCAGTTTTAACGCTTTCCAATTCTTTAATTTGATTTTCTGTTTGAAGGAAGTGAGAAGAAGTTTCTGTCAAAATAATAGCAAGTATTTGAGAGCCATTTTTAACGCCTTGGCTGCCTAGAGAATCAGGATCTTTTAATATCCTTCCTGAACTTATTAACTTCAATCTGCAAACAATCTGTTTTAAAATATTTAGACATTTGGTGTTAACCCTCCATAAGTCGCACCACTATTTAAAACTTAGTAGATCGCACTGGTCCATGAAACCATATATATAACAACTTAATTAATCTACAGTAGGGTTTACTACAGCAACTAAAAAAAGATCAATTCTAGTAAGGCAACAAAAACACAATTTCAAAACTATTTATTTTCAAATGTTAAATACAATATTTATATTAAAATAGTGACTGGCCTCTTCTTTGCATTCTTTACATATTGGTGTTATAGAAAGAAGAAAGAAAGAAAGAAATTTATTCATCATTGAAAATTCTACAACTGCATTACATACATTTATATAATTTTATCAGACTAGTCAAGGATACTAACCTATGTACAGACACAAACAGTTGAAAATATATTGTTATTAATATTGTTTTTTTTATATATTTATTTAATTTCTCTATGGTATATACACCCAACAAATAGTAAAAACAGAACATATACGTGAGTACTTACAAAGATACCACTAAGGATATGTACAAATATATACATAAGGAATATAAACTTTTTTTGGAACCACCATTTATTTATGTAGATAAATCAGAAAGTCATTATGATAATAGAAATTCCTCAACAGAGTAAAAAGCATTTTGGATGAGATGATTGTATAAAGCTGACTTGAAGCTACATGTGTGTCCAAATAATTTGAGTGCATGGTTGTAGCAGATGATACCTTGATAACTAGCAGAGTCTTGTCCCAGAGCCAGACGAGAGTTGGGTAGTCGTAGTTCATTACCTCTTCTAGTATTATAGTTGTGAATCAAATTATTTTTGGTGTAGTGTGTTTCATTTTTTTTACATTCATGGTTATTATGTAAATGTATAAGCTGGGTAAAGTCAATATGGTTAACTCAGTGAATGTGCTCTTACAAGATTCTTTATAATGTAGTCCTGCTAGACATCTTATCACTTTTTTTGTTGCTTAAAAACTTTTATTGTATAGACTGAGTTCCCCTAGAAAGGTAGTCCATAATATAGGATGGATTGTACAAGTCCATAGTAGATCAGCTTAAGCACATGTAGTGAGACTGTTCCACGTATTTGCTTTATTACAAAACACATACAACTCATTTTTGAAACGAGGTTTTCTATGTGTACCTCCCATATTAATTTTTGATCTATAGTCAGGCCTAGATACTTGAACACATTCACTTGCTCTATGGATTTGTTTTTAACCCTTATTAGGGGGTAATAGTCATAAGAAATGTTTTTTTGTTGGAAGACCATGAAGACTGTTTTACTGATGTTAATTGCTAAACCACTATTTTCACACCATCTGGCGAATTCCTCTGTAGCTGAGTTTGCTGTTTTTATAGAGAGAGCGGAAGCTTCTTCTGTGCCACTATTTTACTAGTATCATCTGCATAGATGATCGTTTTCTGCTGAACCACACTTGAGAGTTCTATGTCACTCATAAATATTATGAAGAAAAGTGGAGACAAAGTTGAACCCTGAGGAACCCCCATTGAAACAGAAGCAGGTCGCGATTTCACAAAGTCAATAACGACTATCTGAGATCTGTTTTTTAGGTATGATGCCACCGAATCATTTGCAACTCCTCTAATTCCAATTCGGTTCAGTTTCTCCAGCAGTAAATTATGCTTCACTGTATCGAACGCTCTGCTTACGTCAAAAACAGAATAACTGGAAATTGTTTGTTGTTACGGTGCAAATATATGTCTTCGCAGAGTTCATTTATTGCAGTTGAAGTTGATCTTTTTTGTCTGAAGCCGTGTTGGCAGCTAGGAATAAGTTTGTGATATTCAACAAAATTAACCAGTCTCATATAATAGCTAAAATCGATAATTTTCGCAACCTGAGATTGTAAGCATACATTACGGTAGTTGGCCACTTCGTTTTTAGATCCCTTTTTTTATATATAGGTACCGATTTTGATATTTTTAGTGCTTCCGGGTATGTTCCATCAACAAACGACTTATCTATTATGTGAGATAGTGGATAGCATATCACATCACGGACAGTTCTTAGAGCCTTACCGTGGATTTCATCTATACCAGGTGATATCCTGAATTTCTATATAAGTTGTTGGGTACAAGAATAGTGTGGTATTTGATAAGGGGGATAACTTCAGATTTTTCTATTATTGGATCTGTTTTTTCGATTCCCATGAAAAAATCATTGAAGTGGTTGCCAATGTCATATTTATCTGTGGTATAATTATTATTGATAGTGAGCTCAATTTTGTTATTAGTTTTTGCAATATTCCTTGTTTCATTAATAATTTTCCAACTCTCCTTGCTTATATTATTTGCATTCAATATTCTTTCGTTGTTGTATTCTGCTTTAGTTTTTTTCACCAGTTCTTCATAAATATATTTGAGTTGTTTATATCGGTTTTTTATTATCTCGTTTGCTGAATATTTTGCTATTTTATACATATCACATACCATTTGATGCAATTCCTTGATTCCCCTATTAATCCACGGTTTCTCCCTATTACTTGTACTTATTTTTATTTTTATTTTTTTCAGTGGAGAAGCAATGTTGTAATGGTACAGTAGGGTTGTATTGAAAATATTATATCCTTCATTCACAGCATCAGCTGTATATACATCCTCCCATTTTTCATTCATCAACAGTTCTCTGAAAGTTATCAAGTTATCATCTGAGTAGTTACGTTTATAAATAGTTTCTACACTACAATTATGTGCTATTGGTAATGCAAATGTACAAGTTTGAAGTTTATGATCTGAAAGATGTGTATCTTCAACATAACAATCAGTTGGCTGGAGATTTGTGTACACCGCATCTATACTTCTATTATTACGTGTAGGCTCAGTTATATTTTTCATAAATATAACTTAAAAACTTATAAAAATTAAAAATATATTCAAAGAATATATTTTTAATTTTTCGCGCTTCTAAGAGTCTATATTAATATCCCCACATAGAATGGAGTATTGTGTTGTCTTGAAGATTTTGCACATCAGATCATAAATTTCATAAAAAAATATATCGATATCACTATTTGGTGTTCTGTACACTGTGATAATACACAATTTACTCTTTTTATTTGGGATTTCTAAAACAGCTACTGTTGCTTCAAAACTTAACTCTATACTTTTGTTGAAAGTGAAAGGTTTGAGATGAAGATTTTCTTTTGATAGGATACATACCTCACCATGTTCGTACAGTTTTCTACAGTAACACGACAAAGCGAGCTCTCACACATCGGCTCAAACAACTGCATTTTAGAGCACCCAAAACATCGATTTGATGAGTCATCCGCCGTATAGTCCTGACTTCTTTTTATTTCCAAACGTAAAAAACATACTGAGAGGTCAACGTTTTTCGACACCTGAAGAAGCGGTTGCTGCATTCAGAATGCATGTTTTGGAGATACCTCAATCAGAGTGGCAAAAGTGCTTCGACAATTGGTTCAAACACATGCAAAAGTGTATAGATCTTCAGGGGAATATTTTGAAAAGCAATAAAGTGATTTTCGATTATTAATATTTGTTTTTGTTCTCTATTCCCGAAATATAAAAGGCAACCCTCGTAACAACACTAAGTTCGATCTAAAGAGAAATTATATTAGAACAGAACACATAAACTCGGAAGAGAAAAATAACATTATTAAGTTGTGTCAACAATGTTCGGGAATATTTCTAAAACCAGGTGACCCACTGATATTTACTTCAAAAGTAAAACATGTTATAAAGACTACAGATGAAGCACCTGTTCATGTAAAACAATATAGATATCATTATGCTCTCAAAGTCGACAAATAGATAATATGTTAGAAAAAGGTATCATTAAACCGTCTTCTAGTCCTTGCCTGAACCCATTTGGATAGAACCCAAAAAATGGATACTTCGGGACAGCAGAAGTGTCGTCTCGTAGTACATTAGTGGTCGGTACCCTATACCGCATATTAACGAAATTCTCGATAACTTGGGCAGAGCTCAATATTTTAGCACACTTGACCTTGCTAGCGGTTCTTATGAAATAGAAATAAGCAAGGGTTTAATTGGAAAAACAACATTTAATGTTAATAATGACAAATACGAATTTCTAACAATGCAGATGAGTCTTCGTAACTCACCAAGTATATTCCAAAGAGTTATGGACGAACTCTTAAAAGATATCCAAAAAAGATATGTCTCTTCTACATGGACGATATAGTTATCTTCAGTACAGGATTGCAAGAGCATATCCAAAATTTAAAAGTAGTATTTAATAAATTGAAAGAAGCCAGTCTAAAAATCCAGATCGACAAATGCAAATTTCTACGAAAAGAGATAGAATTCCTGGGTCATGTAGTAATACCCCAAGGCATTAAGCCAAATCCAAAAAAGATTCACGCAATAAAACATTTCCCGATTAAAAAACGCGGAAGGAAATAAAATAGTTTCCTAGTCTTCTCGGTTATTACCGGAAATTTATTCGAAATTATGCAAAATGAACTAAACCCTTAACGATTTGTTTGAAAAAGGTCAACAAAATAGAGCATACGAAAGAATTTATAGATTGTTTTAATCACTGCGAAAATTTATTAATATCAGAACCAATATTGGCTTATCCTGATTTTGAAAAACCTTTCAAAATTATGACGAACTTTAAATTCCGCCGAAATTAATTACCCAACTATTGAGAAAGAATTATTGGCAATTATTTGGGGCTGTAAATATTTTTGCCCATATATATTTGGCCGAACCTTTAAAAGTTTAACATACCATAAACCTTTAGAATGGTTGTTTTCTCTTAAAGAACCAAATTCTCGTCTTATGTGCTGGCGGCTTAAGTTAGAAGAATATGAATATACTATAAAACATTAAAAAGGAAATTTAAACAAAGTATCAGACGCTTTATCACGAGCACCTCCTAAACTTGATTTGAATGCTTTAGAAACCAAGTCATTAGATGTTAATATAAATGATATCGATTCTATAATTCAACAAGAAATTGAAGAATTAACAATTTTGAATGACTCATTGCACATAAACGGGAAATCTTTCATATCAATAGGGTCGTTTTTCCAATCAACATATGACCCTTTATCTGAGTTTTCTTCAATTCCACATTTTTCTGCTTCGTTTACTGTATCGATAATTATATTAGAATTATCTTTGTGGTTTTCATCTTCACTCTCACTCTCAGAGTCTGTCCCTGACCCAAACCATCCATTATCTGATTTCGGCGACAATTCAAAATCACTTTCCTCGTCACTATTTTCTAAAAGTACTAACAATTCTTCATCCGTATACTTATGATAACGGCGTCTTTTTAATTGTGAAGGCGCTGCCATAGCGTTATCACTTTGCATTGTCCCAAAAATTCCAAAAAACGCGAAAAAAAAAAGAACCACGTGTATTTTGGATCTCTAAGTATCTTTACTTCAGTGCATGCACTAACCAAACCCATTAAAGCACATAACACGCTTATAAGCGGCAGTGGCACATGCGCAAAACATTCCATTATTTTTTCGTCATAGTGAAGGACGAGTTATGAGCCAACAATATGCCTCTTATTAAGAATTGTATTCTTATCTGTATGTTACTCGTAAATTATTTTATTACAGTTGTTCCAGTTTCTGTCTAGCTTTTGTTGTATAAACATACTATTGTAATTAAAATATATTTTTAAAAACGGTCTTAAAATTTATAAGTATTTATCTTTCCATTGCGAAACACTCATATTTAAGTAATGAGCCACAGTTCCAACGGTGCGGATCACTTATATAGAAGTTCTGCATAAAATATTCTTATTTTCATTGTGAATGCCTCATTTAAGAGTAGTCTGTGATAAACTGCAGTTGTATGCATATTTTCTGACTTTTCCATCACCTAAAACTGTACCTCCTTAGGAGGCATGGTAGTATATTACTGAAAATGGCACGTCTATTTCTTATTAATTGATTATTATTTCGAACTTTTTTCCTGGTAATGGCGGGGTAAACTAACAAATTAAATATTCTTGACTTTCCTTGGTATAGGTTTTATTGTATTGCTTGGTTCATAATGTTCAGTAACGAAGGTTTGATAGAAGCAGACCTCAATCAGTGTTTGTATGAAAGTGATGAGGAACATTTATCGATTTTAGAGGATTTAGAGTCCAGTGGTTCCCAACCTTTTCTGGACCACCGCCCCCTATAGAAGAGAACAAAAATTTCACCGCCAAATCCTCCCCCCCCCCCAGTCGCTGGTTAGTCCAAAGTAGTTAATTTTATTTGAAAATCATCTGTACCGCCCTAATTGATCTGTATTTAGCTTTAATTTCAGGTAATGTCTAAATTTTATTTTAGAGGAATGATGAAGTAGAAATTTATTAAACGACTATCAAATGTACAATAAAATTGTTTATTAAACTTTCAAATATAAACACAGAATCAATGAGAAATACAATCACAATAGAAATAAGAAATTCAATACAATAAGAAATACAAAATTAATAATAAAGAAAAAATCAATGAGACGGTTGAGGCTGGTGGAGTGTTACCAGTTTGTTAATATCGGGATCCTCTTCTTTGACAGCAAATCAGTTACTGCACTGAATGCACGCTCAGCCATATAGGACGAAGGAAATGCAATTAACAACTTCTGTACTAATGTCCACAATCCAGGATAGAGGACTGGTATTGATTTTTGAAGCCAGAACTCTTGATATCCTCGTTTGAATTTTACTTTCAGTTCTTCGTTAGTTGTGAGTTCTAATAGCTCCTCTTCCAAATTTGATGAGCCTTCAGTATCTGTGTTTGCGAAAGCATCTATAACCCAACTTGGTATTTCCATGTTTAAAATATCTTGGAAACGCTCTGTAAAATCAACATGAAGAACTTCCAAGTGGTGGCAGTAAGTAAGTAAATCTTGCGGTTTTGCAGACACTGTTGATAATGTGGGAAAATGGTTGTACTCACCTCTACCAAGATTTCTTTTGAATATAAGAAGTTTTCCTGCAAAAGCAGCTATGACGTTTTTAGTTTTAATTAAATTTAAATCATCACCTTGCAATTGTAGATTATATATATATATATATATATATATATATAACGGATTTTTTACAGCTGTTGCCGTTTCTCCGTCCCCAATTTCCATTTTTTCCTATCAAAAACCTCGTCTTCCTCTAAGTTCCTCGTGGTCATCGCTTGATCAATGTCATCTCGCCAGCTCCTTCTTGGCCGACCCCTCCTTCTTTTTTCCGGTGGTATCCATTCCAGAACCTTCCTAGGCCATCTGTCAGAGTTCATCCGTTTTACGTGCCCGAACCAAGTTAGCTGTCTTTTCTCTATGTCTTCATGTATATTTCTATCCATTTGCATTTGCATCCGGATGTCGTCATTCCTGACTCTTTCAAGCTTTGATCGTCCGCAACTCCTTCTTAAGAAATCCATTTCGGTTGCCATGAGTTTATTTTTGTTGACCTTGGTAACATCCCATATTTTCGAACCGTAAAGGGTTACACTTTGGACTAGGCTATTATATACATGCTTCTTTGTGGCTATTGTAATTTTTCTATTCCAGAGGAGAGAGTTTAGCGTTCTTGTTATTGATCTACCTTTATTGATTCTTTCTTGGATCTCGTTTTCACTATTCCCTTTTTTATTGAATATTATTCCAAGGTACTTACTATGTTTAACTCCTTTTATTGTGTCGGAGTCCAGGATTAGATCGTTTATCTCTTCATTGCCTACTATCAGGTATTCGCATTTCGCGAGGTTCATCTGAAGGCCTGCCATCTCGTACTCTTCTTTTAGTTTTCTGACCATGTAATTGAGATCATCTTCGTCTTCAGCTATTACTATCTGGTCATCTGCGAAGAACAACGTAAATAATGTGTCATCTCCTATATTTAGGCCCATGGTTTTACATTTTTTTACCCATTTCACAAGAACTCTATCTAGATAGATTTTAAAAAGTGTAGGAGATAAACAACAGCCCTGTCTTAATCCTTTTGTAGTATTGAAAGACGTGGTTATCTTATTTCCTATTTTAATTTTTGTGGAGTTATTCTGATAATAGTTCTGTATGGCCCGAATCAAAATTTTATTGATCACCAAGTTTTCCATCTCCTTCCATTGTCTTGAGAAGGGTACGCTGTCATATGCTTTTTCTAGATCTATAAGAGCCACATGGGTCTCTCGGTTTCGTTGCACTATCTTCTCTAAGGTTATTTTTAGGGTGAAAGCATTATCCACAGTCGATCGTCCTGCTCGAAAACCTGCTTGCTCTTCAGGCTGTTTCTCCATGATCTCCTCTTCGATTAGGTTTCTTAGTATTCTTGAGTATATTCTGCCTATAGTTGGTATTACAGCGATTCCTCTATAATTCCTGGGATCGTTTTTTGAACCTTTTTTATGAATCGGAGATGTATAAGACTCTCTCCATTCTTTAGGTATGGTATCTCCATTTAGACATCTTTCAAAGAGGCTTCGAAACATTTCTAATAGTTTTGATGGACCTTATTTGATCAACTCAGGATATATTCCACCGGGGCCAGGGGACTTTTTTAGTTTCGTTCGTTTTATTGCTTCCCTTGTGTGCTCAATAGTTAACTGGATATTTCCATCTAAAATAGTGTGTTCTTCTTCATCCAGAAATTCTTTTCTTGTTTCGGTAAGTAACTCTCGAAAGTGCTGTAGCCATTGTTCATCTGATATGTTGTTCAGCACGGTGTTTGTCTTGTTTGTTGTTCTTATTGATTTGATCGTTTTCCAGGCTTCCGAGCTTCTTGTGCCTCCTATTTGACTGTCGATGTGTTCACACTTGTTTTCCCATGCGCTGTTTTTACTTTTCCGCCCAACCTTTCAATATGCGAGAAAAGTATTGGTTTACTCCAAAAAAAGTTGGAATTTTGAAAAATTTTTTTGAGTTATTTTTACGTTTTCCATCAACAACAACGCGAAAAAACGGTTTTTAGAAAAAAAATCCTGTGTGTATGTCGTCGTCGTCGTTGTCGTCGGCCACTTTTCCTTACAATTCTTGTTAGCCTCCGGAGTGCAATAAGTCAGCAATTTTATTATTGAATATTGTTAAGGAGATGTCACAGATGAACCCTATTGATTTTCAGCTCACCAGAGCCAATACAACAGGTGCTACAGTACTTTAAGTATGATATTTTTGTCATTTTTGGAGAAGTTTCAGTTTGTTAGCACGATACTGCCTCCGGAGTATATACAAGTGATCAGTTTTATGATTGAATATTATTCAGAGCGTTTCAGAGATGAACACTATTGATATTCAGCTCACTAAAGCCAAAACAACGGGTGCTATGGTACTTGAAGTACCAGATTTTTGTCATTTTTGGAGAATTTTCAGTTTGTTAGCACAATACAGCCTCCAGAGAGTATACAATTGATCAATTTTATGATTGAATATTGATCAAAGTGTCTCACAGATGTACCCTATTGATTTTCAGTTGACTGGAGCGAGTACAGCGGGTCCTATAAATCCAGATATACTAAATTTTTGGTTATTTTTGGAGAAATTTCGGTTTGTTAGCACAATACATCCCCCGAAGTGTATACAAGTAACAATTTTATGATAGAATAATGTTCAGGGTCACAGATGCGGAAAAGTTAGTTTTAATCTTTAAAACCGTTTATTTTTTCTTATTACCTCCTGTTTCACTTCCCTGTTCATTCTCCTGTACTGTGCTCTAGTTTCGTCGTCTTGGTTTTGTAGTAGTTTTTGATACATTTCTTTCTTCTGTTTGATTTTTTCTTCAATCTCTCTGTCCCACCAATATGTCTCTTTTGTCTTTTGGACCTCTCGTCCGAGAGCTTCTTCTGCAGCTTCCTTAATGCATGATTTTATATGTTCATACTCTTCCTCGGTGGTTCTTTCTGCTTCAGTTAGTTTTTGTTCCAGTCTCCAGTAGTATAGTATGCGAGTACTCTCATTTTCTAAGCCGTCCAAGTTGTATCGGGGGTAATCGATTTTGGATCTATTATTCTGTGTGTCTTCCCGAAGTGTTCCTCCAAATGGTATGTAGATTTTGGCCATAACCAAGCAGTGGTCGGATCCCCAGTCTGCTCCTCTACTCACTTTCACATCCTGTATCCTTAAGGTACTCAGCTGTTTTATTTATTTATTTTTAATTGTAGATTAACTTGATTAAATACTTTAAACAGGTCCGTCAAATAAGCGATGTCATTTTTTGACGTAATCAGGTTTCGCGCAATTGTTCGTTTTCTTCAAGAAATTCCAACACTGAGTCAAATAGATTGAAAAAACGATTCAGACAAACACCTTTAGAGAGCCAACGTAATTCTGTGTGCAGCAGCAAGCGATTGTATTCTTCATCATTTTCATTGCAAAGCTTATGAAACAAACGGTCATTCAATGAATTGCTTCTAATGATATTGATTGCTTTAATAACGTTATTGAGGGACGCATGTAGACGTTCATTTAACTTTTTTGCAACCAAATGCTGACGGTGAATAATACATTTGGCACTGCTTTTCTCAAATGTGCTATAAAACCCTTATGACGCCCGGTCATTGCTGGAGCACCATTAGTAGCAGCAAACAAAATATTGCTAATAGGAATTTCTTTCTTTTGAAAAAATTCTTGCATGATATTAAATATAGAATGTCCCTTTGTATCAGATTCCAAATTCTTAGCAAATAATAACTCTTGATGAATTTTTTCTTCTTTTATAAATCGTACGTATAAGAGTAGAGCTTCGTTACTTGGTAGAGTTGATTCATCGAGTTGAATGGAAAATTTGCAAGTCTTTAGGTAATCGCATAATGATATTTCAACGTCATTTGCCATTTCATCTATTCTTTGCACTGAATTATTACTGAGATAAATTTTTTAATGATATCAAATGGTGTCTTATGATGGAGAACTGCCGGCAAAATTAATTCCTCGCCAATGGTGTGTGGTTTTCCTGACTTTGCAATTAACAGTGAAACGTTATATGAGGCTCGTAGCCCATCATCGTCTCGTTTAGGAGATGATGCAAAAAGGTTTGATATAGTTGGCTGTTTTTAATATTGTTTTTCGAGTTCTTGAAAACCGAATATATCTTTGTTCTTCTTATCAGGATGCATTTTATGTAAATGCTCTTGTAGCCTAGAAGGTTTCATAGCCTCATTTGAAAAAACTTTTCGGCAAATTAAACACATAGGTAATGAAATTGACTGTCTCGACCCTTACTTCGTGGAATATGCTCATATTAGTGTTTTTAAATGAAACTCAAGGTCTCTAGTTAATTCCACAATATAATACAAGTTATTGAAAATTCTAAAAAATTGACAATTGTTTCGATAAATCTGACGATGATATTGATTTATCGAAACAATTGTCAATTTTTTAGAATTTTCAATAACTTGTATTATATTGTGGAATTAACTAGAGACCTTGAGTTTCATTTAAAAACACATAGGTAATGATTTGTTTGTAGAAGATTCCGCAAATCCATACTTTAAATATTCAATACTGTATTGCCGGCATTTATTTTTTAATTTAGAAGTACATTCAACCATTTTCATACAAAAATTAAATTCTCAATAGATTTATAGATAGTAATGTTTATAAAATGACACACCACTCACGATTATTTATTACGGCAGAGCTTATGATTCACGACTATATATCGCGGCCAAGCACAAACAACTAATTAAAAAAAAATTCGTAGAGCTTTCGCTTTTAAACGTTTCATTTCGTGCATGATTCAACTTGTTTGTGTGCGAACATGTCGAAACATGTTATTTTGTATGAACATCGCGCGTTCGCTTATCAACGTGCGAGGACAAGTCATATACTTCTATTCTCAACTACAAGAAATTATTATAATTATTAGTATTATTATTAATGCTAATTTAAAACTCTTATTAACCCTTATTAAATCATTTTTATTTCACCATTCCTCTTGACTGCTTATTATTTGCTTCTGAATCCGCTACCGTCCCCCTAAAAGGCTGCAGCACCCACAAGGAGGCGGTATCGCCCCCGTTGGGAACCAATGATTTAGACGATGATAATAATAGCGTCTTGCTGGGAAGAAGTGATGATGAGGGTGGACTTGAAAGTGAGCAGGAAGAAAGTGAGGCTAGTGTAGAAAAGAAGGAAAATATGCAACTGTTTTTTATTAGGACACAATCAAATATTGAACCAAAAAAATTGGAATTTGATGTTTCAAATTCGAAACATTTTTCACTCCAGAAATTGTTGACATAAAAGAATTAAGAGAATTAATTGTCTTATGTCACTTTAAAAAGTGTTCCAGATCTGAGAACTGAAACATTAGTAAAATAAAGAGATATTTTACAATTCGATGTGGTTTTTATTCCCATCAACCAGTGCCGTATTAAGCAAGTGCGGGGCCCGTAGCAAATTCTTTCAAAGAGCCCTTGATCTGCTATGGGTTCTTAAGTATAAATCAATCCTCAATACGTTTATTTGCTATCTATAGGTTACAATTTAGTGGTTAACCTTCATAGGACTGGCCGGGGTCCGTTTTCACCCCATGCTGTATCTTTGCAAACGCAAATTTTTAAACATTGATCTTTCATCTAGCTGCAGTTTATGAATTATTTTGATAAAATATGATGTATTTAGTAGTTTTTATTGGCTGGTATAAACAAAAAATAGTTTTATATTCCAGGGGTCTCTTCAGACCCCGGTCAGCCTTTTACGTCCGATAAAATAATCCCGGTAACTGTTAGTAAAATCGGGGAATCCCATACATTTAACGTTTGTTTACTCACAGGGAATTTACCCATATAATTGTAAAATGTAAATTACCAGTTCAAATGGGGGATTCCCCGCACTGCGATATAATTTTTAGACTTGAATATTCGGGTTAGTCTCTTGTGATATTGCGAGTAGGATACATCGTTTTGAAAATGAGTCAGTTTTTATTTAGAAACAATCGAAAGGGGCTTACTGACGATGAGATGATGTTACGTATACTTGAAAGTGATGATCCAGAGTTTGATAGTGTTATCAATGAGAAAACATCGAGTGACTTAGAAGATGAAGACATTGTCACAGAAGTAGAGGAAGAAAATGATATAATAGTTGTTGATCAAAGTATAGAGAAAACGAACCCAGAGGAACCAACAGTTAGTAACAGCCAGGGCATTCCAGTATATAAATCTAAAGATGGAACTGAGTGGTCAAAAATTCCAGGAAACACAAAAGTTAGACGTTCAAAAGCTAATATTCGGAGACATGCTCTAGGCCTTACAAATTACAGTTCTGATTGAAAGAGGCTATCGATATGCTCTGGTGTCAAGATATTTCTTACTGTCGTCCTATAATTCCTGCTGCAATGTCAAGAGGCAGATTCAAACAAATTACTTCATTTTTACGCTTTGATAATTTTCAAACAAGACAAGAACGAAAATTAGTAGATAAGCTAGCTCCGATAAGAGATATATTCGATATTTTCACTTCTAATTGTAAAAAATCACTTAATCCTGGCGACCATCTATGTGTAGATGAGCAGCTTGTACCATTTAGGGGTAAGGCACCATTTCGAGTCTATATGAAGAGTAAACCTGATAAGTATGGAATCAAAATATGGGCTCTTGTGGACTGCACCACTTCTTATATTGCAAACATGCAAGTTTATTTGGGTAAGTTATTTGAAAAGCAATATAGGCAAACTTTATATTCCTAGGTATCTATTAATTTTAGGAAAACAAGGTAACAAAGCGGAAAAGGGTCAAGGTCAAAGGGTTGTCCTAGATTTGACAGACCATTTGGAAGACGAATTTGGAATAACGACCGATAACTTTTTTACAAGTTTAGAACTTGCTCACAAGTTGTGGAAAAAAAATATTACTTTATGTGGAACCCTCCGGAAAAATAAAACATTTATTCCCAGGGAACTTCTACCGGCATCGTACAAGAAAGAGTTTTCAAGTATGTTTGCTTTTAGAAATCAAAGAACGCTAGTATCCTATGTTCCAAAACAAAAACATGCTGTCATCTTACTTTCAAGTGAGCATACTGATAGTAAAGTAGCTGGAGAAGAACAGCACTATAAACCAGAAATTATTCTTTATTACAACAAAACAAAAGGTGCTGTCGACACTTCAGATATGTTGGCCAAGGAATATACAGTGCAGAGAAAGTCAAACCGCTGGCCAATGGCAATATTTTCGCATCTTATAGATATCACAGGAATAAATGCTTATAAATTGTGGTTACTGCAAAACCCGGATTGGCGAAAAAACAGTTTGGATAAACGTAAAATGTATATTTTGGGACTAGGAAAAGAACTCATAAAGAAAAACGTTTTCCGGCGATATAATAATAAATACATTCAGACGAATAGAAAACGGCATATGACAGACGTTTTTCCCGAACTACTGGATGCAACAGAACATAGAGTTGAACAACTAAACATTACCAGGGGGCGCTGCCATATGTGTCAAAGAGGAAAAGACAGAAAATTCAGAAAAATATGTATTAGGTGTAATAACTTTGTGTGCCTAGAACATTCAAAATCGGAGATAGTTTGTAAAAAATGTTAAAATGATATGTAGCTAGTAGTATTAGTGATTAGGGTATTTTGTATTTTTTCGTGATGATTTTTGACTAATAAATGTTTAATAGTAAAACTTTAATAAAACTTCGTTTCTATATATTTAATTTAAAGAAAAATACAGCATTTCTGCAATTTTACGCATGGGGTCTTCTCGGACCCCAGTTAGTCATTTTCGTAAAATTTTGATGTCCGTCCCATGAAGGTTAATTAATAGCTGTTAGGCTCTGACAAGTATAAAAAGCCTGAGATGAGATTTTCTGGCAATTTAGAATAATTTTGATAGGAAACTAACAATCGAAAACTGATTTTACTACACAAATTATTTTTTTCAATACATATTTCAAAGTTTATATTTAATACAAAGTATATTATATTTTTAGGAATAGCTAATGTTGTATTTTATCAATAGTGTATTTTAAATAATGTTTATGTTTTATATTTATTTATCTGTTTCTTTGTTATTTTTTAAACTTTTACAAAGTAACTTTTCTAGATTTCATGTGGGCAAATTTAGAAATAATACTATACGTATCAATTTCTCTGAGCAAATCATATTCTATATTCATCAAAGCGAGATAAGTCAGACGTTCTTGACTCATAGTATGTATGTATGTATGTTTATTCTTAATAAAAAAATTTACAATAATAAAAAATACTATAACCTATATTTTTTATTATTGTAAGAGACAAAAAGAGCGAATGATAAGAATAGTATACTCGATAAGTGAGTGAACACTTGTTTCGAGTGGAAATATTAGAATATTAAAATTTATATTATAAAAATCAAATACATAGCACATTAGCAATTAAAAAAGAAAAAATAACTAATATCTAACATCTTACATGTAACCTCTAACTTTTGACATTTTACAATATATATTTACGAGAGAAAAGAATTTAGGTTTATTTGTTGAGTTTGTCTATACTACATTCATATTTCTATACAATTATGTACCTCATGTCTGGATCTCTCCAAAATATACAATTTTAATTTATTTTTGAATGAATATTCGCTGTTTAATACTTTTAAAGATTCCGGTAACGTGTTGTATAATTTTGGAGCGTTCCTTATCTCATTTTTTATGCGCTTTAATGTCGAAAATGAACGTTCGCCACTGCAGTTAGTGATCATGAGAGATAAATAAATAATAATAAAGCAATTTCTAAATTGATGAAACATGATTCTAATGAATTGTCCATTAGGAATTTATAATATTGAATTTCCAGTTAATTTTTCAATCAATAAGGTTCATCTGTGAGATATCTTGAATAATATTCAATCATAAAATTGGTGACTTGTTGAACTCCGGAGTCTGCACAAACTTAAATTTCTCAAAAAATGACAAAAATATCGAACGTTCAAGTACCATAGCACCCGTTGTACTGGCTTTGCTGAGCTGAATATCAATAGGGTACATCTTTGAGATGCTCTGAATAGTATCCAATCATAAAATTGGTCACTTGTATATACTCCGGAGGCTGTATCGTGCTAACAAACTGAAATTTCTCAAAACATGACAAAAATGTCGAACGTTCAAGTATCATAGCACCCGTGGTACTGGATTTAGTGAGCTGAATATCAATAGGGTTCATCTTTGAGACGCTCTGAATAATATCAAATCATAAAATCGGTCACTTGTATATACTCCGGAAGCTGTATTGTGCTAACAAACTGAAATTTCTCAAAAAATGACTAAAATGTCGTACTTCTAGTACCATAGCAACCGTTGTGGTGGCTCAGGTGAGCTGAAAATCAATAGGGTTCATCTGTGAGATGTCCTTAACAATATTCAATCATAAAATTGGTGACTTGTTGCACTCCGGAGGCTGTATCGTGCTAACAAGACATGTAACGAAAAGTAGCCAACGACGACGACATATACACAGGATTTTTTTTCTAAAAACCGTTTTTTGGGTTGTTGATGAAAAACGTATGAATAACTCAAAAAAAATTCAAATTTCCCACTTTTTTGGGGTAAACCAATACTTTTCTCGCATATTAGATAGGTTGGGCGGAAAAGTAATAATGTAAACTGTTAATCTTACAAATAAATAGATAATTTTAACAATTTAAATCGAGCCATTTCAATTCTGTTACACATCCACACTAATGTCGGGTAAGAGTGCTTGCATACGTCAGACTTTTTGTAGAGCTGATTATCAGGCCGACTGAAATGCTACACGTTTATACAACTATACAAGCAACTTTTTTAGAACTTGTGCATTTACTGTATGAAATTAGGTGTTTTATTTACACCAAGGAAATAGTCGGATACCGAGTGTCTGACATGGATTGTCTTAGTATGAAAAGTTGTAACATTTCACGTTTTTGTGCCATCAAAAAAATTCAACATACCACATCTTAATAAGTTTCACTCAAAAAATTACGCTCAGGCAGAAATGAGTGGGACGAGTGGGTTTGAATATGCGGGGCCCCCTATCGCGCGGGGCCCGTAGCAATTGCTACTCTTGCTATGTGGTTAATCCAGCACTGCCATCAACCAGGGAAAAGATAAAAACAAAGATTCAACTATTTTATCCATCTGGCTCTCTGGTGAGAAGTAGAGGTGGATTTATAAACTCTGTTGTTCGTTATTCATTGTTCGTGATTCCCGCTGCTCGAAAGTAAAACATTTATATCACATACATGTGTTTATAAACCGTTGTTGTTGTGTTGTTCGTTGTTTCCACGTCGTTCGTCGTTGCTCTCCAATAACCAAATTTTATATCTTGTTATTCGTGATTCGCAGTTCCACCAATGAAAACTGAAGTTAGTTCCACGGGACTTGATTTCTACCTATCATTTTAAACTCAAAACTGGCACTACTGTTTTTACGGTCAGTAAAGAGAGGCGCTTCATTCAAATAAGCTACTGTTTATTGATGTACTTCGGCAACATGAAATGATATCACCGTTGTGACCAATCAAATTTCACAAATGCCAACAACGAAAAACTGATATAAATTAGTCAACTCGGGAACAGCTGTGAATAACGAATCACCAGCAACTTGGAAAAGACGGCAAGCAATGAACAACGGGAACAACAGAGTTTATAAATCCATCTTAATGGTCCAAGTAACATTTTATAGACGCAGTGATTCCACCAAGAAACTGTCACAATGCAACTTGGTTGAGAATGTTTAGCAATGAGAGCAGTGCAGAGATTTGGACCATGCTGCACGGAAAGGGTTAATGCCAGCTGTGTTCAATAAAGTGGTATTTCAACCTGCATATCTATAAGGGGAAGTTTATCCAGCATATAGCTCTCCTCTAGGAGTACCTGTAAACATTGTTGCTCCCGCTCATAGCTGTACATGACTAAAGTATCATTTAAATAACGAATTTTTGTTTGTAATATATACATTTTCCTATCTCAATTGGTCACACCGGAATCAAACATGGCAATACAAAATAACTCACTAACACCTCATTTGGGAGGTATGGTTTCAGGTACCTATTAGAGGAAAATAGATAGACAATAACTATGAAACAATGTTAATATAGTTTCACAGACATGGCGTGACCTATGGAGGGTTAAGAAATATTTACGTACTTTACTTATTAAAAGCGCATTTAATTTTCAGCATATACCATTGTTCCTTTAACGAGAACAAGTGCAAAAGTTTACTGGTTCAGAAAAATTAATAGAATAAGTAGGGGCAAAATATAAATACATCAATAAAAATGAATATCAAAGTAATTTACCCTTCTGAAGAAATATCCAGCTCGTTTTTAATAATATCTTTTAATTCAGTAGTTATCATAGATAGTAGTAATTCCTTCTGAATTAGTGTTTTGGGTGAAGATGGTTGCAAAATTTTTATTTTTATCGTAGCTAAACCTGATTCCTGATACAAATTTTGTTGTTGTAAATTTTCCAATGCCTTAGCTTGAAGAGTTTTAAGAATGTCTTGACAGATATCATTTGGGATATTCAAATTTTTTGCTACGTCTTGTGAAAGGTTCTGTAATGTATAGAAATGCTATAATTAAATATTAAATTAAATATTATAACTACCTTCATCTCTTCGTCGGATATCATCGTACCTTGAAAATAAGGTGGTAGCCATAATTTGATTCCATCTGTTCTAAGTTTTGCCCTAATTCGAATCAAATAATCTTCTTTAAGTAAGGAGCTACTCATCTTTTGTTTATAAATTTCTATTTACTTTGTGTAAATACCATTGATAAAAGTTTATTAACGTAAACAAATAATACAAGTCATCTGTTAGTGACAGTAATGACATTTATATTACAAATATCTCTATTTAGGGTGCTTCATACAGACGCAAACAGCGATTTGCAAATAACGCTCTGATTGGTCCCTTTGAAATCAACATGACTGAATGAGAATATTTTTAAATTTTGCGAGGTCACAAAAATTTAAAATTTGAGGGGCGGGAAAATTGGATTTTTTTTATTTCTCCGCATCGACCTACAAGATCGTTAGCGATTTACATAGTACACATTTCTTAATACAAAATAAATTAACAGTTTCATGCCACGTATTGAAACAAATTTAGTGGTATATGGTACATAATTCATAATTAATAGAATAAACAACAGAAAACAGGTGTCTCAGTGCAGTATTAACGTTTAGTTTAGGTATAGTGTGTGACAGTAGAAGAATGGTTATATCTTATGTAACATATTTGCACTTTTCAGAAAAACTATAACACTTGATGGGTCTGAGGCATTTCCTAAGATTTCCTTAATATTTCGTGGGATCTTCTAGGTATTTCGTATAGTACATCATACATAGGGCAATCGATTAGTAGGTGATGTACACTGATTTCTTCATCACAAAAATTGCAAAACGGAGGATCCTCCTTTGTTATTAAGAATTCCTGCGTGTATCTGGTGTGTCCTAGACGTAGTCGGGTGATGATTACCTGGTTCCTTCTGTTTTAATTTAGATTCCGATTCTTGCCAAAAAGTGCTCCAGCGTTTTATGATGTTGTCCTTGAAGTATGATTTAAAATTAGTTGATGTCGATAGATTACAAGCTAGACAGTTTTGATAAGTTGCCGCTTGTGCTTTCTCGTATCTGCTCCCTCATACCTTTGATTCCCACATGCGATGGAATCCAAATGAATCTGCTGTCTTGGTTATGGTTGTACAATTGTTCTAACTCTTTTATTATTAAATTAACTATTGGATGTCTTTCGTAAATTCTTCCTAATAATTTTAGTGAATTAAATGAGTCTGTCAAAATGATAAAGTTTTTATCTTGCTGATGTTTGGCATGTTCTACTGCTTTGTATATCGCATATAGTTCTCCAGAATATTGTTTAAATAAACCGTTTATTGTTTAAATAAATAAGAAAAACATTACATTGGTGTCAGGTGTGGGGTAATATAAATAAATATCTACGTAAAAATGGCCAAGAGATTAAGGGATCTGAAAGTGGAGGAATTAAAAGCAGAATTGGAAGATCGTGAGTTGGAAACGTCCGGTAAGAAAAGTGAACTAGTAGAAAGACTTAAAGTGGCACTGGAAAATGACGGCTTTGATCCAGAAACAGTTTTATTTAATGACGAGGCTTCCACCTTAATCTCGTCAATTTCTGCTAATATTTCTGCTAACATGTACGAGAAGATTTCTGCCATGGAAGAGAACATGGACGAGAAAATTTCTGCTATGAAGATCGACATTTCTGCTAATATTTCTACTAACATGGACGAGAAGATTTCTGCCATGGAAGAGAACATGGACGAGAAGATTTCTGCTATGAAGAACGATATTTCTGGCATGGAAGAGAAGATTTCTACGAATGTGAAAAACGATATTTCTGCATTGAAGGACGATATATCTGCCGATATCTTATTAATGAAAAACGACATTGGCGCTGACTTTGAAAATGAAATTTCGTCTCTAAAATCTGAAATTGAGAATAAAATGTCAACGATGGACGAGAAAATCGAGAATAAAATTACAACGATGGACGAGAAGATAGAGAATAAGATGACAACGATGGACGAGAAAATCAAGGAGTTAGAAAAAAAGATGGCAGATATAAGGACTCGAGACACGCCAACGGAAGATAGGAAGACCGAGCAAACAAAACCTTGCAAGCCAGAAACACACCCTAAGTTAGAAGACATTGGTAGTTTTACCCGAGTCAAGGCCCCAACGTTCGATGGAAAGACATCGTGGACCAATTATGTGAAACAATTTGGAGCGGCCGCTAGAGTAAATAATTGGTCCGATAGAGAGAAGGCAGTAAACTTAACCATCGCGCTTCGGGGAGATACCTTAGATGTACTTCAGACGATACCACTTGAAGAAACGGATGACTTCGAGCAGCTTAAGAAGAGGTTGGACATGCGATATGGTCACGAACATCTTGAACATTTGTACCAATCCCAGCTGAAGAACCGAAGGCAGAAATGTGACGAAGCACTTCAAGAGTACGAAGTGGATATTGCCAGACTCGTTCGATTTGCTTACCCATCAGCAGCAGAGAACATGATGGAATGTCTGGGCATCCAGGCCTTTATTGATGGCTTACGTGACCCCGATATGCAGAGGACGCTTCGCTTAGCCCATCCCAAAACATTAGTTGACGCATTGACAGCTGCCCTTGAATATGAAGCAGCAACGAAGGCTTCGGGATATAACAAAATTAGGACCATCCAAGAAGAAGGTGACGAAGACAGATTTGACCAGTTCGTGAGTTTAATAAAAAGTATGATTGACAAGAAGCCGAGAAAGATCAGATGCTGGAATTGTGGTGAGCTAGGGCATGTACGTAGTTCGTGTAAGCGCCCCAAGACTCCTGCAAACCAAGAACCCCAGTCACAGGAAAACTAGAACGGGTCGGCTACGAGGGGGCAGCACCGACCCATGACCGTTCCAAAGACCCTCTGATACTGATAGCTTCTCTCAGATGTCGTAACGACAGTGTATATGTGGATGGCGAAGTAAATGGCAAGAAATATGCTCTGCTGGTTGACACTGGGGCAACTAGAACCATTATACGACCAGAGATAATAAACCCCCAGAAGAAGCTTCTACCAACGAGACTGCGACTGCGGACCGCCACAGGCGAGAGTGCCAACGTTCACGGGGAAACACAAATACAATTGGGAATTGGCGCAGAAAAGTTCACGCATACGGTAATCGTAGCTGACATTGAAGAAGACGTGATTCTGGGAATGGACGTAATGAATGTACATGGTTTCCAATTAGACTTTAGAAACAGAACCATTAAAGTGGGTTCCGAGGAGGTATTTCTGCATCCATATGAAGTCAGCGCGGTGTTGGCAGCTGTACAGGAAGATACCGTTTTACCTGCACGGAGCGAAACCATGATAGTAGCACGGCTACAGGGAATCATGGAGGAAGGTACACCGGTTATGATGGAACCAAGGAACCACGACGAGGAGGTTAGCAAAGGAGTACTAATTGGGAAAGGATTGGTTACGTCGGCGAAGGAGATCCCTGTGCGACTGATAAACCTGAACGATTACCCAATTACCATCAAGAAGAAAACCAAGATTGGATCCTGCGTACCAGTGACGTCTATAGTTCGTCAGACAACGACCACTGACAATTCTAATGCCAGATTCGAACAGATGTTATCAGTAGCTGGTCAATCTTTGGATCGAGCTGAAAAAAGAGAATGAGAAAATTTCTGTTGCAGTATCGAGACTTATTCGTACCAAAAGGAGGAAAGACTGTCAGAACATCAGCCGTCAAACACAAAATTGATACTGGTAATGCTAAGCCAATTAGACAATCAGCTCGAAGACTTCCACGAGCGAAGAGAGGAGGCTGAAAGAATAATTCGAGAGATGACAGAAGAAAAAGTAATAGAACCATCTACTAGTCCATGGGTGTCACCAGTAGTGCTCGTGAAGAAAAAGGATGGAACTACGAGATTCTGCGTGGATTATCGTCAGCTTAACAACGTGACGAAGAAAGACAGCTATCCTCTGCCTCGAATTGACGATACGCTAGACACTTTGGCCGGCAGCAAACTGTTTTCCACCATGGACCTGAAGTCTGGTTATTGGCAAGTGGAAATGGACCCAGAAGATAAAGAGAAGACTGCTTTTACCAACGGATCTGGATTATGGCAATTCAACGTCATGCCATTCGGGCTCTGTAATGAGCCTGCGACATTTGAAAGACTTATGGAAAATGTCTTGAGAGGGTTGTCTTGGAAGACATGCCTGGTCTATTTGGACGACATCGTAGTACTGGGGAAGACATTTGACGAGCATCTGATGAATTTGGAAGACGTATTCAAACGACTCCAAGCTGCCCAGCTCATGTTAATCCCGAAGAAATGTCAGCTATTCCAAAACCGAGTCAACTATCTAGGTCATATAGTGAGCAATGAAGGAGTGGCGGTGGATCCAGAGAAAATTGCTTCCATTCAGCAATGGCCGCAACCAACCGACAAACATCAAATTAGGAGTTTGCTTGGACTTTGCACGTATTATAGAAGATTTATCAGGAAATTTGGAGATATTGCCAAGCCTCTAACGCGACTCACAGAAGAAGCAAGAGCTTTCCAATGGGACGAAGACTGTCAAACGGCTTTTGAAACCTTGAAGAGGCATTTAACCTCGGCGCCGATATTAGGATTTCCATTACCAGAGGGAGACTTTATTCTTGACACTGACGGAAGCAACGTAGGAATTGGTGAAGTGCTCTCACAGATCCAAGGAGGGCAAGAAAGAGTACTGGGATATTTTAGTAAAGTCCTCTCCAAACCAGAACGAAGCTACTGCGTCACAAGAAGAGAACTTTTGGCGGTAGTGAAGTCCGTGGAACACTTTTACCAGTATCTCTATGGTAGGAAGTTTTTAATCCGGACTGATCATGCAGCACTCAAGTGGTTGATGCAGTTCAAGAATTCCGAGGGCCAGATCGCCAGATTGATTGAACGACTTCAAGAATACGATTTCAACATCGAATATCGAGCTGGTGTGAGTCACCGAAATGCAGACTCCCTGTCCAGACGGCCGTGCCCAACAGACTGCTCCCACTGCAACAAGGTAGAATCTAGGGAAGCTGCAGTTTCAAGAACTACTGTAGTCAACGAGGAATGGTCACCCACCAGGATCAGAGAAGATCAGGAGAATGATCCTCACCGGAAGATGATCTGGCAATGGAAGAAAGAAAACCGGCGACCTACTTGGCAAGAAGTGTCAAGATTTTCACCGAAACTCAAGGCGTATTGGGCACAGTGGGACTCCCTTGTCCTGGAAGAAGGGCTGTTGAAAAGAGTCCCTGAAAACGATGATGGTTCTGAGATGAGGAGACAGCTAGTTATCCCGAGAACAAGAGTAGCTGAGGTACTGAAGAAGTTACACGACAGTCCATCGGGTGGTCATCTGTGAGTGAAGAAAACCCTTCAGCGAGTTCGTGAAAGGTTTTATTGGATGAACAGCTCCGACTATGTGAAGGACTGGTGTAAGAAATGTACGACTTGTGCTACGAGTAATGGACCACATCGCAAGAGAAAGGTACCCATGGAACAGTACAATGTTGGAAGCCCTTTCGAAAGGATTGTTTTAGATATCGCTGGACCATTTCCGACGACAGAAAATGGTAGCAAGTACATACTGGTTGTAATGGATTATTTCACAATGTGGGTGGAAATTTACACTATCCCGAACCAAGAGGCCACAACTGTCGCGGATGTATTGGTGAAAGAATTCATCAGCCGATATGGAGTGCCCATGGATGTCCACAGTAACCAGGGAAGAAATTTCGAAAGCCATCTATTCCAGGAGATTTGCGACAAGCTGGGAATGAAGAAGACCAGAACAATAGCATTACATCCACAGTCAGATGGAATGGTCGAGAGAATGAACAGGACTATTGGAAAATACCTGTCCAAAGTAGTATCCAGCCATCAGAGAGATTGGGACCAGTATCTCTACCTATTCGCATTGGCTTGTCGATCTGCCGTCAATGAGTCCACGGGTGAAACATCTGCGAAAATCCTGTTTGGACGTGAAATGAGGCTTCCTTGTGACCTGGAATTTGGCTGTCGGCCTGGAGAAGATATAGCAGGCGAAGACTACGTGATCCAATTGAGAAGAAGGCTGGACGATATTCATGAATTAGTTCGAATAAATCTTCAAGTTGCCAGCGACAGAATGAAAAGTCGGTACGACACGCAGGCCACAGAAGGGGGTTTTAAAGAAGGGGACAAAGTATGGTTACACAACCCGGCGAGGAGAAAAGGATTTTCTCCAAAATTACAAAAATCCTGGGAAGGTCCATACTTAATCAAGAAAAGGATCAATGATGTTTTATATCGCATAAGCAAGATCCCCAACGGAAAACCAAAAGTAATTCACCGAAACCGACTAGCGCCATTCGAAGGAGACCATGACATAGAGGAAGGAGTAAACCTTATTCGAGATGTGTCTGACCCCACCTTCGATGAATTTATGGACGCGTATGGAGGTACCGGGAAAGCTAGATATGGAGTCACTTCGGAACAACAAGAAGATTCGTTCACTCTCCCGGAAGATTATTCACTGGCATACAACATCCCCGCCCGTATCAAGAACGCACGAGGGTTGGCAACCGTCTTTCGAAAGAAGTTCGGGCAATTAGAATAACTTGAAGACCAGATTCCAGCCCCTGGCAAGACACTGAAACTGAAACATAATTCGCAGTACGTCTTCTACGTGGTAACTAAAAGTGAATTCCAAGATCGATCTACCTACCGCGATGTGTGGGAAGCACTTCGAAACCTCCGAGACCATGTGTTGGAATCCAACGTGAAGAAACTGGCTATGCCTAAGATAGCGAGTAACCAGTTGGATTGGCGAATCATCAGGAACATGGTAGAAATTATCTTTCAAGATACCGGTGTCCAAATATTAATTTGCAGCTACAGCCCCAGTTATCAGTATCCGATGAAGACGGTGCCCTGCTATTTCCATAAGATCGGAAAGTGTAGAAATGGGGCCAGTTGCCGATTCAAACATCCAGTCTCGGCTACACAAAAGTTCCAGGAGGAACTTCCATTCAAGGAGGGGGTAATGTTATGAAACAGCACACTGGTATAGTCCCTTAAACCGACCCTGTCTAAGCCAGGTATAATAGTTAAAATTATGGCGGATACGCAGTTATAAAAAACTGTTTACGATTGAGATTATCTTATCTAGAACTGGTTTTTGTGACCAGAGTTATCTAGAAAAGGCCAGAAAAATTATTTGTGTGTATAAGCCGCAGCCCGGAATTCTCTAGTACAAAAGGCACTAGTATATAAGGGGACTGATCAGGAAGAGTTAGTTAAGTTGATAAAGTGATCTGGACAGATAAACAAGTGAATAAGTGAATATAAAGTGTTTATATAAATTAGTTTGAGTGAATATACAGTTAATATAAATTAATAATTAAGCGATTAGTTAAGTATATATATAAATTAAGTGTTAGTGAGTTAGTGTTTAAATAAATTAGTAAGTAGCCATACCGTGTGTTTAAAATGTATCCCACCCGTTTATTGTTTAAATAAATAAGAAAAACATTACAGTATTTGTTACAATGGCTGCTCCAACATTTTTCCCTTTATTAGATGCATCTGTATATATCTCTGTGTACCCATGATGTTTGCTTGTGATTTCTTTAAATTTTTTATGTATAGTATGAATATTATAGTCATGTTTATTGAGATCGTTTAAGTTAGTATTGATTTTAAGAGAGACACGTGCCCAAGGATGAATGTCGGTTTGAGAGACTCTATTTGAAAAGGTTAATGGAAACGAGACATAGTTGTGGCTTTTTAGATATCTGCGAATTCTTTCATAGAAAGGAGAGGGTTCCAGTATTTACTTTGGAAGCAGGAAGGATATCTGTCTGATATGGTATTCTTATTCGTTGGGTGTTGGGTGTTGCTGGATATTTTTGCTGCGTATGATAGACTCAGGATGTGTCTTCTATCACTTAGACTTGCTTCTGCTGCTTCGCAATTTAAACAATTTACGGGAGTGCTGCGAAATGCTCCTAGTATTGTTCTTAGTGCCTGATTACGGATAACATCAAGGGGCCTCAAGATTGACTGTTTTCCTGAAGCGTATGCAATGCAACCATATTCTATTTTTGACCTAACTTATGCTCGATATACCATCTTCAGTGTGTTTCCATCCGTTCCCCAATGTTTGTTGGCTAGAGACTTTAAGAGATTTAAATCTGACTGACATGATAGAACAAGTTGTTTAATGTGAGCTTTCCAATTTAATTTTTGATCGAAAATTAATCCTAGGAAATTTATTTGTTCTTTATACATTGAAGAATTTCGTCGTGTAAAGTGAGTTTTGGTTGTAATTGTGTATATTTTTTGGAGAATTAGATTAGATTAGATTTTAAGGGGGTTACTGTGCACTGAAACCAAAGGTTTATTGTGCCCCTCCTATCAGAGCTGTTGTCGCTACTACTACAGCTCGCCTTCCAGTTCCAAAGTTCCAATGAACTGTAGTATTTGGGACGGCTTCAGCGAGGTTAGGTTAGAACTCTTACAAGTTTCTTGTCCAAAGCATTTCTTGCGTTGGCTTGCAATGGCGAAGTATTCCAGAACTAGGTGATCAGGAGTTTCATCCTCCTCCCCACAGAATCTGTAATCTGTAAGAAAGCCCGTGAGGAGATGTAGCTTACCTTTACTGAGATCCAAATATTTTTTGGACCTAGCAGTGTCAAAGTTCCCCAGGAACTTTTTGGAATGTCCCAACCCGGGAAGGCACCAAGTTTTCTTCGGCACTCCCATGCCAACTTTGAGTCAATGACATGGGAGCTCAATGCTTTGATAGCTGCTTGACTATCAGAATGGATCGATATGTCACATTTCTGGTAGTTTCTTTCTAGGGTCATTTCCACGCATCTTTCGATCGCAAGTATTTCTGCCTGAAAGACGCTCGGGAAGGAGCCTAACGATAATGAGTATCTGGTGCCAGGCCCAAATACTCCAGAGCCTGCACCAATGGTGGTTTTTGAATCATCCGTATAGCATCTAATGGCGTTTTCTTTGAGAGTTTGGGTGGTGTATTCCCTTTCCCAGTCTCTCCTCGTATTTAGCATCGTAGTGAAATTCTTTTCGATGCTTACTTTCCTGATCATTTCGTCACTGGGAAGATTCGCTAATGAGGTGTATCTTGTCAGAGAGGACCAAGCTCCCTGATTTTTAATACTCTCATTGCCTGAACCTTCCTTAGATATTCTAAGAATTGCCCCTTGGGCAGATCTTTATATCACCAGATGTAGAGGTGTGAGATCTGTAATGATCTCAAGTGCCCTAGTTGGACACGTTCTAATAGCTCCAGTGATGCACACACAGGCAAGCCTTTGAACTTTATCGAGGGTTTTCCTCGTGCCGTACTGACTTGCTTTTGTGTGCCAAACTATTGCCCCATACGTAATTGCTGGTCTCACAATCATGGCGTACATCCATCGCAGTATTTTTGGGTTACAGCCCCACCTCTTACCAGCCATATTTCTGCACGCCATCAAAGCTCTTATTGCTTTACTAGCAGTTATTTCAACATGCTTATTCCACAGAAGCTTACTGTCTAGGGTTATCCCTAGATATTTAACCTCTGATTTCCATTCTATGATTTCCCCATTTAAGGATATGGGTTTCATGGCTGGAAGTGTTCTTTTCCGGGTAAATGGAATTACTATGGTCTTGCTTGGGTTAATGTTTAGCCCCACTGACAAGCACCATTGCTCAATGATTCTGTGGCCCTTTTGTAATAAATCACACAAGGTGCTCTCGAACTTGCCTCTGACTATTAAAACAATGTCATCGGCGTAGCCCATACATTCGAAGCCAAGCTCCGTTAGCCTATAGAGCAACTCATCCACTACGAAGCTCCATATAAGGAGAGATATCACTCCCCCTTGAGGTGTCCCCCGAGTGGCTTTAACTGAGGTGGTTTGATTCCCCACCTGTGTCTCAGCTATCCTCGTTGTCAACAACTCATACATTCATTTTACAATGGCTTCATTCACTCCTCGCCTTTTAGTGCTTCTTTGACAGACACATGAGTTGTGTTGTCAAAGGCCCCTGATATATCCAGGAATGCGCACATTGCGATTTCTTTGTTGTTCAGAGTTCTCTGGATGACTTCTGTCAGCTGATACAGAGCCGTCTCAGTTGATCGATCCGCTCTGTAGACATGCTGACATTTATGAAGTGGTATATTCTCCAGATTCTCTGTTCTTATGTAGTTATCCACTACTTTCTCCATCGATTTGAGAAGAAACGATGTTAGACATATGGGTTTAAAAGATCGGGGATCAGTCCCATCTTTTTTCCCTATTTTTGGTATGAAGGTTACCCTTGCCCTTCTCCATTTTCTAGGTATTAGACCCACTGCTAGACTGCTTCTTGTAATCTTCAGCAGCTGAGGAAGAATCTGCTCTATCCCTTGCTGTAGGAGTGCTGGAAATATTCCATCCACTCCTGGTGATTTATATGGTTGGAAGGCACGTATTGCCCATTCCAACCGTTGTCTGGTAAATATTTTCTTAGCAATGTCCCAATCTTCCTTGCGGGATTTTTTGATGTAGTTCATTGCTATTTCGGTGCTTGTTGCTGGTTCACTACCTGGGAAGTGGGTTTTAAGAAGAAGAACTGATCGTTCCTCTTCACCTTCTGTGTATGATCCGTCTGGCTTTTTCAGCGACATTGTGGGGTTAGTTCCCCCATTTGCCTTTTGTAGTCGGCTGCAGTGTGAGTGGAAGTGATTTTTTCGCAAAAGGCTTGAAAATTAAGCCTTTTGGCCTTTCTAATCTCTTTATTGTACTGAGTAAGCTTCTCAGTGTACCTCTGCCAATTGCCGTCACGTTTGGCTCTATTAAAGAGCCGACGGACCTCTTTTCTGAGGTTTGACAGGTTCTCATTCCACCAAGGAGCATCCTTTTCTGAACGAGCTTTTGAGAGTGGGCAACTGGAATGAAAAGCTTCCATTATTGCCTCACTGATCTGTTCGACTCTTTGTTCCAGGTCGTAGTGCGGGTGATTTACCCCATTCACTTCGACGTGTTCCAAATTGTCCTTCAGATTGGTCTTGTAAAGAGACCAATCAGTATTTCTAGGATTTCGAATTGTAGGAGAATACTATGCATTCTACACTCAGGATTTCAAGAAGAGATAGAATCAGGAATTACACCATTAAAGAAATAATGGGGATTGAAGGTACCATTATAGATGACATAGAGAAAAAACAACTTACATGGTATGGGCACATACAACGTATGTCAGAAACAAGACTCCCTAAACAAGTAATGAACTGGCAACCGATAGAACGTCGGAAAAGAGGAAGACCGAAAACCACTTAGAAACAGGGCGTGGTTAAAGCCATGAGTGCTAGAAACCTGCAAGAAGTGGACTGGGACGACAGGAAAAGATGGAGGCAAGGTGTCGGACAACGTCGAAAGACGTTCTAAACCGGCCTATATATATACTATGCATTCTGTTTTTTCAGATGAAAATTTAAAACCAGTGGCTTTAGTCCATTTCTCTAACTCCTTTATTTGATTTTGTAGTAGGGTGGTTACGCTGTCTAAATTTTTTCCTTTCATAAATATAATTAAGTCATCGGCAAATAGCCTAGCTTGGACCGATTTGTGAATTGTTTTGAGTATGGCGTTAATCGCGATTAGAAATAGTGTGGGACTCAATATTGACCCTTGTGGGGTTCCATTCACCTGTTGTTTGATGCTGGATAATGTACCATATTGCTTCTTACTTGGAAAAGTCGATTTTTCAGAAAGTTTTGGATAAAAACTAAAATATTGCCTTGATAGTTCCAGTTTTGCAGTTATAATAAAATTTGATGATGCCATGCAGTATCAAAAGCCTTACTGAGGTCAAAAGACACTGCCACACATTTCTGTTTATTAACAAAAGCTTCATTTATTTGATTTTATAAATCTATAATGTTATCTAATGTAGATCTATTTGACCGAAATGCTGATTGTTCTGCAAATAATTGGTTGTTTGATTCTAGGCACCATAATAGCCTGCGGTTTATAATTTTTTCAAGGAGCTTACATGTACTGCATGTGAGTGATATTGGTCTATAAGACTCAGGCGATAGAGAAGATTTTTGTGGTTTGAGATAGGGTATTATTGTAGCTCGTCTCCAGACATCTAGATACTTATGTTGATTCTAGATCAAGTTGAATATTTCTAGCAAATACTGTTTTGCAGAGTACGGAAGATTCTTTAAAAATACAGTCGGGATATCGTCCGGTCCCGGTGAGGTGTCTTTCATGGATTGGAATGCTTCAGAAAACTCTTCTGTTGAAATGGGATTATAATTTGATCTACGTTTTCTTCAATTGTTATAGGGGAGGATTCAGCTATATTTTTGAGGTTTAAGAAATCGGCATCATAGTTTTCAATACTTGAAGATTGTCTATATTGTTCTGCAAAAATTTCGCTAGAGTTCGAGATTAATGTGTTGTATTTTGTTTTTAAAGCAGGGATTTCATTATTTATATTTTTTCCCGATATTTTTTTCACCTTTTTCCATACTGACGATAATGGCGTGGAACTATTTATATTTTTCAGGTAGTGGTGCCATGATTCTTTTTGGCTATTTCGTGTTGTGCGCCTCGCAAGTGCTCTTTGTTTTTTGTAATCTAATAGGTTCTCATTTGTTTTGTGTCTTTAGAACTTGTTCCATGAATGTTTACTGGCTTTTATTACAGCATCACTAGCATTGTTCCACCAAGGTACAGGGTTGTGTTTTTTGAGATAACCTGGGGAAAATTAGGTTGAGTTCAATATATTCTCGCTAATTGTTGTTACAATCGACTGTTTTATGATTGTTCATGTGCCTTTTAGCACATTTTTGTTCTGTTCTGTCTGATTCTTGTCATTAATATCATTCGAAGTACTTTTGACACCATCTGTAGTATCTATGCATTGTAGTAAAGTTGTTTTGTTTTGATTATTGGATTTGGTTGAAAGCTTGTTTCATACAGACGTGAGTCGCAATTTGCGAAATGCTAATTTTATTTAGAAGTTAATTTGATTGTAATATTTACAAACAATGAATAATGGAACATCCCTCACTATTTTCCATGTCAGAAATCGATTATAATAATAAACACAAAAAAATCCCAAAATTACTAAGACACTAAAACCAAGTACAATAATGAAAATAAAACAACTTTACATAGATATCACATATAGTGTTAAAGATGCTTCAAATGACATTAATGACAAGAAGCAGACAGAGCAGAACAATAATGTGCGAAAAGAAGCATTTACAACCATAAAAGAGTCGGTCCTAACAATAATTCGCGCGAATATACCTAATTGAACTCAATCCAATTTTCCCGCCCTTCAAATTTTAGCGATCTCACAAAATTTAAAAATCATGTGATGCCGCCATGTGGATTTGAAATGGACCAATCAGAACGTATTTCGCAAATCGAGATTCGCGTCTGTATGAAACACCCTTTAAGCGTTTTAGTACTTTTTGGATTTTTTGTTTTTGTCTACACTATTATTTTTATTATTAAAATGGATGGAGATATGGATATCTATCGTTTGATTTTTATTATTATAATCGGTTTCTGACATGAAACGCAGTAAACGATGTTGAAATATTCATTGTTTGTAAATAATACAATCAAAATAAATATCCTCCAAAAAAACCCAACTATAATAGGAAATAACCCGAACTGGCAAATTAGTATTTTTTCTGTGAATTCGCAAATGTAAGAAACAAGCTTCATCCTCATTTAAAAAAAAAATGGGATTTTACTAAATATACAACAATTCTACCGAAAAATCATGTTTTTTGCACTGAACTGTTTGGTTTCAGTTCAGTGGTTTTTAGTGAAATAAAATCAAGAAACAGAAGAAATAAATTGTTAAAATAAGCCGAATAGCAGCAGACACGCTAAAAAGTGACGTTGTAGCTTTGATAACGTTTCTCACGTGTGCATAATTTTTAGATTTCCGTTCAAGTTAGCGTGTACCTAGATACGACGTTTTAAATTTGAAGTCGATTTTATTATGGAGGGTAGAGGAAAGGAGAACTATCTCATATGAAGGAAAAGTTTAAAAAGTGTTCAGAGGCCCTATTCACAAACTTGTGTGAGTCATCGTGTAGGAGCTCTCTCTCACAATTTAGCTTTACTGCGCATGTCACTCTCCTAAAATTATAAAATTCTTATTCTGAAAGGTAAGAGAATGCTCATATACTCCTATGGGAGTACTCTACTAGGTAAAGGTAAGAGAATGCTCATATACTCCTATGGGAGTACTCTACTAGGTAAAACCAAGAGAATGGTGAGATTTAGAGAGAGTGGACTTGGGCACATCGTCTTTAGTCACAGAATTAGGCATATAAAGGCCAATGAAATGAAAACGGACATGGGTCATGTCTCTTTAGTCTATGATTAAATATTAAATAAAATGCATATTTAGGTTTTGTCGCTTTTGGAGTTTAATTGTTTATTTATTGTTTTTAAAGTGATTGATGACGATTTAGTGATGCAAATGCTAACAGACAATGTTTAAGATGCCGAAGAACAAGCTGCAAATAATAATATACCTCGCCTGTATTACCAACGTCAAGATCCTTTCTTGGACTTGTCCAATTTTAATTTTATCAAGCATTTTCGACTAAATAAAAAGCCTCACACAACATTTACTTTTCAATAAATTATTATAAAAAAAGTAACACTTTCTCACATCACAATACATCCAGTCGAAAAACATTTCTTCTCAAACTCAAAATGTGTGGTTATCATAGACAAATCAAGTTTACTTCTCTATGGTGGTTATGTTTATATATACATTAGAACTAATAATGGGTCAAAGGTAGTCGTTCCACTTGGCAACTCTGGAAAAAATGTAGTAGACGAGTCGAATCATCGTGAATATGGTTTTTAAGGACCATGTGGGCGATGAGTGAGAGAGTACTCCTATCGATGAGTATTCGTGCACGAGCACTCTCTTATGTTGCAGAATAGAGCACCAGGTATAAACAGTAAATAATTGTTCAAAAATCCTCCAAAGTGGCGCTAGCATAGGCAAATGATGTGACATAGTCACGTAGTTCATCCAGTTAATTATTTGTTTATTTCTTTATCCTTTTCTAATAGTTTTTGACGTTCTCTTTAAAATTTTGCCCGCCGGCTACTATGACTACATTAGGTGCGCTCTTTTTGACTGAGATCTCAGATCACTTCAGTTAAGGTGATATGAGTTAAAGTCAGAGGCTACATTCGTAATCAATTCGCTGGCCAAGTACCACTTTGGCACGCAAGCTAAGCAAATATATTTCAGTGTGATCGTTCACAACGCAATTTGGCGTCAGAGTTGAAGTTAAAGTCGTAGAAGTTTCTTGCAAGCTGCAAACTTTCACTTCGACTTGCACTTCGTGCCGGCTATGGGACATTAATATTTGTTTTTTGATATATCTGTCTGATAGTTTGACATTTTCATCGAATTGTGTGTTTTTGGTTTGTTTTTCTTGAATTTTCCATACGACTGATTGATTAAAAAATAAAATGGAGGATGAGGACATTACTTCTACTTTACTTGCAACGATGCTGATTTTGCTTTAAAAAAAGGCAATTGTTAATGCAGTTTGGTCTTGGTCGTAGAATAGTTTGTAATTGGAAATGTACTGTAACAAAAATTCATCATTGAATTGATATTCCGCGTTGTCCGTTACTACTAAACTCCAGTATATACTGCTATAAAAATAAATCCAAATCCAAATTATATATTATAACCTCTAACCTCAGACTGAACTAAATACACAGACAGAATCTGGCTTCGACCATATGTTGAAGGAATCCTTACAATTATTTAGGTATGAACGCGCTTGCGTTAAAATCGACTTTGAAGTTATTGTGAATGGCAAATTTCGTGCCGACTTGCGTGAATTATGTCACCGTTTCTTATGGAACCTTCAACGTCAGCAGATTCTCATATCATCATATTCATGCAAACTGTTATTTCTGCATTTTTTACTTTATTCGAATTATATATTTTGTAGCTCAGTTCTTTGTCAATCTTTAACTTGTAAACTTGAAAATATCTAATTAAAGTAGTTAGTTGTGTAAATAAAGTTTTTAAAAAAGTAATTTCGAGTATCGATTATAAATCTGGCGCAGTCAGTAGGATATCTAGAATTGTCGCGTATCGAACGTGTCTAATTTTCGTTTCAACGATTAACTAGATATCGAACCGTTGTAATCTGTGATTGGAGGTGTCGGAAGTGGAGAGGCTCTCTAAAAATCGAGAAACCCATCTATTTGAAGACCATCGAAGCCCTTCAAGACGGAGGACGACGAAAGTTGAGACAAGCATCGTTCAACTTTGCAAGGACTACGAACACTCAACAGAGAAAGTGTTTCGTCCTTATAGTTACAGCCAAGGGAATGCTCAAGTTTACCTTAATTATCCTGTAAGTAATCAATAGTATACAATTAATTAATTTGTTCATGTCAGTAGATTCTTTAATTAAATATTTAGAAAATTTAAAAATTAATACTTTAAGTGACCTTCAAGTTTCTAATCAATCGACACGAAAAAATAACGTAAAAATGACGGAATTCAAGGCAGAATACTTAAATTGCGTACCAGAGTTCGATGGAAACCCCAACGAACTTTACCGCTATTTATCTGTCTGCGACTCAATTATTAATACTTTTTATATTAGAGACCAACCCTACCATTTCCAAAACGTATATTTAATTAATTCACTAATTTCCAAACTACGAGGAAATGCTAAACTTGTAGTTAACATACAAAATGTGACTTCCTGGACATCTCTTAAAGATACACTTTCTCGAAATTTTGCGGACCAAAGAGATGAATCATGTCTTAATCGTGACCTTGTTATGATGAGACAAGGAAACGGTGAGAGACCCCAGCAGTTTTATGACAGAGTGTTAAATATTTTAAACCTTGTTTGTAGTTATATAGATCTGCACGAACAAACATTAGAAAATAAGATACTTAAAAGGGATTTATACAACAACCTAGCTTTGAAAACATTTTTGTCGGGTCTTAAGGAACCTTTAGGAACCACAATCCGCTGCATGAAACCCAAAACCTTGAGTGAGGCATTACAATACGTTCTAGAAGAAGATAATATGCACTACTTTCAAAATCCACAAAATAGAAATTTACCTAGACAACCAATGCCTCAGTCAAGACAACAATTTAAACCAAATTTTAACAATCAGTCTTATTTTAATAATCCTAACAATACGTATAATCGGAACAATTTTAATTCACACACACCGAATAATACTTTTATAACAAGAAACTCATTTCCGACAGGGCCTATACCAATTCAAAGTCAACCAATAAGAAATCAAAATTTTCCAACTAATTCAGTTTTTAATCAGAATAGGAATGTTAACGTTTTTAAGCCGAACCAACAACAAAACCAAAATTTGCCAAGGGCCACCCCTATGAGTATCTCTACGCGCAATACATTTAATAGAGGAGCGATATTTCGACGCGAAATAATCAAAATTTCTCTCACCCATTCAACCAAAACCAACAAACACGAAATTTTGTGTCGGAAGAACTATTTAACACAGAATGCCAAGAACCTGGTCCCTCTTTTCAAAATTTTAATCCAAATTTTTCCAGTAACAATGTTTGTAACGAAGATTATAATATAAATGAAAATGAAACACTTGATAATGAAAGTTATGACCTAAGTGATTTAAACGAAACAGATGTAAATTTTCAAAACAAGCCTCGCCGGAGAAATCCGACATAATACCACAAATTATATCATTTAATAACACAAATTCCAGTGAATTACCTTATATAATTTTTCCTGAGCATAATCTAAAATTTTTAATTGATACAGGCTCAACTAAATCTTTTTTAGACCCCAACGTAGCTTATAAATTTTACCCAAAACAAATAAATAATGATCCATTTATAGTTTCAACCGTATTTCAAAAATCGGCCCACAAACACAGTGCCACTGTGACAGCTTCAAAAATTTTTGAACTACCAAAACCAACAAATATCAAGTTTTATTTATTCAAATTTCACAATATATTCCATGGACTAATAGGCCTCGATAACCTAAAATTATTACAAGCTAGTTTAAATTTTAAAGAAGGTTTTCTATCGACACCTTATACAAAAATTCGATTGCTTTATCACCCAACTCAAAACGAATTAAATTTGATAAAAGTATCTCCTCGGTACGAACAAGTAATTAAAGTTAGAACCTCTATACCCAATGGTGAAATAATAATTCCTCATCAAAAAATTCACAATTGTGAAATACCCGAATCATTGACAATAGCAAAAGACGGTGAAGCTCTAACAACAATTCTTAATAATTCAATGGACCCAATTACTCTTGACTTTTCCGAACCAATCGCTGTAGAAAATTTTGACAAACAATTCATACAACAATTTGAGCTAAATAATTTTGACGAAATACCAAACCAATGCATAGACTTATCAAAATTCAGAACTGACCACTTAAATTCTGAAGAAAAACTTGTAATATCCAATTTAATAAAAGAATATTCAGATATATTTTATCAAGAAGATTTACCTTTGACTTTTACAAACAGAATAAAACATCAAATTAAAACCACAGACGAAATCCCTGTTTACTCTAGACCATATAGATATCCCTTTATTTATAAGAACGAAGTACAGAAACAAATAAAAAAAATGTTAGACTCAAAAATTATTAGGCCTAGCAACTCACCATGGCCACTCCTATATGGGTTATCCCAAAAAAATTAGACGCTTCAGGAAAACAAAAATGGAGAGTTGTAATAGACTATAGACAATTAAACTCTAAAACCATTGACGACAAATACCCTCTCCCCAATATTACTGACCTATATTGGATATACTAGGTAGGTGTCAATATTTCACCACCCTTGATTTAGCCAGTGGCTTCCATCAAATCGAGATGGATGAAAAGGACACCGAAAAAACCGCGTTTACCACCGAAAACGGTCATTGGGAATTCTTTAGAATGCCATTTGGACTGAAAGGAGCACCCGCTACCTTTCAAAGGGTAATGGATAATATTCTTCGAGGTATACAAAACGAACAATGTCTTGTATACTTAGATGATATTATCGTATTTTCAACTTCTTTACAAGAACACGTTGAACGCCTTAAAAATGTTTTTCGACGACTAAGAGAATCAAATTTTAAAATCCAGCTAGACAAGTCTGAATTTATTAGAAAGGAAGTGGCTTATCTAGGACACGTTGTCACTCCGGAAGGCGTAAGGCCGAACCCGGATAAAATTAAAGCAATTAAAGAATACCCTATACCTTGCAATACTAAACAAATTAAAGGATTCCTAGGACTTTTAGGCTATTATCGTAGGTTTATACCGAATTTTGCAAAAATCACCAAACCACTAACAAAATGTCTAAAGAAGGGAGGAGCTAAAATTGTACACGATCATGAGTTTGTAAAATGTTTTGACAACTGTAAAAACCTTTTAATTAACGAACCAATTTTAAAATACCCAGATTTTTCTAAACCATTTAATTTGACAACCGACGCGAGTAATGTCGCTATAGGTGCAGTATTGTCGCAAGGGCCAATTGGTAAGGATTTACCAATAGCCTATGCGTCACGCACCCTAAACGATTCGGAACAGAATTATTCTGTAATTGAAAAAGAACTTTTAGCTATTGTTTGGGCAACCAAATATTTTAGGCCTTATCTATTTGGAAAAGAATTTAATATCATCACCGATCATAAACCCCTAAAATGGCTTTTCTCCCTTAAAGACGAAAACACTAAGTTCACCCGTTGGAAATTAAAATTATCAGAGTATACTTATAACATTATATATAAAAAAGGAACTTTAAACTCTAACGCTGACGCACTTTCGAGAATAGAAATTCACACTAAAGAAACAGACACCTTTTGGAAAGAATTAGACGATATACTTTCAAATATAGATCAGCATAACAAACAACCAACAAATCTCTTCAACTATGACCAACCTAACACTTCCCAAAAAAATGACCTAATTGACCTTCATACTGACAATTTTCCCCTTCCTGAAAATCTAAGTGATAATGGAGACGATATCTCATTATTAGTTCAACCAAACTCAGAACCCGAAAATGACCTACCAGATCAGACCGAAATCCAATCCAATAACGATGACGAAACTATTCATTCCAATATTGAACAAAACCCAACCTTCGAAATTCCAACCATAAATACTGCCGTTAACTATGGCCAAAATCAAATCATAATAAATTCCGTTCTCCACTCCCCAGCTAACCCCAAAATTAAAATTCTTTTTGAAAACAAAAAACGTATTAAAGTACAATTTTCACAAAACAATTTTGAAAAGGATGTTATCGACTTCATAAAGAATTATATTAATCCACAGACACAATACTACATTTACTTTGAAAACTCTGAAATATTCGAACCCTTTCTAGTAATTTTACAAAAATATTTTAAAAATTCTTCCTTAAACCCTAAAAAATGCATGAAAAAATTAATCGACATAACAAACAAAAACGACTTAAAAGAAGTAATTCAATCTTACCACGAAAGTAAAAGCAACCATAGAGGTATCGACGAAACATACCAACGAATTAAAGAAAAGTATTACTGGCCGTTTATGAAAAACTCCAAACAAACATATATAAATGATTGTGAAGTATGCCAACAAAGTAAATATGAAAGAAACCCCATTACAATAAAAATGAACCAAACCCCTCCTGCCAACAAACCCTTCCAAATATTATACATAGATACATTCACGATGGAACAGAATAAATTTTTGACAATTATCGACGCTTTGTCCAGTACTGAAATAGTTAACAACCTTGTAACCTTCTTTTCTCACCATGGTGTACCCGAACAAATTTTCAGTGACAATGGCACTGAATTTAAAAATTCCGTTATTTCAGAACTCTTAAGTCTTCATAAAATAAAAATTCATTTCTGCTGTCCGGACCACCCTCAATCACAAGGTTCGATCGAAAGATTTCATTCAACCATTATCGAACACATTCGGTTATTAAATACGAGAGGTTTCCTCAAAACACCTATCACAGTAAAAATTATCTATGCAATTCTCGCATATAATAATTCCATACATTCCACCACAAAGTTAAAACCTATTGATGTTATTAATGGCCACCTAAATACTAACGATCCATTCAACCTAGAAATAGATAAAATACTTCTAAACGACTATATAAATGACCACAAAGAAAGGTCCAAAATACTTTATTCAAAATTAAATGAAAATTTGATAAAAGAAAAAGAAAAACGAATCGAAAAAATTAATAAAAACCGCGATGACCCCCAAATATTTGAAAAGGATCAAAATGTTTTCATCAAATTACATAAGAGACAAAAACAAGCAAATAAGTTTAAAAAGTCGACAATAATTAAAAGGTTAAATCGACAGAAAAAAATAATTACCACTGATTCTCAAAATAAAATTCATATGGATAATATTAAGCGCCCATTAAAAACTACATACGAATTTTGAACCTAAAATAATTTAAACTATTTCAGATCTATGGGAGCCTTAGGACTTTCCCAAAGAAAAATAACCATGAAAAATATGGAGAACAATTTTGGACTAATCCCATTAAAATTAGGAACCGCAAAAATTAAAGAAAGTAATTTCAATCTCATTCATTATTTTGATTTGAATCCAATCGTTAACGAAGTCAAAAAATTAAATTCTCATTCGAAAGATCTAAAATATCAAATTTCTAAAAACTGAAATTATTCACATGATGTTTCAAACTACCTAAAAATTCTGAGTTTCTCAGAAGAAAAAGTTCAAAATAAATTACTCGAAATAATACCGTTGTCTCATAGATCAAAAAGAGGACTTATTAATGGTTTAGGATTTATTTTTAAAAGTATAACTGGAAATTTAGATGCAAGTGACGGAGAAAGATACGAACAAATAATCAAAGAACTTCAAAGAAACCAAAATCAATTAACCAATAATATAAAAGTACAAAATTCTCTTTCTATAGCATTAATAAACAAATTTAACTTTACAATAAATCAAATAAGTCATAACGAAAATCTTTTAGAATCAAAATTGAAACAAATTGCATTAATCGTTGAAGGAAGCGTCTATCGAGAAAATGCGATGTTCATTAAAGATACTATTAACCAAATTATTAACATGCTGAAAATAATAATCTCAATATTACAAGATATTGAAACATCAATAACATTTTCGAAGCTAGGAGTCATGCATCCAAGTATAATAAAAACAAATGATTTTTATAATGAATTATATCAACTACAAAAAAGGTTAGAAGATGGTCAGTTACCTATAGAAGTAACCTTGCAAAACTTATTGCTATTTGAAAAAATCATAAAAATCCACTGTTACATATTAAATGGAAAAATAACTTATATATTACAGATTCCAATAACGAATTCTCAGAATTTTGATTATTATCATTTGTACCCTATCCCCATTAGAAAAGAAGGTCAATTTAAAGCAATTATCCCAAATAAAATATATCTAACAAAAAATAACGTTCAATATTGTCACGGTCTAAATTGATCATTAAGTTTTGGCTAGACGCTCCTTCGAATAACTTCTCTATATCGACTACGTCGCAATCATAATATTTAAATATTTCCTCTATCAAAATTAAGTTACTACTGTGTTTATTATGGTAATTATCGTCACCTTCACCATATTAGCAAGGTTGTTTCAGTGTTGACGTTTTTTTTATCAAAAGGTTAACTCCAATTGTTATTCTATTTTATTTAATTAAAATACCTCACAATTACATTAATTTTAGAGTTCCGTTAACGCATTGTTTATATTTGAGTTTCGATTTTTATTTTTCTGTAACTACTTTTCTTTTAATATTATTTTTGTCAATAGAATATTGTTGGTAACTAAAGATTATCAATTGTTGACTTTATTAACCTCTTTCATATTATTTAGCAAACTCACCGATGAACTAATCCATATCTAATGTATATTTTGTATATTATATTGTTATTTGTCCTTGTTAGCACATCCATGGTTGTTTCCAGGTGGTAATTCGAAAAATCTCTTGTGAATAGCTGGGATGTGTTATTTGTAAACTTCTCTATGTGGTAATCGGCACTAACATTCTCTATTGATATGTATATTAGGCTATTTAGTCTGAAATTGGGAAGATACAAATGATATTGACAAAAATGATGGTTGTTTTGGTTGATAGTTTGAGTGTATCGACTTTTGATTGTCTTCACTTCTGGTTTTAGGTTACTGACCTGATAATTCCGGTGGGTTTTGTTCTGTTTCACTTCCTTTTCCAGTACTTAAGTTGATATTTGATAATTCTAATTTCTTAATTAAATTCAGACCCATGACGAACACTTCGTTTTAATTTCTGGGACAACATTGGAATAAACACTTGGTGGAGGAAACTTTTATATCACTTTTCTCCCTGGTTAACAACTCCGGTTATTGAGCACTTGTTTTGTCCAGGAGTGCACAATATTCGAGTAAACAATCCTAAGTATGTTTATTCATAACAAAATATATTGTTTATATCGGTTCTACTTGTCGTGATGGTGTGCGCTATGAACACATGTTCTTCCTTCTGCTCACACACTGGCTTAGTACTATTAGGAACACAGTTGCCGATTGTTATTGAATTTATCGAAAATCCATGCATTTTATAGTTCATTCCTTAATCTAATTCAGTTGAATGTCCATCTGATTTATTCTGGTTGTTAGCCGAAAATTAAGTTTGGCATCGGAGTTTAGTTTTACGCATGTGGTATTTTGGCAACGATCCTAGTGCGAAATTTGGGAAACTCTCTTTCTTTTTCCGGCCATCTTTTACCACAGAAAGCAATATTGAAGAGTGGTTAGAGATTTCAATCTAAAATTTTATTATCCAGTTTGTATGGGATTTGATTGAAACTCTATATAATTAATCTCCATCTATCAATTCAGTTAGCTTATCTTTCATTTATCTTGGCTATTTTCTGAATTTTTTGAGGAGATTTTATTGATACTACTACGTAGGATTTTTTTGCCGTTCTTCAGGTAAGCTATTCAAATTTTATAACTGAAGAGTAATTTTCTCGATTCTGCTTGTTATGCTAAATTTAGCGTTTTATTTATTTTGCTTTTTTCCTATTAGAATTCTATGGTGGAGAATCGAATCACGTTTTCTGGACTTGTCGATTTTATTCCAGACACTCAGTGGTTACACCCCGTCTTTGACTTGGATACCGTACTTAGTTATTTCGTTGTTGAATTGTTTGGACAAGCGCAAGCATACTATATAAAAAAAAAACCCTGCTGGCCAGAGGTGAGTTGAGTTTTTTTTTAATGATTATTGTTTACCACTTTTTCAATTTTGCTAATTGATTTGAGTTTAAATTGACGTGATATTTGATTTCTTGATTAATGTTTGTTTCTCAGTTGACAATATGAAATAGTTTTATTGTTGTTCCATATTTTTCAACGACTTCATGGGCGGGGGGTCAATGTTTTCGTAAACCTTTTATTTCCTTTTTTTTCACAAATGGGGTTCAAGTAATTTGTGTAATGTAATGATCTATGGGTTTTGGACTTCTTTTAACTTATGTGTTTATAATCACAATGCTCCAATTTTCTTATTTTCCGTGATTATTCCATTTAACTTTTTGAGTATAATTAAGTAATTCGATAATTCATTTTATACAATTATTATGTAAGTATCCTCCGTTTCCCTGTATCTTGTGTTGAGACATTAGAGATTTTCTATGTTTTCCTCTCTAGGGTTTTTTTTTATGGCGGAAAATTGCCTGGACATTGACTGCAAACCCAGTGCTACACGCCCTCAAGTTTCCCACAATTCAGCGATTCTCAGGGACAACCGGAAATCAGCGAAGTCTACCTTATTATGAGTCTTTGTTTGTTGCGTACTGTTTATGTTCCTTTTTTTTAATTTTCTAGTGGGCCAGTCGAGGCCATAGTTATTATTGCGCACTCGTCATTTTACTTTAAGCTAATTATTAAAGTTAAGTTAACTTGTTGAACACGTGATCACGTTGCGGTTTATAGCTTCAAGGATATTATTATAATAAAAACAAAAGAACTTATTGTAACTTTAACACCTATATATTTCTTTATTTCTATGTTTCTTACCATTTTTTTTTTATTATTATTAAATTGGTGACCTTTTAAGAGACTGTGTTTTACTTGGCAGACTGTCCAGGAGGCATAAGTTACTTTGATTTGGCTGGTAGAGTATCGGCCAGTTCGTGATCACCTAGAGACTTCCGGTTTAGTCGGTAAACCGGTGGCGCCGAACCTACTTACAGTATACTCCCTAGCCGGTGTTGCTCGCACCTTTTTAAACCACTGGCCAGTACTATACCATAGCCTATTGTTTCTGCTAATTTGCCTTTAGTCTAAATTCACTTTCGTTTCTAAATTTTGTTAAAAAAAATATATATATATATAAAAGAACAGTTGGTCTTCATACCACCTGTAGAAATTTCAGAAAAGAAAACCTATCAATAAATAGTGCGTGGCAATTTTGGCGGCCAAACGTGGGGCCTTCTTTTCTAATATCACCCTTTTCTTCTAATATTTTACTCCTGGCAGTGCGTCAACTTTGAGGTACGTTAGGGTTGGTGTTTTGGTGTGGGGATCGCAGGTATTCTTAATTTACTTGATTATTCTCTCTCTTTCGAGAACCACGCCAGGACACTTAGTCTGTACCGAAAAAATTGAAATTTATATGTTTTATATTGATTCTTCTCGATACCCGAGTGGGACAATACTTATAATAATTTACTGTTTCGTAGTTTTAATGTAAATTGGGTGCGCTTGGATAACATTAATTTAAATTTTCATTGGCAATCTGATAATTCATATTTATTTTGAGTTTAGTTTTTTCCTACTTTATTAACCTTTGACATTTAACAAGATGGATTATAAAATGCAGGTGAATTATTTAAAGAAAGATATGCTTATTTTTGAATTGAAAGTTCGTGGACTGCCAGCCGATGACACCAAGACGGTAGACGAATTGCGCTCTTCATTGCGCCCAATTTTGCGCCTCGAAAGAAGAGGCAAAGCCTTAAATTATCCGCCTTATAATTTTCCTTTTGCGGACGAACATGATGTTATTTCTAGAACTTTGAAAGATATTCAAAACGGCTTAAGCGATTTTTCTGAGGAAAATGCTCGTAGTAAATTTTTGAGGCTTGAGTCAAGGTTAATTCATTTGCTCTGTCGTGTTGATCGTATTCCTGTGGTCAATCTCACGCCAGAGGAGCTAAGCTCAAGGTCGGAATTGTTAGCTGAAATTTTGTCTACCCTTGATACAATGGAGCGACGCTCTAAACAGGATCCAAATTTGAGTATGTTGCTGGAAAATATTCATATACACGAATCAACTGCTGATGATTCTAGCGATGATGTTGGTCCAATTAATCAAGCAGGTTTTTCTGGAGCTGTTGCACCAAGTCCAGATAATCCAGTAGCTGAGCATTCTTATTTTTCTTCTTTTAAAACTCAGAGAGTGGAGAAGTGGGGTCTCAAATTTTCTGGTGATACTAGACAACTTTCGGTGCATAACTTTTTAGAACGTGTTTCGGAGTTGCGTATTGCTCGCGGTATATCTGAAAGGGAATTGTTTGGTTCTGCTATTGACCTATTTACTGGGAAGGCTTTGAATTGGTTCCGTGCCAATCATTCCAGGTTCAAGGACTGGAAATCATTATCAGAACTTCTATGTAAGCATTTCGAGCCTCCTGATTACAGAGCTAGGTTATTTCGGGAAATTCTGGATCGCACGCAGGACCCCAGTGAAAGTATCGTGGATTATCTATCGAGTATGAATGCATTGTTTCGTCGCTATGGTGGTATGCCTGCTGATGTGCAGCTTGATGTTGTGTCTCGTAACCTTTCTCCGTTCTACACCACCCAACTTCCGGTTGTAAATACTTTATCAGAACTCGAGGAGGAGTGCCTCAAGCTGGAGGCAAAAAAATATAGAGCTGAACATTACGTCCCACCTTCCAGAAAGCGTCATGGTTTTGTTGAGCCCGATTTTGCTTTTGTAGCAGCTGACGAGCCAATCGCCAGTACCTCTCAAATCAATGAAGTTTCCAATGTCAAGCAATCCAGCCGAATTGTTACTTGTTGGAACTGTAAGAGAACCGGCCATATTAATAGACAGTGTCCAGATCCGAAAAGGATCCATTGTTTCAGATGTGGTGCTCCTGATGTCACCACTCGATCGTGTCCGAAATGTTCGGGAAACGCGCCCCGGGAGGGTCAGTAGATGGTCGTAAGGCTTCTCCCTTGAATATCACACCGACCGCTTGCCATAATCATACTAGTTATCCTAGTCAGGTCCTTGATTTTATTTTGGCGCATGCTCGTGGTGATGAACGGCCATATCTTCAAATTTCTATTTTCGGATATCCCCTTTTAGGCCTTTTAGACTCTGGAGCCTCCCGCACCATCGTAGGGAAGTCAGGATTCAAACTCTTACTACAATTAGGTCTTAAACTGTGCAAGTCAGTCACTACCTGCACTGTTGCCAACGGTCAAAGCTGCCTTAGTACCGGTTATGTTCAAGCCCCTCTTACCTTGTTAGATAAAACAAAATTGATTGACATTTTGGTTTTGCCCGAGCTGTCTCATCAACTTATTTTGGGAATTGATTTTTGGAAAGCCATGCAGATTATACCAGATTTAAAACAAGATGTTTGGCATTTTTCAGATGTTAATGATTCAAATACTGAGTTCTGTAATGTTATCGATAGTAGTTCTTTAACCAGCGAAGAAAAATTAGCATTGGATGCCTTGGTGGACGAGAAATTTTCTCTTATGGATACTGAGTTGGGTTGTTGTAAGGTCGCTGAACATGTCATTGAGCTCTTACCTGATATCAAACCAATCAAACAACGTTATTATCCCGTTTCTCCATTTAAGCAGGCTATTTTGGATAAGGAGATCGATGAGATGCTGAGGCTTGGAGTCATAACCCCTTCAAAAAGTCCATGGTCCAGTCCAGTTTGTTTGGTTCGTAAAAAGGATGATAGCTATAGATTCTGCATAGATTTTAGACGCCTTAATGCTGCAACTAAAAAGGATGCTTACCCTTTACCCTATATTTCAGCGATTTTGGATCGTCTTCGGGATACCAAATATATCAGTTCTATTGACATTAAGTCCGCCTTCTGGCAGGTCCCTCTTGAAAAGTCTTCACAAGAGTACACTGCTTTTACCGTCCCTGGTCGAAACCTTTATCATTTTCTACGCATGCCCTTTGGCTTAACCAATGCACCTGCTACGTGGCAACGTATTGTTGATCGTGTCTTGGGAGTTGATTTAGAGAATCATGTTATGGTATACCTTGACGACATTATTATTATTTCCAGAACCTTTAAGGAACATCTAAACATTTTGGGATTAGTATTCGATCGATTGCGAGAGGCAGGGCTTGTTGTTTCACCTTTGAAGTGTCAATTTTGTAAACCTGAGTTAAAATACCTAGGTTATGTTGTAGACTCTAATGGATTAAGACCCGACCCCGAGAAAGTACAGGCAATTCTGGACATTCTACCTCCCAAGAATATCACGGAGATTCGTAGATTTATTGGTACGGCATCATGGTACCGCCGTTTTGTGCCAAACTTTTCCTCTGTTTTGGCTCCTTTAACTCGTCTAACTAAAAAGGCCGTTCCTTGGATATGGACTCCTGAGTGCCAACAGTCTTTTAAAGCCATTAAGGAGGCTCTTGTTACTGCTCCGGTTCTTCAGTCTCCTGATTTTAGTCGCACCTTCACTCTCCAAACCGATGCCTCTAACTATGGCTTAGGTGCTGTCCTTACCCAGGAATTCGATGACGGTGAAAAAGTGGTTTGCTACCTATCTCGCTCTTTAACTAGACAAGAAATGAAGTTGACTGTAACGGAGAAGGAATGTCTGGCTGTGATTTGGAGTGTTGAAAAATTACGTCACTATTTGGAAGGAGTTCATTTTAAGGTTATTACTGATCATCATTCTTTACTGTGGTTACATAATCTAAAGGATCCTCAAGGTCGTCTCGCTCGTTGGGCTCTTCGATTACAACCCTTTGATTTTCAACTTATCCATCGTAAGGGGAAGGATCACGTGGTACCTGATTTTCTATCGAGGTCTGTGCCTGTTTCAATTACTACATTAACCTCTGGGAGTCATGCGACCCCCAATCCTTTTACGTTTTGCGACAGTTCCGATAAGTGGTATAAAAGAATGGTGCACAGTTTGGAGGAATTTCCGGACAAGTTTCCTTGTTGGAGAAGTGATGGGGGTATCTTATATAAATTTGTCAAAACTGCGGACCCTAACTTCCCTAATCATTCTAGTTGTTGGAAAATAGTTGTACCCAAAGATCAACGAAAGGAAGTCATGGCTCATTGTCACGATTCGCCTACCTCGGGTCATGGAGGAGTTCATAAAACATTTTGGAGAGTGGCTGCAAAATATTATTGGCCTAAGATGAGATCGGACATCATTAAGTATATTCGTTGTTGTAGAGTCTGTGCCCAAAGTAAATTTGATCAAAAGCCCCCGGCGGGATTAATGGGTAATCGTCCCGAGATAAAAGCTCCGTGGCAATCTATTAGTTTAGATTATATCGGTCCACTGCCTCGTTCCAAACATGGTAATTCGTATATTTTGGTTGCCGTGGATTATTTTAGCAAATATGTATTGTTGTTTCCTTGCCGTTCAATATCAGCTAAATCCTTAATTAAGAATGTCGAGGAAGGTATTTTCCTAGTTTATGGATCACCCCAATTTATTACGTCTGACAATGGTTCCGTTTTTAAATCCAAAGATTGGCAATCACTATGCAATAAATATAAAGTCAAATCCTTTTACACAGCTCATTATTATCCCAGAGTGAACCATACTGAACGCGTTAATAGAGACGTAAAAACTATGTTGCGAGCTTATGTGAAGCAAGGGGATCATAGGACTTGGGAGGATAATCTCGCTGCCATTGGTTGTGCCATTCGAACATCGCGGCATGAGACCACTGGTTATACCCCGTTTTTCATTAATTTTGGGAGAGAGCACAAGCTCTTTGGTCAAGATTTTGTCGCTGAAATTCCATATGTAGAGACTGAGGCTCAAGATCATATACGGCAACGCGTGGGGGATTTTCGAAAATTATTTGACAGGATCCACCAACGAATCCAGATTTCTCAGCAAAACAATCAACACCGCTATAATTTACGTCGACGTCCATTATCTTTTACCGTCGGTCAACAGGTGTGGCGTAAAAACAAAACTTTATCTAATGCGGCTAACTACGTTAGCGCTAAATTAGCACCTGAGTTTGTAGGACCTTTCTCAATAAAACGGAAAACTGGTACCTGTACGTACGAGTTACAGGACGAATTTGGTAAATCCAGAGGTGTCTGGCATGTTCAAGATCTAAAACCCGTGACTGTCGATTCTGTTTCTGAAGGTCCATCTTGTTAAGTAACCACGGTAATCCATGGACTCGGAATTATGTATCTTACGATTTGTCCGTCATGCTAAATAACTTGTTCCCTGAGAATTGATTCCATTCTCTCTTTTCTTTGCATCCCTTTTTCTGCCAAATCACAGGGAATGGTGTTGGATTTCCTTGGGATCGGTGGGAGAAGTCCATCAAGAGTCAACCTTTGGTCATACGTTTTGCCCTCAGATTAGGATACACTATCGTCGGTAACTTTTTTGTTGAAAACTTACCTCCTGTTTTTGGAGAGGGGGAGTTGTCACGGTCTAAATTGATCATTAAGTTTTGGCTAGACGCTCCTTCGAATAACTTCTCTATATCGACTACGTCGCAATCATAATATTTAAATATTTCCTCTATCAAAATTAAGTTACTACTGTGTTTATTATGGTAATTATCGTCACCTTCACCATATTAGCAAGGTTGTTTCAGTGTTGACGTTTTTTTTATCAAAAGGTTAACTCCAATTGTTATTCTATTTTATTTAATTAAAATACCTCACAATTACATTAATTTTAGAGTTCCGTTAACGCATTGTTTATATTTGAGTTTCGATTTTTATTTTTCTGTAACTACTTTTCTTTTAATATTATTTTTGTCAATAGAATATTGTTGGTAACTAAAGATTATCAATTGTTGACTTTATTAACCTCTTTCATATTATTTAGCAAACTCACCGATGAACTAATCCATATCTAATGTATATTTTGTATATTATATTGTTATTTGTCCTTGTTAGCACATCCATGGTTGTTTCCAGGTGGTAATTCGAAAAATCTCTTGTGAATAGCTGGGATGTGTTATTTGTAAACTTCTCTATGTGGTAATCGGCACTAACATTCTCTATTGATATGTATATTAGGCTATTTAGTCTGAAATTGGGAAGATACAAATGATATTGACAAAAATGATAGTTGTTTTGGTTGATAGTTTGAGTGTATCGACTTTTGATTGTCTTCACTTCTGGTTTTAGGTTACTGACCTGATAATTCCGGTGGGTTTTGTTCTGTTTCACTTCCTTTTCCAGTACTTAAGTTGATATTTGATAATTCTAATTTCTTAATTAAATTCAGACCCATGACGAACACTTCGTTTTAATTTCTGGGACAACATTGGAATAAACACTTGGTGGAGGAAACTTTTATATCACTTTTCTCCCTGGTTAACAACTCCGGTTATTGAGCACTTGTTTTGTCCAGGAGTGCACAATATTCGAGTAAACAATCCTAAGTATGTTTATTCATAACAAAATATATTGTTTATATCGGTTCTACTTGTCGTGATGGTGTGCGCTATGAACACATGTTCTTCCTTCTGCTCACACACTGGCTTAGTACTATTAGGAACACAGTTGCCGATTGTTATTGAATTTATCGAAAATCCATGCATTTTATAGTTCATTCCTTAATCTAATTCAGTTGAATGTCCATCTGATTTATTCTGGTTGTTAGCCGAAAATTAAGTTTGGCATCGGAGTTTAGTTTTACGCATGTGGTATTTTGGCAACGATCCTAGTGCGAAATTTGGGAAACTCTCTTTCTTTTTCCGGCCATCTTTTACCACAGAAAGCAATATTGAAGAGTGGTTAGAGATTTCAATCTAAAATTTTATTATCCAGTTTGTATGGGATTTGATTGAAACTCTATATAATTAATCTCCATCTATCAATTCAGTTAGCTTATCTTTCATTTATCTTGGCTATTTTCTGAATTTTTTGAGGAGATTTTATTGATACTACTACGTAGGATTTTTTTGCCGTTCTTCAGGTAAGCTATTCAAATTTTATAACTGAAGAGTAATTTTCTCGATTCTGCTTGTTATGCTAAATTTAGCGTTTTATTTATTTTGCTTTTTTCCTATTAGAATTCTATGGTGGATAATCGAATCACGTTTTCTGGACTTGTCGATTTTATTCCAGACACTCAGTGGTTACACCCCGTCTTTGACTTGGATACCGTACTTAGTTATTTCGTTGTTGAATTGTTTGGACAAGCGCAAGCATACTATATAAAAAAAAAACCCTGCTGGCCAGAGGTGAGTTGAGTTTTTTTTTAATGATTATTGTTTACCACTTTTTCAATTTTGCTAATTGATTTGAGTTTAAATTGACGTGATATTTGATTTCTTGATTAATGTTTGTTTCTCAGTTGACAATATGAAATAGTTTTATTGTTGTTCCATATTTTTCAACGACTTCATGGGCGGGGGGTCAATGTTTTCGTAAACCTTTTATTTCCTTTTTTTTCACAAATGGGGTTCAAGTAATTTGTGTAATGTAATGATCTATGGGTTTTGGACTTCTTTTAACTTATGTGTTTATAATCACAATGCTCCAATTTTCTTATTTTCCGTGATTATTCCATTTAACTTTTTGAGTATAATTAAGTAATTCGATAATTCATTTTATACAATTATTATGTAAGTATCCTCCGTTTCCCTGTATCTTGTGTTGAGACATTAGAGATTTTCTATGTTTTCCTCTCTAGGGTTTTTTTTTATGGCGGAAAATTGCCTGGACATTGACTGCAAACCCAGTGCTACACGCCCTCAAGTTTCCCACAATTCAGCGATTCTCAGGGACAACCGGAAATCAGCGAAGTCTACCTTATTATGAGTCTTTGTTTGTTGCGTACTGTTTATGTTCCTTTTTTTTAATTTTCTAGTGGGCCAGTCGAGGCCATAGTTATTATTGCGCACTCGTCATTTTACTTTAAGCTAATTATTAAAGTTAAGTTAACTTGTTGAACACGTGATCACGTTGCGGTTTATAGCTTCAAGGATATTATTATAATAAAAACAAAAAAACTTATTGTAACTTTAACACCTATATATTTCTTTATTTCTATGTTTCTTACCATTTTTTTTTTATTATTATTAAATTGGTGACCTTTTAAGAGACTGTGTTTTACTTGGCAGACTGTCCAGGAGGCATAAGTTACTTTGATTTGGCTGGTAGAGTATCGGCCAGTTCGTGATCACCTAGAGACTTCCGGTTTAGTCGGTAAACCGGTGGCGCCGAACCTACTTACAGTATACTCCCTAGCCGGTGTTGCTCGCACCTTTTTAAACCACTGGCCAGTACTATACCATAGCCTATTGTTTCTGCTAATTTGCCTTTAGTCTAAATTCACTTTCGTTTCTAAATTTTGTTAAAAAAAATATATATATATATAAAAGAACAGTTGGTCTTCATACCACCTGTAGAAATTTCAGAAAAGAAAACCTATCAATAAATAGTGCGTGGCAATATGCATCTATGAGCAAACCTTGTCTGGGACTGTATCCGTCAACACTACATCTCTGCGAGTACACCGACCTCCAAGATGTTAGAGATGAAAATCCGTGCGAAGTGGAACTACTAAATATAAAAAACACTTCCAATTGCCAACAGTCAAAAATCAGCATCCCCAAAACGTTTTTCCAACGTCTGGACAACACCAACCAATGGATTGCAGTTTTTCCATTTCAAGAAACCATTACACTGACATGTCATGATCAAGTCGAAACCATAACAGTCAAAAATACATACCTTATACGAATACCAAAAGGATGCCTAATAAAAACACAAGTCACCAAAATAGTAAACCGAAATGACATCCAAGTCTCAAGTCAACCCATCTTGTTTCCTGAACTAGAAGTCAAAGCTATGGAAATACAAAACGTTCCTACCAGTATTCAACTGCAAGACATCAACCTAGATGACCTGAACCAAATTAAAACCAAAATTCTCGAAAATGATCCAGAGTTAAAATTTCAGAAAATACACCACACTCCCAGCATATGGACAATTATAATTTATTGTCTATTGGTTATACTAGGAGGATATATCATTGTTAGAAAACTATCGACCCAATTCAAATCTAAGAAAAAAGAAGATCAACCAATGGACCTGGAATCTATTCAACTTCCTCGCTAACCCTCAGAGTTGAAATTTCGAAGGGAGGAATTATGTCACCGTTTCTTATGGAACCTTCAACGTCAGCAGATTCTCATATCATCATATTCATGCAAACTGTTATTTCTGCATTTTTTACTTTATTCGAATTATATATTTTGTAGATCAGTTCTTTGTCAATCTTTAACTTGTAAACTTGAAAATATCTAATTAAAGTAGTTAGTTGTGTAAATAAAGTTTTTAAAAAAGTAATTTCGAGTATCGATTATAAATCTCGTGTCAAAGTGCCACTTGGCCAGCGAATTGATTACGAATGTAGCCTGATGTGAGTAAGCACCAAAAAGAACGACATCTCAATTAAATCGCGCGATCTGTCGATGCATACGTGAATAAGAAACACATATAAACATAACCTATCTCGATATCTTTGATAACCACGCTTGATTTTGTTATTTTTAGTTTCAAATAGTTCTTTGAGTTAAGATTTCTATTATGGCAAATATTCCATTATTAGTAGTTAGCTTCCTTCGCCCTCTGTGCATCTTCAAGGGATTGATTTAAACTATACGACAGTTTCGTATCAGCATCTAATAATGTTATTGTATCCATAATTTTTAACAAAAGAAAAATAGAGTATGTGTGTTTATATGTCAATGGTAAAAACCGTAGATAACCTTGGTTAAAACTACAAATAACCCAAGCAAAACAAATATTTCTTCATCCCCTCCACTTTATTTCCGACTCAAGTCCAACTGATACCCCCTTGCAACACATTCAGCATCGGTAATGGGGGAGGAAAAATCTCATTTTACTTAGAAGTGAGTAATACAAAAAGAACGCTCACAATACTGATGTGAGCTGAGTTTATCTGAGATCTCAGTCAAAAAGAACGCACCTATTGTAACGGACACTTAATGACGTCAAAGCACTGGTCAATATATGGAGGGTTAGTTCTACCCTCCATAATATTTCGGAACAAGTCACCAGTATGGCGTAAATTCATGACGTCACAACCCCTGGCCAAGGTACTGATTTCATATACATAAAATAAGTATATTAAGTACCAAGAGTTATTTTAGGCATGAGTGGAGCGATTTTTCTATTTCCGTTACTAAAACCGCATTCAAAACATTGGTTTGGCATGCACAAAATGATTCTTTAAACACTAGTGTTTAAAATGCAAAAACTCACATCTCGTTTATCGTTTGTATTTTAAACGTCACATCAAGTATATCTTTTGTATGCTAAATTTCATGTTCCGTTATAATTTCCGTTGTTCTGTGTGATTTGATTTGTCAGTCAGCCGTCAGCCACCGTCTGTCATGTTACGAATATAATTAAAATATAATATAATTTTGTTCATTCCTGCGTGCAAAGAAAAAGTATAATAAGCACCTTGAGTTAAAAACGTGTTTAGTCACTCGTTTCACAAGGCAGTCGTTCCGCATTTCTCCACTCGTGACTAAAGTAACATTTTTGACACTTAGTACTTAAATATACTAGTATATGACTGATATGAATTTCGGAATACCATGATAAAAGGTGTTTTCTTTGTATCATATCTATGCAAAAAATGATCGTTCAGAAGACATCGTCAACCATTCGTAGCTCAGGGAGCGCTAACTCAGCGGTTGACTTATAAAAGTTATGCGTTCTGAACGCACCCATTTATTGACACCTCAAAAACACCAACTACCAAAACACGAAGAATTTGTGAGGTTACTTCCTCATTCTAGCCTCATACATGTAAATATTTGGCACCGAATACTACTATTCGGTGATATTTGGTTTTGGTACCGAGGCGAAAACGTGATTGTTATTTTATAGATTTAAAACGGCTTGTAATTTAATATAAAATGAAGTATGTATTTCTGGTAGCTAAATATTAAGCATAATAATGAATCGAATATAATAATTTGTTGTAGATTCCACGACGATGATGATTACAGTGTTTCAGACTCGGATGATGAATATACAGAAAATGAAAAAAAATTATTGAATAAAGTGAGGCATAAAGACATTGATTCAGAAAATGAGGTAAATACTATTTTAAATTCAGTTTAATAAATCAAAACTAGAGATTATTTTTGAAGGCATATATTATTTCAAGTAAGTTACAGACTTCTTTAATATCAGTTTATAAGTTGCCATTGAATATGTTAGCTTCAAAGGTGCTTATTACACACTCTTAGACGTATTTATCCTTCTTGTAATTTTTATTATACAATCTAATTCAATGTTAAGTTATATCAATGAGTTTAAAAGAATATTTTAGAATTGATTTTATTCATTCCTTTGCAAAAACTAGGAATTTCAGTAGTAAAATATACGAGTACGCAATGTTTTATAACTTCATTTTTAGCAAGAAGTATTTGGTGTAACAACAGATCATTCAGATGATGATGATAGTGATAATGAATTAGCATTGAGTGATGTTGAAGGCCAAGAAGATGATGACTTACCAGATATTAGAGCTTGGGGCAAAGATAAAAGAAAATACTACCAAACTGATTACGTTGATGGTGATTATGGGGGTTTTCAAGGTAAAGATGCACAATTAGCAGAGTTAGAAGAAGAAGAAGCAAGAAATTTGCAAAAACAATTGGTTCAACATTTAGATGACGACGATTTTAATTTGGATATATTCACAAAGGTATGTATATTATTAATATAATCACTTGTAGAAAAATGAATGTGTCCATTTAAAAACAGAAAATTATTGCTTAAGACAATGTCGTTTTGAGTTGTAGACTGAATGTTTTGTTAGCCAATATAATTCTCTTGAAATAATTGCTTTTAATTTAGGTAGTAGTTCAACTTCCAAAAGCCGCTTGTAATAGCCACAGAAGTATCATGTTTAAAACTCAAATAAGGAGGTGTTCTTCTTGTATAATAAGTTAGCTTAACAAATAATTGCCTACAGTTATATAAGGTATAAATGTCAATTGTTTAAATAGATATATAACCTTTCTAGGTGGGCTACTAGTCTTAATATATAAGGGTAATTTGCCATGTAAATAATTTTTTTGTTCCCTTTACAGTAAGAACTTATAAGAGAGGTGATGTGTACTGAGCAATATTCTATTTAGGTCTTCTTCATAGTTTTTGTTTAGGTAATGATTGAGTAACATATTTACTGTTTTCACTAATGTTATTAATATTTTTGTGTACTAAAGCAACTACATATATACTGTGGAGTAACTGGCTGGTAGTGGTCTGATACTATCGATAGTAAGCCCTATCGATAGTCTCAAGAGATACTATCGATAGTACTATCGAAACTATACGAACATGAATTATAATAGTGTAATGCATTCAAATTAATAAACATAAAAAACAGTAGTAATATATAAGGTATATAGTACATATTATCAGAAATATATTAACAAAAACATATAATATATATAAAATAAAGTATGTATCGGAGCAAAACATAAAAGGAAATTAACTACTAATGCCCTGTGAATAAACACAAATGAAAAAGCGACATTTAAAATAAAAATATATTCTGCTGCAAAAAGATAAGCATGTCCACATTCTCTGCTTTCAGACGGTTTTTCTTTTCCGATAATATGTTGAAAATACCCGTTCGGATGGAACCGACGTAGCTGGAATGCATCCATACTTTTTAACCAACGTTATCAAGCCTTCAAATGCACCTTCATTAGTTTGCCAGTAGTTTAAAGGATCCTTATCCATTGGGATTGTAAGACGTTCTAAATATTGTCGAATGGTGATGATAGCATCTGTTTTAGGTCTCGAATAATCCTCCTCTCGATTGGATCTAACTGATTCAAGAAAACTAAGTAACCCCTCTTTTTTCAATTTTTCAATAGTTGTTTTGATTGGTCACTTTCATTATTTTCTGGGTGTTCTTCATATTTAGTCTGGGACGGACCTGGAGTTTGGTCTCTCCATATTTTTTTCTGAGCCAAAACGTTTGTTAATTCATTTGTTAGAATGCTTACAGCGTTCTTATAATTTTCATCTAGCCTAAATGCTGGTTTTTTAAATCTGGGATCGAGGAGTGTGCTTAGTCCTGTTGGAGTGCGAGTTTCATAAGCACCTAATCTTTTTATTAAACCTGCTTGCAAATCTTTTATGAGTTTTTCACCACATTCAGTTTTGTGGATCACTGCTTTCAACTTCTTGTGGAGTCCATAGATTATTAGAATCACTAATGACACTGTTAAATAAGAGTCTCCTGAAAATTGTTCTGTGGCTTCGAAAAATGGGGATAAGCCCGCGATCATATCCTCCATAACAGCAATTTCATCGGGGTTAAGTGGTTATGGGGCTGCTTCATTAGAGCTGGAGTATAAAGCAAGTGTGATTTGATCATTGATAAGAAGCAGCCGTTGTATCATTGAAAACAAGCTATTCCAGCAAGTGGATACTTCTTGAATCACCTTGAGGGTAGGCTTATTTTGATCCTGTTGGATGGAGCGCAACTTCTCATATGCTTTTGAGCTATTTTTAAAATGGTTAATGATGCTTTTACAGTGTTTTATTATTGATTTTATTTCTTCATTAGAATGGGAGTTTACAGCATCATGTACTAATAAATTTACTGTATGCGCAATACAAGGCATATGACCAATTTTGAGTAGACGACAAGCATTGACCATAGTGCTAGCATTGTCAGTTACCACAGCTGAAATTTTTTCATTTAGCTGCCAGTCGTCCATAATTTTTTTGATCTGTTCACTTATATAAACTGCTGTGTGACTTCTTTCAGTTGAGATAACGGTTTGCAATACTGCAGATATAAGCTTAAAGTCAAACAAAACATGGCAAGTTACTGTTATGAAACCTTGGACATTGATAGAAGACCAGCAGTCTGTAGTAAGGGCTACATATTCAACATTTTTATTGGAAAGCATGCTTCTTAATTTTTGTTGCCCTTGTTCATACAAATTAGGAATAAGTGTTTTACTTACATATTTTGCACTTGGTATATTACATCGAGGGTCTAATTCATTTAATAACTGCTTAAATCCCTTATCTTCAACTACGGAAAAAGGCTGGCAATCTAAAGCGATAAACATAGCTAGTTTTTCGTTCAGTCTTTTACACTTTGCACTATTTAAATCATAGAAGTTTTCTTTTTTAGAAACAAAGTATTGTTCAATCTTTTGTTGTTTCTCCTCCCTACAGTTTTTATTTTCAGCAATTTCACTCGAATGAGTTCTTTTTAAGTGATCCATCAAATTGGATGTATTACCTGATGACTTATATTCTTTTGAACATAATTTTCATTTCACGACACTGCTTCCACTTGTACTTTTTATAAAATACTCCCAAACATATGACTTACTGCGTGTAAACATTTTTTAAATTTCAATTGTACTAATTATAATGATAGCCAGCAAAACTCAAGACGTAACGGAAAACTGTAAAACTTGAACTACTCTAAAACAAATAAAGCACACTAAATAATTGAATCCGGTGATTCCCCGTAATTGCATCGGGTGATTTTTCTCTAATTTGTTCATGAAGCAATAGATGGTAGCACGAATAGAAAGCAGAGACATGAAAACTGGAGAAGGCAGTTAGGAAATCCTTAACATAGATCTAGTGCTGAATTGCTGTTTGCTTGCTAATAAACTTTTTTTATTTTAGTTTTTTGAAAGGATTCTCGAGAAAATAATTTTGAAAAATACTAAAAACAAACGATTTTAAAAACTATCGATAGTTTTTGATGGTAGCACACTATCGATAATATCGATAGTATCCGACCATTACTGGCTGTACCAATTATATTTTGAGTTGCTGCAAGTTGAGTAGTGCAATTTTATTGTCCATACCAGTGCCCTCCGAATGTATAGATTAGGGTTTCTGTTTCTTATTTATATTAATAGTTCAATGGCCTGTTTTATTATATCATTTTTTTAATTGATCACATTTTTAAAAAGTATAGTGAATATATAGCAGAGTTTAATTCTTTAAATGCAAGACGAAGTTTCTTATAAGCACTTGATAGAAGAAAGTAATTAGAATATTATTGTTTTGATTTAAGAGGACGGAAGAAAGTGACAAACAACATGAAGAAATCGTTAAGAGAGACGTTTCAAAATTATCCAAAAGACAAAAGCTAGAAATCATGCAGAAGGAATCTCCGGAATTTTTCAATCTCGTTTCTGATTTTGAAAGTGAGTTTTATAAAATATGACATGACATGATAATTTACATTGTGTTTAATTCAATTATAGGTAAAATGACAATAGCAAAAACATATCTACTTCCATTATTAAAAAAAGTTGAAGATGGAAAAATAACCTCCTGCAAAGCCACTGATTTTATTCAAATGATGTACGAATTAATATTAAAGTAAGTAAATAATATTCCTCTGCTAAACAAGCAGTATAAAAATGAAATATCGTTTTAGCTATTGTACAAACATATACATGTATCTGTTGCTGAAATCGTCCAAAGTGAATGTCCAAAATCATCCTTTAATAAAGCGACTTTATCAATACCGCCAATTCCTTCTGCAACTTGAACCGGTTTATGAAGAAGTTATTCAACCACAGATAGAATTATTACTTAAAACTGTAAGTATTTAATGATTTACCTTAAAAATCGTAGGTCTTACACTTCTTGATTAGTACAGATTTAATTTGAACTTATTTAATGATTCTCTTGATTCTTGCATAAACTAAACATGATTTGTAGGATAACCAAGAATCTGCTGATATTAAACCAAAGAAAAAAAAGAAAATGTTGAAACTTCTTCGAGAAATCAAGGATAAGTCATTAGAGAAAAGCGCCGTTAAAAGGAAACCAACAGACACAAACATTTCTGTAAAAGTTAAGAAAGTTAAATTTGATGAAACCAGCATGGTTAAAGAAGACAATAAAGACGTCAGTTCTTCCGGAGTAGAGGAAGATGAGAATATTGAAGAAACTGATGAATTTTTAGAAGATGTACAAGGTAGGGAAACTATATTATTAACAGAATTAAAAAAGTTTATAGGAAATTAATTTGTATGATAAAAAATGGTTGTCGATGTGTAGAAGAAATATTACTTTTTTGAATAAATGGAGTTTTATATTTAAATAAACTGCATTCAAATGTAGCGTATATATTAAATACATGTATCGCTCTGTATGTAGAAAAACCAAACAAAATTCAATTAAACAGTGTTTTATTATATTTTAGGTGAACCTTCCAAAAGAGCTATTACTTATGAAATGGCCAAAAACAAAGGTCTTACTCCTCATAGGAAAAAGGAGCAAAGGAATCCTAGAGTTAAGCACAAACTCAAGTACAGAAAAGCTATCATTCGTCGCAAAGGAGCTGTAAGTATTGTATATTTGTTTCTAGATTTACAAATGCATTTAAAATTGAAAATTTATTGTTTAGTGATATTCATAAGAAAAATAGTTGCTAGGAATGATTATAAATTATGACATTTTGTTTTTTAAGACAGGTGTATAGGTGTAACGGTCGTGATATTTAAAAAAGTGTTTAATCAATTGTTTTATGTTGTATTTTATAATCTACTATTGGATAAAGATGATTTAATTTTTTTTTATTGTGTAGGAACAAAAAATTATAGAAATTTTACAGTACATTTCGAAATCTACAGAATTATTTGAGTGTATACTTGAAGTTTGTTATCCTCATCATAATATCGTTAAATCTAAAGATGTTGGCTATTGCTATTGCGTTTTTAAATCCATTTATTAGGGTAGATTACTGCCATTCCACTTGTTACAATTTTTTATCTGTCCTGGCCTCAAAAGTTATTTTCTTCCATTCTGCTCTGTTTCCGCATTTTTCTCTACTCTTTAATTCCCATCTTTTTTGTATCCTCTTATATCTGATTCCCTCATATTTCTCTGGGTTTTCCTTTTCTTCATTGTATAATTCGTCTATCATTTCTCCAGGTTTTTTCTCATAATATGTCCTACCCATTTTAGGTGTTGTGCTTTTATATACTTAACAACTTTCTCATTGGCTAACTATCTTTCTATTTCTTCATTAGTTTTAAGTCTCCTTTGCCCATTTCTAGTTATGTTCGACCCCTGTCTCTTTCTTTGCGTGATTCTTAAGTCTTCTTTTTATTTTTTGTTTATCACTGTTGTTTCTAAACCATAAGTGATTACTAATCTTGTTAGTGTTTTGTATATTTTCATTTTGGTGTTTTTACTTAAGACTTTACCTTTCAGGATTTTTTTATTTCTGCTGAAATTTTGGTACACAATTTATTGTTAAAATGATTTAATATAATCATTAAAGCTTGGAAAATATGCAAAATGCATGTTAAGTGCATATGTGCATATTTCGCCATTTTTTGAATAATGCATATGCAAAATAAAATAATGCATATTTTACCGTATTTTTGCAAAAATTTAATTTTTTAGTGCATTTTTAGAACAAGGCACAGTGCGACGGCTTGTCAGGTAGCCGCAATTCATCTTTGTATCGGGATTAGGACCCACTAATTACTATTTTACTGCCGTTCTTGTGTTAAACGACAGATGGTCTCATAAAATGGGATTATTTTTACATTTCTTTCAAATACTAATTCTTCACGTCCGGCTTAAATATTTCGGTGGTTGTAAAAACCATGGGTCGTAATAAAATAACCTTGCTAGCTCGTAAATGATATTCTTCATTCATTCCCGCTACCAGTTTTCAAACTATTAAATATGCTTTTGGGGAAGGGATTTCTTTTCCTTTGCTTGTCTTTAGAAAACATTAGTTAAAATTGATTTGGTAGTCCTTCTGTCAACAAGAGAATAATTTTGTGAATTGTGGAGTTTAAAGTTTTATCAAAGTTGCCAAAATGCCAAAACAACCAACCGAAAAAAATATTCTGCTAAAAAAGTGGATCAACAATAGAAAGGATTTAAAGATAGTGGATTCAACATCCGTTTTCTGCACAATTTGCGCTAAAACGGTAAGGTTAACAACTATATTATTGAAGTTTAATAATATAAATAAATAAGTATAGTGTTTTTTCACTCTGTTTTTTGTTTACCTTAAAAATGATGTTTAGGTAATATCTATATAAAGGAGAAAAGTGCATATTTAAGAGCACAAGTGCATATTTAACTGCATATTTTGACCTATTTTTAGAGCATATTTGCATGCATATTTTGGTATTTTTTAGTGCATATTTTCCAAGCCTTAATAATCATATACCCTTTTACCCTGAGGTGTCGGGTTTGCATTTAATTTTCGTATATAAATGTTTTCCAGTCTTTCTTGTTTCTTGTTAACGTTTTTGCATCTTCCCAGGATTTACCTCTCTCTTTTAGTTTATTACCCAATACTGTATTCCATGTTTGTCTTGGTCTTCCTTTTTATTTGTATTTTTGCCTCATATGTCCTTTTAACTTGTCTATTGTTGTCAATTCTTTGAATATGTCCCCACGAACTGAATTTTAGTATGGGTTGGACACCTACGTCTTCTCTTATTTTTGTGTTTCTAATTTTGTCTTTTCTTGTTGCTCCAAACGTTCTTCTTCTGCTGCTTGTATGCTTACTGCTTTTTTGCTTACTTGTAAGAGTCCAAGACTGGCACCCATAAGTTAAAACTGGTCGATATATTGTGTTATACACTTTTATTTTTGTTTCTTTGGTGATTTCTTTTTTATTTATAAATTTTTGGTTCATGGCATAATATAGCTTCATTATTCTCTCGATCCTTTCATTTATTTCTGCATCTTGTTTTCCTGTTTTGTCAAAAGCTACTCCTAAGTATTTGAATTCTATTACTTGTTCTATTTGTACATTATCTATTTTAATTTCTGTGTTGATCTTCTGATTTCCTATTACAGTATTTTGGTCTTATTTTTGTTGATTTTCATTCCTTCTTCTTCCATAACGGCTCTCCATATATTCAGGTTTTCTTGTAATTGGTTTTCGCTTCCTGCCATTAACACCACATCATCTGCAAAAACTCCTTCGGCTATCTCTACTCTTTCTAAATTTTCATAACCAATGAACATTTTCTTTGCCTTCTGTTCGCTTTTTTTGATAATATTGTCCATATGTATATTGAACAATGTTGCGCTCAGTCCTCCTTGTCTTAATACTATGTTGGTTCTAAATCCTTTTGATTTCATGTTGTTTTTTATGATAAAATGTTTCATATATATCTTGAATGATTTTAATTATTTTTTTGTGTATTCCCTTTTCTTTTAGCCCCTACCATACTTTTTCTCTGGGTACAGAATCAAACGCTTTTTCGAGATCTATGAATGCTAGATATGTGTTTTTATTTTCTAAATGTCTCTTTTCTTCTAATTGTTTTATTGCGAAGATGTGATATTGCGTACTTCTTCCTGGTCTGAATCAACTCTGTGCCTTTGGAAGCTGGTTTTCTAGAGTTGGTTTAATTCTGTTGTTTATAAGCTGTTCGTATATCTTTATAATGGTGTTCAATAAGGTTATTCCTCTATGAAATTAACTGTCTCGGCCCTTACAAACTAATAAACTAACTTCTTAAGTGATCATTGTAAAGATCAGCAGATATAGTTTTCCTGGTTTTCTATATCATTGCACAGTTATACTGATCTTAATTGGAAAAAATATTCATGTCAAATTGTTTCATTTGGACTATACATCAGATTAACAAATAAAATAGATATGTTTGTTTTGATCTTTTCTTGCCCCAAACATTGAGTCACATTCTAAGCTCACTTGCGGGACACTTCCACTGCTTTGCCATATTTACAAAGTCTCTTTAGTTGCAGGAAAAATGAAATTAGAAGTTTAATTGAAAATGTGTTAAAAAGTTATGCAAATAATAAAAATTCATACTAATTTATGCATTTCAGTCGCTACTTTTAAAATTAATTAATAATACTTGAATTTTATTTAATAAACGCATATTCTTATATGAATTTTAAACAAGTATTTGTTGTATCCTATGGTTATAACTAAAAGTAGCAACATTGCTCAAAATTTCAGTATCTGTTTAATGTGTCAATAGTAATCTATTTAGTAGTTTTGTCCTTGTTTAATTACCATATAAAGAGAGATGCAAATATCGCCAGACTGTGACCGACGATCATTTCGAATTGGTCGTAGTATTGTAGTAAATAATGTCAAACGTGGTTTGTTTATACGAGCGCCATTACGACTAGAGAGTAAACATTTAGTTCTATCGTTTTGATGAGTTTTTCAAAACTTTTTGTGACAAAATGAACTTTTAAGGTAATTAATTTAATGTTATTGGATTATCATGGTTCGTCGGTGCCAAGTTTGTCAGAAAAACAGCCGAAATTACCAAGGCCATGTAGCTACAATACCATCCCCACTTTTTGTAATTCATTCATTATTTCACTACTGGCGTTTAGAATTGTTGGCCGCACAAATAAACGTGTTTATGAATGAATAGCCCTCTACATGTTTATTATTACTCTAAGGACTATACAAGGCGTTGAACTCAATGATTTTCACGTACAATTAGGCATAACTTCTGAAATACCCTATATACTTATATGAAACCCTACATTGTAAGTATGGGGGAGGTGAGCCCAATCTGAATCTGAAATAATATATAGGGTGTCTCATTAAAAAAAGGTATGTTTGTTTCACGCTGGTGATAGGGAACACCCAGTACAAGTGAAAGTAATTTAGAAATGTGAAGTTTACAGATGTCTACAATTTTCGTGTATAACGTTATTCCATATCTTCTATAATAATGCATATATCAAACTTTGTCACACTAATGACGCACCCTGTATATACTTCCTTTTGATTCTTCTACTGCACTTGTTAAATCTTCCCAGAATTTTTCTTTTTCATCTGCTTTTCCATTTTCATCTATGCCATATACTGATATGATTGTATTTTGTTTTTGTTTTTCGGGTTTAATGTAGGAGTTAAATTCAACCCCTGTTTCCACACTCAGCGCCACGTTGCCGTTCCCTTTCTCTATTGTGTAAATCGTCTATCATTTCTCCAGGTTTTTTCTCATAATACGTCCGACACATTTTAGGTGTTGTGCTTTTATATACTTAACGACTTTCTCATTGTCTAACTAGCTTTCTGCCTTAGCCTGAGAGGAATAGACGGAGACACATCATTACTGAGTCAGAGCAAAAGTCAAATCCAGAATATCTAGCCACAAATACAATAAAACAACAATAAACCCACAATGGAACATGGACGAAATACACAATGCAGAGAAACAACAAAACTATAGAGAACAACTTGAACTCTGAAAGAGAAGACAATGATATAGAACAGCTATGGGAAGCGACTGCCGAAATAATAACCAAGACAGCTGACAAGATCTTTGGAAGGAGTAAGCAGAAGAGGGCAAAAACATGGTATGACGAGGAATGTCGGAAACAACTGGAAAAAAGACAAACAGTAAGAAAGACTTGGATACAACTGCAAACAGACCAAAGTAAAAAGGAATATAACGACTGCCGAAAAGAAACATGAAAAATAATACGCACAAAGAAAAGAAACTACGAACAACAAAAATATGAAACTATGGAGAGAGACCGGTCCAAACCAGGCTCCAGAGAATTCTATAAAGCAATTTCCTCTGAGAAAAGAGGGCATAGAACCAATTCCATCCATACACTGAGAGACAACCAAGGCCGCATGATAATCGACGGTAAAGAAATAACTGAAGAATGGAAAAAGTATTTTAGAGACCTTCTAAACATCATACAGGAAGAACAGCACAAAGAAGAGATCTATATCACAGCGGACATGCCCGTCAAAAATCCCTCCTTTGAAGAAACCCAAAAGGCCTTAAATAAGCTGAAAAATCACAAAGCGCCGGGTACGGACGAGATACCAGCAGAACTTCTGAAATATGGGGGAGACGCACTACATCGCCAAATCCACCAGCTAATAACGCACATATGGTTAGAAGAAAGGATACCAGCACGATGGAAGGAAAACATAATAGTGCCCATTCACAAAAAAGGGGACAAAACAAGATGCGCGAATTATAGAGGAATCTCACTCGTAAACACGGCATATAAAACCCTCTCAAACATCATTCTTAGTAGACTAATCCCTTATGCTGAAAATGTCCTAGGCGAATATCAAGCCGGGTTTAGGGCAAACAGATCAACAATAGATCAACTATTCACGCTGAGACAACTTCTAGAAAAGAGATGAGAGTATAACAGACCCATACACAATCTTTTCATAGACTTTCGACAGGCATATGATAGCGTAGAAAGAAGCCAAGTATGGAATGCCATGGCGGAGTTCTCAATACCAAAGAAACTCATTCGGATGACCAAAGTCTGTATGGAGGGTGGAATATCTAAAGTACGTGTAAATAATAAACTGTCTGGCAGCTTTGAAATCAACAGTGGACTTAAACAGGGTGATGTGTTATCTCCACTACTTTTTAACCTTGTATTAGAGAAAGCCATGAGGTCGGCCGAAATAAAAACAGAATTGCTATCGGTTCAAGGTCCTAAGCTGTTACTCGCATATGCAGATGACATAGATCTCGTTGGAGACTCCATCCTATCCACGAAAGACATTTTCATCAAGGTGGAAAGAGCAACAAGTGAAGTAGGGCTGAAGATTAATGACGAGAAGACGAAATATATGTGTATAAATAGAACGACACAAAGAGACAGAATAGGACAAAATGTGACGATCAACACCTTTAATTTCGAAAGAGTACAACGTTTTAAGTATATGGGGGCCGTAATCACAGCGGACAACGATGTTACCGAAGAAATAAAAAGACAGAATCCAATCTGCAAACCGCTGTCTATTTGCACTGAATAAGCTCATAAAATCAAAAAATCTCACAAGAAGTTCAAAGATCAAAATCTATAAATCCATCGTCAGACCTGTAATAACATACGGATGCGAAACGTGGACCATGACCAAAGTAAACGAAGAAAAGCTCAGACGCTTTGAACGAAAAATACTTGGAAAAATTTTCGGACCTCACCATGACATGACCACAAACCAGTATAAGATCAGAACCAATATCGAATTAAAAGCACTCTACAACGACGCCGATATTGTCCAAGAAATTAAATCACAGCGACTAAGATGGGCAGGCCACGTGCACAGACTGAATAACGAAAGACTTGTAAAACTGGTATGGGAGGAGATTCCCACAGGCAAAAGACCACTCGGACGTCCCAGAATGCGATGGAGAGATAACATCCAAGCAGATCTCCGGAAAATGAACATTCCAGTTGACCCTAGGTTGATGGAAGACCGAACAAATTGGAAAAAAGTTGTACAGTCAGCCAGGACCCACCCAGGGTTGTAGCGCTACGTGATGATGATGAACTAGCTTTTTATTTCTTGATTAGTTCTAAGTTTCCTTTCACCAGTTCTTGTTATGTTCAGCCACAATATAGTTCTAAGAATGATTCTTTCCGTGATTGTTAAGACTTCTTATTTTTTGATTATCACCATTGTTTCTAAACCATATGCGATTACTGATTTTATTTGTTTTTTGTATATTTTCATTTTGGTGATGTGTTTTTACTTATGGCTCTACCTTACAGGAGTTTTTTATATTTGCTAATTATTGTTAAAATTATTTAGTATCAAGTAAGTTTTAACAGATTTTGATCGTTTTTTATGTTGTTTTAGGTACGTGAGCCTAGAAAGGAATTATCTCGATACGGAGGTGAAATATCTGGTATTAAAGCTACTGTTTCGAGGAGTATCAAGATCAAAACTTGATGTATTTATATTAGAAAGAATATATTATGTTAACCGTTTATATTGTAATTATTTTTAAAAACCTATAACCCTATACAGGGCCCGCTTCAAGGCCGGACAACTGTCCGGGGCGGCATTTTCACTGTCAGAATGCGAGAAAATATTATAAATATTAAAATAAAAATATTAATAAGGAGAGAAATACTAATAATTAAAACAGTAAAACGCGATAAATCGAAGTAGTTTACAGTGATCTTTAAGTGCAGTAATTTTTTCCAGTAATCATAGATCGATTAAAATATCGCTTTTGATACAATACCAACAAATTTTTGGTTATCAATTAACCAAAAGCTGGGGCTTCAGCTACTATCACTATCATTAATAGCCAAACCTATCGGTTTCGCTGGAAATAAGCAGAGTCGGATTCAGGTTGAAACTATTGCCGAAATGAAAATACGAGTTAAATTTAAAACAAAGAAAGCTACTTAAAATTTACAAAATGTCAAGCGGCGCTTCTGACTACAGGGGTCCGTCAACTAATCTCGATCATCAAACTTTCACATATTCCACAATTATACAACAACAACCATCTCCAAAATTTCCAACTAAGGACCAAGCAATAATTTTTCCGTCGGTAGGCACAATAAAACTACAAGAGTATACCATTGCAGTAGGAACTATAATAAATGCGAATACAAAATAGGGAAAACTTAAATCAGTAACTTTCATAACAAACGGTAAAATATATATTTAATTTCAAATATAATAAAAGTAGAATCGACATACTTTATGATTAACAAAAATGAGACAGGGCCATAACATTTTGCAACAATATAACAATGAACTAGGGCAAATTTAAATTATTGTCTTGTATACAAACGGTTAGTAATAAAAATCGAGGCCACTCTAAAACAAAAAATGCAACCTTTGCAATTCAGCAGAAAACCCCGAACAAAATTTGGGGAAATGATAAAAAGTAATTTCAGAGCAGACAGGGCACAGAGTCTCCGTAAAACCACGTTATCGCTAAATGTTCGCAGCGATTAAGAAATTTTGTTTTTCAGACGCGGTCATATCATTTTAATCATATCTAGTGGAATAAATAAAAATTATATTTTATTCGCGTGTAAGTAAAACTAGCAACACTGAATTTTTGTTAATACATACTGAACTGTTTACCGATAAGATTTATCCAATCAGCAGAATTTACTTCTCTACTTTTCCATTTTAATTAAGTACAAGACATTCGACAAATAGAAAACTAGCGGCGGTCGATTTGTACCTTTTTTATAGTAGACAATTATTCTCGCAGTGAGGCAGGTCAATTCCGCAGTAGAGGCGAAATCATACGGCCCATTCACGTATTGAAAAAATTTGTATATAAGTGTATAGTTTTTTTGGGGTTATATTTATACCGGGAAATATACAGTGTTAGGAAAATTATGAGGGCACATATGTTTTATCATCAATGTGTTAGAAAGAGACAAAATACATATAAATTAAGTGTATCATTCTTTTTCGCTAACAGGATATCATAAAGTGGAAAACGTGCAATTACTGTATATATGTAAAGGCGTGGTGAAAGTATACTCCTACCACGTGTAAAGGTATGTCTGGTAGGCACCGCGTTCGAGAGACGTGTAATGTGGACAGTTTAGTTTATTAATTGAGAAATAATAAGATTGTACTAAACTAATAGCTTAATGCAATGAACAATAAAAAAATCAACATTACTTTCATTTATCCCTTCATGATTAATTTACAAAGAAATAATTCAGCAGTAATAATCTAATTCACTATATTAGTTCGGTTAGTATTGGAATAAATAACATAACATGCGAAATAAAATTTGTATTAATAATAATATGTGCTTCCAAATATCTCAATTCTCATTTTTCGCTAACAGGATCTCATAAGTGGAAAACCCACAACGCCGGCCTCTTACAAATTCTTTGTAGCTACTAACAGTATTGCCAATTTTCATTGTATATTTATATTAATTGTTAAATGCATTGTTCTAGCACGAGAACAAGTTATAAGAAGATTTTAATTATGATAATTCAAGAGGTTGTAACAGATCAAGATATAATTAATTCCATCTGTTCGTTGAATATTTTATTGTAATGCTGGAAATTGTTCTAGTTTTCAGTTTGAAAGCGGTTAAAACCTTTACTTTTTTTAGATTTGGCAACGTGAAATTGGTCTCGAAACATCTGCTGTGCTTCGAATGAGTAAAAAAAATTTTGGTATCTTTATCGTTTGTATGCAAATGAGAACGAATTCTCTGTGCAAACACACAGTACAAATTAAAAAAAAAACGAAAATAAAAATAGAATCATATTCTAATTAAAGTGCCTAGAATTTTTAAATAAAAGTAATATTATGATATGTAATAAATAAAAAAATAAAACTTCTTAATTCTTCAAATGAGCTTAAATCAAATGTTCGAATAAACCCCCGTTTTGAGCTAAGCAGTAACCGAAACGGTTATAAAATTCTTTACGAACACGTATGAGCATTTCAGGTGTTATTTGCATACAAATTTGTTCCCTTAGTTCATTTAGAGAAGTGGCTCTGTTTTCTTGGAACCCATAAATTCTCGATTTTATATAACCCCAGAAAAAGGAATCGTTGGGAGCCAGATCTGGAGATCTCGCAGGCCATCTTATGTTACCATTCGTGGAGATTATCCGATTGGGAAATTGTGTATTTAAAAAATTTACAGCAGACCCGAGATAGAAGGGTCTAATTATTACATTGGTAAAAGTATTACAGGGTCTATTTATTACATCCGGTGACAGCATTTATTAGAGAACCATAGTGCAACCAAAAAATGTACTGTTTTCATCAAGATTGTCAAATGGAAGAACTATGCCATAGAGGCAGGTAGGTGATAAAACCGAATTTCAAAAAAGATATAATCTCAAAATCATTTTTTGCAATGTACGCGGAGTTCAAAATAAACTCCCATCAATCAAACATTTTCTCGAAATCCACAAACCAGATATTTTCTTTCTAATCGAGACGTTTCTCAAATCATATAAAACAAAGAATTTCAGAAATCCAGAATATCGTCTTTATAGACAAGACCGCCCCGGTGATGCTGACGGTGTCTGTATCGCATTGTTAATAAAAAAGACAATCATTTCAAAGTCTTGCAACAAATTAATACATCAATTGAGCGTATTACGATCCTTTTTGATAATAAAATTGAAATAGTCGGAGCTTACAATCCGCCCGGCAATAAACTCACAAATACAGACTTTCACAACATTTTCAACACACACAACAAAGTCTTGGTAGTTGGTGATCTCAACTGCAAACATCGGCAGTGGGATCAGTACACCAACTACCCTAATGGTAATACTCTCATGAAGTTATGCGACAATACGGACTGCAATATATTTCATACAATTGAACCCACTTACCACCCATACGCAGCTGATCATACTCCCAGTATATTAGATATATCGATAGGGAAAAATATAAATAATATAACCAAAAAAAAGTCTCCCCGACCTTAACTCTGACCACGATCCTGTCCTCATTCACCTAAAATTATCCCATAATATCATTAACCCCGACACAACTTTAACTTCTCTCGAACCTTTTGGAATATACCTCAGTGCCAGTGAGGATCTGAGGATTCCCACCACGTGCGGCATTAAGTCATCCAGACCCCACTGAAGTAGAGCTGGATAAATGCCATCAATTCCTGGAGATTTAAAGAGGGAGAAGCCAGAGATGGCCCACCTCAATCTGTCCGCGTCGACTATCTGTCGCAATCAGTGCCATATCATCCAATAGGCTGACTAGGCTATAGCCTAGGGCGCCGTGAAAGAAATAGGCGCCGACTGACCGGACTAACCACTAACGATAGTCACAATTCGTACAAATCATTTTTGCTGTATACATATTTTTTTCGTGGAGTTGGAATGTGTTGTAATGCACCAATATTAACAAAATTTTATTGACAACATTAGTGAATAGAGACATCGTTATTTCAGTCGGCCGGGTTTGAATACTTGGATAGATTGAAAAGCGCCGCTTTACATCCATATATTTTGATTATCAATGCGGTATTGTGGTAACTATAGACAAATCTCTTTTTGCTGATTTGCGGCACTGACAGGATGCCGCCAGAGATAAATATGCTAATATGTAAAGTACCGCCACGTGCGCCTTGCACTCGCCAAAACAAAAAAACCGACAAAGGGTGATTGGAAACGCAACATCAAAGTTTACAAAAAAAAATTGGTAAACTTTGGAAACATTTATTTTAAAAATTGAAGGTAATCAGTTGAGTTAGTTCAGTCGCTGGCAGTAATCGTCAATTAAAATAATATCTATAATAATATTTGTATTGAAAAGGTATTCAAAACGTTAAAGAATTAGTGTAATTGACGGATCTCGGAAAAAGTGCAGTATATGAGACAATAAAGAGGATAAAAAATGTTCTGGGTAGACAGCGTAATTTGTGCATTTACGGCCCGGCGGTATTTTTGTCTTGTTTATTATTTTATCGAAAACCATGAGTAGAGGAAGTAGAAAACTTAGTGGGAAGGAAGAAGGCTGAAAAAGAAAAGCATGAAAAATTGAGAAGTTATTGAAAAAAATACCCAAATTAAATTCTTTTTTTGTCAATCTTTTCGAGGTACGGAAGCCGATGCAGATAATGAACAACAATCAACTCTCAGTAATGATGATATTATGGATAGAGGTAAGCAGATAATTGAATAACGCGGTGTAAGAATATAATTTTTATTTTTGTATCCTCTAAAAACCGCAATAAACTCATGCAATTCTGATACTGATGAAGTTCAGGACTGTGCATCTTCATCAAGCAATCCTCAAGAAACGTCAGAATTATTTTCAAAAGTCGATTTCACAGACCCAGCTGGATGGGCTATAACCGAAAGTTTCATAAATTACATTGTAATGAACCCATCTGTAATTGTACAAGAAATTTCTAAAATGGATTTCCAAAAATCGAAACGAATTTATGATATTCATAGTAGATTTGCTGAAAAAATATGTTTTTCAAAACTTTGCACAACGGGGAAACTGTACGTCGTCAATGGCTATTATATTCAGCACTAACAGGAAATGTTTATTGTTTGTATTGTAAATTATTTAACCGGACAAAAACGAATTATTTCATGACTGGATTCAACGGCTGGAAAAATACCCATCGGATTTCTGAACATGAAAACTCTTCTGAACACTGTGAAAATGCGATGGCGTATATTGCGCGATCAAATGTCTTGGGGAAAATAGATATCGAAGTTCATAAGCAGTACCTTGCAGGAAGATATTACTGGGTTAACATACTTAAACGACTAATTGCAGTTATAAAATTTTTGACATCGCGTGGCTTAGCATTTAGGGGTTCTAGTAAAATGTTTGGAGCTATTGATAACGGCAACTACCTAGGTTCGTTAGAGCTTTTAGCAGAATTCGATCCGTTTCTGAAAACCCACATTGAAACAAAAGGCAATCCAGGAAAAGGAAATGTTTCTTATTTGTCATCAGCTATTTGTGATGAATTTATAAAACTCATGGCGGTTGATCTAAGAGAACAATTTGTATCAGAAATAAAAAACACGAAATATTTTGCAATAATCATAGATTCTACACCCGACATATCCCATACTGACTAACTTACTGTTGTTCTCAGATATGTAATTGAAAATGGTTCGGTAGTAGAACGATTTATTACATTTGCTGCTAATGTAGGGCACAAAGCTTCAAGTATGGAAACAGCAGCTTTGAAAGTTTTAGAACATATGTCATTAGACATACAGAACTGTAGAGGACAATCTTACGATAACGCTCGCATCATGTCTGGTCGATATTCTTATTTGCAAGCTAGAATCAAGGAAAAGAACAAATTGGCAAAATTTATAACATGTGCTGCCCATTCACTGAATTTAGTAGGAACCTGCGCTGCAGAGTGTTCTCCTGTTGTAACAAATTTCTTCTTGTTTAAGGAAGAAATATACACTTTCTCTTAAGCATCAACCTATAGGTGGGAAATAATGAAAGAGTGTTTAACACGTAACAGAACTGTGAGTGGGTCAGAACTACATGTGCCTAAAAAACTTTCAGTTACTAGATGGTCAGCTAGAGTCGATGCCTGCACCGCTCTTTATGACAGTTACGATACCTTTAAAGAAGCTTTGAATTTTATTGTGAATGATACCTCGCCAGCACCTAAAACAAAAGCTGAGGGGAAGGGTATATTGCAAAAAATGTTAAGCTTGGAGACTGGTATTATACTCTCTTTCTGGAGAGATATTTTAATTCAATTCCACAAAACAAGCCAGTCTTTGCAAAAGCAAAGTATGGATATAGTGACAGCCGTTCAACTCTATAAATCATTAATTCACTTTGTTACGGAAATGAGAATAACTTATAACAAATACGAGGAAAGCGGTAAATTGTTAACAAAATGTAGTACCTATATGTTGGATTCGAAAAGGAAGCAAAAAAGGAAAGGTTTGCCAGGAGAGAGTGATGTTGGAGAAACTACTTTTGATGGTAGGACAGATATGGAAGTAAATATGTTCTACGTGGTTGTAGACAATATAGTATCAGTACTCGAGAGGCGAAAAAATTCGTACGATGAAATCAATAGATCTTTTGGTTTTCTTACAAACTTAGAAAACACTGAAGACAATATAATAAAAGAAAAGTGCAGACATCTTCAATGAATTTATACTAGAGATTTGGATTGTAATTTTGAAAATGAATGTGTACAATTCAAATATTTTATTCAAACTCTGGACTCACCTAACTCTGAGAAAAAAAACATCAAAAACTATGTCATGGTTGCAAACACTCCGCAGCAGAAATTTAATTTGTACGTTTCCCAACATGGACATTATTTTAAGAATATATCTGTGTCTTCCAGTGAAGAATTGTACAGGCGAAAGGTCCTTCTCCGTGTTAAAACGAGTAAAAAATTACTTAAGAAATTCTTTAACAGACGATAAAATTGCTGACCTCTCAATATTATGTATAGAATGTGAGGCACTAGAAGAAAGAAATTTTGACGATATCATACAAAAATTTTCAAGTATTAAGTATCGTAAAATCCACCTTTAAAAAATCGATTTGTACATTTTCACAAATACATATATATTTTGTGAAACTCGTTTTATTTTACTTGTATTTATATTTTTACTTTCCTAGTTTGGAGGCGCCAAACTGATGTCAGGCTAGGGCGCTCTAATGTCTTAATCCGGCCCTCGTCGCGATATACGCCTGTGATCCTCCCAGGTTACCATGTTTCTGCTTCTGGAATCAGAGGAGTGAGGTGACATTATTAGTTGAAGGCTTTCCTTCAGGTTGGCAGTTTTTGTGCCATCCTCTTTGGCTATTATATCGATGTTACGGTAGGGATCTTTTGAGAAGGCTTTTTGGAGTCTAGCTGCTTGGGGAAATCTTCGATTTCCTCGCAGTAGGTTCTCCAGGTTTCTCTTTGTTTTTGTCTAATGATTGTTTTATACTCCTTGAGGTGAGACTTGTATGCGTTCCAATCCTCTTCGAGTCTGGTTCTTTTAGCTTTATTGAAATATTTCCTCGCCGTCCCCCTGAGCTGACCAATCTCATGGCACCACCATGGAGTAGAGGCTCCATTAAGATCGACCCGCCTGAGTGGGCAAGACATCTTATAGGCATTAATTATGGAGTTTTGAATGGTTTCAGAATAAATTTCCAAATCTCTTTTATTGCTAGGCAATACGTCCTCAACTCCTCTCAGAGCCACTTTTAAACAGTGGACATATTTTGTCCTGTCCGTTTTCCTGGGGTCGCGAGATAGTGTCGAGGTTGTGAGCGCTAGTTTTATTTGATATTTTATCCAGCGGTGATCCGACATTGAAATGTCGCCGGATACATGACAGCCGAAGATGATATTCGAAATATTTGTAGTAGATAAGATAATATCTATTCGCGTTTGACTTCGAGAGTTGATAAAAGTTGGTTCAGTACATCTATATAGAATACAGAGATTCTTGTTAGTTATGTAATCATAAAAAGACTTGTTAATATCTTTACTGCCCCAGATTACGTGGTGAAAGTTTGAGTCGCAGCCTATTACCAATTCAAGCTTCTGGGTGAGACAGTCTTCCACAAGATCCTCAACTCCTTTATTGGTGGAGGTTTAGCTGCGTCTGAGGGGAGGAATGCGGTTGCCAGTATTAACACTATTTTTTGACCTTTCTGTGCATATTCAACCTTCACTTCCGTTAGGTCGGAGGACGAAAAATGCGTCAGTGGGTAGGTCTTAAAATTCCTGTGGAAATATATAGCTGTCCTAGGTTGCTGATTGCTTGGGAAGCTGAAAATTAAACCTGTTGGATTATTTAGATCCATGATTTTAGTTTGTCTTATCCAGGGTTCTTGGATAAGTGCTATTATGTCCTGCATCACATCAAGGTGGCGGCATAGTGTCGACAAAGCCACCTTTTTGTGTTGAAGGTTACACTGAATAAATCTTAGCTTTTCATTATCCATCTCTGCTTGGTGATGGTGAGATAGGTTTTAGTTTCTTTTAGGCCATCTCCACGTCGTCACTTCTAGGTGTGTTGACGTTGCCTGTATCTTGGCTTAGAGCTGTTAGTTCTGCCAAGAGACTGTTGGTCGCCATCTTAGGGGATGGTTCGACAGTCTCCACAGAAACAACAGTTCCTTGGGGCTCCTCGGAGGGTAGAGGGGGATCCATGCTCGATCTCCACCTTTCCGGGTCGAGTTTTTTGTTGTTTTAACGATCAATGAGGTGAACGCGTAGCTCATCCTCATTGATTGTTTTTCTAGGACTCCCATGTTTTCGTCTCCTATGCCGAAGACGAAGAGGTGCCCTTTGAGATTGACCTTCGCTTCGTGGGGGAAGGAAAACCATGCATCCACCCGAAGGTCTGGGTTTTGTTTTTATAGCCGCCGTAGCACATCCTCTTTGTCACCCAGGTCAGCTTGAGCTTCCTTAGGGACCCATGGGGTGGCTTTTGTCAGCTGGGGGAGGTTGTCGACATGCACCACGTCGAGTCGAATCCTCCCATGGTTTCAGTATAGAAACCGTCTTCTTTAGCCACTCTAGCGTTGCGTCATTATCGCAGGTGACTCCGATTATTTTGCCAGAGTGCGACCATGATCTAAAAGTAGGTGGTTTTTTCTGACTGCCGGATGCTGACATAAGGGTTTCGCCCAAAGCCTCCATTAGTTGTCTCTTGGCAAGGTCTCCATTATCGGTAATTATTTTACCGTATGGATCGGCCTTGTCTATAATAGCTACCCGTAGATGGTCGGCAGCTTCTTCGCTTTAGCGTCTATCCGTATCCTCTTTCCTCTGGAAGAGTTCTCCTCCGTGGTGCTGGAGCGGTTGCGCTTCTTTACTCGTGGGCGACGCTTTCCGGGCCTCTTTTGGAGGAGGAACTGGCATCGCTCCCCTTGCATTTTTGGACTCTGGTGCCAGGTTTAGATAGAGAGGGGCGAGTGGCGCTGGTGATGTCTGTAAGGACGCCAGTCTGCTGCCTCGCTTTCCTCTTTCTCTTTGCTTCAGTACCGCAGACTCTTTTACCTCGACGGTGCTTTTGTGTTGGAAGTGTGCGTTCTCGCTCATCCTCCGGTTTTTGTTTTGTTTGTTTTTGGTGATCTACTCTGATCACATGAGTCGCTAGGGAAAGGTTGCGTCATCTCTGGCAGAGCCCTGCATGCCAGGGTGTCGCCTGGTACCCCTAGGGGAAACGTTCCTAGCGGCCATTCAGCCATCGACATGTTTCCTTACACCTCAGCTTGGGTTTTGTTGTAGTGTCGTTTGGTTGGTCAACACTGCTGTCACTGCTAATCAACATTGCTAACGTACCCAGCGGTGCCACGAGGAGGCAGACATTCGATTATTGCATTTCTCCATAGGGCTGCAGAAAGCTACCTACAAGCACACAAGCAATCAAATCAACTACAAAGCAATGGCCGACTTACAACCAATCCCGCCAAATAAAATGGATGTTAAACCATATTTTTACAGCGTGAACTGGAAACTGAACCATTTCCGAGAATCACCCATGTGTCAGTTAAAAACTAACAGCTTTAGAAGTGAAATTTTTTATGATACAATAAAACTGTGAATGAGTGTACAATGAAAATTATTAAACATCAATATAATAAAACGATAATTCTTTAAAAAAATTATTTCTAAAAGAAAAACAATATTTTTGTGGATAAATTATAAAAAACTTTTTAAAATAAAACAAAAAACAAAAATAAAATTTTAAGAAATTATTTTATTAAATGTTTGAACAAACCACCATTTTGGGCCAAACTTTAATTTAATTCCGTTGCTTCAAGTAAATGCATAAATATTTAAGAAAAAATCAGATATTCTTTACAATATTACCGATAATATTTTAACAGAATGGATTTATAGATTAAAAAAAAATAAGAAAGTTGACTGTCATAACGTCCGAATCGAACCAAGAACCTTCAAATCTTCATTCTAACGCTCTACCGACTAAGCTATTTCGCTTCTTAAAGGAATGAAGTCGAGTGATGTAACAGAAGGGAAGAACAACATCACGTCTCTCTCTCTCTCTCACTCAGTTTAAGTAAATAATAATTAGGAAAGGACACGGAGCGTAACAAATTTGTTAGTTTTACGAGTTTACTCTCAAGCCAAAACTCCTATAGTGTCTCATAGAAAATTTCACTTCAAAAATTAACAAAAAAATATGTTATTTACATTGTTTATACACAACACGAGAACACGTTGTCCGGTTGCCTCCATATTGTGCATTCACTCCGATCGATTTAGTGTAGGCGTTAATAAAACGCCAGTTAAGACAATCAAATCAAACTTCAAATCTATACAGTGAACTTGTTGATAACATAAGCACGGGTAATAACACGGTCTGGTGGAAGAACGTCTTAAATAAGTTTAGGGCAGGAGTCCGAAACTTGTTTAACAAAGCTAAAACCAATCAAGACTGGGGTACCAACACAGGTATAAACTCTTCCAATACGAGAAGCCAAAAGGAATTCATGAAGGAGATTTCAGACATGCCCGCATGTTCTAGCCTCCGCAAAGGTAGGTACATCCAAAAAAGAGGTAGGTTTCGTTAAGAAAGTAGATGGCAGTATGGAAACTAAAGAGAAACGTCCGAGAGAACTAATAAACACACATACCAATCAATCGAGACCGAAGGCTTAATAGGCCACAAGTGCTCTGGATTGGAAGATAGCTACTGATGTGACTAGACCAAGCAGGATTAGATGAGCTATAAAAAAATTAAAGCCGTGCCAGATCGGTATTGAGGTGTTACTACCATACCTATGTAATATCCTTATGGCGGGCATACACATTTGGCGATGTCTCGCAAACGTCGGCCAACGCGAATATGTGGTTGATCTATTTGTCGCGGTTGGTAGCAGATGGGCCAAGTTTGCCGGAGTTCGCATGGTTGTCGGTAAATCAAGACAAATAAATGAGATTTGAACATGTTGTGAAACGTTTTTGTTGGCAATATTTGTGCCGGTCACACATTGGTTCTTGTTTGTTGCATTACTCGTCCCTAGATTCAGTCTAGCCAGTGCCGTTGTGCTGTTAGTAGATAAATACATGTCAACTTACTGGAACAACGAATCCACTTTTCGGATTATGAAATTATATCAGGGGGAACCAATTTTTGATGATGAAATGGGACATGTAGGGTTACAGAAATCTGGTGGTTATAGGAAAAAAGATTTCGTGTTAAATGAATGAAAATAGCAGATATGCAAGAAATAAACTATAATTTATCACAATAAATACTATAGTATGATACCTACTCTGTTCTGTTTCGATGCATTGTTGTCATCCACCATCTTCTTTTTCGTCTAATATTTGTTTCTTCTTGATCGAAACATTTACTAGCGTTAAATAATTAAAAACAGAAAGAGAAGCCACTGCTGTTGTAACTACAACAAGTTCGACGTCCGCCATCGTTCTGTATAGCCTACATTCGTCCGAGTTCGACAAAAATTAAATATATTGTTAATATGGCCATTGTGTGGGTAGCATAATTGTACACAAATATTTGGACAAATGTTCGAACAAATGTTTCGGCAAGTATATTGGCCAATGTGTATGCCAGGCATTAATGCTTATTTGGCATGGGGTTTCACACTCAGATTAACAAATAAAATAGATATGTTTGTTTTGGTTTTTTCTAGCCCCAAACATCGAGTCACATTATAAGCTCATTTGCGGAAACTTCCACTGCTTTGTCATATTTACAAAGTCTCTTTAGTTGCAGGAAAAATGAAGTTAGAAGTTTAATTGAAAATGTGTTAAAAAGTTATGCAAATAAACACTAAACAAACGGCACTGCCAGGTCTAAATCCACTAATGCTAGGCGAAACGGAGATTGCATTTGCCAAAGAAATAAAATACCTTATGGTGCATATTTCCATCATAGGCTTACATTGAATACTCACATATTAAAAACCACGCAAAAGCTGCTATGTCGTTCGACAGATGCAGAAGAATGTGTGGTAAGAACTGAGGACTAAATCCTAAAATGACTCTATGGTTATACACAAGCATGGTTAGACCATTGATAACCTACGGGTCGGTGGAGTGGTGGGCAAAGACGCAGCAAAGGGGGACTATAAGGCTATTAAGTAAGACACAAAGGCTAGCTTGCCTGTGTGTCACGGGGGCCATAAGAACTACTCCCACGGCTGCTATGGAAGTCTTGCTGAATCTACCGCCTCTACAAATTTATACACATAATCAACAGCACATAAGCCAGACGCATAAGTGAGAATTATCGGAATCTAATCGCGGAGCTGAAAGCGGGTAATGTAATGGGGTAACCCATTGATGCAACAGTCACAAGATATGACTTTAATAACAAATTCAAAATAACTCTACCAGGTTAGGGTAGACTGGAAAGGCGGAATCCACATGGCACACGGACGGTTCAAAGGCGTAGGAGCAGGAGTAGTGGAGCTAAAACAGGGATAGCTTTACCAGTAAGCCTAACAAAGTACACCACAATTGTCCGGGCGGAAATGATGGCGAGCCACTATATACCGTGTGGAAGAAATCGAATGGTATATGTTCAATTGCTATCTGCACAGACAGCCAAGAAGCGCTAAAGGCACTCGATTCTGTAGAGGTTAACTCTAAGCTAGTATGGGATTGTTTGTGTGCTCTAAACACGCTGGTTGACCATCGTAAAGTCACGGTGGCCTGTGTACCGGGGTACCACCGTTATAATGGCAACGAAATGGCTAAGTAAGCTGCGTCACTGTCATTCGTTGGACCGGGGAACCCTTCTGCGGCGTTGCAAAATAAGTAACAAAGGCGGCCACAATAAATGGTTGGAGTACAACTTTAGTTTATGTTGAAGGGAAACAGTTTATATTAGAACAATCGGCAACATTCACGGCAGACTTGATGAGTAAAGGCAGGAAACGCTCAAAACTGTTGTGCGGGTCTGTTAATAGACCATTGTAAGCACAATAGACGTCTAATATTGATGGAGTTGACAGAAGAGTTTTTATGTAGATTATGTCGATCAGATAAAGAAACTGCGGAGCACATTCTATGTCACTGCGACAGTTTAACAAACGTGCGGTTCTCGGTACTAGGCATAGGAAAGCCTTAGGCAAGAAACTACCGAATAAATTCAGTTTCTACGATGACATATTTCATACACATCTGAAAAAGTCGCAGTGGAATAGGCGACCTCGGTGAAATCTATCTATCTGACAACATAAATAGGCACGTTTTTTTATTCACCGGTAGATCCACCAATTCACCAAGTGCGTTTTTATACTCATTGGTGGATTTCAGATTGAAGAAATGACGCGTTCATTTATAACTGTTGCATTAACCAAAATTGCAAACCATTCCACCGCTGTTTCGAGGTGGGGGACAAATTTGGTGGTTTACAAAATGACAGCTTAACCTCAATAAAACATGGCTATTATTTCTTCCTCGGAACTATCAGATGAACTCCTACTCCGAGATCTGGAGGCTAAAATAACTACAACACTTTTCAAAGTATTTTTATTCACTTCGTCAATTTTTGCTAATAACAACAATTAACTTAGAAATAGATTGTCAGTTGTCAGATATAATAATGTAAATAACAGCAACTGCGTTTTTTTATGTTCCGCTGGTGACTCTAACATGTCGGTGCGGCAGACGTCAGTCAACCAATGGTAAATAAATGATGTAAAGAAAAACGTGCCTATAATATATATGAATTATGATTACATAGATATCTGTCATTTGTATAAAACATGTTGCTAAAAATTCACAAATAAAACGTTGTTATTCATCTTCAATGGCCTTTAATTATACTATACTAAAATAGACTGAGAGTGTGAGAGGATTTTTCGTTTAAGATATCTACCGATTTTTTCGATTTTTGTTTCGATGTTCCTATATCTGGCAACATTGTGTACATCAATGTGTTGGCAGATTAATTCCTATTCAAGGGATTCAATTTGTGAGTCAGTGTTCCGTGTATATATAATCTTTGGTCAGTGTCATGCTCCACTTATCGCGCGGGAGATTTTTGCAAATACCTTACAGATTAATTAAATTAATGTGATTATATATTTTACTCATTATGATGATAATCGTTATTAGAACAAAAGTTTTATGTAATAGACAATAAAGTAAGTTTTTTTTTCATATAAGTTGCGGAATATGTTGCATCATAAAAATAAATAATTTTTATTACGAAAATTAATGTAAGTGAAAACTGAGTCAAGACGCAACATACAATAACTACAAAAAGTTTAAAATCCACAGGAAAATGTAAGTTTTTTTCGTATTTTCGTATTTATTGATATAAAAATTAAAAGTTAGTTTCAAGTAGATATTTAAAACAGACATCCAAAAAATAATTTAACTTCGCATTTTTTTAAAGTTGTTTTTAAAATAATAGGTAGGTCAAGAGATAAACTATATGCATTTCTTCGTTCTAGATAAATACATTGTATCTTGCTCTGTTATATAATATAACCCACACTAAATAATTTTCTTTTGTACCAAGCAAGTATAGACATTAATAAAAAAATTTCATCAGTTAATTTTAGTATCACGAGGTTAAAACTTGAAAAAAAAATTGAAGAAAGCATTGTATTAGACAATCTGGCTTAATAGCACAAAGAATGCAAATTATTGTTTTTGCATTTTTTAATTATAGTTTTGTTGTTGTCCAACGGAGAGATTATGATTGTTAAAAAGAAATGCGATAGTTGCACCATCTATTAACAATATGGCGAAGTTGGTATAGGAAACGCAAATATCGATATAAATTTATAATAAAAGTGACATCTGTGATTATGTGCAATAACCTTGTTTATATTAGTCTAAAAACCGAGTATAGTTGTCCAATGATTCGAGATTCGATATCACTATACTAAGGAAGTGCTGCCCTCGTACAGAGTATACAAAAAATAGCGTTTATAATGAAGGAATGCAGAGGGAAGAAAAGAAAGAACAATGTTGCCATACCAATAATATTTCTATTATTCTCATTAAACTCATTCACGTGCTAAAACTAAATAAACATCTTTATAAAGATTTTTAATTGAAAATATTAGATATACATATTACAAATGTCAAACTATATAAAAAAGAATGACCTCAGAATACACTTGGAGTTTGCAAATTATGATCGATAATTGCTTGCTGTATATAATTGTCTTACATATATTATAAACTGTAGTTTTGTTTATAAGTAATGAACTGGTTTTCAATGGTATAATAGTTATTTAAGTACCAAGGGAATTATAAGGGCCTTAATTACCGATGGCAAAGTTTGCGACCCGAGGGCGTCCCGCCCGAGGGCGTCCCGCCCGAGGGACAGCAATTGCCTGAGGTCATTAACTCCCGTGGTACATACATAATTTTATTTCTGACCGATTCCAATGAAATATTGTTTGGAAAAAATGTACCAATTTATTACCTTCCCAGTATATTTGAATCAGGTACCATTGATTATAAGAGTTTTGTTGTTACTATGTTACGTGTTTATAAACAGAATTGTTTACTTGTTTACATGCCCTGCGATCTTTTATAGCCACTGCTAAACTGCATTTTTAACGCCATCTATTCGCTTGGAAGGTTACTAACGACATCCAAATATCAGGAGTAAAACAATAACAAATGGATCGGTACATTAGAGACGTTGACAGAGTTTTATTGTATTTGTCATTTTTTAAAGAGATGACTTTATTGTAGCACAAAGAAAAGCCAAAAAGGCTGTAATTACAACAGACCTTTCGTCTAGTTCCGATATTTACAAAGGACGGGCATCAAAGATACGGAAAAAAATACAAAGTATATGTCCCATCACCTGATTCAGAGGAGAGTCCCTCATTAAATCGTAACATTTATCCTGTTTTCAAACCTACACCACAAACAAATTGTAAGTATTTAAAGAAATTAATTAGAATGTTTTGTGCAAATAATATATTTTTCAGTATTGTATAAAAAGTCGGGGAATTATAAATCAGGTAGTACTTCTCCAGAGATTCAAGTGGAATCTATTGCCAAAACTATGAAGTCTGAAGCTGAAGGAATTTCCCTTGAGAATAAAGAATCAAATGATATGGCGAGATTTGCTGTTCCTAGAGGTAATTTGTTTCTTAAGTTAAATCATAATTTATAATAACCTAAAGTTTGCATATTAAATTTGACTTTTAGTATAAAAATACTTAATTTTATATTGTACCTATATTTAATTTTTTTTAGAGTCAAAACCTTGTGGCAGTGGAATCAGATGAACACTTCATAAAAGAGATAAATCATCACCACAAATAGATACACTTGATGATCAAGGTGACTAAACTAAATAATTTCAATTAATTTTTATATTTAATCATATTTTAAATTTATGTTAGGATTTAAAAGGTTGCTGCAAGTAACATCGTTTGAAAATAATGTGACAACGTTATATGAAAAAATTCCAGTAATTCGATGCATATTTTTAAAATCCAAATTCGACGTACTCGATCAAATACTGTCCCTAGTATTGCAAACAGATCATTTCTCAACAATACTACAGATAGTACTGGAAAAGACCAAATGCCCCAAGGAACGAGGAATAGTGAAATACATAGATGAAACAAAACTTAAAAATACAATCAGACAAAAATCTTGGGATTTCTTATACTTGAATCCAGATCCTAACTATGCAACAAATACTTTCATTGAAACACTTCAAAAATATATAGACGACTGTACATATAAAAAAAATGTAAAAGGAAAAACACGAAGATCGCTCCTTGGATGACAAATACACTACAAAATACACAATGTATATCGGAAAAAAATTAGTGTTTGAAAAACATTGGAATCCATTATATTGTATCATATGTGTAATATTTGTTAGCACATGCTATTATCAATAAATTATTCTTATCTTAAGTTTGAGACGAAAATAAAGAAAATCACCTGTACTATTTTATAAACAAAATTTTATATTAAATTTTTGAAACTATTTGTTGACATTCGTCTTTTAATAAACTATCCTGGTTAATAAAAATGGATAAAAGCTTTAAACATCTTTTTAAAACAACATATCCTACTTTTAAGCCAAAATAAAATAACAGGTTGTTTCAAAAAGTGTTTAAACTTTGTGTGACTGTTTTTATTTGTTTATTTAAGAAAAAACAATAGGCATAATTTAAAAAACCTTCAGTATTTGCTTGGCTTGCCATCTAGTAGTAGCTAGTAAACTGTGACTAATCATGCACGTCTCTTCCTTTATTTTATCCCTGTTGGTGAATAGTAACCTTCCACCACAATAGATGGCGCAGCACTCGACAAAACTTTGTGGCTTCGGACTTAAAATACAGGAGATTCCATTCTTCCCCGTATTAAAAGTATTTATCTATGCTTGTTTATAAACAGAACTTTGTTATCAAGCTGTGTTTGAGTTAAAAACATAATGGAGCAGATTTTTAAAAAAGCTGAAAAATCAAGGGAATCATTAATTCCATGAAAAAGTGAGGCTGTATACCAAAAAGAATACGAGAAATATCTGGAGTGGCTGACACGGAATAATGTTATGCCAAAAGATGCCACTGAAACTGTATTACTGGCATATTTTCAAGAATTGGTATGGAATATTCCCAAAACATTTGTAATCCTAATGAGGGGAGTGGCGCGGACAAAGTGAAATTTCTATTTTAAATGTTTGGTTGTTAACCGTGGCTTCCATCTAGTGTCGTTTATTTGTAGATTAAGACAGTTGGCACCGCCGGAAATTAGTATGGCGGTAATCTTATTGAAGGTATATTTTTTGTTGTTCGTGTTTTGGTGTTTTTTTTTCGATAAAATTGTAAGAGTATATTGATGTTCCGATGCTCTGACGTTTCTGTTATAATGCCTGTGTTTTGGTTTGCTGATAATGATTACAAAAAATAATGAATTGAGAACATAATTTATTAATAATCGTCTCGTTATTACGTATGTAATAAATTATTAATGTTTTTATTATTTTGATACAGGTCGGGCAAAGTGGAATGGATGTGGCGGGCAATATAAAATTATCTCACTTTGCCGGCCATGTTTAAGAATTCTTTGGAGGTAAGAATAGTTCATAAATACAACAGAAAAAGTAGTAGTCAATTTTTTAGAATTTTCAATAACTTTTATTATATTGTGGAATTAACTAGAAACCGTGAGTTTCATTTAAAACACTAATATGAGCAGATTCCACGAAGTAAGGGTCGAAACAGTTAATTTCATTACAGAAAAAGTAATCAACAAAAGCATGGGAAGAAGACTATATGAAGGCTGCGATAAATGTAGTTCGGGAAGGTACTAACAGTATTAATGCAGTTGCAAAAATTTACCACGTTCCACAGGAGCAACACTATTTCGAAGATTAAAAAAACCTGAAAATCTAGTATCAAAAAAATGTTTCGGTACGTATTTACTTTGCAACAAGAAAAAATCTAGGTTGAATATATCCTTACCATATGGAATCTCGACTTTTTGGTTTGACGATATCAGATCTGAAGTATCTTTCCTTTAAATTTGCGGAACACAATAAAATAGTTAACAACTTTAATCAGAGACACAAAGGCAGGAAAGGACTGGGTGAAGGGGTTCTAAGACGACATCCTGATCTCTCTTTACTGCTTCCTGAGAAAACATCTGCAGCACGGACTTCTGCGTTCAACAAAGTTAACGTTAATAAGTTTATTGACCTTCTTGAAGTATTTTATACGAATCTCATCACTACACTCCTGATAGAGATGAAACTGGTAATAGCACAGTCCTGAACAGACCGTCAAAGATAATATCTCAAAAGAGAAAGACGCAGGTTGGTATTTTGTCATCAGCTAAAAGAGGAACTCAGTGACGGCCGAAATTTGCTTCAGTTCTACCAAAAACTACATTTTTCCCTAACTTAATTTCCCAAGAGTTCGAGCTAATCCATTGTATGAAAAAAGCCTTCCCTCCCCCCCCCCCCCCCCCCAAACACGAAAGTTTTCACACATCCGCCCGAGTGTATGCAGTCAGAAATATTCGTGGAACGGTTTAAACATTTTATAAAATATTTCATACCTACAGCTGAGGATCGCGTTTTTTTAATTCTCGATGGACATGCTACGCACATCAATAATCTGGAAGTGATAATGTTGGCAAAGGAAAATAATGTTGATATTTTAGTACTTCACCGCTTATAGCCATTGGATGTGGCGTGCATGTTCCTTCTCTCAGCTTACTATGAGCAGGCTGTAAGGGTGTGGCCGAGAGAGCACCCTGGTGAAGTGGTCACTATTCACGAAACTGGATCCCTTTATGGTGAAGCATATCTAAAGGCAGCCACCTGACAGAATGCACTTTCATGCTTTCAAAAAACTGGCATATACACTTTTTCCAACTGATGGTTTTTCCTGATGATGCTTTCTCAGCTGCTGAAACAACTAATCTTTCACTTAGTAATGAAAACCAACATACAACCTCAGCTACTGAAACAACTAATCGTTCGTTTTGTAATGAGAAGCAACCTACGACATTATATAGCTGATGAAACAATGCTTTGTAATGAGAACCAAGCTACAACATCCAATCTTTCCCGCCGCCTTACAAGAACGCCTCCAAAAATTGAAATTGTTTCACCTCATGACATTTTACCTATACCTCGCGTGAACAGCAGAAATAATGAAATTACAAAGGGGTCAAGAAAGCTAAGATGAGTCGTAAAGGTGTAACCGTTGTAGCTACCAGCACACCTTTTATTGACGAACTCAAAAGAAAAAAGGACGAAAAAGAGAAGACGGAACAAGAAAAAAGAGAGTTACAAAAAACTATTTGCCTTAAATTATACCACAGTGATTCTGAGGAGAGCTTTTCAGTTGAAGAAACTGAAAACAAAATAGTTATTAAACGACCGATGTGAAGTTAGTAACCCAAAACTGTTAGCTCAATTACCGAACAATGCCGAACGATCAGTGGCGTCGTTAATATCATTTTGACTACGTAGAGAATGATGAAGTAGCTGAAAACAACAGCGCAAGTATCTTGAGGATTCACAAAATATTCAGCCCGAAGAAAAATCATTTAAATATGGTCAAAGGGGAAGATTCATTCATTTATATTGGATACATGTCATTTTCACAGACAAAAAATTATCGCGCAATTTAAAATTTATAGTTAAATGAAAATTCCAGACGAAAGAAATATCATGGAGTCAATCTCCAAGGGGTAGTTTTTGGTTCTATATTTCAGAAATATGTCATTTTGACGGCGAATAAGATAACTGAGCAGCTCTAAATTTATAAACAATACTCCACTGATAGCAAAATGACTGAGCTAATTTCCAAGGGGTAGTTTTTGTTATTTATTTCAGAAATATGTCATTTTGACGATGAGGAAAATAACGGAGCAACTTTAAATTTATAGAGTGGTATCCGAATGATAAATCGAATACTCCACTGATAGGAAAATGACTTAGCTTATCTCCAAGGGGTAGTTTTTGTTATTTATTTCAGAAATATGTCATTTTGAAGGTGAACAAAATAACGGAGCAACTTTAAATTTATAGAGACGTATCCTAATGATAAATCGAATACTCCACTGATAGGAAAATTACTTAGATTATCTCCAAGGGGTAGTTTTTGTTATTTATTTCAGAAATTTATCATTTTGACGGTGAAGAAAATAACGGAGCAACTTTAAATTTATAGAGAGGTATCCTAATGATAAATCGAATACTCCACTGATAGGAAAATGACTTAGCTAATCTCCAAGGGGTAGTTTTTGTTATTTATTTCAGAAATATGTCATTTTGACGGTGAAGAAAATAACGGAGCAACTTTAAATTTATAGAGAGGTATCCTAATGATAAATCGAATACTCCACTGACAGAAAAATGACATAGTTAATGTCCAAGGGATAGGGTAACTCTCTATAAATTTTAAGTTGCTCCGTTATTTTCTTCACCGTCAAAATGACATATTTCTGAAATAAATAAAAATTACCCCTTGGAGACAAGCTAAGTCATTTTCCTATCCGTGGAGTATTCGATTTATCATTAGGGTCCCTGTTTATAAATTTAAAGTTGCTCCGTTATTTTCTTCACCGTCAAAATGACATATTTCTGAAATAAATAACAAAAACTACCCCTTGAAAATTTGATAAGTAATTTTCCTATCAGTGGAGTATTCGATTTTATCATTAGGATACTTGTCTAGAAATATAAAATTGCTCCGTTATTTTCTTCGCCGTCAAAATGACATATTTATGAAATAAATAACGAAAACTACTTCTTGAAGATTAGCTAAGACATTTTCCTGTCAATCGAGTATTCGATTTAACATTAGGATACCTGTTCATAAATTTAAAGTTGCTCCGTTATTTTCTTCACCCTCAAATTTACATATTCCTGATATAAATAACAAAAACTACCCCTTGGAGATAAGCTTAGTCATTTTCCTATCAGTGGAGTATTCTATTTATCATTAGGATACCTCTCTATAAATTTAAAGTTGCTCCGTTATTTTCTTCACCTTCAAAATGACATATTTCTGAAATAAATAACAAAAACTACCCCTTGGAGATTTGCTAAGTCATTTTCCTGTCAATCGAGTATTCCATTTATCATTGGGATACCTGTTCATAAATTTAAAGTTGATCCGTTATTTTCTTCACCGTCAAACTTACATATTTCTGAAATAAATAACAAAAACTACCCCTTGGAGATTAGCTAAGTCATTTTCCTATAAGTGGAGTATTCGATTTATCATTAGGATACCTCTCTATAAATTTAAAATTGCTCCGTTATTTTCTTCACCGTCAAAATGACATATTTCTGAAATAAATAACAAAAACTACCCCTTGGAAATTATCTAAGTCATTTTCCTATCAGTGGAGTATTTGATGTATCATTAGGATACTTGTTTATAAATTTAGAGCTGCTCCGTTATATTATTCACCGTCAAAATGACATATTTCTAAAATAAAGAACCAAAAACTACCCTTTGGAGATTGACTCCATGATCTTTCTTTCGTCTGGAATTTTCATTTCACTACAAATTTTAAATTGCGCGATAATTTTTTGTCTGAGAAAACTTCATTTATCCACTATAAATGAATAAATCTTCCCCTTTGACCATTTTTAAATGATTTTTCTTCCGGCTGAATATTTTGTGAATCCTCAAGATACTTGCGCTGTTGTTTTCAGCTACTTCATCATTCTCTACGTAGTCAAAATGATATTAACGACGCCACTGATTGTTCGGCATTGTTTGGCAAATGAGCTACCAGCTTTGGGTTACTAACTTCACACCAGTTATTCAACGGACTATACCTACCTATATCTCTTCAGAAATGATTCATGAATGACGTTGGGTTGAAGTGAGGGACACTTTTTCACAGGGCTTTTTCATAGGTGTGTGTAGTTTTTCGGTAAAAAAATATCGGTAAAGTGCATCAAAAAAGCGGTAAGTCGAATACTTTTTATTTCAATTGTATCTTCTATTGTTATTGCTGGTTCTTGAGATACTTACCAATATAGGGAGTCTATTTACTTATTGAATCATCAATGCACAATATTCTAACCTATCTTTTAACATGAGTGTTTGAATTGAGGATTTGTTTACAGCGAGATGGGGCAGATTCGACGCCATGTAGGTGGGGCAGTTTCGACACGGTGTCGAATGTACCCCATGCAACTTTTTCGATAATACCTATTAACAATAATTAAAACATTCATGGCTCATATATTTGATCGATATTTTTGGATATACTATAACGGTATTATTATGATTCCAGATGGTGCGAGTGTACAAGAAGAAGACATCCAGAGTTAATATTGATGAAAACCAAGTTTCGGCGGCAATAAAAGACATTCTGCACAAGTTGAGGAGTACAAAAGCTGCAGCCTAATTTTACAATATCAAAAGAACAACATTTTGATATCTAGAATAAAGCAAGAAAAGAAGAGCAACATTATACAGATGAACTCAAAATCTTGTGCCAGGAACGTGATAGCGCCAACGAAAGTGATGCAGATCAAGCTCCTCGTCGCTTTCCTGGGCCAGTAAAAGCTGTGAGCTTCAGTCCTAAATACACACAGTAAACCAGGTGCTTACCATGCAGCAAGAAAATGAGCTTGGCAAAGTATTTAGCAAAATGCGCTAATTTGAGCTATGGATTGAGTTACCGCCAAGTAATAATCCTATCATACGATTATGCAAATATCATACCTGATGAATGTAAGGTGCCAAAAGCCTGGAAAACAAACAAGATAGCTGGTGTAGATTGGGTAATAAATTTCATGAAGAGACATCAAGAGCTTAGCCTTCGTAAACCCGAAAATACCAGCGTCGTACGAGCTACATATTTTAATAGAGGAAATGTCGAGGAATTCTTCAACAATTATAAAGCTGTTCTTGCGAAATACAAGTTCGAACCTGAAGATATTCTAAATTTAGATGAAACTGGTGTTACTACTGTCACCAAGTCAGTTAAGATGATTGCTACAAAAGGAAAGAAGCAAATTAGCCAAGCTTCTTCAGCTGATAGGGGTGAACTGGTAACCATAGTTGGAATCATAAATGCTTCAGGTGGTTACTTACCCCCAGTCTACATCTTTCCGAGAAGAAGGCGGCTGGAAGATTTGATTCAAGAGGCACCACCTTCAAGTATAGCTCTGGATGCTTGACCAAGGAATTATTCTTCACAGTTTTAGAACATATCAAAAAGCACACAAAATGTTCACAAGAAAGAAAGATCTTACTCACATTAGACAATCACGAATCACATATTTCTGTGGCTGCTGTAAATTACTATAGAGCAAATGGCATTGTTATGCTCTCATTTTCACCACATGCGTCGCATCAGCATCAACTTTGCGATATTGCTGTATTTGGTCCTTTCAAGCAATACTCGATCTCTGCCAATGCCTTCAACGATTGGTTGTTGATACATCCAAGAAAAACTATACAAATGATGGATTTAGCAAAGCTGACTTGACATACCTCTTTAGCAGCTTTCACGTCATCCAACATTATCAACGCTTTCAAGAAACCTGGGATTTGGCCACTGAATTCACTAGCATTTACTGACGATGATTTCAGTGTGACTGATGTTTATGACACAGAAGCACCTTCTGAAAAGCAATTTCAATGTAGAATTGACGAAAACATACCCAAATCAAGTGAAATGATACCTATTGCGAGCATAAGCTGTGAAATCGAGACAAATAATGAAAAAGAACTCATACAAAAATGCAATAATGAAATCATCGAAAAAGCAACACCTGAACATGTCCGACCTCTTCCAAAAGCCATCAAATCCTCTAAACCTAGAAGAAGACTGCAGGGAAAATCATAAAATTTATACTGACACTCCTGAGAAACTTCAGTTGGACATGAGAGAAATCGAAATACTAGAGAGAAAGATGAAAGTTGCAACTAGAAATAAAAAGAAGAGGCCATGTAAAAGGAAGGTCTTCACGCAATCCTCTTCATCATCCACTGAAGGTGGTATGCAACTAGAAGTTGACGAATAAAGTGATGTGGATAGGTCTCAGTGAAAACGAATCCATTTCCCTCGAAAGTGTGACTCTTCTGGATGACGACACCATTGATGCAAAAGATTTTCTACTAGTCAAATTTTGTACTAAAACTACTACCAAATACTACGTTGGCCAAGTCAGTTACAAATTGCAGTCAAGGATGCCATTAAATTTCTGACAAGAAGAGGACAATCAATGCAATTTTCATTTCCAGATAACGAAGACATCTCAACTGTAGATCGGACTGATATTGTTAGAAAACTGAGAGCTATCGAGAATAAAGGAACATCAAGAACTCAAAATATTTTTCCGTTCAAGATTAATGTGGAGAAATATAGTCTATTTTAGAATTTGTGGCCATTGAATTAAAGTTCTTTCATTGCTTAACGAAAGTCTTATTAGTATTCCACCTCACATTTTAGGCAAGAATAATAGATTAGAAGGGGTTGTCGAAACTACCCCATGGTGAAGTTGAATGTGTGCCCCACCGCGGTAGGCACATTCATCACATAGCATCACATTGGAAAAATCTACCCCACCGAAAAATTACATTGTATAAAGAATGAAATATGTGCAGGTAATGTAAGACAAATGCCCGCCTTTTGGAATATTCATCTGGCAGTCACATGAAAAATGTTCGTGTTCAAGAACAGACGCTCGAAAAAAAGTGTCGAATGTGCCCCAGTCTCCCCTAAAGTAATATCTTTTTTGTTACTAAATTCATTAATTGTGTTAAAATGTCCAGATATTGCTGCATTTCACTTTGCCCGCACTAATGAAATTTTGCAAAGAGGAAATAATATTGCGATTTTAAGCAGATGCGTTTAGTTGAGGTGCGAATATTTCAGGTCTTAAAGGCCAATAATATGTAAGTTAAATGAGCAAAGATTTAGATTTATTTTAACTTTGTAAGAACCATTCAAACGTAAACTATGTCACTTATTTGCCCGCCCTTCCCCTACTGCAAAAAGCGAGTCCGAACAAGTCTGAGCAAAATTAGCATTTCACAAGTTGCTCTGTTAACACTGAAACTGTTTAATAGTTTGAATTTAATGGTGATGGGTATTTCCAATTCGTTGACCTGTGTGTTTAGTCTAACCTTGAGATCATCACTTTTTATATAATCATACTATTATTACTACTTATATAACTGGTTCTATTATTCGTACATAGGCTAATTTTTAATGTAATTCCCTCAGCTTAATTTAATATGAACTATGCCTACCACCGCCTGTTTGTTTTTTCTTATATTTGATTAGGTAGTGAAAAAAATAAACTGTCACTATCAATTTTTTTATAAACATCAATAGTATAATCATTGTATAAGGAAACGCCTTTCCTTATACAATGGTATAATTAAAGACAATTGAAGATCCATAAAAATTTCTATTCATTTAGAAATACCATACATTTAAATTATTTCATGTAAAAATTGTTTGAAGGAAATGTAAATGAAAAATAAAATGTTTTATTTGATTAATTCCGAGTAGGTACGTAACATTTTTACAATAAGTACGGTAAGTAACCTGTAAAACATTCAATTTAGTTAACCTGTTATAATTACAATTTCTGCAAAACCAACTTTCTTTTCCTCGCCACTGAACGAACGAACGCTCAACTTTTGTAATGGAATGTACTACATGCAGAATTCCGAGAATGTTGTCGCCTGCCCCCAAAAGTGACTCACATAGTCACGATTCAATCTACTCGTGACATCGATTCGCGATTGGTTAACAATGACCTCAGTTTTATCCATTGGTGTTAATTCAACATTATTCGTTGTGAGTAGAATAGAGATAGAATGAAATTTTCATCCTTGTCATTACGATCGAAAGTTCACGAAAGTCGCTTTTTAGATGTTCGTCACATTATATCGTAATTCCCTGTTTTTGATTGTCATTCTGAAATTGTAAGTAGAAGGACGTACATTATAAGCGTCCGTTTAAAAGTGAATACTGACTGCAATCATCTAGTTACATTATTGGTGGTTTTTTATTGTGTTCTGTATCCAGCGTCTAATATTTGTTTAAAAAGTTGCTGAATCCAAACATACTATAAGGAAGAGTACATACAGCCACTTCTTCGAGTAAGTAACCTTGACAATTATGTTTTAGTATTTCGGGATTACATTAGAATAACAATAGTGAATTTAATAATTTCAAAGACAAATTAATTGATTATTGCGTCATATGTGCCAATACGATTTAATTAATGTTATATTGATTATTGAATAACATTAAAGATTTCATTTTAAGTTTTATTAAAAAATATTTTTTTAGTTTCTAGTATTAAGGTGTGTCAAGTATCTTTTTGATAAAATGTGTAGGACATTTTTATCTTTGCATATTTGATACGTAATCGGAAATTCCCGATATTGGACGAACAACTTATAAGAAAGTGATTGTCATTGTAACAACAAAACTATAAATACAAATATAAAAATTAACGTTATGGAATAAAACAGAATAAATATATTTGCTATTATCTATAAAATACAGTGTTTTAAGTACATCTTCTTTTGGTATATATTTAAAATTTTAAACAGCAACAGTACTACGGAGTTGTCAAATTTCCGGTATCACCTGACCTTTTAGTCCAGTGGTGTACCAACAATTTTTTGTAGACTATTCTTTAAAAAACTTGAATTTATAATATACCATTCCTTAGAAATATAAAAAATTTTATTGCACTATATTATAACAGGGTCGTATTACGTATTTATTATAATAGACTATAAGTAAACATAATCACCCTTCATAGTCATGATAATTGAACTATTAAACAGGTCCGCATTTGTACATTCAGTTTTAGTAAATTGAAATAAAAAATTGGTACATTGTTATTTTTATGCAGTGTAGAATCCACTTATGGAAGAAAATTGTTTGTCTCCTTATTTTAGAAAATTATAAAAAACGCTGGGACACGTCAACTTACAAATTCAAATGTGCGGTTTTTAAACATAGACTTAAGAGGGGCCTCACGTTTTAGGAACCTGAAAACAATTGGCACCCGTGATTTGCAACAAAATTTAGGTCATTTTGTAAACGACAAATCTAAAGAACGCAGTGAAATTAAGTGTTGAAATTTTAACACAATATAACTTGGACCTTTGTCTTGGGGATCAGGTATTTTGGTTAAGTTTTATATTGATATAAAAAAGATATAAGCCATTAAGTGATAGTGTGATTTTGACAGTTTTGACAATTTGTGGTCACCAATTTGGACACCAAAACCTGATCCCCAAAAGGAAGCCTATAGAATTCGATTCTGAAAATATGAAATCTCAAATCATTGTATTTTTTGAGATTTGTTGCACGTAATCTTTTTACTTTAGTTCAACCGTTCCACCGTCTTGATGGATGGCGCTGTATAGAACTTCATTGACAGATGACGACGGTCAAATCATAGACAAATAATATTATTACTTTCTCTATGGGTCAAATGCTGTTGTCATATGTTTTGTGTTCATAAAAATATTCCAAATTTATAGTTTACTGTATATTGTATTTGTAAGTGATTATAATTAAGTAATTTTCATGCTAAATAAGTAAATTTGTGCTTTGTAAATGCTGTTTATATTTACTCCACAAGATTGTGTTTAGTGTAGCCTAGACATAAAATAATCCACAAATATTTTTAGCTGTTACTAGTGAAAAATATCCAATTATAAAATTGGTCACTTGTGTACACTCCGGAAGCTGTATCGTGCTAACAACCCGGAATTTCTCCAAAAAAGTGGCACTTCTGGAACCATGGCACCCGTTGTACTAGCTCTAGTGAGCTTAAAATCAATAAGGTTCGCCTATAAAAAGCTCTGAATAATATCCAATCATGAAATTGGTAATTTATATGCACTCCAGAGGCTGTATCTTGCTAACAAACTGAAATTTCTCCAAAAATGTGATACTTCAAGTACCATAGCACTCGTTCTACTGGCTCTGGTGAGCTGAAAATCAAAAGGGTTCATCTGTGAGATATCCTGAACAATATTCAGTCATAAAATTGGTGACTTGTTGCACTTTGGGGGCTGTATCGAGTTATACAGATAGGATTTTTTTCTAAAAACCATTTTTTTGTGTTGCTGAAAAAACATCCAAAATTCCAACTTTTTTTTGGGTAAACCAATACTCTTCTCGCATATTAGATGGGTTGGATGGAAAAGTAATAATACCAATAATGTATTACATAAAAACAAAAAAAATATTTACCATTCAGGTGATCACACATATGTGTATCTGTCATGGAAAAAAATAGAATGAACCAACTATTTTTTGTATAATGAAGGAAAAATGTTTCAGTTCCAATCTCCACAACACATATGATACATATTTGCAAACAAGGTTGAAGCAAACTTGTACATGTTGATTGTATGTTTGGTTTTGTACTGTATATATCGATCTCCCCACAATATATACATTATTATTTGTCATGACAGATCTTTCGCTTTAAATTTTTTATTAGTTGTTATACTTGCTTTGTAAGTTTTTTAAACGTTTGCTATTTTAAATTGAAATTCCTCACTGTACCTTACTTTCCTCTTTCTATTAAATGTAAAGCATTGTATTAAAAGTAAATATTTCTTTGTATAATGAATTTGGAAACTCTTTGTTCATATTATTTGTGTCTAGATAAAATTGAATATATTTACACAAGTAGTTGAAAAAAGAGCCTACATGTCAAATAAAATTTGAAAGCAACCAACAGAAACTCTGAAACTGATACAAATATGATTAGATTGAGGCAAAGTTGTGACACCACGTTCTGTGTTTTCACACTAAATGGCCTATTTTCAATCATGTAAATTTGCAACTTTTCTGCAGTTTAATTTTCTTAGCATGAAACAAACAAAAATTCATAATCATGAAAACATTTTATTATGTTAATATAAATGGTACAAATTTTGAAAGGTAGAATGTTTTTAAAGTATGTATATTTTTCTTCCATTCTTGATTTTTAGCAATTCCCACAATGCTGTAACTTGGTATCCATATTATTAAATAGCACATGTCCTTTCATGCAATATGTAATGCACCTTGTATCAGGTGATAATAGTTATATTTTTCAATGATCACTATTATATATTCATCAAAATGAATTATGCAATTCTTGTCTTTTGAGAGTGGTTTTAATTTTTCTTCAATCAGATACTTCAAAGGTCACTTCACTTCAATTAAGTATTTTTCGCTTTTCGCTAACAAACCCATATTATCATTAAAACAGGGTTTCAAGAGAATGTTGAAAGATGGTTTGATGATACTAGAACAAACAATCAGTATTATTTATCTCATATTTTCACATTAATCAAATAATCCAGTAAACATAACCTCAAACATAGCTTTTAAAATTAAAAAATACGGATTGCAGGATAATTTACATTATCAAAACTATAATTTTTGATATCGGGTCGATACGATTACTTACTTTTTAACAATTTATTCCTTTCAAAAACATTTATGAAACTCTTAAATAATCAAAAATCTACACTCAAATGGAAATTATGTCAACAAATTTTGTTTGTATCCGTGTATATAATATTCTCTTATCTATGCACAGCTGTGCTGTGGCTTTAATGCAACATAAAAAACAGAGATAAGGTTTCTGTGCTCACAAAAAGTTGAAATATTTGAAATCAAAACATTCGAACAGTACTACTATCGACATCTATCGTAAATATTTTGAACCAAATAATTACTAGATTAGTAACTAGTATTGTGTAGGTTTTTCGGTTTATATACCTGTGAGGAGGCCCCTCTTAAATGTAAAGGTGGATTCACGCAAGTCTAGCATAGTCCATACTCCATATTTTTAATTGAACACCCTGTATATTTTTGAAAGCTCCTCAACAACCTGATTTCAAGGAACTATATCTTTTACGGTCTATTATGAATAATAAGGGGTGACATTTTGAAATTATTTATAATTTTCCTCAAGAAATTAAAATAAAATACCTTAAATAATAATTAAGGTCGGGTCTTTTCATCATCGAATACTCATTTATCCCACACTTTATTCTCTAGATAAATCTTCACTGTCAAATATAGTTATCTATTAGATAAACTGCCCAATAGTTATTTTCCAGTTCAAGTTCCATATAAAACTTTATTTGAGGGATAGCCATATGTTTGTATATACCTAATCTAAACTGTGTTTGTGTTTTTTGATAACACAGTGATTTTATGGAATTTAAAATGGAAGAAATGCTTGAAGATTTTGCTTTGATTGACGAAATTAATGATGGTTACCATAATTGAGAATATCACATGCGGACAAGGCTTGATCATTTCAATACATGGAATGACACAGAATTTCATGTTTACAATTGTATTGGCAATAATCCAGTCTCTTACTCGTCGCAGAATTTGTTCAAAGTTTGATGTGAAATATTTCGTATTTCTGTAGTTATCCTTTCTTTGAGTTCTGCAATGCTAGTTGGTTGTGTTGGAGATTGTGTTGCATATACTTTGTGCATGAAATAACCCCACAGAAAAAAAATCCAACAGTGTAAGGTCTAGATAGCCACTCATTAGTACCTATTCATTCAATCCAATTTATTGGGGAATATTTCATTCTCACCTATTGCTTATATTTATTGTGGGTGTATTAACATATTATACTAAAAGTTTACTTGTTTATTGAAGAATTCGAAATAGTATATTCTATATCTAGGGTGGAATAAGCAAAATTCTACACGAGTAGAAAGATGTGTTTCCCGATCTGTAGGCGAGGGAAACGGTTCTATGAGTGTAGAATTTTGAATCGCTTTGATCTTTGCTCTCTCATCAAAGGAGAGTTAGAGGAGGACCCTTTAATTACAAGGTGTATAATTTTTCCAATGAGGCGACATTTTCGTCAAATGGAACTATCTTGTCGCACCATTGTCGCTGGAGGTCTGAGGAAAATCTCAATTTTGTATTAAAGTCTCATGAGCAATGTTCGTTTAAGACGAACGTGTGGTGTGGCATTTATAATAACAAATTAATAGGACCTTTTTTTTCGCGAATATATGAATGACGAACGTTTTTTACAGTTAGGAACTATCCTCAAAATTTGTTTCATGGAAAAGTTATATATTTAGGCCTATAGCCATGTAAGAATTTTCCATCTGTATCTATCTCTTGCTACGCTTTTCCAGTTCCGTATTCCCTTTTCCGCGACGTCCTGAATTATAGCTTCTTTCCACTTTCTTCTGGGCCTACCTCTCTTCTTCTTTGGCTCTGGTCTTTTCCATGCTACTTATTTTACATCTCTTGACTGTTCCATTCGTTCTAAGCGACCTAACCACTGCAGTCTTTTTGATTGGATTACTTCAATTATTGTTGAGTCATCGTATAGATCATACAACTTCTTATTTGTGTGCCTCTCCCATCCTTCTTCTGTTTTTTTTCGCCATAAATTTTCCTTAATATCTTCCTCTCCCAGATTTCGAGTTTGGATTTCTGCTTCTCATTCATAACCCATGTTTCACATCCGTATAGCACTGTCTGTCTTAATATTGTTTTATAAATTATTTTCTTTGTTGCTCTTGTAACTTGTTTTGATCTCAAGATTTAGAGTAATCCTCCAGCGCATCCATTGCCCTTGGCCAGTCAAGATCGATTTCTGTTTCTTCCTCACATTTATCATTTATTAGGACACCTAGGTACATATAATTCTTGGTTTCCTTTCTTTGTTCTGTAGCTCTAGCAATAATGTCTCAGGCTCTTCCATTACTGTTTTATTTTTTAGTTTCATGTACTGGCTTTTTGCTTCATTTATCTCCAACCCCACTTCTTGTGCTGCTGTCACTAGATCTTTTGCTATTTTCATCAGTTCTTCTTTTTTCTTGATAATAAAACAAGGTGGCTTTTATTCAGTAAAGTACCCTGATGGTTGATTTTGCTCTTCCTTATATCCTTATAACATCTTCTAATGCTATATTGAATAGCATGGAAGATAGGGGGTCTCCTTGTCTCAGTCCTTGGGTTGCATCAAATTCTTCTGATTCTTCCCCTTCTACTCTTAATAACAATTCTTATCTGCTTGAGTTTGCAAGGCTTCTCTGGAATTTTGTATTTTCTTAAGACTCTCAATAGCTTAGTCCTGTTTAAGTGTCATAGGCTGCCTTAAAGTCGATAAACAGCATATATGTAGAAATCTCCTATCCGTAACAGTTTGTTAATAATTGTTTCAGTAAAGAAAATTTGGTCTGTTGTTCCTCTAGCCTTACGAAATCCACACTGGTACTCGCCGGTTATCTTTTCTGTATAAGTTTCTAATCGTCTTTTTTTTAGTGTGGCTAGTACTTTGTACATGCTATCAAGTAGTGCTATTCCTCTGTAATTGTTGCAATGTGAAATGTCACCTTTCTTGTATATCGGTAGAATTATTGCTTTCTTCCACCCTTCTGGCATATGTTCAGTCCTCCAAACCTCTTGTGATAAATTTCTCTTTTTAATACAATACCTCCGTATTTCAAGTTTTCTGCTGTAATACTATTGGATTCTGGGGCTTTATTATTTTTCATATTGTGAATAATTTCTTCTATTTCTACTAGTGTAGGTTCTTCATCTTCGGTGCGGTTTTCTTCTCCCAATGGAACGTCTTCTCTTTCTTCTGTTTCTAGTTCTGCATTTACTTTTACTAGCTCTTCAAAATGGCTTTTCCATCTTATTATTATTTCTGTTTTTGCTCCTAGGAGTTTACCGTTTCCATCTTTGATGTATGGTGTTTTTGGCCTGTGACCTTTATTTCTTTCTTTCACATCCTTGTAGAAATTTCTAATTTCTTGTCTCCAGTATTTTTCTTCCATTATTTTTATTCTGTTTTCATCATGTTCTCTTCTCTTAGTTCTGCAAATCTATTTTGCAACTTTTGTCTGTTCAATGTATTCCCGTTTGTACCATTCTTTCACGGTCTGTAGATATTTTTCTCTTAAACTTCTTTTCTTACTTATTTCTTCCATACATTCGTTGTCAAGCCAGATCTTTCTTTTGGTAGCGTTTATGGTGTTTAAGCTTTCATCTGACGTTTTCAAAATTGCTGTTTCCATTTGTGATAATTTCTTTTCTACACCCTGTCCTAATTCTGTTTTCCTAGTTTGCTCTAAGTATTGATTTAGATCTGTATTTACCGGCTACTCGAGGATGTTGCAATTCTTTTATGTTATATTTCACCGTTTTTGTAATTTTTCTTTTATCTGTTTCTGTTAGTTTAAATTTAGCCATTACTAGGAAATGGTCAGAGTCTATATCGGCACCCCTATATGATTTTACATTTTTTATTGATTTGGCATCTTTTTCCCCTATTAGCATGTGATCAATTTGGTTTGATTCGTTAGTGCCTGGAATTATCCAAGTTCCTTTGTGTATATTCTTCCTTTTAAAATGTGTACTCATAATCTTCATTTGCTTTTCTATAGCCATATTGATTAATCTAAAACCATTATAGTTACTCGTATTATGTTTGCTTTCGCCTCCCGTTATAGTTCTAAATATGTCTTCATTTCCTATTTTTGCATTTGCATCCCATTATTATTTTTACATTGCCGTTTGGTATTCTGTCAATAATTTCTTCCAGTTGTTCATAGAATGCATCTTTATCTTCATCAGTTTTCTTTTCTGTAGGTGCATGAAAGTTAACGATTGTTATGTTTTTGTCATTTCCAGTAAACTGTAGTTTGCATATTCTGTCTGAGATCGCTTGGAAGTGTGTGATTTGTGCTTTCATATTTTTACTGACTACAAAGCCTGTACCAAATCGTCTTTTTTCATTTCCACTTGTAAATAGGACATATTCCTCCATTTCTTTTATATTATTATTTTTTAAATGTGTCTCCTGCAGTGCTAGAATTTCTATATTGTATATTTTGCTTCCTTTACTAAATTTGTTATGCCCCCTCTCCTTATATTCCTCGCACGTTCCATGTTCCTATATTTTTAACTTTATTTTCTTTTTTAATTATTTCTTTTTTGCGGTTCTTTTCTTTACCTCTTTTCCTGTAATCCTGTACCTTGTTCATTGCTTGAGTTGATGCCGGAATCTTATTGTCACATGTGTCTACTAGTTTTTTTTTGTTGATCTGTAACTGTTTTTGTTCATCATTCCATCTCCATACTATACCATTTACTATTAATTTCTTGTAACCTACTTTTGTTTGTTTGTCCTTATTTTTTTCTCCCTTGGCGTTTCCTTTGATTATTTTTTGTATTTCCTGTTTCTTCTTGGTAAGATCCGACTCAATGAAAAATTTTTCCCGGAGATGTCTCAGTCTGCTTTTATTTTTCAAGATGTCAATTTTTTCTGTTAGGTCAATTAAGCACATCTTTTCCCTATTTTCTGAGCGCTTCTTATTTTAACGTCCACTTGTATTTCTTTTGCTAGGAATGTTTCTATTTTTTTTTGCTTTAGAGAAATATTTTCATTTGTATTCTCTTCTATTCCAGTAATGATCAGGTTTTTCTTTTTAGTAACTCTTTCTAAGTGTTCTACTTTTTCATTTAATGTTTTAATTTCCTCCTTCATTTTCAGATTTTTGTGTTTTATCTCTAACAACTGCTTATTTGTTTCTCCATTTTCATTTCTCAATTGTTTTATATCTTCCATCATATCATCATTCTTTAACATCAGTTCCTGCATCATTTTGATCATGGTTGTTTCCGTATCCACTCTCCCTTTATCCTCTTTCTGTTTCTTGCTTCTTCCAAAGCTTTCATCTGCTTCTTTTCTCGTATACTCCTCTTCAGTGTCTGACCCGTTTTCTTGATACATTTTCTTTATCTCCCCAAAACGTCCACGAAATCCGTGTCTCTTTTGTAGGGTCTACTACAATTCAACCCCTAGCCCACTCAGAGGTAACTGATTTCGTTTCTGTATTAAATTATTGTTTCAAATGTACTTTCTGATTATTTAAAGCCGACCCTGTGTCTTTTCCAAATTTCTATCGCTTATATTTGTAGCAGTTCTTTTCTGTTGTAGTATGAATGGTAAAAACTCATCTTCAGTTTAATGTTTATTATCAGGTGTTACTACTTGTCCAAATATGTATTTTTTGTAATTCATGGAAAAGTTATTCTGATCTCTTTTGTCCTGCTAGATCCCCTGACCTAACCCCCCTTGATTACTTTTTATGGGATTACCTGAAAGAAAAAGTTTACCAGAAAGAGCCGTTTCAAGATATTGACCACTTTGAGAGCATAATTTTAGAAACATGTCAAGAAATTTCTCCACAAATGATAAGGAATGTATTACATGAATTTTCCAATAGAACGATTAAGTGTATTGAACAAAAAGGTGGATATGTCGCAGTATTAGTATGAATGAAAATTAAATTTGTGTGTTTCTAATATTAATATGATATTAATTTTATAACTTAGTATTCTATTATTTGCAAAATAAATGAATATGCACTTATTACACATTTTAATTGCAAAATTATTAGAAAACATAAAAAAACTAAAAGGTTATCATGTGTTTCATAATCACAAGAGATAAACGTTCATTCAAAATAGAAATATTCATAAAAAATAAAATAATCTGAAGTTTTAATTTAAATGGAGGGAATTGCATATATTTAAATGTAGTTTTTAATTCTGATCAACTTTTTTTCGATATTGTCAAATTTAAAGGTACTTTACACTTGAGTAAAACTCGATATTTTTTGACAAACCTCATATATGACTAAAAAATTTGATATTTGATGACTGAATTTTAGGTTTTAGATAATGCAGAACTTTTAATAAAGAATAACTTTTTTTCCTAAAATTAATTATAAAAAAGTTTTCCATATGATTCCAACTTAGGGGGACATATTATATATAATTTATAGTTACGGCAGTATCTGCACAATTTTCAAATGTGACTTGTTTAGGTGAATCACTTATATTTTTGGTGTGCAATGAGGCAAATATGTTTTGTCGCTGCTGGTTGGAACAAGAAGGCCCCAGATGTGAATTAGGCAAATTTTGGTGTTGAAAATTAGTTTTGCCGACTCACAGTTCTTAGTTTTCATCAATTTGCACCATTATGCTTGTCGATATATTTAGGCAGCCCTTTAAGTAGTTATCTATATATCCTGCAACTTCTGTGGATTTCCAGTCCCCGTGCCATTTTAAGGTGTCTATGTTTGCCCCAGAACAAGCATTGTTGCTGAGGTCCTGCGGAAACAATGTCCTGTGTATAATTGTGACTCAGATCATTTTTAAAATTGTGCCACTTGTCTAGGCATGTTCGTAAGTTTATTTTTGTCTATAACTTGTTTTGTGCAGTGTCCTCTTTGAAAGTTAATTAATAAGTAATAAAACTTTCTGGTAATCGTGAATTTTCTGGGGATTTTGGTTTTTGTATCCAGAACATTAATAACTACTGCAGAACCCAAATCTTTAATATCCTATATTTTCATTGAGTAGAGTTCATTTTTTCTACAGGCTTTCATAATTCCTATAATCATAGCGACCTGAAAAAATGATTATTATAATAGATTATAAATGTTGTTTTTAAGCTAATAATGCATTTACCTTTGTAGCAAGGTATTTATCATTGGACACGTTGTTTATAAAACAGTTAACTTTTCCAGTTAATGTTTATGATTTTTTCGCTCGATATCCCTCAGATTGTCTTTTTAAAAATGCTCGTAACCTGGCACATTTTGATAAATTCTCTTTGTTTTATGTTTTTTTTTTATTTTTTTTGTGGCATCAGGAGTGCATCCATGCAACCAGGAACACTGTTAATAAAATCGCAATAAGTATTCTATAGGTTTGTGTACATGCTTAAGGGTTACATCGACTATGATCAAAGACAAGGTCACACGCTTCTCGCCTAGGGGTCAATCAAGGCATTATTCTAACAAGACGATGCAAAAAGGTTTGATATAGTTGGCTGTTTTAAATATTGTTTTTCGAGTTCTTGAAAATAGAATATATCTTTGTTCTTCTTATCAGGATGCATTTTATGTAAATGCTCTTGTAGCTCATAGCTTCATTTGAAAAACTTTTCGGCAAATTAAACACAGGTAATGATTTGGTTGTAGAAGATTCCGCAAATCCATATTTTAAATTTTCAATACTGTATTGCCGACATTTCTTTTTTAATTTAGAAGTAGACTCAGCCATTTTCATACAAAAATTAAATTCTCAATAGATTTATAGATAGTGTGAAATTCACGGTTTCTAGTTAATACCACAATATAGTAAAAATTGTTAAAAATTCTAAGAAATTAGCAATTTTTATTATATTGTGGTATTAACTAGAAACCGTGAGTTTCATTTAAAACACTAATATGAGTAGATTCCACGAAGTAAGGGTCGAGACAGTTAGATTTATAGATAGTAATATTTATAAAATGACACACCACTCACGATTATTTACTACGGCAGAGCTTATGATTCACGACTATATATCGCGGCCAAGCACATACAACTAACTAACAAAAAATTCGTAGAGCTGTTGCTTTTATACGTTTCATTTCGTGCATGATTCAACTTGTCTGTGTGCGAACATGTCGAAACATGTTATTTTGTATGAACATCGCGCGTTCGCTTATCAACGTGCGAGGACAAGTCATATACTTCTATTCTGAACTAAAAGAAATTATTAGTATTATTATTAATGCTAATTTAAAACTGCTTATTATTTGCTTCTGAATCCGCTACCGCCCCCCTAAAAGGCTGCAGCGCCCACAGGGGGGCGGTATCGCCCCCGTTGGGAACCAATGATCGATTCTTATAAACTTTAGAAGAATCGACCTTTCAATTTAATATTTGTTTTCGTTTCAGGTTGAGGGGTACAAACACTCAACTCAATTCCTGCTAAGGATTCCTTAGAAGTCAACATTTTTAGAAGAGGACAAGGCGAATTTATTGTAAGTTTGTCACTAAAGTGAATGTTTCACTTTCTCATTATTTTCTCTTATGCTATTCTATTAACCTATTTTAATTTACTATTTTTCTCACCAGCATTTTTGACTTAAGTCGGTAGTAACGGGATTAGTAGGTTGTTAGCATTGCAGCATATTTTTATTCCTGTATTTGTGTTTGAATTGAAAAATTATGCTCAAATTACGCAATTAAATAGTCGTCATTCATACAGAATACAAAATGTCCTGCAATGTATGGTAGTGCTATTGATTTGTTTGACAAGATGTTGAAGAAACATAAAACGATGATTTCTAAATACGGATCATTCTTTTCAAACAAGTCCAATGCCGAAAATGTTTCAGATTGTTAATCACATAACAATTAACAAGTGAAAAAGGTAAGTTTCAGTTTTTAAATTTTCCAGGAAAATTAATTAATAAATAAATATCGTCAAACCGTAAAAATAACACTCGAAAGAATTTCAAATATTTTTGATTTGATAATTTTAATATTTTAAGGTTAAATTTTCATACCAAAATTCGATTTAACGATGTTTTATATGATACATTCTAAACTTTGTTAAAAATCACCATATGTCATATTTCCTTACTCCTTAGTGGAGCATAGGGGTTATATAAGTTTTTATTTTTAGCTAATTTAGCGATTTCTCCCATGGTTTTCCTTGTTGCTCTAACTCTTGTAGACATACCCTTCTCCAGGTGTACGTAGGTCTTCTCCTACTTCTGTATCATATTGGCGTCTATTTGAATAGTGCGTCTCTGGTAATATCCCGTGTGGCCAACTTATTATGTATCTACTGAAAGATTGATCAACAAATCTGTACCCGACTATGGCAGAGATTTCGGTTTTGTTTCTTATATGTTTTTTCGAGATAGTATATTGATTTTGCAATTTTAAACTGTGTTAAAACCATCATGTCATATTTTTCTGTATAGTTGCGAATTTGTGTTTATTATCTTCGACCGTTGTTAACTTTACCCAGTGGGGAACAATTTATGGACCGTAAATAGCATAGTTGTAAATCCAGACCAAGTACACAGTCCGACCCTATGCAGGGACGTCTTTAAAAATTTGAGCAAAGTAGAAAACAATTGCTTCATGACAAGAATTTTATGGATTTACAAACAAAAACGACTCATATAATTATTACATTATAATTATACACAACTATATTAGGGTAAAAGAAAAATTATTTCATTATTTATAATATGATGTAATATTTTTTTTATAATAATACATTTATTCATTCAGTGAAACATACATAGAAAATTATTAGATTTACGCTGGACATGTCAACAAAACAAAAGTACATATTATACATAAATATATATCTACGTATACACAAAAAAGACACAGTATACGAGAACAGTCAGTAAAGTAAAAAGTCATCTACATCATAAACAACCTTCTCAATCAGAAACTGTTTAACTATACAATATACACATAATATGTTAACAATAATAACAAATATTTGCGTTATAAATCATCGTCACTGTCAATAAACAGGTCACTATTATCGCTGTCTTCGTCCAAATTAATTATAAATTGTTGTACATTCGGCGACACATATGAATCTTCCACTTCAACTACGTGTGCGATGCAATTTTACTGTATATTTTCCACGTCACTTCTAATTAAATCTACTACAGCAGAACTTAACCTTGGAGCTGTATTTTTACGCCGAATTCCCCGTTTTAGAGTACTCCAGATAAGTATTTAGGTATTTCTATATCATTTTCAGCCATATTGTAGGATTTCTGCTTTTTTCGTGCTTGTGGTGGGTTTCTTGTTAATTTGTTTTGAATGATAACTGGCGTTGTCCATCACAATGACAGAATTATCGGGCAAATTAGGCAACAGTTGTTCTTGAAACCAAATCTCAAAAAGTGGTGAATTCATGTCTTCGTGATAGTCGGCTGAATAATTTTTTTATATTTTTTGCGGACAACAGCAACGCATTGGACACCCATCCATCGCTGCCACCCATGTACAATTATTCTTTTTCCCCTAGACGGAGGGGCCTCTAGACAACAACATTTTGTGCTATCAGTCCATCCTTCCTTTATAACGTCATGGCTATAGTACCATGTTTCATCCAACCAAACTATGTATCGACCTTCTTGGCGAAATTTTCTTATTTCTGTAACGTACTCTCAACGCAATCTTTTTAATCGTCCACTTTCCATGATGCTCGTCCTTCCGTTGAAGGTTTTACACTCAAAACCTATGGTTTTCAGATATTTCCGAAACCATTGTTCCGAATAGATTACTTTCAGTCTTTCCAAAAGCATAGACGTTGTTGGCACCCTATTTTCTTTGTAAAAAGAGTAAATTTGTTGTTTTATTTCAGTTCCCGCCGCTTCATCGATTCTAGAATTTTTTTTCATTCCTCGTTTCTGTCTTTCTGTATCCCCCTTGTTTATAATGTCCCTTACTTTTGTTAATTCACTTGTCATGGTGAAAGAAGTTGAACACTCTTTTTCAATTAGAGTTTGGTAAACATTTTTTATTATCTTTTTTGCGTCACTTGACAAATGTTTTCTTTTAACCTTCCTGTTGTCCGAAACATCATCTTTAGTATCACTGTTGTCACTAATTTCAATCACTTCATTCTCTATTTCCATTTCATTCGACACAATGTTTTCCCATGGACGAAACACTGCAATTTTTATTTGCACAATGCACAACGATGAAAAGTCACAGACTGATAGACTGCACCCTTGCTTTACCTGGTTGGTGATTACTCCGACCCTGTTATGACGCAGGTATAAAGGCAGTATCTGTGGTCTTTATGCATTCTTGTTGTATTTAACATTTACACAATGTTCCCTGTCAAAAACACGGTATTTCAAATTCGCAAGTATAATTATGTTTAAATAATTCTATCAAACAATCTTCTGCGACACTCCTGCATTATTAAAGGACTAGGTAAGAATGCTTAGAGGTTACAAACATTGAAGAGAGAGAGAGAGAGAGGGAGAGAGAAAGAGCGAGAGAGAGAAAGAGAGAGAGAGAGAGATGTTCAAGACTTTGTATATTTGGGTTTGTTTTGGTGTTTACGAGTTGGTTTTTGGGTTTTTATAAAAAAGTGGGCCCTGATATAGGATACATTTCCTCTGCACATGCTGTGCGACGCTCGTGTGGATGAAAGTTGAGAAAAAAAGTGTCTAGGAAGTAGAGGCCGATTTTATTTGTAGATGGTCAGATTTATATTAGAAGTAACTGATAAAAACTGTCTAGAATTAAATAGGCGAAAAGTGACTAGTATTGGCGATGGTCGTAGATGATTGTGACGGGTGGTTTGAATGCATCGAGGAGAAGATTTTTAACTGTTGAATCTGTGATGTGGTTAGAACAATTATAACAATCAGGCAAAGAGAGGGCGGGTACAGCTGCGCCTGTATTCGTCCCTGACGTCGGACATTTGGCTGGTAAACGAGTTTACCAGGCTACAGGAAAACCGCAAAACCTTGCAACATCGACGGGTCTGACTAGCGCTGCCTTAGCTAGGTAATAAAGTACCAAACAGGCTCATTCACATTAAAGTATAAAGTGTGTTGTTTAAACAACAATTTTATTAGAGTAATTATAAATCCAGATCAATCTGAAGGATTTAACACGTTTACAAACTCAGTATAAGGGCGAGAGATCATTGTCTGCATACATAAATGTACATAACAGAGCATTAGTACACTTAGATTAACTAATAGATTTTAAAAATAATTCAATTCATGAATTTATTTTATTTAAAATTATAATATTAGTTAAAAATAATTATATTGATTGAGTATTTAAATATTTAACCATCATTCAATCTTATTTTCAAATATTTACACTACAAAGTCTAGTGGAAACGTTATTTATCTACATGACACTACTATTTTACACACATTCATGTAGGCAAATATAACGTTTTCCAGCTTGCGCTTGACCTTGTACTGTATCTGGGGAGATGTTAACCATTCGAATGGACTTGAATGTTTAGTTATTAGTTTAAATTAGTCTCTAAAAATATGTTAAATAATACATTCAAATCTATATGTATTTGAAAATGTTGAATTATTGTTCATCAAGTTGTTGTGGCTAATGTTAATACATTGCATTTTAGTCAATTTATTGAGGAGAATCATTCCTCTTTATTTTTTTACAATTTACTCGTTATCTTTTGCCACTCTATTCTGTTTTCACATTTGAATTTCCAATTATTTTTTCCTATACTTTTAGTATCTTTTTCTGGGTCTTTATTTGTTTTCTTTTGAATATTATGTCCTGCCCATTGCAATCTATGGGCTTTTATCAATGTTTTCGCGTTCCAGTTCATCATCTATTTCTTTATTACTTGTGTGTCTTATTGTTCCATATATTGTAGTGTCTAGTCCCAGAATGGTTCTCATTATTTTCCCTCCAACATTTTAACATAATTTTCCTCTTTTTTTGCTATTGCGCTTGTTTCTATTGCTCGTTTCCTACCATAGACTTGATTTCCCTTTAATATCCTCCCCTCAGGGGGTTCCAGGTTGTCAGCCATATAGCCTGCAATTCTGGAATACGGGGCCCTAGCCATATCGAGTAATGTCTTGTTATTGTCCTTCTCATTTTTGTAGTATGTTCGTCCTCATTGTAAAGGTAATTTCAAAGTGTTCGACACCGTGCTGACGAGATGCATGGCTCAGCCTTAGCAAGTCTCGAACGGTTCCCTCCAAACACCGGGATACATCTGGATTGTAATTAAGCCTTGTCATGATATCCAGGCTCTATCATGATCGACCGAATATTTCCTAGGATACTCGTGGGACTAATATGAATAATTCTAATTTATCTTCTTTTCCTCCAATTAGCTGGTTCAAGCGACCCACAGTTGAGACTAAAATAACCCCATCCCCCATAAACAATTACAATAGATTCTTTTCAATAAAAAGATCAATAGGTAATTTTACCAACATTTCGCCTTTCGTCATACAAAAAGCCCATAATAATTATTTCGCTTCCTTAAAAGAAACCAAAAAATTATCTGATGGATCACTTTTGATAGAAGTCAATAACATCAAACAATCTACAATAGCAGAAAAATTAATCAATCTACATGAATTTGAAGTAATCACTACTCCTCATACTTTCTTGAACATTATTAAAGGAGTCATCACTTGCAAAGATTTAATCAATTGTTCCGACGAAGAAATAATTACCAATCTAAAAGATCAAGTTGTCACTAGCATCTACAGAATTCTCTCTAAAACCGATAAAACTTCCACCAGCATTTTTATCGTATCCTTTAACACACACAATCTTCCCACAAAATTATACGCAGGTTTTCACTCTATCAGAGTAAGACAGTACATACCTAATCCTTTAAGATGCTCCTCATGCAATGAATTTGGTCACACAGCTTCCAAATGTAAAAACAACCCCACTTGTCCATCCTGTGGTCATCCCTCACACAACGACCTTCTATGTCCTACTCCAATAAAATGTGTGAATTGCAAAGAAAATCATTCTTCTCGCTACTAAGCATGCTCGGCCTTTAAACGCGAATTCGAAATTCAAAAAAACATTTCATATTTGACGCAAAGAAAAAATACATTTCCTCAAACCCACCACTCATTTTTAAATATAGTTCAATAGCATCCGCAATTCCCACCCATTCAACACTCAAAGTATCAATATCCATCCAATGCGACCTCCTACAACAAAATCCTTTATCAAATAACAAAACCCCACTCATTTCATCTCCACTCCCTCCTGCCCCCCCCCCCCCAAAAATCCACTTCTTCCCTCTCCTCTTCTCTCCCTCTTCCTAGTTCCATTCCCTTTCTAAAAAATCTTACCCCCAACATTGGCCCTCCCAAAAAAATTCCAACTCATCAACAGAAAAAACTCCATCGCTTTCCCAATCCAACAATCACAAATCCAAAATCAACAATTCAAAATCTCATCCACCAAATCTCATAAACATAAAACTTCCACAAATAATTCTTCAAATTCCTCACTATCAGACAGATATGGATCAACACATTGATCAACTTACTTGAACTTCCAGTCAATATTTACAAACTCCTTAATCAAATTATATCTTTTTTACCTCCTATCAATAACATTCAACTTCTTCCTCCCAATCCTACAATGGAATATTAACGGGTTTCAACCAGGACGGGAGAAGTTAAAAATCCTAATAAAACCATACTCTCCCTTCATTATATGTCTTCAAGAGACTAACTTTAAAAACAAACTAAGTAAACATAAAACATTTCAATGTTCATTTCACAAACAGACCCGACATAAATCGTGCTGCCGGCGGAGTAGCCATCTATATACATGAATCTCTAGATTACGATGAAATAAATATCGTCTCCAACCTAGAAGCACGTTAGTACAGTTAAAACAACTGCAAAAGGTGCTGGAATACGCCCACGGACGAGACCACTTGTCCCCTACATATTTTGGGGCGCTGATCACGAAAATGAGGGTTAAAACTTCCGCCGGAGGGTGGAACACCCTTAAAATTGCAAAAAGCACCCCAGCATCTCATATGTTTTTTGGGGCGCTGATTACGAAAATGAGGGTTAAAACTTGCAGCAATGGCTCAACCACCCCCAAAATTGCAAAATCACCCATATATAGGGGTGTTTTTCGACTGTATTTGTTGTTTTGCAAACTAACTCATCTTATATGTTTTTTGGGGCACTGATTACGAAAATGAGGTTTAAAACTTGCAGCAATGGCTCAACCACCCCCAAAATTGCAAACTAACTCATCTTATATGTTTTTTGGGGCGCTGATTACGAAAATGAGGTTTAAAACTTGCAGCAATGGCTCAACCACCCCCAAAATTGCAAAATCACCCATATATAGGGGTGTTTTTCGACTGTATTTGTTGTTTTGCAATTTTAAGGGTGTTCCACCCTCCGGCGGAAGTTTTAACCCGCATTTTCGTGATCAGCGCCCCAAAATACGTAGGGGACAAGTGGTCTCGTCCGTGGGCGTGTTCCAGCACCTTTTGCAGTTGTTTTAACTGTAATATGTGCCATCAGAACCCATTTACATACTTCTATCACCATATGTAATCTCTATCTTCCCCCCAAAGCAAATATCTCCCTTGAAGAACTCACTTCCCTATTATCCCAACTTCTCCATCCATTTATACTACTAGGCGATTTCAACTCCCATAACACCACCTAGGGCTCCAAATATACCTCTCATAGAGGCCATATCATAGAAAATCTGATAACTCAGTTTCTGCTCGCCTTACTAAACGTCAACGCTCCTGTCTTCCTGTGTAGAAGCATAAAGGCATAACAGGCGACGAAAGAGCAGATTTCCTTGCCAAACAAACAACTACAGATGGCTCACCTATCCTAATCCTGTACACCTCAAAAGAAACTAACTCCTTCCTCTCTCCTATCAATCGATTTCTAATTCAAAAAGATTGGCACGCTACTAAGGATAAAAACAAATTGTACGAAGTGAAAAACAATTTCTTCGATTCATATGATTTCCCTGATTTACCTAGGAAAGACAATGTTAAATTGAAAAGAATTACCATAGTTCACTCCATCTTAACCCATTCTTTCCTTCTCAAAAACGAACCTCCTCCAACCTGTCCCTTTTGTACTTCCATCCTCTCAATAAAACACATAATCATAGATTGTCCACATCTTCAAAACAAAAGAATCAGCATATTAAACTCAAATTCATTCAAAGACATCATATCTCCAAATTTAACAGCAGCCAAAAGCTCATTCAATATATAAAAGACATCAATTTATACAACAAACTCTAAAATATAACACATAAAAGTTAAAGTAATTCCACACAATGCATATCCACAATAAAAACTCATGGGTGCTAAATGACCAAGATGTCGATGCACCTAATCCCCCTAACATTTCCTTCCTTCCTTTAATATCCTGTCTCCCATTCCCTATATATATTTTTCCAATTATCACTCCTAAATAATTGAAGTGACTGACATCCTCATATCTGTATTTCTCTGTTTCAATATAGTTTTGTGCTTTATTGTCTTCTATTGCTACATAGGTAGGTACATATATTTTGTTTTGCCTTCATTTATATTCAAACGGAATTTTCGCACTTCCCAGTATAGCCCATCTATATCTTTTATTAATTGTATTTGCTATTATTATAATATCGTCTGCATATGCTATAACTTGTGATTGATTCACCATTACATTTTTCTTGTATAAATTTGACCTACTCAGTATGCCTTCCAACACTAAATTAAATATGGCGAGAAACAGCCGATCTCCCTGTTTGACCCTTCTATTCAAATTTATGTGATATGTCCTTGTTTTATTAAACTCATATTTATCAATGTTCTCAGTTTTTTTGGTACCTTTAATATTTCTTGTTCCTCTCCAAAATGCTTTCTAATTACTGTATCAAAAACACTTTTAAAATCTATAAAGACCACGTGTATTATGCACCCAGTATTTGTTGTTATTTGTTATAATTACGGAAAGGCGGCAGGCGATGATAACATCATACCGGAAATGTTGAAGGAAGGTGGAAGCCTACTGATAAGGGAGCTTAAATCATTATTTAATACATGCCTAACCGAGGGAAGAATACCACAGGATTGGAACACCGCTTTAGTCATACTGATATATAAGAAAGGTGATCCAAGCAACCTAGAAAACAATAGACCAATCAGCCTACTATCACAGATCTACAAGCTTTTTATGAGAATAATAGCAAACCGCCTTGAATACAAACTCGACGCATACCAACCCTATGAGCAGGCGGGCTTCAGGAAAGGCATGAGTACAATAGAACATCTCCACACCGTAAGGACACTGAACGAAAAAGTAACGGAATATAACATCCCATTATGGATCGCCTTCATAGATTTTAGAAAGGCCTTCGACACAGTTGAATTTTGGGCAATCATCAGGTCAATGAAAAATGCAAGAATAGACCAACGATATATTGACATTATACAGACACTAAATGACAACTCAAAAATTAAAGTAAGGCTATATGAAGACACCGAGGAAATCACAATTAAAAGAGGCGTTAGACAAGGAGACATTGTGTCACCCAAATTGTTTACACTGATGCTAGAAGACGTCTTCAAGAGCCTACACTGGGAAGACAGAGGAATTAATATATCGGGAGAAAAACTAAGTAACCTAAGATTTGCTGACGACATTGCCATTTTTGCCCCAAACAGTGAAGAATTACAACACATGCTTATAGAACTACAACAAGAAGCAAGAAAAGTAGGCCTAGAAATGAACATTTCTAAAACCAAATTCATGACAAACCAACGGACAAACATAGAGAGTATAAATGTGCTAGGACAACAGGTAAAGAAGGTGAACTCTTATGTCTACCTAGGTCAAGAGTTAACATTGGGTAAAGCCAATCAAGAACTTGAAATTAACCACAGAATACATCTAGGATGGGCGGCCTACGGGAAGATGCGACACGTCTTCAACTCCAACCTACCCCTCAAACTAAAAACCAAGGTTTACATGGAATGCATTCTCCCAGTAACAACCTACGGATGTGAAACATGGGTCCTAACAAAGAAAATCTTAAATAAATTAAAGATACACCAAAGATCAATAGAACGAAAAATGATAGGAATAACGCTTAAAGACCATAAAACCAATGAGTGGATAAGAAATAGAACCAAGGTAGAGGACATAGTGAGGCGAATAGGCAGTCTTAAATGGAACTGGGCCGGACATGTTGCCGGAAATAAAAACAACTGGAGCGGAAAAATAACAAGATGGAGACCTTGGGGGGAGAAAAGAAGCACCGGCAGACCACAGCAAATATGTTATGATGACATCAAAAGAACAGCCGGACTTAACTGGAACCAAGTGGCACAGAACAGGGAAAACTGGAAAAATATGAGAGAGGCCTATATCCAAAGGATAGAAAACGGCTAGAAGAGAGAGAGAGAGAGAGAGAGTTATAATTATGTTTAAGTGATATAAAATAATATAAATTTATGGAATTATTTTTAAACTCTACTAATTGATCTAAGAGTACTAATGCTGTTACATACATTTATGCACTTTGACAACGATCCCTCGTGCTCTTTTCTCCTTTTACTGAGTCTGGAGGTGGTCTGGTTTTATAAATACTGTTATAAAACCGTGTTTAAATAACATACAGTTGAATTATTTGATGTTTACCCTTGCGTCATTAATATCTGATAATATAACCGACATAATAATTAAGTGGCATATTTTTCTATTAATAGTGAAGAACAGAATATAATTTGACATTTGTCGGTTATAGGTTTGTTCTCACACGAGTTTCAAACCATCAGAAACAGTCAGGATTCTGCGCAATCCATTTCTCCGCGTTCATAAATAAGTTTCTAATTGTTTGAAAACGGCTGGACGTTGGACAGTTGGACAACCATTAATGAAACCTGTGTGAACATCGTCCAGCTGTTTTCAAACAATCAGAAACTTATGTATCAACACAGAGAAATGTATTGCGCAGAATCCTGATGGTTTGTGATTCCTGTGAGAACAAACCTTATGTTATCAGATAATGACGCACGGGTAAAGATCCAACGCCAGACTTTATATTGTAATGTGAATGAGTCGTTTGCACACCTTTATTACCTGATACCTGGCAATTTTGCAACCCCCTTTACCTACTGTAGCAAAAATGCAAACAAAAACTTCTAATCTTTTTACTTCAACATATATCTGGCTGGCCCTGGTTCTCACTCTATGTAGCTTATAGCCATGTCTGTAGTTGATAATTATTCCATTCTGAAAAAAATTTACAATCATTCAAATTATGAATATCTTGCAATTTTTCCTTTAATAGTACACAGTCTTGTTACTAAGCAATATTAAGCCTGATAACATAATCTTAATTACCATTTTAACATTATTCAAGGTCAAAAAACATTTGATAAGGGAATTTTGTTGAGTGGTATTTGATAATTGTACTTTAATAGTGAGGTACGATATGGGTAACAATTTTTCTCTGGATTTTCCATTTTTTTATTCTCGATTTTCCTTTTTTTCTCTTTGGATTTTCCATTTTTTTATTTCTGAATTTCCGTTATAAAATAAATCGGGTTTTCCATAGAATTTGTATTTGAAAATCATAAATCAGCTTCAATCTAGTTATTTATACAGTCCGTTTGAAAGAAAAATCATAATATTGTTTTTCTTGGCAGGAGACAGATTTTTCAGCTCATATGCACCGTTTACATTTACATTCATCTTCATCCGAAGTGAGCAGGGGCTGAATGTATAGACGATACTTCTCATGTCGCTGTTTTTTGTGCGACAGACATCGCGAAAGCAATTTCGACGCTATCCAATTCTGGAAGGGAAATGACTGGTAGGGCATGTAAACACACACATAAATGTTAGCATCCATACTATAATTGTAGTAGACATACTATAATTACACTCCTTTTTACTATGTACTATCATGTCTTTACAACAATCCTTAAATCTACTATAATGTTTATAAACCATTTTTAGACCCAGGAAACAAATTTTTCACTTTAATATGTCTTAACTCCAAAATGTTTATACTAGACATTTAAAATGAGAGTTGGACACGCGCCTTTATCTGAACCAATCATGGTCAGTAATCATATTTTCAATAATCTGTTGATTTTAAATTGAACTTGCAATTCAAGAATTTCATAAAAACATTTAACCATCATTTAATGCGACAAAATTGAATTTGACGATCTACTATAATGTTGTTCAAATTTACTATAATGCGACGGCCCTGGCACAATAATCTCTCTTCAGGGTTGCTAATTCTGACACACATTGATCTTGCAACGGCCGTATTTAGGGAAATATTGCCAGCATATATTTAATAGATCAAGCAAACTCACCTGAACTACAATATTCAAAGATATTGGTTTTTATTATACATCACGACCCAACCCCTCACTTGTACCCTATACCTGCTTCAGTCATTTTAAAGTTGTTGTTGCAAGGGTTTTTTTAAAGGATATGGAGGGACTTATTTACTTCAACGAGACCGTAATATAATCAAGATCGAACATCACTTAAGGTAAGTTTGTTTGATCTATTAATTATATTACGGTCTCGTCTTGTAAATAATAAATATGTAGATGTTTAAAGTATATTGCAACAACAGATGAACTCAAACCTTTATTTTAAACGATATTGTTAACAATGGTAACTAATTATTATTATTTTTTCTGGCGCTGGGAGGCCTTTTACTAAAAAACGCTTAAGTCTATAATCTTGACTGATATTTGGTCCCACTAAAAAGTTCCACACCTTTCTTTCTAAATTATTTAATTTTGGGAAACGTACGCTTCTGAATCTGTTAATGGTGGATATTGCAGTTGTATTATCAACTCTGCATAGGATATTACAACCATATAAATCTTGCGTAAAACATTTTAGAGCAAAAAATACTGCTAATAGTTCTAATTCGTTGATGTGTCGTTGTTTTTCCTGATTCGACCAATACCCAAAAGTAGTTCCATACTTACAATAGGCACCCTAACCAGATTTTGAGGCGTCCGAGAAAATCTCTATAGCGAATTTATCATCACGAATATTATTACTCGAAACCATTATGTTTTTTAACCACCAAGAAAAAACCGGTAACAAATGCGTAGAAATATTCATTTTTGCATCATAGTTATCATTAACCCGGTATAAAGCCTTAATTTTTTCGCGTTCAAAAAACTTAGTGTATAGAAAACTATATTTGACAGCTGGAGCTGCAGACACTAATTTACCAACAAACTTTGAAAACTCTCTGATGGTACAAATTTTTGAAAAAACTTTCAATAATTTATGTAACCTGTTATGTTTTTCTTGAGGTAATGAAACAGTCATATTTTCAGAATTATATCAAATCCCCAGAAATTGGCAAATATGGCTAGGGGTAAGAGACCTCTTTTTATAGTTTATAATAAATCCTAAATGTTCTAAGAGCTTTATAGTTTCCTGCGTATTGAGGACACTTTCTTCGAAAGTTCTTCCTAGAAGTAGAAAATCATCCAAATAAATAACAGATAGAAAGCCACGCCTCCTAATATAAGATATAACTGGTCTTAAAATATTTGTAAAAATTAAAGGGGCACAACTCAACCCAAACGTTAAACAATTAAATTCATAAACACAGCCCTTAAATTGAAAGCATAGGTACTTTCTATGTATCAGCACTAAATAATAAGCATCTTTCAAGTCGATGTTTGTCATAAAGTAATTTTTTGGAATCAGTTGAGTCACAGTTTTGTGATTCTCTAACTTAAAATGTGATGTTGCTACAAATTTATTAAATGATTTTAAATTAATAACTAATCTGTCAGAACCTTTTGGTTTTGGCACAAGATGTTCGATATATATTGATCATTACAGGGTGTTACAATGGAAAAAATCCCTTTTAATTATATTCTCAATGGAGACACATTCCTTCTGTGACCTCGAAGGTTCAATAGGAACAATACTTTGTATGGGTTTTTTAATAAGAGGAATTTTAAGACCAGTTATATAGGAAATAACCTTCCTATGAAAAACCTAGATCTTGCCACTTCTGGGAAAAAAGCAGTAGCCTACCGCATAGCCTACTAACCTCTAATATCTGCGTCTTCTCTCGACGCTGCTGTTGCACCGATAACTCTGAGGATGATGATGTGACTTGGACGTGGACGTCATCGGTTTGTTGTGGAACGTCTGAGTGCGTATCTGGAATCTGTAGCCCGCCCGCAGCACTCCTTTTGCAGATGGGCGATGGTAGTTTCCCTGTTTAGAAGATGTGGCAAAGGTAGGAACAGATATGAACGATGAAATAAAACAATATAGTTTGTTTAAATCTTCATATATTTGAACTAATGTTCAATTTAAACTTGTTGACGCGTTTCACTAACACAGTAGCTTTGTCAAAACGAATGAAGGTAAAATATAAAAATGTCTTAATATATACAGTGCTAAATCTATTTACTAAGGTTAACAATGGTATTGAAAGAAATTACCTGGAAATTCATTCACTACAAGCATTCCTAAGCTATCTTCTAGGTAAAGAGGTTCAATAAAGGAGACTGATTGATATCTATTTGGTCGTTAAGGAGATTAACTGAATATTTATTTTTGTTAATCTCTAAGGCCTCTAATAAATTTAAACTAAAGGATTTACCGACTACATGGAGAATTTCAAAATTTGGGTCGAAAATGTGTTGGTTTTCTAATAAATGATTTGAATAGTTAGAATCTAATTTTTTGTTGTCATAGCTACGTTTGTGTTCCGAAATTATAGTTTTAAAATTTCTAAAAGTTCTACCGATATAAATTTTATCACAATTGTCATTACCACATTTTAATTTATAAACTCCTGATTTGTTTAATTTTGAAGATTTAGATTTATTATTTTTAATGAATTTGGATAAATTGTGATCAGTTTTAAAGGAAATATTCATGTCTAAAGTTTCTAAAAATGATTTAATTTTTAAGGATGGTGTTCCAAAGTATGTTAAGCTTTTAAATTGTTTATTATTTTTATCTGAAGGGAATACTTGTTCTAAAGTCTGTTTTTTTAACTTTTTATTTATGATATTGTCAATTAAATTTGGATCGTAATTATTATTAACTGCTATTTGTTTTATGATATTTAATTCTTTGGTATAATTATTAATATTTAATGGGACTGTTAAGAGTCTGTGTATCATACTATTGAAAGGTGCTAGTTTATGACTGAATGGGTGGACCGAACTATTATGAATTGTAATATCTGTATGTGATGGTTTATGAAATATAGAAAAATCATGTTTATTATTTATATTTGAAATTGTAAGGTCTAGAAAGTTTATAGACTTATTTTGTTCAAGTTCTACGGTAAATTTGATATTATTGTGAATCGAGTTTATGTAAGTAATGAAGCTCTCTAATTGTATATTTGTACCGATGAAGCTAGCCCCCTACTAGCAGAAATTTTCATGGATAATATAGAAAAAATAATTCATGAACACCCCCTTAGTAAAAAATTTATGTACTGGCACCGATATGTGGACGACATTTTATCTAGCTTCATCGGTACAAATAGACAATTAGAGAGCTTCATTACTTACATAAACTCGATTCACAATAATATCAAATTTACCGTAGAACTTGAACAAAATAAGTCTATAAACTTTCTAGACCTTACAATTTCAAATATAAATAATAAACATGATTTTTCTATATTTCATAAACCATCACATACATATATTACAATTCATAATAGTTCGGTCCACCCATTCAGTCATAAACTAGCAGCTTTCAATAGTATGATACACACACTCTTAACAGTCCCATTAAATATTAATAATTATACCAACGAATTAAATATCATAAAACAAATAGCAGTTAATAATAATTACGATCCAAATTTAATTGACAATATCATAAATAAAAAGTTAAAAAAACAGACTTTAGAACAAGTATTCCCTTCAGATAAAAATAATAAACAATTTAAAAGCTTAACATACTTTGGAACACCATCCTTAAAAATTAAATCATTTTTAGAAACTTTAGACATGAATATTTCCTTTAAAACTGATCACAATTTATCCAAATTCATTAAAAATAATAAATCTAAATCTTCAAAATTAAACAAATCAGGAGTTTATAAATTAAAATGTGGTAATGACAATTGTGATAAAATTTAAATCGGTAGAACTTTTAGAAATTTTAAAACTATAATTTCGGAACACAAACGTAGCTATGACAACAAAAAATTAGATTCTAACTATTCAAATTATTTATTAGAAAAGCAACACATTTTCGACCCAAATTTTGAAATTCTCCATGTAGTCGGTAAATCCTTTAGTTCAAATTTATTAGAGGCCCTAGAGATTAACAAAAATAAATATTCAGGTAATCTCCTTAACGACCAAATAGATATCAATCAGTCTCTTTATTGAACCTCTTTACCTAGAATATAGCTTAGGAATGTTTGTAGTGAATGAATTTCCAGGTAATTTCTTTCAATACCATTGTTAACCTTGGTAAATAGATTTAGCACTGTATATATTAAGACATTTTTATATTTTACCTTCATTCGTTTTGACAAAGCTACTGTGTTAGTGAAACGCGTCAACAAGTTTAAATTGAACATTAGTTCAAATATATGAAGATTTAAACAAACTATAATGTTTTATTTCATCGTTCAGTATGGATCTTCATCAAGTAAAAGCCTCATCTATTCAATTTTTTAGGAACAGATAGCTTGTTCTTCTTCTCTCACTCTCAAGTGTTCGCTTGACTTCTCAAGCTTTTTTGCAGCTTCGATGGTGGTGTCCAGCTCCTTGCCAAACAAGTACTCGGAAATCGTGGTATTTTGCAAAGTGTCTTTAAGGTCTTTATTCAAATTCAAACAGCAAGAGCTGTCTCTTTGTAACAGATTCATGATGAAAAACGTCACACAGTAAGCGTAACGCGTCATTTGTAGTCTCTATATACTTGATCTCCGTCTCCCCTCCGTTTTTAGCAAGATCAGATAAAAAATGAGTTAAGGCTGAAATGACTGCTGCAACTTGTACTTGTAGGTTGGATAACTTTGTATCTCTTTTAAGGGTGTTTCCTTGTATGGCTACTTTGACTTCTGGGTTAATTAAAGGAGGTACAATCGCTTTTAAGTTCTCAGGAGGAAGAAATTTATTTAGGAGTTCTACTCTAACCTCATTTAATCCATTTAACAACACATTCTCATAACGTGGGACTAATTCTTCTAGAATTGGTTCAGAAACACTTTTTATTAACATTTCTGCTCCCAGAATCGAATTAATGTTGATTATATCCGGTGTCGCCTTATCTGCAACCCAAAGAAGAACAAGATCATTATACCATCTAGCCACTCTAGGCTTGACAAAAAGCAAATAATATAAGTTAACTTAATAGGTATATTTCTCAGCATGAGTTACTCTAAACTCAAGCTGATTTTTCTTTTAGGATCTTTCCACTCTAGGAAATTACAAGTTTGTGAGTCATGTCATTTTCCACTCTAGGAAATTCCAAGTATATGAACCCATGTCACTCTAGACATAGTAGATATTTTAATTGAATATATTATTGGTACAATATAGTTTGTTTAAGTAATTTGCCTACCTGTGATTACCGGACTGGAGTTATTGTCCTGAACAGACGCCTCAACTTCAGAGGCATCATCCTTCGATGAAGAACCATCAGAATTGAGCTCGTCTGTATAATCCGAGCGGCTACTATTATGTGAATCTTCCGAAGAATGGTTTGGTAAACGACGATAACTCTTTTACTTTTGTTCAATCGCATTTAACCTTCGCATAACTGATTTAAACATTGTTTTGATCTCAGCATTATCCAATCCTCCATTTTCAGAACTTCTGGATCTTTTCATTTTCCCGCCCGCCATTTCACTCGACAATAAGAATATTTAATGATAGAACATGAATAATTACGCCGCACTATAGTTAATCGACAACCCGTGTGGTTTACAGAGCACAAAAACGAAGACTGAAGCAGGTATAGGGCATGATACTATCTGTATCAGGGGTATAGGGTACAAGTGAGGGGTTGGGTCGTGATGGATAATAAAAACCGATATCTTTGAATATTGTGGTACAGGAGCGCCGAACCGGGGGTACTACATATTTATTATTTACAAGACGAGACCGTAATATAATTAATGAAATTAACTGTCTGGACCCTTACTTCGTGGAATCTACTCATATTAGTGTTTTAAATGCAACTCACTGTTTCTAGTTAATTCCACAATATAATAAAAATTGTTGAAAATTCTTAAATATTGACAATTGTTTCGATAAATCAATATCATCGTCAGAATTACAGAAGTTACATTTCATTTGATGCCTACCTGATGTTTAGTAGTTATTTTTGGCTAGACCAAGAAGTGACCTAACTTGTGATTGACTTAATATATGTTAATAGAAAAAAGAAGAAGATGTGATATTACAAATATTGAAGCTTAGATATTATTAGCCCTAACTGATGAAATAAAAACTTATAAAACCATCACATATGCAGGACATATTTCTAATAATATTTCAAAGATAATATCTTCAGCAACGAATACAACAACTTCTTTTAAAACAGAAAGTAACGTTAATACAAAATTGTTAAATGTAAAAACAAAAATACCACCATTAATGAAGTCAGGTATATATAAACTCAAATGTCCAGAATGTAATGCTGTCTATTTGGGTCAGACCCTTAAAAATTTTGAAATCCGATACAGTGAACACTTACGAGCACACAGATTAAAACAACCAGATAAATCCCACTACGCAAAACATCTACTTGACAGCAATCATTCATTGACACCTAACACAAAACTAGAAGTGCTGCATATTTGTGAAAAGAAACAAGAACTGGATTTCCTTGAAGAATTGGAAATTAGAAGACATTTAAGAAACCCACAATATGAAGTTGTCAATGAACAGTTAAATCTAGGGAGTTCTCCACTAATAAACTGTCTTCTTAAGTGATAATTGTAAAGATCAGCAGATATAGTTTTCCTGGTTTTCTATATCATTGCACAGTTATACTGATCTTTATTGGAAAAATGATATCCAGGATATCACCATAGGGCTAATAATATCTAAGCTTCAATATTTGTAATATCACATCTTCTTCTTTTTTCTATTAACATATATTAAGTCAATCACAAGTTAGGTCACTTCTTGGTCTAGCCAAAAATAACTACTAAACATCAGGTAGGCATCAAATGAAATGTAACTTCTGTCATTCTGACGATGATATTGATTTATCGAAACAATTGTCAATTTTTAAGAATTATCATCAATTTTTATTATATTGTGGAATTAACTAGAAACAGTGAGTTTCATTTGAAACACTAATATAATTACTACTCATATATTGCTGTAGCCCGCCAAGAGAGACAGCAACTGCATTCTTCTATCTTACTTATTCATAATTATTTCAGAAAACATATAATTTTCTTTATGGATAGTTCAAGTATGATATATGTATAATCAATTATATCAGAAAAACAAAATTCATTTAAATAAATAATTGTTCAGTTTATAAATCAAGTAAGAATTAACATTTGTTTACTTTCCCGATCTTCTTTTTCAGTTATTTTCATATAAAATTAGTTAAATTGAAAAGGTAAAAATTTCGCATACATTTTTTTTTAATATCAATCAAAAATATTTGAAATACAATTAAAAATATTTGAACCGCAATTGCGTATACAGAAAGTTCTCAACATGCTAATACATACAAAATTTAAGTAAGTTTAAGTACATAATGCATTAATTTAAAAAGTACCATGTGAAGAATAATTTGAAACCAACATATATAACTACTAATTCGTGAAGATCACATCGCCAACCATATTGTGAGCGTTCCTTGCAATGTGATTACTTGGATACTACCATTTTATAACAATTTTTAGTGAGAAGATACCTATTCGTTTTACAATCCAGTCGAATAGAAACCGTTCGCCTTAGTTTGGTGGTAATTTTGACTACTAGTATGGAGGAGAAAATCACATGGAACTTTTGACATTTATGCTTTCCTTGAAACAGTCTTGACAAAAAAATGTCTTATTATTTTGCTATGGTAACATATGAAACCTGCTGAATATAAGTTAATATTTTTGTTAGAAAAAATCGAGTGTTTTATTATTACGTAAAATATATGTTGAATTCAATATGTATTAATTTGGTATGTTGATTGCTATTTAGTATTCAACAGCTCGGGTTTTTTCTAAAATTAATTTTAGTCCGATTATAACCGATATTTGAAATGATTTTTTTTTGGTAAATACCTTCTCCAGATCTACTTTTTTATTTTAAAAAATATTACTAATGCCCGTTATTGTTTCAATATGTTTTAGGTTACAAGATTATGCAACAGGTATTTTTTGTAAACATTTTTATTACTGTACCTACTTTCATAATTGTGTAAAGTGACTCATTTTAATTTTTTTAAAAGTTTTGCTCATTGGTTCGTCTTCCATTTTACCCAACTGTGAGCTACTGAAATACTTCCAGATTTCAGTTTCTGTTTGCATTTCCAGTACACAGCTGCTTTATGTTTTGCAATTGGCCTTTCTTTGACATATGCATACATCTTGACTGATATTCACTGTGTCCTTGGATGAAGTATCCAAGATAAGGTGTGAATAAATTTCAGTTTAAATGAATGAATTTTGTTTTGTTTGACTATTTTCTGTATGTGGCTCTTCTTAAAACCAATCTCTGATGCTATTTTGTGAATTCAACTTGAGATTTTCATCAAGAATAGGTTGGAACATACTAACATAATTGTTTACAATTAAACTTTGTTTAATAACTCGTCCGTAAAAACGGATTACAAATTAAATCTGCCAAAGCCCTGTATGGCTTGGAACCCAAGTGAGAATTGCCCTATTGGCTTTGGCCAAGATTTTTAAGGTATTATTACAGTCACACAGTATCTTCGACGTATAGATATGGCTTGCTAATGCCATAAGAACCGCCCGACTGTCCGTGTTCACATAGATAGTCTTTTTGTCATATTTCCTGTCTATGCATGTTCTGCCGCATTCGGTTAGTGCAGCTATTTCTGCTTGAAATACGGTTGGCAGTTTACCAAGGCAAACGCTTATGCTTTGCCTGGGTCTGACGCCGTAGACGCCTGCTCCTGTACCCGTTGGGGTCTTTGACCCGTCGGTGTACCAGGTGATACTGTTCAACATATGTTAAGGTTCTCCCTGAGCCCATTCAGATCTGCCACTCAAGTTGACACGATGTGGTATCTCAGTTTCCACGACCTTGGTGGGCATTCTGTCAGGTGGCATTTCAAGGATGTCGCACCTCATAGTGTCTTGTTTTTTGTATGCACCAGTTGCCACTACACTGCATTCTATATGCAGCCATTTTAGCCTCTCCCTGTATGTATAGATCTATTGATGGGATGTTTAGCAGTATTTCCAATGCAGTGCCTTTCATGGCGCCTGTAACGCTCAGACATGCAGCTCGCTGCACTTTAGAAAGCATTTTAGCGGCTGGACTTTGCTAAACTTTAGGCCACCACACAATTGCACCGTAGACCATCATCGGTCTGATTACCCTGGTGTATAGCCAGTTTACCATTGATGGACTTAAACCCCAAGTGCACCAAATCGCTCGTCTCATTGTTATTAATGGGATCTGAGAACGGCTTGAGATGCTTGCTAAATGGCTGTTTCAGGCTAGCTTGTAATCTAACCGGATTCCTAAGTATTTTGCTTCTCTGGAAACCTTTATCTGATCGCCGAAGAGTTTTAGCACCCTAGTGATCTCCACGCTTCGTAAATGGTACCATAATGGTTAACAGACAATCCCTCTGCATCTCCACCACGGACAGTGCCATCTGCATTAGTTCCAGGTTGTTCCCCTTACAATGTCATCAGCATATCCTTGAGCATACCAACCCTGTTCGTGTAGTGCAACAAGGAGGTCGTCGACTACCAGATTCCACAGCTTTGGTGACCGAACACCTCTCTGTGGACATCCTCTTTCTGTCTTCACCTCTCTTGTGACACCACACAAGGGTGCTTGTGCTTCCTGTTGCTTAGCATGTTCTCTATTCATCGGATGATTGTCCTGTCTATGCCCCTGGATTCCAGCTTTGACACTATTGAGCGAGTGCTCGTGTTGTCCAATCTTCCTTCGATTTCCAGGAACACAGCCAGTGCAACTTCTTTGTAAGTAATGGCTTCCTCTATCTTACCCACCTAGTTATGCAAGGCTGTTTCGCAAGATTTACCATTTTGGTAGGTATGTTGGTTAGGGTGTAGCGGCTTGTTACCTAGCACTGTGACCCTTAGATGCCTATCTATCATTGTCTCTGTTGCCTTGAGAAGAAATGACAAGAGACTTATCGGGCGATGAGCCTTTGCAGTATCGTACGAGGGTCTTCCAGGTTTTGGTATGAATACCACCTTGGGAATTTTGTCAAACCGTAGGTATAACTCCTGTGGCTAAGCTTCGTTTTAAACAGACGCACAATTCTTGAAGTTATTATATCGGCACTTTTTTGGAGTAGCACTGGGAAGATTTCATCCATTCCAGGCGCCTTGAAGGGATCAAAGGATTGGATAGCCCATGTCACAGTCCCATATGTGACTATGGTCTTTGCACAAGTCCAGTTATCACGAGTTGCCAGACCACGGGCAACTTGCCGTTCTTCTCTGGCTTCGCTTGTTGCTTCAACTTGTATTTCGGTGGATCCCGGGAAGTGCGTACTGAGCAGTACTGCCAGTGTCTCCTCCGAGCCGTCCATGTGTGAGCCGCCTTCTTTGAGTACGGTCTCTGGAACGTTGACTGGATTTTGAGCCATGGCTCTATGGAGTTTTGTGCAGTCAGAGACATTCTCAATGTGCTGACAGAAACTTCTCCATGAGCTTCTCTCGGCTTTCCTCACTGCTTTGTTGAATTCAGTGAGCACCTTCGTATGGCTTTCCCAATTTCCTGTGCGTTTGCACTGATTGTACAGCCTGTGGACATTCCTTCTCAGAGATTCTCATATATGCTTGCAGCAAGTAAGCTTCTGTTTTGCGCATTTCGTACGGTGGTTGAGCCATTTCTATTGTTTCCTTCAATCTTAAACAAAAATATTTCCTGCAACACTCAATAAATAGGTTCTCTGATCATATGCCCCAAGTACTATTTTTTTTTCTTTTTATGAGGTCCAAGAGTTCTCTTTGGATTCCAGCTTTCCATAATACCTCTTTGTTCGTTATCTGTGCCGGAATTCTAAGAAGTCTCTGTAATATCCACATTTCTAGTTCAGACTTTTGACTTTTAAAGACCAAATTTCTGACCCATAAAATAATATAAGTGATTTTGAAGTCTCATTGGTACTTCACGTCTTTACTCCTATTTCTTCATCAATGTTTTAATTCATTCAGTGTAATGGGTACCATCTGGTTATTTTTCAATAGTTGAATTGCATTTAGTAAAAATAGATTTATTGTGTAATATATTAATTACATAATAAATGAGTCTCTCTACAATTTTGGAATTTTACTCTAGTTATAACTTTGAAACCATTCGAAAAATTTGAATTGTGTTTTTTATTAATTTTGATACTGAAAATCTGTAAAACTCTCTTTATTGAACTATAAGAACAATTTATATTTAACAATACAGGTCGGCAGAAAGGAGAAATAGTTCTTGACAAACTGGGAGTCGTTTTCGAAGTCATTTTCTGCCCAGAATCCGAATTTTATCTTAGAATTGATCTAACACGTAAAGTTTTTGAGAAAGTCTAACCTAAATTGGGAAAAAAGAGGATTTTTCGATATATTAGAGGTTATGTGACAATTTTCCCCCAGATACTAATTATGTCATGTATTATCCTTCAAAACTCTTCTTCTACATTTAAAAAAAAAACTGTTTTTTAATCGAGTTATCTATCGTTAATTGTTTTTGCTTTCGAGTTTGTGAGTCAAATTTTTGTTTCGAATCTACAATATTGAGAATACAAATATCAGTTTTTTCAACTTAATATTCGTACTCTGCTACCCCAAAAACCTTAAAGAAAAACGTCTGCTCCAAATATTTTAATGCAAAGGATCATAACATTATTCGTAATTGAATTGGACTGTGCCACTGAGTTTTGAGTACATAACCTCAAAAAAAATCTAAATTCGCGACGGGATATCTCCGACCGCGGAATCGTATTCTATGCAAAAAATATCTTCTGAAATGACCCTTCAGTTCATTTTCCAAGAACAAAACCATGTTGACCTGTGTAATTAATAATTTGATAAAGAATAAAGTAATTTGCAGTTTAGACCAGATACCTTGAAGATATACAACAAACATTACTCTTGAATTTTAAATTCCTTTTGATAATGATCAAAAACTAAATAATTTTCGAAATGTATATATTTTTTAATATAAAACCAGAAAAATTGGGGTAACGGCAAGGTTATTAAAGAAAACTCTTCTTACTGATTTTCCAAGCTTTCGGAAAAGTTTATTTTCATTTTCAAGGATTAGTAAATTGAGATTAATATAATAAAGTGGTAAATATACTGATATTTGAACTTTTTAAAAGTATATCAGTATATTTACCACTTTATTATAACAATTATATTTGAAAAGGAACTTATAACTTTCCTCGTTTGTGTACAACGCTATGGCGTAGTTCCATGCGTTGTAATCCAATATGCAAAAAGAAATCGATATGTCACATTTCTGATAGTTTCTTTCTAGGTTCATTTCCACGCATCCTTCAATCGCAAGTATTTCTGCCTGAAAGACGTTCGGGAAGGAACCTAACAATAATGAGTATCTAGTGCCAGGCCCAAATACTCCAGCGCCTGCTCCAGTGATCGTTTTTGAACCATCCGTATACCATCTAATGGTGTTTTCTTTGAGAGTTTGGGTGGTGTATTCCCTTTCCCAGTATCTCCTCGTATTTAGCATCGTAGTGAAATTCTTTTCGGTACTTACTTTCTTGATCATTTCGTCACTGGGAAGATTCGCTGATGAGATGTATTTTGTTAGAGAGGACCAGGCTCCCTGATTTTTAATACTCTCATTGCTTGAACCTTCCTTAGATACTCTAAGAATTGCTTCTTGGGCAGATCTTTCTATCACCAAATGTAGAGCTGTAATGATCTCAAGTGCCCTAGTTAGACACGTTCTCATAGCTCCAGTGATGCACACACAGACAAACCTTTGAACTTTGTCGAGGGTCTTCCTCGTGCTGTACTGATTTGCTTTTGCATGCCAAACTATTGCACCATACGTAATTGCTGGTCTCACAATCATGGCGTACATACATCGCAGTATTTTTGGGCTACAGCCCCACCTCTTACCAGCTAGATTTCTGCACGCCATTCTATGATTTCCCCGTTTAAGGATATGGGTTTCATGGCTGGAAGTGTTCTTTTTCGGGTAAATGGAATTACTATGGTTTTGTTTGGGTGAATGTTTAGCCCCACTGACAACCACCATTGCTCAATGATTCTGAGGCCCTTTTGTAATAAATCATACAAGGTGCTTTCGAACTTGCCTCTGACTATTAGAACTATGTCATCAGCATAGCCCATACATTCGAAGCCAAGCTCCGTTAGCCTGTAGAGCAACTCATCTACTACGAGGCTCCATAGAAGGGGAGATATCACTCCCCCTTGAGGTGTCCCCCGAGTGGCTTTAACTGAGGTGGGTTGATTCCCCACCTGTGTCTCAGCTATCCTCGTCGTCAACAACTCATACATCCATTGTACAATGGTTTCATTTACTCCTCCCCTTTTTAGTGCTTCTTTGACAGACACATGAGTTGTGTTGCCAAATGCCCCAGATATATCCAGGAATGCGCACATTGCGATTTCTTTGTTGTTCAGTTCTCTGGATGACTTCAGTCAGCTGATACAGAGCCGTCTCAGTTGATAGACTCGCTCTGTAAGCATGCTGAAATTTATAAAGTGGTATATTCTCCAGATTCTCTGTTCTTATGTAGTTGTCCACTACTTTCTCCATCGTATTGAGTAGGAACGATATAGACAGATGGGTCTAAATGATCGGGGATCAGTCCCATCTTTTTTCCCTATTTTTGGTATGAAGGTTACCCTTGCCCTTCCTCATTTTCTAGTTATTAGACCCACTGCTAGACTGCTTCTTGTGATCTTCAGCAGGTCAGGAAGAATCTCCTCTATCCCTTGCTGCAGGAGTGCTGGAAATATTCCATCCACTCCTGGTGATTTATATGGTTGAAAGGTACTTATTGCCCATTCCCACTGTTGTCTGGTAAATATTTTCTTAGCAATGTCGCAATCTTCCTTGCGGGATTTTTTTGGTGTAATTCATTGCTATTTCAATGCTTGTTGCTGGTTCACTACCTGGTAAGTGGGTTTTAAGAAGAAGAATCGCTTGTTCCTCTTCACCTTCCGTGTATGATCCGTCTGGCTTTTTCATCGACATTGTGGGATTAGTGCCCCCATTTGCCATGACCTTTTGTAGTCTGGCCGCTGTGTGAGTGGAAGTGATCTTTTCGCAAAAGGCTTGAAAATTAAGCCTTTTGGCCTTCCTAATCTCTTTATTGACTGAGTAAGCTTCTCAGTGTACCTCTGCCAATTACCGTCACGTTTGGCTCTATTAAAGAGCCGACGGACATCTTTTCTGAGGTTTGACAGGTTCTCATTCCACCTAGGAGCGTCCTTTTCTGAACGAGCCTTTGACAGTGGGCAACTGGAATGAAAATCTTCCATTATTTGGTGCGTTCTTTTGGACTGAGATCTCAGATCACTTCAGTTAAGGTGATCTGAGATAAAGTGATGTGAGTAAGCACCAAAAAGAACGACATCTCAATTGAAGCGCGCGATCTGTCGATAGATTTAAACTATACGACAGATTCGTATCAGCATTTAATAATGTTATTCAATGTATCCATAATTTGTAACAAAAGAAAAATATATTATGTGTGTTTATTATTTATATGTCAGTGGTTAAAACCTTAGATAACCTTGGTTAAAACTACATATAAACCAAGCAAATCAAATATTTCTTCACTCCTCCACTTAATTTCCGACTCAATTCCAACTGATACCCCCTTACAACACATTCAGCATCGGTGAAGGGGGAGGAAAAATCTCAGCTCACTTAAAGTGAGTAAAACAAAAAGAACGCTCACATTACTGATGTGAGCTGAGATTAACTGAGATCTCAGTCAAAAAGAACGCACCTATTGCCTCACTGATCTGTTCGACTCTTTGTTCCAGGTCGTAGTGCGGGTGATTTACCCCATTCACTTCGACATGTTCCAAATTGTCCTTCAGATTGGTCTTGTAAAGAGACCAATCAGTATTTCTAGGATTTCGGATTGTAGGAATCGAGGTGGTACTTCCCTCTATCCTAAATTCGATGATTCTATGGTCGGAAAATGATGGCTGGCTCATCACCCTCCAATCTCTTACATTTTTCTTAGAAGCAACATTAACAATTGTTACGTCCAGGACCTCTTCTCTTGCTCTCGTGACAAAGGTGGGGGTTGTCCCCACATTTAAGGTCTCAAAATTATTTGCTAAGAGCTATTATAATAAACACTCACCTTTTGCGTTGTTATTAGTGCTTCCCCACACGGTATTGTATGCGTTGGCATCACAACCAATTATAATTGGCAGCCGTCTTCTATTGCAGTGTCTCACTAGCTCTTGTACTTCTTCTGGCGGTATCATCGGCCCGTCTCCAGCGAAGTAGGTAGAGGCAATGACGATGTCTCGGTCGATACCCCCAATGTTGAGGTAAACCATGATGGGAACAAGGTCCCGTGACACATATTCTGAAACACAAATATATTTTATGTTATTTCTTATGATTACACAGGCACGCGGAGATACTACTTGCCTTTGATAATAAATCAATTTAGAATCCTTGCATGCCAAACCTTTGATTTGGTCTTCTTTGTTGATCGATGGTTCTTGGATCAGTACAATATCCAGTTGTAGTCTAGCGAACAATCACGGCTGAAGCTCCCTTCGCGTGATGCAGGTTAATCTGAGTTACATTCGTGAACGTGAAGGTGAATTATTATGAATGAAAGAGACCGAGTCACTCAGCCTCTATTCATCCCCCTCCTCGACCACCATGGCAATATCATCCTCGGAGTTCGAGCAGGTTTCTTGATCTCGAGTCAGACTCTCTACTTTACAAATGGCCATGTGGGGCCGCCATTACCAATGGGACACCAGAGAATTATTAACAAAAATAGAATTCTATTGACTTGCAATTGCAAACAGTTGGAATTTGGTCCAAATCCAAACAATATTAATCTCAATGTACTAATCCTTGAAAATGGAATTAAAACTTTCCGAAAGCTCGGAAAATCAGTAAGAAGAGTTTTCTTTAATAACCTTGCTGTTACCCCAATATTTCTGGTCTTATACCTAATTAGTCGACAAAGACTATCATCTATATATTTTTTAATATATAATTTTATGAATTTTCTACCAGCTACTTTACAATAATCTGTCTAAATAATTTTATTTATATAAAAAAGTATGAATAACTCTTGAAAAGGAATCTAAAAATCAAATCTTATCAGCAAATACCTAGTCAAATTCGATTTAGATATATTCTTAAATATTTTATTCATTTCTATTTTCGCAATAATCTAGATTTTATAATAACTTTTATATACTGTTTACAAAAAATTACTAAAACATCGCTTTATGAACACACAAATTAGTTAGGTTAGGAAGAACACAATTTTTTTGCATATCTTTTAGTATAATGTAATAAAAATCAATTGAAACTCTACACAAACAGTTAATTATTTTGATATTCGTTGTAATATTATATGCAATTGATCCGGTGAATCTTTTTCCATGCGTCATTAATATGTGATAACATAACTACATAATTTTTAAGTCGTATCTTTTTCTATTAATAGTGAAGAACAACAAAATAATTTGACATTTGTTGGTTATGTTATCAGATATTAATGACGCATGGGAAAAGATTCACAGAACCAACTATGGTTATTTTCATATAATATGCACATCAACTTTAATAGAATTTAAAATCTTTTGGAGTGAAAGTTGACGCTAAATATTTTACTAACACTGAAACAAAACAACAAAATGTCTATCTAGATCTAACGATACATCAAAACAATTTGTTATTTTTTGTACACAGTATATAATTTTTTTTATTTTGAATATACAGTGTGGCAGTAAAAATATTCGATTATTATAAGGTAGTTCTGAATAAGACACATTGATTACCAGAACTAGAGGGCCTTTATTCGATAAATAGCACCGTTTTTCAAGATATTATGTTAAATAGAAAATTAATTCGCCATTTACTCTAATTCGAAAAAAAATTTAATCTATAAAAGAAGAACGTACGTAGATAGTCGCTCAGCTACTTATTTGTCGGGAGAGTGAACAGACGGTTAAGTAGGTGCACAACGCATATTAACCAGTTAGATTAGTGATGATTTTATGTGAAATGAATCAGACACTGAGATGTGTTACTTTTCAGTGGCGCTTCCCAACTTGTTTATTATTTTAAATAGCATTTTTGCCTTTTTTCAATTCAATATAATGTTTATAAATGGTTCTTTTGACTATGATTGGTTTTATAAAATAGCAAGTAATTGTTTCTACCGGCTGGTCCAGAAGGCAGAATAGGATTTAACACTTAAATAACCTTGTTAGTTGTAAACCAGTATTATTGATACTCCATATAGTAAACATGGAGATTATGTATGGAAAACAACATCCTTCGTCGTGCTCTTTCAATTACATTCATTACACACGTTCCTTAAAGTATCCCCACAGGAAGTAATCGGGGGTCGGGGTTCGGAAGAACGTGGCGGCCGATTAACATTGGAATTTCTTGCTCAGTGAACAGTTGTATCGGGACGTTCAATCATTGTGACATTGTGGCTGTATGGGGGTTGTCCCATCCTGCTGAAACCACATTTCGGGACGATTTTCTACTGCAGGACGTAAATAATTTTCAATCAAATCCAGATAACTCTCACCAGTAATTGTCACACTGTTGCCCCACACCAAACTATGCATTTCAGAGGGTGAAGTTGGCGCTGATGAATTCTCCTTTGATTTTCCGTACCTCAGAACCGACAGTTCTCTTTATTGACGAAAAAATTAGCTTAATCAGACATGATAAGTTGATTAATAAATTCTTTTTTTTGGCTAATTCTTGGATGTGAATCGCATAATTTTGGCGCAGTTTATGGTCTACAGTTTTCAGTTCCTGCACTAACTGTATTTCATATGGAAACACCTTTAATTCATTTGTGAAATTCTTATTAAGGATGTTCGGGACATTCTCAATTCCCTAGAACGTCTTCTCGTTGCTGTTTCTGGTTCTTCTTTGACACTCTTTCAGTGTTCTCTTCAGAGCGAACACAGCGTGGTCTGCCAGTAGAGGAAAGGTTCATCACAGAGCCCTTTTCCTCTAAGCGTGCCATTAGTTTCGGAATCAATGTGATGTGGAAATGGTGCGATAAGCTCTTCGCACTAGAATAATAAACTTGTTATTTTGTGAATATTAGATTTAGATTTTAACGGGGTTGCAATGCACTGAAACCTAAGGTTTATTGTGCCTCCCCCCTATCAGAGCTGTTCTCGCTACTACTACAGCTCGCCTTCCAGTTTCAGGGTTCTAATTAACTCTAGTATTTGAAACAGCATAAACGAGGTTATATCCTCACTCTTACAAGTTTCTTGTCGGAAACATTTCTTGCGTTGGCTTGCAATGGCGAGGCATTCCAGAACTAGGTGATGCGGAGTTTCATCCTCCTCCCCACAGAATCTACACTCGTCAGTTTCTGCTAGACCTAATTCTCATTATGTGCAAGCTTTCGCCTTTTTCCCCTTTTCCGGATGTGGAGGGTATCTCCATGTCCTTTGGATCCTCCGCGGGGTTCTTTTTCTTTCCCAGCCCCGAGACAGGGATACGCCCAAAACGGAAGTTTGGCCTCCTGCCTTCAGAACCTCCCCAGATTTTTGTGAATATAGTTCGACTATATTTAGTTGTTCTTCCTTGGTGTAATTCATTATGCACAATCTCCAAGGAATCACTTATTATATGCACCTGTAAGTAATGAAACAAAACAGTTAGCAAACAGGAAAATTTACGTGTCAAATCCTACTCTGCCTTATGGCCCTCCCTGTATTTCTAATTTTTTTTTTAAATTTTAATTAACTGCATCAACCACAATCAGTTATTCGCAAAATACAATGTGTTTCAAATTAGCTTAAAATTGTTTTCACCAAGTAGGATTATTTGGTAAACGATATTTTCTTTCTACTTTGTAGAAGTCTTCGAATAAGTTCATATTTTGTTTTCCTAATGTAATGAACCATTTATAAAATAATATTCTAAAGGTATTATTATGAAGGTTAAAAACTCTTTCATAAAGTCATATCGAAAATCGAATTTGACGCGATATATTTCATTTCAAATATTGTTATTTTTCAGACGAATCGCCGCTACTTTTTATACACTAATATAATACCGCATACTATTAATGTTAATTTATATTTTTAGTCCCTGTCAGCATGGCCACTGCCAACAAAACTACCCACTTATGTGGATCCTACCGAGAAAGCCTTTCCCACAAATCGGCAAGAAATAAACATTTGTGGTACGATAACGACGGGCCCTATAATGGACAGAGAGCAATTTCTAGGAAACGAATTGGCGGATTTGGATTCGTACATGTGTGTAAATCCGTACGAAGTAAATCCGGTATTAGACAGTTCAGATTTACACTCTCCAACGCTACGAACCGATATTCCGCTCAAGGTAAGATCGCGAGAAATGGGACACGATTTCGCCAAACATGTTTGAACCAGTTACTGTTTTGTACAAACTCTTCCCTTGGTGTATATGTAATCTAATCATTTTAGATCTCCAGTGCAAAAAAGTTCAATATATTTATAGTAATCATTTAATTTATTTACAATTTTATATGATGGGTTTTATTATATACTTTTTGAGGGGAAATTTTCCCTTTGTATCCCGGATGCTGGTTGTCAGCTAATTCGACTGTAAACCACTACAAAAACGAAGAAGAATTGTGGTTTCTTACTCCTATAGAGTATCATCCTACCTAAAAGCAGAATGAATAAATCATCCTCTTCTTATTTTTGTTTTTTGGCCTCCACCCCTAGGGTACTTAGCCAGCGCAAATATTTAATTCAATATTTGGGAACATTCACTGAAGAATGTCTGGGAATTTTATTTTATCAAATATTTCTTCAATTCTAATTTTTATTACAATGTTTTAAATATTATCACTAAACCCATCGAGCATCAATTAAAAATTACATCGGTTTTTAATATTCTTGTATATTTTTAATACAAGTAGAACAAGTTATAATCCAAAACTAACAATTGTAATACTTTAAAATATTCTATTTCAAGTACCTAAATGTTATTTACAATATTTAGGTAAACAATTTTTAATGGCCAGTATTGAAATTTTTCCTTCATAACTTTTATTAAATTACTGACCAGCTCACAGCTTTGGCCACATAAAACTTTATTACGAATTTTACTTTTAAAGTCCATCTTAACAATAAAGCTACGCTTCTGGAATTTTTACGATGTTAACACTATGAAAGAGAAACATCAAATCATCTGGTGTCGATGGGCGGTGTTTGTCACAGCACAACTGAAAATTCTCAAGATCGAGTTCCAAGCTAGGATGTTCGAATTATACCTTATATTAATATGAGCCTAGATGTTCCGGTTTGTTTTTCCCTGAAAAACTTATCAATATTAGGTTTCCAAATGGAGATAATCAGTAAATTTACTGTGGAAAGACAACTAAAGTTTTTTAAACAGGTGATGAGAAGGCTGCTGGGCGAAACTTCCTACCTTCCAGGCGTATGTTAATGGTTTGTATTATTTTGTGTCACTGTCGGATTGTGGAAAGTCGAACTGATGCTCTGGAATTATGTTTAAGATGTTGCTGATTCTCTAAATATTTTCTAATACTGTCTAATGTTAGCAAGCAAGGTCTGTACGATTCCATCGTTATGTAGTTTTTTAACAGGTTTTTGTATCAGTATTTCTGATTTTTTAAGCTCCTTTGGCCAGTACTGTAGTCATATGATCTCTTTAAAAATGATGGATAATATCAAGCTTTTTCTAGGCAGTTTATTTACTAACTTTGGAGTAATCAGAACAATTTCTATGCATTCTTATTTTTTAAGAAGGTTATTTCTTTGTGACTTCAAGAATAAATTCTAATATCAACGAAAGATCTTTAAAAAAATCGCATTACACGTCTGACCAATAAAATTAAATTTAAACTTCACCCCGACCAAAACAATCTTACTGACGATCCTTTTTCTGATGACGGTACCACCACTGACTCCTCTACACTATCTCAGTAATTAACCTCTTTTCCCTTCAATTAGTACCATTCTCTCTAATACAATGGAACTGCGATGGATTTTATCCTCGCTTAGAAAGAATTCAGAAAATCATATCTCTCCATACCCCTGACTTTCTCTGCCTCCAGGACACCAATTTCAAAATTGACCATCAGTGCAATATAAAAAACTTTCAAGATTATCATTACATCCGTACCAACTGTATGAGAGCCAGTGGTGGTACTTCAATATTTCTCTCATCTCCCACTAACCTCAAATCTAGAGGCAATTGCTGTCACTGCTTGGTGCCCTAATAATCTTACAATTTGCAGTATTTACATTCCACCTGATCACCCCCTTAATGAAGAAGACTTAACCGACCTAGTATTTCAGCTCCCCCGCTCATACATTCTTGTTGGTGACTTTAATGCACATCACATGTGAGGCTCAACCCGTAGTTGCACTAGAAGCAAAGTTATAGCAATCGTCATAAACTCCTCCGGAACCTGCTTGTTGAATACTGGACTCGACACTCACTGCTCCTTTTCCGCCCACGACCTCAGCTTATGTGACCCTAAAACTGCACATTCCCTTTACTGGCAAGTTTCCGATGACCTACATGATAACAACCACTTTCCTATAATTGTATCCAATCATTCTAATAAGGAAAGTATCACTAGAAGCTTCTGGCACTTGAAAAACGCGAATTGGTCTGAGTTTACTTCTCTCTCCCAAACTTATTTATCCTCTTTAGCTTTTCTGCAAAAAAATGATACTCTAAAAATGTTTACTAAAACATACTTGCCGCTGCCGAGACACGTCGGTAAAACGTTCACTTCCTCTGCACAAAAAAATGTGCCCTGGTGGAATTCAGAAAGAAAGTTCAACAGAACCCGAGAAGGTCGGCGAGGTGTTGAAATTTCTACCAGAATTTATTTAATTCCTGAGCAATACTTTCGAATCACCCAGTAATCAAATATAATTCCCGGAAACCAAATGAAAACCCTATTAACCAAATCGGAACGAGAGAAACAGGAAGAAAGTTCAACAGAATCCGAGAAGGTCGGCGAGGTGTTGAAATTTCTACCAGAATTAATTTAATTCCTGAGCAATACTTTCGAATCACCCAGTAATCAAATATAATTCCCGGAAACCAAATGAAAACCCTATTAACCAAATCGGAACGAGAGAAACAGGAAGAAAGTTCAACAGAATCCGAGAAGGTCGGCGAGGTGTTGAAATTTCTACCAGAATTAATTTAATTCCTGAGCAATACTTTCGAATCACCCAGTAATCAAATATAATTCCCGGAAACCAAATGAAAACCCTATTAACCAAATCGGAACGACAGAAACAGAACGAAAGTTCAACAGAACCCGAGAAGGTCGGCGAGGTGTTGAAATTTCTACCAGAATTTATTTAATTCCTGAGCAATACTTTCGAATCACCCAGTAATCAAATATAATTCCCGGAAACCAAATGAAAACCCTATTAACCAAATCGGAACGACAGAAACAGAACGAAAGTTCAACAGAACCCGAGAAGGTCGGCGAGGTGTTGAAAATTCTACTAGAATTTATTCAATTCCTGAGCAATACTTTAGAATCATCCAGTGATCAAATATAATTCCCGGAAACCAAATGAAAACCCTATTAACCAAATCGGAAAGACAGAAACAGAACGAAAGTATTCCTCTGTTTCAGGGTCTGAGGTAACTATTTGTAACATTATTTTGGATTAGGCTTAAAGGTCCATATGATGAAACTTCAGAGTTAGTCCTCTGCAGTTTTATCAGTAATTGTGCATGGAATGGCATTGGAGTTATGAATTTAATGTTTTTCTCTGTTCCTTTATCATCTTCGGAGTTATTTTGTCTAGCCCATGAGATGTTCCTGTGTATTAACATGAAAAATTGACACTTTGATTTTCTCAGCAAATGCAACTCTGTCTGTGTAATCTTTATGTTTGTAGTGTAGGTCTAGTAACGTAAAAGATCATGGAGACGTTTTCAAAGATCTATCAGTTTCTACTGTTGTTATATAATTGAAATTATTTTAACTTCTTAAAGCTGTCTTATATGAACCTAACACCAGAAATTGTCAGTTTAATGGAATATCTTTGTATCCTTACACCGATTTGCTTTTGTAATAATTTCGACTTTAACGTAAGTCAAATACCATAGAAAATGGTTGGAATGCCTACAAAGATCTATTGGAAAGGTAGATTTACCCTCTTCTGATATTTAACACGTTCTAAACAAGATGAATAAATAATTTTTAAATCTTCACTTTTTTGCTCTGATGAATAAGATGATTAAACTAATGATAAAATTTGAGAAAGAGAGAGAGAGAAAACAATTGTATAATTTGTAAATTTTGTTATTGTAGGTCGAATCCAGTGTTACTCCACCAAGCCAGTCCGCAATAAGCGGTGGTATTTTTTACGAGACCCAAAAGAGGATCAAATTGGAAATGGAGGAATTTGGAGATCTCTCCCCGTTCGTTTCACGAAGACAAATAATCTCAAATTCCGTACATGAACTGCAAACACCGATTTTTGGTAGGTATACCAAGAAAATTGCGTTAAAACAAAATGATGATATTAATTTATCTTTTCAGATAAGTCTGCTTTCGATTACAGTCCAAGCAATTACCAGAAAAACGTCCATGCAGATTTACATGTCAAGTTGAAATACGATGCGCTCTACGTTGACAATAACGCCTGTAACCACAATCACCGTCAAGGCGATTTGTCATATAATTCGGGTATGACGCATCTTCTAACGTCTAATAATAATCAACAATATTATGATACAACTATATATTCACCTACATCAGAAAATGGTACATACATCGAAAGGGAGTCATCTAGTGCGACTTTGTTCGATTTAGATATGAACAATAGTGTTAGTGTTAATTCTAAGGGACTTTCTTCTTATCCGTCCCCGACGACGGACTCTAATAATTTAATGACGGTTGAAGTAGCCAACGACACTGAAGGAACCGCTTCTCCGCCGAAACCTAGACTTTTCTTGGATTTGGGATTGAAACAACAGTCCAACGTTTATGATATCAATACACCAAGTATCATAGCCGAAGTAGTCAGTTTGGAATCGACTGGTTTCAATATATTGGATCTTGTTAATGATGTAAGTAGTTTTTTTTTCATATATTTCGAAACATTCTCAAAACAAAAAAGTTGAGGAAATGAAATTGAATTGAATCATCGACAGCGCTAAAAAAATACAACTCTGATAAAAGTCTAGACCAGTGATTCTTGACCTTTTTGTCGTGGCACACTTTAACGATTTCAAACTTTGAGTACTCACAAAGAAAAATATAAGTTTCAAAGTTGTTTACTTACCTATAATAAACTGTGAAAACAGTTTATAATAATTTTGAATGTAATACAAAATAATATGTACTACAAAAACGTTTGTTTATTAAGGGATTAATTAAAAGTTAATCATAAGAATATTTTTAATGAGAAATTTGAGCTTGATGTTTTTGATAATTTTATTTATATTTGAATATTTGGTCGGAGTCTTCTACATTTAACAGTCTAGGTTTTTTTTTCGTTTTATGTTGGATAAGATTTAGCAAACTGTAATATTTGTAAATCTTTTTTGGCTATCATTGGATAATCTAAGTAGTCCAAAATGAATGAATTGATTCTTCTGAATACTTTAAAATTAAATCTCTGTTATTAGTAAAAGAAATTAGCTCTTGATTGGCTCGCTGAATCCAAATATGGCATCGGCGGACACCTGGTACGGCTCAACCTGGACGTGGACGTCATCTTCGAGAATTTTCCTGACAAGATCGCCAAAAACAACCCAAAAATCAATGTGGGATCGTTTTTTGGGGCTCAAATGCAACGGCGAAAACTACCCCCCGAACACCTGGTGCACTGTACTGGCCCTGAACGTCATCTCCGTGGCTTTTCCTGACACAATCGAAAAAGACAACCCGAAAATCGTTATTGGGGGTGTTTGGGGGCGCTGAATTCGAATTCCCCGTCGAAAACGACCCCCAAACCCGCGATGCACCGGAAATTGGCCATGAAGTTGTCTTCAAGGGGTTTCCAAACACGATCGCCTAGGTCTAACCAAAAAATCGTCTCATAATTTCACATTCATTGATGTGTAACTATCTTAGACCTTGTCACCTAATGTAACAATTTTGTCCTTATTGTTTAGTTTTGTATTTCCTTTTTTTCTGCAGCGTGCTGTCACCAGTGCCGTAGGGCACAATAGAGCCGGAAATCCCCTGTTGAAGAACCTCGGGGGAGGGTGGTTTCCTGGCTCGATCCGAAGGGTATTCGTGGGCCCTCTTGGGCTTATACGATGTGCCAAGCCTGAGTTCTAAGGTTCGTCGTATCGTCCAGCTGCCTGTACGTCCCCAGGGTTCAATCCACCTATGTCAGCTAGAGGGATTTGTTGGGTGTAAAGGAAACAGTCTGGGTAGATAACATATATATTACGAACAAATAAATCTAAAGAAAAAAACAATGACTTAACTCTGATGCCTACGGTATATGATATAATAATAATGTTAGTTGTCCGGCACTCAAATAAAAATCACGAGGGTTCCTAAATATATTCGCCTTCTCTTCCAGTTATCGTCCGGCAAGGACAACGAAGATCATTCGTCAGGGAAAGTGGCCAGGGTTTTCTTAAGAAGAAAAAAACGATCTAGCGTCTCCTTACTAACATATAACGCATTGACCTAGTGGCTTCCATAACCTTTGAAATTCCGTAATGAAAAAAATAGCTGAATTTGTATACCGGCCATTCTGCTGATCGAGTGGAAAACTCCGTTGCCTGACAAAATTCGACTAAATAATAAAATCTTATTGTTTAAGCGAATATAATTTATGTTACAATTAAATATATTTCATGGACTGATATATATTAAAAATATTTCTCCCTGATTACAGAGTAAACAAACAATTAGCCTAAATAAATATCTCGGAATAAAACATTAGAAAGCAATAATTGATATTAACTTTTGAGAGTGTGATCGGAGTAATTTACCTGTCTCCGGTTTATGGGGGATGTACCCCTCGCAAAAATTCCTTGAATAAAATTTTATAGTTGTAAGAGAAAGAACAATTTCTGAAGCATAATCTCTCTGATTACGGTAGTATACGGTTCAAGCTTCAGTAGTACACTTATATGGCCAGGATGAATTGTCAGACACACAAAACAAAATCAATACCAATATGATTTTCCCAAAAAAACAATAGAAAAAATATTGTCAAGGTTCAAAAACTTACGGTTTGGAAAATCTTGGTCGAACGTCACAAAAGAAAAGAGATTAGCTCTGATAGGCTATCTCCGTTTCCAACACTTCGCGGCAATCACTAGAAATCACTGTCAAAACACGGGCCGTCGTAAATAGGAGTACCAGACGGCACTGTCGCTGTCCGACTCTTCTCATCGTCCAATTTCCTTCTATTTATTTCCAATATTTTGGGACGAGTTAGTTATTCAAAACATCAAACGTAGCTGTGTTTTTGGTTCGTCATTTACTTGTCCTCGCTTTTATTGTTTTCTATTTTCGTAATTGAAGGTTAACTTTAATTTCTCTGTGCTAAGCTGCATAATTCGTCTGTATTTTTATGATATTCAAAACATCTATGTCTTTTGATTTCGACTTATTTGCGTGATGACCTTGTGGTACGTGTTGTTTTTTCGTATTTGTTTAATTAACTTTTTCTAGCTCTGTTAACGAAACTAGGTCGCTTTTTATATTTGATTTAAAGAAAATTTTATATATATATATAGGGTGTCCTAAATTCCCTTGCCATATTTGTGCTTATTACAGATGTGTAACTCTCGCCTGAAGCCCACGAAAAAGTTGATGCAGTCCTAGTTTGAATAGAGTGAGGAGAATTGCGAGCTAGATCTCCTACATTTGCCGAGCGGCCTTTCACTTTTCTCCCAACGGTCGAAATGGGAATGTCAACGATGTCGAGATCAAAGTTCCGGTGCTCCAGGTGTTCGAGGGGTTGTTGTCGACGTGGAATTCGGATTCAGCGCCCCCAAAAACCCCCCATAACGATTTTCGGTTCGTCTTTTTCGATTGTGTCAGGTAAAGTTACGGAGATGACGTTCAGGACCAGGTTCTGGTGCACCAACCGTCTATGCGGCCTAAATTCCGAACTTTTTCCTTTTTTAGTCGTTCATTGCCTCGACTACAATGCTTCTTATGTATTGGAATTGATCCACCTGGTTGGGCGTCTCGGTAAAATAAAGCTGCTCTCAAATAATTAGCTTGCTATTAATTATTTTGAAAAAAGAGCTTCGCCTCCCGGATTACATACAATACACAATTGTAAGATCAGTCTTTCTACTCTTACGGCCGATGAACTAGCTATTTCCATGTAACAGAAAGAGACCGATAACTTTCACGGAATTCAACAGGACATTCCAAATGTCATTGGGTTCAATCAGGAGCTTAACACATCTTCTTTCATAACAATATAATAAACAACCAAATAACCCACTGATAATGTCCAAAACTCACAAGTCCCCAGGAATTATAAGAATGAGAGAACACCAGGAGATGATCTGATAGCTGTAGCTTAAAATATCTTCTTTTGAGAAGTGTTTTATTTGCAATTATATACAATTAAGAATTGTAAGAACAAAGTAAAGCCTTTCTATTGTTACGGCCGGTGAGCTGGCTATTTCCAAAATTTAATAATAAGTCTTCCCTATAAAATAGTAACTCTTTGACCTTGTATCTCAATAAAAATGGTCTTATATTTTGTTAAATGTAGTTAAATATTTATTTATTTAGTTTATTATTTTAAATTGCAGGATCAGATTGATTTGGTAAACAATGAGGTCTTTACCACGAATACTGCGACACCTTCCTCAACACCTAAGTATACTGCGACACTTTCCCCAACACCTAAGTATAATGTGAATCATTCTGAATTCTTAACAACCTTCAGTAGATCAGCCGAAAAACGACCGAAAAAACGGCGGCAGCTAAGTGACGACGATGAAGATTACGTTCCACCTATGAAGAAAACTTCAAAGAACGTAATTAGGAGAAACAAAATGTCGTATTCTACAGACGTTGACAGCGACCAGGAGGAAGACGATAAACCGAAGAGAAAAGCGAGAGGAAGGCCGGCTAAAAGGGCTGAATCTGTATCATCAGAGAGTTCCAAAGATGCGGATATTTCAAAGTAAGTATTCACGAATTATACACTTTATTTAAGAGTTAACTGTTATTTACTTTACCTTCAGCTTTTCTACCATCAAGTGTAAGGCAATCTTGGAACCAACAGAGATACAAGATAATGCCTTTTTGGTATGATCTTCATTACGACTGTACCCTGTATAATGACATTTTTGTCTGACCCTGTATAATCAGAGATATTAGACAATCAGAGGTACATGCTAGTTCCTTTTTGTTATCTTAATTTCGACTATTCCCTGTATAATTCTTTTTCCAGGATTAATTAAAGATCAAGAGATATAAGGGAAGTAGTAAGATCATGTCATATGCTCAATGAGCGCTTGATTTGGCTGAAATTTCTGTATTCCATGGGATAGTACAATGGTTTTCTAATGCATTCCCTTGATCCATATGATTACATTTTTATTAATTTACGTTTGACTACAATTTTTCCAACCGTTTACTTAAATCAACCTGTGGTTTGTATGATGCTATTAGTAGATCTGTGTGATTTACAAAATTGGTACTATCATCTGCAAATGCTCCATTAGTGGTATTGTTTAATTTTTGTCTTTTTGCTGTGTCTGAATTTCGAAATAATGAATGTGGCAAATTTGAAATATCTACTTAATCATAGTATGTACTTCTAACCAAGTCATTTATTTTATTCCAGATATAGAGAATTGAGGGACAAAAATAATGAAGCGTCTAGAAAATCACGGCTGAAGAGGAAAATGAAAGAAACTGAATTGGAAACTGAGGCGAACGAACTTCACAACCGGAATATTAAATTAAAAGCACAAGTTGAAGAACTAGAAAAATTGGTTACTAAGTTTAGGGATAATCTTTTTAAAATAATGATTAACAAGTAGTTATAGTAAATATTTTAACATAACATATCGGATAAAAACTATATTTTTTGCAAAAATTATGAAGATCTGTTATGTTTTATTTTTTTATTTAATTTATAGTATACAGTGTGTTCAAAAAATATTTTTATCAAAAAGTAAACATTCGATAACGGTAAATTTAGAAACAAACATTGTAAAATTTCATTTGAAATTGACAGTATTTTTGGAAGTATATGGGAAAGTGCAAAATTTGTAAATTCTATAGCTTATCATTACATTTTCACGTTTTTATTTATTTATTGTGATAATATTCCTGTTTATTGACAGTTTTCACATTTGACAATACGTTACACGATTTTTTTTACCTGACATTCTTTATCCAAATTCTCAATTTTTCCTTTTTCTCTGAAACAGAAATTCGAAAGTACCTAATCTATAAGTAATAACATATTTTCAGAAATTCGATGTTTGCTTCGGTATTTTTAAATTTACAATGTTTCCTTTTATACTTTATGAGAAATTTATTTTGGTACATTCTGTATAAAATGTTTTTACTAGTTCGTTTACTATATCGATTGGGATATTTTTTGGGTGAACCTGGCTATTTGTTTCATTTAGGTTCACTCTTAGATCTTATAGTAAGATCGACTTGTGTGTTGTATATTTTTTATTATATTAATGAAGATAAATGTTAACACTAACCCCAGGAAACCGTTAAATGTATGTACCTGCATATACTGTTAATAGAATAAAGATATATTTTGTAGAATCTTAACATTTGTTTTATTTTTCAAATACATTGAAAGATTGTGTCAACACTGAATGGATTTACACAGAATCTAGAAATTTTCAGACTTTCTTATCAGATCACCAGGAAAGTATAGACAAGTCATAGTTTTCTTCAAACTGCTATGAATTATTAATAAAACTGTAATAAACTCTGTCACCAGTGTAACAAACTCTCATAAATAATCTGCGACGACGTCTATTTATTGTGCGTTTTATTTTTCAAATACATTGAAAGATTGTGTCACCACTGTGAACGGATTTACACAGAATCTAGACATTTTCAGACTTTCTTATCGGATCACCAGGAAAGTATAGACAAGTAATAGTTTCTTCCTCTCTCAGTATAGGCAGCGCTGTCACTAGTGCCATCAAGTACGAAGGAGAACGAGAAATTCTCGAAGGAAAATCGAGAGCAGTAAGGACTTCCGTGAAGATCGTCTGGGCTTAAACATTCGCCAGCCACGTGCACAAAACACCCAAAAAATAAACTATAGGAATGATCTGGGTAGGGGAACAAATAAACCTTAAGTAAGATAAGCTAACAATGTCGCTGTCCTACGTTCTTTCCTATTGAGCAAAGAAATATTTTAAGACAGATAATTTTCTGATGAACTCAAGGGAAACGCACGAAGATCGAATGCCCCGCTGGAGTTTTGACTCGTTCAGTCGAAGGAGTTAGTTTCGTACACCCCGTATATTGCGGTAGTGACCTAGCCCAATATATCTAATTTGTCGCTTACTCAGATGTAACAATTACATGAAAGGAATACATTATTTCCTAGGTGTGATCAAAAAAATTAACAGTAATTCGTGAAATAGAATTTGCTGACTTGTGACCATCGGCTTTGTTTGTTCCTTGGAGCTCTTGCTGTGTTAATAACCTGCTTTATTTAGTTACCGTTGGGGTCGGAAATTTATGTATGAAAATCAAATATTACTTAGACAACAGCCATTAAAATAAAATGATAAAATTACAATAAAATGTAAAACAAGTCAGGAAGCTGGTTTCGATGGCTATAAACTGTTTCCGTTACCGAAAACCAATTATGGGAATCGGGAAGGCTGTGTCCCTATAGTCAAAAAAAATTCCCAGTTATACAATACAATATTAACCTTTCACACAAAATACACTTTAAATAGTCGGGGGTGAGTTCTTCCGCTCCCAGATAGGGTATTCCCTGTATACAAATACGACGAACAGTACGTCACTAATAATTCATTCTATCGAATATGATCATGAATTTTCAAGTTAACAGCTAAAAGTATTTCCCTCTAATAAACTGTTGTGGCAGTGTAGTTCTCGGCTACTCTCGAGTGGCGCAAGAACAGTGGACGTTGAGAGTTGACGTGGGCGCGAACGGAAAAAATATAGGTGTGTCACTCGACGATTGCAATGTATTTACAATTTAGATGTTAAGAACCGATATTTGATTTTACTTGATGTACAATAAAGCATTTTGTCATTACTAAGTGTTATGTACCACCAAATCAACACTTGGCGACGAGGAAGTTCTATGCAGGCCCGCGGTTTGCATGTAACGCGGGCCCGATCTCCGCCCCTCACCCTTCCATCAACGGGGGTTCACGGCCATTGCCGATGACACCCGAATGAACTCCCCATTCATACTGCTGCTGTCATTCGTCAGTTTATTTTATTCTCAGTCACGTGCAAAGACAAGAACAAGTTTTTAAAAGTAAAATGGGTTTATATATGAAAAAACTTCAAATTCAATCAAATTTAGCTTTTATTTCAGGTGAAACTACAAACATAAATACTCAAAACTTTACATGATTGGTTTTTTCCTACATTTTTTCTCAGCAAACTCGTTAATGACATCATCAAAGTTCATTTTTAGAGTTACATTACTTTCGGTGCACATTATCATTAAATTGTTCAGCTTAGTTTGTTCAAGTGTTGACCTAGTCACTGACTTAATCCTTTTTAGAGCTGAAAACCCTCGTTAAGCCGAGCAGTTCGTAATTGGTAGAGTTAAATGGATCCTCATGGCTACTTCCAGGTTTGGGAAAGTAGAGACAAGACCTGTTTCAGGACTTCTTAAATACTTGTATGCGTCTCGAAGTCTCTCTATATACTATCAACCTTTAAGAACTGCTTGAAATGAATGCACTCCTCTCCAAAACTATCCACATCTACATCATTGCAGTAGAATAATGCGAGTCGTTCTGCCTGGGTTTTGATTGTTTTAGGTTCTTTGTCCTGTAATATCAAAACTTTCAGTAGTTTTACATTGTAGATGACAGATAAAAACTCAAATAAAAACATATAATACATTATTACCTGTTTGTTACCTTCAATTTAAAAATAGTATGTAAAGCTTTCTAGTATTAAATTAAGTATTAAGTGGAAATAAATGACAATGACAGGTATACACATGGTATAAAAATAATATGTTGAAAATTAAAAATGTCTTAACTTAAAATTGTTAAATAGCTCAAATCTGTCTCCAAGAGAAGCAAAGCGTCAAAAGCGAGTACGGCACATTAATTAATTTATTTAAGGTATTGAATATTTTTTTTTAATTTGAAAAAATGATGGTGTGTTCTGAACACTATAAATAATTTATTCCCGTTGGAAATTTTACTTAAAGTTAATTTTTCAACAAGTTAAACAATTGTTAACTAACAAAATTTTCTTGAACTTCAGTCTTAACCCATTTTAGCCCAGCGTTGCCATATGGCAACGCGAAACAGGTGTCTGCAAAAATATTCCTAAGGTATAAATTTTTTCTTTTATAACAGAGATGGCGCTAGAAGTCGTTTCAGTAAGCTTTTAGGAACACGTGTTTTCTAATCTATTTGTTTATTGTGTGTTTGCACTTTGTTAGGAGACGTTTGTAAACAGCGAATTTCTGTGTTTATATTCAAAATGGACATTCGATTCGAGTGAGTAATATTTTTTAGTTATATTATTATTTTTTTGCGTAATTTCGTAATAAGAATAAAATAAACACATGAAACTTTAGTAATAACGTTGTAAAATAAATAAAATTATTTTTTGAGGTACATTCATAGTGACCGTTATCTCAGTGTTGCCATATGGCAACGCTAGGTCAATACGGAACTATTTAATTATTTCTATCTTTATTTTTTTCAGGCGAGGTTTTACATTAGAGGAAGCTCTCCAAATGGTATATGAAGATGATTTAGCAGTGGATCAGATATTCATTGATCCTCCTGAGCCTAATATTCTTACAGATGAAGAATCGGGGGACGAAGAAAATGATTTCGATATAAATCGATTACCAGGACGCCAACTGCCTGCAAGGGCTGAAATTGTATTACACAATAACCAAAGAATAGGTGGTGATATTGACATAGATGATGGGGCCAACAAAGAAGATGAGTCAAGTACTACGCCACGCATTGTGTTAGACAAAAATTTTTCTTGGATATCTGGAGATTTAGAGGTTCCACCAAAACATAATAAAATGATGATTCCTGATAATAAAAATGGACTGTACAAAAATATGAATCCCTCTGAACTATTTGAACTTTTTTTTGATGAGAATGTGATAAATTTGCTGGTAGAGGAATCAATGAGGTATGCTTCTTCTAAAAATGCACCTGATTTTGTTATAACCAAGAATGAAATAAAATGTTTCTTGGGTATCTTACTGGTGTCTGGCTACAATCCACACCCAGGCAAGCGACTTTATTGGGATTCACGCCCCGACATGAATAATCAGGCTATTAGTCAATCTATGAGAAGAAATAGATTTTTTCAAATAATGAAATACATCCATTGTGCAGATAATAATAACATAGATGTAACGGATAAAGTTTATAAACTAAGACCTCTAATGAATCTACTAAAGGGAAAATTTTTGAAGCACTTTATTCCAGAAGATAATCTAAATTACGACGAGTCCATGGTGAAGTATTACGGTCGCCAAGGATGTAAACAGTTTATTCGGGGTAAACCGATTAAATTCTGATTCAAAATGTTGTGCATAAATGCTGCTTCAGGGTACTTATTGAATTTTGTATCAAGGCAAAAACTCTAAGTCTACAGATGTAGTCAAACAAATTTTTGGAAAGTGCACTGCACCTTTTATCTCTATGCTGGATGAAATTGAAAAAGAAGAAAACTTTCAATTTAATTTCTATTTTGACAATCTATTTCCCAGCATGAGTTTACTAAAATATTTGAGATTGAAAGGATACAACGCTGCCGGAACTATCAGACAGAATAGGGTACTAAAGTCCTGCCCTCTTACATCTTCAAAAGTTTTAATCAAAACGGGACGCAAAGGAGATTATTGTTCTGTGATTGAAAAAAGTAATGGCATTATATTCATAAGGTGGCTGGACAATAATGCAATAACAATGGCTTCGAATGCTTATGGTGTGAATCCTTTGTCTCAAGCAAAAAGATATTCGAAAGCCGAACACAAACATATTCAAGTACCAAGACCTTTTGCCATTAGTCACTATAATAGTGGAATGGGTGGAACTGACCTAATGGACGGAGATGTCAGTCAATATAGGATTGCAATACGTTCAAAAAAATGGTGGTGGGTGATATTTACATGATTGATTGATGTATCAATTGTAAATGCTTGGGTTATTTATCGACTATCTGTGAGAACAAAAATGCCACAACTGGACTTCAGACGTGAAATTAGAAACATATATTTATCTAGATATGGAACTGCGCCTCAAGGGGGAGGAAGGCCAGCTACATCAACACATAGCATTTCCTTGAACAGAATTAGTGATGATTTAAGATATGATGGAAGAGATCATCATTTGATACCCACCCCAGAGAAAAAAGAAGAGATGTGCAGGTGAAGGATACTCGTCAATCACTCGTACAATGTGTAAGAAATGTAATGTCGGGTTATGTTTGGAATGTAATTTTATATTTCATCAAAAATGATTGACAAACCTGAATAAATGTTTTTAACAATGCATGTGTAATAATTTTCTAAAACAGTCTGTGTGATCTCATAAAGACCTAGCTTGCCATATGGCAACGTCCATTTTTAAAAAAACTGCAAAACTTTTTTTGAAAATAATGAATAATTTGGTTTAATTTAACAAAAAACAAAAAATTGATAATTTTAGAAAAAAAATTAATTCGGGCTTTAATGGGTTAGGGGCCATCCATAAAGTACGTCACACGAATTTTAGGACTTTTGAACCCCTCCCCCCGTCCTTGTCAGAGGTTGTTACATTTTTATAACCCCCCCCTCCTGATGTGACGTCACACATTTTTTAAATTTATGTATGTATTTAAAAATAATCGAGAGAAAACAGCTATTTTCATTTTTTACTTATTTTTATTAAATAATAATCTAATAAAATCAACATAAAGTCCAACATTTTATAAAACCGAAAAAACAAACGACTAGACCACAGTATAAGAACGAACCAGTAGTATTACTATTATAAATTTCATTCATAAATTGCCTGAGCTTTTGAGGACCTTGAAGGGATCGCTATACGATTCATTTTACTTTTCCATAGGCGTAGGGAGCATAAGTTTGAAAATGACTTGAACGTGTTAAATATTTTTTCTTAAATATTGTAGAACAATACAAAAATGAGTGAATAAAACAATAGTCGTATACAAAATATTTATTGGTTTTTCCATATTAGGTACAATTATGATTTTTAAAATTTTTGTTTACAAATTTTAATGTGTAATATAGTCGTACCCTGAAGAAAAGTTTTATTAAATATTTTATTGGAAAATGAACACAAGGATGTACAAACTCTGTTGTTTGACTAATATTTATGAGTGATTCAACAATATTATCTTCCGTAGCAACTTTCTCAAAATTTATTTGGAATAATGTTTCTAATAATGAGATGTATTGTACAAAATTTTCATGCGGCATATTCAAGTTTCCAAAAGTATCCTTATTCGTATTTTTATAAGCTCTAAGGTAACAGTATAAAGACGAATCGTCTAAATTCTGATACGCTTGTGAATACGTCTCACATACGCTGCATGTATGAATTTCCAAACATTTTTTAATTAAATAACCACAAAAGTAGCGAACAAAATTCTTTTCCAATAAATTATTTGTCTGAAAGACTTTAGGCATTGCAGTATTTGTATATATAGTAGATATATTAGTTGTAGGCGTATCTGGCGATATATATAATGCATCTGGTTGGCTTTTTAAAAGATCTACTGCTTTTAATAAAATATTGGCTTCGTCATTTGCGCAGTTCTGAGATCCAGAATTCAACAGTTTGACACAAAATAGTTTTTTGAATGTTCGTTTGAACTGGATTGACGTTGGATTTCTACAATTGCCATTTTGATTTCTAACTAAACCAAAAAAAATTTTCAAGGCAATCTTGGTTCAGTCGTCGCGTTAAAATATAAGAATAATTGTTTGATTTTAATTGAGGCCATAACTGTAATAAGGAATTTATGGATATTAAAAACCCATTCCTAAATTTGACTTTACCAGTACAATTTTTACCTTCTTTATCTATAACTTTGAGATTGTTAAATAAATCAAGGCACTCATTTAAAAAATCAGTTTGATATTGCAGACCTTTAAAAGCAAGACTAAATTTTTTTGACTTTGTACATAGTTTTGAATTGAAAATATCAAACAATTTATCAATCCTATCAACAAACTGAGCTGTTGCCTCTGCTTCCGGAGGTAGAACTTTAAATTGAATATACATCTGTAAACCTGCCGATACCGTTGCACTAAATATCTGAGAAGCGAACATGACTTTCATTTTTTCGAAAGTAGTGGGATAAATATGAGAATTTGTCAGTTTAGGAGCAGCCCGGATAGGATATTTTTTTTCATTATTATAAAACTGAATTAAGTGTTGCCACGAAATTAATCTATCTCCTAAAATAAAATTATACTTCACTATACTCGATAGTCGAAATTGTGTAAAGTGAGTCAGAGCTATCTAATCAACACTTTGGTTAAAGCGCAGTTGCCATATGTATTCTAGAGAGAAATGCTGTATTTTATAAATACACTTCAAATCCATTGTGTCAATATTTCAGGTACAAAAGATGCAATGTAATTAAGTCAATACCAATTTAATATATTTATTTCAAATTTCAAGCAGACTAATAATAATTAGTTTACTTGAAATGTGAAATAAAGTGTTTATGTATATTTCTTGAACGCAAAGTTTGTTGTGAAAAACTCGCCGATTTGACAATGTTGGAGAGTCGCTTCAATGTTCCGGCTTTGAGAACGAGATAGATAGATCGAGCTACGCGAATGAGACAGTGATAGTAAACAGTTATGTGAGGTGTTTATTCTCTTCATGAACGTAACATCAGTATTTGTGTTGTGGTTTTGTGTGATAAATCGGTTATTATTGGTATTTATTGTAATATTTATATCGGTATATTTAGTGACAATAATGGCGGAGTGTAGCGGTGTTGGCGATAAAAAACGGCGTCGTAACAATTTAATTCGGGAAGAAAAAGTCCTCATATTAAATGTGTACGAAGGACTGCGTGCCATGGACAAACAGTTGGGTGTTAGTGACGCTGTGATTAAGTGCAGTTATTTAACTAAAGTTTCTGAGAGTACTATATACAATATTCTAAAGAAATCGCGGGACGGATCTTTGACAAGAGAACGAGGTGAAAACTGTAAACCGGAAAGTAGGGGAAGAAAGAAGATTGTTTTGGACGACCAAACACGGAATGCTATACGTAGGGAAATACATTCTTTTTATTTTAGGAATGAAATCCCCTCGGTAGCTAAATTGAGCAAGGTAATAGAAGCTGATGATACTTTACCAAACATCAGTGATAAAGTTTTGAGACGAACTTTAAAATTAATGAATTTTCGTTACCAAACAAGAAGTAGAAACAGTGCCTTAATTGAACGAAATGACATTGTGGAATGGAGGAGAAATTATTTAAAACAGATACGACAGTTTCGTAACGAAGGACGGCACATATATTATCTTGACGAAACATGGTTAAATGAAGGCCACACTGTGTCAAAAGTGTGGCAAGACATGCATATACGAAGCAATCGACAAGCCTTTATGGAGGGTTTCCCTTCCGGTTTAAAAGCTCCCTCTGGGAAAGGACGTCGACTGATTATCACTCACATTGGCAGCGAAGAAGGATTTGTAGAAGGTGGATTACGAAGTTTTCAGTCCAAAAAAACTGTCGATTACCATGAAGAGATGGATGGTAACCGGTTTGAAACATGGTTTAGATCAATTTTAACAAAGGTAACTCCTGGTTCAGTGATAGTTATGGATAATGCTTCATACCACTCTCGTCGACTGGAGCAAATACCTACTTCAGCTAGCCGCAAGAGGGTTATAATTGATTGGTTAGAGAGTAAAAGCATTCCGCACAACGAGGCAATGCTAAAAGTTGAATTATTATCTCTCGTACGGAAACATAAAAGCAGTTATATTAAGTACGTTGTCGATGAAATGGCGAAAGATTTCAACGTCTCAGTTGTTAGACTTCCTCCCTACCACTGTGAGTTAAACCCCATCGAGCTGGTTTGGGCCCAAGTGAAAAATTATGTTGCGAGAAAAAACAGTACATTCAAAATGGCTGACGTTGAGAAACTGTTTGACGAGGCGCTGCATACCGTTACTGCTGAGAGTTGGCGTAAATGTATTCAACACGTATTAAAAGAAGAAATAAAGTTTTGGGATTTAGACATACGTGTAGAAGTAATGACGGAACCACTCATTATCGATATAGGAGGAGAAAGCGATGATTCTGAGGAGTCGTCAGGGAGTGATACCGCTTCCAGTTAGTCAGACATTTTACAAGTGACCTCGCAACATACCTATACTTATTGGTAATTTATTTTGGTCTTGACAAACAACTTTTTTTTAGTTTTAGTAGTAGTAAGTTGGAATTGACTTTTAAACATTTTTTTATTTTGTTTTAACTTACTTATGAACAACTTGTGATAAGTTATTATTTCAAATGTTAAAAATTGAAATTCCAGATATTTCAGTATTCGCACCCTTAAACTATGATACGCTCATGGAGTTCACTTTAAATCGGTAGATAACCGATGACGTCACTTTACACAATTTCGACTATCGAGTATAACATATTCCTTAAAGCTTTTAACAGGTGGGGTACATCAAACATAAAAAAAACTTGCTGTTCATTTACATAAAAATATGGATTCTGTGGTGATATTTGTAAGATGTTTTTTAATTGAAGATTGCTTGATCCCATGTCCGAAATTAATACAATAACATTCAGGCCAATTTCTTTTCATTTTGTTATCGCGTTTACAATTATTTCGTATAAGGCGTTACCTGGACATGTGGTATTGTAAAAGAAATATGCAAGTGGCTGCTTCCGATTGGAATATATTCCTCTAACCATTAACGTTGTCGTCACTTTTGCTGGCTTGAAAACTCTGGCTCCCAGTATCTTCTACTCCAACAATACAGTCTGAAGTACTATAAAATAAATGTGTTTTGATGTTCATTTCATCGACACATAAAACACAAAATTTGTCTTGGGCACAGAAATTGTTTACTTTAAGTTTTAAAGTTTCAAAAACGCACTGGTTTTCTAATCCACATGATATATTTAAGCCACGTAACAACTTGTTTAAAGTTTGTGGCCCAGGTAAACAAAACATCTTCATTAAAATATTTTTGTATACGTGTGGTCCAGAAAAATACATTGACAAACATATATTTTTGAATTCGTTTGAATACCTCCGACCTTTGGGTGCTTTATAAGCTTGTTTAATTTGTACGTTAATAAATTGAGCTAGTTCATTATTTGGACAAGTCTTACTAATTAATTGCTGTAATTCGTTCACGGTAACAGAAGCATATGAATTTTCGAGTTGGCTCCTAAGTTCTCTATTTTCTTTAATCAACTCATTGTTGTGTTTTCTTACTTCATTGATTTCTTGTTGTAATAATGAGTTCCTTTTACGTAACTTTTCCTTTCTCGGCGTATGACTGGACAATATTTGACAAGTTTGAACATCACTAGTAGTAGATCTTCTAGGTGGGGTCTGTACGGGAGGAGAATTTTGCGATGTTGATGGTCTTGCTATGTCTGTTGGAGGTGTTTTCTCATATACAGACGATGTACCTGGAACTACAAACACAAAGTATATGAGAGGTCTAGTTCAATGAAAAGTAAAAGAACTACCAACTTTTCATGCAATATCTAATTTAAAAAAATGAATATACCTTCAGCAGTCTGTGATGTTGGCAATGAAAGAAATATTGTTGGAACAGCCTTTTTTAAAAGAAGTCTTCTTTTATGAGGTTGTATAATCATGTCTGGTTCAAAATGAGCACCACATAAACGATGACTACTATTGTATAGTGTTTCCATTTTTGGCATCAAGTCTGGCCTATCGCATGCTTCGAGCCAAACTTTAGCTCTGAAATAAAAACAACAAATTAAATCAATTTATTACTGCATGTAACTAAAGCTCATAAATGTAATATGAAGATCAAATAATAATTTAATATTCACCAACTTCTTTAAACTGCCTCGTAACATTATTTGTATTAGGTACTTGCATTTATTATTGTTTTGTGAAATACTATTATAAACAGAATTTTTTCTTGGAATGCTTAATAAATAAAATTAATAGTATTACAAATACCTAAACTCTGCACAAATAAAACCCTACCCTTTCAGTAAGAAGAATATTGAACAAGTCTCACTTTCGGTTCTTGTATTTCGCGAATAAACTATAATGTGACATTGGGTAAAATATAAACTAGAAGGCCTAACCCCAATACTACGACCCTGCAATTTCTCGCATAATTAGAACTATTAGAGACTATCATTGTTATCAGAGGGAAAACAAATTAATGTTTAATACTTCCGGTATGATTTCACTTGTCAATTCATATCCATGAAATGAGCCCATTGTGGTCGCGTACCTACTAAGACATAAAAATTAGTAGTTTCTTTATTGTCAGAAAAATCTTAAACGTACCTAAATGTATGAAAATAAACAGTTTCTTACCTTTCTGAATCCTTTGGAAAACGGTAAAATTTTTCATCACAATTATAATATTTATTGTTACATCCACGAACTACACAAATGTTACCCGTTTTCTTCTTTTTAATGGTATCCATTGCAAAAAATTCTTATAAACTATAATAATAATGTTTGTTAGTCCGAAAAGCCGTGAAAATATAAGCCCTGTAATGTTATTCGCAAATTCACCACTTGCTCTTTGGTCGGATCACAGCACAGCACTGGCCGTCGGATGAGATACTCATCCGAACGACGTTGTAGGTCACAGAGAACTCGGAGTGTGACGTCACGAGATAACATACTGGTTCGTTCTTATACTGTGACTAGACTATGACTGCCACTCGGCAAAAGTCAATCGTGAAATAAACAAAAGGAATGTATTGAAGTCACTGCGCCGGCGCGTGAAGTAGCACTTGTCGAAGGCCTCGCAAACAACCGACGTGCGGAACGATAGGAAAGCGAGCGAGCACGCGCCGACGACTTAAACCTATTTAAATCCTTACCATTCAAAATTCTCGTGAATTTGAGTGTCTCACTTGCATTACAACGCTGCTCTAGAACTTAAATGTCGTTGCATGAGAGATTATCGCATAGCGAGAATGCTAAATTATTAATAAATATAGATCGTTCGTAAATTTTTAAAATTTTTAATTCACATCCAAACTTTGCGTTTTAGTATTTTAAATTTTAACATGTGACGTCACAAAAGTATTGACCCCCCCCCTGCCCCTTGTCACACGATGTCACACTTCGGTGATACCCTTCCTCCCCATTAACGTGTGACGTACTTTATGGATGGCCCCTTAATTGTAAGTGAAAAAAAATGTTTAAATAATAGTTGTAAAAAATGTTCGCTTCGTAGAGCCTTTCTTACCCACATACTTAACAAGATCGTGCCATAAAAGTTAAAAAAATATTTATACTTTATTTATAATAATTTTTTTTATTTGATCAAAAACTGAAAAATCCAAGTAATGCTATTGTTGTTAATTATTATAAACAAAGTATAAATATTTTTTTAATTTTTATGGCACGATCTTGTTAAGTATGTGGGTGAGAAAGGCTCTAGGAAGCGAAAATTTTTTAAAACTATTATTTAAACATTTTTTTTTCACCTGCAATTAAGACTGAAGTTCAAGAAAATTTTGTTAGTTAACAATTGTTTAACTTGTTGAAATTTTAACTTTAAGTAAAATTTCCAACAGGAATAAATTATTTATAGTGTTCAGAATACACCATAATTTTTTCAAATTAAAAAAAAATATTCAATACCTTAAATAAATTAATTAATGTGCCGTACTCGCTTTTGACGCCGCGCTCGCAATCTAAAAATGTCGCGCGCTGACCTATTTTCAGCGTTAAATTAAAATTATAAATAATGGATAGAGTTCCGGGAGTTAGGAGTTTTTTATTGGAAATTTCCTCCTCTTTCAGAATCTTTTTTTGAAATTTCTTAAACATTAATAGTGAAATGCCATTTTTTTCATCTTTAATTGTTTATAACTGTAATGCGTATTGCCCAGGTAAGCCCAAAGGAGACAGAGTTCGATTAAATTAATTGATTTATTGCTATAAAGAAATATTATTTACAAAGATAAAATTAAACTAAACTACAATATTCTATATATACTACTGTGATGCGTAATTATATTGAAAATCCCGTTCCGACGATCCGTACTCCTGCGTCGATCGATGTGTACTGACGAACTGTAGACAGGTTGGTATAATGACTCGAAATTTCCACTGTGGTATACGGGATTCTCTCGGTCCTACGAATTGTTCAGACAGCCAAAGTTGAGAACAACCGATAGATCAATACTCTTTCGGTTATTGTCTCCAGATGTGAGTATATCGTTTATAATTAGTCAATTCCCAACTTAACGACTCTCTCGGTGGTATAGGGATGTAGTTATTCCGGCGCGTCAGTACCACACCAGAATTATACTAACATTTAGCGCGATCGTTTGCAGATGGTCAATACCCATCTCAACGTCAGCAAACCCTATAGAGATACTGTAGAGCTTTCGATGCGTCAATACCGCACCGAAATTATTCTAACAGCTTGAACAATCGTTTTCGTTTCCGTCAATACCAGAAACCAACGGCCGTTCGAGTGAGTGATGTATAAAAGTCGAATCAATACTTCGACTTAGTACAACACTCCACGGTGAATTGTGTACAGCGTATAAGGTTAAAGTCAGTACCTTCGACCTACGCTTCGCACTGGAGGCGGCTGAACTTGTAGGAGCTGGAGTCCGTGAACCAAGTTATCGTCTTGTCTGTTGGCTTGCATTTTTATATACATTTTAGCGGTGGTGGTGGAAGTCTCCTTCCCTTCGGTTGTCGGTTCTTCGTGCGCATCTTGGCGTGGGGACTTTGTTGTTCTGGTGGGGTACCTCGTCATCGCTGCATTAACTGGTTACTTGGATCGATATTTATATAGTCGAAAGTCGAAATTCTGTACAGTGACTCACCACCCCCTAGCAAGCAATGTATTATAAGCGGTGTTGCCAGATATATTCTAGCGATAGGTAATTGATTACACAAATAACAATAAAATCCATATATTTTAGTTTTTTTCTTATACTTGTAACAAACATCTATGCAAATATCAATTCAATATATTGATTATAGATTTCAAATACACGAGTATGCATAAGCAGAGCTAGTCTATTTGAATATTTTATTAAAAAAATATTATTTGCGAGAATTTTTCCGTACGTGACAACGTCGAAGACTTACACACTTGTGAAAAAAGACAGCTTGATGCAGCGATGTGTACAAGACAGAGAGGATAGAATAGGACACCTGCATAATTTATTCAGTGTCTAGTAACATTGTGATCGTTTTGGTATTTTATCAATTTGTGCGTGTGTGTGTTTTTATTTGATTAGCTACAACTTTTTGTTTTTTTGTACGTTGTAAATTAGGGTTACTTTTTATTTTTTGTTAACAATAATGGGCGAATGGTGTTAGCGACAAGAAATGGCGTCGTCCAAATTTATTAAGAGAAGAGAAAATTATTATTTTAAATGTTTATGAAGGGTTACGTACCAGGGATAAACAGTTAGGCGTTAGCGATGCTGTGGCTCTGTGCAGTTATTTAACAAAAGTTTCAGAGAGTACCACATATAAAATTTTGAGAAATTAACAAGAAGGGACGTTGACAAGAGAGGGAAATCAAAATTGTAAGCAGGAAACTAGAAGAAGAAAGAAAATTGTTTTAGACGACCAAACACGTAACCCTGTACGTAGACTGATTCATTCTTTTCATTTTAAAAGTAAAATCCTCACATTAACAAAAAATAGTAGAGCTATAGAAGCAGATGCAACGTTACCAAACATCAGCAATACAGTTTTAAGGAGGACTTTAAGACTAATGAACTTTCGTTACCTGAAAAGAAGCAGAAAAAGGGCTTTAGTCGAACGAAATGAAATTGTTCAATGGTGGAGAAACTATTTAAAGCAGATACGACAGTTTCGTAACGGAAGAAGACACATTTATTATCTTGACGAAACTTGGGTTAACTTGAATATCCAAAGCAGTCGACAAGCCTTCATGGAGGGTTGGTCTACAGATTTGAAAGCTCCTTCTGGAAAAGGGCGCAGACTCATTATTGCACATATCGGCAGCGAAGGAGGCTGTGTGAAATGAGGCTTATTGACATTCGTGTCAAAAAAATCTGGTGATTACCATGAAGAGATGGATGGTAACAGATTTGAAGCATTGTTTAAGTCAATAATAATAAAAATGGCTCCCGGTTCGGTAATAGTTATGGATAATGCTTCATACCACAGTCGCCGTCTGTAGCACATACCTACTTCAGCTGGTCACAAGAGTGTTGTAATGGATTGGCTGGCAAGTAAACGTATTCCGCACGAAGAAACAATGCTAAAAACTGAATTATTATTCCTGATGCGGCAACATAGAGCCAATTATATAAAATATATAGTAGATGAAATGGCAAAAGAATTTAACGTTTCAGTTCTTAGACTTCCCCCCAACCACTGCGAATTAAACCCGATAGAGCTTATTTGGGCCGAAGTGAAAAACTATGTTGCACGAAAAAACCAAACATTTAAAATGGTTGACGTTAAAAAACTCTTTGACGATGCTTTAGAGACTGTTACTGCTGATACTTGGCATAAATGTATTCAGCACGTATATAAAGAAGAAACGAGGTTTTGGGATTTAGACATACGTGTTGAAGTGGAGACTGAACCATTTATTATAGAACTATAAAAAGAAAGTGATAATTCGTTTTGTGAGGAGTCATCGGAGAGTGACTGTGACGCCAGTTAGTTTTTTGAGTGATTTTACAGACAATAATCAGCGGTAAGTAATCTTCGCTTTTAAAATTATCATTGATATTAGTTGTACATTCCGTTTTGTTATTGTCCCCTTATGAATGACATCCCAGGATATACAGTTAAAAAAAATTGTATCGTTTGGAAGTAGCTAAAAGATGTAAAACAACAGATTGTAAAAAATGTTTTGCTTCGTATGCTACAAGAGGCTCGCTCGTGTATTAATTACCATAATTACATGATCGTTGCATAAAACGTTATTATGATCTACTATACACCTTACAATAGCTCATCCTTAAAAATGTGTATTATTTTTGATAACACCCTGTATATACATAATGATACCTACCATAATAATTTCTGTTCTCTCAAATTTAAACGCCAGAGCGTACAAGAACATTTTCTATTTATTTTTTATTTAGGACTAATAAGAACCCTTCAAAAATGATGCGCTAATGACGTTCGCTTCTGCAACTGATTTTATGGACAGTAAGAGCGATGAGTCACTGTACAGAATTTCGACCTACGACTATAGTAATGAATTTATATCATTACATAACTTTTGCAATTGTTTATGTTCTAATACACGCTTTTAGCACATTTTTCTAGGCGTCATTCCGAATCCAATGAGCTATCGCACATAATTTTATTAGCAGTATCTCTATTTTGTACCATTTTCTTCTTTGATATACTTAAAAGAAACTTTATAGCGCATATAAGTTCTCAAAAGAACTAATGATCATATTCTTTTGTTTTTAGATATTACGTTGCGTTCTGAAACAACTATTTTAATCCATTTTGTGAGATACTACATAAGTAAACAACACCTTCCACGAACACACCCTGATATTATTTGTACTTGGCAATAAATTATATAATATTTAGATATTTATTTACGCCAAAGACCGCAAGTTACAACTGTAATACCTGCTCATATTTGTTGTCGTCAATCTGGTGTAAAACAATGATAATAATAAAAAATACTATTTATATAAATAAAACTCAGAGTTAAGTCTCCGAATTTTTAGAAAAAATGTAAACCTATTTGAAAGGAAACAAAAATTAGGTTTTGCTGATTAAAATAAATATTTATTATTTATACATATATTATGGAAGTTTGACGCCCAAAAATCCCAATAACAAAAACGTTTCAACAAATTTGTCATAAATTTTAATCATCCCAAAAGTGATATTAATACGTGAAATCAAAGTTCTTATAGATATATAACGATCTACTTTATATAATTGTGATATATTGAAATGTTTTAAATTTACTATAATCTACAACTTCATCAAAAAATTTTTGCTAAAATATTTCCTACGTTATATCCATATAATATTAGAATATACGCAATGGTGTACCTATTGAACCCATATCAACATTGCTTGTACTTAATAAATGTATATTTACAATTTTTTAATATTCACTACAAATTGATTCCCGGATAACATTTTTGCGGATTTTTAAAAATATTTCAAAAAATTTGGACCACAATAACAATGAGATGAACATTGTAGTTGGAAATACAAGTTTTTCATTTTTATTATTATCTATCTTGAACATTTTTTTAAATAACAATTTAAACAAATATTTAACTAATTAACGAGGATTATTTAGATCACTAAGGTATTGACAAATACGAGAAACGCGCTTGGGAAATAATATATGGATAAATTGTGAGGAATGGAGTTGCACGATATACTTGCAATGTCTCAATCATAACTTTGAAAGTAAACAAGCCAGCTTATCCAGGTGATGGGTAGCGATACACCTTATTTGAAAGTTATACTGTATCAAAAACGTACGCAAGGTTCAGAAACCCTTAAGAACAAGCCCACTTACAACTTAACAACAGAATCGCTTTGTGTTTGCCAAATTGCTACAACAAATTCGAATATTTCTGATCCAGACCTCGAATGACAACTTCTGGAAGCCTTCTGGAAAACATTCAAAAAATATTTCGTGCTTGCGGATTGTACAGCAGAAGACAGTTACCAGTTCCTGAATTAAACAGACAAAATGAAATTGACTCGCTAAATTGGTACCTTCAATATCAAAACAGGATAATTGAAAATTGACAAAATTTCCTTTATTCAGATAAAACCAGAGTGGTTCTTAGATCAGATGACCGTCGAATTCCGGTATACGAGTTTTTGGAAGACAAGCTAGACTCAGGGCTAACCATAGACATATAATAATAGACCATGCTTGTAATGGGATTATCGTGTAAGTGGATGGTACAGTTCGATAAAAAGAGTACGAGTTACAACGGGTCCCTCTATCCTTGTTTTGGGCGTGGCTTACTATATTCATAATGCAGAATATTAAACTGTACGACTCATAATGCGAATCACTAGAGATGTGGAGTAAACGTGGCTAAAAAGAGGAAGAGGGACCCGTTGTAAATCAGTCTCATTTTATCGAGGCAACGCATATGACGCCCACTTTTCTGCGGTCTATTTTTATATGTCTATGGGGCTAACAGTGTTGTAGCCTAACGGAATTATTAAAAAAACCAGCAACGCTGTTAGACTTGACGTCCCGAACAGCGAAGAGAAGAGAGTGAAAATATTGCTGCAATAGTAACCACGTGTTTTATTTTCATCTCAGTAAAACTTGCAAAATAATTCAAATAAAAGCAATTTTCAAATACAAGCAGTACTATCCCAAAATATAAGGGAAGAACTGTAATGTTCTGGGGAGGTATTATGATCGGAGCAAAAACTCCTCCTCCCATTCAATCAACTTTAACTAATAGAAGATATGTTAATTTACTGCTAGACCATTAGTAAGGTCTTTGAGAGGTGCAATTGGAGATCTTTACGCATGACAATGCACCTCCTCATACTAGCAGAGTGGCTCGAGAATTTCTGTAACAACTTTAAATTAGTCTGCATGTTCATCGGACCCAAATCCTATTGAAAACCTACTCAACATAAGGATAATAGATCGTCGAGATAATCTAGGAAATGTGTCAGTAGAATGGGAAAATATACAAGAAAATTTTGATAATTGATGTTGAGGAATTGGTGTGTAGTGGAAGAAGGTTCAGAAAGGGTAACAAACTAATAAATATTAACAACAGGTGGAGCCCCACCAATACTAAATATAGAAACTGCATGTTGTAGTCACCTAAGCATTTAAAACCACTGAGAAAGAATGGAAGGAAGAATTTGACAAACAATAGTTTGAGATAGAATATATTGATAATTGATGCTGAGGAATTAATTGGTGTGTAGTGGAATAAGGTTCAGAAAGGGTTAATGAACTAATAAACATTAGGAACATGTGGAGACCTACAGATACTAAAGATAGAAACCGCATGTTGTAGTCACCTAAGCATTAAAACCACTAAGAAGGAATGGAAGGAAGAATTTGACATACAATAGTTTGAAATAGAATACAAACATGGATATTGAAATGTACAAGCCAAAAAAAAGGAAAATTTAGGATTAATTGTTGGGTACAACGTTGTCGTTTTTAAATTGCACAACTATTTTTATTATTATATTAAACAAAAAACAAAAATAATAAACTTCATAAAATAACACGTTCTTTGTGGGGTTACGAAAAATATTGATCTAAAATAAACGATAAACCATTTTCCGTAAGATAAACTTGAACTTCCAGAAAATGCATTCATATAAAATAATCGTGCAGTCCAAATTTTCCTGGTCAAATTTCGACTATGTCCAAAATAGATTGAAGGAAAATTTACTAGATTGATAAAAATCACGGTAAGAATCAGTCTTGCTTCAATAATTTTATATTTTTTACTGTTTCTGTGTAGAACGGCAAAAATTTATACAAGAAATTTCAACCATCTGTAAATAAAAACAAACACAAAATTTTATATAAATATTGACGTTTGATCAATTTTATGAACAGTATTTACGTTATTTCAAATTTAGTGTAATGTCCCTCCAAGAACAAGATGCGATACCTCCATTTATTGTCATTCCTCATGTACTATAAGTGGTAAAATTATTACACGAATATTATTCGTCCAAGATTCAGTTACTGTCTATAGTTAAGCTGATACTCGTGGTTTGTGTCAATGTTGCATTGATCTATTTAATAATTTTCGATTTTTAACCGGCAATTCTTAGCTAATAGACATATTTGTGGCTATACAGAGTTTCCCAAAAATCACAAAAAAGAGCCTTAAGTTTGAAAGGAGTGAAAAAAATGGGGCCATATAAACTACAATTTTAGCTGGTTTAAAACTTCATACACTATAGTTGTTCCAAAATAGTAGGCACAAAATTCTCGGAAATATTGCATTAATCCGACAACAATGGGGCTCGTTTACTAAATTTTTTAAATCGCTTTTAACTTCCGTAAAACAAAGTAGGGGAAAGGCGGGAGGTTTTGGGACATGTTCAAATTTGCCGCCTTAAATTGCTTCTAGTATAACCAAACCGCGTCAGTAGTTGACCCTCTAGTGTAATACCACTTTCGTGACCAAACATTTAGATTGCTACTGTGACTTGGTGCTGCAGGATATAATTTATGTTTCTGTCATATTCTAGTAAGATTTTACTTTAGATTACTTTTTTTAGGCTAACAAAATGATGAGACTATGATAAAATATGGACGCCACAGGTGTAAACAGTTCATCTGTGGGAAGCCGATCCGTTTTGGATACAAAATGTGATCTCTCAACTCCAATGATGGATATTTCATTGATTTCGATTTATACCAGCGAAATGATCCTAGAGAAAATGTAGATATCAGCAAATTAGTTGGAAAATGTGCAGCACCGATAGTACTGATGCTGAAAGAGCTGCCACAACCAAATTTACCACATATTATTCACATTGATAATTTATTCACAGGTTTGAATTTATTGGCATATCTCCGACATTTGGGATATGAGGCCATTGGTACAATTAGAGTAAATAGAATACCTAGATCGTGCCCTATCACCAAAAAGCAACAATTTCAAAAAAAGGAGCGTGGGGAATACGAATATGTAATCGAAAGAAATGATGGTATCATCTTGGTACGGTGGATGGACTACTCTGTTGTTACTATAGCCTCTACAAATGCTGGTGTTCAGCCAGAAGGAACGGTAAAGCGATATTGTCAGAAAGAGGAAAAACATGTGATGGTTCCTCGCCCTCACTGTGTGGCTGCTTACAATTATAACATGGGTGAAACCGATCTTATGGACCAAGGCGTTGCTGCTTATCGCATTGGAATACGCAGCAAGAAGTGATACGGGCCCATTTTCACATGGCTCATTGATGTCGCATTGCACAATGCTTGGTATCTTTACAGAAAAAACAAAAAATATGATCATTGGATTTCAGAAGAGAAATTGTTCAAGTATATTTAATAAAATATAAAATGCCTGCGAAGGTTCCTGGCCGAAACAGACTCACAAAGAATTTACTTCCAGATATAAGATTTTATCGGTTGGATCATTTTGTCATCTCATGTAACAGACGTAGATGTGCAGGAATAGGATGCAAATCTTTTGGTAGAACAATGTGCCAAAAGTGTGACGTTGGTCTTTGTATCAACTGCTTTGCCTCTTATCATACTAAATAGGACATTTATTCCGTATTATAGGATATATAAATGCATATGTATTTTTTTGTTAATTTCATAATAAAAATGCTTTCAAATGCTTACGGATACTATATGGTATCAGCGTTTTTTTTCAACACTAATGAAGAAATATTGAAAAAAATATCATTTCTTAGCACAATAGACTTATTTTTTCTTAGTACACTCGAAAAAAATATGAAAATGAAAAAACAATTTGGGCGCTAATGAGTTAACACAAAAAAATTGCTATTACTCAGATTTCTTTGATTAAGATAACAAAAGAAGAGCCTGTTTACGTATCTTGTAAAAAGAGCTTTTCCGATGTATGTGCTTGGGAAAAATTTTATGTCTTGAAAAAAAGCATAACGATGAGAGACATTGCTAACTTGGAATTACAAAAACTTCCATCTACTGTTCCACTGGCCCTTAACAAGAAGAAAGACCTGGAAAAAGTGTTGTTTTATGTTTTATTAAATGCACTGCACGATACTGTAAAAATTAGTTTTTATTTTAATAAGACAAGTATATGCGTACTTACATATATTTGACAACTGACAACTTACTACTACGATACAGAATTTTTTAACTTCATGTACAACACAGTGTAGCCAAGCGTTTCATATTCTCAGCATGTTGTCGATTACTCCTTCAACATACCCTCCTAATCAAAACATGCTTGAATAAAAACAAAAACTTTTTTCTTCTAGAATTTTTAAATGCCGATTTTATTTTTAAAATACTCAAATTTAACACATTTCAAAGGTTTTGTAAAAACGTCCGCAATTTGTTTGTCCGAAGGACAATAATTTATGTTCAGAAGTCCATCTTTAACTTTCTCCGTAATAAATTTGTATCTAACGTCTATGTGTTTGCTACGTTTATTGAATACACCAGTTTTTATTAGGGACATAGCACTTTGATTGTCAATATTCTTACTCTTTGTCCAGTTAGTTCATGTATCACTCCACTTAAGTACAAAAGTTCCTTTGTACATTCTGCTGCTGCTACAAATTCTGCTTCTGTTGAGGAAGTTGTGACCAGTGGCTGTCGTCTAGAACACCATGCTACTGGTCCACCACCATCGCAGATAATATATCCTGTTGTGCTTCGTCTCGTTTCGACATCTTCAGCAAAGTTAGAATCACAATAAGCTTCAATAGTGTTTAGGTAAGAGTCACTTTTGAATTTTATACCGGTTTCAATTGTTCCACTTAAATACCATAAACAACGTTTAATGTTTCTTACCGAGGAGTCACTTGGGTTTTCAACAAATCTGCTGCAATAATTCACTGCGAACGATAAATCTGGACGGGTACGGTTGCTTAGATAGAGCAAGCTTCCCACAGCTTCTCTAAAAGGATATTTTATGTTACAGTTTTGATTGGTGTCCCGGAGTTTCATAGTTTTCTAGTGGAGTAACTACACTTTTTGAATTTAACATGTTAAATCGTTCAAGGAATTGTTGAGAATAGTTTTCTTGATTTAATTTTAAGCAGTCCCGCATTTTTTCAAATTTAATACCTAAAAACGAACTTAGGCTTCTATAAGCAGTCACTTCAAATTCACTTATTAGTTTTTTAATTAGATTTTTAATTTTTGAAGAATCACTGCTTGTAATATAGCCATCATCTACGTATATGGCTAATATTAAGTCTTTAGTGTCGTTGATAAAGATGCACTGTTCAGAGTTTAACTGAGTTAGTCCGTTTTGTTTTAAAAAATTCGTGAAAACTTGATTCCATATCATCGGGGCTTGTTTGAGACCGTAAAGGGATCTTCGTAATTTAAAAACTTTATTTTGTTCATTTTATCCTTCAGGTACTTCCATTAAAATATTTTCTTCTAGTTTTCCATGAAGAAATGCCGTCTTTACATCGAACCCAATATAGTCCCAGTTTTTTATTGTTGTTATGGCTAAGATTATTCTCAACGTTGTTATATTCACAACTGGACTAAATATTTCGTTATAGTCGACACCATGTTTTTGTTCGCATCCTCTTATGACCAAGCGAGCTTTAAATCTACCATCACCTTTTATTTTAAATATCCATTTGTTAATCAGGACTTTTTGTGTACCTATTTCATTTTTATCAACGAGAATCCATGTTTCATTTTTTTCATGTGCATCTTTTTCTTCTTTTATTGCTCGGACCCAATTTTCTTTATCTTTTCCTGTAGTGGCTTCTTGATATGTTAGTAGTGCACGTTCCTGATCCAAGTCGAGTTCGTAGTTTTCTTCTAGATATCTTGGTTTGGCACCAAAATTTTTTCTTTTTGATTTTCTTATTCCTTGTTCTTCATCTTCAACTTCATTTTCCTCTTCGATATCCTCCTCCTTGTTACTTTTTTCTTGTTCTCGATTTTTATTACTTTCTTTGTTATCATCATTTTCATAATCTTCAAATATCTGGATTTTTATTTTATTTTTAGATTCCTCATTGAATTCCACATCTCTATGTATTTCGATTTTTCTTTCCTCTTTGTTCCAGAGCTGATATCCATTGTTTGTGTATCCTATCATCAGAAGTTTCTTATTTTTCTTGTCTAATTTTGAGGTTTTTTGTAAGTTTTTGGCATAAGCATCTGAGCCAAATACCCGCAGATTATTTAGTTTTGGTGGTCTACCCTCCCACTTTTCATAAGGAGTACAATTTAATGATTCAGTTGGAGATCTGTTGTGTAGGTATGCTGCTACTCGAAGGGCTTCACCCCACATTTCTTTATCTTGTTCTGATTCAATTAATAAGGATATGGTTTTATCTAGTAAGGTACGATCGAGTCTCTCCGCTTTTCCATTAAGTTGTGGAGAATATGCTGGAGTGTAGTCAAGGACAGTACCTCGTTTTTTCATGTATTATTTTAGCCGTTTACTTATATATTCTCCACCATTGTCTGATCTAAACTTATGAACTGAGAATAGTCATCTAGGAACGTTAAAAAATACCTTTTATTGTCCCAGGTTTCTGTATCTAAAGAACAAACATCAGAATGTATGATTTCTAGTTTTCTAGTAGCTTTAGTACGGGCTCTGTGTTAAATGGTTTTCTTACTTGTTTAGATTCTGTACACGTTTCACAAAATTGTTCTAAGTGATTTATGTCATTTTTAGTTAAGTGCATACCTGTGGACATTCCTTGTAGCTTTTTCATATTTTCAACACTTGAATGTGCCAATCTTCGGTGCCATACCTTCTCTTCTGGTTTTTTTGTTATTGATATTAAGGCGTTTTCTTCATTATCTTGTATTAGTTTTACTGTATACAGCCCATTATTTTCTATACCTTCCAGAACTTTCTCATCTCCTTTTATAAACTCAACATTGTTTTTAGTAAATTTCACTTCATATCCTTTTTCGGTTATTGTTTTAACAGATAATAGATTATTTGTTATCTCAGGTACAAACTTTACATTCTGAAGATAGCATTCATTAAACTGTATGTCTCCAATACCTTTTATACTCATGCTGCTATCACGTTTTGCGGATTTTATTAAGGTTTGATCTTCTAGTTTTTTAAATGTATTAAAAATGTTGGCATTGTTTGTCAGGTGAGATGTGCAGCCAGAGTCTACTACCCATTCTGTTTTATTATTTTGTTCATAACTATTTGCTATAAAAGCCTATAAAAGCTATATCTCGTCGTCTTTCATTGTGGTTATTATTTGCGTTATTTTGCATATTGCTTTGTTGATTTTTATTTCTGAAAAAACAGTTCTTTTCAACATGGTTATTTTTTTTACATATACTGCAGAACATTGATTTGCCACCGTGTCTGTTTGCATTACCATCATTATTTGAATTATTATTTTTATGTTTCAATTTACACTGAAATTTTAGATGGCCTGTTTTATTGCAGTTGTGACATCTTTTTTCATTAGTTACAAATGCTACTTCCTTTTCTTCAAAGGTGTCTATCATTCTACCTTCCTCAATTAGTAGTCTCGAGAAAAGGTTTGTTATATTTTTGTCTTTTTTGCTTGTTGATTCCCAGGCATATTTATATTTTTCTGGTAATGCTGTTAGGACTTTAGACATGACCATTTCATCTTCAATTTCACATTTTAAACCCTTAAGTTTATGTACCAGATTTTGAATATCACTTATAAATACAGATATGTTGTCATTTTTCTTATAGGTATAGCTGAAAAATTCTTGCATTAGCTTACCTTTTAATTGTTCTGATTCTTCTTCATACAGCATTGTTAATTTTTCAAACATATCCTTACTGTTTGTGCAATCCATAATGTGTGTTAAGCAATTCATGTCTATAGTTGCGGTTATTATTCTTTGTGCTTAAGCATCCTTTTGTGTATTTGTATCACGATCTTCAACACTAGTCGGTATTCAGTTTGTAACTATATCCAGTAGTCCATACGCTTTTAAAGTTATTTCAACTTGAAACTTCCACAACCGGAAATTTTCTTTGTTTGTTAGTTTCGTAATTTCACCTAATGTTTCAAAGCTCATTTTTGTAGCCATTTTTATAATCACCACTGTCTATTAATTTGTTTTATACAGTATTTATTTTATGATTTTAGTTTTTAATGACATACGGAATAGAAACCAGAGAAGAAACCAACAAAACGAAAAGCATGCTTAGAGTAGCCGAAATGAAAACGCTCAGGACTATAGTGGGAAAAACAAGAAGGGACCGAGTTAGAAACAATGACATCAAGGAACAATGTGGAGTACAAGACATCGTAAGATGGGGGAGACAAAGAAGAAGACATTGGTACGCTCATGTGAGAAGAATGGACGAGAGCAGACTGCCACGCATCGCACTTGAAGGGAAACCAACAGGGAAAAGAGCACCCGGTAGACCACCTAAGAGATGGAAGGACAGTTGGCAGTCCACCTCCCAGGAAACGATAAAGAGGAACCTTCAAAACTAACAGATCGCAAGATCTTAAATACGAATAAGAAGAAGAAGAAGTTTTTAATTAACCACGTGTTCACTATGTACGCCGGTTTTATTTTAGAGTTCTCGTTTTAATATTTTAATCCGATGTAAAATATGTATATGGAGATGAATACTGGGCCCATAACCTGTTGTTTTATGTTTTATTAAATGCACTGTACGATACTGTAAAAATTAGTTTTTATTTTAATAAGACAAGCATATGCGTACATACATATATTTGACAACTGACAACTTACTACTATGATACAGAATTTTTTAACTTCGTGTACAACACAGTGTAGCCAAGCGTTTCATATTCTCAGCATGTTGTCAATTAGTCCTTCAACAAAAAGTGATTGAATATGTTGACAAAAACAACCAGGAATTTTCCGACAGCTTTGTCAATAAACTCAGTGTTGTGTTTTGGCACTCATACCCAATTAGCAGGGTGACAAATGATGGACTTGACTTGACAAATTTGTAGTCCTTCTAACAATCATGTAATAAGTTCAGTTGTGTGTTTACAGTAATAAATATTAACAACAAAGAGATTCGTGGGTAATTCACGCAAAAAGAAAAAGGGCTACTGAAACAGAGTGGTAACCTCGGACGTGCATGTTTCTGGCTCATTTGCCGTCTTCAGCACTATATAACCAAATAAGGATGTGAGAGATTTCAGGATCTTCCAAATGAAGGCACAAATGAGCGTTTGGTTCCCTGTTGAAATCCGTTGTTTTGTGTTTTCCCATGTTTCGATTAACATCTTTGCTCCCAAATTTCACATCCTTATTTGGTTATATCGTGCTGAAGACGGCAAATGAGCCAGAAACATGCATGTCCGAGGTTACCACTCTGTTTCAGTACCCCTTTTTCTTTTTGCGTGAATTACCCTTGAATCTCTTTGTTGTTGTTTACATATCACGTGATATTCTTACATATTCTTTGTAATAAATATTCATTTTTCTGAAAATGGTGAAGTTTCCTTTGGTTCCTGAAATTTTTTATTTTTGGTACTTAGATCTCTTAGCAATTCTACTCTTCATATGTCCATTATTCAGTTCAACATATACTTTTGTTTGATCTTAGTATTTGCGTGTTTCTAGTTTTTTTTATGATATTTTCTGTATATTTACGTTACTGTATTTGTTAACCTAAAGTATTGCCTACTTCTAACATTTTTTGGTAAATGTTCTAGTTTTAGACTTTTTCGTTTTAATTTGTTCATATTTGACCTGTCTTATGTCATTATTTAATATTGTGATATCAATAACTTCTATTCGAATTAGGTAGTGTGATACGCCTATGGTTACCGGTGTGTCGGTGTATGTGCGCAAGTGCGGCAGTCTAGAGTGCGCGAGTGGAAAGAAGGAGAAAGAGAGGGGCGACCGCCGGGGAGAAGTTGGTAGGAAACAGCGTTGCCAGGTGTACGATAATTATCGTTTTATACGATAATTTTAACCGTCTACACAATGTACGATAGTACGTGTACGACAATAGTAAAATATACGATAATTTCAATTAACGGTATCAACGTGTCAAACTCTTCTGTTTTTCTCTAGTTTGCAGTGTAATATACACAAAAATTTTTGAGGCGCGGGGAATATTTAACAATAGGTAAGACTAAATTTGCTTTGATACTCCGGATTAGAAGCGGCAACTCCGGACCGAACGTAATGTAAACAAAATAATATTAGGGGAATCACAGAACAGAATTACTATTCAGTCGATGTTGTATCGGTCGGAATTCACCGCATAGTATCGTCATTAATTACTGTTCGTTGCTGTGCTGTTCACCGTTTTACTGTTTTATTAAGTCGAAAGTGTACTTCAAGGCCTTCAACGCCAGAATATAAAAAAGTTATACGTGGTGAAAGTCAAAAAAGGCAAAATACCGGCTACATAAGTACAGAAAAGAATGGAAATTGCTAACAGAATTTAGAGGCTGGCTAATGTGTGATGAAAAAGGTAATACATAATTTATTAATAACTAAACTGGGTACTACCTGTTTCTCTTTTCTTTTTAGATTCTAAAAAAGCTCGTTGCCGTGCTTGCAATGCATCAATAACAGCTGAATTAACAGTAATAAGAAATCAAGTGAAATCTGCAAAGCACCTTTTAAAAGTTAGGGCACTTCCCAAGTCCACGATACTTGAAAGTTTCAAAAAAGTGGAGACTTCAGCAGACTCAAACGTAAAGGTAGCTGAAATAAAATTAACAGGTTTCCTAACCGAACACAAGATTTCCTTTAGAGTTGCAGACCACTTAACCGATCTGATAAAGGAATGTTTCAAAGACTCAAAAGTTGCGAGCCAAATAAAACTACATCAGCAAAAGCTACACAATTGGAAAAACACATTGGGTCTTGCGCGGAGGAAGATCTAAATACCATTTTAAAAAAAACAAAAATTCAGCATAATTGTGGATGAATCTGCAGATATTGCTTCAGTCAAAACATTATGCATTTGTGTTAGGTTTTTTCATCGTAAAGAGGAAAAAATTGTCACACTATTTTGGAAACTTGTTCAAATTTTTAGTAGAGAAGAAGCGGATAAAGCAAACGAAGGTGCGACTGCTGAACGGTTATACACAGAAATCCGAAATGCGTTTGAATCACAACATATTCCTCTGAAAAATATTATTGGGTTCGCATCTGACGGTTGTAATACTATGTTCGGAAAACATAATTCTGTCTCCGTTAAATTAAAAAATGATATTCCTGGGATTGTAATTAACAAATGCATTAGCCACTGTTTACATTTGTGCGCTAGCGAAGCTTGCAAGTGTCTGCTTCGCAGATGCGAAGATATGGCAAGAAATATTTATAATTTTTTCAAACATAGTGCTAAGCGATTGGCGATGATCAGAGAATTCCAGGATTTTTGTGATGTTGACCCTCACCACATTTTACGTCCTGCTCAAACAAGGTGGCTATCACTATTATCTGTAGTCAAAAGAATCCTGGAACAATGGGAACCCCTTCGACTTTTTTTTACCCAAAATTATTTGGAACACATCGCATTATTGCCAGTGAAGAAGTGTATAATGCTTCAAATAATAAAGCTATAAAAGTATTTTTGGAATGGGTGTTGCCAAAATTTGTAGAATTAAATAAATTTTTCCAAAGCGACAAAGTAGTAATAACAACTTTACAAAACGAAATGATTACTATGTAAAAAGATCTGTTGTTTGCATATATGGATCCACAATATGTAAGGCAAACTTCTGTTGATACAATTGATGCCCAAAATGCTGCAACATTTATTAACATTAACAACATGTATTTAGGAATTGGTGTTATGCAAACTATTAATGACTTGGAAACAGAACTGAAACAAGACATTTACGAAAGATGCAGGCGTTTCTTAATTACTGCTTGCCTGGAAGTAAAAAAAAGATATGATTTTGCAGATCCAGTTATGAGCCAGATCCACGTTTTAAATAAAAGTAGTTTTAAAACTTGCGACAGTTTGTTCCCATTAATGTCAAAATTACCTCAAATTTGTAATCCTCAAGATATACAAAAGATGCAGCAAATTGACGACGAATGGAGGAAACTTCAACAATATCAGACTTTACCAGAAGTTGAAAATCTGGATGAATTTTATTTTAAGGTGGGACAAATAACATAAGTGTCTATGCATTGTCTGTCCTAACTTTACCTCACTCCAATGCAAGTTGTGAAAGACAATTTTCAAAAGTCAATTTAATAAAGACGAAGTGCAGGAACCGGTTAGTGACTCACACTTTAAATGGCATCATGCATTCTTCCCAATCAGTTTAACTGCAAAAGGGTTGTGTCAGTTTTACACCTACAGAAGCAATGGTTAAAACTATGACGTCAGCCAATTTGTACAAGGTAGAAGCTGGTAAAGATGAATTCCAAGAAGTTTACTTCACATTAATTGACTAACAGTGTTAATATTTTTATCTTTTAAGTTTTATTACGTATTATTTATTTTATTATTTTTTTATTTTATTTGTTTAGTTATAAAACAAAAAATTAAATATCTTATTTGTGAAACCTTGTAAATCCTTTGTCTAATAAAAAGCCAGTAAGTACGATAATCCGTACGATATAATACGATCATTTTAACAACGGCGTACGATTTTTAGACTCGACCATCTGGCAACGCTGGTAGGAAAAGAGAGGAGAGAGTCGAGCCGGTAGCCGGCGAGTTGAACAGGTGATTGAAGAGAGACTTTTCAATTTCTTAGTTATATATGTATGCATATGGCTACAATTTGTTAAAATTGAACAGTATAAATATTCATATTACGAAAAGTGTGTTTGAAATTGACTGTCTCGACCTTGAGTTTCATTTAAAAACACTAAAAGTGTGTTTATTCATCATTCATCCATCAGATATCCAACCCACGCCGAAAAGGTACAACACAGTAGGCCCTTAAGTACTATTAGCCCAGAGTCCCACAAATTCACGATCTACCCCTCCAAAGGGTTCAAAATTCCAGTTACGAGCATTTGGGTCATTGTGGAATCCAGAAATTTAAAAATCTTAAGGGATTTCACCCCGTAAAAAAACTAGTGTATGAAAGTTTTAAACCAACTAAAAATATAGTTTTTATGCCCCTTTCGTGATGACCAAATTTTCTGATTTTGTTTTCAAGCCTTTGAAACTTATAGCACCGTATCGGTACTTTTGGGAAACCCTGTATACCTTCATAAGAGTTCCATAGAATGATTTACAGTCCAAAGTGATTGATCAAACATCAAAAAATGACGAAATTTTCTCGTATAAATCTAATTTTGATTTTATTTATCTACTTGTATGGAAACTATAAATTTTTCCTAAAAAACGAATTGACAATCTAGCAAATTCTTTATTTTGATGCTTAATCCCATAAATCTTTTGGCGTTTTTTTTTCGTCTCGAGATTGTTAATCCTAAACTGGAGATTCATAACTTTTATAACCAATCAGCAAAATTTATAACAAACCCAACAAAAGTAATAAAGATATCTCATATTTTCGAATTTTTACATACACACATTTTAAATTTTAAAAATATTTTACAGACTGTTTGGAATATAAAATAAATCTCTACGTTCCAAACAAAATATAACAAACGAAATGTAGATGAATCCATACAACCCAGATTCTAAGACCAATGATGCATATGATGACAACATACTGCCCGTCCTTTAAATCCCGATGTAAGCCTATACCAATACTGATTGGTAATATCGAAGTTGCTGAATGAATTATGGGACAATTCTCAGGCTAGTGGAAGCAAAATATGGGCAGTGATAGCAAGATACCAGCTTTTTTAACTCCCGGTAGAACATTTTATCGATATAATAAAATTACTATACCAATTTATTGTATTCTTTTACGTGATGGATAATTCTTTCTATAAATGAGTAAAAATTTATTTTTTAGTGTCAGATTTTGTAAAATCAATCTTTCTTCATCGGATATTGATAATTTAAGGGAAACAATATAAACAGTCATGATATTTTGTGGAAATTGAATTTTGCTGAATGGTTATTGTAATATTGCGTTAAAATATTCACTATATTTTTCCATATATAAAAAGGAGCATTAAAATAGTAATTTTGAGTAAGTTTGAATTTTAAAAATTAAAAAAATAAACAAAGAGTACAAAAAAACCACTTTTAAATATAAATTATGTACAAAAATATATATCTTTATATAATATAAAAAACTTTCAACAATTCATTTTTTATTATTTGATAAAACGGACAAACCATATACGAAAATACATTTTAATCCAGAAAAAGAGATTCGACAATGCAACTTCATGATCTCAATTTGTAAGGACCAACTTTGTTTTACTATTTCCGTGGATATTCTTTCATTTATAAAGTGAAGAAAAATAGTGGAAACAGTAAGTACAAACAAAAGGAAAAAGATATAAGAATAGCAAGGAGTAAAAAATATAGGTACAAGAAGATCCAGACGTTTCATCTGACATCTAGATCCTTCAGGTCGAAACTTTTTGATTCCAATTAATATACCAAATAGGAAAAAACAAACAAAAATGATTAGGTAAGCAACATAGTTATTGGACATTTTAGTTCCAACTTTTTAAATTAAATCATTCACTGGTAGATGTCAAGAGCGTCACAAGTTATTGAACTACGGGGAGGTCTGGGTACCAGAAATTTTTTCAAATTATACGCCCCCAAAACTGTATTTTAGCTTTGTTTTTCTTATAAAATTGTAGCCTACAGTTCCTAGCTTTTAGTACATTTTCAGTCAAGTTGGTTTGCTGGGATTATGTTTTAGATTTTTTTCTCTTTTAGGGTTCGGGGGGGGGTTCTAAACCCCCCGTAGTTACGTCACTGGGTGCTGCAACACAAAAATGCCCTATTAACTTTCAAATTAGAGTCTGTTCGGAGATATAAGAAAGTCACCAACTGACTCCTATTAGGAAAGACCCGAGCCAGCTGTAAAATCGAAATATGACTGAAACAGCACCGATACAAAGTTAAAAACATATAAAAAACATAAAAAATAAGATAAATATATATAAAGCTATGGTTTGTCACGTTCCATCAATAAATATAGAAAATATCTGTAAGAAAATGTACTAACCTAAAGTAAATATTTAAAAATCTAAATTAAAGCCTGGGTCGCTGTCGAATGAACTCAACAGTTCCTGGTCGGTGAACGTCGTGCCGTCTGATGTACCCAAATTATCCAAAAATTCGAAATTGAAATCAGCTTGAGGATTAAATGAGGAACCGATAGAATTTTGGTTTATGTTCGACGATGGTACGACGTTGTTCATTTGATTGCCAAGTGACATGTTCGGCTGTTGTTGAGATTGTAAAGATTGATTAGATACTGTGATGGATTGGGACTGTTGCATGTGGATGTTTGACATGGACATCTAAAAAACCATAAGTTTTTAATAACACAAATTCTTCTTATGAGTAAAAAATGATCACAAAGCTATATGACAAACTACATTTCCTCCTAAATCAATAATAGACCAGGATCGATAATTTTTGAGACCAAAAAAAAGTATAGTAGGATGAAACCCATTGGAACAAGTAGAGAATATAACAAAAATAAAAGGAAAAATAAATTACGGGCGATCTGAGGTCGGGAAGGGGGAGAGTTTTTAAGGGTAGAAAACGGTTAATCTCGATTTCCGGTAAAACTGCAAGTCCTATGAAAAGAAGTTAAATGGCAAAGTTATAAGTAATAAAAAGATCTACAACCTTTTTATAGACACTTTTTTCACATAACCTCAAAATTATGTGAAAAATTCGAATAACCGAGTTTTTGGTTTTTTATTTTTATCTTTTGCAAATTTTTTTATTTTTTCACGAAATTTGGTGAAAACTTACCTTTGTATGTCCCAAACATACAGTAACTTTTTTGAATTAACCTTATTTTGACTTAATATCGAAAAAGCACCCTAATTTTCAATAGAAAAATTTCACCTCAAAACATATGCTTTTTTTAAAAAAGTTGGTGTGTTTTTTGTTTGTTGAAATCTCTACTTTCTGATGGTATTAAAAAAATATACATTACTATGGTAAATGTTCTCAGAAAATGCAAATAATGAAAAAAACTCGAATCCGAAATTTTTTTTTAATCATTATGTATAATTTTGAGCTATTCATTAAAATTTATACTTTAATTACTCGAAAAACGTAAGATTTCGTGTTATAAACAAAAAAATTGGTGGAAGAGATCATGAATAAATATTTGCGCTATGTAGAAAACCATTACGCAGCAAGCAGCTATATCGTTTTTGATGGGTACACCGAAATTGAAAAATTAGTCTCTGTGACAACAGTACCAGCAGCTTGTAACTTTAATTTTTCGACTTTAAAATGATTTCCTAATCACGTTACAATATTTTTAATTAGTACTTACCTAGCCATTAATTGTAAATCAACCCCGGAAGTTTTTTCCATAATATCTTTTATTTATAATCATAACTTCACAATTTAACAACATACTAAATCTAGATTTATTGTTCGCCACACCCTGTACCCACTACTGCTCCTAATGGTTCCTGAAAATGATAAAATATTAATATTGTTGCGTATGGTTGGTTATAATGTGGTTACCTATCTTTGTTGTGTGTTCCTCCTTTAATTTGATTTCCTAGACATAAAACCTTCATCATGGTATTCGTGTAAAGTCGTATTACCAGGTAGACAGATACTGTGCCCATATTGCCTTGCAGGGGGCATTTTTATCGTCCTTTTGTACCATTTTTAACAATATCTTTTTACAAAAGTAGCTTGTTATTGTTCATCTATAGACTGTCATGCCTTAATGTAAAATATTCTTCAACGTTAAGGCCTTGGTTTCGGTATGTGGCCTGCTGCTTGCCAATTCTCACCTAAGATATATTCCATGTTTACGGTCGGATGAAGTATTCATAAGCGTCTTTGGAAATACTCAATATCTGGGTGGTGAATCCACCAACTTAAGTCTGTTCTGGAAGGTTATTCAATATTTAATTGTTGACACCTATGCTCGAAGGTAGACAGCCCGTTATACATCTTATGGTTGAACAACTTGTATACGTTGGCCACGTTTATAGTATCATTGTGTATATCCTTGTCTCGTACGGCATGGATGTGTTTACTAAAGGATATAGTCATACATGCTGTATGTCTTGACTAATCATAGTATTTTTGAGGAGCCGTATGTCTTGGTTAATGGAAGTGTTCGAAGAACCTTTCTTTTTAAAATGTGTAGTTTTTTTTATGGTAGAAAAATTGCTGGAATGTGGTTTTTACTGGTTTTAAGTTTGTGGAGCGATTTGGTCACCATGCCGGTGACATTTTATTTGTGGATTTGGTTCATTCCGAATCGTGAGGCCCCATCTCAGTGTGGTGCGCTTGGGTCTTCACCATTCGAAGATTGCTGTTCTTCACCCATTTTGGGGATTTTGAGAAGCGCTCATGCGGTTTTTCCGGTAACTGGTTCTTGCATTTGGCCTGCTGTGTATGCAGGATTGGATTTCGTGACTGGTACCACTTCCTTATATAGGGATCAATCACCCCGAGAGACTGGTAGCCCTATTTTGAGGTTTTATTCAGGTATGTCGTTACATTTATCAGTTTCATGAGGTATATTCTTACATTTTGCTATTATTTATAGACCCTACTTTGAGTATTTATACTGATTTATACTTTCCTGGACGTTTCTTGATGCACGGACAATTGAGAAAGTTAAAAAGAAACCCTCTGGATTGAAAGAGGTAAGATGCTTTTGACTAAACCTTTCTGGTTTAATTTGTGCCATTGTATGAGTATAGTTTGTGCATAATACTAAATTAATTCATTCAATTTAGGTTTTTTTTTGTGTGGCGGGTTCAAGATAAGTGAGAGGTTCCCTCAGTATATATTCTAAGAGCACCCTGTGGGCAGAGTGATTAACTGACCGTTTCTTGGATTGAGAAGCCATCCGAGTGCAGCTAAGTGATAGATATAGTTTTATTTTCATTATAGATATTTACATTTAAATGGTGTGTGCACCTCTTTTACATTTGCATTAATATTTGTTAACAAGTTTACGTTATCTATCTAAGTACTTACTATAAGGGTGAGCCACAGCTACCTATGCTGTAAACTCGTTGTGCGCACATCGGGGAATCTGGGTAGACACCACCTGCTAGTTAAACTTTAAAATACTCTCCTTCAGAGCGAAATAGGTATCATATAGATACAATTTCTGTCTTACATTAAATTGTTAGGTAATATTTCCCTTATCGAGGAAATAGTATATTATCACATATTATTATTTGGTTTATTTTCAAGTAATACAGTAAATTCACATTGCATTGTTTAAATCATATGTAAATTGAACCTTGATCATTATTTGAATTTTCATATTATAACTCAACTTTCAGATTTCAACTTAATTTTAAAGTATTATTTGAACTTCCGTATCATGTCACAAATGTTTAATAGCTAAACTTTAATTATTGTTCCCAATTAACTAAACGTTCAGGACGAGTTTTAAATAAATCAACTGTATCATCAACCAGGAATTTGCTCTTTTATTTAGTTGCCCTTGTGTTGGTTGGTTATAGTAAATAGGTACCAGATAAACAGGGTAAAAGGCTCGTGGTAAGGTATAGTATAGGCTTATTATTCTATTGATTAAAACTTATTCATCTGGCTCTTCAAGATTCTAGTCATACATCTGTGCCTAGCGGTGAGAATCTTGTGGCGCGTTATAAATTTTGAGTATTGGTATTTGTAAACCCCACCCATCTCCACTGTCTAAAAGCTAGTGACGGGCCACCGCCTGCACATTCACGGGTAATCGATCAGAATAATATAGTCTGGAGAAAGGCGGTTTTTTATCGGTTGATAAAACTAACTGTTCACTTAGAAATTCATTTGGTTCTCTTAATTTAATTTCCACTATTGTAGATTTGTTACATTTAGCTTCTATTTGATTTAAGCGCCACAAGCTAATTCATTTAAAAGAGGAGAACGTAGTTGTAGAAAAACCTTAGACAATATTCCAGAGTTCGATTATCAAAACCATACAAAAATACCATTTTTGCAAGAAAAATTTTTATCTAACGAGAAAAACAAGGACAAAATAATAAAAACGTTAATAAAAAGATTACAGTCACAAGGATTTTCCTGTAAACAAGCAGAAGAAGATGCTGATGCTGACATTACTAAGACCTCGATAGAAATTGCTAGAGATAATAATAACACTATCATTGTTGTGGATCAAGATATTGATCTGTTGGTCCTTTTAAATCAATTAAATTCTAATAATCATGATATTCATTTTCTCAAGCCAGATTCTGGTACTATAAAAGATCTATTTTTCACATCTAATAGTTTCAAATATGAATTTTTAATAAATATCGTTGCATTTCTCCATTGTTTTTCTGGTTGCGATACAACATCTGGATTTGCCGGAAAAGGAAAGAAAAGTATCGTCAACTCTTTATTAGCCGATAAAAATGTGTCAAAATTGGCCAATATTTTTTATGAAAAAGATGCGAACAAAGAAGATATAAAAAAATGGATTACAATTAATCAAATCTATTTATAAATATGAAAATGATATAACACTGGACCAATTAAGATTTCAAAAATATCAATTGGCAAGAATTAAATCTTCTTTCATATTGGCCAATCTCCCACCCACCGAAGTCAGACTTCGCTGGGTAACGAACTGACAGCAACAGGTTGAGGCTGGAAGCAACATCAACGCGGCACTATGCCCAAATTTACAGACAAGTATTTAATTCCGGAAATATTGCTTAAAAATATTTGCTGCAGCTGTGAAACTGAATGTAACAGTTTAAAATGTGTCTGCCAAAAACATGGTTTGAAATGCACAAATTTATTCTCAAATTGTCATGGTTCTTAAACATGCTCCTATGTGGAAGAAAAAACCTATGAAGAAGTTGATGATTCGGATGAAATTGTGGATGAAGAACCAATGCAGACCGGAAATAATCTTGGAGACGAAGATGGTGATGGTCTTGAAGATTTCGAAGATACACTAGAATGGGGAAGGTTTGTCGAATCTAACGATGAAGAAATGCCATCAAAGAGACAAAAACTAATGGAGAAGTAATTAGAATGCAAGATAAGGTATTTATAAATAAGAAAATTATTGTATTTGAAAATATTATAATAAATAAATTCATCAGTAAAAAGTATTTAAATTCAATAGTACGATTTGCATGTATATTTATCTATTATGAGATTTTCTATGACATAAATGTGATGAGAATTTAATAAACCAACTTTATTACTGAAAAAAATTGCAGCAGTCACATTTTTTAGATGAAATTCTTTTTAAATCCTATTTTTAATATTTAGAACAACTATTTTCGCATGTTTTTTGCAATTTTGAAGTTTTATGGATTTGTAATTTTTGTGTTTATCAATATAACATGAAATCTTACGTTTTTCGAGTAATTAAAGTGTAAATTTTGATAAATAGCTCAAAATTATACATAATGATTCAAAAAAAAATTTCGGATTCGAGTTTGTTTCATTATTTGCATTTTCTGAGAATATTTACCATAGTAATGTATATTTTTTTTATACCATCAGAATGTAGAGATTTCAACGAACAAAAAACACACCAAGTTTTCTAAAAAAGCAAATATTTTGACGTGAGATTTTTCGATTGAAAATTAGGGTGCTTTTTCGATATTAAATCAAAATAAGGCGAAAAAATGAATATTTTGAATAAAAAAAATTACTGTATGTTTGGGACATATAAAGGTAAGTTTTCACCAAATTTCGTGAAAAAATAAATTTTTTTGCAAAAGAAAAATAAAAAACCAAAAACTCGGTTATATTAATTTTTCACATAAATTTTGAGGATATGTGAAGAAAGTGTCGATACAAAAGTTGTAGATCTTTTTATTATCTACAACTTTGTCATTTAACTTTTTTTCATAGGACTTGCAGTTTTACCGGAAATCGAGATTAACGGTTTTTTACCCTTAAAAACTCACCCACTCCCCCTTCCCGACCTCAGATCGCCCGTAATTTATTTTTCCTTTCATTTTTGTTATATTCTCTACCTTTTCCAATGGGTATCATCCTACTATAATTTTTTTTCACTTTTTACCGTTTTTAAAATTATCAACCCTGGTCTATAAATAGAAAAAAATACTCACATGTTGATTTTGTTGTTGCATCATGGATTGCTGTTGTTGCATGTGCAACATGGCTTGATTCATGTTGTTCATTTGGGCCATGGGATTGTTATTTTGACTCATAATTTGACCTTGACCCATTCCAGGAACCAGTCCTTGTTGATTTCCCACAGGTCCTCCGCCGGTAACCATAGCTTGTTGGTTTCTAAGCTCTTGTTGGTTTCTAAGCTGTTGTTGGTGTTGCAACGCTGACATTTGTTGCATGTTATTTGAATTCATGTTAAAACCTAAACAAGTGAATCGAAATAAGCAAATACGCAAAAAAGTAAGAATATTGTTGATTAATTTTCAACAGTAGAGAGGTATATTTGCTTATTTATACCTCAGAAATAATTTCTATAGGTCGTAAAATAAAATCTAATGTAATTTCAAAAGACAACTGTATTCTAAAATCTTTTTCGAATGACCAGTGGGTTTTTAATCCACAAATAACAAATTATTACAATAATTGGAAAAGTAATCTTCTTAATTGGCGCACATAGTACACAATGGACAATGACATTCTCTTTCAACAAACTCAGATAAACAAACTTCACTTTTTTCTTTACTGCTTGATTAATAAAAATAAAATTGAAAAGAATAATTGTCAAAAATATTAAAGAATGTTTCAACTAATTTCAAACATACTCCCCCCATTGAAGCTTCTTAGCTTCGATAAAGGAAAAATAAAAAAACGCAACTAACAAGAACGTACTATTTAAAAACGCAGAAATTAGTTTTCTAATTAATATTCTTTTGGTAATGTTTCTAAGTTCCAGTTTTCGTTTTAATTTTAACTAAACATACTTTATCATCTTTACTAGGTATAATTTCAACAACTCTAGCAAGGGGCCACTCTAACAGACCCGAATGTTCTTCCTTGAGCAATACAATATCATTTTCTTTTAAATTTGTATGAGGAATGAGCCATTCTGGTCTATTTTGAATTGGTTTAAATATTCCATTGTCTAACGTTTCCAAAAATTCTGTTGAACACGAGTACATCTTTCAAAACGAGTTAAGCGATTTTCAGAATTCTCTGACAAATCAGGTTGAGAAAAGGATGTAAGACTATCACCAATCAAGAAATGTCCAGGAGTTAAACAAGATAAGTCATTTGCATTATTTGAAAGAGGTTGGAGAGGTCTCGAATTCAAGATTGCTTCTATTTGTGCTAAAATAGTGCTGAACTCTTCAAATGTGAAATAGCCATTTCCAGCTATTTTGTACAAATGATGCTTTGTACTCTTTACCGCAGCCTCCCAAATAATGTCCCAATGAGGACTCATGGGTGGAATAAATGTCCATACAATCTCTTTACTAGCCAAAAAGTCTACACTGGAATTGTTATTACTTTCAACCTTGAAAAAGTCATATAATTCTTTTAGCTGATTTTTTGCCCCAAGAAAATTAGTTCCATTATCACTGAATATGATCGAAGGATTACCTCTTCTTGAGATGAATCTTTTCAATGTAAGTATAAAAGCATCAGTCGATAAACTAGAAACCAGTTCTAGATGACCAGTCTTGGAAATCATACAAACAAACAAAGCAACATAACATTTTATTAAAGGAACCTTACGGAGGTGTGACGATTTAAAAGAAATGGACCACCATAATCCACTCCAACATTAGAAAAAGGTCTGCACGGTTTCAATCTATTTGAAGGTAAATTTGACATAATTTGTTCACAGGATTTTGAATTGAATCTAGCACAAACTATACATTTTCTGATAATTCTTTTGATTTATACAAGACCATTCAAAGGCCAATATTTTAAACGAAAATTTGACAATGTGATTTGTGCACCAGCATGCCCTAATCTCAAATGCTCGTATCTTAACATAAGTGTTGTAATCAAATTATTTGAAAATTGGAAATTTCTGATCATAAGGCAGATCAGAATTAGCTAAACGACCTCCTACTCTAAAAATACCAGAATTGTCAATAAAGGGAGCTAAATGCAAAATATGTTTATTGGAAATGAATTTATTAGCCTTTAATTCTGAAATTTCTTTAAAAAAGTGCTGCATTTGTAAAAATTTTATTATAAAAACTTGTCCATTTTTAAATTTATCTACTTAAGGACCTAAATTCTTCTGAGAGTTGATTTTGATATTATTCAAGAATCTTAAACAAAAGGCAAGAACTCTTTTTAATTTAACAATCGAAAAATATTTTGAAAATAGGGCATTCCAAATATCTAACAAAGTATCCTGTTTAATATTAAGTAACGAAACGTTAATGTTTCTTTCTTCAGGAATGTTATCTTTCATTTCATTTGATGAAAATTCATTTAAATCTACATGTGGATTTTCTAGAAATTGTGGCCCATACCACCACAACGACCTTTTGATTATGTCCTTTGGAGGAATGCCTCTAGTAATCAAATCTGCAGGATTAATTTTTGAATCTATGTGCCGCCACTGACAGTTTGAAGTTAAATTTTGAATTTCAGAAACCCTATTTGACACAAAAATAGTCCACCTAGAAGGATGTGATTTTAGCCAACTCACGATTATTTGAGAATCTGTCCACAAATTCTTAGTAAATGTAGGAATTTTATTTTTAAAAATTGAAATTATTTTTGTAATCAAATTTGCTAATAAGACTGTAGCACATAACTCAAGACGTGCTAGTGTAATAGTTTTTAAAGGAGTTACTCTACTTTTTGAAGCTATAAAATTACAAGAAATCAAACTATTGCAGAATGCAGAAAATGTGTCTAGGATATAATAACTGTGAAAGTTCATGAATATGTGAAATGAAATTTGTCCACTGATGTAGAAGTTCAGAGTTTAATTCATCCTCCCAGCCTAATTTTGACAACCAAATATTTTGCATTCGAATTTTTGCTACTACAAGGTCAAGAGATATAAATCCTAAGGGATCAAACATCTGTGCAATTTGGGATAGGACAACACGTTTAGTAATCAAATTTTTACTAAGATTTTTAGGAAGTTTTACTGAAAATTGATCCAATCTTGGATCACACGAAACGTCTAACGCTTTATTTGAAGAACTTTCCATTTTCAAATCAACACTTTCTTGAGAATTATTTTTTAAAACATTTTTTAGAAATTGTGGATCATTACAAGCCCACTTATGCAATGAAAAATTTGCTGACTGTAACAACTTTACTAGCTGATTATAAGTTTTTGTCAAATTATCTATAGAACCACTACCTGATAAAATATCATCTACATAACACTGAGAAAGAATGGTATTAGAAGCTAAGGGAAATTTTCCTTTATTTCTATAAGCTAACTCATTCAGTGTACGAGTAGCTAAATATTGAGCACTATTTGTGCCATATGTAACAGTTCTAAGCATCTTAGAGGATCTGAAGGATTTTCTCGCCATAATATATTTTGTAGGAATGTCTGATTTGGATTTAATCTAATCATTCGATACATTTTTTTTATATCACAAATAAGCACAAAATTAAACATACAAAAACGACAAAGAATATCGAATAGTTCTGGTTGAACTGTGAAATCCTTTAACATGATATTATTTAACAAAACATTGGACGAACTTTTCATGCTAGCATCAAACACTACTCTCAACTTAGTCGAACTACTATCTTCTCGAATCACACAATGGTGAGGAAGGGAATATTTATTTTCTTGGAACTCATTCATCAATTTCAAAGGAACATATCTAGCATGATTTAATAGATCATATTCGACTATAAAGGATTTATAATCTTTGAATAAACTAGGATTTTTCTCAAAACGCCTTTCTAAATTGTGAAATCTATTTTTGCCATGGAACAGGAATTACCTAACTTTAAATGTTCATTTGAACTTTTTAAAGGCAAATCGACTTGAAAGGAACCATTTTCTAGAATTTGTATACTATTTGTGAAGATATTCTCAGATAACTCTTCATCAGGACTAAGAATTTTTGCAACAACTCATCAGTATCAGAACTGTGAAGAAAGAAACAACAACTATTATTTGAACTATCACCTTGTGAAACATATGAAATAGCTTCTCTAGGAATAGGACCACCTCTATATAACCTAACTTGGTATCTACTAGTGTCAAGATATTTTTTTGAATTTTTATTATACCACCATTTATCAGATTATAATAAATATCAGCTCCTAAAAGTATGTCAATTTGAGAAGGAATGTGGAAACAAGGCAACTGTATCGTTTTAATTCTAATGACTTCTTAATATAAGCAACACTACTTAATAAATAAATATAATTATTACAGAGACTGATAATCCTCATGCATCAATATAAACGAATATTCAATAATCATATCATGTAGTTAATTAACGTTTCGAATACTTTCGAATATGTACGAAAGGTTTTTAAAAACTTTATTTAAATTATAACATGTATCTTTACAACTGTGTGACAAATATTAGAATGAATTTATTATTGGTAACATTTCGCTTTTATACTCTTTTTATAAACTGTTGACACTGCACAAAGGCTGATGCAATAATGTTCCACTATTGTGCAATACAGGGTGGTTGTAACCATAACTAGTTACACAAGTAACAACATTTAATTTAGTCAGTAAGTCCTAGTTACGATATTTATAGTGTACATAGTTCCATCCTTACATCAAATTTGACCATTACGATGAAAGTTGTGAATAAAAGAAATAAAAAGCAATAAAAATCTGGCTGCAAATAATTTTATTAAGTAATTGAAACACTAACCTTGTTGGAATTGTGGTCTCATCGAAGTATAATTGGAATTTTGTTGTTGGGACATGACCAGATGCCTCCACTCTGTATTGTGCTGCATTGATTCCATTCCAGCTAACGGTCCCTGCTGCCTGGTATATATCGCTCCCCTCTGGGGCATCTGTTGTGGTGGGATTTGTTGCTGCGGTTGCATCATGTACATATTTGAACGCATCATTGGTCCTAAATTTAAGAATTAAATAATAACAATAAAGTTCACATAACGTTTAGGAAAAAAATCACCTGAAGGCGGCATAGGTTGCATGGGCATTCTTCTCATATTCGGCGGCGGTGCTGGCGCAGCGTATCTAGATTGCATTCCTTGCATTATCCCGGCGCTGGTTTTGTAATCGGGCGGCGGTGGCCGTACCATGTGTTGTTGCATGGCCGCTTGCTGTTGTTGCGCCCTCAACATTTGTTGTTGGTGCAATAATTTCTGTTGTTCTAAAGATTGCGAAGTCATTAAACGAGGACCCATACCGGGCTGATTGTTCATATTATTCATGTTGGGACCACCAGATGATCCGGACATGGGAGATGGTCCCATCGAATTGTTTTGTCCCATCGTATTGGGTACACCTACAAATTAGGAATAATCCCCATTATAGCGTATTTCAGAATCATTGGTAAAAATTAACATTTTAATTAGTCACTAGATTTGGATAAAATTCATCCATATGGTTTAACAGCTAATGTACCTTGATTTCCAGCTCTCCTTAAGTTTTGTTGAGTGAAATTAATGGTCTGCGTCTGAGACATCGAGTAGGAATCCGTATGGCTTCCCATTCCGCCAACATTGTGCATAGATGGATGCTGCATGCCTCCCAATTGTCCGCCCATATTGGAACCCATTCCACTCATACCGTTTCCTGGTCCCATATTGCTGTTAGGCATACCCATGTTCCCTGTCATATTATTGCTCATATCATTCCCTAGAAAAGAAAAAACGTAACATATACTTTTTGTTAGTCTTTAAGATACTGACAGTCAAATTTAACCCCCTTTTCTGTACCTCCACATCTACCCTATTAGGTCCGATACATACAGACTGAGTATTCAAATAGAATGTGAGTCCTCTAAGTATCATATTTCATTCTGTGTGGTTTTTCAAGTGCAGTCATTTAATTTTTCAAAGCACCACGCTACAACACTCAATGTTCAAGCAAAATAATTACTTTCGAAGGGTGGTTTAAGATTTTGAATCTTTTATGATTTTATAAGATTTTTGAAACTTCAGGTGATTCTGAAGAATTTTAAAGGATCTTCGGAGACTTTAAAAGGATTTTTGAAAATTTTAACGAATTTTCGGTTATTTTACTTTAATTGGGAATTCTAAAGAATTTTTGAAAATTTTGAAACATTAAAAATATTTTGAAAGTTCTGTCTGTTTTTAGATTTAAGCTAATAACAACATGCTTTTGTGATTTGATAATAATTAAATTTTAAAATAAACATAATATAATGTACTTATAGTTTATTTACGATAAAAAGACGATGATGTCATTTTTAGTTACTTTCCTGCTTATCAGAATAAATCTTAATTTACCAACCGTGAATACAATTTATCCTCAACAGCCAGGGCAATTTACAGCTAACGGGTTGGCAAAACTTCAAGACGTTGTCAAATCAACTGGTAAAATTTGTTTTGACGTGTATTGACATTCGATCATCGTCTAATATTTATAAGTTTTTTGGTGCTTTTAAATTCATTGCTTCTTTAAGATTAAAAAAACAGTTATTTTCATAACTAATTATTTTGGCAAATCTGCAGTGTGTGATTAATAAAATGCCGAAGCAGCTGAACAGAAAATGTCAAGAGATGGTAACATCTTTGTTGAGCTATTTTGAACGAGAATGCCGAAATGGGGTCCGCTTCACCCGCTTACTGCTGTAAGAGACGTAAATTATAGTATTCGCTATTTGTATTCATCATTATTAATATTATTGTTACATATGTAAATAGAAATGCCTGTGGATATGGTGTACACACTATATGCAAATTGAGTGAATGAAAACGTAAATACACACTGAGTATTCATCGTTTTCATTCACTCAATTTACATATGTAAATGTAAATGATTAAATGTTTTTAATGTTAGGTTAGGTTAATTAAACTTGATAATATATTATTCTTTCATAAATTGAAGTAATTATATTGTAGAGAGTTGCAGAAGCTTTACACCTTAGCGTTACCACTGTTAACCGTATTTCCGCCAAGCATAATAGAGGTGAACAGCCTAAAAGCCACCTAAAAAGAGACAACGCATAAAACCTACTGTTGAAATTGATAACTTTGATCCGAAATGTTATATACGAAATGTATGGAAACACTGGTATATTGAATTTACTGTTTTATTTTATTCACAATTAACTAACACAATATTTTTTCAGAGGAACACATAACCTTGAAAACTTTAAGAGACAAACTCCAGGAGCGTGAACTCTTTAATGGTTGCTTAACATCACCCTGGAAGATAGTGAAAAATATTGGATTCAAATACCAAAAAGATGATCCTATTCGTGGTTTAATGGAGTTGCCACATATTGCATTAAAACATGTACATTTACTACATGAATATGTCAAGATAAAAAGGGAAGGTTTATATCAATTTGTGTTTTTGGATGAGACCTGGATATTTAAAGACGGTACTGTTCAACGTTCTTGGCAAGATCCTAATCATAGAAACGTGAAAAAAATCAAAATTGGTGGTCCAAGGTAATTGAATAATAAAATTTAGCAATTTATTTATGATGTACTAACATTCCTGCCATTTTAAGACCTTTTCAAATATTTACTAGTCACCCTATTTTATTTAAATCTATATAATTATTAATAGTTGTTTTGTGCTATGCAGTCTATCTAGGAAACCTAGTAGTAATTTGTTATTTCCTTATTGTAGGTATATAGTATTGCATGCTGGTTCCTCTTCTGGATTTATTCCTGGAGTAGGGCTGGTTTTTTTCTTCCAAAAAACAAGATGGTGATTACCACGGTGAAATGAACCGAGACATTTTTTTGCATTGGTTTGAGTACCAGCTTTTAGTGAACTTGGAAGAACTTGCCACAATTGTAATGGATAATGCAAGTTATCACAGTACAGTGATAAATAAAGTACCAACAACAGCTACCAAAAAGACTGATATACAGAACTGGTTCATACAAAATGATATTCCTTTTGAAAATACTTTCCTCAAAACCCAATTATTGAATTTAGTACAACGGTAAGTTGATATAAACATTTTTCAATATATTATGGTAATACTTAGATAACTTATTTTGTTGAAATATATGCATTTTTGTAGGAATAAACCACCAACAGTATATGAAGCTGACATATTATCTGAAAAATATGGTCACAAAGTGCTTCGACTTCACCCTTACCACTGTATGTTTCACCCAATTGAACATATTTGGGGCATAGTTAAAAACATTTATAGACATCAAGTGGGAACTGATGGTTCTTCAACAGAACAAGCAATAGGTGTATGGAAAAAGTCTTTAGAAAAAGTGACTCCTGATATTTGGTCAAAGACAGTAGAGCTCACTGAAAAAATTATTCAAGATGGGTGGGATAGAGAAGTAGTATTTGATAGACAGGATGTGCCTCCACTTATTATTAATTTTGACAGTGACGATGAAGATAGTGATGATTTTGTAGTGGAGTAGTGGAAATCTTGTGTTTTATTTTTTGTATATTTTTATCCAATTTGCTTTATTTCCACCTTTTCAAAATCACTAATAACTATTATTAAATTAATTAGGTACAGTTATTTTATAATACACAAATTAAAACAACGACCACCGTATCTCTACATAAATAGTACTGATAAAATGGGAGATTTTTTATTTTTATATCTTGTAACAAAATTATATTTTGTGTATCTATATTTTTCTTTTCCATTCTATTTTTATTATAATAAATATAATAGATATTGTATAAAGAAACAATATTTAAATTTGCATGAAGATAATTACAGCTTGTATTGATTCCTTTTGGCGTAAACCCTTGCAGTGCTCTTGAAGATGGTTCTATAGAGCATAGAATAAGGTATAAGGACCTACAGCTCATCATTTAACCCACTTCTATGTAAAATAATTAAATGTTAATTCGAATATAGAATGATTGGTTACTGTTTCTTGTATCTTATCCATAGTTTTTCATGAATAAATATTTATATTAAATTAATCAAGCCTATCATACAAACCTTTTATTTTTAAATGAATATTTTTGACTTACGCCTTACGAGGCACGGAACAATGAAAAAGAAGAACTGTCAATCTAACATCAGATTAACTTTTCTAGTTTTCGTTAAGTAAAGGCAAAAACTACAGCTTGGCAACATCACAATATTTTGTTTTGCAACGTCATCGTCTTTTTATCGTAAATAACCTATATATTACATTTTTTAGTAAAAGTATTATAAGGTTAAGAGGGGCCTCCTCACAGGTATATAAACCTAAAAATGCACACAATCCTAGTTACTTATCTAATAATTATTGGGTTCAAAATATTTACGATAGATGTCGCAATAGTACTGAATCGGTTTTTACTTATACAACATTCCACTCATGACGATTCAAACAAACGTATCTCTGGATCAGCTGTTGAGGTGGTATCCAAACAAAACTTGCTGCCTTAAGAATTTTTATTTGAGTGTAGATTTTTGATTATTTAAGTGTTTTTGAAAGGAATAAATTGTTAACAAGTAAGTAATCGTATCTACCCGATATCAAAAATAATAGTTATGATAAGGTAAATTATCCTGCAATCCGTATTTTTAATTTTAAAAGCTATGTTTGATGTTATGTTTACTGTATTATTTGATTAATGTGAAAGTATAAGATAAATAATACTGATTGTTTGTTCTAGTATCATCAAAACATCTTTCAACATTCTCTTGAAACCCTGAAAATGCTGAAATGACGGGATTGATCCACCCCAGAAAGCGGATATAGAAAGCATTTATGCGGCGCAATCCTACAATGGGTGTCTAGCCACTTTATATATACTCTGGAGGTTCGCAGAAGGCAAAGGGATCTGATACAGCTGTTCAACATAATAAATGTTATTTGTGATAGTCCTGAGCTTCTCTCTAAAATATATTCAGTTGTCCCTACTCGTCTTACTAGGCAGGTACAAACGTTTCATGTCGTTTTCTACCTAGGACACTTAGATTAGCAAATTCTGTCGATGGAATTTTAATTTTTGATGTGTCAACTTTCAAGTTCAAAAAACATTTGCTGGAGCTTTTTCACTTTAGAGCGTACATCTTTTATTGGTGGTTTCATGTGTTATCACTCCTCTTACTTATTTGCTTTTTTCTTGTGATTTATACTATACTTTAGGGTTTTCCTTTTGTTTAATGCATGTGTCAATTGTTCTATCTTGTTCTAGTTTTATATACTTTTCTTTTTTTGTTATTGCAGCATTTTTTTATGTTTCCATATTGTATTTATGTAAATTGGGCTTGCCCGTGATTAAACTAAATAAATAAATAAACAAACTAAATGGCTTTAAAAATTCATCTGAAAAAACAGAGTGCATAGTATTCTCCAAAAAATATGCACAATTACAACCAAAACTCACTTTACTTGACGAAATTCTTCAATGTAAAGAACAAATAAATTTCTTGGGATTAATTTTCGATCAAAAATTAAATTGGAAAGATCACATTAAACAACTTGTTCTATCATGTCCGTCAAGTTTAAATCTCCTATAGTGTCTAGCCAATAAACATGGGGAATGGATAGAAAAACACTAATGATGGTATATCGAGCATTAGTTAGGTCAAAAATAGACTATGGTTGCACTGTATACACTTCAACAAAACAGTCAATCTTGAGGCCTCTTGATGTTATCCATAATCAGGCACTAAGAACAATACTCGGAGTATTTCGCAGCGCACCCATAAATAATTTAAACTGCGCAGCAGAAGAAGTTGTGATAGAAGACATATTCTAAGCCTATCAAATCCAGCAACACCCAACACCAAACCTATAAGAATACTATATAAGACAGATTTCGTTCCTCCTTCCAAAGTAAATACTGGAACCCTCAATTTTATGAAAAATTCCCAGATATTTAAAAAGTCACAACTATGTCTCGTTTCCATTAACCTTTTCAAATAGAGTCTCTCAAACCGACATTCATCCTTGGGCACGTGTCTCTCCTAAAATCAACACTAACTTAACCTGTCTCAATAAACACGACTATAATATCCATATTATACATCAAAAACTTAAAGAAATCACATGGGTACACAGAGATATATACAGATGCATCTAAAAAAGGTGAAAATGTTGGAACAGCCATTATAACAAATACTAACTCTGTAAAAATTCACAGGTATATAAACCTAAGCACATATACTATCCTTTCTGGAGAACTGTATGCAATATACAAAGCAGTAGCACATGCCAAACATCAACAAGATAAAAACTGTATCATATTGACAGAATCATTGAACTCAGGAAAAATCTACGAAGGACATCCAATAGACAATTTAATAAGGAAAGAGTTAGAACAATTGTACAACCATAACCGAGATATCAGATTCATTTGGATTCCATCGCAAGTGGGAATCAAAGGTAATGAGAAAGCACAAGCAGCAACTTATCAAAACAGTCTAGCTTGTAATCTATCGACATCAACTGATTTGAACTCAGGGACAAAATCATAAAACGCTGGAACACTTTTTGGCAAGAATCCGAATCTAAATGAAAACACTAAAAATCTAACTTCAGACCTTGGCATATACCAACAGAAAACAGAAGGAACCAGATAATCATGACCCGGCTACATCTAGGACACACCAGATATACTCATGAAAACTTAATAACAAGGGAGGATCTTCTGTTTTGCAATTTCTGTGATGAAGACATCAGCATACATCACCTACTAATTGATTGCCCGATGTATGATCTACACCTACAAGATCCCACGAAATATTAAGGAAATCTTAGGAAACACCTCAGACCCATCAAGTGTTAAAGCTTTTCTGAAACGTGCAAATATGTTACATAAGATATCACCATTCTACCGTCACACACTATACCTAAACTAAACGTTTATACTGCACTGATAAACCTGTTTTTTTGTTGTTTATTCTATTAATTATGAAATATGTAATTTTTTTTTGTTTCAATATCTACCATGAAACTGTTAATTTATTTTGCATCAAGAAATGTATACTATGTAACCGCTAACGACCTTGTAGGTCGAAGTGAAGACATAAAAAAAACAGGTTGAAATCCAGTAATTGAACATTTTTTTTTCAATTGCAAACAAGTAAAAATCGCTTCTAATGAAATCGGGAATTTAATTCAATTTACTTTTGGAGAGGTGAAAAATTGTTAGGATCGAATCAGGACAGCTCAATTCCATTTTGTAGATCAATTAATTGTTAAGCTCTAGATTACTATAATTTCTACGATATTTTTAAACTCAACTGTCAAAATTTGACAAAAATCTTTGATAATGTCAATTAAACTTTTCATACCTGTCATATTTCCTTGTTGAGGCATACCACCTGGCCCTTGCATATTTTGTCCCATTTGACTACCCGACATTTGCATATTATTGCCAGACATTTGACTGTTGTGACTCATTGGACTGTGCGAATTGACTCCGTTAGACATCGGCGAGTTCTGGTGTTGTGGCGTAGACATTGGACTTTGTTGATTGGCACTGGCATTGGACTGGGACTGATTGGAATTGTTTTGAGACGATTGCTGGGTAAAATGCATACCTTGTTGTGCGGCAATATTAACAGTGCCTTTAATATCGCCAGAAAGATGAACGTGTTGACCAGCCGATACCTAAAATTACAAAATAAAAAAAATTAGGAAAAATATCAACAATATCCATAGTAACTTACCTGTATGGTATGCCCGTGACTTTGCTGACTGATATTCATTTGTTGGGCTTGATTAATTTGTACGTTTGCCGATCCGGGATTATTATTACTATTATTGTTATTTCCTGGACCAGAAGGGGGTCTTGGTGGTGTACCACCACTAAAAGCGCCTGTATTGGGGTTGGTACCGGTGTTGCCTCGAGGTAAGTAACCCGGACTACCGTGATTACTCGCACTGGGACTACTATAGGGAGAATATTGCTGCTTGTAGATGCCAGGATTTTTACGTTTCATGTCATATTCGTTGCCCTAAAAAAATAAAAATAAGAAATGTAGCAGATTTTTGCAGATATCACCTATAAAATTAATTTTTTCATTTTGGGAACATGAATAAAAACATTATAATAAGGTACACTGATGGTTCTGTTCTGGGGTAAATTTAATACAATGCAGTTTGTTTCGGACCTTCATAGAGATCGGACGTACCGTAATTAAAAGCTAATTAGCAAAATCGGTGTTATTTCTAGTCTCAAGAAAAACTACTTACAATAAAAATATATTAAGTGACATATAAAAACTTGTCATTATTGCGGACAATTGTGTGGATAAACATTAACATGCCGCCGGAAAGCGATGGCTCTAATGATGAAATGGATACTTCGAATCCAGCGGAAAACTGGACGGAAGTTCAAGGAAAAAGAAAAAACAAGCATAACAGAAAACGAACACAAGAGCTGACTCAAGAAGAAATAAACGATATCGTTCTAGGAAAATCCAACACAACAAATACTAGCACAAAAAATGCCATAACAAACCCAATACAAAAACAATCTCAACAAAAAACAAACCAGCCAACAAGGAATCCCAATATACACTACTCGCCAATAATGAGGGACATTCAACAAAAGAAATACCAACACATATTCTACATCACAAATGAGGAATCCTACACGCGAATCAATTTCACTGATTTCTGGGCGAGAATATACCCCAATGCAAAGGATACAATAATCAGCACAAAGCAAGGTTTGCTTTTGAATACTGACACCACAAAAGAATCTATTATATCAACTTTGAACAAAATGGTTGATGTCGAAAAAATAATACAATTCAAAGAATCGGCGACAAATTCAACTGTACCTGCCACCTCAGAGCAATCCTCCAGCTACTCTGTAGTCATTGCATCAGTAGAATTAGAAATAGAAGAAAAATCAATCAGCGAATTTCTAACCAAAAACAACATGGATCACAGATTCTGCAGAAGAATCGTATCAAGAGCTACAGGAAAACCTACTAAACTTATAAGAATAATAACTGGATCAGAAAAAACTTCTCAGATGTTGCTATCCCAAGGACTATTTTTCAAGTATCGCCACTATCCAGTTTATCCCAGTAAACCACCTGCACCAGCTCCAAAACCATGCAGTAAACGCTTATCCTTCAATCATCCAACAGAAACATGCCAACAACCCATAAAATGCCTAAAATGTAATGGAACCCACCCAACCAGCAAATGTACATCCACGTTGACCCCTAAGTGCCATAGTTGCAGAGCAGAAGACCACCAAGCCTGGTCATATAAGTGCCCCAATAGAGCAAGACAACCAATACAAGGCGTACCTAATGTTTCTATAAAAACAATCAACAAAAAATCAAATGAGGTCTCAACAGAAATAAAAAAATCAAGAATTCATCAACCAATAACCATACATGATACCATCATAAATACCTATATTAATGAACTGAACAACCCAGTAGTGACCAACAGAGAAGAACTAGTGACACAACTTCTTAAAAAATTTTTCAACAACTTCAGAGTGGATAGCGTTGCAGTGTTTTCAGGAAATAAACTGTACATCCTCATGTTTGGCATGGAAGAAACTGACACCTCACATCACTCGCCTACTGAACCCACCAATAATGCCCATTACGAACATGTCCTTCATTAACATAGTATACTCAAACATCAATTGATATTCCGGGAAGAAAGAGCTTATCTTATACAAAAATATATTGAATCCAATTATATCAATATGGCATTATTCGTAGAATCCAAAAAAATAGTTTACAAAAACGGCTACTTAATCCACAACCACGCCAGGGGAAGTAGTCTAGTCGTAACAGATCCAAAACTGAGAATGAGAAAAGGCAATGCTGCATCTATCAACAACGCTCTAAATGAATGTATTTATTTTTCAATGCAATTTCTTGACGATTACTTACATATATTTCTTGTTTACATTCACCCATACTCCAGAATAGAGGAAAATATATTTACGATGAGCAGCTTCAACAAATATACCATTGTAATAGGAGACTTCAATGCCAATACAAAGCCGAAGAAAAAACAAGTGAATGACTTCCTAAATAATACCAACTTTGTTAAATACGACACTCCGCCTACTTTTCTTATGAATAATAATGCAGACAACACCGGATATGATCTTTCATACCTCCAATCTAGCAAGAAATATCAAAAGTGTTATAAATATACCAGACCTATGCTCGGACCACCTCAGTTTCAGAATCATTATTGACCTTCACAACCCAATTAAAAATATCAAAATTGAGAAATACAATTTCAGGAAAACAAACATAGAGAAAGTGAACACAGCCATGTTGAGGTACATAGACAACAACGAGCAGGACATTAACAAAATAATGCTCAGCAATTTCAACTCTAAAGTTGTATTGGAAAATACCCACAACAAAGAAATGCGGTACTTTACCCAGGAACTACCACCATACATTATACAACTGATTAGAAGCAAACGAAAAATGTATAGGGAATATAGGAATATTGGCAACCCAGCCTTAAAAAGAGAACTAAATATATATAATAAAAAAATACAGATGATTCAGCAGTACAGAGAACATAAATGGTTGACTGTATGTGAGGAGATCAATGATAAACAGGGCAAATCGTATTGGCAGGATATCAAGAAACTTTCGAAATATAAAAACAACTCACAAGAGAGCCACCCACTGATAGAAAATGGTCAAACAGTCGGCTCGCTGGAAGACAAAAGTACCATATTTGCTCAGCATTTCGAAAAAAACATATGAAGAAAGTGAAGAAGACAATTTCGATGATCACCACTATGAAACTATCTCGGAATGGTACAACATACACTGTTCACACTTCACGATTTACGTGTTTTCATTTTAAATTTCGCGGCGATTGAACGCCAATGGAATACAAGCAGTTCTCTAGCCTTCTTCAAGGAAAAGGCATAGAGCGCATGTTGGTCTTTTAATATTGCTAGATCGTGCCACGTGGAAGTAATAGCAACCTGTGTGAATAAGTTTAAATTTTAAGGAAAGGCAGTACGAGATTTGAAGCAGAAAAGTAATCAAAGTAAGAGTTATCCCTTAATAGGTTAACTCGATGGCAGTTAATGCAAAGATGTGTGCAGGATTTTTGGAAAAGATGGTCGATAGAGTATTTACACACTCTACAGCAAAGGGGCAAGTGGTGTGTGGAAAATGTAAATTTAGCTATAGGAGCCTTAGTTCTTGTGAAAGAGAATGTGGAGCCATTGAATTTGAAATTGGCTCGAATTGTGCAAATGCACCCTGGCAAAGATGGTGTTTGCAGAGTGGCACAAATCCAGACACCCACAGGGTTTTTGACGAGGCCGGTAACAAAGCTATGCCCGTTGCCCTCGCAGTAAGTTAACAAATTTCACAGTATTTTTATTTTTATTATTATTTTTTTTTTGTAAAATTGTAGGTTTTAGTTTAACTCGTGTACATTTCGTGTACAGTAAGAAGTTGTGTTAAAATGTGAAATAATGAACTGGGTCATTATTGGTGGGCAGAATGTTCACACTTCACGATTTACGTGTTTTCATTTTAAATTTCGCGACGATTGAACGCCAATGGAATAATACAAGCAGTTCTCTAGCCTTCTTCAAGGAAAAGGCATAGAGCGCATGTTGGTCTTTTAATATAGCTAGATCGTGCCACGTGGAAGTAATAGCAACCTGTGTGAATAAGTTTCAATTTTAAGAAAAGGCAGTACGCGATTTGAAGCAGAAAAGTAATCAAGGTAAGAGTTCTTGCTTGTTTCGTGAATGGTCCTTCATAATAGATAATAATTACTGTTATATATTAAAACATTTTGCATGTCGTGTTTGTGAACATACACTATATAGACCCACAGCAAGTCAACGTGAACCCTGAGGAATAAGAAATCGAAGAAGAATACTACAGTATAATAAACCAAGGTAAAAATACTGCCTCAGGGCATTTCATTAAAAAATCGTTGGTTAAACAGCTACACCATAAGATCCACGAATATATCACCCTAATGTATCAGTTTTGTCTGAATAAAAGCTACATACTTAGAGAATGGAGAACGGGTACAATTGTTACTATTCCGAAACCAAACATGGATCACTCTACACCTACCAGTTATAGACCAATTATGCTGCTACCTGTGCTAGGAAAAAACCTTGAAAAAATCATAAAAAACAGAATAGTGAAATCAATGGGAAATCGTATCCCAGGGTATCAGTTTGGATTCAAAAGTCATTGTTCTAGGACCCACCCTCTAGCGATACTCACCAACAACATAGAAGCATCTAAGCTTAACGGAAACAAAACAGCACCAATTTTCTTAGACATTAACAAAGCTTTCAATAGTGTTTGGACGAAAGGTCTTATATACAAGTTGGACTACCTTGTCCCATATATCTGATCCATGTGATAGCTAACTTACTGAATGAAAGAAAACAGAGAGTTAAAGTGCAGGACAAAACTTCTCACGAATTTACCCCACAGCAAGGTACCTTAGGGATCTCCATTATCACCGTTACTATACAACATATACTGTTCAGGTATATACTACGCAGACCCAGAATACTTTGATTCGGATAACTATATACTACAATATGCAGATGATACTGACTTGGTTTCTCACTGCAGGAGTTTAAATACAACCGTTGAAAGATTACAACAGCTAGCAGACAGAACAACATCATGGTTCAATAAATGGCGACTGAATCCTAATCCAGGGAAATCGCATTTGCTAATATTTTTCCATCACAGTCAGTAAGGTTATATGACCATGAACTCAGTCCAGAAATATGTACAAAATATCTAGGAATCACTATCGACAATAAGCTAAACTCACACACGCGAAATATAAAAAAGAAAACCATATCAAGGGCAAAGCACTTCAAACCTATATCTAAAAAAGAACATGGAATAAACTTAAACACAAAAACTAAAATCTACAAAATCATATAATATTCCAGAACATAAGAAATCCTGCCCTGAAGAATCTCCAGGTGGCCGAAAGAACTGCCTTGCGCATTTTCACGAAAATTAAACATCCGAATAATCCTATCCATAATCCACCCAACCAACTGCTATATGAAGTTACTGGAGTACAACCCATCGTAGAGAGACTATCACAGTTGTCCTCTAAATTTAGTGAGAAAACCAAAAACAAGAACCACATCTCTCCATAAGAACACACTACAAACATACAGAACAAATTCTATGGGATAAACTATGGTTTTGGTTATTTTTAGATTTTTTTCTCTCTTATATCAATCTGAAACTGTAAAATTTTAAGAACATCATTGTAATTCACACAATAACTTATACCACTGTGGCTGAAGGACCTCGGTCAATGGCCATTTGAGTATTATTTTTATACTTAATAAAGTTCATTTATTATTATTATTATTATTTGATACAATGTTTAGAGATTGAATGGAAGAAACTCTAGGAAACTTTACAAAGTTATAAAACATCTGCTGCTGATTTCACTTGTATCTTATGGTAATCTTGGAAATGATAGTAAGGAGAATTGAAGGGAAAGATTAATAAAAAGTAATTGGATGTAGAAATTTAGACACGGAATGCAGGAGTTTGTATACAAAAATGAAAGTAATGATGATAAATGACAAAAATCAGAGAAATAATATACCTAATAAGGAATAGGACAAAAACAAGGTTTGTGTGGTAGCTGAAAACATAGCAGAATATAGCAAGGAGAGACTAGACCATTTAATTGAGCCAATTTGTCCATAACAAGGCGTAATTAAAATGACCATAGATTCCATGAAGTAACTATTCAAAAAAAAGAGGATAATGGAAAACACTTTAAAAGAATGGTAGCATTTGTCAAAAGAACGTGTAGAAAATGTGCAAATAACAAATTAGCACACACACATTAGCACACAATGCCGAAATCATACTCCAATGTTCTAAGCCAAACCATGACTAAATATCCTACTAAAGATCAAACAATTATTTTCAATGCCATTAATGGAGCTAATCTTCAGGACTACCTTCTTCAATTAGGACCACTTGTAGAACTAAAAAACATACTTTTTTCATCAAGGATATCAAACAGAGTATGCGTTTATCTCTTGAGCAAAAATTATGTCGATAATTTCCTACAACTTCATGGTGAAATTACCGTTAACGGAGAAAAAATCAAAGCCAGAGGACTATTAACTCCCTCGGAGCGAATTGTCTTATCCAACGTATGCTCTACAATTCCGCACGAAACTATCTCTACAGAGCTCGAAAATATAGGACTAAAATTATTATCTCCACTATTCTTTCTACTAATTGGTGCAACAGATCCGGCATACACACACATTTTAAGTTTTAGATGTCAAGTATATATAGCAACACCTGTCACCCTTTCAATTCCTGACTTCCTGGCCATTCGCGGTGATAACTCCTCCTATCACATATTTATTACACAAGATAGCCAGGGACGTTTCAAATGCAAACTCACTGAACTTCGAGCATCGAAATGCCCAAATACACAGTTCGTCCCTAATGAACCAGCAGCTCCCACAGCCTCAAACAATTCACTGCGCACACCATCAGTACAGCTAATAAATTCTGACACCGTTGAATCCTCCACTCCAAACACAAACCCTCAAAACATTAATACCTCCAACACAAACACCTTTACCTCACTAAATCCACCAACCACCTTCCGACCAGGCTCTTTAACTCTCCCGACGCCTACCGCCAGCACTAAAGAAGACCAAATAATTGACAACAGTAGCACACTAAACAAACAACTATCCAACAAACGAACACATTCGGAAATCGTATCACCATATAGCGAGGAGCTCCCACCATCTGATGACATCTTCAGTTTTTTGTAGAGAACGGTATATGCATGGAGGCACAGTTATATTAGTACATACTTCTGTGATGGAAAATTGGCAAGTCAATGAATTCATAATTGAAAGTATCGCAGAAGAAAAACAATTTGAATTATCGGGCATACATATTAGGTCTATTAATACTGTGATACTTTGCATATACCGTTCTCCAACAACCAGTGTCTCAGTCTTCCTAGACAAACTGGAAATTTTGCTGTCCAAATTAACAACATCTATACAGGTGATATTAACAGGTGATTTTAACATTAATTTTGACGATGAGCATGAAAATAATGTTAACAAATTAAATAGTCTATTGATATCCTTCAATCTCAAAATGCATGTTAAACAGCCAACAAGAATAAATAGAGACTCTGCAACAATTATTGACTACTTTTGTAGTACATATGATGAAACTGAAGTGACATGTAATATAATTCCAAGTAACTTGTCTGATCATGAAGCTGTATATACTATGATACCAGTCAAGTGTGGGTTGGAAAAAAAGTCTTTTAAATATGGTAGATTATATAGTACAAGTAACTATCAAAAATTTAAAGCTCACTGTGATGCATATAATTGGAATTCTTTAATTATACATTTAAGTTCAAATTCCTTCAGGCAACTTTATGAAACATTTTGTATTATCTTTGAAAAATCCTTTCCAATACAAAGAATCAGAATAAAATCTAAAAAATCATGGATTACATGTGGTATTCGAATATCAGGGAAAAACATGCGGTCATTAAACTACATAAAAGGGTATTTTCGTGACGAGCCCTTTAGCACATATTATACACAATATAGGTCAATTTATAGAGCAATAATAAAGAAGGCAAAAGATGATTATTATAACAAAAGAATGGAAAAATCTTCAAATAAATCTAAAGAGTCATGGGCTATTGTGAATGAATTAAGGGGAAAAAATAATGATAAACTTAAACAGAACATACATATAGATCCTGAGCAGTTCAATAAATTTTATTGTAATATAGCCGAATCTTTGATTAAAACATTAAATTCTACAACCGATCCTCTATCGTACATGAAAGATGTTCATATAAATCAACAATTTAAGTTATATCCAACGAATACCTATGAGTTAAGAAAAGTATTTGCTAATATCAAAAAGAAAAATGCCTGTGGCTATGACAACTTGTCTATAAAAATATTTAACAATTTACCATACACAGCTTTGAATGTTTTAGCAATTTTGATTAACAAATCGTTTCAAGAGGGAGTATTTCCAGACTTTCTTAAAACTAGTGTGATAATTCCAATTCATAAGGGGGGATATGGTGGGGATCCATCTAATTATAGGCCGATATCTCTGATTCCAACATTGGCAAAAATAATTGAAAAACTTGTAAAACATCGACTAACAGAATTTTTAGAAATAAATAATATAATTGACAGCAGACAATTTGGGTTTCAGAAAGGTAAAAATACATCGGATGCCATATTTAACAGTCTAGAAAAAATATATAAAATTATAAACAATGGTATACCGGTCGCAGCGGTTTTTTGTGATTTGACAAAAGCTTTTGACTGTGTTAAACATGAATTACTGCTGAGAAAATTAAATCATTATGGGATTTGGGGTGTTGGTCTTGGATGGATGAGCTCGTATCTGTCTGGGCGTAAGCAATTTGTTAGAACACCACATTCAAATTCAAATGTCAGATCTGGTAAATGGGGAGTACCACAGGGTTCAGTGTTGGGTCCAATCTTGTTTCTTCTCTATGTCAATGATCTTACAAATTTAAATATTCATGGTAATTTTACTATGTTTGCCGATGATACCACATTAACTTGGCATGAGTCCAATGAACAGAGGCTTCATAACATTGTATCCAATGACTTACAAACGGTTAAGGAATGGTGTAGTGCAAACTACCTAACACTAAATATAAGTAAAACAAAAATAATGACATTTAAATGCAGATTACCACCTGTTCAATTTGGAAATGACACTGTGGAGAGTGTTGAAGAAGCAACATTTTTAGGACTCAACATTGATAGTAACCTGACGTTTAAAGGACACATTAATATCTTAAAAAAGAAAATATCCTCAGGCTGTTACGCTGTTAGATCAGCTTCGTGTGAATTGGGATTCTCGGTAGCTAAAGATGTATATTACGCTTTAGTGGAATCGCACTTAAGGTATTCCCTACAATTTTGGGGCTCTTGTAATGGGGAGCTGTTCGAAAGTATTTTTTTATTGCAGAAACGAGCTATGCGATTCTTATGTAAAATAAATAAAAGAACTTCATGTAAAACATATTTCGTGAAACACAAAATACTGACTCTTACATCACTCTATGTACTAGAAGTAACATCCCTCATTCATAAGAACAAAGAGCAGTATATTACAGAAAGTCATTATAATACAAGACAAAGTGACAATCTGTCGCTACTTATACCTAAAACTTCCTTGGTGAAAGCCTCATTTGTTTACAATGGAGTCAAATTATATAATTTGTTGCCAGCATATATAAAGAATATAGAGCATTTAAATAAATTTCGGCAAGTAATGAAAGAAAAGTTGATAGACGAGGCGTACTACAATTTAAATGAATGCTTTTCTCATATACATTCTCTATAATATTATTCTTGTCAACAGTGTATATAAACAAGTAAAGAAAATGAAATTAAAATAGTGCTTTTAATTATTGTATTATAATTTAGTTATTTATTGACAATACATATAAGTTATGTTGTATGTATATAATATGTAAGATTTGTGTGTGAATGTATTTTTTTTTATTTATATCTTTTATCTAGTAATGTTTAATGATTTGTTCGTAATTTAATTTTTAACTTATTAACTTATTTTACAAGGTGTTTGTCAATAAGACTTGTTCTTGGACAATAAACATATATTCTCTCTCTCTCTCATAAACACAGATTTTAAAACACCAAAACGCCCACTGAAAGCAAGTACCAAGAACCAGAACCAGAACTCATTGCAGCAGCTACAAAATTTTTTGAAGACTAAACCCATCCTCCTATACTCAACATCGATCATTTCAAATGTCTGCTCGAAAATTCATACAGCTTAGAGGACACAGATGCATTAAACTTAGCAACAGAGTACACTTCAAACATACAAGGTCTAATTGAACTGCTCTTAACCGAGAGAACCACAAAAACTCGCTGTACTAAATTAAGAAAAAAATTGGAAAAACATCTGGATATCAATACCTTCAGTGACAGCACCTATTGAAACTTAAAACTAATCTTCAACTCAATATTATAATGGAATTTAAATGGATATTATATCCATATAAACAAGTTATTATTAGCCGAAAACGCACCAGACATCATAGTACTTCAAGAAACGCACTTTAAAAACGACAAAACACACATCCTTAAAAAGTACACAAATTTTTCTAAAAATCGTAACCGAAACAGAGCAAGCGGGGGGTTCCAATTTATATAAAATCTAATTTGAAGACAACACCACTAAATCTTCAAACAAACCTTGAAGCATATGCAAACCTACCATCAGACGTTGTGTTAGAGGAAAACGAACTGGAAATATTCATAAATCAAATACCAAATCCCCGTATTATTTTGGGAGACTTTAATGGACATCATTCACAAAAAATAGATGCAAGAGGTCGAAAAATAAAAAACTTCATAGATAACTCTATTCTTGCTTTGTTAAATAAACTGTATGGAAAAAATTAGAAAAATCTCCGGATATTATACCAACTACAGAATAAAAGCATTACAGAAAGACAATGACATCGCCACAAATAATGCAGAAATTGCTGAAGTACTAGCATAACTATATAGTCAAAATTCTAACAGCGAAATATACGATGCAGAATTTCTTAACTATAAATGGAACAAAGAGAAACTAGACATACATATTGAAGACTACGCACATCCTATAAAACCCTGATAACAGAGGAACAATTTGAGGACGGTTTATCCTCTATGAACAATACATCACCCATATGATACACCAGTTATCTTTCTTCAAAACTCATCTATTACTGCTAAGAAGCTTCTTTTGCAAATATTTAACTCTATATGGTCCAATCACACATTTACAGAAATTTGGAGGAAGGCAATAGTCATAACTATTCTAAAACCCAACAAATCTTCCTTATTACCGGAATCATATAGGCCGATAGCACTCACATGCAACGCATGCAAGCTATTTGAAAAAATAATCAATTGTCGATTACTTTGGCGCCTTGAGTCAAATAATCAACTTATACCAGAAAAATCTGGTTTCAGAACTAATAGTCTTCAACAAAAAACAAAAATTTACTTCAACCTCAATCATGCTTTTGACAGAGCTTTGCACCACAATTCTCCTAAACCTACAAAACTGGAGATACCTAGGCAACATACTAGCTTTTGTCAAACATTTTCTCTAAAATAGGAACTTTCAAGTAAAGGTGAACGGAACAATTTCCAATACTAAAACACAAGAAAATGGAACCCCTCAAGGCTCGGTTTTAAGTCCAACACTGTTTCTCTTATTGCAATTAAAGACATTACATAAAATATTGATACACCCATACAAGCTCGACTATATGCAGATGACTTGATTCTATTTATGCAAGGAAAAAACTTAAGCAGCACAGCTAATCTGCAACAAAAACAACTTCTTAAACTAGAACTGTGGTCAAAAACATCTGGCATGACCTTCAGTGCTGATAAAACAAAATGCATAATATTTTCCAAGAGAAAAACAAGGCAAAAACCACCACTAAAACTTTATAACAAAAATTTGATATATGATCAAGAAATAAAATTTCTTAGCATGATATTCGACCAACAACTAAACTGGAAAAATCATATTAAAAAACTTATTTTCTCCTGTCAACCTGCACTAAACATACTAAAATACACATCAAATAAACACTGGGGAGCTAAAGGAAAACTATAGTTACTGATATATAGAACACTCATCAGATCGAAAATAGATTACGGATGTGTAGCCTACGCTTCAGCTACACCAAATATGTTAAGACCATTAGATACTCTACACAACAATGCACTACGACTAATACTAGCGGCATACCGTACAACCCCCACAAATAGTTTAAATTGTGAAGCAGCAGAAGCTCCACTCAAATACAGACGACAGTACCCAGTCTTTCATATGCAGCTAGAGTACGGGACAATCCCAACTCTCCCACCTACCACACCACATTCGGCAAAACTTCTTCATTTCACCCACAACGCAGTAGCAAAATATACGAAAGAATACACCAATATTTACAAACCACTAGCAACGACACTTTCCCTCCTGTAATTAACTGGCCTTCAATCTTCAAACTAACTCCTCCCTTGCTGATCAGTCCTCCGTCTGTTAACACATCTCTTTCACAATTCATAAAACAAGATTCCAGCCCTCACATCTTCCCAAAACTCTTCTCACAATCTCTTCTCAACTGTCAAGGTTACACTGAGATATATACAGACGCGCCTGGAACCATGGAAGGAGTTGTAGCACCCAGTGAGAAAAAATAACAGTCAAACTGCCAGACACTGCAAACATACTTATAGGCGAACTTCACGTAATTCTAGAGGCCACAAAACTTATACGTAGTAGCCCCAAGGACAAACACATCATAATTACCGACTCAACGCTGTAGCTTTACTAACCAAGATATACTCAAAAAATCCAATTGCTTCATACGTCAAATACGAGTTACATAACCTTAGTAATCTTAATAAAGATATTGCTTTCCTATGGGTCCCATTTCATATGGGAATAAAAGGGAACGAAACAGCAGATACACACTCCCGTGACGCAGCAAATCAACTGAACACGTCCACATACCACACAGCTTCATCAGATTTAAAACCTTACTTCCACTACCAGATACTCAACAATTGGAATACTGAATGGAAACAAAAAACATCCAAACTCCAACAATTAAAACCCGACACAGGAAAATGGTAATACAACACAAATAAACGTCAGTACCAGTTCATCATCACACGACTCCGTCTCGAACACACCAGGCTAACGCACGAACACCTAATGACTCGAGACCTATTCCACTTTGCGCCTTATGTGATAAAACTATAACTGTGTCTCATATTTTATTAGAGTGTCTATCATATAAAACTGAAAGAAGAACCTTCAATAAAGGAAGAACCCTTCAAGAGACAATTGGAGAGAACTGCAGCCCTCAGAAAATTATTTCCTTCCTGAATAGCTTAAACATTTTTTATAAACTGTGACAATTCTTATTGAAAATTTGTATGTATTTGTAAACTACTCCGCTAATTACCCTAGAAGTACAAGCGGTTATTGTAAATAAACAAGATTTATGCGTCAGTCGAAAACTAACAGCGTCAGAAGTGAAACTTTTTATGTTTTATGACGCAATAACCGCCAATGAGTGTACAAAGAGAATTCATAAATATCAACAACATAAAAAACTATAATTTAAAAAAATTAAAACAAAAATTATTTCCAAAATAAAAACAATAATTTTTCGGATAGACTATAAAAAACTATTTACAATAAAAGACAAACAAAAGTAAATATTCTTTTTAAGAAATTTGAATGCATATTACGTATCCTTCCTTTTTAATACCTAAGAAAAGTTCTGGCCGCCCATGGGGGTATCGAACCCGCGTTTTTCGTTTGATTTTAAATCGAGTCGAGTGATGACAGAAGGGGAGAACAGCGCTGCGTTTATCTCACTAAGTTTAAGTACAAATGATAATTAGAGATTCACAAAACTTGTTAGCCTTTACGAGATTACCTCGTAACCAAAACCTCTGGAGTGTCCCATAAAAAGTTTCACTTCAAAAATATTTCCATAAATAAAGCAACACTAGTTACAACGACTTTCTCTGATGAACTGAGACTTACTTGCTCTTCTACGTACAGGTTAGCAAATATAGCTGAAAGTTTGAAAGTGGACACGCCCACGATGCGCGTTGGTCTCAATGCGGAAAGTAGGAGATAACACAGTTTATGCTTAAACTTTAATGAGTACAGAACTTATCTGTACGGACAAGTATACCTGTTTATTTCCTTTTTCAATATATTTCAATACTCTTGTTACGTTTTATTACATATTTTTTTCAAAATAATACAAATAAATACACAATGCAAAGAAATTTCCTAGTTTTTATCGCCTTAATTTTAAAGGTAAACAATTTCTATATTAATTTCGCACTGGATTATACCAATATCGGCAGAAATTATTAAGCGCTTTTTGTATCCTTTTCCCCCCGAATGCGTTCTCACTTTATCGTTCGCGCAGCGAAGTGGGGATTGATAAACGGAATAACATGATCGCCATCAATAAACAATGCCCTGCGACTATTCTCGGCGTCTCCTCTTTGTGCGGATCTTCGTTAATTTTTTCCGCCTCTCTCACAAGGAGTTTAACAGTTTTGTTAGCTCGACGAGTTAACTCTCATGACAAAACGCTAGTGTCCCATAAAAAGTTTCACTTCAAAAAAAATATTTCTATGAAAAAACATTAATTAAAAAGGACCCGAAATAAACAATATTTATTCAAGAAAATTGTAACGTTTCAGGATAGAGTTCACCTTTTGTAACGAAGTGTTTTTTTTTCGTTACTAATTATTTTAAGTTTCCGAATTTACTTTTATGTAATATTATTTATAACCCGTTATATATGTAGAAATTACTTCGATATGAAATATTCATTCGAGATGTAACGAAGTTTCTTTCCAGTTATTAATGATTTTAAGTTCCGAATTTACTTTTATTTAATATTATTTATAACCTGTTATATATGTAGAAATCACTTTGATATAAAATATTCATTCCGGATTTTTATTTAACAATTTCAAATTTTCACCGCGATCCGATGGTAGAATTTATGTTTACCCCTACCGCGGAATACAGAGTAAGGAGCGCGCAGGTCGAACTAGCGGAGAGAGGGGGAAAGCAGTTTGAAACCAGTTAGGCGCTAGCGTCGATAGTCGAGAGAGAAGAGTGGTATCGAGTCCCGAGTTCCGACCGCCATCATTAGAACAACGCTCCGACTGTAAGCATTCAATCAATTTATTAACAGTTTCTTGTAGTTGTTTCTAAGTAGTTTTTTGAGTTTTAACAAAAGTTGAAGCGATAACTGTGAAGGTAAGAATATTTGAAATTATAACATAAATGGTCTTTCAATAGATATTTGAATTTATTCGAATATTTGATGTTTCATTTTACTATAAGCATTAGTGGTTTTGTGATATAGCAGAAATCGAACTCTTATCCGTTTCTTTTGAATGTTTTGAGTAATTTCTTCCCCGTTTTTTATAAAATAAAAAAGGTTGAAGCGATAACTGTGAAGGTAAGAATATTTGAAAATTATAATAAAAGTGGTCTTTTCAATAAGTATTTGAATTCCTATTTTGAATTTATTTGAATATTAGACATTTCATTTTTACTGCAAGCGTTAGTGGTTTTGTGATATATCAAAAATATAACGAGAAACAGTACATTTAACATCTCGAAAATATTTTATTGAGTGTTAACCCGATTCCCTAATTTGCGTTTCGGTTGAAATATCGAAGACTTCCAGGTGTCTAGCCAGGGCTCTTCTGATATTTTAATTAGAAGACGTATATTCCGTTCAAATTGAAATCTTGAGGACTTCCAGGTGTCTAGCCAGGGTTCCTTGATATTTTAATTCCCGGATCTCAACCGTTAATATCTAGTCCCGACCCCCCAAAATTCCCGAAAGTGGTCCCACCACTTGGCCCGAACTTTCGACAGTTTTATTCAAGAACCGAACCCCTTTTCGTATTTCCTTTCCCGATCTCTAGAAGCATCGTGTACTCAATACTCACATTTATTCTACATATCGGGTGCATCGAAAGTGATTGGACACTTTGCTAGCATCAATGTAGACTCCGTTTTATTAATTCTAATTCATTAACCTGTATATTGAAAAGACCCGTGAAATAGGAGCTTGCTTTTAACGCTTTTATAGTAAACATTGCTTTTGCTGACAAAAACTCTCTCGCTTATGTCCTGCCCGCTTCATCTCTAATGACCGAATGTTAAATGTATATAGTTCGCTAACATTTCTCTGCTTTTCTGGGGATACCAAAGTATGGGTTACTTTTATGTATGATAAGTTTTTTTTTATATAGATAACGATTTGAGTAGCTACAGAGCCTGTATTTATTGTTAAATAAAGACATTGTTGTAATATAACCGAACCGAACCTCTGTGTTTTACTGACCTACTATAGACTAAAATAATCCTATGGTAGAGTATTTGTTTTGCTGCACGAATTTAGATTCTCCGTAGTGTAGGTCAGGAGAATAACTTTCATTTTAGGACCAGTGAGGAAGTTTCCGGATACAATCCTGCCGGATGAGATACAATTAGACCCCTGGAACCGTCCGTACCTCCATCTGAGGCTACCTGGATCTCCTGACGAGTGAAGTCAGGGGGGCGTGGAGATAACCACGATAAAAATCTGGCGCCCGAGTACTAATTCCGAACGTGTTGCATCGAGGATGTCCAAAGTGACGTGCTGAGGTGGCAAGAGCCGCGTAAGGAGCTAAAGAGCGTCACAAAGTCCAGGCTAGAGCATGAATGGAGAGAAGGAGCTAAATCAGTTACCTACAATATCTTGCTGTGGAACCCACGAGGAAGAAGAGACGCAGTAGGCCCAGGTCAAAGTTGAAAAAACATAAGTGAAAGAATTTAAACGTAGAACGGGGACTGATCCACCCCAATTAAGCGGATCTAGAAAGCATACGCGCGGCGTAACCCCACAAGCAGTGTCAAGCCATTATTTATTATTATTCTTCTATTCTGATATTTACAATTATTCTTTGTAATATATGTTATTGTTATACCTGGAGTTATCATATTATTTCGTAGCAGTCACTGTTAAAAAATACTAGTTTATAAGGTACAAGAGATACTTACTTGGAAAATCATCTCCTGTTTAATCATGTCAGGTTGCGGGAATGTCGGACTATTTTTATGGATAGAATTCGGACTGCCGTAATCACTTCCCTGGAATTGGAATTCTCCGTAAGGCGATCTGGCGGCGGTAAACGATAACCCCATTTGATTTTTATGTTGATGCTGTTCGGCCATTTGTTTGAGGGTTTGTGCGGCGGGACTCAACTCGTTTTTTGTAAAGTCCATATTGGGGTAGGAGGGAATGCGGGGGTTATTTTGTTGCAACAACGGACTTGACGTCGTTTTGGAATCTTGCGAAATCGGAATGTTCTGAAAGAAAAATTAATATATCGAATTATTTCGTAAGAAAATAAAAAAAAATAGTTACCTTAATATCTTCGGTTTTAGTATCTAATTTGTTATCCTCGAAATCGAAGTCTTTCATGAGTTCGTAATCGTGATAATTCGAGATATCGGAAATGAGATCGTTGAAAGTGGCCGATGAAATAACTTCATCGTTGGTATCATCGCCGATAAGATCGGTGAATCCTCCGAAACCTGCTCCACCATTAGCGGCAGCGTCTTTTTCCAAAGCTGCCGCACATTGATCAAGATCCGCGAAATCATTGTCCGGTTCTTGTTTCACGCATTCAACTAAAGTGCCCACATCTAGGCCTGAAAAATATGAAAGTAATTTAGAATTTATTTTCTACTCTTTCACATAAAATAAAAAGATGCTATCAAAGAAGAAATTCGCCAATATGGTCTCAATTTTTTTAAAAGCCAAATGAAAATACAATAGGATTAATTTTTAATTAATCGAGTGTCAAGATACCCCTTCTCATGATAATTATTAAGTAGATCTACGAACGCCATATTTCAAGAAATCCGCAAAACTTGAGATATAAGTCAGTAAATTAAAAATGACAAGCCACTTATTGGTCTTCTTCTTACAATGACAGTAATATCGAAACAATTGTCAATTTTATAGAATTTTATCAATTTTCATTGTATTGTGGAATTATTTACAAACAGTTAGTTTCATTTAAAAAAAGTAAACTCATAAAATATGGCGTAATCCATAATTTGAATTTTGTATTTCCCGCAAATACTATCTTACCCTATTGTTACGTATTGCACGAACATTGATAATTAATGCACTGTATTTCCAGCTGTTAGATTGTTTATAAAATAAAAATCGAAGTCGGATACTATTAATATATTAATTAATTAAATTAATAACTTACTAATATACGCGTGTACTAATTTAGTTGCCGAGAGATACTTGATATAAAATAAAACACTGGCGTTACTTCAGTAAGGTACTGAGATACAACTGGGACTCGATTCACAAACTGATGAACGATCACATCACTCGAAAACTTTGACAGTTTCGTATTTTCGATGCAAGGATCGCTCACATCACTCTTCACTTGATGAACAACAAGTGATGTGTGAAAGGAACTGGTGAAACATGTGCAATATGTGTGTTTTTGTTAGTTTTAGCAGCAGCTGTTTATAAACATAACCTATTTTCTTTTGTTTGTATGGATCCTTTTGTTTTAAATTTAAGTGTATATTTATAGTTTTGTTATGGACCATTTAGACGAAATTATGTTGGCAAATCAAGTTCTTAACGATTTGCAGGAAGCAGAAGATGAAATAGAAGACCGTGGTCGTGTTTTTTACAACAGAATAGACGCTTTCACGTTACCGGATAATTTTTTTATTAAATTGTTTCGCCTATCTAAGGATTTGACTAGGCAAGTTGTAGAATTAGTAAGGCCTTCTTTAACCGAGCCTGTTAGAAGGTCTTCTATTACTGTAGAGACAAAGGTAAGGTTTATCAACATGAACATAGTACACATGATATTGAATAATGACTTATATTGAGGTATTTTATAATACTGACCATAGTAGAAACAAATTCAAATACTTATAAGGTAACCACCTAGTCTTATATTCATATTGTTTCAGGTACTTGTCACTTTGCTTTTTTATGGACAAGGAAGCTACCAAGAGAATATCGGTAAAGTTTTATTTGCTGGTGTTTCTCAGAGTAGTGTCAATAGAATTGTAACTGAAATCACAGATGCTTTAAATAGAGTAGAAATATTTAATCAGTTTGTAGAATTTCCAAGAAATATTCAACAGTTACGACATCTGCCAGAAAGGTATAAAAACACGCATCATCAGATACATAAATGTCCATACATTAACTTCATATTACATGTTTCAGTTTCTATCAAGAATATAACTTTCCTGGAGTTATTGGTTGCATCGATGGTACGCATGTTGCCATTATCAGGCCACATGAAGATGAACATATATATGTAAATAGAAAACACTACCATTCAATTAATGTACAACTGGTAAGTGTAATTAACTGAATCGATTTCCTATATACAATCTAATTATAATAATTATTTTCAGATATGAAATGCTCATCTCAAAATATTAAATGTAAATGCAAGGTTTCCGGGCAGTAGCCACGATGTTTACATATGGAGTAATTCACAAATTAGCCATACAATGGAACAAATTTTCCAAACATTTAATGAAACTTTTTTTTTATTGGGAGATTCTGGTAAGTAGTAAACTATACATTTTTGGCTGGCGTAAGTACTAAATATCTGATTGTAGGTTATTTTCGAAAGATGTAATGGTGTTTTAAAGAATCGTTTTAGATGTTTGTTAAAACATAGAGTGCTCCATTATAGCCCTGAAAAATGTGGCAAAATTATCAACGCATGTGTTGTTTTGCATAACCTGTGTATTGATCATAATATCCCAGAACCAGATATGGAAAACCCAATGATTTTTGACTTTGGTATTTATTTACCACAAAATGTCAATGTAAATGAACTAATGCAAAGCGTAAATTCAGATCTAAATGCTGGGCGCCTTATAAGGCAGACTATTGTAAATGAATATTTTACAAAATAGCTAAGCGGTTAATAAATAAATAAATGAAACTAAATTATGTATGGTTTTATTAAATTTTTGAATGCAGTGAACAAAAACCTAAATATTAACATACCTTAAAAGTAAAGAGTAATTATTAGGTACATATCATTAAATTTGTTGTTTCTTTACAAAAAAATAAAAATAATAACATAGTTTCATTGACAAACAAAACTTTGTAAAAAATGGTAACACAAATTTATTGCACTAAAAAATAAAACTACGCATTTATTAGAAAACTAATTCAGGATTTAAATTTGCTGATGTAACAAAATTTTTACATCTTTTAATATATTAGTTTGGATGTCATTTTGCTGTTGCAAAAGTTGTGATTTTTTATTATGGTACTCTTCAATGTGCTCAAGAAACCCAATTTTCTTCTTATAATAATGTTCGATTATTGAAGTTCATTCCTCCATGGTCTTTAGCATATCGACAGACAGTTTTTGAGAATTTTCATGTCGACGAGTTTTATTAAGTCTTTTCCTTACAGGTCCAGAAAAGAGTGATGTCTTACTACTGTAACAGTGGTCATTTCCTACAGTCACAGTATTCTGATCTTTGTTTGGTGTATCCTCGAGAGCCCTTTTTACTGTCTTTGTTAAACTAGATGCAGATGGGGTGGGGAAATCGTTTACTATTATACTAGATCTTGCAGCATCTTGAATTGGACAGTCAACAGACATTATTTCTTCAATCTCCATATCAGTATATATCATATTATTTGAAGGTGAAGTAAATAAAACTTACAGAAATACATATATACATACTATAACTTACAAATACTAAAAATTGTGTTACTACAAATAGCTCCAATACATAGGCTTGACAATATTTTGTTTCAGTTTATATATAAGTACTTAGTAACATACCTTTTCTGTTCCTTCAAAGTCAAAGACTGTGGCGGATTCATTTATTTGTAGTCCTTCACAACTAATGATGGGGATTGTTTCCAAAATTGCTTTGTCTGTATCATCAAAGTTTTCTGTCTTTTTTGGACCCCCTCTAGTGCCTGTACTGTACAACTTTTTTTGATCTTCATTAACAGACGGTCCTCGAATACGATCCATTTTAATATTTTTCCATAAATATTCAGTGAAAAATGTCACAAATAATCGCAAAACGAATGTGACAAAAACTTAGATCTTATTTTTTTGGGAGGTAACGTAATTTCTTCTTCTTTTTTTAAAAGTAACATTCGGCGATTGCTTAGTAAACTGTCAAAAGACAGTAAATTTTACTTTCATCGGTTGGGGACATTGATTGCTGGAGAATACGTTTTTTTTAAACATGTAGGGACTGTTCACATGAGTATTCACTTCACTTATTCAAGAATACTGAGCTGAACCGATTCACTAGAAGAAACATTCAAGACTGTCGTTTGAGATGAGATATTTTTCAGAAGAAGACTCGTAAGCCCTCCCTCAAACTAGAAATCCACTTTTTATGGAATTCTTAAAATCGATCATGCGTGCAAATTATAGAGAAAATATTCAATAGATATTTGCTACCAAAAACCCTTTTCAGATAATGCCATCAATAAAATCAAATAGATATTTTTACAAATGGCTTATTGAAATTTTTACTAAGGATATTTTTCGACAATAAAAGTTTGAAACTTCAGAAGAATGATTTAAAATGCATAACAAAATGGCGGGGGTGGCTGTCTTTGCTCATTGTTGCACTGCTTGAACTACTGCTTGCTGCTTTTGCATGTATGTTAGCTTGGGTTATGGGATGGTGGGCAAATTCAGCTATCGGGTGTCTGCTTCCACGTTAGCACCGCTGGTAATGGGAATAACAGGATCATTTTTGGTGCTGTTATTCTTTGACCAAATGACATCCCAACGGTCTTTCGGCTTAATCCTAAGGTGTGCGTATCCGTGCCGAGGGTATGCATCATCTGTCACTAACGGAACCTCCGGGATACTAGGCGCCCTCTCGTCGTGAGTAACCGTTGTCACGGTAATGCAGGGCTCAGCCGTGATGGACATTTTTTCCCTAGCTACTCGTGGGACTTTTATGGAAGTAACATTAAATAAAAATTCAAAAACTACAGAGGAGATGGAAGTCAACCTATCGACTCCAACTGACCTCTCTGTAACCTCCTATCAGGAACGAGAACTACTCAGTTCTCCAACTCCTGAAAGCAAACCTAGGAAACTAGGTGGTGCAGCCAGCAAACGACTTAGTCGTCTCCTCAAGAGTGGGATACCTTACAAATACGCCTTGCATCAAATTCTAGAGCAGCGGGAGCGGGATCAACCGCAAGAGAGGAAACATTCTCCCTCTGTGGCTGGTACCAGCAAGCGCTTACGCTTTAACGATGACTCACTGAACAAGGGGCAAAAAAGCCCTGCTCGGCTGAATCAAAGGTAACGTCAGGTGAAACTGACTTACAAAAGCCCTCTTATGGGCAGACTGTATCCGGAATCAAGGTGGGAATTTTACATCTCGAACATCCGACAACCTCCATCATGACCAAACAAATGGAATCCCTTCAGTATGCCATTATGGCCGCTGTAGAGGATATTCCTGAAGATGGTCCACAAGTACAGTTCCAGAGATGTACTTTCCGGCCTGGATGGTTACAGGTCACCTGTGTAAATCAGGAGAGTGTCTTGTGGTTGACTGGTGTAGTCAATACACTTCAACCATGGGACGGTGCCTCCCTGAAATGTGTCTCAGGCGACCAACTTCCAAAGCCACACATTTGTGTGGCTTACATACCTGACGAAGGCAGTAGTAGACTGACTTCAGAACAGGTCCTCACCAGACTAAGAAAAATGAACCATGGTCTGTTAACCTTGGAGTGGACTGTTCTACACAAGGAAACTACAGGCCCTGGTCAAACATGGATTTTCGCAATTGACGATCGATCCATGGCCACGTTGGAAAGGATTGGCTTCAAACCATACTTGGGTTTTGGACAGATTTTTTTCCGTCCTAAAACCCGGTCCTCCCAACTGGAATCAAAACCTGGTCCCTCGAAGAGATCCGAGAAAAGCCATGGCCCGGGGCCGAGTGGAAAACCTCCTTTTGCAGTGAGGACCGACCCTCTTCACAAGAACAGGGGTAGTGTATCGCCGGCACGTAGCCGGTGCACCAGCTATCCAAAAGGGAGAGCTGGCTTCCCCAAAAAGAAGACGGGTAACGTTGCTTCAAGGCTTTAAGGGAACCGGAAAAAGGAACTGGACCTGCTGTCCTGAAATTGAAGACCAGTATGGCCTCGACCAAAGCAATCAGCTGGATCTGCCGTGGCGAAAGGTGACCAAGCCTCGTCAATGGCACCAACTACAGCCTCACCCCTTGGAGGATCAGATGTGGTGGCGCCTCAATTGACCCACCGTGTGATCTCCCCTAGGGATCTGAGGAGACACAAGTTTGCCTGCGGCTACCTGTATTCGCCACTTTCAACTGTTTACAGGCAAACTTACAGCATGCCAAGGCCGCATCTTACATTCTTGGTAAAAGGTTCAAGGACGAATCAATTCACCTTGCCTTCCTGCAAGAACCATGGACAGGAAACACAGACCGAGTAACCGGTGTCAGCAATATTCCTGGTGAGGTAGTAGTCTGTCTTGGGGTGAAACCCAGAGCACGTCTCCTCATTAGGAAAAATAATAATTATTTCTTGCTTACAGGCTTTTGCACTCCTGATGTAGTAGCCATCCAAGTGTCCCTACCGGAGAAGAATGGTATGACTAACATAGTCGCCTGCTCAGCATACTTCCCAAGGGACACGGATATTGTACCTCCCCTCGCTATACGTCAGTTAATCGACTATAGCAAGAAGAACAGACTCCAGTTATTCATGGGCTGTGACGCCAATTCACACCATACATCGTGGGGCAGCACATATATAAATCATAGAGGTGAGTTACTTTTTGATTATATACTAGGGGAAAGGCTATCTGTTATTAATAAGGGCTCTGAACCAACTTTTGTAACCAAAAATAGATCAGAGGTGTTAGATTTAACAATCAGCTCAAACTTTTTGAGCAATAAGATACGGCATTGGGTAGTATCTACTGAGCCTTCGTGTTCAGATCACAGGCACATTCAATTCAACATTGAAATAGGTCCACGGCCAGTAGTGGAATATCGCGACTCAAAATCTACTGACTGGAGTGGATACAGAAATTCCCTCCAACGTTACATTGAGGAAGGCTTCCCTACAATAAACAGTTGTGATGGGATAGAGCTTCGGTAAACAGTGATCTCCTCCTATCATGAAAACTGTCCACTCAAGACGAAAAGAGATAATCGTAACTCTACTTGGTGGAACAAAAGCCTTGATAAACGAAGAAAATAAGTTCGACGACTATTTAATGGATCTAAAGAGTCAGGCAACTGGGAACCTTATAGAACTGCTCTAACAACCTACAACAAAGAAATGAGAGAGGCGCAGCGGGAGTCTTGGAAGAAGTTCAGCGAGAGTATATCTGACACAACTCGCAGTTCCAGAATACACAAGATTCTCTCTAAAGAGTCGATTGCCGAGATAGGGTCGATGAAACGACCAGATGGCACTTTCACGACCTCTAGAAAATAAACGTTAGAGGTTTTGATTAAAAACCACTTTCCCGGAAGTTTAACTCTGGATAACAATCGCCCAGAAAGAATGATTGGGAGGTCGCCAAGGAAGTTATCACCGCACCGGCGATTGAATAGGCAATCAAATCATCCCTTCAAATCTCCCGGTGACGATGGCATCTTTCCAGCTCTGCTACAAAACGGACTGGAATTACTTTTACCCATCCTCATTAAACTGTATAGAGCTAGTCTGGCGTGGAATTATATACCACACAGTTGGTTGACGGCTAGGGTAGTATACATACCGAAAGTGGGCAGCTCAGACCCACGCCCTAAATCGGTCAGATCAATTAGCCTAACATATTTCTTGCTTAAGGGACTTGAAAGAGTACTGGACTGCCACATCAGGTGGGTAGCATTATACAGCTCCCCCCTGAGCATCCACCAGTACGCTTATCAAATTGGCAAATCATCAGATTTAGCATTACATAACCTTGTTAGGAAAATCACACAATCCCTTAACAATAAGGAGATTGCGGTGGCCATTTTTCTTGACATTGAAGGAGCATTTGACAATGTACTACCGGCCCTCATTGGTTCAGCTTTGGCTGAAAAGGGCATTAAACCAACGATTACCGGCTAGATATATGCCATGCTCACTAATCTCTTCAAGATGAGGCCATTAGCTTTAAGATTTCCAGGGGATGCCCGCAGGGTTGAGTGCTATCTGCCCTACTGTGGTGGTCACTCCTGATGGATGACCTGCTTGGTACTCTCGCAGGAAGAGGGGTAGAACTGCAAGCGTATGCAGACGACCTTGTCATTCTGGCAAGGACCAAGTCAGGACGGGTTGTATATAATATCCTCCAAAAGACTTTAGACGATGTCTACAGCTGGTGAAAGGGGGAACAGATGTCTGTTAACCCTGACAAAACTGTAATAGTTCCCTTCACTAGGAGAAGGAATTTGGCGGCCTTCCGCCACTTTCCTATAATGGCGAGGTTATTCCATTCGCACCGGAATTAAAATATTTCGGGATTATGCTACATAAAAAACTTACTTGGAATGCTCACTTGGAAAAAGTTATCCATAAGGCCAGACTATCCTTTGTGGACATGTCGCAGGATCTGTGGAAAATCTTGGGGCTTGGGTCCCAAACTATTCCATTGGATATACCTGATGATTGTTAGACCAATTATCACATATGGAGCCATTGCTTGGTGGACAAAAGCTTTAGAGAAAACGGCCCAAGCAAAACTCTCTGGTATACAGAGACAGGCTTGTATGGCTATCACTGGTGCTGTCAGCACCACACCGTCAGCAGCCGTGGAAATCCTCCTGGACCTACCTCCTCTCCATATACTTCTGGAAAAGGAAGCCAGATGGACAGCATATAGAATTGTGCATATTTCTAAATGCAGAAAACAGGCTTATACAGAGCAAAGCAGAATGCTAGCGGACACCGAAAATGGGTCCTCCGCATGGATGAACTATTAAGAGCAGACATCTGTTGGTACACCGATGGTTCAAAGACACCCTCGGGCTCTGGTGCGGGTGAATACGGGCGCAGACCAAGGACAGAAATTTCAATCTCTCTAGGATCCTATGCAACCGTATTTCAGGCGGAAATTTACGCCATTGTTTCATGTGTGGAGAGTTTGGGGCAATTCAACCACACACATAGATCAATAAAAAAAATCACGAACAGCCAAGCAGCTTTGAAAGTACTCTGCTCTTACCGTGTAACGTCGAAGTTGGTTTTAGAATGCCAAAAAAGGCTCGCCTCAATAGGAGAACGCAACAGGGTATCGCTGGTCTGGATCCCTAGCCACTCTGGTATGGATGGAAATGAGAATGCGGACTCTCTTGCAAGGGATGATGCCGCTCTTGTCTATCGGACCAGAACCTACAATTGGCATCGCAACAAGTGCTTTCAAACAAACACTAAATACCTGGACTGCAAGAAGAGTTTTAAACTTCTGGCATAATTTACCAGGATTGGTTCATTCAAAGGCCTTCATACATCCTTCGAATAATGTATCCAAACAAATGTTAGGCTATAATAGACATGATCTACAGTGCCTACCAGGCCTTTTAGCAGGCCACTGTCGTTTGAATCATCATATGCTGAAACTTGGACTGTCGGACGATCTGATTTGCCGTCTCTGTTTGGAAGATGATGAAACAGCAGAGCATATAATTTGTGCCTGCCCCGCCGCGGCTCGAGTCAGGTATCTGATGTTTGGCAGGGTCACTATCTCGCCCTCGGACCTGAAATATCATTCACCAAACAAATTAATCGGCTTCGTTAAGAAGCTGAATTTGTTTGGTGAAATATGAATAGGTATGAGCCACATTAGACTCTTACGAATCGCAGTGGAGAGCCTTATCGACAGACTCATTACAAACCTAACCTAACCTAGCATAACAAAATTCAGCGCAGACAATAGTTTTCGGCATACAAAAAGGGTAGTAATTTCTTTAATTCTGAACAAATGTTTTGTAAATTCTATTCAACATAGAATTTTACAGTTCGAATCATCTTTTCGAACACCTATATAAGAAAATATCGTGTTTATTTTTGGTTGCATAGTTTTATAATGTAAAACTTTTCTATCAAACAATTTTCATTCAAATCTTACCTATATTCGAGGTTGACGTTGACTTTTGAAGATCTGGATTTGATTTTGGAGAGGAGACATCACTTTTTACGGAAGCATTAGCGTGCGTTTTTACAGTAACATTCGTGGATATCTGCTGGGGCTGGGAATTGGCAGCAGACGTCGTAAATTCCAATTGTTGAACGATCTCCACGGAAAATTTGGTGAGCCCTTCATTGGAACACTGCAGTTTCACGGGAGGTTCGAAATTTTCATTAGGCCCACCGCCGGGATCTAATTCGTCAGCGGACCGTTTCAAAAATTTTTGCTGCTGAAAGGGAAAAATATACGTGATAAATACTGTTTTTTTACTATCAGTGACTTTACTTGAAATTTATTTCAAAAACCCATAATCATAGTAGATGTAGCCTCTTTTTTTGTTTGTTAATAAAAATGTGTGAGGCTACAAAGCCGAAGGCAACTTTTTGACGTGTGTGAAGCTGGCAGAACCATTTTGGCAGAATCAAATAAAACCAATTACGATTTTTAGTACTCATTTTGTACCACAAAAAATAATTTTGTACCTTTACCCATTAAAGAAAAAAAACATGGCGCTGCTCTAGCTTCATGTTAACCTGGAAAACCCAAATTAATGATAATTTGAAAAAAATGAAAATTAACACAGGAAATTGAAGAAACTGAATTTGTACTAATTTGTACCACAAAAAAAAATTAACGTCAACCCACTCAAACAAACCCCGTTTGCGATACATTGAATAGTAAGCCCATACTTCTCCGATCTTTTCAATATTTCTGAAAAACGAAATATTAAAGTCGATTCTATTAGTACTAAATATATACTAATTTGTACAATGAAAACTATTCCAAAATATTAAAGTCAACCCATTTAAACAACCCCTGCTTTGATAAACTGAATAGCAAGCCCATTATCCTCAGATCTTTCCAAAATATCTTGAAAAAAAATTGAAAAGTCGACTCCATTAAAACTGAATTTGTACCACAAAAAATATTAACGTCAACCCCCTCAAACAACCCCTGTTTCGATAAATTGAATATCAAGCCCATTCCTCTCCGATCTTTCCAATATTTCCTGAATAACGAAATATTAAAGTCGATTCTGGTATTGTATTAAATGTTTCCTTAACCAGTTTTTTCTTTTTTCAAGATCGTTATTTTCAATCCTAACACTGGTTCTCAAACACATTGCCGTACAATGTCCTATTGATTGTGTAGTCCTTGTCAATAGAGGTTTTTTACATGTGACAATTCCAAGTGACTTTATACATGTTATTATTGCTATAGCACCCCTATTTCAAATTAAAAATAAATTGATGTATATTTTAGGACTAATTTGTAACACAAAAATTTGAATGTGTACCCCAAAAATTAGAATTTGTACCTCCTCAGTTTTTCTGAAAAACCTCTATTTAATGGGGGGGTGCTAGTTTGAGCTCAAGCTAGCACCCCACCTATACAAAATCAAATTTTGATAGCATACATTTAAACTTTGAATTTAGGACTAATTTGTACCCAAAAACGTTTTTTTATTTTTATAATATTCTGTTTATAAAATATAATAAATTAGACCACGTGTTTTATTAATTTCCAAGTAAATTGTTAAAAAATTTGAAAGTAACCAAATAATGTTAATTTTAGAATATAGGACTAATTTGTACGCACACAGTTTTTCCTGAAAAAGGCTTTTTAATGTAGTGTCTTGACCTTACAGCAGTAGTCCTGATGTAAGTTCAAAATGGACCAAAATCTAGATAAATTGTTAAATGAAGTGTTTCATAAAACCTTGTCACCTATCTATTTCCCAGTCATTTTTATTTTGATATTATGTATTGTTTTGCCTCCAATAATAATATACTCTTATTTTCAATGAGGTCTTTTGGGGTAATCGCGGCAATTCTTTGACCAGACAAAAAAATTAAGTTTCCTTTCCCTTCTGCAGGTGCGTAATAAGGCTCAATAGTTCTAGGCAATTAGAAGATGAGAATGGCATCATACTCTGATGTTATCACTTTTTTTTACTACTTGGCGGCTTGGTAAAGATGATTGGATGAAATTTGGAGTCAGTGTAGATTTTTTTGTTTTTCAGATGAAAGGCATCTGACGTCTGACCTACCCTTCCTATTGCTGATTGATGCCTTTATTTAATAATTATTAATCAAATTAACTGTCTCGACCCTTACTTCGTGGAATCTGCTCATATTAGTGTTTTTAAATGAAACTCAAAGTCTCTAGTTAATTCCACAATATAATACAAGTTATTGAAAATTCTAAAAAATTGACAATTGTTTCGATAAATCAATATCATCGTCAGAATGACAGAAGTTACATTTCATTTTATGCCTACCTGATGTTTAGTAGTTATTTTTGGCTAGACCAAGAATTAACCTAACTTGTGATTGGTTTAATATATGTTTATAGAAAAAAGAAGAAGATGTGATATTACAAACATTGAAGCTTAGATATTATTAGCCCTATGGTGATATCCTGGATATCATTTTTCCAATTAAGATCAGTATAACTGTGCAATGATATAGAAAACCAGGAAAACTATATCTGCTGATCTTTACAATTATCACTTAAGAAGACAGTTTATTAGTGGAGAATTCCCTAGATTTAACTGTTCATTGACAACTTCATATTGTGGGTTTCTTAAATGTCTTCTAATTTCCAGTTCTTCAAGGAAATCCAGTTCTTGTTTCTTTTCACAAATATGCAGTACTTCTAGTTCTGTGTTAGGTGTCAATGAATGATTGGTGTCAAGTAGATGTTTTGCGTAGTGGGATTTATCTGGTTGTTTTAATCTGTATGCTCGTAAGTGCTCACTGTATCGTATTTCAAAATTCCTAAGGGTCTGACCCAAATAGACAGCATTACATTCTGGACATTTGAGTTTATATATACCTGACTTCTTTAATAGTGGTATTTTTGTTTTTACATTTAACAATTTTGTACTAACGTTACTTTCTGTTTTAAAAGAAATTGTTGTATTCGTTGCTGAAGATATTATCTTTGAAATATTATTAGAAATATTTCCTGCATATGTGATGGTTTTATAAGTTTTAATTTCATCAGCTTGTTTAGGATATATTAGTTGTAATGCCACTTTTTCTTCTTTTTTACTAATTAGCTTATTTATCATATCTAATGGATAACCGTTGGATGTTGCTATTTGTCTAATTGTATTAATCTCTCAATCAAAATTATATTTGTTCATAGGAACTGAAAAAACTCTATGTATCATTGAATTATATGCCGCTAGTTTATGGGACATGGGGTGATTGGAATTAAATGGAATTGTCACATCAGTCTGTGTATGTTTTCGGTAAATTGAATAATCAAGTACATTATTAACTCTTTGAATTTTTGAATCAAGAAAATTGATTGAGCTATTTTCTTCAATTTCTAATGTAAATTTAATTTTTGGGTGTAAATTATTGATGTGGTTGAAAAATACATCTAATTGTCGTTCACTACCCATAAAACAAGCTAATATATCATCTACATATATATACCACAATAAAACATTTTTCGAAATACTACTTTCAAAGATCTTTCTTTCTAAATTGTCCATAAAAATGTTTGCCAAAATAGGTGATTAGGGCTTCCCATTGGTAAACCTTCATTTTGAATATACATATATCTTATTGTCAAAAGTGAAATAATTTTGATTAATGCATACATCAAATAAGTTAAGTATATCTGATATTATTCCTGAATTAATATTTTTATCTTCTAGTAATTTTCTTACAAGTATTAGACATTCTTTAGGAGGAATTTTAGTGAACATATTAGTCACATCGAACGAAATAAGTTTATAGTTATCTTGCAAGTTGATTGCTTTCAACTTTTTGATTAGTTGCTATTTGTCTAATTGTATTAATCTCTATCAAAATTATATTTGTTCATAGGAACTGAAAAAGCTCTATGTATCATTGAATTATATGCTGCTAGTCTGTGTGACATAGGGTGGTTAGAATTGAATGGAATTGTCACATCAATAATTTACACCCGAAAATTAAATTTACATTAGAATTTGAAGAAAATAGCTCAATCAATTTTCTTGATTTAAAAATTCAGAGTTAATAATGTACTTGATTATTCAATTTACCGAAAACCAACACAGACTGATGTGACAATTCCATTCAATTCTAACCACCCTATGTCACACAGACTAGCAGCACATAATTCAATGATACATAGAGCTTTTTCAGTTCCTATGAACAAATGTAATTTTGATAGAGAGATTAATACAATTAGACAAATAGCAACATCTAACGGTTATCCATTATATATGATAAATAAGCTAATTAGTAAAAAAGAAGAAAAAGTGGCATTACAACCAATATATCCTAAACAAGCTGATGAAATTAAAACTTATAAAACCATCACATATGCAGGAATTATTTCTAATAATATTTCAAAGATAATATCTTCAGCAACGAATGCAACAATTTCTTTTAAAACAGAAAGTAACGTTAGTACAAAATTGTTAAATGTAAAAACAAAAATACCACTATTATAGAAGTCAGGTATATATAAACTCAAAGTCCAGAATGTAATGCTGTCTATTTGGGTCTGACCCTCAGGAATTTTAAAATACGATACAGTGAACACTTACGAGCATACAGATTAAAACAACCAGATAAATCCCACCACGAAAAACATCTACTTGACACCAATCATTCATTGACACCTAACACAGAACTAGAAGTACTGCATATTTGTGAAAAGAAACAAGAACTGGATTTCCTTGAATAACTGGAAATTAGAAGACATTTAAGAAACCCACAATATGAAGTTGTCAATGAACAGTTAAATCTAGGGAGTTCTCCACTAATAAACTGTCTTCTTAAGTGATAATTGTAAAGATCAGCAGATATAGTTTTCCTGGTTTTCTATATCATTGCACAGTTATACTGATCTTAATAGGAAAAACGATATCCAGGATATCACCATAGGGCTAATAATATATAAGCTTCAATATTTGTAATATCACATCTTCTTTTTTCTATAAACATATATTAAGCCAAGTTAGGTTACTTCTTGGTCAAGCCAAAAATAACTACTAAACATCAGGTAGGCATAAAATGAAATGTAACTTCTGTCATTCTGACGATGATATTGATTTATCGAACAATTGTCAATTTTTTAGAATTTTAAATCATTTATTATATTGTGGAATTAACTAGAGACCGTGAGTTTCATTTAAAAACACTTTTGGAATATTCTTCGTGGTACAAATTAATACAAACTTAGTACTAATAGAATCGATTTTAATATTTAATTTTTCAGGAAAAATTTAAAAGATCCTACAAGTATGGGCTTGCTATTCGATTTATCGCAACAGGGGTTGTTTGAGGGGGTTGGCGATAATATTTTTTGTGGTACAAATTAGTACAAATTCAGTTTCAATGGAGTCGACTTTTATATTTCGTTTTTCAAGAAATTTTGAAAAGTTCGGAGTATAATAGGCTTGCTATTCAATTTATCTAAGCAGGGGTTGTTTAAGTGGGCTGACTTTGATGTTTTGGAATAATACTCTTCGTCGTACAAATTTAGTACTAATAGCAGCGACTTTAATATTTCGTTTTTCAAGACAGATTGAAGAGATCGGATAAGTATGGGCTTACTATTCAATTTATCGTAACAGGGGTTGTTTGAGGGGGTTGACGATAATATTTTTTGTGGTACAAATTCAGTTTCAATGAATTCGACTTTTATATTTCGTTTTTCAAGAAATTTTGAAAATTTCGGAAGATAATGGGCTTACTATCCAATTTATCTAAGCAGGGGTTGTTTAAGTGGGTTGACTCTAATATTTTGGAATATTCTTCGTGGTACATATTAGTACAAATTTAGTACTAATAGAATCGACTGTAATATTTCGTTTTTCAAGAAAGATTGAAAAGATCGGAGAAGTATGGGCTTGCTATTCAATTTATCGCAACAGGGGTTGTTTGAAGGGGTTGACGTTAATTTTTCTGTGGTACAAATTAGTAAAAATTCAGTTCTTCAATTTCCTGTATCAATTTTCATTTTTTTCAAATTTTTATTAATTTGGGCTTTCCAGATTAACATGAAGCTAGCAGCGCCATGTTTGTTTCTTTAATGAGTAAAGGTACAAAATTGTTTTCTGTGGTACAAATTAGTAATTAGTAAAAAATGAGTACTAAAAATCGTAATAGGGTTTATCTGATTCTGCCAGCTTCACAGACGTAATCTTATGTCAGGTTTGGCCGAATTGTAGTAGTATCGTTTCACATTTTAAATCTGCGCGGGTGCTTGCCGGTGTCATGGAGTATGGTTTATCTATGATCTGTACGTCCCATGACTGTGTTGTAGCTGACGGACAGTTGACAAGACCGACAGAAAAAGTGGAGTGAAAAAGAGACATGTGGTTAAGATTCTTATATTCTTTAATACTTTCTATTATGAACAAAACAGTAAAAATACATTAAAAATGTTTAGTTGTGTTCAAGAAACCCAAACCCGCTTTCTACAAAAAATGATAATAAATATCAATTCTCAAATCTTCAGACTTTTAGAAAATCTTAGTCTTATTAATATATTTTGATAAGTTATATTTTTAACGTGTTTTGAAGTGAAATTCTCAGTTAACTGGTTGAAAACTACCACAATATCTGATAAGAGTAACCGACAAATGTCAAATTATTTTGTTCTGTTCTTCACTATTAATAGAAAGAGATGCCACTTAATAATTATGTCGGTTATGTTATCAGATATTAATGACGCACGGGTGAAGATCCAATAATTCAACTTGAAATATCATTAAATAACGCTTCGTTTCATCTACTAACTCGTCATATACTTCAAAGACTAATCCTCTTAAAATTAAAGAAGCGCGCCTATGTAAATCGATATGTAACAATGAATAGAGGTAGGCGGCAATGCACTTAAACCGTTCGACGATATTGGCACAAATCCTACACTGTTGCCATGACTGTTAATAGTTTATTGCGGTCTGTAATTAGGAAATGATTGGATTAGTTTCTAGAAGAAAGTATTCGTGAGCGGAAAGAAAAGCGACGAATATGATTATAAATATGCTACTTTACTGGTTGATTTTACGCAATAGTGAATTTTTTTACCTCTACAGGTCGATTCATTAAGAAAAGGATAGATAAGTGGCACGGAAATGTGATTTTAAATAACACCGGCCAGTATACAAAATGTTACATCGTTAATAATTTTGTCCCGAGTTATGCCTTCTCAAAGTACTATTCTTATCCTTTCAAAATTCAGAAACGTTTTTTATCATCGAAATATTTGAATAAAATGGTAGGAGTAAATGATAATACGGTATCCGCCAAAATAAACAGTACCGAAACAGAGAGTGCTGTGGAGTTGTTTATGTAATATGGATTTGTCATATTTGACTTAATTGTCATTAGTTGATATATTAATAGTACGCTGCAGTTGAATTTGATTTAAAAATGGTTCTAACAACGGAAGAAAAAGTTTTTTTGGTAGAGCATTATTTTCGTTCATACGGAAAAGGTCGTAATGATGGTCCAAGCTTAGAACAGGTGTCAATAAAATATCAACAAAAATTTAATAAAGCAGCTCCTAGTAAAAGTGTGATGTTAGCTGTTGTTGAAAAATTTCGTCGCACTGGTAGTGTATTGTGTCAACGTAAAGGTTCTTCAGGTCGTCGAAAAACAGTATGCACTAACGAAAATGAAGGACGTGTTTTAACCAAGTTGTGCAATCCCCTCAAAGAAGTCTTGTAAGAACTGCATGTAAACTCAACATTAGTGAAATGTCTTTACGTCGCATGTTCAAATCAATTGGTGGTTATCCATACCGTATTCAAGTTGGACAACGACTAAATGCTGCGGACAAACGTGCAAGAGAAATTTACTGTGGTCGCATGCTCAGTTTAATTTACGAAGATCCCAAATTTTTGAAAAACATATGGTTTTCACGTTCATCTTAGCGGCTATATTAATCGACAAACAACCAGATTCCTTGGATTTGAACGTCCTGATGTCATTGTAGAGAAACCACTCCACAGTCTTCGAGTTACCGTTTGGTGCGCGGTATCTGGTCATGGAATGATTGGTCCTTATTTCGTTGAAGATGATAATCAGAATTCACTTACTGTCAACCAAGAGCGTTATAGAGAGAAAATTATTATACCTTTTGTGAGAGATCTAAATAACTTTTGCCGTGCACGAAATCTACAGTTTCGCACACAATGGTTCCAACAAGATGGTGCAACGAGCCATACAGCTGTGCGCACCTTAGACTTACTCCGTCAACATTTCGATAATAGAATAATTTCTCGGGGAACAGACTTCGAATATCCTTCTCATTCACCTGATCTGACGCCACCTGACGCATACATTTGGGGCATAATGAAGGACAAAATATTTCACTCGGAAAATCCGCCGGCGACTATTGCCGAACTACGGGAAAGAATACAAAATATTTTTCGGCAGTTACATCAACCACTTTTTATAAATATGTTTATTGACTTACAAAATCGATATGAAGCTTGTTTGCGTCGAAATGGTGAACATTTTGAACACTTACATTACAGAAATTAAAAATTCATTTTTATTTTTATTTTCCGTACTGTTTATTTTGGCGGATACTGTAATTTCAAAAGTACCCCGAAACGCTAATGTTTGAGTATATAACCTCAAATTTCTTCAAAATCTCGCTATTTTAAGCGGATTCCGCGCATCCCGTACCAAACCAGCTGAAGATAGGAACCTGGAACAGCGGTGGACTACGAGCCAACATCAACCTGATGGGGACCATACTAGAAGAAGACCTAGACGTATTCGCTCTACAAGAAACGAAGATACCAGGAATAAACTACGAGATCAGATGGCCAGACTACAGCATCTACAGAGACAACAACAGCGCCAGAAGCGGGGGAACTGCCAGCCTAGTGAAGACCGGACTGGACCACCACAGAACACAGAATAACCGCAGCGACCCTCCTGACGATGGAAGCCTACCACCATTGCAGTCCAAACAGGTTTCGGCGAAATACGGAATGTATCAGACTACAAGAGACCTACAGACAACCTGCACGAATATCTAGAAGTCCTCCTTCCAGACGACAACCAAGGAATCCTCACACCAAATCCAGAGCCTGGAACAGCAGACACCTCAATACAGCAGGAAGAAAGCTAACAGACATTGATGATAGACGAGCAGAGCTCCACATCATAGAACCATCACACGCACCTGCCAGAGGAGAAGCAGACGTACTGAACATCGCCATACTACAAGACATCTGAGGCATACGAGACGGATGGACAACTACAAGAGGTTCTCCAACATCAGTGACGAACAACGAGAGCTTATGAGGGTGAAAAACAGATCAAGAAGAAGAGCTAACAGGACAAGAAACCCAGAAGATTAGAGAGAAGCGAACAGACTCAAAGACGAGGTCAAGACGTAACTGAAGCAATACCGATCCAAGGACTGTGAGAACAGACTAAAAGAATTGGACCCGGACACACCAGGACTATGGAAGCCCGCCAAAATCCAGGCAAAAGACAGAAGAGAGACCCCAACAATACTCGGAATCAACGGACGAGGAAAAATCAGAAACCTTCAGAAGAACCATGGAACGCCAGTTCTTCCGAGGACATGAACTTATCAGACCAAGTCGAAGAAGAAGTCCAAAACCAAGACGACGACCACGGAAAACTGGCCTACATCATCCGGACAAGACACAAGAGAAAGGCACCAGGGAAAGATGACATCACCAACAGCGCCCTGAAGCATCTACCAAGAACAGGAGTTGTATTCCTGGCAGCCATCATCTACGGAATACTGAAGACCTGGCACTTCCCAGACGAATGGAAAGAAGCGGTGATCATCATGCTGAGGAAGAGCGAAAATGACCCGATGTTCCCCATAACTACAGGCCTATCCATTTCTTCACCACTATGAGCAAGAGAGCCGAGAGCAGGCAGCTTTAGCAAGTGGATCCACTCTGTAAGGTCGTTCTTAAACGTAGTAAGCCGGCTAAGAATTTGCCCCTACTAGAGACCGCGAAACACAAACACCCAACGCGAACGACGAGAAAAAGAAGCCAAAAAAGGAGTAAAGTGCTTTGCACTACTCTTAAGAAAAGAAGATGACACCCAAATACTTCCACATAAACCCAGGGAAGTAGAATGGAGAAGTAATCAACAGCGACAACTGAGATCCCATCGGATGGAATGGGGGTGGAGAAATGCTCATCCCGGAATGCTTAGTTCTTTGAAGGATGCATTCTGGAAGGGAGGGGGGTTAGGCAGTTGTGTTTTTGCTTTGAAATTTCGTTTTCTAGAATAAATCGAACCGTGTACAAAAAGTGCTCAGTTCAGGTCTGATACCCTGTTGAAACAGAACGCCCTTGGAGGTAGGTAATTTTTTTCTGCGTTATCTTATTTAACATCAAGTTATATATGATATATGATTCTTGAAAAAAACCATTGCATGTCTTGCACGTTTTGTATGTAATGGCTCTACGGCTGTAGTGTATAATAATCTATTTCAAACGTGATAGTTCAAATATAGCTACTTTCCTACGAAACGATGAAATAAAACAATATAGTTTGTTTAAATCTTCATTTATTTGAACTAATGTTCAATTTAAACTTGTTAACGCGTTTCACTAACACAGTAGCTTTGTCAAAACGAATGAAGGTAAAATATAAAAATGTCTTAATATATACAGTGCTAAATCTATTTACTAAGGTTAACAATGGTATTGAAAGAAATTACCTAGAAATTCATTCACTACAAACATTCCTAAGCTATCTTCTAGGTAAAGAGGTTCAATAAAGGAGACTGATATCTATTTGGTCGTTAAGGAGATTACCTGAATATTTATTTTTGTTAATCTCTAGGGCCTCTAATAAATTTAAACTAAAGGATTTACCGACTACATGGAGAATTTTTAAATTTGGGTCGAAAATGTGTTTGTTTTCTAATAAATGATTTGAATAGTTAGAATCTAATTTTTTGTTGCCATAGCTACGTTTGTGTTCCGAAATTCTAGTTTTAAAATTTCTAGAAGTTCTACCGATATAAATTTTATCACAATTTTATCACAATTGTCATTACCACATTTTAATTTCATCGTTCAGTATGGATCTTCATCAAGTAAAAGCCTCATCTATTCAACTTTTCTACGAATTTACTGGAATGGTTTTCTATAAAATCATAATTATTTGAAAATGTCAGTGATCAAGACTAATGTATAAATCTGCGCAACCTTCGCTGATAGGCCGACAACACCTTCACGCGTGATTTAAAATAACCAAGTAACGATTAGATTAGATTTTAACGGGGTTACAGTGCACTGAAACCGAAGGTTTATTGTGCCCCCCCCCCTATCAGGTTCTAATGAACTCTAGTATTTGGGACGGCTTCAACGAGGTTAGGTCCGCACTCTTACAAGTTTCTTGTCCAAAGCATTTCTTGCGTTGGCTTGCAATGGCGAGGCATTCCAGAACTAGGTGATCCGGAGTTTCATCCTCCTCCCCACAGAATCTACACTCGTCAATCTCTGCTAGACCTATTCTCATTAAGTGCTTTCTAAAGCGGCAGTGTCCTGTAAGAAAGCCCGTGAGGAGATGTAGCTTATCTTTACTGGGGTCCAAATATTTTTTGGATCTAGCAGTGTCAAAGTTCCCCAGGAACTTTTTGGAATGTTCCAACCCGGGAAGGCACCGCCAGAGTGCTTCTCTTTCGGTTTCCTCTTTCTTCCGAAACTCGTTCTTGTAGGAGCATTTTGCTACAACACAGAAAGGCTCCGGGCCAATAAAGGGCATTTGTGCTCCTTTCCTGGCAAGTGTATTGGCCTCTTCATTTCCCGTGATTCCCGAGTGGCCAGGAAACCAGACTAAAGAGACCCTGTTATTCTTGCCTAATTCATCAAGTTTTCTTCGGCACTTCCATGCCAACTTTGAGTCAATAACGATACGATAATAATAATTATTATTGATATTATTATATTGTAATAGTGTTTTTGAAACGCGGGTTTTTTCTCATCTTTCTAATATTTTAGTATTTGTTATATTACAGTGTGTCAATGAAATGTTGAAGTCGAAGCAAAATAAAGCGATATTCATAGAGAAGATCCGATCGTTAATTTGCCATTAGATCGTATAGAACGTGAAGATCGTTTAGCAGATGGACCGTTTCAACCTGTATTAAATGATTTTCCAAGGAGTCATTTCGGTAAAAGTATACGTAGTTTTCAAGAAGGTTGGTATAAAATATACAATTGACTTGAGTACAGTCCCGCTAAAGATGCTGCCTTTTGTTTTAGCTGCCGTTTCTTTGCGATAGAAAATGCACTTTCCAAAAGTCCCGTTGACAAATGTTTCACTGAAAGTGGCTTCAAAAATTGGAAACGTGCTACAGAGAAATTCAAATGCCATCAAATTTCACAACGTCACGTACATAGTTTCAGTGTCTGGAAAAATTACTCTAAAACAAGGAGTATCGATACTTTGCTTGATGATTCAAGAGTGGCGCTATTAAAAAAACAAGATGAAGAACGTTTGCGAAACCGTGACGTAATGAAAATACTCATAGGCATTACAGTGTATTTAGCAAAAGGTGGAAGATCATTCCGTGACCATACAGAGAAAAAAGAATAGTTCTGAGCGTGGACTTTTTCTAGAATTAATTCACCTTGTTTCTCAATATCATCCTTTGCTGAAGGCTCATTTAACAGAAGCACCAAAAAATGCACTTTACGTTAGCAATAAATAAAGGGGCTTACTGACGATGATATGTTACGTATACTTGAAAGTGATGATCCAGAGTTTGATAGTGTTATCAATGAGGAAACATCGAGTGACTTAGAAGATGAAGACATTATCACAGAAGTAGAGGAAGAAAATGATGTAATAGTTGTTGATCAAAGTATAGAGAAAACGAACCCAGAGGAACCAACAGTTAGTAACAGCCAGGGCATTCCAGTATATAAATCTAAAGATGGAACTGAGTGGTCAAAAATTCCAGGAAACACAAAAGTTAGACGTTCAAAAGCTAATATTCGGAGACATGCTCTACGCCTTACAAATTACAGTTCTGATATCTCAAGTATAAAAGACGCTTTTATTCTTTTCCTATCTCCGGATATTCTGAACATAATAGTAACCGAAACAAACACAAAGGCACAAACATATTATGATAAATGGAATATATAAAATCCGAATAAAATTAAAGTTTTTGTACCTGTTGACTCTACAGAGATTGAAGCTTATATTGGACTGTTGTTTATTCTTGGCACACTTCACGGATCGAAAGAAGCTATCGATATGCTCTGGTGTCAAGATATTTCTTACTGTCGTCCTATAATTCCTGCTGCAATGTCAAGAGACAGATTCAAACAAATTACTTCATTTTTACGCTTTGATAATTTTCAAACAAGACAAGAACGAAAATTAGTAGATAAGCTAGCTCCGATAAGAGATATATTCGATATTTTCACTTCTAATTGTAAAAACTCACTTAATCCTGGTACCATCTATGTGTAGATGAGCAGCTTGTACCATTTAGGGGTAAGGCACCATTCCGAGTCTATATGAAGAGTAAACCTGATAAGTATGGAATCAAAATATGGGCTCTTGTGGACTGCACCACTTCTTATATTGCAAACATGCAAGTTTATTTGGGTAAGTTATTTGAAAAGCAATATAGGCAAACTTTATATTCCTATGTATCTATTAATTTTTAGGAAAACAAGGTAACAAAGCGGAAAAGGGTCAAGGTCAAAGGGTTGTCCTAGATTTGACAGACCATTTGGAATAACGACCGATAACTTTTTTACAAGTTTAGAACTTGCTGACAAGTTGTGGAAAAAAAATATTACTTTATGTGGAACCCTCCGGAAAAATAAAACATTTATTCCCAGGGAACTTCTACCGGCATCGAACAAGAGTTTCCAAGTATGTTTGCTTTTAGAAATCAAAGAACGCTAGTATCCTTCAGTTTGGATAAACGTAAAATGTATATTTTGGGACTAGGAAAAGAACTCATAAAGAGAAACGTTTTCCGGCGATATAATAATAAATACATTCAGGCGAATAGAAAACGGCATATGACAGACGTTTTTGCCGAACTACTGGATGCAACAGGACATAGAGTTGAACAACAAAACATTACCAGGGGGCGCTGCGATATGTGTCAAAGAGGAAAAGACAGAAAATCCAGAAAAATATGTATTGGGTGTAATAACTTTGTGTGCCTAGAACATTCAAAATCGGAGATAGTTTGTAAAAAATGTTAAAATGATATGTAGCTAGTAGTATTAGTGATTAGGGTATTTTGTATTTTTTCGTGATGATTTTTGACTAATAAATGGTTAATAGTAAAACTTCAGCATTTCTGCAATTTTACGCATGGGGTCTTCTCGGACCCCAGTTAGTCCTTTTCGTAAAATTTTGATGTCCGTCCCATGAAGGTTAATAAAATGTATGTTGAAGTTGAAAAAATATCTGACAAACATGGTATTACAATTCCGGAAACAAGGGAAAGAAAAATTCCGCGTAAAATTGATCAGATGTGTGATAATCAACATGAATTTGAAAATATGAAAGATTTTGTTAGAATAAACACATTTTATCCATTTTTAGATTCACTTGTTTCCGGAATAGACCAACGTTTTAGTCAAGAAACGACAGACATTATTAGAAGTGTGAACGAAGTACTATCATTGAATTGTGAGGGCGATTTCATTTTAATTGAAAGTAAATTTAAAATAAAAAAAGAAGAATTGCTTGCCGAACTGAGTGTAATAAAATTTGATAATTCTATTCCTAAAGGTGTTAATCTTGATGATTGGATGGCTTGGATCCTTTCCTCAGACAACTACAGAATATACACTAGCTTTTTCACGCTTTTAAAAATGTTTGCTGTCATACCAGTTACTAGTTGCTCTTGTGAACGTTCGTTCTCAAAAATACCGTACAAGTTAAATCAAAACTGAGGAGTACCATGTCACAACAGATACTCGATTCACTTCTCTATTTATTCATTGAACAAAAGAAAACGGCGAATGTGAATTATGACAATGTAATAGACGAATTTAAAGTGTTATCCGAAGCAACACGTCGAATGCGTTTGTAGATTAGTTGATAAGATATTATCATTATCTATATTTTTCCTATGGATTCCATGTATTGTTCCGAATGTTACGTTTTGTTTTTTTAGTTTATTTTATGGTTCAATATATTTAGTTCTATTACTTTTAATGGCGTAATTACTGAATCTGAATTAGAAATGGGGCAATGACGTTTTTTTTATTTCGCCGATGAGCCTGTAATAAATTTTTGCGTTATAGAAAAGGCAGCGTTATTGCTTAACCCGGGAAAACTCGCGTACTATTTACCGACGTGAGAACTCACCCCTATAGATTTTTTCTTACGCCAGCTCGCGCGTATAGATTTTTTCTAACGCGAGCTCGCGCGTATCTTCTAACACTGACTTTTCATGATAAAAACTATTTAATATTGATTGTAGTTGATTTATTCTAAATTCTAAAAACTAAACACAGAAAAATACATAATTATTTAAATTTACTTGTCACTTTCGTTGTTATCCTACACATTTATAACAAATGAAAGTTGTTCTAGTTCTTTACAGATTGAAGTTTGGCATCTGTGGCATTTATGTTGGGTAAATATATTCTTTCTAACTGCACAAAAACCACATCTTGGTTTACCTTCAGAATTTTGAGATGTTGAAGGTTTCGGGTTATTATGTGGTTCTATATTTCCAATAGATTTATTTCTCTGTCGAAGATTGAATGGTGAAGTTGTAATTGAAGCTCGCCGTACAAGAAGAGGTCGTGTAAGTTGCTTTGATAATAACTTAATGAATTTTCTTCGTGTTGATATGATACCACTGTTACTTTTGTAAATAATTTGTGAATTGACAGTGGCAATATTCAACAAGCTGCAGAATATAGTGAATGGCTAACGATTGCACACTCGGGTTACAGAATATTCGGCTTTCATTCTGTCAACCACATCAACTCCCCCTTTCATGGGGTTGTAAAACGTAAAAACTTCTGGTTTATTTTCCGCGGATTCGGCGTCAATTGAGTCATCATAATGTAGAGTGGAAAGCATTAGCACATTTTTGTTTTTCTTTGGAACAAACGAAGCTAGCATACAACGGTTGGGAGAAACTCCAAAAGCAAACATACTACTCTGTATAGGACGATCTTTTACGTCAATAAGCCGAGGTGGAATTTCTCGCTTGTTTTTCCGTAATGTGCTCACAAGTGTTAACTTGTGATCAGTAAACAGATCATTGGCAAGTTGAACCGACGTGAAATAGTTATCTGCTGTAACGTTTCGTCCCGATTTGTCAATGGTTTTGATAAGACGTTTGGCTACACTTGCAGCATCATTAGGTACTTGGTAAGCACCTACTGGCTGTTTCCCAGCATAAATTTCCATGTTATTGACGTAGAAAGTCGTGGAGTCGACAAGGGCATATATTTTGATCCCATATTTTGCGGGCTTGTTGGCAATATACTGTCGGAAGCAGCAACGTCCCCTAAAAGCCTCCAGCATTTCGTCAATGGTGAGATACTTCCCTACCGTGTAATAGGCAGAACAACGTTGAAAAAATTGGTCAAACCCTGATCATATTGGTGCCAGATTATCTGTCTTTGATCTTTCATACCTTGTATCCATATTATCAAATCTTATCGTTTGCACCAACAAGTGAAAACGTCTTTTGGACATTATAGCGGCAAAGAAATCCGGTGCTGTTCCATCTTAGGACCATAGCTCATCTGTGTTTACGTGCTGAGCCTTTTTTATGCCGGCCATGTACAACAGTCCTATAAACGCAGATATTTCTTCAAAATCTGTTGATAAACAATCCCTTGGCCGTTTATAAGATGATCGTATTTTATCTAATTTTTGGTTGGAATGGATTACAATTTCTGCAATAAGGCCATCGGGGAAAAATAGTTTCCAACAATCCACAACTTCTTTAGCGTTTTTTCCCGCAGCCTATACACCAGGAAGTTTAGATATGATGTTTTGTGAACGTATTTTTGTGGGAGGAATGTCTGGTTTATGTTTCAGCCATGTAGTGCCATATTTCCCTATCCACTGAGGTGACATTAGCACTTTCTTTCTTATCTCTGGGGGATAATGCCGTTTCTTCATCATCGTCAGATTGCTCAGTGTCAGTGGCATGAACACTATGCTCAGAAGGGGCATCTTCAATGTCAGAATCTGACTCAATGGCTCCGTCACATTCATGATCTGAAATCTCTTCAAACCATTTCAACAACTGTTGCTCAGTTTTACAGTCAATTTTTTTTTATAGAAAATCTCAAATAAATAAAGGAAAAAGCAAAAAACAATAAAAAACGTTACCTGCTAATTAATTAAAATATTATCAACAATATGAAGAAAAGCACATATGTTATCACTCGCGTCGTTAGATTTTTCCTAACAAACTCCACCGACTCGATCGCTCGCGCGCTAGATTAATACTAACTCTAATTTATTTACAGCCATCACAACCCCCCATTCACGCCCCAACAAGCATGAACTGGTTAAGGAATTCTACAGAAGGCATTCCTAAAATATGAAATCAATTTGACAAGAGATAAAAAAAAAGTCTGTAGTGGAACTGAAAATGTTAGATTTTCCCCGGGTTAATTAATATTTTTAATAGGCATACTCAAATGAATCAATGCCCCCCAGCCCCTAATAAAAAAGTTTGCGCACGCCTATGTGTCTATCTCATTTTGAAAAAATAAATGCGCTTGATCTACTTATCACAATATTGACAATAACGTGTAACTCCGGCACTGATATTTGAAATATGTGCATCTATTTGTTTCCTATAATTGTGTTGACGCCAGGGTCATAATATCAATCATCAACATTTACCTTCTTCGCAATTATAAATACAATACTCTTGCGAATATTAGCCTTACCTCATAAGAATGCAGAATTATGAAATCATATTTACTTTTGAATTCAATACGATCACTTTTATTTTCTAATATTGAGTATCGACAGAGTAAATCTATGATAACTATATTTTACATGGGAACATTTTCTTGAAAATAGATAAACTTTCACAATGATTATTATTTAAGTTATGGGATAAATACAGTAAGTGGCAACGCTGTTGTGGCCAATGGCATCGCATCGGCATGTCCGATGGCACTTGCACAGGCCAACAAGTGGGGTGGAGCGGGAAGAGAGTTGGGCAACCGGCAACTATGAACCGCCTGATGATGAGAAATATCTCCTCCTAGAGAATGAAAAGTGTCCATGTACGGCGGCGACAAACTGCACAGTCCGAAAGAAATTTAATCAGAATTAAACCGAAATTTTTAAAAATAGTTACAAAAATAGACGTAGAACAATTAGTACAAAAAAGTAAAAGGAAAACTAAAGTTGAGTGAAAATGGCAAATAAAGAAGTACTTGAATAAATGAGATTCAATAAAATTGGCATCACATTTCGAAAAATACAAATACTAAAAGCTGAGTCTACATCACAAATGTAGATACCAACCAAATTAGTTTTTCGGGATTTAATGGGCAAAAAATCGGGACAGGTTCAATGAAATCGGGACATCATATAAAACGTTTTCAATCAATATAAAAACGAAGCAAAAGGTTGTTACAATACAATTTCTACTTGAGATTAAGCACGAATTTAAAATTACAACAGAACAAAAAATAATTTGAGTGAATGAAAACGACGAATACTCAGTGTGTATTAGTTTATTACTTTCCAGCTAAGCGCTTTCGGCTATTAAGCCATTATCAAAGCCGTCGTCATTTAAAAAAGTAGTTGTCAAAGCCATCAAGTTGATTAAAAACAATACTCAAGATAGAATCATCGTTATGATTGAGTCATTGGAATAAAAACATTAAAATACCCTATTGGAAGGGTGTAAAATTATAATTCACATGATGTAAATTCACTCAAAATTAAAAAGTATTTTAATGTTTTTATTCCAATGACTCAATCATAACGATGATTCTATCTTGAGTATTGTTTTTAATCAACTTGATGGCTTTGACAACTACTTTTTTAAATGACGACGGCTTTGATAATGGCTTAATAGCCGAAAGCGCTTAGCTGGAAAGTAATTAACTAATACACACTGAGTATTCGTCGTTTTCATTCACTCAATTTACATCTAGTGTGTACACCATATCCACAGGCATTTCTAAAAAATAATTTTCTCTGAGTTTCCCTTATTTAATATATTATTATTAGTGTAAGTTTAATAATGATTTTTGACTTTTATTTTGACAATTTTTATAGATAAGAAGTAGGTCTATTTAGGTGCATAAAAAATAGGTTATGGTTAAGCCTCTAATTACAGATCGTAATAATAGCAATTATGTAGCTTACTTATAATTAGTGTTTTAAATGAAACTCACGGTTTCTAGTTAATACCACAATATAATAAAAATTGTTGCAAATTCTAAAAAATTGACAATTGTTTCGATAAATCAATATCATCGTCAGAATGACAGAAGTTACATTTCATTTGATGCCTACCTGATGTTTAGTAGTTATTTTTGGCTAGACCAAGAAGTGACCTAACCTGTGATTGACTTAATATATGTTAATAGAAAAAAGAAAAAGATGTGATATTACAAATATTGAAGCTTAGATATTATTAGCCCTATGGTGATATCCTGGATATCATTATTCCAAATGAGATCAGTATAACTGTGCAATGATATAGAAAACCAGGCAAACTATATCTGATGATCTTTACAATGATCACTTAAGAAGACAGTTTATTAGTGGAGAACTCCCTAGATTTAACTGTTCATTGACAACTTCATATTGTGGATTTCTTAAATGTCTTCTAATTTCCAATTCTTCAAGGAAATCCAGTTCTTGTTTCTTTTCACAAATATGCAGCACTTCTAGTTTTGTGTTAGGTGTCAAGTAGATGTTTTGCGTAGTGAGATTTATCTGGTTGTTTTAATCTGTATGCTCGTAAGTGTTCACTGTATCGGATTTCAAAATTCCTAAGGGTCTGACCCAAAAAGACAGCATTACATTCTGGACGTTTGAGTTTATATATACCTGACTTCTTTAATAGTGGTATTTTTGTTTTTACATTTAACAATTTTGTACTAACGTTACTTTCTGTTTTAAAAGAAATTGTTGTATTCGTTGCTGAAGATATTATCTTTGAAATATTATTAGAAATATTTCCTGCATATGTGATGGTTTTATAAGTTTTAATTTCATCAGCTTGTTTAGGAAATATTAATTGTAATGCCACTTTTTCCTCTTTTTTATTAATTAGCTTATTTATCATATCTAATGGATAACCGTTGGATGTTGCTATTTGTCTAATTGTATTAATCTCTCAATCAAAATTATATTTGTTCATAGGAACTGAAAAAACTCTATGTATCATTGAATTATATGCCGCTAGTTTATGGGACATGGGGTGATTGGAATTAAATGGAATTGTCACATCAGTCTGTGTATGTTTTCGGTAAATTGAATAATCAAGTACATTATTAACTCTTTGAATTTTTGAATCAAGAAAATTGATTGAGCTATTTTCTTCAATTTCTAATGTAAATTTAATTTTTGGGTGTAAATTATTGATGTGGTTGAAAAATACATCTAATTGTCGTTCACTACCCATAAAACAAGCTAATATATCATCTACATATATATACCACAATAAAACATTTTTCGAAATACTACTTTCAAAGATCTTTCTTTCTAAATTGTCCATAAAAATGTTTGCCAAAATAGGTGATTAGGGCTTCCCATTGGTAAACCTTCATTTTGAATATACATATATCTTATTGTCAAAAGTGAAATAATTTTGATTAATGCATACATCAAATAAGTTAAGTATATCTGATATTATTCCTGAATTAATATTTTTATCTTCTAGTAATTTTCTTACAAGTATTAGACATTCTTTAGGAGGAATTTTAGTGAACATATTAGTCACATCGAACGAAATAAGTTTATAGTTATCTTGCAAGTTGATTGCTTTCAACTTTTTGATTAGTTCTATTGAATTTCTAATTGAGTACTGAGATTCATATCCGTAACTATTAAGTATATTGTTGAGCCTCTTTGCCAATACATTATTAGGAGCATTAACATAAGAAACTACAGGTCTAATTGGTTTCGTTATTTTATGTAATTTAACGGTTCCATATAATTGTGGACAATGAGGATTCTTATAATTAATAAATGTAATTAGGTACTGAAATTCGTACATCCATTTAATTGCAAATAAAAAAATTCAAAATCAGTTTATAAAAACTTTTTTTTACTTTGAAATAATGGTTATTTTGATTCCTGACCAACAGGACTAAAAATGGGGACAATTAGCGTCCCGCCAGCTCTGTCCACGGGACACAGGCACCTGAAATTGGGGCATCCCGATTAAATCAGGACAGTTGGCAACCCTAATAGTGACTCATGTTGGAAAGAGATTTTGTAGGCCAATCAAATTAGACGTTTACATGTAAATAAGTAGATTTTAATAGTTGTTGATTTTTTGAATACAGTACAAAGCAGAAATATTCAGTATTAATGAATAATGTTACGAAACAGCACACTGGTATAGTCCCTAAATCCGACTCTGTCTAAGCCAGGTATGAAAGTTAAAATTATGGCGGACGCGCAGAGATTGTATTGTTTACAATTGTGACTATCTTATCTGAACATTGTTTTTGTGACCAGTCTTGTCTAGAAAATACCAGAAAGCCAATTGTTTTTAAGTAAGCCGCAATCCAGAATTATCTAGTGAAAAAGGCACTAATATATAAGGGACCGACCAGGAAGAGTTAGTTTAGTTGATAAAGTGATCGCGTGAAATAAACAAGAATACACCGAAATAGCGAACAGTGAAGTGTTGATATAAATTAATAATTAAGTTTGTGTGCATATAAATTAAATTTAAGTGATTAGTTAAGTATATATAAATTAAGTGTTAGTGAGTAGTTGAGTGTTCAAATAAATTAGTAAGTAGCCATACCGTGTGTTTAAAATTTATCCCGCCCGTTTACTATTTAAATAAATAAGAAAAACATTACATTGGTGTCAGAAGTGGGATAATATAAATAAATTGCTACGTAAAAATGGCCAAGTGACTATGTGATCTGAAAGTGGCGGAATTAAGAGGAATATCGTGAGTTGGAAACGTCCGGTAAGAAAAGTGAATTAGTAGAAAGACTAAGTGGTACTGGAAAATGACGGCTTTGATCAAGAAACAGTTTTATTTAATGACGAGGCTTCCACCTTAATCTCGTCAATTTCTGCTAACATGGACGAGAAGATTTCTGCCATGGAAGAGAACATGGACAAGAAGATTTCTGCTATGAAAAACGACATTTCTGTCATGAAGAACGATATTTCTGGCATGGAAGAGAAACTTTCAACGAATGTGAAAAACGATATTTCTGATATAAAAAACGATATTTTAAAAAATGTTACAATGATTAGATTGATTTTAATTAGTTACTGAATTGAACTTCAGCAAAGTTTATTATTAGATATATAAGTAAAATATGTTTGTGCAATTGAGCCAACACCCCGAAGTTTACTGTAAACTTGTTTGATTTCAAGTTAAGCAGAACGTTCTATCGAAATAATTTTTGCATCTTGCACTTTCCCAAGTTTCTATTTGATACAATACTTTTGTATATAAAGTAGCAGGTATAGAGGATGTATGGTAATAATAGGCGACGCGTTGACCATTTTCACAATGTTAACCTTTTTTGCTCCAAGTCTTGTTAGTTCAAGTTCAGTTTTATTTGTTATTGTAAGTTATGGAAAAGCAATTAAGAAAATAGAAATAATTTCGTAGTTTGTAGAACTTACTTTCTAATAATACATAATATGATATACAAAAAACCTTTTCTGCTCCACGTCTTAGTAGTTCAAGTTCAGTTATATTTTTTATTTTAAGTTATGGAAATATAGATAATTTCGTAGTTTCTAGAACTTACTTTCTAATAATACATAATATGATATACAAAAAAACTACTTAGGTACCTATGTCAAAACTTACAGACATGTATAAAAAGTATTCAATGGCAACTATTAGTTACATTGAATTGAATTACTTCACACATTGGAAGCAACGATAAACACCCGATTAAAATACAACTATGTATGTATTAACATTGAAATTCACTTATTTGTTAATTGAATAATGCATTAGTTTAAAATTTATACACTTATACACCACCATGTGAAAAAAAGTTACAAGTTCAATTCACTATCTAAGTACAATGTAATGAAACAATGTTGGTAATCAATTTTTTATTTGGGATAACAAACCACAGCTTTGTGCAATAATATATTTACGATATAGGTACACAAAATACTATATTGTGCAATCAGTGACAGCGAAGTATAATTTGGTAATTATTTTAACATGTAAAACGCTTTTTCTTCTAACTCGCCTATGACATAACAATGTGAATACAAATACTTAATTTTGTTGTAAAATTACACAACGACATCTATGACGATTATTTTTATATTAAATAAAATAAGTTGTAGTGAAGGTTTTTTTATGTGTCATATTGCCCAAACATGAATAAACTGTAAAATATATTGTATTGTACGAATTCAAGACAAGCTTAACCCTTAATTGGTTGCACCATTTTAGTTCACACAACTGGTTGCATGGCGTACTTTGTACGCCACTCAAACAAAACTGCTCAAAGTGGGTTTTCCTACTTTTAAAAGAAATGTAGAATCCTTAGTAAGTTAAATTATTGATTTATTAACTCAGAAGTTTCACAGAAAATTATTACACTATGTATAAAAAAAATATATATATATATATTTTATTCACAAAGAAACTCTTAGTTTAGTTTAACCAGTTTACGAACTGTCTTCCTCATTGGGCCGATTGCACCGTAGGCAAATGTGTGTTGTCACTACATGTTCCTTACATGCTGGTTCTTTGCAACTTTGACAGATGATTGTAGTTGTTCTATTTTTCTTTCTTCCACACTGAATACATCTTCCTCTCATTTTATTAGTATTTATTTGTGTTGGCTCTTCATCGGGTATGAATGAACGAAGAAACTGTTTTAAGCCCAAGGATAAATTTGGGATTTTGGCTCTCATAGAAAGATGTGGCTTCATTAGACTCAAAGATAAATTTTTAAGAAATATTCTTCGATTTTCACCATCTGCATGGATTGCATTATAAATAACATTTGAATTTATACCAGCAATATTTAGTAATTGATAAAAAATTACCAAAGGCCAGCGTTTGGTTTTGTTATAGAATAGCACGATTTCCGGTTTCTGGGTTTGTGAATCCACTTTATCATTAGAATGCATAGTGGAAAGTAAAATGACAGCCTTGTTTTTTTTTTGCAGAATAAGATACCAATGTTGTATTTTTGGTAAATGCAAATATAGACGAGTTTGTCGGTCTTTTTTCATTTGGTAATAAATCGGGGGGGATCTCCCTCTTATTCTTTTTTAGTGTGCTTACAAACGTAATATTTTTTTCAAGTAGTGTCTGAGCTAGTGGATAGCTGGTGTACCAATTATCTGTGGTCAAATTTCTATTTTTATTTTTGAACGGCTCTACCAATCGAAGGACAATATCTGTTGGAGAATTAGATAATTCATATCTTCCTGCAGGTTGCTTGCCACAGTAAACTTCAAAATTGGACACGTAAAACATTTTGGAATCGCAGAGGGTAAATATTTTTATACCGTACTTTGCCGGTTTGTTCGGGATGTACTGTATAAAACTGCAACGGCCGCGGAAAGTAACCATCGTCTCGTCAATTGTCATGTACTCCCCTGGTGAATAATTTTTCAAACAGTTTTTTACAAATTCGTCCAAGATTTCTCTAATAGGGGCCAGTTTGTCCTCTAGCTTTCTTTGCAGACGGTCATCTTTGTTGTCAAATCTCAATGATCTAAGGATAAACAAAAATCTTTTATAACCCATGCATGCCGGAAAAATGGTCATTCCGGTACCGTCAGTCGCCCATATTTCTTCAAAAGAGGTATGACTTAGTTTTTTAAGCCCTGCAAGATACAGCATTCCAAAAAAAGCTCTTCTTTACTTGTTTCTTTTGCATTCCTTTTCCTGGAATAATCTTGGGTACTTCGAATGAAAGCATTTGTATAAGTTAAAATGTTCTCTATCATTTCTTGAGTAAAAAAATGGAAAAATATACTGAGTTCATCGGATACTTCCTCCTTTCTTATTAGGCTTCGAGGGAAAATTTTTATAGTATTTTTAGCAGCATGTTTAGCAAATTTGCTTCTTACTAGCTGTTTATTCCAAAACATTTTTTTGTCTCGGCTAGTCAGGGTTGGCTCCCTTCCTACACTTTGTTTCCTACCTTCAGTTTGTTCCTCAAGCAGAAATAATTGGTCCTCGTCGTCTCCTTGTTCTGATTCTGAATTGTGATCGCTATCCTCAATAAGTTCGTCAGATGCATCGTCATCGCTGCCTCCCACTATTTCTTCATTATCCCATTCTTAATGAATTTTTTTCATTTCTCCTTCCAACTCAGCTTCCGCCAAAACTTTACCTACTCTAGCCGACCACCTATAATAATATTACAAATTACTGTAAAATGAAAAAAATTATTTGAATTAACTCTTACATGGTTGTTTGTCACTATTTCTTGGGCCAATTAGCAACAAAAATCAACTCTTTTCCAGTTCCGTAAACAGGTCGCCACTGTAAAACAAAAATCCCAGAGTGTCAGCCTAAATGTCACAATTTGGAAAAAAATAAAAAACATAAACGTCCGCGTGGCGTATTTGGTGCGCCAATTAGTACATTACTCACAGTAACTCCCTGCTAAAGAGCTAAATCAAAACTGACGGGATCGCCACTTCTCTTGTGCTTAGAAGACACTATGGTGGGAGGTTACATAGGCGATCACCGTCGGCCATTTGCTGGTTTAAAAATGTTTAAACTCGTTTGGCGTACTTTTTACGCCACAGCAACCAATTAAGGGTTAAATTCTTCCTGTAAATCATACATTAATTACATTTATATTCTACCCCTATATAATAATCATTACACATTTCTATACCTACACACATAATTCCTGCCTAAAATTCGTTCATAATCCACACACATCAATTTTAACCATATCTTCACGTACAAAAAATTATCTTAGAAACTTTCCTTATCTATAACAAAAACAACCTTTTCATGACAAAAACGACCCTAGCCTACGCATATTTCAACCGTCGTCTTAGTCCAGTAAAAAAATGTTTTAAACCATGATTTTGGAAACGAAGGTGCAAAGTATAAAAACCAATGCTTGAATACGCCAGTATTAAGATTTGATACCAAATTTGATAATAGGGATAGGGGATTTGGAGAAAAAAAATAACTAAGGGTTGAAAAATGTGTTTTTCACAAATATCTTGAGAACGGTGATAAATAGAAGAAAAAAGATCCAAATAAAAGTTGTAGATAATAAAATTCTACATAAAAAAGATTCTATCCATTTTTTTTATCTTCAATAGTTTAGCGGTAAAAAAGGAAAATAAGTTTTAAAATTTTTAACCCCGTTCAAATGCCTATTCTTACTACGGCACTGACGCACACTCCACAGCAGCAAATACGTCATCGCATACAAGCGTGTTTTTACGTGTAGATTGTACATTGTACAGCTAGTCAGCTTGCGATGTGGTACATTACTGCTAGTCTTTATCAGGCTAGGGACATTGCAGACCGTGCCATCTATAGAGCCCGTCGAGTAACTAAAATCGGTAGATAATTCCAAAAAATTAACGAAAACTGTAACGTCGTTAGTAATCAAATTTTATAACTGCGTATGCACGATATCATATTGCTGGTCCCCATCCCCACATGTTATATGTTATACTGTTATCATTTCTTAGTTCAAGTGTAGAGGTTATTTTAAGGTTACGGTATTTTACTGTATTTTTTAATTGCTATAGTGTAATATTTGCTGTTGTTTCGTTGCTTTATTGTTATTAATTGAAAAGACAATGTCAAAGTGTATTCTGAAGAAGTAATAAGTGGTGTACTCTAAGTTTTATTGAAAAAATTTGAGCATTTTTTCTTTCACAATTAACAACCATTATCTTCATTTTTATAAAACACAGAGAATGTTTACTAATTTAATCGACAACTTTAGAGATCATGGTTGTTCTTTACATTTGATAAACTGAAAATTGCTGCATTAATAAAGTAAATATTTCTTTTTACAGTTTTGTTCCTCCAACCCAGGAATATAAAATTAATATAGCTGAAAAGCAGTGGTAATAAATCATTAAATTTGTCGACGAAGAAACAATGGAGGATATGATCCCTTCATTTTCAAAAACAGTGTTTCTTTAGATTTGAGAAAGACGAAGAAAGGTTATTAAGACAGTTTGATTTACCTTCCCATATGAGTGGAAATTAACAAAAATTGATGGTAAGGTTTATTGTATTCATTATAGCATGCTATAATTTTGGACATTTTAAAATGTAAATTGAGTGAACGAAAAGACGAGTACTGAGTGTGTAATTTTATTAAAATTCCAGGTAAGCGCTTTCATCCATTAGACCATTCTGAAAGCTCTCGTCAAGAAAAAAATATACAGAAAGTGTCAAAAAACATCAAACCCTGTAACTGCTACATACAATGAAATAAAATGTTTGATGTTACATCATTATTTAACTAAAATTTGTTAAAATTACTCTATAAAGAGTGTGTACAATTGTAATTCACATAACGAAACGTCTAATTTTATTACCAACTAAATGATATGTGTGCACACCCTCTTTGTAGTGTAATTTTAACAAATTTTACTTAAATAATGATGTAACATCAAACATTTTATTTTATGGTGTGTACATTGTACCTGTTGTATGTTTTTCTCTTGTTGACAGCTTTGAGAATGACCTAATGGCTGAAAGCGCTTAGCTGGAATTTTAATCAAATGACATACTCAGTACTCGTCTTTTCATTCACTCAATTTATATCTAGTGTGTACACCATACTCAGACAATTCCATTTTAAAATGTATCCATTGAAATAATAATAATCTGGGTTTTATTTTTTGTTATAGTTATATTCCCTCTGCCAGCTATGGGGTGGAAGGTATTGATCCCTTGCCGATTTTCATATATAGCCCATGGTGTGACAATTTATGGGAAATGAAAGTGAGTATTAACTTTTGTTGAGGCATTACGTCTAAGTATTTGGTCTAGCGGTAACCAAAAATCCAAAATATCCAATAAAGACAAAGAATAAAAAAATAGTTAAAATTCAAGAATTCCTAAAAAATTGAAAGCTTCAAAAAGGGAATAAAAAAACCAAACAAATGTATACATTCAAACATTTTTTGATATTTTTTTGGCTTAGTACAAAAACATGTGTAAACTTATTATTTCGATAGTAAGCGCATTTTGTTTTCTTTTGTTGACATATATTTTCAAACATATTTGTGTGTTTACTTATTTATTGTTGTTATTTTGTGTGTTTACTTGTAGAACCTCAACCAGAAACGAGAAAGGACTCCATGAGACGGTGGGATTTTTAAGAGCCCTTAAGAAACATTTTAAAAATCATAGACTGCCAGGAGCTGCAGAGTAACTTAAACTGCCTTATGCAATGGTTTCATAAGAACCGAATGCTTTTAAATGTAGAAATATACAAATATGCAATACACTAGGTTTACGCTTGTGTTATAAACATATTTAATACTTCCAGTAAAGAAATGATGTGTTTTAAGTGGAAATGAAATGTTAGATATATTATTTTAAATGTTGTACAGTCACAAGTGCTGTTTAGCACTCTTATATGTAGTTACTTGGCACCTTGTATTTACAGAGCTGGGCAGTATTTAACAACTTTTCCTATAAAAATATTTTAATTACTCTTGTTCTAACATTCACAGTAATTATACTCAAACGTTTTCTTTCACAGAAAGTTGCCAAAAATAGTAGTTAACAACTTACTGCTAACACTTTTTTTGATTAGGTAAGTAGCAGTTATACTCCTGCAGTTTGTCCAGCTCTGTGTGTTTATACGAGTGTAATAATAAATTAATATAAACTTATCATACATAATTTTCTACTCTTATCTTGATTTAACATCATTTGAAAATCTAATGATACTCCAATCTAGAATGTATGTTACTCAAAATAGTTTTTAATTATTGCATTGTTTTTACGTTATAGTTTATTTATTATCAGTCTGTTTGTTAAGAAAAGTACTTTGTGAAAGAAATTATTTGTTGTGTATTTTTATATCAAAATAAATAAATTGTTTATATGATTATTGTTTTATTTTTTCCAATTTAATTAACCATTTATGGTCCATCATTTGATATTTCATTTAATTTAACTCAACATCTAATCATTATTTAGTTAATGGAGTTAAATTGAATGAAATGTCAAATGATGGACTATGAATGGCTATTTTGAAATAAATTAATTAAAATACAGTATATTTGAATATACCGCCAAAACCTAAAATTACAGAATTCTTTCCAACATCACTCAGTTGTTTACTCGACGGGCTCTTTAGATGGCGCCACAATCAGTGTCTCATCTATCTGTGGTGTTTATATTCAGTTATTTCTGTGTTTTTGGCATTATAATAGTGATATTATTTATATTATATATTTTTTTATATCTTATGAAAACCCGGTTTCATTTGCTTATACTGTTTTAAAAACCGGTAAAGGTGCACTTTAGGTTGCCCAAAAATGACAATATAGTTTATGGTTAAGTTTTGTATTGTTGTGTTATGCGACGGTGTCACATACTTTTTTTTAATAGATTTTTTAAATATAGATGAACTAATAAATAATTTATTGAAACTGTGGAATTGTTTATCAGACTGCACTCATTTGTGTGAAAATTGTAACGACTCAAGTTGTCACAATATTTCTGGAGAAGTGATACAGGAAAATTATATTGATGATGATGATGATGACGATGATAATAGTTTCAGCGGGGATGATAATGAGGCAACATTCCACGATGAATCGGATACCAATAGTGCAGACGAAATGGTTCAATTAATCGAATATGAAGAATTTAATTTTGTAGATTTTTAGATTAAATTGATTTAATTTAACTTTTAAAAATGTTTATATATAATGTAAGAGAAAAAAACAGATATTATGAAAATCATTTTTACAATAATTGAAAAATAATATATTTTTTTGTAAATATAAAAAAGTGTCAAAATTATTGTTGCAACAAAAAAAAAGTTAAGCGACTGATCCTCCAAACAAGGCCAAAAATCCTCTACTGAAATTGCTATTAACTATTTCATTTTATCGATTTGTTGTGTAGACTTATAACACTTGTTACAAATTATGATAAAACGCGAAAAAATATTTGTGTTATTCATTATAACCGGAAAAATATTTTGTTTAATACGAAAATTTCATATCAAGATTACATACCGTTTTCTTCAATAATGGAAAGAATATCGTAATTTTTTATTTTAAAATTAATTCAAAATTTGCCTTAAAACTATTTAATCGTTTTTCTATTTTTTGGATTTAATTCAGTAGATTTTTATGTGAAAAATCAATTTCAAAGTTGAAAATAAATTTCAAATTTATATTTGGCACCCCTCACTTAAAGAGAACATTATACTGCCTGTAGAGGGACATGTATCGATAGCCGTTTGTTAAACGTAGAGAGTGATAGACAATTTAAGTATGTCTTGATGTCTACAACAGAACGTTACTTTTCACGATGTACTTTGGTTCTTTCAGTCACTTCATTATTAACAAATCGTGAGGTAGAGGGGGAAAAAGTACACACAAATTAAGCGGTAAAATCGTTTCAAATGTAAGTGCAATTTTGAATTTACGATAAATCGAATATTAAGCATTTATTGAAATAAACTTTACATGTAACTTCAATATTTATGAGTTTTCCTCAGAAATAAATAAAAAAACGTCTACATTTTCTAAACCGGACGGGGCCATTCTAAAATAACAAGACCTTCGTTATCGCTTCTTTTGTATATTGCATGCGATGATGTATCTGTGGAATGTGCGTCAGTGCCATGTTAAGAATATGGCGTTTGAACGAGTTTAAACATTTTAAAACATATTTTCCTTTTTTACCGCTAAACTATTACAGATAAAAAAAATGGATAAAATCTTTTTTATTTAGAATTTTATAATCTACAACTTTCATCTCGACCTTTTTTCTTCTATTAATCACCGTTCTCAAGATATTTGAGAAAAAGACATTTTTCACCCCTTATTTTCTTTTCTCTCGAAAAGCCCTATCCCTATGATCAAATTTAGTATCAAATCTTAATACTGGCGTGTTTAAGCATTGTTTTTGATACTTTGCACCTTCGTTTCCAAAATCATGGTTTAAAACATTTTTTTACTGGACTACTATGACGGTTAGAGTTTAAAATCATACAATTCATTGGCCAATTCCCCACGTGATTTTCCCTGCTTACACCCACTCTGAGCATCACATAAATACGGATCCAACCCAACAATCGCACACTTACCAGTCACTCTTCGTACAAAAAGCCGGCGAATTGACAGGTATAATTAAAACTTCAATAAGCATTAAATACAATAAAATCATGTAATAATATTAAACCTAATAACTAGTAACCAGTGCTACATTCTTAATTGTTCCGCAAACGAACAGCACATATTAAAATCTAAATAAAAAACAGTGAAAGTGCAAACGCATTTAATTTATCCGAACATATAAATTCAACGTAGAAAAAGCAACTTTTGCCACATCAAAGTAGCTGGTCCTTCGAGATATGTATAAATACTCTTACCGCATTTTGCACTCTTACTAAATGCAAAGTAAGACGCTGCGAAACATGGCCCTTCGAGCCGGATAAGCAAGTGATTATGGTCCTAGCAGAAAGCAGTCACATTCCAAAGGAACCTGTGAGTCCTGAACAAACCCGAACTAACAGCCCAGAACGAGAACCGCGTAGAAAAGAAAATTATCGCCTACAACACACCTGATAGACGAACGCCGGCATGTAAATAAGGTATTTATTATTCAATCAAGAATTTCGTATATTTGATTATCGAACTTTAAAGTGTAAGACGAAATTCAATACGTACATAATTCAAAAACATTTATTCCATTTCATGATTTAAAATTTTAGTTTTGGACACTTATAAAATTTCAATGACATTTTGTAAAACAATCATTTATATTATACAATATTAATCAAATAAGTATAAATATTATTTATATTATAGCCTGTGTGTTAGACATTATAATATTGCAACAGTCGTAACATTCTTAAAAAAGGCACGGCTGTTTGCAAAAGTATAAAAATTTAGTTAAGTTCATATGTAACAAAACTGTTATTTTCTCAAAATAATTAATTTATTGTACAACAATTAATGAATATTTTATATTATAAAAGTAATGTCGTATTTTTTTTGCTCAACAATTGTTCATATTGTTACGACACAGCACACCGGTATAGTCCCTAAATCCGACTCTGTCTAAGCCAGGTATGAAAGTTAAAATTATGGCGGACACGCAAGGATTGTTTACATTGCGACTATCTTATCTAAACATTGTTTTTGTGACCAGTCTTATCTAGAAAATGCCAGAAAGCCAATTGTTTTTGAGTAAGCCGCAATCTAGAATTATCTGGTGAAAAAGGAATTAATATATAAGGGACTGACCCGGAAAAGTTCAGTTGATAATTTGACATCGTGAGATAAATAAGTGAATATAAATTAGTGAACTGTTTATATAAATTAGTTTAAGTGAATATACAGTGTATATAAGTAGTGAATAGTGTAGTGTTTAAATAGTAATAATAGTAAGTAGCCATACCGTGTGTTTAAAGTTTATCCCACCCGTTTACTGTTTAAATAAATTAGAAAAACATAACATTGGTGTCAGAAATGGGATGGTATAAATAAATTGCTACGTAAAAATGGCCAAGAGACTATGTGATCTGAAAGCGATAGAATTAAGAGCAGAATTGGAAAATCGTGAGTTGAAAACGTCCGGTAAGAAAAGTGAATTAGTAGAAAGACTTAAAGTGGCACTGGAAAATGACGGCTTTGATCCAGAATTATTTTTATTCAATGACGAGGCTTCCACCTTAATCTCGTCAACTTCTACCATGGAAGAAAATATTTCTACTAATGTGAAAAACGATTTTTCTGCCATGAACGAGGAGATTTCTGCTATGAAGAATGATATATCTGCAGATATCTTATCATTGAAAAATGACATTGCTGCTGAAGTCGAGAATAAAATTTCGTCTCTAAAATCAGACATGGAGAATAAGATGACAACGATGGAAAATCAGATGGACGAGAAAATCAAGGAATTAGAGACAAAGATTGTCGATTTGAAAACACAAGACACTTCAGCAGAAGAAAAGAAGATCGAGATCTGCAAGTCAGAAACATAACACAAGACAGATGATATTGGCAGTTTTACTTTACCCGAGTCAAGTCCCCAACGTTCGATGGAAAAATGTCGTGGACCAACTACGTAAAACAGTTTGAAGCAGCCGCTAGAGTGAATAATTGGTCCGATAGGGAGAAAGCAGTGAACCTAACTATATCGCTTCGGGGAGATGCCTTAGATGTACTTCAGACGATACCTTTGGAAGAAACGGATGATTCCGAGCAGCTGAAGAAGAGGTTGGACATGCTATACGGTCACGAACATTTGTACAGATTCCAGCTGAAGAACCGAAGGCGGAAACGCGACGAAACCCTTCAAGAGTATGAACTGGGTATTGCCCGACTAGTTCGATTTGCTTATCCATCAGCACCAGAGAACATGATGGAATGTTTAGGCATCCAGGCCTTTATTGACGGCTTATGTGACCACGATATAGAGAAGACGCTTCGATTAGCCCATCCCAAAACATCAGTTGACGCATTGACAGCTGCTCTTGAATATGAAGCAGCAACGAAGGCTTCGGGTTACAACAAAGGTAGGACCATGCAGGAAAAAGGTGACGATGACAGACTTGACCAGATCGTCAACTTGTTGGAAGGTATGGCAGTCAAGAAGCCGAAGAAGATCAAAGTGTGGCGAGCTACAGCACGTACGCAGTCCGTCTAAGCGCCCCAAGACTCCTGTAACCCAAGAACTCCAGTCACAGGGGAAATCAGACAGGGGTGAACATCCAGCTGATAAGAATCACCGAAAAGCCAACTCTTTGCCTAGACGGTCATGCCCTGTAGACTATTCACAATGCAACAAGTCGAAATCTAAGGAAGTTTCAAGAATTACAGTAGTCAACGAGGAATGGTCGCCCACCAGGATCAGAGAAGATCAGGAGAATGATACTTGCCTAAAGATGATCCGGCAATGGAAGGAAGAAAATCGGCGACCTACATAGCAAGAAGTGTCAAGATTTTCACCGAAACTCAAGGCGTATTGGGCTCAGTGGGACTCCCTTGTCCTGGAAGAAGGGCTGTTGAAAAGAGTCCTTGAAAACGATGATGGCTCCGAGATCAGGAGACAGCTAGTTATCCCGAGAACAAGAGTAGCTGAAGTACTAAAGAAGTTACACGACAGACCATCGGGAGGTCATCTGGGAGTGAAGAAAACCCTACGGAGAATCCGTGAAAGGTTTTATTGGATAAACAGCTCCGATGATGTGAAGAACTGGTGTAAGAAATGTACGACTTGTGCTACGAGTAATGGACCACATCGCAAGAGAAAGGCACCTATGAAACAGTATAATGTTGGAAGCCCTTTCGAAAGGATTGCTTTAGATATCGCTGGACCATTTCCGACGACAGAGAATGGTAGCAAATACATACTGGTTGTAATGGATTATTCCACAAAGTGGGTGGAAATTTACGCTATCCCGAACCAAGAGGCCACAACTGTCGCGGATGTATTGGTGAAGGAATTTAGCAGCCGATATGAAGTGCCCTTGGAAGTCCACAGTGACCAGGGAAGAAATTTCGAAAGCGATCTATTCCATGAGATTTGCGAGAAGCTGGGAATGAAGAAGACCAGGACTACAGCATTACATCCACAGTCAGATGGAATGGTCGAGGGAATGAACAGGACTATTGGAAGATATCTGTCCAAAGTGGTTTCCGGCCATCAGAAATATTGAGACCAGTGTCTTTCCCTATTCGCATTGGCTTATCGATCTGCCATCAATGAGTCCACCGGTGAATTGAGGCTTCCTTGTGACCTGGAATTTGGCTGTCGGCCTGGAGAAGATCTAGCAGGCGAGGACTACGTGATCCAATTGAGAAGAAGGCTGGCCCATATTCATGAATTAGTTCGAACAAATCTTCAAGTTGCCAGCGACAGAATGAAAAGTCGGTACGACACGCTGGCCACAGAAGGCCGTTTTAAAGAAGGGGACAACGTATGGTTACACAACCCGACGAGGAGAAAAGGATTTTCTCCAAAATTACAAAAATCCTGGGAAGGTCCATACTTAATCAAGAAAAGGATCAATGATGTTATATATCGCATAAGCAAGATCCCCAACGGAAAACCAAAAGTAGTTCACCAAAACCGAATAGCACCATTCGAAGGAGACCATGACCTAGAGAAAGGAGTAAATCTTATTCGAGATGTGTCTGACCCTACCTTCGATGAATTTATGGGCGCGTATGGAGGTACCGGGAACGCTAGATATGGAGTTACTTCAGAACAACGATAAGATTTGTCCCACTCTCCCGGAAGAGTATTCACTGGCATACAACATCCCCGCCCGTATCAAGAACGCACGAGGGTTGGCCACCGTCTTTCGAAAGAAGTTCGGGCAATTAAAAAAACTTGAAGACCGGATTCCAGCCCTTGGCAAGACACTGAAACTGAAACATAATTCGCGGTGCGTCTTCTACGTAGTAACTAAAAATGAATTTCAAGATCGATCTACCTACCGCGATGTGTGGGAAGCACTTCGAAACCTACGAGACCATGTGTTGGAATCCAGCGTGAAGAAACTGGCTATGTCTAAGATAGCGAGTAATCAGTTGGAGTGGCGAATCATCAGGAACATGGTAGAGATTATCTTTCAAGATACCGGTGTCCAGATATTAATTTGCAGCTACAACCCCCGTTATCAGTATCCGATGAAGAAGGTGCCCTGCTATTTCCATGAGATCAGAAAGTGTAGAAATGGGGCCGGTTGTCGATCGAAACATCAAGTCTCGGCTACACAAAAGTTCCAGGAGGAACTTCCATTTAAGGAGGGGGTAATGTTACGAAACAGCACACTGGTATAGTCCCTAAATCCGACTGTCTAAGCCAGGTAAGGAAGTTAAAATTATGGCGGATGCGCAGGGATTGTTTACGATTGCGACTATCTTATCTAAACATTGTTTTTGTGACCAGTCTTATATAGAAAATGCCAGAAATCCAATTGTTTTTGAGTAAGCATAAATCTAGAATTATCTGGTGAAAGAGGCTTTAATATATAAGGGACTGACCCGGAAGAGTTCAGTTGATAATTTGACATCGTGAGATAAACAAGTAAATAAGTGAACTGTTTATATAAATTAGTTTAAGTGAATATACTGTGTATATAAGTAGTGAATAGTGTAGTGTTTAAATAAATTAGTAAGTAGTCATACCGTGTGTTTAAAGTTTATCCCATCCGTTTACTGTTTGAATAAATTAGAAAAACATTACAATATTTACATTTAATTGATACTAGTTATTATTATTTCTTTTTTATAATAATACAGAGAGATCTAACAGTATGATTTTAAAATCACAAACAAACAGACATCACTCTTCACATTGGAAAATGCATCTATTGAAATTTGAAACTCAAAATAAAATCAGAAAATAACTTCAACAATTTCACAACATACAGGGTGAGACTCACATTCGTTTACCTTTCACATACCCGTTTTTCCAAAAAATAATTCAATACACTATGCTTTTACCAACTTAATAATTTGATCACAAATAACTTTACTTTAAATTCCAAACTTAAAAAAAATTCATTATTCAAAATCATACTTGCGAGGAGACCCTCTGAATCAATTTTACACTTACCAACAAATAAAAATAATTTCAATGTAACTTTAGATCTGTTAAATTCCAAATGATAACACAAGGCAAATTGCTACTGCCCATTTCAACCGTTTGACAGCTAGTAATAATGTATCAAAACATACTGCACAACAATTAAGAGTATTCACATCTGAAGCTAGAGCCGAGGGGTTGACCACTCTGACAAATGTGTACATGTATTGCCGCATTGTCCCGCATTTTTAGATAATGCGGGATAATGTGGATAATTCGGTGCATTAATAGACAATTCGGATAAATGCTAAAAATGTTAAAAAATGTGTTGCAATTAGAAGTAATGTGAAGGTAATGCGATATTATTTGACATAATGCGGAGAAATGTTCACATTAATCACTTCATAATTTAAGATGAATAATAATATGAATGATAATGTTATTAACAAAAAACATAATTATTGTCTTTTGTGTAACGATTTGAAAAAAAACTTATTAAAAATTATTTATACCTGTTATTTATTTGTTGTAAAAATGTTGACTACAAATAAAAAATCTTCAAACTTATTACTTCCAGGATTACTTCTTTTTAATATTTTTATACAACAGATCTATCTTAATTTTTCGAAGTTTTAATATGAAATGTCCATTTCCAGTCACATTAATGGGTCCATAGAAAATAAAGTCCCGTTGAACTGTGTGAATGTTCTCTTGACGAGGCCATATGTAGCCATTCTATTCATATTTTAAAAATTTAATGGTGAAAATGTTTTGGGATTCATCTACACTTAATGCTCTACCAATATACCATGAAGTATCATAGTACACAGCATAATACTTTTCCATTTCAATACAGAGTTCTTCCATTTCATTCCCACTATCACTCAATTCTATTTGGTCTATTTCGTAAGAGCCCTCTTCGTAAATCACAGTTTCACTCTCTTCAGAAGTTCCACTATTGAACTCTTTTTCTTCATTATACTTGGTTCTAGGTTTTTTATTGCTTTCTGTATTGTTTTTCTCAATACTCTTTCACCGATCCTTTCGCTTACATGCCTTGTTGACAGACTTACCTCTAAATCTAAAAATTCTGTCTGTGGATACCTTTCCATTTTTTTGACCAAAAACCCAGCAAAATGTGGATATTTCCACTAGTTTTAAATCATTCTTAATTTTCAACTTCAAAACTCCATTGTGCTGATTAATACTCTGAGTGTCTGTGGCATCTGTTATGTCAGTGGTTTTAATATTTTCAAAAAATTTCCCATAACTTTCTAGATCTTCAATTACCTCTGATTCATCTTCTTCATTCACTTCCAAGTTTGTTTCATTAAGTGTCCCTTCAGATGTCTCATATCTTACCCTTTGGGTAATGGCTGTTTGATCTTCTGAAATGAATACACTCATAGGGTAGTTCCGCTTGTCTAGAAATATTTTCAAATTTTTAAAACTTTCCTCATAAAGGTTTGTGTATTCTTTGTAATGTAATGTTTTTGTTTATTTATTTAAACAATAAACGGGTGGGATAAATTTTAAACACTCGGTATGGCTACTTACTAATTTATTTAAACACTAACTCACTAACACTTAATTTATATATACTTAACTAATCACTTAAATCTAATTTATATGCACACAAACTTAATTATTAATTTATTTTAACATTTTTATATTCACTTATTTACTGTTTATTTCTCGAGATCACTTTATCAACTAACTCCTCCGCTGATCGGTCCTTATTTATATTAATGCCTTTCTTACTAGAAAATTCCGCGGCTTACACACACAAATAATTGATTCTGGCCTTTTCTAGATAAGTCTGGTCACAAAAACAATGCTTAGATAAGATAGTCCCAAACAGTTCTAAAAACACTGCGTATCCGCCATAATTTTAATTTTCATACCTGGCTTAGACAGGGTCGGATTTAGGGTCTATACCAGTGTGCTGTTTTGTAACATTACCCTCTCCTTAAATGGAAGTTTCTCCTGGAACTTTTATGTAGCCGAGACTGGATGTTTGAATCGGCAACTGGCCCCATTTCTACACTTTCCGATCTTATGGAAATAGCAGGGCACCGTCTTCTTCGGATACTGATAACGGGGGTTGTAGCTGCAAATTAATATCCGGACACCGGTATCTCTAAAGATAACCTCTACCATGTTCCTGATAACTCGCCAATCCAACTGGTTACTCGCTATCTTAGGCATAGCCAGTTTCTTCACGCTGGATTCTAACACATGGTCACGAAGGTTACGAAGTGCTTCCCACACATCGCGGTAGGTAGATCGATCTTTAAATTCATCTTTAGTTACCACGTAGAAGACGTACCGCGAATTATGTTTCAGTGTCTTGCCAGGGGCTGGAATCTGGTCTTCAAGTTTTTCTAATTGCCCGAACTTCTTTCGAAAGACGGTTGCCAACCCTCGTGCGTTATTTATACGGGCGGGGATGTTGTATGCCAGTGAATAATCTTCCGGGAGAGTGAATACATCTTGTTGTTGTTCCGAACTGACTCCATATCTAGCTGTCCCGGTACCTCCGTACGCGCCCATAAATTCATCGAAGGTAGGGTCAGACACATCTTGAATAAGGTTTACTCCTTCCTCTAGGTCATGGTCTCCTTCGAATGGGGCTAGTCGGAACTTCTTCCAGGACAAGGGAGTCCCACTGAGCCCAATACGCCTTGAGTTTCGGTGAAAATCTTGACATTTCTTGCCAGGTAGGACGCCGGTTTTCTTTCTTCCATTGCCGGATCATCTTCAGGTGAGGATCATTCTCCTGATCTTCTCTAATCCTGGTGGGTGACCATTCCTCGTTGACTACAGTAGTTCTTGAAACTGCAGCTTCCCTAGATTCCACCTTGTTGCAGTGGGAGCAGTCTGTTGGGCACGGCCGTCTGGACAAGGAGTCGGCATTTCGCTGATTCACATTAGTTGGATGTTCACCCCTGTCTGATTTCCCCTGTGTCTGGAGTTCTTGGGTTACAGGAGTCTTGGGGAGCTTAGACGGACTGCGTACGTGCTCTAGCTCACCACACGTCCGGCATTTGATCTTCTTCGGCCTCTTGTCTGCCATACCTTTCAACAAGTTGACGATCTGAATAAGTTTGTCATCGTTATCTTCTTCCTGCATGGTTCTACCTTTGTTGTACCGCGAGCTTTTCTTGGCTGCTTTGCATTTAAGAGGTTCTTGGTTTACAGGAGTCGTAGGACGCTTACACGAACTGCGTGCATGCTCTTAGCTCGCCACAATTACAGCACCTGATTTTCTTCGGCTTCTTGTCTACCATACCTTTCAATAAGTTGACGATCTGGTCAAGTCTGTCATCGTCACCTTCTTCCTGTATGGTCCTATCTTTGTTGTATCCCGAAGCCATCGTGGCTGCTTCATATTCAAGAGCAGCTGTCAATGCATCGGCCAATGTTTTAGGATGGACTAATCGAAGCGTCTTCTCCATATCGTGGTCACACAAGCCGTCAAAAAAGGCCTGGATGCCTAAACATTCCATCATGTTCTCTGGTGCTGATGGATAAGCAAATCGAACTAGTCGGGCAATATCCATTTCATACTCTTGAAGGGGTTCGTCACGTTTCCGCCTTCGGTTCTTCAGCTGGCATCTGTACAACTGTTCCAAATGTTCGTGACCATATCGCATGTCCAGCCTCTTCTTCAGCAGCTCGAAGTCATCCATTTCTTCCAAAGGTATCGTCTGGAGTACATCTAAGGCATCTCCGCGAAGCGCGTTGGTTAAATTCACTGCCTTCTCTCTATCGGACCAATTATTCACTCTAGCGGCTGCTTCAAATTGTTTCACATAATTGGTCCACGACATTTTTCCATCGATCGTTGGGGCCTTGACTCGGGTAAAACTGCCAATGTCTTCAAACTTAGGTAGTGTTTCGGGCTTGCAAGGTTTCGTTTGCTCGGTCTTCTTTTCTTCCTCTGGCGTGCCTCGCGTTCTTGAATCGGCAATCTTTTCCTCTAACTCCTTGATTTTCTCGTCTATTGTTGTAATCTTATTCTCGATTTTCTCGTCCATTGTTGACATTTTATTCTCGATTTTCTCGTCCATCGTTGACATCTTATCCTCGATTTCAGATTTTAGGGACGAAATTTAATTTTCAACGTCAGCGGCAATGTCGTTTTTCATTAATAAGATATCGGCAGATATATCGTTCTTCAAAGTAGAAATCTTCTCGTCCATGTTCTCTTCCATGACAGAAATCTTCTCGTCCATGTTAGCAGAAATATTAGCAGATATTGACGAGATTAAGGTGGAAGCCTCGTCATTAAATAAAACTGCTTCTGGATCAAAGCCGTCATTTTCCAGTGCCACTTTAAGTCTTTCTACTAATTCACTTTTAATACCGGACGTTTCCAACTCACGATCTTCCAATTCTGCTCTTAATTCCGCCACTTTCAGATCCCTTAATCTCTTGGCCATTTATACGTAGATACTTATTTATATTATCCCACTTCTGACACCTATGTAATGTTATTCTAATTTATTTAAACAATAAACTAATCACTAACACTTAATTTATATATTCTCAACTAGTCACTTAAATTTAATTTATATGCACACAAACTTTATTATTAATTTATATAAACACTTTACTGATCGATAGTTCGGTTTATTTATTTCACGAGATCACTTTATCAACTCCCCAACTCTTCCTGATCAGTCCCCTTATATATTAAAGCCATTTTTACTAGTAAATTCCGGACTGCGGCGTAAATAAAAACAATTGATTCTGGCCTTTTCTAGATAACTCTGGTCACAAAAACAATGTTTACATAAGATAGTCGTAGAGTCGTAATTTTAACTTTTATACCTGGCTTAGACAGAGTCGGTTTTAGGGACTATACCAGTGTGCTGTTTCGTAACATTAAATACTTTGAAAGTTCAGTGAAAACAAAAACAAAAAATTATATATAATAAAGTGAAAAAAGAGTGTAAAAGGGTGTACGCCGCCTATAAATGACTGATAATAGCCGGGGGGAGCCCCCCGATAACATCGTTACAAGTCCATCACCATGAAATAATAACCCCTTGGGATTAATAATGGATGTGGATGCTTTAATGAAGGACACTACAGAAAAAAAAAATATCAGGGAAGTAAAAATAATGAACAAATAAATGGAATTCTGGCAAGTGACAATTCAATTTCAACAAAAAATAACAATGAACAACAAAAAGAGAACCAAGAAAAACATCGACCTCGGCCTTCATTAAATTATCAATCAACTGATATGGGACCATTTCAGGTACATATTGAAAATAATAAACCGGATTTTAAAGGAAAACTGAATCCAATAAAAGTGGGAGAAATCATATTACAGAATCACAAAGATATTAATAATAAAATAAAACAAATTCAATCAATCGGTCGTAATAGGATTAGAGTAACTTTGAAAGATTATATAAGTGCAAATAATATAATTGATTCTAATTTCTTGGAGGAAAATAATTTACCAGCATATATACCAAAATTTTTGGTATATAGATTAGGTATATTAAAATATATTGACACCGACTTATCAGAAACATTTTTAAAAGAACGCATTTCAGCATATGATTATCACAGTAAATTTGAAGTTGAATTCGTAAAAAGAATCAACCGAAATATTAAAAATGGAAATAACGTTGAATTTCAACCCTCAACTAGGATATTGGTATCCTTCAAGTGCCAAACTTTACCCAAATACGTAGAAATAAATAAAGTTTTGTTGTGCTATCATTGTTTCAGATACGGTCATTTAGGGAAACAATGTAGGAATAAAGTTAGACGTAAAAAATGTGGGGAAAATCATAGTTCGGAAGAATGTGACAAACAATTATTAGAGGTAAAATGTCTGATATATAAGGGAGATCACTATGTTAATAATTATCAACTATGCCCAGAGTATAATAGACAAATTGAAATTAAAAACTATATGTCGAATGCAAATTGTTCATTTATTGATGCAAACAAAGCTATTCCTTACAAGTCCTATGCCGCGGCAGTATCTTCATCCAATAAACAACATTATCAATTTCCCCCGATGTATCCCTCAACATCCTCAACAAATCCACCAACAATAACAAAACATATAGATCAAATCAATGAAAACAACTCAAAAACAACACCAACTAGATATACACAAAAGAAACCTAACACACACCAGTCAATTATACAAGCAAGTAAAAAACCGAGAATATTGAACCAAGAAACTAATTTACTCCTGGAACATAGATCTATAACATCTCAAATATCAATTCCTCGCGTTGAAGGAGGTATATTGGCCTCACCACATTATAATATGAATATAAGCAAAAATGATGAAATACAAGAATATATGTGTAAAGTCATAACTAGTTGCGTCGCGAGTGTTATTCAAACATTGAAACAATCAAAAATTTTAGAAATTCAAGAAGAAGATATATTTCAATTAGTAAAAAAAATGTATCAAATTTCAACCTAAATCATGAATAATAAGTACACAGAATCACTTAGTTTACTACAGTGGAACTGTAGATCAGCTATCTCAAATAAAAGTAACTTGGAATATTTGCTATTAAAAGAAAATATAAATATTGCATTATTATCAGAAACATGGTTTAAACAAATATGATTAGATTGAGGCAAATTTGTGACACGACGTTCTGTGTTTTCAGACTAAATGGCCTATTTTAAATCATGTTTAATTTGCAACTTTTCCGGTTTAATTTTCTTAGCATGAAACAAACAATAATTTATAATCATGAAAACATTTTTTATGTTAATATAAATGGTACAAATTTTGAAAGGTAGAATGTTTTTAAAGTATGTATATTTTTCTTCCATTCTTAATTTCTAGCAATTTCCACCATGCTGTCACTTGGTATCCATATTATTAAATAGCACATGTCCTTTCATGCAATATGTAATGCACCTTGTATCAGGTGATAAGTTATATTTTTCAATTATCACTATTATATATTCATCAAAATGAATTATGCAATTCTTGTCTTTTGAGAGCGGTTTTAATTTTTCTTCATTCAGATACTTCAAAGGTCACTTCACTTCAATTAAGCATTTTTCGCTTTTCGCTAACAAACCCGTATTATCATTAAAACAGGGTTTCAAGAGAATGTTGAAAGATGGTTTGATGATACTAGAACAAACCATCAGTATTATTTATCTCATACTTTCACATTAATCAAATAATCCAGTAAACATAACCTCAAACATAGCTTTTAAAATTAAAAAATACGGATTGCAGGATAATTTACATTATCATAACTATAATTTTTGATATCGGGTCGATACGATTACGTACTTTTTAACAATTTATTCATTTCAAAAACATTTATGAACAACTTAAATAATCAAAAATCTACACTCAAATGGAAATGATGTCAACAAATTTTGTTTGGATCCGTGTATATAATATTCTCTTATCTATGCACAGGTGTGCTGTGGTTTGGATGCAACATAAAAAACAGAGATAAGGTTTCTGTGCGTTTTTTTGAACCGTCAAGAGTGGAAAGACAGAGAGAGAAAATATGTTGAATACGTAAAAGCCGATTCAGTTCTTACTATCGACATCTATCGTAAATATTTTGAACCAAATAATTACTAAATTAGTAACTAGTATTGTGTAGGTTTTTAGGTTTATATACCTGTGAGGAGGCTCCTCTTAACGTCTCATTTTACTCGTAAAGGGTTGTGGTATAACGTACAATAAAGGAAATTTTGATTTTTCAACTGTAAATTGTTTAAAAATGAAGTACTTTAAACAATTAAATTTGAGCAATATTTTTTTTTAAAATTGAATACACAAATTGATTAGTTGATTGCTATGATTTTTCTGCAAATTTACAAGCCCTTATTTATTGCTCTACGATGCTCTGAAGCGGAGATATTTTTTTTCGCAAAATCATTGTAGCTTTGTTTATTAACATTATGGTAGTCTACAGTAAGAGTTGAACTACAGTGTCATACATTTACGCAAAGATAAATGTCAATATTTCAGTGAAGTTATTGAAAAAGCGGCAGGGTGGAATTGACGCCGCTGCGGAGAAAGTGGGGGAGGGGCGCGCTGCAGCCGCGCGGCCGAAACTGATCACGCGTCTTATATTTGGATAAGTAGAAAAAATTCGTCATATCTCAAGAACTAATGATCCAATCATGATGATTTTTTTTTGATTTAGGGTAGCATGAAAAAATAATCACAACTAGCGGACTAGATTTTCAAATTACAAATTATTTTAGTGGGAAGTTTTACATAATGCATTACTTTGATTTTCACAATATTGAAAATAATATTAATAGTATATTGATAAAATTATTCATAAGTAATAGTGAAGGATTTAAATTAAAAAAGATATTTTATTTTACTTTGATGGTAAATGTATTATTTACATCTTACAAAATATTATTATATACATTAAATCAATGACAATCGCATACGTACTAAACTAGGTTTTAATTATTTATTAATTTAATTAGATATATTTAGATAGATAAGGTTATATTTAATTATTTATTGAATTTGTTGTGTGGCTAGCTCAGTTACTTATTTATTATTATTATATTCGGGAGCATGAGACTCGTTCTACCCTTCGAGTTATGGCATTGATTGATTTATTCTGCTTACGTAAATAAAAAGAAACACATTACTTCTAATGATTTAATTTTATTTAAATATATATAAAACAGATACGCCTATGACATTACCAAACCACAGTCACAAATGAGAACATACACCATCCTATGCGCATGCTCAAATAAATGCGAATGGATGCGAGAGAAACCGAACGTTTCTTAGAGACGCTTAGCAGTTGCGTGAATATCATATACATAAAATTCGTTTACTTTATGATGCTGGTGATGGAGATTGCGTAAAAGAATTTATGTGTGGAAATTATATACATACAGATGATTAAAATGTTCAAAAGAAATGAGTTACAAATTATACATACATTTGAAAATATATCAATTGATTTAAATGCACATTTCTTATACGATTGGAAATGCAGTAAGTACCACCATTATTTTATTACAGAATTACAAACATGCTTGTAGACCTTTTTAAATAATCTTGAAATTTTATCTAATGAATAAACTACATAAAGTCTTTTTTTATCTTTTTTAGTTAGATCCATCATATAGACGCAAGAATTATTATACACATGGAAATAGTCACTGAATTTAAACTAGTTAGTTATTATTATTATTATTGGCCAATAATATTTAAAGAAACACTGACCTGAAGTCTGGAATCTAACTCGTCTGGTAACAGGAATACGCCTACCGAAGTCCAAGCTGCATAATTTCTGGAGAATTTGTGATATTCTTAGGGAGAAACTGGATATACACACATGTGAGTGTTCGTAGTTTTATATATACAAGGAATCTTAAGCTTTTATAATTATTTTTTGTGATTTAACTTGAAATTTATTGTAAAATTGTTCGTCATCTTCTCTCTGCTTCGACGCCAAAACCAATCTACCCACGCTTCCTCTCGATAGTCAACTTTTTAATCAATAAATAAACTATTGTTTCTCAGCTCACTAATTTTCAACAAAGTTTTGTTTCTTTTTAATTTATCAAAATTTGTCCTGTCATTTTACACCAATCATATTCTTTCTGGAGCTGTCGAGTTCTATTCACAATTACAACACTCTATGAAAGTTATGAAAACACATATGAATGTGAATTTCACTTGAAAATTATCTGTTTTTTTTTTAATTCAAACGAATTTCAATACAAGTCTTTTACAAATAGTGAAATCCATGGTCATATTTCGATATTACAATGTCAACTCTTGTTTTGATACTTGTGACAATTTGGAAATAACATTAACATTTATAAACATAAATTCTTTTGTTTGTCATATATGTATCCTTTGCTTTCGTTATTTGAACTATCCAAATTTAATAGTTTCAAATATTTACTTATATCTATCACCATTTTATGATTCATTTCCTCCATAAAATTGATATCAAATTATGACATATAATTACATTTATGTCATTTATATTTATATTTTCTAAACTTGTCAAAATCTTTATACTAAATATGAATATTATTTCTATTATTACTGTTCAACTAATACTTATATTAGATTAGATCACTAAAACTTGTTTATTTTCAGATAAACAGCTGATTCCATCATGACAAACAAACATCCATATTGGGCAGATTTAATGTTCTCTTCTATACTTGTTAAGCGTTTTCAAAATTTAGACAATTATTAAGGTATTTTCTTTATATTTATTGTTACTCTTTTTAATTATTATAAACAAATGATTTAATATATTATGACTTTATACCAATTTTTACTTATGATTGTGGTTTTTTAATGTGTTTTTAATTAACATAGTTTCAATCCATTTTAAATACTAAGCAAAATATTCTCAAACAGCTGATGTTCTTTCATATATAAGATATGTGGTTCAGTACATATATTCTCATGTATTTTATTTTCAGAAAAATCATAGCAATCAACTAATCAATTTGTGTATTCAATTTAAAAAAAATTATTGCTCAAAATTAATTGTTTAAAGTACTTCATTTTTAACGTCATTATTAAACAACTTACAGTTGAAAAATCAAAATTTCCTTTATTGTACGTTATACTACAACCATTTGCGAGTAAAATGAGACGTTAAAGAAGTCTGTACGACGCCTGTAGGCTGGGGAAATTAGATTTTTGTAAAACAGCTTTTTACACAACAAATAGAATTGAACACAAAGTTATTATTATATCAAGCAAAAATTTTTATCACTTATTAAGTACACAAAGAACTTCATTGAAAGTTGCACTACGATTATTTAGAAGCAAAAATAACTGAATTATGTAACATACAAAAAATGGCTGAAATTGGCGGTTTTTTGTTTATTACAAGTAAACAAATTAACGAAATTTAATCCAACCGGGCTTATTATGTAGGTGTTTTGAATACCTATAAGTTGATATTCTTGTAAATTTTCGGTAGCAACAACGGTTCAAAAGTTATATGCAAAAAACTCATTTATGTACTTTCTCTCATTATTTAAACAATGACTGAGACCGAACTCGTGGCCACATTCATATAATATAATATCCTCGTACCCTCCCCAAGAACTTTCTGCAGGAAAAATGCCTTTTAACGTTTTTTGTCGAAACAGTACATTTTCAGTCTAATCCGACCGGATTATGTGTAAGATTTTGGAGCCCTTTTTGGCTATCACCAGCTCAAAATATACCACTTCCTTTGAACCGAGAGCAGTGCATTGTTTTTATTTTCCTCAAACATTCCATAGCTTGAAACGTCTTCGTTTTTAAAATGGAATTGCATTTATTAAGTCGCGACTTTCTTTTTCTTACAGTTTTTTTAAAAAAATTCAATTGCACATTTAATATATATAAAATGAATTCAAAAAATGGGTCTAATGAAAGTAAACAGTTAACATTTTAGTTAAAGAACTTTTTATACGATCCTTGTATATATAAATTGGCAACTTAATAGTGAGCATGACAATGGAAACTGATTTAAGAAACAGAATGTGTTAATGTTGAAATTATGTTGATAAAATATTTCAAGGTTTTTAAACAATTTTATCTGGATGACAACAGCAACTTGTGTTTCTACCAATCAATCTTTACATTTCAAATTTTATCTAAAAGGAATTTGATTATTTTAGAATGCACTAGAATATAGAAACCAAAATTTAAAAAATTATCAACATTGGTACAAAGTGAGGTTGTCACGATTTGACCATGCAATGGCAGTTAATTCATAAAGAAACTTAATGAATAGTTTTAAAAAACAAATGATCTTGATTAAATAATAATGTGTGTGGGTCTTATTTAGCAATTTCTTAAACTGTGATGATTAAGTAACATTCAAATTTATTGAAAACCAAATACATGTTTATTACCATTGTGAAGGAATTTAAAATGACATGAATCATGTGAATTCTTCTAGTATTATTCTTTACAAAGAGTACTCCTTAGAATAATACCTTATTATTTTGAATAGCCAGTAGGCAACATTATCCTCCTAAAATGTATTAATTCATTAATAATTGAATTAGTTGTTTCTAATTCTCAGTTCATAGTGTTTTCAACCTTCCGGTTGTCTGCCTGACTAGTTCTCCTGGTCCTAAGTTTCTGATATGGCTTTCGTTTTTGAACCTCTCGGGGGTATCCAATTCAACATCTGGCATTTTCTTATATGTCCCTATCAACTAAGTTATGCTCTTTGTATGTCGTCTATTATTGTTGTTTCTGCACCCATGATTTCCCTATTTGTTCGTTTTCAATTCCTTGCATTTTTTTAGACATCCGTCTATCCCCTCCATATGAATATGGGCTTGTTGGCTTTTACTAAATTGCTAGGTTTAGAACCTGTACAACACAACACCCTTCAAAGTGATGTTCTAAATATCTTTTTTATGTTGTATAGATATTTCTCTGAACCGTAGTAATACATTTAACGAACCAATAATTTTCTTTACTTATACATTGTTGGATTTGTTCTCACATTACTTAGTTTTTGAAAAATTTACTAACAACTGTTTTTGGGTAATGAACTCAATATTATCTTTGTCTTGTACAAATATGACTTGGTCATCTGCAAAATGTAATGTACAAACTACCAACTAATAGTGTAAATAACAAAGTATTGCTACGTTATTGCGCTGTTTTAATGTGGAAAATCTGTAAAATAAATATAGTTTTTGGTACCTGCAGAAAGCTAAAAATGCAGGTAATCTATTTATATTAAGTCATTGTGGAAGTTTGAATGCAGTTAATAGATAATTAGTAAAACGTTGCATTTTAACTAGTTTTTTTGTAACATTGCTGATTAGGATAAGAAACTCATTAGTGTTAATGGAATGGAAAAATAGGCCAGGCATTGAATTGAATCGATATGTAAAACAAAATTATAGTTGAAGTGCTGAAGTAACGAGTTAACTAATATTGTTCAGGGTCGAACTCAGGACATTTATAATGGTAAATAGTTCCCATTGCAATCAACAAGTAAAGGAGGGTGACGAGGAATTTGTACCGGGTGTCCCAATAAGAATGGCTCTCGGCCATATCTCGGGAATCGTTTATAGTACAGCTTCGGGAAGAAAAAAAATGTATAACAAAAGTGACCTCGAGAAAAACCTGGAAATTATTTACAGAGTTGTAGGTCCACCGCCAGAGGGCGTAATTAAAGACCAAAAATTATAAAATGAATAATTTAAAAATTTTGCCTAATTAAGATGCATTTAAACTATGATTATCGTATTCTTCAGGAAATTCAGCGTATATTTAAGTTTACAAGTTTTAGTATATCTCTTCAAATAAGAGGTGGGGGGAAGCGGGAACTTTATTATGAAAAAACGTCTGAATTCCAGTTCTACTTAAGAGGGGCCTCCTCACAGGTATATAAACCTAAAAACCTACACAATACTAGTTACTAATTTAGTAATTATTTGGTTCAAAATATTTACGATAGATGTCGATAGTAGTACTGAATCGGCTGTTACTTATTCAACATATTTTCTCTCTCTGTCTTTCCACTCTTGACGGTTCAAAGAAACGCATCTCTGTTCGAATGTTTTGATTTCAAATATTTCAACTTCTTGTGAGCACAGAAACCTTATCTCTTTTATGTTGCATCCAAACCACAGCACACCTGTGCATAGATAAGATAATATTATATACATGGATCCAAACAAAATTTGTTGACATAATTTCCATTTGAGTGTAGATTTTTGATTATTTAAGAGTTTCATAAATGTTTTTGAAAGGAATAAATTGTTAAAAGTACGTAATCGTATCGACCCGATATCAAAAATTATAGTTATGATAATGTAAATTATCCTGCAATCCGTATTTTTTAATTTTAAAAGCTATGTTTGAGGTTATGTTTACTGGATTATTTGATTAATGTGAAAATGTGAGATAAATAATACTGATGGTTTGTTCTAGTATCATCAAACCATCTTTCAACATTCTCTTGAAACCCTGTTTTAATGATAATATGGGTTTGTTAGCGAAAAGAGAAAAATGCTTAATTGAAGTGAAGTGACCTTTGAAGTATCTGAGTGAAGAAAAATTAAAACCGCTCTCAAACGACAAGAATTGCATAATTCATTTTGATGAATATATAATAATGATAATTGAAAAATATAACTATTATAACCTGATACAAGGTGCATTACATATTGCATGAAAGGACATGTGCTATTTAATAATATGGATACCAAGTTACAGCATTGCGGAAATTGCTAGAAATTAAGAATGGAAGAAAAATATACATACTTTAAAAACATTCTACCTTTCAAAATTTGTACCATTTATATTAACATAATAAAATGTTTTCATGATTATAAATTTTTGTTTGTTTCATGCTAAGAAAATTAAACTGCGGAAAAGTTGCAAATTTACATGATTTAAAATAGGCTATTTAGCCTGAAAACACAGAACGTCATGTCACAACTTTGCCTCAATCTAATCATATTTGTATCAGTTTCAGAGTTCCTGTTGGTTGCTTTCAAATTTTATTTGACATGTAGGCTCTTTTTTCAACTACATGTGTAAATATATTCAATTTTATCTAGAAACAAATAATATAAACAAAGAGTTTCCAAATTTATTATACAAAGAAATATTTACTTGTAATACAATGCTTTACATTTAATAGAAAGAGGAAAGTAAGGTACAGTGAGGAATTTAAATTTAAAATAGCGAACGTTTAAAAAACTTACAAAGCAACTATAACAACTAATAAAAAATTTAAAGCGAAAGATCTGTAATGACAAATAATAATGTATATATTGTGGGGAGTACAACATGTACAAGTTTGCTTCTACCTTGTTTGCAAAGATTGATCATATGTGCTGTGGAGATAGGAACTGAAACATTTTTCCTTCATTATACAAAAAAATAGTTGGTTCATTCTCTTTTTTCCATGACAGATACACATATGTGTGATCACCTGAATGGTAAATATTTTTTTTATTTTTGTATAATACATTATTGGTATTATTACTTTTCCATCCAACCCATCTAATATGCGAGAAAAGTATAGGTTTACCCAAAAAAAAGTTGGAATTTTGTATTTTTTTGAGTTGTTTTTACGTTTTTCAGCAAGAACAACACAATAAAATGGTTTTCAGAAAAGAAAACCTATCTGTATAACTCGATACAGCCCCCGAAGTGCAACAAGTAGACAAAATTAACTTTTTAGTCGTCCTTTGTTTTACAATTTTTTTTTAATATCAACAACTAAGACTATTACTAAGCCATCCTTTAATAATAATTTGGTTTCTTATTTTCTTTGATTTTTTGAAATGCTTATATATTCAAACAATTTGCAAGGAAATTTTGACTATTGGCTAGACAAAGTTTTAAAATATTTATGGTTCAAATATTTTAAAAATATAATGTTACCTACTTCATTCATTAATTTTATTCAACAATTACTATTACCTATGGTGCATAGGCTAAGGCAAGCTTAAAAAGTGGATAACCATCTTATAAAATCTTGGGGTTGTTAAGAGAAAAACAAATACACCTTGTCATTCTCTTGTTAAAACTGTTCTTAAAAAGACTTATTGTATGACGGAGGTAATGGAGTATGGAACTCTTAAGGAAAAAGTGGCTAAGAGCATTTTTGAACAAGTACAAAATGTTGTGGTGGTTGATTCAGGATTGTGGGTAGATGTTCAACACGGTTTTCTAGGTGCTTCTCCTGATGGTAAATATATTTAACATAAATAATTACCATGTGTTATAAATTCTTTTTGCACATTAAATGACATACATTTATTGATAAAATATTTTAGGGCTTGTAGGTGATGATGCACTACTTGAAATAAAATGTCTCCATTCTGCATCAAATCTGAATTTACAAACAAATACAATAAGCGAAATAATTGACCTCATGAAGAACAAAATTTGTCTAGAAAAACACAACAATAAAATTCAACATAAGCGGAATCACAATTACTATTAGCAGGTATAAACATGATATATTTATTCCAAAGAACAAAAACTCAAAATCATTCTCACATAATATATTTAATCACTTTGATGTATTTATCAACAATAAATAAGAATAACATTAAAAAGTAGTTATTTGTGTAATAGGTGAAAAAAGTGCATTTTTCTTGCAACGAAGCATGAAGCACTAAACACAATCTTGTGGAGTAAATATAAATAGCATTTACGAAGTACAAATTTACTTATTTAGCATGAAAATTACTTAATTATAATCACTTACAAATACAATACACACTAAACTATAAATTTAGTATATTTTTATGAACACAAAACATATGACAACAGCATATTTGACCCATAGAGAAAGTAATAATATTATTTGTCTATGAATTGACCGTCGTCTTCTGTCATTGTTCTATACAGCGCCATGCATCAAGACGGTGGAGCGGTTGTACTAAATTAAAAAGATGTTCGTTTGCAAAAATTTGCACACAACAAATCTCAAAAAATACGATGATTTGAGATTTCATATTTTCAGAATCGAATTCTCTAGGCTTCCTTTCGGGGATCAGGTTTTGGTGTCCAGATTGGTGACCACAAATTGTCAAAACTGTCAAAATCACACCATCACTTAATGACATATCATTTTTATAACAATATAAAACTCAACCAAAATACCTGATCCCCAAGGCAAAGGTACAAGTTATATTGTGTTAAAATTTCCACACTTAATTTCCCTGCGTTCTTTAGATTTGTTGTGTACAAAATGTCCTAAATTTTGTTGCAAATCACGGGTGCCAACTGTTTTCAGGTTCCTAAAACGTGAGGCCCCTCTTAACCTATCTATGCAAACTCAGTCTTTTTGAAGAGAGCTCCTTTCTACCAATGTAAGAGTTATAATTTCGAAACAACCTAATGAGTAACGTATACGCTAGAGGGCGCTATTTAATTATTTTTTTAAATCTAGCTATCCTTGAAAAATGTTGAATGGAAACATGCAGTTTTAATCAAGGAATATAAAAGTAGACCAAATTAGCAACAGAAAACCGCATGTCGATATCTTTTTCGTATTACGAGATATCCTAAGAAATGTGTAAATTTTAAGCATTTTCCTTTAAACAAATTACTCCGGTTTGACTGAACGGATTTTAACATTTTTTGACTCCTCAAAATTGTCTTTCCTTGTTCTATTAATAATAGTTCCAATATTATTATGTCAATATTACTTATGCTGTCACCGGGAAACTGCGTTATGGAAGTTAAAATGGAAATATAACTTAAGGTACCTCGCTAATGACGACCTAAATGTTCAAATTGTCGCCCATCATTTTCGATACAAGCGTTTATTCTTTGAAGAGTAGATTGAACAGCAGTCTCAATTTCTGCACTCGAAATACTCTGAATGGCGGCTCGTATTCTTTCAATCATGTTAACTCTAGTAGTGGGTCTAATTGCACAAACAAGGTCTTTAATCCGGCCCCAGAGATAGAAATCTAAGACGGTTAAGTCTGGTGACCTGGCTGGCCAAAAAAATAGGCCTCCACGTCCTATCCACCTATCAGGGTAAGCATTATCTAAAAAGTCTCTAACTTGTCTAGAGAAATGTGCCGGACACCCATCGTGCTGAAACAACATAGACCTACGAGTTGCTAGTGATATATCTTCTAGAAGAAGTGGTAATTCATCCCTTATAAAATTTAGGTAGCGTTCCCCGTTAATTGCGTTGTCAAAAATAAAAGGTCCAATTATCTGACCATCTACAATACCACACCATAGATTCACCGACCATCGCCCCTGATACTGAACTTCTTCCATCCAGCGTGGATTATTCTGTGACCAATAGTGCATATTATGCCGGTTAACCACACCATCACTACTAAATGTAGCTTCGTCTGACCACAAAATACGTAACAGTAATTGAGGGTCGTCATATACCATATGTAGTAACCAGTTGCAATAATCCAACCTTCTGTCATAATCATGATCAACCAATTGTTGATGCAGTACTATATGGATATGGATGAAATCTAAAAGAAATATAATGTTCTATTAAATATCTTTCCGGAATGATAAATAAATTATTATGTTAACATATAACCATGCTCACAAATAATATTATGCGGGTATATTTTGTTTAAGAAACATATCTTTTTACTCATAATTTACCTGTCTCCTGTCAAAATACGTTGAACGGTGGTTCTGCTTATTCCCAAGTCACCACTTATTGCTCTAATACTTAAATGTGGATTAAATTGCATTTATGCCAAAACATTTATTGTGTTTTCTGCTGAACGACTTCTGCCACGTCTTCAAAATACAGGAAGATTTACATTTCCAGTCGTTCTTAAACGGTGTATGATATTGTATGGCATATACCCTAGCCGCAACAGTTGCATTTCTCATACATTCAAAGTAAATGCCTATCATATCAAATGCTTCTTCGTTTGTAAGAATCATCTTAGATATAACTTTTAAGTAAATTTCATATCGAATTTAATGCACACAAATCGCAATGACACGTAAATGAACAAATTACTAGGTTTATTAATTTGACACAAGACATATCTTTTTGTTTTGTTTTTTTCATGGCCCACTACTTGTTTTTATATATTTCCATTTTAACTTCCATAACGCAGTTTCCCGCTGACAGCATAAGTAATATTGACATAATAATTGGAACTATTATTAATAGAACAAAGAAAGACAATTTTGAGGAGTCAAAAAATGTTAAAATCCGTTCAGTCAAACCGGAGTAATCTATGTTTAAAGGAAAATGCTTAAAATTTACACATTTCTTAGGATATCTCGTAATACGAAAAAGATATCGACATGCGGTTTTCGCTATTCTGTTGCTAGTTTGGTCTACTTTTATTTTCCTCAATTAAAACTGCATGTTTCCATTCAACATTTTTCAAGGATAGTTAGATTTAAAAAAATAAATAAATAGCGCCCTCTAGCGTATACGTTAATCATTAGGTTGTTTCGGAATTATAACTCTTACATTGGTAGAAAGGAGCTCTCTTCAAAAAGACTAAGTTTGCATAGATAGGTTAAGTAGAACTGGAATTACAGGCGTTTTTTCATAATAAAGTTCCCGTTTCCCCCCACCTCTTATTTGAAGAGATAGACTAAAACTTTTAAAATCAAATATACCCTGAATTTCTTGAAGAATACGATAATCATAGTTTAAATGCAGCTTAATTAGGCAAAATTTGTAAATTATTCATTTTATAATTTTTGGTATTTAATTACGCCCTCTGGCGGTAGACCTACAACGCTGTAAGTAATTTCCAGGTTTTTCTCAAGGTCACTTTTGTTATAAATTTTTTTTCCCGAATCTGTACTATTAACGGTTCCCGAGATATGGCCGAGAGCCATTCTTATTGGGACACCCGGTACAATGTGACAGTTCAGGATTGTTTTCCACATCACTAAAAAATGTTGTATCATGAGCTCTACTGAGGCAAGGGTTTTCACCCTTCAAAAACGAATGCTTATTTTTTTCTGTGATGAATGTACAGTCTCATTTAAACAAGTTCCACAATTACTTCGGGAAATTAGTGTACTTGAAGATGAAATTAAATCCTTGAAAGTAAAATTACTGAAGTCCAATTCTGGTAATGTGTTAAATGCTGAATCTTTATACAATCAAATCCATGAAAGATCAAGAAAATCAAGAAATATTCTTATTCATAACCTGCCAGAATGTAATCACCCAGATCATAAAAATAGAATTGCTCACGATGTCGAAAAAGCTGCTGAGATTATAAACCTGTTTGATGTGAATACTGCTGTGGATATGAAAGTATATCGATTGGGACGTCCAGGAAATAAGCCCAGGCCTTTAAAAGTTATACTCTGTAGTGAAGAAAATGTATTAACATGTTTAAGAAACAAATTTAAAATTGCCACATCTCACCCAAACGTTAGTATTAGTGCTGATCTCACATTTATACAAAGGGATCATATCAAACAACTACACAAAAAGTTGGATGACAGAAAAAGTAAGGGTGAATCTAATATTAGTATTCGCTATATTAACGGTATTCCTAGAATAATGAATTACAATAACAGATCGGATGGCATACATCAAAAAAACGTCTAAGCTCCTCTCTTAGTGTTTACTGTCAATATTTTGGTGGACTTCGAACTAAACTAGATTTGTTAATGCATAGCGTCAATTTGTGTAGCTATGACATCATTATTCTTGTTGAAACTTGGCTTAACCAAGAAATTGTTGATGCTGAACTTCACTTCACAGACTTCACTATATACAAACATGATCGCTCTTCAACCACCAGTAATAAAACTAGGGGGGAGGAGTACTTATTGCTACATGTGAATGTTTGTCTACTAAGTTAGTTAAAACCTCTGTAGAAAATATTGAACAGGTTGTTTGTTAGTCTTAAGCATGGTCAGGATAAATATATAATTGGTGGAGTATATATCCCCCTAAATCAATTTTGGAAATTTATCAAGGTCATGTTGAGAGTATGTTTGAATTGTTTAGTACAAATCCTGATAATGAATTATTAATTTTTGGAGATTATAATATTCCTGACTTAATTTGGATTGCGGGTAACCATGGTTTGGAAGGTGTATGCCCAGATTCATCAGTTGGAAAATTTGTTGTCGATAATTTTAGTGCTCTTGGATTAAATCAATTGAACAATTTACCCAATAATAATGGTGTGTTTTTAGATCTTGTTTTCTCCCATTCAACAACAACAGATTTGGCAGCAGCTGTTGATTTTCTTGATAATGTGAATTATCATCATAATGCCTACACCCTTGTAATAAGTATGGCTGATGCTGATAAATGATTACAATTTGATAACTACTATTATGATTTCAGAAATATGAATATAACTGGAATAAATGATTATTTTGCATTAGTGGACTGGAGTTTTATGTATACACCGAATGATGTTAATTTTGCAGTTCAATTTTTTTATGAGATATTATATCATGGTATTAATCTTTATGTACCTATTAAGCGTTTCAGAAAGTCAAATTTCCCTATTTGGTTTGCTCATGAGTTGAAATTTCTAGTTTTCAAAAAGAAACTACTACATAAAGAATTTAAAGGAACAAATGATGAAAGCACTTATAATGAATTGTGTCAATTACGTTCTCAATGTAAAGAACTTACTACTTTGTGTTATCGACGATATTTGGAAAAAATAGAATTTGACATCCAACAAAGTCCTAATTCTTTTTGGAAACACATTTCAAACCTGCGTAGATCATCATCATATTCTCAAACAAAGTATTTGGATGATATCTCTAGCTCTAATGGTAGTGAATCAGTAAACTTATTCGCACAGCATTTTTCCAAAGTTTATACTCGCGCTGACTGTAGAATACCTAATTTCACCAGTATAAATACTGATGTACTCAATTGCATCCAGAACTTGAAACTTAAGTATCGAGTGGTCCAGATGGCATACCACCAGTATTATTAAAAATCTGTGTTTGTACTTTAATGGGACCAATTCATTTTCTGTTCAGTTTATTCCTCGATTGTGGTGTTTATCATGACTACTTGAAAAATAGTTATATTACCCCTATATTTAGTCTGGTAATAGGGAAAATGTTTCAAATTACAGAGGAATAAGCATTCAATCTACAGTACCTGAATTAATTGATAAATTAGTTACCTGTGAGCTTACATGGACATGCAGAAATTTAATAGTTCCTGCACAACATGGTTTTAGCTTAGCAAAATCAACTTCCACAAATTTACTCTCCTACAAACAATATTTGTTAAATGCTTTGCAGGGTGGTATCCAGATTGATACTGTCTATACGGATTTCTCCAGAGCATTTGATAGAGTTAACCATTTGTTACTTATAGAAAAACTGAAAGCATTACGCTTTGGGACATTGAATTGGATTGAGAGTTTTCTAATTCAGCGTTATCAATGTGTCAGAATAAACAATTAAATTTCAAACACTATTCCTGCTGCCTCTGGTGATCCACAGGGCCCACATTGTGGTCCATAGTTATTCAACCTGTTTGTGAACGACATAGGTGACCATCTTCAACATGCTAAATTTTCAATGTTTGCTGATGATCTTAAATTATTTCTTCCAATTACTGATAAATTGGATAGTCAGGTTCTCCAGAATGATTTGGATTCATTATTTGATTGGTCCATAACAAACAATTTACAACTCAATATAGAGAAATGCCATAATATCAGTTTCTCTAGATCAAAACATCTTCTTATCTATGACTATAACATCAATGGTATGGTTCTTGATAGGGTCAACGAAATAAAGGACCTTGGGGTTACCATTGACCAGCAATTATCATTCAAAAGTCACATGAATAATGTCTCTGCTAGGAGTAGTAAAATGTTGGGGTTTCTGATCAGAAATGGCAACCAATTTTCTTGTAATACTCTCAAAAACTATACTGTTCTTTGGTAAGACCTCATTTTGCGTACCCCTCTGTAGTGTGGTCTCCTTATTATAAATGTGACATTTTAAAAATTGAAAATGTTGAAATCAGATTTCTGAAATATATTTCATTCAAAATGGGTATGTATCGTCAATTAGAAATGTACGAGTAGATTTTTAGATTAGTTCACTGGAATGTAATGTAATGTTATAATTATTGTAGTCACTTGTAAATGGTGAATCCGTTAATAAATAAATATTTCTTGTACAGCAATACTCTTGTCCTTGCATGACCTTCTCCAGTCTTTGAGGACTCAATCTAGATATATTTTAAAGAGCGATGAGCTCAGACTATATCCCTGACATAGTTATTTTGTTACAAGGGAATTCTTCAGAAACTTCATTTGAAAATATACCTTATTACTAAAATTATTACTTGTCTTTTTAGTGTTGTTATGACAAATACCTTAGTGTAAAGTGTGTTCCTACTATTCCTTTCACTTGTTTTGTCATTTTTCTAGAAGTAGTATATGTATTAATATCTGACCGAACATATAGAATAATAAATTCGTTGCTAAAAGGGCTGTAATGTGTTGTGCTATTAATTGCAAGATAAAATAAAATTAATAAATATGGTTAACTCACCACATGTACACTACTTTGTATCGAGGAATCTTGATGCTTCTTTTCAGCTTTTGTCTTAGGTACCCTTTTTGTTTTGGCATCAAGGTAGCGTTGCTTCAGCTGCAGTGTATCCTGCAGATTCTGTTCGCAGATGCCATTAAAAGATTGGTCAAAACGTGGCATGCAGTCACTTTGCCTTCTACGGTACCCCTCCATACGACGACGTAATCTGGAAAAAAATCAATCGATTGAAAATGGGCATTAAAATGAAATGCTATTCTTGCTTTCATGTTATGACTTATTAAATTTGAACTACTACCCAGCAACATCTCTATAAATTCTTCTTGATTTACTAAAAATAAAAATAGTAGAAACTATAAATTTAGTTTAAAAAAGACTTTCCTAGAGAGCGGACGTGCCGTAATTAAAAGCTAATTTCACTGATTTCTGGGCGAAAATATACCCCAATGCAAAGGATACAATAATAGAAGAAAAATCAAACAGCGAATTTCTAACCAAAACCAACATGGATCACAGATTCTGCATAAGAATCGTATCAAGAGCTACAGGAAAACCTACTAAACTTATAAGAATAATAACTGGATCAGAAAAAACTTCTCAGATGTAGCTATCCCAAGGACTATTTTTCAAGTATCGCCACTATCAACAACCCATAAAATTGAGTGATTGAAACGACGAGTACTCAGTGTGTATTTATTATTAAAATGCAGCTAAGCGCTTTCGGCCATTAGGCCATTATCAGAGCTGTCGTCATAAAAAAGATCCTATAACAGGTGTCAAAAAACATCCAGTTAATTAAAAATGAAGCAATGTATGATGTTAAGTCATTGTCACAATAAAATACATCAGTAAATATAGCACCCCACTTTTTCAAATTTAAAAAAAAACTTACGTGTAATTTAGAACTAATTTGTACCCAAAAAATTAGAATTTGTACCCACTTAGTTTGTCTGAAAAACCACTATTTAAAGTGGGGGTGCTAGCTTGAGCCCAAGTTAACACCCCCCCATTGACAAAATCAAATTTTATTGGCATAAATCTAAACTTTTAATTAAGGACTAATTTGTACCCAAAAGATAATAATTTGTACCCACGCAGTTTTTCTGTAATAAACGTTATTTAAAGTGGGGGTGCTAGTTTAAGCTCAAGCTAACACCCCCACTTTTACAAAATCAAATTTTAACAGCATACCTTTAAACTTTGCATTTAGGACTAATTTGTAACCAAAAGCGTTTTTTCATTATCATATCATTTTGTTTATAAAAGATGATAGTAAATTAGACCACATGTTTTATTCATTTCTAAGAAATTATCAAAGATAACTAAATATTATTAATTTTCGAATATAGGACTAATTTCTACCCAAAAAATTAAACTTTGTACCCACACAGTTCTCCCTCTAAAAGTAGTTTTAATGTGGGAGTGCTGGCTTGAACACTTCCACCTTTGTAAAATCCAATGTCAACAGCATACCTTTAAACTTTGCATTTAGGACTAATTTGTTCCCAAAAGAGTTTTTTCATTATCATATCATTTTGTTTATTATTAAAGATGATAGTAAATTAGACCAAGTGTTTTATTAATTTCCAGGTGAATCGTTAAAAGATTTGAAATTATCAAAGGTAACTAAATATTATTAATTTTCGAATATAGGACTAATTTGTACCCAAAATCGTTTTTTCATTATCAAGTATATCATTTTGTTTATAAAAGATGATAGTAAATTATATAATGTATCTCTTAATATTTGGATATAATTGGGAATGCTTAAACAAATTTAAAAACAGTGGTTAGTTGTTTCAACCAATAGAGAATTATTATGAATCAGAAATAGGAGCAGTAGATCAAAGACACATATCATCTAAAAAACAAAAAAATATCACCTTTCGGAATTTGCGAGGGTAACAAAAAATGTTTTTAAATTGTTTGTCCATCAGAAACCAAAGCAAAGTTTACAGAATAAATTCTGTAAACTTTGGTATCTATAACAAATATGGAATTATATTAATATAGTATTTTATTAGAGACAAAACAATAATATATGAAAACAAAAATTTCTGGGAAGTACCTGGTTAGATAGGTGCCATGTTTCATAAAACACTTTATCTACGAGTTTGTCTAGTTTTCTGTCCATTTTGAACTTTAATCAGGATGACTGCTGTAAGGTGAAGCACATTAAAAAGCCTTTTTTAGGGAAAACAGTGTGGATACAAATTAGTTCTATATTCGAAAATTGATAATATTTAGTTACTTTTGGTAATTTCACATTTTTTAATGATTTACTTGGAAATTAATAAAACACGTGGTCTAATTTACTAACGTCTTTAATAAACAAAATGATATGATAATGAAAAAACGCTTTTGGGTACAAACTAGTCCTAAATTAAAAGTTTAAAGATATGCTGTTAAAATTTGATTTTGTAAAAGTGGGGGTGCTAGCTTGAGCTTAAGCTAGCACCCCCACTTTAAATAGCGTTTTTTCAGAAAAACTGAGTGGGTACAAATTATGATCTTTTGGGTACAAATTAGTCCTTAATTCTAAGTTTAGATTTATGCCAATAAAATTTGATTTTGTCGATGTGGGGGTGTTAGCTTGAGCTCAAGCTAGCACCCCCACATTAAATAGTGATTTTTCAGAAAAACTAAGTGGGTACAAATTCTAATTTTTTGGGTACAAATTAGTCCTAAATTAGTTCTAAATTACACATAAGTTTTTTTTCAAGTTTGAAAAAGTGGGGGTGCTAGCTTTACTGACGTGAGAATTTTTGATTTTTCAGTTGCGCATTTATTTTTAATGTGTTTATTGTCATGAAAATATATAGGAATTTAAATAAAATACAGATTTTATCTGTAAAATCTAAGTTATTATAATCTGTTTCTTTAGATTCCTTAACAAATGTCAGTGTCGATATATGATGATGTTACTCAAATCAATATTTCCAGTTTATAATTTGATTCAACAGTAGGGCAGGAATAAATTTATTGTACGGGGCAGCAGAAGACCCAGGAGCGCCACTGGTTCATACACATTCCACTCTATTAATTATAAAAATTTTTGAACTGCCTACTAGTCAGTGACTAGTCTGATAACTCAACCAATTGAGAATTCAATGTAAAATCCTATAAAAACTACTCAAAATAAGGATTTTACTAATTTAGAATTGTACTGGTTATTACTCTCTAATCATTACATTATAATTTAATAATAAGGATCTAAGGATGTTCTCAAATAGAACTGCAAGGGACTAAAGTAGCACAGTTAGATACTGTGTTAAAATATATGCAATGCAAATATATTTACATACTATTAATTGTACTTTAATCATAAAACTAATTACTGGTTTTGGTATGCCATACACTATTTTAAATAGTATTTGAATCATGGTTGGGCAAAATCACGATTTATTTGATTTTTTAAATTTGAACATTTTGATTCTTTGAAATTATTGTTAATTATTTTAATCTATAAGTCTAAAAATTATAGTACAATTTGCAGCTCAAAAACTTGTGACAACACATTTGTTGCACTTCTTGCAAGAAAATTCTTGTAGCAATTTGTTTTCCTTCTGTCCTATACACTCACTATACAGTGCCGAGTGAGGCACGAACACTTTTGTTGTGCTTTTTGCAAGTATATTCCTGTCTAGGCTTGTTTTCCTTCTCAACCTATAAATTGATGTTGCCCAACAATTTCACGCATTTCGCTAGTTATGTTAGTTAAGTGAAGTGAAAACATTTAAATAAAGTAAAATGAGTGGAAGAAAAGAGGACCCAATATGGCAGTTCTATATTAAGACAACAAATCCAAATACATTGGGGTGTAGGGCTATTTGTAGAAAGTGCAAGAAATATATTCAAGGGTTAGTTCAAAGACTTAAAGCACACCACGATGTTTGTAATTATCAAGAGAGGAATACAGGTAATTAAATTATTAATTTAATTTTATTTATATTTAATAGACTTTTATTATTAATCCGGGAATGATCGCGTGGTTAGATTTTGCCTAAGATTTTTTTGTTTTTTGTTGATTCTCCAAGCACTTGATATTTTATTGTTGAGATAATTTAGTGAAAGTTTTGAGACTTAAATATTAATTATAAGTTAAGTAACACAGTGTAATTTTTAATTATATATTCTGAGATATTTTGAAATATTTTTTAAATATATACGCATTATATTATAAGTACATACATTTTTGATAAACAACAGATTACAACAGGGTAACAAATGTTTCTATGCATTAAAAGACACATTTAAATCAAAGATATTGTCTACAAACACAAAAATTAGAATATACAAGACAGTAATTAGACCAGTTGTACTTATCGCAGCAGAAACCTGGAATTTAACAAAAAAAGAGGAAACCACATTAGAAATCTGGGAAAGGAAAATACTACTGAGAATATACGGCCCAATTAAAGAAAATGGAGTATGAAGAATATTAAGAAACTACGAAGTTAATCAAAAATTCAATAGCCCAATAATAACAAATGAAATAAGAAGTAAACGATTAAGGTGGGCAGAACATGTACAAGGTCTAGGTAATGAAAGGTGTGTCAATAAAATACAGGAAACTAAAAGACACTGACGAAGAGCAAGGGGACGACCGAAAACTAGATGGTTGGATGGTGTAGAAGAAGATCTTAAAGAAATTGGAATAAATGACTGGAAGAACAAAGCAAAAGACCGGAAAGAATAGTAGAAGAAGCAAAGGACAGACTTCAGAGCAGAAACTAAATCATCAAACTCACAAACTCCCTACTGATTTAAAGCAGTAGGGTTGGCCAAGCGGCTGGCCACCGCTGCCGGAAAAATGAGGCTAGGAATCCCAATAGGGAGACTTTGGACCTCAAAGTCTGAAAGTCAATGAGAAGAAGAAGATATATTTTTGAGATAATTTTAAATTTTTTTTGTTAAATAATATCTTTAACAAAGATAATATAATTTTTAAGTATTCATTTATAGATATTTTAGGTATATAGGATTGTTTTTAAATGTTAGGTGAAATCTAACATGTGGCCTTTAATATAAGTTTTTTAATGCGACCTTTCCCAGGTTAATTACAGATTATCTTTACTCTTCTATTCTAACTTGATTTTTAAGTTTTTTCAAATTAAAAAAATAAATTTTCTTTTACATCTCTATTAAATATTTTCACTTTATTTTAAAATCAATACTATATCAACATATCATCAATTAATCAATTTCAATATTCAATTATGTTTTTTCTCTTTCCAGAGAGTCGAATATAGCTTGACAGTTTTGCTAGCACATCATCTGCCTCAATTTGTAGTTCACTCATGACGAATAGTTCATATGTTAGAAAAACTCCACAGAAAGTACCAACAAGTCCAACAACTTTTGAGGCAGTCCAAAAAAAGAAAGTAATCGAAACTCAGCCTACCATGAGTGGTTTTGCAATGCGGACTTCAACTGCTGAAAAACATAAAATTGACAAACAAATAGCAAAGGCTATTTTTGCTACTAATTGGAGCTTCAGATCTATTGAGAATTTAGAGGTGAAAAAAGCCATTCAGTTATCAAGTCCTGGTTATACATAGCCCTCGAGAAAAACAGTAGCAACAAATCTTTTGGACGAAATCTATGAAGAGGAAAAAGAAAAATCTTGCTCCTCCCAGTCAGGACAGGTAAATATGTCAATTGATGGGTGGTCAAACATGCACAACGAACCAGTGATATGTGCAACGATAACCACTGAAGATGGACAAGCCCTCCTATACGAAACTATAGACACATCAGGAAATTCACATACTTCAGAATATTTAACTCAAATAGTTTGTGACCTGATTTCTTCATGTGAATTAAAATACAAGTCTACCGTAAAATCTTTTGTGACAGACAATGCCGCAAATATGACACTTATGAGAAAAACATTAGAAGAAAAAACGAACGTAAAAGTTATAACTTATGGCTGCTCTGCACATATTTTTAATTTACCGTGCAAGGACTTTCAAGTTAAAGACGTTAAAGAACATGTGGTCCAAATTGTTAAGTATTTTCGAAATAACCATTTGGCTAGAGCTAAATTCAGTCAAGCAGGAGGCAGCACTTTAGTCCTTCCAAGCGATGTGCGATGGAATAGCCTTGGCGACTGCTTAGAGATGTATGTCACTCAGTGGGACATCATATTAAAAATCTGCGAAAAGAAAATAAAAAGGAGATTGATTCCACCATTTACCAAAAAGTTTCAAATATTGCGATTAAACATGCAGCGCAAGATTATTTAAACATTTTAAAACCTATATCAGTTGCTCTTGATACTGTACAGAGGAAAAATGCTACTATAGCAGATGTTGTAGAGCAGTGGAAACATTTACAATATATCTTTGATGAATCTGTGGAATTACCATTACAAAAAACACAACAATTTAATAATCGATATAAGCAAGCACTAACGCCATATCATTATATAGGGTATATGTTGAATCCACAAAAAACAAAATACCAGTTAACACCAGAAGAAAAGAATATAGCTTTAGAAACAATTAACGAGTTATATGAAAACACTGGACTGTTACCTTTAGTAATAAAGTTAAATGCCCGCAGTGCTCCATTTAAGCAAGTTATGTTTTCGGACGAAGTAATAAAACATGTAAACGGACTACAATCGTGGTTATCACAAAATGATGAGCCGGAAATCTTGAAACAGTTGCCAATAATAAAACAGTTCCTGTGTGCAACTGCTTCTTCAGCGTTAGTAGAACGCGTATTTAGCTCTTTTGGTTTTGTACACTCGAATATTAGAAACAGATTAGGCATAGAAAAAGGAGGAAAACTCGTGTTTTTGTTTAAATTGTATAACAAAAATGAATAGACTGAAAATATACAGTAATAAAATTTAGGTGTTACATTTAGTTTAAGAATTTGGAATGATGTACTTCTTTTTTGTTCTTTTTGCTAAAAGCAGATACTTCTTTTGATTTTTGAGAAAACTTTTAAATTATGTTGTTATCTGGTTCTGAATAAAAAAGGAAAAAATTGATTTTAAATCATGAATTTAATTTTAAAAATAAACCGATTTAAATCATGATTTTAATTTTAAAAATCAAGCGATTTAAATCACTTGATTTTAATCAGCCCAACCCTGAATAAAATACAGATTCTATCTGTAAAATCTAAGTTATTATAATCTGTTTCTTTAGATTCCTGAACAAATGTCAGTGTCATAACCTTACTCAAATCAGTATTTCTAGTTTAAAATTTGATTCAAAGGTAGGGCGGGAATAAATTTATTGCACAGGGCAGCAGAAGACCCAGGAACGCCAATGGTTCATACACATTCCTCTCTATTAATTATGAAAAATTTTGAACTGACTACTAGTCAGTGACTAGTCTGATGACTCAACCAATTGAGAATTTAATGTAAAATCCTATAAAAACTACTCAAAAATAAGGATTTTACTAATTTAGAATTGTACTGGTCATTACTCTCTAATCATTACATTATAATTTAATAATAAGGATCTAAGGATGTTCTCAAATAGAACTGCAAGGGACTAAAGTAGCACAGTTAAAATATATGCAATACAAATATATTTACATACTATTAATTGTACTTTAATCATAAAACTAATTACTGGTTTTGCTATGCAATACACTATTTTAAATAGTATTTGAACACCTACTAACCTTTCTACTATGGCCTGTTTAGGTGAAACTTCGCTATTATGAAGGCCAGGCAGTCCTGGGGGCTGGGGGACGACGGGGGGGCCTGTAGGTATGTTCCCACCGCCGTCTAAGCAACCCCCTGGACCAGGTATTCCTCGATCCAGCGTGTTGCTGCCAACCAGTCACAGCCCCATCACATCGCACAAAACTCACGAATATTCACAACACTCTGTATAATAACATAACCTCAAACGTAAATATTTTCATCCAAATTTAAAATGGGAAACGTATTAAATGTATTTGATTATAGAGCGTTATCTAAATGCATGATTATGGTCCGCATCTCTATACAATTTATTTATTTTGATACGGAGCTGACACGTTATTTTGAGAAAAAAATTAGTAAACAAAAAGTTCACTGCACTATTTAACAAGTTGTTTCACGCATGCCAAAAATTAATTCGCACTTGATCGACGTATAGTCCTGATATCACTTCCTTTTGTTGAACTAGAAACTGATAGCAGTTGAATAAATTAATATTTTTTACAAAAACAGGTTGTAAACACTGTTGAATCGACGGTACACTTTTTCCTAAGAGGTGGAAGTTGGTAAATGAAACTTCGATTTATAACAACCGATTTACTAACATTCCCTCGTTAACAATAGTTTCAGATTGCAACAAAATTTCTCAATAAGAAATCACAATCACTTTACTACTATTGCAAAAGAAGCACAACTTTAGTCTCTAATAGCACATCGCGGCCATCTTCTTAGCGTGCCAGGGTGACCACCTGATTAATGACAAATGAAAACGAATTTGATGTATATGCAACCAGTTTTAAGCCTTTTATTGAAAGATCGATTTACGGATTAAGCCGGCAATAGTTACTTAATCCTGGGCTCTTTTCATTTTGGTGTCGGTGTTTGGTAGAGTTGAATTTCTCGTTGAGTTCCTCTTTCTTTATTACCTTCTATTTAACGCGTTGTTCCCATTGTGGTATACCTTTCCATTTTATGCCCCCATTTTTCAGCAACCCTTTTCATTTCACCCTTCCACCAGTTCTGTACCTACCTCTTTTGTTTCGTATAATCTACTTTAACAATTTATCTTTATCTATTCTTTCTATGTGCTGACTTTCCTTTATTATTATTTTAAGTGGCGTTATTTTTAGATTATATTCCTTATTTTGTCTCTTATTATTTTCCGTCAGATTTTGCACAAAAATAAATATTGAACTTTAACTTCGATAATTTGTGATATGTATCCTTCTCGTTCTTCAGTTGATATTTCTTTATTCGTATTTTGGTGTTTTCCAACGCTTCATCTGTGGCTTGAATAACATTGTGATTAATATACATTCCTGATTAAGACCCATTTCATTATTAGATTCTATTAGTTCGTTGAGGTGATTGCATGTTCGCATTGCCTTGACAACCATTGACGTTATATGTGTTTAATTGTAATGTCACAGTTTTGCTAATTAAATCGTTTATTTTTCGATATCTAAGGGTTATTCTTTTACGACAATTTATTTAGCAAAAATTGTATTCGATACAACCTTCGTGATGGATAGCCGAATTTTGAAACCAGAAAAATGCAACAGATCGCCTGATTCGCCAACTTCCGCTAAGGAATGGAAATACTTCCTTCAAACAACAATTTTCATTGAGGAATCCAAGGTACCCGAAGAGAAGAAGCTCAAGGTATTGGTTAATTTTTAATCATTCGAAAATTACGAATTCATTTCCGAGAGTAAGACTTATACCGAGGCCATTGACGTTCTTAAAGGACTATTTGCGCCCTAACCCAATGAACTCTTTGCTAGGCACCTATTAGCGAATCGAAGACAGCAGAATGGAGAGTCGGTTGCAATACTGCAACTTCAAATCTGTAGATGCGCTGACGTACTGTAATGAGTATCTACGTGATGCATTCATAAGCGGCCTTAACTCTCCTCTAATACGACAACGCATTTTGGAAAACATCACGCTGAATCTTAAGCAAGTGGAAAAGATAGCGCGTTCCCTAGAATTCGCCCAAAAACTCGCAGTATCTTACAAAACAGCAACCTATATTTCCGATTCTAACTGTAATAGTTTGGAAACTCCTACATCTCTTCCAGCCTCTGACGAATTAGATAATTGTAAATCTACACTTAATTCAGCCTATACTTTTCAACAATCTCGACATGGAAAATGCTACTTTTGTGGTGGACCCGGACATCGTTCTAGACATAAATGTCCTGCTGTAGAAGTGATTTGCAAATCTTGTGATAGAAAGGGCCACTTCCAGAAGGTATGCCAATCCAGATCAAAGGGTAAGTCGACATCCGCTTCTGCGTTGCTAGCTATTATCACATCAGCTGCTTCTCCAGGAGGGCTCTTCAGTGCAGTCGTTTTTGGACGAGTAAATGATATCCCATCCAGCATCCTTGTAGACACTGATAGTTCTGACAGCTTTGTTGACTACTCCTATGCCAAGAGGAATAAATTCAAAATTCATCCTGAGAACCGAGAGGTGAAGATGGCTTCCACTTGCCTCCAATCTAAAATTAGTGGGTACATTTTTGCAAACCTTCATCTTCAAAGAGAATCATACCCCAAAACTAAGCTTTTAGTTATACACAGTCTATGTTATGACGTTCTCATAGGGCATGCCATTATGAAACTCCACTCTTCAGTTCGACTCCAATTCGGTGGTTCCAAACCCCCTCTTTCTCTTTGTATCGTCGCTTGTGCCGAAATTGAACCACCTCGACTATTTGAACACCTAGTTGACGGCTGCCATCCCGTAGCTATTAAATCTCGCCGTTTTTCCGAAGCTGATGAAATATTCATTAAATCTGAAGTCGAGAAACTAGTTCGTGAAGGGATCATAGAGGAGAGCTCATCACCTTGGAGAGCTCAGGTTTTAATAACGAGAAACGAAAATCATAAGAAACGCTTAGTAATAGATTACTCTCAGACGATTAACAAATTTACTTTACTAGACGCCTACCCTTTACCAAATATTGAAAAGTTAGTCTCAACTATAGCAAATTACGATGTATTCAGCACGATCGACTTGAAGAATGTATACCATCAGATACCGATACTAGACTCGGAAAACAGTATACGGCTTTTGAAGCCAATGGAACTCTTTACCAATTTCGTCGCATTCCTTTCGGGGTAACAAATGGAGTAGCCTGTTTTCAGAAGACCATTGGCAATATTATAAGGAAAGAATGTCTTGATGGAGTATATGCATATTTTGATGACGTTACGATCGGTGGAAGGGGGTAAGATGATCACGATAGGAACCTTGAACGATTTCTAAGTGCAGCAAAGAAACATAATTTAGCGTTGAACCTAGATAAATGCAGATTCTCTCAAAATACAATAACTCTCCTTGGGCATCAAATTTCTAACAAGTCTATGCGTTCAGACCCAGATAGACTCAAACCGTTACAGGAGCTGCCTCTTCCTTCTGACGCTTCAGCCATGAAACGCGCACTAGGGATGTTCTCTCATTACTCAAAATGGGTCCCAAGATATTCCGACCAGATAAGGAGTTTGGTTGACTGCAAATCTTTCCTTATTCTACCGGACTCGCCTGTAGCTGGAAATTTTTGACTAATTAAAGAAGGCATAGCCAAGTCATTACTCACGACAATTCAAGATGATCTACCACTTACAGTTGAAACTGACGCATCGCGGGTATTGCTGTAGCGGCTGTAGTCAGAATGGGCGCCCCGTTGCGTTTTTTTCAAAAACCTTATCCCATAGCGAAAAACGGCATTCTGCTATAGAGAGAGAGAGGCCTTAGCGATTGTTCTATCGTTGTGGAAGTGGCGTCATTTTTTACTAGGTAGACACTTTCAGCTGCTCACGGACCAAGAAGCTCTGTCGTATATCTTCAATTCCCGACTTACAAGCAAAATAAAGAATGACAAGATCCACCGCTGGCGTCTTGAATTATCTCCCTACTCCTTCAACATTCAGTATAGGCCTGGTGTTGAAAATCATTCAGCCGACGCTTTTTCACGCGTCTGCGGTTCCTTACATATACATATATATATATACATACTTGAATACTTTTTAACCTTTGATTTCCTACTTTTATAAATTCTTCTACTGTGCACTTTTTAAATATATCATCATTTGTATATATTTTCATTCTTTTTACTTCATTTCTTACCGATAGCTCTGCAAGTTTTTCCAACGTTCGTCCTAGGTCGAAGTTGTGTAAACCGGTATTTAAGGCTTCACTAAATTTCAATTTATTTTTGATCCGAATGCTCACCCTAAGTGAGATACGGTTATTTTCAAAGTGTAAAATTGGTAATCTATGTGCCTCAAGGTTATTTAAAACTTTTACTACTGCAGGTTTTTGTATTCTTACTTCTTTTGTTTCTACTTTATTCCTTTGATCCTTTCCTGTTTGTACGTTTTCTTTTTGCGTTTGTGCTCTTGTGATTGCCAAGACATGTGAATTATTTATGTATAAATCCTTAAGTTCTTCAATGGATATTCTCGATATACTGTCCGCGTAATTCTCTATACCTTTCACATACTATATTTCAAAATCGTATTCTTCCAAATCGATTCTTATTCTCGTTAGTTTCGACGTCGGGTCTTTCATTGCAAATAAATGCGTTAGTGGCTTATGATCTGTTTTTACTATGAAATGTGGTGAACCATATAAATAACACTTAAAATGATTGATTCCCCAATGAATTGCTAATAACTCTTTTATGATGGTGGGCTTGTTAAGCTCGCCTTTCTTGAAGCTGCGTGATGCGAATGCGATGGGTAGGTCAATCCCTTCGTAATTTTGACTTAAATTTGCCGAACATGCGCTATTCGAAGCGTCTGTAGTTAATATGAATTGTCTATTAAAATCTGGATATTTTAAAATTGGTGGATTGATTAATTCATTTTTTAAAACCTGAAATGAGTTTTCGCACTCTTGTGACCACTCGAATTTTACGTTTTTCCTCGCTAACTTATTTAAAGGAATACATATTTCTGCAAAATTTTTAATGAACCTTCGATAGTAATTGCAAAATGCAACAAATCTTTTGACTTCGGTGGCATTTTTTGGCACTGGGTAATTCTGAATGACTGAGTATTTTGCTTTATCTGGTGAAACACCATCCTTTGATAAATTGTGACCTAAATATGTGACTTCTCGCCTGAAGAATTGGCATTTTTGTGGATTTAATTTTAAATTAAATTTACGACATGCGTCAAATACTTTTTTAAGGTTGGCTAAGTGATGATTCTCTGAAATTCCTATTACAACTATATCGTCCATATAAAGAAATGCTTTTTCCGGCGTGAGGCCTGAGAATGCTATTGACATCATTCGTGAAAAACTATTAGGGCTTATGTTTAACCCAAAAGGTAGTCTTGTGAATTGAAATGAGCCTTTTTCGGTACTGAACGAAGTGTATTTCCTAGAAGATTGTTCTAAAGGTATTTGATGAAAACCTGACATAAAAGATCTAAAACTGAAAACCATTTTGCTCTCCCTAATTGATCTAAAATTGCATCTATCCGCGGTAAAGGAAATTTATCTGTGACTATTTTCTTATTTAGCTGTCTAAAATCTATACAAAGTCTCCACGCCTTATCCTGATTCGTCGACTTCTTTGGTACTAATAATACTGGACTATTATAGTCTGATACTGAGGGTTCAATTATTCCCTGTGTTATAAGTTTTTCTACTTGACTATTTAACTCTGTTGATTGTGAATGTGGTGTGCGATAATTTTTTTATGTATATCGGTGTATCATCCTTTACTGATATCCTTTGTTCGTAAAAGTTGTTGTGCGTTATAGTATATCATTCTTCAAAGCGAATATATCCTCGTAATTTTCACACCGTTTTGTTAAATCGTTTCTTACATATTCCGGTACTTCTAAGTTTAATGCTTTCCTTAATTCTTTCATTCTGTTACTATTATCAGTTTTAATTGTATATATATCGAATAAATCTAAATCTAGAGTTTCAATATTCTTAGTTTTTACTGAAATACTTTCATAATTTGTATTTAAAATTCTAACGTACGGGTTTTTCCCTGATATTATGGATCTGGCTATAAATACTCCTGGTGCTATTTCCTGTTGCTCTACTACTGTATCCTTTCTCCAATTCTGGCAGTTCTCTATTAGCCTGTATACCTCACATCTAGGTGGTATTGCTAAAGTATCGTATTCTGGACTACCAAAAATTTGTATGGTTTCTGAATTGTTAGACTTGCAATTTATATGTAATTCTGATTGTGAATAATCTAATACACAACTATTTTTTGTCATGAAGTCTCTTCCTATCAGTCCATTTGTTGGTATTGGAAAATTTTCTTTCACTACGTGAAAACAGTGACTTAAACTTATGTTATTGATATAGAGGTTGATGTATATTTGACCTAAAGTTTTTGCTGAGCCTTCCGTTATCCCCTTAATATTTATTTTACTCCTAGTTTCAATCAAATGATGTGGAAAATTTTTAGAAATTTTTATTAGAGAAATGTCTGCTCCTGTATCTAATATAAAATTGTAGATATTATCAGATAAGCTTGTCTGAATTTCTATAAAGTTAGAAAGTGATAAATCTAAATAATATGCTAAACATGTTTCTGTAAAATCTTGCTTTCGTCGCTTGATTTTTTATTCAAAACCCCAATTGTTTCTGATTCTCTCTTGTTTCTTCATTTTCTGTTTCACATATTCTTACGCTATTTTTAGCTTGATTATTGTAATTTCCATTATTATTGTATTTCCTATATTTATTAAAATTTTCGTATTTGCCATAGTTGTTCCCTTGATTGTACTGTCGAAATGTTCCTCTTGAATGATTACCGTTATAAAATCCTCTGTTGTTTCCTCTCCGGTGATTATTCCTAAAGTCAAAGTTTGATTTCCTGAAGAAATTCCTGTTATCTTTCATATGTAAGACTTGTTGTTGTCCTACTATACCTTCTACTGAAACCAATTTTGATAGTACCTCTTGTGTAGTTTCAAAACTTCCCGCTGCAATTATTGTTTTGCTTGCATCCGTTGCGGCATTCATAGTTACTGCCTTAATCGTAGCTTCTTTCGTATATTTTTCAGCCAGTTTCTCTATTTCTGTTGCATACTGTGTCACATCCTTTCCATTTTGCCTTACTTTACCAAGCTTCGCTAAGAGAAGGCTTGGATTGTCTCCTCTTATCCCTGTTTTAAGTTTACTCTTGATGTCTGCAATGGAGTTTTCCGTTGTGATTAAGCTTCTAGCTTTTCCTGTTAGTCTCGTTTTTATTAATAGAATAGCATTTTCCTCATTACCAGTCGCGTTTATTTGTAATAAATCTAATGAGTCTAAAAATGACTGTAATTTGCTTGCTTCGCCGTTAAACTCGTTCGGTAAAACTTTGCTCGCAAAATTAAAAAAATCGTTCATACTTGTCGCCATTTTCAACTGTTTGCTTATTGCTTGTAATACAACTGTGTCGATTTCCTCAAATATAGAGGTAGGTATGTTGATAATACAATTTAACGCTTGAAATGCCCTTTCAGCTTTATCCCTAATCCTACTTGAATAATTTTTACAAGTCTCCTGTTGTACTGAACAAAAATTTTTCCAATTTTTGGCTATTAACTTAGTAAAATTATTATAAAGACCTACTATGCTACTAATTACTTCTATATGTATATCAGGATTTTTAGGAGTTTCTTTCTTCAAAACCCTTTTTCCCTGTTTATTAACTTCTTCCACAATTAATCGTAACTTATCTTCAAAATCTTGCCAAGTTATTGACATTAAAAAAAAATAATTCGTTCATAAGAATAGAATGCATATGTACTTACAATTATTTTTGCACGGTGAGAGTTCCTGTTGCCTGCTTTATTGCATTGCTTCTGTTGATATCCCTTTTCAACGCTCTTCGGTGCGTTTTCCATAATGACTACACAAATTTTAAGATGAAGGCTATAGTTATAATGTATAATAATACCATGATGTGCATCGCAACATTATCTTGCTGTACCATGAAAGTGTTGTTGACAATTCCTGTTTCTTTTGCCTCTTGTTTGGTTGATGATCCTCCCATTGTTTCTCTTCTCCAAGGTCCCAAATTTAAATAGAAAACCATATAGTTCTACTCTTATACCATCAATTGTACCATAAAAATTTTTTGTTCGCAGAATGATAATTTACCTTTTACTTGCGGGACAATTATTATTTACCATTTTACTATCAATTTTTCATTACCATTTTACCATTACCATTACCATGTGTTCGAATGCTCGCCATGTAGCGGCGCTATCTATTTTACCATAACCATTTTACAATAACCATTAAATTTGCAGATGTGTATCGATGTAGATTTACCATTTAATTTTACCATTAGTTCCGCAGGATCTCCATGTAGTGACGATAATCATTATACAATTAATTTTACCATTACCATTTCGTTCGCAGGGTCGCCATGTGGTGGTTACTTAGTAAGGGTCCCTCGTATACTCGACGCTTACCATAAAGGCATTATATCTTGGAGGAAACCACTTACCTAACAACCTGTATGCGGGAATAAAATAAACAACATCACTTCTGTAAATATTACTGGGATGACGTTTAATACATTAAAAATACATAAATATAAAACCACTCGTTTTATTCAAAGTATTAATAACAACTCTTCTCTCCTGGTTCGTTAACTCTAAATTTATAGGAAATATAATACAAAATAGATATGATTTTCTACATGCCTGACCTTCCGTCTATAAGTTGTACATGCTTGTATATAAACACGAACGTGCTTCCATCAATAACTGACATTGACCGTGGCCGACCAATGCTCCCTAAATACTATAATTAATATTAACCTAAATTTAAATATTATTTCTAAGCTAATGTCCTTTTGTCTTTAATGTCTTTTTAGGGATCACTACACTCAGGACAAACTTTATGAGCTCCATAAAGTACTGTGCCACCCTGGTATTACAAGGATGTACCACTGGGTTAAAAGCAAAAACTTACCTTACGGAATAGATGAAATTAAAAAGATTAGCGCTGACTGCCCTACTTACGCTGCTGTCAAACAAAGGTTCTACAGAAATAACAACCAGCATCTGATTAAAGCAACATCGCCGTTTGAAAGGCTTAATATTGACTTAAAGGGCTCTTTTCCTTCTAACAGCCACAATCGGTATTTACTCAACATGTAACGCGAAAAATTCGCCGAGCCGTCGTAAATTTAATTTGGCTAACCTGTCGACTGAGAGAAGTCACAGCGCTGTCGGTACGGAGTAGTGATGGGCAGAATCGAATACTTTTAAGAATCGGATACATGGTATTCGAATCATGTTAGGAATCGAACACTTATCCGAGTACTGAGTTCTCGAGAACAAAGATTGTATATGGATGAGGACGAATACGAACGAACAACGAACACGAATACCGATACAACAACGCATCAACGGATACCGGTGCCTGTGCGAACTTTTCACTGCTCTTACGTGGTTATTTGTTAATCTCTGTTTTCTCTAAGGTAACAGCTTAAGATTTTGGTTTCTTCGTTAGACAAGAAAACTTGAATGTAATATAAATATTTTGAAGAAATCAAAACAAACAAAATTGGTCGTGTATTTTAATTTGAAATAAAAGGTCAGGGTTTCTCTTAAAATGTTTATAAAGAAAATATAAAATATTTAACAGGATAGTGTACATGTTTCGATAAATGTAAAAATAATAAAGATTCTAATAAAACAACAAAAATCAATTCTTTTAAAAATTAAAACGAAAATACATAAAATAGAAAATATTATACAGATGGTATAAATGTAAAAATAATAAGATTCTAATAAATTAACAAAAATAAATTCTTTAAAAAATATAGGCCTATTTACTGAAACTATTTAAAAATATACTCAATTCCAATTTTTTTGGAGATTAACGGTTTCGCCTAACATTTATTCACGAATTTGTGAATCCCACGACCCACGAACCTACCTTACAACTAAAAACATGGGCATGCTATATGAGCTCTCAATTCAACCGAGCCGAGCAATCAATCCGAGTCCTCAATCGGAATCTGCTGACAATGCAGACTGTTATTTTCGAGTTTATGCGATCAGCCATGCCGAGATCCGAGAACAGCCGGTATTCGAATACTTGGATAAAAGAATAGAATACACCGAGTACTGTTAAGAATCGAATACTTTCCGATTCTTAGTATTCGAATTCCCCATCACTAGTACGGAGTTAAAAATTTCAGTCCTCCATTTGCCGTCAAGGTGTAAACACACATTTTTCAACTTAAAATTTTTGCATGTGCTCTGGGAGCCATAAGCATTTTACTAAAAAACCCGAAAATTCCGACGTAGGGGAAGAAAAATACAGCTGGTACCAACAATTGGCAGCTCCGACCCGACAGGATTCTGGACCCAAAACGGTCGATGACTGTGGGTTCCATGAAAATTTAGTGGAATTGTATAATAGTGGTAAATTTTCCGTAGACGACGTTAGCTGGAAGGATTCATTAAAAAGGGCGGTTTTTGTATATGGACATTAAAACAAAAAAAATCACCGATTGGAATTTAATGGGTCAGTGAGACCAGTTCCAGGAGGTCTGGATTAATCTGGAGAAGTTTCAGTTCCTGCTCTGGTGCCGGAAAAGGATAAGTTAACAGTTTTCCTTTTCTTATTTCTTCAAACTCAGTAGTAACTTCACATCTATGCTTCACATATTACCGTTTTTTTTTATATTAAGTTTTATTTCTTTTTTTTTCTTGCGGCGATTACTATAATCTCGTTTATACTTGAATTTTGTATTTAAAATTTTTTGAAATCTTGCTCATAGATTAAGATACGCTGGAACACTTGGTACGTACCTAGTATTGCGATATTTAGTGATTTTTTACCTATTTCTAATGGTTTTATGTATATAATTTACGCCGTATATAATTTTGAGTTGTATTTTCTCCAGCAACGCTAAACTCGTTGTAATTTAAATTTCTGGCTTATGCAATTATTTATATTCATATTGATACTGGTATAAATTGCGGAAGTGTGAACCCTTGTAACTATACATTGGTGATTTTGATATATATATATATATATATATATATATATATATATATATATATATATATATATATATATATATATATATATATATATATGTAAGGAATATCTTCAGTCCAATTCAATTGCGCGCGTAATTAAGTCGATGTCTTAATATATGTCATGTCATTAAATTGGCACATGTCAATGAGATTAAATATTGTACGTAATGTGAGAACAATCCTAGTGAATAATAACTTTGAATGTTGTTTCTTTGTTATTTACAGGTAGGATTAATATTCTAGATCATGTATCTAATTGTAAATATTGTATATAATAATAAAAATCTTTGTTATTTACAGAGAAACAGTTCGTACATTATTCCAACCTCAGAAATCAAAATAATCAACATTATAAAACAACATTCTCGTTGTATACCACGATGGAAAAGCTACAGTTCCACTTCAAATTACTAGAAGCAGCAGATAAAAAATCCAATGTGTTGTGTGTCACTAGAATTACCACAGAAGATGGTCATACATATAGAATTCCATTTGACCACTATGGTGTACAAAACCATGAAGAGCTTATGAAAACTCCTGCATTCACTAAGGTAAAGAAAGCATTAAAACTGAGAAATCAAGTGAGAAAAGTGTGGGTAAGTTTACATAAAGAATTGAAAGAAACTTATTATGATACAGAAGGGAATGTGGTATTTGAGGATGAGTATTTGGAAGAGTTAATTGAAAAACAAGAAGATAGTGACGTAACGGCTAGTACCTCAGAACAACCATTGATACAATTATTAGAAAAACTATTAGAAAAAAATGAAGAAAAATCTGAAAAAATAAATATTGGGAATTTAGCTAAAGAATTTGTTATCGAAAAATTTGATGGTAAAAATTCAAACGCGGAACAATGGATTAATGATTTTGAAAAAGAATGTGAACGCTTTGAATTAATAAAAGATGAGAAAAAAATTGAAATTTTAAAGTCATTCATGGACAAAAGTGCTGTAGATTGGTATAGTTGTACACTTTATAAGCTTACAATCAAAGCAGAATGGAAAGAATGGAGAGACAATTTTTGTAATACATTTGCAAGTAAAGGTTGGTCTCCAATAAAATATGCTATAGCATTTAAATACCAAACAGGTTCATTACTAGAATATTCTCTAAGAAAAGAAAAACTCTTATTACAAGTAAGGAAGACTATGGATAGTGATACGCTTGTGGATCTTATCGCCATGGGTTTACCCAACTACATATTAGACAGAATTGATAGAGAAAACTTAGAAAAATCTGAAGATTTACATAATGAATTGAATAAATTAGAAAGTTTAACCATTAAGAAAAATTTTGAAGTGAAAAAGAATAAACCGGACTTCAAGATAAAAACAGAAAAAACACCTTGCAAAATATGCAAAGATAATAACAAAGGGACAAGATTTAGCCCAAAATACTTATTAAATGGCGAAGATACATCAATATTACCGAATGAATTGAAAAAGAAAAACATTAATCAACTAGAAAACGATAGAATAACTGCATTCCAGAACAGTATAAAATGTCATGAATACAATAAGAAACTGTATGACAAAAATAGGAAAACATATAATTTTAATGTTGGAGATTCAGTATATATTGAGAATGGTAATAGAATGAATCGAAAGAAACTTGATGAATTAAGAATCGGACCGTACACAATTATGAAGAAAATATCAAACTCAATGTATGAGGTTGACGTAGGATATAAAAAATCAGAATCAAATTTATTTCATATTTCAAAACTAACTCCTACTACTTCGGCGATGAACACCACAGAATGTACTTAGCGCTAATTCATATAATTTTGTATTGTACTGTATTTTATACCAAAAATTTTGTAAACAAAAATTTTTTATCTTAAGGGGGGGAGATGTAAGGAATATCTTCAGTCCAATTCAATTGCGCGCGTAATTAAGTCGATGTCTTAATATATGTCATGTCATTAAATTGGCACATGTCAATGAGATTAAATATTGTACGTAATGTGAGAACAATCCTAGTGAATAATAACTTTGAATGTTGTTTCTTTGTTATTTACAGGTAGGATTAATATTCTAGATCATGTATCTAATTGTAAATATTGTATATAATAATAAAAATCTTTGTTATTTACAGAGAAACAGTTCGTACATTATTCCAACCTCAGAAATCAAAATAATCAACATTATATATATATATATATATATATATATATATATATATATATATATATATATATATATATATATATATTACCGTTGTATTTTTGGAATATTGTACATGAACAATTTGGTCGATTCTCTAGAATTTTTGAATTGAGACATCGGTGTAGTTTGGGGCCCTCAGCTCTACTGCACCCTGAGATTACAGCCTTCAGCTGAGCTCAGACGTTACTTGTAATATTTCTTTTGGGTAGTGATATTGTATTAAATATTTTGAAAAGAGACCTTTGGTCCACCAAGATTAATTAAAATTTCAATCAGGGTGTATTTGCTGACTTTTATTTACTTATTTACCTATCAGTTTAACCTTTGGAGTGTGTAGTGAGTGTTGTTAACCCACTGAGGAGTTGTGGGCTAACTTAGGAAGTCTTGGGTGCTTGCCAAAACTTCTCTGGCGCCCTTTTTGTATACTCAATAATTTTTTTGAAGAATCCACCCCTTCTTCTACTCGAAGCTAGTCGACTGGCGAGCACGGGTTGTACCACGTGAGACAACCCGCATACCTGTAACGAGCACTGAGAGGGTTTGTAGGTTTTTCTCGTTATAAACATTCTCGACGAATACTCTCTTTCCCTTTCTCGTACCCTTGCAAGGACATGACTTCTGAAACTGTAATACGGTGCCTGAATGACCTATTTTCGATGTTTGGAATGCCTAGCTACATATATTCAGATCGGGAACTTCATTTATTTCAAAGGAAATGATTTCATTCTTCCATAAACGTGGCGTTGCCACCAGCATGACCACACTATATAACCCAGCCGGAAATGGTCTTGTTGAACGATACAACGGGATCACTTGGAAATCGATCAATATTGCTCTGAAAACCAAAAACTTGCAGTTTTGCCATTGGGAAAGCGTTCTACCGGAAGCCTTGCACTCAATAAGATCGTTGCTGATGAACACTAGTACCTACTGTACTCCGCACGAGAGGTTCTTCATTCATCCGAGACGATTCCCGGGGTTAGTGGTCTGTGCGATCCCCTAATGGCACGACTCTTCCAGCCTGGTTACTTCAAAATGGACCTGTCCTTGTCCGGCGAAACAACAGAACCAGTAAATATGACCCCATTGTGGATGAAGCCGAGTTGATCGAGGCCAATCCTCAATATGCCCATGTCCGATTCGATGACGGACGTGTATCTACATTCTCTCTCAAACAACTGGCCCCTAGTGGAGACTTGAATTTGGAACGCCCGGATCCAATAAACCTACCACCTTCTCCGCCCCTTGCACAGGCCTTTCAGCCACCCGTTCCTCTTTGTTCGCCTACCCCTTTCTGTGGGCCTTCCAGGTCAGATATTCAAGATCCTCCAACCTCAGGTCAAGAAGGAACGCATGAAGATCGACCTAGAAGAAACAGAAGACTATGTCTCCAATGAACTCTTCTCCTGCGAGGGAGAATGAGGTGATTGCATGTTCACATTGCCTTGACAACCATTGACGTTATGTGTTTAATTGTAATATCACAGATTTGCTAAATAAAGCCTTTATCTTTCGATATCTAAGGGTTATTATTTTATGATATTCGTCATTTATTATTCTCGTTTTTAATCTATTCCACACTTCTATTCCTCTTACTTTATCAAATGTATAGGCAACCAGTTTTACGGCGCAATAACTTTATCAAGATTAATACAAATATTATAGTAATTTATACATTTTACAAGCATAAGCAGTAAGAATGATCGGATAAATGTTATCGAAATTCAACGTATGCAAATAATGTACAAACATCAACATATTATTAAATACAAACTTACTATAAAGTCTCAAAATCTTGAATATTTATTTGACAACATGATCTGTTGTTTTGAAGTTGGTATTATTTTGAATTTGAAGTTATGTCAAAAAATATTAAATGAATTGGTTATAAACAAATTATGTTAAAACTAATTCGACACGTTAGTACGATGAACAAAATTGCGACTACAATCGAACAGAAACTTCAAACTCATTTAGAAGCACAACATTTACAGGTAATAAATGAGTCTTACATGCATAATGTTCCTAAAGGATCAGAGACTCACTTTAAAGTAATAGTTGTTTCAAATAAATTCACAAATCTTCCTTTAATAAAAAGACATAGAGCAGTAACTAATCTATTGAAAGAAGAATTGAACAATGGGGTTCACGCTCTTTCCGTGGAAGCTAGAACACCTGAAGAATGGGAGAAAAGCACCAAAAATGTTCAACCTAGTCCATCATGCTTAGGAGGATTTGGTAAATAGATAAACTACTTTTTTTGTATATATGTATATTTATGTAACTTTTAAGGGACAGTATAATAAAAACTATTACTTATTATTTGGTTTGCTCTATTTAATCCTGCTTGTAAAAACTGTCAAATATCTTATAGTATGTTCAAAGTCATATTATATTCAAGTAAAACAACAAGCTGAGTTAGAAAATGTTTTTTCACTAAAAATAAGTATTAGTTACATGTTAAAAAAACTAAAAATAGCTGGGTAGAGGTTGTTAAAGTAGTAGTTCGATTTTACCTACACATTGAAGAATCATATTTTGTATGGTATATGTATTTTTACCACCTGCATTACATAGTAAAAGGGGGTCATGCATTGACTTTAAAGTTGAGCCCCCCACTTTTTGTGTGGAAATACACGTTTTGAAGCATCAGGACTCCGAATCAAGTGTTATCTCAATGATGTAGGTGTGTGCACTCATTTCTGGCCAAATCGCTGAACTTATTGGCGACAAAAACATGTTTTCAAAAATGTTATTTAAATAGTTACAAAAAAGTCTAAAGTTGGCTATGAATTTATACAATAAATTTGACAATTTGCAATTCAGTTCCAGTAGTAGGTAAATTCTTATAATTTTTTTTAATGAGTGGAACATTCGCATTTAGCGAACAAGTTGTGAAAGAAACTGTAGAAGAAGTGTGGAAGAATATATGATGATAGATAGATAGATATTTATTTCGTACTAGTGACAAGATACATTTTTAGAAAAAAAATATATACATTGTATGGTACATGTCAAAAGTTCTCTGTAAAAACGAAATATAAGGTATACATAAATTTAAAAAAAACAGTTAAAATCTACAATGTTAAACGTTCTCACTTGTTGTACAATGTTAATATGCGCCAAACTATATTTAAAATATTTAAAAAACAGATCAAAAGCAAAAAACAAATGTGTAACACGCAAACAATTATAAAAAGATATGCGTAGAACACTCAATCACGAATCCAAAAATGTATTGCTATTTATATCGTCTATACTATATGGTTCTGCAGAGACAAGACATTTCCTTATAGTCCTCCTAAATCTATGTATGTTAGTAATATCTCGTAGTTCTGTAGGTAGTAGGTTAAACGTAAACAAACATCTATATAAGCATCCTTTTTCAAGCAATGATGTTTTATAAATAGGGTATCGGAAAATGTGTTTCTGTCTCGTATGATACTCATGTGCAATTGTATAATCTGAAAAATATTTCCTATTTCTATACACATAACAAAGACACTCATATATGTATATACCAGGTACTGTTGATAAATTTAAAGATTTAAAATATCCCCTACAGCTTTCACGCAGTTTTAAATCAGCCAAAATTCTAACTGCTCTTTTTTGTAATACAAAGACAGTCTGACTGTGTGAACCACCCCAAAAGACAATTCCATAGGTCAGCGATGAATAGAAATTCCCATAATATGCAGTTATCAATGTATGTTTGCTAACTACTTTTTTTAATTCCTTTAAAGAATAATAATTTCTACTTAATCCACCACAGAGCAGCTGCACATGCTCCACCCAGCTCATGTGCTCATCTATTGTGACTCCTAGAAACTTAATTTCTGACAAAAATGTAGTTACGTTATTGTTAATCTCAATATTATTAGGATACACAATTTCATTACGACTGTGTTTAAATAGAATGCATTGCATCTTTTTGTTATTCATGATTAAAGAGTTCCCTTCAAACCATTCAGCCATTTTTAAAATTACAGATGTTGTCTTAGTTTTCATTTCATTATAATTATCTCCAACGATTAGCACATTTGTATCATCAGCATAATTTGTTAGTGTAGTTGTTATATCATTTAAAAACAGTTCTAGATCATTTATGTAGAGTATGAACAGGATTGGACCAAGCACACCGCCCTGAGGTACACCCAGTGTAACTTCTCTGGCATTAGAAGTATATTCAGAAGAGTTTGTTTTAATGCAGACTTTTTGAGAACGGTTTGCTAAATAAGATTGAAACCAATCATAGCATCTACCCCGAATCCCCATTTTTTCCATTTTGTCAAGCAATAATTGATTGTGCACACAGTCAAATGCCTTCGATAGGTCCAAAAAAACTCCAAGAGAGAGACTACCACTATCAAGGGCGTCCAGAATCCTCTCAATAAAACCGAAAGCAGCAGTTATAGTAGATTTTGCTTATCGGTATCCATGTTGATTCGAAGCTATGATCTGGTTCTTATTAAAAAAACTAACCAATCTTTTTCTCATAGCAATTTCAAAAACTTTGGAAAAAGTAGAGATGAGACTTATTGGTCTATAATTTTCCACCAATAATGTATCTCCGTTTTTAAAGATACAGTACAGTACAGTTCTACGGCTACTTTCAGTCTAGATGGGAAAACTCCACCCGAGAATGACGAATTTACAACATGTGTCAGTGGCTCTAAAACAAATGTTGCTATTTTTTTTAACAAAATATTACTGATACCATCCTCGCCACTTGAGCATTTATTTTTCAAACCATTTATAATTTCCAGAATTTCAAATCATCCACCTCGGATAGGTACATAGATAATATATTGTTATTTATATGATTCAGGTTTCTATTTTTTACCGAAGAGTCTACAAGACTTGCAGCCACTGTGACAAAATATTCATTAAAAATGTTAGATGCAACGGACATAGATGATATTGTTTCATTATTTGACTTAATACCAGTGAAATATTCTTGTGTTGATTTGCTGAGGCCTTTCTCAGTTTTTATTATATTCCAGATGGTCTTACTTTTGTTATGCGAGTCACAAATTTGTCTGTCATAGTAATTCCTCTTTTCCTGCAAGACAAGGTTATCTAAATGCGTGATTCCTCACAGAGAAGCATTTTCTAATGTTGAAAGACGGGATTGAGAAACAGGAAATTTTTATTGAGTTAATGGTGAACAGACTGTTCAAATGAGTGTGTGAGATGAAGAACTTTGGATACCATTGACCATCAATGGTGTGTTAGCACTAGAACTTTATCTTGACAGAGTGGCATATCAAGATCATCTGTACACTGAACTGTTAGATGTAATTTACTCCATCCATATCATGCCCAAAAAGTGCAAGAGTTGTTACCTGAAAACTTTGTTCAGCAAGTGAATTTCTGTCTATTTATTTTACGACAGGATATTCACTTTCAAAAGAAAATTCTTTTTACTGACGAGGCTTGCTTTACTCGTAGAGGTATTACAAATATGCATAACTATCATGAGTATTCAGATGAAAATTCTCATGTAATAACTCTTCGACATTTCCAATGTGACATTAGTATTAATGTTTGGATCGGCCTTATCGATCATTATTTGATTGGACCAGCTATTTTACCAAACTGGATAACTCGCGGAACTTATTTAGAGTTTCTTCAGAATACTCTTCCGGATTTATTTGATGATTTGCCGTTACAATTGAGATTGGAACATTGCTTTATGCATGATGGAGCACTACCTCATTTTAGTGTCAATGTAAGAGACTTTTTAAACTGCCAATATCCAAATAAGTGGATTGGATGAGGAAATAATTGTCCGCAAGATTGGCCTTCGTGCTCACCAAACCTCAATAAATGTGATTACTTTCTTTGGGGGGCGTTAAAAGAGTCTGTTTATTCTTCTCCAGTTGATTCCCGAGAAGAATTTTGGAATCGCATTGCAGACAAATGCAATATAATAAAAAATGGTCATCAGCTACTGGCCAGAGTCTACTTCAATTTTCGGCGAAGAATAATTTTGTGTCTAAGAAAAAACGGTGATCATTTTCAGCAATTTCCTTAAATTGAAATGTTCATGTTCTTTCTACAATGTTATTAATTGTTTTTCCATTAAATTGTTCTTATTAAAATGTATCTATTAATTTGTTAATTCTGAAATAAAATTCTTGATATGGATGGAGTAGATAACGTCTAATATTTATTAGACTTTTCCTTGAAAATGACAAAGTTTTATGGAAAATTACAAGAGTAAAAAAAGTTTTTGAATTAAGGTATCCATGATCCATGGTATGAAAACAAAAAAAAATCAAATCAACTGACAAAAAAAAACAAAATTCAAGCCGTGCGTTGTATTATAGGGTGTAATTGTTATACAAGTATTGATAGATAGATAGATTTATTTCATCACATTAATTGAATCGCTGATTGCAGAAAGGGTACATGTCATGTTTTCTGTCATTTTGTGATTATGAGGTCATTCGAAAGTTCAGACCAAGGCGCATCGTTGGGTGTAAAAAGGATGTATGTACTAAAATTCCTTATGGACAATAATAATCATATTAAAAACCGTTGAGTGCAGAAAAGGTCATTGCCTTGTACCCTTTCTGCATTCAATTTGTCTTGATAATATGTAAACAGGTGGCGTGTTTATGATAAGTGTGGCTGTCGTCACGTTGTCGAGAGTGAGGTTATAATTACTGCAAAACCTAAACTCGAAGGCAGGGCAGACTTAACTAATAACAAGCATAAGAAAGGTGTTGTTAATTGTGATGATTATAAAAGGAACGTCATAAAAAAATGCCGGTAAGTTTGGTATATCTGAATCAGGAGCAATACATATTTCATAACATCATTTTGTGCTTTCTAGGGTTAAAGGCCAGGAGTATACAAATTATAAAGGGAACAGTGTGGCTGCTAAATCTATTGGAGCTCCATGTAACTGCAGATTAAAATGCTTCGAGAATATTACTGTTGAGAAACAGGGTGAAGCATTTGAAATATTGTATGGCTTAGCAACAAAAGATGAAGACTTGTACTTGCAAGGATTGGTTCAAGCTGAAAGTGTTAAAACCCGTCGGCGTCGTCGTTCCCGGACACCATGAATGGAAGACTCTAGGCGAGATACCACGTTTAAATATTACATTCTAGTTGGAAGTGAACGGCAAACGATATGTAAGAAGGCATTCTTATCTCTTCATTCCATAAGTAATAAGCGATTACAACGCATTCAGCAGTTGTTAAAAGCAGGTGTCACCCCTACTGATAGAAGAGGCAAACAGGTAAGCGCTAATGCTATGCCTGCCACAGAAAAAATACGCATTCATAAAAATATTGCTACATTTCCGGTTAAATCATCCCATTATTCCTCAAGAGAGTATCATTCTCTTGACTCTAATTTGACTGTCAGCTTAATGTACTCAATGTTTATGGAAAAATATCCAGGTTCAAAGATTAAGTATGAATTCTACAACAAAATTTTCAAGGAGTTTGATTTGAAGTATGGTAGGCCGCAAGTTGATACATGCTGCATGTGTGAGAGCCTCTCACTCAAAATTAAAAGTAAGGACTTAAACGAAAATGCTAAAAGGGTGGCCACTGCTGAAATGTTGGTACACAAGAGGCGTAGCAAGAAATTTTATACTGCTTTGCAAGAGTCGACAAAGAAAAGCAAAGAATCTGACAACGTGGTAGCCTTAGCGTTTGACTATATGCAAAATCTACAGCTACCAAAAATTCCGGTGCAAGACTTGTTTTATTTAAGACAATTAACAGTTAGTGTCTTCTGTATTCACAACATGAAGACCGATGAAGTCGTTTATTTCATTTACCATGAAGGTACCGCCAAGAAAGGTCCTAATGAAGTGTGTTCTTTCCTTTACCAGTACATAAAAGACTACATACTTGATAATGTAAGGGAACTGCATCTCTTTAGCGACAACTGTCCAGGTCAAAACAAAAACAATACATTGATAAGAATGTGTCTGTTTTTGAAAGATTCAGGTCGGTTTGAAAACATACAGCAATATTTTCCAATCAGGGGGCACTCGTTTTTACCTTGCGATAGAGACTTTGGTGTTCTTAAACGCAAGCTAATGAAAATCGATCGTGTTTATACTTTACACCAGTATGTAGAGATTATAGCTAATGCGAGCAGCAAACACAGATTTTTTATTCATGTAGTAGATGGCAGGAGTGTAATCAATTTTAAGGACTGGTGGCCAAGGATATACAAGAAAACTTCTGTATCAGTCGAAACCTCACAAAGAGGTATACTAAGGGACAGAAAAGTTGCATTTAATATCAACAGTTTCCATCACTTTTCTTACTGCAAAACTAATGGAAAAGGTGTGGTGGTTGCAAAAGACTATATCAACGGTTTTGTAATAAATACATTTCGTCTAGTATAGGTCTTTCTGAAAATGAAGGTTCACCTCAAGAAATTTGTTATCCAACAGGAAAAATTCCTATAAAATCGGACAAAATGGATCACATTAAAAAATCTGCTAAATATGTGGAAGATTCTACCGAAACAAAGGAATTTTGGGATGAAATTTTCGAATGGCCCATTGTAGAATAACAGAACTTGTAAAATTTGTGTAGTTTGATTTTATTTTTCCGTGTATTTTGTGTTAATAAACTGTTACTCACATATTACGTAGCTAATTTTTTTGGTATTTACCATTGATCGCAGAAACGGTATATGTTTGTCAACTTTGAAGGTCTGTAAGTCTCAAGTGATCAAAGCAAAATATTCAAAAAAATTCTGAAAAAGACAGTGTTCCAATATATTTTTGATTTGTGCTTCAATTTTTTTCTAATTACTATACACAAGTCCCAAAAACAGTTTTTTTTATTTTTCTCGAAACTTCAGTTTACTGACTTGTACCCTTTCTGCAATCAGCGATTCAATTACAAAAATGTACAATAGTGACAAGTCAAACAGACATAGTAAGGTAAATGCTAGTTAATTAATTCACACTTACTACAGTTAAAATAGTTATTTCTAAAAGTCAAAACAACAAAACTAACAATTTAAAAGAGCAATGTCTCACAATTCAAAAACTCTTCGATGGAGTAGAAACAGTGCCTCAATAGCAAGTGCTTAACTGTAACCCTAAAACGGTTATGACTAAAACCAGTAATATCTGCTGGTATTTTATTGTATAAATGCAAGTTGAGTGAATTTATAGCTGATAGATCCAGTCGATAAAATTGAGGCCTCAGTTGTGCACCTCTTCGAGTTTGGTAATTATGAAAGTCCGCGTTTTTAAGGTACTTAGTATTATTTTTGTGTACTTCTAAGACATTGTAAAATATGAAGATACATGGCAGTTAATTACTTGAAATAAAGGACGTCAATGTTCTCTGTAAGAAACATTGGCTATGATCCTGACTGCTTTTTTTGCATTCGAAAGGCTTTAATTGCACGTGGAAACTGACCCCATAAAAGTATGCCATATGCTAGGTGGCTGTTTCGTTAGGCGCCTTCCCGAGCGTCTTTCAGGCAGAAATACATGCGATTGAAAGATGCGTGGAAATGAACCTAAGAAGAAACTATCTAGTCCAGTAAATGAAGGAGGAAAAAAAGGCAAAGTTAACATTAACGACGCCCTATTTTCATCTTCCGGTTGGAAGTAGCATTTGGTACCTCATTAAACATGAGACAAAGTTTTGCATGAAAACGCGTGCGAGGGCGGAGAAAATGGCCCCAAAAGACCAGAAAAATAGGTTTTCAGCCAATATCTCCTAAAATATGGCAGTTAGAGATTTTCGATTCAGATAAAAATTGAAGTTCAGTTAATTTTCTACAAAAATGGTCCTTATGATTTTTTTCGAAACATTAATATTTTCTGCAAAAAATCGGGTTTGAAAAACCGGAAATTTTGAGACTTGTGAAATATGCAAGTTTTGTACAAAATTTGAGCTGGGGGGTGTTGAAACCCTGTAACCAGACACCTTTGATGGATATTTATGTTTCCGAGGGTCTTGTCTTCCTCTCAGATGAGGCCCAGATGAGATATACTTATTAGGAAAACAGGCTATAAGATTAATTACAGCAAGATGGACCTCACCAGTTGACCTGAATCTAGCAACAATCAGCTTTGCACATGTGGCAAAATACTGAAGTTCATTGGGTTTTTGGTAAGGAAAACTGAAAATGCCTCAAGAGTGAAGAATATTTACCTATAATACTCAGCAACAATTTCTTGCAGATTCTCCGCAAATTTTTTTGCAACCAGACTGATTGAGGTTTTTGGAATAAAGAGTTATAAACGTTCTTCATGTTTCATTTATTATAGAAAAATATATATTTTTTTATTTATTTATCAACGGGAGAACCCAATATAATGATACAAGAATAATACATTATAGACTAAAATATTACATAGAAAATTTTTAACAAAAGTACAAGAGATTCACGGGTTAGTTGTCCGTGAATTGATGAAAAAAGTATATAAAAATACATTGCAATTATGACATAAATCTGTTCGTCACCAGTCATCATCTGATTCTTGATCAAGAACTTCTTCTGGGTCTAGAGTTCCCTCTAACTCTACCCCGTCAACAACTTCTTTTGAGTCTAGAGTTTCCTCTAATTCTACCTCTTGGGATAACATATTATCGCTGTCTTTATAATTCGAACAGTGGCGTGACTCACACGAACCACAAATAGATGAGCAAGGTAGCCCTGCTTTCTTGCATGAGCATGTTCCCTTACATTGACAAAATATAATCTTTAAGATTGCCGGAAGTGTTGGCTCTTTAATGGTTTGGACCGGCATGAGTATATCCTCTGCACGTTTCCATCCCCATTTTTCTGTTGACAGTTCGTTTCCGAGCTACTGTTGGACTTGCAAATATACCCGATAAAGGTGCTGCCTTGCAGCTTCGGGTGTGGGGGGCAAGGTTGAAAGTTTGAGCGCAGTTGGGTTTCTGTTTCTGTCTCTGGTGAATCGCTTGAAGATCTCGTATCTAATCTTTGTCAGGGTTTGGCCATCATCATCACTGTACATCGACGCAATGACAATTTGCCCGTCCTGAAATACGGTCTCGTGGGGGAAGATTCTGGTTTTTAAAACTTTCAATGACCGCTTCCAGTTCCTTGTTCTTCGTTACTTTTCCCTCTAATTTGTCGACTATTGACCATTTCCCTTTCCCGAAAAAAGCCGAAGTTGTATCGCTTCCCGAAATAGCATGGAGAAATAAAATATTATCTCTAACGAAACAAATGTTATTGAATAAAAACAACATGAACAAATTCTCACCTTTTGCTCCAATTTTAGAAGGTTTGAATCTTCACTTTCTATATTTTGGGTTGGTGATAAAAGTTAATTTTATCGAAAAACGTCAATATTTGTTCAATATTCTTCACTTTTATGATTTTTCTTTCTATAATTGACAATATTTATCAAAATAATGACAGAAAACAAACACACTTATGCCTCCAAGCGTGGCCGCATGGTTTGTAGCAGACGACACGAGCGCCACGTAGAGCACACACGCGACGAACGACAGAGGAACGAAAGTAATAAATTATAGCGTGTACATTTAGATATACTGGTTTTTCCCGGGGTATCAAAGGTATGACTTATATACATCGATGGAAAGGTGGGAATTCCCCCGTTACACTAGTAATGGTGTTGAAATGTTAGAAATAAAGAGCAGGGAGAAAAAAACCACCAAAGAAAGGGCGTTTCCTTGAGCCCGCGTTTTCTAATTTTATTGAAAAATGGACGACTTCGTCAAAAAAAGTAATTGCACAATCGAAAAGTAGACCTTCTTAGCTTTCAAATGATGTATGATAGAGACCAATCGGATCATGTATAAATTTGGGATTCAATAAACAACGATTAAATGAAAATTAAAAAAAAAATTAGGGTATACGAATTTCAGGGATGACAAAGGACCTTATGAGGACCCATAACCAAGAAAATTTTGAGTAAATTAGTGCAATACAAAAAAATAGGAACAAATTCCTGGCGAGGTCAAAATTTCCCGGGAGCAGAAAGTTTGACCCGTGTTCCGATATGGCCAAAAGAGTCAAGCGTGACTCAATTCACAGGGTATAATAGCAGCAGAATTCCTCTTTCACATGAACTTTGAATCATGAGAAAATATGCATTTTTCACAAAGTTATTGAATAATTTGTCCCCCCGCTGATGTGTAAATACACGGACTGTGCTCTCCGGCATACAGCACAGAAGCTCATTATTCGAGGTGCGCTTGGTGCCGTTTTTCTCTAAACCGGTCAAAATTTCGAGAAAAATCATGAGGGCAATTTTTGTAGAAAATTAACTGAACTTGATTTTTATCTGAACCGAAAATCTCTAACTGCCATATTTTAGGAGATATTGGCTGAAAACCTATTTTTCTGGTCTTTTGGGGCCATTTTCTCCTCCCTAGCACGCGTTTTCATGCAAAACTTTGTCTCATGTTTAATGAGGTACCAAATGCTACTTCCAACCGGAAGATGAAAATAGGGCGTCATTAATGTTAACTTTTTCCCTTTATTTACTGGACTAATCAGAAATGTGACATATTGATCCAATCTGATAGTCAAGCAGCTATCAAAGCATTGATTGAGCTCCCATGTCATTGACTCAAAGTTGGTCAGGGTCTCTTTAGTCTGGGTTCCTGGCCACTCGGGAATCACAGGAAATGAAGAGGCCAATACACTTGCCAGGAAAGGAGCACAAAAGCCCTTTATTGGCACGGAGCCTTTCTGTGGTGTAGGAAAATGCTCCTATAAGAATGAGTTTCTTAAGAAGGAGGAAACCGAAAGAGAAGTACTCTGGCGGTGCGTTCCCGGGTTGGAACATTCCAAAAAGTTCCTGCGGAACTTTGACACTGCTAGATCCAAAAAATATTTGGACCTCAGTAAAAATAAGCTACATCTCCTCACGGGCTTTCTTACAGGACACTGCCGCCTTAGGAAGCACCTAATGAGAATAGATCTAGCAGAAACTGACGAGTGTATATTCTGTGTTGAAGCCGTTTCAAATACTAGAGTTCATTAGAACCCTAGAACTGGAAGGCGAGCTATAGTAGTAGCGAGAACAGCTCTTATAAGAGGGGGGGGGCACAATAAACCTTAGGTTTCAGTACATTGTAACCCCGTTAATATCTAAATCTAAATCTAGGTGGCTGTTAAAAAGAGAAAAGTATGTCTGTAATCACTTATAAGCGAGTCGTTATAGATAAGGCTGGGGATTTTGAGGTTGGTCTTGTTACCTCGTATTTGTCGAATTTTATTCCAGACTTGACTAGTATTAGTATCGGTTATTAGGGAGGAGACATAGTTTTGCCAGGAGGACTTTTTGCTTTGTTTTATAATGTATTTAGCTTTTGCTTTGAATTTCTTGTGTAAAACAGGATTTGCAGGAGTTTTATTTCGGCGCAGTCTATTAATAGTCTAAGATCCGGGATTAGAAAAATATACCCTAATCTGTTATTTAGATGACACAATTTTAATTTTTTATAAGCTGATTTCAATATCATGAACTTATAAACAACCTCTGCCATCATAAGCCTGCTGCAATTAATAGTAATTAATTAATTAACAACTAATTTATTTTTAATTTTTACTTTCTCATGTTAGTTACATGTAGTAAGTTAAAACCGTCAATAATTTATATTATATACCTCACTGTAGTAGGCACCCATCTCTATGATTGCTATATTTACCTGCAGCCAGGTGAGGAAAGGTAGATAAATGTAGCTTATTTCCCTTACATGTTAATTAAAAAATCCAAGTACAATAATAAACGGCGTCGAATTCTAAACATAATAATATAAAAGGCTGATGCAGCCAAAGATAAATAATAAAAATAAAAATTAGCGGCAGCTATGGGAGCTCATTGCGAAGAGAGAGATAGAATAATACATATTTCTTCAACGAACAAAGACAGCGTAAAACTCATGCGCGCGCACCACAGGCTCATTTAAACGTACTAGAATAGAGGGAGAAGATGAGAATTGGAGTATAAGAAATATAAGGCGGGTTTATACAACAATTACATAGTCATAATCATAATCACAGTCACAATCATAAGAGTTAAACTAACTATTTCTTATAGGTCCGTTTATACAATTGTCATAATCACAATCATAATCATAAGCATAATTTTACTGACCTTGAAGTTCCCAACTTTTAACTTTTATGATTATGACGAGAATTGAAGTGCGCATGCGTCGAACCCGACAGACGACCATAGAAAAAGTATATATAATGGAAACTCGCTACATATACTTTTTCTATGCAGGCGACATTGACAGAGGGGGCGTTTCCATTACAGAATCCATTTTGTTGGCCGTTTTTTCAGGTTTTGTTGTGATTCATTGTTTATACCATACACGTGTATTATATTTGTATCATACTCTGTTGATTTTTGTGTAGAACTGGTTTTGAAAGATTAAATTGAATTGATTTTTGGTCATACGCGGTTTGTTATTGTTCGTTGACACTACCGAGGAAAATATACAAAAGCTATCAAAAACAGAAATGACCATAGATAACCTTCATGAAATGACGTTTGACCACTGGTTTGACGTTTGTTTCACTTATCTATGGCTGTAGGCTACCTTTATTTATATGAATCTTATGCTTATGACTGTGACTATTAAAGTTGTATAAACGCCTTTTAAAATTGTGATTGTGATTATGTTTATGATTCTGACTGTGATTATGACTATGTAAATGTTGTATAAACCCGCCTATAGACAGAAATATAGCTCTAAATTTTTACGAATTTTTTTGAATTTTCGGAATATTGTGAAATATTAAAGAAAATATACTTTTGAGAAAAATTACCGAAATAGTTTACACTTACCGTGAAGTTTTCTTAATGCTTCAATTATTAAATTTTTTTCTAAATTTCCTTAACTATAATTTTTATGCGCCGCAATTAATTTTAAAACAGAAGGTTTAAAATGTTTGTTGTATTTATTCTTATGCAAATATTGTATACGAATGAAAAATAGAAAATTAAAGCAATTACATTATGTTGAAAATAATTGTAAGTCAAAAATCAATTATTTAATCTTGGTCCGACTCATCTGAAGTAGCAATGCAATCATCGAGATCTCGGTTATCGCACGGCGAATTTTCTCCACCATCATCATCTGTTTTTTGCTTCATTTTCGTTATCATCATCATTATTTTTGCAGGTATCTTGTAAAATATCATCAATTTGGAGCGGTGTTGCGACTCCAACAAACCATCGAGGTTTCAAGTGATTTTCCTTAAACCAACCACACTCCTCCGGATTAAGTTTAATGCAGTCCGCATCAGTCGCATTTAACCACATGGAGTTAACAAATATCGTTCGCAAAATTTTTTGTTTTAGCGACTTCCAGCATGGTGGTATTAGCGTCGAATCAAAACTCTTAATTTTCCTTAAAAATTGATTATCACTCTTAACAGCCGCCTAAGCTTTTTGAAAAATTCTATATCGAGCATCATTAACAGTGATACAGTTCTTTACTCCATACATTAAACACGTAAATTCTTGAACAGCTTCAAATGCATCTTTATATTTTACTTTTACAACTGTAATTTTTTTTAAACAATTACGATGATATCCAAATTTATGGGCAGTTTTAACATCGAATTTTAAATCACCGTATTTAAACTTTTTTTCTTTACGAAATAAAAGTTTTAAATAACAATCCTCAAATTTTTGCTCATCAAAGTCACACACATCTCCATTTTCACTTGAAACACAGCTTCATTTTTAGGGTGATAATATATTCAAAATGTAATATTTTAAATATAGTTTAAATAATTTCTTTTTTATTTTTATAAATATAACAATATTTTCATCATCCAGTCTGTCACGATGCCACTAAAATTTCTTGGTTATGTTTTGACACGCGGTATTACGGACGGAGCAAGCTTTGGAATCAGGGCTGCCACATGCACCCGATCAAATATCCGTAGATTTGTTCGGAAATTTCCGTAGAATTTTCGTAGATCCAGAATAGAGCTTCAACATACAGTATGGGCGTTGATTGAGAAGTACGGATCTCAATCAACGGTATGGGGTTATCTGAACTTATGAACATCTGATCCTTAATGACCTTGAACGCTCAAGTAGCGTGCCTGTGTGAATTTTGAATTTGTTTATTGGACGATATACAATTTTTCAGCTTCATAGTTATGGCAACTGTAATTGTTTTTAATTTTTTTTTGCATGGAGTAGTCGACTCTGTATTGGTATTGGTATTCAATGAGTTTCTGGTGCTAGTTTTGTTTATATTAATTGAAGAAAAAAATCTTTTTACTGTTGCAGAAATATGAGAAAGAATTCTAATGTGATTGGTTAATTTTACTAATAAAGGAAATGTTAGTTCACCATTTGCATTTTTAAAAACTAATACTTTGGGCCAGAAGTTTTCAAAACTATCCGAGAAATTTAATTCACATGCTCACTTACTACTATAGGAAAATCGGTAGCCGAAGCTGCAATAAATGGATTTCTTTTGGTTTATATTTGTGGGAATTAAATAATGAAGATTTTTAATTAGTGTTTTTAAATGAAACTCACGGTCTCTAGTTAATTCCACAATATATATATATATATATATATCAGATAACAATTACAAAATTAAAACTTTTCAAAAAATATAAACGCATAAACCAAAGATAGAACTTTCTATCAAACCTTAATATTAAACAACCTATAATTAGAATTTTCCTATCTAAATAATTTAACCAAAAGTTCAAATTGTCTACTTTTATAATTGATATATGTCAATGTAAAATGCGCAAATTTCCTTGTAAATTGTCTGTTCCAAAATAGTCTTCACTTGACGCAGAATTTTATATAAGTAACGTTACTATATTAGTGTTTTTAAATGAAACTCAAGGTCTCTAGTTAATTCCACAATATAATACAAGTTATTGAAAATTCTAAAAAATTGACAATTGTTTCGATAAATCAATATCATCGTTAGAATGACAGAAGTAACTTCTGTAGAATTCTTTCTCATATTTCTGCAACAGTAAAAAGATTTTTTTCTTCAATTAATATAAGCAAAACTAGCACCAGAAACTCATTGAATACCAATACCAATACAGAGTCGACTACTCCATGCAAAAAAAAATTAAAAACAATTACAGTTGCCATAACTTTGAAGCTGAAAAATTGTATATCGTCCAATAAACAAATTCAAAATTCACACAGGCACGCTACTTGAGCGTTCAAGGTCATTAAGGATCAGATGTTCATAAGTTCAGATAACCCCATACCGTTGATTGAGATCCGTACTTCTCAATCAACGCCCATACTGTATGTTGAAGCTCTATTCTGGATCTACGGAAATTCTACGGAAATTTCCGAACCAATCTACGGATATTTGATCGGGTGCATGTGGCAGCCCTGATTCTAAAGCTTGCTCCGTCCGTAATACCGCGTGTCAAAACATAACCAAGAAATTTTAGTGGCATCGTGACAGACTGGATGATGAAAATATTGTTATATTTATAAAAATAAAAAAGAAATTATTTAAACTATATTTAAAATATTACATTTTGAATATATTATCACCCTAAAAATGAAGCTGTGTTTCATGTGAAGTGAAAATGGAGATGTGTGTGACTTTGAGGAGCAAAAAAAGTTTAAATACGGTGATTTAAAATTCGATGTTAAAATTGCCCATGAATTTGGATATCATCGTAATTGTTTAAAAAAAATTACAGTTGTAAAAGGAAAATATAAAGATGCATTTGAAGCTGTTCAAGAATTTACGTGTTTAATGTATGGAGTAAAGAACTGTATCACTGTTAATGATGCTCGATATAGAATTTTTCAAAAAGCTTATGCGGCTGTTAAGAGTGATAATCAATTTTTAAGGAAAATTAAAAGTTTTGATTCGACGCTAATACCACCATGCAGGAAGTCGCTAAAACAAAAAATTTTGCGAACGATATTTGTTAACTCCATGTGGTTAAATGCGACTGATGCGGACTGCATTAAACTTAATCCGGAGGAGTGTGGTTGGTTTAAGGAAAATCACTTGAAACCTCGATGGTTTGTTGGAGACGCAACACCGCTCCAAATTGATGATATTTTACAAGATACCTGCAAAAATAATGATGATGATAACGAAAATGAAGCAAAAAACAGATGATGATGGTGGAGAAAATTCGCCGTGCGATAACCGAGATCTCGATGATTGCATTGCTACTTCAGATGAGTCGGACCAAGATTAAATAATTGATTTTTGACTTAGAATTATTTTCAACATAATGTAATTGCTTTAATTTTCTATTTTTCATTTGTATACAATATTTGCATAATAATAAATACAATAAACATTTTAAACCTTCTGTTTTAAAATTTTTTTTAAAATTAATTTCGGCGCATAAAAATTATAATTAAGGAAATTTAGAAAAAAATTTATTAATTGAAGCATTAAGAAAACTTCACGGTAAGTGTAAACTATTTCGGTAATTTTTCTCAAAAGGATATTTTCTTTAATATTGCACACTATTCCGAAAATTCAAAAAATTTCGTAAAAATTTAGAGCTATATTTCTGTCTATCTTTCTTATACTCCAATTCTCATCTTCTCCCTCTATTCTAGTACGTTTAAATCAGCCTGTGGTGCGCGCGCATGAGTTTTACGCTGTCTTTGTTCGTTGAAGGAATATGTATTATTCTATCTCTCTCTTCGCAATGAGCTCCCATAGCTGCCGCTAATTTTTATTTTTATTATTTATCTTTGGCTGCATCAGCCTTTTATATTATTATGTTTAGAATTCGACGCCGTTTATTATTGTACTTGGATTTTTTAATTAACATGTAATCCCGGATCTTAGACTATGAGGGCAGTTTTGGATTGGCGCACGGCATTTTCACAGGCGGGATTCCACCAGGGAACACTTTTATGGGTGGCGGATAAGACAGTTTTACCTACGTGCAGGTCTGCTGCAGATTTAATAGCATCGATTATCATTTGAAGGTTAGAGGAGTGTATTTTGAGTGACTAGTGTGTAATCTGGCCAATTGGCAGTTTTTAAACACCAATACCTGCGGGTGATTGGTTAGATGGGCTGGAGATGAGAATGGGAAAGTGGTTGCTGTCATGCAGATCGTCCAGTGTATTCCAAGTTAGAGAAGGAGCGGATTTAGGATCACAGATGCTTAAGACTATAGCTGAGAAGATATTGGAGGAGATATTGAAATGTGTGTTCGAGGCAGTATTTAAAAGGCAGGCACCAGATATGTTTAAAAAAATTTCAACAACTTTGCCTTTTCCAAATGTACGTTTGGATCCCCACATGATAATGTGGGCTTTGAAGTCACCAACAAGTATGAAAGGTTGGGGAAGCTGATATATCAAATCGACAAGCTACTCTTCTTCTAGTTGATGGTCAGGAGGAACATATAAGCTACATATTGAAATTTTATTTGGGCACCAGGCGGTAATGGCAATAGCTTCAAGGCTTGTGGTTAGGGTAAGAGGGACGGAATAAATATCGCTTGAGGCAAATATTGATACACCACCGCTGGCTCTAATGTAGTGATACCCTTCGAAGTGTTTTAAGAGAGGATTGTGATTGATTTTAAGATTAGTTTATTGAAGAAAAAGAAAATCGGATTTGTGTAGGGAAGTGAGCTTTTGAATTCGTTCTATGCGACGATAAAATCCATCGCAATTCCATTGTAAGATAGTGAATACTTAAAGAGGATAAGGGAAGGTAAAAGGTTTAGTGGGATATTATCGAGGAGTCAGATGAGTTGTAGTCGTCAGTTGACGGATCACCGGAGTAAGTGTAAGAATCAGGATATAGTTTGGATTTAATTCTGTTTTGTAGACGTCTTAAGCGATTTTTTAAGGAGCGTTCACTAGAAGCAGTGTAGAGATTTTTCAGGTCTTGGAGTAAGGAGGGAATGTCAGAATTGAATTAATTGGCTTCAGTAAGTGGATCAGACATCCCAATAGTATTTTCAAGAAAAGCAGTCAGTTGGGTTTCAGAAAGGGAGAGAGGACTAGACAAATCAGAGCATATTTTATGAATAGTGGAACGAGTTGTAGAGCTTAAATCATGGTTCTCAGGTACATCAGATTTGGATTTTTTGGTTTTCCTTTTAGAAGGTTTTTCAAGGGTTTGCGATACATTGGGTGCAGAGGGTTAGATTGCATTTGGGCCGAGAAAGTTGCTGGTTTCGGGTGGTAAAAGAGTTGGGGAAGCCAGGCTGCTATCATTAGAGTGCGGTCTTTTCTCACCAGGTTTTGGCGATGGTACGTGGAATGGGTCAGGAGGATCAAGGAGGTCGTCGGTGGAGGTTTGGGTATTATTTACAGCGCAGTCACCAATAGAGGGGGGAAGATCATGTAAGGCTTCAATGGATGCAACATTTAATTGGGAAGGGGAGGATGTAGTGAAATTGGTGCACTTTTCAGCGGTGTGATTTGGTTGCTTACAAAGAAAGCATTCTAATTTATCAGTCGAAATAAAAAGTCGGTGAGGGGTGTTTTCATGTGTGATAAGTATTGATGTTTGGAGGGAAAAATCATCGCGGTCCGGGATTATATAAGTCACCCTTCGGAAGCTCATAACATGAGCATACGCATCGTCGGGTGTGTCGCATCTAACATGAGTGATGGGCGTAATGTTTTTTAATCCGAGGTCGTGGAGAGCTTTTTCAATCAGAGAGTGAGGAATCGAAGGGCTAACATTGGAGATTAAAATTCTTTTAGATGGAGAAATAAGTCTACGAATATGTATAATTTGAGAGTTGATTGTTCTGTTGGAAGTGGTTTTTAGGAGATATTCCATTTGTTCGGTAGAGGATAAATATATGCAAATACGGCCATGGGCAATACGAGATGCAGAATGAACATTTTTGGGAGAAACAATGCTGCCAATTGCTTTAATATAGTCGAAGATGACGGAGTTGGGAATAGATTGCATCACAATAGCTTGATCTTTAGAGGGTGTTGGGGGCGGGGGCGCTTTACTAATGGTAGCAGCAGCATATGTTCGATGAGTTGTGTTTATGGTTTGATATGTACTCTGAATTTCATTGACGGTGGTGATCTTAAGAAAGTGAGACGGCAAATTAGCCATACTGCGATTCTGGTTACCAAAATCGCAGATATGAGAGCAGGGGGGTATAAAGTACGGCGAATATACCAATATTCGCTCGATGGATAAAGTTTGCACACTTCCGGACTATTGTTGTCAATTTAAATTCACAAAAACCAAAATAAACACTCGTTAATTACCAGGTCTGCTAAAAAACGGAGGTCATTGAACAGGAAATAAAACACGTCCGTCTACTAAGAGAGTCAACTCGTGAATCTCAAGAATAATTAAAGGACTTTAAATCTGTTTACAGAGCAGTGTTAACGCATGGATGTGCAAGTTTGGATACTTAATAGGCAAATAAGAAGAGTAACAAAGAAAGATAAGAACGGAGGAGACTAGACTATCTAAAACAATATGGGGAGCGAGAATTCAAAAAAATAAAAAGAGAGGTAGACCCAAGAAGACTTGGGATGAGGCAATAGGGAAAGTATTACAGTGGAAAAGAAAAACTTGAATGGAAGAAAGCCCCTTCCCACGTAGATCCGCCAATGATTCACAGCGTCGTCTTTTTGACCTCTTGGACGTTCCTGGTTCAGGCTATGGTTGAGGATAATAAGTTTCCAAAAATCTTTTTATTTCCAAGGGAATACTTACAATTTGGGGGCTCGAATTCGTAGTTGTTCTTCTACTAAAGTTAAGAGCTAGTTTTCTGAGATATGCTCTTCGCGAGACGAATTCATTTTGATTTGCGGGTAAAATTATTCGTGAGTTAATGCGTTTATGAGGAGGTAAAAAAAACTCACCACTGGCCACCTTCTTGTAGATCGGCGAATATTATAAGTGGCGTAATTTTTGTCAACGACATTTACGCCTCACTTTGTCTCGTTATAGATTAAAATGATTTACGGTTTCTGATCGAGGTCCTGTGAAACATCTTCTGATGAAACATGCATGCTTAAGAGCAGCACAACGGATTTCCCTTTTTCGGAACGTATGAAACGAGAGTTTGATTTTTCGTATATCCGAAAATGCTACTAAAGAACGCACGTTTCCTTGGGATACAAAATGTGGCGGAAGCTCTCATAATCTTTCGTGTTACTCCCACATAATGATCATTCTCTGAATCAATTGATCTTGTTTCAACATTATCGTCTGAATATGAATCATCAGATTCATGACAATTTTCGTCTGGTACATCGGTACTGGGTTCATCGTCCTCGAAAATAAGACAATGTACATCTTCGTCATCTTCCGGTTTTGAAAAATCGAGAAACTACGTATTTATTATTTATCAAACACAAATAAACGCTTCACAGAGGATTTTCACACGAGAGTTGGCCGAGCTGTATCTAGCAGGTACCCGTCGGACCATTTATGGAAAGAGAAAGAAGAAGTAAGACATACACCGGAAAAGTAGTAGAGAAAACCTCCACCTCTTCATCCGGGCACCTCACAGAGGGAAAAAAGGCCAAACGGCACAAATGTCGTATGCCGTTCGACCTCCCACATCTGGGAGAACCGGGCGACATAGATGACCCACTGAGAAAAGGCCTCTGTGGAGCAGGGGTGCGGAAATACCTCTGACTCCTCAATCAGGTAATATCCCCTGAAGAGGTCAGGAAGCAGATTATTCAGCGCCCAACCCCCCAGTTACCCAACGGTAACCGGGCAAGCCACTGATTAGGCAGCAGCTGTCAAAACAAAGAAGGCTTTTAGGGTGGGAGTAACGCCCAAGGATTATCCCGGGGCTATCCTAAAAGCAGAGCAGCTCTCCACTCTGGAAGACACTCTGGTGGAAGAGCTGTGCCAGAGCAAATCGGCAGACTGGCTGATGAGGTCAGCGCCGAAATTAAACTCTTGGGAAGGACCCGAATTGGTGGCTCGATGTGGAGACGACATCCCAAAGCCGGTCACCATAACGGTGTTCTTCCCAAGAAGCCACGACATGAAATTGGAGAAGATCCTCCAACTTGTCGAGGTTCAGAACACCTCACTACTGGGGCTTAGAAGATCCTGAACTAAAAAAGGGAGACAGGGAACTATCCTCACGATTGGGATCGATCACCAATCTAGGGAGGCTCTGAAGGCAGGAGGTTACGCGCTAAACTTCCGTTTTGGGCGTATTCCTGTCTCCGAGCTGGGAAAAGAATAAAACTATGCGGAGGATCCACAGGACATGGAGATACCCTCCACATCCGGAACCTCTGTAAAAGGGGAAAAAGGCGAAAGCTTGACCTTGGGTCAGCCCGAGATCTTCTCCGGCTCTGCTGAGGTGACTGGGAATGTGGAGATCGCCTCTGCATCGCGGGAAACTGGGCGGAGCAGCCTGGGGGTCGAGAGTCTGACTCGAGATCAAGAAACCTGCTCGAACTCCGAGGAAGATACTGCCATGGTGGTCGAGGAGGGTCAGGGAGAGATAAAGGAGGTGGATGAATAGAAGCTGAGTAACTCGGCCTCTCTCATCCATAATAATTCACGTTCACGAATGTAGCTCAGATTAACCTGCATCACGCGAAGGGAGCTTCAGCCGTGATTGCAAGGCTGTTCACTAGACTACAACTGGATATTGTACTGATCCAAGAACCCTGGATCAACAAAGAAGGCCAAATCAAAGGTTTGGCATGCAAGGATTCTAAATTGATTTATGATCAAAGACAAGTATCTCCGCGTGCCTGTGTAATCACAAGAAATAACATAAAATATATTTGTGTTTCAGAATACGTGTCCCGGGACCTTGCTCCAATTATGGTTCACCTCAACACTGGGGGTATAGACCGAGACCTCGGCATTGCCTCTGCCTACTTCGCTGGAGACGGGCCGATGACACCGCCAGAAGAAGTACAAGAGCTAGTGAGACACTGCAATAGCAGAGGGCTACCAATTATAATTGGTTGTGATGCCAACGCATACAATACCGTGTGGGGAAGCACTAACAACGACGTAAAAGGTGAGTGTTTATTAGAATATCTCTTAGCAAATAACCTCGAGACCTTAAACGTGGGGACAACCCCCCATTTTTGTCACGAGAGCAAGAGAAGAGGTCCTGGACGTAACAATTGTTAATGTTGCTGCTAGGAAACATGTAAAAGATTGGAGGGTGTTGAGCGAGCCATCACTTTCCGACCATAGGATCATCGAATTTAGGATAGAGGGAGATACTACCTCGATTGCTACAAAACGAAATTCTAGAAATACTGGTTGGTCTCTTTACAATATGGACACGTCGAAGCGAATGGGGCAAATCACCCGCACTACGACCTGGAACAAAGAGTCGAACAGATCAGTGAGGCAATAATGGAAGCTTTTCGTTCAAGTTGCCCACTGTCAAAAGCTCGTTCAGAAAAGGATGCTCCTTGGTGGAATGAGGACCTGTCAAACCTCAGAAAAGAGGTCCGTCGGCTCTTCAATAGAGCCAAACGTGACGGTAATTGGCAGGGGTACACTGAGAAGCTTACTCAGTACAATAAAGATATTAGGAAGACCAAAGGGCTTAATTTTCAAGCCTTTTGCGAAAATATCACTTGCATTCACACAGCGGCCAGACTACAAATGGTCATGGCAAATGGGGGAACTAACCCCACGATGTCGCTGAAAAAGCCAGACATCATACAGGGAAGGTGAATAGGAACGATCTATTCTTCTTAGAACCCACTTTCCAGGTAGTGAACCAGCAACAAGCACTGAAATAGCAATGAATTACACCAAAAATCCCGCAAGGAAGATTGGGACATTTCTAAGAAAATATTTACAAGACGGTTGGAATGGGCAATAAGTACCTTTCAACCATATAAATCACCAGGAGTGAATGGAATATTTCCATCACTCCTGCAGCAAGGGATAGAGGAGATTCTTCCTCACCTGCTGAAGATTACAAGAAGCAGTCTAGCAGTGGGTCTAATACCTAGAAAATGGAGAAGTGCAAGGATAACCTTCATACCAAAAATAGGAAAAAAGGTGGGACTGATCCCCGATCTTTAAGACCCATCTGTCTAACATCGTTTCTACTCAAAACGATGGAGAAAGTAGTGGATAACTACATAAGAATAGAGAACCTGGAGAATATACCACTTCATAAGTGTCAGCATGCCTACGGAGCGGGTAGATCAACTGAGACAGCTCTGTATCAGCTGACCGAAGTCATCCAGAGAACTATGTACAACAAAGATATCACAATGTGCGCATTTCTGGATATATCTGGAGCCGTTGACAACACAACTCATGTGTCTGTCAAAGAAGCACTAAAAAGGCGAGGAGTAAATGAAACCATTGTAAAATGGAGGTATGAGTTGTTGACGACGAGGATAGCTGAGACACAGGTGGGGAATCAAACCACCTCAGTTAAAGCCACTCGGGGAAGACCTCAAGGGGGAGTGATATCTCTTCTTCTTTGGAGCCTCGTAGTAGATGAGTTGCTCTACAGGCTAACGGAGTTTGGCTTCGAATGTATGGGCTATGCTGATGACATAGTTCTAATAGTCAGAGGAAAGTTCGAGAGCACCTTGTGTGATTTATTACAAAAGGGCATTAGAATCATTGAGCGATGGTGCTTGTCAGTGGGGCTAAACATTAATATTAACCCAAATAAGACCATTTACCCGGAAAAGAACACTTCCAGCCATGAAACCCATATCCTTAAACGGGGAAATCATGGAATGGAAATCAGAAGTTAAATATCTAGGGTTAACCCTAGACAGTGAACTTCTGTGGAATAAGCATGTTGAAATAACTGCTAGTAAAGCAATAAGAGCTTTGATGGCGTGCAGAAATCTAGCGGGTGAGAGGTGGGGCTGTAACCCAAAAATACTGCGATGGATGTCCGCCATGATTGTGACACCAGCAATTACGTGTGGGGCAATAGTTTGGCATACAAAAGCAAGTCAGTACAGCACGAGGAAGACCCTCGACGAAGTTCAAAGGCTTGCCTGTGTGTGCAGCACTGCAGCTATGAGAACGTGTCCAACTATGTCCACAATAAACCTTAGGTTTCAGTGCATTGTAACCCCGTTAAAATCTAATCTAATCTAATCTAGCAGGTACACGACCGACGCCATTTGGGTTTTACGACTATAGCAACAACAATAAGGACTAGTTGGGTGTTTCCTTTTAGGAAAGTATTTAAGACACGTTGGATTGGGAAAATACTCTGCGTTTGGTTATCTTATTATTGATTGTTTTCGAGAAAACTGTAAATAGCAAAAGCAAGTATCTGTCAGATACACGCGCGACTAACGGAAGGTTAATTGATATTTCATGGATAAATACAACTGTTAGTGGTTAATTTTTTATTGAACATAATTAAAATATACAGAAATATGAAGAAACACATGTAGCAAATCTTATCGAATTACAAATTCTCCAAATTTAACCAAACACCACCTTTCACCGACGTGATAAAGGTTGGATTTAACTGTACAGGTAATTGGGTTTTCTCATTAAGCGTTACTTTATAATCTCTTAAAATTGTTATTATTCCACATTTAGCTTGAAGTTTACCAAATCTCATTCCTAAAAAAAACATTCTTTAATATATATATTTTTGAAATTTGATAATTTATTGATGAGTTGAATGATTCAGAATTGAATTGCACCCAGTCTTGTGAAGATTCATACAATGCTAATCTTCCTTACATTCATGAATATATGGTATATTTTGTTAGAATAGATTATATCCCACCTACAAACGGCTGAAGTTTAGAAAAAAGTTAAATTGAAAGTTAGGTTAACCGCATGGACCTCTCCAACAGCAATTTTATTAACGAATGCACCACTGGTCTTAGCGTTCTGTAATCTAAGCGTAGCGATAGCAACGACAATTTTGTGTAAAGCCAGGTTTTCCAATCGACGAGTTTTTTCCGCCGCATGGGACAGAAGTTGCTGGCCTTTCCCGTTAGGCGGGGAGTGAAATACCACGTAGCGTGTTGTGTCTTCCAATCAGCGGATCTAAAGTCGACGTACTGTTTACCATTTTGTTTCGAGCTCTATATACTAAACTGTGTTTTCTGGAGAAAATAGTAGTATTAATTATAATACTGTGGATAGTGAAGATGTGATTGTTGGCGAGGTCCTCCGACGAAAACCGTCTAGCGATATTTTTCTACGAAGAGAAGAGGAAGGAGTGTATACTACCCTGATCACGCGACATCTCCTCTACGATGGGGTAAAATTCAGATGTACGCCTCATCAATTCTTCTTCATCTTGTCCCTGGTTCAAGAAAAATTGGCCACGCCTTGAAGCCAATAACACCTGCAGAAAAACTGGCTCTCACCCTGAGGTAACTTGATCAAGCCATAAAGTAATTTCGTAATTAGATACTTCGTTGATTCGTACATTAGGCACGACTACCAGATCATAATTTAGAATCGTCTGAATCCTATTCAGAATTGTGGTGATCAAATACAGAATGTATTGAGGACATTAAAAAGGGGTCAAAGAAACCTTGCAAATTCGATTTAGAAAGTTGTTTATTCGGTTGTATAAAATGTTCAAACAACTAATATCAGTAAGGAAAATTATGAACAGTCATATAAAACAAGAAAATGTTGTACCATGGTTCATTACTCGTGGCCATGTGAAAAAGCCATCGCAAAAACCTTGGTTTAGGTTGTTTTCGGTCTCTTCAGTGTGGGAACGGGCGGAAGAAGGTACTGAAGATGTTTCGTAGCATTCGTCTCTTGGATAATCTATATTCGAAAAATTGCCATGATAAATTGTTATTAGTTGATTTTGTTCCTCAAAATCCATCACGATAGCAAATATTTTTTTTTCGCTCGAGTGATGAGATACGGCCTTAATTTGTTCACTGTTTTTGCCATGATTTTGAAAAATAAGTCATCTTCGTCTACTACTTCCTCAAAAAACATTTGCAAATGCTGTCGGTTCTTATATCTTTCTGCAACGAGTTTCTTCACAACATAATTCTCCTTTGCTTTCTTGCTTAAAGGTTTGCGGAATGCTCTAAATGCGAACTGACTGAAGGATTCTGTAGGGAGGGTGGGGACATAGCAGTCTCTGAGGACTGTGAAAGTGGCGTGAATAAGCATCAAGGAGTTGTTCAGGAGCTGGATCGCCATCCTAATAATCTCCACGCATTTCTAAATCTTGAGTTTTTGCATTGGATAAGGTTTGACGAACATCTTCCATAGACTCTAAAAACCGAAGGCGATCCCAGTATGCTGCTCTTTTCTTGTCAGCCGCTGATCTTATCGGCATCTCCTTTTCTTACTTCCTTTGCTTTCTCTAATCATCATGGATACTCTTTCAACGCATTTTGCATTGCACATCTGAAAATATAACTATGAAAAACAATGTTGTTCTTTAACTTAAAAAATAGATATAGAAGTACCAAATAACAACGTAATAGTAGTATATCTTGCAATGGGAGAATCCGACAATTCACTTCAGTTTTCTCATCGTATATCTGTGGCCGAACTAATTAAAAAATATATATTTAAACGCAGAACTTACCTATTTTTCCTAATTGTGTAGCCACTTCCTTCCATTTTAAATCCTTCTTCAGCTGGATTTTTCACTCACTGTGGGCCATGTTCCAAAACTTTTTGGGTTCCCCGACACCAAATCTGAATCAGAATCTTTCCCTCTGCGGCAGAAAACCGATCACCCTGCTAATTACGAACACGTTCAACAATATCAACGAACACGCGAATAATAATAGGGATATTAAACACGTCCTTTTGCGTATACGAAAACGTAGGCTTTGAACCTTGCGCATCCGCAGTAACAGCAAATTTGCATTCACATACGGACGTGCTCTGTGAGCTTACGTATCTTTGCGTACAGACAAAACGTTATCCATATCGAGCCGAGTACGTCAATCGGTACATTACCAAAGCAATACTATTTTCTTCGTTAAAATCTGGTTTAAATTAAATAGAATTATTATGCCTCTAGCCAAAAATAAAATAATATTTTCGCCAGATGATTTACAGTTGTTACGGGAAGGGTCTGAACAACACCCATACGAGGATTCAAACAGGTGGCAGATTATTCAGGTTCATATTCTGCAAATTACCGGCAAAAACATTTCCGGGAGAACACTAAGAGACAGAGTGGTAAATTTAGTAAAAACATTCCTCTAAGTGCAGATATAAACCGTTACAAGTAAGTGAATACGTACCGTAATGTTGGGTGGCTTCAGCCATCAGGGTTGACTTTGGTCATTTTTTAATATTGTTACGAAATAGCACACTAGTGCAGCTCCGGAATCCGACGCTGTCTAGCCATGTATGGAAGTTAAAATTTTGGAGGATGCGCAGGGATTTCTTAGAACTGTGACTATCTTATCTAGACATTGTTTTTGTGACCAGCCTTAACTAGACAATTCCAGGGAGCCGATTGTTTTTGTGTAAGCCGCAATCTAGAATTATCCAGTAAAAAAGGCAATAATATATATAAAGGACCGACCAGCGGAAGAAGTTAGTTTATAAAATGATCTCGTGATATTATAAACAGCGAACAAGTAAATAGTCTAATTAGTGAAGTGTTTATATAAATTAATGTAAGTAAATATACTGTGTATATAATATAAATTAGTGAATAGTGTAGTGAATAAATAAATTAAGTTAGTAGACATAACGTGTGTGTATACATTTATCCACCCGTAATAAATAACGTTGAAATAAATAAGAAAAACATTACAATATTTTTTTTATGTATGCACAACTTCGTTGCAATACATTAGTGTCAGATGTGGGATAATATAAATAAATATCTACGTAAAAATGGCCAAAAGACTAAGTGACCTGAAAGTGACCGAACTAAAGACAGAATTGGAAAATCGCAAGTTGGAAACGTCCGGTAAGAAGAGTGAGCTAGTAGAAAGACTCAAAGTGGCACTGGTAAGTGATGGCTTCGATCCAGAAATATTTTTATTTAATGACGAGGCTTCCACCTTAATCTAGTCAATTTCTGTCAAAGAAGAGAAAATTTCAACGAACGTGTAAAATGACATTTCAAGTATAAAGAACGATATCTCTGCTAACATGGACGAGAAAAATTCAACTATGAAAAACGATATTTCTGCTAATGTGAAGGATGATATTTATGCCTTGAAGAACGATATATCTGCCGATATCTTAAAAATGAAAAACCGCTGACGTTGAAAATAAAATTTCGTCGCTAAAATCGGTTATTGAGAATAAGATGTTAATGATGGAATACCAGATGGACGAGAAAATCAAGGAGTTAGAAAGAAAGATGACAGATTCAAGAACTCAAGACACGGCAGCGGAAGAAAATAATACCGAGCAAACAAAACCTTACAAGTCAGAAACATACCCTAGGTTAGAAGGCATTAGTAGTTTTACCCGAGCCAAGACCCCAAAGTTCGATGGAAAAATGTCGTGGACCAATTATGTGAAACAGTTTGAAGCAGCCGCTAGAGTGAATAATTGGTCCGATAAGGAGAAGGCAGTGAACTTAACCGTCGCGCTTCGCGGAGATGCCTTAGATGTACTTCAGACGATACCTCTTGAAGAAACGGATGACTTTGAGCAGCTGAAAAAGAAGCTGGACATGCGATACGGTCACGAACCACGATGTGTAGAAGATGCTTCGATTAGCCCATCCTAAAAGATTGGTCGATGCATTGACAGCTGCTCTTGAATATGACTCAGCCACGATGGCTTCGGGATACAACAAAGGTAGGACCATACAAGAAGAAGGTGACGATGACAGACTTGACCAGATCGTCAACTTGTTGAAAGGTATGGTAGACAAGAAATCGAAGAAAATCAGGTGCTGTAATTGTGGCGAGTTAGATCATGCACGCAGTTCGTGTAAGCGTCCACGACTCCTGAAAATCAAGCACCTCTTAAATGTAAAGCAGCCACGAAGGGCTCGCGGTAGAACAAAGATAGGACCATTCAGGAAGAAGATGACGATGACAGACTTGACCAGATCGTCAACTTGTTGAAAGGTGTGGCAGACATGAAGCCGAAGAAGATCGAATGCCGGAAGTGTGGCGAGCTAGAGCACGTATGCAGTTCGCCTAAGCGCTCCAAGACTTCTGCAACCCAGGAACTCCAGTCACAGGAGAAATCAGACACTGGCGAGCACCAAGCTGATGTGAATCACCGAAAAGGCGACTCTCTGCCTAGACGGTCTTGCCCTGTAGACTATTCTCACTGCAACAAGTCGAAATCTAAGGAAGTTGCAGTTTCAAGAATTATGGTAGTCAATGAAGAATAGTCATCCACCAGGATCAGAGAAGATCAGGAGAATGATCCTTACCTAAAGAGGATTCGGCAATGGAAGGAAGAAAATCAGCGACTTACATGGCAAGAAGTGTCAAGATTTTCACCGACACTCAAGGCATATTGGGCTCAGTGGGACTCCCTTCCCCTTAAAGAAGGGCTGTTGAAAAGAGTCCTTGAAAACGATGATGGTTCCGAGATGGAGAATCGCTAGTTATCCTGAGAGCGAGAGTAGCTGAGGTACTGAAGAAGTTACACGACAGTCCATCGGGATGTCATCTGGGAGTGAAGAAAACCCTTCAGCGAGTCCATGAAAGGTTTTATTGGATGAACAGCTCCGACGATGTGAAGGACTGGGATAAGAAATGTACGACTTATGCTACGAGTAATGGACCACATCGCAAGAGAAAGGCACCCATGCAACAATATAATGTTGGAAGCCCTTTCGAAAGGATTGCTTTAGACATCGCCGGACCATTTCCGACGACAGAAAATGGTGATAAATACATCCTGGTTATAATGGGTTATTTCACAAAGTGGGTGGAAATTTACACAATGCCGCGGATGTATTGGTGAAAGAATTTATCAGCCGATATGGAGTACCCTTGGAAGTCCACAGCGACCTGGAAGAAATTTCGAAAACCATTTATTTCAGGAGATTTGCGACAAGCGAAAGATTTTTAAATATTGAGCAAATATTATTTTTAAATGTCATTTAAATATTTTTTATATTCCTACACCCTACTTGTAATCGGGAATTATAGGTAGGAATATTTTTCAAAAACGAAAATTTTAACGGGCTTTAAATCAGGTATAACTTTCATATGTTTATTCTTCTTAAAATGTTTTTATAATATAAGCTCTTGAATATTTTGAATTCGTAAAGAAAGTCATATTTATGTTATTAACCAAATAATACTTTCCAAATAATTATTTGAGTTGAAAACATACTGTTCGAAGGAAATTTGCTTACGATGGGGAACAAGGGTTGAAAAGTCACCTCAAAGCTAAAATCAATTGTAACTTCCAAAGGAAACGAGAAGCCAAATTAATATTTGGTGGGAAGAAGTATTATAATGTTAAATAAACACTGTTCAAAAGAAATTTGCTTACGATGGGGAACAACGGTTGAAACGTAACCCTCAAAACTAAAATATTTTTGTTTTGAGGGTGACGTTTCAACCCCTATTCCCCATCGTAAGCAAATTTCCTCTAAACAGTGTGTTTTCAACATTATAATGCTTCTTCCCTCCACATATAAACTTGGCTTCTCGTTTCCTTTGGAAGTTACAATTTATTTTAATTTTGGGGGTGACATTTCAACCCTTGTTCCCCATCGTAAGCAAATTTTTCTTGAACAGTGTGTTTTCAACATCATAATGCTTCTATTCTACAAATATTAACATGGCTTCTCGTTTCGTTTGGAAGTTACAATTTATTTTAATTTTGGGGGTGACGTTTCAACCCTTGTTCCCCATCGTAAGCAAATTTCCTCTAAACAGTGTGTTTTCAGCATTATAATGCTTCTTCCCTCCACATATTAACTTGGCTTCTCGTTTTCTTCGGAAGTTACAGTTTATTTTAGTTTTGGGGTGACATTTCAACCCTTGTTCCCCATCGTAAGCAAATTTCTTTTAAACAGTGTATTTTCAACATTTTAATGCTTCTACCCTCCAAATATTAACTTGGCTTCTCGTTTCCTTTGGAAGTTATAATTTATTTTAATTTTGGGGGTGACGTTTCAACCCTTGTTCCCCATCGTAAGCGAATTTCCTCTAAACAGTGTGTTTTCAACATTATAATGCTTCTACCCTCCAAATATTAACTTGGCTTCTCGTTTCCTTTGAAAGTTACAATTTATTTTAGTTTTGGGAGTGACGTTTCAATCCTAGTTCCTCATCGTAAGCAAATTTCCTTCAAACAGTGTATTTCAACATTATAATGCGTCTACCCTCCTAATATTAATTTGGCTTCTCTTTTCCTTTGGAAGTTACAATTTATTTCAGTTTTAAGGGTGACGTTTCAACCCTTGTTCCCCATGGTAAGCAAAATCCCTCCAAACAGTGTGTCATCTACACGAATACGCCCCTACTCATTGAATATGAAGGTAACTCTCTGGAATATGAATTTGATTCAATATTTTACACGCCACTGAAACCGCGAATTGAGCAGTTCCCAACATTTTTACAGCTAAAATTGGCTGCTATCTTCACACCGGAAATTCTGGTAGTCTCTGTCTATTCTAATATGTAGATTAGGTTTTGTTTGCCGTACTTCTGTTTCTGTTGGCAAATCAGCCAGTTTGAATAAAATTTTATCCTGATCTCCTTCACAATTCTCTGTGTCCGAGTTTAAGAGATCCAAACATAATAATGTTTTAAATGACTTTTTATACTGAATTGGAATAGGGTTTACAGAAGGGCCATTATGTGACCGGATTTTTCAAAAAAAATTTCTATGCAATCTTGGTTGAAACGTCTAGTAAACACATACTCTAATATTTGTTGCTGTAACATTTAACAAAAGACAGTTTATTTGTTACTTACTAAATACTTTAATGGATGAAAATAATTTCAAGCAATTACCCAATAGTTTAGTTTGATATGCCCTGTTGTATTTTTTGGCTTGTGATGTTCGTGAAGAATTTAATGAATCGAATAATTTGTTCATGAAATCAATAAATTCTGCAGTTTCTGCTGCCCCAGCAGGAAGTACACCAAACGGTGCATACAAACGTACAGCAACATGTTCATTTAGTTTAGTAGCTAACTTCATCGTTATTCGTTATTCGGATGAATGTGAGAGTCAGTAAATTTTGAAGCTGCTCTAATCTGATACAGCTTGTCAAGATTATAAAATTTTACAACTAATCCCATGATGTTGTTTTATTATCAAACACGAAATATGATTTTTAAAATTATTTCTGGTAGCTTATATCAAACGTGGTGGATCAAAATAATATATAATTTTGTAATTATCTACATGAAAAAAATGAACTAGGACATGTACTTCCTAACATTCCTAGCTGGTATAATTGGATCCCATGTCACGTACATTTAAGCCAATTTTTTTTTAAATTACGTATTATTTCAAATACAAACGTCTTAAGTTGTGTTACTGGACATACAGATTGGTGCAAGAAATAACAAATTGGTGGTTTCCATTTATTTTCTTCGCCTATTACCATAAAAACTGTGGCAGACATAGCTGGTGTAAAATTTTCTTTGTTACCACTTAAATCTGCAGTCCCTACAATTTTATCGTTGTAAAATAGATTTGCTTTTATGGCAACCTCATCTACACATTTTATTTCTATCTCTAAAGGCTTTGCTATGCTTTTTTTTCAACATATTCAGTATTGCAGTGCTTACATGTGTGGTTATTTTTATATGTTGAATGCATTTGAATAACTGTCTGTAGGAAAATAAGCTGAATTTAGTTATATAATTTTTATAAACTTTTGATGACATAAAATACATGGCCAAGTATTTATTTGTATATTTTATGAATATTTTCTTCCTTTAGGTTTCTTCCTAATTTAGCATACCTGTACATTTATAAAATTTTCCCAGCTCTCATTTACTACAATTTTTTAATTTAACTGTTGATATTGTGGTTTTGTAACATTTGCTACAGCATTTTCTTGAGCAGTTTTAAGTTTAGTTCTACATTCTTCAAGCTTCCTCTTTAAATATGCGCACATCTTAGATTGATTTTCGAAACTTAACCTCTCTGGGTGTTTCAGCTGAAAGTAAATCACTTGTCTGGGTTGACAAACTTGGTGATAATTGTGGTATTCCAGATATAGCTACTTCCTCAGAGATATCTGGCATTATTTCTATTGAAATATTCTGTTTCAAACCAGCTGCAACAATATAAGCTTTTATTAAACCCCTGCAGCAGAGTTAACATTTTATAAATCAATGTAAAAACGTTAACTTTTGTTTCACCTGAGAATACGATTATTCTTCTTATTAAAAATTCATAGTTCATAAGTACAGTGCATAATACTTACCGTTTTGTAACATGACATTTTCAATAATGTTATTTTCCTTCTCGAAAAGACTGAAAATGAATAATTCTTTTAACTCATGTCTCAATTGGGAATAATTCTGTAAACAATTTTGGTAGTCTATTATTTACTATGAAATAAAACAATATAATTTGTTGAAGATTTCATTTATTTGAACTAATGTTCAATTCAAACTGATTGGCGCGTTTCACTAACACAATAGTGCATAAATACAGAATTATATTGGTATTGAAAGAAATTAACTGGAAATGCATTCACTACAAACATTCCTAAGTTATCTTCTAGGTAAAAAGGTTTAATAAAGGAGAATGATTGATATCTATTTGGTCGTTAAGAAGGTTACCTGAATATTTATTTTTGTTTATCTCAAGAGCCGCTGATAACTTTAAATTAAAGGATTTACCGACTACATGTAAAATTTCAAAATTTGGGTCGAAAATGTTTTGGTTTTCTAATAAATGATTTGAGTAGTTAGACTCTAATTTTTTGTTGTCATAGCTACGTTTGTGTTCCGAAATTCTAGTTTTAAAATTTCTAAAAGTTCTACCGTTATAAATTTTATCACAGTCGTCATTACGACATTTATATTAATAAACGCCTGATTTGTTTAATTTTGAAGATTTAGATTTGCTATTTTTAATGAGTTTGGATAAATTGTAATCAGTTTTAAAGCAAATATTCATGTCTATAGTTCCTAAAAATGATTTAATTTCTAAGGATGGGGTTCCAAAGTATGTTAAGCTTTTAAATTGTTTATTATTATTTTTATCAGAAGGAAATACTTGATCTAAAGTCTGTTTTTTTATCTTTTTATTTATAATATTGTCAATTAAATTTGTATCGTAATTATTATTAACTGCTATTTGTTTTATGATATTTAGTTCCTTGTTATAATTATAAGTATTTAATGGGACTGTTAAGAGTCTGTGTATCATACTATTGAAAGCTGCTAGTTTATGACTGAATGGGTGGACCGAACTATTATGAATTGTAATATCTGTATGTGATGGTTTATGAAATATAGAAAAATCATGTTTATGATTTTTATTTGAAATTGTAAGGTCTAAAAAGTTTATAGACTTATTTTGTTCAAGCTCCACGGTAAATTTGATATTATTGTGAATTGAGTTAATGTAAGTAATGAAGCTGTCCAATTATCTATTTGTACCGGCGAAACTAGCTAAAATGTCGTTCACATCTCGGTGCTAGTACATAATATTTATGTATTATTTTTTCTATATTATCCATGAAAATTTCTGCTAGTAGTAGGCTGAAGGGTCGCCATAATCAAACAATCTTTACTGCTATAAACCTCTCCATTGAAATGAAAATAATATTGATTTAAACACACTTTTAATAAAGTAATGATATCAGAGTAATAATAAGTTTATTCTGGAAAAAATATACATAATATTAACAATACACATATAAGATAAAACAATATCATCCGAATAAACCAAATAACCACGGAAGTATAGGTACATACTTGTTTGTGGTATAAAAAAACTACATCTACTAAAAATATTTAAGAATTGAATCACGTATTAGAATATATGAATATAAAGCAAAGACAATAAACAGTATGTATAACAAGAAAATTATTACGACAAAACTGGTAAAGCAGATACAATAATACAAATCACAGCAGGTATTGAACAAACATACTATACTACAACTCGCTTAAGACCTGTATAGGTTGCGCGCGAGCGTTCTCTTCTTTAATTCACGTTTCAAATACATTTTATCACTATTTCAATTTGCTGCTAGATGCATTACACTCTTTTGTCTAATTGAGTATTCCTTTATTGCTTCCAACGTTTATATCTCATTTTTTTTGGTTACATCTTAAATCTACACATTTAAAATATCTCTCTCAATTAGGGAGTGAACAGTAGACCTCTCAACATGTAAGATAAATGATTTCATATATGATTTGAAAAGCCCTATCGAGTTAATTTCTAATAAATAATTTTTGTATGCGGTTGGTAAAAAGTTATAAATTATGGTACTTAGAAATTTCAATGATTTTTGTCCAATGGTTTTGTTTTTTATAGCAATTTCTATATTTTCTTCAAGTTTGTATCGGGTGTTGTAATTGTGATCGATTGTTTGGAGTAGTGTGGATTTATTCTTATAAATGTATATAACGACATTGTAGAAATATGTCTGTCTAATATCCAATAACGATGTTTCTGAGAATAGAGAGTTAGTTGGGTAAGTATTTGTTTTTTTGTAAATTATTTTCAAAAACCTTCTTTGTATGTCTTCTAATTTTTTCAGGTGTGTTTTTGATGCAGAACCCAGCACAATATAGCGTAGTTAATTCTGGATTCAACAAGTGAGTGGTACACTACTCTCAGATAAGCAGGTTTCAAGATAGTTCTCATATATTTGATTTTGTATAATAGTGGTCTTAAATTGTTTGCTATATTATTTATATGTAAATCCCATCTAAGGTGGGAGTCTATAATTACTCCTAGATATTTAATACTATTCTTCAATTTTATTATTTTTTTTTCCTGACTTGTCTATTCTTAACTCGGTAAATTGGGGTAACCTATTTTTATAGCTACAGAATGGGACAAAAAACGTCTTTTGAAAATTAATCGTCAGCTGCCTACAGTCAAACCATTCAGAAATATTGTTAAAATCTGTCTCAATTTCCTCCTTCAGCTTTTGCCACGTATTACCCTGGTAAAATATCGCCGCATCGTCAGCAAAACTGATGATGTTTCCTTTAGTTTTCAAATGAAACAAGTTATTAATATATATTAAGAATAGGGTTGGTCCTAGAACTGTGCCCTGAGGTACTCCAAATTTGATTCTCCTATTGTGGCTAATACAAGCTTCTATTTCAACAGCTTGTTCTCTATCGCTCAAGTAACTTTTAAATAAGTTCAATGGAACTCCGCGAATTCCTATATCCTCCAAGGCCACCAGGAGCTGACTATGAGATACGGTGTCGAATGCCTTGGCAAGATCCAGGAACACGCATATTGATGGCTTAGTTGTATCCAGTGAGGCATAGATTTGGTTTATCAAGGCAACTATAGCATCACTTGTTGAAAGTCCTTCCCGGAAACCAAATTGAGATTGTGATAAAATATTGTATCTATTTAAATATGCAGTTAACCTAGATTTTAGGGATTTCTCGAAAATTTTTGCAACTGTTGATATTAGTGAGATAGGTCTGTAGTTTGATAAACATTTTTTATCCCCTTTTTTAAGTATTGGAGTGATTATGGCCTTTTTAGATTCTGCTGGGCACTTCCCTGTTTCGAAAATGGAGTTGATCAAATCTACTAAATATGGAGCGATCACTTCTGCATTTTCTTTGATAGCTTCAGATGTAATGTTGTCTATACCTGGTGCCTTTTCGTTTTTTAATGTTTTAATAATGTTTAATACTTCTGACTCTGTTACAGGTGTTAAAAGAAGGATGTATTCATCTGAATTCGATCGTTTTTGCAGGCAGGATTAGTTGGAATATTTATTTCTCTTGCTAATTTTTCTCCAACGTCAGCGAAAAAGTCGTTAAATTTTTGTGCTATATGTATAGGTTCCTTAGCAGTGGCTCCATGCTCTGTAACTATTTACTCTATTTTATCTTTATTTTGATTATTATTACTATGTTTACAACCTTTTATCAGAGTCCACAATTGCTTCGAACTATTTTCACTTTCTGTTATTCGCTCTGAGTAATAATTTAACTTTGCTGCCTTAATAGTTCTATCGACAATTCTCCTGTAATTTAAGTACTCTCTCTTTTTTTCGACATTTCCAGGGTCTTTAGAAAGTTCCCTGTAGAGTTTATTTCGTCTCTGAATAGAAGTTATTACACCCTTTGTAATCCATTTTTTCCTTCTCATGAACCCACGATTCACTTTCGTCGCAATCGTGTTAGATGAAATGTATGAGCTTAGAGTTTTTATTAAGTAAGTTGCCTTTTGCTCTACGTCAATATGGTTTTTATATTCGGTACAATCATGTTTGCGCAAGTGTTGTTTCAGTTTGTTATAGTTTACGTGTTTTATAGTATGCTCCTTTTGGGATTTTAATGTTGGAGATGATGGGATAAATGCAAAAATCCCCCTATGGTCACTTATAAATGTGTCATACACAGACGATATGCAATTATCTACGTTGTTCTTCCTGCTACTATAAAAAATGTGATCGATGCAACTTTCAGACAAACCATAAACTCTAGTGGGCTTATTTATTAGAGCACAAAAGCCGTACTCTTCCATAATATTTAAATAATTGGAAACATTGTCGATAGTCAATTTCAAATTTATATTGATATCGCCAATTAAAATGTGCTCGGTAATTTTTAATTTACTTGCTTTTTCTAGGTATGTCTCGAGATCACAGAGAAATGCATCATCATTAACTAGTGGAGGCTTATATATGAAGGTTATAGCCATTTGATTACTATTTTTCGTTTTTAATATTACTTGTATGGCACGACACATTCCTATAGATATCACATTATGTCTATATTCAAATTTATTTTTAATAAAAACTATAACTGTTTTTGTTTATATTACCCTCGCTATATAGTAAGTCGTAGTTTTCAAGCTGAAACAAGCTGTAGTCATGCACAGTAAAGGTTTCACTCAAAACTATGCAATCATAGGAAAATGAAAGTTGATGTAAAAATATTTTCAATTTATCCAGGTTTTTGTTTACGCTACATATATTTTGATGGAAAATAGTGAATTTCTGACCATTCATATTGTTGTAAATATTATTAAGTTCATTTGTTGACTTCAACTCTAAAGTATTGAAAGGTTCACAATTCACATCCCTAATGTAAGGATCCATTGTGCGACCTGGTACAGTTTTGTGAAACTAGGGACAAACTGAGGATATGAGATCGCTTGAAATAATTTTAAAAAATAACAAAAGTATAACTTTGCATCTAACTGTTAAGAGAGCATGATGTTAACCATAGCCCTCTCAAGAGAAATATCACACACAGAGCACACAACAGTGAAGAGAAGAGATGAAGTTATACCCTCTTCACATTTGAGGATGAATTATTCCTGGTTCTGTAACGGAGATTTGGATCTGGTTTTCCGTTTGAGGCTCCTTTTGAAAAGTTCTTCTTGTCTTTGGGTGCGTGTGGTTTTTCCAGTTTTTGATTTACTGCTTCTTTGTCTGGTTGATTTCGGTCTCGACGTTCTTTTTCGTCTATTTCTGGTGTTTTGATTGTTTGATGGTGAACAGGTGTTCCAGGATCGCTGTTGGAAGTGTGCGTTTTAGTGCTTTCTTCTTCAGCTGGATCTGTTAGTTGTGATGCATGATATGTAGTCCCATTTACATGAAGCTTTCTCCCCTTAATGAAGCAGTTTGGTTCGTTGTTTTGTTTGGCAAGATACAGGTGTGTTCTTAAAATTTTGGTCTCAGCTAATTGCAGTTTGGTTTGATCATGCACTATAGAAATTCGAGTTCCTTTTAGGTTCTTGATATTTTTAAAAATCTTCTGTTTCTTTAAATAGCATAGAAACTCCAGTTTAATCGGACTCGTTTTACTACGGCCCAGTGTATAGATATTATTAAAATCAGATTCGAATAACGTTAGACTTAGTAAGTTATTGAGGGTATCAATTACTTCGGAATTAGTCAGTTTATCTTCCTTTCTTTCCAATCCAAATACAATAATGTTATTTCTCTTATTGTCTCTTTCTAACTGCTCAACCCTATTCCTCAACAGCTCGTTCTCCTTTCCTATATTATTTATTCTGTGTATTAAATTCTCAACTTTTAAGCTTAGTCTAACTTCTGTGGCATTTATTGATGATTTTAGGTCTGCAATCTGCTTTTGTACACATTCCAACAAATCTCTATTAGTAATATCATTCTCGTTCATATTTCCGTGTATGGACACCTTTATCTAGTTTTGGATGTGAGTAAAAAAGTTTTGTGTCAGCTGTGTTTTGATAAGAATTTGTTTTTGATAGATACTTCATTCACAACATTCGAATTTTCTTTTAGTTCATGATTAAGCCAAAATTATTTAATTTTATGTTATTTGAATAAACAATAAATGACTTACAGTAGTCGCTGTGTTTTTTCCATCACTTTAACTGTAGTAACACAAAATACTTTCACGGAGTAAATATTGTATTAATGTTTCTCAGAAGGCGGCCACACACCATAGGAGTGAATTATAGTATTAACATTATAGCATGTGAGCAAGTTATCAACAAGAGTTATAGTTTCCTTAGGAGGTATACTAGGGAATAGATTTGTTACATCGAACGATATGAATTTAGAATTATGGGGTAGTATTATATCTACAATATTATTAATTAATTCCGTTGAGTTTTCAATTGAAAATTGGAGTCTGCATGAACAATATTTAGAAATGACATCTATGAGAATCTTTGAAATTTTGAATGAAGGTGCTGTGAAATAAGAAACAACTGGTCTGATTGGGTACCCTTCTTTATGGAGTTTAATTAATGAATAACGTTCAAGGTGTTGCGGATTAGATGAAAATAATTAATATTTTTCTTTATCGTTAATTATTGATTTAGCATTATCTACTGCCAATTTTATTGTTTGTGTATTTTTTATTCTCGAGTCGGCCCTTTCCCTGAACTATGAATTTTGTCGTTCTAACCAGTATTCTTCAGTCAGCAGTTGTAGAGTCAACACATAAAATTAAGTGGTGTTAGAAAAATATCAAAATTTCTATTATTTTCACTATTTAAAATCACAAATTAGTATCCACCCAGGTTTAAGAGGGTTTAGTACACTACATTCATGATCCTTCGAGCCGGATGATGAGGCATGAATTATGAATTAATATCATGCTCGTCCTGTATTACGAGAGTCATATGATTCATTTCAATGTATTTCGACATAAACTTTGTATACTGAATCTTCAATTCAGCATTTCGCTCGAGTTTTCTTTCCATTGAAAGAAATCTTTTGATAGCTTGTTGTTTGGAATCTCCTGAGACATCAGGTGATGGCGTTAAAGGAATAGTGACCATGAACCTTCTATCAGAGAGGCGTTTTGTATGCCTAGAAAAGTGCAATTCACATTCATTTTCCTCCTTAGATTTTGTCTTGGGGTTTGAGATTTCTTCCAACTCCCAGAATTTGGAAATTTTTCCATCTAAATCAACATGAGTGCTTACATTGCATTGTGTTCTTCTTGAACTATTAGAACCTATTTGGCCTGTGATTACCCAGCCAAACTGGGTCTTTTTCATTAGAGGCTTGTTGCAGCCTAAATCTATTTGACCATTGCATAGGATGTTCCAGAATAAGTCAGCACCTATTAGTATATCGATTTTATTGGGTTTGTTGAATGATGGATCTGCCAATTGGACGTTAGGAGGAATTTGCAATGAATTTTTATTTATTTGCATGATAGGAATATTCTCTGTAATTTGGGGCACAGGTAAGCACATCAAATTTGCCCTGTAATCGCTAAATTTCGATTTTATTTGAACAACACACTTTCCCTTGATAAGAGAAACACAATTGCTTATGCCTTGAATGACGAAGTCAGATTTTGATTCATTCAATCCTAGTTTCGATAGCTTCTCTTGTAATGAAACTAGATTGACTACCGCTATCGAAAAGAGCTCTAAAAGTTTTTGGTACTTGGTTTTTGTCTAGTACATCTAACAAAACGGTTGAAAGGATAACTTGATTATCTCTTAACGATGTCGTCATAGAAATTGTTCCTGAGGTAACATCTACGTTTGGACCCGATTCGTCCAAGTCTTTGTGCAAGATTGTGTTATGCCGGTTTTTGCATATCCTGCAGTTACCAAACTTGCAGTTCTTTTCAAAGTGCCCCACCTTTAGACCATTTAGGCACAACTTGGAATTTTTGGCGAAATCAATTCTGTCTTGAGCTGACAGTTTTTTAAATCCATCACAAGAGTAAATCAAATGATTACCTTTGCAATGAGGACATTTGACATTAGTAGTATGAAAATATTTGTAAGATTTTGACTGATTTTGCGGATTTTTTTTATAAAAACCTTTGTCAGTTCCCTTTGATTCGATAGCCTCTAGCATATCAGCTCGACCTATTAGAAATGTTTTCAAATCTTCCCAAGTACTAACCACCTTTGTTGATTTTAGTTGTTCCCATTCACGGGTTGATGTTTTGTCTAGCTTAGAAATTACCAGACAATTTATTAGCGTATCCCAATGCTCTACAGGTTCCCCTAATTGGTGTAAAGATCTTGAATGTTTTGAGATATAATCAAGTAGCTCGCGTAGCTTTATGGAATTTTTGGTTTGAATGGGATGTAACGAAAAAAGTGCCTTTGTATGAATGTCTTTCAAGAGTCTATTATTATTATTGTATCGCTCGCATAGAGATTGCCAAGCAATACTATAATTATCAGCCGACAGACCTATAGATCGAATGACTTGAGAAGCGCCGCCTTTTAGCGACGCACGTAGATAATGGTATTTTAATATATCTGCTACCGCGTTGTTCAGATGAACTAGTGATTCGAATGTATCTCTGAACTCTAGCCACTGATCAATTTGTCTCGAAAAGGTAGGTAAATTTATAACTGGAAATTTTACCCCTGATAACGATCCACTGTGATCATTTGCGTTTCTATCCGAGCCTTGATGTGATTCAGTATGTGGAAATTTGTAAAGCCTTTACTGCTAAAGGATATTTATTTTGTTTATATCTGCTATTTCCTTTAAACACCTGGTGGCAAGAAATGTTGAGCTTTTTAGACCATATGTGACTGTTTCAAGTTGCAAACATTTAATTTGTTCATGTGGACTTTCTCTCCATAAAATATTGAGTAGGGGCCTATGCTCTGGATGAATTAGAATAATTCTAAACATTTTCTTTATATCTGCTAAAAGAGTATAAGTGTGTGTTCGAAAAAGTATTAATATGTCAAAAATTTAATTTTGTACCAATTCACCGTTATAAAGGAAGTCATTTATGGAGTTTTTATTTTCACTATGCATTGACCCGTCAAAAACTACTCGCAATTTTGTAGTCCTTTTGTCTTCATTTATGACAGGATGATGTGCCATAAAGTAGGTAGGAAAATTACCACTCTCATATTCTTTGATATCAATTATTTTTGCATGACCTAAACTAATATTTTCATCAATGAAAATTTTGTATTTATTAAATAAATCAGGATTTGTTAGAAACCTTTTTTCTAAATTCTGAAAACGTTTGTATGCAACTGAGAAGGAGTCTCCTAGATCTATTTCTGACAAATCTAGCTTGAGTGGTAAATTGACCTGAAATTAGCCATTTTTTAATGTAGTTGACCTTTTAAAAATGACTTCGCATGCCTCTTGCTCACTTTTATATTCTGGAAATAGCTCTGGTACCTTTTCAGTGTCCCAAAATTGTGAGATAATATTTTCAATATTTAGTGACATCTAGCGGTGGTTTGAAAGCTGAAAGAATTCGGATAGATATTACCTTGATTTTTACTCAACATCTCACTGTATGCTGTTAGATGGCGCTTCATTGACGAGAGACGCCATTTTCTATCCAAATGGTAATACAAACATGCAGCGTGACCGGCCTTTTATAAGGTTATGTATTTTGTTTTTATTAAAAGTTTTATCTTTTATTAAAACGACTGATGTACTTCACAGATATGGGCACTAATATCACAGGAACATAGGAAAATCCGTTATCACTTCTCACGACGGTTGCTAGCATATGTTTTCTGCATTTTTACACGAACCGTTTTTTTTACTCACTGCTTGCCATCCACTCGAATGACCATTTTTATGTAGGGTTTTCTTACTACATAAAGAAATTTGTTCTTTTTTGTGGACTGCATTTTTATTATATATTTTTTACAACTATGATTAACACACTTCTAAAATGAATTTAGAGGAGATAACACTTTTTTCCTCTAACCTCACCCATCTTGAAACATAGAAAATTTTGCGATGTTGCCAATTTGGCATGGTTGTTGGAGTGTATCCAACATATGGTTAAAACCTTTTTGTAATAATTGAACTTCTTTATCAGATAAAATTGTATTTGCAAGATTGACGAATATATTAAAAAATTTATGTTCTGAGAATTTGGTTTGTGTTTTTTTTATACTGGTTTGTTGGTTACTAATGACTTTAATTTACGTCTAAGCAGTCCCATTAAATACTAATAATTATAACAAAGAATTAAATATCAAGAAACAAAAAACAGTTAATAATAATTACGATCCAAATTTAATTGACAATATCATAAATAAAAAGATAAAAAAAACAGACTATAGAACAAGTATTCCCTTCTGATAAAAATAATAATAAACAATTTAAAAGCTTAACATACTTTGAAACACCATCCTTAAAAATTAAATCATTTTTAGAAACTTTAGACATGAATATTTGCTATAAAACTGGTTACAATTTATCCAAACTTATTAAAAATAACAAATCTAAATCTTCAAAATTAAACAAATCAGGAGTTTATAAATTGAAATGTGGTAATGACAACTGTGATAAAATTTATTTCGGTAGAACTATTAGAAATTTTAAAACTAGAATTTCGGACCACAAACGTAGTTATGACAACAAAAAATTAGATTCTGACTATTCAAATCATTTATTAGAAAACCAACACATTTTCGACACAAATTTTGAAATTTTATATGTAGCCGATAAATCCTTTAGTTTCAATTTATTAGAGGCTCTTAAAATAAACAAAAATAAATATTCAGGTAAACTTCTTAACGACCAAATAGATATCAATCACTCTCCTTTATTGAACCTTTTTACCTAGAATTTAGCTTAGGAATGTTTGTAGTGAATGAATTTCCAGGTAATTTCTTTCAGTACCTAAACAGAATTCTGTATTTATGCACTGTATATATTAAAACATTTATAAATTATACCTTCATTCAATTTAAGAAAGCTACTGTGTTAGTGAAACGCGTCAATCAGTTTAAATTGAACATTAGTTCAAATAAATGAAGTTCTAAACAAATTATATTGTTTTATTTCACAGTTCAGTATGGATCTTCATCAAGTAAAAGCCTAATCTATTCAAGTCTATTAATTACTTACCAAATGTGGTATCTGCTTCATAACTGCAATAACTATGCTCACTTCTTGAACTCCTTCAAGCATTGGAAATATTGTCGGCTGAGCATTTGATAAAAGGCACTTTCTGTAGTTTACGACCTGGTATGTGTGATTACCAAAACTAGTTTCACGCAAACAATAAGTTCCCTTGCAAAATTCTGCAACAAATAATGGTTTTTAATATTAGTGGTTCATTCTAAACTACTATGAAATTCAGCAACATCTAACATTTTCATTATAACTCCATAATCTATATAGATAGGTATTTGTTTTGGAAAATGTAAAAATATATTTTAATTTTGATTTTAATACAATTTATATAAACGAATCATTGTTCACCTAAACATTGTTTGCTAAAGAAATAATATAGCCAACAACAAAAAATAGCTAGACCATAAAGAGTAAACTATAGTAAGTAACAATATTTTTGATAGAATATAATGGCTTATCTTACCTCATCAACAGGAACAAGGAAAAAGTTGTGATTGCAATTTAAAATAACAATTGTTTGCAGAACAAATTGTCTTTAAAATTAGACACTATTTAAAAATTATACTAGCACTAATGATAATAATGACATGGAAATATTCGGCAACAACTTGCTTTAAAACAATACCAAACGATATGGCGACATCGAAATGTGATCCTATTTTTGATAGGCTGTCACTGCGCGTGCAAAATGCGCCTACTTATTGTTCTATGGCGACTGACCCTTCCGATTATTTTTTGTTCCGTAACGCGGACGTTTAACGTTGGCACAGTGCGCCGGCGTGAGACGTAATCCGCTTCTTAGGAAAATAGAAGGCTACCTTGTCACTGTCCTACACGCGGCGGGAAAAACCTGTCAATTGAATAACGCGGCTTATGCGACTGTCGTCATGTATTTTGTGGGACATTCTCTATTGAAACGATTTCTATCTTCTTCTATCGCAATCTTTTTGTTCACCTATACATAACCTAGGTCCTTCACCGAATGACAAAAATGCAAAGTTCGATCTGTCACCAGAATTTTCTGGACTCCATCTATCTGGATCGAATTTTTCCGGGTTGGGATATATTTCCGGATCGTTCTGTAAAGCTTCCACAGCAAGTCTTACCATGGTACCTTTTTCAATTACAACATCTGAATCTGGGATCTTATACGTTTTCGTACATATTCTTGGCAAGAGTGGAATCGGTGGGTATTTTCGTAATGTTTCTGAAAAATATATATAGCTAGTTAGTTACGGAAATGTATCATTAAAAAAGAATTTCAAAATCGGAAAAATAGCATTCTAACTTTAATTCAAATAAAAATACTAACTAAAACTAAGTAAATCCGCACTCAAAATGATTTCAAAAAGGAATTGTATAATGACAAAATTAACAATCTTTTTTTTTCATTATTAACACTCTCACCGCCACGGCAAATTCGGGTCACTGAGCACTGGGCCAAATTTTATTTTTTCAATTTTTTTTATTTAATATGTTATGTTTGGTTATTCTAAATTATTGATTGATGTTTTTTTTAAATTTTCAGCTATTTTTCTTAGGGTGTACAAAAATGTTACACTGGCGCCAGAAAGAAATTGCTTTCCTGCGCCAGGTGTAACAATTTTGTACACCATCTTGAAAATGTGAAATTTGCTTTCTTTTGCTTCAGATTTGAATAGTTAGTTTAGCTATCATGGCTACACCACTAACACAGAAGGAGCTGGAGGAAGAAATAAATAAGATCCTAAATGATGTAGATGGCGCAGACGTTGAATACGATATAAACGCTCCTGGACCTTCTAAACGTCATAAAATTAAAACATTCCTAACACTAATACTAAGTGTGTCAGATTCATCTAGATCTTCTTCACCCCAAATACTACTAACGCAAACGCCTGGTGTATATTCGTCTAGATACACGTCTCCTCAATTAGCGCATCCAGCTAATCCTACTGTGGCCTGGATTTTTCTAAACTTAAGTGGTCGGATCCAGTAGGATTGCACCACCAGTTCACTTTCACTGGAACAAGTGGAATGGATTTAAATATAAGTGCTCTCTTAGCCATGACAGACCCAGTCGAATATTTTAGTTTATTTTTAACCGAAGATGTGATAAATTTGATGGTTGATCAGACCAATTTGAATGCTACCCAACAGCTATTGAAAGGAGATGCTCGTCCATAATCGCGACTTCAAATGGTTTCCCACTTGATCCGGTGAAGAGATTCATTGGATTACTAGGTTGGATGGGCCTTGTGAAATTACCTAAATTGTGTGATTACTGGAGTGAGAATGAACTATATTCCATACCATTGCCAAGAAAAGTTGTGTCTCGAAATAGATTCGAGCTCTTGCTGCGTTTTTGTCATTTTGCTGATAACGAAGAGACTGATGCCCATAATCGTTTATCCAAAATTGAAAATATTATAAATAAATTCATCTGCAATTTTCAAAGCAATTACACCCCTGCAGAAAAAATATGTATTGACGAGTCTGTTGTTCCTTGGAGAGGACGTCTCTTCTTTCGTCAGTGCCTCCCCAAAAAGAGACACCGCTACAGCAATAAACTTTACAAGTTTTGCGCCGAAAAAGTTTACACTTACAACATGTGTCAGTTTACATTGGCAAATATTCTGATGGTGAAGCTTCTGCAACCGAGTCAGTTGTCTTGAAATTAGCTCGGAGTCTTCTGAATGAGGGAAGAACTTTATACGTAGGCAACTATAATACCGGTATACCATTAGCTTTCAAACTTCTTGACAAGAGGACCCATTTAGTAGGAACTCTCCGATCAAACCGTAAATACCTTCCTGAAGAGGTTACACGCACACAACTGAAAAAGGGCAAATTAATTGCGAAGTAAACTTCTGAGGGTGTGACAGTGCTGAAATGGAGAGACCAACGTGACGTTCTGATGCTGACTACTCGCTATCGTGGGGTCGAAACCAGGACAGTAAAGGTCTGACAAAAAGAAATAGAAAAACCAGTTTGCATTCTTGATTATGATCAAGAAACATTCTCAGTAGATGTAAGCGATCTACTCGCTTCAAACAATACGGTGCTTCGCAGGTGCACAAAGTGGTACAGAAAACTTATTATTGAAATTATTTGGGGTATGAGTTTTGTCAATGCGTATTATCTGTATCAAGAAAATTCTGTGAGCCAAGGAAGGATGACGACCACAGACTTCAAAATGTCTATAATAAAATCGCTTATAGAAAGCCCAGTAGAAAATCCCTGTGAAGCTAATGCCACTACCGACGCAGGAAAAAGGCGAACAAATGCCACAATTGTTCACCACCTCATTCAATCCCCTGCCAAGAAAAGAGCTCGTTGTAGCGAATGCTACAAAAGATATGGAAAAAAGGGAGTTGTTATAAATGGAAACAGGAAATGGGCGTCTTTGGTGTGACACTTGTGAAGGCAATCCACATAAACTGCAAACCGTGTTTTAATGAAAAACATTTGTTGTGCAATTTTTTTTATTCTTCATAAAAACATTTTTTGTAGAGTTTAGATTTTGTTTTTTGGTATATATTTTACTACGGCATTGTCAAGAAAACAAATTTATGGTTTTTTAAACAATTATAAACGATACAAATAGGTGAACGTATGTAAACATTTTTTGAAATAAAAACACATATAAAGTATCCTATAACCTTTATTTTCATATCTCCATTTCTAACTTTAAGATCAGCACAGGCCAAAGTTCTCTATGCCTTGATATGCCTGCGCCATGGGAATGATGTCCCCATTTGAAATCAACGGTTGTTGTAACAATAACGATATACCTCAGTCTAATACAAAAAGCTGCTGGTGTACATTAATGTTACACCTTTGTTCTAATGGGGGTGTACATTTTTGTTACACTGGCAATCATCGCCAGATATTATTATTTGATGATATCGAAAGAATTATAATTTTTTTAGAATTTGTTCATTATTATTGTGGAATTATTTAGAAGCAGTTTCATTTAAAAAAGTAGTATCTGTTGGAAAATATATAATACTTTCCCTAAAACTATTATTGAATCGAGTTTGACTCGATATTTTAGTTGACGGTTGCTAATGTAATTGTTGAAAAATTAATTATATCAGATAAAATAATTAGAATTGTCAGTTTCAGTTAGTTGTATTTTAATACGTTTTTCCTTCTATGTAAATATGAGTTTGTGTTGTCTATTGTAATGAAATAATCTAAAACTGATCTATAAACTTTTATTCATCTCCCAACATACAAAATTACAAAAGGTTATGGGCCCAGTCTACTAAGAAATTGAGAATTGTGAAAATTAAGATTGCAGGTAATACAACGAATAATTATAACATTGAATTATTAAATTCCAATAACTACCACACATGGAAATACAGAATTTGTATATTGCTCGAGGGGTAAGAAGTTATAGAATGTATTAGAGTGGATTATATTGAAGAAACATTCAAAGATGATAAAGAGAGGAAAGAAGCAAAAAAATAAATGTAAGTCGTTAATTGTACAATGTTTGTGAGCTGATAAAGTTGATTTGATTAGAGAAAGTAACTCAGTTTTTAAAATGTGGTAGAACTTGGAAGATATATATGAGAAAAAAGGAATACCAGGTCAGTTAGTATTAAGAAAGAAGGTGATGTCGATAAAAATGGAAGAAGAAGAAGATCTGGACAAATTTCTTTCAAATTTTGATGAAGTAATCAGACAGTTGTCGTAGAAACCTTACATCATCCTGACACCACCCAAAAAACTTTTTCTAGACAAAACTTAGATACCGCATTACTTTTACTTGTACGTCAGGTACAAACAAACAGTTTCCCAAACCTTTTTCGTGCATTACAAAGGAATCAACAACCATCAGACAAACGACTTGTATCATTAAACCTTTTTATATACAACGATAACCTTATTAAAGTCTGAGGAAGACTCTCTCATTACCTTGTTTCTTATGAACAGAAACACCCTATTCTACTGCCCGCTCATTGTCATTTCACTACTCTGATCCTACAAAGAGAACATATCCGTTTGGGACACAGCGGTCCTCAAAATGTATTAGCCAATATCCGTTTACACTTTTGGCCCATCGACGGCCTGCGAGAAATCAAACGCATCATGAACAAATGTATTATGTGTCACAACAAATCATGTCCGATTTATCTGCACGCCCTGTAACACCTTCCCGTCCCTTCCAGACTACCGGAATCGATTTCGCCGGTACATTTCCAGTAAAATCATCTCATCTAAAACGAGCCCCAATCACCAAATGTTATATAGCCTTATTTATATGTTTATCTACAAAAGCCATTCATCTTGAATTAGTATCTGACCTATCCACAGATCCCTTTATAGTTTCATTGAAACGCTTCACTTCTAGACGAGGACTTCCGTCTGTAATATATAGCGATAATGGCACAAATTTTGTTGGTACTAACCATTATCATACTGAAATATCTCAATTCCTGAAAAAGAATTTTTCTCCCATATATGATCACTTAATTACTTGCTCAATAGAATGGAAATTCATTCCACCCCGATGGTCTTTGGGAAGCCGGAGTCAAAAGCGTTAAAACTCATTTGATAAAACTACTTGCTACCTCCACATTCACTTTCGAACAATTCAGCACCCTCTCAACACAGATAGAAGCCATACTCAATTCAAGACCCTTACATCCCCTCTCAACTGACCCTACTGACTTTAACACCAGGTCATTTTCTCATAGGAACACCCCAATTGTCATTACCAGAAAAATATTTATCATTACTCACTACAAATAGATTAAAATTTTGGCAACAATGTACTCATGCACAACAAAACTTTTGGAAAAGGTGGTCGGTCCACTACGTCAATCAATTGCAAAATCGTCCCAAATGGACTACCCCAGCTAAAGATCTCACCATCAGAACCATGGTCCTAGTCAAAGATGACAACTCCCCTCCTTTACGATGGCCTTTAGCCCGCATAATAAACGTTACAACTGGTAAAGACGGTAAAATCCGCTGAGTCAAAGTCACGACAGCTTCAGGGATTTACACTCGACCAATTGTCAAAATCATTCCTTTACCTATACCGGACTCATCCGAGACATAAATAACAATCCTACAAAAAGGAAATTAACTTTGAAACACATTATCGCCACGACAGAGCCGGCTCTCTCCATTTCAAACAAATATTCTCTTACATAAAACAACTTATATACTAACGATATCATCAATTAAAAGGTCTCTCGCACATTTACTCTTATATTAGTGGTCAAATTACTTGTACTTATACGATCATGTTCATTCATTAATTAATCACACATCACTTATTGAAACATTAAATATTACACACTCTCACTTACACTATACAACTCATTCCTCCGCGTAGAAAGGGAGTATCACAAGCTACACTGGAGTTTTCACGTTCTCCGAAGATAAACTCCCTTTCTTACCCGGCACTATTCATTCTGTTGAAACAAAAACACCGGGAAATTGCCCACATGAGCTTTCCATGCCTCTCATGAAATTTCATATCCCTTCAAACTTGGTCCCCCTTTTTTTATATATGTCCGAGGTTCCTGAACCGTTACTCCTTAAACAAACTGGTACCACAATTGAATTAACCTAGAGTCGACGCTTGGCGTGACGTAAGTCGCTAGGCCCCAATCGGACCGGGTAAACCTCTGCCGATGGCGTATTGCGTTGGTATATAGATCAAGTAAGCCCGAAAACACTGCCGCTTGGACCTTTCCCCTCTCTCCCTAATCTCTTTCTCTCATTAACAAAAACCGTCTCTTACTCATTTACAATACTTAAACTTTAAACCTTACTACTCTACAAAATAATCATTCATTCTTACTGTCACTCACTCTCTTAGCATTAAATAATCTTTCGCTCTCTTCTTCATACCCTCTCACATTTGAAAAAAAAACCGAGACTCTAGCATATTTCTAGAGTACTCACTGATTCATTTATTCTTAAACCGAGACTATCATATTTCTAGAGTACTCACTTATTCTTACCCTTAAAACCGAGACTCTAGCATATTTCTAGAGTACTCACTCATTCATTCTTACAAAAACAAGACTCTATCATATCTCTAGATTACTTGCTTACCCATTCACTTCAAACTTTACTAATCTTGACACTAGAGCCCTTACACCACTCTGACATCAATTTTAGAATCCATATATATTTACATCCCTTATTCACTGCATTATACACTTTACATACATTTACACTTATAGTTTATTTACGATAAAAAGACGATGACGTTGCAAAACAAAATATTGTGTTGTTGCCAAGCTATAGTTTTTTCCTTTACTTATCGAAAACTGGAAAAGTCAATCTGATGTTAGATTGACAGTTATTCTTTTTCATTGTTCCGTGCCTCGTAGGGCGTAAGTCAAAAATATTTATTTAAAAATAAAAGGCTTGTATGATAGGCTTGATTAATTTAATATAAATATTTATTCATGAAAAACTATGGATAAGATACAAGAAGCAGTAACCAATCATTCTATATTCGTATTAACATTCAGTTATTTTACATAGAAAAGGGTTAAATGACGAACTGTAAGTCCTTATACCTTATTCTATGCTCTATAGAACCATATTCAAGAGCACTGCAAGGGTTTACGTTAAAAGGAATCAATACAAGCTGTAATCATGTTCATGCAAATTTAAATATTGTTTCTTTATACAATATCTATTATATTTATTATAATAAAAATAGAATGGAAAAGAAAAATATAGATACACAAAATAAAATTTTGTTACAACATATAAAAATAAAACATCTCCCATTTTATCAGTATTATTTATGTAGAGATACGGTGGTCGTTGTTTTAATTTGTGTGTTATAAAATAACTGTACCTAATTAATTTAATAATAGTTAGTGAAAATTCTAAAAAATTGAGAATTTTTTAGAATTTTCAATAACTTTTATTATATTGTGGAATTAACTAGAAACCGTGAGTTTCATTTAAAACACTAATATGAGCAGATTCCACGAAGTAAGGGTCGAGACAGTTAATTTCATTAATAATAGTTATTAGTGATTTCGAAAAGGTAGAAATAAAGCAAATTGGATAAAAATATACAAAAATAAAACACAAGATTTCCACTACTCCACTACAAAATCATCACTATCTTCATCGTCCCTGTCAAATTTAATAATAAGTGGAGGCACATCCTGTCTATCAAATACTACTTCTCTATCCCATCCATCTTGTATAATTTTTTCAGTGTGCTTTACTTTCTTTGACCAAATATCAGGAGTCACTTTTTCTAAAGACTTTTTCCATACACCTATCGCTTGTTCTGTTGAAGAACCATCAGTTGCCACATGATCTCTATAAAAATTTCTAGCTATGCCCCAAATATGTTCAATTGGGTCGAACATACAGTGGTAAGGAGGAAGTCGAAGCACTTTGTGACCATATTTTCCAGATAATATGTCAGCTTCATATACTGTTGGTGGTTTATTCCTAGAAAAATGCATATATTTAAACAAAATAAGTTATCTAAGTATCACCGTAATATATTGAAAAATGTTTATATTAACTTACCGTTGTAGTAAATTCAATAATTGGGATTTGAGGAACGCATTTTCAAAAGTAATATCATTTTGTATCAACCAGTTCTGTATATCAGCCTTTTTGGTAGCTGTTGGTACTTTATTGATCACTGTACTGTGATAACTTGCATTATCCATTACAATCGTGGCAGGTTCTTCCAAGTTCACTAAAAGCTGGTATTCAAACCAATGAAAAAAATGTCACGGTTCATTCCACCGTGGTAATGACCATCTTTGTTTTTTGGAGGAAAAAACCAGCCCTGCTCCAGGAATAAATCCAGAAGAGGAACCAGCATGCAATACTATATACCTACAATAAGGAAATAACAAATTACTACTAGGTTTCTTGGATAGACTGCATAGCTCAAAACAACTATTGATAATTATATAGATTCAAATAAAATAGTGTGACTAGTAAATATTTCAAAAGGCAAAATAGCAGGAATGCTAGTACATCATAAATTAATTAGTAAATTTTATTATTCAATTACCTTGGACCAACAATTTTGTTTTTTTTCACGCTTCTATGATTAGAATCTTGCCAAGAACGTCCAACAGTACCGACTTTAAATATAGAGGTCTCATCCAAAGACACAAATTGATTTAAACCTTCCCTATTTATCTTGACATATTCATGTAGAAAATGTACACGTTTTAATGCAATATGTGGCAACTCCATTAAACCACGACAAGGAGCATCTTTTTGGTATTTGAATCCAATATTTTTCACTATCTTCCAGAGTGATGTTAAACAACCATTAAAGAGTTCACGCTCCTGGAGTTTGTCTTTTAAAGTTTTCAAGGTTATGTGTTCCTCTGAAAAAATATTGTGTTAGTTGATTGTGAATAAAATAAAACAGTAAATTCAATATACTCACTGTTTCCACACATTTCGTATATAACATTTTGGAAAGCATTTTGATCAAAGTTATCAATTTCAACAGTAGGTTTTATGCGTTGTCTCTTTTTAGGTGGGCTTTTAGGCTGTTCACCTCTATTATGCTTGGCGGCAATACGGTTAACAGTGGTAAGGCTAAGTTGTAAAGTTTCTCCAGCTCTCTACAATATAATTACTCCAATTCATGGAAGAATAATATATTTTCAAGTTTAATTAACCTAACCTAACATTGAAAACATTTAATCATTCACATTTAAATATGTAACAATAATATTAATAATGATGAATACAAATAGCGAATACTATTACTTACGTCTCTTACAGCAGTAAGCGGGCCCCATTTCGGCATTTTCGTTAAAAATAGCTCAACAAAGATGTTACCATCTCTTAACATTTTTTGTTCTGCTGCTTCGGCATTTCATTAACCACACACTGCAGATTTGTCTAAATAATTAGTTATGAGAATTACTGTTTTTTTAATCTTAAAAAAGCAATTAATTTAAAAGCACCAAAAAAACAACTTGTAAATATTAGACGATGATCGAATGTCATTAAACGTCAAAACAAACTGGGAAATTTTACCAGTTGATTTGACAACGTCTTGAAGTTTTGCCAACCCGTTAGCTGTAAATTGCCCTGGCTGTTGATGATAAATTGTATTCACGGTTGGTAAATTAATATTTATTCTGATAAGCAGGAACGTAACTAAAAATAACATCATCGTCTTTTTATCGTAAATAAACTATATTTACTTCTATTTTACACTTATGTATCAGAGCCCTATATACTCACAATGTACATAAACCCATTCACTAACATCATTATTTGATGTCTCAACATCCATCTCTTACCGTATTTTCATTCTTTCCCGCGCCCCCAATATGTACGAATTTGAATTCACCCTCAAGTTCTTCCTGTAACCATTACTTTTCTTCACCCGTATATCAAAAGTTACACATTCCATATACATCATGAATAAAAATATCATTCTTCTTACCTATTCAATATTTCCTTAGATACGCAAATATCCATTTTAACGCCCCTTTCACATAAAAAACACATAATTTCTGCCTTAAAATTATTCCATAATATCTATTCAACACTCCAAAGCCTCCAAATATCTATTTTAATCTTATCGCTCCATGCAAAAACTACCTTAAACACTTTCCTTATCTGTAACGAACATAACTTTTTCATGGCAACTAAAAACACCCAGTTCATGTAGACCTCAACCACCGATCATGACTGTTAAATTTTAAACTTTCATCACCCGTTGGTCAATTTCCCACATGATTTCCCTTACTTCCACCCACTGTGAACAACACATAAATACGAATACAACCCAACTTTTCACTCACTTATCATCCGTTCATCGTACAAAATGGTACTCACGTTATAATAATGTGCTGTCATTCACCGGCATAAATTTGAAATATTCATTAATTACTCTCAACGATGTGATAAGTAATGAATACTCCGTATAGCTAATAACCAGTGATAATACAATCCTAATTGTTCAGCAAAAGAACAAGATGTATACCACAATCAAATAAAACTAAAGTAAAAGTGCAAACAAATTTAATTCATTCATTCATATAACTCATCTACGCTAAAAAACATTTTTCCACGATAGTGGTTGGTCGTTCGCAGTCAACATGAAAGTGAAAATCCTTCCCGCATTTTCCGACATCGCTAAAATAAAGCGAGATCGCGAAACACACTGTTTTTGATATTCAAGTTCTTTCGAGCTCTACAGGTTGAGTAAAAAACAATATATATTTCAGTGACATATTTTAAATGATACACATCTAGGGCACCATTTGTTTGACTGAAAATTTAAGCGCAATCAATTTTTATTGTATTCATGATTCAAATTCAGATATCTCTTTCAGATTACAATATCTACAAAACATAGGGGAATGTAGTAATGAAAGAGACGTGCTTCCAGCTTTCTTTTAAAGCATTGAACTACTGGCCGTCAGATGGCTGTATGAGTACCCACTATGCAAATAAATATTACAGTTATGTTAATTCAACATCACATTGTGATAATGTTCTTCCTTTTTTTTCCTCTTGTTTTCATCACATGCACATCTATACAACCGCTTATGCCCAGCTTGTGGCTGTTAACATTTGTGATGTTTCAACTTAACTTGTTAAAGCGCTGCCTTTTTACATTACTGTGATGTTACTAGAACTTCCTCAAAAGGAAGTCTTTATAACGAACTAAAAACAACATTTCTGTTACATTCTGAAATGCCTTTTAACATCTTGTCGATGTTAATGCAATGTCTAAAAAATAACATCTTATCAATGATCTAAATGCGACATTTCAAAAACAATACAGTGTATTCTCGTAGATGTTGTATGGACATTACATAAACCTCTAAATAATATACCTCAAACATTCTGGATAACATCCTATAGATGTTTCTGTGCCTAATCAGCAAATACAGGGTGAACAACTAAGAACGCCGGCTGTCGGCCATATTTCAAAAAATAGTCATAGTACAACTTTAAAAAAATACCTTCAGAAAAATGATCCTGAAAAATCGCTGGAAAATATTTTTGAGTACCTAAAATATCTCCTATGGGGTGGAATGAACACTTAAAAACATAATACTGTGATTATCTCCAAAAAAGACATACTAAACGTGTCCTAGAAATACAATGTTTGATATATTGTTGAGATTATGAAAAAATGTAGTTAGGGACTTTTTGTCTGTATTCTTCAAGTAAGGGGTGGGGGAAGGCTCAACCCAAACAACAAATGTCGTAACACTTTTTTTTTAATCGACATCCATGTTTTTGGCTTCATTTGAAAGAGTTTTTCCTTTTTAATAAGAAATGCTTAACAAAAATAACAAAATTGGGCAATTTTGTTAACGCTTTGTGAAAAGTCCACAATTTTCTCATTTTTCTCGGAAATTTCAAATGTAATGAGGCAATTCTGATGAAAAGGGGTTGAAAAATAGGAATCTATTCCAAGGTATAAGATTTACAATATCAAATATAAAAAAATGCTTCAATTTACATTTGAAATTTCCGAGTGGATACAAAATTATCTAATTTTGTTATCAATCTTATTAAACAGAAAAACTTCTAAATGCAGCTAAAATCATTAATATCGGTAAAAACGAAAAAGTTATACATTTGTTCATAAGTTTGAACCTTCCCCACCCATTATTTGAAGAATAATAGCAAAAAATCTCCCTAATTAAATTTATTCATAATCTCAACAAGATTTCAAAAATTGTATTTTTAGGACACCTTAAGTATGTTTTTTTGGAGTATTATGTTTTCGAGTGTTCATTCCACCCCTAGCGGATATTTTACAGACTGCAAAATATTTTCCAGCAATTTTTCAGGATCCCTTACCTAAAGGTAATTTTTTTGAAAGTTGTACCATGATTCTTTTCTGAGATGTGGCCTACAGTCGTTCTTAGTTGTTCATTCTGCACATTTAAAATAAAATAGCAAAAAAATAATAAAGGATTTAAAACGTTTATTCACTATTAATGAACAGTACAGTAAATTTGAAAAAAACCTAAAAAAAAATAAAATTGTGTAAGCATATTACATAACAAGTCTGGAAAGTGGAAACTATTGAACACATTCAGTGAAAGCAAGAAATGAAAAAGGGTATATTAATCCGTAGTTACCATAACGTAACATACTTTGAAACTGAATTAAAAAAGTTTAACAGATACACATACATTACAGCTAGTTTACAGAAAATTTATTAGAATAGTTTTTTAATTATATTAAAACTAATAAAAATTTTACACCATAAAGATTTAATGAAACATTACGTTACATCAACAGAAATCCAATCTGATTAAAAAAAATTCTATCGTTTACTTACGGTTACTTTTTTCGAGTGCCTCAACCATTCCATAACGTACACTTCAAAATCCTTATCTGGAAATATTTGCAGGTGTTCTAAACAACAGCTAATAAAACAATTACTTTAGATCAAATTGTGCCCATGGCGACCTTTGATCGATCATCATAAACTACATCAAACTTGATTTTCAGCCAATTGACTGGGACCCATTTTCCATAAGATACATGCGGGGTTCTTCGAAGGAATAATAACATATTTCATTTCAAGAAGTGACTTTTCATGATTTACCTTCTATTCCATGCCTCACTCCATTTGGCAGGTAAATTCAGGTCTGCTATGAAAATACATACTTCTTTTCTGTATAAAATAATATACTATTCTCATCTTGTTATTTTCATCCTGGAACAAATTGTATATTAACATCGTGGAATTGTCACTTAATGAAAACTAAGCATTATTAATACACTGTATACAAAAAAAAACTACTTATGAAGAAGAGATATGAACACATTATCAAGTTAAATGAGTTTATAAATAATTGTATCCAATTGAGTATCCAATAGCTGTGTTTCTACAATAATAAATAATTGAATGCGGTTTGTTGACTGGAGCATTCAGTATCATAAGTTACATATTCTTCAACTAGATTAATATAGGTACCATTGTAAGGGACAAATATAGCTTATTTATTGTGTTCAGTGAATTTTCAAATGGAAATAAGCTTTTTAACACAAATTTCTGTTTTTAAAGTCTTAAACAGTCTCTAATTGTTCACAAGAATTGTTAGTAATAATGTTAACATTTTCTAAACCTGCAAAAATATATTGATGGCTAAGACTACTACTAAAAAAACTAAAACTAGTTACGAGCCAACAATACGCAAACACCGAAGAAATACGACACCTTTTATAAAACATTGTATTATTATCTCTGTTACTTGTTTATCATTTTAAACACAGTTTGTCAGTTTCTGTCCAGCTCTTGAAGCATAAACATTGTATTGTAATTAAAATATATTTTTTAAAAACGGTCTTACAACTTATCAATCTTTATCTGGCGCAGTCAGTAGGATTCGCGAAGTCGCGAAAGTACTGTGAAAAATCGCTTTAGTTGAGAAAACAGTGAAAATTCAGGACTTTGACGTTTTAACGTCTTTATCGCGAATCTGTCGGATCTACCCTTTTGAGGACTTTTCCGTTACCCTTTCGAGGACTTTAAGTTACCCTTTAGTGGAAACGAGACCGAATCGACTGGACCTCAGCAGAAACTCGGAGAAGAAACTGGTATCTACAACCATCGAGGTAAGTGCCAAGTTCCTTTTCGCCCTCCTAGCTCTTTCGTGGTTTTTCGGAGGATAGTTGTTAAGATTATTGAATTTTGTTACTACAGAACAATAAAGTACTTGAATTTATTAATTTATGAGCGATTCTGAATTAGTAGAATTCTTTACTAACTTGAGTATTAGTAAGAGTAAAAACAAATCTAATTTAAATAAAATTTCAACTGACATAAATATACGAAATATGGCAACCGCTGCTCAAGAGCCTCGTACCGTCAACTGGAATTTATTTAAGTCAAAGCTAGAAAATATTAGACCCTATGATGGAGATGTTGATACTTTAAATATTTTTATTTCGCGATGTGAAAGTTTAATAGCAACGTATATTAATTATGGCGACAGAGAATTAAACGATCATATATTTGAATGCATACAGGGAAAACTTATTGGCAAAGCGCAATTAATGGTAGGAAATCGGATAGAACTAACTAATTGGAATATGTTAAAAGATGCTTTAAAGCAATGTTTCTCAGATAAGCGTAATCTGGACTGTTCAATTCAAGAACTCACGAGAACCAGACCGTATAGAAACGAGAATTTATTAGAATTTGGAAATAGACTTCAACTTTTACGAAGTAGCATAGTGCAGAGAATTAGTAACGATATGAATTTCAACCAAAATGAAAAAATATGTCAAATGCATCACTGTGACAAAACGGCGTTGAATACATTCATTGCCGGTTGCACAGGAGTACTAAGAAATAATTTACACTTAAAACAACCAAATTCTTTAGAACACGCGTTAGCTTACGTTAGTGAGTATGAAAATTTTGAGAAGTTATATTCACCTTCTAACGAAACAAAATTCAACTCCCCCAAAAATAATTATAGACCTCAAAATTTCGTAAAATCAAACAATCATAAACCAAATTCACAATTTAATCAGCAAAACTTTCCAAATGCAAATAACTCCCAACAAAACTTTCGAAGAACCGAATTGTCTTCACAGCCAATAAACATTCAACCACGCCCTCCTATACAAAAACATAATTTTCCAACGAATGCCCAAGTTTTTGGAAGACGAAATGTTTTCAAACCTAACTCGATCCCTCAAAACCAAATGCCGAAACCGCAACCAATGTCCACCGCTTCTAGAATCCCTTCAATGTATACCAACAGAATACAGAATCAAAGCAATAGAAATAATAATTATTTTTCTAATAATAATAGTCAAAGACGCAATTTTATATCAGAAGAATTATTTGTTAATGACTATAATGAAGACGACGTAGATTGTCAAGAGTACAATCACAATCAACATGAAAACTTCCCTGATCAAGATGGTAATTGTCAAATAAATGACACTATTGAATGTTCAGATCCAAATTTTCAGAGCAATGCCTCCCGGAACCGTCTATCTTGACAGAACTCAATATAACTTCCAACAACCCATTACCTTACATTGAAATTCAAAAACCCCCATTAAAAATGCTAATCGATACTGGTAGCACAAAATCTATTTTAAAACCTATCGTCGCAGAAAAATTTTATCCCCATGGTATATATCACTCGAATATATCACTTTCAACTTCTCTAGGTACTAAGAATATTAGATTTCAAGCTGAGATCCCTGCATTCAGCGAATTTAATAATAATCATATGTTACAATTTATACTGTATGACTTCCACGAATTCTTTGATGGTGTTATCGGTATAAATGATTTAATAGAAATGAATTTTAATATTGACTTAAAGAATAAACGACTTATTAGTGATCACGCTATTATTCCGATTAAATTTAGGAAACCAACCGACATTAAATTTCAAATTTCAGTCGGACCGTACGAAAGAATTTTGAAAGAAATACCTGTAACCAGTCTTAATGGTGAAATTCTAATAGATAAAACTATCTTAGGAGATATTTATATACCAGAATCTTTAACTATAGCTAAAAATGGATTCGCTTTAGTTGAAATCGTTAACGAGAGTAACAAAAACGTCTCAATTACATTATTAAAACCGATAAACTCTATTCCGTATAAATCAGATTCTTATGAAATGTATAAATTCGAATGCTTTAATGATAAAACTAAACTTAATCTAAAGAAAAATGATATTCAAAATTTTATTAGAACACAACATATGAACTCGGAAGAGAAAGATAATATTATTAAGTTGTGTCGACAATTTTCAGAAATATTTCTTAAACCAGGTGACCCCCTTACATTTACTTCAAAAGTAAAACATGTTATAAAGACAACAGATGAAGCACCTGTTCATGTAAAATCATATAGGTATCCTTATGCTCTCAAAGAAGAGGTAAGTCGACAAATAGACGATATGTTAGAAAAGGGTATCATTAAACCATCTTCTAGTCCATGGTCCTCGCCAATCTGGCTTGTGGCAAAGAAAATGGATGCTTCGGGACAGCAGAAGTGGCGTCTCGTAGTAGATTACAGAAAACTTAATAACAAAACGATTAGTGATCGGTACCCTATACCGCATATTAACGAAATTCTTGATAAATTGGGCAGAGCTCAATACTTCAGTACACTTGATCTTGCTAGTGGTTTTTATCAAATAGAAATGAGCAAGTGTTCAATTGAAAAAACAGCATTCAATGTTGATAATGGAAAATACGAATTCCTTAGAATGCCAATGGGTCTTCGTAACTCACCAAGTACATTCCAGAGAGTTATGGACGAAGTCCTAAAAGATCTCCAAAATAAGATATGCCTCGTCTACATGGACGATATAATTATATTCAGCACTGGATTGCAAGAGCATATCCAAAATTTGAAATTAGTATTTAACAAACTGAGAGAAGCCGGTCTAAAAATACAAATGGACAAATGCGAATTTCTACGGAAAGAAGTAGAATTCCTAGGTCATGTAGTAACACCCCAAGGCATCAAGCCCAACCCAAAAAAGATTCACGCAATAAAAAATTTCCCGATTCCGAAAACGCAGAAGGAAATAAAATCTTTTCTTGGCCTTCTGGGATATTACCGGAAATTTATTCGAAATTTTGCAAAATTAACTAAACCTTTGACGATTTGTTTGAAAAAGGACAACAAAATAGAGCATACGAAAGAATTCATAGATTGCTTTAATCACTGTAAAAATTTATTGATATCAGAACCAGTATTAGCTTATCCTGATTTTGAAGAACCTTTCGAAATTATGACGGACGCATCAAAGTACGCTATCGGAGCCGTACTAAGTCAAAACAATCACCCCATAAGTTACGCTTCACGAACTTTAAACTCCGCCGAAATCAACTACTCAACCATTGAGAAAGAGTTATTGGCAATTGTTTGGGGCTGTAAATATTTTCGCCCATACTTATTTGGTCGAACCTTTAAAATTTTAACAGACCATAAACCTTTAGAATGGCTGTTCTCTCTCAAAGAACCAAATTCACGTCTGATGCGCTGGCGGCTTAAGTTAGAAGAATTTGAATACACTATAAAATATCAAAAAGGAAAATTAAACCAAGTAGCAGACGCTTTATCACGAGCACCTCCTAAACTTGATTTGAATGCCTTAGAAACCGAATCATTAGATGTTAATATAGATGATATTGATTCTATAATTCAACAAGAAATTGAAAAGCTGAGTGAATTGCCAAATTTGTCCGTAAATGACATTGATGACACATTAAACGAAAATAATAAAATAAATATTACTGAAAGTGTTCAAATTTTACCCCCATTATCAGATAATTCAGAAACCGATTTAGAAACCGTACATACATCTGTAGAGAACCCAATCCTGTCGATACCCATTGTAGATCGAGCATTAAATCAATATAAAAATCAAATACTTTTAACGAGTGGCGATATAGTTGAAACACTTTGTAAAAGTGAAAAAATATTCGAAAATTCAAGATTAAACGTTACCTTACCAAGTAGAAATTTGGAAGAGAGTATTTTTAAGTTTGCCAAAAACTTTCTAAACCCCAAATACACGTATGCTTTGTATTTTAAAACGCAACATTTACCCGAGATTTTTGTAGTAACTCTTCAAAAATATTTTAGAAACTCTGCATATAAACTTTTACATTGTACAAAATTTTTAAGCGATATTTTAACTATAGAAGAACAGCAGGAGAAAATAACATACTACCATATTCATAAAAAAGGACATCGCGGAATTAACGAAGTAAAAACATCATTAAATAAATTTTACTATTGGCCGAAAATGAACGATGATATAGAAAAATACATAAATAATTGTGAAACGTGTTTGAAAAACAAATATGACCGAAAACCCCCTATTGTCAAGTTCAATTTAACACCAACATCCTCTAAGCCCTTCGATCACATACACATAGATGTATTTAGAATATCTAATACCCACTTTTTAACTATTATAGACTCATTTTCTAGATATGGACAAGCCTATCCTCTCGATACTGTTAGTGGTATTTCAGTCGTAGACAGTTTATTAAGTTTTATAACTCATCATGGATTACCCTTAAAAATTACCACCGATTGTGGTACAGAATTCAAAAACAAAGACTTAGAAGACTTTTGCAAATTGCACCGAATCGAACTACATTACACAACGGCTAAAAATAGTAATTCAAATTCGCCGGTAGAACGATTCCACTCTTCCTTAATAGAACACTTTAGATGCTTACGAGATGAAAACAAAGACTTAACTCCAATTCAAATAATAAAACACGAAATATACTCCATTCGAAATAATTAAAGGTCATATAGACAATCCAGACCCCTTTCATCTGAACGATCATTTAGTCCTATCTTATTATGTACAGAATCACAAAGAAGCTAGTAAACAGCTATATAAGTCGATAAAAGAACGCAATGAAAAGGTAAAAGAAAACTTCATCAATAAAGCTAATCAAAGTCGTAACGATCCCCCTGATTTTTCTGCACAAGAGACGGCATACGTACAAACTAAGTCTCGCGATAAAAAACTACCGAAATTCAAAAAGGTAGAAGTAGTAAATGATAGCGGTGTCTTACTAGAAACTAATAAAGGTACCTATCATAAGAGTATTATTAGGAAACCTAGAATTAATTTAGATAACGTTTTGCAGGATCAACGGGATGAAGTCACTGATACTCCTTATCTGCCTGATCCTTCAAATGAATAGAATAGTTAGTATTAGGGAAGAAATTAGCATAACTCCCTTAGAAAGTATGATACTTCCAGTAGAAATAGGTAAAGCTAGGATTATATACACAAAACATACATTTATCCATTATTTAGATATTAAAGAAGTAGTTAGACAGATAGACACGTTAAAAAGTCATTTCTCTATTATACAAAAAACTGTAGTGAAACTAAATAGTTCAAATCCCATTTCATACCATGGCTTAAGTGAAAATCTTGTAGAGAGAACTGAGTTTCTAATTAATTCTTTAGACAGAAAATTTGAAAACTTGAATCCCCATATGCGTTCAAAGAGAGGTCTAATCAATGGATTAGGTCAAGCTAATAAATGGTTATTTGGTAATTTAGACTCAGATGACGGTGAACGTTATGACAATGCAATTAAACTTTTACAGGAAAACCAAAAACATGTAACAGATGAATTGAATTTACAAACTTCTTTGTTCAAAAAATTAATTAATCACTATAATCAATCACTAACAACACTTTGGCAAAATCAACAAAAACTTCATAATAATTTAGAAAAATTTCAAGCATCTATTTTAAATCAAATCGACTCTTTAGGTAGATATATTACATTTCAAGGAACAATAAGTCAAATTAATCTCGATTGCCAAAATCTAATATCATTTATAGATAATATCGAGAATGCTATCTTATTTTCTAAGTTAAATACTCTTCATAGTTCCATAATATCAAGTTCCGAAATTTTAGATTTAATTAAACATTTAAATCAAATATACGAAATGAATCAAATCCCTAAATTCAATAACATCTTAACATACTTTACGTTTCTTGGTACTCAAATGACCTTTTCTGGTTCGAAATTAATATTTGCAATTCATGTCCCTATCCTAAAACCAAAGTCCTTAGAATTCTATCACATATTTCCCGTAATTCAAAAGAATATAGTGTTCACTCCCACTTACCCTTACTTGGCACTTAATAACGAAGAAGCCCAACCAGAGAAAGAAGAATGTCCGAAAGTTGAAGACATCTACTACTGTATTCAAGAGTTTATTCCTGCCGACAACTGTACGCTGCAACTCCTAAACGGCCAGTCGCCAACTGGATGTTATGCGACTCAAATAGATAATCAATACTCAATAATCAATCAAGTTACAAATAACGAACTGATGATCATCCCTGCACAATCCCAAGATGTTGTTTCAAAGTGTCGAACTCATCGAATATTTCAAGTACAAACACCCTCCTTAATAAATATTCCAGAAGATTGTGAGCTGTCAATTGATAAACTTAAATATTCATTCAAGCAAGAAATTCAAAAAGGAAAATCACTAATCTTGCCGAGACTGGAAATGAAGAAATTCAGAATTCAGAAAAATTATCAAGCTTCAAACCTCACAGAAATAAAACTCGACGACTTGTACGAAATTAACAGAATTGCCAAACAGTTGAAACCCCTTGAGGAGCAGACAACTAACTATAAAGTACCAGCCATATCGACAACTTCAATAGCAATAATTTTATTCGCAACAATAGCAACTTACTTCTTATTGAAAAGGAAACGTAGTCAATCGAAACCCAACGAAGAAAAGGAAATCAGTTTAGAAGAAATTACAACAGATTCATCCCACAAAAATAATTCCATTATTTTTTCGTCCTAGGGATGGAGGAGTTACGAGCCAACAATACGCAAACACCGAAGAAATACGACACCTTTTATAAAACATTGTATTATTATCTCTGTTACTTGTTTATCATTTTTAACACAGTTTGTCAGTTTCTGTCCAGCTCTTGAAGCATAAACATTGTATTGTAATTAAAATATATTTTTTAAAAACGGTCTTACAACTTATCAATCTTTATCTAACTAGAGATACTTGATTCAATATTTTTTGTACTGTTTAATACAATGTTTGTATCAGACTATCTGAAATAATTACTCCCCTTTCATTACATAATTACCAACTATTTGTTTTTTATTTTATTTGTATAAGTAGCTTCTGAAACATCTTGAACATTGAAAATGTTTTCTTCTAGATTTAAATATCTGCGAACATATGAGCATGTTTTATTATTAATAATAATATCTACCCTATTGCAATATCAAGTTTTTTGTAGGGTATAATGCATATCTAGGATTTGAAATATTATGAATCGTTTTCAAAATATACTTACTAGGTAACTAAAACATTTTAAAAATTGAAAAAACCCTTACTTTGTAATGTACAATTCCGTCATATGGAATTTCAATGTATAATAGCCGATTAAAGTATTGAATGAGTATTAAGTTTTAATAATTATGATTTTGGAATAGGTACTTACCGATAACAATTGTTGTTCGTCCATTATAACTAAGTATACAAACTGTAGCTTAGTAGGAACTAACGAAAACGAAGACCCCTTTATTCAAGTGCTACTTGCAAAATATGTGCTCCCTGCAAATAAAATATAACTATAACTCATAACTGCATGAAAACCATCCGCCATTTCATGCTTGTAATTTTTGTTTCCACAGATAACTACTGATGTTTCGTTCATCAGTTCCTCTTATGTATTCTTCTTTTTTATGTTGCTGTGATGTTTAATATGAGATATTACTGAGAGTTTTATGAACTAACGTCGTACAGACGTAATAAGTACGATGTTAATAAAAATTATTTCGAAAGATGTAAAAGTAACTGCAACATGTGATCATCTTAGAAACATGTTAATTTGTAATATTACAGTAACGTTCTGTATGTGACATTAGTGAGAAGTATACAAATTTACACGGTATGAATGTTTCCTATAGGAAGTTACTAAAAAGAAGTTCCTAGGATGTGTATGTAACTACGAATTCAAGTATTGCTGTGTACATCAAGAATATGTTTTATTTACATGACATGGATGTTAATAGAGTTGGTAATAAAATTAAGACATCTAGGAGATAATTTATTAACGTTTTAAATAAACATCACGAAAAGTCTCTAAAAAGAACATCACAAAAAAGACTTGTTATGTTTCTTGTTTAGTGGGTATGAACTTCAGACTTCTTGAAACTCGTGTTTTTCATCTGTTAGTAAATAGTTAGAAACGGTGTTTACAGTTTAGGAAGAAAAACATGGTGTATGTGAAATTAGACTACTTTTTATATAGGTGAATAAATAACAATATTTTGTTTTATTACTTCGTGGACTTGTAGTGTATAGTGTTGTAAATAAACTGTTGTAACTTAACCTCAAAATGTGCGATTATGAAGGAAATAGTAGCATAAATTTAGCATGGATGTACTGTGTCTTGAAAAGGACAGTAACTATTGTATTGAAAGGGACAATGTCCCTTTCAATAAGATATTGTCCCTTTCATTGCTTATGCAAAATACTGAATGAAATATGTCGAATGTAATTATTTTTTATTTCCATTACAGTTCAGAATTAAAGCATGGAAACACAAAAGAGGAAAGTTAAAAGAACTAGGAAAACGTCCCACGAAATTGAGGAAGCGGTAAAGGAAGTAATACAACAAAATATGTCCATACGATCGGTGGCAAAAGCTTTTAACATAGGAAAGTCATATTTGGCCAGACTGGTGCAAGAGGCTAGAACACTTCCTACCATTGATACATTTAAACACGAACTAAATATAGGCAACAGAAGCGTATTTTCTGAAGCAGAAGAACAACTACTTAGTAAATATATAAAAACGGCGTCAAAAATGACTTATGGTTTAACAACTACTCAAACAAGGCAATTGGCATTTCAGTAAGCAAATAAGTTATCAAAGAAAATGCCAGATATATGGAATGATAAAAAGCAAGCAGTTACTACTAACAGTCCTTCTCAAGCCAGTAAGGTATCAACCGAGCCTATTCCAAATCTATCATCCACCTCATCTGCTTAAAAAAATACAGTCACACAAGAATCAAATACTTTGGTTGATAATCTTCAAATAGATCAGGTATCATTAGAGCCAATTCAAAACTTACCATCAACTTCATCTTCCTCTGTAAATATTGTTACTCCAGAATCAGCAAGGCCATTTTCTAAGGCACAGCCACGAAAACAGTCAACTAAAGGCCGTAAAAAAGGATACTCAAGAATATTGACGAATACGCCCGAGAAAACCAAATTAGAGCAGGAACATTTGGAGAAGCAGATGGAGAAAGAGAAGAGAGAACAAATATCAGAACAGAAAAAAGAAGTTGTAAAAAGAAAAATAACAGACGAGTGTGAAGGAAAAATAAAAGAACGCAAAAAGACAGGTACCAACAGAAATGCTGTAGATGAGTATAGTACAAAAAAAGGAGATAGTAAAAGAAAGTCGAAAATAGACGAATCCAGTGATAGTGACGTTTCTGTAAAATACGCAGACAGTGAAAGTGATAACGACGAAGAGTTTCAAGACGAACAGCTAAACAATGTACTACCTAACATTGGAAGTTACTGTTACGAAGGACCGATCAGCGGATAAGGGAGTTGATAAGGTGATCTCGAGAAATAAACAGAAATACATCGAACAGTAAAGAGCTTATATGATCAAGTTTGTGTGCATATAAATTAGATTTAAGTGATTAGTTAAGTATATATAAATTAAGTGTTAGTGAGTTAGTGTTTAAATAAATTAGTAAGTAGCCATACCGAGTGTTTGAAATTTATCCCACCCGTTTCCTGTTTAAATAAATAACAAAAACATTACATTGGTGTCAGGTTTGGGGTTATATAAATAAATTGCTACGTAAAATGGCCAAGAGATTAAGGGATCTGAAAGTGGCGGAATTAAGAGCAGAGTTGGAAGATCGTGAGTTGGAAACGTCCGGTAAGAAAAGTGAATTAGTAGAACGACTTAAAGTGGCACTGGAAAATGACGGCTTTAATCCAGAAACAGTTTTATTTAATGACGAGGCTTCCACCTTAATCTCGTCAATTTCTGCTAACATGGACGAGAAGATTTCTGCCATGGAAGAGAGCATGGACGAGAAGATTTCTGCTATGAAAAACGACATTTCTGCTAATATTTCAGCTAACATGGACGAAAAGATTTCTGCCATGGAAGAGAACATGGACGAGAAGATTTCTGCTATGAAGAACGATATTTCTGGCATGGAAGAGAAGATTTCTACGAATGTGAAAAGCGATATTTCGGCTATAAAGAACGATATTTTTGCTATGAAGATCGACATTTCTGTTAATATGGACGAGAAGATTTCTACTTTGAAAAACGATATATCTACCGATATCTTATTAATGAAAAACGACATTGCCGCTGACGTTGAAAATGGAATTTCGTCCCTAAAATCTGAAATCGAGAATAAAATGTCACCGATGAACGAGAAAATCGAGAATAAGATTACAACGATAGACGAGAAAATCAAGGAGTTAGAGGAAAAGATTGCCGATTCTAGAACGCGAGGCACGCCAGAGGAAGAAAAGAAGACCGAGCAAACGAAACCTTGCAAGCCAGAAACACTACCTATGTTTGAAGACATTAGCAGTTTTACTCGAGTCAAGGCCCCAACGTTCGATGGAAAAATGTCGTGGACCAATTATGTGAAACAATTTGAAGCAGCCGCTAGAGTGAATAATTGGTCCGATAGAGAGAAGGCAATGAATTTAACCATCCTTCGGGGAGATGCCTTAGATGTACTTCAGACGATACCGCTTGAAGAAATGGATGACTTCGATCTGCTGAAGAAGAGGTTGGACATGCGATATGGTCACGAACATTTGGAACAGTTGTACAGATTCCAGCTGAAGAACCGAAGGCGGAAACGTGACGAACCCCTTCAAGAGTATGAAATGGATATTGCCCGACTAGTTCGATTTGCTTATCCATTAGCACCAGAGAACATGATGGAATGTTTAGGCATCCAGGCCTTTATTGACGGCTTGTGTGACCACGATATGGAGAAAATGCTTCGATTAGCCCATCCTAAAACATTGGCCGATGCATTGACTGCTGCTCTTGAATATGGAGCAGCCACGATGGCTTCAGGATACAACAAAGATAGGACCATACAGGAAGAAGGTGACGATGACAGACTTGACCAGATCGTCAACTTGTTGAAAGGTATGGTAGACAAGAAGCTGAAGAATATCAGGTGCTGTAATTGTGGCGAGCTAGAGCATGCACGCAGTTCGTGTAAGCGTCCTTCGACTCCTGTAAACCAAGAACCTCTTAAATGCAAAGCAGCCAAGAAAAGCTCGCGGTACAACAAAGGTAGAACCATGCAGGAAGGAGATAACGATGACAAACTTGATCAGATCGTCAACTTGTTGAAAGGTATGGCAGACAAGAGGCCGAAGAAGATCAAATGCCAGAAGTGTGGCGAGCTAGAGCACGTACGCAGTCCGTCTAAGCTCCCCAAGACTCCTGTAACCCAAGAACTCCAGACACAGGAGAAATCAGACAGGGGTGAACATCCAGCTAATGTGAATCACCAAAAAGCCAACTCCTTGCCTAGACGGCCATGCCCTGTAGACTATTCACAATGCAACAAGTCGAAATCTAAGGAAGTTGCAGTTTCAAGAATTACAGTAGTCAACGAGGAATGGTCACCCACCAGGATCAGAGAAGATCAGGAGAATGATCCTCACCTGAAGATGATCCGGCAATGGAAGGAAGAAAATCGGCGACCTATCTGGCAAGAAGTGTCAAGATTTTCACCGACACTAAAGGCATATTGGGCTCAGTGGGACTTCCTTGTCCTGGAAGAAGGGCTGTTGAAAAGAGTCCTCGAAAACGATGATGGTTCCGAGATGAGGAGACATATAGTTATCCCGAGAACAAGAGTAGCTTTGGTACTGAAGAAGTTACACGACAGTCTATCGGAAGGTCATCTGGGAGTGAAGAAACCCCTTCAGCGAGTCCGTGAAAGGTTTTATTGGATGAACAGCTCCGACGATGTGAAGGACTGGTGTAAGAAATGTACGACTTGTGCTACGAGTAATGGACCACATCGCAAGAGAAAGGCACCAATGAAACAGTACAATGTTGGAAGCCCTTTCAAAAGGATTGCTTTAGATATCGCTGGACCATTTCCGACGACAGAAAATGGTAGCAAGTACATACGGGTTGTAATGGATTATTTCACAAAGTGGGTGGAAATTTACGCTATCCCGAACCAAGAGGCCACAACTGTCGCGGATGTACTGGTGAAAGAATTCATCAGCCGATATGGAGTGCCTATGGAAGTCCACAGTGACCAGGGAAGAAATTTCGAAAGCCATCTATTCCAGGAGATTTGCGACAAGCTGGGAATGGAGAAGACCAGGACAACAGCTTTACATCCCCAGTCAGATGGAATGGTCGAGAGAATGAACAGGACTATTGGAAAATACCTGGCCAAAGTAGTTTCCAGCCATCAGAGAGATTGGGACCAGTATCTCTCCCTATTCGCATTGGCTTATCGATCTGCCGTCAATGAGTCCACGGGTGAAACACCTGCGAAAATCCTGTTTGTACGTGAAATGAGGCTTCCTTGTGACCTGGAATTTGACTGTCGGCCTGGAGAAGATCTAGCAGGCGAAGACTACGCAATCCAATTGAGAAGAAGGCTGGATGATATTCATGAATTAGTTCGAACAAATCTTCAAGTTGCCAGCGACAGAATGAAAAGTCGGTACGACACGCAGACCACAGAAGGCGATTTTAAAGAAGGGGACAAAGTATGGTTACACAACCCGATGAGGAGAAAAGGATTTTCTCCAAAATTACAAAAATCCTGGGAAGGTCCATAATTAATCAAGAAAAGGATCAATGATGTTATATATCGCATAAGCAAGATCCCCAACGGAGAACCAAAAGTAGTTCACCAAAACCGACTAGCGCCATTCGAAGGAGACCATGACCTGGAGGAAGGAGTAAACCTTATTCGAGATGTGTCTGACCCTACCTTCGAGGAATTTATGGGCACGTATGAAGGTACCGGGAAAGCTAGATATGGAGTCACTTCAGAACAACAACAAGATTTGTTCACTCTATCAGAAGATTATTCACTGGCATACAACATCCCCGCCCGTATCAAGAACGCACGAGGGTTGGCAACCGTCTTTCGAAAGAAGTTCGGGCAATTATAAAAACTTGAAGACCAGATTCCAGCCCCTGGCAAGACACTGAAACTGAAACATAATTCGCGGTACGTCTTCTACGTGGTAACTAAAAATGAATTCCAAGATCGATCTACCTACAGCGATCTGTGGGAAGCACTTCGAAACCTCCGAGACCATGTGTTAGAATTCAACGTGAAGAAACTGGCTATGCCAAAGATAGCGAGTAACCAGTTGGATTGGCGAATCATCAGGAACATGGTAGAGATTATCTTTCAAGATACCGGTGTTCAGATACTAATTTGCAGCTACAACCCCCGTTATCAGTATCCGATGAAGACGGTGCCCTGCTATTTCCGTAAGATCGGAAAGTGTAGAAATGGGGCCAGTTGCCGATTCAAACATCCAGTATCGGCCACACAAAAGTTCCAGGAGGAACTTCCATTTAAGGAGGGGGTAATGTTACGAAACAGCACACTGGTATAGTCCCTAAATCCGACTCTGTCTAAGCCAGGTATGTAAGTTAAAATTATGGTGGACGCGCAGGGATTGTTTACGATGGTGACTATCTTATCTAGAACTGGTTTTTGTGACCAGTCTTATCTAGGAAATGCCAGAAATCCAATTGTTTTGAGTAGAATTCTCTAGTAAAAAAAGGCATTAATATATATATATATATATATATATATATTATTATTAATTTATATAATTTTTATAATTTTATTAAGTTTATTTATGGGCGCCATTTTATAATTATTCCCTTGATTGACTAGCTCAAAATTTTTTTTAATTATTTATTTATTTATAATGTTTATTTAATTAGTCGTAAGCATGAGAATCCTCCCTTTGAGTTCTGGATATAATAATCAAAGATTCAGGAAATATATTCTTAATCTTACCTTTAACTTACAACCTCTGAAAGAAACAATATCTGTTAAATAAAACGATTGAAATACGACAACAATGATATTGATAATTTAATCATGGATGTGAGAATAAAAAAAAATCAACACATAAATGTAAAGCTGTTTAATAAAATAATTTGAAAATTTTTAACCTGATTGGAACATAATAAAATATTTTTGAAACTATTAATTTGGTTTATACATTTATTCTTATGGAATTGTGCCACCCTATATCATACATGTATTCTCTATAACAAAATGTTCCCACTACTGCGTCGGCGCTAAATCTCCAAACGCATGCGCTACTACAATATACATGAAAGAAGGAGGTTTTCCTTCCATAAATACCGTTTCACAGTCAACACGACGCAAGCGTGCTTGTGATAAAAAAATTTTGTTAAAATTATCAAGTTTCTATAATCAATTACATATAAGTGATAATTTATAAACTATATATGTGTGTGTTTAACGGTCAAGAAAGTGATAGTTTAAAGTTATACATGCAATAGCTGGAAGGAAGATATAAGATTTAATGTAACATACATGATGCACGTGATATTTCAAGTAGATAAATTTACAAAAGGTGAGTACACTAATTATATAGATATTAAAGATATAATTCTCTATAGATAAATTTAAGATGCATCATATTTTATTGTTTTTGGCCTTTTTATGCGTTATGTAATTCGAATGTTCAACTAAAGATTTGAGTGTACACTTTGAAAATGTTAATTGGAATTCCAAATAAGTTTAAGCAAAATACACAGACCTTATTTTTGCTATCACTGCCGGCTGCACTCCCATCTCTAAATCTTGCAGATATCTCATAAGAGACACGCTCCTGCTGCACTATTCAATCCTTACACATGATTGAATACTCCTATGATTAGTTTGATTTAACTTTTTTTTATAATTTTAACTTTTAAACACCTTTAAACAATTTTATACAGAGAGCAATCTTTTATCGACGCATCCTCTATCACCATCATAAAACCACCTTCTTTTGTTTTCAAAATCAACAAGTCTTTTGGCTTCCCTAGTCCATAGCTCACTTATTTGTTTTTTTATCACTAAAATTGTTATTCTCCCGTCTTTTAGTTACTATTTTAAAAAACATAAATTTATTGTCCTGGAGGGTTATAACACTAATTCACTTAGATTTCTATTGTATTAAGGAATTTTAATTAAGTCCTCTTTTCCTCCTACAATAGTCAATTTTCTTATATTCATGTTATTTAGCTAATTTGAGAAATGTTTATTTTTACAAATTTTACAACCTATATTATTAATTAACCTATATGTAATTGATTCTATTTTAGTTTGAGTCCTGTTTTATAGTTATTATACATAAACTCCTGATTATTTTTGTTTTTGTAATTAAATTTCATATATATAATCAATAAACAATGATTTTATGTTGGTAATGAAAATTCCCTAGCAGGCATTACTTCTTGTAAATATTCATTTCCTTTTTATACGTTGGGGCTGTGTTCCAACTATCTTTTCCATCTAGTTTCAACCCTTTGCAATGAATGAATGAAACATGGTATTCTAATCCTTTGCTACTACTAAAAAAATTATGTAAACAATGTTAAGTTATCGTAAAACTGATTATTCTTTTCTCTTAGTTTAGGTTTCAAGCTATTATATGACGTTTCGTCCTGCAGAAATTGCTATGGCTGTGTTCAGTGTAATACGTAATTCCGTGACTTCGACAACCAATCAGAATTACTGGTACAGGTAATATTTACTATCTATTTGACTAATATAGTGTTGGAATTTTTATTCTTCATCCCTTTTTAAAAACATTCACATCAATATTTCACCCGATTTATTCATATTTCAATCTTTTTATATTTTAATATTTGACTTGTTATTGAGTTTATTCTAATGGTTGTGTCTACTGACACTCCTTCCGTTACAATAAGACCTTTTTATGATGTTTATTTATTTCAATATATTTACAAAACTAGATGACTAGATGATCTCGAGAAATAAACAGAAATACACCGAACAGTAAAGTGCTTATATAATCAAGTTTGTGTGCATATAAATTAGATTTAAGTGATTAGTTAAGTATATATAAATTAAGTGTTAGTGAGTGGTTTAGTGTTCAAATAAATTAGTAAGTAGTCATACCGAGTGTTTGAAATTTATCCCACCCGTTTATTGTTTAAATAAATTAGAATAACATTACATTACGTATTAGTGAAGTTCGCGATGAAAAAAAATCTGAAATACGCAGTAGGAGCAATAATTGAAATGTTATCAAGTGATGATGTTAAAGTTAAATTTATGAAAAAGAAAAGCGCTTCGTTCCATTTTGTTTATTTGGAAGTGAATGACATCGCTGATGTTCATATTAATGATATAGACCTGATCTCACCAGAACCTCGTTTACAAACAGGATCAGAACTTATAAAAAGCTTCTATTCTTTCGCTGTTGATTTCACAGGAGTACCATTTTGTTAAAATAAATGTAATTTCATTTAAGAATTATCAATATATTGCATACTTGTACTAATATCTAGACTCCAACGTTTTGTATTTCATCCCAAATTCAAACACGCGGTGACGCGTTATTCAATAAAAAATTAGATAATGAATGCCGTTGAATATACTAAAAATAATATTCATTATCTAGTTTTTTATTGAAAGCCGCGTCTCCGTGAATTCGAACTTGGGGTGAAATAAAAAACGTCGGAGTCTACTAATATCCCTTTCATTACTACACATGTCCTTTTTAAAACAACCTATGTTTTGAAATGGACATTCGCACGAACTACTAGATTTTGATTTTTTGCTAATATATAATAATTTATGTTTATTTTTCATATTAGAATGATAGCTCATTATGTTTCCCACAAACTTTGTTAAATAGAATATTTCAGCAACTATTTGTACCTAAGTTATTTTCTATTTGCTGAAAATGTCCCTTTCATTACCACATTCCCCTATTGATCTAATAATAAACCAAAATTTATAAAACGCGAAATAACAACGATCTTACCTTGCAAAGTTTGTTCCAAATATTGCATTTCTTGTATGGCTTCGTAGGTAATTTCACCATCATATTTCTTCAATACTTCAAGTATTTCCTGTCGAAATTTTTGTTGAACATTTTCATTTATGGCTAACTCTAAAAGAGCGAACGTCATTGTAGTGGAAGACGGTTCAAATCCTGCCAAAATGAAAGTGAAAGCATGGGCTGTTAGTTCATTTAAGTTAGGAAAGGAGTTTCGTGAGTAGATGCTTTTATCGTTTCGTCATCGGTTACAGTTCCTAAAAAAATATTAAAATAATAAGAATAGGGCAATAAAGGTGGAGAAAACTAATTTCTCACCTGTATTTTTCAATTCCATCAACATCTGCAAAAAGTCCTTCCTATACACATTATTTTTCTCTCTATATTCAATAGTACTTTTAACGAGATTGAAAAAGAATTTTTCGACGCTCTCATCAGTTTGTTTGAAACTGATAGCTTTTAAGAACCATTTTGGTGAGAAACGGTATAACATTATTTTAAATTTTCCTGTGATGCCGAAAGCTTTGATGCACTGCGTTCGAAACTCATTTTGGGGTTCTTTCATACAATTACACTCAATCCCGAAAGCTTCTGATCCAATTATGTCCGTGGTAAATCTAGCTAATAATTCTTTTATAAATATTCCTTAGTTTTTCTTTACTTCGTCTCTTAACAATTCTTGAAATCCTATGGAACAAGTGACCAGAGTGTAGAACATCATCTTAATTTTCCTGGAAATACGGGAATTAATCATTTTGTTTATAAAAAAGATTTATACGCCTTTAATTTAGTATGAGATACGATAAGATGGTCTAGAATTAATATAGTATCATTTAAGAACGTTGTTAAACATTCATTTTAACAACCACGCCTTTACAACATATAAATCTACCATAACGCAATATCTCTTGAGGTCAACGCCTATTCACAGAACCAATTATAGTAATGATCAGCCTGAGAACCAACCCATTTGTGATCGTGATTATTCCCCTGGTAGTGAGCCGAAAGCGAAAGTGATCATTGCCGAATCGATGCTAAGATGGAAACCGATAACTATGACGAAGATGTTGACGCTGACGTCTGTGGTGAAGAACATAGTAATAATGCTGATGACTGAGCTTTATTGTTCGGATCAAGAGAAAACAACCTCATTAAAAACCTAAAGTCAAGGATTGGAACCAGGCCGAAGAATGCATGGCTATATAGGTGAATAGTATTTACTGGTTTCGACCTTGGAGTACCGGGGGGAACTCCATTGTATTAAACCCCTTACCTCTGCATGCGGGGCTCTGGAGCGGTGGACCGTAATGACCCTTCTCGTGGGACCACTTATGGACAGTGAAAGCAAAACCGCCACCGGAAAAGTAGTGGAGAAAGCCTCCACCTCTTCATCCGGGCACCTCACAGAGGAAATGAAGGCCTAACGGCACAAAGGTCCTATGCCGTTCGACCTCCCAAAACTGGAAGAACCGGGCGGCATGGACGACCCACTGAGATAAGGCCTCAGTGGAGCAGGGGTGTCGAAATACTCGCGACTCCTCAATCAGGGAGTATCCCCTGAAGAGGCCAGGAAGCATATTATTCAGCGACCAACCCCCTCGAAGGAACCACCAACGGTACAGCTGAAAAGGGGCCCGAAGTATATCACTCCTCCGCACCGACCTCTTAGTAAAAAACTGAAAATAGCTGCAACGGTAACCAGGCAAGCCACTGGTTACGCAGCAGTTGTTAAAACAGAGAAGGCTTTCAAGGTGGGAATAATGTCCAGGGATTATCCTGGGGTCATCCTGAAAGCAGAGCAGCTCTCCAACCTGGAAGACACTCTGGTGGAAGAGCTGTGCCAGAGTAAGGAGAAGGGGATCCACTTCTCATGTATCGATTTCCGTTGGGGAATGATACTCGTGGACTGTGGGTCCCAAGAATCGGCAGACTGGCTCATGAGGTCAGCGCCGAAATTAAACTCTTAGGAAGGACCCGAATTGGTTGCTCGAAGTGGAGACGACATCCCAAAGCCGGTCACCATAACGGCCACGACATGAAATTGGAGAAAATCCTCCAGTTTGTCGAGGTTCAGAACTCCAACCTCACTACTGGGGCTTGGAAGATTCTGAACTCTAAAAAAAAGACAGGGAACTATCCTCACGATTGAGATCGATCACCGCTAAACTTGCGTTTTGGGCGTATCCCTATCTCGGGGCTGGGGATCAAACAAGAAACCCGCGGAGGATCCAAAGGACATGGAGATACCCACCACATCCAGAACTTTTGGAAAAGGGGAAAAGGCGAAAGCTTGACCTTGGGTCAGCCCTAGATCTTCTCCGGCTCTGCTGGGGTGACTAGGGATGCGGAGATCGCTTCTGCATCCCGGAAAACTGGGCGGAGCAGCCTGGGGTCGAGGGTCTGGCTCGTGATCAAGAAACCTGCTCGAACTCCGAGGAAGATATTGCCATGATGGTTGAGTAGGGTCAGGGAGATATAAAGGAGGGGGATGAATAGAGGCTGAGTAACTCCGCCTCTCTCATCCATAATAATTCACCTTCACGTTCACGAATGTAGCTCAGATTAACCTGCATCACGCGAAAAGAGCTTCAGCCGTGATTGCAAGGTTGTTCGCTAAACTACAACTGGATATTGTACTGATCCAAGAACCACGGATCAACAAAGAAGGCCAAATCGAAGGTTTGGCATGCAAGGATTCTAAATTGATTTATGATCAAAGGCAAGTATCTCCGCGTGCCTATGTGATCATAAGGAATGACATAAAATATATATGTGTTTCAGGATACTCTATCTGTTCATTGACGACTTCATATTGTGGGTTTCTTAAGTGTCGTCAATGAACAGATACATTTAGGGAGTTCTCCACTATTAAACTGTCTTCTTAAGTGATAATTGTAAAGATCAGCAGATATAGTTTTCCTGGTTTCCTATATCATTGCACAGTTATACTGATCTTAATTGGAAAAATGATATCCAGGATATCATGATAGGGCTTCAATATTTGTAATATCACATCTTCTTTTTTCCATTAACATATATTAAGTCAATCACAAGGTAGGTCACTTCTTGGTCTAGCCAAAAATAACTACTAAACATCAGGTAGGCATCTGTCATTCTGACGATGATATTCAGTTATCGAAACCATTGTCAATTTTTTAGAATTTTCAACATTTTTCATTATATTGGGGAATTAAAAACATTGAGTTTCATTTAAAACACTAATATGAGTAGATTCCACGAAGTAAGGGTCGAGACAGTTAATTTAATCTCCATATGTCAATTCAGTTATCTATTTTATGTATTTTTTGCGGAGTTTAATGATAACTACTACTACGTAGGATTTTTATCGATCTTCAGGTAAGCTAACTTTGGTTACATTCATATTTTATAAGTGAAGAGTAATTTTCTCGATTCTGCTATTTATGCTAAATTAAGAGTTTTATTTATTTTTCTTTCTCCCTTTTAGAATCCTTTGGTGGATAATCGAACCATGTTTTTTTGAGCTTGTCGATTCGACTTTAGACACCCGGTGGGTCTATCCCGTCTTTGACTTGGACATCGTATTTAGTTGTCGAATCTTTTGGGCAAACACAAACATAATATAAAAGCCATCCTGGCCATAGATGATTTAAGATTTTTTATTGATTATTGTTTACCACTTCTTCTATTTTACTAATTGATTTGAGTATAAATTGACTTGATATTTGATTACTTAATTAATGTTTAATTCTCAGTTGTCAATCTTTAATATTTTATTTTTAATGATTTTCTTGGGTTGTGCCAATGATAAGATGATTTAATGTAGAATACAAGTAAACTTTTTTTCGTTTCTTTTCTTCTACATAAGGGGATCAAATAATTTGTATAATATAATAATCCATAGGTATTGGACTTTTAACTGATGTGTTTATAATGATCTAATTTTCTTATTTTCTGTAATCATTCATTTAACTTTTGGATATAATTAAGTAATTCGATAATTAATTTTGTACAATTATTATTAAAGTATTCTCAGTTTTCCCCGTATTTTGTATTGAGATATTAGAAATTTTCTGTTTTCTCCTCTAGGGTTTTTCCCAACTGAAAATTTGCCTGGACATTGACTGCAATACCCAGTGCTCTACGCCCTAAACTTTCCAATAATTGAGAGATTCTCAGGGAAAAACGGAAACCAGCTAAGTCCACTTTCTTTTAAATTTTTGTTTGTGACTGAGTGACAATTCAAAATTCGAAATTTTTTTGAAAAGAAATTAGAAATTTTTTAAATTAGAATAAGAGGTTATTTAGTTTGTAGATTGTTTTAATGTTAATTTAGTCGTTAAAATTACGATAACATTATTTGTTTCTAGAAAGAAAGTTTAATTTGGTATTTGCCTATTTGAGTAATTATACATAATTGTTAAAACGTATTTTTATTCGAAATTATATAGATCATATAGGAATAGGAATTTTATTTGAACATTGAAACTTAGTGAATCATTGGTGACAGACAAGTCATTCATTGATAATAAGTGTCAGAAATCAATTGAGTGATATTTCCAATCTTAAATACACATTCACAGGAGAGAATATTGAACCAAATTAATCTTATAAATATTTAATTCAGAAAATAATTTAAAAGTTATTACAAACTGTTATATTAGAGCGTACTGAACCTACCTGAGAATAGAGTCAAGTAATTCAAGATAAAATGAACTCATCTTTCAATATTGTAAACAATTTTCGTTATTCTGCTAGATGGAAAATTTTGACAACTGTCGACTTTGAAATATATATCATACGGTGCTTAAGCTGTGTGTACGATATTGTCGCTGCAATCAGGGATTGTACAATTTTGATTTTAATCGTGGACAAATAAAAAAAATTATTGGTAAAATTCATTAAATTAAAGGTATAGTAAATTGTACCAAAATATAGAAAGAACAGTTGGTGTTCATACGAATTGTCGAAATTGAAGAAAAGAAAATTCTCAATAAAATAGTGCGTGGCAATTTTTATTGTGAAACATCGCTAAAGCAAAGTGTTCATGAGATAAACGACAATGGCTGACCCATGTAGAATATTTGCTAATGTTGTATTTTTAATTAAAACAATATAAAATAATAATCATGTAATAATAAGAGAGATTGTTTGTAACTTAATTGTAATAAACGCCTTAAGCAGAAATTTTTCGTTTTTTAAAAAGTATTTTTCGGAGTGACAAAATATCATTGCCGCAGTCGTAGTAGGATTTTCGGAGTTTTTAACGTACAGTGCGTGAGCTTTTCGTATCAACGATTTACCGAAAATTTCGATCTTTAGTGACCGGTTTCATTCGAGTGAATATCGAACTTCGAACTATTTGACTTATCGAATACAATCCGATAGCTCTGAACCGATCAATCGTCAGAATCGAAAAAAAAAGAAAAACGAAGATTACATCGATCGAACCTATAAGAACTAGAAATAAGTTAGAATGAAAAAGATCTTGGGTTTGGTACCACATCGACTGAACCTAGAAGAAATAGAATTAAGCTAGAAATAAGAAGATGCTCAAAATTTTCCTTCTGTAAGTACTTGTCTTTCCTTATTTTCCTTTCGATAGTAATTTTATGAGTGATATAGATATTAGTACTTTAGAAATATTATTAGAAAAAGGTTTAACACTAAGCGAAACAGATAGTTCTATAGAAAACAGTTTAAATAATACTCATAACTTAGAAATGTCTATTCCATCAGTAAATTACCAATTGCTAAAATTATATTTAGATTCTATTCCTCATTATGATGGAAATCCTCATACTTTGACAATATATATTGGAAATTGTGAAAGTTTAATATCAGTATAGGGACCGAGAAAGATGACGTTTATGCCATCTGCCGTAAAAAAACACAAACAATGTGATGTAAACAGTATTAGTAGTATTAGTAGTTTCGTATAATCAGCGTTTTTAAATGTTCATTTTTTAAAACTGATATTAAATGTTTGTGATGTCGTCATCAAAAGTATCTTTCTGTATTCATGGCTGTTCAAATATGCTGTATAAAAATACTACGCATTTGAAATTTTATAGTTTCTCCGAAAATTCATTGAACACTGCGTGGATAACCTTGAAACGTCAAAAATGAATAAATGCAGTAAAAACCCGTATGTAATTAAAATGTTCTAATTAAAACATTATGTTAACTATTATTTTGTGTATAATCAGTATGATACTACAATTGGCAACTATTAGAAAAGTTCTAAACTTTCTCTTTACATAAATAAAAGATTATTATCGAGAGAATAAAATGTTGTTTTCTGTACGATTTCATTGATTATATAAAATAATGTGTTTGCTGACTTTAATATTATATAATAAGTTCAAATAATTGAATACTATTAAGGGGAAGAAAGTAAACATTTGTACAAAACGAATCACTTCAAGTTTTTTAATTACCTTTCAGAAAACGTCGGGAGGATTGGGAACCAAATAAAAATACTAGAATTTGCAGTGCTCATTTTGTCAATAATCAAAAATCAGATAATCCCCTACACCCAACTTACATACCAACAATTTTTCCTGGCAAAGAAAATAAAAAGATCTATTCATTTTATACATTTTGTAGGTTGTTTATTATACTGTTTACATCACAATGTTTTTCTTATTTAACACCAGGGCGCTCTACTTTCGGCACAAGTGCTGCCTCTATATTTCCGTCTCTATCCCTATTTGCTAGTGAATAGCTTTAAATGCATTTTTATTAAAAGCTATCTTGGGCAAACTTGCAGGACGTGCACAAATATTAATTGGTTCTAGAATAGAGTTAAAATCATGGAAGGATGTTAAAAACGCTTTAAATTTAAGTTTTGGCGATCAACGTAATATTGATTGTCTTATTCAAGATTTAATTAGGTAATTTAAAACCTTTTAAAAATTAATCACCCTATCACTTTGGCATGCGTTGTCAAAACGCCCGTAGTTTAATTATTTCAAAATTAAATTCATTTAGTAATATTAGTGATATTGAACGGAGACTTCAACTTGAAAATTATAATAATTTAGCTTTATAAACCTATATACGAGGTTTACCTTTACCTATTCAAACAAATGTTAGATTAAGAGTACCTGATAGTTTAGAAAAAGCAATGAGCTTAGTTATTGAGGAAGAAAAACTTGTATTCTACTCAAAGAAGTAATCAATTAAATTCAAACGCTACTTTTAGACCTAGTTTAACAATTACACCAGCTAAAAATCCTAATTATAGACAACCAACACCTAACTTTTCATCAAATTTCGGTAATAATCAATTAATTCCCACAGTTTTTCGACAAAATTCAACACCTCTTATGAATTCATCACAGTTCAGACCAAATTTCCAGCCAAATAACAATTCTTATAATTGGCGTCCCTATAACAATTTTTCAATCCAACATCCTCCAACTTTTCAAAACCAAAATCATCACCCCATTTTACAAAACCGAAATCATCAAACAATATCCGAGAGTCAAAACCATCAAACATTTTCTCAAAATAATACATGACAATTTAATACATCTAATAATTCCCAATACTATGAACCAGAACCCATGGACACATCTTCTGGTAATACAAGATTTCAGCCTAAACAACAAAAATATATTTCTAACGAACTTTATAATCAAACCATTAGTGATCCAAATCGAATTCAACAATTAAGTAATAATTAAACTGGAAATTTTTTTGAATATCAAAATGAGTTCCCAACAGAATCTCTAGAAAACATTGACCCATATCCATATTTTTCTGAACTTGAAACTCAGTATCCTCATGATTATAATAATTATCTCTATACACATGTTAGCAATGATGTAACAGACAACCAAGATATGTTCTCATGTAACAATCCGCAAAATGCAATTCAGGATTTTACTCACATCCCATATCCACACAACAAGACGTAATATTAGTAAACGCTTTAGAAGCAAATTTACCTAATGTCAAAATTCAAGAAATAAATGCAAATTTTTTAGTAGACATCGGCAGTTCTAAGTCTCTAAGAAGAAGAACCGTTTAATATACAGACAGCACACGGAATTTCTGATCTCATAAATTTTATTTATTCAAATTTAGCGATAATTTTGATGGTATCATTGGCGTCGATTTATTGAAACAATTAGATGCAAATATAAATGTTCAACAAAAACAAATTGAAACACCCACAGTAATTATCCCTTTAATTTTTGATTCAAATATAAATACTGATAATAATGTAATAAAGAATTATTCGATTGTCTTTCCTGGTCGTTGCCAACAAGTTGTTAAAATCCCTGTAACTGAAACAAATGGCATAGGTATACTTGAATACGAAAACTTGGAAAGGTTTAGAAATGCCTAAAGCATTAGTCAATATTTATAATAATTTTACAATCACCACCATCATAAATAGTAACGAAAATCCAGTAAAATTAGATATAAAAGAACGTTTCGAAATTGAAATTCTGAACTTACTAGAAGTAAATTTTCTTGAAAACATGGAATGTGAATTTGATTCAGAATTAACAACTATTCAACAAAATAAGCTTAAAGAAAACTTGAAAAATCTCAGACTTGATCACTGCAATAAAGAAGAAAAACAAGCCATTAGAAATTTGTGTTTTAATTATCGAGACATATTTTATTGTGATAGAATACAATTAAGTTTTACCGATCAAATAAAACATAAAATCACTTTGACTGATGATAGCCCTATATAACAAAATATTACAGGCTTCCCGAAATACATAGGGAAGGAGCTAATAAACAAATACAAAAATGTTAGACGAATGTATTATTGAACCGTCTACGTCTCCATTCTCCTCGTCAATATGCTTTGTTCCCAAAAAATTAGATGCATTAGGCAAAAAAACGGCGTTTAGTTATTGATTATAGAAAATTAAATGAGAAAACAGTTCAAAATAGATACCCAATTCCTAGAATACACGAAATACTAGACAGAATAGGCAGAGCAAATTACTTCACAACACTTGATCTCGCAAGTGGTTTTCACCAAACTGAAATAGACCCTCAAGAAATTGACAAGACGGCTTTCAGTACTCCCAGAGACATTTTCATTTCAAATGTATGAGTTTCGGACTTAAAAATGGACCATCAACGTTCCAAAACGTAATGGATAATGTATTGCGTGGTTTGACTGACCAAACGTGCGTAGTTTATTTAGACGATATCTTAATGTACATCCCTTCAGGAAAACAAAAATTAAAATCTGTTTTTGAAAGACTTAGACAACACAATTTAAATGTTCAACTTGATAAATCTGAATTTTTAAAGAAAACAATTATGTATTTAGGACATATAATTACACCCAACGGCGTAAAGCCTAACCCAGACAAAATTTCAATCATAAAAATTATCCAATTCCAAAAGATCAAACAGAAATTAAAAGTTTCTTAGGTCTCTTAGGTTACTACCGACGTTTCATAGCAGACTTTGCTAAAATAACAAAACCCATGACCAACTGTTTGAAAGAAGGTTCAAAAATTATTCATAACGAAGAATTTCTTTATTAATTTCAAACTTGTAAGGAGATATTAATCAGGGACCCCATTTTGCAATATCCTGATTTCTCAAAAACTTTTATTCTCACAACCGATGCTAGTAAATATGCAATAGGTGCATTTTTATCCCAAGCAAACGTACCCAATGACAAACCCATAGCATATGCTTCTAGAAATAACCAAATTCCAAATTAGTCCGATGGCGTTTAAAGTTGGAAGAATATGATTATAAAATTTTATATAAAAAGGAAAAATTAAATTCCAATGCCGATTGCTTATTTCGAATTCCTATCAATGCATTGGAAACAGAATCAATAGTCAATAACCCCGGAGGTTCCCAAGACGATATTCTAGATTTCGTACAGCAGTTTGCTGAAAATATTCCCACAGATCCACATCCTTCCACAAGTAACATTAATCAATCAAAAGTTAACATTATATCTGACGTACAAATACAACCACCAATACTACAAGAAAATGATGATCGTAATGATTTAAATACTCATGAACCCTTCTGGACAAAACCTGAATCAGACGACTCTGACAATATAACAAACCATTCAGCAAAAGATAACAACAGTAACGGTATACCCATTTATGACGAAATGATGAATTATAAAGTACATCAAATTCTTGTTTATCCAAATATATATTCAAAAATAGATGTTTCCCATGAAACATATGAAAATACAAAAATAATGAAAATTAAAATTCCCGAGATAGATAACGAAAAATTCATATTCTGTTTTATAGCTGAATATACCGATTTAAATAATACATTTTATATGTATTTTTATAATGATAATTTACATCCTGATTTTAATAATGTTTATCTAAAACATTTTTCTGCGAACGGACCGAAATTAATTAAATGTACTAATTTACTTAACACTGTAAAAGATCAGGAAGAACAAATTCTTCTGTTAAAAAACTACCATGAAGGTAAAAACAACCATCGAGGAATCAATGAAACTTTAGAACAACTAAGTAAACTTTATTATTGGAAAAATATGAAAAATATAGTCACAAACTACATTAATAATTGTACCATTTGTCAAAAAAATAAATATTCAAGACATTATCCTTATGTTCCTCTCATGTTGACAGAAATAGCTTCTAGACCATTCCAAATTGTTCACATAGATGTTTTCGTTTTTGACGAAAAAAGTTATTTAACAATAATTGACGCATTCAGAGAATTCGCACACCACTATTCATTCCAGGCAAATCTGCAGTTATTATAGCAAAGCGCTTATAAAATATTTTGTTTCTTTTAGAATTCCCCAATCAATAATATTCGATGAAGGTACAGAATTTAACAATGAAACAGTCAAAAATCTCTTGGCATTACATAAAATAAAAGTTCACTTTACTACTCCTGGTCATCACGAGTCAAATTCAATAATTGAAAGATACATTCCACCTTAATAGGACATTTAAGAATTTTAAGAGAAATTTATCCCAATGAAAATAACTTAATAGACTATGCTATAATTGCCTACAATAATTCAATACACAGTGCCACGAATTTCACACCTTTTGAACTTACCTTTGGACATACACATTTTAGGAACCCTAACGAAATTTTTATGTCTCATTCATTTTATACATATAACGTTAATAACCATAAAGAAAAATTAGAGCATATTTATGAAAATGTTCGAGAAAATATGAATAAAAAGTGATAGAGAAAACACATGGTGACACAAACATACAATTTAAAATAAAACCCCAAAAATCGGAATAAAAAATATAAAAGGTTTTTAGGACCATAATATAACAAAAATATTAGATAGAAATATAGTAGAAATATCCAGAAAATCATTAAAACGAAAAAAACAAATAATAGACAAACAAATAATGCATATTAAAGAATTAAGGAAACCTCCTATTACAGATTCTTCCTCTGGATCGCCAACGCAGAACCAGACACACCCCAATTCTATAACCTAAATGATAATCCCGGTCTCTTTCCTCTTCATTTAGGAACAGCACAGATTCAAATAAACGGTTTTAACCCTTCAATTGCTAACGTTACTTATATGTAACGCTAAAGAACTAATAGTATGCCCTTTTCTGTAACCAACCCCATCCAAACATTTCCAAAGAGGAAATTAAATGCACTATCGCAATTCTTATTGTTGCAGGCTATATTGAGTTGCCAGGAAGAGATAACTACTGGGGTTCCAAGGGAGATATGAGCAACTCTTTGGTCAGTAATGCCATGAGAAGAGACCGATTTCGTCAGCTCCCAAAATATATGCACTGTGCCGATAACTTTCAGCCTAATTTAGAAGATAAAATGTGGAAATTACGACCGTTTATGGATGTGCTAAAATCTAAATTTATTAACAATTGGATTCCCGAACAAGAATTAGATCACGATGAGTCTATGATTAGATATTATGGAAGGCATTCGTGTAAACAGTTTATACGAGGCAAGCCTATAAGATTCGGGTACAAGATGTGGTGCCTGAATTCTGCATCGGGTTACTTGATAAACTTCGACATGAAGCAGAGAAATAATCCAAAGGCAAACACGATCTATGAAAAAAATTTTGGAAAGTGTGCTGCTCCATTGATGTGCATGATAGATGAGCTTCCCACTCGTATGAAGAAACTTTCCTATAAATTTTACATGGACAACCTTTTCACAAATTTTAACTTACTTTTAAACCTAAAACAATGGGGCTACGACGGTACGGGAACTGTGAGGGAAAGCAGAGTTCCAAAAATCTGTACATTGCCACAGAAGAGTCAAATTGCTAAGACCAATAAACGGGGTGATACGATTTCCAAGATTTATAAAGAGAATGGGATTATTCTGTTTAACGTAATTCCACAACCCAGATTAATTTCTGAATATAATCGCTGCATGGGTGGAACTGATCTGATGGATCAGCATATATCCAGGTATAGAATTTCCATTCGACGAAAGAAGTGGCGGGGGCCAATTTTTTCCTGGCTCCTCGATGCTGCCGTACTGAACGCTTGGTTCATTTGAAAAAAGTGCAAAAATTTAACACCGCTCACTCAATTAGAGTTTCGACGAGAAGTTACACAAAATTACCTAACTGCTTTCAGCGTTGCACGCAAGGGATCTGAAAAGCAGCCAACTGCCAAATCCAACGTAACAGTAGAGTTTCGGATAATTTGAGATATGATCGATTTGACCATTTGCTAACCAGCATCCCCAATAATAAAAGGCGCTGTTGTTCCGGAGAAGGATGTATCACTAGTACACGTACAATGTGTATCAAATGTGACGTGGGATTATGTTTACAGTGTGATTTGATTTTTCATAAAAAGTAGGTATTCTGACGATGATATTGATTTATCGAAACAATTGTCAATTTTTTAGAATTTTCAACAATTTTTATTATATTGTGGAATTAACTAGAAACCGTGAGTTTCATTTAAAACAATAATCCAATAATAACCATAAACGTAGTATGTCTGGATTTATAGGACCCGCTGTACTTGCTCTAGCCAGCTGAAAATCAATAGTGTATATCTGTGAGACACCTTGAAAAGTATCCAATTTTAAAATTGGTCACTTGTATCCACTCTGGAGGTTGTATCGTACTAACAAACTGAAAATTCTCCAAAAATAACAAACATTTGGTACTTCAAGTACCGTAGCACTCGTTATACTGGCTTTAGTGAGATGAGTATCAATAGGGTTCATCTTTGAGACGCCCTGAAAATATCTCATCATAAAATTGGTCATTTGTATATTCTCCGGAGGCTGCATCGTGCTAACAAACTGAAACTTCTCCAAAAATGACAAAAATATCGTACTTAAAGTACTGTAGCACCAATTGTATTGGCTCTGATGAGCTGAAAATCAATAGGGTTCATATGTGAGATGTCCTGAATAATATCATAAAATTGGTGACTTGTTGCACTGCGGAAGCTGTATCGTGCTAACAAACTGAAATTTCTCAAAAAATAACGAAAATGTCATACTTCAAGTACCATAGCACCCGTTCTACTGGCTCTGGTGAGCTAGAAATCAATAGAGTTCATCTGTGAGATGTCCTGAACAATATTCAATCATAAAATTGGTGACTTGTTGCATTCCGGAGGCTGTATCGTACTAACAAGACATGTAACGACGAAGACATACACACAGGATTTTTTTTCTAAAAACCGTTTTTTCGTGATGTTCTTGATAAAAAACGTGAAAATAACTCAAAAAAACCTATAACAAACCAATACCTTTCTCGCATATTAGATAGGTTGGGCGGAAAAAGTAATAAATTATTGGACATTTGTACATATATTTGATATTACACACATTAACAAAGAATTTCTTTCTTAAAAGAACAATATATTATTCTCTATAACTCTTTATCGAACTCACCTGAAATTTATAATTTTAATAAACATATCCAAAATTTCTATCACCTGATCAAACTAATCGAACAAAAGATTACCCTTCAATTGAATCAGTTAAATCTATTTTGGAACACAAAATCAAAAAGATCATTATTCTATATCAAAATGAAATTCAGGATGCTGATATTTAAATTTTTCTATTTTAAATTGCAAATTTTGTTTGAGCTATTTAATTTTCTCTTTTTTTATTTCCACATAATTATTTGACAAATTTTCATAAATTTTAACTAGCTTCTCATTTGTTTCCATGAGATTCGCAGTATTTTTGAATAAATTTTCCAAGAGAATACCTAATGGTATGGTCTTATACCTTTTAATATTCTCCCGTTTTTGTTGTTGGTTGTTGTTGCCCCGTGTGTGTTCATTGTTATTTTCTTTTTCATTTGATGGTTCTGTATAAATGATTTCATAACTTCGGTTTACTTGATCGCTTGTGCTCGGTTCACAAATTATGTCTGTTTCACAAATTGTGTTCTGTTGATATTCGGGATTTTCAATGCCTTCATAGATGTATTATATAGATACCTATGACCGTAAGTTAATACCTCATATCGTCTAAATTCTTGCTTGTACCACCACCTGTGTACTAGACATAGTTATAGTTTTCTAGTCCAATAGGTGATCTATTAGTTTTTGATAGCTTGTCAATTTTGATGTTTTACTTTCACTTCAATGAATAAAAGCAGTGTTACTAGAACTTATTTGATATTTATGTTATATCCGCTCGGATCGGCACATGTTACATGAGGAGAGAAAAGAACAGGTTAGGCAAGAAATCTTAAAAGATGAGGTTCTTAAACTAGTCACTAACTTTCATAAAAAAGGCTGGCCCAATAATAAGAATGAAGTTCCTGTTTCTGTAAGGCATTACTATAAAATCAAAGATAACCTAAGCTATGTTGATAAATTGTTGTTTTTTGGTGAGAAAATTGTTGTTCCATCTTCTGTAAAAAGTGGTATGCTTAAATTATTGCACGAGGGTCATGTTGGCATTGAAAAATGTAAGAATCATGCGAGACAAATATTTTATTGGCCAGGGTTATCTGTTGATATTGAAGCTTATGTTAAAAAATGTCATATTTGTGAAACTTTTGCTAAAAAACAGCAGAAAGAGTCGCTATTACGTTACAAATTACTTAAACGTCCATGGGAAAGAGTGGGGATAGATATTTTTTCACATGCTAATAAAAGCTTCCTTATTGTATTTGATTCCTACTCTAATTGGCTGGAAATGCCTCAAATCAAAGACAAATCTGCAAAATCAGTTATTTTCACTTTAAAATCTGTTTTATCTGTACACGGATCACCTGATAAAGTAACTGCTGACAATGTACCATTTAATAGCCTAGAATTTAAGACGTTTGCAAAGAACTGGAATTTTGAAATTAGTCTGCGAAGCCCTTATTACGCACAATCTAATGGACTGGCAGAAAAAGGAGTAGATATAGGTAAGAAAATTCTAAAAAAATGTTTGAAAGAAAATTCTGACATACACACTGCTTTATTGCAATATATAAATTCACCGCTAAAGTATATTGGTTACTCACCTGCACAGTTATTAATGAATAGGATTTGTAAGACAAAAGTGCCGATAAATTCCAGTTTGTTGCAACCGAAACTCTGTGAAGACGATTCTGAGAAATTGTTACATAGACAGAATATTTACAAGTCTCACTATGATAAGAATAGTAAAGATCTAAAACCTTTGGACCCTAAAGCCAATGTAACAATTTTTGATCATGTAAAGAATAAGTGGGAGCCTGCACAAATTGTTTCTAAGCACAGCTCTCTTAGATCTTACATCGTAAAAGATTCTTTTGGCAACCTGGTCAGGCGCAATCGAATTGACCTTAAAGAATCATTGAATGATTATGTTCCTAAAACTAAAGAGCCTGACTTAGATGGTAGTCATATCGAACCTTCAGCTCGGCCTGCCGTGTTGCTTAAAAATAAAAGCCCTTCACCGGAAGCTTCACCAAAATCATCATTATGCAGTCCAAAAGTTTTAGATCACGGTGTTACAACTAGATCTGGTGGGGTAATAAAAAAACCGCAAAAAATTAATTTATAGGAGGGGATGTATTATATAGATACTTATGCCTGTAAGTTAATACCTCATATCGTCTAAATTCTTGCTTGTACCACCACCTGTGTACTAGACATAGTTATAGTTTTCTAGTCCCATAGGTGATCTATTAGTTTTTGATAGCTTGTCAATTTTGATATTTTACTTTCATTTCAATGAATAAAAGCAGTGTTACTAGAACTTATTTGATATTTATTTTATATCCGCTCGGATCGGTACATGTTACAATATATAGTTATATAACTTGACCCCACTACTGCAACCTTTCCAAACTGAAAGGCCTCTTTCCTTTAAATCATTTAGAGTAATACTGCTCTGAGGTCCTCCACTTGTTCCAATTAATAGGGCTTTAATCTCGATTTTGTGGCATACTTCCAATCCAAAAATCTCTAAAAACTAACCAAGGTGAATACAAAAAGCAATGTAAGTGTATATAATTTTCTTACCTTCTTCCACTCTTCGATAGAAACAGAGGAGCCTTTTGCAAGGGCATTTAATTGCGCCACTAGTTCTTCCCACTTTTTTATTAAATAATTGGGATCTAAAGTAGGGTTTATAGTATTACTGCGAAAAATGTAATCATTTTCATGAATTGTAAGTATAACTCCAATTGCTCTGGAGACGTATTTTTGGCATTTTTCTTTTTACACCTTGCGTTCTACAAAATACGTATATTTAAATAAATAAATAACATGTTAAATATATTATTTTAGTAGTTTACTTACGCCATTCTTTTATTACAAATCGTAAAAATATCAATTAGTATTCAGGTTTACCAGGTCGGTACACACACACACAGCTTTTATAGTATATTAAAGTATAAGTGGATAAAGAGGTCTTCCAAACACCAGCAATTATTAAGCACGACGGCGCAGCCGGAGTGCTCGAAATAGAGCAAGTGTTTGAAAAACCAGTTATCCACGAATACTTTACGCTATTTTTTTTATTGGTGCACTTTGAAATCATAAAATATTATTATTATATTATTACTACAAAAAAATGGAAGTCCGTCCTCGATTCCCAGCCAAGTTTCATTTCATAAAAGTCCGCCCTCGATGTCCAGCCAAGTTTCGTGAAAGTCCATCCTAAATAGTATTTATTTTTATTTGACGTTACGAGTTACTGCTGTCAGATCAATAATCAAAAAGTTTCTTTATTTATATTTAAAAGGATACAAGGTAGATATGAATATATAAATGAATTTTCCAGAAAAAACCAAATAAGACATTGGTTCACAATGAAAATATACAATTTAAAAATTAATAAAAAAAGTTGTCATTGATACTTACGTTTCTCGAGTTGTTGTTGTTACCATAGGGACTTTAAAAAACGCGCGTGTTTGAAAGTTCGATTTAATCACGCTGAGGCGTGCTTTAAATAGGTAATATGAGGCATCAATAAAAAAAATACTTTTAATGGTTTTGAGGTTAGAATTTTGACGTTATAAACAGAGGTGAAGTTGAAACCTATAAGGTAAACATCTGTAACTATGACTCTTAGAGATTTGGTTCCAGAATAGCAAGTTTCACAAATCTGGTTCAAGTTACAGATCCTAAACTTATAGATTCTGTAGCTTATAGGTAAATTCTCAGAATCCCAACATAAATATAAATCATACGTATTTGTTTTGTATATACCTCCAGCTAGCAGCATACATATTTATGAGTACATATTTGATTATTTTGCAATTTTGGAGTACATTCGGGGTGATAGTTTCTTAATAATAGGCGATTTTAATGTGCCTGCGTTTGCTAATTATTAATAATTCTGATAACAAAGTAAAATTGGATTTGGATTTTATAAATGTTACTGATTCTGATCAACATAATACTATACTGAACGTAAATAATCGATTACTTGATTTAGTAATATCCAAATAGGATAAGTGTGATGTTGTTAAGTGTGACGTGCTTCTTGTTGGGGTAGATTTGCACCAACCGCCTTCACTGATTAACTTGGAATTTGCCATCAGCGGTCAAAGTCAGTTTGCCAATACTGAGATTGTTAAAGAAAAAAAAAATGATTTTAGAAAAGCAATATTAGCAGCATCAACTTTGTCGATGAGGAAACAATGGAGGATATGCCCCCAGTTAGTTTTTAGTTTTTAAGGTTGAAAATGCAATTTACTTAAGAAAAATTAGCAGCAACATTACATGACATAAATAAAATTGAAATTGCCTATTCTCGTAAGTTACTAATCAACATCAACCTTTTTTTTAACTTGTTACGATATTTAAAATTATTTCTAACACTTTCTCCTAATTTTAAATATCTTAATTAAGTTTTTAATATAACAAAACAATATTTTTTTTAAACTAGTGTTCATACATGAGAGAGTTGCTATGTGTCTGAAATTTAACGGTTTCTAGACACTTTGTAAATATATCCGCCATTTGTAAGTCAGTAGGGCAATAGTTTATCTTTACAACACCGTCACTAACCTTTTAATTAATAAAATGATACCGCACATCAATGTGTTCACTTCTCTTATTGAACTGTCTGTTTTTTATTAATTTTATCGCACTTTGGTTGTCTATATTTAAAGTTATTGATACTGGTACACTTTTGAGTTCTTCAATTAGTGATTTTAAAAACAAGAGTTCTTTCACACACTCTGCTGCTGCGATATATTCCGCTTCGGTGCTTGAAAGAGATACGATTGGATGTTTGCGGGAACACCATGTAATAGGTCCATTAACAAAAAACACCACATACCCTGTTGTACTTTTTCTACTTTCCCTGTCACCCGCGAGATCAGAATCACAATATGCTGTCAAAATACAATCTCAATTTTGGTCACTTTGATCATTTTTAAAGTAAATGCCCATATTTTTAGTTTTGATTAAATATTTTATACCTTGTTTTACGTTTGAGATATCTAGATTTGAAGGATTTTCCATTTTTCGGCTTTCATAACTGACTACATAAGAAATATCAGGTCTTGTTTTATTAGCTAGATGAACTAAGCTTCCAATGGCTTCTCTAAATGGAAAATTTTTGGGTGTATTGTTTTCTTCTTTATATCCCTTTGTGTCTTCAAAATGAGTTGTTGGAGATGGAATTGGTTTTGCTTCTTCCATGTTAAACCTTTTTATTATTTCTTCAGTGTATTCCTTTTGACTGAGTAGTACTGTTCTTTTCTCTATTTTTATGTTTATTCCCAAAAAATTGACTAAGTAATGCTTTAAATTTTACTATCTGATAATTTTGCTCCAATCCTTCTACTAAATCTTCTATTTCCAGTTCATTTTCTCCCATGATTAAGCCATTATCAACATATCTTTTATGACAGAGCTGATTATACGGTCTATATCCAAGAGAGTTTAGTAGAGCGGAAGTGATGAATGAACTTTGACTCTCGCTGTCGAGGACCGCTTTAAAAGTTATTGGTTCACCAGATTTGGAATACGCGATCACTTTGGCTGTAGCCCACACAACTAATGAGTTGGTCGAGGGATGATAATTAACACTGAGGGAGTTTCGACTTGCAATTGACTACTTTGCGGAGTGTGACTATTAATCATAGCAGTTGATGTGCTTGCTCTAGGTTGAGTGTAGTTTGATCGAGGAGCATTTTGAGGTAATTGTAAGGAGTCGGTTAAGGTACGATTTGCTTGTGAATACTGATTGTTTGAATTGAAAGGTTGAAATGGCCTATCTGAGTGTGAGTAGTTTCTTGATCTATTAGAACATGCAGTAGGCTATGGTGACGTTTGTGACATATACTGCACGTGTGTTTGCTGTTGCAATCCTCTGAGAAATGCCTCCTTACCAAACAATTGTGACAGAGCTGTTTTGAGTGAGCAAAGTTAATACGATCCGGGGGAGAGAGAGTAGAGAATTTATCACATTTATAAATAGTGTGATTTGAACTGCAGTATATGCATTTTTCAGAAAGCTGGAGACTAGACGGGTGTCTCCTTGTTGGGGTGTCTTGGGAGGTGGAATGGAGTCCTACGTTGGAGGGTTTCTTGTTGTTCTGAAAAAAGCGTTCATTGAAACTATTAAGATTTTCTAAAACTACACACCAATCTTCTATAAAATCAAAGAATTCGGAGGTAGTGAGGAGAGTGTTCGAATTACGGGTGTTCTCAAATTCCTTCCTTGGTTGGAAGTCAATTTTTTGTTCAAATAAATAGACAAAGATGGCTTCTAATAACTCCGTGTCATTGTTGTTTACATTTTTTAATGACTCTAAATTTTGACGCGAGTTGGTCACGAATTCTTTCAAATGTTTAGCATTTTTCTATATTTCATAAACCATCACATACAGATATTACAATTCATAATAGTTCGGTCCACCCATTCAGTCATAAACTTGCAGCTTTCAATAGTATGATACACAGACTCTTAACAGTCCCATTAAATATTAATAATTATACCAAAGAATTAAATATCATAAAACAAATAGCAGTTAATAAAAATTACGATCCAAATTTAATTGACAATATCATAAATAAAAAGATAAAAAAACAGACTTTAGAACAAGTATTCCCTTTAGATAAAAATAATAAACATTTTAAAAGCTTAACATACTTTGGAACACCATCCTTAAAAATCAAATCATTTTTAGAAACTTTGGACATGAATATTTCCTTTAAAACTGATCACAATTTATCCAAATTCATTAAAAATAATAAATCTAAATCTTCAAAATTAAACAAATCAGGAGTTTATAAATTAAAATGTGGTAATCACAATTGTGATAAAATTTATATCGGTAGAACTTTTAGAAATTTTAAAACTAGAATTTCGGAACACAAACGTAGCCATGACAACAAAAAATTAGATTCTAACTATTCAAATCATTTATTAGAAAACCAACACATTTTCGACCCAAATTTTGAAATTCTTCATGTAGTCGGTAAATCCTCTAGTTTAAATTTATTAGAGGCCCTAGAGATTAACAAAAATAAATATTCAGGTAATCTGCTTAGGAATGTTTGTAGTGAATGAATTTCCAGGTAATTTCTTTCAATACCATTGTTAACCTTAGTAAATAGATTTAGCACTGTATATATTAAGTCATTTTTATATTTTACCTTCATTCGTTTTGACAAAGCTACTGTGTTAGTGAAACGCGTCAACAAGTTTAAATTGAACATTAGTTCAAATATATGAAGATTTAAACAAACTATATTGTTTTATTTCATCGTTCAGTATGGATCTTCATCACGTAAAAGCCTCATCTATTCAATTTCTTTTAATCATCTGTCGATAATGAATTATTTCATGAAAATGAGCGTTTATGAGTTTGATGCTATCTTTATATCTTTTCTCCAACAACTTAAGGGCAACTGGAATATTAGCATTTGTAACTTTGATCGCGTCGATTGTTTTGAGTGCTTGTCCTTTAAGGAGAGTCTTTAAGTAAAAGAATTTTTCAGTATTTGATTTTAAACTATTGTTTTCAACAATCAGAGAGACGTAAAGAGTTCATAAAAAGTTTGAAATTCCTAGGGATTTTCACCTGAAAATGTAGGAATGGGAATTTTCGGTAAATTTACATTTGAAATACAATTGTTTGTCCTATTACCGGAATTTACATTTCTCGTAATGGAGAATGTCTACTTATGTTAGAAGACAAGATGTATTTAGCGTTATAATAATTGGTATCGATTACTGATCGATCCTGCTCATCATGAAATAATTCTCCATCACTTTCCATCAAATCCTTTATACAATCCTGAGCACGTTCGTATTTTGCGTAGTTTCTATCCAATGAACTCAAAAGAAAAGGCCTTTATATTGCTCTATATCACCATTAGTTGCATTTGAAAGTAACTAATTGGAAATTCTAGTAATTACACCCTTAGCGCTTTTCCAATTTTTCTGAGCATTGACCCAATCTGATTGTTGTTGGTTCATTTTGTTTATTTTTTTGCACGAATATGGAGAAAAATTCAATTTATTCTTCTTTTATTATTTTACTTTACGAGAAAATGTTTTTAATCTAATTTATATTGCGTAATCATGATTAATAGCTTCATTAACCTGATCACGTTACTTATTGATAAAACATTCAAAAGAGGTAGAGATAAAAATTAACAATGATGCGCAATGATCCAAATATAAAAACAATTTTTCTCAACAAACAAAACCACATAAAAATAAAACACAGTTGCATTCATGTGTTAATCAAGACAGAAGTTTCAAGTTAAATTATTTGTCTTTCCCGCAGCTAGTCCGTCTCTGCACCTAATTAAATTAGCTGCAACCAATCAGTATATACAATAATGTGCACTGCACTCTTGCCTGCTCCAATGCGATGGATCTGCTCTGAGCCATTCGACAGTGTGTCGTATTTTTAATAGAAAATATTACCTTACTTGTCCAGACTTTCTACCTGCTCACTATGTACCAGTTATTTAAATTAGTTTTTAAATAACGTGGTTTTACTTGTTTTTTATTTGGCTACACGAGGGACCATCAAATAGATAGAAACGGGATAACTTTTTCCTCTTCGATTTAGGTCACTGGAAGTAACTATCTATTAGAGAATTATAATTTATCAACATAACAAATTTAATAAAATAATACTATAAACAGTTACACGAATTACATTTAACAGGGATTATATTTAAAACGTATTTGTGACCACGTTATGTTGGGGGAGTGGCTAAAGAAAAATACTTTACTCTTTACAATCAAAAAATTTTTTACGTCAGTCACTTCACTTGACAAGTTTTCTTTATACAAATCGGAAGAGCTAAGTGCTAAACACTTGAGACTTTATACATGAATTATATCAACGATTCTCATGGAAACCGATGAGTTGCTGTTCCACGGTGTAAGACGAAGATCCCGTAATCAGCATAAATATTCTATATTAAATTAATGTAAATTAAAAGTTAGTCAGTTACTATATTTCACATTGTTCTATCGTATTTGTAGAAGTTTCATTTTTAAGAACTGTATTTCAAGTTAATAATTTGAAAGTGGCGCAGTCAATAGGATATTCAGAATTGATACGTATCGAACTCGTTTATTTTCGTTTTAACGATTGACTGAGTATCGGAATCTACGGACATAGTTGATTTGTACAAGTGGAAGTTTAGAGTGGCTCCTGGCACGTCAAGAAACCCACCGAAACGATCCCGAGCACGTAGAAGTCCATCAACGGAAATTGGAACGACAATAGTCCAATTTTGCAGAGATAATCATCTGAGGAAGACAAAAATTGCTGAACCGGAGTATATCTCTATAGGCATGCCTGAAATATGTCTTCTATTATTACTGTAAGTACAACAATTTTATGTCTAAAGTTGACCATTTATGAAACATTCTTCATAGTTTGAAAATAGAACCTCCAACTGACTCACTAATTTTAAATTAGTTCAATTAATATTTATAATGATTTAATCATGGCCGAATTTAGACCAGAATATCTAAAATGTGTGCCAGATTTCAATGACAATCCGAATGATTTGAACAGATATCAAAGTGTCTGTAAATAATTAATTGATTCATTTTACAGAATAGATACACCAAATTGTTTCCAAAATGTGTATTTATTGAATTGTCTAATATTTAAACTAACTGGTAATGCTAAATTAGTCGTAAATATACAAAATGTATCTACTTGGAACGAGTTAATAGATGTTTTAACAAGAAATTTCGCAGATCAGAGAGACGACACTTGTCTAAATATGGATTTAGTAATGATGAGACAACAATCAAATAAAAAACCACAGCAATTCTATGATAGAGTTTTAAACATTCTTAATCTTTTGTGTAGTTATGTAGACATTCATGAAATCGAAAATGACTCAAAAATTTTGAAAAGAAGTTTATATAATAATGTAGCTTTAACAACATTTTTATCAGGACTTAAAGAACCGTGAGGTACAACTATTAGATGCATGAAACTAAATAATTTGGCAAAAGCTTTACAATATGTCTTAAAAGAAGACAATGTATACTATTTCCAAAATTTCACTAATAAAACGAATATACAGCAACCGCAATACTCTGATAAACCTTTTGTACAACAACAAAATTTTAACAGTAATCCAGTTCAGTTTAATACTCATATACCTAATAATTTCTTTAGATCACAGAGATCATTTCCATCTCAACCTATACCTGTTCGCCCCATAATTCCAAGACAACCCCAACGTTTCCCTAGAAACTCTCAAGTCTTCAAACCTCAACAAACCCATAATGTTTCAGAGCAAATCAAAATTTGAATTGACCAAAACCAACAACCATGAGTATTTCCACAAGAAATACAGTAACAATCCCTCAATGAGTTAACCTATTACAAACTCATACCCAGGTCCTTCAAATCAAAATCATTTCCGAAATTCTCCACTACAAAACTACTGTTTAGCCGAGGAATTATTTAATGCTGATATTCAAGACGAGGAAACCGAAGAATATTATTATCCTGATAACTCATATTCTGAAAACAAACAATATTAATTTGAAGAACTAAACAACAATGATTATCACGATTCCTCAAATCATGATTCTACAAATTTTCAGGAAACGCCTCAGAATTTAGAGGAAACATAGCCCCCGAATCAATTCCATTAAATTTAAGTAATACTAGTGAATTGCCTTATATAATATTCCCCGAGTATAATACCAAACTTTTAATAGATTCTGGATCATCAATATCCTTCATAGATCCCAAAATTGCATTTGAATATTGTTCATATAACCTAACTCATGACCCATTTACAGTGATATCAGTTTTTCAAGAATCTTCCCATAAATATAGCACACGAATCCCTTCTTCAAAAATTTTCAATTTGTCTGATAATTTAAATCTCAAATTCTATGTATTCAAATTCCATAGTGTATTCCAAGGACTTATTGGCATAGATAACTTGAAATTATTGGAAGCCAACATAAACTTTTCTAGTGGATGGTTAATAACTCCACATAGTAAAATTAAATTAAATTTTCATAAAACTCAGATAGACATAAACTCTATTATTATCGAACCTAATACTGAAAACGTTATCAAAATAAAAACAAGTATAAAAAATGGTGAAATCATCATTCCACACCAAAAGTTTCACGGTTGTGAAATACCAGAATCGCTATCAATTGCAAGAAATGGAGAAGAAATTACTACCATTTTAAATATCACAACAAATCCAGTTAAATTTAGTTTTTCAGAACCACCTGTAGAAAAATTTTATAACAATGGTCTTAAAAATTTCGAATTAAATTACCTAGAAGACACTTCTACACAAACTTTAGATTTAGATAATATTAGAACAGGATCCATTAATCGAGGAGGAAAAATCCAAAATACTTAAACTTTGTGACATATTTTATGACGAAAACACACCACTTACTTTTACGAACAAAATTAAATATGAACCACCGACGAGATTCCTGTTTACGCTAAAACCTATCGATATCCGTTTGTGTACAAAAAAGAAGTGGATAAACACATTCAGAAATGTCTTGAACATAAAGTTATTCGACCAAGCGAAGTGCGTGGAATGCGCCAATTTAGTTGGTACCCAAGAAACAAGACGCTTCTGGGAAAGCCAAATTTCGTGTAGTAATAGACTACAGACGTCTTAACGAAAAAACTACTGATGGCAAGTACCCACTTCCAAATATAACGGACTTATTAGACAAGTTGGGTAGATGCCAATATTATACAACTTTGGATCTAGCTTCAGGTTTTCATCAGCTAGAAATGGCTGATAATGATATAGAGAAAACAGCTTTCAGCACCGAATCCGGACACTGGGAGTTCCTCCGGATGCCATTCGGTTTGAAAAATGTCCCAGCTACCTTCCAGCGAGCAATGGACAATATACTACGAGGCGTACAAAATGAGAAATACCTTGTATGCCTTGACGATATAATCGTTTTTTCCACTTCATTACAGGAGCATATTGAGGGACTAAAATGTGTATTTGATCGACTTAAGGAATCTAATTTAAAGATTCAATTAGATAAATCGGAATTCCTGAGAGAAGAAGTAGCTTATCTCGTACATGTAGTCACCCCTTCTGGAGTAAAATGCAACCCAGATAAAATTAAAGCCATCAAAGATTACCCTATACCCAAAACTACTAAACAAATCAAAGGATTTTTGGGACTGATCGGACATTATAGACGCTTTATAAAAAACTTTGCCCACTTGACGAAACTACTGACAAAATGACAAAAAGGGTGCGACAATTGAACACAATGACGAATTCTTATCATGCTTCGAAACATGCAAAAACATTGTGACCAATGACCCAATTCTCCAGTATCGCGACTTTACGAAACCGTTAAATTTGACCACAGACGCCAGTAATATAGCACTCGGTGCAGTGTTTTCCCAAGGACCTATCAGAAAGATCTTCCAATTGCTTACGCATCTCGAACCCTTAACGACTCCGAACGCAATTATGATACCACAGAAAAAGAACTTTTGGCCATTGTATGGGCCACCAAATATTTCCGACCTTATTTATATAGCAATAAATTTACCATTGTTTGCAACCACAAACCACTCCAATGGCGTTTTCCCTTAAAATACCCAAATTCTAAACTCATTAGATGGCGAATTAAATTAGATGAATTTGATTATAAAATTGTAAATAAACGTGAAAACCTTTATACTAATGCAGATGCATTATCTAGAATAGAAATAAATACTAAAGAAACAAACGAAATTCTTAATTATCAAAATTTTTGGAAAAATGTTGACGATATTTTGAGCCGTGATATAAATTTAAGCAATGAACAAATTCCGTCTTAATGACAACGGAGTATTTATACACCTTTGCCATTTACAGTTGAAAATCAACTAAAAATTCCAACAACAGAAATAACTGAAGACGATAACCCGACCTAGACACTATATCCTTGATAGTAAATCCCGACACTGACCTAGACAATGAAAATTTCTCGACAACGAACTCAAGTGATAACAATCCTGACTGCATCACAGCAGATAACAACTAACCGTCAAAATAAACCCAACGACAAAAGAATCAACGTAGACGAAAACGAGTCTCTTACCATTCATTATAATACTAAAGAAAATCCGTTAATAGTTATCCCTATCGCGAAATGTGCAGTTAACGTCGGACAAAATCAAATTATAATTAGTTCCTTTTTACACTTTCCAGCAAAACCTAAAGTTAGAATATTATTTGTGGAAAAGAAGCAATCAACTGTGCAAATATCAAAAAATAACCTGGAACAAGACTTTATCAATTTTATTAAAAAATTTAATTCACCAAATATTCAATATCACGTTTATTTCGGAAGCCCCGAATTATTCGAACCATTTTCGACAATATTACAAAAATATTTCAGATCAAATTCAATCCAATTGAAACGTTGTACAACAAAATTAATAGATCTAACAGCTCAAGAAGAAATCAAAACTATCATACAAAACTATCACGAAGGAATAACAAATCACCGAGGAATAGATGAAACTTATTTAGGATTAAAAGAAAAATATTATTGGACTAACCTAAAAGAATCCGTACCAACATTTATAAACGAATGTCAAATTTGCCATCAAAGCAAATATGAACGAAATCGAGTGCATATGCAATTAAATATCACCCCAACCGCCTCGAATCCTTTCGAAATTATCTATTTAGATTCTTTCACGATGGAACAAACAAAATTTTTAACTATTATTGATAGCTTTTCGAAATACGCTCAAGCATATCACATAAATTCTGCCTCTGGTACAGAAGTGGTAGACAATCTTATCAAATTCTTCTCTCATCACGACATTCCAAAACAAATCATAGTTGACAATGGCACAGAGTTCAAAAATTTCGTATTACCAGAACTACTGAGCTTTCATAAAATTCAAGTTCATTTCACCTCTCCCAATCATCCTCAATCCAACGGACAAATGGAAAGACTCCATTCAACTCTAATAGAACATATACGACTACTAAATACTAAAGATTTCTCAAAAACCCCAGTTAGACTGAAAATGTTTTATGCTATACTTGCTTACGATCATTCGATTCATTCCAGTACAAAAATGAAGCCGGTAGATATAGTCAACGGACATATTAATAATATTGATGTTTATGACATTGACATAAATAAAATACTCTTATATGATTACATCAACAATCACAAAGAAAAACAAAATTATGTACTCAAAAATTATTTCCGACCTAATTAATCGAAAAAAAAATAACTCTAAACTAAATACAAATCGACGCAAACCGGAAATGTTTAATCCTAATCAAAAAGTAAATATAAGAAAGCACATACGACAAAAACACACTAGTAAACACACTTTACCAATCAAATTAAAAACCGTCAACCTTGCACAGAATGCAGCTTCAACTGAACATAGAGATAAGGTACATATGGACAACTTGAAACGTCCCCGGAAAAAAAGGTAAAAATTATGTACGATACTTTCACACCACTTTCACACGTAATATTAGGACAATAATTTAGAATGTGGAATTTTGCTTTTTTTCAGATTTTCGGGAAGTACGGAACTCTAGGATAAAATAACAATTAGAAATCTAGTTAACAATCACGGTTTGCAACCCTTTAAGTTAGGAACCGTAAAAAGTGAAATGTACAGTTATGGACTTATACACTATTATGATTTGAACCCAATTATTTTAGAAATAAATAAATTACTAATTCAAGCCGCAAAAATTAGGGCCTTTGCTGTTCAAAACATCCAATACGCTAATGATCTCTTAAATTATTGTAAATTGCTTGACTTCAAAGAAACCAAGATTAACGATAAGCTAGCAGAAATATTACCCCATCCTCCAAGAACCAAAAGAGGCCTTATAATCGGAATATGATCAATTTTATCATTTTATCACTGGAAATTTAGATCCTAACAATGGAGAAAGATTTGAAACTCTTATCAAAGAAATACAAAATAACGAAAATAATTTAGCTAGTAATATAAGAAATCAAAATTCACTAGCAGTCTTACTCATTGATAAATTTAATAGAATCATTGAACAAATAACCGATATCGAACAAATTTTGAAAACAAATATTAATTTTATCTATAATTTAATCAACAGACAAGCAGATTACGAATATGATGCACATATTAATATGGCTATTATGATATATCTGTATGCATTGATTAATTCGATTTTGAACGATATAGAAAATTCGATTACATTTGCTAAACTTCAAGTGATGCATCCAAGCATAATTAAAACTTCTGATTTATTTAAACAATTAAAGAATTTGGAAAAAATGTTTACAAAAAACGAATTGCCCTTAGAAATTGAATTCGATAAAATTTTACTCTATGTAAAATTAATTAAAATTGGTTGCTACTCATATAATAATAAAATTATATATATTTTAAATATTCCTATAACATGTCCTAAAATTTTTGATTACTACCATTTATTTTCGGCTCCAATACTAGAATGGAGTCAGTTTAAGGTGATAATTACCTCAGAATAAATTTTTAATTACTATTCTTATTCAAGCAAACCATGCAAAGAGATTCTCCCTCGGCAGCATGTTTGCCCGAAAATAGAACTGCAGGAAATTCAAGAAGAAAGGCCTTGTGAAATAAACTTACTTGAAATGAAACGCACTTCCACCTGCGAGAAAACCAAATTTCAATTGTCGAAGCCATTTCTGAAACAACTAAACAATTTCCACTGGTTGTACATCCAGAATACAACAAATTTGAAATGTCCAAATCGGGAGGAAACCAAGTATCTTACAGCTGCTACTTATCTCTTAGAAATTCCTTTGAGATGCCAAGTAGTAGCTCATCATACAGTCATAAATAACCAACAACTCTATAGTAGCTTTAGCCAGCCGATACTACTATTAAATCTAGACAACAGTACCTTTCGCCCAACCATATCAAACCTGGACTTTCATTTGGAGGAAGCAGAACTAGATCATCTTCAACCGCTAAAAAGTAAATTTGTAGAAATTCAACCTCGAGTAACATTCGGACAAGTCTCAAAAACCCCCAGCTTATGGACATCGAAATACTGCAAAGCTGCAAAGAAACCATTCAAGGTGGACCACTCAACCGTTCAACTTCCTCGCTAGCTGCGTAAGTTGAATTTACGAGGGGAGGAATTATATCAACGATTCCCATGGAAACCGATGAGTTGCTGTTCCACGGTGTAAGACGAAGATCCCGTAATCATTATAAATATTCTATATAAAATTAGTTGTTTGTAAATTAAAAGTTAGTCAGTTACTATATTTCACATTGTTCTGTCGTATTTGTAAAATTATTATTTTTGTAAAATAATCATTTTTAAAACTGTATTTCAAGTTAATAATTTGAAAGTCAAATTCTATTTGAGAACTGAGACACATATATTATACAATTATGTAATCTACTTCGGAGATATATTGTTCCTTCAGTTTCAATAACAAATAAAATGTGGAGCCGGAATTGGCCAATAATACAACGTGCGGAGTAAACTTAAACACTTACAATAACAGCCTCATTGAACACCCAGAAATATAAGCCACGATAACTAATAGCGCTGGATCTAGCATAAATTTTACTCATTGCAAAATTGGTACTTTCAATGTAAATATAGTACAAGATAAATTATTATAATGTTCATGTGTATAATAGTTTCAATAATAGTTAATTATTATTGTGTATTGAAATGTACTCGAATTTGATTAATAAATTCACAAATAAGTTCCTAATATATGACAAACTGTTCAACATTTGATGACAGCTGCCGAAAAAAAATTAAGGATATGGTCCGAAAGTAACTGATTTGCGGTTTACCGTCCCGAAAGTAACCAAAAATTTGTGGTTGCTGAAAATCTGGTTAGTTTTGGAACACGGTTTCCTGAAATATGGTTAATGAACTGTCAAAATAGTAACCAGCCTTAGGAGCCCGGTTACTTCTGGTTTCGACTGTCATCTGTCATGCAATGTTTATTATTTTCTGTTGATTAATGATTCTTGGGCCATCGAAGATAAAAACAAAACTGAGATATATGAATAAAAGTTTAATATATTCGTCGTTCTGCTTTTGCTTGTAGTAGTTACCTGTTTTTATTTTTAATTGCTAGGTACTAAATATTATGGTAAATAAATTTGCTTGCGTTTCATTTTTGTAAAAATAATAGTAATTAATAATTTTTTTAGGAGAAAGTGAACATTCCGAATGATTTTCAGGTCTCATGTATTGCAACCAATACTTAGGAACACTCAAGGAATTAATGTCCACAAATATTTTAATACATCCATGTTTCAAGAACTTTGAAAACGTTTCCCTAAACGTTGCACATAAAAAAGTATGGGGCTTGAATGGAGAGAAAGAGAAACAGAATTTTAAAAGTGAAAATAATACTGTTGAGAATCCAGTTCCAGGATGTAGCAAAAAAAATACTGATCCTGAAAGCAACAATAGCTATTTGTGTATTAAGAGCGGAAAGTGATACTTTGCCGCTTGAGGCAGCGGAGCGCGGGCAATCTGCCGAAATCGGCAACGCACTTTCTGCTTGAATTGCACACAATATTTTTTCTACCATCACCTTATTTTTAAACAAATAATTGAAAAAAACACGAAAAAGCCTTATACTGCGTCCCAAAGCTCTTCGTGTTCTAAATAAATCTGTACCGCGAATTTCCACGTGCCATAGTTCTCGTGCCCTTTTAGATGCTCGATCAGCGGAAGCTGGCTCATGATAACACTTATTAACACAAAAATTCAAAAAATTACAAACTCCAGAAGCTTCAATGGTGTCTCATGCGTCTCCTGTGTCCATAACCTCTTGCAATTTGATGTTTTGAGTCAAGGTTTCGAGAGGAAAATTAACTTTATCTATCAAAAACGGCGTAAAAGCAACCAATGACAATTTCAAACTTACAAAAGTCGTAAACGACATTAAGATGACATTTACAAGGTTGAACAAATTGAGGTTCGAAAAATATTGGAAGTAATTAGTTATACACTCTGAATATTTTTAAATATTAACTATAAATATAAACAAAATCGCGCGTGTTTGAAAGACCAGTTATCCACGAATACTTCACGCTATTTTTTTTATTGGCGCACTTTGACTTACTACAAAAAATGGAAGTCCGTCCTCGATGCCCAGCCAAGTTTCGTAAAAGTCCATCCTAAGTAGTATTTATTTTTATTGAAAATGTATATGGATTGATTCCCTCGGGGATCAAATGTGTCCCAACCGCGGGATTAAATGGGTCACTTTTGTCTCTTGGTGTATAATGTCCTATTAATATACCTATTATTTACTAACTTTCTTTAATTTATTGTAAATGAAAACATGCGAGCGGAAAAGTACGCTCTAGAGCGGAAATAATGTCAAATTAGGACAGATCACGGAAAACATCAACTTTGCGGTTAGATTTGAGTGTGCAAAAGCCTACTTTGGGTAGTGATCGTAGGAAAATATTTTTGGACGTATGAAGCAACCAAATTTTTAATAGTCACTTATAAAGAAAGTAAACATAAATTCGAATCTCCTCAATACAACAAAAAAAGCGGTTTGGGAAATAATAAGTGAAAAAATGGAAAAAATTGTTGTTTATAAATCGGGGCAAAATTGTTCTGAAAAATGGAGGAACTTGAAAAAAACATACGATAAAACATTGAAGGAAAAAAAATGGTACAGGAAATTCAGGAGGTATATGTATGTATATTTTTTGATGACTTTCATGATATATATTTTAAGGATCCACATTTCAACCCAATGTATACGATTGGCAGTACAGGCTATTCTAAATAGAGACTGTGTACTGAAGGTGAAATTGAAGGTTCTTCTAGTGACTGTAGTAATGAAGAAAATTTGAACAAAATCATTACTAACAAAAATTGAGAGTTAAAAAAAACAGATACAATACACTGCTACAGATATCGATAATAGAAGGCAAAACAGGAATAATGAGAAAATAAATGAAACAGAGGCTAGAGATATTCGACTGGTCCAAAGAAAACTTTAAAAAAATACCAATGAAGTGAAATTAACTACTTCTTTGTGATCCTATAGAGATTTTTTTGTGTTAGGCCGCTGACAATGAACCAATCCAATATCTGTTTTGGGAGCTGTCATCATAAAATATTTGAATATGATGTATATACATTTGTGTTTTTAGTGTTTATCCCTGAGCTGTTACTTTGAGTTTTTGTGTTTATCCCTTAAATGTTACTTTGAGTTTTTAGTTATTTTTGATATGTTTTGTAAACTGTATGCAGTATTAAAAATATTTCCGTTAATTTGTATTAGTTCTTTCATTCAATTAAGAAATGAAAAAACAAGTAGAACAATAATCTTTATTCTACATGTCACATAGATTCTGCCTTTTCATAGAATCTAGCCTTTGAAAATTTCTGTCAAATTCTTGTGAAGGTCTTCATTCTCTGCAATAACTTCAAAATATATTATATCATTTTGGTAAATACATATATTATGAAGCACACAGCATGCCATTATGTACTTGCATGACCATTCTTTGTCTTTTATATAAAAAAACTTCAAACATCTTGCTCTTGACAGGAGGTAATTAAAATGGTTGCGAGCATTTGTTAATTGGCCGTTATCTTTAAATGGAACTATTAAAGTTTGAATGCAAGGATATGCTTTATCACCGACAAGATGGCTATCATTTTGAAATTTATCAAGTTTTCTGTCTGTTAAAAAACTAAAAAGCTCACTTCTCTTCAACACATTAGCATCAAGGGTTGCACCGACCTCTCCCACATAACCATGTGTAAAAAGCAATCTGTGGTCACATACACCCTGTAAAATAGGTACAAAATATTTAAACATAGAGACAATATTGATATTAAATACATACTTTCTGCAAATATATGATAGCCCATTTTATTTAAGTCTTGGTATTTGGATATAACATCCATCCAGAGCACCAAGTGTATTTGGAAAACCCATTTCATTGGAGGCAATTTTAACAGATTCTAAGTAATCCTCAATAGGCCATCTGATGATTGAGTCAGAAATGCTCAAAATTGCATCCGTCACTCTTCTAACTGTTCTCAGCGCTGTTGCTTTCCCGATATTGAAACGACTACAAATTGATCACTTAAGAAAAACTATTTAATACTATCAGATATTGAATTATAGATAGATAGATAGATGGTTTATTGACCCCATTCACATACATAGTACATTAGAAGTCAGTGAGTAGTACATATGAACACATTTTACAAAGTAAAAATATTAAAAATTGTACAGTGACAAATTTAAAATATAATCAAAATAATAGAAAGTGAAAAGTTGACATAAATACAGACATACATTTCATAAAGTTAAAATATTGACGAAATATAACATTTTTAAAATATAAAATAAGGTAAGAAATAATTGAACGTAAAAATTAAATTAAACAAAACGAACAAATATATAAGCATTAAGCCCGGGTATTCAACTCCTCCAAAAACTCATCAACTGTATAAAAACAATAATTCAACAGAAATGACTTAGCAAAATGCTTAAATTGAACTCTCGTCATATCACTTATATTTATATGTTCAAAATATTTTACAAATGAATTGTACAATGTAACATCCAACTTATTATTTTTTGTTGTTTTCAGTCTTGACTTGAGAATGACAATGTCTTTACTATTTCTAGTGTCATAATTATGAATATCTGCATGTTTAGTCAGAACATATCGATTTTTATGTGTTTCAATCAACACTTCCAAAATATACAAGCACGGAAGCGGCAATATTTCAAGTTTTTTGAATATTGTTTTACAATTAGTGTTTCTTGGTGCATTGTAAATTATTCTAACTACAGATTTCTGTAGCACAAATACTTTGTGCACTGATGTGCTGCTACCCCATAGCATAATACCATAAGTTAAATTGCTATGAAACAGTGAATAATATACGGATTTTAACAAATGAGTTGGTATACATGATTTTAATTGACGAATTACAAAAACTTGGCTCGCTAATTTTGAACAAAGGTAGTCAACATGAGGTGACCAACTTAAATTTGTGTCCAAATGAATGCCCAGTAATTTAACTGGCTCTGATTTTATAGCCCATTTATCTAAACTAAAAAGAATGTGTTTAGTTTTAGTGTCGTTGAGTTTCAACTTATTTGCCAGGAACCACTGATTCAACAAAATATTATCACCAGCTTGTGTGCCATCAGATAAAGTTGTAGTATCGTCAGCGAATAAAATACAAAATGTGTCAATAGCCTCTGGTAAATCGTTAACAAATATTATAAAAAGAATTGGACCCAAAATCGAGCCCTGAGGAATGCCGTTGTCTATATTACGTAAATCAGACTGGTTGTTTCCACAAACTACATACTGTTTCCTATTACTTAAATAAGATGTCAGTAATTTGTGTGCATTTCCTCTAATACCATAAAATTCCAATTTATTTAGGAGTAAATCCGCTGGAACACAATCAAAAGCCTTCGTCAAGTCGCATAACGTGGCAACAGAGTTGACGCCTTCCTCTAGTTTCTGTACAACTTCATCTAAGAGTCGAAGAAGAGCACGTATGCATGATTTATTTTTGCGATAGCCGAATTGAAATTCCGTTAGAAGTGACTTATCTTCCAAGTAATTGATTAATTTTTCTTTGACTATCAATTCAAATATTTTGTTAATCGTCGGTAAAATTGCTATGGGTCGAAAATTTTCTGGAGAATCTATATCACCATTTTTATATAATGGAATAATTTTTGTTATTTTAAACGAGTCAGGCCAAGATCCTTCCTCTAAGCATTTATTAAATAAAATGGTCAGTGGATATGTCAATGAGTGTATACAACGTTTCAATAGTTTGCTATTTATATTGTAAAAATCTAAACATGACGAATGACTTAATTTCAATATTGCCTCATGGACATCACTTTCCAAGATTGCACTCATAAAGAATGAAAATGCAGGTTTATTTAATTTATTTAAAAAGAAACTCGACTCGTATTGAGAATCACCAAGAGATTTTAATACTATTCCCGATACCGATGTAAAAAATTCATTAAATTTTTGTGGTGATATATCGGACTGTTTGGTTTTATTAATTTTAGTTCTTCTTTCCGAATTTACGATGGTCCAACATGTTTTATTTTTATTATCCGAATCTTTTATTATCTTTGAGTAGGCTAACTTCTTTTCAGAGCGAATTGCTTTTTTATATATTTTGTTTAAATTTTTGTAATTCACCCAATCACCTTCCGAATAAGTATTCATAAATTTGTTTTTTGCTGTAATGACATTCTTTCTCATACTACGCAATGTGTTGTTGAACCATTTGATATTAGATTTATTTGTTTTAACAGTTTTTTCACAAAAACAAGTATCAGAGATATGTTTCAGCGTATTCAATATGTTTTCTGCCAAATTATCTGCACCCATACTATGAACATCCAAATAATTCCAAGAAACTTCGGAAAGTTTATTAGAAAAAGCCGTTATTGTTGTGTCGTTAATAACACGTTTAGTAATGGGGATATTTTCATTCAATAGGTGATTAAAATATATATATTGGCCGTTGTGATCAGACACTAGAGGATCTACTACTCCCACTTTAGTGAGAGTAGGGTCTATGTTTGTAACTATGTTATCTAGACAGGATTGACTATTCAAGACTATTCTAGTGGGCTCCTCAATCGTATGGCGCAATCCGAAACTTGTGAAGACTGTTTTAAGATCTTTGGATTTATCGTCGTTCTTTGAAATGTCTAAATTGAAGTCCCCTACCAAGACAATGTTTTTATATTTTCTATGAATATATTCAAGAAGTTTAATAATTTGATTTTTAAATATGGTAAAATTATCTCTACTTGACGATCTATAAAGAGCAATTATTATGGTATCTTTCAATTCTAGTCCGCAAAACTCGGCATCGTAGATAACAGAAAACTGCTTCAGATCAACTGCCTTGCATATTAGATGTGATTTTGAAAATATTGCCACTCCCCCATGTTGCTTTCTAGAACGAGTAAAATCGGAAATGAAGTTATAATCATTTAATTTGATTAATTCCAAGTTATTCTTATCTAACCAATGTTCTGAAAAACATACGATATCAAATGGATGATCGGTTAAGAAAACTGAAAGTTCATGTAACTTATTTTGAAGACTATTCACGTTAATATGAAAAACCGAAAGATGCTGCTTATATTTACTGTTTATTCGTCTGTTCCACGGAATTGAACATGACTCTTCTTGGCTGAAAAAACTGGTTGATGATTACTCCTGTAGGCCATATTTCCGGTATTAAAATTTTTTCTAGTTCAAGAACAGGCACTGTTATCTTGAATGAAGCGTATTTAAGTGGTTGGCGAGAGTTCAACTTTTGAACACTAATATCGGAAACAAACTCTTCTAAATACTTGAGTAAATCCTCTTCTGATGTGTGTGGATCCCAATTTGTAGAATGGAGGTGTTTCATTCTCTGTCTGTTTGCCGATCTTAAATGAAATGATTCGTCATTTTTGTTGCCCGTAATTAAAATTTTGGGTGCTGCTCTTTCTCTGGTGTTACTTTTATGAGGTATGGTATCGTTTTCCAAACTAATAGCAGAATGACATAAGTTGGAAGACTGAGCATTGGCAATAGCACTGGAAACTTCAGATGATGTGAAAATACCCGGAGCTTCGGAATTTACCAATGGCCTCATTTTACTAAAAGGCTGTTTCAAATTTTCATGTTCCTCTTGCGCTTTAGTATCCGATGGTTCTAAAGGTTTTCTATAGTTAACTGTTTTAATCATGTTAAGCTGATCCTGAAGCGATCTGATTGCAATTTCTTGATTAAAAATAATCTTATCCTTGTTTTTAATTATTTCTTCCAAATATTTCACTTTAAGTTGAAGTTCTGATGTAACACTGGTACTATAAGTGGGTATTGGTGATGTTTCCATGGTAATTCCACTGTCCATACAACAGTTGCAAGAAGAATCGTCTATAATTTTTGCATTTTTAACAGATTTCAAGCAACTCTTATGGGAAACAATCCCACAGGTCACACATTTTAATCCTGATGTAACATCTTTTTTGCATCTTTTACACTTATTGATTGAGTCCATATTCCGTTGCAAATGCCGAGCAAATCAAGTAATATCAAATAAAAGAGACAAGTTTCGTTTAAAATCTGACCACTGGTGGAATAGGTGTTGTGACAAATTGTTTTGATGGAAATAACCAGATTTCAACAAAACGAAGTACTTTATATTGGTACCTATTACATAAAAATTGTACTTGCCTACACGTTTATCAACCAAATAGGAACTTATAAACACTATGATACACTTTTCACTATTTAATGAAACTTATTTTCAATAAAATTTCGAAATTTGATTAAGAGCACAATATTCAACTTCTGGGTTGGTGAACACTTCCACCATATATATCTAGAGAAAAAAATTATTTTGCCTTTTTTGCCAGATGTAATTCAATGCCTCACATATTTCTAGTAGTTTTTCTCTAATAAAAAACAGCACCCTTTTGTGAAATGAATTACTTTCATTAACTTGCTTGTTTGTCTGAAGGCTTTGATATTATTTTATTGTAATAGTACTTTTCATCACACGACAAGCGCAAGCGCAGCCGCCATTTTGAAAGAGCGGGAGTTTAAATGTTTCGTACTGTTTTGTGCAATAATAGCTGGGAATGCAATATTATCTTAACAAACAAATCCATCATTAATACAAATTATTGATGGTGCGGTACTTTTTGAGAAGCCAGTTGAAGTGTATAATTGTAAACGACTAAAATGTGGTTAAAGTGTTATGGGTGTTCTCAAAAAGGCAAAATAAGTCTGCTAGTTGAGAGGTTAACTATCAATACAATCGATTATCTAAATGAAATTATGTAAATAATAATCTAGATAAAATTAGGTAAATAATTTTATCTTACTAACCGTAATTTATTGTTAGGACATGTAGAAACACTCTAAAATTAACACCTGGGTTGATAATGATAATGAGTATTATTGATAATATTAAAATAAAAAATTCTTATTTAAACATATTATACTTTTTATTATAAGATTTCGCGTGTATATTAAATACATCTATATATTGCAAGTAAGGTTTAGGGAAATTCAAAAAATAATATATATTATGCAGTGGTTTCAAATAATTTATAATATGTATCACTCTCACTTACACACTCCATAACCACAGCGTTTAATTTTTCCATTTCATACAGATAATAAAGTCGACTCGAAAAATTTATTTTTTAATTAAGACACTCATTATTTTAATTTTCTCTTAATTTTATTTCTAATAAGTATTATTTGTTAAATGTTTGTTGATTTTAACTATTTGTACACATGTATTTTAACATGTTTATTTACAAAAAAGTACGAAATAAATAGTTTTAAAGATTGAAACTAACTTTTCCGCATCTGTGGCCCTGAACAATATTCTATCATAAATTTTTTACTTGTATACACTTCGGGGGATGTATCGTGCTAACAAACCAAAATTTCTCTAAAAATAACCAAAGTGTAGTATATCTGGATTTATAGGACCCGCTGTACTCGCTCTAGTCAACTGAAAATCAATAGGGTACATCTGTAAGACTCCTTGAACAATATTCAATCATAAAATTGATCAATCGTATACTTTCTGGAGGCTGTATCGGGCTAACAAACTGAAAATTCTCCTAAAATGACAAAAATTTGGTACCTCAAGTACCATAGCACCCGTTGTACTGGCTTTAGTGAGTTGAATATCAATAGAGTTCATCTTTGAGACGCTCTGAATGATATCCAATCATAAAATTGGTCACTTGTATTTACTCCGGAGTCTGTATCGTGCTAACAAACTGAAACTTCTCCAAAAATTACAAAAATATCGTACTTAAAGTACTGTAGCACACGTTGTATTGGCTATGAAGAGCTGAAAATCAATAGGGTTCATCAGTGAGATGTACTGAATAATATTCAATCATGAAATGGGTGACTTCTTGAACTCCGGAGGCTGTGTCGTGCTAACAAACTGAAATTTCTCAAAAAATTGTCGTCCTTCAAGTACCATAGCACCCGTTGTACTGGCTCTGGTGAGCTGAAAATCAATAGGGTTCATCTGTGACATGTCCTTCACAATATTCAATCATAAAATTGGTGAATTATTGTACTCCAGAGGCTGTATCGTGCTAACAAGACATGTAAGAAAAAGTGGCCGACGACAACGACGACGACGACGACGACGACGACATACACACAGGATTTTTTTCTAAAAACCATTTTTTCGTGTTGTTGTTGATGGAAAACGTGAAAATAACTCAACAATTTTTTTCAAAATTCCAACTTTTTTTGGGGTAAATAAATACTTTTCTCGCATATTAGATAGGTTGGGCGGAAAAGTAAAAGTAATTATTGACTTAATAAATTATGCTAGATAGCTAGCTGCTTACACCTCTTCATCAAAACTTGACAAAAGGAGATGGTAAAACACAAAAGCTTGTCCATGCTTAAAATTTCCAAAATCTATTTTTTAGAGTAACAAACAACAAAATCCGCGGCAGTTTTGAGAATATATTTAAGGTTATATTTTCGTTTCGTACTTTTACCGGTTTTATGTCCCGAATATAACTAGATTTTTCAGTTTCATGCTGTCAACCAAAGCTGTTAACCGTGGTTATGGTTAGTTATTTTCGGACCATAGCCTAAATGACTTGTATGTCACCAATAATACACAATTGTCACTTTTTAAAATAAAATTTCTAAATTTGATAAATATGTTTAATTTTTATGAACGTTCTTAAATGGTTTAAATGTTTTCCAATGTGAGTAACAAATTTTAACAAGTATGTACAATTATAGATCAAATAAATTTTAAAATTTAGTTTTCCTTCTTTTACAACAACAAAGAACAAACTCGTATCTTCCCAGATATAAACTAAATTGAACAACCTACAAACTTTAACACCTTATCTCTAATACCAAAAGTTTAATTAAAATTTTTTGAAAGAGTTCAATCAACTTCAAAAATTTCATATCCGAAATGTTTTTATTTTATTGTATCTTCAAGTTATTTAATATTCTATGCGAATTGAAAAGTTTAGATGCATCCATAATTTAATTTGTTTTTAAGGCCTGAATCTTTCAATTAAATAATAATTCTGGAGTGGCCTCACCAGTTTTCGATGATAACGGTTAGCTCGTACAATTCTAATGTTAGAATTCCGGATCTTACACTTCTGCTTCAATCTTGACAACATTTTTTTGAATCACTCACCCACATAATTTAAATGGGTTAACGAATAATGCTTTCTATTATTAATCACTGTTGAAATTATTAAAATACAAAATTTTTGGATAGATCTAAAATTATATGCTACTCTTTGGAGAACTCCTACTTAAAAGTTCTCTCTTCGGAGGATTCAACGTTACTGAATATTTTTTCTCAATAATATTGTGGTTAAAAATTTTTTTTATTTCCTTACTATAAATACCTAGATTTGGATTTCTTTTATTAACTAAATACCTTAAAATGACTATTAATTTCTCTAACCTTGAATATCTTTTGAATTGTCATCGGAATGTCATCAGAAATTAAATAGTGTCAAATTTTATGTATACAGGGTTTTTCAATTCTATTGATTACATAGACAATATAGGGTTTGCCAAAAGTAGTGCATGAAAATATATTAAGTGAATTCTTTAAAATTTGAAATAGGAGTACTGTATATATTAACATGGAAAAGAACTTGCGACACTTTGTATACGATAATATGGAATGAACATGCTACACAATATGTAAATACAAAATTTAAAATTTAATTACCATTTAAATTGTCAGAAATATAGATAATCTATGGAAGGAAAATCATTCAAGAGAGAAAATAAATAATAAATCAAACCGAAGAAACATAAAGAAAATTCTCAATGTGCCCTGTTAATTCACATATGTTAGACATAACATGAATTCTAGCTATTGAGAGAGCACCTTTTAGAATGTCACCTTATATAAATTGTAACAATCTATTTTTCACATAGTAAGAGTCAAAAGATTACGATTTGTTTTAAAATATACTAATTAGGTATTGTAAGAAACTCTTTGGAAACACTAGAAAATTATTTTAGAATATGTCAGGGGATAAAGTCAAAATAATAAAAACGTTAGGGTTATAATGTCTGACATTTGTGAAATTAATTGTCATTTTGGATAGAGCAAGTTAAAGAAAATATAGCTGTCAGTTTTAAAATATTTTGGAGATTATATAAAAGGAAGTAGTATATGAAATTTGATTATTTAGAAATATAAAACGGAATGTTCTAAAAAGATAAATAAACAATTTGAAACCTGAAATGTGATTTACCAACAAAAATTTTTAGAACTGATTTGATTGGTGAATTATAATTGAAATGTTTTGATCAGCGGCAAGCGGATTGAAAATTAGGAAAAAATTAATGGGGAAGTTTGTTGATAATGTACACTACTAACTAGGTAGAATTCTTTTTTAACAATGAATGGGGGTGAAAGCTGAATCTTTGGAAGAGAATTTTGAACAACTAGAAAAGCGGCACTATTTGAATGGTAAATATGAAAAGAAAACATTATTCTTTAATATAATTCAATATAATCTATAAATGAAACTGATAAATAGAAAAATTACAAGAGATTGGTAAAAATAGCAGAATACTAACCTTAAATATTTATCCGTATAATCAAGTAAAGTTTTGTATCGTGGAAATGATATCTCCACGATACATCTCAGAAAGAATTGGACTATGGAAAATCATTAAAGATGTATTGATGTAGATGAAATATAACATCATCTTTGGTTCATACCCAAACACGAAAAACTGTACAGTATCCCAGGAAGAATCCTACAAGAATTAAACAAGGTCAATTGGACATGAGTGAGCAGGTATTTAAAAACTATTTCGTTTTAAAAAGTTAAATAAACTCTCTTGTATTGTGTGTATATCGTTAAACTTTGAAATTTTACAGACATTGTTCATCACCATATCCGCCATTTTATATCCTAGAGTTTTTGACATGATAAGATATTTAGTGTGTATAATATGCTGCATAGTTGTACTTATATTTAATAATAATCCATTTGAGTGAATGTGTATTGAATGAACGATCATCATACATATTCTTTTTGAAATTTTGTATTTGAATAATGTATTTGTTTTCCTTGATTTCGCATTAAATAACGTTTTTCATTTGAAAGATTTAACTGCATTGCTGGAGAATTTCATTTCTAAACGTTAGTTTCATTTATCATTTGGCATTTGGCATCATTGATCAGACGGATCACAACTGGAGAGGGGTCTCGAAACAAAATGTACAGGACCGTTCTGTAAAATTTTATAGAGAAAGGAAAAGCAAGAATTTTTTAATTGAAACTTTTTAATTAATACAAAAATTTTGAAACTTTTTAATAAATAAAAAAATTTTTGTTTTTTGGCGCTTATAATATAAATAAATTTTTTTTATCTTATTTCATGAACCCAAGATCCTGAGGTTATTGAGTTCTCATATAAATAACTAGAACTAGGATTTCAAAGTATAAAAAAAAGGTGAACGTATTTATTTCATGACATATTTTTAAAATTTTTAATATACCGGGCGAATCAAAACATATAATTTATATAAACTAAACAATAATAATGAGGTTTTAAATCAAACATAATAAACCACAATAATTTAATAATTTGTCACCGCAACGTGGGGCAAATATAAAATAAAATCGAACCACAATAATATATATATATATATATATATCTATATATTTATATTATAATATATTTATATTTATCAATATGTGAATATAATAATTGAAATTTTATTTGCCCCACGTTGGATGTGTCAAATTATAATATATTTGTGTTTAAGTATTATATAATTATTGTTTATTTATAATTAGCTCAGGGTAAATATATCAAGTAGAGCATGAGAACTCCTTACTCCCTTTGAGTTCTGGATTTTCAAGCATTGTTCTCTGTCAATAAATATCTTGTTTAAATTTCGGTTGAGACGCCTATGTTATCAAACCTATTCCTGTATTTAGAATTGATACTTGAAATGAACTAAATAACTATTTCCTGTTTCTGATATTGGGTATTGAAACGACAATGGAGAACACTGTAATTATGTATAATCAAAAATGGAAATTGGAATGAAAACTACATATATCGATACAAACAAATTTAAAATCTTAAATGTTGAACAGACAACTATAATCTAATAAACTTAATAAATCGTTATGATTTTACGCAAATTTAAATTGTTTTAAATGGCCAAATCAGAAAAGTTTAAATTGGTTAACCAATAAAATTATGCTACACTAACCTTCACTGAACAATGTTTTCTCTTTGGCACCAACAATCTCCAATCTCCTATAACACAACGTTTGTATTATTGTGTCTACTGCCTTTACTCTTACTGGACTCCAACTAGACCCAACTCCTTCAGGTAAGTTTTGAATTTCTCTTTCTTGATATACTATTTTATTTATCTTCTTCCTTTCACAATCTGGTTTCTTTCGTTTAAATAACTTTTTAAATAATGCTTTCAGGTATATTTTATTATTCTATAGCCTTTGATTTTTTATCTCTTTTAATTAGTTATCTTCTGTTTCTTTACATATCTTTCAAATCTTCTCAAATTACTTCTTTAATTTTATTTCACTTCTTTTTATACTTTTCTTTTAATTATATGAGGATTATACTTATATTTTCTTAAATTTTTCTTTGCATATCCTCCCTCAACAATAGCACACCACATACTCTTGATGGGCTTCCAAATCAACAAACTGTTTTTTCTTCTCGTTGTTATGGACAAAAACGAATCACCTAACTAGATTTTCCTATATATATCTACATATACGAGGTCTTTTTATTTAATTTCATATATTTTTTAACTATATTAGGATATTTAATGTTCTTTTCATTTCCAAAATAATTTAATCTACATAATTAAAACTCAACTTTTCTAAAAACTATCCCAATTTATAAAAAAAAACCTCTTAATATGTATTACCCTTCCATTCTCATTTAAACAAATCTACAATCTAATTATTTTCAGAATATATATAATTCTTTTCAATTTCTATTAAAATTGTGTCACAATTATTATTTCTCATAAACTTGGCCTAAATTTATATTTACAAAAATTCCTTATGTGTTATATTTCATTGTCCCTTCAGATATCAATCAGAATTACATAGTTCTATGAGAACTGACTTCTGTCGCTGACATCAAATTCCTGTCGCGGGCATCAAGTTTCTGTCGCGGGCATCAAGTTTCTGTCGCGGGCGTTTCATGCTTTGAAAGTAAATTTGACATTCCAATCTTGTTGACAGTTCTCTGTGTCATAATAAACATCAAAAATAATGATTTTGCTACTAATTCTTATTAAACATGATGTATTATGATAATCTAAATACATTTATATTCTTTTTGGGTTTTAGATACTTTTTATGATGTATATGCCACATTTACAAGTTATTATATTGCTTAAAGAAGATTTATGGTCTGATATACAAGTATGAATTGAATTATTTTATGAAGCACTGATACAATGGTAAATGTTTTGTATATTATTTTAGCACCTCAATATTTACATTGAACAAACGATATCATAGGTATAAACTCAATATATAACTCATTTTAATTTCATTCATATGATGTAAAACAAACAACTCCCGATGTTTTGGTGATTTCTAACCAACTTCTTACTAGAAAACCTCTCACATCAACACCTTCAAACTTCTATAGATGTTGTGATGAGTTCAATATATATTTTCATAGTATGAACCATCCAGCAAGTATAATGAGTACTTTGAATCTATTTTCTTGAATGCATTGACGTTGTGACGAAATTAATAAAACTGCTGATATTCAAAATTTAAACTATATGGAGATACATACTGCTTTGGTTTTAAAATTAACCCAAACATGAATTCTAAGAACGGAGATCCAAAAAGTGCTTCCTCATATAATAAATATAATAGGGAATAAAAGAATATGGGAAAAGATGGTTTTATAATGTAATAAATGATTAATCGAGTTAAATAATAATAATCTACATTCCTTCAGACTAATACTTCTTGTAATAATAGTAATTCATTTTAATAAAATGAATATTTTGCTACTGTCTTTATGGCCTGTATTTCAGTTCTATTTGGAATTAATTTAACTATAAGTGTACAGTATTATATTTTATATGTTTATTTAAGAAAAGAGGGCTAGTTATATAAATGAGAGATGCGGCAATTCAGAAACGATAAACCCACTCTTGGTAAAATAAGCTTCTAGCATTGTACCGAAAACATTGTCCGATTTAAAAGTAGCAGTCACTACATTGGAAGCAAAATGTAGGGTCAAAGATAAGAAAATCGAAGAAACAACACAGAAATTACGAAATCACTTGAGTAGTTCTGTATTAATTAATCTTATGAACCGTATCGAATCTTCAAGAAACGCTCAAACTCAAATCGATCATTCTTCAAAGGATAAAAGGAGCATTCCATGTAAATGCGGAAGAATCCATAAAGATAACAAACATGTTTGTTTAAGTGGATTTATGGTAATCAGTTTCAAAAGAATCCGTCGAAATTAGAATGTAATTTAAAAGAAAGACGTTAAATTTTTATATAGTTAGTAAATATGTTGTTTTATGCAAGGGATTTCAGGAATTTTTAATAAATAGTAAGTAAGTTATGTTAATATTTATATGTATAAAAATCTTCATCTCTATATATTCTAATTTATAATACTAAAATGTTATTTTCATGTATATACGGCTTTAGAAATTAACAGTTGATACGATAGAGTTTTTAGTTTCGCTAGCAACCCGCAACGAGATAGATTATGGAAAATAATAAAAACGTCAGTGAATTTGAAGACGTCAAAAAAATTTGGGAAAGGAGATAAATTGTATCCTGAATATAAAAGATTAAAACCTGAATAATGAATAAAAAGGAAAATTAAACGAATTTCAAAGTAATAATCAGAAGAAATAAGAATATTTAAACTATCACAATACAATTTGGTACGTACTAAAATTTATTCAAAACTGGAATCAAATGGCATAGAGAGTTGAGAAACGTAAAGGTGCTTACAAAAGTCATAGCTGTTGGTGTTGAAGAATATTCGAAGTTTGTTTTGGACCACACAACCATAAATCCGGAGTATATAAGGTACGAAAATTTTATCAATTTTATGAGCTCTTAAAACGGATCTGTGCGTGATCAGTGTCGTTGGGGTTTCCTTTCTAACATTTGCAAGGAAAATAAAACCACATTTTCTAAAATTTGACGGTCATTGGCGGTTTATATTTTTTATTTAGAATAAGAAAATTATAATTGTATGTTATTATGGTAATAATTTTGGATTGTTACCTATGATATGTGTATATAGATTCAGTAACAATATTTCATAATTAAAATTCCTGAAATAATAAGCTTGTTCATTTTAATATCACAATCCAATAATTAGAGTGAGTAAATTTGAATGGCACAATTGAACCCTACCCTTTGATAGAGTTTGTTATACATGCTTAACGATTATTCAATCACAAATAATAAAATAATAAATAGATATAGAATACATAACAATATATATATATATATATAAATATATATATATATATATATATATATATATATATATATATATATATATTATAATTATTAATTTTTAATTTATAATATTTATTTAAGAGGTTTGATATACAATAGGGGAACAGGGGGCACAGTGTTACACAAAAATATTTTTTTCTTGTTACTCTGGCGCTATTTTATTCACAGTGAATTTTCCGATACCAAATGATTTGTTCCTGATAGGACCATGTCTCAGGATAATCAAGTGAAAGAAAAACTTTTATTTCTAGACTGGGACAATGATTATGTATAACAACTACAATTGTAACAGTGTGCCCCGTTAGTGGGGAACAGTGTTGCATGCTATGGGGCACACTGTTACTTGATGGATATATAGGAGATAAGTGAAAAGCTATAATCGGAAAATTTAATTTTCAACACTGTACATAGTACCCAAATAAGACTTATTTTAATACATTATAGTATGCCTGAAAATCTACCGGAAAAACTAACATTTCACTTCTTCTTGCTGTCTGGCCTGAAGGTTTGGGGGCTGGTAATTTCATAAAAACTTGGGAAATATCAAAAACATAGTCTAAATTAGCAGGAACAAATATAAACTTAGGAAACAAACGGTGGATGTACGTTACGTTCACCGTAGTTTCGGTTTTGTTATTAACATATCCAATGGACATTACTTCAAGGCCTTTAGAAACACCCTCTTTAATGAGAGCATAATCGCCAATGTTAATTTCCTTGTTATCATCGTCATTTGCTTCTGATGGATCTCCATCTGCACTTATAAAAGATCCCATACTGGACTCAGTATCTGCGCATGAGTAAGATCCTTCAGATTCTTCTGAATCGGATATTTCTTTAATATTTGGTTTCTTTGATTGAAAAACATTCCTTTTCACTGATTTTTCAATATTCGAGACTTCATCTTCTGAAGCTGCTGTTGGCCTCTGCATCCGTTTATGTAAAGTAGACATTTTTTGTTCGACCACTTTTTTTAGACATCTTTTTTCCGTTTTTTTCTTGTTTAATTTTCAAATCAGCTATTATTCCGTCTTTAATAGGTGTGTCTGTTAAGATTGCACTTTTACGCTTTCTACTCTTTCCTTTGTTTTCTTTTCTAGCTTCTACTCTGGGATAAGGACGAACTTGTTGTGGCAAAACTAATGAGGACTCTTTTACCGAAGTAGAAGGCATTTCTGATGATGTTGAACATGACGGGAGCTGAAATGAGGCCACTGAGGGTGTATTCTCAGTTTGTTTATCCTGAACTTGCTGTGGTGTCTCGGGAGTTTCGTTAAACTCTGCTTCAGGTTCAGCTGTTCCAATAGTAACTTGTACTGGTATCTCATCTGCTTCGTTCGTGATCTGCTGTACACGAGGCGGTCTATCTGTTACTGCAGATGCTAAAAAATCGTCATCTGAAAAGATCTGCCTGTTCAATGGCCAAACGCTAGTCGACTTAAAACCACTGGTAATGTTATTTGGTATGAATGCGAGAGGATATGCTTTTCCCAAGAGCTCAGCTATTTGGTATATGGTGATCGTTTTTCCATGATTCATTATCATCCAGTCATTACAAGCTTTATTAAGATGTGTTTTTAACGGCTTATACATCGATTTATCTAATGGTTGAAGTTTACCACTTGTGTGTGGCGGTAAAGTCAGTAGTATAATTCCGTTAGACTTGCAGAATTCCAATGACGCATTTGTAATATGCGACTCATGATTATCCATAATTAGCAGTATGGGAGATTCTGATGAGGATTTTGTGAAACGTTGTAGATGTTTTAATATATCAATAAAAACTTCACCGTTAACCCAACCTGTTTTGGCAGCTGCCCCTGCAGATCCAGGAGGTGCACCATTCAACATTCTGTCCTGAAAATTGACTCTGGGAAATACAAGAAAAGGTGGTACAGAATTCCCTATTGCGTTTATAAAACAGCATGCCGTCACCAACACACCTCTTTCGCCAGAAGTTACCTGCCCAACTTGTTTTAATCCCTTTGGTCCTACGACGTTGGGAGGGTTATGTACGGTAGTAAGTGATGTTTCATCTAAATTATAAATATTTTCTGGAGCTGGATCATTAGGAAATTTCTTAAAAGCTTTGACTAGGTTATCAAAAAATTCGTTAACATTAGTTTTGTTGAAACTGGTTGCACGACTCAGACTGGTGGCCTCAGGCTTTCGTATAGATAATTCAGGATATCGTTTCATATAACCATATAACCAGTCCACCCCTGTCTGTTTATGAGTATCCCAACATGTTGGATATTTCAGATTATTTTCCACCGCAAGTTCATACGCAAATTGCATTACATTCTTCCTAGTTAAGCCGTGGTGCATTTTACAAGCTGTAATCAAATAATCTCTTAATAAGTCTTCTAGCTGTTTAGAGAAAACTTGATTGACTCCATAGTTGGGCGTAAATCGAAAATGTGTACGTACCTCTTCAGACAAAGCTTTATATTTGTCAACATACCTTTTTAAAGTCATATGAACAACATTGGCTTGGATTGCTGCTGCACTTACTGACCACCCATTATCCACAACATTTAGAACTGCAGTTTTCATCATATCCTCAGTAAAAACGACTATTTTTTAAGTCTGATTTCTATTACGTACCGTTTTAGTTCTGAAAAGAATATAAAAATATACCTTCAATTGATTGTAATATAGGTAGGTGCCGACTTAACGAGGTTCAATGTTTTCTAATTAAAAAAGTAAGTGTCACAGTGTGCCCCACATACGAAACAGTATAACACTGTACCCCTCTATCAGTTGTAACACTGTGCCCCAAACGCCGTTTTCTTATTCAAATATCAATTCTGACATTGGACAATTTTTTAAGGTTATATTTATATTGTGAGCTTGTAGCTAACTAATGTGTTTATGGTTCCAAATATCAAAACAACTTGTAATATTTATCTACAGACCAACAAAACATATTTTTAAACATATGATATACTTACTTTGCTGTTAAAAAAACTTGAAAATGGTTATATTTCTGCTTCAATGCACTTTAGCGCTCTGCAAACAGGCACGGTATCAAACAATGATGGGAAGTGTCGACAGTGACGGCGGTACGGTTTTCAGTTCAAATTTGAAAAGTTGGCGCGTAGTTTAACACTGTACCCCGTGTAACACCGTGCCCCCTGTTCCCCTATAGTCGTAGTCTTGATTTTGTTTGTATATTTGACTCACCTTCGGCTAGCTCCTAAAGAAGTTTTATTACTTTTGCTTTATTTTAAATTTATGTTATAGTGGGTGGCATGGAGACTCCTCCCTTTGAGTTCTGGACGCATAGACAAACTGTGATTTACACTTGAATTATTATAATTACCTCAAATATTTCATTCCTCGATCAAGATATTTACCTCTGTTTTTATATATTCAAATGTTATTGCATAGAATGAATGAATTAAGTATATTTTTATACATGTATTATGAATGTTAAAATAAATAAAAAAAATACCAACACTTTAGATACATTATTTAATAAATTGTTGAGACCAAAGTTCAAATGCTTTTTACATCAAAAATATTCCTACACCGCTCCTGCATTCTCTCCAGTCATGCGCACTGAGAATTCTAAACGATTGAGTCGGCGCATAGGAGAAGCGGATGTTCACTTATAATTCCACGCGACATTATATATGTAATACACAGTCAATGTTAGTTGTGTTGTTTGTGACAATTTTAACGTTTATCACTTCATTAAAAATCATCAATACATAATTCAAAATTGAACAATACAATTACACACACACACACACATATATATATATATATATATATATATATATATATATATATATATATATTAATACACATTCTCTATTTGAAATTTAAAGAATAAGTAAAACATAAGGACATTTATTTAATTTTAGTTGTCATACTCTCGATACATACTGTACTCTACGTAAATTCCTAAATTTTGAAAGATTCTGTAGAAATATCAAACATGACATTTCATAATTTCGATGACATTTGTGTAGAATATATCTAATGATAGATAGAACATAATAGGATTTGGAGAAAATGTTTGAAATTGTAAAATATAGAGGTCTCTGCTAGCAAGATTGCAAATGTAATAAAAGAATTTCAAAATCTCACTTGGTTATTGAAAATTATAGATTAGTAATTTTTGTAAAAACAAGAAAAATCGGTAACCAACAGAAAGGAGAATTATTTATCTTGTAAAAATTTAGTCAGTAGCTTTTTATCCTTTGAAGAGACAACATCAGAATAAGAGTTGTCTCGAATTTTTTTGGTAGATTGCATAAATTGCATATGATACAATCAGATAAATAACCCATATAATAAATTCAGTGCGTACATAATTCGGAAAAGAATTGTACCGTAAAAGTGTATGTGGTTCCAGTTTTTCTAAATCGTATATATTTAGAAAGTTGCAGTATTCTAAATACGTTAGAATAAGTACGAGATTTCCTGATCCATTGGGTGAGTCCTCTCCAGTTTTAAATTTATTTCTCGAGAAATATCAGGCCTTAAATTCAATACAGTTTAAAGATGCATCTATATATAAGAAAATTTGAGATATACCAAATTTATTGATACCTATCATTTACAACATCAAGTGAATAGACCATTTTGAGCAGAAGTTTCGGTATTTGACATTGATACACGTCAAGTGTAAATTATTATTTGAACGTTTGATAATAATTCATTAGGTTAAATTTTAGCATAGTTGTATTCTAATTTTAAGTTTTTTTTGTAGAGATTACGACTGTTGTTCCTTTATTATAATTTTTGGGAATAACAATTTTGTTAATTTTGCGTATCTGATAATATAATATATAATTTTGATTCTAACTACCTGTAGTATTCATTCAGTATCCAATCTCATTGAACTTATCATTTTACATTCATAGAATTTTCAATTTAATCAGTGACATTTGGTTGAAATTTTTAGTGACAGTAAATTAGTAAAGGTCATAAAATAATTAAAGGGCCTTTTATTATATTGAATTAACAGTTATTTGAGAGTTTGATAATAGTGAAACATTTAATTTGGAAATATCTTAAAAAACAAATAAATTTGAAGAATTAATTTTGAACAAATTTGATCTCACCCTGAGATAGGAGTAATAAGTTGATTGTAGATAAATTCATCTTTATATTGATATTTATTGGCGCCGGGCATATTTAATTTGACAATTACTGTCAAATTTGAAATTCAATTCGTACTTGAGTGGTATGCACAATAATTGTCGCTGCGACACGATAGTATAATTTATTTCCATATCGTAGGGCAATTATATCTAAAGAATTGAAATATTACAAATTGTCTCCAAACGTGGGATATTTTATTAAAAGATTTGAAAATATAACAATATATATATATATATATTTATATATATGTATATACATATATATATATATATATATATATATATATATATTTTAATACATATCCTCTATCTAAATTCTATAGAAAACATTGAAATAAAGAAAATATGCATATGTACATGTAATACTAGTGATACACACTGTATTATCAATAATTTGAAAGATTCAATATACTAATAAAACTTAACATTTTAATTTCATATGACATTACTGCAGAATAGACTTAATGACAGATAGATTTCAAAACGATTTGAAAAAACAGAATACAGATGTCTCTATTAGCAAATGGCACTTATAAATAAAATAATGAAAATCTCTCTTGGTATATAAAAACGTGAATTTGTAATTAAAAAAAAAAGAATGCTAGGTAACCAAAGGAGAAGAGAATTATTTATTGAAACATTTTAGTAAGTTGAATTTGAAATCCCCATGGGACAACATCATAATAAGAGTTGTCTCAAATTTAATTTTGAATATTAGGGAATTTATATAATCTTTATTAGTTAAACATATCTTGCCTTTTGTAAAGCCAGTGCGTGTACTATTCACAAAGAACTACCGCTAAAGTGCAAGTGTTTTTCGCGTTTTCTAAATTATTGATTTGGAAACGTTTGTTCCGGAAATTCTAAGAATACGTTTTTAAGAATACGTACGAGATCTTCTAGTATCCAGTTTGGTGAGTCCAGTCCATATTATATATTATTCTCGAGAATTAATAGGCCTTTGATCAAAATTATTTCGAAAATAGATGCATCTTATGATTAAATTATAGTAACGTTACTTATATAAAATTCTACGTCAAGTGCAGACAATTTTGGGAACAGACAATTTACAAGAAAATTTACGTATTTTACATTGACAGATATCAAGTATAAATTTAGACATTTTGAACTTTCGGTTAAATTTATTTAGATAGGAAATTTCTAACATAGATTGTTTTTAATATTAAGGTTTGATAGAAAATTCTATCGCTGTTTATGCGTTTATGATATTTTTTGAAGAGTTTCAATTTTGTAAGTGTTATTTTGATAATATATTATATAAATTCTAATTCCAAATCTCTTTGGCTCTCTTTTCACATTCATTTTCATTATATTTGATAATTTTTATACTATAGAAAATTTAGTATAATAAGTGTCATTTAGTTAATGTCCTGACAGTAAATTCATATATGTCATAAGATAATTTAAATGGTCTTATAGTGTATTGGATAAACAGTTACTGTAGATTTGAATAGTGTGATACGTAATTTAGAAATTTATTTGGAAATTTACAAATTTGAATTATTAGTTGAAATCTTTGATCCCTCCCTGAGGAAAGAGTGAGTTGATTGGTGTTCTATTGATTTATCTTTCATAATATAAAATTTAGTATTTATTTAGCCGGGCATATTAATTTGACAACTGCTGTCATTGAAAATTTTTAGGTTATATCTAGAGGTAAAGGTGTTTTCACAATAGTGTAGTTATTATCACAAATTGTGATGACAGCTACAAATTAAATTCAGCATCATATAAATTCATATTCATATATAAAATATAATAAAATATAATTAAAGAACATTGCATAATATAATAATATATATATGATATATGAGTGAGGTGAACCATGAATAGTGAGAGGTAGAAATAGTTATATATGCAAACAGAAAGAAGAAATGGTGATTTATATACAACATGAACAGTGATGATATGAAATAAATTTTAACACGTAAGTACTGTTGATAACTACAACTAAAAATGCATAAATATCCATGTATCATATCAGATATTCATTATATTGTAATGTTTATTGGCCTTTTTGATACAATTTTCAATTTAAACGTTCAAATATTAATTCATTGTTCACTACTTTTATTTGGAATTCCCAATTAAAACTTAAAATTCACAGATCTTAGTTTGCAATATTCGGTCCCAGGTAATGCGGCTAAGCTTTTCTTTGTTCTTGGAGGTTTTTCATTGAAAATTTCTTCCTTCTGGACTTTCCACGTTCCCCCACAGTAGAAGTGATATTAACTGTCCTATTTGATAACTATTTTACTTTAAAATGTACTTTTATATTATTTTGTTAAAGAAGATCTATATTGCAGCCTACCATTCTCCCAAAACCAAGCTTCATTGTCTTTTTTTTTAAATCAACAACTTTTTCACTTCTCAAAAGCAAAGCCTACTTTTATTGTTTTTTATTCAATAATTGTCATTTGGAATGTTTTTTATGGAAAATGTAAGATTCTTTAATTAAACTGTCCTGGAGGATAATAACACTTATTTACATAGGTTTATATGATCTTAGGGATTATATAAAATGTCTTTTACATGTATTACAATATCGCATTTTTTATAATTCCCTTTTTATGGTGTTTTTATTTACAATTAATTACACAATTTCTACAACCTAAAATGATTATTTATACATATGTAATTGTTCAGTTTTCAATTTTGGAATTTTTACTAATGTTATCTGATATAAACTGTTATTTGTTTTCAAATTTGCCTTTTTTATCTTATATTCAATTAAGAATCATAGATTTTAAGTTGGCAAGAAAATCACTATATTTTATTACTTCCTGTTCCTACATTTTTATTGATTTATCAGATTTCTTTGACATATAACATGGCTCTGTTCGGTGTGTCATCTATCATAAAGGTTCTTTCTTATTTCCTTTTTTTTAAGTTTTAAATTTTAAACCTTTACTACCATCGTCTGTGAATATAACTAAACAATTAGTAAGTTGAATATTAATTTCTGTTGTTTCAGGTTTCAAATAAAACTTCATTCTACTCATCCAGACATTCACACGGCCAAGTTCAGAGTATTCTAAATGTATTGACATTAACTTGACATAGGATTAATTTTGAAGGTAAAATTTTATACTTATCTATAATGTTATCGTTAAGATTTTTTATTCATTATTCTTTAAAGTCTTTTTATAATTGGTTTTCTCAATATTTGTTAATATATTTACTTATTTAATTCATTCCTTTATCTTTAATCTTAGTTTTGAACTAGGTAGTGTCTAGTAGTCCACCCTACGTATTAATAAAAAACCTTTTAATATTCATTCACATATGTGAATTATTTTTATATATTAGAGGACTAGTTCAGTATATATACATATATACATATATATATATATATATATATATATATATATATATATATATATATATATATATATATAGATATATATGCCGCATTCCCCAATAAAAAAGTTACCCTAACTAGTTTCGGCAACGAACTACTTTCGTCTATATATATTGAACCAGATATCATCCATATTAAGAGAATTCAGTGCTGTAGGAATATTTTGCTTATATGAAAATGGATTGAAATGATGTAATTTAAGAAAACATTATAGAAAGAAAACACTATTCTTAATTAAAAGCATATAAAGTAAAGATATATTAAATAATTAGTGTACAACAATTTAATAAATAAAGAAATTACCTTAATAACTGTACAAAATTAAAAATTGCCTAACAAATGTAATGGAGAATAATAAAGCTGCCTAAGATGATGGATTGTTTTCTATAACGTAATCAGCTGTTCATCTGAAATAAAACAAATCTTAGTATAGTCAATTCATGATAATTATCAATTTAAGTAGTAAATTATAAAATATACACATATTTAGTAGAATAAGGAGTATACATTTCATAGATAAACTAATAATAACATAGAGAAAAATGATATATCATCAAGTGAAATAAACATAGAGTCTATAAATAATAGTTTGTTAATGAATTAGTATAAATAATTTAAAGAAAAAATTAGAGAGAGAATTTATGTTTATCAATTAAGATGATTGTAACAGTAATAGACTATCAATAACAATATTAGATATTGGACTATTTAAAATGTTATCATGTATATAACCAACTATAACTTATTTGTGTGATAAAAACTCCACAAGTAAACTTATAATGTCAAGTGGAATTTATATTAGTATATGTATGAAACAATTTTTGCCATGTGAAATAAGTAAAAATAATTCGACTGCATAAGACAATATTTGATTGGTTATAAACAAAGTGACAGAACGAATTTCAATCAACAAGGAAAAAAACAAACTTTTTAAATAGTGACCTGGAAAAAAACAAAATACTTGTTTATTGAAAAAAGTTGAGAATCAGCAGGGAAGCGTTAGTAGTTGGAAGCTGGCGTCGAGATAAGAGGAGCTTGTGTAAAAGTGTTCCCGAAATTCCATGAAAATTCCCAATTAACATGACGAAACTTATAAATTACTATTAAAAACAATAGTAATAGTACTCACAAATATTTACATTCAGTTTTACTGCAAAAATTATCAAAATTTCTCCTAGTTATTGTGTAGTGATCCCTTAAAAGACATTAAAGACAAAAGGACACTAACTTAGAAATAATATTTAAATTCAGGTTAATATTAATTATAGTATTTAGGGAGCATCGGCCGGCCATAGTCAATGTCATTTATCAAGGAAAGATTGTTTTTGTTATTTTATAAACAGACATGTATAGTTTCCAGACGGAGGTCGGGTGTGTAGAAAAACACAACTATGTTTCCTATATAATGGGTGTGAACGAACCAGGATGATATGATTGTTATTAATACTTTGAATAAGTCGTTTTGATATTTATAATCGTGTATTTTTAAAATGTATTAAACTTGAACCCAGTGATTTTATAAATGTGTTATTGTTTATTCTGTTCCCAAACACAGGTTGCTAGGTAAGTGGTTTCCTCCATAATAATATGCCTTTATGGTAAACGTCGAGTATACGAGGGACCCTTACTAAGTAACCATTACATGGCGATCCTGCAAATTAGATGGAAATGGTAGTGATAATGGAAAAATTAATGGTATATTGGTAATCGCCACTACATGGCGATCCTGCGGAACTCATGGTAAAATTAATGGTAAAATATACATCGCCACTACATGGCGATCCTGCGAAGTGAATGGTAATATGGTAATGGGAAAATGGATAGTGAAATGTATATTAATGGTAAATGGTAATAGTAAAATAGTAATCCTCCAGAACAAATGGTTATGGTAAATTATCCTGTAAGTAAATTATAAGTTATGGTACAATTGATGTTATAAGGATAGAACTATATGGTTTTCTACTTAAATTTGGGACCTTGGAGAAAAGAAACAATGGGAGGTTCATCAACCAAACAGGAAGCAAAAGAAACAGGAATTGTCAATAACACTTTCATGGTACAGCAAGATAATGTTGCGATGCACATCATGGCATTACTATACATTATAACAATAGCTTTTATCAGCAAATTCGTTTGGTCAGTATGGAAAACACACCGAAGAGCGTTGAAAAGAGATATCAACAGAAGCAATGCAATAAAGCAGGCAACAGGAACTCTCACCGTATAAATAATTTGTAAGTACACATGCATTCTATTCTTATGAACAAAGTTTTTTTTTAAATGTCAATAACGTGGGAAGATTTTGAGAATAAATTACGATTGATTGTAGAAGAAGTTAATAAACAGGGAAAAAGGGTTTTGAAGAAGGAAACTCCTAAAAATCCTGATATACATATAGAAGTAATTAGTAGCATAGTAGGTCTTTACAATAATTTTACTAGGTTAATGGTCAAAAATTGGAAAAATTTAAGTTCAATACAACAGGAGACTTGTAAAAATTATTCAAGTAAAATTAGGGATAAAGCTGAAAGGGCATTTCAAGCGTTAAATTGTATTATAGACATACCTACCTCTATATTTGAGGAAATTATTACGGTTGTATTACAAGCAATAAGCAAACAGTTGAAAATGGCGACAAGTATGAACGATTTTTTTAATTTTGCGAGTAAAATTTCACCGAATGAGTTTAACGGCGAAGCAAGTAGATTACAGTCATTCTTAGACTCATTGGATTTACTACAGACAAACACGAATGGTAATGAGGAAAATGCTATCCTATTGATAAAAACGAGACTAACAGGAAAAGCTAGAAGTTTAATCACAACGGAAAGCTCCATTGCAGACATCAAAGATAAACTTAAAGCAGGGATAAGAGGAGACAATCCAAGCCTTCTCCAAGCGAAACTTGGTAAAATAAGACAGAACGGAAAGGATGTGACACAGTATGCAACAGAAATAGAGAAACTGGCGGAAAGATTACAGGCAGCATACATATCGGAAGGGATGCCTGAACGGCTAGCTGAGAAATATACAAAAGAAGCAACGATTAAGACAGTAACTATGAATGCCGCAACGGATGCAAGCAAAACGATAATTGCAGCGGGAAGTTTTGAAACAACACATGAGGTATTATCAAAATTGGTTTCAGTAGAAGGTATAGTAGGACAACAACAAGTCTTACATATGAAAGATAACAGGAATTTCTTCAGGAAATCAAACTTTGACTTTAGGAATAACCATCGGAGAGGAATCAACAGAGGATGTTATAATGGTAATCATTCAAGAGGAACATTTAGACAGTATAATCAAGGGAACAACTATGGCAAATACGAAAATTTTAATAAATATAGGAAATACAATAATAATGGAAATTACAAAAATCGAGTCGACAATAACGTGAGAATATGCAAGATAGAAGAGAAAATTGAAGAAAGAAAACTACGATTTAAGGATGGAAAATAAGGAACTAAAAGAAAAAACAGAATTTTTGCAAGGAAACATGACAGATACTCAGAAAAATTTTAGAGAGAAGAATTTCATAATACATGGTATAGAAGAAGAAAACGAAGAAGATGAGGAACAACTAGAAAACAAATTAGAAGATGTAATGAACAAGGTTAATAACACAGTAGATGTTAAAACAGATATTTTGAAATGTAAAAGATTAGGAAATAAAAACAGTAACAAAAATAGACCAGTATAAATAATGATGAAAGATGTGAATAAGAAAGTAGAGACTTTGAACGGAACGGATAAACTAAAAGGAACAAAAATATATATTGATGAAGATTATCCAAAAGATATATTGGAACAGAGAAAACAACTAATTAGATACATGAAACAGGCGAGAGAAAGTGGAGCTAAAGCTAAGATAATTGAAAATACATTAATGATTAATGACAACGTGTACAGTTTAAAAGAATTAGAAGAAAGGAAGAATCAGTTTGAAATACATACAGGACGGAATAAATCAACATTAAAGGAAAATACCGAAACTAATCCGAAAATTTTCGATAAAATTTTCAGCGATAAAAGTTTTAATCAATTAAGAGGTAAATACATTGTCTAGGAAAAATTTGAAATTTGATCAATTGGGAAGAATATGATTTTGAAATAAAGTATGTTAAAGGGTATAGCGAATTACGCGGACAGTATATCGAGAATATCCATTGAAGAACTTAGGGATTTATACATAAATAATTCACATGTCTTGGCAATCACAAGAGCACAAACGCAAAAAGAAAACGTACAAACAGGAAAGGATCAAAGGAATAAAGTAGAAACAAAGGAAGTAAGAGTACCAAAACCTGCAGTAGTAAAAGTTTTAAATAACATTGAGGCACATAAATTACCAATTTTACACTTTGAAAATAACCGTATCTCACTTAGGATGAGCATCCGGATCAGAAACAAATTGAAATTTAGTGAAGCCTTAAATACCGGTTTACACAACTTCGACCTAGGACGAACGTTGGAAAAGCTTGAAGAGCTATCGGTAAGAAATGAAGTAAAAAGAATGAAAATATATACAAATGATGATATATTTAGCAAGTGCACAGTAGAAGAATTTATAGAAATAGGAAATCAAAGATTAAAAAGTATTCATGTATGTATATGCGACGTACCAAAAACGGTACAGCAGAAAGAAGAGATCCAAAAGATATTAAAAGATACCACAATGATCCAATGTTTGGGGGACATGTAGGAAATAATAGGTTATTAAAGAAACTAAGAGCAAATTTCAAGTGGAAAAACATGGAGAAAGACGTAAGGAAATACGTAAAAAATTGTCATAAATGTCAAGTGAATAAGGCAAAGCCCAGTCACAAAGAAAAATTTGTTATAACAGATACATCCATAAAACCGTTTGATATTATTTACATAGACACAATAGGTCCGTTTGTAGAGAGTAACAACGGAAATCGTTATTGCATTACGATATTATGCGATTTAACTAAGTACACAGTTATGATACCAGTTCAGAATAAAGAAGCACACACAATAGCAAAAGCAATTTTCGACAACTTTATACCAAATTACGGATTGATGAAAGAAATAAGAACAGATCAAGGGACGGAATATAAGAACGAAATAATGAAGAATTTAGCAGAACTATGAAATATAAAACATAATTTTTCAACAGCATACCACCACGAAACAATAGGCAGTTGCGAAAGATTACATAGGACATTTAACGAATATATAAGAAATTTTATCAAAGATTCTAGGGATAACTGGTGTGAGTTTGTAAGAATGTTCACATATTGTTATAATACAACACCAAATACGTGTCACGGATACACTCCTTTCGAGTTATTATATGGGAGAAAACCCAATTTGTCAGAATTTTTAAACGTAAAAATTGAACCGTGTTACAATTTTGAAAAATATGATAATGAATTAAGATATAAATTACAATACGCTAATGAAAGGGCCAGACAGTTTTTAATAAATAATAAATTAAGTAGAGTCAATAATAGCGAAAATGTTTCTTCACCCGTAAATTTTAAAATAGGGGAATTAGTTATTCTAAAAAATGAAGCAAGAAACAAATTTGATTCACATTATCTAGGTCCGTTTAAAATGACGGGAGTCAAGGGGGTAAATTGTGAGATTACATCTCCAGACAAAAAACAACAGACTGTTCATAAGAATCGATTGCTTGTATACAAAGAGCGGAAACAATTGTAAATAAGTGAAGTGTGTTGATAAACGAACAAGTAGTGTTTAGTAAACAAAGACAAAACAAAAATATCCATAAAAACAGTTATAGGTTTAAGTGTTATCGAAAAATTAAAATGATCATTTTTCTCTTCCAAGAGGGGATGATGTAGTGATCCCTTAAAACACATTAAAGACAAAAGGACACTAACTTAGAAATAATATTTAAATTCAGGTTAATATTAATTATAGTATTTAGGGAGCATCGGCCGGCCATAGTCAATGTCATTTATCAAGGAAAGATTGTTTTTGTTATTTTATAGTTTATAATTTACAGACGGAGGTTGGATGTGTAGAAAAACACAACTATGTTTCCTATATAATGGGTGTGAACGAACCAGGATGATATGATTTTTATTAATACTTTGAATAAGTCGTTTTGATATTTATAATCGTGTATTTTTAAAATGTATTAAACTTGAACCCAGTGATTTTATAAATGTGTTATTGTTCATTCTGTTCCCGAACACAGGTTGCTAGGTAAGTGGTTTCCTCCATAATAATATGCCTTTATGGTAAACGTCGAGTATACGAGGGACCCTTACTAAGTAACCACTACATGGCGATCCTGCAAATTAAATGTAAATGGTAGTGATAATGGTAAAATTAATGGTATATTGGTAATCGCCACTACATGGCGATCCTGCGGAACTAATGGTAAAATTAATTGTTAAATATACATCGCCACTACAATTGGTATTGGAACTTCAGAGGAGTATTCCTGGGTCCAGAGGTGTTCATCCCAAGTCCAGAGCAACAGGTCAGTGTTTATTTAAAATATTATTGGCCAATAATAAGAGTAAAATACTCAAGAACTCAAATCAGTGCATATTTTCATAAAATTTATAAACTTTGCGGCAATGGTCGATCTAAAAAAGAAAGAAAACGGACTTTATATAGTTAATCAAGTAAAAAAATCATTAATAATAATTAAAAAGGCCTAATTCAATGTAAATAAAAGCTTATACTTACGCCATTTTCTCATCTCATAAGATACATGCATCATCAATTGTTCATATAATATTTCCATGTGTATATAAATCCTATAATTCTATTTCTTCCACAGCAATTTGTGTTTTATATGTGTATAATTCCAACATCAATTCTTTTATGTGTTAAAACATTCAATTATATTCATCGACAACAAACGATGCTTATAAAATGAGCACATCTATGCTGTGTATCGTATTGTAAAAGTTATGTTCGTTTCACGCTTTAAACCACATGACTAGATTTTAAGCATGCGCACAGGAGAATATATAAAATCAATAATTTCGTATAGGAAATCCATAGGCGTCGCAACTTATAAATATTAATTAAAAAAATTTCTTTAAAAATTAAATTTGTTTAAAAAGTAAAGTGTTTCTTTTTATTTAGATAAGTGAAATATATCTACGAAAGCCAGGACTCAAAGAGTAGACAGAGTTTCATGCTCCCGAATAATATAGTAATATAAAATAATAACAACATTCATATATAATCACTGAGCTAGCCACATCAGTTAAAAAAATTCGATAAACAATTAAATATCTATCTACATTAATTGAAATAAAAGTAAGTAAAAAGCTAGTTTAATATATATATATATATATATATATATATATATATATATATATATATATTAATATGAATTGGCTATGGTGTAATAAGAATGTTATACTTATTTTATTTTAGTTTAGATTTACTTTAAGTTTATTGTTTGTCCGGTATATTTATGATTTTATATATATGATAAACAGTTTATTTTACTAACATGAAAACTTCTCATCTCAGGGTAGAGTTCAAGTATTTAGGATAAAATGATTTTAGAATTCTATATATATATTAGCGCCAAAGTTAATAAATGCTTTATATTTCAAAAATAAATTTGTTAATCAGAATATGTTACTTGTTCAATGATTCCAAACTAAATACGGTCCTGTCCTGCTTAAAACAAATCTGCATAATTCAATAGATGTCATTCAGAGCTTCTGCCTATGGTAAGTAGATGGTGCGCAAGTCACCAGATGAAATGAATAACTGAATAACTCAAAAATAGTTTAAAACGTTCTTCAAAGGAAAAACGATATTTAATTTAATGAAAATAAATACATTACACTTTTACAAGTGTTCTTGAAGAAATTCAACTATCTAAAAGGATGACTCTTTCATACAACATACACGCACTCTGGTGAGATATTATTATAAGAGTGAAATACAATTATACAACTTCATAAACATATGATTTTTAGAAAATGGCGAAATACAATCCTAAAAACGTCTATGCGTCACAAAATTTTAGTTCTTTGCATAAATTGGTAAGTACGCTTGACTTTTTAATATATTAATAAATTAACTTTTACTACCTTATTCACTTCACTGTTTTGTTTGTTCACCTCAATGATCCGTTTCTTTTATTTGTTTCAGATTCTCCTCCTGGAAAAACTCCATGCTGGCATTCCGTTTCTACCAGAACAGGAATCGATGCTGTCTTTCATTCAAAGTCCAAGCAGTTTATATAAATTCCATTATTCAGTGTTTTCCAAAAGCTATTGTGGCTATTTTACTTCCACAAGACACAAGACACCATATTATAAAATAAAAATCATGGTTAGTACTGTACAACATTCGACAATTCTTTTTTTAATTATAAATATAAACTTAACTACTTACACTGATGTATATCTTGTAAGTATAATGTATTTGTTCTAGAATTCGATAGTCAAATAATTTTAAAATGATTTTCTTTACCAAAGAGTTTTTCTGCTTACAAATTTTTCTTCCCAAAAAAGAGAAGCTTCTAGTCAATAGACCCCATAATCAACAACCTTTTTACATTCCGATTTTTTTTTCGTTAGCAACATAATTGTCGCCGATATGATCCTTTTTACATGTTTATTTACCAATCAAATTTGACTATTTATTTTATCACTCAAATTCTTCATTTCAACCAGTGAAATGTTCATCCATTATATCAGGATATTGTATTCTAAGGTTTTTAATTGCTTAGACTTCCTATATTATTTTCATTCAATATTATTTCCTAGTATTGTTAAAATGACATTTCCTAACCTCTAAGTATGTATGTCAAATGAATATTCTTAATGTTTTAATAGATGACAGCTGTTACCTTTAAATATATATGCAAAATGAAAATTCGTTCTTTTTTTATGAGTCATGTTCTCTGAAATTTACATTATTATATACTTTTCTGCTCTGTTATGTCTAAACAGCTACACTAACTTACTTTAATGTTTTAATCAACAAATATTATGAGATTAGCTTGACTTTACAGAATAAAGCATTATTAGTTTCTTATCATGAACAAATTCTGATACTTGATCTTTTTAATAAAAGTTTGGTTAATTTATTTCACATAAATTGTTTATCACACCTATTCGCAATTATCCCTACATTATACAGTCTGTCCTTTCTGGGTGCCTTCTCTATCGAATAGTGGATCGTACAGATTGTCTCCATTCAAATGTTTAAAAAAATTTTTGACTTAAAAAAAATTCTTCTAGATTACAATGCACAATCTCAATTCTTTATTGTTTGATATACAGGGTGTTTCACTCTATAATAATATATATATATATATATATATATATATATATATATATATATATATATTATACTGGCTGTAATTGGTACAAGAGAGAATGTTTAAAAAGTCTAAATACTATGAATTATTATTTTTAGTTTAGTTGAGTTGATATTTAATTTTTATTTGCCCGGTATATTTTAAAATTTAAGATTTATTTGTAAAATAATTATTTCTTTGCATGAGAAACTCTCTAATCTCAGAGTAGGGTTCAGATGTAGAAAAAACAAAAAAAAATTTCAATTTCTAATATGAGAGCCGAAATTCAAATAATATTCCTATCTTTCAATAAAAATTTTGTTTATCAAAATATACTTGCTTTATTATTGTTTCCAAAGAAATTCTAAATACGGTCCTGTGTTTAATGCTGAACCTCTCCACGGTTCATAGATGTCAGTTTAAAGCTACCAAATGTTTAAACTAGATGGAGCAATCACCATAGATAAATGAAAAATCTCAAGAAAACAATTTCACAATGTTCTTCTAATAGAAAAACGTTATTTTAATGCTATAGGAACAAATACATTATTCTTTTACAAGGACATAAATTGATGAAAACCTATTATCTATTTCTTTAAATAACTGTCTCATAATTCTTTCCTTAAAATACACTCGATTAGTATCATGTCAATTTATATTCTTAATATTACTTAATATAATACTTCTCTACTATCATTTTCAGACTAACTTTCATTAATATATCAACTTATTTCTTTTTAATTTCATTATATTTTATTCTTCTATATACTCCTCATATCATATTTCCTTTCAATATTCATCATTATTCAATATAATTAATTATTTCTTAAATTCATATATATATATATATATATATATATATATATATATATATATATATATTGAACCAGATATCATAAATAGTAAGAGAATTAGTACTATTAAAATATGTTGCTAGTATTAAAATATATGAAAATAATATGATTTAAGAAAACAAGTAAAAAGGAAACACTTTTCTTAATTTGAACAACATATCAAATAAAGATATATTAAATAATAGCCTAAAACAATATAATAAAAAAGGAATTACCTCAATAATAACATAAAATATAGATATTGCCTAACCAATGTAATGATGTAAATAAAGTTGCCTAAGACGAAGATTATTTTCCATAACATAATCAGCTGTTCATCTGAAATGAAAACAAATATTATTATAGTTAATTCATTATAATCATTAATTTAAGAATAAGAACAAATACAAATATTGAATAGAATATAATTCAATAGATTTCATAGATAAACAAATAATGACATATAGACAAATGATATATGGTAAATAAATTAAACATTGAATTAATAAATAGTAATTTGTTAAAGTTTATTATAAATAATATAATGCAAAGAGTTATAGACAAATAACATAAGAGAATTTATATTTATAATTAATATGAGTGTAACAGTGATATATTATCAATAATAATATTGAATATTGTACCATGTAAATGTATCTATGTATAACCAATTTTAATTTATTTGTATGATGAAAAAACTCATAGGAACTCTATAAATGAACTAATAATGTAAAAGAGTGTATGTATGAAATTTTTAATAAGTGATAGAAGTTTCAATTAATCTGATTGCAAAAGACAATATCTTATTGGTTATAAAATATGACAGAACAAATTGTGAATCAATAAATAAACTTTGGAATAGTGACCTGAAAAAGAACAAAAGACTGTTTGTTGAAAACAGTGGAGAATCGAGGGGACGCTGAAAAGGAAGGGAAGCGGGTGTTAAGAAGCGAGGAGTGTGTGTGATAGTGTTCCTGAAATTTTAAGATATTCCCGGTTTAAGACATTTAAACTTCTAAAGTACTATTAAATACAATATTAGTAATACTCACAGTCAATTGTAACAAGTTTTTCGACAAGAATCTAAGAAATTATCATCAATTTTGGTTTCTTTGGAGCTTCAGTGGAGTGTTCCTGGGATCCAGAGACTTTCATCCCAATTCAAGAGCAACAGGTCAGTGTTTTTTAAATCATTTATTGGCCAATAATCAGTGTAAAAACTCAAAATACTCAATTAAGTACTTAATTTCATAAATTAATAAACTTTTGCAAATATGATCGATCTGAAAAAGAAAGAAACAGACTTTGTATATTGAATTCATTGCATAAATCGTTAAATTTAATAAAAGGCCGAATTTTCAATAAATTAAAATATTTACTTACGCCATTTTGTAATCGCATAAATCTGGTGATTGAAGTTTCATAATGTAATAACTATTTCCATCTGTATATAATTTCTATTTTTCTATCCATGTATATAACAATTTTATTTCCACAGCAATTTGTATCATATATAACTATGATTTATATATAAATTCTTTTATGTGTTTGAACCATTCACTTGTTTGCATCGTCAACAAACGTTGTATAATATGAACAGATGCTTCTTACGTATCAGAATTGTTCGTTTTATGTTAAAGCGCATGACTAGTTTTTCACGCATGCGCATTGATGAAACTATTTAAATAAATAAGTAGATACAATATAACCATTGGCGTCGCATATTATTTTTATCAAATATAAAATATTGCATTGAAAATTAAATCTATTTCAAATAATGTGTTTTCTTTTTATTTAAACAATTATAACAATACAATAAGCCAGGACTCAAAGAGAAAAAGGATTTCATGCTCCCGAACAATCAAATTAAAATAAATTACCAAACAATTAATAATAACTAACTGAGCTAGCCAAATAAACATAAAAATTCTAAATAATAAACATATACATTTAAATATCATCTACAATAAAAGTAAGTATTTATCATTATTAGTTTAATATATATATATTATTATAGTTTATTTTATATGGGAATTTAATTTGCCCTACGTTGGGCCGACATATTATTATGAATAGAATTGGGTGAGAAAATAGTTTAATTTGCCCGGTATGTTGAGGATTTAATATGTATGATAAACAGTTTATTTAACCAACATGAAAACTTCTCATCTCAGGGTAGAGTTCAAGTATTTTAAATAAAATGATTTTATAATTTTATATATGTTTGCGCCAAAGTTAATAAATGCTTTATATTTTTAAAAATAAATTTGTTAATCAGAATATGTTACTTTTTTAATGATTTCAAATTAAATACGGTCCTGTCCTACTTAAAAAATATCTGCATAGTTCAATCGATTTCATTCAGAGCTTCTTCCTGTGGTAAGTAGATGGCGCACAAATCACCAGATGAAATGATTAACTCAAGTAATTTAAAAAAACGTTCTTCAAAAGGAAAAACAATATTTAATTTAATGAAAATAAATACACTACACTTTTACAAGTGTTTTTTTTTTAAGAAAATCAACTATCTAAAAGGATGACTCTTTCATACAAATCACACGCACTCTGGTGAGATATTATTATAATATTAAAATACAGTTATATAATTTCATAAACATTTGACTTTCAGAAAACGGCGAAATACACTCTTAACAGCGTCTATGCATCACAAAATTTTAGTTTTTTTTTACAAATTAGTAAGTACGCTTGACCTCTTAATACATTAATAAACTAACTTGTACTACCTTATTTACTTCACGATTTCTGTTTGTTCCAGATTCTCCTCCTGGAAAACCTCCCTGTTGGCATTCTGCTTCTACCAAAACAGGAATCGATGCTGTATTTCTTTCAAAGTCCAAACAGCTCACACAAATTCCACTATTCAATGTTCTTCGAAAACTAATTTGGCTATTTTACTTCCACCAGACACAAGACACCATTTTATAAAATAAAATTCATGATTAGTGTTTTACAACATTCAACAATTCCTTTTTTTATTATTTATATAAACTAAACTACTTACACTGATATATCTCTTGTAAGTATAATGTATTTGTTTTAAATTCTATATTCAAATTTTGTCTTCCAAATGATTTCAATTTACTTTACCCAAAAAATTTTGCTGCTCCAAAAATCTCTTCCCAAAAAGAAAAACCTACTAGTCAATAGCCCCCATAATCAACAACTTTTTCACATTCTGATTTTTTTTTCGTTAGCAACACAGTTGTCGCCGATGTGATCTTTTTTAAATGTTTATTAACCAATCAAATTTGACTATTTATTTTATAACTCAAATTCTTCATTTCAACCAGTGAAATGTTCATCCACTATATCATGATATTATATTCTAAGGTTTTTAATTGCTTAGACTTCCTATATTATTTTCATTCAATAATATTTCTTAGTATTGTTAAAATGACATTTCCTAACCTCTAAGTATGTATGTCAAATGAATATTCATAATGTTTTAATAGATGACAGCTGTTACCTTTGAATATGTATGCAAAATGAAAATTCGTTTTCTTTATAAGTCATGTTCTCTGAAATTCACATTATTTTATATTTTCCTGCTCTGTTATGTCTAAACATCTACACTATCTCATTTTAATGTCTTAATCAACAAATATTACGAGATTAGCTTGACTTTACAGAATAAAGCATTATTAGTTTCTTATTATGAACAAATTTTGATACTTGATCTCTTTGATAAAAGTTTCGTTAGGTAATTTATTTCATATAAATTGTTTATCACACCTATTCGCAATTATCCCTACATTATACAGTCTGTCCTTTCTGTATGTCTTCTCTATCGAATAGTGTATCGTACAGATTGTCTCCATTCAAATGTTTAAAAAAAAATTTTTGACTTAAAAAAATTCTTTTAGATTACAATACATAATCTTAATTTTTCATTATTTGATATACAGGGTGTAGCATTATTTTTTCACAATAACATCCCCTAAATTTTGCGTTTATCAAATTTTTTATTCTAAGAAAAATTTTATGAACGCAAATTTTACTTCAAGTACTATATTCTAGGATTGTCTTTCAATTTTACTAATAATACATTTCTTTTTATTTCCGGTTGCTGTTACAAAGATGATTTTGGAATCCTGTGTTGCAGTATCCTCTTCAAATAGTTTTAAATCTATTTACAATACCATAATTAAATATGTATACAAATTCTTATTTTATTTTTAGGTACATGTTTCATTTACAAGTTTCATCCAAAGGAATTAGTTTAAAAAAACATGTTATAAATCCATTTTTGAAAATTCTTTAATGTTCGTTATGCGACTTATTACTTCTACATTTCTCAGAGTCTCTTATATCGGTACAATTTATTAATTTATTTTTCTTGTTTTACATCTCTCTATAATACCATCCTTTAACATATTTTGTATCTCTGAATCAACTTCTTTCCTATATTTATAAGGTATGGGATATCTTCTTATTCTGAAATTTTCTATTCCCTTAACTTCTATCTTATGTACATAGTTATTTGCCATTTTCATCTCTTTTTTTAACTAATCCTTTATACTTAATTATTAAATTCTTCACTTTCTCAGCATATTCCTTATTTCCACATACTAATTCCAATTCTTCCATTATTTCATCCCTCTCCGTATTCCATAACTTCCTATTATCCTCTTCAAATTCCAATTCTTTCATATTTCCACTCCTCTTTATATTCCATAACTTCCTATTATCCTCTCCAAATTCCAATTCTTCCATATTTCCAATCCTTTCTATATTCCATAACTTCTTATTATCCTCTTCAACTTCCAATTCTTCTATATTTTCTTCTTCAAATTCAATTCTATTACCATTTAATTCAATCTCCATCTTTTCAAAATCAATCCTTGCTTTATATTTCGTTAATTCATCTATTCCTATAACTATGTCTGATTCCAAATTATTCACTAACAGTAATTGCATTTCAACTTCTTTCCCATCCTTCAATTCAATCTTTTGTATTATAGACTTATTTACTTCACATAGCTTCTTTCCATTTGCTCCTATCAATGTAGTTTTTGGTATTTTAATTAATTTGTTTTCATAAATTTCAATGTTTTCTTCTATTAGTTTTGTTTTAATTATGGACGCTTCCGAACCTGTATCTATTAATAATTTTATTTCTTTTCCATTTAATTTCCCTTTAATATTTTTCAATTCCATTATTTCTCATAATTCTAAATCTTCCCCAAATTTTATATATTTCCTTGGATGTTTATATGTTATCACTCTCTCTTCTCTCCTTTGAATACTGTTCTCTGTAATTGTTATTTTTGTTGTTATTTTATTTGAAGTTTCTGTTATAGTTGTTTTTGTTTGCTATCGTTCTTATTATAGTTATTGTTATTTCCTAAATTGTTGTTATAATTGTTGTTTTTTTTTTATAATATCCATTTGTATTATATCTGTTAATGTAATTATTTCTGTTTTTCATCATTATCTTTATATATCCTAATTTCTATCTATGTACAACATTATATTTACATATGTTTTTTTAACATTATTTGTTAATTATAAACTTCTTATTTACATGTTGTTTTTTATATCCCTTATCGACCTTTTACAATTCCTTATTCGTCTTCTAGATTCCGGTCCTATAATACAGCCTTATTATTCAATTTAATTTTCTTTTCCTAAATTTCGTTTTATCCTCTTCTCTTATTGTTTGATTCTCTTCTATCTGCTTCCTAAGTTTCCTAAAATTTTCCACTGTGTCTTTTTCAATTTTGTTGTCCCCTATCTCATCAATTTCTCCCAATGGATTCATGAAAATTTGTGTTTCCAATTTCTTCATATTATTGTTTCTTCTTTTTATTATTTCATTTCCCATAATACTCTCACTTCCTATCATTCCATTTTTAATTATCCTATTAAAATTTCTTGGATAAATTATCTTTATATTTCTGCCAAGTTTTAATCTCATTTCGAAATTTTCTGCATAAATTATTGTTTCTATATTCTGTCTTATGGTTTCTTCTATTTCTTCCTTAGTCTCTTGTAGTATCTTATTTATTTTCTCTAACTGCCAATTAAAATGTATCCCCCTATTATTATTATTTTCTTTACCATATGTCACTATTCGTTTTAATATATTAACATCTGGGTCTGTTATTTTCCAATAAATCTCTTTTTCATAAATTTTCATGACTTCCTCACTTCCTAGATTCTGTAAATTGATATTTATCATCTCCTCATTTATTTGTCTTTGTATTTTAATAAATTGTATTTCTTCTGTTTCCTTCTCAACTTTTTCAAACTCCATCACACTTTGTATTTTCACTTCGTCAATTTCCATTTTATTACTTAATTTTTGTTCTATAGTATCATCATTTATATTTTCATTTTGTATCTTTACATCCATTTGAATCTCTTCTTTGAAATCCTTTTCTTTCTCCTCTATTTCCTTGATTCTGTTGATCTGTGAATTGTCTATTTCTGTGGTTTTTTCAATCCCCTTTCCTCTTATTTCTTGTTTCATTTCTTCCTTATCTTGGTCCAATTTTCTAATGAATTCTTCATGAAATTGGTCCATTTTAATATTCATTTCTTCCTTATTCTGGTCCATCTTAATATTCATTTCTTCCTTATTCTGGTCCATCTTAATATTCATTTCTTCCTTATTCTGGTCTATCTTAATATTCATTTCTTGTTTTATTTCTTCCTTATTTATATTCATATCCTGTTTCATTTCTTCCCTATTTTGGTCCAATTTTGTATTCAAATCCTGTTTTATATCTCTCCTCATATCTTCATTGTTTTGATCCATCCTTTTCATCATCATTTGAAGCATACTCATCACGTCCATATCCTCTTTCTCTTTTGATTTTTGTTTGACCCCTTGTCCTGTTTCTTCTGACAATGGTGCATCTTCTTCTTCCTGTTCTTGTTCTGCATTATCTTCCTGTGAACATTCTCTTCCTTGCTCCAAATATTGTACCTGAAAATCTCCTCTACCATTACTCCTTTCTTCTCTTTCTTCATCAGACCTACTTTCGACTCCTACCTGCTTTCCGTCCCTTAATGTCATTTTCCTTTCCATTTTATGTATTTAAAATCTTTTAATACAGTAAAAAAAACTTATTTCAATGCTTTTTATTATTATTTACTAAATTTCTATATTAGCCCCACGTTGCGGTGACATTTTATTATAGTTTATTTTATATGGGAATTTAATTTGCCCTACGTTGGGCCGACATATTATTATGAATAGAATTGGGTGAGAAAATAGTTTAATTTGCCCGGTATGTTGAGGATTTAATATGTATGATAAACAGTTTATTTAACCAACATGAAAACTTCTCATCTCAGGGTAGAGTTCAAGTATTTTAAATAAAATGATTTTATAATTTTATATATGTTTGCGCCAAAGTTAATAAATGCTTTATATTTTTAAAAATAAATTTGTTAATCAGAATATGTTACTTTTTTAATGATTTCAAATTAAATACGGTCCTGTCCTACTTAAAAAATATCTGCATAGTTCAATCGATTTCATTCAGAGCTTCTTCCTGTGGTAAGTAGATGGTGCACAAATCACCAGATGAAATGATTAACTCAAGTAATTTAAAAAAACGTTCTTCAAAAGGAAAAACAATATTTAATTTAATGAAAATAAATACACTACACTTTTACAAGTGTTTTTTTTTTAAGAAAATCAACTATCTAAAAGGATGACTCTTTCATACAAATCACACGCACTCTGGTGAGATATTATTATAATATTAAAATACAGTTATATAATTTCATAAACATTTGACTTTCAGAAAACGGCGAAATACACTCTTAACAGCGTCTATGCATCACAAAATTTTAGTTTTTTTTTTACAAATTAGTAAGTACGCTTGACCTCTTAATACATTAATAAACTAACTTGTACTACCTTATTTACTTCACGATTTCTGTTTGTTCCAGATTCTCCTCCTGGAAAACCTCCCTGTTGGCATTCTGCTTCTACCAAAACAGGAATCGATGCTGTATTTCTTTCAAAGTCCAAACAGCTCACACAAATTCCACTATTCAATGTTCTTCGAAAACTAATTTGGCTATTTTACTTCCACCAGACACAAGACACCATTTTATAAAATAAAATTCATGATTAGTGTTTTACAACATTCAACAATTCCTTTTTTTATTATTTATATAAACTAAACTACTTACACTGATATATCTCTTGTAAGTATAATGTATTTGTTTTAAATTCTATATTCAAATTTTGTCTTCCAAATGATTTCAATTTACTTTACCCAAAAAATTTTGCTGCTCCAAAAATCTCTTCCCAAAAAGAAAAACCTACTAGTCAATAGCCCCCATAATCAACAACTTTTTCACATTCTGATTTTTTTTTCGTTAGCAACACAGTTGTCGCCGATGTGATCTTTTTTAAATGTTTATTAACCAATCAAATTTGACTATTTATTTTATAACTCAAATTCTTCATTTCAACCAGTGAAATGTTCATCCACTATATCATGATATTATATTCTAAGGTTTTTAATTGCTTAGACTTCCTATATTATTTTCATTCAATAATATTTCTTAGTATTGTTAAAATGACATTTCCTAACCTCTAAGTATGTATGTCAAATGAATATTCATAATGTTTTAATAGATGACAGCTGTTACCTTTGAATATGTATGCAAAATGAAAATTCGTTTTCTTTATAAGTCATGTTCTCTGAAATTCACATTATTTTATATTTTCCTGCTCTGTTATGTCTAAACATCTACACTATCTCATTTTAATGTCTTAATCAACAAATATTACGAGATTAGCTTGACTTTACAGAATAAAGCATTATTAGTTTCTTATTATGAACAAATTTTGATACTTGATCTCTTCGATAAAAGTTTCGTTAGGTAATTTATTTCATATAAATTGTTTATCACACCTATTCGCAATTATCCCTACATTATACAGTCTGTCCTTTCTGTATGTCTTCTCTATCGAATAGTGTATCGTACAGATTGTCTCCATTCAAATGTTTAAAAAAAATTTTTTGACTTAAAAAAATTCTTTTAGATTACAATACATAATCTTAATTTTTCATTATTTGATATACAGGGTGTAGCATTATTTTTTCACAATAATATATATATATATATATATATATATATATATATATATATATATATATCAATATCAATATCTTATTCATTCATGTATTTTCAAGTAATCTACCAAATTCTAATTGACATCAAACATTACCTCCTATATTTTTATCAATATCATTCATTATTATCTTTTCCTATCCTTTATTACTTACATCTTATTTCCTTGATTTACAAAATGTGAACTTCCATTTGATACTCGAGTTTTTTTAATTTTATCCCCTCTATCCAATATTTTCAATAGTTTCTTTCTATGTAAAGCCAGTATTTCTTATAAATTGTTTTCTTTTATTTGCTATACATATTGATTTGCCATACTCAAATTTTCTGTTTTAATTATAAGTTTACCTAATAAATCTTTCTTTATATTATATTATATCTATTTTTTTTATAAGGTTCTGAAGAAACAAACGTGATGAATTTAATTGGATCACCAGCTGCCAAATGAAAAACAAAACTCTGTCTAATATCTACTTTATCTTTGTACACTACCTAATATTAAATTTTAAATCTATCCTTATGACTATTATTTCCTTTTTTCAAGTATTATTCGTAACAAAACATCATCTATTCATAATATCTATATACATGTTCTACATTGAACACTCCCCTTTCTAATTGTGTACCTGGATAGAATAAGCGATAACTATTTTGAGAATCATTATTGTCAACTACATATGGCCCTTCAAATGGCGATAATAACTTTTTACATTGATTTTCACCTTCCTTTGGTGTTCTCAAAGATCTAACTAGGACTAAATCTCCTTTTTCAAATCTAATCTTCTTATTATTTTTGTTTCCTTTTCTTTTAATAAATCTTATAGCACTTCTCTCCAAATTCTTGCTTACTTTATTCAAAATTCGAGACATATCCCATTCTCTCTGTAGTATCCATTCTCGTTCTGGGGGTATTCCTTTCAAAATAAATTGTGGACATTCTTCAGTAACTCCATTAGGTAATTGGTTTAAAAATTTCTCTACTTGATTTAGATTTTCTTCCCATAAATTGTGGTCTATTATTACATAAAATCCTTAAATACTTAACAACTTCTTTGATATACCTCTCAGCTGGATTAGATGAAGGTCTCCTTATACTTATGAAATTCATTTTAATATTATGATTTCTACACAAGCATTTGACTTTTTCACTCACAAAGTAAGTAGCATGATCCAATATTAAGTTTTCCGGAATTCCTATTTCTTCTATAAAATTTTTCATACAAGATATTACTGTGTTTGCATTGGTACGTTGACAAGGAAAAGTTCTTACAAATTTTGAAAATATATCTACCATAACTAAAATATGTTTATTGCCTTGCTTGCTAGGTATTAATTGTGATATGAAATCAATAGCTACTATATGTAAAGGCTTGAGTGCTTTTATAGGTTTTGGTCCACTAATATGATGATAGTTCCTTTCCTTCGCCAACTGACAAATTTCACAAATTTTACAGATTTATTTAACCAATGATATGTCCTTCTTTGCAGTGTAATTTTCTCTAAACAACATCCATAGTTTTCGAGATCCTATATGTCCAAATTCCTCATGTAATTGTTTGAGAGTTTCCTTTGCATATTCAGGTGTTATTAAATAAATTTCCCTATCTCTCATCTTCTTATACCAAATTCCCTCATTTTGAAATGCTCCTCTTTTACAAGATTCTTGTAAATTTCTCTGATCCTCCATTATTTTCTCCAAAGTAAACAAACCTTCAGTTTTTTCCAACCTATTTATGCCAATTTGGAATTGTTGATCCTTCTTCTTCATTTCTGTTTCACGGCTAAGAGCATCCGCTACTATATTATCTTTCCCAGGAATAAATTTTATTTCAAATTCATATTCCTGTGATAAAAGTATCCATCGATGTATCCTATTGTTTGCATAACGATTTTTAAACATTGCTGTTAAAGCTGAATGGTCTGTTTCCAAGTAAAATTTTGCTCCGAATAGATAAAAACGTAATTTAGTTATGCAAAATACAATGCTTGCCATCTCCAATTCAGTAACTGAGTATTTTCTTTCATAGTTTTTCGTTACTCGGGAAATAAAACTGATTGGTACCTCTCCTTCCTCTTGTTCTTGCAATAAAACTCCTGCTAATCTATCTATGGATGCATCTGTTCTTGAAATAAATGGCTTGTCATATTGAGGATGATAAACCTGCAAATTTTGTAAAAATATTTCTTTGAGTTCTTGGAAAGCTTGTTCTCTTCTAGCATCCCATTTCCATTTCGTTTCCTTTTTGAGTAATTCAATTAATGGAATTTCCTTATTACTGAGGTCTGGTATTAGTCGTTTGAAGTAGTTGAGAATTCCCAAAAATCCTCGAAGAGTTTTCAGATTAGTCGGTGTCTTATATTCCCTTATAGTTCTAATTCGTTCAGGGTTCATTCTCACTCCAGTAGAATTTAAAATATATCCCAAATACTGCACTTCTTTTTGGTAAAATCGACATTTTTCCATGTTCAATTTTAATTCTGCTCTTTCCAATTCTGCCAATATAGTCTTCAAATGTTCGTGATGTTGTTCTTCATTTTCTGAATATATTAATATGTCATCTATATAGTGCAATGTAAAATGTTCATATTGGTTAAGAACAGTGTGAAGTGTTCTTACCAATGCTGCACACGAACTCTGTAAACCAAATGGAACAACACAAAATTGGTATACTACACCATCAATCATAAATGCTGTATATGGACGACTTCTTTTATCTAATGGAATCAACCAGAAACTATGCTTCAAATCCAGTTTCGTGAATATGTTAGCTCTTGTAATCCTACCAAATATCCCCTCTACATTTAAAGGACTCTCATATTGTTTTTTAGTATATGAGTTGATATTTCTGGCATCCAGATATAATCTAATCTCACCTGACTTTTTCCGAACACATGTTATCGCACTTATATATGGAGAGTTGGATCTTTCTATAATACAATCTTGTATCATCTTTTCTAACTCCTGGTATACTTCATTTTTCAACTTATAAGGAATGGGATAAGTTTTAATCTTGAAATTACTGATATCCTTATTCATTTCTAACTTATGTATATACTTTGCTGCCATGCATACTTCTTTATTGAAAAGTCTCCCATGTTTTGTCAATAACTCATCAATCTTTCTTCGATATTGTATGGGACAAAATTGTTCTTGTCGATCTTCCATAATTTCTATTTCGTTTATATGACATTGTATTTCCTCTACCTCTTGTTCTTCCTTTTTGTCGAAAGTTATTATATTACCTTCACATACCATGTACCCTTGTTTATGATCAATTATCATCTTGTGATTGCTCAATTCATCATTTCCCAAAATTACGTCATATTTTAAATTCTTAACTACTAATAATTGTATTTTATAGGCTATGTTTCCCAAATAAAAATCTGTGATTATGGTACTATTTGTATAATATAAATTTTTATCATTCGCCCCTACTAATGATAGTTTCTTTGTATTTATCATCATAATATCATCCTTATTTAAATTATCTACTATATCCCGTATCTATTAAAATTCTACAAAAAATATTTTGTAATCTACCCTGAATGAATATTAAATTAGGTTTTTCTACTTTATTATTATTATTTTCATAATCTATAATAAATTCTCGAGGATGTTCATATCGCGATGAATAGATGATATTATGCACGTAAGGACGATTTAAGCAAAATTCGCTGTATTGTCCTGTCCAGGAATACATTCTTCTACATGTATCTCCTGTCTGACCATATTCACTTGTCTCCTATTGTCATCATCCCTGTTTCTGTTTTGCTCTGGATTAATTTGGTTTTCTCTGCCATTTTGCCAATTTCTTCCTCTATTATTATTATTGTTATTACCATAACGATTTCTTCTCTCGAAATTGTTCTGGTTACTATGGTTCTCCGGATATCTGTTTCCATTATTCCTCTCTCTATTTATGTATTGTTCCCCATTTCCTTGGTATCGTCTATCTTCAAAGTTCCTGTTTCCATAACTTCTATTTCCATTACCTTCATAATAATCTCTCCTGAAATTACCATTTCCATTTTCCCTTCGTGTATCGTTTCTTATATTTCCATTTCCATTCTTTCTTCGTATATCATTTCCTTGTTGATATCTGAGAAAACCACTTCCATTTTGAACACTCCTTTCAACTCTCTGCAAATATCTAGATAAGTTGTCCATTGTTTTAATATTATGAAGTGCTATCGTTTCAGACACTTCTGAATTAAAATGTCTCCCGACATATAAAACTAATTCCTCCTCCTTCATAACAGGTTCCAAGTATTGCGCCATGTTATATAGTTGCATAGCATATGCATTTAAATTTTTATTCCTATTATAATCAAATTTTCCGAAATACAATCTTTCCCTAAAATTAGCCTGATGAACCTCATCCCAGAAATAGTTCATGAATTGGTTCTCAAATTCTTCTAAATCATTTATGCTTTCCTCTTTGTTACAAAACCATAATAGTGCATGCCCAGATAACATCCCTCTAATTATAATCTTCTTCTCCATGATGTCTCTCATTCCTTTAAGTTTGCTTTTTATTATATTTATAAACACCTTTGGATGAACGGTGTTTATATTCCCATCAAACTTTACTCCGATATCCATGTTTCCTGTATAAATAACTCCACCTCCATTTCTCCTAATATTGAATTCCATTTCCTCCATGCTTTCCTGTAATTTTCTATTAATTTCTTCAAGTTCTTTGTTAACTATTTTGCCAATGTATTCGTTCCTCTCCTCACATGTTCCTGTTTGTTTTTGTACCTTTGTATCCAAATCCTTAAATTTCTGCTCCGCATTCTGTTGTTAATTCTGCATTATCTCTTCTATTATTTGTTCCTTGTATTCAATATTTTCCAATTCTTTAGTTATGTCTTCATTCTGTCTCATTACTTCTGCTTGAATTGTTCCCGGTAATTTTTCTTCTATACCTCTCTCCAATTCTTGAATTTGTTCTGCAAGTTGATGTTCTATTTGCTCTCTAATTTTAATACCATTTTCTTGAATTTCATTTCGTATATGTTTGTTTTGATCCTCCATATCTTCTTTCACCTTGTTTATCTGCTGTCTACATTCTTCATTTTCTTCCCTAAGTTTCCTGAATTCTTGAATACTTTCGGTTTTCACCTCTTCTATCTTCTTTTCCAATTTATTCATGTTTGCATTCAAATCTTCTCTAATATTCTCCTCCATTTTGTTCATATCTCCCCTCATAGTATTCATATTTCCATTTAATTCATCCTTCATACTGTTCATGTTAGCAATTAATTGTTGCATCATGTTCACTATCTGATCATCTCTACCTGTTCTTGTTGGCGCTTCCTATATCCTATCTTCTTGTGCTTCCCCATCTCCTGTCAAACCTTCTTCCTGTGCATCTCCTTCTAATTGTTGTCCTTGTTCCAAATATACTGCTTGATAATCTCCCATACCATGACTTCGTTCTTCCCTTTCCTCTTCCGAACCACTGTCTGCTCCTACCTGCCTTCCATCTCTCAACGTCATTCGTTTTGCCATTTTAATTGAGTTTAAAATTTACAGATGTTTCCTATATTTTTAATAAACCGCCCCACGTTTTGGGTGACAATTATAAATAAATAAGTTGGCTTTTATATACTTACTTTTTATTATTGTTGTGGAATTTAGATTATTATAATTTTATATTTAGAATTTTTATTTTGATTTGGCTAGCTCAGTTAGTTATTATTATATTGTTTTGTAATTTATTTTATTTTAATTATTCGGGAGCATGAAACACTTTCTACTCTCCGAGTCCTGGCATTCAAAACGTATTACCTTCATTTAAATAAAAGAAACACTTTACTTATAACAACATTTAATTTTAAATTCAATATTTTATATGTGATAATAATTATTTGAGACGCCTATGGTCACCTCTAAAGAAATTATTTATTTTATATTTTTAACGGTGCGCATGCTCAAAATCCAGTCATGCGTAAAATGAACATAATTTTAATACCGTGAGATGGAGCTTATGTGGCTCATTAGTATGACATAGAATTAACAATAAAGAAACATTTAGATGGTTTAAAACATACCAGAATTTATGTGAAGAATATACATGAAAATGTTATCAATATGCTGTGGAAGAAAAGTATTAAAAGATTTATATAGACATGGAATTATTATACAATTTATAAACAGATAGACAGATTACATGGAAACAAGTTAAGCATCATCTTATGATAAAATGGCGTACGTACTTTTGAATTATTTATTTATTGAAATTAGGCATTTTTTCTATTATTAAAGATTCAATTTATTAACTAATTAAATAAAGTCCGTTTTCTTCATATTTTAGATCGATCATTGCTGTGAATGTTTATCAAAATACGGAACTAAGCACTTATTTGAGTTTTTTGCTTATTATTGACCAATAATAGTTTAAAAGAACACTGACCTGATGCTCTGGAATTGGGATAACTCTTCTGGACCCCAGGAATACTTCTCTGCAGTTCCAATACCAATTTCTGGAGAAATTCTGCTGGTTTTTTGCAGAACAACTGTGTCTGATTATCGGTGAGTACTACACAAGATTGTTTTTCATAGTTATGTTACAATTTATTAAGTTATTTAGGGAATTTCATAAAAATTTCGGGAACACTCTCACACACAGTCCACACCTTTCGACGCCACTTCTCATTCTCCACGATTCCTCTCGATTTTCACTTTTTTTCAACAAACATAGCCTTTTGTTTGTTTTCAGGTCACTATCTACCAAAGTTTGTTTCAATACTTGTTGATTGCAAATTTTATCTGTCATTTTGTTTCTAACCAATCAGATATTGTTCTATGCAATTGAATTATTTGATTTGGGTTTACTTAATAGAAAAGTTCATAAATATTCTATTTCACATTTCTAATACACTTGTAGAGAGTCTTTTGAAATTTAATCATACAAATAAATTAGAGTTGGTTATATACATAGATGTTGTTTAAATAGTTCTATCTAATATTGTCATAAACAATCTATTACTGTTACAATTATATAACTTAAATCATAAATCCTTTTATGTATTCTCCGTCTAATTCTTGTATTAACTTATTTCTACTAACGCAATTAATAAATTATTATTTAATCCTATGTTCATTTTACAGACATATATTATTTTTCTTTATGTTTAATTGTTTATCTATGAAAAACTATACTCCTTATTCTAATAAACATTTATATTTGTATTCTAATGTAACTACTTATATCTAAAATTCTCTTGACTTGATAATATAATTGTTATTTTTAGGTGAACAGCTGATCACGTTACAGAAGATATTCTTCGTCTTAGGCAACTTTATTTACATCATTACATTGGGTAGGCAATCTCTATATTTTATGTTATTATTGAGGTAATTTCTTTATTTATTATATTGTTATAGGCTATTATTTAATATATCTTTACTTGATATGCTTTTGAATTAAGAAAAGTGTTTCCTTTTTAATTGTGTTTTCTTTAAATTATATTATTTTCATATATTTTCATACTAGCAACATAGTTTTATAGAACTGATTCTTTGAATATCTATGATATCTGGTTCAATATATATATATATATATATATATATTTATATATATATTTATATATATATATATATATTTATATATATATATATATTATTGTGAAAAAATAATAATCAAATAATGAAGAATTAAGATTATGTATTGTAATCTAAAAGAATTTTTTTAAGTCAAAAATTTTTTTTAAACATTTTAATGGAGACAATCTGTACGATCCACTATTCGATAGAGAAGACATACAGAAAGGACAGACTGTATAATGTAGGGATAATTGCGAATAGGTGTGATAAACAATTTATATGAAATAAATTGCCTAACGAAACTTTTATCAAAGAGATCAAGTATCAAAATTTGTTCATAATAAGAAACTAATAATGCTTTATTCTGTAAAGTCAAGCTAATCTCGTAATATTTGTTGATTAAGACATTAAAATGAGATAGTGTAGATGTTTAGACATAACAGAGCAGGAAAATATAAAATAATGTGAATTTCAGAGAACATGACTTATAAAGAAAACGAATTTTCATTTTGCATACATATTTAAAGGTAACAGCTGTCATCTATTAAAACATTTTGAATATTCATTTGACATACATACTTAGAGGTTAGGAAATGTCATTTTAACAATACTAAGAAATATTATTGAATGAAAATAATATAGGAAGTCTAAGCAATTAAAAACCTTAGAATATAATATCATGATATAATGGATGAACATTTCACTGGTTGAAATGAAGAATTTGAGTTATAAAATAAATAGTCAAATTTGATTGGTTAATAAACATTTAAAAAAGATCACATCGGCGACAACTGTGTTGCTAACAAAAAAAAAATCAGAATGTGAAAAAGTTGTTGATTATGGGGGCTATTGACTAGTAGGTTTTCTTTTTGGGAAGAGATTTTTGGAGCAGCAAAATTTTTTGGGTAAAGTAAATTGAAATCATTTGGAAGACAAAATTTGAATATAGAATTTAAAACAAATACATTATACTTACAAGAGATATATCAGTGTAAGTAGTTTAGTTTATATAAATAATAAAAAAAGGAATTGTTGAATGTTGTAAAACACTAATCATGAATTTTATTTTATAAAATGGTGTCTTGTGTCTGGTGGAAGTAAAATAGCCAAATTAGTTTTCGAAGAACATTGAATAGTGGAATTTGTGTGAGCTGTTTGGACTTTGAAAGAAATACAGCATCGATTCCTGTTTTGGTAGAAGCAGAATGCCAACAGGGAGGTTTTCCAGGAGGAGAATCTGGAACAAACAGAAATCGTGAAGTAAATAAGGTAGTACAAGTTAGTTTATTAATGTATTAAGAGGTCAAGCGTACTTACTAATTTGTAAAAAAAAAACTAAAATTTTGTGATGCATAGACGCTGTTAAGAGTGTATTTCGCCGTTTTCTGAAAGTCAAATGTTTATGAAATTATATAACTGTATTTTAATATTATAATAATATCTCACCAGAGTGCGTGTGATTTGTATGAAAGAGTCATCCTTTTAGATAGTTGATTTTCTTAAAAAAAAACACTTGTAAAAGTGTAGTGTATTTATTTTCATTAAATTAAATATTGTTTTTCCTTTTGAAGAACGTTTTTTTAAATTACTTGAGTTAATCATTTCATCTGGTGATTTGTGCACCATCTACTTACCACAGGAAGAAGCTCTGAATGAAATCGATTGAACTATGCAGATATTTTTTAAGTAGGACAGGACCGTATTTAATTTGAAATCATTAAAAAAGTAACATATTCTGATTAACAAATTTATTTTTAAAAATATAAAGCATTTATTAACTTTGGCGCAAACATATATAAAATTATAAAATCATTTTATTTAAAATACTTGAACTCTACCCTGAGATGAGAAGTTTTCATGTTGGTTAAATAAACTGTTTATCATACATATTAAATCCTCAACATACCGGGCAAATTAAACTATTTTCTCACCCAATTCTATTCATAATAATATGTCGGCCCAACGTAGGGCAAATTAAATTCCCATATAAAATAAACTATAATAAAATGTCACCGCAACGTGGGGCTAATATAGAAATTTAGTAAATAATAATAAAAAGCATTGAAATAAGTTTTTTTTTACTGTATTAAAAGATTTTAAATACATAAAATGGAAAGGAAAATGACATTAAGGGACGGAAAGCAGGTAGGAGTCGAAAGTAGGTCTGATGAAGAAAGAGAAGAAAGGAGTAATGGTAGAGGAGATTTTAAGGTACAATATTTGGAACAGGGGAGAGAACATTCGGAAGAAGACATCGCAGAACAAGGTCAGGAAGAAGAAGATGCACCATTGTCAGAAGAAACAGGACAAGGGGTCAAACAAAAATCGAAAGAGAAAGAGGATATGGACGTGATGAGTATGTTTAAAATGATGATGGGAGAAATGAAAGAAATGAATGGAAATTTAAATCGTGAAATGAATAATATGAATGTAAAGATGGACCAGAATAAGGAAGAAATGAATATTAAAATGGACCAAAATAAGGAAGAATTAAAAAAAGAAATGAATATTAAGATGGACCAGAACAAAGAAGAAATTAAACAAACTAAGGAACTGATAATAAAATTGATGGATGAAAAATTGGGACATTTTGAGAAGATATTGGAAAAATCAAACACATACATAGAAAATAAAACAGAATCCACTAAACAAGAAATAAGAGGAGAGGGGATTGAAAAAACCACAGAAATAGACAATTCACAGATTAACAGAATCAAGGAAATAGAAGAGAAGGAAAAGGATTTCAAAGGAGAGATTCAAATGGATGTAAAGTTACAAAATGAAAATATAAATGATGATACTATAGAACCAAAATTAAGTAATAAAATGGAAATTGATGAAATAAAAATACAAAGACAACTAAATGAGGAGAATATGGATAGCAATTTACAGAATCTAGGAAGTGAGGAAGCTATGAAAATTTATGAAAAAGAGATTTATTGGGAAATAACAGACCCAGATGTTAATATATTGAAACGAATAGTGACATATGGTAAGACAAATAATAATAATAATAGGGGGATACAACTTAATTGGAAATTAGAGGAAATGAATAAGATATTACAAGAGACCAAGGAAGAAATAGAAGAAACCATAAGACAGAATATAGAAACAATAATTTATGCAGAAAATCTCGAAATGAGATTAAAACTTGGCAGAAATATAAAGATAATTTATCCAAGAAATTTTAATAGGATAATTAAAAATGAAATGATAGGAAGTGAGAGTATTATGGGAAATGAAATAATAAAAAGAAGAAACAATAATATGAAGAAATTGGAAATACAAATTTTCATGAATCCATTGGGAGAAATTGATGAGATAGGGGACAACAAAATTGAAAAAGACACAGTGGAAAATTTTAAGAAACTTAGGAAGCAGATAGAAGAGAATCAAACAATAAGAGAAGAGGATAAAACGAAATTTAGGAAAAGAAAATTAAATTGAATAATAAGGCTGTATTATAGGACCGGAATCTAGAAGACGAATAAGGAATTGTAAAAGGTCGATAAGGAATATAAAAAACAACATGTAAATAAGAAGTTTATAATTAACAAATAATGTTAAAAAAAAAACATATGTAAATATAATGTTGTACATAGATAGAAATTAGGATATATAAAGATAATGATGAAAAACAGAAATAATTACATTAACAGATATAATACAAATGGATATTATAATAGAAACAATAATTATAACAGGAACAATAACGCTCAAAACAACTACAACAAAAATGATCAATATCATAACAATAATTATAGAAATAGAACATTTGAAGGAAACAATAGGAATGGATCTTATGAAAACAGACAAAGAGATGAAAAACAAGAGCAAAGAAGAGACTATAATACAGAAAGGACAAATGGAAATTTTGAAGGAAGAGGCAATAGAAATGAAGAACAAAGGAGAGTGAACAATATACAAAGACAGAAAGAAAGAGTGATATCCATAGAACCAGAAATAGTCACTGAAACAGAGCCCGATCAAAATTTTGGATCGAGCACATACCAAATGTAAAGAAAAATATTATCTGTACATACGAACATCCAAGGGAATATATAAAATTTGGGGAAGAATTAGAATTAAAAGAAATAATGGGATTGATAAATATTAAAGGGAAATTAAATGGAAAAGAAATGAAATTATTAATAGATACAGGTTCGGAAGCGTCCATAATTAAAACAAAACTAATAGAAGAAAACATTGAAAATTATGAGAACAAATTAATTAAAATACCAAAAACTACATTGATAGGAGCAAATGGAAAGAAGCTATGTGAAGTAAATAAGTCTATAATACAAAAGATTGAATTGAAGGATGGGAAAGAAGTTGAAATGCAATTACTGTTAGTGAATAATTTGGAATCAGACATAGTTGTAGGAATAGATGAATTAACGAAATATAAAGCAAGAATTGATTTTGAAAAGATGGAGATTGAATTAAATGGTAATAGAATTGAATTTGAAGAAGAAAATATAGAAGAATTGGAAGTTGAAGAGGATAATAAGAAGTTATGGGAATATAGAAAGGATTGGAAATATGGGAGTATTGGCAATTGGAGAGGATAATAGGAAGTTATGGAATATAAAGAGGAGTGGAAATATGGAAGAATTGGAATTTGAAGAGGATAATAGGAAGTTATGGAATATGGAGAGGGATGAAATAATGGAAGAATTGGAATTAGTATGTGGAAATAAGGAATATGCTGAGAAAGTGAAGAATTTAATAATTAAGTATAAAGGATTAGTTAAAAAAGAGATGAGAATGGCAAATAACTATGTACATAAGATAGAAGTTAAGGGAATAGAAAATTTCAGAATAAGAACATATCCCATACCTTATAAATATAGGAAAGAAGTTGAATTAGAAATACAAAATATGCTAAAGGATGGTATTATAGAGAGATGTAACACAAGAAATATAAATTAATAAATTGTACCGATATAAGAGACTCTGAGAAATGTAGAAGTAATAAGTCGCATAACGAACATTAAAGAATTTTCAAAAATGGATTTATAACATGTTTTTTTAAACTAATTCCTTTGGATGAAACTTGTAAATGAAACATGTACCTAAAAATAAAATAAGAATATGTATACATATTTAATTATGGTATTGAAAATAAATTAAAACTAACTGAAGAGGATACTGCAACACAGGATTCCAAAATCATCTTTGTAACAGCAACCGGAAATAAAAAGAAATGTATTATTAGTAAAATTGAAAGACAATCCTAGAATATAGTACTTGAAGTAAAATTTGCGTTCATAAAATTTTTCTTAGAATAAAAAATTTGATAAACGCAAAATTTAGGGGATGTTATTGTGAAAAAATAATAATCAAATAATGAAGAATTAAGATTATGTATTGTAATCTAAAAGAATTTTTTTAAGTCAAAAATTTTTTTTAAACATTTTAATGGAGACAATCTGTACGATCCACTATTCGATAGAGAAGACATACAGAAAGGACAGACTGTATAATGTAGGGATAATTGCGAATAGGTGTGATAAACAATTTATATGAAATAAATTGCCTAACGAAACTTTTATCAAAGAGATCAAGTATCAAAATTTGTTCATAATAAGAAACTAATAATGCTTTATTCTGTAAAGTCAAGCTAATCTCGTAATATTTGTTGATTAAGACATTAAAATGAGATAGTGTAGATGTTTAGACATAACAGAGCAGGAAAATATAAAATAATGTGAATTTCAGAGAACATGACTTATAAAGAAAACGAATTTTCATTTTGCATACATATTTAAAGGTAACAGCTGTCATCTATTAAAACATTTTGAATATTCATTTGACATACATACTTAGAGGTTAGGAAATGTCATTTTAACAATACTAAGAAATATTATTGAATGAAAATAATATAGGAAGTCTAAGCAATTAAAAACCTTAGAATATAATATCATGATATAATGGATGAACATTTCACTGGTTGAAATGAAGAATTTGAGTTATAAAATAAATAGTCAAATTTGATTGGTTAATAAACATTTAAAAAAGATCACATCGGCGACAACTGTGTTGCTAACAAAAAAAAAATCAGAATGTGAAAAAGTTGTTGATTATGGGGGCTATTGACTAGTAGGTTTTCTTTTTGGGAAGAGATTTTTGGAGCAGCAAAATTTTTTGGGTAAAGTAAATTGAAATCATTTGGAAGACAAAATTTGAATATAGAATTTAAAACAAATACATTATACTTACAAGAGATATATCAGTGTAAGTAGTTTAGTTTATATAAATAATAAAAAAAGGAATTGTTGAATGTTGTAAAACACTAATCATGAATTTTATTTTATAAAATGGTGTCTTGTGTCTGGTGGAAGTAAAATAGCCAAATTAGTTTTCGAAGAACATTGAATAGTGGAATTTGTGTGAGCTGTTTGGACTTTGAAAGAAATACAGCATCGATTCCTGTTTTGGTAGAAGCAGAATGCCAACAGGGAGGTTTTCCAGGAGGAGAATCTGGAACAAACAGAAATCGTGAAGTAAATAAGGTAGTACAAGTTAGTTTATTAATGTATTAAGAGGTCAAGCGTACTTACTAATTTGTAAAAAAAAAACTAAAATTTTGTGATGCATAGACGCTGTTAAGAGTGTATTTCGCCGTTTTCTGAAAGTCAAATGTTTATGAAATTATATAACTGTATTTTAATATTATAATAATATCTCACCAGAGTGCGTGTGATTTGTATGAAAGAGTCATCCTTTTAGATAGTTGATTTTCTTAAAAAAAAAACACTTGTAAAAGTGTAGTGTATTTATTTTCATTAAATTAAATATTGTTTTTCCTTTTGAAGAACGTTTTTTTAAATTACTTGAGTTAATCATTTCATCTGGTGATTTGTGCACCATCTACTTACCACAGGAAGAAGCTCTGAATGAAATCGATTGAACTATGCAGATATTTTTTAAGTAGGACAGGACCGTATTTAATTTGAAATCATTAAAAAAGTAACATATTCTGATTAACAAATTTATTTTTAAAAATATAAAGCATTTATTAACTTTGGCGCAAACATATATAAAATTATAAAATCATTTTATTTAAAATACTTGAACTCTACCCTGAGATGAGAAGTTTTCATGTTGGTTAAATAAACTGTTTATCATACATATTAAATCCTCAACATACCGGGCAAATTAAACTATTTTCTCACCCAATTCTATTCATAATAATATGTCGGCCCAACGTAGGGCAAATTAAATTCCCATATAAAATAAACTATAATAATATATATATATATATATATATATATATATATATATATATATATATATATATATATATATATATATGTATGTGTTATAACGGAATTTGCAAGCACGATAGAGGGCGTATTTTTTGACGGATCGAAACCAAACTCACTACAAAAATCGGTTAGGCCAAAATCTTGGACGAGTTCATTAATGAGCCAAATCGGCCCAGTAAAAACAAAATGTCGGCCTGTCAAAGTTGAAAAAAAATCGTATTTCCTTTGTTTTTAATTTGACGCAAAAAAGTTACTGAGATTTTTTATAGACCTTAACACGTTCTACAACTTTTGTATACAACATTTTTCTCAAAATCGTACATTAAAACATTTATTTAAGAAAATTCACAAATTATAACTGAATTTGTAAGCACGATAGAGGGCGTATTTTTTGACGGATCGAAACCAAACTCGCTACAAAATCGGTTAGGCAAAAATCTTCGACGAGTTCGTTAATGAGCCAAATCGGCCCAGTAAAAACAAAATGGCGGCCTGTCAAAGTTGAAAAAAAAATCGTATTTCCTTTGTTTTTCATTTGACGCAAAAAAGTTACTAAGCTTTTTTATAGACCTTAACACGTTCTACAACTTTTGTATTTAATATTTTTCTCTAAATCGTACATTAAAACATTTATTTAAGAAAATTCACAAACTTACCAGAATTTTTTTAAATTTTTTTGTTTTTGATTTGATGCCAGAATGTTACTTTGGTTTTTTGTACAACTCTATTACTTTTGTATCTAATTTTTCATTTTCGGTTTTATGCAAACATGTTACTGAAATAAGACTGTCCAATTGGTCCTGTGCCATTGGGATTTTTTTGAAATTTTAATTAACATTGATGGACTTCCACTAACAAAAAGCTCTACAAGTCAGTTCTATCCAGTTTAATGAAGTATATATCAAAACCGGGGATTTGTTGAGATTGTGGGTGTATATTATGGCTGTGCAAAACCCCATGAACCTAAATCGTTTTTGTCAGATTTTGTTCAAGATGCCACTAATATTATAAATAATCGGATTCAGTGCAAACGCTCCAATTTTATGTTGTTAAAATAGAAATATTTGTGTGTGATACTCCAGCAAAAGCTTATATTACATATTCTGAAGGTTATTTAAGTTATATCTCACGCTCTAAGTGTCATGCAGAGGGATCTTATGATAATTGAGTTTATTTTCCTGATACGTCAAACCTTCATTTACATACTGATATTGATTTCAGAGCAAAGACTCCAAAACATCACCGTCCAGGTACTTACTACAAGTCTAGATATGGTCAAATCTTTTCCTCTTGATTACATGCATCTTGGTTGTTCAGGGGTTGTAAAAAAGTTACTAGTATGTTTGTGGTTAACTGAAAAGCCTTCAGCAAAAATTCCATATAGTGAAATAGAAACATTATCAAAATGTTTAATTGAACAGTCTTGTAACGTTCGAACAGAATTCAATCGAAAACCCCGTAGTGTCAGTGAAAGTGAAAAAGGTGGAAAGCAGCATAATTCAGGCAATTTCTGCACTATACAGGGCCAGTTGTTTTAGTTAATTATTATCAAAGGAAAATTTGGAACATGTCATTGTTTTATACTATGCAATAACAATATTATCATACTCACAGTTTTTAAAATACACTTATGCTAAAAAACTTTTAACATATTTTGTATTTTAATTCATGGTGAAAATTATGTCTCAGATAATATAAATAATCTACTACATTTAGCTGAAGATGTTAGAATATTTGGACATCTTAATAGTTATCGTGCTTTTGATTTCGAAAAGTATATGCAAACAATAAAGAAGTTGCTTAGAAAACAAGACAACCCTCTACAACAATGATTAATAGAAAAACAGAACTAGATAATGCTAAACAAAGTGAACATATTGAACAGGTATTGAACAAAGTGAATATTCTCAAAATTTTCCGATACTCCACAAACCTCACTACAATGGACCTGTGCTAAAAAATTATCCAATAACAGATCAATTCAAACAAGTGAATTGCAAAAACTTTGATTTCTTGCCTAAAGAACCTGATAGTTGTTGTTTATCCGGTTGAAAAATAATAGCAATCAGTAATTCGAAGATAACGGGCAAATCCTAATTTTAGGATAGAATATAGATAAAAAGAAATTTTCCACCTTAGGCCATGCGAGTCATCAATATTAAATATATTTTTAGTTGGAAAATGACTAGTGAATGAAAAGCATGGATAATACAAAATGTTTCATTTAAATGTCATGTCATGTTAACATTCACTAACAAATTTGTTACTCTTCCGTTGTTACATAGTTTTTGAGACAACTTGTTGGTATTTATTATACATAATCTAACAATATATTATGAATATATCGAACAAAACTTGCTTTGAGAGATGTTCAATATATTCACCCATTTTTTAGTGATAGACTTTTTGAAACAAGTTTTTAAGTTGCTGTAAATATATTGAAAATTAAATACTCTATTAAAAAAATCATGTATTTATATTTATTTTTGGATTCAACTTTTCAGAAAAAAATGGAAAATAATAATATTCGTGAGTTTTCTAAAAATGCAGTTTATCAATGACACGTCGGTAGCAGATAAACTTATCGCTGCTATAAGGTCACATCAATTAAATTCGTGTTGGCCTTCACTTAAGGTGAGGTTGTTTAGGGATGGGACTTACGGTAATATCAAAAAATTCTGTATAAATTGCAAACTAAATATTAATATTCATTTCTAGATTCATATGAAATTGCTCGTCTAAAGTGCAGAAAGGCGGAGGTGGAGACCTCAATACCATATATGTGGACGAATCACATCCAAAAATAAAAATAAACGGTTTTGAAGATTGAAACTAACTTTTCCGCATCTGTGACCCTGAACAATATTCTATCATAAAATTGTTACTTGTATACACTTCGGGGGATGTATTGTGCTAACAAACCGAAATTTCTCCAAAAATAACCAAAAATTTAGTATATCTGGATTTATAGGACCCGCTGTACTCGCTCCAGTCAACTGAAAATCGATAGGTTACATCTGTGAGACACTTTGAACAATATTCAATCATAAAATTGATCAATCGTATACTCTCTGGAGGCTGTATTGTGCTAAGAAACTGAAAATTCTCCAAAAATGACAAAAATCTGGTACTTCAAGTACCATAGCACCCGTTGTATTGGCTTTAGTGAGCTGAATATCAATAGTGTTCATCTTTGAAACGCTCTGAATAATATTCAATCATAAAACTGATCACTTGTATATACTCCGGAGGCAGTATCGTGCTAACAAACTGAAATTTCTCCAAAAATGACAAAAATATCATACTTAAAGTACTGTAGCACCTGTTGTATTGGCTCTGGAGAGCTGAAAATCAATAGGGTTCATCAGTGAGATGTCCTTAACAATACTCAATCATAAAATTGGTAACTTGTTGAACTCCGGAGGCTGTATCGTGCTAACCAACTAAAATTTCGCAAAAAATGGCAAAATGTCGTACTTCAAGTACCATAGCACCCGTTGTACTGGCTCTGGTGAACTGAAAATCAATAGGGTTCATCTGTGACATCTCCTTAACAATATTCAATCATAAAATTGCTGACTTATTGCACTCCGGAGGCTGTATCGTGCTAACAAGAATTGTAAGGAAAAGTGGCCGACGACAACGACGACGACATACACACAGGATTTTTTTTCTAAAAACCGTTTTTTCGTGTTGTTGTTGGATGATGGAAAACGTAAAAATAACTCAAAAAAAATTTCAAAATTCCAACTTTTTTTGGGGTGAACCAATACTTTTCTCGCATATTGAAAGGTTGGGCGGAAAAGTAATAAGGGAATTAAAAACGAGGTTCCATTCTTCTTCAAGGTCCGACAGTGAGGTTAAAAAACTTGTAAGGCAAAAGACTGTCATTACCACTAAAAGCAGCTCGCACAATCATAATAGGTAATTGATATAAAAATAATGATTTTAACCTTCCCCAGTAATATTTCTTTGTTTTGTGAGTTTTTCAAATAAAACTATTATTTAATGTCCACCATTGAAAAATAGTACTTTTGTGTAAAAAATTGTAGACCAAAAATTAAGGTACTTGATCACTGTGTTAATATTTTAGATACCGCAGAGCCTGAAATGAGCTACGTGGAACAAAGCCGAGAGCCAGTTTTGGGTACTAAAGAATGTGAGCCTTCAGCTAGGTCCAGCCGTCAAATTTAGTTGTTTTTTTTTGTTGAAACTTATAAATCTGTAATTTGAAGTTATTGGAAATGCGACTCAAGGTCCAACAATAAACCACAGACATGGGATATTTGCAGTTTTTCATTTTAAAACTTACCTAAAAAACCTTTTAAGTGTGGAAAAAGTGCATTAACCCTCTGAGGAGTTGGGTGTGAGTTTAAAGGAGTCTTGGGTGCTTACCTAAATTTCTCTGGTGCCTTATTTTGAATTCGGAATAAATATTGAAAGATCCACCCCTTCTTCGACTTTTCGACTTGAAGTTAGTCGACTGGCGAGTACAGATTGTTCTACAGGGCAATCTGACATCTAACCGAGCACAGGAGGTAGGTATTGTGAATAGGAGGAGTCTCGTTATGAATAAATAATAAATACCTACTCTTTATTATATTATATTTTCCTAACTAGTTAATAGTCAAAAGTAACTTTAATTAAATTCACTTCCAAGTTGTTTTTAAAGTTTAATATTTTAATATAATCTAGTGTGGGCTTTCTAACGTGTACTTTAATTTATAAGACCATACAGTTGAACCCACAATTAAGTGATAAGGAACTTTATTCTAGCAACGTTATTAACATTGTGACAGGTAAACTCAAATTACCTTCAAAATTTTAATAATAAAGCTTCTTGGAACTAAATTGTGAGCTTTCAGCTCTGTAGTCTGTTTACAAAGTACGTACTATCGATACATACCATGTACATACCAAGTACGTACAAACGATACGTACCAAACGTACAAACGGTACGTACCATGTACGTACAGATGGTACGTACCATGTACGTACAAAATGGTACGTACCAAGTACGTACAAAATGGTACGTACCAAGTACGTACAGATGGTACGTACCAAGTACGTAGAAGCAGTACGTATTTGGTACGTACATTTTATTGGAAAATGTACGTATTTAATACGTACCTTGTACGTACTACGTACAGAAAAGTACGTACATAATACGTACCTTACGTCTCATGAGTACGTATTATGTACGTACTTGTGCTGTCTGGGTAAGGCAATTTCAAGTGATTAATAATTAATATCCATATACACGAAGTCATTTTACTATAATTCTTTCACAAATCGACACCCTGAAAATAAGACGTACTATACAGAGCCGGAGCAAGTTATTTTGTATTTATTAGTGATAATATTAATAACAGTTTTAAATAATATTGGTTGGTTATATTACTCACCTTATAAATGGTAAGTTGACGCCCCCAAAACCCTTTAACATTATAATAACAAACGTTACTAATCTAAATTGAATTTTGAAAAAAATGTATACTTACAGTATACCTCAATTCTTACAATATACTCGTATATATTTCGGAATGCAGGCTTTATACGACAGGGGAAATATGAAGAGAGATATACAGAAGGAACAGATATTCAACTTAAAAATGTGCATAGCCTGGGGCTTCATAAGCTTCATTTATCGACGGTAAAGATCGAAAATAGTCCAAATCTTTACAATAATAATTAAACAGCTACATAGTTGGGATATACAGGGACATTGCCTATTCTTCATCACAAACTTCCTACAAGACAGGTCGTTTAAAGTTAAAGTAAATAACACAATGTCTGACTTAAGATTTCAAAAAAACGGCATTCTACAAGGCTCTGTGCTAAGCCCGACTTTATTTATAATAGCAATGAACGATGCTCTACAAGGATTAAAAACACTACTTAAAGCCCACTTATATGCCGATGACCTGGTCATTTACTGCGAAAGTAAGAACCTTAAAAACAGTCAGAAAATCGCGCAAGAGTTCCTCTGCCGTTTAGAACATTGGATAGAACGAACAGGCTTCATCTTTTCAAGCAAGAAATCAAAAATCATTATTTTTTCGGAAAAGGAAATTCCAGAGCGCGTAAATTTACGCATGTACGGAAAATATTTACAAACTGAAACATTTGTTACATTCTTAGGAATGACTTGATAATTAAAATAAATACAAGGAATGCAATTTAATCTTGATGTGAACTTTTTATTCAGTAAATTAACATAACTGTTCGCTTTTGACTGACAAGTTAGAAAAATTAAAATTAAAATCAAATCATTTATTTGTAGTCAAGGTAACGACTACCGACTGTCTTTTAGAACAATTAACATATAAAGTACAATTTTACTTTAACACTTTCCCTTGTTAATTGTTGTAATAATAATGAAATAAACAAACAAAACATCTTAGTACCCACTATGTTACTTTAAACCCAATTTATCGCGTAATATTTGTAATCGTATTGCACCCAAAGGCTTCGTCATAATATCTGCCAGTTGATTCTCAGAAGATATTTGTTGAACTGCTAATTCGCCTTCGGTTACCCTCTCTCGAATAAAGAAGTGCTTGATGGCTATATGTTTTGTTCGTCGATGAAACTCTGGATTTTCGCTTAAACGCACTGCTGCTGTATTGTCGACCTCAATTATTGGAACTTGCTTTAAAGTTACAATATTTTTAAACAATCTTGAGAGCCAAATAATTTCTTTAGCTGCTTCACTTGCTGCAATAATTTCAGCTTCGGTAGTGGAAGTGGCTACCGTAGGTTGTCTTTGACTCATCCATGAAATAGCCCCTCCTGCATACTTAACTACGACACCAGAAGTAGAGCGACCAGTTTTCGTGCATCCTCCAAAATCAGCGTCACTGAAAGTCTCAAGAATACCCCTTTTTACCTTACGAGTATAGGTTATTCCTTTCGTCAATGTGCCTGCTACATAGCGGAAAACTCTTTTTAACGCGAGCTGCATCTTCCAAAGATGGATTTTCCAGTGATCTTGATAAAAATCCAACGCTGTATGCTAAGTCAGGTCGAGTTCCTAGCATCAAATACATGAGAGCTCCGACCGCCTGTCTGTAAGGGAAATTATGTGCTTTGGAATTTTCTTTCCCTGATTGAGAAATCTCAGAAGCTTTCAACATTGGCGTAGAGACTGGTTTGCAATCTGAAAAATTGAAACGTTCTAGAATCTTTTTAGCAAAAGCTTGTTGATTAATTGTAATGTAATCATCTGTTTGTTCAATTTCTAGCCCTAAAAAGTATGAAGCTTTCTGTGAAGTGATCTTGAATTCTTTGCTTAAATCTTGTAAGAAAATCTTCAAATCTTGAGGATCTGTTGCGGCAACTAATCCATCATCTACGTACAGAGCCATGATAATACTTTTGTCATTTTCTTTTCGCATGAACAAACATGGATCTGCATCACTAACTTTGAAGCCGAGACTGATAAGATACTTGCCAAAACGTTTGAACCAGCATCTTGGAGCCTGTTTCAAACCATACAAACTTTTTTGAAGTTGACATACCTGATCAGTACCGTTTTTGTAGCCTTCTGGTTGCTGCATGTAAATAACCTCTTCAAGTTCGCCGTATAAAAATGCTGTAGATACGTCAAACTGTGCTAGATGCATCTGCTCACTTGCAGCTATGCTTAAAATCGACCGAATAGTTGCCATTCTTGCTACTGGGCTGAAGGTCTGGCTATAGTCAATGCCGTAGCGTTGACTGAAACCTTTTATAACTAGTCTTGCCTTGTATCGATTGACCGAACCATCTGGATTGGTTTTAACTCTGTAGGTCCATTTACATGGGATCGCTTTTGCTCCTTGTGGCAAAGTTGACAGCTTCCATGTGTGATTTTCATTGAGCGATTTCATCTCATCATCCATGGCTCGTTTCCACTGTAAACTTTCCCTACCTGAAACAGCTTCTTGGAATGATTGAGGAGTTACATACGTGTCAATAAAATCAGTGTTTTCAGCAATGTGTGCATATTCTTGTAGGTAACTTGGCTTTCTCAACTTCGAGCGATCTCTCAAAGTTCTTGCAGGTACTGGCGAGGGCGTCGCTGGCTCTTCCTCGTCATCGGTTGCCGATTCAGGTTCCGTGCTTTCCGACTCGTACTCAAGTGGTTCATCTTGTTGAACTGGTATCTCGGGGTACTCCAAAGGCTCTTCTAGTTCGACTGGAACCTCAGGATTTTCCTCGGTGTTATCTTTCTGTAAATGAGAATCTTTGAGTGGTAACTGAACCTCATGATCGCAATCTCTCGTTAATTCGCGAAATTGAACGTCTCTTGAGACAATAACTTTGTGCTCTTCCTTGACATAAATTCTGTATCTTTCATCGTTATCGTAACCTATCAAATAACCCTTGATTGCTTTCTCGTCCATTTTTCTTCTCTTTTCTTTAGGTATATGAACGTAGCAAGTTGATGCAATGATGCGTAAGTGCTTAATTCTCGGCTTACTTCCAATCCACAGCTCGTAAGGACTCATACCGTCTACTGATGATTTGCCTGTTCTGTTCAATACGTACGTAGCTGTAGTGACTAATTCTGCCCAAATGGCTTCAGGAAATTTCACGTCGGGATTGGAGTACTTGAATGTTCTAGCCATTTCAACGATTGTGCGATTTTCTCGTTCAACGCAACCATTTTGCTGTGGTGTATACGGAGCTGTCAATCTGTGCGTAATTCCATTTTTCTCTAGAATAGCCTTGACCTCCACATTGTCGAACTCGCCGCCGTTGTCACTCAGCAGCGCCTTAATCGAATGACCTTGCTGTTTTGCGTGAGCAATCATTGACTGTAAAGCTGCTGTGACGTCAGACTTCTCTGCAATAATGTAGCAATATCGAAATTTAGTGAACATATCTTTGAATATGGCCATATACCTCTTCTTGCTAAATGATACATCAAAAGGACCACATAAATCTGTAGCAATCAGTTCTCCAGGTTGGCTTGCTTTTCTTCTAGTACCGAAAGCTAAACGATGGGCCTTACCGTAAACGCACGGTTCACAAATTTCTCTGTCTAACTTGACGTTAATACCCAATTCTTTTTGTAACAAGTTTTTCACGTGCTGCTTGTCCTGATGTCCCCACCTCTCGTGATACAGCTGTAATTGAGAACTATCAGTAACAGCAACATTGAAACTTACATTACCAGCGGGAAAAATCGGTTTGATAGCTGCTTTGAATAGTGTTCCGTGAACATTTCGGACTCCACTTAGCAGTATCTTGTTATTCACTTTGAGCGAGCACCACGTAGCTGTTGATTCAAACATACTGTTTAGGTTTCTGTCTTGAGCTGCTAGAACAGAAAACAAATTCTTCGATATGTCGGGAACGTACCAAACATCGTGCAAGGTTAGGATGTATCGCTCGTCGTTCACTGTTGATACAACTTTTACGATGCCTTTCCCTACTGCTTGCAAAAGCTCTTTTCCTGCAGCCTTTATGCCACACGGATTCTTGAATTTTTCAAAATCTACAAAGAAATCGAAATTATTCGTTGCGTGCCTTGTAGCACCGTTGTCGATCCACCAGTCTGTAGTGTTGATCTCAGTATTGAAAATCTCTGAAAATGACAACACAAGACCTTCCTTAACCTCAACAGCATTGCTCTGAAATTTGTTTTGGTTATTTTTGTGGTTAGCTTGGTTTTGAGAGTCATTAACGGACTTATTTTTGGATGGTCGTCCATCTGCGATCCACTTTCTGCATTCACTGACCCAATGGTTTTTCTTACCACAATAATTACAGGTTGTACCTGCTCTCGACTTCTTTTTCGCGTCTTGTTTTTGCGTCTCGCCTTTTGCCACTAGAGCTTCTTGAGAAAATTTGTCGTTGTTGGTGCTTTTCTTGAAATTTCTTTCGAACATACACAACTGTGTAGTCTGCTCGTCAAAGGTTTTCTCTGTGTCTTTGGTGAGCATCATCCAACTGGACCTAAATGTCCCAAATGCAGCAGGTAAAATATTGAGCGTTTTACACACAAGCATTAAGTCTGGTAACTTGTTTTCATTTCGAGCAGTGAGACCGTTGTTGAGATCACTCCAAAGACTTCTCAACTTAGCTAAATGTGTAGACACGTCCTCACCTAACATCCAACTAAAAGCGAAAAATGAATCACAAATTTGAAAAACTTGATCCTTGGATGTCGCTTCAAACTGCTCTTTAAGGGCCTCGAAAGCATCACGCGCGGTTTCTTTATCGATGATTTTCTCATACACCGCATCTGTAACTGAGCTAGCAATCATAGACTTTGCGTAGCTATTTGCCTTTCGAAAGAAATCATACTTCTCTTTGAATTCTTTTTGTTTAGCCGCACTAGCGCCGTCAGCTAGAGGTTCTGGTTTTTTAATCTTGTTATCGATAACGTCTAATGCACCTTCATGATAATCGAGCAGATCACGAATCTTCCGCTTCCAGATCGGCCAGTCTGCCTCACCGGCCAAGGGTTTGATGTGCTTCGCCAAATCCATCTGTGGCTATTCAACGATACTTCACAGTCCAACCGTTTCTTATACGAATTTATTCTTTCTTGAATAAAAACGATTCTAGTACACAATTAAGCGTCCTGGGCCCATAACCAATTAAAATAAATACAAGGAATGCAATTTAATCTTGATGTGAACTTTTTATTCAGTAAATTAACATAACTGTTCGCTTTTGACTGACAAGTTAGAAAAATTAAAATTAAAATCAAATCATTTATTTGTAGTCAAGGTAACGACTACCGACTGTCTTTTAGAACAATTAACATATAAAGTACAATTATACTTTAACATTGATGAATCTCTTAACTTGAAATGCCACATAAACAATCTCCTCCTGATATGTCAAAAACGACTGAATCTCATAAAAATACTGACTAATGAAAATTTGGGTGCTGATCGAGAAACTCTGCTCACGCTTTATTGTACATTAATCAGGTCCAAGTAAGATTACGATTCAATTGCCTATACGATAGCGACTAAATCACTCTTAAACTGGATAAATAGCATTCATAACACGGCTCTATGCATAATAACAGGGGCATTCTGCACTACACCAATGGAGAGCCTATATAGTGAAGTTGGAGAATCATCGCTAGAAGACAGAAGAATGTACCCAAGTCTAGTATATGCAGCTAATATACGACAAAATATCTCCAACCGTACCTGTCAAAATTGCATCACAGAAAACTTCTCCAACCTGTATCAAAAATCAAGAACCTCCAAACCTTACAATGTCCGAATTAAAAACTACCTAACTGAACTTAATTACTCACTTCCAGAATGCTATCCCGATGAACTTAGTTCAATTCCACACTGGCAAATCAAAACTCCAACTTGCGTCTACCTATAATAAATATTCTGAAAACCCCTACATTATTAGATCTACGCTAAACAGCATACTAGGAAAGTTCCCTGACTACTTCCACATTTATACTGACGCCTCAAAGTCTTCTAATTAAGTTGGAGCTGCTGTAGTGACCACAACCTCGACCCACAGGTTAAAGCTATCACCAACCTGCTCTATCTACTCAGCAGAGCTGTATGCACTATATGAAGCATTAATCCTCATAAATGCATCTGACGCACATAACCACCTCATTATTTCGGATTCCCTCAGCGCTATAAAAGCCTTACCCAGATCATCCCATTGTGACAAAAATAAAACAAGAACTCTACTTTGGCGAACAAAGCTATAAGAATGTTACTAATATGGATACCATCCCATATAGGAATTCATGGTAACGTAGAAGCAGATAAATACGCCAAAGAAGCCGCAGACAGTGACACAACCGAAATTATTAAACTATCAGTGAGTGCTGATATAAAATATACAATATAATCTGAAATAAATAGTGCGTGGGAAAATCGGTGGAAAAGTGCTACAACCAAGTTAAACGAAGTGAAAAAGTCAATAAAGCCCTGGTCTGCGTTACCTAAAAATCGTCGAGACCAAGTCGCACTGACTCGACTACGCCTAGGCCACACTAGGCTAACACACAGTCATCTTTTTAGTAAAGATCCTAAACCAAAATGCAACTATTGCAATGAACTACTTTCCGTGAAACACTTACTCAGTGTCCGCAATTAGCAGCGAAACGACAACAGGCCCAAATTCCTTCTGGTGAACTTGGAGACATATTAGGATCATCATGTAATGTTCACAATTTCTGAAACTCATATAGACATTATTTTATGTATAACTTGCTTTTTTTTGTAAACCTTAATGATGCTAATGATCCACGCGGTTGATGCGTATTATTAAATGAAAAACAATTACAATAATAATCATAGTAAGTAATTATTATGAATTAAACTGAAAAATGAGTGTTCTGTTCGTCGATTTTAATGTAGCTTTATAATTTAAAGCGTTGTTTTGTGCAAGTTTTTTTTATCTTTTGAATGTTGTTTTGCCCTGCCAACTCAGACTATAATACAGCTTTTCCGGCGGCTAGGATCGTGGGTAATAGAAGGCGCCAGATCCCAAAATTGGAACCAAGAAAACTATATAATCGAAATATACAGATATACATACATATATATATATATATATATATATATATATATATATATATATATATATATATATATATATATATATATATATATATATATATATTGTCACATACAGGTTGTCCCACCATGGTAGTGACATGTGTTGATAATACATTTTATATTTAATTACTTAAGTGGAAGTTGTATTTGAGAAACACAATATTTCTGATTGTGATGAGAAATTTGTTAGTGTAGGTCCTACACAAAGCTATGAAACTCGCGCTAACGTCTTACACAAGTCTTCGCCAATCAGAAATAAGAATTATGTTAGCTAAAAAATTATTATCATTTGAAAACAAAATGGTAGATTCAGTACAATCGCGTTATTAATATTTTATCAGTTAATTTCCATTGAATAAAATCCAATATTGATATATTTTGTTCAACATTTTCTACATTTTTATCAACAAGTTCATTCATACGTCTTGTAAATGTCGCATTTGCTCTGTCAGCTCTTGTCTACCAATTTATAGTTTATATTACGTACACAAACTACTTCTGAAAGATTTGTCACAATATACTTTCCATATTTTTATAATTTCATTGTATCGTAAAATTTTGTGGTGAGTTTTATTATGAATGTCAGTAGAGAATGAAGTATACAGCGTGTTATTTGTCGATAGATGGATCTAACGTGTGAGAATGGAGGATGAACTGTGTCGCTGCTTGTCGAATGTAGATGATAACGACTTGTCTATTTATCCAATTATATTCTCCATGTGATATGTACAAAGCTATGCAGATATTGAGTGAACCTCCAGGATTTTAACCGTCACATAGTTCTGTTTGGCTGTTAGTTTTGCAGAGGGATGAAAGTATCATTTATAGAATTATGTAAGAATGTTTATGATATTTTAGGATTTGACAGTAAATGACATTTATTAAAATAGAAATGTTTGCAAACAATCCTTTAAAATTTAGGTAGCTAAGTTAGGATGGAGTTTGTTGAAAGAAAAAACTAGGCACTTGAAATATTTTTGACGGTTAAGAAATAAAATTTTTTGAGAAGATAAAAAAGATATATTAAGGCAGTTGGGACTTTTGAAATGTTAAAAAGTTGATTGCATTGGATTTTACTGGCTAATATAAGGAGTGATAATTAAAAATTAAAACATTGTAATTGACAATTCAGATGGATATTTTGGAATAATCGAAGAAATTTATATACTCGTACATGTGGAGCACGTTTATAAGAATTGGAAGACAGAAGGGATTGATTTGAGGTGAGATTTATATACATATAGAGCACGTTTGTGGGAGTTGGAGGACAGAAGAGATTAATTTGAAAATAGATTTGTATACATATAGAACACGTTTATAAGAGTTGGAAGACGGAAGAGATTGATTTGAGGAGAAATTTGTATACATATAGAACACGTTTATAAGAGTTGGAAGACGGAAGAGATTGATTTGAGGAGAAATTTATATACATATAGAACACGTTTATAAGAATTGGAAGAAAGAAGAGAATCACTTTAAAAGGTCTGGTTAATTGTTATCAAAATTCTCAAATAGTATATATTGCAGAAGTTTTTTTTTATCATAAGACATTGAATGTTCTTGTAGATCTTAAATTAATATATTTTCTTATAAGGTAGTCCTAACATAGAAAAGGAAAATCCAGAAACAAAGATCTTTGTTTGAGGGATACAAAAAGAAGCAGTTCCTGTATATCAAAAGGTAAGAGATTTAATTAATAAACTGAGATTAAAGTAGTAAAAAGATTGAATATAATAAATTTCGGATAAACAAAAGAAATTACAATACAGGGTGTTTCTTTAATTAGAATTTTAAAACATAAATATATAATTGTAAAATTGTAACAAATTTGAATTTAATTAAAAAAAAAGAAAAAAAACAAAAGACAGAATTTAGTACTGCCATTTTTTCAAGAACTGACTCCCTGTAAATAAGACATTTTGTATAGAGCCGGAGCAAATATATTTCGATATTTTTTTTTATGGGAATTTCAATAAGGTCTGAATAATTTTTATTAAATTTTACTTGCCTATTAATGGTAAGTTGGCGCCCTATAACATTTACGTAAATAGTATACACTTTATTTATCTAAATTGAATTTAAAAAAAAATTGTATACGTACAATAGTTATAATTCTAACAAATTTGTGCCTGTAACGTGGAGCAGAATAAAATTATTATTGTAATATTCAGATATTGATAATTATAGTTATACCAAAATATGTCTCCTAGAAACGTGGGGCATAATATATATATATATATATATATATATATATATATATATATATTAATAATTTGAATTAACAATACGAGTCTATATAAAAAATATACAATTTTTCATAAATGACCGAATATATATATATAAAAACTACTTTATCCTCAAATAAGATTAATTACTTATTAAAGATAAGAAGGCGATACAAGCAAAACCTGATAGTAAAATAAACCTGACCCCAAAGTGATATTAACTGAAATACAATACTTATTTCCTATAAGGAAGTGATCTAAGCAAAAAAATGGACGCTACCCAACCAAAATTATTCCAAGGAAATAATCAATAAAGCTGCTCTAAACCAATAACAATATTTATCACTAAGTAAGGAGCCAATCACTTATTTGTGCAAATATTGAATAATATTAATTATTTAAGTATTGATGATCAAAACCAGAGAGGACTGATAAAAATCTTCAATTATACCTTCAATGATCGTACGTTCATTAAAAGGTAGTTGAAGTGACAAGTAAAAAGTTTTGATTTACTTTTAAGTAATTAAGTTGGAGTATTTATAATTAATCAGAAATAATCAACAAATGAAATCAGACACAAGATGATCTGATTCTTAAGCGTATATCACTATTTGGGTGAAGATAACTTTTATGGCTCGGTGAAACCTATTAAGTAAGTAACATTACTTAAGGTCAAGAATAATTGCATACTTAATGAAACTGAAATTAATTTTGATGGTCTTACATCAGGTTATGCTCAATGATTTCAGTTAACGAACTATTAATTTTCATTTTATTCCGAAATAAAAAAAAACCGATAATTTCAACAAATCAAACGAAAATATTTTCAAGTCAATGATACTTGGGTGAAATAAGTGGTATCTGAATGAAGAAAATTTCAAAATAAAAAATATTTCATTCTGTGAATACGAATACTGATTTACCACTGCTCCAACAATTGGTACTTAGAATTTCAAACAAGAAATAAGTAGACAATCTCACATTACAATAAAATCCTAGTAATTAATGATTGGTACAAAAAAGTTAATTTTAAATTATCATTAGTAAGAACGTCTCAATCATGTATTTTTTTTAATCAAAGTTTAGGTAAAGTGAGTAAATATGTAGACAACCTTACCATATGATGCTGAAATTAAGGTAAAAGTATAAAATTAAATAAACAACTGTCCCCTATAAAAACAAGTGGTCATAATACTTAAAGTCTAAAGTGATCAGTACCTCGAATTAAACAAATCAGCAAACAAGAAACCTCACATAATTTCAGTATTTACAAATTTAAGCATCTACAAAATAATTTCTACTTATTAAGTCCTACCAAACAATTTGAAACTATTTTCAATAAAGGTAGTTACGAAGAAGTTACAAAAAACCGGCATTACGCCGAAATTACTTAAAATTACTGGTTATAGTCAGATAAGATACTTTATGCATCAAAATATGAAAATATTATTTACATCTATGAAGATTCTAGAAGGTTGGTTTGACAGCAATATTTATAATTAAGTTGATATTCCTATATAAAAGTTCACTGTAAAGTGTTCACTTTGAAAGACACTTAAAACCATTTACTAACGTGAAGATACAAAATTGAATGGACTCTGCTAATGCTGATAAGGCATTTAACGAGAGGTGAAGAGAATTACTTAACTTTGTATTACAGTACTCCTAGCAACAACAGCATTACATCATAGGATAATTAAATATCCCAAATCCCGGTAGATACGGCTCCAACGCTAAATCCAAGTTGTACTGTAAGGTGCAAAATAGGACTTACTGGAACATCCAAACGATTCCCGATTCCGTAGAAGGATAGATTGACTTCCTTACCATATTAGTATATTTACAATTTGTTTGGAAAATCAATATCTGCGGCTTAAGAACTCGTAACATTCCATTTTTTTAACCATAAAAGTAAGACTCAAAAGAAACTCACAAAAACTCTGAGCCCAGAACTTTATCAAAGTTATATTCACATTCACGGTCGAAAAGCAACTCTCTCGGCGAACACCAGTTATAACAATCCTAATCGAATTTATGTATATTGTAAATACGAGGGGCGGTAGACAACTATGTAAACCGAAATATCAAAAAATTTATAATTAAGTTTTATCTTGGGGTTGATTTGAGAATAAATTTAGATCAGCTATACTAAGCATATTAATATAAACTACCATTAATAACAAAAAAAAAATGTAACAATCGTGAAAATGATTGATACAGCTTATCACTCAGTACACGTATATGTATTTCATTCAATAAACTATTGAAAAATCCTATAAAAAAATTGCGGGGGAGACGGACGGACAGTAGGAGGGGTTGTTTTACCATATTTACAAAAAACGTTATCAAATATCCACAAAATATGTTTTTTAGAATATATTTAAAACTTATCGTGATAAAAAATATTTAGTAAAATAGAAAAAATACAGATTTGATTGATAATAAATACAAAAATTATCTTAATCAACTCATACTTGTATCCGGAGATTTTATCTAATTCAATATCTATTGTTATAAATATATATATATATATATATATATAGAGAGCAGATACCTTAATTATCAATATTATTAATTTTGAATTCAAACGAAGATTTTAGTAGTTAGTATTTTTGTGTATTTGTTTCTAAAATGGGATTTCCAGTATTCCAGTCGTTCCGTGTTACAGTAGAAATTCCTTTTTTGCTAACGTCGTTTGCCATGATGCTTGAATGTAAGTATCTTTTTACTGTTTCTGATATGCAGTCAAAATAATTGATTTGTCTTCTACAATATGTCTCCTTAAACTTAAAGTAAACTTTCGAGGCGTAATTGGATGTTTTTCGGTCGTTAGCTATGAGCTCTTACAATAATTTTGCAGTTTGACAAATCAAAGTCTGTACTGGAATATAGTCAATTTTTATGTACGAGAGAGTAATAATGCATTTTAAATATTATTACAAAATAATCTAAATGTTTCCTAAAATTTTCATAAATGTACTTGAGCTAATACAAGTTTTCGGTCTTTTATTGGTCTTTTATAACCTTTAATCTGTACAGAACAATAGAAAAAGGTTTGGACAGGCCATATCCCTGTGTATTAAAGATTACATAGCCGTACCATAAGAATCTCTTACAGCACTCGAATTATAAGCAGATAAATACCTTCCCCACAAATTTCACGTAAAATGCGATTGTAGGATTTTCGATTTAGTAAGGAGGTCCAAGTTGCTCCATTATTTTATTACTCTCTCGTATATAAAAAAAATTACACCTCTTCTAGCTTACTTTCTTTTTTGTAAAATGCTCAATGCCCTTTTAACATCGATCAAGTACATGTATATCTTGATGGTCTATACTGGTCAGCTTCTTCTAACTTCCATTTGTGTATTACATTGTCTAATGTCTTTTAAAGCATATGTAAAACTTGATGGTATATACTGGTCTGCATCTTCTAGTTTCCATTGGTTTATTGCACTGTCTAATGCCGTTCGATGGTTGAAAAATATAAATTGGCAATGTCAAAAATAACAAGTCAAGTAATGTCAAATGTATGTCAAGATTTAAAACTATGTGTGAATGAAGACAATTTCAAAAATACAGATTATTCGTTTAACCTTTAGTGACATTATTTGAAAAAACAAATAACAATTAACAAAAACATTAAGTGAACAACAACTCTGCCTGTTGTTACTGGTTCATTGTAGGTGAAGCTTCTCCATCTGCGATTTATACAACACATATTTTCTACATACTATCTTCTTCTATCAATATAAATCAGACATAACAACATACGATCGATTGTCTTTTTCACAAGACCAACTACAAAACATACGTAATAGTTTCTTTCAATTTGCTGTAGTAATCGTATGAAGACACAACGATATAATTGAGTGTAACGTGAATAACTGATCGTACTAAATGTTGAATTTGACATTACCACATTTGAGGTTATGCGAGCTTAGTTTACTGTCTTGTTTTTAGAGAATTTTTGGATTGAAAATGTATTTATTGTTAAAATCAGTTCTTGTAAGAACTAATTTGACTTTTTATTCCATTTGACATTGGTAAGTACGATTATAATACATTATCAAATTGTAAACTTTTGACATTTCATAACACCTAAATTGCCGTGAGACGGGAATATTGCAATGCTTATTTTACTTCTTATTGATGGTAAATAGTATTCATAATTCTCCACAATTTGTAAATCTCTGTAGAATTTTCAAGGTTGCATTAATCAAGTGTCAGATTGTACTTGTACCGGTATATTAACCTACAGTTATTTCCAGAAAATGCTTGGAAAATGACTTAATTCACGAGCACATGAGTTTGTTATAAATTTAATTGAATATTTTAAGATGGAGAAAAACAACAGCGGACCATTTCAACCTATTTCATATGTTTAGGAGGTACTCGTATTATACTAAAGCTAACATATATTTCTATGTAAAATTATATTTCAGAGAGTGTCAACTGCACTAAAAATTTCTGTAAAAACGGTATTTTCCCTTAAAATAAACGGTTTTAAAGATTAAAACTAACTTTTCCGCATCTGTGAGATGCCCTGATTAATATTCTATTATGAAATTGTTACTTGTATACACTTCGGGAGATGTATCATGTTAACAAAACGAAATTTCTCCAAAAGTAACCAAAAATGCAGTATATCTGGATTTATAGGACCCGCTGTACTCGCTAAAGTCAGCTGAAAATCAATAGGGTATATCAGTGAGACACCAAAATATCCAATTATAAAATTGGCCACTCGTATAGACTCCGGAGGCTGTATCGTACTAAACCCGAAATTTCTCCAAAAAGGACAAAAATTTGGCACTTCAGGTACCACAGCACCCGTTGTACTAGCTCTGGTGAGCTGAAAATCAATGAAGTTCATCTATAAGACGCCCTGAATAGTATTCAATCATAAAATGGGTCACTTGTATACACGCTGGAGGCTGTATCGTGCTAACAAATTCTCAGAAAATGACAGAAATTTGGTACCTCATGTACCGTAGCACTCGTTGTACTGGCTTTAGTGAGCTGAATCTCTATAGGGTTCATCTTTAAGAGGTCCTGAATAATATCCAATCATAAAATTGGTCACTTGTATATACTCCGGAGGCTGTATCGTGCTTACAAACTGAAATTTCTCCAAAAATGACAAAAATGTCGTACTTAAAGTACTATAGCACGTGTTGTACTGGCTGTGGGGTGCTGAAAATCAATAGGGTTTATCTGTGAAATGTTCTGAATAATAATTAATCATAAAATTGGCGACTTTTTGCACTCCGGAGGCTGTATAGTGCTAACAAACTGAAATTTCTCAAGAAATGACAAAAACGTCGTACTTCAAGTACCATAGCATCCGTTGTACTGGCTATTGTGAGCTGGAAATCAATAGAGTTCATCTGTTAGATGTCCGAAACAATATGTAATCATAAAATTGGTGATTTGTAGCAATCCGGCGGCTGTATCGTGCTAACAAGACATGTAACGAAAAGTGGCCGACGACGACGACGACGACGACGACGACGACACACTGATATGATTGTGTTATTTTATCTTTTGTGTTTATTGAAAACAAAAAGTCAGCTGACAGCGCTTCTGATTTATTGGCATATTTTTGACAGATAAATAACTGGTGTCAGTTATATTTGCTCGTACTTATTTTAATTAAATAGTAGTCTTACAACACAATAGTGGCGACGAGGAAAAGAAATGTCGGAAGAGGGAGATTTACAGAAACTTAAGAAGACACGGGCTGTAATTAAAGGCCAATTCACAAAGGCCAAAAGACATGCAGAAGGTAACCCTACATTGAATGAGCTTAGTATCAAGCTAAATCCTTATAAACGAATTCAGAATAGTATCGATTCTCTAACTGATGAAAACGAGCTAGAGAACGAAATAGACTGTAGATGCAATTTTGAAGATGGATACTTACAACTTACAGCTAAATTACAGGGCTTAATACAGAATATAAAACCTGCTAGTTCAATTACTATACCTTACTCATCTTACGATCAAACTGTTTGTACCTCACATGGTTTTACACCAGACAACATCAAACTGAAAATGGATTTGAAAATAGCGAAAACGAATATGAAATCAACGTTCTTAGTGACAAGTGCAATGACAAATTTATGGTTGAGATTAGCATAGAAGGAAAGCCTGTACCCATGGAATTAGATACGGCAGCAGCCCTTAGTACAATGTCTTACAGTGAGTTTAAAAAACTGAATATACCTCTGAAAATGCTTTCAACAAATATTGAAGTTCGCACTTATACTGGAGAAGCTATCAAACCAAGAGCGATCACATTTGCTAAATGCATGTACAAGACACAGACATTTGTGGGAAAACTGTATCTTATTGATCAAAATGTAGATGCAATATTCGGAAGGGACTGAAAAAATCGGTGAAATACCTGAGTATTTGGGACAGTTTAGGCTTATCGATGATGCTATACCAATTTCTATCAAGCCAAGACAGGTACCATTTTCCCTCAAAACTAAAGTAGAAAACGAACTTAAAAGACTTGAAGAATGTGGCATAATAACAAAAGTTAAACACTCTGACTGGGGTACCCCTATTGTGCCCGTTGTCAAGCCAAATGGCCAAGTGCGGATTTGTGCTGACTATAAAGTTACAGTGAACAAAGTCATAAAGGACGAAAACTATCCGATACCTAGAATATAAGAGATTTACTCACAAATGAATGGAGGAAAACTATTTTGCACCTTGGATATTAGCAACACGTACCTTCACATGAAAATGAATGAAGAAATTACACTCATGCAAACATTAAGTGCCCACAAAGGTCTGTACAAAGTGAACCCCCTTATGTTTGGGGTGCAAGTAGCACCTTCTCTTTGGAAACTGTTTATGGACAAGACCTTACAAGAAATAGAGGGAATACAATACTTCTTTGACGACATTATATTACAGGGTAAAACGTCTGACGAATTAATGACAAAATTACGTATCGTCATTCAACGCTTAAGAAACGCCAACCTAAGACTGAACCAAGATAAGTGCAAATTCTTTCAAACCAGTACACAGTATCTTGGACACGTTATTGACACTCAGGGCCTCCACAAAACAAGAGATAAAGTAACATCCATCATGAACAGTAAGAAACCAGAGAATATTAATGAACTTCTGAAATTCCTTGGTCTAGCAAACTATTATAAAATAATTTCATAAAAAACTTAGCCACGATCCTTCACCCACTCAACAATCTACTTCAAAAGGACAAACCGTATATATGGACATCCAAATGTGAAGAAAGTTTCCAAAGGGTAAAATCACAGATAGCAAGTGATAATGTTCTCGTTCACTACAATCCCTATTTGCCCTTAGTACTTGCAACCGACGCATCCCCAGTAGGTCTTGTAGCTATAATTTCTCATCGTTACAGTGATGGAAGTGAAAGACCAATTAGTTTTGCCTCACGAAGTTTAACAAAATGTGAGCTGAACTACAGTCAAATTGACAAGGAAGCGACGGGCATATATTGGGAACTAAAAATTTTCCCCCTACTGCTATGGTCGTAAATTTACCTTGATTACAGACCATAAACCGTTAGTGTCCATATTTAACCCTACAAAGACACTTCCATCGATATCTGCTACGAGACTATTCAACTACGCACACTTTCTGTCTGGTTTTGATTATAACATCGAATACAGAAGAACCTCTGATCATGCTAACGTTGATTTTTTATCTCGTTTTCCTACAGAACCCACTTCTCGTAACCTGATGGATAGCTGCAGCTTGTTTCAACTTAGTCAGCTTGATTCTCTGCAAGTTGATAGTACAAAACGGGCATGTTTTGTGGATCGTTTGGCACAAAATACATAGTACCACATAATTTCTCTCATACATTCACTGCAGACCGCTATTTTCCACCTTATGGTCAAAAACCATAAAATTAATAAAAAAATTAACATGCCTCCATAATTTCTTTATAATTCTGAAACGATGACAGATATAAACTTCTTTCTTACACCAATCGATAGAAAAAAGTTACATCTTTATCAGAAACTATATTCGGTTTCTTCGATTCCATATTCCTAGAAAATATACAGGATGATAGTTGGAATAAAAATGTTTCTGGAAAATTACCTTAAAAAAAATTGTAGTAACTACGCCTATGGAATGGAGTAACAGAAATTCGTGAAATAGAATTGTTCATAATATTATAAATAAAATATAGCGACTGTCCAACGATAATACAAACCGAGTTATAAAGCATAAAAGTTAAATCTTTTAAAAAAAATTTCAATTCCAAAGGTTTCCCCACTTTGGATTGAAAACCAAAAAAATTGATTCCGATTTGGATGAAATTTTACATTGGGGGGTTTTTTAATACGAAGATTTCGAAAAATTAGTCAGTTGTTCGTAAAAAATAATTTGGGTTGGGAAATTTAAGAAAATTCATTAAAATGGAATTTTCCTGAAAACTATACATCAAAATGAAAAAATGACGTTTTTTTGATTCTCTGACACAAAATGTATCGGGCTACTCAATTACTTTAAACACTGTTTTCTCATATCTTATTAAAAAAAATAATTTGATATAACCAACAAATCTTGAAATCTACCTCAAATATTTGACAGAATAAATGAATTGTCGTACCGTCTGACAATGACAGTCGACGTCAAAGAGCAGTCGAACCATTTTTTCATTATGTGCAATTATTAAATGAGTACCTAATGGATTTTCCTTGCTTTTATTATTGATAGTACTACTTACACCTTGTTTCCATCTTCTTTTTGTGAAAGGACGAGGTCCTCTCATTTCTGTCATCTCTTGTGACGCTGATGTCTTACCAGCGTTTTGGAGGCCTACCAACTGTACATTTTGTGTCAAGTTTTTGATTGAGAAGAAAAGAAACTAAAAACATTCCATTTAATTTATTTTTATGAAAATTTTTATTATTTTTTAGCTGCCCTATTCACGAATTTCATCGTATACCGAACTTGTTACACGCTGCTAGACTATCCCAAAGATAATTGTTCTAAATTGGGAAACGAAGAAAACGAAATGACAAGGTGGCTAGAAACACAGGTTCAACCGACTGCTAATGACATAAATATGGTCCTAAACACGATCTCGTCAGTAATACCTATATTTGTTTGTATGTTCGTTGGATCATGGTCTGACAAATTCGGAAGGAAACCATTTTTGATGGGATCTATTGCAGGTATTTACTAAATATATCAATTGACGCGCCACATTCTTCAACACGATTATGTTGGCTTTTCTTTAAAATGGAACTAACTGTTTCTAAATAATTTCAGAATTTAATGAAAAAATGATAAAAAATCTAAAATATGGACAATTGTTTCGATATTACTGAATGACACTAGTTACATTTCATTTGATGCCTACCTGATAATTAATAATTATTTTCATATGAATAGAAAAAAGAAGAGGATTTTACAAATATTGAAGCTTAGATATTATTAGCCTCATGGGAATATATATCCTGGATATATATGTCCCATTTAATATCAGTATAACTATGCAATGATATAAGAAGCCAGGAAAACTATATCTGCTGGTCTTTACAATCGTACAGTACTAGTTCGACGTTCGACTGTCGTATGGATCGGTTGTATTTGTTTTGTATTTATTTTCGCATTCCGACTATTACTCAATACGTGTGTTTGCTGTTAGTTTTGATTTTCGATTCGATTTTAGTTACTAGCATAAGCTCATTCTTGTTTAGTATCGACAGTGACCTTGATCTAAATAAGGCCGGGTACAAATGTGACAATTGCTGTAAGGAATTTTTAGAAAAAGATGAATATAATAAGCTTCGATGCAGCGGTGAATATTGACGCTTTTTCTGTATGTGCTGTACAGGACTTGACAAAGCTACTACAAAAATTCTACTTTCCCAGAACAACTTGCACATCTTATGTATACTCTGCGATTCTCATAACTTGAGACACCATAATGATAAAATTTCTGATTTAATCAAGAATCTGATGAACACCCAAATTAATAACAATAATCAGAAGAAGCGTTCCACCTATATTACATTATCCTCTACACTAACTGAAACATCTCCTGAGATAGCCAGTATTCCATTTTCCAATTGTCCAATTTTGAACAACTTATCCCGTAGACGTAATCAAAGGTGGCATTATGTAATAGTCAACAACCTCCCTGCAGGCTTCACCATGAATCATATATTGTACATCATGTTAAAAAAACTGGGTTTTACAGAGTTCATTCGTTGCTTTTCCTTAATCAATTCAAGCAATGAATCAAAAACACCACTTGGTTTTCTAACAACAATTTCTGATAGCAAATTGTTTAACAATGATATATGGCCACCTGGAATTTCAATAAAATGGTCTCCTGAATCTTCATTGTACCTCCTCCGACGATGGATTCTCTTCAGCCAGTGAAAGTTAATCAAGTAATAGGGCCTGAAGTAAAAGTTCTGACACTTCTCGTCCCGTAGTAGTCGCCATCAGATCTGACAAACATGCTATAGCCGTATGTAAATCAAACAGCTTTTCGTGTGATAAATCATTTCAGTTTACAAAAGATTCACACAATGACACTAATTTTTCCCTGGACCCGATGACTCCTCCTACGGTCAGATTAACACAGAAGTCCTCTACTGGAGATCATCGTTATATTATGTCTAGATTAAGAGAAAGGGCTATTTTATCATCTCTCAAGTTATTCCTCGCCTATCTACATAACCAACCATCGTCTGTATGTTTTGAAGGTTATACTTCCACAAGTGTAAAGGTGTTTTTAGAATCCGAGGGTCTGCCCGTTGATGCCATAGCTTTAAGGGTAATTTATTATAACTTTCACGATTTTTATGACATAAGCTCAGTTGAAGTGGATAAAGATCTATCCATCTACAGAACAGAACAGAGAATTCACCAACAAAAAATTAGAGCACGTAATAGCCGTTACTTTACTGCCGATTCTTCCAAGAAAAATGTTAAGTTGAAAGGACGTGTCCAGGGGAACTAGAATCCTCACTTAGTTTTGAGGACAGTAAATTAAGAATTGTTCTAATTAATAATCAAACAATACGCAATAAAACGGACGAGTTATATTCGTTTTTGGAGGAATTGGGGTTCCCACAGATAGTTGCTATTACTGAACACTGGCTACAAGCATAAGGAGTGATTCAACTCAGGGTGGAATCCTAATTTTATCTTCTGGCGAGGACTTCTCCGCTGTATTAAAATATGATTTACCTAAAGTAGAAAATACTTTTGAATTTTCCACAATTAACAACAAAAATATCGATTTATATATAATTTGTGTTTACAGACCACCACAATAAAATGTTTATTTATTTTTTGAAAACCTTCTAAATTTACTTGACGCTCTGCCTGTTAAGAGCAAGAAAGTTTTATGCGGTGATTTTAATATTGAGTTTACTAATGATTGTGCCACTAAAAAGTCTTTGTTAGATGTTTTTGAGTCGTCTGATCTAACTATACACGTTCTTTTCACCAACTCGTACCACTAAAACAACTTCTTCAATTTTAAACTACATAGTTTCCGACTTTCTACCCCATGATGTGAATCACTCAGTAATTAACTCAGGTCTCTCTGACCATAAAGCAGTTTTCGCTGAATTTGTATTACCGCGTATATCTCTTACGAAAAACACTCAGTTGGTGAGGATATTCTCTCAACAAAACTCAACCAAATTTCATTACTTATGTTTAGCAAATGATTGGATTGATCTTTCTGAAGATATTGACTCTAAATTTTTGGACTTTATTAATAAAATTATCAGGTGCTTCAATTCATGTTTTCCTGTTTGCACTCGTGAAACTAAAACATCACAAATCTGGTCTACGAAAGGAACACGTATATCAATAACTATAAAATATTGTACCGGAAAATTATCAAATCTATATAGATTTGATAATTTAGTTTAATATTAAACTAAACTATTATAACAATCGCATTTCTAGAGCTTAAAATTCCTCGAGAGAAACTTGGTCCGTTATCAATGATTTAAGAAACAAGACTCGTTTTTCAAACTTTATTGAATTCGACCCCGACGAACTTAACAATTATTTCGTCAACGTTAGTAAGAATATTAGCTCTAAAATATCTCCAAGTTATTATGCTCTTTCTTTCCTCGTTCCTTCTAAAAGAATCACTGATAGTTTCTTCCTTAGACCAATAGATAAATTTTAGCAAGTGCAAACTATACTTAGCATTCAAAACAAAATTTCCTGTGGCATTGATGAGTTATCAGCTAAGTTGTTTTCAAATATTCCAGATGCCGTGATTAACGTTTTATGTTCTCTAATTAATGAATCCTTTGAAAAAGGTATCTTTCATAACTGTCTAAATTGTCTATAATTGTTCCCCTCCACAAGGGTGGCGAGAAACATAATACTAATAACTATTGCCTTATTACCAATCTTATCGAAGATAATCGAAAGACTATTGAAAACCCGTCTATTGCCTTTTCTTTTCAAATATAAAATCTTGAAATTCCAGCAATTCGGTTTCCTACCTAATAAATGTACTAAGGACGCAATGTTTTCTGTTCCTTTTTTTTATTCACGAGGGGGTTAGGGTTCAGGTGCCCTAATTGTTGCCGCTCAGCCATATTGATTGGCTTATTGTGCACCCCCACTCACAGGTATTAAGCAGAGTCCCATCCTAAATTCTTAGCGAACATTGAGATTCGTCAGACTATGTTTTCCTGCATTCCCTCCTGATTTGTGCCTAGGAAGATATCTAGACAGGAGGCTTGCCTTCTGCAGGGCAATCGAAGACCACGTGCTTTGCGGTTTCTTTTACTTCTCCACACATCCTGCAAATGGGATTTGTAATTTCAATCCCCATTTTCACTAGGTGTGCGTTGAATATCCAGTGGCCAGTTATGAATGCTACCACTTTTCGCAGTTCTTTCCTACCCAGTCTAAAAGCATTTGCTGCGTAGGAACTCGATGGTCCTTTTAGCATTCTTTTGGACTCAGCATGTCCCGTGATTCTGTTCCAGCGCTTTTGGTGTTCAAGCGACACCCAGCTGGAAACAGTTTTTCGTACGGCGCTGTATGAAACGCCGTATGCTGGTTCTGGTCCCATGAGGGTGAGATGAGCTCCTTTCTTGGCACACTTATCAGCTCCCTCATTTCCAGCTACCCCTGTATGGCTTGGCACCCAAGTAAGAATTACTCTATTGTCTTTAGCAAAGGTTTTCAAGGTATTGTGACAGTCCCACACTATCTTCGACGTATAGCTGTGGCTTGCTAAGGCCAAAAGGGCCGCCCGACTGTCCGTGTTCAAATAGATGGTCTTTTTGTTATATTTCCTGTCTATGCATGTTCTGCCGCATTCGACTAGTGCAGCTATTTCTGCTTGAAATACGGTCATCATTTTGCCAAGGCAAACACTTATGCTTTGCCTGGGTCTGACGCCGTAAACGCCTGCTTCTGTACCCGTTAGGGTCTTTGACCTGTCGGTGTACCAGATGATACTGTTCAACATGCGTTGAGGTTCTCCCTGGGCCCATTCGGATCTGCCACTCAAGTTGACACGGTATGGTATCTCAGTTTCCACGACATTGGGCATTCTGTCAGGAGGCATTTCGATGATGTCGCACCTCATGTTGTCGTGTATTTTAGTATGTTTCATAGCATGGTGCTTGCACCAGTTGCCATTGCACTGCATTCTGTATTCAGCCATTTTAGCCTCCCCCTGTATATAGAGATCTAATGGTGGGATGTTTAGCAGTATTTCCAATGCTGCGGTTGGGGTGCCCTTCATGGCGCCTGTAATGCTCGTACACTCAGCTCGCTGCACTTTAGAAAGCGTTTTGGCGACTGTGCTTTGCTCAACTTCAGGCCACCATGCGGTCGCACCATACACCATCATTGGTCTGGTGTATAACCAGTTTACCATTGTCGGAGTTAGTCCCCAGGTGCACCCAATGGCTCGTCTCATCGTCATTAGCGTAATCGGAGAACGGCTTGTGATGCTCGCTAGATGGCTGTTCCAGGTTAGCTTGTCATCTAACCGGATTCCTAGATATTCTGCCTCCCTGGCAACCTTTATCTGATTGCCGAAGAGTTTTGGCGTACTAGTAATCTCTGCGATTCGCTGTTTTCTAATTGGTACCATGATGATTTTCGAGGGATTGACAGACAATCCAGTCAGATGCCCACGCGTTTTCCCCGTATTAGAATGATGATGTCTTCAGCATATCCTTGAGCATACCACCTCCTGCTGCTTAGCATGTTCTCTATCCATCGGGTGATTGTCCTGTCTGTGCCTCTGGATTCCAGCTTTGACAATATTGAGCGAGTGCTCGTATTGTCAAATGCTCCTTCGATATCCAGGAACACAGTCAGTGCAACTTCTTTGTAAGTAATGTCTTGCTCTATCTTGCTTACCAAGCTATGCAAGGCTGTTTCGCAAGATTTGCGACTTTGGTAGGCATGTTGATTGGGGTACAGCGGCTTGTCGCCCAGCACCTTGACCCTCAAATACCTATCCATGATCTTCTCTAGTGCCTTAAGAAGAAATGACAAGAGACTTATTGGACGATGAGCCTTTGCAGTATCGTAAGAGGGCCTTCCAGGTTTTGGTATGAATACCACCTTGGAGATTTCCCAAACCGTAGGTATAACTCCCGTGGCTAGGCTTAGTCTGAACATATTCACAAGTCTTGGAGTTATTATTTCGGCGCTTTTTTGGAGTAGTACGGGGTAAATTCCGTCCATTCCAGGCGCCTTGAAGGGATTGAAAGATTGAATAGCCCATGTCACAGACCCATATGTGACTATGGACTTTGCACAAGTCCAGGTATCACGAGTTGCCAGACCGCTGGCAACTTGCCGTTCTTCTCTGATTTCGATCGTAGCTTCGACTTGTATTTCGGTGGATCCCGGGAAGTGCGTACTGAGCATTACTGCCAGTGTCTCCTCCGGTCCATCCGTGTGTGAGCCGTCTTCTTTGAGTACGAACTTAACGATTATTTCGTCAACGTTAGTAAGAATATTAGCTCTAAAATATCTCCAAGCTATTATGCTCTTTCTTTCCTCGTTCCTTCTAAAAGAATCACTGATAGTTTCTTCCTTAGACCAATAGATAAATTTTAGCTAGTGCAAACTATACTCAGCATTCAAAATAAAATTTCCTGTGGCTTTGATGAGTTATCCGCTGAGTTATTTTCAAATATTCCAGATGCGGTGATTAACGTTTTATGTTCTCTAATTAATGAATCCCTTGAAAAAGGGATTCATTAATGTCTAAATTGTCTATAGTTGTTCCCGTCCCCAAGGGTGGCGAGAAACATAATACTAATAACTATCGTCCTATTGCCTTATTACCAATCTTATCGAAGATAATCGAAAGACTATTGAAAACCCGTCTATTGCCTTTTCTTTTCAAATATAAAATCTTGAAATTCCAACAATTCGGTTTCCTACCTAATAACTGTACTAAGGACGCAATGTTTTCTGTTCTTAATGAAAATATATTTTGTTTTAAAAAAAGAAAAGATCAATATGAATGATTTGAAATGGTTTTGAAGCTGTTTCTGTAAGCATCAACGGCGAGTATGGATTTTGTCTAGCGTATTCGGTTTTTTGGCAAATATCGCATGAATTTATATACTTTGTGACTAAGTCTCTCAATCCTATCCAATAATAGTTTCTTTTTAAATGTTCAATAGTTTCAGAAATACCTCTGTGTTTATTTTTACTTTCATGATGATTTTTTATTAGCAAAATCTGTTCATCTTTATCCTTTTCTGTATTAACTAATTGCGTACATCTAACTAATTTAGAACCTTTCTCTGAAAAGTTGTTTGAATACAATTTGTACATAAACCTTCTGTAAGGAAGTACATACAATGTTTGATTTTGTATAGTGTAGTCTCGCAAAAATTGAATCGTGATTATTTTCTGTGGGAATTTCTACAGTTATGATTTTGTGGTGCTCATAATTTTCTTGTTTAACGTCTAATTTATGATATATTTGACCAAAAACTAAAATTTGATTGACCTTATTATTGATAATTTCGTCAAGAATTTTAATTCCTTCGTTAGTAGTTTCATTAGCTGTTGTGTGTTGTGTACTACTACCAGTGTCGTACTCAGGGTGTTTAACTTGTATATCAGATACTATATTAATATTTGATTGATTTTGAATATTAGCGTCATCCAAAGGATTCTCAGCTATTTGTTTAAGATATTGTAAGGTGTCACTATTGATATCTCCAGGATTATTGATAATTGACTCATTTTCTAGTGCGTTTAAGGTTATTCGTGAGAGTGCGTCTGCATTAGTGTTTGTTTGCCCTTTTTTATATTCTACGTCATAAATAAACTCTTCTAGTTTAAGTCTCCATCGTACTAATTTGGAATTGGGTTCGCGTAATTTAAAAAGCAACACTAAATTCGACCATATAAATAAGGACGGAAGTACTTACATGCCCATATTATTGCTAATAGTTTCTTTTCTATCGTGCTATATTTTTGTTCTGAATCATTTAAGGTACGCGAAGCGTTTTTACGTTTTTCTACAATCCAGATTGGGCTATTTTAAGGAGATTAGGAGTGTCTAATAATACTGTGTGATAACATATTGTCGACTTGAGATGAAACTTTTTTTTGAAAACTTCGGGATATCTGTATATCTCTGTATTCATATCATAGATCCTGTATATTTTGTCTTTCTTCCGAGTTACAGTGATTCAATCGAATTTGCTTTAAATTCGTTTAATAATTTATCGTGGCTATCGGTAAACATTTAATTTGATTCTTTTAATTTGTCTACAAAATTTATTTCTGTAAGATCTAATTTTTCTATAATAAATGGACTGGTAATCGTAATTACTTTCGGTTCACAGCTGGAATTAGTAATATATGTATACTCAAAGTAATTTTCTATATTTACAAGAGCTTGAGGACATTCTAATTGTGTATCAAATTTAATATTTTTCATGAATCCTAAATCATTCTCAATGTTTACTGGTAATTTGACAATTTTAGTGGTTCTCTCCGGTATATTAATTTGATAATTATCTATTTTTATCAATTTCTTTGTACTGCTATTTTCTTCACAATCAAAATTTATTGGAATTTTAATTTTAGGTGTTATAATCAATTTTTTACATAAGTCAACTTTCGCACATAGTTGTTTAAGTAAGTCAATACCTATAAGTCCGTTATGTTTCTTACGAAATTTGAAAAAAAAGATGAAATTTATGCTTTTCTTTAACTTTAAACATATCGAAAAGTGGAATTTCAATGACTTCCTCATGAAAACTGATGCTATGAGCTGTTTGAATGCTAAAATCTTCGTATAAAATGTAATTTCTAAACAATCGATAAGCTGAGTTAGGATCAATTATACTTCTGCTACTACCGGTATCCATGAAAAAGTTAGCATTTAATTCGGGAATAAAAATTTAAGGAAGATTGAATTTTAGTAAGTTCATATTAATTATGTTATGTCGTTGTTTTTCATACCCATTCGAAAATTTATATCTGCGTTATCAGTATTTTAAGTGGAATCCTGCGTGGCACGGCGAGTGTGTAGCAGGTGCATTTATCACGTTACTTTCGCGTTCTAGATAAGGATTATGATTATCATATGTTTCTTGGCAGATCTGAGTGTGAGAATTACAACAGTTATTATTTTCAGGATATTGGAATTCATTAGAATATTCACAAAAATGATGATTTTTTATACGTGTACTTGTTGCGCCCTAGGCAAATTTGTTAATTTATTGATGTTAATATGAAGTATTGTAAATATTATCTCAGGGATGGGGTTTTTGTTAAAGAAAATACTTTTAATAAAAATAAGACTCAATGTTTATTAACTATAGATGTCTCGTATTTATCTATTTTAATTTGTCTACGGTACGAAAAAGAAAAGGAATACACATTGAATTATTCGACATCGGGTAACGCTATATTTTGTGTTAGAATTTTTATCAGTATAACCTAGACAATCTGAAGTTCGTCTAGAATATTAAAAGAATAATTATTCTCACGAAAATGGAGTACTGTCAGGAAGTAGACGGAGCACATTTCGAACACTTGCTATAAGAAAACGTTGTTGATATTTGATTAACTAAATTTAAAAAAATAATTTCAATAATTTTGGTATTTATTTAATTTATCCGTCAAAATTAAATTAAACCCAAACAAAATTAATATGGCTATGTAGCCAATGTCAATGCCTTTCAAACGAGATATCACTTGCCATAAGGTCCTATTTAAAATTATTGGCCAGAGTGGCACTGTGACGTCATCTACTACTATTACGTCACCTGTTACCATTCGTAGAGAAGTTTACAACACTTTATTTTCACCCTCCAAATTTTATTAATGTAAGTGTAGCAGTTCAAAAGATACGAGGGGGAGAGGGGACTTTTGAATAGCACTGTATACAATTTATTAACTATGATTGTCTTGTTTCCTAATATTCCAAGGTTAGTATTTATGCTTTTTGGGTATGGAATTCAACAATTCCGGTTTTTAACCCGTAACATACTACCAGATGACGTATCCATTGGCTCTGGATATTCCTATTCTGAATTTCTAGAAATTTGAGTATTTATAGCGAAACTAATAGCATATGAATTGTTATTTTGAAAATTATTATTTTGAGGTGATTGATTTTGAGGAACATAGAACATTAGAATTATTTGGATAATTATTGTTATTAGGATGGCGGAAATTATTGTTATTTTGATTTGAACTATAGTTGAGCTTTCTGTTAAAATTGGGAGAATATTGTCTATTAGGAGGTTGAGATGGTCTTGAAGTTGGCAAATTATTTATCCGGGGATTTGATGGTGCCATTCTCTGAACTATTCTAAAATTTTGTTAATTTAAATAATTAGTTTTACGCGTACTGTTCAAGAAATTTTCTTCTTCGACTACTAAAGACATTGCCTTTTCTAGGCTGTCTGGATTTCTTAATCGAATATTATTTTGTAACTCGCCGCTGAGTCCATTAATAAATGTTTTTAATGCTAACTCATCATAACTCTCTAGTCTAAAACATTTTTCTTGAGGTGGTAGATTTGAAGCATTTATTTTTGATGCTATTAAACTTCAACAATCTTGGTAACGCATGCCAAAATTTTATGGTGTTACTATGGGTCGGAAGGTTCATGGCGCAGGGGCTATATGCGCCTCCGTGTCGATTTTAGTTGAAGTCCTGAAAACTCGGGATCTTCCAATTGAAGACACAAATGAGCGTTTGGTTTCCCTGCTGAAATCCGTTATTTTGTGTTTTCCCATGTTTCGATTAACATCTTTGCTCCCAAATTTCACATCCTTATTTGGTTATGCCGTGCTGAAGAGGCAAAATGAGCCAGAAACATGCATGTCCACGGTTACCATTCTATTTCAGTAGCCCTTTACTTTGCGTGAATTACCCATGAATTTCTTTGTTGTTGTTATATATATATATATATATATATATATATATATTTATATTTATATATATATATTTATATATATATATATATATATATATATATATTTATATATATTGTTATATAATTATTGGTGTGAGAAATTGTAATGTTTTTATATGAATCAACTTTCTCTATTTAATAAACCTTCTCTAATTTTCACTACGTTGGGCCGACATTTGTTATATAATTATATAAAATAATTATAAGAAGAATTTTAATTGTGCAATTAAAATGTTTTTAATATTTCCTATCAATGAAATTTTTTTTGAATTTGCCTCAAGTTGGTTTGACTTCGTTATGTATAGAATATATTTATTATTATAATTGCCCAACGTTTTTTTGTGACAATTTGTTATGATGTGATATATTTATTATGTGTTCTATATCTATTTACTATTTAATTATTTGTGATTGAATAAACGTTAAGCATGTATAACAAACTCTATCAAAGGGTAGGGTTCAATTGCGCCATTTAAATTTACTCTAATTATTTGAATTGTGTAATTAAAATGTACAAGCTTATGACTTCAGGAAATTTTAATTATGAAATATTTTACTGCATCTATGTACACATATCATAGGTAACAATCCAACATTATTACCATAATAACATATAATTATAACTATCTTATTCTAAATAATAAAAAATATATAAACCGCCAATGATTGGCAAATTTCAGAAAAATGTGTATTTAATTCTCCGCAAATGTTAAAAGTAAAACCGAAATGACACTAATTACGTACAAATCCGTTTTACAAGCTCATAAAATCAATAAATTTTGCGTACCTTACATCACACCGGGTTTGAGGTTGTGTGGTCCACAACTTCTAATCATCTTCAACAATATCAGCCAAAAAAAACCTCTATAAGAACTCGAAAATCTATCAACCATCCTTGCATTGATCACTCAACTCGATTCAAATTATGAACAAATTTCAGTATGTCTCAAATTCCATTGTATTAGTTTAAATCCATTATTATTCAAATAATATTCTTTCTTCATTTCATCTCTTTAAAATTGGGTTGATTTTCCTTTTTTATCAAATATAGTCGTTTGAATCGTTTTTCTTGTGGAGATAATTTATCCTTCCCCTTTTTGACATTCAAAAATTCACTCACGTTTCAAAAATCACTCCTTTAACTGTATAAATAAATATTCTTCTTCCTTCTGATTATGATTATATATTTGATTCAAATATCTTTCTGTTCTACCTCAAATATCGAGATCAATTATTATATTATTTCCCACTTTGACGTCCCAAAATTCACTGACGTTTTTCTACTTATCCTTCATAAATCCATTTCGTTGCGGGTTGCTAGCGAAACTAAACTCTATCGTGTGAACCGTATATACATGAAAATAACATTTTATTATTATAAACTAGAATATATATAGAGATGAAGTATTTTTAAACATATAAATACTAACATAACTTACTTACTATTTATTAAAAATTCCTGAAATCCCTTGCATAAAATAACATAATTGCCAACTATATGAAAATTTAACATGTTTCTTTTATATAACATTCTAATTTCGACAGATTCTTTTGAAATTGATTACCATAAATCCACTTAAACAAACAGGTTTGTTATCTTTATGGATTCTTCCGCATTTACACGGAATGCCCCTTTTATCCTTTGAAAAATGATCGATTTGAGTTTGAGCGTTTTAAGATTCGATACGGTTCGTAAGATCAATTAATACAGAACTACTCAAGTGATTTCGTAATTTCTGTGTTGTTTCTTCGATTATCTTATCTTTGGCCCTACATTTTGCTTCCAATATAGTGACTGCTACTTTTATATCGGACAATGTTTTCGGTACAATGCTTGAAGCTTGTTTTACCAAGAGTGGGTTTATCGTTTCTAAAGTGCCGCATCTCTCATATATATAACTAGCTCCCTTTTCTTAAGTAAACATACAAAATATATTACTGTACAGTTAAATTAAAATAATTCCAAATAAAACTGAAATCCCATGAAAGAACATAAAATATAAATTGCATGAAGAATTTTTATTACAAAAAAAAATTAAAATTATGTCATACATGACACCATCGTCAATTTATTCAAAAAAATAGTTTCAAAGTGCTCATTATATTTGCTGGATGGTTCAAACTATGAAAATATATATATATACGAGAACAAAATTCGTTTACCAAAGTAAATGGGCTTCATCTTCTTGAAACTAACCGCATTCTGTAATGTTGGCTTCTTCCGGGATCTCCAAACTTCGGCGATATGGATCCTTCGTCTGGATGAACACTTTCCAAGTTACTGATATTTTCGACTTTACGCAATCGTTAATTGTCAATGAACTATTGATATAGACCGGTTTGACACGATTTTTGTTGTCGTTCCGTTTGCCAATCCTACTGACTGCGAACTTTATGTTCACTCGCGTAAAAGTCGTATTTAAAAATAATTGAACAATTTAAGAAAATGGAACTTTATTAACTTATATATATATATATATATATATATATATATATATATATATATATATATATTTAAATTATTTACTTTCTTGACCACTTAAGATATATTTTGGTTACTTTCTTGGATTAAAGGTCAAATATACTTAAAAAACATTTAATAACGACGTACGTTTCGACTTATGAAGTCATCTTCTGGTTAATAAAATAATCTAAAATTATTACATGTATAAATTAAAATTCTGTCAATATTTATAAAATCAAATTACACGAAAACAATATAAATTATTACCTTTCTTTCATTATTTCAGATATCACATGAAAGACGAAACAATTTCTGAACAGGTACATATTTATCACGCATTGCTTGACCTTTAATCCAAGAAAGTAACCAAAATATATATATATATATATATATATATATATATATATATATATATATATTATCAGAAACTCAATTACCATAGTATATGGTGTAGGGTATACTTTTACAATTATTTCAATTACATCGCACTATACTTAAGACATATATTCATTTTTTCATTGATGCTTTGGTCCAGATAGAATTTTATTCGTGTACAAATTTAGCCCATTGTTGTTTATCTCTTGCCATTGTTTTTGCCTCTGTCCATGTTTTTCCTTTTTCTTGCATTATGCCTACCATAACACCATCCCATGTTTGTTTTGGTCTTCCCTTTTTCGTTCTTTTTTGTATTTTTGATTGCCATACTTTTTTAACTGGTCTTGTATCGTTCATTCTTTGTAAATGTCCCCACCAGCTTAATTGTCTCTTTTCAATAAATTTAAGTGTTGATTCTATTTCAAGGTCTTCTCTTATTTCCGTACTTCTTAGTTTGTCTTTCTTTGTGACTCCTTTAACTCGCCTAAGATACTTCATCTCAACTGCTTGTATTCGACTCTTTTGTCTCTTAGTTAATACCCAAGATTCACATCCGAATGTTAATATTGGCCGGTAAATTGTTTTAAATACATTTAACTTCGTTTTCTTGGAAATTTCCTTTTTATTTATGAATGTCGAGTTCATCGTGTGATAAAGTTTCATCGTTTTTTGTACTCTATTGTTAATTTCGACTTCCTGCGTCCCATTTTCTTCTATTTCTACTCCCAAGTATTTATATCTTCTAACTTGCTCAATTTGTATTCCCTCTAACTGTATATTTAGATGTTTTTGTTTCGGTCCTATAACCATAACTTTGGTTTTACTTTGATTCACTGTCATTCCAAATTCATCCGTGCTCCATATTTCCATACTCTTTTGTAAATCCTTCTCTTTCCCTGCCATAATTATTAAATCATCTGCAAAAGCTGCTTCTGATATATCCACTCTTCCTAAATGTTTGTATCCAATGTGTAGTTTTGCCATTTTAGTTGACGATTTTCTAATTATTTCATCAATAAAAATTGTAAATAATAATGGACTTAGTCCCCCTCCTTGCCTTAATCCTTCTTGTGTTGAAAATGGTTCTGATGTTTTATTCCTGTATATTACACAATTTCTATTATTTTTGTAAATGTTTTTGATTATATCTATTATTTTGTAATTTACTCCCCTTCCTTCTAGTACTTTCCATAACTTCTCCCTTGGTACTTTGTCAAAAGCTTTTTCCATGTCTATAAATCCCATATATACCTCTTTTTCTTGTTGTGAGAACTTCTCAATTATCTGTTTCACTGTGAATATGTGGTCTTGGATGCTTCGCCCTCTTCTAAATCCACTTTGCGATTCTTCGAGAGTATTTTCTATCCCTGGTCTTATCTTACTGTCTATAATCTTCTCGTAGACTTTCATAGCAGTACAAAGTAGATTTATTCCTCTATAATTATTGCAGTCTTGTCTATCCCCCTTTTTATATATTGGAACTATTAAGGCTGTCTTCCAATCTTCTGGAATCTGTTCTTCACTCCACGCCCTGTTGTATATTGTCAATAATATTTTTGTTCCTGTTTCCCCTAAATTTTTGAACATTTCTGCTGTTAATTTATCAATTCCTGGAGATTTTCCATTTTTCAATTCATGTATTATTTCCTGTAATTCTTTTAGAGTTACAATGTCTTTATTTTCTAATATTGCATCCTTTTTTTTGTTAATGTCCTGAATTCTGTTGTCTGCTCCTAGTAATTCCTCAAAATACTCTTTCCATCTATCAATTACTTCGTTTTCATTTCTTAGTATATCTCCTTTTTTATTTTTTATCCATGTTTTTTCTTGTGGTTTTTCCTTTCTTAATAACTTCAATGTTTTGTAAAACAGTTTTTGATTTGATTTACTATTGCTTTCCATTTTTTCGCCAAATTCTTTCCACTGATTTCTTTTAGCTACTGTTACCATCTCTTTCACCTTTTTCCTCTTCTCTTTGTACACTTCATAGTTTTTCGTTGTTCTGTTATTTATATATATTTTCCACGCTTCTTTTTTTAATTTTACTTTTATTTTAATTTCATCCGTCCACCAAGCTGTTTGTTTTTTCTTATTAGTTTTCTTGCTACAACCACATATTTCATTAGCGGTTTCCAAAACGGTTTTTTTGAAATAATCCCACATTTCTTCTAAATTTCCATTTTTCATTATATCACAATTATTTAAGAACTTTCCTGATAATGCCGTTTTGTATTTCTCTGCCATATCTTTGTTTTGAAGTTTGTATGATCTGACCGATTCATATTCTATTCTTTTTTCTACTTTTCGCCTATTATGATTTGTAATTTCTACTTGTTCTCTTATTTTTGTTACAAGTAAATAGTGGTCACTTCCCATTTCTGGTCCTCTTCTAACTTTGGTATCCAATACTTCCTTTCTATTTCTATTTTCCACTAATATGTAATCTATTATGGACCTTTCATTTCTGCTTTCCATCACACGTGTATATTTATGTATGTATTTATGTTGGAAAAATGTATTAGTTACAATAAAATTGTGTAATATGCAAAAATCCAACAGCCGTTCTCCATTATTATTCCTAAATGCTTCACCATGTTTTCCTATCACTGTACTGTAAATGTCATCTTTTGTTCCCACTCTGCTATTCAAATCTCCAAGTATAATTATTTTCCCTTTTGCATTTTCTGTAGCCATAGTTAGATCTTCCCAAAACCTATCTTTATTTCCTACTGTATCGTCTTCATTTGGTCCATATACAATTATTATAGTTTTTGTGTCCATATTTTTATTTTTCATTTCTATCACCAGTAATCTTTCCGACCATCCCGTCCATCCAGTAATTTGTTCTTCTAAGTTTTTATGTATTATGCATGCAACTCCTGCTGCCGCTCTTTTCTCATTTTCAATGCCACTATATACGAGTATATGACCATTATCCATATTCACTATCCCTTGTCCTTTTTTCTTTGTCTCTGTTATAGCTAGTATTCTCAAGTTTGTATTTTCAAACTCTTCTTCTAATTCTTTTTCTTTTCCTAAAATACTTCTAACATTCCATGTTCCAATTCTCCACATTTCCGGTGCTAATTTTACTTTATTTTGATCAAATTCCGTTACCGTGTCTTTTTCTCTGTTACCATGAATATCAGGTTCTTTATTTAGTTTTTTGGATGTATTTTTTCCAGTATTTTCATTCTATTTGTTTCATTATCCCATCTCCATTCTTGCCCATTTACTGTTACCTTATTGTATCCCATTTTTACTTCTTTTCCCTTATGATTTTCTAATTTTGCAAACATCCTTATCTCTTTTTGTTTTTCTCTTTCCTTCTTGGTCATATCATTATTTATAAAAACTCTTTCTTCTTTCCTCTCCTTTAATTTAGCTTTATTTGCCATAATTTTTTCTTTATCAGCTTCTTTTTGACATTCCACTATACACATTTTCTCCCCTATCTTGTTAACTGCTTTAGGCTCGATATTTATTTTTAGTTCTTGACTCAAAAAGTTTCTGACATTTTCCACCAATTTCGACGGCTCATTAGTATCAAGTTTCAATCCATTTATCATCACATTATTTTTTCTTCTTTCTTTATCTATAATTTCCATTGTTTTTTTCATATCTTCCATTTGTTTTCATTTCTGCATTTTCTTTTTTAATTGCTTGGTTTTCTTTTCTCAATACTTCATTTTCAACTTTCAACTTTAATATTTCCTCGTTAAACAGAGCCTGTTGATCTTTAGTTTCTTTGATCTCGTTTTTAATTAGTTGTTGTTCCCATTTCATAACCTTTTGATCTGCAGACATTTCCTTCATTAACGCTAAGATTTCATCTAACTTTTCATCTTTTTTACTTTTAGGTGGGGTTCTGTTAGTCCTCTTGCTAACTTCAAATAATCCATCCATTTTTATTTTCTTTGAATCTTCTGTAGAATAATCATCACTATCAATTTTGTTTATATTTTGTATTCAACTACTATTTGATTATATTATTTTCGTGGTAGCGTAAGACCAAGGTACCCAGATCAACTCTTCGGAGATACTTAATCTATCCAACCACTTATTATATATATCTAGTTTCTTTCTTTATTTTGTCCTTTATTTTTTAAATTTGACAACGTCGCGAATTATATCGTTTTGAACTCGCCTTAAATCAATTGCTTTTTATTTCAGTAACTTAATTCTAACCTATTCATTTAATTGTTTTTACAAAATCTAACGTTTTTCTTTGTTTTTTTTTGTAGCACTACGTACTTTACCTTTTGTTTACACAATTCAAATTCTAGTTAATAAATTTTCGCTGCACTTTCCGATATATCGAAATAAATGCAGGCGAATTTTATAAACACTTTATTATTTCCACACACCGTTGCCACGATTCACTTTATTAACTTAATAAACAATTAAATGTTATAGCTGAAAAGTATAAGTTAAAAAGATGAAAAAGCTAGCTCGCAACTGGTTTTGTTCCCGTTGTCGTAAGGGGGGGGGGGAACGCTTCTAGGATTTAGCAACGTCGGCTCGTTTCTAGAAAATCCAGGTTTATAACTTGAAATATATACCTCACTTAATAATGAACTTTTCATGGCTTCGGTTTTTTGTGACTCTCTCTCTCTACGTACCTCTTGTTTTTTGTTTGCTGCCGGACAAATCAAGTCAAACATATTCAAATTTGTTTTTAATTTTCAGACAAAAATGTAAAGAAGTACGCTTAAATTTTCAACCTAAAGAAGTCGTAGTAGATTTTGAACTAAGCATTCATAACGCTATATATAAATGTTTTGGCAGAGATCAAATTCTTTTTGGTTCTAAATTTCATCTCTGTCAAGCTTGGTTTCGTAAGATTCAGGAGTTTCATTTGGTACAAGAGTACAGACAGAAAGGTTCTGTAATTGGCGAATACTTAAAAGTACATTTCGGTATTATGTATCTTAGTCCTGAGGAAGTTGTAGAATTTTTTTATAATGAACTACATTTTTTGCTTCCGTCTGACGAAAGAGTTATAGAATTCCTAAATTATGTCAATAAAACATATATAACGCAAAATTCGATATTTCCACCACTTATTTGGGCAAATAATGCATCCTTTTTTAAGAGTACAACGAATTCTTGTAAGAGTTTTCATTCGCATTTCGGTGCTTCTTTTTACAAAGCACATCCAAACATTGTTCAATTTACTAGTGTGTTATTGGATTTACAAACGGAGGTATACGCGAAAATTCGTTCGGCAAACCAAAGCCAGAAAAAAACCAAAAAAACTATTAATGGTTGCATGGAAAAATCTTCCACACGTTTTTATATGTTTATGTATATTGAATATATTTTATTGTAATGTAGATGTAATGTAGATGTAATTTTTTAGAAGTGGCAAATATACGTTGAAAATATATGTATGTTAATAATATTTTCTTATATTGAATTTGAGTACCTAAAGTTCAAGGTAAGTTGTTAAATCGGATTAGGCTATTAGACCCCTACTGGTTTGGTAGTTAATCTCCAAAATTTTAAACACTGGCAGAGTTCGAACAACCCGTAATGACTACCTGCATTTTGTGGCAGAGTTCGGATACTCCGGAATAAACTGTGTTGCCTTTCTTTATCAAACTTACTAAAATTTATGTACCTCTATCACTTTTTTTTATTAAAATTAGTACATCCCGTTACCTCTGACCTAAATCGTATATTCTTTAGCATAGCTGCAACTCATTCGTTCAATACAAAATGTACCTTACGGTATACCCTCTTAAAATATATTTTGGTACGTCTATGAAATCTACTTAAATGAATGATTTATTACTCCTTGTCCTTTCTATATAGACTATATTTCGTGAAAAGTTTTATACATATATTATAATATATTCTTTAATAATATTTGCCCCAGGTTCGGGTGACAATTATAATATATCTAATGTGTTTTACTAATTTTATTATGATTTTATATATGAATATGAATTTTATTTATATGATGTGAATTTTATTTGTTGCTGTCGTCACAATTTGTAATAGTAACTGCACTAATGTGAAAACACCTTTACCGCTAAATATAACCTATTAAATTTTATGACAGCAGTTGTCAAATTAATATGCCCGGCTCTATAAATATTAAATGTTATATTATGAAAGATAAATCAATACACAATCAATTAACTCACTCTTAACTCATGGAGGGATCAAAGTTTTCAAATAAGAATTCAAATTTTATAAATTACCAAATAATTTTCCAAATTACATATTGCACTATTCAAAATGTAAAGTAACTGTTTGTCCAATACACTATAAGACAATTAAATTCTTATGACATATATGAAATTTACTGTCAGGAAATTAACCAAATGTCACTAATTATACTAAATTTTCCCTAGCATAAAAAAATTATCAAATATAATGAGAATGATTATAAAAAAGGAACCAAAGAGATTTAGAATTCAAATTTATATATATATATATATATATATATCAGATAACAATTACAAAATTAAAACTTTTCAAAAAATATAAACGCATAAACCAAAGATAGAACTTTCTATCAAACCTTAATATTAAACAACCTATAATTAGAATTTTCCTATCTAAATAATTTAACCAAAAGTTCAAATTGTCTACTTTTATAATTGATATATGTCAATGTAAAATGCGCAAATTTCCTTGTAAATTGTCTGTTCCAAAATAGTCTTCACTTGACGCAGAATTTTATATAAGTAACGTTACTATATTAGTGTTTTTAAATGAAACTCAAGGTCTCTAGTTAATTCCACAATATAATACAAGTTATTGAAAATTCTAAAAAATTGACAATTGTTTCGATAAATCAATATCATCGTCAGAATGACAGAAGTTACATTCTGACGATGATATTGATTTATCGAAACAATTGTCAATTTTTTAGAATTTTCAATAACTTGTATTATATTGTGGAATTAACTAGAGACCTTGAGTTTCATTTAAAAACACTAATATGAGCATATTCCACGAAGTAAGGGTCGAGACAGTCAAACGTTACTATAATTTCAATGTATGTATTTAATCATAAGATGCATCTATTTTCGAAATATTTTTACTAAAGGCCTATTAATTCTCGAGAAATAATATAGATAATATGGACTGGACTCACCAAATGGGTACTGGTAGACTCGTTCGTATTCTAAAACGCTTTTTAGAATTTCAGGAACAACTTTTCTAAATCAGTAATTTAGAAACCGGAAAAACCACTCACACTTTAACGCTGTAATTCTTTGCGAATAATACACGCACTGGCTTCACAAAAGGCAAAATATGTTGAACTGATAATAATCATACAAATTACTCTGATATACTGAATTGAATTTGAGACAACTCTTATTCGATGTTGTCTCGAGAGAATCTAAAAATCAACTCTATTTTAAATAAATTTGAGACAACTCTTATTTGATGTTGTCTCGTGGGAATATCCAAATCAACTAACTCAACTGTTTCAATAAATAATTCTCCTCTCCTTTGGTTACCAAAAATTCTTTTTTAAAAAAAAAATACAAATTTACGTTTTCATATACAAAGAGAGATTTTCATTATTTTAGTATAAATGCCATTTTGCTAACAGAGACATCTGTATTCTTGTTTTCAAATCGTTTTAAAATCTATCTATCGTTAAGTCCATTCTGCATTAATGTCATACGAAATTGAAATGTCAAATTTTATTGGTATATTGAACCTTTCAAATTATTGATAATACAGTGTGTATCACTAGTATTACAACCAAATAAGGAAATTTTTCTTTATTTCAATGTTTTCTTTAGAATTTAGAAAGAGGATATGTATTAATATATATGTGATTAAAGAACATGCAACGTAAAATAAATAATACATGTATCTACAAATTCGGTAGGTGAGTTTTTAACATTTCCTTGTTTATTATTATTATTCAAAATTGTATTATCAGGTGTTTTATTTTAAATGATCATTTAACTTTTATTCTTTTCACTATTCAAAATTTGGATCCAAATATATTAATTAAACACACCACAGACCTTTTCTTTTCACCAAGCCGACGCCTTCAATAGTGTCCATCCATGACGCTTTCCCGCTCTTTAAAATTTAAAAATGTGTTGAACGTGTTGTGCTGTTTCATATTTTAATTAACTGACACCAATTTTCTTTCCGCTCCTGATGAAGCCATTAAATAATGGCGAAATATTGAGCAGATAAGAAAAACAGTTTTTATTTCTTATGACCGCAAACCTGAAATCTTCGTTAACAAACATATATATATATATATATATATATATATATATATATATATATATATATATATATATATATTATTATAGAGTGAAACACCCTGTATATCAAACAATAAAGAATTAAGATTGTGCATTGTAATCTAGAAGAATTTTTTTTTAAGTCAAAAATTTTTTTTAACATTTGAATGGAGACAATCTGTACGATCCACTATTCGATAGAGAAGGCATACAGAAAGGACAGACTGTATAATGTAGGGATAATTGCGAATAGGTGTGATAAACAATTTATGTGAAATAAATTAACCAAACTTTTATTAAAAAGATCAAGTATCAGAATTTGTTCATGATAAGAAACTAATAATGCTTTATTTTGTAAAGTCAAGCTAATCTCATAATATTTGTTGATTAAAACATTAAAGTAAGTTAGTGTAGCTGTTTAGACATAACAGAGCAGAAAAGTATATAATAATGTGAATTTCAGAGAACATGACTCATAAAAAAAAACGAATTTTCATTTTGCATATATATTTAAAGGTAACAGCTGTCATCTATTAAAAAATTAAGAATATTCATTTGACATACATACTTAGAGGTTAGGAAATGTCATTTTAACAATACTAGGAAATATTATTGAATGAAAATAATATAGGAAGTCTAAGCAATTAAAAACCTTAGAATACAATATCCTGATATAATGGATGAACATTTCACTAGTTGAAATGAAGAATTTGAGTGATAAAATAAATAGTCAAATTTGATTGGTAAATAAACATTTAAAAAAAGATCATATCGGCGACAATTATGTTGCTAACGAAAAAAAAATCGGAATGTAAGAAAGTTGTTGATTTTTGGGAAGAAAAATTTGTAAGCAGCAAAACTCTTTGGTAAAGAAAATCATTTGAAATTATTTGGAAGATAAAAATTTGACCATAGAATTCAAGAACAAATACATTATACTTACAAGATATACATTAGTGTAAGTAGTTAAGTTTATATTAATAATTAAAAAAAGGAATTGTCGAATGTTGTACAAAGTCAAGCGTACTTACCAATTTATGCAAAGGACTAAAATTTTGTGACGCATAGACGCTTTTAGGAGTGTATTTCGCCATTTTCTAAAAATCATATGTTTATGAAGTTGTATAATTGTATTTCACTCTTATAATAATATGTCACCAGAGTGCGTGTATGTTGTATGAAAGAGTCATCCTTTTAGATAGTTGAATTTCTTCAAGAACACTTGTAAAAGTGTAATGTATTTATTTTCATTAAATTAAATATCGTTTTTTCCTTTGAAGAATGTTTTTAAACTATTTTTGAGTTATTCATTTCATCTGGTGACTTGCGCACCATCTACTTACCATAGGCAGAAGCTCTGAATGACATCTATTGAATTATGCAGATTTGTTTTAAGCAGGACAGGACCGTATTTAGTTTGGAATCATTGAACAAGTAACATATTCTGATTAACAAATTTATTTTTGAAATATAAAGCATTTATTAACTTTGGCGCTAATATATATAGAATTCTATAATCATTTTATCCTAAATACTTGAACTCTACCCTGAGATGAGAAGTTTTCATGTTAGTAATATAAACTGTTTATCATATATATATAAAATCATCAATATACCGGGCAAACAATAAACTTAAAGTAAATTTAAACTAAAATAAAATAAGTATAACATTCTTATCACACCATAGCCAATTCATATTAATATATATATATATATAATATATATATATATATATATATATATATATATATATATGTTATATTCACAAATTCACGTTAAACTTTTTAAAAACAATTTTTATTGAGTTACACAGTTTTATGTTATATAAAAAAGAATTAATAGGTTGAAATTATAATTGTAACTAACTATTTTACATAAAGTCAAAGAATTTATAGAATTTGTTAAATCAACGTCAGCGTTTATTTTCATGGAGAATTCGATGTAGCGTCGCTCCCATGAAAGTGCAGAAATCATTATTTTTCTGTAACATAATATTTGTGTTACTTAATGTGTTTATTTTATAAAAACGCAACGTAGCATCGTTCTCATGAAAATACGGAAATCGTAATCTGATGTTTGACATTGCGTAACATTACTTAAACATAAGCGTTTTTTCGTATATAACAACTCCCCCCTTAATTAAAATTGTTGTTTAATAAACAACAATTTTGAGAATAAAAACCAAAATACATAAAATATAAAATAGACAATACAATATATACAGAGATTTCAAGATTAAAAGGAAAATACGCAAAATACAAAAAAATAAAAATATAAAGGTATACATTAAACCATGAAATTGTCAATTTTCGATTTCCACTTCCTCAGAGGCTTCGGTGTCAAGTATGGGTCTTCTTTTTGGCAGAATGTTATGAATTTTGATAAAAACATCATTTGGTTGGTCCGGAACAGGCTTTCCTGGCGATTTGTTGAATTTAATATTTCTACACTTATAACAGGTGTAGAGGACGATCAAGGCAACGATGAGTGAGATCGTAGTATATGTGAACCACGAAATATTTTTCTCAACAAACGGTTTGTTTATGAGTTCATCCAAACTTTTTGAGTATTGGTCCAGTTTGTGTTTTGTCACTTGCAGATCATTCAAGTTAATGTTATTAAGATCTAGTGATTCTATTTTGGGTACTTCTACTTTGTTTGGAATGTCTAGGCAACAGTTGTAATCAACCATTACGGGATGAAGTACATGAGGAATTTTTATAGTTTTTCTGGTACTAGCTTGTATTTTAGTAATGCCAACAAAAGCGGAGCATCCTGAGTATAGCTGTAAAATAGAAATTTTCATTTACGGTTAATGCTTTCGTTTTTGTGCCTGGAAGACTTATGGTCACGTGTACCGGTTCGGCAATCGACACTAGCCACACGTTTTCTTCGAGTTTTTGCACATTATAACCTTGTCCGTTGACTACCGCACTTTTACAATTCGCAGGAAATGTCTTATATTGTCTTAACAAACGGGCTTCACATATCGCGTTATCGTCTATAGGGTACGCGTAAACATCGCGACACAACTTTTGATGCGTAGATAACTGTTTACACTTTTGTAAATCGTGGATTGGAATGTAGGATAAAGAATCATCATCTCGCGCTAAATATTTTTGTGAAAATGATAAAATGTGGTGAAATCCAGATCTATTATCATAAATTGGTATTGGGTATAGGTGGAATAAAGTAAATACTTGTGGTCCAATCAAAGGTATTTTAAGAACGAAAACAAGATCTGAATTTGTTTGATATGCTTCGAGATCGATTATTTCCAAATACTTTGAAATTTCAGAATATTTTATTGGTAGCGGTAAACCTTTTCTTACTGTATTTTCTGATATTTTCTTAAGAGCAGTGATCAAATTTTCTGGTTCAATAATAGAAGTATGAATTATTTGAAGCTGTGCAAAAGTGATAGAGTTTAGAATGTCATTAATAGTATTTTCAAGATACGAATAACTCTCCATTAGTTGTTCGCAAATTTCAAAGAAATTTAATTTGGCTTCGATAAGCGCAATTTCGTTTGTTGATTGTCGAATGGTGGTTTCAACTTTTTCTATATCTGAGTTAAATATTTTCTCATTTAATTTTAATTGTCCTATAGTACTGTTGAGATTTGTTATGACTGAGCTTGTGATTGACATTTGATTTTTTAATAAGTTTTCTATCTGGTTTTGATCAGTTTTTAATTTATTAATGCAGTCCATGTAATATTCACCGTCAGACGCATCGAGATTTCCGGTTATTGATTTAAATATGGTGCCAATACCATTAATTAACCCTCGTTTTTGTCTTTTAACATCGAAAGATATTTCACTAAATTTATCGCCAATAGATTTTGTAATTTGTTGCAATAATGCCAAATGTGATTTTACTTCGGATCGGAAGAACTTCATACTGGAGTAGTTTGAAGTAAAGGTATTTTGAATTGTGTCAAGAATTCTATTATTTCTTTCAAAAGTTTGTTTAAAAGCTGATATATTTTTATGCACTAATAAAGTCCATTCGTCGTTCGAAACCATTATTTTGGTTTCGTCGTGGTAGTAGATTCCAACTGTATTGTTTATGGGTTCGATTTTATATTGACATGTTGCTGTTCCGATCAGCAGCAGAAACCTGAAAATAAGTTAATTTTCAACATAGGGTTTCATAAGATCGAAATTTATTTTTGATTTGTTATTTGTTTCTAAATTTAATACTGTTGCGGAATTTCTGTGTATCTCTAGTATTTCAAAAGGGCCATTAAACTTATTTTCTAACTTGTTTTTTATTTGAGTTTCTTTTACGTAAACTTTGTCACCTACTTCATAATTTGGTTTGTTTTCGGAGACATGTTTGTCAAATCGGTCTTTAGCTCTTTCTTTTTGCTTTATGGTTTTTTCTCTCGCTATTTTATAATAATAGGATATGCGGTTATTTAGATCTCTAATATATTTAGTAATTAATTCTTGTTCATTGTATAATTTTTCGGGAGGTGTACTGGACGTGTGTCCAAATACAAGTTCGTATGGTGTGAATCCGTGTGTTTTGTTTATAGAGTTATTATAAGCGATAATAGCAAATGGTAAAATACTGAAGGTGTGTTCATTGGGGTGGTCTGCTAAATGTAATCGAATCATTTCTAACAGAGTAGCATGTAATCTTTCTAGAGATCCGTTACTTTGCGGATGACCGACACTTGAATATGTTAACTTGTTATCGAACATATTACAAAGGTCTTTCATTAGCGCATTATTGAATTCGCGACCGGCATCGCAATGAATGCGAAGTGGTGCACCAAAATGCTGAAAATAAGCTAATAATGAAGTGACAACGGATTTGGCACTTTTATCTTCAAGCGGATATGCTTGAGAAAATTTTGTTAGTTCGTCTCTTATTGTAAGAGCGTAATTCTTTTGAGGTACCTCTAAAATATCAATATTAATACGTTCAAAAGGTGTTTTAGGCGTTTCAGTTATAACGAGGGGACTGTCCAAATTTTTGCGACATATTTTTGTCTCTTGGCATGCCCGGCATGACTTAATATAATTTTCGACATCTCGATTGAGGCCGGCCCAATAATATTTTTGTCGTATTCGCCTAATAGTTTCATTAATTCCGCGGTGAAGGTGGCTTTTGCCATTATGGAATTGATCTAAGATGATAGGTATTTGATTTTGTTCTGGCTCTTTAGTAATATTTTGACAAATAGTGAATTTTACGTCAACTTCCGAAAGTAGAAATGATAGTGTTTCTAGTATTGGTAGGTCAGGATTATTTTCGATAAAATATTTTTCTGAAGGTTTAAATAAATCTCGATTTCTGTAAATTGCAGCAAATAAGTATTCACTAATACTGTCTGGATCCCTTGGTATAGCAATAATAAGGTATTTTCTATTTTTGACAGTTTTACTGCTAAGTACATTAATTTTTGCATAAGAAAAGTCGGGGGTTTCCTCAAATATATCCTCAATTATTTTTTCATGAAAATCTTGTAAATTGTTTTGTTGAAAGAAGGTTAAAATGTTTTTATTTTGTTTGTCTAGTAGATGATTATTGGAATATTCTATTTTAGTGATTTTGTTTTATAAAGTTCCTCAAAAGACAAAAATTCTTCTGCAGCGGCATCCCAGTCAATTTCAGGTTTATTTTCAGTTTGTTGGGATGGCCCTGCATCTTCAAGAGCGGGATAAATTGGGTAAGGTAAATATTTAAAGTTTCCTAATTTTGAGCGAAATGAATCAAAGTCATTTATGTGGTTAATTTTTATTCGAGAAAGGGCATCGGCATTTTTATTGGATTTGCCAGATTAAAATTCATTTTGATAGTCGTATTCCTCTTATTTGAGGCGCCATCGTGCTAGACGACTACCGGGGTCTTTTATAGAGAATAACCAAGTAAGTGGACGGTGGTCAGTTATAAGGGTAAATTTTCGGCCATTTAAATAGGGTCTAAAGTGTTTAACTGCCCACACAATTGCCAAAAGTTCTCTCTCTATCGTAGAGTATTTGGTTTCTGCTTTGCACAATGTCCTGGACGCATAGGCTATCGGTAAATCCTTACCTATTGAGCCTTGTGACAAAACCGCACCGATTGCAAATGCGCTAGCATCGGTAGTTAAAAGAAATCGTTCTTCAAAGTTTGGGTATATCAATATCGGAGTAGAAGTAAGAGCATTTTTTAATTCTTGGAATGACTTTTGAGATTCGGAGTCAAAATTAAATGGGACATCTTTTTGTAAAAGTGTTGTCATTGGTTTGGAAATTTTAGCGAAGTTCGGTATAAATCTTCTGTAGTAACCAGCGAGTCCCAAAAAGGATTTTATTTCCTTTTGGTTCGTAGGTTGAGGGAATTTTTGGACGCATTCAATTTTTGCCGGAAATGGCTTAACGCCATCTTCCGTGATTAAATGTCCAAGGTAGGCGACTTCTTTTCTCAAGAATTCGCACTTGTCTGGCTGAAGTTTTAAGTTAGCTTTTTGAAGTCTCTTGAATACTTCTGTTAAGCGGGTAATATGTTCTTGAATTGTCGATGAATAGACGATGATGTCGTCCATATAGACAAGACATCGCTCGTTTTGAATTCCAGCAAGGACATTGTCCATGACCCTCTGGAATGTTGAAGGTGCATTTTTTAGACCGTACGGCATTCTGAGGAATTCGAAATGTCCGTTTTCAACTGTGAAGGCGGTCTTTGGTATATCTTCAGGCATTATTTCAATTTGATGAAAGCCTGATGCAAGATCTAGTGTCGTGAAACATTGACACTTACCAAGCTGGTCCAATAAATCTCCAATGTTTGGTAACGGGTATTTGTCGTCTACAGTAACCTCATTCAGTTTTCTGTAGTCTACGACAACACGCCATTTTTGTTTACCTGATGCGTCGAGCTTCTTGGGTACAACCCACACGGGAGACGGCCATGGAGAATTGCTGGGTTGTATAATGTTTTGTGAAAGCATTTCATTGATCTGATCTTTCACCTCTTGTTTATGAATTTGGGGATAGCGATATGATTTTACATAAGTGGGCTTAGAATTTTGCGTATCTATGGAATGTTTTATTTCGTTGGTGAAAGTAAGTATGTCTTCTTCTAAATAAAAAATGTCAGAAAAATCATGACAAAGTTGGGAAATTAAGTCTCGTTCTTCTTCATTAAGATGATCAAGTCTTAGTTGATTTTTTAATTCCGATGTTCTATCGGTGCACATTTCTTGGGTGGTTAGTTGAATATTACTTACATTATTTATTTCATATGGTTCTAAGTTAAGTTTTGAAAATGTTACAGTTTTAGGTATACAATTAACATTTAATACTGAAACAAAAAATTCTCCTTTTTCATTTATTTTAACTAATGCGTTTGGTAGTTTAACTTTCTCTACTTCTTGACCTACCAGTATAGCATCAGTATTAACTAAATCGCATTTTAGTTTAAATATTTGTTCAGTCCTAGGTTCAATGGAAATTGTATTTTTGTAAATTTGTGGAAATTGGTTTTCGATTGAAATATTGGTAGTTTCATTATCTGTGACTTTAAATAATGGTAGGTACAATTTTGAAATCAGTAATAAGTTGTTTATTTTTTAGATCAACTATACAATTATAATGTTCTAAAAAATCCATGCCTAATAATCCATCAAAATCAATATCTAAATTACAAATGAATACTCTGTGTGGATCGTTAGGTTTAGATGGAATAAGGGTTGATTCGTTAACTCTTATTTTTTGGTTCGTTATACCTTGAATAATTACATTTTCAGGGGATCGATTTCTATAATTTTCGCAAGTTTTGGGTTTGAAAATTGATAATCCAGCACCTGTATCAATTAGAATTTTATAAGTGTTTGTTCTGTCTTTAATATAGTATAAGTTTTTAGAATTTACCGGTAAGGTATTTTTTACATGAACATCTGTTCGAGGCAGTCCGATTCTGGACTGTTTAAACTCATGGTTTGAATTTGTGAACTGAGGTCTGGGATCGACAAATTTGAAGTTTGGTCGTTTAGCGGATCTGGGGGTTTCGTTTGTAAAGGGCCTTGTCGAAAATCCTGATAATAATCATGATTTGGATTTAGGAGGTTATCAGAATCAAAATTATAAACATTTTCATTATTATAATTAAAATTATCTTGTTCGATATGGCTATAATCGAAAGTTTCGTCTTCATTCGTATTGCAAACTGGTACACAATTATCAGAGTTAGGATCACTATCAGCAGTATAATAGTTTTCCTCTATTCCACTATTAACAGTATAATAGTCAGGAGCACTGGGGTTAATTTCTTGGTAATATTCTTGATAATCAAGTGAATTATCGGAGTATTGTTCTTGATTTTCATAATAATTTTGACTATCATCTGTATAATAGTCATAACTGTTATGAGAGTGTTTGTTAAAATCACGATTTCGATTGAAATGAAAAGTTCTTTGTTGATTAAAATTTGTGTTGGGTCGATTTCCCGGTGGTCCTTGAGGTATAAAACTTGGATTTGGTCTAATTACAGATGGGCTATTTTGATTTTGTTGGTTATTTTGAAATTGTGGACTTTGTTGAAAATTTTGGCCTGTTTGGTTATGTAAATTGGGAGTTTGATTTGGTCTAAAGGAACCCTGAGCTACATTTTGAGATTGTCTTTGACGTGTGAAACACTCATTTATAGTAAGTCCTATTCTATAACAAAAATTACATTGTTTTGGTGAATTTTGGCTGAATCTACGAGTAGGTATATTATTTGTATTACGATTAGTCTGAGGTTTGTGGTTTTCATAGTAAGTTAATTGAAGTTCTCTTCTGATTCGTGTAATAGCTGATAAAACACTTATTGGATTACTAGCTCTAACAATTTGACCGATGTTTGGATCTAGACCGGTTAATAAAGTATTTAAAGTTAATGATTCTATTAGACGTGTTTGTGCTACTTTTTGATCTGTTGTAAAATGCTGTTGTTTACTTATAGCTGAATACATTTTTGCTTCCAGAGTTTGTAATCTCGAAACAAAAATTACAGGCGATTCGTTTGGTAGTTGTTTCATTCTTTGAAGGTCTTGAATCAATGAATTTAAGTCGCGAGAATCTCCAAAGTGAGTATTTAATAATGTTTTAATTTCTTCCCAATTTGAAGGGTCGCGTGAATTAACTAATTCAGCGGCTCTTTCTTTAAGTTTGTTTTTAATATGAAGAGTTAAAAGTACTTTTTGGTCGTTGCCGGCCATTCTGTAAGCTGTTTTACAAGCATTCATAAAAGTATTTAAGAAAATTTGATTACCGTCATATTCCAGAATTATTGAAAATATTTCGGATAATCTGTAAGGCTCTAGATTCGACGCTTGATCGGTTTGAGCAACTGGAGTATTAGCATTGGCATTAGCGTTTGTTGCACTACGTGTTTCAGGCATTTTGCTTTATATTAAAATGATTGTATTCAAAATAAAAGTAAATTATGACAATAGAACTTGGTAAAAATAAAAAATAAATTGCAAAATATTAAATAAAAATAAAACGAGATGATTCTTACGTAAATATTTTCATTCCTTCCTTGGCAGCTGAAATCCTTATCCGTGAGCTTTGCTACACCTGGTTAGCAGTTTGCGTGTTCCTGGTGCCGGAGAGACCGTCTGCTTCTTGAAGATCTGGAGCTGGTACTTGAAAATTCCTTAAAGGTTTAGGAACCACCACACTTAGTTAGGCAATCCTTGTTCTAAATGTGTTTAGGAATCCTACTGACTGCGCCACTGTTATATTCACAAATTCACGTTAAACTTTTTAAAAACAATTTTTATTGAGTTTCACAGTTTTATGTTATATAAAAAAGAATTAATAGGTTGAAATTATAATTGTAACTAACTATTTTACATAAAGTCAAAGAATTTATAGAATTTGTTAAATCAACGTCCGCGTTTATTTTCATGGAGAATTCGATGTAGCGTCGCTCCCATGAAAGTGCAGAAATCATTATTTTTCTGTAACATAATATTTGTGTTACTTAATGTGTTTATTTTATAAAAACGCAACGTAGCATCGTTCTCATGAAAATACGGAAATCGTAATCTGATGTTTGACATTGCGTAACATTACTTAAACATAAGCGTTTTTTCGTATATAACATATATATATATATATATATATATATATATATATATATATATATATTATCCCACCATTGTAGTGCCGTGTGGTGATCACATATTTAATATTTAAGTATTTGAAAGAAAGTGGTATTTTGAGAAACATAATATATCTGAGTCTGGCGATAAATTTATTAGTCTAGGTACTACAAGAAGATGTGAAATGGGTGTTAACGTCTGAAAAGGTATACGGAAGTACGAAATGTGTTAATTGAGAAATGTTAGGATTAGAAAGGAAAATTATATGTTCGATGCGGTTGTATTATTGATAGTTGATCTATTAATTTCCATCGAAGAAAATCTGAGTTTAACAATACATGACATTGATTAAAATAAAAATTTATCTGAACAAGCCTTTAAGGAAACCAAGGAAGGAAGTGAGGAGAGAGGTTGTTGAAACGAGAGACTATTCACTTGACATTTTTTGGTGACAGAAGTTTGATCCCGAAAAGACGAAAGATAACGGAATAAATTATATTGGAGGTGATTCAGGGATTTAAAATTAACCATAACATAATCAATACGAGGAATAAAACAAATATAAATGAAAATTAAAACAGTATATGGAAAACAGAGATTAAATATTATGGAATGATGCAAGGCTGGGAAAATAGTACGTGAGATTCTTTTAACACAGATTGGAGACATAAATAAAACATATTTAGAAGATTGTTATCAAAATAAATAATTTTAGACGGTAACTAATAATTTGAAGAACATTATATTGAAAACAGAAATAAATATTTTGAAAAGAAGCAACATGAAACCAATATAAGACAGCGGAACCATATAAATAAACATATAAAGACGAGATTGTGGAAAAAGAACATTAAGTTAAAAGGTCGGTTAAATTTTATACTAGTTAGTTTATTTTTTTTAAAGTTGTGTAATTATCAAATTAGGTTATTTCGTTGATACTTTGAGACACTTCTATATTTGATTGAAAATTTTGGGAAATCTTGTATATTATTGAAATTATTTTGTTAATTATCGGATCATTAGATATAGTAATTTTGTTTAGTTAATTGTAATTTTAATAGATTTTCTTCATAAGGTAAACTAAGTATTGGAATTATCAAGAACAAAGATCTTTGTTTGAGGAATTCAAAAGAAGCAGTCCTGTATAAAAAAAAGGTAAGAGTTTTTAGTATACAAATTAGAGTTAGTGTTGGTAAAATTTTGAATAGTAATGGATTTAGGTCAAATTAGAGAAAATTAATATACAGGGTGTTTCTTGAATTAAAATTTAGAATAAAAACTTAATTGTAGAACTGTGTAAAAATGTTAATTTAGTTTTATAAAAAAATAACCGAAATAAAAGAAAAGATATATTAGAACACTGAAAATTTTTCGAGAACCGACTCCCTGAAAATAAGAGGTCTTATATATAGCTGGAGCATATAGATTTACAATATTTTTCTTATGATAATTTGAATTGTCACAATAATTATTTTAAATTTTACTTACCTATTTATGGTAAGTTAGCGTCCATAAATGATTAAATATATAGCTAATTATTACAATCATAATAAAAGTTATATCTATGTAGTGTTAATCATAATAAATATGGCGCCCAACGTGGGGCAATACTAAACTGGCATCCTAATCAAGTGGGGCGATTACCAGTGGCAGTAGTAACATAAAATTTTTCTAGAATAAAATAAATCAAACAAAATAAGAAATGGAGATTGAAAAATATTTAGACGATTTAAAAATACAAGAGATTAAAACAGAACTGGCGAAGAGAAACATGGACACAACTGGAATTAAAATAACATTAAAGAATAGATTGAAGCAAGCGTTAATTGATGAGGGAGAAGATCCAGAAGAGTATCGGTTTACATATCAAGAACAAGGAGATGGGAATCAGGAACAACAAGGTGAAATGGTAAACCTGATAAAACAAATGCTAGAAAAAATGGACAAGAACAAAGAAGAGATGAAGAAAAATTTAGAAGAGAACAAAGAAGAAATGAAGAAAAAGATGGATGAAACCAAGGAAGAAATGAAAAAGAATATAGATGAAAAGATGGGAGAAGCAAATAAAAACATAGACAAAATGGAGAAAAGAATACAAAAATTACAAGAACATGTAATAGAAAAAGTGGGAGATATTAAACGTGAACAGGAACATCAAAAAGAAAAATTTGAAGAGTATGTATGCCATAATGAGAAAGAAAAAGATAAATTACTAGAACTAATAAATCAGAATGATAAAAAAATAGAAGTTGAAACAAAAATAAACATAGTGGAAAGAGAAATAGAAAATATAAATAAGAAGATAGATGAATTGCCATCAGGAGACAAACAGGTAATCTATATGGAAGCAGGAAGAGGGATGGATTTAGAATATTATGGAGATATTAAAAAAAATCCAATCAAAATATTAAGGGACATGAAGAACACAATACAGCAAAAGAATCAGGAGGAGAACTGGAAAGTAGTAGTATCGAAAACGATGAAAGGAAAGGCAGAATTATGGTGGGACATGATAAGAGAAGAATGCGAGGACTGGCTACAATTTGAGAATATGTTTATTGAATATTTCTGGAGCGATGCACTTCAAAGTAAAATAAGGGAAAACCTATACACGGGAAAATACTTGGAAGGAGGCATGCCTAGAGAGAACTATGCAATGAAAAAATTAGACAACATTAAATATTTAACACCAAAAGTATTGGAAGAGGATGCGATAAAATATTTGGCTAGACACTTCACGAATGATATATACGAATTTATTATGGTAAATAATTTAAAAGACAAGAAAAGGTTCCTAGATTATCTCCGTAGAATAGATGAGATGATATCGATGAGGACGAATTACAAGAGAGAAGAGAATAATAGGAGGGATGGATGGAGAGCTTCCTGGAACAAGAAGGAAGAGATAGATAATAGGGAAGAAAGATACCCTAAGGACAAAAATAATAATCCTCAGAGAAGTAATTATGGAAATAATTACCATAAATATGATAATGGAAGTTCAAAGCAGAATTTTCCAGATAGAGATGATCATAATAGATATAGATATCTAAACCATAGAAACAATAATTATGAGGACAACCGAGCAAGATATGAAAATAATCAACAGAGACGGGAAGATGGAAATAATAGTAACAGTTATGATAATAATAAGAAGAGATTTGATGATAGAAATAATTTTCATAAAAGAAGTTCATATCAAAATAGGTATGAAAATAACTATGATACAAGAAATTATAATAGAAATGAACCTATGGACAAATATGAGGATGATAGAAGAAATAATGATGGGTACAACCAAAGACAAAAACACAATAAACAAGAGCATGATGAACCCAGGAATTTCGGGGCAGAAGTCAATCATACAAGAATAAAAGAGGAAGAAGATATAAAAAAATTGAATGAAGATTATGATAAGATTGATATAATGACCTCTGCAATGGTACATGAGCCAGCAGAAGGCAGACAAAATTTTTAATATCGAGCAGATTAAGTCATCTTCAGGTTAATTCAATAAAAAGCACCTATTGTCATCCAAAAGAATTTATAAAAATCGAAGCTGAAGAAGAAAACATGACCAATAATGATAATGAGCTAATATATCTCAAAATGGAAATGAATGGAATAGAAATAATAGGATTAATAGATACCGGAAGTCAAATTTCAATGTGTAAAGAAAATTTTTATAAAGAAAACAAAAATAAGTTCAAGGAAGAACAAATTAAAAAAATTAATAAAAAACAAGTGGTTAGTTTCAATAATAAAAAGCTAGGAAATATTGAAGTAATGATATCAGCAGAAATTGATATAAAAGGAATTAAAAGGAAAATAAATTTTTTTGTTATGCCAGGATTAAAAGTAGATGCTATATTGGGAGTAGATTTTATAGGGAAACATGATTTTATCATCGATTTAACAGATAAAAGAGTACTAATTGATGATAATGTTATAAATATAAATAATTATGAAAATGATGAGGCTGAACGGCAGCAAAAGGGCACCGCAGTCAATTTAAATGGAATTAAAATATGGGGGGAGAGTGAATCTACTACTTCAAAAAGCAAGTATAAAATCCAAAGCATGAGTAATAAATTAGAAACAATAATAGAAGAAGAGTCAATAGAAATATTAAATAACAATAAAAAGGAAAATACCAATATTAATATAAAGGAAATTAAATTAAATAAAAAAGAGAATATAGAAAGGGAAAGGGAATTAAGAATCAACACTTATATCAATTTTATCAAAGAAACAAAGTACACTTGTAAGTATAATTTGAATGTAAACAAATTAAACATTGAAATCTTGAAAAATCCTAGCCGATTTGATTTGCTCTACGAAAAACATCAGTTTTATAGACAATACACGTCAGGACCAGAAACAAGAGGGAAAATGAATTTGAATATTTATAATCATGTGAAATATAAAAATAAATTTGTTAAAATAAAACTGAAAAGACTATTGCGAAACCAATTATGTAGAAAGCATATTCGTTTTAAAATACACAATAATATACACAAACCAGGAAGTAGATTGTACAGAAAACATGTAAAATGGAAAAAAGAGCATGATACAGGATACCTAAAATTAGATGACAATACCAATAGTATAATTACAAGAAATAATAACTATATCAGCATAGGAAGCATGAAGTCAAAAGAAAGTAATTTATTATGGTTACCATATATTGAAATAAAGATTCAAGGTTTACCAATAGCAGCACTAATCGATACCGCAGCTCAAATATCAGTAGTAAAGGAGAAGATAATTTTAGACAATTTTAGCAATTTTAATGAACATATAATAACAATTAAAAGGATTACTATTATAGCTGCAAACAATAAGAATTTAGCCGAAATTGGAAAAATGTATTGTGGTACCTTATTAGTTAAAAATAAAGAGGTACAGGTTAATCTTTTGATAATGACAGACATGGATCAAGATATGATTCTAGGGATAGATTTTTTGCGTCAAAATAATAGTATAATAGATTTGCATCATAAAGTTATACAATTAAATAATGATAATTTGAAGATAAATGCTAGTTTGGATGTAGAACAAAATAAATATGTAATTCCAATGCATGTAATGAAGGTGGAAGAAGGAAGAGAATGGATAACAAGAGTAAAATGTATGCCGGAATATAAAGAGAAGATTTCAGAAATAATGAATAATAATAGGCAACTTTTTGACGATTCACCGAGAAAAGCAAATCATTATGAACACAAAATAGAAATATATACAGAAAAACCATTTATTTATAGGGGTTATGCTATACCTCAAGCATATAAGGAACAGGTAAAAGAAGAATTAGGAAAAATGGAAAGAGATGGGATTATTCAAAAATCAAATACACATTACATTAGTCCGTTAATAATTGTCAAGAAGGCTGATAATTCCAATCGTCTATGCTTGGATGCAAGAAAAACAAATGAGATTTCTAAACCACAATATGAGGCACCACAGCATGTAAATATTCTCTTAACAAAAATAGGAAAATCAACAATATTCACCAAATTAGATCTTAAGAATTCATTCTGGTTAATTCCATTAAGTCCAGAATCTAGAAAATATACTGGTTTTCAAGTGGATGGGCAGGTATATGAATTTTTAACAGTACCATTTGGATTACAATCAAGTTCTTCAGCACTAGTACGAGCTTTGAGGGAGGTACTTGAGCCATATCAAGAATTTTGCATTTCATACATTGATGATATCCTTATCTTTAGTAATAGCTCACAGGAACATCTAAAACATATAGAAAAAATTGTAAATATTTTAAACAAATTTGGACTGAAGTTAAATATTGATAAGTGTGTATTTTATCAAAGCGAGGTACAGTATCTGGGTTTTCAAATAACGAATAATGGAATAACAATAGATGAGAAAAGATTAGAACAGATACAAGAATTTCCTAAGCCTAAAAATTTAAAAGCACTTAGAGGATTTCTTGGAATGATTAACTACTATTCTAAATTTGTACCTAATTTGGCAGAAAAAGAAAGGTCATTAATAGAGTTGCTAAGAAAGAATGAAAAGTGGATATGGGATGAACGTAGAATAAAGGCGTTTAACCAAATTAAAAATGAATTTTATAAAAACATTTCGGTATATGTTCCAAATTTTAAAGAACCATTTTTATTACGTACAGATGCATCTGAATATTCAATAGGAGGAGAATTGGTGCAAATGCAAAGGAAAGAAGAAGTACCAATATGCTTTGTGTCAAGAATGTTAAGAGGACCTGAAGTAAGATATAGTGTGGGAGAGAAAGAAATGTTGGCTATTGTATACTGTTGTCAAAAATTGGGATATTGGCTTAGAGGAAATAAATTTACAATCGAGACAGATCATAAAGCTTTATCATTTATGTGGATAACAAAATATGAAAACAGCAGAATATATCGGTGGAATTTGCTACTTCGAGAATATGATTTTGAAATAAAATATCGGCCTGGGTGTATTAACTTCACAGCAGATTTTTTAAGTAGAAAAGATACTGAGAAAACTAAAAAAACGACAGAATTATTAATAGCACATAACAAGATAAACACGGTATTAATGGGTTTAAATCAATTGAAACATGAAACAGGGGTTTATTCAAAAAGAACAATTATTGAAAGTCAAGAAAATCTAGGAGAAGTAAAGAATAAGGAATCAAATTAGTAGAGGGATATTTGGTTAAAGTCATTAAAAATCAAGAATTGTATGTGTTAGATGAACAAACGACCGAGCGAGATTTAAAAGAAATTCACCAAGATTATGGACATGTTGGTATGCGGAAAACGTGGATGATTTTCAAAGAAAATTATTTTGCTATGCATGATTTAACGAGTACCAAACGTATATGTCAGAATTGTCAAGTGTGTATGAGAACAAAATACAGAAACTATCATAATTTACATACGGTACACAGTATCAGTGTTAACAAACCTTTAGAATTAATCACGATAGATTATCTTAGCAATCTCATAATAAGTTATAATGGAAATAAGAACATTTTAGTAATATATGATTTATTTTCAAAATATGTCAAGCTGTATCCAACAGTAAAATGTAACCGAAAAGAAACAATACAATGTTTAGAAACGTATATAAATGAATATGGTAAGCCAAAGAAAATACTAACGGATAATGCAACTTATTTCACGACAAGGTATACAAATTATACATACATCTATAAGAAGACCAAATGCGAATCCAACGGAAAGACAGGTAGAAGAATGTATCAAGTTTTTGAGATCAGAATGTATAAACAACCATAAAGAATGGGATGAAAAATTAGGAAATATAGAAAAATATATTAATCATACACCGAGCCTAGTGACAAATGTAGCACCAGTCACTTTAATGAAAAAAATACAACCAGAGAGACCCTGGAATATAGATAATATAAATATAGAAAATTTACAGGAGAAGGCAAAAAGAAACATCATGAAATATAATGAAAAATATGAGAAGAAGGAAAACAAGAAGATAAAAAACAAATTAAATTTAATATTGGAGACAAGGTATTATTAAAAAGACATAGGGTGAGCAACAAAAGGAATGAAACATGTGCTAAATGGCAAGAACCCTATATTGGACCATTCATTATAAAAAGGTTATTAGGAAGTAACGTATATGAACTACTGGAATCAGAAACACAAAAGAACGTAGGGAAATATCATATACAACTCCTTTATAAATACTATGAAGAAAACGAAAATGAGACAAAAAAAACATAAAAAAGGATGATCAACACAATTAATTTATAACACTGAACAAAGATGTTCATTGTTCTGGGGGGAGAATATCACATACAGGCTGTCCCACCATTGTAGTGACGTGTGTTGATCACATATTTAATATTTAAATATTTGAAAGAAAGTGGTATTTTGAGAAACATAATATATCTGAGTCTAGCGATAAATTTATTAGTCTAGGTACTACAAGAAGATGTGAAATGGGTGTTAACGTCTGAAAAGGTATACGGAAGTACGAAATGTGTTAATTGAGAAATGTTAGGATTAGAAAGGAAAATGATATGTTCGATGCGGTTGTATTATTGATAGTTGATCTATTAATTTCCATCGAATAAAATCTGAGTTTGACAATACATGACATTGATTAAAATAAAAATTTATCTGAACAAGCCTTTAAGGAAACTAAGGAAGGAAGTGAGGAGAGAGGTTGTTGAAACGAGAGACTATTCACTTGACATTTTTTGGTGACAGAAGTTTGATCCCGAAAAGACGAAAGATAACGGAATAAATTATATTGGAGGTGATTCAGGGATTTAAAATTAACCATAACATAATCAATACGAGGAATAAAACAAATATAAATGAAAATTAAAACAGTATATGGAAAACAGAGATTAAATATTATGGAATGGTGCAAGGCTGGAAAAATAGTACGTGAGATTCTTTTAACACAGATTGGAGACATAAATAAAACATATTTAGAAGATTGTTAGTAAAATCAATAATTTGAGACGGTAACTAATAATTTGAAGAACATTATATTGAAAACAGAAATAAATATTTTGAAAAGAAGCAACATGAAACCAATATAAGACAGCGGAACCATATAAATAAACATATAAAGACGAGATTGTGGAAAAAGAACATTAAGTTAAAAGGTCGGTTAAATTTTATACTAGTTAGATTATTTTTTTTAAAGTTGTGTAATTATCAAATTAGGTTATTTCGTTGATACTTTGAGACACTTCTATATTTGATTGAAAATTTTGGGAAATCTTGTATATTATTGAAATTATTTTGTTAATTATCGGATCATTAGATATAGTAATTTTGTTTAGTTAATTGTAATTTTAATAGATTTTCTTCATAAGGTAAACTAAGTATTGGAATTATCGAGAACAAAGATCTTTGTTTGAGGAATTCAAAAGAAGCAGTCCTGTATAAAAAAAAGGTAAGAGTTTTTAGTATACAAATTAGAGTTAGTGTTGGTAAAATTTTGAATAGTAATGGATTTAGGTCAAATTAGAGAAAATTAATATACAGGGTGTTTCTTGAATTAAAATTTAGAATGAAAACTTAATTGTAGAACTGTGTAAAAATGTTAATTTAGTTTTATAAAAAAAATAACCGAAATAAAAGAAAAGATATATTAGAACACTGAAAATTTTTCGAGAACCGACTCCCTGAAAATAAGAGGTCTTATATATAGCTGGAGCATATAGATTTACAATATTTTTCTTATGATAATTTGAATTGTCACAATAATTATTTTAAATTTTACTTACCTATTTATGGTAAGTTGGCGTTATTAAATATATAGCTAATTATTACAATCATGATAAAAGTTATATCTATATAGTGTTAATCATAATAATATATATATATATATATATATATATATATATATATATATATATATTGAAAAGGTATATTCTAGGAATTATTTGATTGTACCCACTAAGATATCTGATGTTGATCACCACGCGAACGAAGTCGCGGGTAAAAGCTAGTATAATATAAAACCAAAAAACAAATTATTATTATTTACATTCTCAGTCAAATCAAATGTCAAGACTGCGGTAAAAGCGCACTACGCATGTTCCCGACAAGTAACTGGGAAATTATCTTCAAACAGTTCTAACAGTCAGCCAACCATCCGAAAAAATTGTTGGAACAACTTACAAACTGTTTGCGGACTATCAGCTACCTCTGTAGGAACGCGTCGCGGTCAAATTCGCAGAATTGGGACTTTTGAGGACTGTTTCTGACTCGTGTAGGAACAAAACTATACTAGCCAACACCTTCGGATGGAATGGCTTGTTGCGATCGATTCATTACATATTTTAAATTTAGTCGCGTTACAATGCCATTTCACCTCGCCTTGCATTAGGTCAATCGGTCTAGCTCAGACCCACAGATTGATGAGGCACTGATTGTGGTGCCATCTAAAGAGCCTGTCGACTAAACAATTGAGTGATGTTATAAAGATTTCTGTAATTCCAGGTTTTGGCGGTATATTCAAATCTACTGTATTCTAATTATTTTATTTAAAAATGACCATTTATAGTCCATCATTTGATAATTCGTTCAATTTAACTCCATTAACTCAATAATGATTAGATGTTGAGTTAAATTCGATGAAATATCAAATGATGGACCATAGATGGTTAAATTGGGAAAAATAAAACATATAAACAGTTTATTAATTTTGGTATAAAAAGACACAACAAATAATTTATTTCACAAAGTACTTTTCTTTACAAACAGAATGACAATAAATAAAAAATAATGTAAAAACAATGCAATAATTAAAAAATAATTTGAGTAACATACATTCTAGATTGGAGTATCATTAGATTTTTAAATGATGTTAAATCAAGATAAAAGTAGAAAATTATTTATGATAAGTTTATATTAATTCATTTATTTATTATTGTACTCCTATAAACACACAGAGCTGGACAAACTACTGGAGTATAACTGCAAATTACTTAAATCAAAAAAAGTGTTAGCAATGAGTAGTTAAATACTATTTTGACAAATTTCTGTGAAAGTTGTTAACTACTGCCCAGCTCTGTAAATACAAGATGCCAAGTAATTACATATAAGAGTGCTAAACAGCACTTGTGAATGAACAAAATTTAAAATAATATATCTAACATTTCATTTCCACTTAAAGCAAATCTTCATTTCTTTACTGAGAGTATTTAATAGGTTTACATAACAAGTTTGAACCTAGATTATGGCATATTTGTATATTTTTACATTTGAAAGCATTCCGTTCTTATGGAACCATCGCATAAGGCAGTTTAAGTTACTCTGCAGCTCCTGGCAGTCTATGATTGTTAAAATGTTTCTTGAGGGCTCTTACAAATACCTGCGTCTCGTGGAAGTCCTTTCTCGTTTCTGGTTAAGCTTCTACAAGTAAACACACTAAATAACAACAATAAATAAGTAAACACACAAATATGTTTGAAAATTTATATCAACAAAAGAAAACGAAATGCGCTTACTATTGAAATAATAAGTTTACACATGCTTTTGTACTAAGCCAAAAAAAATATCGAAAATTGTTTGAATGTTTAGTTTTTTATGGTTTTTTTGAATTCCTTTTTTTTAATTTTCGATTTTTCAGGAAGTCTTGATTTTTTTTGGTTTTTAACTATTTTTTTATTTGTTTCATTTTTATTTTCCATCATTATTGTATATTTTGGATTTTTGGTTACCGCTAGACAAAATACTTAGACGTAATGCCTCAACAAAAGTGAATATTCACTTTCATTTCCCATAAATTGTCATACCATGGGCTATATATAAAAATCGGCAAGGGGTCAATACATTCAATCCCATAGCTGGTGGGGGGAATAGCTATAACATAAAATAAAACCCAGATTATTATTTTTTCAATGGGTACATTTCAAAATGGAATTGTCTGAATATGGTGTACACACTAGATATAACTTGAGTGAATGAAAAGACGAGTACTGAGTGTGTCATTTTATTAAGATTCCAGCTAAGCGCTTTCAGCCATTATGCCATTTTCAAAGCTGTCGTCAAGAGAAAAACATACAACATGTGTCAAAAAACATCAAACCCTGTAACTGCTACATACAATGAAATGAAATGTTTTATGTTACATCATTATTTAAGTAAAATTACCCTATAAAGAGGATGTACACACATATCATTTAGTTGATAAATTCAAATTAGACGCTTCATTATGTGAATTACAATTGTACGCCCTCTTTATAGGGTAATTTTAACACATTTCACTTAAATAATGATGTTACATGAAACATTTTATTTCACTGTATGTAGCAGTTACAGGGTTTGATGTTTTTTAACACCTGTTCTTTTTTTCTTGACGACAGCTTTGAGATTGGCCTAATGGCTGAAAGCGCTTAGCTGAAATTTTAATAAAATTACACACTCAATACTCGTCTTTTTATTCACTCAAATTACATTTTAAAATGTCCAAAATTATAGCATGCTGTATTGAATACAATCAAACTTGCCATCAATTTTTGTTAATTTCCTCTCCTATTAGAAGGCAAATCAAATTGTCTTAATAACCTCCCTTTCCCAAATCTAAGGAAACACTGTGTTTGAAAATGAAGGGAACATATCCTCCATCGTTTCCTCGTCGACAAATTTAATGATTTATTCAAGTATATTCAGTCAAAGAGACTCAGATAAAGGTGCTCTGTGATTATTGTGTTTAAAACCTGGTAGAATAAGGTGCAATAATTTTAAAACTTGGCCTGGTGAAGTACCGTAGTATTAAGAAAAACGAACAAAAAAAATCATCACTTTGCAATCGAAAATAAGTACTTTAGATCTCTCTAATTTCAATAGTTGTTTCAATTCCCAATACAGTAGTTTTGTTGAGGATAAAATCAACTAAACATGTAAATTTTAATCTTCAAACCACTCTATAATGCCAATTGGTGAAGTCAACAGAAAGGTTACCCTAGAACAATTACAAGAAATACTTATAGGTCATCAAACAAATAATGCTGAGATGAAAAAACAAAACAACAAAATCAGAAAAGAAGTATCAAAAATAAGAATAGATTTAGAAAAACAAATTAGTAAGTTAAAGGAAGAAAATAATGAATTAAAAAAAGAAGTAACGAAACTACAAGAGAAATTGCAAAATATAGAACGAAAGGGGAAAAATAAAATCTGGTAGTGTACGGATTAGAAGAAAAGGATACCGAAATTGAAGATATCCAAAACTTCCTGACTACCATAAACAAAAGGTGCCTAGTAAATTGTAGATTTGAAGACATAAGAAATATTCACAGAATAAGAAAAGTAGATAACCACAGAATAAGACATCTAATCGTTGAACTGATTAACTATAAGCAGATAACCAACATCTTTGAGAATGTACAAATATTAAAGGTAAGTTCCATCGCGATATCCAGAGATTACACCACAGAAGAGTATAAAGATAGAAAAATCCTACATAAACATCTTACATTGGCAAGAGAAAATAACTTAAATGCAAGTATTAAGAAAAATAATTTGCACATTAAAGACAAAGTCTATTCTGTTGCGGATCTGAACTATGTATCCGAAGAAAATTTCTTAAAGGAAATATTGAGTTACGTTAAAAATGACGCGGTAAGTAATGAGACTGAAGGTAGAAGAATTACAAGACAAAATAGTACATCAAATGAGAAACAACTTTAAATAATATTAAAATTGACTCACTTGTGCAGTTTGTCCTCACATTTCTACATATTACTCAGTTCGATATAAGACAAGTTTACCTACTTGTTTGAAGAATAATTCCTGTTTTTTGTATATTTGTTGTTATTGTCTATGTGAATATTATTTAGTAAAACGCTTGTACAGGTTCTATAATTTTATTGTTTTGGAAATTATGTTTTAGAAACTTCATTTATTAATTGAAAGTTATCTTTTGTGTTTCTGTGGTTCTCATTAAATTGTATATGATGGATCAGTTTTTGAGGGATATTACGTGTGAGATGTATGACACTTTAGAATTTTCAAATGTTAATGATCTAAACAATGTTCTAAAGGGGGATCAAATCCTATTTACTATCATTCATCAAAACATTTGCAGCATGAAAAGGAATTTGGATGAATTTATTGTTTCATTATCTCAATTACAACAAAATTTTGATATGATTGTTGTAACCGAAAGATTTTTTAGAAATGATATAGAGTATTTCGAAAATCCGGATTATAAACTTGTGTATAATTATGGTAATTTAAATATAAACGATGGAGTAGTGGTTTTCTTAAAAAATAAATACAAATACAGATCTCCAATAGTAAAAATAGGACAATTTTCAGTTGTAGAAATATATATTACTTGTGAGAACAGAAAAGATATATTAATAACATGTATGTAGCGCTCTCCATCCACTGATAGTAATGAATTCATTATTAAGCTACGGCAGTACCTTGAACAAAAACATAAATTAAATTTGCAACAACATATATTTTTGGGAGATTTTAATCTAAATATTAAGGGAAATATTTTAGAGCCCGCCTTTGAATACCTTAATATATTATATTAATTTTGAATCGTTAATAAACAAGTACACTAGGATAAGAGGAAAATCGAAAAGTTGCATTGATCACATTTTTCTAAAAAGTAACTGCATTAATATCAAACAAAATATCCTAGCAGCAACGTTTGAAAGCAATGTGTCAGACCATAAAGCTGTAATATTAAATATTCCACTGAAACCCGTGAATTCCTTCAATATTAGATATCTCGATAAAAAAATCATTAATTACAATAAACTGAAAAAAGATATGCAAAACAACAATTGGAATAGTTACTACAACTCTGAGGTATAAATGAAAAAAGTGACATATTTATTAACACCTTCAAAAAATTGGTAGACCAGAATACCCAATTAATAAAAAAAAAAATCAGAACAAAAAAGACATAAATGGATGACAGAGGGCTTGGTAAATTCAATTAATAAAAAAAATAAATTATATAGAGAATATATAAAAAGTCCCAATGATACATTAAAGAAAACCGATTATTGCAATTATAGCGAAAAATTAAAAACCCTAATAAAAGTAACAAAAAAGAATTATTACAGATTATTAGAAATAAAAACCACACTAAAAATTTATGGAGCATAGTAAATAATAATTCAACTGAAAATAACTCTCAAAAAAAAGTAATAGAATTGCAAACTCATGATGGTAAATGCCGCTCAGTAGACAAATATAACATAGCTGAACACTTTATTGAGCACTTTAGTAACATTGGTGAAAATTATGCTGATAAAATCTTGAAACAACAAACGTCACCACCAAGAAACAAAAACAATGTAAACTCTATATCCCTATCTGACACCACTGAAAACGAAATCGAAATCATAATAGATTCACTTAAAAATACTAAAGCACCAGGCGTAGATGGCATAAAGGCCGAGATTTTAAAGAATATTAAATATGAGATAATACCACAAATAGTACATCTCATAAACTTTACATTTCGTGTAGGCAAATGTCCCAATCCATTCAAAAAGACCATTATCTTGCCATTACATAAAAAAGGCGACAAAAGCAATATGTCTAATTACAGACCAATCTCCTTGATAACAAATTTAACAAAAATATTTGAAAAAACTGTAAAAAAAAGATTGATTACATTAAAAAAAATAACTATATTTCAAAAAGTCAGTACGGGTTCCAGGAAGGCTTGTCTACTATCGACGCAATAGTGGAATTAACAAATACAATCTATAGGTGAGTTGACGACTGTAAACCAGGTATCTGCGTATTTCTCGATCTAGCCAAGGCGTTCGATGCACATGAACAGTTGATGGATGCTTTGTGGGACGCAAGAATGCGTGGCGCAACATATGATCTTCTTAAAGATTATTTGGAGGACAGACAGCAACAAGTGAAAGTTAATGACGTTGTCAGCAGTTTTCACACTACAACTTACGGTGTCTCTCAGGGCACCGTATTAGGTCCACTTTTATACAGTATATATATTAATGGCCTTTTCGATGTTGAAGTGGAGAGTAAAATAATCAGTTTTGCCAATGATACTGCTGTTATGTATAGCAGTGACACATGGGAGCGCTTAAAAATAAAAATAGAGTCAGACTTTCCAAAAATTATCGATTGGTTCAGACATAAAAAGCTAACAATTAATTCTGACAAAACTTATTTTATGCCAATCAGTAGTTATAAAAATTCCTTGACATCTTACACTGAAATTGAAATTTTACAAAATATTAATATAAAATCCACCCATGAAATAAAATACCTAGGTATAAAAATCGTTTTTCACTTAAAATGGTATGCACATGTTGGAGACATTGCGAGGTGTTTACGATTACTACTTTCAAAGTTTAAATATCTGAAATCAATTCTAGAGATTAGCCAACTAAAAATAATTTATTACTCCCTCGTAGAGTCAAGATTGAGTTACGGGATTCTTGGATGGGGTGGTATTTCACAAACACATTTAAAAACTATAGAAGTAGAAGTAAAAATTATATATAATAACCTCTGACTTACTATTTTTGGAAAGTAGGGTCATGGATATCAGACAATTATATGTTTACTCTATTATATTGAACATCTATAAGAATAAAAAAATCTTATGAAATATAGAACACAACTACTCTACTAAGTTAAGAAATAAAAATTATGCAGCTACCAATATAAGTAGGAAAACAATTGGACAAAGGAATATTCTATATCTATCTGCCAAGATCTTCAATTACTTGCCCAATATGTATTTATATAACAACTATTAATTCCTTGAACATGATTAAAAGATTTCTTAAAAAAATTGTCCAGAATTCAAACAGGCAAGAGCTTCTTGCTATTATAGACCAAAAAAATTATTAATAAAATAATCCTTGATAATGATGGAAACCATAAAATTAGTATATAGTCAAACTTACTTCTCCACCACACACACGTTGTGATTGCATTTTTGCAGGATTGTATAAGTTTATTTTCATGTTTGTATAAAAAAAAATTCATAAACACTTATTCAATTGCTTGTGCACGACCATATCGGTTTTAACGAGCTGGAATACAGTCACTGTGTTACTGTTTGATATGTTGGTTCATACTATCTCTAACCCTACTTATACTCTTACAATCTTGGGAATTTGAAAAGTAATTTTTATGGATTATGTTATAAAATGTTATGAAGAAAATATTGTTGTTAAAATGTTATTATGATATTCACAAATGATTTTTGATGTGATATCTACAAAAATATTTTTTTCCGTGCCTTTCAGTTCACACTGAAATAAAATGTATTTTTACAATTTCATTTATTATAATCTTATTGCTAATTGTTTTGTTTGTGAAGTGGTAGGTTCTTCATCTGTATTATCCGTAAGTGATTTTGTTATGATATCTATATATCTTCTGGTGATCTTTGCTAATACCGGAAGAAACTTTATTTTTACGGTTTATTCATTACAATTTATGGTATAAAATATGGTTACACCCACGCACAGGTTCACATTTCTGTGGGAATTCTATATTTATTTATCTATATTTATTTATTGTTAATAAAAATCATTGTATAATTCAAATTGAATGGTGAATAAATATTATTATTACCACTGGGTTTCAGCCATATTAATTCTATCTTCCTGGGTTGGAGGAACAAAACTGTAAAAAGGAATATTCACTTTAGTTATGCAACAATTGTCAGTTTAGCTATTGTTAAAAAGAACCATGATCTCTAAAGTTGTCGATTAAATTAGTAAAAATTCTGTATTTTATAAAAATAAAGAAAATGGTTAATTGAGAAAGAAAAAATACTCAAAATTTTTTTAATAAAACTTACCGAGTACATCACTTATTAGACTCCTTCAGAATACCCTTTGACATTGTCTACGCTATAGCAATTAAAAAAATACACCAAAATACAGAAACCTCATAATAACATCAACACTTGAACTAAGAAACGATAACAGTATATAACAGATAACCTGTGGGGATGAGCAATATGACATCGCGCATACGCAGTAATAAAAATCAATAAAATTTGATTACTGACGACGTTACAGTTTTCGTTAAGTTTTTGGAATTATCTACCGATTTTAGTTACTCGACAGGCTCTATAGATGGCACGGTCTGCAATGTCCATAGCCTGCTCAGACCTAAACGTTCAGTGTCCGATTTACCTCTGTATACTACTGACCGTGACCATATATCGTTGTCCATACTTTGTTACGTCACCTCAACGCCGGCCGCGTAGAAGATTATCCCGAGGAACGACGCAGACAAGGTAAAGTGTCACTTGTAATTAAATTAAATTTATCATACAGTCCATTTACAATTAAAGCGCTATCGTCGTTAACTGAGCTAATAAGAGGAAAGGCACCTTCGTGTCCTCAGATCGAGAAATTTCTCTGAATAGCGGATGAACTAATAAATAATCATTGACATGGAGATGTGGAAGGCAATAGGGAACTACCTCTTGGAGTTCCCTTAGATGTGGCAGGGGTGCAAATAATTTCCCGATAAGTGTAATTTTTTTTAGAAGTGTAAGAAAGTAGAATAAGAAAATGAAGTAAAGCTTGAGAGAGTAATGGAGGAATACACATTCAATTACACAACTACCGTTTAACTTTAAAAATAATCTCAAAATATTGTTGGGAACTCTTTATTTTCTAATTATTAATAAATTTTCAGGAGCATTGGTTTCATTTACGGCGACTACATTCGTAGCATATTTTGAAAATATGACACCTTGGTGGTTTATTGCTAGTCTGATACCGTTCGTATTAACAGGACAATTCGCATCTTTAATGCTTATGGTTACTACTTACACTGCAGATATTACTACCACAGAACAACGAGCCTTAAGGTAATCTCACAGGTCACGAGACAAATTTTTTATGACAATTTTTTTGCTATTTATGTAATGTTAATAGGACACTCAAGCAAACTGTCAATTAAATGTCAACATGGCGTATGTGGGGCATACACAGCTGTAGAGTGCAGTGTGCAATGCTTGTTTAAAGCAATTTAAGACGTATTTTAATCATTTTTATGAAATAATACAGGTGCAATGGGCAGTTTCAACACTTCCATCGGTACTAACAAGCAGGGTTCGTTCATCCTTTGTGGATGTAATACCTGGAAAAATAAACAAACAATAACTTAGCCCATTGTAATTGAAAAATAGCAAGTCACGTGTACATAATTGCATCCTACGTGATTAGTTTACTTACCCTTCCAATAACAATATAAAGATCGTCTACTTTCTTCACTCCACATTGAGTTTCAGAATTGCGAAAATCACAATAAAATACTAAAAACTTAGAATGCACGTGAGGCATACAAACCGCTTGTATGCCTCACGGACGCCATATTGGCATTCAAGTGACAGATATTCGGTGAACTATATTGAGGTTTAATTTTTAGGTTATCAGTTTTCGATGTAATATTTGCTTTGTCCACATTTTTGGGATATTTAATTGCGCCGTATATATTTTATGCAACAAATTATGTAACTGTTTATGCAATGTGCATGAGTTTGGTAGGATTCAGCCTTCTATATACAATATTTTTTATACCGGAATCCTTGAATGCACAAACAGAGGTACTTATGATTTTAACACAACTTACAGAAGCAACCTATCAAAATAATTATGGATTTTTTAGGTACCGAAATCAAGGGGAGTATTAAAATTGGGCAATGTGATGGATATAGTGAGGGACACTTTCAAAAAGAGACCAAACAATGGCAGGACCCACCTTTTAGCCATTTTAGGTATCATGTTGTTACAAAATTTTACCGTAGGAGAAGCATACGTACTCCCTATGTTCTACAGAGCTACAATGTTATGGAATCTTTCGAAATTAACGTTAGTTAGCAGTATCACCAGTATCATTAATATGATAGGTACTGTATTCGGTACTGTAGTTCTCCATAAGATGCTGAAAGTTAAAGAGTTTCCTCTCGTTCTTCTATCCACTGTTTTATACATTATTTCCAAAATTCTACAAGCGATTGCCACAAATGATTACTACATATACGCATGTAAGTAAAATCTTTTTTTACAAGGTGAAAATAACACGATCACATTTATAATATTTAGTGATGTCATTGCCAATTTAAAACTGAGTCGTGATTTTAATAGGATAGGTCGCTACATTTAGCACAGCGCGTAGGGTCGGAGCGAGTTCAACATAATTATAGTACTGGTGCTTCTGTGTATTGTTGACAAGTATTATATAAACTGTGAACTATGGAAGTGGTCTTCAATTTAATTAAAATAAAGACTTTTTTTAAATATCCATATGAAGAAAAGATAGAATTGAAAGCAAAAGGTAGGCCATTACCAGCTACCACTATTGAAAAAACTGGTGTAAATAGAGAAAAGAGTTATATACGTAAGTGACTCTCTTACGGAAACGGGAGCATCGTCAAATTGTCTGAATTTTTGATATGTACTGGTATTTGATGTCCTCATCAAAAGTCTTCGTGGGCCCAGCCTTATCCTATTGCCAGATTTTGAGATACAGGGCGTTGGAGTTCAAAATCCCGACTTTTTAAACAGACCCCAAAAAGTTCCTCTCAAATATTTTTTGATGTTCCTGTCAAATATATCGAGACAAAATACATACCTATTAAAGTTATCTAACTTTGCTTTCCGTGCACCGATTTGAAACTTTAAGGTACCGTTATAAAGTAAAAATATGCGTCTTTTAAGAAATTGCTAAATATACAGGGAGTCCCATTTAAAAAATTACATCTACTGTATTATGAAAAAACGCCACTTTTCTAGCGGGTAAATCGGAAGTAAGCCATTTATATAAATGTATGACAAAAAAACTTACGATAATTTTAAACCTAACTGTGAAAGCCGCATCTTATTATTTAGAACCGTTTCGAAGATATAAGCTATTAAAAACATTCAGAATATAATCAGACACCCGGTATTACGAACTGTAGTGTCTGTTATTTATTGAAGAAATTATTGCAGAACAATAAATGGTGCACTACCTCTAGTAAAATTTTTAATAGAAAACAATCAAGGAGACTAGAAAATTATTAGAAATTGTGATAACAACTCCCATGACAATATCAAAGGCCGAACGATGTTCTTCAACTCTGAATCTAAATTAAAACATTTCTTAGAAATCAATGACCATTTAACAGCCGAAATAGACAAGTTTAATGACAAAGTGATTACAACATTTGCGAACCAAAAAGAACGTAGAATAGACTTAATTTATAAGAAATACTTTGTTAGAAAAATAAACGGTTTTAAACCAACTTTTCCGCATCTGTGGCTCTGAACAATATTCTATCATAAAATTGTCATTTGTATACACTTCGGGGGATGTATTCGTGCTAACAAACCGAAATTTCTCCAAAAGTAACCAAAAATGTAGTATACCTGGATTTATAGGACCCGATGTACTCGATATAATCAGCTAAAAACCAATAGAGTATATTTGTGAGACACCTTGAGCAATATTCAATTATAAAATTGGTCACTGCAGAACACCTTAAAAATTTTACCACGTGCCGCAACTATTTAGAATGTCTCAATACAAGCAAAAACTTATTGATGAACAAACCTCTTCTACAGTAATCGCACTTTTAGAGAGCCTTCAATCTAACCACCGACACTAGCAACTATCCTATAGAAGCAACTCTTTCCCAATGAACAGTGGGCAGTGATCAACCCATAGCATTCACTTCTAGTACGCTAAATGAAACTAAGTATTCGACAATTGAGAAAGATATGTTGGTTATAGTATGGGCTACAAAATACTTCCGATAATCGATACCAAGCAGAGACTAAAGCCATAGAAGAGGGTCTCAGCTACTCTTATTCTAATAGTCTACAAAATTTCGATCAAGCTATTAAATTTCAACTAAAATCAGCCAAAGCGAAAATACTATCCATTTATTCAACCTGAAAAAGAAAACGATGAATTCTTAACGGCTAAGGAAGTATTATCAAGTCTATTTCCGGAAGCCGCCAAGCCGCCGAAATTTACTATACCGTTATACAATCGCTTTAAAAAAATCAAGAGAATATTATGAAAAACGTAAATCATCACATGAGCTTAAATTTAACCCATAACCAAGAAACTATTTTCGAAGAAATAAATCAAATCAATAAAAACATAAACAAATTTGTATTCGATTTCAATCTCTATCAAAGCCAGAAATGTACTGGACATTCGTTCCATCTCTCCAAATTATCCTTCAACTCCTGAACGATCAAGAAGTGGCAATTACATTTTCCAGACTAAACACCGTTTGCGATATTGACTTGAATGGTTAGTGACAAAAATGCTAGAATACCACACCACACATCTTTAATTATTACGGTGTAATAAGCGTCGACTACTACACGAACTACACTATCGTATTTATCCTATACTTTCCCATTTTATATCCTAAAACCATTACATACTACCACCTATTCCCGATACCTACACAAAATTCTACCATAATTATTCCCCAGAACCGTACCTTTTAGTCAACAAAGATATTTTCCAATACTCCGAAATGTCATGCAGAAGAATCAGTGCCAAATATTTATGCAACGAAAAAGCGCTGCAAACAACAACAAAAGCCGAAGACTGCATCAACCAGATCCTTTAACTGAAAAATACAGAAGCTTCTTGCAACTATAATATTCCAGTGCAAATACAGAGCAGAATAATCCAAAGTCTATCGAACTCACACTTCCTAGCAATATTAATTTGACCTATAAAAATAACAACTAAATGTCCCAGAACGAAACCAATGGTTCTGTTAGGAGTGTATCTGACCGAACTTCTACCAAACTGCGAATTGAGAACAGTAGAACAAAGGGCAGCACATAAGCGTGTCTTCTTCAAAAGCACTTTCATAGTAACTTGGTCTTGTTTGGCGTAGCTTGCCAGATCATGAATTCGCCGTGAAGCAGTATCGTTTGATAGCGGCACAGTAGAAAGATGCTTTGCAAATTTTTCATCAAGCATACATTTTATTATGTCTAACACTCATGGCTTTATTAAATTCTCAACGATAGTGTGTGCTTCACCTGCTTGTGCAATACGATAGCTAACTAAATATGATGCCCCGTGGCCTTTTCATTGATAGTTTGGGTTACAAGCATCATAGTTTTTTGACTTTCCAATAATTGCTCTTTTTTACGTACAAAAAAAGTATCTACTCTTGTCTTTAGACTCGGGGTGTACAGATTCCAAATGTCGGCGCAACTTGATAGGTATCATGGAACTATTAGGAAGCAGTTTACTATATAACATGCAGAGAGGTGAACCGTTGGAATAAAAAAATTCGAAACTGATATATAATTCATCATACTTTCTTCTTTTCGCCTTTGAAACCGTGGAGCTTGACGTCGTTGCATCATCGTCTGGATCGGTAATTACTGTATACCCCGCGCGTACTGCTTTTGAACATTCGGCTTCGGTAAAAGATGTTGCAATACAATTAACTGTCTCGACCCTTACTTCGTGGTATCTACCCATTTTAGTGTTTTAAATGAAACTCACGGTTTCTAGTTAATACCACAATATAATGAACATTATTTAAAATTCTAAAAAATTGACAATTGTTTCGATAAATCAATATCATCGTCAGAATGACAGAAGTTACATTTCATTTGATGCCTACCTGATGTTTAGTAGTTATTTTTGGCTAGATCAAGAAGTTACCTAAATTGTGATTGACTTAATATATGTTAATAGAAAAAAGAAGAAGATGTGATATTACAAATATTGAAGCTTAGATATTATTAGCCCTATGGTGATATCCTGGATATCATTTTTCCAATAAAGATCAGTATAACTGTGCAATGATACAGAAAACCAGGACAATTATATCTGCTGATCTTTACAATTATCAGTTAAGAAAACAGTTTATTAGTGGAGAACTCCCTAGATTTAACTGTTCATTGATAACTTCATATTGTGGGTTTCTTAAATGTCTTCTAATTTCCAATTCTTCAAGGAAATCCAGTTCTTGTTCCTTTTAACAAATATGCAGCACTTCTAGTTTTGTGTTAGGTGTCAATGAATGATTGGTGTCAAGTAGATGATTTGCGTAGTGGGATTTATCTGGTTGTTTTAATCTATATGCTCGTAAGTGTTCACTGTATCGGATTTCAAATTTCCTAAGGGTCTGACACAAATAGACAGCATTAGATTCTGAACATTTGAGTTTATATATACCTGACTTCTTTAATGGTGGTATTTTTGTTTTTACATTTAACAATTTTGTACTAATGTTACTTTCTGTTTTAAAAGAAATTGTTGTATTCGTGTTTTTATTTCATCAGTTTGTTTAGGAAATATTAGTTGTAATACCACTTTTTCCTCTTTTTTATTAATTAGCTTATTTATCATATCTAATGGATAACCGTTGGATGTTGCTATTTAATTCCAATCACCCCATGCCCCATAAACTAGCGGCATATAGTTCAATGGTACATAGGGCTTTTTCAGTTCCTATGAACAAATATAATTTTGATAGAGAGATTAATACAATTAGACAAATAGCAACATCCAACGGTTATCCATTAGATATGATAAATAAGCTAATTAATAAAAAAGAGGAAAAAGTGGTATTACAACTAATATTTCCTAAACAAACTGATGAAATAAAAACTTATGAAACCATCACATATGCAGGAAATATTTCTAATAATATTTCAAAGATAATATCTTCAGCAACGAATACAACAATTTCTTCTAGAACAGAAAGTAACGTTAGTATAAAATTGTTAAATGTAAAAACAAAAATACCACCATTAAAGAAGTCAGGTATATATGAACTCAAATATCCAGAATGTAATGCTGTCTATTTGGGTCAGACCCTTAGGAATTTTGAAATCCGATACATTGAACACTTACGAGCATACAGATTATAACAACCAGATAAATCCCACTACGCAAAACATCTACTTGACACCAATCATTCATTGACACCTAACGCAAAACTAGAAGTGCTGCATATTTGTGAAAAGAAACTTGAAATGGATTTCCTTGAAGAATTGGAAATCAGAAGACATTTAAGAAACCCACAATATGAAGTTGTCAATGAACAGTTAAATCTAGGGAGTTCTCCACTAATAAACTGTTTTCTTAAGTGATAATTGTAAAGATCAGCAGATATAGTTTTCCTGGTTTTCTATATCATTGCACAGTTATACTGATATTAATTGGAAAAATGATATCCAGGATATCACCATAGGACTAATAATATCTAAGCTTCAATATTTGTGATATCACATCTTCTTCTTTTTTCTATTAATATATATTAAGTCAATCACAAGGTAGGTCACTTCTTGGTCTAGCCAAAAATAACTATTGATCATCAGGTACTTAGGCATCAAATGAAATGTAACTGCTGTCATTCTGACGATGATATTGATTTATCGAAACAATTGTCAATTTTTTAGAATTTTCAACAATGTTTATTATATATTAACTAGAAACCATGAGTTTCATTTAAAACACTAATTGTTGCAATATGTTCAATACCTTTAAGCCAACGTTTTATTCTTCTTTAATAATAATGTTACTACGTAGAAAAGTTTAGTCCAAAGAAGAAATCTACATAACTGATACTATCAGAATACAGCAGTAGAACAATATTTAAACACTTCGTTTAAAATTCGCAATTCGCTAGCTAGCTTGCACGTTGGTAGGTACTTATCACTCCGAACGGTAATCGTTGACTGATGAGTGTTGAGATGAGTGTTGAGGCGCGATCGTCACTTTTGTAGTCCTAACCTCAATCTCGAACATTCTCAAAAATACTCGAGTCGGCGCCTTTGATAAATAAAAAGCCGGAATAAAAATAGAAATACAAAAAATGCGGTGTGAACAATTTCGACTTTATGTTTTGAAGTTAGACCCGAAAGTCGCTTGTTCACAACTATAATCTCTTATCTCTGAGGCGGATTCCATCAAAGGAACTGCGGGCTCACAGCGCCTTTGATAAATAGAAAGCTGTATTAAAAATGCGGGGTGTGAATAATTTCGGCTTTGTGAGCGCGCACAAGTAGATATCGACAGTGGCGGCATAGTAAAATTTTACTGTTATGGATGGCGACTAAGTTCGGCTGCACCTCGTGATACGCCGAGTCAAAACGTTCAACCAGAGAGTTCAACCACACTTAACGAATTGCTGTATAGATTATAGGAACAAACAATGCAAGAAAAGGGACCAAAAAAATCCAAACTAATGGAAGATGAAGAGAACACCAAAGTTTCGTTCGTCCCTCACCAAACTTCCCCAGGGGATGGAGAAGTTACAGTATTGAACTTCCTTACATTAACTTCCTGCATATGAAGACATTACACCCGGACGCTGACTTTGTTAAAATCCAAGGAACATTCGATGAAACATTCGATACCGACTCCGATTTTATGTATAAATTAATCGAACTATTTGTATTATAGTTAGTTTTATTTTAGTTATATTGTTTACACCAGCTTTCTAATAAGTGAGTTTTGACTGGCAATTCATATTTCACATCAAACAACCTAAGTTTATGATGATCAAGCATATATAATTGTTTTGACTGGTTGCCTCTGTAGATTGAGTTCAGCATAAATTAAACAAATAAATAGAAGTTCCTTTGAAAAGTATTTTTCGCTGAAAATTTTTCACTATTTTCTACAGACTGCTTAAATTGAAAAAATCGCGTATTCTTAATAAGCCATTTTAGTACGTAGTAGTGACACTAAAGTTAAAAAAATAGATTAGGCAAGATTTATATGTTGCCATATATTTTTTAACATTTTGATAAAACGTATAATTTTTTAGCGATCATCCCAGGTGCATTTAAAGGTGTGGGTGGTGTAATGCTCAAAACTGTTATATCATTGATAATATCCCCAGCAGAAATGGGAACAATTCTCGCAGTAACTAGTATCGTGACAAGTGTTGATCAATCGATAGCAAATATAGTATACCCGAAGGTCTACAACGCAACAATAAATACTAACGGCGGAATTTATAATTATATGTCTGTCGCAGTGATGGCGATTGGTGGAATTCTGGTTATGTAAGTACAATACAGTTTGTCCCATCATTTAGATTTACAGTTTTTGTAATATTATTGCTAAAATACCGTGATTAGAGGGGGTCACCTTACAAACGTTCCGGTAGTTCTGAATTTTTAAATGTTATCTAGGATTGTTAGTAAGTGTTTAAAAAGCAAAATGCACAATTTCTCCCCCACCGGGCTCGCCTCCATATTGAAAAAACTGAATAAACCGGCAATTTCTTCAGATTTTCGCTTATTTCTTCGTTTAAGTACATTTTAGTTAAAAAAGATTTCTACATAATGTAACAGAAATAGAGAATTAAATTTCCTATAATTTACGAATTAAATTATAATTTATGTATTAAATTTTGCTTCCAGGACATGTAGTTACGGAGATATCCACTTTTTAAAAGAAATAAAATTTAAATTTTTCGCAAATTGGTCATGCTTTTAACTTTAGAACGCTCTAATTCAGTTATGGCTTATTTTACGAAAACAAGTATCACAGTGAATTAGTAGGGACTTCAATTACCTACAAAATGCATGTACACGTTTTGTTAGCAACCCTATATGGAGTGAGGAGGGGGGGTAAAAAACAAAAGCCGCGGAATTGCCCATGTCTTTGTTTAATGAGGACGGTAAGCGGAAAGGAACAAAATCATTATTAGACGCAGCTTTCTCACCCCCTCCATAAGACTTTCAACTCCCTCAACGTTCCATGGTTGTTATTGATGGTGGGTACCTTCTGCACAAGGTTGTATGGAACAGAAGCTCGACCTTTGAAGGGATGTGCCAGGATTAAGTCAAGTACGCTCAGCATCACTACGGAATTGATGTGATGGTGATATTTGACGGCTACCTACAAATTTATCTCAGCAAAGAACCAAAACTGTTGAACGAGGAAGAAGGTACAAGCAAACTCATCATCTGACGTGGTGTTTGACAAAGCGTGAAATGTAAGCGGCCAACGTAGGCACAGACCAAGCTTTCTGATTCAATATCCTCTATGGATATTTTGTCCTCGGTTTTGTCAAATTTACTAGGAAAAGGGAGAAGGAACTTTCGATTTCTTCGATAGGTACCTATGGGGCTACGTACAATATATGATCGCGGTGAATGGTGTTTCGACTCAACAGTACCCGATTGACATAAATCTGAAATCCTAACATGCTGGCCTTCTTGGAGTTCTTCTAAATCCCTGCCCCATGAAATTTTGTTTTTGACTAACTCTAAACTACTTTTTCCGATCTAAAAAAATTTTAATTACAATTAAATCACATTACAACTCAAAATTTTATATAAATTTTATATATGAGGCCACAGGGACTCTTTAATAGTCACTAGACAACAATTTATTTAAACATAATATACTGTACATACTCAACTTCATAGGTGACGGCCCAGTTTGTAAGCAACACCCTAAGTTCTAGCACTTCTCCCACAGTGTGGTACCTGCCATATTTCTGTGAAGAAAAATTCATTATCAGACTCATTCCATTTTGTTTTTTATATTTTGTGTTGACGTTTTTGTCATTCTAATGGATACCATTCGTACGCAATAATTTCTATTTTTCCAGATATATGATGACTGAAAATTACACTAATTATGAACCCCCCACAAAAGAAGAACTAATCAAATCTGAATTAGAGAATAAGAAAAGTATCAACTTGAATAGTTTGGACATAATCACAGCAACTCAATGAATGAGTCTGGAAGTAGGCTCCAGGACTCTTTCTATTAGATCTATAACGGATAACGCAATTTCTCAAGACGTATTGAATACAGAAATTCACTAGAAGAGTTTCCACACGAAGATATGGTCGGTATTCTTCCGAACATAATGCTTTTAATGCGTAATACATAGTTTATTTGCCTTTGGTAGCACAATTTAAACTTCAACTCGAACCAAAGTTACGAATTGAATTGAGAAATAAGAAAAAAATCATCATATCATATTTATTGATGGTAATTAGTAAGCAACACAAATTTTAGAATATTTTTGTAAAATGTAATAGATGCTAATGTCTTTTTACGCACGATTTTTAACTCCGTCATTATTCTACGTCACTATATTCCATTTCTTCTGGGATCATATAACTTAGTTTTGATTTACATTGTATATAAAACTTGCTTATCATTCTATCTTACTTTCTACCTCATATATACCCATCCTTGCTAGCACGTTGATTTAATGGAACACATTTGATTAATATTTTTGTGGACTGTAGTTATCTATACCATTCTATCCCTTCATAAATAAGTTTTTCAATATTCTACTTGACTCTAACACATGTACTTTAATTCCCATTTTCTTTAACGCGTTGATTTAAAGGAACACAGTTGATTAATATTTTTGTGGACTGTATTGATGTCATAAAAATCAATTTATAATAGTTATTTGTAAAACAAGTGTCACAATGACTCGTTTTGTAGTACGGGTGAAGTAGCACTACAGAAAGCCATTGTGGCACTAGTTTTACACAATATTTTTTATAATTCGCATTTATTTAATTTTTTAAATAAAATGGAATTACATATAATCCCTGTTTTTAAACTAGGAGGAGTGTCTGTAGATTCTTGATTTGTCAGATCACAGATGGTTTTAATCAGCACTTCTGACTTTTGACGTATTATGACTGAATAAATGTGTAAAATGTGAACAAACTTTCATTTAAGCAAACAGAGGATTATTTGTTTAAAAAAGAGCTTCTTCGTATATGCTATTGCGATCTAGTTATATTATACCATGAACAGAATTATTTCTGTAATACGTCTTGACATAGATATATTTATCCCAAACACTTGACTCCCCTTTCTCTCTGACACGTTGATCTGACAATCTACTTATTATTTAACACATTTTTTGGTTTCATATTTTTTGTCGCCAGTAGTTATATTTAAACGCTTGATACATTCAAACAATTCTTCAAGATTATATCCCACTCTAACACATATACTTTAATGCCCTTTCTCTCTAACACGCTGATTTGATAATCTATTTTTGAACACATTATTTGTTTAAATTTTTTTGTGGACAGTAGTTATCTGTCCACGTCAAACACTTGATAAACTTAAACTATTCTTCAAGATGTCACCACTAACTCACTAACTGAAAATCTGTGAACTGAAGTCTGAAATACAGTGACTTTATTTATAAAAAGGCACTGTAAATTGAAGTCCCTTTTCTCCTGTATGCTTCAAATACCCAGTCAACATTGTAACGTAACTGATACATAAAATGTTTCAATCGTTAGGTATCTCGTTATGTAGCTTATACCGTACAAGTAACATACAAGTAGCATGAAACACAGATACGTAACATGGTTACATATCAACAAATGAATGTTATGTAACATATACGTTACAGAAAAACTCATGTTATGTAACTGTTACTTAGGAGTAACATATGAGTAATTCTATGAAATATTCAGGTTATATAACTAAATAAATAAAATTATCAAATAAGTTCTATATTTGCTACGTATATATATATATATATATATATATATATATATATATATATATATATATATATTATATCTCGACTATGTTTTTAATTATAATATATTATATTCTATATTGTTATATTGTTTTATCGTTGAATTTATTTGTAGATGTAACTACACTAATATGAAAACACCTTTAGCTAAATATAACCTATAAAATTTTTAATGACAGCAGTTGTCAAATTAATATGCCCGGCTAAATAAATATTAAATTTTATATCCTGAAAGATAAATTAATACACAATATCAATCAACTCACTCTTTTCTCAGGGAGGGATCAAAGATTTCAAAGAATAATTCAAAATTTATAAATTTCCAAATCACGTATTATACTATACAAATCGAAAGTAACTGTTTGTGCAATACACTATAAGACAATTAAATTATCTTATGACACATATGAGATTACTGTCAGAAATTAAACCAAATGTCACTTCTTGTACTAAATTTTCTATAGGATGAAATTATCAAATGTAATGAGAACGATTATGAAAAGAGAGCCAAAAGGTGATTAGAATTCAAATTTATATATTATATTATCAAATAAACACTTACAAAAATTAAAACTTTTCAAAAAATATCACAAACGAATACGGAAAAATACAATTTTCTATCAAAACCTTAATAATATAAACAATCTAAAATTAGAAATTCTTATCTAAATACTTTAACTAAAAGTCCAAAATGACTTATATGTCAATGTAACATTCCCCAATTTCCTTGTAAATTGTCTTTTTCAAAATTTGTCTTGAGTTTACGTAGAATGATATATCAATAATGTTACTATAATTTGATCAAATATTTAATTCATCAGATGCATCTACTTTCGAAATATTTTTTTACTAAAGGCCTATTAATTCTCGAGAAATAATATATAATATGGACTGGACTCACCAAACTGGATACAGATAGACTTGTTTGTATTCTAAAAACGTTTTAGAATATCTGGAACAATTTTCTAAATGACTTATTTAGAAACTGGAACAACACTCGCACTTTACCGCTGTAATTCTCTGCGAATAATACACGCACTGGCTTTCAAAGGCAAATTGTGTTAATTTGATATTAATGCTACAAATTATTCTGATATTCTCAAATAAATTTGAGACAACTCTTATTCCGATGTTGTCTCTCGAGATATTAAAATTCAACTCTATTTAAAAAATTCTGAGACAACTCTTATTTCGATGTTGTCTCTCGCGATGTTATGAATCAACTAACTAAACTGTTTCCATAAATAAATCTCTTCTCCTTTGGTTACCTAGAATTCTTTTTAAAAAAAAATACAAATTTACGTTTTTATATACCAAGAGAGATTTTCATTATTTTTTATAAGTGCCATTTTGCCAATAGAGACATCTGTATTCTGGTTTTTCAAATCGTCTTAAAATCTATCTGTCATTAAGTCTATTCTGCAGTAATGTCATATGAAATTGAAATGTCAAATTTTATTGGTATATTGAACCTTTCAAATTATTGATAATACAGCGTGTATCACTAGTATTACATCTAAATATGCATATTTTCTTTATTTCAATGTTTTCTTTAGAATTTAGATAGAGGATATGTATTAATATATATATATATATATATATATATATATATATATATAACAATAATGTTATGTAATTGTTACTTATAAGTAATATAATTATGATATAATTATTTGTAGAATTATTATTTTTCCCTTGACATCCGAAGTTTGCTTAGTCTAAGCCATTCCCCAACTAAGAGCTCGATCTCACATTCGCTGCTGGCATTAAAATTGTGGCGAACAGCAGCTAAAAATTAGAAAAAAAATTATATTATACTTACAAATATAGCCATATTTTTGACTTAGGTTAAAATTTCTTACAAAATTAGCAAGGATTTACAAAACAAAATATGAAATACTGGTAGTTCAAGCTATACTTATTTATGATCACCTCCATCATTTTTGAATCTTTGAAACGAAAATAATTTCGTTTTCCCAGTAAGGAACACTGAACTCCGAGAGAATTTTTTAATAGTTTACTCAAAATTCTGGATACCATTTCTTTTGGGTTTCTTCCTCGTATATTCTTTTAGTAATTAGTCTGAAAACATTAAATTATTTATAAAAATTTGACTAGAATGAAAGATGTATATCACAAAAATGACCTATATACTTACAAATCTTTCCCTTAAATCTTTATCGTCATTTAAAGACGTGTCTAGTTCCGTTATACCTTGCGTAGATAACAAAAGTAACATTTCCATTACAACATCGATATTCACATTCAGATTGTTGTCCAACGTTTCATCATTTGAGAGCCTTTCTTCTATACCTTTTACATATATTAAAATTTTTCAACCATAATGGTTAATTTATCAATTTTTTCTAAAAAGAAAAATATTTCCATTAGTATGTTTGTACCATAAAAAAATCATTGAGAACCATTAAATCATTTTAAATCCACTTTTTAAACTTACGTAATTAGTAAAATTGCAAGGCAAATATAAAGTAGGTACCTTCAACTAATTCTATTGCCGGAAGGTCACAAATACCAGCCACTAGAGTATTATCTTCTTCAATCTGATTTTCTTCAGATCTACTGGTAGATGACAAATAGTTGTCTGTCTCCGATTCCGTACCTAAAAGAAAGAAAAACCTATTTGTGATTAAAATTCAAAATATGTAAGTAACCGGAATTGTACTCCATCTTTAACTTTTTGGGTATTCAAAAATTGAATAAAATGTATCAGACACCCAAAGGAGCATAAAAATGAAGAAAAGAAGGAAGATAAAATATATTTATTCATGAACGATGAAATAAAACAATATAGTTTGTTCAAATCTTCATATATTTGAACTAATGTTCAATTTAAACACTAACACAGTAGCTTTGTCAAAACGAATGAAGGTAAACATTAGTTCAAATATATGAAGATTTAAACAAGCTATATTGTTTTATTTCATCGTTCAGTATGGATCTTCATCAAGTAAAAGCCTCATCTATTCAATATTTACTCATGTTTTCCTTGGCAGAGTTTCCAAAAATATTGATTTCAGTAGTTTCTCTGCGATATTTGGATAACAAGGAAGGTGGTGGAGTTCTTTCTGACATAAACATATAAGATAATAAAAGCTGTAAACCTCCGAAGTTTTTACAACAAATAAAATATCATACCTCTATAATCAATAGTGTTTTCCTCTGATTCATCAGTATCGCTTTGCATCTTTATTGACCTCTTTTTTCTTCTTAACCCTTTACCCATATCACCATCATCAGAACTACAATCAGAATCTGTAGCTTTTTTCTAGCTGCTTCTAGGGAAGCTGTAACATATACTACTAATTAAATCAAAAGTTTGTTGATATATTATTATTTTTACCATACCCCCACGTTGGGCGCCATTTTTATTGTGTATATTTAATAAATAATGCCTCTACGTTGAGATGCCTTTTATAGTATATAATAAATAATTTCAAATAATTTAATTTAATGCGCCAGCGTTGGGATGCCATTTATTGTATTTTTTTTATATTTACGTTAATTTATTTTATTTAATTAATGTTAATTTATTTGATTTAGTTGTTTATGGGCGCCAGAATTGGTTCGCTTACCACGAACTACAATTCAAAAATAATATATAAGTTAAAGATATTCTAAATTTGCTTTATCTTTTTATCACTGTATCTCAGGGATGATATTCGGCACTTGACGATTGTCAGCAACAGGAAACTATAGGTAAGATATCAAAGAAACGCAAGACGAACATAGAGAAACGATTTTTTTTAATAAAATATAAATGTAGAAATAATGAAATATTTTATCAATCAATAAATTGGTGATGCATCTTTAAATTCAAAGGAATGCTATTAGCGCAAATCTTCTGATATACGATTTTATGAGTTATAATATTATTTACCCCAAACGCAAGTAAATTTCGCTCAATTATTTTAATCCTATGTGTTCTGAATGTACATCCATAACGTTCAATCTCAACTATCGCTATTGCTAATACGATCGTCGTGTGGTGTGTTACTCTGTGGTTGACATAATTTAGTTTACAAAATGAAGAAAAATGTGTGGCGTGTTTGGAATATATTATTTATTTATTTGATGAATTTAGTAAGTATTTACTTTTAATATGAGTTTAGTGTTTCATGTCCGATATATAAGTGGAGATTGAATGTCTAAGCTAATGTTTAACTAATAAATTGATACCAAAATAATATAACCTAACATATAAATATATCTGAATGTTTTTTTATAGGAGAAATTCAATATGTACACGAGGAATAAAGTTCGTAATTGGTTCTTCTTGACCCAGAATGTGATGCATTTGTAGAAAACGATCGCCTATGATCGAATAAGCGAAACTCAGGATGTGGAAATGATGAGATGTGAAATTATTTCACCAATAGAAATATCTTATCAATATTAAGATATATGGATAGTCGCCGGAATTATATTTAATAAGGTTATGTTCAATCTTACCAATATCTAGACGATATCACAATTATATCACTTATTTATTAACGTACGAATGATATTTTTAGTTAGTTCACTTTTCAATATTGTACTAAACACTTTAGTTGACTTTATTTTAGGTTTTTGTTTAAATTATATCAAGTTTTAAAATTTTTGGAGAAGAGAAAAATTAAAGACGTCCTCCATCTAATTAATTCACACGGCTTCTCTCAAGATCCGAATCAACAACATTCAAATGTTTTTATTTTTGTTTTTCATTATTCATTTGTCCATAAACAAACATTGTTTTTATCGAATCATAATACCTTTTCTTGCGTTATCGTAGATAAATTCACTGTGTTTCTATGCACTTCTATAGTCACTCCGAATTACTCTACCCGAACTATTAACAGAACGTTGGTTTCCGCGTTGATATTTTGACCTTGACGTTCCATACAAATAATTGGAAAGTTTATGCAATATACGAGGTTTCTGAAAGTGTTTAATAAATTATAAAATTATAATATTTGTATTTTGGTTTCAAATTCATGTGATCCTACATACAGTGATCATCATAATTATGTACAAAATTATATTTGACGTAATTTACTTGTCGTTATTGTATCTTCTGTACTTTGAAATATACTTTAAAGAAAAATAGTTACTAAATTAAATAGTAATCTCTTGAATCAAATTATCGTTAGTATACTATTCATAAATGTTTCTCGACATGTTTAAATTATGTCCTTATGGATTATTTCCTTTAATTGAATTTTTATTACTTCTGCTACTAAGATTCACATTATCTGAGTGATGCTAATGATTTAATTTAACTTGATAGATATTTTTCACTTTAATATATATATATATATATATATATATATATATATATATATATATATATATATATATATATAACAAATATAACGGTGGGAAACCCCAAAAGAACCAAGGAGGAAGCAATGAAAGTTCTTAGTTAGCTTCTTAAGTAAATGCCTTTATACCAAGTTCAAGCTTTCGTTTGTGATTACAAACTTCATCAGGATTAAACTAAAAAAATATATGGAGAACACTCCATTACAAATACGTATGAGTTAATTATTATTACACTCACCAGAATCAGCATTAAAGCTCTAAAAATCTAGCGAACACATGACTAAAAAAGGTGTATGGAGACATAACCTCACATTTGGAAGTAATAAAAACTGACTTTAAAAACTAATATGAAAATAGTAAAATATGTATCTGAACATGTTTAAAATCAAAAATACAAGTAACCTACTGTCAACAATATTAAAAATCTACTTAAACAAAGACGATGGATAAAGATTAACATTTAAACTGTTTCTCTGCAACTACTACTAATCAGGAAATGAAGAGAGCAGAACTACACATGTCAAAAATTGATTGATGTCATTTTTTTTATTTAAATTTGGAGTAGTTCTGGTGTAATTATGCCAACTCCCACTATATACATTTAAATTGAATTCAATGGTTAAGTATTTCTGGCCAACCTATTTTTCTTAATAAGTTGTTGTTGCAATAAGTATGTATTCATTAAATTTAAGCCAACTACGTCTTTTTTGTGGTTGAGAGTATTTCTGCATTCACTAATGTAACACATCTCTAATATCTTTCGCTGAAATAGATTATTTTCTAAGTCAAGGATAATAGCATTTTCGTACTGTACTCTGTGGTCATTCTGGTTTACATGTATACTAAGGCTAGTGGCCTGTGGTTTGTTTTTACAATCGCTTTTATGCAAAGCTAATCTCTTTGACAATTTTTGGCCAGTGTGCCCCCTATGTATAACAACCCACATTCACAAGGGATACCATATACGACGCCAGACTTTTGCAATGTTGGTGTTTTATCTTTTAAGTTAGAGTAGAATAGATTAGGTTTTTTACAATTGTAGTTAGCTACTACTATGTTATAATTGGAAAACAACCTAATCAATGAAGGAGACAAATTGTGTATGTATTGCAATTTAGCATACCTTGAGGGTTCTGCTTCATTAGTAATTGAATTACGGCTAGTAATACCGTCATTGTTACAAAACAACAATCTATAAACAAGTTTTAAAGGATATTGATTTTTTATGAGTAAGTCCTTCAGAATTACAATATTTTTTTGTGTATAAATTGCTCGTGACAAATTCTATTTATTCTATTTTTCATAGCTAAAACTGCATTAATTTTTTGCTTTTCTGGATGGTATGAAGAAAAAGGTATGTATTTACCTGAATTAGTTGCTTTTCTATACAAATCCAGACAAACAACGTTATCGGTATTTCTAACTACTAATGTGTCTAAAAAGGGGACAGATGAGTGTGACTCCTCTTCCACCGTAAACGTAAGGTTAGAATTAAATGAATTGAAAATATTAAGTACAGACTGTACTTTTCCTGCAGGAACAGCTGTAAGTAAGTCATCAACGTATTGAAAGATAAATGGAAAATCAAAATCAACTGTCTCTATTACAAAGTATAAAAGTTTGTTCATGACTATCTCAGCATCAATTTCCTTCTCAACTTCTTTAATCTCCATTAAACTTTGTATTTTTATAAATCGTATTTCTTCAGTTATATTCTTATTTTGTTTGTTTAGTTCTGTTTGAATTGTTCTAGATAAATTTTCTTCTATGCATTTATCTAATTCTTGTATTTCATCTATCTGTTTTTCAAATTGTTCTTTGATTTCAACTCCATTTTCTTGGTCTATTTTCAAATTCTTATTTTGTTCTTCCATATCTACTTTTTTCTCGGCAATTTGTTTCCTCAATTTCCATGTTTACTTCTTCTATTCTTCCATTTAAGTCATTAAGTTTCATATTCAAATTCTGTTCATACATTTGCATTACTTCCTCATTTGTTTGACCTTGTACTTTAACAGACTGTATCTCTTCAATTATATTCTCATTTTGTTTCTTCACTTCCACTTGAATTGCTCCAGATAAATTTTCTACGATACATCTTCCCAATTCTTGAAGTTGTTCTATCACCTGCTTGTTTATATCTTCCCTGATTTTAATGCCATTTTTTTGAATTTCCATCCGCAAGTTTTCATTCTGACCCTTCTTATCTTCTATCACCTTTTTCTACTAAATTCTTCATTCTCTTCCCTAATTTCCTTAATCTCCTTCAAATTTTCCATTTTTCCTTCTTCTATTTTCTTTTCCAGCCTGTCCATGTTTCCAGTGATATTGTTAACATCTCCCTTAATCTCTTCCTTCATTGTATCAATTTGGTCATTTGAATGTCCACTCATATTATTCATATCTCCCCGCATACTAATCATATTCTCATTTTGTCTGTCCATTTTTCCATTCAAATCTCCATTCATACTATTCATATCTCCCCGCATATTAATCATATTGCCTTCTATTCTATTCATATATGCTCTATTTTCTTCAAGTTTCCTATTCATATTCTCATTTTGTTTATCCAATTTTCGATTTTAATCTTCACTCATATTCATCAAAAGTTGTAATAATCGGTTATTGCTAGTTGTATTTTCCTTTCTCTTGTAACGCGAAAATTCGCCGAGCCGTCGGAGACTTAATATTGGCTAACCTGTCGACTGAGAGAAGTCACAGCGCTCTCGGTACGAAGTTAAAAATTTCAGTCCTCCGTTTGCCGTCAAGGTGTAAACACACCGCTTCAACTTAAAATTTTCGCATGTGCTCTGGGAGCCATAAGTGTTTTATTGGAAAACCCGACAATTCCAACATAGGGGAAGAGAAATACGGCTGGAACCAACAATTGGCAGCTCCGACCCGATAGGTTTCTGGTCCAAAAACGGTCGATGACTGTGGGTTCCATAAGAATTTAGAGGAATTGCGTTTTGTGGTAAATTTCCGTAGACGGCGTTAGTTAGAAGGATTCATTATAAAGGTAAATGGTTGAAAATACTTTCTCGGAATTAACAGTTTTATAGGTATTTTAACGTAGAAATTTTAGTTTTGATCCGTAGTTTATTGGAGTATGTAATCTGGATTTCACGAAATAGTTTCGATGCATTTCATAAATTCTTATTAGTTCATATTCTTCATTACTTTATATTTTGTTGAAATAAGAATATATCACGGGGGTTGTATAAATATTCAGGGATGTGTCCAACGACATAGTTTTTATATTGTGGTTTTTTTTTGGTATCGTAGTTTTTTTTTGCTAAGCGGAAAAAAACCAGTCACATAGTTTTTAACCTCAGTGTAGGTGGCTTTTATACAGTTAAAGTCATGATGTATGATTATTTGCGATTTTCGGGTGTTGTTAATATAGTCAGTATGATGGGATATTACGGGGGTACGTCGAAAATTTGACCGGGGTAAAATGTAAACCCTATGTAGAGGCTAATTCGTTTCTCTATTTTAGGGGGGTTTTTGTACGTGGACATTAATGATAGGAATTTAATGGGTCAGTGAGACCAGTTCCAGGAGAGCTGGGATATTCTGGAGAAACTTCAGTTCCTGTTCTGGTGCCGGAAAAGGATAAGTGAACAGTTTTCCTTTCCTTTATTCTTCAACTTCATTAGTAAACTCACATTTATGCTTCACATATTACTGTTTTCCATATAAAGTTTTATTTCTTTTTTTTGCGGCAATTACTATAATTTCGTTTACACTTGTACTTGATATTCAAAAAAATTTTGAAATCTTTGCTCATAGTTTAAGATACGCTAAGACACTACGGTACGTACCTGGTATTGCGTTATTTAGTGGTTTTTTTGCCTATTTCTGATGATTTTATGTATATAACTTGCACCGTACATAATTTTGAGTTGTATTTTCTCTAGCAACGCTAAACTCGTTGCTATTTAAATTTTTGGCTTATGCAATTATTTATATTTATATAGATATTGGTATAAATTGCGCAAGTGTGAACCTTTGTAACTGTACATTGTTGATTTTGATATATATATTATCGTTGTATTTTTGAGGTATTGTACATGAACAATTTGGTCGATTCTCTAGAATTTTAGAATTGAGACATCGGTGTAGTTTGGGGCCCTCAGCTCTTCTGCACCCTGAGTTTGAAGCCTTCAGCTCTGCTCAGAGTTTATAGAATCTGCTTGTCAGTGATTTACTTGAGTTGTAACTGATAAATTAGTTAGAAATTTTTGGATTTATGTAGTTTGCGGACTTCAGCCCATCTACGTTCTGAGATTACAGCCTTCAGCTGTGCTCAGACGTTATTTGTAACATTTTTGGTAGTGAAATTGTAATAAATATTTTGAAAAGAGACCTTTGGTCCACAAAGACTAATTAAATCTTCAATCAGGGGATACTTGCTGACTTTTATTTCCTTATGATAATTTACCTATCAGTTTAACCTTTGGAGTGTGTAGTGAGTGTTGTTAACCCACTGAGGAGTTGTGGGCTAACTTAGGAAGTCTTGGGTGCTTGCCAAAACTTCTCTGGCGCCCTTTTGTAAACTCAATAATTTTTTTTTAAGAATCCACCCCTTCTTCGACTCGAAGCTAGTCGACTGGCGAGCACGGGTTGTACCACGTGAGACAACCCGCATACCTATAACGAGCACTGAGAGGGTTAGTAGGTTTTTCTCGTTATACTCTGTTGTCTGTTTCTATAGTTTCTATTTTCATATGTATTATTTATATCTCTTCTGTAATATCCATTTCCGCTCCCCCTTATTCCATTAGAATTTTCAATTTCATTTCTTTTTTCATTATTACTTCTTTCAAGTCTCAATAAATATTTAGATAAACCTTCCATTATCTTGATATTTTGTATCCCAATTGTTTCTGATACTTGTTGATCGAAATGTCTGGATATATATAAAACCATATCTTCTTCTCGCATACTTGGCTCCAAATATTGTGCATTGTTGTACATTTTCATTGCATATGCATTGAAATTCTTACTCTGATTGTAGTCAAATTTTCCAAAGTACAGTTAGTTTCTCCCTGAAACTTGCCTGTTGGATCTCCCCCCAAAAATATTTTAAAAATTGTTTTTCAAATTCTTCTACATCAGGTACTTGTTCCTCTTTATTGCAGAACCACAATAAAGCATGTCCGGATAACATTCCTCTGATGATGATTTTCTTCTCTACAATATCTCTTATTCCTCTCATTCTACTTTTGATGATCTTAATAAATACTTTTCATCAAATTTCATTCCAAAATCTATATTTCCAGTATACATCATTCCACCTCCATTCCGTTTTAGATTATCTTCTATTTCACGATTTCTTCTATCATAGTATCTTTCTTGGTTTTCCAGCGTACAATTTCTTCTATCATCATTTCTTCTTTCCATCGTATATATTCAAATTTTTTATAATAATGTCAATAAATCTCAATATTTTAATGATTATGTGCCAATTTTTTAATCGCCCCACGTTGCTGCGTCAATTATAATATATTCACTTATACCTTCTTTTAATTATAATTGCCCCGAGTTGGAAGCCAATTTATTATATATTCAATCTAATTTATAATTGTATTATAGTTGATATATGAATATAACGATATACACTTATTACTTGTCGACGTTTTCACAATTTGTGATTGTAGCGACACTCTTGTACACACACCTTTAGTAGCGTACGTAACCTAATTTACTTTTGACAGTAGTTGTCAAACAATGCCCGGCCAAGATAAATATTAATTTCTGGATTTAGAAAGATAAATTAATTCACAATATAATAATCACTCTAATCTCAGGGTGGTATAAAATTTTTTTAAATAATAATAATTCAAATTTCGTAATTTTCAAATATTATTCCAATCAAATATTATTTTATATTCTGAATCTCGAGTAACTGTTTTTTTTATATAATAAAAGGCACTTAAATTATTTTATGACATTCACAAATTAATTGTCACTGGAAATTAAGCAAATGTCACTGATTAAATCAAAATTACTATAGCATGCAAAATATTAAATACGTTGAAAATAGATACTGAATAAATACCACAGTGAGGTGGAATCAAAATTATATATTATATAATCAGATAACAAATTATAAAAGTTTTATTATTTTTTAAAATATTGTAAACGAAACCAAGATAATAATTTCTACCAATCTTAATATTACTACAACCTTTTCTAAAACTCGACTAATTGTAAATTTTTTATGCAAAAGTTCAACTCGTTTAATATACCCTTGACGTATATCAATGTCAAATAACGCAAATTTGTCTTCAAATTATCTATTTAAAATTTTTCACTTGATGTAAGATCTTATATGTATAACATTAATTCGGTTTTGCTAATATTATTCTATAGATGCAACTATTTTCGAAATGTATTTGAAAAGGCCTGTTAATTCTCGAGAAATAATTTTAAACTGGAAGTAGACTCACCAAATAGGACAGGAAAACTCGTACGTATTCTAAATGTATTTAGAATTCTGCAAAACTTTCTAAATATCAGATTTAGAAACTGGAAACACTTACATTTAATACGGGGCTTCATAATCTGATTATATAGTTATAATTTTTATTAAATTCTCAACAAAATTTGAGACAACTCTTATCTCGATGTTGTCTCTTGGGGGTTTCAAATTCAACTAACTAAACTTTTTTCAAATAAATAAATCTCTTCTCCTGGGTTACAAAAAATTCCTTTCTTTAAAAAAAATACTAATTTATGTTTCCCTATAACAAAGAGAGATTTGAATTATTTTATTACCATTGTAATTCTGATAGCAGAGACATCTGTATTATGAAATTTCAAATATATTCTCCAAATTGTAATATAATCTGTCTATCATTAAATATATTCTACATAAACGTCATCCAAAAATTAAAATGTCAAATTTGATTTGTATACCGAATCTTTCAAAATTATTGATTATACATATAATACAGTGTGTATCGGAAGTATTGCATACAAATATAAATAGTTTTTCTTATTTTAATGTTTCTTTCACATTTTAAATAGAGGGACTGTATTAATATATATTGTTATAGATAGAACGAGCACATAACATTCATAGAATCCCGATAAAGGATAAAGTAATAATATTTATCAATTAGAATGATTTGTAAATAAAGTACCAAAATTAATAAAAAAGCTATATAACAACATAATCAATTACAATCAATGGGCATAATCATAGAGGAAATAAATAAAAATAAAAAGAATTCATAAACAATTATTCGTAAAACAGTTTTAAAATAATTCTTTATTTTTTAAAAACAACCTTAGACAGAACCTAACAAGCAAACGAAGATCAATAAAATAACGTAACGCTACACGGAATTTTAGACACCGAAAGCATCTGCTTATATTTAAAGAATAAATAGGATGGTAATAATAAAATCAATAGTGCTACGATGATTGATCAATAAATGACATTTAGATTTAGTAAAATTATATATAAGATATGTTATTTAATATTTAATCATAGAAGTTGATAGGAAACATAATAATATAAGTAGAAAACTGTAATTATAGGAAATGTCAAAAACCTATACGAAATATAACAGTTGAGACAAGTATACCAACATAAAATGTATTTGAATATGAAATATAAGAATAAAAATAAATGATTACCGACCTAATTTATATGTATAGATGTAATAATATAAAACAAAATAAGAAATGAACTGTATCCATGTATATAATGTAAATATTTAGGTTGTAGGAAGTATAAAAATGATATATTTGCATTGACCAATCGGAAGATTTCAAATAATCAATAACATGAAAAAACAATAATAATAAAATGTTAGTGAATTAAATCAATGACGATAAGGTTATAGTGAATAAAAAACAATATTTGATAGCAAGTTTAAGTCAGAAAAACAATAAAACATTAATAAACAAAGTGACAGGTGAACAATAATCAAAGATTTTTCTAGAACATTGCCAGCTTCCGGTTATAAACAATAGAAAGGGTTTTGGCGGATAAAAAGACCCGCGATAGTGAGTTAAGCGTTGGTAACTAAAGAAGCAAGAAGTAAATTGAATGTGATCCAGTTCTTTGTTATAAAATTTTCAAGTAATAAGTGTGAATATGTATAAATCAGAAATATAAAAAGTAACTAATAATTAAAATAGGTGTAAAGACAATTCTGTGTTGATATACAGTCAAGCCAAGTAATATAATTATCACCCGATAGTTATAAGAAGGGAGATTGCCACCTGAAGTGGAAAAGCGTCATGGATGGATCCAACTGAAGGCGTCGTTTGGCGAAAAGAACAAGGTCTGTGGTGTGTTTTAATTAGTAATATTTGGTACCAAATAATAATAAAGTGAAATTTAAAATCATAAACACCTGGTAGTAAAAGTTTTAAAATTAATATACTTTAACAGGAAACGTAAAAAAAACTCACCATTATCAAATTTGTAGATAGATGTATTAATTTCTGTTGTTGAATTTTCTCAGTCACATATATATATATATATATATATAATATATATATATATATATATATATTATTGTGAAAAAATAATGCTACACACTGTACATATATCTAGCACGAGTTAATTGCAGTTTGAAATATTAACGAGAAAAAAATTATTGAAGGAAATACTATTCGAGAATCAAATTTAAACTAAATTAAACAAATGAAATGTCTTTAAACTTTATAATGTACCTTGTATACACATACATGACACCAATATAATAGGATTCAAACTATTTAAGAGAAAAGTTTATAAAAATAACATCACCTGTTACGAAATGAATGAGTCCACTCTTCGGGGTGAAATCGTCAAATATTTGTGCATATCTTAAATTCCCATTAGATGCCATCGGACTATTTGGAAGCCCTGGAGGTGTATCTTGTAATATACCCAAAAGTTGAAATTCCAAATAAAAATATAAGGGTTATAAAATCTTTGACATCTGTTTGAAGTATGTGTCTGCTGGGTAGAGAAAAATCCATGACAGCTGAAAAATTTTAAGAATTAATGAAATGCAAAAGATATATATAGGTATTGTTTGTTTAGAATTGTTAAAAAGTATGTTTTATAATTAAAAAAGTTAATATCTTAAATAATAAAATGAAATCTTTTGACTGAACTACTATGAGTTATTTTGATTGGTTACAAATATTTTTATGATTTCAATAAACAGAGGGCTAATGAAAAATAAGGTTTCTTGTTTAGAAAAAAGTGGTTGCTTAGGGAGATAAGGGAAGGTTGTTGATTTTTTTTTGAAAAGAAAAAAGTAGTAGAGGGTTGGTGCTAAGAAAAGCCAAAAGAAACACATTATTTTTCTTTCATAATAATTATAAGACTTGTAAAATTTATAACCAATATTAAAAAGTGAATAGTGAAACTAATCTTCTAAAACGATTCCTGAACTAAATATTTGATATATACAGTGTAAATATCCTTTACATAATCATAGAAGAAAATACTGAAAGACTTTTCAGTAATGAAGTGATAAAAATGAACTGTGAATCCAGCTTCCCAAAAAGACTAGTGAAACTAACCTTATAAAACGATTCCTGAATTAAATATTCCATGTATACAGTGTAAATATCCTTTACACAATCCCAGAAGAAAATACTGAAAGGCTTTTCAGTAACGAGTTGATTCAAATGAACTGTGAATCCAGCTTCCCAAGAAATTTTCCAGAACTTCCTAAAAGGGAAAAAAATGAATATTCTTCTATAGAACATTAGTGGAAAACAAAAAGTATTTCATAATTTTTTTTAAATGAAAACTTACTTGTAAATATAAAGGAACATTAGGTATTGAATTATATCCGATATTCTTATGTACATATCACAATCGTTCATTTTGTATATGTATTTGTTTTTGTTGAGTACAATTACCAACACAACTTAAACGCGTAATAAGTTGCATACGTACATGTATAATTTCATTGGTATGAATTTTGTGTGAAAGACCATCATAGATAAGTTTTATTTTTCTTTATATATCGTATGCAAGAAAAAATAATGTATTTTTTGTTTTTTTTACGAGATAAAAAATTCTTTTCTCTCAAATAAATACTGAAGGTTTCCTTGAGATAAAGTATACAGGACCGCACTACAGAGATTTATAAAAAAAAATATTTAATTTAACAGAATTTTTTTAATATCAAATATTTGGCGCATATAAAATAATAATAACAAGATTTATTATATATAAAAAGCCCATGAACCCAGATCCTGAGAAGCTGAGTTGTCATATAGAAATTAATAATAAGAAGAGATAAAGGTAAGTGCACTGTGTGGCATTATTGTTGAACAAAATAATTTCTTAAATATACCGGGCGAATTGAATTAAAATTTTATTGATTTTGAAACACAAATAGTAAACCACAATAAAATGTCGGCCCAACGTAGGGCAAATTAAAAAAAAATATATTTATGCAAATTTAAATATTAAAATTTCTTTCACCTATTCGCTTATACCATTTATACTATCCACAATAATATATATTTATATATTAACATAGAGAGACACCTGCAACACTCTGTATACTAAAATATGGAATGAAAGACTACACACTGTAAGCAAATACAAAATTTTAGAATTTGAATTTTTTTGAAAATCGTCTGAAATGGAGTCAATCTGTATTATTCATTATTCAATAGAGAAAGAAGACAAGAGTCAAACTGTAAAAATATGGAGGAAATTTTAAATACACTTTGTAAATACATATTTGAAATATATAACATGATTTAAACATTTGAGAGAGAGAATTTTTGAACGTTGTTTCATATAGATTATAACAATATATTTCTCACATTGTAAAAGTAAAAAAATATTATGATTTGTCTTAAAAAGTAATAATTAGATATTGAAAGAAGTTTTCTGATAAGATTATGTAATTATTTAATATATGTCAAGGTAGAAAGTCAAATAATTACATTAAGTTTATAAAGCATGACATTTGTGAAATGAATTGTCATTCCGCATAGATATAATTGAAATAAAAAGAACTGTCATTTATAAAAATTTTCGAATACAATTTAAAGGGAGTAGTATATGGGTTTTTAATAATTTAAAGACTTCAAACAGAATGTCCTAGAAAGATAGATGGACAATTTATAACTTGAAGTGAAACTTATCAACAAGAATTTTTATAGCCAATTCTGATTGGTGGAATACATTTGAAATATTTTCATCAGCGACAAGCAGATTAATAATTAAAAAATTGAATGAAACAATTTGTTGATAATGTACACTATTCACTAGGTAGAATTTCTTTTTGGTAGAAGTGAATGGGTGAGAAGCAAAATTTTGGGAAAAATAATTCAAACTCGCTAAAAAGCAACATTTTTGGAATGGTAATTATAAAAAGAAATGCATTATTCTTAAAAGCAACTCAGCAATTTGATTAATCAAGTAGATAAACATAATTTTGACAAGAAAATTGGTAAATATAATAGAGCACTGAACGTAAAATTGATCAATATAACCAAGTAAAATATTGTATTGTGGAAATGGTGTCTCCACAATACATTTCAGAAAGGACTAGATTATGGAATTCGTCTAAAATGTATTGACGTGGACGAAATGTAGCATCAATTTTTGATATTACCCAAGCTGGACGCATTGTTTGGTTTTCCAGGAGGTAACCTAAAATAAAATAGAAAACCAATCATTGAAGTGTATTAGAACAGGAACAGTGAACAGGTATTTGAAACTATTTCATTTATATATATATAAAAAGATCAAATAAACTTACTTGTTATGTGCAAAGAATTGAACTTTGATATTTCATACATTTTTATCAGCATTGTTTTCGCCATTTTGTGTCATGGACGGTTTGTAACGGAATTCGTTTTCAAATTTGTATATAATGTTTCCTATTTTGTAATCACACATAAAAATAATATTTCATCTGAGTGTATGGTTTGTTGAATGAATGATCATGATAGATAGTTTGTTTTCATAAGTTTTTGTAAAAAGATGATGTATTTGTTTTCAAAATATTAAATAACGTGTTTTACTTGAGAAACTTTTCGAAATTATATTGTTGAGATTTTTAATTTCTTGGTGATTGCTCCATCTATATTCAGCAGTTGGCAGTATTGACCCGACGTTTTCAAATCGTGGAGAGGTTCGAAATCAAGCATACAGGACCGTCTCTAGAATTTATTAACAAATAAAAAGCAAGTATTTTTTTATTTAAATGTAAGGATTTTATTTAACTTTGGCGCTCATATTTGAAATTAAAATTATTTCATTTTTTAACATTTGAACCCTACTTGAGATCAGGGAGTTTCTCATGCAAGATATAATTATTTTATGATCTATTTTAAAAAATTTATAATATACCAGGCAAACAAAAAATTAAATATCAACTAAACTGAAATAAAAATAATAAAGGTACCACAGGAGTACCAATCCACAATATATATATATATATATATATATATATATATATATATATATATATATATATATAATAAAAGTATTATTTTTTCTTCAACCTTCTTAAATAATTTTTTTTTTTTTTTTTCAATTTCTTGGGTGTCAGGTTGTGTAGTTAATTAAATCATTTTATTGTTACTGACGTTTCGTTCCTGGGTTAGGAACTTTCTCAAAGTTTATTATTGACTGAATCAAGTTTCATCGTTTACAGTTCAAAATTAAAAACACATATACAATAGGTAAAAAACATTCATAAAACAGACATCTAAAACAAGTACCATCGATACAAATTCTACGACATTATACAAGGGGAGTACGGAAAGACTTCAGATATATTATTTTATTAAATTATGATAAATCTGACTTAAGTTTTTTACATCTTGCTTATCGTTGACTGTATTTTCTTCCTTTTTAATGTGCACCATTTCTTTAATTGTTAATTTTTTGTAGTTTGAATCTTGAGCTAGAATTTTGGTGTTTTTAAAATCGAACTCATGGTTTTCATTGCTTTCATGTTTGTGGAGAGACGTGGAAGCATTTTTGGTATATTTATGGCCATTTAATCTATTTTCTAAAGTCTGTGTGGTCATTCCTATGTATTTTTTTGGACAGTTTAGGCAGGGTATAGAATATATAACGTTTGACTTTTTTGTGGTTTTTATTTTACTTTTTAATTTAGTGAATAATGGTGATAGGGTGTTTTGAGCTTTGTGACATATAGAGATATCATGTGATTAGTGATAAACTTGACTACATAAAAAATAACATAAGAGCGGATGCAGTAAATGTAATTACCAACCATAAAATTAAACTTCGCCATAGAAAAAATAAAACTAATAAGCTCCAAAAACAAATAAAAAAAACAATGAATAAAACCAAACAATTTATTAAAAATAATCCACAAATAATCATACTGCAGCCTGACAAAAGCAATAAAACCGTAATTATGAACTCCAGCGATTATCAAAATAAAATGAACGATATTTTGAGTGATCGAACATTATACAAGAAAATTAAATCAGACCAAACCAAATCTTTTCAAGAAAAAAACAATAAACTAATAAAAAAATTATTGAATAATAGTTCGATCACACAAAACGAAGCAAAAAAACTACTAATACATAACGCGATCCCACCTCGAATATACGGTTTACCAAAATTACACAAACCAGACATACCATTAAGACCTATAGTATCCTACATACAATCACCATTTTATAATTTGTCTAAATATCTAGCCAATTGCCTTTCAAATGTAGTTGGTCAAAATGACAGTTATTTAAAAGATTCATTTTCGTTCAAAAAATTTATTGACTCTGTTAATATACCAGTTAGTTATAAAATAATATCATTGGATGTAATATCAATGTATACTAATATACCTAACGAATTAATAATTAAGACTGTACAAACGAAATGGGATATTATAAAAGAACACACTTCACTTAAATACACTGAATTCATTGAAGCCATCTTATGAATTCAAAACAATAATTACTTTCAATATAATAATGAATTTTTCCAACAACTTAATGGATGCACCATGGGCTCTCCTATATCTTCTACACTTGCTCAGTTGGTAATGGAATATCTAGAAGAAGTAGTATTGAAAGATTTGAATCACAATATTCTGTTTTTTAAACGTTATGTAGACGACTGTTTAGCAGCTGTACCCAATGATAGTATTAATTACGTACTGTCCGCTTTCAACAATTTTCAAGAAAAAATCAAATTCACTGTAGAAACAGAAGAAAATAACACAATAAATTTTTTAGATATGACATTGATAAGAACTAACCATAATACTATCAAAACTAAACTGTATAATAAAGTAACCTCATCAGGCCGATACCTTAACCACAATTCCAACCATCCAAAGTCACATAAAAACAGCGTAATTACTGGATTAGTTGACAGAGCCATTAAATTAACTTCTCCAGAATACAGACCAGATGTTATAAAACAAGTTAGAACGACTTTAATAAGCAATCATTATCCAATACATACCATAAACCGTATTTGCAAACAAAGAGTCTATAAAATATATAACAACCCATCAAATAAATACTCTAAAAACAAAGTGTCAAACAATAATAAATATGTAGCAATGCCATATACAGAGCAGCTTTCAGAAAAACTCAGTCACATATTTTCTAAACATGATATCTCTATATGTCACAAAGCTCAAAACACCCTATCACCATTATTCACTAAATTAAAAAGTAAAATAAAAACCACAAAAAAGTCAAACGTTATATATTCTATACCCTGCCTAAACTGTCCTAAAAAATACATAGGAATGACCACACAGACTTTAGAAAATAGATTAAATGGCCATAAATATACCAAAAATGCTTCCACGGCTCTCCACAAACATGAAAGCAATGAAAACCATGAGTTAGATTTTAAAAACACCAAAATTCTAGCTCAAGATTCAAACTACAAAAAATTAACAATTAAAGAAATGGTGCACATTAAAAAGGAAGAAAATACAGTCAACGATAAGCAAGATGTAAAAAACTTAAGTCAGATTTATCATAATTTAATAAAATAATATATCTGAAGTCTTTCCGTACTCCCCTTGTATAATGTCGTAGAATTTGTATCGATGGTACTTGTTTTAGATGTCTGTTTTATGAATGTTTTTTACCTATTGTATATGTGTTTTTAATTTTGAACTGTAAACGATGAAACTTGATTCAGTCAATAATAAACTTTGAGAAAGTTCCTAACCCAGGAACGAAACGTCAGTAACAATAAAATGATTTAATTAACTACACAACCTGACACCCAAGAAATTGAAAAAAATAAATTATATATATATATATATATATATATATATATATATATATATTGTTATATTTTCAAACCTTTTAATATAATATCCCACGTTTGGAGACAATTTGTAATATTCCAATTCTTTAGATATAATTGCCCTACGATATGGAAATAAATTATACTATCTTGTCGCAGCGACAATTATTGTGCATACCACTTAAGTACGTATTGAATTTCAAATTTGACAGTAATTGTCAAATTAAATATGCCCGGCGCCAATAAATATCAATATAAAGATGAATTTATCTACAATCAACTTATTACTCCTATCCCAGGGTGAGATCAAAATTGTTCGAAATTAATTCTTCAAATTTATTTGTTTTTTTAAGATATTTCCAAATTAAATGTTTCACTATTACCAAACTCTCAAATAACTGTTAATTCAATATAATAAAAGGCCATTTAATTATTTTATGACATTTACTAATTTACTGTCACTAAAAATTTCAACCAAATGTCACTCATTAAATTGAAAATTTTATGAATGTAAAATGATAAGTTCAAAGATATTGGATACTGAATGAATACTACAGGTAGTTAGAATCAAAATTATATATTATACTATCAGATACGCAAAATTAACAAAATTGTTATTCCCAAAAATTATGATAAAAGAACAACAGTCGTAATCTCTATAAAAAAACTTAAAATTAGAATACAACTATACTAAAATTTAACCTAATGAATTATTATCAAACGTTCAAATAATAATTTACACTTGACGTGTATCAATGTCAAATACCGAAACTTCTGGTCAAAATGGTCTATTCACTTGATGTTGTAAATTATATGTATCAATAAATTTGGTATATTTCAAAAATTTTCAATATAGATGCATCTTTAAACTGTATTGAATTTAAGGCCTGATATTTCTCGAGAAATAAATTTAAAACTGAAGAGGACTCACCCAATGGATCAGGAAATCTCGTACTTATTCTAACGTATTTAGAATACTGCAACTTTCTAATTATATACGATTTAGAGAAACTGGAACCACATACACTTTTACGATACAATTATTTTCCGAATTATGTACGCACTGAATTTATTATATGAGTTATTTATCTGATTGTATGATATGCAATTTATGCAATCTACCAAAAAATTCGAGACAACTCTTATTCTGATGTTGTCTCTTCAAAGGATAAAAAGCTACTGACTAAATTTTTACAAAATAAATAATTCTCCTTTCTGTTGGTTACCGATTTTTCTTGTTTTCAAAAAAATTACTAATCTATAATTTCCAATAACCAAGTGAGATTTTGAAATTCTTTTATTACATTTGTAATCTTGCTAGCAGAGACCTCTATATTTTATAATTTCAAATATTTTCTCCAAATCCTATTATGTTCTATCTATCATTAGATATATTCTACTCAAATGTCATCGAAATTATGAAATGTCATGTTTGATATTTCTACAGAATCTTTCAAAATTTAGGAATTTACGTAGAGTACAGTGTGTATCGAGAGTATGACAACTAAAATTAAATAAATTTCCTTATGTTTTACTTATTCTTTAAATTTCAAATAGAGGATGTGTATTAAATCCCCCTAATAAAAGAATGATGAATCGATTATTGTATATCATTGTAATTTCATCTTTAAATTTTCCAAATATTATCCCATTATTTCAGTTTACTAGTACTGTTCTGAAAATGATTATTAACTAATAAAAAAAATTTCTTCTAATCAAATTAAACTATTGTTACTAATTTCATAAAACTCATTAACTATATTATATCTATCTTAAAATTTCACGTAACATACAAATATTTGTTATTCTAAAATTCCCTATATACATGTTGATCAATTTTTTCTATGATCTGTAATATTTCAACTCTCTTTTATTCTAATCTGCCTAAACAACTTACATGGAACTGGTTATGATTTTACTTTAACATTTCTCAGTATTCTTCTCCTTTACTACATCCATATTTTAATTAAGCAACCCTTAGTTCCTTCGAAATTCTTTTGTTATACATCTTTAACAATTCATTTATAAATTCACAATGTTCTTCTCCACAATCTGACCAATTACCATTACTTTTCACATCTTCTATTTATTCTATCTCACGTACATAATTATTTACCATTCTAATTTCTTTTTCATACAATCCTGCAAATTTCATCATCAAACTCTTCACTTTCTCTTCATATCCCTTATTTCCACTCATTAACTCCAATTCTACCATAATTCCATTCCTCTTTATATTCCATAACTTCCTATTATCCTCTTCAATTGCCAATACTTCCATATTTACCTCCTCAAATTCAATTATTTCACCATTTAATTCTATCTATCTATTCAAAATCAATTATTTCCTTATATTTCATCAATTCATCAATAACTATGTCTGTTTCTAACTTCTTCATCGACTATGCTTACATATCAACTTCTTTTTCATCCTTTAATTCAATCTTTTGTATCATATATTTACTTAGTTCATATAACTTCCGTCCGTTTGTTCCTATAAATGTAATTATTTCATCCTGTCCATCTATTTTGTTGCTTAATTCCATTTCTATTTACATTATCATTTATTCTATCAGAGTTTCTAAAATCTCTTCTATTCTCCCAATACTTGTTGTCATAAATTTTATCTCCATTTCCATATATTCGTTTTTTATTTCTGTAACTTCTATTTTCATTTCCATAATTCATATCAACATGTCTATCATTTCTTCTATTATCAATCCATGTTTATATAATTTCTATTTAAATATGTTTTTAAATATTACTTGTTAATCATAAACCTTTTATTTACATATCGTTTTTATATCCATTGTTTACCATGTACAATTCCTTTTTCGTTCCTAGATTTAGTTCCTATAATCCTTTCATATAATTCAATTTTATTTTCTTTTCCTAAACTTCGTCTTATTCTCTTCTCTTATTGTTTGATTCTTTATGAGTTTCCTAAATTTGTTCAAATTTTTCATAATGTTCTGTTTAAAATCGTTTTGCCATATTCGTTTACTAGATTTCTTTAAATTTTCCACTATGTTCTTTTTAAATTCATTGCCCCACATCTCATTATCTTCATCATTTATTCTTGTTTCTGTATTTTCTTCCCAGAAATGCATTACAATTTGTATCTCAAATTCTTCTATATCATTGAAATTATTTTTTTTATTTTCTTATCCACAACAATCTCAATTCCTATTATTTCATTTCCAATTATATTAATAAAAACTTTTGGATCAATTATTCTCATATTTCTGTCACATTTCACTCTTATTCTGATATTTTCTGTATAAATTATTCGTCCGGCATTTTGTTTTGTAGTTTCTTCTATTTCTTTTATATTTTCTTGTAATCTTTTATTCATTTCCTCCACTTCTTCGTTAAATTGTTTCCCTCTATCATAATTATTATTTCTTTTATCATATATCATGATTTGTTTTTCGGTATTACCATCTAAGTGTTTAAATTTCTTATTTAAATTCTGTTCATACATTTGCATTACTTCTTCATTTGTTTGTCCTTGTACTTTAATAGCCTGTATCTCTTCAATTATATTCTCATTTTGTTTATCGACTTCTACTTGGATTACTCCAGATAAATTTTCTTCTAGGCATCTTCCTAGTTCTTTAACATCTTCTACCACCTTCTTGATAATATCTTCTCTGATTTTACTGTCAACTTCTTGAATTTCCATGCGTAAATTTTCATTCTGGCCCTTCATATCTTCTTTCACCTTTTCAATTTTCTTTCTAAATTCATTATTCTCATCCCTAATTTTCTTAATCTCCTTCAAATTTTCAATTTTTCTTTCTTCTATTTTCTTTTCCAATCTGTCCATGTTTCCGGTAATATGGTTAATATCCCCCTTAATATTATTCATATCTTCACGCATATTAATCATATTCTCATTTTGTCTGTCCATTTTTCCATTTAAATCTCCACTCATATTATTCATATTTCCATTCATACTATTTATATCTCCCCTCATATCGTCTATTTTTCCAAATAATTGTCGCATCATTTCCATCATCTGATGATTTTGACTTGTTCCTCTTTGCACTTCCTGTCTTCTATCATCCTGTTCTGCTGCTTCATCTCCCGTCAAAACTTCTCCTGATTGTTCCCTTCCTTGTTCCAAGTACTGCACCTGAAAATCACCCATAGTATGTCTTCTTTCTTGGCTTTGTTCCTCAGATCCACTTTCAACTCCTACCTGTTTACCTCCTCTTATCGTCATTCTTTTTTCCATGGTAGATATTTTAAATTTTTTTTTATAATAATATCAATAAATTTCTATATTTTTATAGTTATATGAAAATTTTTAATCGAGCTCCACGTTTTGGGTGCCAATTGTTATATTTTCAAACCTTTTAATATAATATCCCACGTTTGGAGACAATTTGTAATATTTCAATTCTTTAGATATAATTGCGCTACGATATGGAAATAAATTATACTATCTTGTCGCAGCGACAATTATTGTGCATACCACTTAAGTACGTATTGAATTTCAAATTTGACAGTAATTGTCAAATTAAATATGCCCGGCGCCAATAAATATCAATATAAAGATGAATTTATCTACAATCAACTTATTACTCCTATCTCAGGGTGAGATCAAAATTGTTCAAAATTAATTCTTCAAATTTATTTGTTTTTTTAAGATATTTCCAAATTAAATGTTCCACTATTATCAAACTCTCAAATAACTGTTAATTCAATATAATAAAAGGCCATTTAATTATTTTATGACATTTACTAATTTACTGTCACTAAAAATTTCAACCAAATGTCACTGATTAAATTGAAAATTTTATGAACGTCAAATGATAAGTTCAAAGATATTGGATACTGAATGAATACTACAGGTAGTTAGAATCAAAATTATATATTATACTATCAGATACGCAAAATTAACAAAATTGTTATTCCCAAAAATTATGATAAAAGAACAACAGTCGTAATCTCTACAAAAAAACATAAAATTAGAATACAACTATGCTAAAATTTAACCTAATGAATTATTATCAAACGTTCAATTAATAATTTACACTTGACGTGTATCAATGTCAAATACCGAGACTTCTGCTCAAAATGGTCTATTCACTTGATGTTGTAAATTATATGTATCAATAAATTTGGTATATTTCAAAAATTTTTAATATAGATGCATCTTTAAACTGTATTGAATTTAAGGCCTGATATTTCTCGAGAAATAAATTTAAAACTGGAGAGGACTCACCCGATGGATCAGGAAATCTCGTACTTATTCTAACGTATTTAGAATACTGCAACTTTCTAAATATATACGATTTGGAAAAACTGGAACCACATACACTTTTACGATACAATTCTTTTCCGAATTATGTACGCACTGAATTTATTATATGAGTTATTTATCTGATTGTATGATATGAAATTTATGCAATCTACCAAAAAATTCGAGACAACTCTTATTCTGATGTTGTCTCTTCAAAGGATAAAAAGCTACTGACTAAATTTTTACAAAATAAATAATTCTCCTTTCTGTTGGTTACCGATTTTTCTTGTTTTTAAAAAAATTACTAATCTATAATTTTCAATAACCAAGTGAGATTTTGAAATTCTTTTATTACATTTGTAATCTTGCTAGCAGAGACCTCTATATTTTATAATTTCAAATATTTTCTCCAAATCCTATTATGTTCTATCTATCATTAGATATATTCTACTCAAATGTCATCGAAATTATGAAATGTCATGTTTGATATTTCTACAGAATCTTTCAAAATTTAGGAATTTACGTAGAGTACAGTGTGTATCGAGGGTATGACAACTAAAATTAAATAAATTTCCTTATGTTTTACTTATTCTTTAAATTTCTAATAGAGGATGTGTATTAAAATATATATATATATATATATATATATATATATATATATATATATATATATATATATATCATTGTGAAAAAATAATGCTACACACTGTACATATATCTAACACGAATCAATTACAACTTAAGATATTATCGAGTATAAAATTATTGAAGGAAAAACTATTCGAGAGTCAAATTTAAACTAAATTAAACAAATGAAATGTCTTTAAACTTTATAATGTACCTTGTATACACATATACATGACACCAATATAATAGGATTCAAACTATTTAAGAGAAAAATTCAGAAAAACATCACCTGTTATGAAATGAATGAGTCCACTTTTCAATTGAAATCGTTAAGTGTTTATGCATTATCTTAAATTCCTATTAGATACCATTAAACTATTTAGAAGCCCTAGAAATGTTTCTTGTAATATACCCAAAGTTGAAATTCCATATAAAAACATTAGGGTTATAAAATCTTTGACTTTTGGAAGTATGTGTCAGCTGGGTAAAGTAAAATCCATGACAGCTAAAAAATTTTTTAAGATTTAATAAAATGCAAAAGATAAATAGATGAATTGTTAAAAAGTATGTTTTATAATTAAAAAAGTTATTATCTTAAATAATAAAATGAAATCTTATGACTGAACTACTATGAGTTATTTTGATTGGTTACAGATATTTTTATGATTTCAATAAACAGAGGGCTAATGAAAAATAAGGTTTCTTGTTTAGAAAAAAGTGGTTGCTTAGGGAGATAAAGAAAGTTGTTGACGAGTAGTATTGAAAAATCAAAAGGAAGTACATTGTTCTTTAGAAATAATATAAGAATTCTTAAAATTAAGGTAAAATAAGTTTGAAAACAGTGATACTTACCTCCAAAAAGCATTCCTGAGGAGAGGTAATACTATATGCAGAGAATATTGGCTTTAACCATCCTGAAAAGTCTATATATATCCCGTATCGTGGGAACAATAATTTCCACGATCTTTGAAGAGAATCTATGCATGGAAAGCCTTCGAAATTAAATTGATTCGAATGGATTCTTGAATCAATACCGACATTTTCGAAGCAGCCTACAAAGAGAAAGTAGAATAAATTGACAAATTTATTGATAATCAGCGGATGATAAAAGGTATATAAAAACTGTTTCATTTTAAATAAAACTTACCGTGTGTACATTGAATATTAGATATTGAAACTGTGATGACAATGTATATTGTGTTGTATGACTTTCCACCATTTTATTTTCTCTTATGAATATAAAGTTGTGTTCTTTTGTATAATATTAAGTTGTGTTTTTTTGTATATAACGTATAATAAGTTGCATACATTTAGAATAAATTCATTTGTACGAATGTGTATCGTGTGAAAGATCATTGTAGATAAGTTCATTTTTTTAATTGATGATAAAAAAGAATAATGTATTTTTAATATATAAATTAACAAGTCTTCCCATTTGGAAGAACAAATTATATTGTATGTAGACTGCATTTCTTAGTGTTTGATTTATCAGTTGGCAGGATTGATGGAGCGTAATATAACTCGAGAGGGGGTTTGGAACAGAATTTGCAGGGCCGGTTTGTAAATATTCATACAATATAAATATTTAGATCACAAATTTTTTTTTATCAAAATTCAATATTGAGATTTAGCGCTTATTACTAAAAGAAAAATATTTAACCTTATGAACCCAAGACTCTGAGAAGCTGAGTGCTCATTAAAAAATTTAATAGTAAGAAGAGGTAAAGGTAAGTGCATTGTGTGGCATTATTGAACCTACATAATTTTTTTAAATATACCGGGCAAATTAAAGTCACATAAAATAAAACTACAATAAAATGTCACCGCAACGTGGGGCAAAAATAGAAATTTTGTAAATAATAATAAAAAAAGATAGAAACAGTAATTTTTGACTGTATTAAAAAAATTTAATAAAGAAAATGGAAAGAAGAATGATATTAAGGGATGGAAAGCAGGTAGGAGTTGAAAGTAGGTCTGATGAAGAAAGAGAAGAAAGGAGTAATGGTAGAGGAGATTTTCAGGTAAAATAATTGGAACAGGGGAGAGAACATTCAGAGGGAGATATTGCAGAACAAGGACAAGAAGAGGAAGATTTACCATTGTCAGAAGAACAGGAAGATAGAAGACAGGAAGAGCGGATAAGGACAAGTAGAAATGATCCATTAATGGAAATGATGAAACAATTAGCTGCAAAAATGAATAATATAAATATAAAAATGGATCATAATAAGGAAGAAGTGAATGGAAATTTAAATCGTGAAATGAATAATATAAATGGAAAAATGGATAAACAAAATATAAAGATGGACCAGAATAAGGAAGAAATAAAACAAGAAATGAATAAAATTGACTGTTTCGACCCTTACTTCGTGGAATATGCTCATATTAGTGTTTTTAAATGAAACTCAAGGTTTCTAGTTAATTCCACAATATCATACAAGTTATTGACAATTCTAAAAAATTGACAATTGTTTCGATAAATCAATATCATCGTCAGAATGACAGAAGTTACATTTCATTTTATGCCTACCTGATGTTTAGTAGTTATATTTGGCTAGACCAAGAAGTAACCTAACTTGTGATTGGCTTAATATATGTTTATAGAAAAAAGAAGAAGATGTGATATTACAAATATTGAAGCTTAGATATTATTAGCCCTATGGTGATATCCTGGATATCATTTTTCCAATTAAGATCAGTATAACTGTGCAATGATATAGAAAACCAGGAAAACTATATCTGCTGATCTTTACAATTATCACTTAAGAAGACAGTTTATTAGTGGAGAATTCCCTAGATTTAACTGTTCATTGACAACTTCATATTGTGGGTTTTTTAAATGTCTTCTAATTTCCAGTTCTTCAAGGAAATCCAGTTCTTGTTTCTTTTCACAAATATGTAGTACTTCTAGTTTTGTGTTAGGTGTCAATGAATGATTGGTGTCAAGTAGATGTTTTGCGTAGTGGGATTTATCTGGTTGTTTTAAGCTGTATGCTCGTAAGTGCTCACTGTATCGTATTTCAAAATTCCTAAGGGTCTGACCCAAATAGACAGCATTACATTCTGGACATTTGAGTTTATATATACCTGACTTCTTTAATAGTGGTATTTTTGTTTTTACATTTAACAATTTTGTACTAACGTTACTTTCTGGTTTAAAACAAATTGTTGTATTCGTTGCTGAAGATATTTTCTTTGAAATATTATTAGAAATATTTCCTGCATATGTGATGGTTTTATAAGTTTTGATTTCATCAGCTTGTTTAGGATATATTAGTTGTAATGCCACTTTTTCCTCTTTTTTACTAATTAGCTTATTTATCATATCTAATGGAAAACCGTTAGATGTTGCTATTTGTCTAATTGTATTAATCTCTCTATCAAAATTACATTTGTTCATAGGAACTGAAAAACTCTATGTATCTTTGAATTATATGCTGCTAGTCTGTGTGACACAGGGTGGTTAGAATTGAATGGAATTGTTACATCAGTTTGTGTTGGTTTCCGGTAAATTGAATAATCAAGTACATTATTAACTCTTTGAATTTTTAAATCAAGAAAATTGATTGAGCTATTTTCTTCAATTTCTAATGTAAATTTAATTTTCGGGTGTAAATTATTGATGTGGTTGAAAAATACATCTAATTGTCGTTCACTACCCATAAAACAAGCTAATATGTCATCTACATATCTATACCAAAATAAAATATTTTTCGCAATATTACTTTCAAAGATCTTTCTTTCTAAATTGTCCATAAAAATGTTTGCTAAAATAGGTGATATAGGGCTTCCCATTTGTAAACCTTCATTTTGAATATATATCTTATTGTCAAAAGTGAAATAATTCTGATTAATGCATACATCAAATAAATTAAGTATATCTGATATTATTCCTGGATTATTATTTTTATCTTCTAGTAATTTTCTTACAAGTATTAGACATTCTTTAGGAGGAATTTTAGTAAACATGTTAGTTACATCGAACGATATGAGTTTATAGTTATCTTGTAAGTGTATTGCTTCCAACTTTTTGATTAGTTCTATTGAATTTCTAATTGAGTACTGAGATTCATATCCGTAAGTATTGAGTATATTGTTGAGCTTCTTTGCCAATATATTATTAGGAGCATTAACATAAGAGACTACAGGTCTAATTGGTTTCGTTATTTTATGTAATTTAACTGTTCCATATAATTGTGGACAATGAGGATTCTTATGTATGATAGACCTCTTTTCGTAATCATTTAAAAGATAATTTGAATTATTAACAATATCCCTTACATTATTAGAAAACTTCTTTGTTGGGTCTGCTTTAAGAACTTTTACATCGCTGGATTCTATAAAGTTATATACTTTGGAATTTTAATTTTCAGTCGTCAAAATGACAGTAGCGTTCCCCTTATCAGATTTTGTAACTGTTAGGTTATTATTCTCAATCTTCTTTTTTATTGCGTTTAAAACTGAAATGTCATTTTTTGTTTGACGTTTAACTTTTGAAGGTTCAATATTTTTGATTAAATTGGCAATTTTTAATTTCTCATAAAGAAAATTATTTGAATTAGATTTTAAAGCTATTTCTGACTCTGTAGCTATAATTTGTTTAATATTATTCGTAAATTTAGGTGGTATGCTGTACTTTAAACCTTTATTTAAAAATTCTATTTCACCATTTATAAAATTAGTGTCTGAAAGGTTTTCAAATCGTGGTGCAAAGTGTGTTGGTATGTAGGTACTTACAGTTTCATGATGTTTTGAGTTTTGAATTTTATGTTGTGTGTGTTCAAGATTCTGTAGCTTCTTTTCTTGTTTCTTAAATTTCATATGCTTCATCGTGCTGACATTTTCTATAATTTTGTCATCCAAACAGTCAAATTCTACTGGATGTAATTGGAATGTGAGTTCTGAATGTACAACTTTTATGTAGTTGTCTAAGGAGTCTCTAACTTTGAACCATTCCTTACATTCTGATTTTATCCAAACTTGTTGAGCACATTTTATAGCTTTTTGTGCTTGTGGTGTTTTAGTGTGACATTTTATATTCACATAATTTGGTATTACCTTTTTTCTAAGGCATTTTTGGTTAAACCAAATGTTTTGTGATGCTTTGTAACGTTTTTGTAGTAACTTCTGGTACAGTCGGGTCAAATCTTCTCTCGAAGATTTTTTAATGAAATTGACTGTTTCGACCCTTACTTCGCGGAATATGCTCATATTAGTGTTTTCAAATGAAACTCAAGGTTTCTAGTTAATTCCACAATATAATACAAGTTATCTAAAAAATTGACAATTGTTTCGATAAATCAATATCATCGTCAGAATGACAGAAGTTACATTTCATTTTATGCCTACCTGATGTTTAGTAGTTATATTTGGCTAGACCAAGAAGTAACCTAACTTGTGATTGGCTTAATATATGTTTATAGAAAAAAGAAGAAGATGTGATATTACAAATATTGAAGCTTAGATATTATTAGCCCTATGGTGATATCCTGGATATCATTTTTCCAATTAAGATCAGTATAACTGTGCAATGATATAGAAAACCAGGAAAACTATATCTGCTGATCTTTACAATTATCACTTAAGAAGACAGTTAGGTTACTTCTTGGTCTAGCCAAATATAACTACTAAACATCAGGTAGGCATAAAATGAAATGTAACTCCTGTCATTCTGACGATGATATTGATTTATCGAAACAATTGTCAATTTTTTAGAATTTTCAATAACTTGTATTATATTGTGGAATTAACTAGAAACCTTGAGTTTCATTTAAAAACACTAATATGAGCATATTCCACGAAGTAAGGGTCGAAACAGTCAATTTCATTAAAAAATCTTCGAGAGAAGATTTGACCCGACTGTACCAGAAGTTACTACAAAAACGTTACAAAGCATCACAAAACATTTGGTTTAACCAAGAATGCCTTAGAAAAAAGGTAATACCAAATTATGTGAATATAAAATGTCACACTAAAACACCACAAGCACAAAAAGCTATAAAATGTGCTCAACGAGTTTGGATGAAATCAGAATGTAAGAAATGGTTCAAAGTTAGAGACTCCTTAGACAACTACATAAAAGTTGTACATTAAGAACTCACATTCCAATTACATTCAGTAGAATTTGACTGTTTGGATGACAAAATTAGAGAAAATGTCAGCACGATGAAGCATATGAAATTTAAGAAACAAGAAAAGAAGCTACAGAATCTTGAACACACACAACATAAAATTCAATACTCAAAACATCATGAAACTGTAAGTACCTACATACCAACACACTTTGCACCACGATTTGAAAACCTTTCAGACACTAATTTTACAAATAGTGAAATAGAATTCTTAAATAAAGGTTTAAAGTACAGCATACCACCTAAATTGATGAATAATATTAAACAAATTATAGCTACAGAGTCAGAAATAGCTTTAAAATCTAATTCAAATAATTTTCATTATGAGAAATTAAAAATTGCCAATTTAATCAAAAATATTGAACCTTCAAAAGTTAAACGTCAAACAAAAAATGACATTTCAGTTTTAAACGCAATAAAAAAGAAGATTGAGAATAATACCTAACAGTTACAAAATCTGATAAGGGGAACGCTACTGTCATTTTGACGACTGAAAATTAAAATTCCAAAGTATATAACTTTATAGAATCCAGCGATGTAAAAGTTCTTAAAGCAGACCCAACAAAGAAGTTTTCTAATATTGTAAGGGATATTGTTAATAATTCAAATTATCTTTTAAATGATTACGAAAAGAGGTCTATCATACATAAGAATCCTCATTGTCCACAATTATATGGAACAGTTAAATTACATAAAATAACGAAACCAATTAGACCTATAGTCTCTTATGTTAATGCTCCTAATAATATATTGGCAAAGAAGCTCAACAATATACTCAATACTTACGGATATGAATCTCAGTACTCAATTAGAAATTCAATAGAACTAATCAAAAAGTTGGAAGCAATACACTTACAAGATAACTATAAACTCATATCGTTCGATGTAACTAACATGTTTACTAAAATTCCTCCTAAAGAATGTCTAATACTTGTGTAAGAAAATTACTAGAAGATAAAAATAATAATCCAGGAATAATATCAGATATACTTAATTTATTTGATGTATGCATTAATCAGAATTATTTCACTTTTGACAATAAGATATATATTCAAAATGAAGGTTTACCAATGGGAAGCCCTATATCACCTATTTTAGCAAACATTTTTATGGACAATTTAGAAAGAAAGATCTTTGAAAGTAATATTGCGAAAAATATTTTATTTTGGTATAGATATGTAGATGACATATTAGCTTGTTTTATGGGTAGTGAACGACAATTAGATGTATTTTTCAACCACATCAATAATTTACACCCGAAAATTAAATTTACATTAGAAATTGAAGAAAATAGCTCAATCAATTTTCTTGATTTAAAAATTCAAAGAGTTAATAATGTACTTGATTATTCAATTTACCGAAAACCAACACAAACTGATGTAACAATTCCATTCAATTCTAACCACCCTGTGTCACACAGACTAGCAGCATATAATTCAATGATACATAGAGCTTTTTCAGTTCCTATGAACAAATGTAATTTTGATAGAGAGATTAATACAATTAGACAAATAGCAACATCTAACGGTTTTCCATTAGATATGATAAATAAGCTAATTAGTAAAAAAGAGGAAAAAGTGGCATTACAACTAATATATCCTAAACAAGCTGATGAAATTAAAACTTATAAAACCATCACATATGCAGGAAATATTTCTAATAATATTTCAAAGATAATATCTTCAGCAACGAATACAACAATTTCTTTTAAAACAGGAAGTAACGTTAGTACAAAATTGTTAAATGTAAAAACAAAAATACCACTAAGAAAGAAGTCAGGTATATATAAACTCAAATGTCCAGAATGTAATGCTGTCTATTTGGGTCAGACCCTTAGGAATTTTGAAATACGATACAGTGAGCACTTACGAGCATACAGATTAAAACAACCAGATAAATCCCACTACGCAAAACATCTACTTGACATCAATCATTCATTGACACCTAACACAAAACTAGAAGTACTACATATTTGTGAAAAGAAACAAGAACTGGATTTCCTTGAAGAACTGGAAATTAGAAGACATTTAAGAAACCCACAATATGAAGTTGTCAATGATCAGTTAAATCTAGGGAATTCACCACTAATAAACTGTCTTCTTAAGTGATAATTGTAAAGATCAGCAGATATAGTTTTCCTGGTTTTCTATATCATTGCACAGTTATACTGATCTTAATTGGAAAAATGATATCCAGGATATCACCATAGGGCTAATAATATCTAAGCTTCAATATTTGTAATATCACATTTTCCTCTTTTCTCTATAAACATATACTAAGCCAATCACAAGTTAGGTTACTTCTTGGTCTAGCCAAATATAACTACTAAACATCAGGTAGGCATAAAATGAAATGTAACTTCTGTCATTCTGACGATGATATTGATTTATCGAAACAATTGTCAATTTTTTAGGATTTTCAATAACTTGTATTAAATTGTGGAATTAACTAGAAACCTTGAGTTTCATTTAAAAACACTAAGAAATTAATATAAAGGTGGACCAGAATAAGGAAGAAATGAAACAAACTAAGGACCTAATAATAAAATTGATGGAAGAAAAATTGGGACAATTTGGGGAGATATTGGAAAAATCAAACACATACATGGAAATTAAAATAGAATCCACTAAACAAGAAATAAGAGGAAAGGGGATTGGAAAAATCACAGAAATAGACAATTCACAGATCAACAGAATCAAGGAAATAGAGGAGAAATAATAGGATTTCAAAGGAGAGATTAAAATAGATGTAAAGATACAAAATGAAAATATAAATAGAAATGATGATACTATAGAACAAAAATTAAGTAATAAAATGGAAATTGACGAAGTAAAAATACAAAGTGTGATGGAGTTTGAAGAAGTTGAGAAGGAAACAGAAGAAATACAATTTATTAAAATACAAAGACAAATAAATGAGATGATAAATAGCAATTTACAGAATCTAGGAAGTGAGGAAGTCATGAAAATTTATGAAAAAGAGATTTTATGGAAAATAACAGACCCAGATGTTAATATATTGAAACGAATAGTGACATATGGTAAAAGAAATAATAATATAAATAATAATAAGGGGATACAACTTAATTGGAAGTTAGAGGAAATGAATAGGATATTACAAGAGACTAAGGAAGAAATAGAAGAAACCCTAAGACAGAATATAGAAACAATAATTTATGCTGAAAATTTCGAAATGAGATTAAAACTTGGCAGAAATATGAAGATAATTGATCCAAGAAATTTTAATAGGATAATTAAAAATGAAATGATAGGAAGTGAGAGTATTATGGGAAATGAAATAATAAAAAGAAGAAATAATAATATGAAGAAATTGGAAACGCAAATTTTGATGAATTTATTGGGAGAAATTGATGAGATAGGGGATAACAAAATAAAAAAAGACTTAGTGGAACATTTAAAGAAATTTAGGATACAAGAGATTCAAACAATAAGAGAAGAGGATAAAACGAAATTTAGGAAAATAAAATTGACTAATAAGGCATTATAGGACTGAAATCTAGAAGACGAATAAGGAATTGTAAAAGGTCAAGAAGGGATATAAAAACAACATGTAAATAAGTTTATAATTAACAAATAATGTTGAAAAAAAACATATGTAAATATAATTGTGTACATAGATAGAAATTAGGATATATAAAGATAATGATGAAATACAGAAATAATTACATTAACAGATATAATACCAATGGATATTATAACAAAAATTTAGGAAATAACAATAACTATAATAAGAACGATAGCAACCAAAAACAACTATAACAGAAACTTCAAATAAAATAACAACAAAAATAACAATTACAGAGAACAGTATTCAAAGGAGGGAAGAGAGAGTGATAACATATAAACATCCAAGGAAATATATAAAATTTGGGGAAGATTTAGAATTATAAGAAATAATGGGATTGATAAATATTAAAGGGAAATTAAATGGAAAAGCAATAAAATTATTAATAGATACAGGTTCGGAAGCGTCTAAGATTAAAACAAAACTAATAGAAGAAAACATTGAAAATTATGAAAATAAATTAATTAAAATACCAAAAACTACATTGATAGGAGCAAATGGAAAGAAGCTATGTGAAGTAAATAAGTCTATAATACAAAAGATTGAATTGAAGGATGGGAAAGAAGTTGAAATGCAATTACTGTTAGTGAATAATTTGGAAACAGACATAGTAATAGGAATTGATGAATTAACAAAGTTTAAAATAATACTTGATTTTGAAAAGATGGAGATAGAAATTGATGGAAATAGAATTGAATTTGGAAACGAAAATTTGGAAGAATTGGCAATTAAAGAGGATAATAAGAAGTTGTGGAATATAGAAAGGTGTGGAAATATGGAAGAATTGGAATTAGTGTGTGGAAATAAAGAATATGACGAGAAAGTGAAGAATTTTGATAGAGAAATATAAAGGATTGATTGGAAAAGAAATGAGAATGGCAAAGAACTATGTGCATAAAACGGAAGTTAGAGGAATAGAGAACTTCAGAGTAAGAACATATCCCATACCTTACAAGTATAGAAAAGAGGTTGAACTAGAAATACAAAATATGTTAAAGACAGTATTATAGAAAGATGTAACACAAGAAATCTAAATAAATAAACTGTACCGAAATAAGAGACTCCGAGAAATGTATAAGTAATAAGACGCATAACGAACACTGAAGATTTTTTAAAAAAAATTGATTTGAAACGTAGCTTTTGGCAAATTCCTTTGGATGAAAATTTTACATAAATTGATACAAAAGTAAACTAAGAATTTGTATACATTTAATTATAGCATTATAAATAAATTAACTAACTGAAGAGGATACTGCAACACAGGATTCCAGAATCATCTTACAACAGCGATCTGAAATAAAAAGAAATTTTATTATCAGTCAAATTGAAAGACAATATTTGAATAAAATACTTGAAGTAAAATTTGCGTTCATAAAATTTTTCTTAGAATAAAAAATTTGATAAACGCAAAATTTAGGGGATGTTATTGTGAAAAAATAATGCTACACACTGTACATATATCTAACACGAATCAATTACAACTTAAGATATTATCGAGTATAAAATTATTGAAGGAAAAACTATTCGAGAGTCAAATTTAAACTAAATTAAACAAATGAAATGTCTTTAAACTTTATAATGTACCTTGTATACACATATACATGACACCAATATAATAGGATTCAAACTATTTAAGAGAAAAATTCAAAAAAACATCACCTGTTATGAAATGAATGAGTCCACTTTTCAATTGAAATCGTTAAGTGTTTATGCATTATCTTAAAAATTCCTATTAGATACCATTAAACTATTTAGAAGCCCTAGAAATGTTTCTTGTAATATACCCAAAGTTGAAATTTCATATAGAAACATTAGGGTTATAAAATCTTTGACTTCTGGAAGTATGTGTCAGCTGGGTAAAGTAAAATCCATGACAGCTAAAAAAATTTTTAAGAATTAATAAAATGCAAAAGATAAATAGATGAATTGTTAGTTAAGAATTGTTAAAAAGTATGTTTTATAATTAAAAAAGTTAATTTCTTAAATAATAAAATGAAATCTTTTGACTGAACTACTATGAATTATTTTGATTGGTTACAGATATTTTTATGATTTCAATAAACAGAGGGCTAATGAAAAATAAGGTTTCTTGTTTAGAAAAAAGTGGTTGCTTAGGGAGATAAAGAAAGTTGTTGACGAGTAGTATTGAAAAATCAAAAGGAAGTACATTGTTATTTAGAAATAATATAAGAATTGTTGAAATTAAGGTAAAATAAGTTTAAAAACAGTGATACTAACCTCCAAAAAGCATTCCTGAAGAGAGGTAATACTATATGCAGAGAATATTGGGTTTAACCATCCTGAAAAGTCTATATATATCCCGTATCGTGGGAACAATAATTTCCACGATCTTTGAAGAGAATCTATGCATGTAAAGCCTTCGAAATTAAATTGATTCGAATGGATTCTTGAATCAATACCGACATTTTCGAAGCAGACTACAAAGAGAGAGTAGAATAAATTGACAAATTTATTGATAATCAGCGGATGATAAAAGGTATATAAAAACTGTTCCATTTTAAATAAAACTTACCGTGTGTACATTGAATATTAGATATTGAAACTGTGATGACAATGTATATTGTGTTGTATGACTTTCCACCATTTTATTTTCTCTTATGAATATAAAGTTGTGTTCTTTTGTATAATATTAAGTTGTGTTGTTTTGTATATAACGTATAATAAGTTGCATACATTTAGAATAAATTCAGTTGTACGAATGTGTATCGTGTGAAAGATCATTGTAGATAAGTTCATTTTTTTTAATTGATGATAAAAAAGAATAATGTATTTTTAATATATAAATTAACAAGTCTTCCCATTTGGAAGAACAAATTATATTGTATGTAGACTGCATTTCTTAGTGTTTGATTTATCAGTTGGCAGGATTGATGGAGCGTATTATAACTCGAGAGGGGGTTTGGAACAGAATTTGCAGGGCCGGTTTGTGAAAAGTTATACAATATAAATATTTAGATCGCAAATTTTTTTTTTATCAAAATTCAATATTGAGATTTGGCGCTTATTACTAAAAGAAAAATATTTAACCTTATGAACCCAAGACTCTGAGAAGCTGAGTGCTCATTAAAAAATTTAATAGTAAGAAGAGGTAAAGGTAAGTGCATTGTGTGGCATTATTGAACCTAGATAATTTTCTTAAATATACCGGGCAAATTAATTCACATAAAATAAAACTACAATATATATATATATATATATATATATATATATATATATATATATATATATATTATACTTAGCTTCTATTTTTATTATTTATAAATTTAAATTTTTTAGATTGATATTTATTTATATGTGACTTATTTTTGTGTGATGTGGCTAGCTCAGTTGTTTATTTAGATATAGCTTATTATTTTTATGAAATAATTATATTATTGGTTCGGGAGCATGAAAAGAAATGGATTATTAGATTTATATACACATGGAAATATTATATGAAAAATTTATGAAGCATCTTTCTTATGAGATTATAAAATGGCGTAAGTATAAACTTTTATTTATTTTGAATTAGGCCTTTTTTAATTAGTATTGAATATTTGTTTAATTATTTATCTACATAAAGTCGGTTTCCTTTCTTTTTTTTAGATCGATCATTGCCTCAAAGTTTATTAATTTCATGAAAGTATGCACTGATTTGAGTTTGTGATGTTTTAACTGGTATTATTGGCCAATAATATTTTAAATAAGCACTGACCTGAAGTTCTGGAATCGGGATGAACACCTCTGGACCCAGGAATACTCCATCGAAGTTCCAACACAGATAATTATGACAAATATTGATTGTTCTCCCAGGAAAACAGGATATAACTGTTTGTAAGTATTAGTAGTATTGTATTTAACAGTCATTCATAAGTTTAAGCATGTTAATTGGAAATTTTCATGCAATTTCGGGAACACTTTTACATCAGCCTCTGGTTATCTCGTCGCCGACTCCCAACTACTAACGCTTCCCTGCCGATTCTCAATTTTTTTCAACAAACAAATAATTTGTTTGTCAGGTCACTATTTAAAAAAAAATTGTTTTTTCTTCGTTGGGTGAAATTCGTTCTGTCATTTTTTTCAAACCAATCACATATTGTTTTGAGCAGTCGAATTATGTTTACATTTATTTCACTTACAAAAAAGTTTTATACATGTACTAATGTAAATTCACTTGGCATTATAAGTTTTTATTTAGAGTTCCTTGAATTTTTATCAAATAAATACTTTATAATTGGTGATATACATAATTACCTTTTAATAGTCCAATATCTAGTTTTGTTTTTGACAATTTATTACTGTGACAATTATACTTATTTATGATCATAAATTCTTTTATGTAATCTCTCTATATTCTTTGCTTTAAATTATTTACACTAATTCTATACTATCTTATCAAATATTTCTTTAAATTCATTGACAAATTATTATTTATTGACTCTAAATTTATTCTACTTTGCGATATATGATTTTTCTCTATGTCATTATAAACTTATCTATGAAACTTATTCTCCTTATTCTCCTTAATATGTATATGCTTTATAACTTATTTACTTAAACTGATAATAATTATGAATTGACTATACTAAGATTTGTTTTATTTCAGATGAACAGCTGACTACGTTATAGTAAGTAATTATTCATCATCTTGGGCAGCTTTAATTTTCTCCACTACATTTGTTAGTCAATTTCTGATTTTATACAGTTATTAAGGTAATGTCTTTATTTATTTTTGTTGTAAACTAATTATTTAATATATCTTTCATTTATATTCTTTTTATTATGAATGGTGTTTTCTTTTTATAATGTTATCTTAAATTACATCATTTCAATCCATTTTCATATAAGCAAAATATTCCTACACAACTGATTTCTTTTAATATATATGATATCTGGTTCAAATTCCCCTCAAATTTAAATTTGAATGTTATCTATACCCTGGATATTTATTTAAATTTCAATTTTCTTACTATAAATGATTGATATTTTTCTATTTAAATTTTTATAACTTTATGACATAATCTTCATTTCCTTTAACTTCATTTTCTAATTCTCAAATAAACGTTCCCATATTTCTTATTACAATCCCTATTTCTTTCAATACCTGTATCATTATTCTTTCCTAAAATACACTTGATTAGGATCCATGTCAATTTATATTCTTAATATTACTTCTTATAATATTCCTCTACTATCATTTTCATGCTAACATCCACTTATATATTAACTTATTTCTTTTTAATTTCATTATATTTTATTTTTCGATATACTCCTCATATCATATTTTCAACCCATATTCATATCAATATAATTGCTCCTATAGTCTAACCTTTTTTTCTTTGCTTTCTATCCCTATTTATATTCATTTTCATAATTATTAATTATAATTCATCAACTATATTTCATCAATATATTCATCACATTACACTTTATATTTCATATCTCCCTATCTCATAATAATTATTCATATTATATTCTATATAAATATTTACTTCCATATTTCATTTTTAACTTTTCTCCATAATTCCTATAAAATTTTATTTTATATGAATATCTCCTGTTCTATATCTTGGTTTAAACTTTCTTCCCTTTCCATCCCTTTTACTGTTTATTCATTTGTTATATAACTTATCCTTCCTGAATCCTTCTTGTTCTTGTTAATAAGTGTAAATTCTAATTTATTGTCCCCTCTATAGAATAATTTCCCAAATTTTATTACTTTATATTGAAATTTACTTAAGATTACCTATAATCAATTATTTATATATTTACTTTTTTGTTTCAGATTACTACTATCTATAGTTGATGATATATATCTACCATTCTACTGCATATAAAAACATGGAAAACCTTACATTTACCTATTATCTAATCTTATTTATTTACATGTAAGTGACATAATATTATCTATTCCTCTTTTTGTTGTTAGATATTTTTATTGAGAGTTAAACTTATAAATTGATTCGATGTTAAAAACACCCCTGACCATATTTGTTCCCGGGTATACTAATTTATAACTGTTAATACCTCATAAGGTCCCTAGAATGGCAATTGCAATTTAATACATTGATCTTCTGCTTTATTGGATGTTTTTAATGCTCTGATTATAACCAATTTTCCTTTGTTGAATTTTGTTTTCTTCTTTATCTTTTTGTTCTGGTCCCGAATATATTTCTCAGCATTTCTCTTTATTCTGATATTGACCTTTTCTAGTGTCTCTTCTAGGGTAGTGTCCCTATTCACTATCCAATTCCGTCTCGGTTGGATACCTTTCATCAAATAATAAATTCCTCAATTTTATTCATATTTTCATCCCATCTAATATGTGTCTCTTGGCAAAGTATTCTTAAATATTTTAAAATTTCTTTTATGTATCTCTCTGCTGGATTGGAACTAGGTCTTCTTATACTAATAAATTGTAATTCTATCTGTTCTTTGTCACAATATTGCTTTAATTTTTTTGCTTTCAAAATATGTAGCATGGTCGAGTATAATTCTTTCAGGTCTTCCTACTTCTTCAATATATCTTTCTAAACATTCAATGACGACTTTTGCAGTTGATCTTTTACATGAAAAAGTTTTAATAAATTTGGTATAGACATCTACTATAACTAATAAATTTTTATTGCCAGTTTCACTTCTAATTAAGTTCCCTATAAAATCCATTGCCACAATCTGTAATGGTTTATTTGTTATTATTGATTTCGCTGTCATGCTATTATGGTAATTTTTTTCTTTGGCCAATTGACATACTTGACAAAATTTGCATACTTCTTTTACTACACTTAAATCCTTCTTCGCCACATAATTCTCTCTAAACAAAGTCCATAATTTTCTCGTTCCTATGTGTCCATTCTCTTCATGTAAATAACTAATAATTTCTTCTGCAAATTCCTTACTTATCACAAATACTTCTCTATCCTCCAATTTCTTATACCATATTTCATCAATTTTATAGGCACCTTCAACCTTCTAATCTTCTAAATGTCTCAGATCTTCTTTAACCCTTTCCAATGTAAATATCCCCTCTGTTTGGTATAATTGATTTATTCCAATTTGAAATTATGTTTGATCATTTCCTACTTCATTTGCTCGACTTAAAGCATCTGCTACAACATTTAATTTTCCTGGAATATATCTAATTTTGAAGTCATATTCTTGTAGCAATAATATCCATCTGTGGACTCGATTATTAGCATAACGGTTCTTTAACATCGCTGTTAGTGCTGAATGGTCGGTTTCTAAAATAAACTTAGCTCCTAGTAGATAAAATCTTAATTTACTAATGCAGAATACAACACTTGCCATCTCCAATTCTGTTATGGAGTATTTCCTTTCTGCTGGTTTGGTCACTCGAGAAATGAAACTAATGGGAACTTCACCTCTTTCTTGCCTTTGAACTAACACACCTGCTAATCTCTCAACCGAAGCATCCGTTGTTAATATAAAAGGTTTTTCGTATTGTGGATGAAAAACTTTTAGACTGTCTAGAAAAATTTTCTTTACTTCCTGAAATGCTTTTTCTCTTCTCTCATCCCATTTCCACCTAGTATCCTCTTTTAATAATTCTATGAGAGGAATTTCTCTTCTACTGAGATCTGGTATTAACCTCTTAAAATAGTTGATGATCCCTAAAAACACCCTCAAAGTTCTTAAATTATTCGGTGTTTTATACTCCAGAATTGCTTTCATTCTTTCTGGATTCATTGTAATACCAGTGTCACTTAAAACATATCCTAAATAATCTACTTCTCTTTTATAAAACTGACATTTTTCCAAATTTAATTTAAGTCCAGCGATTTCTAACTCGTTTAATATTATTTCCAAATGTTTTTGATGTTTCTCTTCTGTTTCAGAAAAAATCAAGATGTCATCTATGTAATGGAGAGTGAAATCTTCATAAGGATTCAATATCGTATGCAGAGTTCGTACCAAAGCAGCACAAGAGCTTTGTAGTCCGAATGACATCACACAAAATTGGTATACCACTCCATCTACCATGAATGCAGTGTATTGTCTACTACGATGATCCAATGGAATTAACCAAAAACTATGCTTTAAGTCTAATTTTGAAAATATATTAGCCTTTGTAATTCTTCCAAATATACCTTCAATATTTAACGGACTTTCGTATTGTTTTTTAGTAAATATATTCATATTCCTAGCATCCAAACATAGTCTTATATCTCCAGATTTCTCCTTTACATATATTATAGCACTTATGTACTGAGAATTAGATCGTTCTATTATACCATCTTGTAACATTTTACTTATTTCTTGGTATACTTCTTGTTTTAATTTATACGGTATGGGGTAAGTTTTGATCTTAAAATTTTTTATTTCTGGTATGACTTCTATTTTATGTACATATCTGGTTGCAACACATACTTCTTCATTAAACAGCTTTTCATGTGAGTCTAGCAGTTCATATACCCTTTGCTTATATTCCTCCAAACATAGTTCATCCCTCATATTTAGTTTATCTTCTACAATGTGGTTTAATTGTCCAATTGCACATTCATCCTTACTTATATCTGTTTGATATTTAGTCATAAATGGTATTTTCTGATCATTATATATTCTATTTTGCATTTTATAATCAATAGTAATTTTATGTTTATTCAGTTCATCAGTACCCATGATTATATCATATTTTAAATTTTTTACAATTAACAGTTGTACTGATAAAACTTCTCCATTTAAATCTAAATTGGTAATTATAGTTTTTGTCGCTTCATACAGTTTTCTTTCATTTGCCCCTACTAATGATATTTTATGCGTATTTATCACCATAATATTGCCCTGATTCAAATTATCAACTATATTTTGATTTATGATGGAAACTTCAGACCCCGTATCTAACAAAATTCTACATTTAATGTTTTGCATATTCCCCTCTATAAATATTAATTTAGTTAATTCTTGATTTGTTTGATCTTCTTCTAGTATGAATTCTCTAGGGTGTTGATACTTAGAAGAATAGACAATATTATGCACGTAAGAGCAACTTAATCGAAATTTGGACCAGAACACAGGCCCTTATCATTATCCTTTCTTACCTCTTCCTGGTGCTGTATCATATTTACTTGTCTTCTTTCCCCTTCTTGACCGCCTCTCTGATCATAATGTCTTTCCTTGTTTTCATTTCTGCGATCATCCTCATTATTTCTTATATCCCTTCTGTATTGTTGCCAATTCCGATTTCCATTACCATTATCGTTTCGTCTTCCAAAATTTCTATAATTCCCCCCATTTTAGTATGGCCTATTTCCATTATTTCTATTACCATTATTGTTATTCTGATATCCATTCCTGTAATTTCCATTTCTATAATTGTCATTTCTAGGATTTCTATCATTCCATCCTTGTCCTCTTCTCTCATAGTTTCTATTTCCATTGTTTCCATTATCATTTCTTCTTTCATAATCTCTTCTATACTGTCCGTTTCCATTCTCACTTGATCTATTATGTCGCAGGTCAATGTTGTTGGTATAGCTCCTTTCCACGCGTTGTAAGTAGCTTGATAAATTATCCATTGATTTGATATTGTGTAGCGCTATTGTTTCCGCTACTTCAGAGTTTAAATGTCTTCCGACATAAAATACTAACTCTTCCTCCTTCATTCCAGGCTCAAGGTATTGAGCTATGTTGTATAACTGCATAGCATAGTTGTTTAGATTTTTGCTCTTTTTGTAATCGAACTTGCCAAAATACAGCCGTTCCCTAAATGTCGCTTGTTGCAATTCTCCCCAAAAATAAGATAAGAATTGTTGTTCAAAATCGCCCAAACTTTGGATCTGTTCTTCTTTGTTACAGAACCATAACAAAGCATGGCCCTGTAATATACTCCTTATAATGAGTTTTATTTCCATTATATCCCTTAATCCTTTTATTTTACTACGAATTATTTTCAGAAATACCTTGGGATGAATCTTATTTATGTTCTCATCAAATTTTACCCCGATTTCAAAATTGCTATGGAAATTTCCTGGACATACATTGACTCCTCCACTTCTTCTCAGATTCTCTTCCATTTCCTCTACCGTGTTCTTTAACTTCCTATTCATTTCTTCTATTTCTTGACTAACTTGTCTATTCATATCTTCACTGATTGCTATACTTCTCCCCGTTCTTTCTTCTATACAACCATATAAATCCTTGAATTTCCTATTAACATTTTCTTTTATTTGTTCTACTTCCTTCGTTAAATTATTCGCCTGTTTTGAGACTTCCACTTTGATATTTTCCGGTAAATTTTCTTCTATGTCTCTTCTGAATTCCAGTACTTCTTCTACTATCATCTTTTCTATGTTCTCTCTTATTTTCACACCATTTTCTTGTATTTCTTGTCTAAAATTTTTATTTTTATTCTCCATGTCTTCTTTTACCTCGTTAATGTTCTTCTTAAATTCTTCCTGGTTCTCCTTGAGTTCCTTAATCTCCTTACAATTATCCAATTTGACTTCCTCTATTTTCTTTCCCAATCGGTGCATGTTCCCATGGATATTTTGGATGTCTCCCCTTATTTCTTCTTTCATACTATTCATGTCTCCCCCCATTGTGTCCATATTTCCATTTATGGTGTCTATCTTCCCATTTATGGTATCTATATTTGTCCTATTTTCTTCAAATTTCTGGTTCATATTTCCATTTATTCTGTCTTCCATTTTGTTCATGTTTTGTTCCATCCTTGCAAAGAAGTGGTGCATCATTTCCATCTGATCATCATTTTTTGTACTTGTTCTTCCTTGTTTTTCTTGTCTCCTCTCTTCTTGTTCCACAGCTTCCTCATCTGTCAAACCTTCTTCCTGTGCATCACCTTCCGCTTGTTGTCCATGGATCAAATATTGAACCTGGAAATCTCCCATGCCATGGCTCCTTTCTTCTCTCTCCTCTTCGGTTCCGCTATCGTTTCCGACCTGTTTCCCGTCTCTCAATACCATTTTCTTATCCATGGTTTCTTTGTTTAATTTTATTTTATAAATATTGTATTAATATTGTATCAGGCCCCACGTTGGGCGCCAATTATACTTAGCTTTTATTTTTATTATTTATAAATTAAAATTTTTTAGATTGATATTTATTTATATTTGACTTATTTTTGTGTGATGTGGCTAGCTCAGTTGTTTATTTAGATATAGTTTATTATTTTCATGTTATAATTATATTATTGGTTCGGGAGCATGAAACCCTGTTTTCTCTTTGAGTCCTCGCTTCCGTAGATATATTTCACTTATATAAAATAAAATGAAACACTCTACTTTTAAAAGAATTTAATTTTTTAAGGAAAATTTTTATTTAATATTTATAAATTGCGACGCCTATGGATTACGAAAAGAAATTATTGATTTTATACACCATCCTGTGCGCATGCTTAACTCTAGTCATGTGATTCAGAGCGAAGCGAACTAAACTTTTACTATGCGTAGCATCTGTGTGCTGTTTAGATGAACATAAAGTTTTTGTCGATGAATATCATGAGATGGTTTTATATATATAAAATAATTTATGTTGAAAAATATACATATACAAGACAAATTACAAATTGCTGTGGAAGAAATAGATTATAAGATTTATATACACATGGAAATATTATATGAAAAATTTATGAAGCATCTTTCTTATGAGATTATAAAATGGCGTAGGTATAAACTTTTATTCATTTTGAATTAGGCCTTTTTTAATTAGTATTAAAGATTTGTTTATTTAATTATCTACATAAAGTCCGTTTTCTTTCTTTTTTTAGATCGATCATTGCCTCAAAGTTTATTAATTTCATGAAATTATGCCCTGATTTGAGTTTGTGATGTTTTAACTGTTATTATTGGCCAATAATATTTTAATTAAGCACTGACCTGAAGTTCTGGAATCGGGATGAACACCTCTGGACCCAGGAATACTCCATCGAAGTTCCAACACAGATAATTATGACAATTAGTAGTATTATATCTAACAGTCCTTCATAAGTTTAGGCACGTTAATTGGGAATTTTCATGAAATTTCGGGAACACTTTTACATCAGCCTCTTGTTGTCTCGACGCCGACTCCCAACTACTAACGCTTCACTGCCGATTCTCAATTTTTTTCAACAAACAAATATTTTGTTTGTCAGGTCACTATTTAAAAAAAATTGGTTTTTTCTTCGTTGATTGAAATTCGTTCTGTCATTTTTTTTAAACCAATCACATATTGTTTTGAGCAGTCGAATTATGTTTACATTTATTTCACTTACAAAAAAGTTTTATACATGTACTAATGTAAATTCACTTGGCATTATAAGTTTTTATTTAGAGTTCCTTGAATTTTTATCAAATAAATACTTTATAGTTGGTGATATACATAATTACCTTTTAATAGTCCAATATCTAGTTTTGTTTTTGACAATTTATTACTGTGACAATTATACTTATTTATGAACATAAATTCTTTTATGTAACCTCTCTATATTCTTTGCTTCAAATTATTTACACTAATTCTATACTATCTTATCAAATATTTCTTTGAATTCATTGACAAATTATTATTTATTGACTCTAAATTTATCCTACTTTGCGATATATGATTTTTCTCTATGTCATTATAAACTTATCTATCAAACTTATTCTCCTAAATATGTATATTCTTTATAACTTAACTACTTAAACTGATAATAATTATGAATTGACTATACTAAGATTTATTTTATTTCAGATGAACAGCTGACCACGTTATAGCAAGTAATCATTCATCATCTTGGGCAGCTTTAATTTTCTCCACTACATTTGTTAGGCAATTTCTAATTTTATACAGTTATTAAGGTAATTTCTTTATTTATTTTTGTTGTAAACTAATTATTTAATATATCTTTCATTTATATGCTTTTTATTATGAATGGTGTTTTCTTTTTATAATGTTATCTTAAATTACATCATTTCAATTCATTTTCATATAAGCAAAATATTCCTACACCACTGAATTCATTTAATATATATGATATCTGGTTCAATATATATATATATTTATTTATATATATATATATATATATATATATATATATATATATATATATTGAACTAATTTAGTTGACTTTTATACTTACGTTTTATTATTGTTGTGGAATTTAGATGATTATAATTTTATATTTAGAATTTTTATTTAGATTTGGCTAGCTCAGTTGGTTATTATTATATTGTTTTGTAATTTATTTTATTTTAATTATTCGGGAGCATGAAACACTTTCTACTCTTCGAGTCCTGGCATTCAAAACGTATTACCTTCATTTAAATAAAAGAAACACTTTACTTATAACAACATTTAATTTTAAATTCAATATTTTATATGTGATAATAATTATTTGAGACGCCTATGGTCACCTCTAAAGAAATTATTTATTTAATATTTTTAACGGTGCGCATGCTCAAAATCCAGTCATGCGTAAAATGAACATAATTTTAATAACGTGAGATGGAGCTTCTGTGGCTCATTAGTATGACATGGAAATAACAATCAATAAACATTTAGATGGTTTAAAACATACCAGAATTTATGTGAAGAATATACTTGAAAATGTTATCAATATGCTGTGGAAGAAGAGTATTGAAAGATTTATATAGACATGGAATTATTATACAATTTATAAACAGATAGACAGATTACATGGAAACAAGTTAAGCATCATCTTATGATAAAATGGCGTACGTACTTTTGAATTATTTATTTATTGACATTAGGCCTTTTTGTTATTATTAAAGATTTAATTTATTAACTAATTAAATAAAGTCCGTTTTCTTCATACAGGGTGTCCCGGGACTAATGGGAAAAAAGTCAGGAGCGTATAATCTGAGCTAAAATAATGTTAGTACTTCATACAAACTTTTACTATGCAGGCTCTCGTTTTCGAGTTATAGGCCTCCAAAGTTTTAATTTTGAATTTGGTTTTTATTTGTATTTTTTGTACTAGTTATTTGATCTTCATAAAATTTACGGCAAAGCTATAATGTATGTGTATGTTTATTTTGGTAAGGTAAACAGATTTGGTCTCCGTAGGCTAGTGGAATGGTGCTCTGTCTGCTAACCGAGAGGCCCCGGGATCAAACCCGGGCCTAGTTAACATCATAATTGAAAATTCGGAGAGCCACCTGTCGGAAGGCAATGGCAAACCACCGACAGTATTCTGCCTAGTACAGCCTCTCAACATAGACGTTCGGATCCGTCGTTAAACTGTAGGTCCCTTCTATCTGTGGTAACTGGAGAGCACAACACAGGTAGAAGTGAGAGGTCGCCTACGTCCGATCACGGATATGGCACTGTAAGAAGAAGAAACAGATTTAAAGTAGTGCATTGAAGCCAGGGACGGACTACTCGCTATGGTTAGTGATCCAAAAATTTTGCAGGTATGGCACACCCTGTATGAAATTATCGAAATTCACTTCCCCACACATTGAGCTAACGAAAAGGTACTCTTGTTGGAATTCGATAAAATAAGCCGTTTGGCTAATATTCACAGTTTTATTAATGCACTACGTACCAGTTTACGCATTCACCATTTTTACAAGTACACAACGAGGTAAAAGTAACTTTTAATAGATGTCCAAAATTTTCCTAGAGTACTACAAAAAAATAATTTAACGATAGCAGAAGATGAAAAACATTAACGACTTATTAATTGGAAAGTTGGTAAAAACTTTTTATAAGTGTTTTTACCGTTTATCAAGTTACCATAGGATTAGTTGTCAAACGTTGTGTAGAATAGTTCGTAGTCAGTACTTGTCAATAATTCATAAATAGCAGAATTCGCTTTTATTGAGTACGCAGATAAACATCTTATGTATGGACTGGCTTCTCGAAACTGTTTAGAGGCCAAAAGGCTTCATGAAGAACATTTTGCAAACAGAGCATTGCCAGACAGACGAATGTTTGGGCGTATTGATCTCAGGTTAAGAGAAACAGGTATGAATAAGTGAATGTAATTTTCCATGTATACAAAACAAAATTTTAAATTTTAGGAAGATTTTCGCCAGAAAAAGCTGGAGAAGGTCCAGTACGAAGCATACGTACTGTGGCAGTTGAACAAGACTTGTTAAATGCAGTTGATAATGAACCATCGAGTTTCAGAAAATTATCAAGAGAACATAACGTCTCGAAATCAGTTGTTCATCGCGTCCTAAAAGAAGAGCTGTTATATCCTTTTCACATGAAAAAAGTACACCGTATGACAGTGGCTGATTATCCTGCTCGACTTGAGTATAGCCAGTGGTTTCTGCGACAACAACAAGCAGACAACACATTTATTAGTAACGTTCTCATAATATGCATTTATGGGATGATGTGAATCCACATGGCATTATCCACACTAGGATCCAGCATAGATTCATGGTTAATGTTTGGCAGGAATAGTTGGCAATAATTTGATACAGCCATACTTTATTGACGGTACTTTGACCGGTCAGAGATATTTGGAGTTTTTTACAAAATGAGTTATGGAACCTGTTTGATGATGTGCTACTACAAACTCGTAGGAATTTATGGTTCATGCATGATGGGGCCCCTCCACATTTGAGTTTGGATGTACGACAGCATTTACACACAAGGTTTCCTAATAGATGGATTGGTCGTGGAGGCCCTTTTCAATGGCCACCGCGATCAGGAGACGTTAATCCTATGGATTTCTTTCTCTAGGGTTATCTCAAAAGTAAGGTATACGCAACACCTGTGCAAACAAGGCAAGATTCAATAGACAGAATTGTGTTACACTGCAATGATATTAGAAATAGTGTGAAATTGCTCTTTCAAGTGCAAAGAAACAACCTTCGTAGACTTAGAATGTGCGTGGAAGTGGGAGGAGCTCATTTTGAACATTTATTAGAATAACGTTAGTTTTTGTTGTTGTTTAGGAATTAGTTTTAGTCTAATGTTTTATAACTTGTGTTTTTTGAGGTTTTCTTAATGGTTTAATAATGTTATGTTCGTAATTTTGATTAAAAGCAAGTAAATTCTGGACATCGTATTAATAAGTTAGTTAGGTAGATTTGTACGTAGTGCATTAATAAAACTGTAAATATTAGCCAAACGGCTTATTTTATCGAATTCCAACAAGAGTACCTTTTCGTTAGCTCAATGTGTGCGGAAGTGAATTTCGATAATTTCATACAGGGTGTGCCATACCTGCAAATTTTTTGGATCACTAACCATTGCGAGTAGTCCGTCCCTGGCTTCAATGCACTACTGTAAATCTGTTTACCTTACCAAAATAAACATACACTTACATTATAGCTTTGCCGTTAATTTTATGAAGATCAAATAACTAGTACAAAAGATAAAAATAAAAACCAAATTCAAAATTAAAACTTTGGAGGCCTATAACTCGAAAACGAGGGCCTGCATAGTAAAAGTTTATATGAAGTACTAACATAATTTTGGCTCATATTATACTCTCCTGACTTTTTTCCCATTAGTCCCGGGACACCCTGTATTTTAGATCGATCATTGCTGTGAATGTTCATCAAAATACGGAACTAAGCACTTATTTGAGTTTTTTTTGCTTATTATTGGCCAATAATAGTTTAAGAGAACACTGACCTGATGCTCTGGAATTGGGATAACTCTTCTGGACCCCAGGAATACTTCTCTGCAGTTCCAATACCAATTTCTGGAGAAATTCTGCTGGTTTTTTGCAGAACAACTGTGTCTGATTATCGGTGAGTACTACACAAGATTGTTTTTCATAGTTATATTAAAATTTATTAAATTATTTAGGGAATTTCATAAAAATTTCGGGAACATTCTCACACACAGTCCACACCTTTCGACGCCACTTCTCCTAATTCACGCTTCCTCTCGATTTTCACTTTTTTTCAACCAACAAAGTCTTTTGTTTGTTTTCAGGTCACTATCTCCCAAAGTTTGTTTCAATACTTGTTGATTGCAAATTTTATCTGTCATTTTGTTTCTAACCAATCAGATATTGTCCTATGCAATTGAATTATTTGATTTGGGTTTACTTAATAAAAAAGTTCATAAATATTCTATTTCACATTTCTAATACACTTGTAGAGAGTCTTTTCAAATTTAATCATACAAATAAATTAGAGTTGGTTATATACATAGATGTTGTTTAAATAGTTCTATCTAATATTGTCATAAACAATCTATTACTGTTACAATTATATAACTTGAATCATAAATCCTTTTATGTATTCTCCATCTAATTCTTGTATTAACTTATTTCTACTAACGCAATTAATAAATTATTATTTAATCCTATGTTCATTTTACAGACATATATCATTTTTCTTTATGTTTGATTGTTTATCTATGAAAATCTATACTCCTTATTCTAATAAATATTTATATTTGTATTCTAATGTAACTACTTATATCTAAAATTCTCTTGACTTGATTATATAATTGTTTCTTTTTTTAGGTGAACAGCTGATCACGTTACAGAAGATATTCTTCGTCTTAGGCAACTTTATTTACATCATTACATTGGTTAGGCAATCTCTATATTTTATGTTATTATTGAGGTAATTTCTTTATTTATTATATTGTTATAGGCTATTATTTAATATATCTTTACTTGATATGCTTTTGAATTAAGAAAAGTGTTTCCTTTTTAATCGTGTTTCTTGAATTATATTATTTTCATACATTTTCATACTAGCAACATATTTTTATAGAACTAATTCTCTTAATATCTATGATATCTGGTTCAATTCCCCTCAAATTTAAATTTAAATGATATCCATGCCTTGGATATTTATTTAAATTTCAATTTTCTCACTATAAATGATTGATTTTATTTTATACAAAAAATTAACAACTTTATGGCATAATTTTTTTAACTTTGTTTCTCAAATGTTCGTTCACATATTTCCTACTACAAAACCTATTTCTTTCAATAACTGTCTCATAATTCTTTCCTTAAAATACACTTGATTAGTATGATGTCAATTTATATTCTTAATATTACTTAATATAATACTTCTCTACTATCATTTTCAGACTAACTTCCATTTATATATCAACTTATTTCTTTTTAATTTCATTATATTTTATTCTTCTATATACTCCTCATATCATATTTCTTTTCAATATTCATCATTATTCAATATAATTAATTATTTCTCAAATTCATATATATATATATATATATATATATATATATATCAATATCAATATCTTATTCATTCATGTATGTTCAAGTAATCTACATAATTCTAATTGACATCAAACATTACCTCCTATATTTTTATCAATATCATTCATTATTATTTTTTCCTATCCTTTATTACTTCCATCTTATTTCCTTGATTTACAAAATGTGAACTTCTATTTGATACTTTAGTTATTTTTAATTTTATCCCCTCTATCCTATATTTTTAATAGTTTCTTTTCATGTAAAGCCAGTATTTCTTATAAATTGTTTTCCTTTATTTGCTATACATATTGATTTGCCATACTCAAATTTTTTGTTTTCATTATAAGTTTACCTAATAAATCTTTCTTTATATTATATTATATCTATTTATTTTAAGGTTCTGAAGAAACAAACGTGATGAATTTAATTGGATCACCAGCTGCCAAATGAAAACTCTGTCTAATATGTACTTTATCTTTGTACACTACCTAATATTAAATTTTAAATCTATCCTTATGACTATTATTTCCTTTTTTCAAGTATTATTCGTAACATAACATATATACATTCTTTAGAATTGGGTTACTCATTAATAATAAATTCTATGTACATTATTTATACTTGTGTTACTCATTAATAATAAATTTTAATTTTAACTTCATTTCTGTATCCTCTCCCGTTTCCATTGAATTGCATTTTCGTCTCCAAAGCTCATTCCTATTCTCATGTCCCATTATTCAATTTGCTTTTCTTTTTCTAACCTTTTTCTTGATTTCTTCTCTTGTTGTTTGATGCTCGATAAATTTCTGAAGCGTCTGTCTATTCTCTACTGTATCCTTTTTAACTTTGTTGCCCCATATCTCATAAATTTCTTCCCATGAATCCATTAAAATCTGCGTTTCCAGTTCTTCCATATTATCCATTTTACTATGTATTATTTTAAAGAAAGTTTTTGTGTAATTTATCGTCATGTTGTTGTTAGATATTACTTCAATTACTACATTATTATTATAAAATTTTCCTGAGCATCCTGTACCTCTTTCATTTCTTCTTATAATATCTTCTCTTTCTTCTACATCATTTATGCTTTCCTCTTGTTACAAAACCATAATAGTGCATGCCCAGATAACATCCCGCTAATGATAATCTTCTTCTCCATGATGTCTCTCATTCCTTTAAGTTTGCTTTTTATTATTTTTATAAACACCTTTGGATGAATGGTGTTCATATTCCCATCAAACTTTACTCCGATATCCATGTTTCCTGTATAAATAACTCCACCTCCATTTCTCCTCATATTAAATTCCATTTCCTCCATGCTTTTCTGTAATTTTCTGTTCATTTTTTCAAGTTCTTTGTGAACCATTTTGGCCAATGTACTCGTTCCTCTCCTCACATGTTCCTGTTTGTTTTTGTACCTTTGTATCCAAATCCTTAAATTCCTGCTCCGCATTCTGTTGGTAATTCTGCATTATCTCTTCTATTATTTGTTCCTTGAATTTAATATTTTCCACTTCTTTAGTTATGTCTTCATTCTGTCTCATTACTTCTGCTAGAATTGTTCCCGGTAATATATATATATATATATATATATATATATATATATATATATATATAAACAGAGACAAGTAATCACGGCTGAACTATTAACAAACAAAATTGAAAATATCACGGGGATTGCAGCCTAAATAATATTTATATTCTTGTTATACAAAACCGAGCGCTTTCGAAAGACTATTTCTTTCTTTTTCAAGGTTGCATGTTAGAATTATAAGAAATCAAAGAAAACAGGATACATAGTAATCACATCCGACTTAAGTTAGATCTAAAATCAATGCCTCAACATTGAATTAAAATGCAATAGGAAACCAAAAAATTGAAAAAGTGAACAAGTAAAAAATTGAAAAATTGAAACATTGAAAAATTGACAAATTGCAAAATTGAGTTTAAATTAACAACATGAAATTAATACTTAGCTAAAATCCCTCCTGAAGGAAACACATTTTGGTTTTTTTAACATCACCACTACTACATTTTGACAGAGAATATTTAAAACTGATTCGGTTGTTTCAAGTGTATCTAGTTTTTGGATAGACAGTAATGTTTTTTACTTTACCATACCTGCTTTCAGTCGTATTCTCTTCAAACGAGTTTGTTTTATTATATGTCAAACATACCAGGGTAGTTAGAAAATTGCAAAGTGGGATACCAAATGTTGCACCAAAACTAGCAATGAGATTAATATTTAAAATTTTGGATCTTGATGTCCAATTACTGTTAAAAATTTTTTCTTCTTGCAAAAAAATTCGTTTTCTTTCATATAACAGTTGCCTGCTGTTATCATTTGGTAGGTTATTTATAACAAGGAGTTGAATATGCTCAGAGCCACCAAACAGCATGAACTCTCACTTCATCCGTCCCGCGGCTGTGAACACATCCAGGCAGTTATCGCGTGTAAAAAAGCACAGGCTAAAAGAGGACAACACCAATAGGTGGTAAGTTTTATTATCACAAGAGGTTTCCTTACAGAAAAGAAAAAAATAATCAAAGTCCAGTCTCTCACCCTGGAATTTAAGATTCTGAAATTGCTAACTTCAGAGGCTGTCACCCTCTGAGTAGCAAGAGTTTTTTTTATATTTTAAATTTTTTAATTTAATTATACAACAAACTTCAAAGAGGGAAATGGCAAGCCCCACACCCTGTCAAGTTTGTCAGTCCCGACAGAGGTAGGAACTCACCACAACCTCCACGAAATGCTGTTGGTTTAAGTAAGTACTCTCAATGCCTGGTGTTATTTGATTCAACATGCTATACTATTACTTTTTTGTGAATTATGTTATAGTGTGAAAAAATGTTTATAGCGGAGTTAGCTGATAGTGCAACGCCCGTGAAAGAAACGCCACAATTTCCACACAGACATCCCACAGCAACTAACTAAGGGAAGAATCGTCACTGCTAGCTGGGTTGACATTTGTAAAATGTAACAAATATGTATAAATCTTACTTATATCATCTATGTCAGATTTTTTATTCATAGTTAGGTCATTAACTTAGATGTGGTACATTTCTAAGAATTTACGTTTATTTCTATTTCTTTCAATTTCCAAAATCTTACAATTTCCAAAATCTACGTGATGTGTCTCATCTATTATGTGTTCTGCAAGAGCACATTTTCTTCTCCCTAACCTACTATCACTTTCATGTTGTACCAAACGATTTTTTAAATTTTGTGAGGTTTCACCTATATACTTCTTCTCACAATTCATACATGGTATTTGATAGACCACATTTGTACGTTGGAGGGTCTCATCTTTGTGTTTAAGTTTAGTGAACAATTGGTTTGAAGGCTGCGCTGATTTTTGTGCAATTTTTACTGTGGAAATATCTTTGAAATGTTTCGGATCAATACCATATCTTGGTGACATCTCTGATAAAATTATTAAACATTTCAAAGATATTTCCACAGTAAAAATTGCACAAAAATCAGCGCAGCCTTTAAACCAATTGTTCACTAAACTTAAACACAAAGATGAGACCCTCCAACGTACAAATGTGGTCTATCAAATACCATGTATGAATTGTGAGAAGAAGTATATAGGTGAAACCTCACAAAATTTAAAAAATCGTTTGGTACAACATAAAAGTGATAGTAGGTTAGGGAAAAGAAAATGTGCTCTTGCAGAACACATAATAGATGAGACACATCACGTAGATTTTGGAAATTGTGAGATTTTGGAAATTGAAAGAAATAGAAATAAACGTAAATTCTTAGAAATGTACCACATCTAAGTTAATGACCTAACTATGAATAAAAAATCTGACATAGATGATATAAGTAAGATTTATACATATTTGTTACATTTTACAAATGTCAACCCAGCTAGCAGTGACGATTCTTCCCTTAGTTAGTTGCTGTGGGATGTCTGTGTGGAAATTGTGGCGTTTCTTTCACGGGCGTTGCACTATCAGCTAACTCCGCTATAAACATTTTTTCACACTATAACATAATTCACAAAAAAGTAATAGTATAGCATGTTGAATCAAATAACACCATGCATTGAGAGTACTTACTTAAACCAACAGCATTTCGGGGAGGTTGTGGTGAGTTCCTACCTCTGTCGGGACTGACAAACTTGACAGGGTGTGGGGCTTGCCATTTCCCTCTTTGAAGTTTGTTGTATAATTAAATTAAAAAATTTAAAATATAAAAAAAACTCTTGCTACTCAGAGGGTGACAGCCTCTGAAGTTGGCAATTTCAGAATCTTAAATTCCAGGGTGAGAGACTGGACTTTGATTATTTTTTTCTTTTCTGTAAGGAAACCTCTTGTGATAATAAAACTTACCACCTATTGGTGTTGTCCTCTTTTAGCCTGTGCTTTTTTACACGCGATAACTGCCTGGATGTGTTCACAGCCGCGGGACGGATGAAGTGAGAGTTCATGCTGTTTGGTGGCTCTGAGCATATTCAACTCCTTGTTATAAATAACCTACCAAATGATAACAGCAGGCAACTGTTATGTGAAAGAAAACGAATTTTTTTGCAAGAAGAAAAAATTTTTAACAGTAATTGGACATCAAGATCCAAAATTTTAAATATTAATCTCATTGCTAGTTTTGGTGCAACATTTGGTATCCCACTTTGCAATTTTCTAACTACCCTGGTATGTTTGACATATAATAAAACAAACTCGTTTGAAGAAAATACGACTGAAAGCAGGTGTGGTAAAGTAAAAAACATTACTGTCTATCCAAAAACTAGATACACTTGAAACAACCGAATCAGTTTTAAATATTCTCTGTCAAAATGTAGTAGTGGTGAAGTTAAAAAAACCAAAATGTGTTTCCTTCAGGAGGGATTTTAGCTAAGTATTAATTTTATGTTGTTAATTTAAACTCAATTTTGCAATTTGTCAATTTTTCAATGTTTCAATTTTTCAATTTTTTACTTGTTCACTTTTTCAATTTTTTGGTTTCCTATTGCATTTTAATTCAATGTTGAGGCATTGATTTTAGATCTAACTTAAGTCGGATGTGATTACTATGTATCCTGTTTTCTTTGATTTCTTATAATTCTAACATGCAACCTTGAAAAAGAAAGAAATAGTCTTTCGAAAGCGCTCGGTTTTGTATAACAAGAATATAAATATTATTTAGGCTGCAATCCCCGTGATATTTTCTATATATATATATATATATATATATATATATATATATATATATATATATATATATTATTATAGTTTATTTTATATGGGAATTTAATTTGCCCTACGTTGGGCCGACATATTATTATGAATAGAATTGGGTGAGAAAATAGTTTAATTTGCCCGGTATGTTGAGGATTTAATATGTATGATAAACAGTTTATTTAACCAACATGAAAACTTCTCATCTCAGGGTAGAGTTCAAGTATTTTAAATAAAATGATTTTATAATTTTTTATATATGTTTGCGCCAAAGTTAATAAATGCTTTATATTTTTAAAAATAAATTTGTTAATCAGAATATGTTACTTTTTTAATGATTTCAAATTAAATACGGTCCTGTCCTACTTAAAAAATATCTGCATAGTTCAATCGATTTCATTCAGAGCTTCTTCCTGTGGTAAGTAGATGGTGCACAAGTCACCAGATGAAATGAATAACTCAAGTAATTTAAAAAAACGTTCTTCAAAAGGAAAAACAATATTTAATTCATTGAAAATAAATACACTACACTTTTACAAGTGTTTTTTTTTTAAGAAATTCAACTATCTAAAAGGATGACTCTTTCATACAAATCACACGCACTCTGGTGAGATATTATTATAATATTAAAATACAGTTATATAATTTCATAAACATTTGACTTTCAGAAAACGACGAAATACACTCTTAACAGCGTCTATGCATCACAAAATTTTAGTTTTTTTTTACAAATTAGTAAGTACGCTTGACCTCTTAATACATTAATAAATTAACTTGTACTACCTTATTTACTTCACGATTTCTGTTTGTTCACCTTTATTTTTTCCAGATTCTCCTCCTGGAAAACCTCCCTGTTGGCATTCTGCTTCTATCAGAACAGGAATCGATGCTGTATTTCTTTCAAAGTCCAAACAGCTCACACAAATTCCACTATTCAATGTTCTTCGAAAACTATTTTGGCTATTTTACTTCCACCAGACACAAGACACCATTTTATAAAATAAAATTCATGATTAGTGTTTTACAACATTCAACAATTCCTTTTTTAATTATTTATATAAACTAAACTACTTACACTGATATATCTCTTGTAAGTATAATGTATTTGTTTTAAATTCTATAGTCAAATTTTGTCTTCCAAATGATTTCAATTGATTTACTTTACCAAAAAAAAATTTTGCTGCTCCAAAAATCTCTTCCCAAAAAGAAAACCCTACTAGTCAATAGCCCCCATAATCAACAACTTTCTCACATTCTGATTTTTTTTCGTTAGCAACACAGTTGTCGCCGATGTGATCTTTTTTAAATGTTTATTAACCAATCAAATTTGACTATCTATTTTATAACTCAAATTCTTCATTTCAACCAGTGAAATGTTCATCCATTATATCATGATATTATATTCTAAGGTTTTTAATTGCTTAGACTTCCTATATTATTTTCATTCAATAATATTTCTTAGTATTGTTAAAATGACATTTCCTAACCTCTAAGTATGTATGTCAAATGAATATTCATAATGTTTTAATAGATGACAGCTGTTACCTTTAAATATGTATGCAAAATGAAAATTCGTTTTCTTTATAAGTCATGTTCTCTGAAATTCACATTATTTTATATTTTCCTGCTCTGTTATGTCTAAACATCTACACTATCTCATTTTAATGTCTTAATCAACAAATATTACGAGATTAGCTTGACTTTACAGAATAAAGCATTATTAGTTTCTTATTATGAACAAATTTTGATACTTGATCTCTTTGATAAAAGTTTCGTTAGGTAATTTATTTCATATAAATTGTTTATCACACCTATTCACAATTATCCCTACATTATACAGTCTGTCCTTTCTGTATGTCTTCTCTATCGAATAGTGGATCGTACAGATTGTCTCCATTCAAATGTTTAAAAAAAATTTTTGACTTAAAAAAATTCTTTTAGATTACAATACATAATCTTAATTCTTCATTATTTGATATACAGGGTGTAGCATTATTTTTTCACAATAATATATATATATATATATATATATATATATATATATATATATATATATATATTGTGGATAGAATTGGGTAAGAGAATATTAAAATTATTGTTTAGTTTAGTTGAGTTGATATTTAGTTTTTGTTTGCCCGGTATATTGTAATATTTAAAATTTATTTGTAAAATAATTATTCCTTTGCATGAGAAACTCTCTGATCTCAGAGTAGGGTTCAGATGTAGAAAAACAAAACAATTTCAATTTCTAATTATGAGCGCCGAAATTTAAATAATATTCCTATCTTTCAATAAAAAATTTTGTTAATCAAAATATACTTGCTTTATCATTATTTCCAAATAAACTCTAAAGACGGTCCTGTGTTTAATGTTGAACCTCTCCACGATTCATAGATGTCAGTTTAAAGCTACCAGCTGTTTAAACTAGATGGAGCAATCACCATAAATAAATGAAAAATCTCAAGAAAATAACTTCACAATGATCTTCAAATAGAAAAGCGTTATTTAATGCTGTAGAAGCAAATACATTATTCTTTTACAGGACATAAATTAGTGAAAACCTATTATCTATTATGATCATTCATTCAAATAAAGTCATACACTCGAATGAAGTATAATTTCTATATATAATTCAAAATATGCAACATTTAACCCAAATCTTATAATACGAAATCCGTTATATAAACGTCTATGATAGAAAAATGGCGGAAGATAAAACTTGTAAGCGTCTGTTTAATATCAAAGTTCAATTCTTTGCACTAAATCGGTAAGTTTACTCTACCTTCTTTATATATAATTAAAATAGTTCTAAATACCTTTTTTCACTGTATAGTTCAATTAATTCACATCAATAAATGGTTCTTATTTTGTTTTAGGTTACCTCTTGGAAAATACCATACAATTCGTCCAGCTTGCATAATATCCAGAAACGGTGCTACATTTCGTCCACATCAATACATTTTAATCAAATCACATAATCCAAAGCTTTCTAAAAGGTATGGTGGAGACACCGTTCCACCATACAATATTTTACTTAATTACATATATAAGTTTTATGGTTAGTATTCAAATATAATTACCAATTTTCCTCTTATAATGTGTACTTCTGCTTGCCTAAATATATTACTGACTAGCTTTCAAGTATAATGTATTCCTTCCTTAATTTTTAATGCCAAATTGTTGTTTTTTCAAAAGTTTAAAAAAATTTTCTCAAAAGATTTTGCTTCTTAAAAACTTCTACCCCAAAAAGAAAGGTACCTAGTCAATGGACTGTATAATCAACAAACTGTTCCCATTCAATTTTTTTTATTATTAGCAATCTACTTGTCGCTGACAAAAATATCTTAAATGCATTCCACCAATCAAAATTGGTTATCAAAATTCTTATTTGAAAGATTTCATTTCAAATAGTGGATTGTCCATCCATCATTTTAATACATTCTGTTTTCAGCCTCTTAAACGATTATAACCCATATATTTCTCCCTTGAATTTTATTTCAATAAATTTACAAAATGACAGTTCTTATTTTGTAAAATATTTATTCAGAATGTCAAATTGTTCAACAAATGTCATATTCCATAGAGTTAATGTTTTCATTTTACTTCCTACATTCACATATTTTAAATACTTATATAATCTTATTGAAAACTTCCTTCAAACCCTAATATTTACTTCTTTAAAATAAATCACAATATTAATTTAATTTGACAATGAGAACAATGGGTTATTATTTTCATCTATATGTAACAAACGTTCTAAAATACTCTCTTTTAAATATAGAAGTTTTGCTATTTTTATTTCACCTATATTCTTATAAAATTCATTTGAAATCCTCTATATTATCATACAGTTAGATCCTTTATATGCTTTCTCTATTGAGTAGTAAATAGTACAGATTGTCTCCTTTCTAGATATTTTTTTAAAAAATTCAAATTCCAAAAATTTTTATTACTTGAAGTATGTAGTCTATTATTTCATAATTCTGTATACAGGGTGTTGCAGGTTTCACTCTATGTTAATATTTATATATATATATATAATGCTACACCCTGTATATCAAATAATGAAGAATTAAGATTATGTATTGTAATCTAAAAGAATTTTTTTAAGTCAAAAATTTTTTTTAAACATTTGAATGGAGACAATCTGTACGATCCACTATTCGATAGAGAAGACATACAGAAAGGACAGACTGTATAATGTAGGGATAATTGCGAATAGGTGTGATAAACAGTTTATATGAAATAAATTACCTAACGAAACTTTTATCAAAGAGATCAAGTATCAAAATTTGTTCATAATAAGAAACTAAATGCTTTATTCTGTGAAGTCAAGCTAATCTCGTAATATTTGTTGATTAAGACATTAAAATGAGATAGTGTAGATGTTTAGACATAACAGAGCAGGAAAATATAAAATAATGTGAATTTCAGAGAACATGACTTATAAAGAAAACGAATTTTCATTTTGCATACATATTTAAAGGTAACAGCTGTCATCTATTAAAACATTATGAATATTCATTTGACATACATACTTAGAGGTTAGGAAATGTCATTTTAACAATACTAAGAAATATTATTGAATGAAAATAATATAGGAAGTCTAAGCAATTAAAAACCTTAGAATATAATATCATGATATAATGGATGAACATTCCACTGGTTAAAATGAAGAATTTGAGTTATAAAATAAATAGTCAAATTTGATTGGTTAATAAACATTTAAAAAAGATCACATCGGCGACAACTGTGTTGCTAACGAAAAAAAAATCAGAATGTGAAAAAGTTGTTGATTATGGGGGCTATTGACTAGTAGGTTTTTCTTTTTGGGAAGAGATTTTTGGAGCAGCAAAATTTTTTGGGTAAAGTAAATTGAAATCATTTGGAAGACAAAATTTGAATATAGAATTTAAAACAAATACATTATACTTACAAGAGATATATCAGTGTAAGTAGTTTAGTTTATATAAATAATAAAAAAAGGAATTGTTGAATGTTGTAAAACACTAATCATGAATTTTATTTTATAAAATGGTGTCTTGTGTCTGGTGGAAGTAAAATAGCCAAAATAGTTTTCGAAGAACATTGAATAGTGGAATTTGTGTGAGCTGTTTGGACTTTGAAAGAAATACAGCATCGATTCCTGTTTTGGTAGAAGCAGAATGCCAACAGGGAGGTTTTCCAGGAGGAGAATCTGGAACAAACAGAAATCGTGAAGTAAATAAGGTAGTACAAGTTAGTTTATTAATGTATTAAGAGGTCAAGCGTACCTACTAATTTGTAAAAAAAAAACTAAAATTTTGTGATGCATAGACGCTGTTAAGAGTGTATTTCGCCGTTTTCTGAAAGTCAAATGTTTATGAAATTATATAACTGTATTTTAATATTATAATAATATCTCACCAGAGTGCGTGTGATTTGTATGAAAGAGTCATCCTTTTAGATAGTTGATTTTCTTAAAAAAAAACACTTGTAAAAGTGTAGTGTATTTATTTTCATTAAATTAAATATTGTTTTTCCTTTTGAAGAACGTTTTTTTAAATTACTTGAGTTAATCATTTCATCTGGTGACTTGTGCACCATCCACTTACCACAAGAAGAAGCTCTGAATGAAATCGATTGAACTATGCAGATATTTTTTAAGTAGGACAGGACCGTATTTAATTTGAAATCATTAAAAAAAGTAACATATTCTGATTAACAAATTTATTTTTAAAAATATAAAGCATTCATTAACTTTGGCGCTAACATATATAAAATTATAAAATCATTTTATTTAAAATACTTGAACTCTACCCTGAGATGAGAAGTTTTCATGTTGGTTAAATAAACTGTTTATCATACATATTAAATCCTCAACATACCGGGCAAATTAAACTATTTTCTCACCCAATTCTATTCATAATAATATGTCGGCCCAACGTAGGGCAAATTAAATTCCCATATAAAATAAACTATAATAAAATGTCACCGCAACGTGGGGCTAATATAGAAATTTAGTAAATAATAATAAAAAGCATTGAAATAAGTTTTTTTTACTGTATTAAAAGATTTTAAATAAATAAAATGGAAAGGAAAATGACATTAAGGGACGGAAAGCAGGTAGGAGTTGAAAGTAGGTCTGATGAAGAAAGAGAAGAAAGGAGCAATGGCAGAGGAGATTTTCAGGTACAATATTTGGAACAGGGGAGAGAACATTTGGAAGAAGATATTGCAGAACAAGGACAGGAAGAAGAAGATGCACCATTACCAGAAGGAGTTTTGATGGGAGATACAACAGAAGAACAGGAAGATAGAAGACAGGAAGAGCGGGGAAGGACAAGTAGAAATGATCCATTAATGGAAATTATGCAACAATTAGTTGCAAATATGAATAGTATGAAGGATGATATTAAGGAAGATATGAAAAGAATGGATAAAAATATGAATAATATTAGGGGAGATATGAGTTATTTGAATGGAAAAATGGATCAAAATAAGGAAGAAATGAATATTAAAATGGACCAAAATAAGGAAGAAATGAATATTAAAATGGACCAAAATAAGGAAGAATTAAAACAAGAAATGAATATTAAGATGGACCAGAACAAAGAAGAAATAAAACAAACTAAGGAATTGATAATAAAATTGATGGATGAAAAATTGGGACAGGTTGAGAAGAAATTGGAGGAATCAAATACATACATGGAAAACAAAATAGAATCCACTAAACAAGAAATAAGAGGAGAAGTGATTGGACGTATAATGGAAATAGAAAATTTACAAATCAACAGAATTAAGGAAATAGAGGAGAAAGAAAAGGATTTCAAAGAAGAGATTCAAATGGATGTAAAGATACAAAATGAAAATATAAATGATGATACTATAGAACAAAAATTAAGTAATAAAATGGAAATTGACGAAACGAAAATACAAAGTGTGATGGAGTTTAAAAAAGTTGAGAAGGAAACAGAAGAAATACAATTTATTAAAATACAAAGACAAATAAATGAGGAGATGATAAATATCAATTTACAGAATCTAGGAAGTGAGGAAGTCATGAAAATTTATGAAAAAGAGATTTATTGGAAAATAACAGACCCAGATGTTAATATATTAAAACGAATAGTGACATATGGTAAAGAAAATAATAATAATAGGGGGATACATTTTAATTGGCAGTTAGAGAAAATAAATAAGATACTACAAGAGACTAAGGAAGAAATAGAAGAAACCATAAGACAGAATATAGAAACAATAATTTATGCAGAAAATTTCGAAATGAGATTAAAACTTGGCAGAAATATAAAGATAATTTATCCAAGAAATTTTAATAGGATAATTAAAAATGAAATGATAGGAAGTGAGAGTATTATGGGAAATGAAATAATAAAAAGAAGAAACAATAATATGAAGAAATTGGAAACACAAATTTTCATGAATCCATTGGGAGAAATTGATGAGATAGGGGACAACAAAATTGAAAAAGACACAGTGGAAAATTTTAAGAAACTTAGGAAGCAGATAGAAGAGAATCAAACAATAAGAGAAGAGGATAAAACGAAATTTAGGAAAAGAAAATTAAATTGAATAATAAGGCTGTATTATAGGACCGGAATCTAGAAGACGAATAAGGAATTGTAAAAGGTCGATAAGGAATATAAAAAACAACATGTAAATAAGAAGTTTATAATTAACAAATAATGTTAAAAAAAAACATATGTAAATATAATGTTGTACATAGATAGAAATTAGGATATATAAAGATAATGATGAAAAACAGAAATAATTACTTTAACAGAAATAATAATAATGGATATTATAATAGAAACAATAATTATAACAGGAACAATAACGCTCAAAACAACTACAACAAAAATGATCAATATCATAACAATAATTATAGAAATAGAACATTTGAAGGAAACAATAGGAATGGATCTTATGAAAACAGAAAAAGAGATGAAAAACAAGAGCAAAGAAGAGACTATAATACAGAAAGGACAAATGGAAATTTTGAAGGAAGAGGCAATAGAAATGAAGAACAAAGGAGAGTGAACAATATACAAAGACAGAAAGAAAGAGTGATATCCATAGAACCAGAAATAGTCACTGAAACAGAGCCCGATCAAAATTTTGGATCGAGCACATACCAAATGTAAAGAAAAATATTATCTGTACATACGAACATCCAAGGGAATATATAAAATTTGGGGAAGAATTAGAATTAAAAGAAATGATGGGATTGATAAATATTAAAGGAAAATTAAATGGAAAAGAAATAAAATTATTAATAGATACAGGTTCGGAAGCGTCCATAATTAAAACAAAACTAATAGAAGAAAACATTGAAAATTATGAAAACAAATTAATTAAAATACCAAAAACTACATTGATAGGAGCAAATGGAAAGAAGCTATGTGAAGTAAATAAGTCTATAATACAAAAGATTGAATTGAAGGATGGGAAAGAAGTTGAAATGCAATTACTGTTAGTGAATAATTTGGAAACAGACATAGTAATAGGAATTGATGAATTAACAAAGTTTAAAGTAATACTTGATTTTGAAAAGATGGAGATAGAAATTGATGGAAATAGAATTGAATTTGGAAACGAAAATTTGGAAGAATTGGCAATTGAAGAGGATAATAAGAAGTTGTGGAATATAGAAAGGTGTGGAAATATGGAAGAATTGGAATTAGTGTGTGGAAATAAAGAATATGAAGAGAAAGTGAAGAATTTAATAGAGAAATATAAAGGATTGATTGGAAAAGAAATGAGAATGGCAAAGAACTATGTGCATAAAATGGAAGTTAGAGGAATAGAGAATTTCAGAGTAAGAACATATCCCATACCTTACAAGTATAGAAAAGAGGTTGAATTAGAAATACAAAATATGCTAAAGGATGGTATTATAGAGAGATGTAACACAAGAAATATAAATTAATAAATTGTACCGATATAAGAGACTCTGAGAAATGTAGAAGTAATGTCGCATAACGAACATTAAAGAATTTTCAAAAATGGATTTATAACATGATTTTTTAAACTAATTCCTTTGGATGAAACTTGTAAATGAAACATGTACCTAAAAATAAAATAAGAATTTGTATACATATTTAATTATGGTATTGTAAATAGATTTAAAACTATTTTAAGAGGATACGGCAACACAGGATTCCAGAATCATCTTACAACAGCAACCTGAAATAAAAAGAAATGTATTATTAGTAAAATTGAATCCTAGAATATAGTACTTGAAGTAAAATTTGCGTTCATAAAATTTTTCTTAGAATAAAAAATTTGATAAACGCAAAATTTAGGGGATGTTATTGTGAAAAAATAATGCTACACCCTGTATATCAAATAATGAAGAATTAAGATTATGTATTGTAATCTAAAAGAATTTTTTTAAGTCAAAAATTTTTTTTAAACATTTGAATGGAGACAATCTGTACGATCCACTATTCGATAGAGAAGACATACAGAAAGGACAGACTGTATAATGTAGGGATAATTGCGAATAGGTGTGATAAACAGTTTATATGAAATAAATTACCTAACGAAACTTTTATCAAAGAGATCAAGTATCAAAATTTGTTCATAATAAGAAACTAAATGCTTTATTCTGTGAAGTCAAGCTAATCTCGTAATATTTGTTGATTAAGACATTAAAATGAGATAGTGTAGATGTTTAGACATAACAGAGCAGGAAAATATAAAATAATGTGAATTTCAGAGAACATGACTTATAAAGAAAACGAATTTTCATTTTGCATACATATTTAAAGGTAACAGCTGTCATCTATTAAAACATTATGAATATTCATTTGACATACATACTTAGAGGTTAGGAAATGTCATTTTAACAATACTAAGAAATATTATTGAATGAAAATAATATAGGAAGTCTAAGCAATTAAAAACCTTAGAATATAATATCATGATATAATGGATGAACATTCCACTGGTTGAAATGAAGAATTTGAGTTATAAAATAAATAGTCAAATTTGATTGGTTAATAAACATTTAAAAAAGATCACATCGGCGACAACTGTGTTGCTAACGAAAAAAAAATCAGAATGTGAAAAAGTTGTTGATTATGGGGGCTATTGACTAGTAGGTTTTTCTTTTTGGGAAGAGATTTTTGGAGCAGCAAAATTTTTTGGGTAAAGTAAATTGAAATCATTTGGAAGACAAAATTTGAATATAGAATTTAAAACAAATACATTATACTTACAAGAGATATATCAGTGTAAGTAGTTTAGTTTATATAAATAATAAAAAAAGGAATTGTTGAATGTTGTAAAACACTAATCATGAATTTTATTTTATAAAATGGTGTCTTGTGTCTGGTGGAAGTAAAATAGCCAAAATAGTTTTCGAAGAACATTGAATAGTGGAATTTGTGTGAGCTGTTTGGACTTTGAAAGAAATACAGCATCGATTCCTGTTTTGGTAGAAGCAGAATGCCAACAGGGAGGTTTTCCAGGAGGAGAATCTGGAACAAACAGAAATCGTGAAGTAAATAAGGTAGTACAAGTTAGTTTATTAATGTATTAAGAGGTCAAGCGTACCTACTAATTTGTAAAAAAAAAACTAAAATTTTGTGATGCATAGACGCTGTTAAGAGTGTATTTCGCCGTTTTCTGAAAGTCAAATGTTTATGAAATTATATAACTGTATTTTAATATTATAATAATATCTCACCAGAGTGCGTGTGATTTGTATGAAAGAGTCATCCTTTTAGATAGTTGATTTTCTTAAAAAAAAACACTTGTAAAAGTGTAGTGTATTTATTTTCATTAAATTAAATATTGTTTTTCCTTTTGAAGAACGTTTTTTTAAATTACTTGAGTTAATCATTTCATCTGGTGACTTGTGCACCATCCACTTACCACAAGAAGAAGCTCTGAATGAAATCGATTGAACTATGCAGATATTTTTTAAGTAGGACAGGACCGTATTTAATTTGAAATCATTAAAAAAAGTAACATATTCTGATTAACAAATTTATTTTTAAAAATATAAAGCATTCATTAACTTTGGCGCTAACATATATAAAATTATAAAATCATTTTATTTAAAATACTTGAACTCTACCCTGAGATGAGAAGTTTTCATGTTGGTTAAATAAACTGTTTATCATACATATTAAATCCTCAACATACCGGGCAAATTAAACTATTTTCTCACCCAATTCTATTCATAATAATATGTCGGCCCAACGTAGGGCAAATTAAATTCCCATATAAAATAAACTATAATAATATATTGTTATATAATCCTAATGTTTTTAAACCTTCTTATCAAAAAAAATCTTAATTCGCCACACGTTGGGCCGCCATTTGTTATGTAATACTTTATCTTATGATTGAAATTGCCCTACGTTTTGGGTGACAATTGTGATGTATTCTATATCTATTTATTATTTGTGATTGGATAATCGTTAAGCATGTATAACAAACTCTATCAAAGGGTAGGGTTCAATTGCGCCATTCAAATTTACCCTAATTATTGGATTGTGATATTAAAATTAACAAGCTCATGATTTCAGGAATTGTAATTATGAAATATTGTTACTGCATCTATATACACATATCATAGGTAACAATCCAAAATTATTACCATAATAACATACAATTATAATTTTCCTATTCTTAATAAAAAATATAAACCGCCAATGACCGTTAAATTTTAGAAAATGTGTATTTATTTTTCTCCGCAAATGTTAAAAAGGAGACCCCAATGACACTGATCACGCACAGATCCATTTTATGAGCTCATAAATCGATAAAATTTTCCTACCTTATATTACTCCGGATTTATGGTTGTGTGGTCCAAAACAAACTTCGAATATTTTTCAACACCAACAGCTATGACTTTTGTAAGCACCTTTACGTTTCTCAACTCTCTATGCCATTTGATTCCAATTTTGAATAAATTTTAGTACGTACCAAATTGTATTGTAATAGTTTAAATATTCTTATTTCTTCTGATTATTACTTTGAAATTCGTTTAATTTTCCTTTTAATAAATATACAAGATACAATTTATCTCCTTTTTTAAAATTTTTTTAACGTCTTCAAATTCACTCCTTTAACTGAATATACAATTATCTTCTCTCTTCTTATTATTATTATAAATTTGATTTAAATATCTTTCTGTTGTACTTTAAATATCGACTTTTTTAATCGTACTTATTGACGAGATCAATTATAAAATGACTTCCTACTTTGACGTCTCAAAATTCACTGACGTTTTTATCTTTCTATCATAATCTATCTCGTTGCGGGTTGCTAGCGAAACTAATCTCACTATCGTATGAACTGTTAATTTCTAAAGCCGTATATACACGAAAATAACATTTTAGTATCATAAATTAGAATATATAGAGATGAAGATTTTTATACATATAAATATTAACATAACTTATTTAGTATTTATTCAAAATTCCTGAAATCCCTTGCATAAAACAACATATTTACTAACTATATAAAAATTTAACGTGTTTATTTTAAATTACATTCTAATTTCGGCGGATTCTTTTGAAATTGATTACCATAAATCCACTTAAACAAACATGCTTGTTATCTTTATGGATTCTTCCGCATTTACATGGAATGCCCCTTTTATCCTTTGAAGAATGATCGATTTGAGTTTGAGCGTTTCTTGAAGATTTGATACGGTTCATAAGATTAATTAATACAGAACTATTCAAGTGATTTCGTAATTTCTGTGCTGTTTCTTCGATTATCTTATCTTTGGCCCTACATTTTGCTTCCAATGTAGTGACTGCTACTTTAATATCGGACAATGTTTTTGGTACAATGCTAGGAGCTTGTTTTACCAAGAGTGGGTTTATCGTTTATGAATTGCCCCATTTCTCATATATATATATAACTAGCTCTCTTTTCTTAAGTAACATATAAAATATAATACTGTACACTTAAGGTTAAAATAATTCCTAATAGAACTGAAATACAGGCCATAAAGACAGTAGCAAAATATTCATTTTATTGAAATGAATTACTATTATTACAAGAAGTATTAGTCCGAAGGAATGTAGATTATTATTATTTAACTCGATTAATCATTTATTACATTATAAAACCATCTTTTCCCATATTCTTTTATTCCCTATTATATTTATTATATGAGGAAGCACTTTTTGGATAGACCAAAGCAATATGTATCTCCAAATAGTTTAAATTTTGAATATCAGCAGTTTTATTAATTTCGTCACAACGTCAATGCATTCGGGAAAATAGATTCAAAGTGCTCATTATACTTGCTGGATGGTTCATACTATGAATATATATATATATATATATATATATATATATATATATATATATATATATATATATATATTGAACCAGATATCATAAATAATAAGAGAATTAGTATTATAAAAATATGTTGCTAGTATTAAAATATATGAAAATAATATAATTTAAGAAAACAAGTAAAAAGGAAACACTTTTCTTAATTTAAACAACATATCAAATGAAGATATATTAAATAATAGCCTAAAACAATATAATAAAAAAGGAATTACCTCAATAATAATACAAAATATAGAGATTGCCTAACCAATGTAATGATGTAAATAAAGTTGCCTAAGACGAAGATTATTTTCCATAACATAATCAGCTGTTCATCTGAAATGAAAACAAATATTATTATAGTTAATTCATTATAATCATTAATTTAAGAATAAGAACAAACACAAATATTGAATAGAATATAATTCAATAGATTTCATAGATAAACAAATAATGACATATAGACAAATGATATATGGTAAATAAAATAAACATAGAATCAATAAATAGTAATTTGTTAAAGTTTATTATAAATAATATAATGCAAAGAGTTTAGACAAATAACATAAGAGAATTTATATTTATAATTAATATGAGTGTAACAGTGATATATTATCAATAATAATATTGAATGTTGTACCATGTAAATGTATCTATGTATAACCAATTTTAATTTATTTGTATGATGAAAAAACTCATAGGAACTCTATAAATGAACTAATAATGTAAAAGAGTGTATGTATGAAATTTTTAATAAGTGATAGAAGTTTCAATTAATCTGATTGCAAAAGACAATATCTTATTGGTTATAAAATATGACAGAACAAATTGTGAATCAATAAATAAACTTTGGAATAGTGACCTGAAAAAGAACAAAAGACTGTTTGTTGAAAAAAGTAGAGAATCGAGGGGACGCTTAGAAAGAAGGGAAGCTGGTCTCAAGAAGCGAGGAGTGTGTGTGATGGTGTTCCTGAAATTTCAAGATATTCCCGGTTTAAGACATTTAAATCTATAAAGTACTATTAAATACAATATTAGTAATACTCACAGTCAATTGTATCAAGTTTTTCGGCAAGAATTTACGAAATTTTCATCAATTTTGGTTTTTTGGAACTTCAGCGGAGTGTTCCTGGGATCCAGAGACTTTCATCCCAATTCAAGAGCAACAGGTCAGTGTTTATAAATCATTATTGGCCAATAATCAGAGTAAAAACTCAAAATACTCAAATAAGTACTTAATTACATAAATTGATAAACTTTTGCAAATATGATCGATCTGAAAAGTAAAGAAACAGACTTTGTATAGTGAATTCATTGCATAAATCGTTAAATTTAATAAAAGGCCGAATTTTCAATAAATTAAAATATTTACTCACGCCATTTCGTAATTGCATAAATCTGGTGATTGAAATTTCATAATGTAATAACTATTTCCATCTGTATATAATTCCTATATTTCTATCTATGTATATAACAATTTTATTTCCACAGCAATTTGTATCATATATAACTATGATTTATATATAAATTCTTTTATGTGTTTGAACCATTCATTTGTCCGCATCTTCAACAAACTTTGTTTAATATGAATAGATGCTTCTTACGTATCAGAATTGTTCGTTTTATGTTAAAGCGCATGACTAGTTTTTTCACGCATGCGCATTGATAAAATTATTAAAATAAATAAGTAGATACAATATAACCATTGGCGTCGCATATTATTTTTATCAAATATAAAATATTGCATTGAAAATTAAATCTATTTCAAATAATGTGTTTTCTTTTTATTTAAACAATTATAACAATACAATAAGCCAGGACTCAAAGAGAAAAAGGATTTCATGCTCCCGAAATAATTAATATATAATTAAAATAACAAAATAATAATAACTAACTGAGCTAGCCAAACTAAACAAAAAATCTAAATTATAAACATATACATTTGAATTTCATAATCAAAATTAAGTAAGCATTTATCATATATAGTTTAATATATATATATATATATATATATATATATATATATATATAATATATTCTATGTTTTATATTCTTTAATAATATTTGCCCCACGTTTGGGTGACAAATTATTATATTTCAATGTTTTATTAATTATATTGTGATTTTATTTATATGGATTTTTAATTTTTTGATGTAACAATTTAAGATTGTAACTACACTCTTGTAAATATGCCTTTACCACTGAATTTTTGACAGCAGTTGTCAAATTAATATGCCCGGCTCAGATGAATATTAAATTTTATATTGTGAAAGATAAATCAATACACAATCGACTTACTCACTCTTATCTTAGGGAGGGATCAAAGATTTCAAATAATAATTCAAATTTATAAATTTTTAAAGAATTTTCCAAATTACGTATTACGCTATTCCAAATCTAGAGTAACTGTTTGTTCAATATACTACAAGACAATTAAATTATCTTATGCCATATATGATTTTACTGTCAGGATATTAACCAAATGTCACTTATTATATCAAAATTTCTATAGCCCGAAAATTAACGAATACAATGAGAAATGAATATGAAATGAGTACCACAGAGTGATTGGAATTCGAATTTATATAATATATTATCAAATAACAAGTTACAAAAAATTTGAACTTTTCAAAAATATTATAAACGCAGAAACAAAGATAGAATTTTCTATCAACCTTAAAATTAAGACAACCTATAATTATAAATCTTCTTGCTAAATAATTTATCAAAAATCAAAATGTTTGATTATATACGCAAATTTCCGTTTAAATTGTCTATTCCAAAATTATCTTCGCTTGACGTTGAATTTTATTTGAATAACGTTACTGTAATTTCAATCGAATTTATTACCATAAGATGCATCTAATTTTGAAATATTTTTAATTAAGGCCTATTAATTCTCGAGAAATTATGTCAATAAACTGGACAGGACTCACCAACTAGGTACTGGTTAACTCGTTCGTATTCTAAACCGTATTTAGAACTCAGCAACAACTTTATAAATTAATAATTTAGAAATCTGAAAATCACCCGCACTTTATCGATGCAATTCGTTGCGAATTATACACGCACTGGCTTTACAATGCAGGATTTGATGATCTGATAATATTCATATAAATTACTTTGATATTTTTAAATCAATTTGAGGCAACTCTTATTTCGATGTTTCCTCGTGGGGATATCAAAATCAACTCACTCAACTTTCTATATAAATAATTCTCCCCTCCTTTGGTTACCAAAAAATTCTTTTTTTAATATAAATTCACGTTTTCTTATAACAAAGAGAGATTTTCATTCTTTTAATATAACTGCAATTTTGCTAACAGAGACATCTGTATTCTTGTTTTCAAATCGTTATAAAGTATATTCTGCATTAATGTCATCCGAAATTGAAATGTCAAAATTCATTTGTATATTGAAACTTTAAAATTATTGATAATACAGTGTGTATCACTAGTATTACATCCAAATATTCACATTTTTCCTTATCTCAATATTTTCTTCAGAATTTAGATAGAGGATATGTATTGAATCCCCCTAATAAAAGAATGATAAATTGTTTCTTGTATATAATTATAACTTATCTTTCAAATAATTATTAACATATCGCTAAAAAAATTATCTTCAAACGTATTAAACTATTATTCGTAATTGCCATAAAAACTTATTAAATCTACTATATCTATTAAAATTTCACGTAACATAATTATTATTCTAAAATTTCCTATATACACGTTGATACATTTTTTTATGGTCTCAAATGTTTCCAACTCTGTCTTCATTACCATTTCTTCTGTCCAGATTTCTAGAATCTCTTTTATTTTCAAAGTACTTATTATCATTGTTTTTACCTCCATTTCCATATATTCGTTTTTCATTTCTGTAACTTCTAATTTCATTTCCATAATTCATATCAACATGTCTATCAAATTTTTTTAATCAAACCCTGTTTATATAATTTTCTATTTACATATGTTTTTAAATATTACTTGTTAATCATAAACCTTTTATTAACATATCGTTTTTATATCCATCCCTTACCATGTACAATTTCCTTTCGTTTCTAGATTTCGTTCCAATAATCCTTTCATATAATTCAATTTTATTTTCTTTTCCTAAACTTGGTCTTATTCTCTTCTCTTATTGTTTGATTCTCTATCGGTTTCTGTCGCTTCTTTCTGTTCTCCACCATATCTTTTTTGATTTTGAAGTCCTATATCTCATCAATTTCTTCCAATAAATGCATTGAAATTAGCGTTTCCAATTCCTTCAAATTATTGTTTCTTCTTTTTATTATTCTATTTCCCATAATATTCTTACTTCCTATCATTTCATTTTTGATTGTCTTATTAAACATTCTAGGATCAATTATCCTTATATTTCTGCTAAGTTTTACTCTCATTCCGAAATTTTCTGCATAAATTATTCTTTCTATATTTTGTCTCATGGTTTCTTCTATTTCTTCCTTAGTTTCTTGTAATCTTTTGTTCATTTCCCTAAATTCCCAATTAAGTTGTATCCCCCTATTATAGTTATTATTTCTTCTATCATATGTCACAATTTGTTTCATTATATTAACATCTAAGTCTTTTATTTTCCAATACATATTTTTCTCATAAATTTGCATAACTTCTTCACTTCCTAGGTTCTGTAAATCAATGTCTAACATATCATTTTTTGTTTGTCTTTGTACTTTTGTAGACTGTATTTCATCAATATCCTTCTCAACTTTTTTAATCTCCATTAAACTTTGGATTTTCACTTCGTCAATTTCCTTTTCCATTTTATTAGATATTTTCTGCTCTATAGTATCATCATTTATATTTATATTGTCATTCATATTTACATCCATCTTGTCCTGCCCCTTTATTTCTTGTATCCTGCTATCCATGTTATCCAACATATTATCCGTCTTTTCAACAATGTTCCCCCCTACTACGTATACTTTTTTTACCATCATGTCCGATTTCATATCTTCACTAAATTTATTATTCCATTTCTTCATATCTTCCCTGATTTTCTTAATCTCCTTCAAATTTTCAATTTATCCTTCTTCTATTTTCTTTTCCAGTCTGTCCATGTTTCCGGTGATGTTGTTAATATCCCACTTAATCTCTTCCTTTATTGTATCAATCTTGTCATTTAAATATCCACTCATATTATTCATATCTTCACGCATACTAATCATATTCTCATTTTGTCTGTCCAATTTTCCATTTAAATCTCCACTCATTTTATTAATATTCTCATTTTGTTTGTCCATTTTTCCATTCATATCTCCCCTCATATTATTCATATCTCCCCTCAAATTATTCATATTCTCATCTTGTTTATCCATTTTTTTTACCATCATTTGAAACATACTCATTATGTCCATTTCCTTTTTTTCTTTTGATTCTTGTTTGTCCTCTTGTCCTGTTTCTTCTGACAATGGTGCATCTTCTTCTAATTGCTGTCCTCCCTGCTCCAAGTATTGCACCGGAAAATCTCCTCTACTATGTCTTCTTTCTTCTCTTTGTTCCTCAGATCCACTTTCAACTCCTACCTGTTTACCATCCCTTAATGTCATTCTTCTTTCCATGGTCGATACTTAATTTTTTATATAGTCAATGAATTTACTGCGTCAAATTATAATATTTTTCTATACTGGTTATGATAATAATGATAAATATATTTTTGCCCCACTTTGCGGTGCCAATTATAATATATTCTATGTTTTATATTCTTTAATAATATTTGCCCCACGTTTGGGTGACAAATTATTATATTTCAATGTTTTATTAATTATATTATGATTTTATCTATAGGGATTTTTAATTTGTTGATGTCACAATTTATGATTGTAACAACACTCTTGTGAATATGCCTTTACCACTGAATATAACCTATTGAAATTTTTGACAGCAGTTGTCAAATTAATATGCCCGGCTCAGATGAATATTAAATTTTATATTGTGAAAGATAAATCAATACACAATCGACTCACTCACTCTTATCCCAGGGAGGGATAAAAGATTTCAAATATTAATTCAAATTTATAAATTTTTGAAGAATTTTCCAAATTACGTATTACGCTATTCCAAATCTAGAGTAACTGTTTGTTCAATATACTACAAGACAATTAAATTATCTTATGACATATATGATTTTACTGTCAGGATATTAATCAAATGTCACTTATTATATCAAAATTTCTATAGTCTGGAAATTATCAAGTACAATGAGAAATGAATATGAAATGAGTACCAAAGAGTGATGGGAATTCAAATTTATATATTATATTATCAAATAACAAATTACAAAAAATTAGAACTTTTCAAAAATATCATAAACGCAGAAACAAAGATAGAATTTCCTATCAACCTTAAAATTAAGACAACCTATAATTATAAATCTACTTGCTAAATAATTTATCAAAGTTCAAAATGTTTGATTATATACTTGATGTATATCAATGTCAAAATACGCAAACTTGAATTTTATTTGAGTAACGTTACTGTAATTTCAATCGAATGTATTACCATAAGATGCATCTAATTTTGAAATATTTTTAATAAAGGCCTATTAATTCTCGAGAAATAATGTAAATAAACTGGACAGGACTCACCAACTAGGTACTGGCTAACTCGTTCGTGTTCTAAACCGTGTTTAGAACTCAAGAACAACTTTCTAAATTAATAATTTAGAAATCTGAAAATCACCCGCACTTTATCGATGCAATTCGTTGCGAATTATACACTCACTAAACATTCTATATAAATAATTCTCCTCTCCTTTGGTTACCAAAAAATTCTTTTTTTTAAAAAAAAATTAAATTTACGTTTTCCTATAACAAAGAGAGATTTTCATTCTTTTAATATAATTGAAATTTTGCTAACAGAGACATCTGTATTCTTGTTTTCAAATCGTTATAAAGTATATTCTGCATTAATGTCATCCGAAATTGAAATGTCAAAATTTATTTGTATATTGAAACTTTAAAATTATTGATAATACAGTGTGTATCACTAGTATTACATCCAAATATGCACATTTTTCCTAATTTCAATATTTTCTTCAGAATTTAGATAGGGGATATGTATTAATATATATATATATATATATATATATATATATATATATATATATATATATATATATATATTGTTGTAAATAGAACATATACAGAATCCTGATAAAGGATATGAAATTAAAATTTTGTCAATAAAAATAATTTTTAAAAATGATGTATCAAAATAATAAAATACCTCGTATAACAATATAACTAAGTACGACCAATGGTTATAATCAAAAAGATAGTAAATAAATATAAAAAGAAATCATAAACAAACATCAGAAAAACAGTTGTAAAAATTAATTCTTCAACTTAATAAAAACAACCTTAGACAGAACCTCACAAGTAAACGCAGATCAAGAAATAATATAACGCTGCATGGAATCTTAGACACCCAGAGCATCTGTTTATATTTTAAAAATAAATAGAAACTTCTAACAAATGTAACTAAAACTATAATGATTAAACAATAAAAAGACATTTAGAAGTAATAAAATATATAGAATAAGATATTCAGTTAATGATTAATCATAAAAGTAGGTATGGGAAATATTATAATAAGTAGAAATCTGTAATATGGGCAAGGTCAAATTTTATACCAAAATAAAACAGTTGAGACAAATTATACCAACATAAATTATTTTGAATGTGAAAAACAATAATGAAATAAATGATTACCGACATAGTTTATGTATATAGGTGTAATAATATCAAACATAATGAGAAATGAATTGTATATATGTATAATAAGTAAATATGTAGATTGTAGAAAACGTAGAATTAATGAAATTGCATTGACCAATCAAAACAGCGCAAATAAACAGTGATATGGAAAAAGACAATAATAATAAGGTGTGAGTGAATAAGTCAATGACAATAAGTATATTAGGTATAAAAAACTATAGTTTACAATAAGTTTAAGTCAGAAAAACAATAAAAACAACAATAAACAAAGTGACAGGTGAAATTTTCATTCGAACTTTCGAGAACAAAAACCACTTCCGGTGACAGACGATAAAAAGGGTTATGTTCGATGTAAAATGCGGGAAATTGGTAGTTGAGAGTCAGTGGGCAGATAGGTAACACTAATAAAGTTATCCTAGTTTTATTTAATGTAACAAATTTATAATTAGTCAAAGGAAAAGTATATAAATTAACATAAAATCTAATCAATTTTAAAATAAATCAAGTGTAACAAACGTTTGTGAGACTACAAGTAGCAGAGGAAGAAAATTATCACCCAGATAATGAAAAGCAAAGGTATTCAACATCAAAGGCGGGAAGATATATGGGAAGCGTCTCCTCCGATGTAGCATCATTTCAAGAAAAAGGAACAAAAGGTCGGTTGTGTGTTTATTAAATATATTTGGTACCAAATAAATGAAACTTTCAAACAAGAACGTATAAATAATAATTTTAAAATAATAATTTCAAGTGATATCAAAATTTTAAGAGCTCATATACCTGGTTTAAAGTTCTGTTATCTTTACATGAATATAATATACCAGAGAAAAGTAATATTAAAACTTACCATTATAAAGTGTAGATAAATGTATAATTTCTCTCATGTCGAACTTCACCAAAAATATATATAAAAATTTCCACTAGTAACAGACCACAACTAATTCCAGTTTATATCAATACACAATTATTACCATACAGTAAAATAATATTTAAAACGTAGATTTTGAATCGATAAAATATCAAATATGTTTCCAAGTTCACGTCCCGAAGAAAACTAAAATTTAACATTTTAAAATCATTTCATAAATCCTCTTAGTTAAAAGAAAAGGAAACACTTTAAAAGTTTTTTTTGTTTAACATAGAAGCAAAGTTAGAAAGAGCAGGTGTTTGCAAATTTCTAAGAATTTCAACGCTCACAAGATTTCGACCAAGTTATGCAAATGAGCCAGAAAAAAAGTCGTGGTTAAAAGAAAGGTATAATTTTTTTGGAATATAAAGAAAGTCATATTCAAAGTGGAAATTTAGATATATATAAAATAACTCATTATTTATGTATAACGTAAGAATTGGTAGAACAAAAAGGTTAATCATTTATTTTATTAATAAATAGTTTCATCAGTCTAACTGTATAATAAGCTGTAACAAATAGTTTGTATATGAATCATTTTTTTTATATGTGTTTTCAAAAGTTTTATTTTCACAAAAATTTTTTTATCAGTCACATAAATATATCACATTAATAAGCAAGGTTGATTTTATTATCATAATATGCCCAGAACCCTACTGATTTTAAGAGTCGTAAACGAATAAGAGCAGCCGAGGTAAGAAAACATAAGAATTAAATGAACTACATGTTCATAAATAGCATAATAAATAAAAGGAAGCATTGAATAAAAAATATGTAATTTGGCGAACCCAACAATAGTATAAAAGGTTTAAAATTTGCAATAAATATAATATCATTTCATATTCACACATCCATATATTCAAATCATACATTGATATATATATATATATATATATATATATATATATATATATATATATATATATTAATACTTAAAGTCCAATCATATTCAACTTGTATAAAGTATATTAATAAATATAGAGTACAAAAAAAAATCAAATCATCACACACATATTTAACTGTACCACAACGTAAAAGACATATATATTAACATAGAGTAAAACAACACCCTGTATACCGAACATAAAATTTAAAAACTACTTATTTCAAGAAATAAAAATTTTTGAAATTTCATTTTTTTTAAAAGATTATCTAAAAAAGGAGACAATCTGTACCATGTACTATTCAATAGAGAAAGCATCTAACTGTATAATTTAAAATAAGATTTGAAAAAACATTTGTGAAACGAATTAACAAAATCTCTATAAACCTACAAGACGGAATATTAGAACGTTGTTACATATACAAATGGAAATGATAATCCTTTATTTTATTGTCAAGGTAAATAAATAGTGAGATTCTTTTTAAAATGAATATTAGGGTTTGAAGGACATGTAAATAAGATTTTATAAATATTTAAAAACATAACGATATAAGAAGTAAACTGAAAAACATTAATTCTATGGAATGTGACATTTATTGAACGGTTTGACATTATGAACACATATTTTGTAAATTTGAAAATGTCATTTTGTAAACTAAATGAAATATAATTTAAGAGACACAATATGAGTTAAAATCATTAAAGAACCTTAATACAAAGCGTTTTCAATTGATAGATGGACAATTCACTATTTGAAATGAAATCTATAAAGAAAAGTTTTGATAACCAAATCTGATTGGTGGAATGTATTCAACAAACTTTTAATCTGCGACAAGTAGTTGTTAATAATAAAAAAATTTGAAGGAGAAAAAGTTTGTTGATTATAGAGACTATTGACTAGGTAAAATTCTTTTTGGGTGGTAGAAAATTTGAGAAGCAGCAAAATTTTGGGAATTAAGAAAACTTTTCGAAAAATAAGATATTCGGCATCAAAATTCAGAAAAGAGAGATACATTGTACTTATGATATGGTAGATTATATATTTAAACAAGCAGATGTAGAAACTAAGAAACAATTTGGTAATTATTTTTGAATACTAACCGTATAATTGATATATAATACTTGATTAATATTTGTATGGTGGAATGGATATATCCACCATACCTTTTAGAAAGCTTTTGATTATGTAATTGGACTGAAATGTATTGATGTGGACGGAACATAGCATTGATTCCTGATTTTGTGTAAGCTGGACCAGTGATGTGACAATTTCCAGAAGGTAACCTAAAATAAAGTAAAGGATAATTGAAGTGAATTACTATACAGGAATAAGGTATTTAGACTATTTTCATTATACATAAAAAAGGTTGAATAAAACTTACCAATTTAGTGAAAAAAATTGAACTTTGGTATTAAACAAACATTTACAACCATTGTGTTTCGCCATTTTGATATAATAATCGTTTATATAGAAGTTTCAGTATTATAAGATTTGTATTAAATGTTGCCTATTTTAGATTTGTATATAGAGATAATTTTTTCATGTGAGAACGTGATTTTGTTTGAATGAGTGGTCATAATAAATAGTAGGTTTTTTATTAATTTGTGTCTTGTAAAAGAACAATGTATTTGTCTATTCAAAATATTAAATAACGTTCTTTCTAGTTTGAAGAACATTGTAAAATTGTTTTTTGATATATTTTATTTCTTTGTGGTGATGGCTCCATCTAGTTTGAACCGTTGGTAGTTTAAACTGACATCTGTGAATAGTAAAAAGGTTCAACTTGAAACACAGGACCGTCTTAAGAATTTATTACGTATTATTAAACAAGCAAGTACATTTTTATTAACAAAATTTTTAAGAAGACAGAGATATTTAATCAAATCTAGGCGCTTATATTATAAATTGAATTTTTGTTTCTCTATACCTGAACCCTACTCTGAGGTTAAAGAGTTTCTCATGTTTTAAAGTATAACCATTTTAGTAATAAAATTTTAAATTTTTAAAATATACCGGGCAAATCAAAACTAAATGTAAATTAAAAGAATAATAACTATAAATCATTATTTCTCTCCCCGTTCTATCCAGTTTAATATATAGAACGTGAAGGTAAAAGTTAAATCACATATAATTGCTCAACCCAAAAAGTGGGGCATTATTTAAAATAAAGTTATTCAATTCCTAAATAACTGCAACCCCAAACGTGGGGCAATTAAAATAAAGCATCAAACATAATTAACTGTCTTCGCAACGTGGGGCAATTGGGCAATTGGGCAATTAGGCAATTAAAAATTAGGCAATTAAAAATTTACAATTACAATTAGAAAATTAGAGCATTAAAGAATTAAGGAATTAGTTAGAGAAAATAATATTGAATAAATTTATAAAATAATATATAATTAAAATGGAGAAGAAAATGACGTTAAGAGATGGCAAACAAGTTGGAATAGAAGATGGATTTGATCAGGAGACTGATGGAAGAGAACTTGGAATGGGTGATTTCCAAGTACATTACTTGATACAAGGAAGAGAGAATCAAGAAAATGAGGAAGAGACTGATGGAAGTGAAAAAATGGAATCAATTGAAGAAATTGAAACAATCACAATGAGAGAAGAAAAGAATCAAGGTATGGTATCTGGAAAAAAGGATGAACAAAATATGATGATGGAAATTTTGCAAACTATGAAAAAAATGGAAACAAGTAATCAGAGTATGAGAGAAGAAATAAAAACAAGCAATCAAAGTATGAGAGAGGAAATAAAAACAAGCAATCAAAGTATGAGAGAGGAAATAAAAACAAGTAATCAAAGAATAGAGGAGAAAATAGAGAATATAAGAAAACAATTAGATGAATCTAAAAAATACACAGAAGAAAGAATCCAAGCAACAAAACAAGAAATTAGAGATGAAATGATAGGAAGAATAATGGAATTAGAAGAAGTACAATCAACGAAAATACAAAATTTAAAGAAGAATGAAAATGATTTAAAAATTGAAATTGAAGAAAACACAAAGAAAATGAAAGGAAATAGTGAAAAAATCACCAAATTAGACAGAGAAATTATGAAGACAAATAAAAATATACAAAGCATAGAGGATGATATAACGAAGGAAATACAAATGAATTTTAAGATAGCAGAGGAAGAAAACAACAAGATAAAAAGGGAATTAACATTGGAGATGAAAAATATTCAAGGAAAAATGGAACAAATAGAAAGAAAAGGAGGAAATATGGAATATATAGGGGGAATAATAACTATTTATGGATCAGCCAATCAAAAATTCGATGGAAACATTAAGAAATTACATCCAAAAATATTCATAAGAATTTTAAAAGATAGAGTAAGAGGGATGAATAATATTGAGGACATAAAGGAGGTGATTAGAGACCATTTAGAAAATCATACATTAATATGGTTTGCTGCAAGGGAAAAGGACATAACAAAATTTAATGAATTTGAGACAGCATTTTTACAGTACTTTTGGGGTGAAAATGCACAATCAGCTGTGAGGGAACAATTGTATTTTGGCAAATTTTCTGAAAACAGAAGCCACAGCTTGAATAACTATGCAATTCATATGCATGCAATGACGCAATATTTAGAACCACCAATCCCTGAAGAAGAAATTGTCATGTTCATAGCAAGACATTTTAAGGCAGAACTAGCGGAAACCATTGCGGTACAAAACATAAGAAAACTAGACCAATTATCGATGTATCTACAAAGAGTAGAAAGAAATTTGACGAGACAAGATACTGCTCAACAAAATCGAAGAATAAATAATGACAATAACACAAATAACCCAAGAAATACAAATACTAATAGCAACAATCAAAACAATAATTGGAACAATAACAGATTTAATTACAATCGAAATAATGATAATAATAGACCATATAATAATAACAATAATTATAACAATAGAAATACAAATTATAGAAACAATAATTATAATAGTAATAACAGAAATAACAATTTTAATAATGATAGAAACAGAAATAGTAACGACTCATACAGACCAAACAACTATCATGACAGAAACAATAGACCATACAGAAGAAACTCAGAAGGAGATGGAGAAAGGAGAAATACAGACTACGAAACTAGAAGAGTTAATTATCAGAGAATTGATCCGAATAGAAGAAGTAGATCAGAAGAAAGAGGGGAAAGAATTATAAATGAAAATAATGCAAGAACAGAGACGACACCAATACATAGACAAGACACAGGACGAACAACAGACATGAATGATAATCAAAATTTTTAAATATGCACACATCAAATAAACAAAATCTATATATCTGTACTTATGAAAATCCAAATGAATTCATAAATTTGAATGAAAATATAAATACAGATGGGAATAATGGTTTGATAATAATAAATGGATTAGTTAAAAATTTAGAAGCTAAAATAATTATTGATACTGGATCAGAAGCATCAATAATCAATCAAAAGTTTGTTGATAGATTAAATATTCAAATGAATAATATTATTAAAATTCCAAAAATTAATTTAATTGGTGCTAATTGCAAGAAATTATGTGAAATCAATAGATCAATGAACATAAATGTGAATATTGGGGGAAAGGAATTCAATTTACAAGTATTAATAGCTCCAAATATTGAAACTGAAATAATAATAGGATGTGATGAATTAGAAAAACATAAAACTATAATAAATTTAGAAGAAAGAAAATTAAGAATGGATGGAACGTGGATTAACTTTGAAATAATAGTATTAAATGAAGAAGTAAGAAGAGTTAGTAATATGTACAAGGAAAAAGGAGATAATGAATATGAGTATGAAGAAGAAGAAGAAAAAGAAATTATAATTGATTGTCCTGATGATAGGAAAGAAGAAATAATAAATTTAATGAATAAATATAATAATTTATTTTCAGAGGAGAATAGAATTGCGAAAGATTATGTACATAAAATAGAAGTGAATGAAGATATTAAAAATTTCAAAGCAAAAACATATCCCATCCCTTATAAACATAAAGATCAAGTAAGAAAATGTATAAAAGAACTCTTAAGAAAATAAAGTAATAGAAAGAAGTAATTCACAATACATAAGTCCTATTGTTGTAGTAGTTAAGAAAAATGGAGAATTAAGACTTTGCTTAGACGCAAGAAATATCAATAAATTTTCAAAACCCCAATATGAAGCACCTATGTCAGTCGAATCAATTTTAGGACGGATAACAAAAACGTCAATATTTTCAAGATTAGATTTAAAACATAGTTTTTGGCTAATTCCATTGAAGGAGGAAAGTAGAGATTATACAGCTTCCTCCATAGACGGGGAAATTTATAGATTTTGTGTTGTGCCATTTGGTGTACAAAGTGCATGTAGTTCATTAGTAAGGGCATTGAATAAAATATTAAATAAATATGAGTCATTTGTATTGCATTATGTGGATGACATATTAATTTTTTCCAAAAATATACAAGAACATAAATTGCATATTGAAATAATTTTAAAGGCATTGGATTCTGCAGGATTAAAATTAAACAAAGAAAAATGTGAATTTTATAAAAAAGAGATAATATATTTGGGATATAAAATTAATCAAAATATTATACAATTAGATCCACAAAGAATAAAAATAATTCAAGAATATGCAAGACCGAAGAATTTAAAAAATTTACGAGGCTTCCTGGGAATGCTGAACTATTACAAACGAATGATTCCTGATTTAAGCAACAAAGAAATTCCATTAATAGAGTTATTGAGGAAAAATGTTAAATGGCAATGGAATGAAGAGAGGGAAAAGGCTTTCCAGGATATTAAAGAACAATTTGTGGAAAGTTTGAAAATTTATCACCCTATTTATGAAATTCCATTTATTCTGAGAACGGACGCATCAGTGAACAGATTAGCTGGAGTATTAGTCCAGGAACAAGAACAAGGAGAGGTGCCTATTTGTTTTGTATCTAGAACAACTAAAAAGAGTGAGAAAAACTACAGTGTAAGTGAGCTGGAACTTGCCAGTATTATTTTCGCAATAAAGAAATTGAGATTCTATTTGCTAGGAAACCATTTCACAATAGAAAGTGATAATCAAGCATTGACATCAATTTTAAATAATAAATACGGCAACAACAGAATACATCGATGGGCATTGCCTATGCAAGGATACGATTTCACAATTAAGTATGTACCAGGAAAATTAAATGTAGTTACAGATGCCATCACAAGAATGGAAGATAAATCAAGAAATGATAACAGACAAATTAAAATAGGTGTGAACATAATAAAAGAAATAGAAGGTATATTTTCAATTAATAACATAATAGAGGATCAAAAGAAATTAAATCAAAAAGAAAAGGAAAGAGCTCAAAAGGAGGATAACATCTATTATAAAATAGTCAATGGAGTAGAATTATATTTAATCACAGAGGAATTGGCGGAGAAAATTTTACAAGAAATACATAAGAAATATGGACATACAGGGAGTAGAAAAATGTGGCTAATTTTCAGAGAGAATTATATAGCAAAAGGAGATCTAGCTATTGCGAAAAATATAACACGAACATGTGAAATCTGTCAAATGGCGAAGGAGAAAAACATACAAAATCAAAACATACCAAAATTTATAAAAGTAACGAAACCATTGGAAATTATATCGATTGATTTTATGTCAAATTTAATTCCTAGCGAAATAAATGATAATGTACATATTTTAGTAGTTCTAGATAACTTTTCCAAATACATAAAATTGTATCCAACTAAGAAAACAAACACTAAAATAGTTCAAAAATGCTTAACTAATTATTTCTTAGAAATAGGAATACCGGAAAATTGTATTATGGATAATGCCACATATTTAAATAACCAAAGAATACAAAATTGGTTAAGAAAATCTGAAGTAAATCCAATTTATACCAGTGTAAGACATCCGTGTGCCAATCCATCGGAACGATACATTAGAGAGGTGATAAAATACCTAAGGATTTTAACGAGCAGCCATCATGAACAATGGGAACAACAGCTTCCACTGATAGAAGAATATATGAACGGGATACCGAACACAGTCACAGAAGTTTCACCCATATGTTTGATGAAACAAATATTACCAGATCGTCCATGGATACCTAAAATTATTGAAGATTACGATAATCTGATCGAGAAGGTTAATATAAAATTAAGGAAAACAGGAGAAAAATTTGTACAGAGAAAATAGAAGAATATCAAGAAAGGAATTACATTCAAAAAAGGAGATTTAGTGATAGTAAAAGTATTAAAGGTATCAAATAGAAAGGAAAACAAATGTGCGAAACTACAATTACCATTCGAAGGTCCTTATGTAATTGACAATGAAAATGGAGTGAATAGCTATGTTTTAAAAGATCCTATCAGTAATAGAACGAGAGGAGTATTTCATATCAGTAATTTATATAGATTTTGTAATTAAATTATGACAAATACTAACAGACATTAACTGACAATATAATAGACATTATTAATACTAAAGAATTGATGATAACAGATTTAATAATTAAAATCAAACTAAAGAGATGAAGGACACACACAAATTTCAAAGTATCCAAAAGTTTAACTATCACAATGATCATAATCCCAAAAATTAGAAAGTCAAATGATAAATGAAATTTCAAATTTATTATAGTGCATGTAGAAGAAGGGTTATTATAAGATTGTATAATAATTTAATTATGAGGATAGGAAGAAAGAATAAGATGGAAAAGTATATAAAATATATTAATTAAAGATGATGAATATTATTAATGAGACATGAAATGAAGAAGTGAATATGAAATAATATTGATGAAAGATGAATGATATGAAAAGATATAAAAGTAAGACAGATCATAATTAAGATATTGAAATAGGATTATAAATAACAAAAAATAATAAAGAAAAATACTGTGATAAATAATTAAATGGATAAAATTTGGTTTTCTCATTTCTTTTATATTTAAAATAAATCAAGAAAACAAATTTTGGGAATGTTGTTGTAAATAGAACATATACAGAATCCTGATAAAGGATATAAAATTAAAATTTTGTCAATAAAAATAATTTTTAAAAATGATGTATCAAAATAATAAAATACCTCGTATAACAATATAACTAAGTACGACCAATGGTTATAATCAAAAAGATAGTAAATAAATATAAAAAGAAATCATAAACAAACATCAGAAAAACAGTTGTAAAAATTAATTCTTCAACTTAATAAAAACAACCTTAGACAGAACCTCACAAGTAAACGCAGATCAAGAAATAATATAACGCTGCATGGAATCTTAGACACCCAGAGCATCTGTTTATATTTTAAAAATAAATAGAAACTTCTAACAAATGTAACTAAAACTATAATGATTGAACAATAAAAAGACATTTAGAAGTAATAAAATATATAGAATAAGATATTTAGTTAATGATTAATCATAAAAGTAGGTATGGGAAATATTATAATAAGTAGAAATCTGTAATATGGGCAAGGTCAAATTTTATACCAAAATAAAACAGTTGAGACAAATTATACCAACATAAATTATTTTGAATGTGAAAAACAATAATGAAATAAATGATTACCGACATAGTTTATGTATATAGGTGTAATAATATCAAACATAATGAGAAATGAATTGTATATACGTATAATAAGTAAATATGTAGATTGTAGAAAACGTAGAATTAATGAAATTGCATTGACCAATCAAAACAGCGCAAATAAACAGTGATATGGAAAAAGACAATAATAATAAGGTGTGAGTGAATAAGTCAATGACAATAAGTATATTAGGTATAAAAACTATAGTTTACAATAAGTTTAAGTCAGAAAAACAATAAAAACAACAATAAACAAAGTGACAGGTGAAATTTTCAATCGAACTTTCGAGAACAGAAACCACTTCCGGTGACAGACGATAAAAAGGGTTATGTTCGATGTAAAATGCGGGAAATTGGTAGTTGAGAGTCAGTGGGCAGATAGGTAACACTAATAAAGTTATCCTAGTTTTATTTAATGTAACAAATTTATAATTAGTCAAAGGAAAAGTATATAAATTAACATAAAATCTAATCAATTTTAAAATAAATCAAGTGTAACAAACGTTTGTGAGACTACAAGTAGCAGAGGAAGAAAATTATCACCCAGATAATGAAAAGCAAAGGTATTCAACATCAAAGGCGGGAAGATATATGGGAAGCGTCTCCTCCGATGTAGCATCATTTCAAGAAAAAGGAACAAAAGGTCGGTTGTGTGTTTATTAAATATATTTGGTACCAAATAAATGAAACTTTCAAACAAGAACGTATAAATAATAATTTTAAAATAATAATTTCAAGTGATATAAAAATTTTAAGAGCTTATATACCTGGTTTAAAGTTCTGTTATCTTTACATGAATATAATATACCAGAGAAAAGTAATATTAAAACTTACCATTATAAAGTGTAGATAAATGTATAATTTCTCTCATGTCGAACTTCACCAAAAATATATATAAAAATTTCCACTAGTAACAGACCACAACTAATTCCAGTTTATATCAATACACAATTATTACCATACAGTAAAATAATATTTAAAACGTAGATTTTGAATCGATAAAATATCAAATATGTTTCCAAGTTCACGTCCCGAAGAAAACTAAAATTTAACATTTTAAAATCATTTCATAAATCCTCTTAGTTAAAAGAAAAGGAAACACTTTAAAAGTTTTTTTTGTTTAACATAGAAGCAAAGTTAGAAAGAGCAGGTGTTTGCAAATTTCTAAGAATTTCAACGCTCACAAGATTTCGACCAAGTTATGCAAATGAGCCAGAAAAAAAGTCGTGGTTAAAAGAAAGGTATAATTTTTTTGGAATATAAAGAAAGTCATATTCAAAGTGGAAATTTAGATATATATAAAATAACTCATTATTTATGTATAACGTAAGAATTGGTAGAACAAAAAGGTTAATCGTTTATTTTATTAATAAATAGTTTCATCAGTCTAACTGTATAATAAGCTGTAACAAATAGTTTGTATATGAATCATTTTTTTTATATGTGTTTTCAAAAGTTTTATTTTCACAAAATTTTTTTTATCAGTCACATAAATATATCACATTAATAAGCAATGTTGATTTTATTATCATAATATGCCCAGGACCCTACTGATTTTAAGAGTCGTAAACGAATAAGAGCAGCCGAGGTAAGAAAACATAAGAATTAAATAAACTACATGTTCATAAATAGCATAATAAATAAAAGGAAGCATTGAATAAAAAATATGTAATTTGGCGAACCCAACAATAGTATAAAAGGTTTAAAATTTGCAATAAATATAATATCATTTCATATTCACATATCCATATATTCAAATCATACATTGATATATATTAATACTTAAAGTCCAATCATATTCAACTTGTATAAAGTATATTAATAAATATAGAGTACAAAAAAAATCAAATCATTACACACATATTTAACTGTACCACAACGTAAAAGACATATATATAGAACGTAAAGGTAAAAGTTAAATCACATATAATTGCTCAACCCAAAAAGTGGGGCATTATTTAAAATAAAGTTATTCAATTCCTAAATAACTGCAACCCCAAACGTGGGGCAATTAAAATAAAGCATCAAACATAAAATAATATATATATATATATATATATATATATATATATATATATATATATATATTGAACCAGATATCATAGATATTAAGAGAATTAGTTCTATAAAAATATGTTGCTAGTATGAAAATGTAAGAAAATAATATAATTTAAGAAAACACAATTAAAAAGGAAACACTTTTCTTAATTCATAAGCATAACAAGTAAAGATATATTAAATAATAGCCTATAACAATATAATAAATAAAGAAATTACCTCAATAATAATATAAAATATAGAGAATGCCTAACCAATATAATGATGTAAATAAAGTTGCCTAAGACGAAGAATATCTTCTGTAACGTGATCAGCTTTTCACCTAAAAAGAAACAATTATATAATCAAGTCAAGAGAATTTTAGATATAAGTAGTTACATTTGAATACAAATATAAATATTTAGTAGAATAAGGAGTATGGTTTTCCATAGATAAACAATTAAACATAAAGAAAATGATATATGTCTGTAAAATGAACATAGGATTAAATAATAATTTATTAATTGCGTTAGTAGAAATAAGTTAATACAAGAATTAGATGGAGGATACATAAAAGGATTTATGATTTAAGTTATATAATTGTAACAGTAATAGATTGTTTATAACAACATTAGATAGAACTATTTAAACAACATCTATGTATATAACCAACTCTAATTTATTTGTATGATTAAATTTCAAAAGGCTCTCTAAAAGTGTATTAGAAATGTGAAATAGAATATTTATGAACTTTTCTATTAAGTAAACCCAAATCAAATAATTCAATTGCATAGGATAATATCTGATTGGTTAGAAACAAAATGACAGATAAAATTTGCAATCCACAAGTATTGGAACAAACTTTGGTAGATAGTGACCTGAAAACAAACAAAAGGCTTTGTTTGTTGAAAAAAAGTGAAAATCGAGAGGAAGCGTGGATTATGAGAAGTGGCGTCGAAAGGTGTGGACTGTGTGTTAGAGTGTTCCCGAAATTTTTATGAAATTCCCTAAATAACTTAATAAATTGTAACATAACTATGAAAAACAATCTTGTGTAGTACTCACCGATAATCAGACACAGTTGTTCTGCAAAAAACCAGCAGAATTTCTCCAGACAATGGTATTGGAACTGCAGAGAAGTATTCCTGGAGTCCAGAAGAGTTATCCCAATTCCAGAGCATCAGGTCAGTGTTCTTTTAAAATATTATTGGCCAATAATAAGAAAAAAAAACTCAAATGCTTGGTTCCGTATTTTGATAAACATTCACAGAAATGATCGATCTAAAATATAAAGAAAACGGACTTTATTTAATTAGTTAAAAAATTAAATCTTTAATAATAACAAAAAGGCCTAATTTCAATAAATAAATAATTCAAAAGTACGTACGCCATTTTATCATAAGATGATGCTTAACTTGTTTCCATGTAATATGTCTATCTGTTTATAAATTGTATAATAATTCCATGTCTATATAAATCTTTTAATACTTTTCCTCCACAGCATATTGATAACATTTTCATGTATTTTCTTTACATAAAGTCTGATATGTTTTAAACCATCTAAATGTTTCTTGATTGTATTTCTATGTCATACTAAGGGGCCACAGAAGCTCCATCTCACGTTATTAAAATTATGTTCATTTTACGCATGACTGGATTTTGAGCATGCGCACCGTTAGAAATATAAAATAAATAATTTCTTCAGGGGTGACCATAGGCGTTACGAATAATTATTATCACATATGAAATATTGAATTTAAAATTAAATGTAGTTATAAGTAAAGTGTTTCTTTCATTTAAATGAAGGTAATACGTTTTGAATGCCAGGACTCGAAGAGTAGAAAGTGTTTCATGCTCCCGAATAATTAAAATAAAATAAATTACTAAACAATATAATGATAACCAACTGAGCTAGCCAAATCTAAATAAAAATTCTAAATATAAAATTATAATCATCTAAATTCCACAACAATAATAAATAGTAAGTATATAAATAAATTATAGTTCAATTGTCACCCAAAACGTGGGGCGGTTTATTAAAAATTTAGGAAACATCTGTAAATTTTAAACTCAATTAAAATGGCAAAACGAATGATGTTGAGAGATGGAAGGCAGGTAGGAGCAGACAGTGGTTCGGAAGAGGAAAGGGAAGAACGAAGTCATGGTATGGGAGATTATCAAGCAGTATATTTGGAGCAAGGACAACAAGCGGAAGGTGATGCACAAGAAGAAGGTTTGACAGATGAGGAAGCTGTGGAACAAGAAGAGAGGAGACAGGAAGCGCCAACAAGGACAGGTAGAGATGATCAGATGGTGAACATGATGCAACAATTAATTGCTAACATGAACAATATGAAGGATGAATTAAAAGGAGATATTAATAATCTGAATGGAAAAATGAACAACATGAATGGAAATATGAACAATATGAGGGGAGATATGAACAATATGAGGGGAGATATGAACAAAATGGAGGAGAATATTAGGGAAGATTTGAATGGAAACATGAATAAATTGGAAAAGAAGATAGAAGAGGTGAAATCCGAAAGTATTCAAGAATTCAGGAAACTTAGGGAAGAAAATGAAGAATGTAGACAACACATAAACAAGGTGAGAGAAGATATGGAGGATCAAAACAAACATATACGGAATGAAATTCAAGAAAATGGTATTAAAATTAGAGAGCAGATAGAAAATCAAATGGTAGAACAAATTCAAGAATTAGACAGGGGTATAGAAGAAAAATTACCGGGAACAATTCAAGCAGAAGTAATGAGACAGAATGAAGACATAACTAAAGAAGTGGAAAATATAAAATTCAAAGAACAAATAATAGAAGAGATAATGCAGAATTACCAACAGAATGCGGAGCAGAAATTTAAGGATTTGGATACAAAGGTACAAAAACAAACAGGAACATATGAGGAGAGGAACGAATACATTAGCAAAATAGTTAACAAAGAACTTGAAGAAATGAACAGAAAATTACAGGAAAGCATGGAGGAAATGGAATTCAATATTAGGAGAAATGGAGGTGGAGTTATTTATACAGGAAACATGGATATCGGAGTAAAGTTTGATGGGAATATGAACAACATTCATCCAAAGGTGTTTATAAAAATAATAAAAAGCAAACTTAAAGGAATGAGAGACATCATGGAGAAGAAGATTCTCATTAGAGGGATGTTATCTGGGCATGCACTATTATGGTTTTGTAACAAAGAGGAAAGCATAAATGATTTAGAAGAATTTGAGAACCAATTCATGACATATTTCTGGGGTGAGATTCATCAGGCTAATTTTAGGGAAAGATTGTATTTCGGAAAATTTGATTATAATAGGAATAAAAATTTAAATGCATATGCTATGCAACTATATAACATGGCGCAATACTTGGAACCTGTTATGAAGGAGGAGGAATTAGTTTTATATGTCGGGAGACATTTTAATTCAGAAGTGTCTGAAACGATAGCACTTCATAATATTAAAACAATGGACAACTTATCTAGATATTTGCAGAGAGTTGAAAGGAGTGTTCAAAATGGAAGTGGTTTTCTCAGATATCAACAAGGAAATTATATACGAAGAGAGAATGGAAATGGAAATATAAGAAACGATACACGGAGGCAAAATGGAAATGGTAATTTCAGGAGAAGGTAATGGACTGCCAAGATCAAAGAAAATATGTCTTCATGTGCTTCATTGACTACGAAAAGGCATTTGACAACGTTAAACACAATCTTTTGATAACGCACCTCAGAGATTTGGGACTAGATGGAAAGGACGTAAGACTGATTGGTAATCTGTATTGGCACCAAAAAGCAGAAATTCGAGTAGGCAACACTGAGACAACTGAAGATTTTGAAATTAGGAAAGGGGTTCGCCAGGGATGTGTCCTGTCCCCAATGTTATTCAATTTGTACGTGGAAAGGGCATTCTCCGAGGCAATTTCGGACAGCTCCTTTGGTATTAAAGTAAACGAAATCCCCATTAACAATATCAGATATGCGGACGATACCGTAATAATAGCAGAAAACGCACAAGATCTGCAAAGTCTGTTGGATCGGGTTAACGAAGAAAGCAATAGACTAGGTTTGAAAATTAACATCAGCAAAACCAAGTTTATGATTGTCAGTAGAAACGATACTCCACAGACTCGAATTCATATTAATGAAGAAAATATCGAACAGGTCACACAGTTTAAATACTTGGGATGCATGATCAATAAAGAATGGGATCCGGATCAAGAGATAAGGTGCAGGATCGAGCAGGCTAGAACGACATTCCTAAGACTTCGTAAGTTCCTTACAGACAAGAACTTGGACTTCAACCTCAGGTATAGGATGATAAAGTGTTATATTTGGTCCGTTCTCCTATACGGGGTTGAGGCATGGACGTTGAAAGCAGCAATCATCAACAAAATAGAAGCCTTCGAGATGTGGACCCTGCGCCGAATGTTGAAGGTGAAGGTAAAATAGAGGGAGAGGGAAGAGGAATAGGCAGGAAAAAATTATCATGGCTTAGAAATATTCGTCAATGGACAGGGATAAAGGACTTCCAAACACTGCAGTATGCTGCAATTAATAGAAACATATGATAGGAATAGAGAAGATGAACGCCTACGCAGGAATCTGCACGGCACTAAAATAAGAAGAAGGCGTATTGAGATGTGAATTGATCTTGGGTATTTTGATTTACATTATGTTTAATATCGTGGCATGACTTTTTGTATAACGGCTGTAAACGAAGGACCAGCTCAAAGAGAGCAATAAATAAATGGCTGTGTGGATGAAGGAACTGTTATGTGAATGATTATACATAAATTCGTGACGAAAATCCAATACTTCTATAAAAATTTTATTTATTCGTTTACCGTGACATATATATATATATATATATATATATATATATATATATATATATATATATATTTTTCATGACGTTCTGTCTCTATTGACATTACATAACAACTTTCTTTTATTTTTTCACAACCCGCTTGCCAACACAATCGACAGTCGATAAAAAAGTTTTCTTTAACAATAAATACAGGTTGATAGCACTCGGCTGACACAGTTGCCTTTTCATAATATAACAAAAAATATAGAACAAATATAAACTTAACATGCCGCCCGCCTTGAAAAGCCCACTTTTCAATGAAGATAAGTATGATAGAGGATTGCGGCACAACAAAACAGTACATATATACATTTCGATTAAAATATATATTTTTGGAAATCAGTTCTCGATTGGTAGCGCGCAAACTTTAGAAATGTTTCTTTTCAAAATATTACCATTTGCCATTCGAACCGAGACTACGCGCACCACATTGTCAGTACCATAATGTAATTCCACAACACGAGCGAGAGGCCATTTTAAAGAAGGTAAGTTATCTTCAATTAGAACGACCATGGATCCAACTTTTAAAACGGGTTCAACATCAAGCTTCCATTTGGAGCGAGTCTGCAGCTGGCTTAAATAGTCCTTTGACCATCGGTCCCAAAATTGTTGCTTGAGTTGTTGTAGTCGATAGTATCGATCCGCTCTGGAAATTTTAGCTTCTTTGAGGTCTCCTTCTGGTAAACTTGCTAGTGAGTCGCCAATAAGGAAATGAGAAGGAGTCAAGGGTAGGACTTAACCGCAGCTTCCCACAAACCACCCATATGAGCTGATCTGGCTGGATTAAAATGCCAATTTATTCTGTCACGTGCCAAAAAATTTGAAACTGAATCGTTATGTTTTTTATCATTAAGAATATCATAAAGCTCACTAAAATAATTGTTAGCTCCTACGAAATTCAACCCATTATCGGAGTAAATATCACTAGGCTTTCCACGTCGAGAACAAAATCGTTTTAAAGCATTTAAAAAACTATGTGTTGTTAAATCTTTAACTAACTCTATGTGAATTGCGCGAGTAGCGAAACAAATAAATATACAAATATAAGTTTTAACTAATTTGCTTCTTCTTAACGTGCCTTCTTTAACTAAAATAGGACCGGCGTAATCAATACCGCAATTTGAAAATGGCCGACTTGGATTTATTCTTGAACTAGGCAAGTCACCCTTAATAAATTTACAAGGTTTTGGATGGGCTCTATAACATCTGATACAAGATTTTACTATACGTTTTACTGCATTTTTTCCATTAAGTGGCCAGAAATTTAAACGGATAATAGATAATATATTTTGAGTTCCTGCGTGAAGATACTTTAAATGTTGATCTAAAATTATTAAATCAGTGAGTTTATGTTTATAGGGTAAAATAATTGGGTGCTGTTGATCAAATGTAATTAAAGATTTCGATAATCGACCACCCACTCTTAAAATATTTTGACTGTCTAAAAACGGTCGTAAGTTTAAACGTTTACTTTGTTTATTTACGTTTTTCGAATTTATAAGATCTGCAATTTCTTGTTTAAATATTTTATTTTGAGCTAATTTGATTAATTTGCTTTATGCTTCACTCAACTCTTGGGTAGTTAACACCTGAGACTTAACGTTATTGTTGAGCTTTTCATTATTTAAACAACGATTTTTAAAACGTAAAATATAAGCTGTTACGTTTAATAATTTATAAAAATTTGAATATTTTTGAAAAATGTCAAATTCGGTTTTTTGTTCTTGAATAATTAATGAAATTGGTTGATTTTTTTATTCGAGTAAATTTTGAACATCATTAAAATTAGATTCACGATCATGTTTGTAAATTATGTTGCTCTTTAAAAATTCGGGCCCGCTTATTCAAGACTTATGTTCGAGCAAATCTTTAGGACTTAATCCTCGAGAAATTATATCTGCGGCGTTATCCTTTGTGTTTACGTGTTTCCAATTATTCACGTTTGAAATTTCAGTAATTTTTATTACGCGGTTTGCAACAAACGTTTTTAACTTACAAGGTTCAATCTTTAACCATGCTAATACAATCGTCGAATCTGTAAAATACGTTATTTTGTCAATATGAATATCTAAGGTATTTTTTATTTTAAAAATTAACTCAGCTAATAAAAGATCACCTAATAGCTCTAAACGTGGTAATGTTTGTTTTTTAAGTGGAGCAACTCGAGACTTTGCTGTAAACAATGTTATTTCTTTTTTGCCATTCACTGTAGATGATAAATATACGCACGCGCCATATGCTTTTTCAGAACTGTCACTGAAACCATATATTTCAATTATTTTTGCGTTTGTTAACAAGACGTGCCTATTAAATTTTATTTCATTTAAATAACTAATTTGTGTGACAAATTCGAGCCATATATTTTTTAGTTCTGCAGGTACATTTTCATCCCAATCTAATTTTAGATGCCAAAGTTGTTGCAAAATTAATTTCGCTTTAATTATCGCTGGACTGATCAAACCCAACGGATCAAAAATTTGGGCAATTAACGACAGAATCGAGCGTTTGGTAATACTTTGTTCATTTACATCTAGCTTTAATGAGTATCTTAATACATCCTCATTAGCGTCCCAAATTATTCCTAATGTTTTTAATTGTTTTTCATCTTGAAATAATACAAAATTTTCATCTTGACTGCTGACTGAATTCTTTATATAAGTTAAAACTGATTTGTTGTTTGATGACCATTTCCTTAATTCAAAATTTGCGCCCGTTGATGTTTTTGATAATTCATGGTAAATTTCGATAGCTTCTTGTTTAGAATCTACACTGGTTAATAAATCGTCCATGTAAAAACATTTTTCAATAATTTGCGATGTTCGTGAATATTCTAATTTATTCTGTAACGCTAACTCTTTTAAACAGCGTGTCGCTTGAAACGGTGCACTTGAGGTGCCATACGTAACCGTGTTAAGTTCATAAATTTTGATAGGTTCATCTGTTTTTTCTCGCCAGATTATTTTCTGAAAACAACGTTCGCTTGGATCTATATCTATGCATCTATACATCATTTTTATATCAGCGCTCAAAACATAAGCTCTTAAACGTAATCTGAGCAAAATGGAATATAAATCCTCCTGAATAGTCGGGCCTGCTAAAATTAAATCATTGAATGAAATATTTGTACTTGACCTTGCGCTTGCATCGAAAACAACTCTGCATTTCGTGGTAACTGCCGAGTCTCTCAAAACTGCGGTATGCGGTAAGAAAAATGTTTGTCCTTCTATTGAAGTGTCCGATTCTAACAATCCTTTAAATGTCATGTGTTCCATGTTTTCATAGTCTCGCATGAAATTGATATATTGCGATTTTAAACCGTCATTTTTTCCAAGACGTACTTCCAAATTTTTATAACGATTCAAAGCCATAATTTTTGTATTTCCCAATAAATCATGGCATTCTGGATTAAAAGGGTATTTTACGATGAATTTTCCGCGTTCGTCTCGTTTTGTGGTTGCCTTAAAATATTCTTCACAATACTGATCACTTTTTGACAACAAAATTTTAGCATCCAGCTCTTCAATTTGCCAAAATTTGGTTAAAGTATCATTTAATTGCTTATTCGGTATTTTTGTATTAACGTAACAAACTTGCATTTTATTTGATTCCTTATTTAAATGAAGATTTCCGCTTATGATCCATCCCAAAGATGTTTCTTGTAGTACAGGTTTATTTTCTCCTAATTTTAATTTACCTTCTTTTAATAAGTCAAAGAAAATACCTGCTCCGAGTAATAAATCTATCTTTTTTGGTACGTTAAATTGTTCATCTGCTAGTTCGAGTCCTTTTGGTAACTTTAATAGGGTTTTATCAAAATTAATTAACGGTAATTTTGAAGTAATTTGAGATAAAACCAAAAATTGTAAGTTTAATTCAAAGTCTCCATTTTTTGATTTAATCTTTGCACATGTTATATAATTTATTCTCGTTTCGATTTGATTTATTCCAGCTAACGGTATATCAATTTTTTGACATTTTAGGCTTAATTTTTCTACTAAGGTTTCACTAATTAAGTTCGATTGACTACCTGAGTCGAGAAACGCAGTACATTTAATCCATTTATTACTATCGTTTTGAATAAGAACCGTTGCAGTGGATAATAAAACTTGATTCGAATCAATAATCGTGTACGTGTGGGTTGCTTGTAAATTTTCTTCGTCGAAATTACCATTTTGTGTATAATTTTGATCTGATTGATTTATTTCTGATGATATATTCTGGCTTCTTGTCGATATAGTAGGTCTTGAGTGTTGTGACGTTTCATTTTGACCAGGAGCGCAGAACGTGCTTGTTTGCTGATTTACCCTCGAATCGGCTGATTCTCTTGGCTGCGCATACGCCTGACGCGACGATGGTTGTTGCGAGGCAGCGTTGCCATATTGTGAACGTTGTATCGGATTTTGAATGTTTTGTTGAAATTGTCTGTAATTATCTACGTGTAATGCGGTGTTATGTTTTAAATCACATTTTTTACATCCTCTGGATAAACAATCTTGTTTAAAATGCCCAGATCTTAAACAGTTGGTGCATTATTTATGTTTATATAATTCCTGATATTTTTCCTTAATATTTAAATTAATAAATTTTGGACATTGATAGATAAAATGATTTTTATTACAAGTTAAACATGTGTTTTCATTTGATGTGTTTATAGGTGATTGAACGTGTCCCACTATCCTTAAGTTTGTGTTTTGTTTTCTGAATGGTGTTTTAATACGTGAAGAAGTGAATTCATTTGAATTATTGTGTTTTAAACTGTCCATAGAATGAACGGCTTCTAAAGTGAAGCACTTTTTTGTTAGAAATTCAGTGAATTCTGACATTGTTGGCAAACTTTGATCATTTTGTTTGTTTTCCCATTCCTTTTTCGTTCGGTCATCTAATTTTTGCAAAATTATTGGAATCAATAAAGCGTCCCACATTTTATCAGGTAATTGCAATTTTTCCAATGCAGATAAATGTTGATATAATAAATCTAACAAATAACATCGATAAAGATTCTCGTGTAATGTTCGGTAATTCGAACAATAATTGACATACGTGCGTGTTTATAATAGCTCTACGATTTTCATATCGTTTTCTTAATAAGTCAAAGGCAATTGTGTAATTGTTGGCCGTTAAATCCAAATTTTCTATCAGTTTCAATGCGTCATCCTAACAACATGATTTTAAATACATTAATTTTGACACCTCGCTAATATTCTGTCGGTTTTCTACCAAAGCTTCAAATTGATCGCGAAAACTAAACCAGGTTTCATATTTTCCGTAAAATTTGGGCAAATTTAAATCAGGAAGATTGGCAACAACGCTTTTATTTTGTAAATTAGGACTAAAAGTAGTTTGAAATTGAGACTGTTTTATATTGAAATCATTTAATTGATGAAATTTAGCAATAATCTTTTTTGATTTAGAAATTTCCATGTAAAATAACGATTCGGTGTCTAACCTATTAGCCTTTCCATTGGAATCTAAAAATTCTAAACGCGTTTGGACCCTATCAAACTCTAAAATCCTTTAAATCGACATTCGATTTGAAATTGGTCAAGGTTTTCTTCATTTTGCGATAAATAATTTGAAAACCGATCTAATCTATCCCTAATAACCTGTCTTACGTGCGATAATTCTGAAATTTCAACTTCATCAGAGCTTACTTCTATGTTACAGTTTTTTTGATTCTTTCGCGGCATTTTTCTTGGCATATGACGAGAATGATAGCTAATTTACGTTTATAAGGTATAAATATCCTAAACAAGAACGAGAATTCTTTTTTCTTTAGAAACGAGTATCTTAGAAGCGTGTTTAATTTGCGAATTAATGTTTGACAGGAATGTCACTAAGTATTACTTGAATTAACAAATAACGATGTAATTATTACTTTTATACTAAAATAAGACGTGCGATTGATTTAAATTATCGTTTTAAAATCAATTAATAACGAGAAAACGTACGATACGATACGATAGAGGCTAAGCTGATTTAACACACTTTAAAGGAAAGGAATGATTGGCAGGAATTAAAGCGGTTAAATAATTAGAACGAGCTCACCAGCATTATTGTTTCTATATATGTTCCTCCAGGTCCACCAGGTCGCTGTAGTTTCAAATCTGGCTCGAAGCTTCCATGTTTAATATCGTGGCATGACTTTTTGTATAACGGCTGTAAACGAAGGACCAGCTCAAAGAGAGCAATAAATAAATGGCTGTGTGGATGAAAGAACTGTTATGTGAATGATTATACATAAATTCGTGACGAAAATCCAATACTTTCTATGAAAATTTTATTTATTCGTTTACCGTGACATATATATATTTTTCATGACGTTCTGTCTCTATTGACATTACATAACAACTTTCTTTTATTTTTTCACAACTCGCTTGCCAACACAATCGACAGTCGATAAAAAAGTTTTCTTTAACAATAAATACAGGTTGACAGCACTCGGCTGACACAGTTGCCTTTTCATAATATAACAAAAAATATAGAACAAATATAAACTTAACACATTATCTCTTTCTTCAACCTCGTTTGCCCAGGATTGGGTAGAAGGGTTGTGAAATTCAACTTCCACCCTTTGAGTAGGGGGGTTGGTAACTGTTTCTTCCTCATCAGACGTTAAATTCTGCATATTGGAGCCGATTGTATCTTCTCCCATTTTTTCTAAGTCGCAATTGTCAATATTAAACTGATTCGGCGTGGAGGTGATGCTGTCGTTGTTGCCTCTGTATTTGGGCATTGATAGCGATGAACTGTGCAAATTATGCGTTAGTGAGTTATTTTCTACCGAATTGTCAGTTACTATACATTTGAGTTTTCTAGACACTTTTCTTGTCTAGATTCTATACACTTTTTATTATTTGATTCTATACTCTTTTTTAAGTTTTCTGTACACTTTTTATAATCTATGTCTGGTTGATGTAATGTTGTGTGCACAGGATTATTGTTAGACGAGTTGTTTAAACACTTATTTATTAGAGAAAAGTCAATTGATGCTATAATTTCGTCAGGAATAGTCGTATTATCGGGATAGTTTGAAACACTTTGTTTTCCGTTTTCTGTGGACGTGTCCTCAGAGGATATCGATTCCTCGTTTAGATAAGTAAGTTTTAAGTAATTTTGATTTTTAATTTTTAATTCGGACTTTTTATTTATAATTCTCTCAATTCCTTGCTGAAAATTAGGATCAGTCAGCCCGAGAATAGCTGCAGGACGACATGGTCCGTCTGCTACAATTGAATCGCGAGATTCCTTGTCACTTTTTTTAATTGTTATGCTTTTTTTATGAACGGAAAGTTTCGACCGTTTTTTAGAAATTTTGTGTAAAGACGTACCTTTAAGTTTTGCCGATTTCGG